>OX439042.1:30157187-32917187 GCA_949317995.1 Acholoe squamosa | reverse complement strand
ACATTGATAACAATAATGCTGTATAGCCTTGTACATTAACCACAATCATAACTACAGACCGGGATATTGGACTTGGATTTTGGGATGCTGGGGTTTGCATTCTACCTCAGGGTGACTTATCGTAGAGAGCCTTATAGGTTCTAACTGGAATGGTAGTAGCGTCTCGATCACTGAAGGGGTGGTGGCGATGGGCCGCTGAGCAAGTTAACAGCCACTTAAAAACACTGAGAAATGTGGACAACACGAACTATTTGTCAGGCGTTGTTTAAAAGAAAAGACCACCCTATTTTCATGACGATTTAATTTGATAGGTTTTATATTGAATTAAAAGAGTCTATCTTACTCAAGACCTCCTCTGCCATTGTAAGGACAGAGGGCAGCGTCCCTGGGGCATTGTGTGACGTCACAATTAGTCCAACGCACCAAGTGGAAGTTGTTGCAACTATGGACTTGATTGTAATACTAAAGTGTTCATCATCATTGTATAGGCAAATATGATATAGAACACCTAGGCTATATAGGGGTAATTATCAAAGTGAATATGCAAGCAGTGTTATAAGGTACCTATAAGTATCATTCACTAGTAGATGGGCAGTGCTTTGCAGTCAATATTGTGATGTAGTTGACGTCATTTAATACATCAGATAGGCCTGCTTCCTACTCTTGTAACACTAACACTTGATGTGACTGTAAGTTATATTGAATAAAAATACTGTGTTGTAAAGCTACTAAATGAAATCATCATGAAAATACGGTGGTCTTTTCTTTTAGCTTCAGGACATAATTTTTCAAGGTGAATAAATAGAATTAATACTGACGATGAAAATACTGTACAAGATATGTGTTGAAAATGACTTACCTATCAGAAGTGTGCACTAAGATGGTGCTATTCAAATATAGACATTATGGCGGCCAGTACCCAATAGAAGTCCATAAAAGGGAATAATTTGCACAGGCATGACATCATCCTACCATAGACACGTTTTCCCCCCATAGGACCAATGCGCCTTAGTGAATTTGAGCCCGATGCAATTTTGAAACGACTCTTCATTCTATTCCAGCGAAGGTACACTTGTGAAATCGGGCGCACTACTTCTCTATACTAGTAGCCAATTAAATTATGAACATAGAATTTAGGTCACTTGGGAAGAACAGTCCATAGAGGGCACCACTTATTTAAGCCATTGCGCCCAAGTAGCAGACAATTGGGAGAATATAGGGCGTATCATCATGTGTGTCAGACATTATACATGTATGTGCACATGTTATGGCCATTTCCCATGGTAAAATGGCTCAAATTTGGGTAAAGGAAAGCAATTCTTAGACCCATAAAACAAGATGGGAGTCAGGCCAAGTTTAGATAAGAGAGAGTGGGATATCTAATTCTCCCCTAGTTTGGTGCCAGAAGAAAAAGCAAACAGGTCTAAATTAACAGCACCAAACATATCACCATAACTTTGTTTCATCATGGATGTTAAGTACACTGGCTTTATAAACGCATAAATTTCTACCAGGGTGCAGACGGGGGTACTAACTTATATTTATTACATATATCGTATTGCCCCGCGTGTAAGGCATGGCATACACAAAGATAAACCAAGGAAGGAACATACAATATAGAATCGTACTTAAGTCACCAACATAATCTTTAAGTGAGACTTATAGGATTGGCCGGAGTTGGAGTGCGTCTTATACTGACTTAGCTGGTTTAATTATCAGCCAATGAAATACATGTAACACCAATCATTCACTGCAGTCCTCTCAGGGGGTGGGGGGTAGTGGTACCCATCATATAGCTGCTATCAGTGATAAGAGCCGGGAACCAGCTTCAGCAATGGCCGCGGCCATTGTACAATCCGCTACCTCGGTAAACACGGGGTATGCCTTATACGTTATAATGTCCAGGGGTGTCACTGACAATTCTGAGCAAAACAAGTACATGTAAAGCACTTTGATCTTTTAGAGGGTTAGGGGCATGCACCCAAGGACAATTATGAAAATTTAGGCATTTTCCTGCATTAGTGCATTAAGTGTGGCTCCCATACTGTTATTGTCAAAGAAAATATTATTTCTAGATTTCCCCATGATTTGGCAGAAATCTAGTCATTTCCATAATAAATAAGTTTGAGGGTTGTGATTGGTTGTTTTCTAAGACACTAAGCTGTGTGATTGGTCAGAAGGAATTGAGCCATTTGCATAAATTATTTTCTCCATGGATAGCAGTAGACAACCAATGATAAACAGTAAATCAGTCTGATTTACACACTGTTATTGCCGTTCATTCTTAAGAATGAACGGCTATAGGAGGGGACCCATTCTTAAATACAAGCTCTCATAGTGGTGCTTCCTCGCTCTCCATGTATAATCCTCTCATAGGTACAGTATTGAGTATGCCTATACCTGGATTAAAATCTGCAAATCAGTCAAGCATAGAAGTGGTGGCAGTGGTGGTGTTGGTGGACCTGTTATTGTAGACCCTGGGGACAGTGCTGGTAGCCCTGGACACCAGGCAGAGCCATGGTATATAGTATATAGAGCCCCCCCCCCACCCACCTCTGAATGGTGGTGGTGTCTGTGCTCCTGGGGTGGCCCCATACCTGCCTGGCACCACCTCCCCCAGCACCATCTGGTTCTCTTTTGCTGGTGGTGCGTTTCTCAGCACCACTGACTATTAACCCACTAAAGGCCACCTACATGTATATTTATGTATACATGTACACATAAGTATGATGCACTTTTTTAGGAGTTTTAAGTGGCATGATGAATTGATGCACATTTAAACCTTTATGGATGGCATGATGCATTGATGCACACTTAGACCTTTATGGATAGCATGATGTATTGATGCACACTTAACCCCTTAGGGATGTATTGATGCACACTTAACCCTTTATAGATGGCATGATGCATTGATGCACACTTAACCCTTTAGGGATAACATGATACATTGATGCACACTTAACCCCTTAGGGATGTATTGATGCACACTTAACCCTTTATAGATGGCATGATGCATTGATGCACACTTAACCTTTAGGGATAGCATGATGCATTGATGCACGATTAAACCTTTATGGGTGGCATGATGCATTGGTGCACACTTAGACCTTTATGGATAGCATGATGCATTGATTCACACTTAACCCTTTATAGATGGCATGATGCATTAATGCACACTTAACCTTTTATGAATGGCAAGATGCATTGATGCACACTTAACCCTTTATAGATGTATTGATGCACACTTAACCCTTTGTAGATTGCATGATGCAAGGATGCACTCTTAACCCTTTATGGATGTATTGATGCACACTTAACCCTTTGTAGATTGCATGATGCATTGATGCACACTTAACCCTTTATGGATAGCATGATGCATTGGTGCACACTTAGACCTTTATGGATAGCATGATGTATTGATGCACACTTAACCCCGTTAGGGATAGCATGATGCATTGATGCACACTTAACCCTTTATAGATGGCATGATGCATTGATGCACACTTAACCCTTCATGGATATCATGATGCATTGGTGCACACTTAGACCTTTATGGATAGCATGATGTATTGATGCACACTTAACCCCGTTAGGGATAGCATGATGCATTGATGCACACTTAACCCTTTATAGATGGCATGATGCATTGATGCACACTTAACCCTTCATGGATAGCATGATGCATTGATGCACACTTAACCCTTTAGGGATGTATTGATGCACACTTAACCCTTTATAGATGGCATGATGCATTGATGCACACTTAACCCTTGAGGGATGGCATGATGCATTGATGCACATTTAACCCTTTATATATTGCATGATGCATTGATGCACATTTAACCCTTCATGGGTTGCATGATGCATTGATGTACACTTAACGCTTTCGGGATGGCATGATGCATTGATGCACACTTAACCCTTTATAGATGGCATGATACATTGATTTACACTTAACCCTTTAGGGATGGCATGATGCATTGGTGCACACTTAACCCTTTATGGATGGCATGATGCATTGATGCACAATTAACCCTTTATGTGTGACCTGCTACATTGATGCACACTTTAAGCATTATAATTAACCATGACAAAATAAATCACCACGGCTATGCCGTGCTTAACTGATTTCCTTAATCCATCAAATACACGCCTCCTAGTTGTTTTCCATGTGTGTCGGCCATCTTTGTTTTAGGAAACACAGGGATCCAGCTCATATATTGTCAATTTTAATCTTCAAAAGTTATCAGATGGATGTTAGTGACCATTGGGACACCTCAACTAGCTAATTTTATTGTTCTCCATATATGTCGGCCATCTTTGTTTTAGGAAACACAGGGATCCAGGTCATATGTGATCAATTTTGATCTTCAAAAGTTATCAGATGGATGTTAGTGACCATTGGGAGACCTCAACTACCCAATTTTGTTGTTTTCCATGTGCGTCGGCCATCTTTGTTTTAGGAAACACAGGGATCCAGGTCATACATGGTCAATTTTGATCTTAAAAAAAAAGTTATAGATGGATGTTAGTGACCATTGGGACACCTCAACTACCCAATTTTCGGCCATCTTTGTTTTAGGAAACACAGGGATCCAGGTCATATGTGGTCAATTTTGATCTTCAAAAGTTATCAGATGGATGTTAGTGACCATTGAAAGACCTCAACTACCTAATTCTATTTTTTTCAATATGTGTCAGCCATCTTTGTTTTAGAAAACACAGGGATCCAGGCCATATATGGTCAACATTGATCTTCAAAAATTATCAGATGGATGTTAGTGACCATGGGGAGACCTCAACTACCCAATTTTATTGTTTTCCATGTGTGTCGGCCATCTTGGTTTTAGGAAACAGGGATCTAGGTCATATGTGGTCAATTTTGATCTTCAAAAGATATCAGATGGATGTTAGTGGCCATTGGGACACCTCAACTACCTAATTCTATTGTTTTCCTTGTGTGTCTGCCATCTTGGTTTTAGGAAACACAGGGATCCAGGTCATATGTGGTCAATTTTAATCTTCAAAAGATATCAGATGGATGTTAGTGACCATTGGGACACCTCAACTACCTAATTCTATTGTTTTCCTTGTGTGTCGGCCATCTTGGTTTTAGGAAACACAGGGATCCAGGTCATATGTGGTCAATTTCGATCTTCAAATGTTATCAGATGGATGTTAGTGACCTTTGACCTCAACCACCTAATTCTATTGTTCTCCATATGTGTCGGCCATCTTTGTTTTAGGAAACACAGGGGTCCAGGTCATATATGGTCAACTTCAATCTTCAAAAGTTATCAGATGGATGTTAGTGACCATTGGAAGACCTCAACTACCTAATTCTTTTGTTTTCCTTGTGTGTCGGCCATCTTGGTTTCAGGATCACAGGGATCCAGGTCATATGTGGTCAATTTTGATCTTCAAAAGTTATGAGATGGATGTTAGTGACCATTGAAAGACCTCAACTACCTAATTCTATTGTTTTTCATATGTGTCGGCCATCTTGGTTTTAGAAAACACAGGGATCCAGCTAAAATATGGTCAATTTTGATCTTTCAAAGTTATGAGGTGGATGTTAGTAGTCATTGGGATACCTCAACTACCTAATTTATTGTTTTCCATATGTGTCGTCCATCTTGGTTTTCGGAAACACAGGGGTCCAGGTCATATGTGGTCAATTTTGATCTTCAAAAGATATAAGATGGATGTTAGTGACCATTTGGACACCTCAACTACCCAATTTTATTGTTTTCCATGTGTGTCGGCCATCTTGGTTTTAGGAAACACAGGGATCCAGGTCATATGTGGTCAATTTTGATCTTCAAAAGTTATCAGATGGATGTTAGTGACCATTGGGACACCTCAACTACCTAATTCTTTTGTTTTCCTTGTGTGTCGGCCATCTTGGTTTCAGGAATCACAGGGATCCAGGTCATATGTGGTCAATTTTGATCTTCAAAAGTTATCAGATGGATGTTAGTGACCATTGGGACACCTCAACTACCTTATTCTTTTGTTTTCCTTGTGTGTCGGCCATCTTGGTTTCAGGAATCACAGGGATCCAGGTCATATGTGGTCAATTTTGATCTTCAAAAGTTATCAGATGGATGTTAGTGACCATTGTGACACCACCACCACCAATACCACCACCACACTACTCCCAACCCTCACACACATTCCTTATTTGCATATTTTAATCCAGGCATAGGTTTACTCCATACTATAGCAATGGGACAGGATTTTACATGGAGAGCGAGGAAGCACCACAATCAGAGCATATATTTAAGTATAGGTCCATTCCAAAGGCCATAGAGTTCATATATAATGATCTTTTTTCCTTGGATCATAATAGGAATATGCACGGCATTACAGCATTGCTGTGTTTACTTTCCTGAAAGTATGTTATAGATTAATAAATTGCAAAACACACAACATATGAAGGGCTTTTATATTCCGTATTAAAATAATATTTGTTCTGAAAATTTTGATCTAAGATCATATTAAAAATGTTGTAAATCAATTCTATACTTCTTAGAACATGATATGAATATGCACGGCATTACAGCTTTGCTGTGTTTACTTTGCCGAAAATATGGGATAAATTTCTAATCCGGGAAACGCACTGCAATTTAACTGCTTTTAGAATTGATATTAAACTCAGAATTGATCGTCAAATTTAAATATGAAATCCTAATATCTTGATCATAGACGACAGATCCTAAATTCAATCCTCTCAATTGCATCCTTAACACGGGCCTCTTGATCATAGATCTTAGATCCTAAATTTTCAATTGAATCCTTAACATAATCTCCTAACCATTGACCCCTTGTCTCCTGCTAACAGTCTGTATCCCCATGCACCTCACATTTATGACTGTAAAAGGTCATTAGAGCTCCAGCGTCTGAAACAAGTGCTGGATGTAGAGGGGTATTGACACTAAGCAGTATTCAAATAAGTGCCTGTCTCAAATAAGGGCATGAGGTACAGTGGTATGTAACTCTTCTTGTATGAAACGTGCATTTTTGATAGTAAATTGCCGATTCTTTGCCAATATTTGGTACCCTCCCTCTCACTCAAAAATCAAAGAAATCCTACGATTGCCCTGTGGCATTAGATTTTACTCCACTTTACTGAGATATGTGAGCCAGCAAGCAAAAATGGGGGTTCCTGTGGGATTTAGTACCTGTTTTAGCCACCAGGGGGCATCACTATGGGCTAGAATAGGAAAAATATGCCTAAAACTATTTTAGGGTACTTTTTCATGGAGAATTCAATGATTTTTGATAAAACGTTCTATTTTGGGTGGAAAGGTTCCAAACAAGGCATGTAAAAAGAACGTTTTTTGGGCCTAAATAGGCATTTTTGTTGATTTCTGTTGCCATGGAAACATGATTTTCATTCTAAATAGAATGAAAATTTGAAGTTATGTTTCACCAGGTATACTATGGTAAAAACAGAACGAAAATACCATTTCTAGTTCAAAAGTTATGGGCAAAAGAATAAAAAAATTATGCTAATTTAGATGTAGACATATTGCCATTCAGGAAATGGTCATAACTACCCATATTTAGTATCTTCTCTTGCAATATATCACTGAAAAGCTAGTGATCTGAATTTTAAAGTTGACTATTAGCAAGGAACACCCTTTCTCCTTGCCTCTACACATATGATGAGCTTCTAAATATGATAGATTATTAATCTTGAAAGGTTTGGGCCAATTTCTACCAGTATTTATGCCAAAAACTTGGGCCTGAAACTTAATGAAAGAAAATACATGCATCTTCAAAAAGTATGAAGTTAGAAAACCTGAGGTAGATCGGTCCTCTTTTCCCAAGGTAGGTTGGGTTACCATAGATTATTACACGATTTCTGTGACTCAGGGTGCTTTTCCTGGATATTCCCATCCTGATACCTGTCGATATTGCACACCATGATGCATGCATCATGACCTTTGTAAGGTGTGCTGATATCCATGGATATCAGGCACCCAGTGTCTGTTATCCATGGATATCAGGCACACCTTACATGTCATATGTCACATGTTAAAACCTACGGGAATTTCATTGCCAGAGGTAGGGTTCGAAACCATACCCTACTGATCCCAAATCCAACTCCCTATGCAGTGCACCACAGGGACTGACAAGAAACATAGTGTGTTTGCCTGTATATACAATGTACATAGTGAACAGAATATAGGGGGGTCCCAGGCTAGTTTCCAAGATATATAATCTTGAAGTTTGAGTGACTTTGTCATAGGATTACATAGTGTTGGCACAAATGTTTAGAGAAAGATGTCTTAGAGTAACTAAATATCTCTATAAATTAACCCCAACATAGCTTGTAATGTTACTGGTCCAAAAATAGTATTTTGAACATTTGGTCCCAGGCATATTTTAAACGTTTTTGGCATTTTAAGTAAAAAAGTAATAAATAGTGCTCAGTGGTGTATGTGTAGAGCCTTCAACACTGGGTTCTTACACATGGCCTGGTGGTCTAGTGGTAAGATCTTCAACTTCTGATCTGAAGTTTGGGTGTTCAAGACTCAGACAGGTCCAGGTTTTACCTGTGTTGACTTGGTGTACTATTGTGGGGCTACTCACACTAATATGGCAGGCTTTGAGTCCCATGGGGAGGTGAACGATTTCTTTTTCAAATTGAATTTATTAATATTTCATTGATTAATCATGTAATACAATCACATGTATCAGCCAATAACGCATTCTGCGCTATGCACCTCATGCGTTATTGGCTGATACATGTGACTCGTCACATGTTAGGCATTGATTACTTGTTCACTAAGCTGCGACCCAGAATCTCAGTCTACAGCATGATCTCCCACATTTGTTCACAAAGGATAGGTGCCCTTAATGTCCTTCTTGTTTTGGTCTATTTTAAGTAACGTGACTGACATAATCATATTAGTTTCCAATCTTTTTCTTCTTCTTTTTTTTTTTTTGGGGGGGGGAGGATAATAAAGTCAAACCCCTTACCCGATCTGGCCCCCTGCAACTGTTGTTTTAATTACGTCTTAATCATATGTTACTGCATGGTCTTGGGAAGGTATTAATATCTGTGACAGGATCTGTTAAAGTGGCCTTAATTAGTGCAGAGTATACATGATGGTCCCATTTCCCAGATTATGTCACATTATTGATAATTATAGAGTAGGAGTTGGATGATTACTAGACCATATTCCTTAGTGCCTTAGTAATTATGTCTTTGTAAAGGATAGCAAAGGATATATTTTCTTGCCCACTCAAATAGGGCATGCATAATTATAGAGTCAGGATACCACAGCCTTTTTCCCGCTTCGGACAATTATAATGGTCCTTTTTAGAGATAAAACCGCAACATATATAAGAAGATATTTCTCACAAGACTCTTTTGAATTATGATTCAATATAGAAATCTTGAAAGTCGATCTTTGCATTTTTCCCATGAAGTTCCACCATTGACCAAGATGATTGTTGCGCTTGCAGAGGCAGATAGATTTGCATAGGACGATCTTTTCTATAGGTGGAATAGATAATTGTATCGCTAAGTAATCTTTAACTATGTTTTTGGTAATAATAACAAACGGCATTTATTGATTTCGTATCGATGTCATCAATGAAAGTGTCCGTGACGTCATTTCCTAGGGGTTGGGTGCGTTTTGAGGTCTTTGAATTTTTATATGAACTGCTTTTGATCTTATCAGTTTTTTTTTTGGTAAAATTGCCCAAAAAAATATGTTGACAAGGGGCCAGGTATACCGACTTGAAAACCCTTCCAAAATTGCAGAATCATTTGTCGGATTTCCCTTTTATTTGATATATGATATCATCACTACGTATATTGTGTAATGTAGTTCATGCACCATGCCTACCTATTTTGGTAGGCATGGTGCATGAACTGAGCCAAGCTAAGTACTTAACTTGAATTGATACTGCAATTTTTTTTTTTATAGATTATGACTGTAGAACCTACATGTTGCACAGATCCAGCATGTTGCACAGATCCAGTACTAGTGAGCTTTTTACTAAGCACTGATGCATCATAACAACAAAGATAAAATGATTCTTTCCATAAAGGGTTAACCTGATATAAGACATCTATATCTGGGACCCTTTTGATAGCCTCCTTGGCCCCTGGATATCGTCCTACTATTCAGAGAATGTGAATATAATGAGAAAGGCCCCCATAGAGACATCATGACGTCATGGTCTCAATACCCAGTCGCGTGCTCTCTTGTCCTGACCATCAACATTTCTACCTCTTGAATTCTCTATACAAATTCCTCAGTAGAAATAGTGCAATTTGGACAGAACGGCTTCTAATCCACAGTATGAAAGCTTGTGTATGGGACCTCCCTCAGGTGTGTAGTGCTGCAAGGTGGGAGGGTCCCCTCTGCCACATTGTGTCATAAAGACGTAACGTCCATGCCTGGAGGCAACCACTGGTTCTGTAGGCCCTGAAAACCGTCTTCTCCACTCCTCATTACACCTCCTAACCACCCACCATCCTCCAGCCCAGCACAGAACCCACTCTCATCTCTTCAAGCATCTCAATTAAGGTGACATCCCCACCAGTCCCACAGTCCACCTCCAGTACATAACGCGTGTGGCATTGAATATGTATGATTCCCCTCTTCACGTTCAACCAGAGGGCCTAGTGGTGGTACACAGTTAGTGGGAACAATTCACTCCTGCAGTGGCTTAGAATAAAACAAATTTAAAATCAGAGCTAATAGGGAATGCGTATTTGGCTGGGGCTTTCATAAGAAGTGTGTCACATGCTTGGCTGCTTCTAACAAATGTTGTCAAGGGGTGAGAGTCGGTATAGCAGCACAGGTAGAGCACTGCCCCCCCCCCATCTTTAAAGTTGGCACCCCCTGGATGGGGAGGGAGGGACCTATCTACATACACAAATACAAACTCTGGCGGACACTGGCATGCCACTGATGATCCAGTCAAATCGCTACCCCCAGCACTCAAACATGACCATAAGATGCCCCACTTCTAGGCCCTAGGGCTTTTCAGAGACGTTCGATCTGCGCTTGGGAGACACATGCATACTCATGCAATATCAACACACGCGCCCCCGTGTGGATGGTCCGGGTACTATCTAGCAGTAATAATATCTTCAATGCCCTATAACATATGTGTGTATGGGGCTGTGGGTTTATATAGGAGGGTACGTGGATGACTGGTTTATTTCCAGTAGAGGGTATGTGGATGACTGGTTTATTTCCAGTAGACGATGTGACTTCTGCTTGGATCCTCCTCCACCTCCGCGTGTGACACGCAACGTTGACACTCCTCCTGTGCCCCTCACCAAGCCACCGTCCTACAGACTACCAGAAGACACACAAGACTCCTGCAACCTCCTCCAGGACGAGTCATTTAACCACTGGGGGCTGGAGCTGGCACTTAAGACACTTACACACTGACTGCTATACACCTTTTGGAGGAAAGGGATTTGTTTTCACTGATTGTAAAATATAGTAAAATATAAAAGGCATCTTATTCCACAGATGTCTTGGACTGCATGCCTTTTTCTGAGGCTCTCCAAAGATCTGATTATTTGCATAATATGGATATGATGAGCATGCCTGTGACAAATGTGTGTTGTCAATGGAAGAGAGCATATTCTTTACCCCAGACACTATTGCAGGACAGAGAACTGACCATCAGTTTCAATGAGTGATATAGCTCCTGGATTATAAAAGCGAGATACCTAACAAACAAGGATATATTTGGTTAATAAGCACACATCAGGATATAACAAACAAGTATTAGCCGAAAAAGATATTTAGGTAAAATGACGTCACCAAATGAGAAGCCCCTGGGAATGTCCGAGCCTGGCTTTGTGGCTCGTATGAAAGATGCCTGGTCAAAAAGGTAAGTTAGGGAAGATAGTTTCAGCTTTTGAGGTTGTGAACAATCTCACATTGTCTATTCATAATAATAGTAGGTATGGGACTTCATTTTGATTGAGGTTATTGTTAAGGATTATGTATACAGGACTTCATTTTCATTGAGGTTATTGTTAAGGATATGTATACAGTACTTAGTTTTGCCTCATTGTTCTACCTACAAGACATGATTCTTTAACAATATGACCTTTTAGCTTCCGCTTACTATTCTTCATTAATATCTTGACACTTAGACATTCTCTAGTGTAACAACTGCTTCAATTAGACCTAAACGCATCGTTATGGAAATACTTTCATAGATCCTTTAGAAATTCCCCAGTAAACATCTCCACCCTACCCTCACCCAACAACAAAGAACACACATATTTTTGTAGGCAATGTTTACCTTTTCCCACTGCAGAACTCAGGTTCCTTTAATATAGGCAGTGGTTTTACACCACCTTCAGTCTGACATATTTGTTGAAGATGATATGATCAATATTCAAGGATTCAATTATAAGAAACTGCCATTTAAAACCACTGAATGTTGACAGAATACTATATGCATTCTATGTCTCCTCCAAGTGAAATCTGAATAATGTTAACATTACCATACAATATCATAACCAATATCTCTTCCCTTTAGCTTCCACCTGCTGTGCTCAGATGTAGGCTATTATGTGTTCACCTTGGCCTATTATTAAGGTGTGTTCATTAACTAACTCAGGTGAGTGTGGAGGTTCTAAACATGTCTATAGTAGGGGATGGTGTGTCACTGAGTCACACATGCACACTTACCCCTCTCACCTGCTATAGCCATCCCCACTAACACCTCCAGGGTGCCTCCAACCAAAGCAGGATAGAAAGGTGTCTGCAGGGTAGGACTAAGACCAGTACAAATACATCTCAGTTTTACTACACACACAAACATTTTCTACAGCAGCAAAGCAAACATCCTCTAGAACCAGGCCCCTTTCAAATTACCTCAGCCACCGCTGTTGTCGCCTGGAATTTTTTTTTCTTGTGGCAAAGGACGGAAATAAGAGCAGTTTATGCAAATATTGCAGGGTTTTTATTAGGATGATTATGTACGCGTCCTACTTGGTGGGCGAAAATAGTAGTTGAGATCATTTGAATCATGTACATGGTGAGTGAGTGAGTAATAGATGTTTAAAGCCATTTCGACAGCTAAGGTCATATTCATGGCGAAAACTACATGTACATGGTGCTTCCATATGATGCCAGTTGAGGATCACAGCAGATGAAAGAGTATGTTGTCTCTTCGTACAAAATATGGTTTAGCTTTATGGTAAAGGCATACTGGCAAACCATTGCAATTTACAAAAACAGAAAAGTCACTTCAGGCTGTCATGCTTTCAAAAGGAAGTTAACTGTAATGGTTCTTTTTTAGCACCAGACAGCCTATATCTGTTGCCCTTAGGTCCCACCTATATCTGAGTGACATTTTTGTCGGAGATGACCTGCAGTCTATCTCTAGTTGTGTAGCCTGTAGCTACGTAGATAGTTAAACATACAGAAAGTTAAAAAGAAACAAACCTCGGCTCGGGCAGTCATTAGGTTACCAGTTCATTTCCATTATGTTTCAATGAAAGAATAGAAGGTGGTGATTCAGACCATCTTCAGCACATTGTGTCAAGTTACAGGTGAAATATATCTTTAGTAGATATGTACTAGGTGAACCTACCTGCATCCATGTAATATTATCATTGCCAATTCAACTAGAAATGTGGCATGTGATTTCGTGGGGTTGATGTACCATCCTCTGCTGTGGTAGATGCGGAGCCAACCTAACGGAGCATGGAAGTACAACTTTATAACTGCAGATTTCTAAATAGCTATATGTAATAGACAAGACATGAGGCGACGTGTTTAGAAAAAAAATCTAGAAATATGACACATGAACACACTATGATAACTACTATAGAAGCACATTTACACAGGTGTGATGAACATAATATGTGAAAAGGGTGTGATGAGACTGCCGTTGGAGTGGCATTTAAAGTTGGGATGTGACATTTAAAGTTATGAAACACCCGATTGCCTCTGTATACACACTATCACAGTATCACTGGAAACTTGCCAAGTTGCCCTGACCCACATGCATCAGACTGAGACTGTGAGAAGACAAAGCACTGATACGGTTTGGTGTCTCTGGCAGTCTCCTCCCCTTTACAGTGAAGAGAAAGATATGACAGGGCCAAGTGATAACCTACTGTTGTGTACCCCTGTCATAGCTATTATGTAGTTACGTAGCATTCAGGTGTTCAGTCCAATTTTAAGTGTGCTTATCATACCAAAGAACCCGTCTTCATATAGGAGACTGACATAATGGTACTCTTATTGATCGAATTTCTAAAATGCTGTCATTTTGACATACAATGGCTGGTTATTTGACATGCAGCTAAGGTGGGTTGGAGAGTCACACACACATAAACTACACTGGAATTTGTTATGGTTTTTCACACTTTTCCTTTCTGTGTTAAATCCAAAGTCAGTCTATGAGTTTGTATTATAGCATGGCGTCCTTGTTCTTGGAAGTGTACTAGAATCATGTACGGAATTGCCTATGCCACAGGTGTCTTTGATAATAACTTAACTGGCATAAAATTTAATGATGATAATTAATGGGAGGTTCAGAGGTATGCACACATTAACAAAGTACATGTACCTCCAGCTAGTATTGGCCTCACACAAATGACTTATTTTCATTGTTGGAAAGGACTGTGTGTGCCTATTGAATAAATAAGGGCATATCAAGAGACCGCAAAGATGTAGTATAAGAAGCTACATTGGAGATCCTATGAATAGTTATTTCAAGACTAATTATGTGGCCATTGCCCACCTGTAATAACCAAAGGGCTTGGCATATATTATGCACATAATTGTAGAAAGTTCATGTACTGAACTTCCCAGAACATTGCTTAGAAAGCTCTACACGTTTGAAGCTTATATCCCCAATCAAACTGTTGATTTATTATTAGCTATAATTAATTCCCATCACTTGATTATATTACTTGGACATGCCAAAGTGTCTTATCATGATTTAAGGTAGATACTGGTGTTCTGATGAAATAGGACAATTTCTAGAAATATTCATTGCTCCTCCTTGTATAAGGACACACATGGTGAGAAGGTATGTCACATGTGAAGTCAGTACTTAACACGACGTGATACAATATGATGGCCACCCAAACATAGACAACCCCTGTCATGATAGCAGAGTTCACAGACCTCAACATCTTCATAATTGATAGGTGCCAGTGGTACTTGACAAATTTCCAGACCTACCCTTATTATTATCATTCTGGTGCTGAGACATCTCCCATAACTAACCACCTTTGAGAAGTCATCTGTGTGTACACTAAGGGCCAATTATTCATTTCATTTGAATAACAACATCCCATAAAGATAACGTTACAATGCTGATTGCCAGCACCTCCCCCCCCCCCGGAATAAAATGCCTCGATCGCCACAGCTGGTCATGACTAATTTAGATGATAGATCAAGTAAATTTTATCACTTTTAAATCAAAATTACTTAAAATAAATACAGAACTGGACTCCCGGGGATTCATTGAAAATGTATCATTGTCGGTCAGTTTTGTCTATATATCTGGTTGTTCCTTGCGTATAAGCACAAGCTCAACAATGTGTGGGTGGCTGTAAGGCAGAGAACGGTTTATAAGTTAACAGTCTTTAAGATAAGATATTTGGGATAAAGGAGTAAACTTTTGCTATGCGTTACAGTTACTTTGATATTCAATCCATATTGTACAGTTATGAACGGAGAATGATAATACAATGGTAAAGGTGAACGATGACCAGTTTGAGCTGACCGTTTCTTCACGAGCGCCTCCTGCCCGTTCCGCACGAGGCCGATGGGCCGTGTGCGGAGCAGGCAGGAAGCGTAAGTGAAGAAACAGGAAGCTCAAACTTGTCAGAGTTCACTTTTACATTTATGTCAACGTGTTAAAGTGGAAAATCAATCGATATTTCTTCAATATCCTTCAAAATTAACTGTTATTTACCCATTGTCATCGCGAAATGCTAACCGCCACCATCTTGTATGTTTACGTTTCAAAAGGGCTGTGCATGCGCAATGGACCTATGATGTCATCGTGCAGATTTGGCGCTGGTTATATAATGCAGGGGTGCAATACGGGGGTTTAGTGCATTGTCAATGGGGCATCGATATTGCCTTGACATAACCACATAATCCTATATGTGGCGCCATTGAAGAAAGGGTAGAGATACCGCCTCTGAGCATGTCTTCATAGACTTGTGTAAACCCTTTGGTACAGGCGTTTTAGATACTTATAGGGTCACGTACATAGACTGCTATATAAATATAGCACACAGAAGGATCCAGAAGTAATATGGTATCTAAGGCTGTTCTTCCTATTTTTATGTAGACACTTGTACGTGATAGACATTTCCTTCTTGGTGTGTTTCACCTGGGTCCTGGTGTGTGGACAAAGTTTAAATATTTGTTGAATATAGAGTTTTTCCTCCAAATAGTCAATATAAAACAGCATGACATGCATGGAAATATTTTGTTTATATGGGATATATGACGCAAATAAAACAGCAGGGAATGATATTTCGGATTTGTTGTCCTCAAAAGAGTATTAACCTGATGAAACGAAAACTACCTTAGCTAATGAAGTAAATCAATTTGATTAGATCATGGGTTATTGATTCATTGGCAGGTCTACATATGTTATGGGTAATTACTCTTATGCCAATGGACAGTTTACCTAACCACATATCAATGATGAATGCCCTCGGCTCTACACAACATATAGATTAAAATGAAAATAAAAAGTTCAAATTGTGTTTTTTACTGGATGTTATACAGTAGATGATACTGGGAAATGTAAAAGTAAATGGTTACCTTCAATATAAATCACCCTCTTTTCGATTAATAAAGCTTATATGGAATTATAACAACGAGATAGAAATTGTACAAAAAAATAAGTAAGTTTCAGGCTAGAAAACCCTACCTAACTAAAACAGTGTCCAACCTTTTCGGCAAATGTGGCCATATCTAGTAGAACCCCTTTAGGCAATTTAGGTATCTTGATTAAGTAATCCCTGAATTATAGAATTATCGCAAATTGATATCGGCATTCATGATTCAGTGGTGGGCTAATTTTTAACAGAGATTATTGCAATTTAAGTGGAGTTGTAGGCATACTTAGAGCCTTTATTTTAAAAGGTCCAACCAATTCAGGCTAGATTTTCAGACCATATACTTTAACACTCAATTTGTACCAAAGTAGTATAGCATTGACATATTTGTCTAGAAGATATGGGAAGTGGTTTTTATTTGAATACGTCAGATACCTAATGCGTCCTGTTTGGATACCAGGCAGGGATTACGTTTGTGCCTTTATGCCAGGAAATGGAGAATAAGGAACTGCAGGTGCAGTAGTACCCTATACTTCAACATTCTTTTATTGTCTCTGATCCATAAGATGAAAAATCTCTAGAAAGGGAAAACCGGACATCTCCAATAAAAAAGAAAAATGGATAACTTAACAAATAATCATATATTTCATGAGTGCACGTCTATGAAGGTGTACCAGGTAAAAGTACTGCGAGGACAAAGAAGTGGAATTCCCAGGTAATATCAATATCTTCGATTGTACTTCTAATGTTGTAAGGAGTTGACCATCTAGATACAGGTTGGCACATCTCTCAAAGGTACACAGGGAATCTGTAACCGGCCCCGCCCATGACTCACTGTGACCCACCTGATCAGCATACACCCCCCTCCCCACACACACTCCTCCCATCCACTCCACACTTAGGCCTACAGCTACAGCTGCTGCTGCTGCTCCTGGTGACCCACCTGCATGCCGGCCAGTCAGCATCCCACCCACCCATCTACCTGACCAGGTGTAAAGGTGTGTGGCAGCCGTGTTCACAAGGCACCAGATGTCCACAAGTGGGATGGTCCTCCTGTGTCACTCATCAGGAGATGAGGACTCCTCACAAACCTGGCTGACACCCATCTGTGTGTACAAATAGAACTCCATCCCCTTCACCTCCCACCATCACCATTATAACAAGGTGTGGCCCCATTGGCATCACTTATATCCTACCATTGCTGTTGGCACTGGGAGTGGAGCACTGCTGCTGCTGCTGTGGCTCTGACTACCCTAGCTCACCTGGCCTTGGCATTATGTCTACCTGGCACACCTGGAGGATGGGTCTCACCTATAGACAGCATGGGTTTCCCCGGGTACAGAGGTATACCTGAGGACACAGCCTCATTAACACCAGCAGCATCCAGTCATTGGTACTAGACTAGAGGTCTGCTTAGGATACTCCTCTGTAGGGATAATCCCCTAATCTGACTTTTATCCTTATAGGATTAACTCATTATCCAGGCAGGGCTGCTTGGTACAGCTGGGATTAGTCCTAGGATCAGCACGGATTCCCACATAGATTTCCACACAGTCCTGGCTCTTCGACCATACCAGGGCCAGTGGGAGTGTTCATTGACACAGCTATAGACCGACAACACCTGGTCACTGACTAGTATACCGCCATCCATCAACATAGACAACATACATACAACAACTACAAAGCCATCACCAAAGCAGTATAGACACCAGTTACAATGTATTTGACTCCACCACCACAGGGAGTTAGTTGTAAGTAGTATATGGCGGGTTCAAGGACCGAATACCTACATGGCTCCTTGATCAGCCAATGAACTGTCAGGGAGAGATACTGGCTCACAATTCTGTTTGTGTTGCTGCTGCCCATTTAGCCGTCCAGCCACCTGGTGTGTTATTTGCACAGACGACTAGTAGGACTCCATATGGATCAATCAGATAGGACTATATTTATTACTGCCGTTACCAGCTAGATGTGTGGACTGAGTAACTCAGCTTGTGATGGTCAGAACAGTGAGCAGCTCGTCATATGAGCTTCTACCTGTGTTTACATACATGCAGATGCCTAATTCATAATGGAGTTTGCTATATTCAATTAATTAACCTGTGGGTTAATTAGTGTGAGGCCTGTGTTGGGCAGGCCTTTTACTGCCCTGGGGAAAGACTGGCAACTATATTGCGGTGCTTTATTGATATATTGATAGGACCTATGACAGGACTATGAGGTAAGACTACTCTCTGGAGGGACGGTACACCTGGCCTAAACACGAGTTATATAAGACTCGGCATGGCTACTGGAGTTCTCATGTAACAGCATTGATAGTGGTATAGAAGAGTGTCGATATGAGCTGCTCTTTGTGTATTGATACTGACAGTCCTAAGTATGAACTCAGTCCACCAAACCAGGCTTGTAACTGATAGAGTACAGAACTAGAAACATCAAAGACACATAGATTCATCATTACAATATATATGCCACCTTAAGTCTATTGGCGCTTATCTATACAAGGTAGGAGGAACAACTACAGTGCAATTTAGCACATAAAATATGTCATGACGAGAACATCAAATATCACTTTTTAAAGGCCAACATTTTTACCAGGAGACGTACATACTGGAGCTGACTTGTTTCATATATCCAGTACTCCCTCCAGCGTGACACGAGCCTGGAGTCACGACCTGGCCATCTACCAGATACATCCTGAATGAGCTCTCAGGTGTTACCCAGCAGGGGAGATGGCGCATGCAATAGGTAGGCTAACCTGTACCTGTGGCGATATAGAGCACAGCTTAGGTGATGTAATGGAAATAACGTGGGAGTATTAGAGATAGCAGGAGAAGATAAATAATCTACCTGAGCTGTGCTGACAGGTACTACTTTGTGACTGGTCAGGTTGGTGCATTGATATGGTTCTTCTGTGTCAGTGTGATTACCATTAACCATTAAACACCTGGATAAGTAGATATAGGCCTACAGGTAGGCCCGTTGTCCTCAAGAATCTGGGTGCTTTTGGAGAAGTCTATGCTCAGTCTATAACGATTTCACCGGAACCAGCTCAAAACCAGCGATGCTCTGTGTATTGCATGATGTAGGAAAGGAAGAATGATGTTGACATTAACAGTGGACCTTTTTTAGCTGAGCATCTCAATATGGACCATAGATAATTTATTGATAGCTCACGCAGACTCTGTCTGGGATTGATGAATCCTTAAACCATGCTCTCCCCAGGGCATCTCTCAGCAGGAGGGTGTTTTGAATCATGATGTCCTCCCAACCCCACTAATCCTACCAAGCCTCCAGTGGTGGGGAGGTGGAGTTCTAAACGTGACCACTAATCAATCAATACAAGATCAATAATAGAGGAGGTCAATACATGAGGGGTGAGTCGGAAAGGTTGTGGGTCTGTTTGGCAGTAACACACACAGCCCATGTTAATACCTGTGCTACCTGTAAGGGCCATCTGAGGTGACTGTCACCTGCCCCTCCCTTCAGGCTCCTCCAGTGCATTAACCCTTTACAATTACACCTAGCAGAGTGGAATGACTATGTTCATGGGATGAGAGGCAGAATTCCCCTTTTCATCTAGTGGACATCCAAAACAGATGGAGCATAACACGGCGCGTGCACCCTGCCAGCCAACTTTTCCCACCCCAGCAATTAAAAACAGACCCCCTGCCAGCCCTTTTGGCTCATCCCAAATGTATGCTTTGAAAAGCAGCCACAGATAATCATAGGGGGAGAAAAAAAATAAGGAGGGAATCACATTGGTGTTGCTACCATGGCAACACAGGCAAAGAGATACCCGGAGCAGTTGGTACTAATAGAACTTAAGCAGCTGTTCTACCTGTATAGTAGTTGTTGAATAGTCTCAGGTGAGTCCTTAACCTGACATCCTGGAGTCGTGATGGTGGTGACCTCTCCCACCTATAGACTATGGCAGTAGGAGGAGTGGTGAGGCTATAATGTCAGGTGTGACAATCAACCACATATTTATATAAAGGGACACTTGGAGGGTTTAGTGTTATAGACCAGAGGCCATAAACGGGGTATCTTACAACATTATGGCTCTTTCTTGGTCTCACAGGACACGAGTAGATATTCTCAAAGCTGTATGACAGGACTTGGGGGGGGGGCACTTCCCAACCCTTGATTATCTATAAGAGTCAATCGTCATTATGCCAGAGGTAATAGGAATAATATAGCTCATAACAAGGTGAACAAAGGGGGGGGGGGTATTCCCCTGGGGCTCACGTCTTGATCATGCAGATGATCCAATATAATTAAACTGGATTATTTATGAGGAGTTCACTAACCTGGATCTGACCTTCATTGCTCCCTTAATGCTGCAACAATCATTTTGAGAGAGGATTAGACCTGGAATCTTTCGACATCACATTTCGCTGGTTCCAGGAGTGAGTCTACAGAATCCACAATGTTTTCTTTTATGTCACGTCAGCTGAGCAAACGCCGCTCCAAGCGGAAGTCTAAACGTGATAAAAGGTTAGTACATGTTTTAATTTGATAATATCATGTTCAGATTAGAAGTGTTCGTGGTGTTCTATGTTGATCTATGTAGGCACTGTGGTAGCTAAAATTAGATTTACCCGTGCTAGGCAGGTGAAAGTATTTTATTCATGGCCTACCAGATCTTTGGATGAGTTGAAATGATATACATATGGCTTTAAGTTTAAGATGCAACTAAGTTGCAAATGCATCTTTAAAGGGGCCACAAATGAATACTTTTCAAGGGTGATTGCCATGATTCGTAGGCCTATACACCTCCCCGTGAGGAAATGATGCTATTCAATCCAATCAGTATAACCTTGAATGTAGGTTAATAGATTAGATCCATGGCATACTGCACCTCACACGAATAATTCATGAATATGCAATACCCTAGCCTAAGTGAAATGGCTCTGACGATTCCATACGGCCATTCCCAAAGAGATAATAATCGTTCACTTCACAATACCAGTATCACAATTATTCCAGAGAAATTAATATCATATAGTGGAACGTAGTTTGTGGTCAGAACATGACTGATATACATTCAATTAGTATTAGAAGATTTTGCATTGATTTGGACAGGACACAGACAGGGGAGGCAATTACATGTAGAACCCACTGTTTTATGTCGTCACATTTCTAAAAGGAAATGCTACACATCACATTTAAAACCCGTTCAAAAAGTTTAATTGCACTCTCATACAGGAACTGCAAGAGACTGTAGATAGTCTGCATGCATGTCCAGATTGAGGACGGATAAGCGGAAGTTCCGGTACTGCGGGATAGTGTGGGATGTCACCATATTGCGTGGTGTGGTGTGTTATGGGTGTGATTGCCAAACCGTGTTGTCTGTCTTTTTTATGGCACTTAATATACAGTCACCCCCAGTATACACCTGCATATACCATTACAAGCACTCAACCACCAGCACCATACGTATAATATGTTCTCTATCATATCTCAACGGACAGGAAACACAGCGTGGGCGTAGTCAAACTTAGAGTTAATAAGAGTAGAATGTAGATAATAACTATCATTTGAGTCGAATATAGGGCCAAATGATCTTATTAATTATGCCATGAAAATCTTATAGATAACTTGTCATCTTTAACTGTGAGGAAGGATCGGTTGATGTTGATAAAGATGCTGAGATTTAGGCGTGGTTTGTCATAGCTCGGGATTCTTAAAGCATATAAAACTGACTATATACGTAGTTTGACACAAAGGTTAACACAGTTTAGTCCATATATTATAAAACACAATATGACAGCCACATTAAAAACACCCCTTGAGGACACAAACTCCTTCTTAAGGTCTCTAAATCTTATTTCAATACAATAGATCTAACTCTAACGGTATATTTCTTTCTGCCTCACCTAACAATTGGTCTAACAGTGTGAGGAGTGTGAAACCAGCCCCACACTCCTGGCTGCCCTTCCTCCTGCCCCACACAGAAAACATTGACTGTGAGATTCTAAGTGTTCACAAATTCTTTGTACAAGCCATATTTGTGGTTTGAAGGATTTTCAAGTGCGCATCATGTCCTATACCTTCTGTCGAAATTTACATTAAAAAGGACAAAACGGGCTGTTAGCAGCAGCCCCTGATTATAAGGGTAAGAATGGAAGAAATAAATGCATGAGAATTCAGGAAATAAAGGATAAACATAGAGAACTGTCTCTACAGTACTTTGGCAGGTTAGATACCGCATAGTGTTTTGTCTTTGGCCATCATGGTGCATAAATGCAGTCCTTTCCAATGCTGCAATCATGCATCATGTCACCTGTATGCACCTGATGTATTTCCGAAGGATTAACATGGTAAATCAGTACCCCAATCAGCAATGGAGCATTGGGCCATACGTGGACCAATATAAGTCAGTAGAATGGTCCAATGTTGGCATGTTTGTATTGGTTACTTGAAGGGGTGACCACTGGCCCTGATTTGGCCCAAGCTTGAAATTGTCTGTATTGTCTTTAGGTTGGCACAATATTGGCCCATCATTGATATCGAAATGAAATATATTGTGATATTATAACATTGGTCCAATATTAACTTTCAAAAGTGTGAAAACCCTAAAGACAGGGCTGTCCATTTCCTACATCATTTTCCTAATAGTGGGCCAATATTAGAACCTGTACAATGTACCAATGTCTGCATTCCCATATTGGGCCAATGTATATACGATGTATAAAGATTGTGATGGTGTCGATGACAGCTGTTATTGGCACAATGTATCCTTACTACCGGCGACAGTGCTAGCAAGTAAACTCACCAGCACTGCATTGGTGCATCAGGATGACCAAGGAGCAAGGCATTTGGGGCATCATCTGGCGTTTAACTAGCCTAGCCAATGTATTCATTTCGATATCAAAACCCCATAATAGTATAGCTTGACATTTAAAGCCCCATTGTTTTTCAATAGCCTGGTATAGTAAAAAAGGCCCTGGAGGCCCTCCAGGCGGCAGTCACAAGTCTCACCCGGTCTCTTCCTACCCACCATGGGGTCATTACAGGAACGCCAACCTGGGATGTGTATGTCGGCGGATATTTATCACTAGGAGTATTTGTGATCTAAGTCCAGCTAAAAAAGAGAAAAGGAAGAAGACAGAGAAGAACGAGATGATCCAAGAGATGATTTGCCAGGAGCCCATGGCGTTAAAACGTCGAGAACTGGGGCGTGACTAAAGTCTGGATGTGTATGTGTAAAAGGTGTGCTTATTAACCCTTTAAGGAACATTTTGTTTTAATGCAGCATGTCAATTTGCCATCTTAATGCACGGATAAAGCCCAGGCAGGTGACTAGCCAGGGCTGCATTCATGCATCATGCACACTCTGTGTTCCCAAGGGATCGCTGGTCACCACTGCATTGGTCATCAATGCATCATGACGACAAAGGAACCTAAACCAGGAGGCATCGTGTGGCCCATAATGGACTAGGCAGGGGGTGCTGGAGTAGGGGGATGTATGGAATGAGATGTTAAGGGATGCTTTGTGAGCTAACTGTGTACTTGCCAAATGTTCACACCTTGAGCAGAATATTGACTTCACACCATAGTCATATAGATTCATGCTGCAGAGTGAGATACTTGCATGATAACCAGATCATCTTTACCTACACAGCTTGAAAATGAAAAATAGCTGGCCATGATGGGTCTGTATCCCCTTCTCTACCTATGTGGTTGCCTGGTTGTATCTTAATTATAAAGAGTATTGTGCATTTCCTGCACAGGCTGTCAAATATTTAGATTATCCCATGTCCACAGGTTGGTCCAATGCTGTTGTGATATCTCCATGGTGTTGCGATGTCTCCATGGCAACGAAACCAGTGCAGACCCAGTCTGGTACGCACCAGCCTCCATTATAGTGCGGAATAGCTGAAATGATGGTTACTGAGCATTGATTGATCTATTCTATGCATAGGATAAAATGTGGGGGACAGATATATACAATTCAACACATGCATGGGAATAATAGCACCCTCTGCTCCCACAGCCATTTCTTGACAATAGTGCTATTGGCTTTAAAAATATACAACAATAGTTTTGTAGATAAATCTTAATGCTTCCTTGGTAGTCATTTCAACTGTAGTCATTTCAATTTCAATACTAGCCATCCATCACAGAGTGTTGACACTCATGGAGGCTTTAGGTGTGAATAACGGGTGTAACTATGAGCACATTGAGTTTGTATAATGACTTTTTTTACATCTCTACAATGTCACAGTCAGGGGTATTTTAGAACCTGCGCTTTGTCTGACACCTACAAAACATTTTGAGAATAAAAATGATCAGTAGAAAAATGGGCCAAGACAAATAATAGTGAAGCTTTGTGATTGAGAAATCATATAATGTGAAATTCAATACCTATTTTAACAGGATTGGTGGCACAAGTGTAACATATTTCTATACAGTTGGCAGCTTTCGGGTGTGAAAAAGAATGGTTAACTTATTCCTAAGGTCCCACTCCAAAGTATGCATTCTCCCTTTGGTGCGACCATTTTCAGAATAGTTCCTTTAGATCCATGCTGCTGTTCTGACAACAATGATGGAGGAGGGGTGCAAATTTAGATGTTTATAAAGCTAGAGTGTAAAATGAGTCTATCAGTGAGAAGTCTGTCCACCATTTGGTGTGATCTCCTTTGATTATAGAAATAAAAAAAATAGGAAGATCTTATTATCTCTTAATCTAAATTTTTCTACACAGTTCTCAACGACAATACCTTCATAGAGGACTTGATTCCATATCTTTCCAAAAGATGAAGTCCATTATATTGACACTGTTGTGTGTAAGGAATAATACTCAATAGTCATATATGGAAATTTATAGTATCACTTATAAGGTTGAAGCCCGTTATAGTATGCACTAGTTACTACCTCACCTTTGTATGCAAGGTCTCATACCAATTATTCACCTCTTACACCTATTTAGGTACTATCACCACAATACATTGGACTCCGTTTTATGTCAAGGCTAGAATCTCAGACGAGCAAGGATTGCATCTCATGCGTATCCCACCGTCCTAGGTGGGTTTTTATGACCATGATGACACACTAATGACACTTTGACCTACTCTTCAGGAACTGAAAATAATCAGGATTTGTCAGCTTAGCATTGATGTGTGATGAGAGGCGTTTGTCAGTTTGATAGTGTTATTTACACATACCATCCCTTGGTGTAGAATGTACATAATGTTTATTTAAAAAGTATTTTAACTGTAGGGAATAACTAAAATGGGTATCAGAAGTGGGTGCATTTGTCACATAGGGATACAAATATTATAAGAAATAACTTTCTCACATTTATAAATGAGTGACATGTCGTGCCCTGTTACCTCAGTGTGGAGTTTACAACATCCAAGTACACTTAAGTGACATACAGTGATGAGACTGAATCTAGAAGGTGTGTTAGGTGTAGAATAGGGTTATAAGCACTACAATCAGACGTCAGTTGTTTCTGAAACCTCCCCAGCCGGTAGGGTGATGTGGGCATGGGCAGTGGGGCTCTAAACATATGGGTCATAGAAAATAAGAGAGAAATTTTCAAAATCACAAAATCATTGAAAGATTAGATGGAAAATGAACAGAAAAATCAAAAATAAATCAGGAATTCTTAAACCTTAGGATATGTAGAAAATATACAGCCAATTGAGTAAAAGAAAGAACTCCTTTATGAAAAATAGAGAGATTTGTAAACCAGGGGTCAGAAGTAGGAGGCCTCAATTTGACCCTTATCTTATCTCTTATCCCTGATCTTCTCAAAACTTCTCCCGACTGACTACTGACTCAGTGACTGACTAGGAGACCACGCATAACAGGATTTATATCGGCTCAGCGTAGGTTTCTTTAGGGCCATATGAACTTAGGGCTTCTTATACATAAACAGGGTTCCCACTGGTGAGTTAAAAGTCAATTAAACCTATTTTTCTTTAAAGGTCAGTTAAAAATGAAATTTTGACTAATTTAGGGGTAAATTGTCAAGATTCCATGCGAAGTCACAAAATTTCTAAAATTTTCTCGCTCGAGAGTGGATAAATTTTTTCATGAGCCCCATGAATTGTCTGATATTTGGTCAGTTAAAAATCGATAAATGTTAGGTAAAAGTCAGTTAAAACCATGATACATAAATAGTGGGAACCCTGATAAATGTCTTTGTTCCCTAAGACCAAAAATCCAATGGGCCTCTGTTGGTTGATTTTATATAGGATTTGTAATCCCCAATCGGTCGACAGAGGCTCAGTGGACTGGCAGGTGCCATGGCGACTTTTTCATAATATTTATTTTTATAGGTGTGCTTTATTTCATGTTGACCACAGATCGGGGGTTGGAATAGAACTTCTACTTTGGCTGAATTCAGTTGAATTAATATGCCCCTGATAAATGTACATGAAGTATTCATAATTATTACAATAGTACTCATCTGATTTTACCTTTGGTACGTCTATTAATCTAGTTTTTAATGGCGAATTCCAGGGTAGGTTACAGAAATGTATGCAGATGTCTAAAATATAGTACCGGTATATCCCCTTATCAATTTGTTGTGTTCATTCTACTAGGGGACTGTCCTTAGACTGGCTTCAGTCTCTGATAATGTGGTAATGATTATTATACATTTGTCAGAAAATAGTATTCATGAAGATGTAATGAGGGAGTGAGAGTTGTACTGTACCCCCCATCCTCCCTATCCTGCATGTTGTCGTTAAGTTTAGTGCAAGGGACTATATCTAGAGTCTTGTCTGACGCGCCCTCTGTAGTGTATCTCAAGAACTACCGCCGTAATGTAGTGATGTCGAAGATAGGAGTACAACAAATATACCCCTACACTGCATTCCACAGGTTATCAGTAGTACAATGCATTTGACGTAGTATTTTCACTCGTAACGTAAAATACACATTTGTGTACGTCAGCATTCTGAACGTCATCTATTGTATCTTGTTTCGGAATTTCAATAACCTACCCCGTAGACACTCTGAGGGAACCTCAGAGACCAAAGGTGTCTGTTGGTAGTCTATCTACTCTGCCAGATTGGTTGAGTGCCCAGTTCTCACAGAAGTACTTACTGTCAGGTCAAATGCTTCCACCAACACTTCCCTCAATGCATATCCAAATGTTCTCAATGCACAAAGCACTTGAAATACACAGAGCAATTTATAATTCAGGTCGTTTCTAAAACTGCTTTCCTCACTAAACAGCATGGCCTTCAATGTTGGAGACTGCACTCTGAACATAAACATGCCTGATTTATTGGAAATATTTCATGCTTCAACCACTTTAAGTTGCTGTACAGGAAGAGTACATGTTTGTGAATAGGAGGGACAATTTCCAGGAAGTAACATTGAGTACTTAGTTCAGAATAGCCATGTGTTTGTGTCAATATAAGATCGAATCCCACATGGCGAAAAATGGCTGAAATATCTCTGCGATTTTGTCCCTTGCATTGTATGGCCCTTGTTGGGGCCATAAAATGCAAGGACTACTGCAAACTTGACCCTAAACCACTGTGGGATTCGGAATTAGTTGATCAATCCTTGCGGTTTATGGCCCCCACAAGGGCCATACAACGCAAGGGACAAAATCACAAAGATATTTCAGCCATTTTTCGCCAAGTGGGATTCGACCTATAGACTTGTATACATGTTGAATCTTGCCTGTAAGCAGGCAGGTATTTCGGCCTACAATAACCAAGATCGAAAAATCAGATGTGTCCATTGGGATCCATGTTCATGTGTCCTTTAAACCAACCACGTTACTGCAGACTCGTCAAACATTTTATGGTTCCTAGCTCTGGATGATAATGTACTGTATTTCCAGTCAAAACCACTTGAGACAGAATGGAATTAGAACTTAGAAGAAAAAAGAAACAGAAAAAGAAACACACATTTCAATTGATACCCAGCCGAGATTCAGTTTCCAATGACATAACCCAAGTAAAAGGTATCTGCAGTTAATGTTGCTGCCCCAATATTCTGTATAACTACTATTTGAGGGACATTTCCTTTACATACCAACGTGTGCCGAAAGTCTATTTGCCCTGAGACCAGGTTCTCTACATAATGATATCTTTGATACACACATGTATATATATACCTCGGGGGTGGGGAGTAGACATAAGGACATCTGTAGACAAGAGCTCTATTCTCCTTGGTGATCACATGACCAATCCCACGTGACCTGAGAGTGTTTGCTGCTTTAGTTTGGGTTTCAATACTAGGGCCAGTGATGTACCCACAGCGTCTTGCTGATGTACATTGCCATAATCAACGTGGTTTTATAAATGGTCTTCGTTTCGAAATCAGCAGCTGTTTTAGTGTAAATTATCCCACACCCCTCCTTATCTGGAGAGAGGTGGCCGTGGAACGTATTTTATTTCAAGTGGAATTATAGATTGTACTGCAAGATGGGCCCATTCTGATGATAATGTATGAATTGAGGGTAATTTAAGCGAGAAAGGCACCTTATGCCCTAAACACATATCAAATCCACAATGTAAATTGACTGTTTAATAAGTTCAGCAAAGTTAATTCCACCAAAGGTCAAATCACATCCGACCAAGTTGGCACTGCTAACCAGGTAAACCTATGTTAATACACGGTATAGGGTACACGTCTGACCAACTTGTATCCGGGAGCATGACCATCGTCTATACATATAAGTAGTGCTAATCGCATTGGGCCTAAGGAGAGAACTTGGCTTGAGGCAGGGAACCCTTAACATAAGGTCAGGCTTTGACCACAACATGTCCACAAATGACCAATTCTTTAAGGCCAATACCATTTGTCAACACGCGCCATTTTAGTGTTATAGTTCCCAGAATTGGTTTTTATGTCTTTATTAAAAGTTAAAAACCAATGCATGGACATATCCTTGTTGATCTTTGGAATACAGCTTATTCATAATGGCAGGAACTTTATTTTGATTTCAATTAATGTTTGGAAATCGGGGTGTTATCATATGGGTTTAACCTGAGCAATATCCATTAAGGTATTGCATTGTTCCGGTTATATTTCTACAGTTCCTTCACCTCCTTTTCATCCAAAGTGAAAATAACAGGAATAGTTCATTTGTATTTGATTTAACTATTTAGTAACATTGGGAAACATATCTCGATTAGCAAATCAGCGAAAGCCACTGTTTAAATACTTATAGGGATTGAATAGGAACTACTGCCATAGTTAATACATATCTACTGGAGGTAGTGGTGCCAATCCATCTTAGTCAATGAAAATGTTATCACAACCATAAAACATGGCACTGGTAAGACCATTACATGGCAAATTGGATGTGGCAATTGACTTTAATCTCGATGTAGGCTGGACTCAAGGTCTACCGAGTATACATTGCTGGCCAGTGAATTAGACATAATAAAAAGGGTCTTCAAAAATAAGCAGCATAATATAAGGGAGACAAAACCTGTCAAATTCAACTTGAACTCGATGTTGACAACTGCAGGGCCTCCTCCTCAAAGGTTCTATGGTTATAACACACCTTGGTCCTCTATATTTGATGATATGAAGGTCCTGTACCAGGGTTAACCAGTTTTATGTGACAGGTTTAAAAATTCCTCAATGTATGCTCCTCGCTTTAAGAAGACCATTGAGATGCCTATATGTTTATGTACTGTTAATTAAATAATGAGTTAGATACTATAACAGAAGACACCTTCGTGCTTATTCTATGTATTGTATATCAAAACTTGCTATCCCACCTCTATGCATAGGCCTAGGACATTTCGTCGTCTTAGGGCAAGAAGGTTGTAACTGCATCTGGGCCACCAAGGTATAAAACAGGTACCTCAGTGAGGCCCCTCTTGGAGACACCTTTCACCCTGTTGACCCAGATGCAGTTACAACCTTCTTGCACTAAGGCGACAATTTGTATAAAACGATTCGAATACTTAAAAAAAGCTTCAGTGAAACTGCCCAGGGCTATAAGGACTTGAACCTTGTCTTGATGATCTATCAGATTAGTATTTAAGTTAAGTTCCATTTCTGCTATAGGATGACATTTGTAATTTGAATAAGAGACACAACGTAAGGTTCTATAATTTAACTCATAACTCATTGCAAAGAGAGTAATCTCATGTCGGAATTACAAAATCAATCATGATCCTAAAGGAGGAAAATGATGAGCATTATCATATTTCCCGGGGGGCCATTCCATATATCTGTTCTATAGTAACCATGTGCATACATGGCCCTGACTTGGTACCCTTTTTAGAGGGGTAAATTCAACCAAAATGGACCTCTTTTGACGGGAATTAGCTTGGAAAAGTACCCCCTTTCCTGCTGTTAGAGTGCAAGAAGACAGACTCTCAGTTTGGGGGCCCTTTCACCAAATTTTCTTTCATAAAATATACCCCTTTCTCGACCATATTTTGAGATTCTTCTGAAATAGGTACCCCTTTCCCAGCCAAAAAATAACAATTTCCTTGGAAAAGGTATCCTTTCCTGGCCAAAATTTTAGAATTCACTTAAGAAAAACTTAATGACCTCTCGATATTAAACCCTAACTTTGGTTCTAGTTGGAATATTTAAAAAAATTCTTTCGCCATTCAAAAGCCCTTTAAAAAGGTACCCCTTTTTGCTTAAATTGATCCAAAAAGGGCCCCTTATAACGGATCCGGGAAGATCCGCTACTAAGGCTCAAAAGGTACCCCTTTCCCTCTACTTTTTGTACGCACATGGTGTCCATATATATTCAAGTGGCCCCCCCGGGTCATATTTCTGACTTTGTGTAGACATTGCCGAAGGTACAGAGCTTAATTATAAAGACGTACATTTAACAATTATCGTTTTTAGGTTCGCCCTTAGGTGTACACCATCCCCTTTCGGAAGGGCTGCTGTAAATAAATTGGCTAGACTATCCAAAAGATGTGAAAAAATCAATAAAATATAGCAATGACTAAAATAAAAACAATGTTGAACATTACTCAAGTGGCCCCAGTAGAAAAGACCTAAATATCGGTTTGACACGGAACGGTAGGAAGGGATCTGTTTTAGGAGCAGGAGAAAGTTAATTAACTGTAGCAGGCGACTGTATAGCCACCGTGGTATAGCGGGTCAGACCGCCTCCAGACACTCAAAAACCCAGGGGGATTACTAAAAAATGTGTGTCTGATAATCCTCTCAGGTGGGACTTACCTTTAATAACCGTCCTAGCCGACCCCTGTGTGAAAGGCACTGTTGGCCCACTACAGCCCTGGAGGAGACTGTGGTGGTTGGGGGGTGGGTGGAAGAGGGCAGTGGTGCCTCCATATATTAACAGGCATGGAGTACATTTGGGAGTCCTATTGCTAAAGGTGGGATGGGGGCAATGCTCGATGGACCTGCTAGGCTATTTACCTGGACGTAATGCGCTTCTCCTGCCCATTATAATAACTAGAGCCAGTCCAGATCCACATGGAGTAGCAGGAGCAAGCCTGGAATCGTGGGAATTCACTAAAACCTTTGCCGCAATCTGGAAGCAAAGAGTGCAGTGTATCGTAGTCAAACGAAGAGGATCAACATTGTATATATCCAAATGCCCTTTCATATAACTAAAATCATTACCAAAGCACATGCATAGGATATGCTATAGGTATAGGGTATACCGACTGGATACATGTACCTGGAACCGACTCCTGAAAGGGTTACGATGTATACCATTCATCAAGAATCGGAATCAGTGACATCAATATGGTTGCTGTGACTTTTGAATTTCAAAGATTTCATTCAACAGTGGAAATCCCTTCAGCCACAATATGTTGATAGTTTTTCTTCTTTTCAAAACCATCTCCTTATAGATAAGAGGGGTCTATCGCCTGTGGTTAGCTAAGAGGGAACTACTGTTTGAGACACTTATTTACCTGAGATACCGAGATCAAAGGGATGATATAGGTGGCCACCCTACGCTGGTATACTCTTCCAGACCACCCATCTTGTCATACTGGGGTAACCCCCTGGGACAAATTAATGGGGACAAACTCCCACACATAACCTTATAAATATCTAAGAACCCCCTTTGTGTGTGTGGAAACCTCAATATCACACAGCAATAAAACAGATCTTAATTAGGCATATATTCTGTTCCTGGCACATCAACCATGGAGGACATAATCAGACTGCCATGTATTGTCCCACATGTATAGACCCAGACCTACAGGTATATTACATAGGGGTGTCGTTGGTGACAGGTGAGTGGAGGTGGAGGGAGATCAGCAGGTGACAACCGTATCTCACCCACCTGACGGCCGGACACTATCAGCTCACCTGGAGAGGCGCTGCAGGTATCCAGGTGAACTTCAACACACCTGAGACCCCCACCCACCCAGGGCAGGTGTTAAATCACCATGTAGACCTGCCCTATGTCACCCTGCCCTGTCCCCCTCAATACCTGTATCTATGGATGGATCCCTGACCCATCTGTATGCCCCATCCTCTTTTATACATCATTGGTACCTTCTGAGATTCCCCCACTGTGACGCCTGGTTCACCTATGGAGTTACTTACACCATACTGTATGATCACACTCTCTATAGTGCCCCATCTACACCCTGATCATACCCCTTATAGTGACCTGTGACCTTTTCCTGTGTGACCTCTCACCCATGAAGGGCAGGGCCTGTGACCTGACTGGGGCTACCCCCAGATTGAGACCCTGTCTAAATAGGCTATCACTGCAGGAATCGGCAGTCTGGTCCATCAAGGTGTAGTTTATGACATCCAGTCTAGATAGATGCTTACCTGGTTGGTGTAAGCAGCTTTAAAAGCTGACCTCACCAGCCTGCACACTGACTATACTGCTGTGGGTTGTAATGCACATCAGCTGTACACCTTTTTGGGAATTTCTACTTTACGAAGATTCCCATTTGCACAACAGTAAAAGGTTTGCAGGGATGGTGTTATTTTCTGATTTAAAAAAAAAATGAACACGTGAACTAAAGTTTTTATACGAAAACCATAGAGCGAAATTTTCTGTATCCATATCGGAAAAAAAAACATAGGCCAAACTTAAACTTATTGTAAAAAAGACTATAGTATCTTTATCACAGGTTGCAGGTAGATGTATATCATTTACAAGCCAGCTCAGTCGACTGGTACCTCTCAACCATGGCCACACGGACAATGAAGACGGTAAGAGTCAGCTAATGTGAGTCTGAATGAATGAACACGGAGGAGTAGTGCCATAGCTATGTATAAGTAGAAATCTCTGTGGTCAGTGATGCGTGTCAGACCACGCCCATCTTGTGATGACTGACAGGGCCGGCCACGCGGCTCTGGTGTTAGGATCGATGTCTCTCGTGCCCTACACACCTATACACACACCCTGAGGTGGGGCGGGATGCCCACACTGGAGGATTCCCTCATGTGGATCCAGGCTTCAGCAGTCAAGTCAGGCAGGTGAGCACTGTACCGTGCACAGGAGGATCCCATATAGTTGTCTGGGGTCCACTCAGTGTCTGCTCAGACACCCTATATTCATTAGATTTATCTGTATACTAGATTAAGTCTACCCAAGGTACTAATACGCATAACACGATCAAGGCACCTATTGAGATTAGCACCCGGGAGATTGAGCCCTCTGGAGATTGGACAACAAAGACATACCTAAACTGTTCACTGATACCTGGGCTATATTAGATATAGACCCCAGTGGCAGTGTCAGTTGGCTTTGCAGTACACCCACACATCCAAGCCACCACTCTGAAGGATTACTTGAAACCCTCGTGTTAGGATTTGGGTCCTCATATTATTGAATCAGGGTTGGACACCTATAATGGATCACATATTGGCTTTGCAGATTGTGGCTAAGTCTCATTTGTGAGATTGCTGACCTGTGGGGTTAAGTCAATGCTCTGATCAATACGAGTTGGAGTTCTTACAGAGGTTGTGTGCTCACTAGGTGTATCTTACACCTTCTATGTACACATAGCATAAGTACAGACATCCATATAAGGGCCATACACCAGACATTCCAAAACAAACATCTTTTTAAACATCTGTAAATGCATGGGAACTTCTCATTGTTCCACTAGCCCACATATGCAGTAATACAGGATAGCAGCTACTGGAAATATCACTTCAACATAAATATTTCCCATTCTATCTGTGACTGAAAATGACACCACCAACTGAGGACACACCAGATTTTGACGTTCTTGATTAAAATCATTTATGCGGGCGATTTTACAAGGTTGAGAATTGTCGTCTGCTTACTTGGAGTCTTACTACTGACGGAGTGAGGATGGCGTCAGATGGGAGGTCCCCCAGACAGAAGGTGTGCTATCCATGGCACACAGTCAGGAGGACCAGAGTAGAGAGCTGTCCTCAGCCTACCATCACCACATCCAGCTTCTCAAGGTTGGTGTAAAATGATGATGGGAATTGACCTGTACAGACCGCGAAGCTACTTACTTATCAACTTTAAGCCAGTTTCCAGCATTTCCATTGTATTTGAATATCTTGGGTTGTGGAATATGAATACAACTGTAACGCACCTCGCATATAAGGCGCACCCTGCTTTGACACAGATGCTGCAGGGGATTAATTTTGAGCAGTTCTGTACTGTTTTATAATATAGAATCACACCCTGAATTAAGACAGATTTTATAAGGTACCTCAAAGGGTTATCCTCATAATTATATTTAGCCAGATTACCGTAATCTCCCGCGTACAAGGCGCGTCTTCTACGCCAAACAAAATGCTGCTGGGTCTTATACGCGGGAGGGTAATTGCCTTGAGTTGGGGATGCACCTTATACGTGGGTTTTTCCGGAAATCGATCCAGAAGAGGTATGTGCGCCTTCTAAGTGAAAAGGCCTCCTCTGAGTTGAGGGGGGGCGCCTTCTACGCGAGCTGCGCCTTCTACGCGGGAGATTACAGTATATGCGAGGTACTTCGGTAGTATCCCAGTTTTCAGTAAAAGTGTTTTATGCTTTCTTCAACAATAACCCATCTTCATTAATTTTACTTTATATAATGCAAGAACAATACATTATCAAAGGGGGCTATACTGACTTCTGTATTCTTTGGCAAGGGGAGCAATTATGAATTCTTGGCACAGGAGGGCAATTATAGTGATAGGTCCATATGAATATCAAAACGTTATCATATGATACACTAGTACTATAACTATGTTTTTATAAGGTAATTAGGTCTAATCACCTTATGTGATCTTTGCTACCTTGAAGTCAGTCTGAGGCTGACATCATATTCTATTCCAGGTGCAATTTACCAAGTTAAAGGAGCGTTGCAAATTACATAGTGATCTTGGTGATAAGGGTAATTAAACACGTCTCTGATTTCATATCTCCGATCTTTTCATTCAGTCTGGTACCCTGAAAGGGGGACTGATGGCAATTAAATAACTGTACATAATTATGGCCTATTTTGGGATATTGGGATTGACTCAAAAAATTTGAAATTTGTACTAGTTTTCAGAGTAAAACATATTGGATTAATGAAAAAGATGGGTATTAATATTGCTAAGGACCTGTCCAACAACTTCTAAATGCACACTAACCTCTACAGAAAAGGTCACAGCCACCAACAGTTTTTCATATACCATTACAAGGGACCATTATGCAGGCCATGAGTTGATCAGGATGCTAAGCCTTTTGGTAAACTTATTTTCAGAGCGATAGTGGTACACACATACGAGTGTATTTGCCAAGGCTACTATGATCATTACAAAAAAAAGCTCTCGCCCTTTCCAATGTTGTTCTTTTTGGTGTCATATAGCAGGTAGTATTTGCTCCCTAAGGCAGTTGGTCATATTAGATGAGTATTGTGTTGAAGTAAGAGGTTCATGTATACTAAGCTGAGGTATTCTTCTATACTGGTCTTCAAGCTTTCTGGCGCCAGTCTGGGAACCAAGGGGTTTTACAGTAATCTTATACCATTATTCCAAGGTTCTCAGGCGTATAGAATAGTGATATGTCTGTTTTTCTTCCATTAAAAAGCTAAATCCTCAGTACATGATCCTATCTATAGTACGTGTATATGGAAGGGCTTGAAGTCAGAATGTGAAATGCTCACATCATTCATAATAATGAAACCGATACATGTTGTTTTTTCTCTTTAATTACATTTTTGATTGATTTCGATAATGAGTTTACAAGCCTAGAAATAAGACAAATTAATGTTTAAATTTACATTAATTTATTGTATTGGTTGAGCCAAGAAAGTTGCTTGGTAAGGTTTGATTATTTTCATCCCATGTCCTTTGTTCGTGTTGATTATTAACAGTAAATGTACAGTCAGGGGGGAAATTCTCACCTGAGCGAAAGACGTCCTTGCTATTCAAAATTGACTTTTGTTACACCAGGAACCTCCAGGGATATCCAGGGATATATCTTATTGATAGGCTGCTGTCATGGTTCCAGCTTAGTCCTTGGAGGCCATAAAGGATGGCTTCTATCTCCAGCATCATCTATTCAAAATAAGACCCAGAGGAAGCATGGCCGGTGTAAACCCTGGATTAAAGACACCTCGTGTTAGCTGTACTGAAATTGACTCAATTTTTCTTTGTACATATATACTCTTTTGGATTTGGATAAATTCATTAAGCAGCAAGGCGTTTCCTCGTCAAGTAATGGTAACATTAAGTATCTGCTGTTGAGCCCGCCCATATATCCTTAGAGAATAGATCTGTAGTACACTGCTCGTGAATTCACTTGTCTTGTACATATCAGCGTCAATAGAAATCATGAGCGAAACATAGTTGTCCTAGAGCTTGAATACATTAAAACAAAAACGTGATTCCTTTATCATTGTTACCCTTAAACTGTTAAAATGCACTAATCACTGGGAATTTATCTGGGATAATGACCATATTGATTCATGTAACACCTCATAACGCGCTTATCAAATTCATTTGAGAATCTTCACTTTTATCAAGAAAGTTATTCATTATCAATTATTGTATTGTTCTTACGTGTAAAACCTCATAAAGGAAATCAGTCCCTCAATAATGCAAAACTATACTATGCTATATGTGGTGGGCTATGGAGATAATGTCGTAACACAATATCCGCAGGGAGCAATTCAGGAATAGCTCTTGAGCATATCTGAGTAGGTCAGTGTCTATAAGGAGCTTGTAGCCAGCTCCATCCTATAGACCCTATACTATACACTCCAAGTGGATCTCCTCACACAATCTAGTCAGTATAACCAATCAATTAGATCGATGGCACACGTCTAATATAGATTTAGGTAACTCATTCAAGTTTCAATAGTTTAGCGTCATCTTTAACTAAAGTAAGTGTAATGAACGCATTGCTGTGGTCCATAAAGTTCACTCTCAATGATAGCAGTGTCAATACTAGCTAAAAGTAATGTTCACCATTATATTATTGTGGATGTAGTGTTTCGGGTCAAGGTTATCAAGTTGAGTCACACACACACACATAAAGCCCACATCAAAGTATTGATTCCTGGAACACCTGAAGATTATATTTGATGTACGATTGGTGGAGTCTAAATACTTTGAATAGTTCTGGGTCTGTGAACACGTGCCCAATTCACTGGCGGATTTAGACGTTTTTGCCAGTACTTAAGAGTTTAAAATTTTACATATTTTCAACCCCAAAATTTGCTAAAAATCAGGGCATGCGCCCCCTCCTTTTGGGCTGCGCCCCCTCCTTTTCAGAATCCTGGATCCGCCACTGCAATTTATTAGTGTAATTCTCTCGTGGCAAAAAGTGCAATTTATCTAAGATCTATTAACTGTTTTATCTAAAGAGGACATGTTGGCCAACCTGATTTATCGTAATTTTCTCTCAGTAGATCTAGGCTGTGCATGTATGTATGGTATTCGCATTGGCCATTCCATCGTAATACTTATAAGGTCAAATCCCATACTGCTGGAAGGTTCCTATAGTGTATAGCAGTATGTTGCAATTTATGCGAGTTCTTCCAAATCACAAAAGTTAAAGCCAGGGGAAGGTATTTTCGCAAACTATCCATATCGGGCTGTTTGACAACTGGACATAGATGATTTGCATTGCTTTAGGATAATATCTTGGAAGTATTCTGTAATACAATTGAACTGTTTTCGGGGATTTCTCGGTACGTTTGTTGCCCAGAATGTCATTATTGCAGAGATACATTTATGTACTGTGCCATTTTGAGGGAATGTTGAGATCTGGAATAACAGAGAGCTAACCCTTGTGATTTGAAGTTAGTGAGTGAGTAATGGTCGTTTAATGCCATTTCAACAGCTAATGCCATAATTCATGGTGAGGTGATTTGAGTGATAAGCAGGGTTCCAATCTAAAAGAGCCCCAAGTTTCAGGGCCTTTTGCTGGGATATTGGATCCCTGTTGGTAGAAATTGAACTCCCTCATGATGCTAGGTAGGACCAACTGGATGTAGGACGAATTAAACAAATATTAATAAAAAGAAAACACGTTGAGAAGTTCAGGAGAGGATAGCAGCAGTATTTGTACATGGTAAAAGGGTGTCAGGTAGGAGTCTAAGAGGAGGGGTGTTCTTCTAGTGGTACTTGTGTAGGGTGGGGATAATGTCACTTCAAGTGTAGTCGGCATTACAGATAGGCATGGCTGTTGTACCTAAGCCTTTATGTCTATATTTGACAGTAAATGTGGCTTCCAGCTTCTATGGCCTGGAGGACTCCCCTTAAGGACCTGCTTGCATTGACTGCCCTATACAGCAGGGGTTGGGGTTGGGAGGACCGTGCACATGCTGTACTTAGGCTGCGTGCTCACGTGTACATCTAGACAACTTAGTGTTGTTCTGGATCAAGTATTGAGACCGGGGGAAAATGTCGAGTCAGACATGGAAGAACACTAGTCCTTATGCTAATCCTCCAACAAAAGTATACTCGAATGGAAGATAATAAACCATATGCACATATTTGGTCACTCATCTATTCAAATCACGCTGACATAGATCTGACATTCGTGAATTTATGGTTTATATCCGCGCACGCCTAATCAGTTAAACTCAAATCCAGTGATGCAATTTATAATGGAAGGACTGTGTAGTGTGTCCACCTCCCGTGATCCAGCTGTAACAGCGAGATGGAGGTATGATGGCAAGAAAGCTCAAGATTTGGGTAAAAGCTTAGACACTATCTCTTCCTTAAATGAAAATTATCTGCAACTATTCACATTATTTTGCGGTATCTGGCGATGTGATTGTCTTCTTTGGCTTGCAGACCTAATAACCAAGAATGCTATATAGCAATCGGGAAATCTAAAATTGCAGAATAAAACTGTGCTAATCTATCTACAATAATGGGATTTGCAGTTTACAATGATATGGAGGAACCCTCATAGCACAAACTCATCTGAAGAAAGTTAGACTGAGAGTTTTGTGCCTCAACCCCTCAAAAATTCACGCCGTAGGTTACCACCAGGTGCGATTTAATTCACTGACATTTCAGTCAATTACAAATGGCATCTGTTCTGATATAGCCTATAGGTGATGGCACGTTCACAGATCTACTTGTAGGGCCTATAACATTCTCCTGGCTGCTGAGAACCTTCTTTTTGCATGCAATACTTACCCTCCTCATAAGACATTCCTGTGGTTAAGAAAAGCAGGTCATAACCTCCCTGGAAAATGAAAACAATTTTTTTAGGAATATTACTAGTACGAGTAATACGTAACTTCTAGGCTAAACTTTGGGATTACAACTGATTATCTCATATCAATACTACCAGTAGGTATATAGATATCGTCAGCACTTCTGTAATTGATGCTTTACATTGCTTTTTAAACCGCACATTCTTGACTGGATTGGTTCCAGTTAAAAATTACGTCCTGATTTAGAGTGGTAAGATTAAAAAAAATGCCAATTTCATTAGTGATGTAGGCCCTATAGTCTCATGCAGCATTTGAATGCACAGGAAAAGCGATAGTTGCATATTCAAAGGCATTGTAGCTTAGATCAGAGGTTGCATTATAATCACAGACCTACATAAAATGGACTCTGATAGATCCTGTAGCTGTAGTGATTATGGCCCTTACACGTTGGGGTGGCTATACACAGAGACCACAGGTGAGTTCCTTTAGTAGTCCCTGACGCCCCTGGATCTGGGATTCATAGGGCCAGGTATGGCAGGAATGTGGTTGGGGCCCTGTCGATTATTTCACCCCTCCTAGTAGACCTAGTCCCCAGGATAGGCATAGGACTTTCCGTCTTGGCATGTACATACAATAATGTAGATATAATTTAACTAATTCAAAATGTATAAATAGACAAATTAATGACAACGTTACATCCTACCTGGAAGCTTACCTTTATGCAACTCGACACGAACCCCAGGGCAACTGGAGTACGCACAGATGGTTGGCTAGGATAATTGTTAATCACGACAATTGCTATATTTATATCGCCTAGAGCAATAATTAGATGTATTTCATCCAGACCATTATCAATGTATGGCACATAGTTACCTGAAACGCATATACCCATTATTCCATCTGCCCATCCCCAGAGGGTATACACAGTGATGTTTGGTTTAGGGAGGGGGAGGGTAATATTTAGCCTTGTACTTTGGTGGGCGTGGTGATGGTCATCACTATACTGGTGTCTGCTCATGTATGTCATTTACCTGTCAACTGACATGATCTGCTGTTTTAGTTTGGACTAGTGATAGCCACTGTTTTCGAACAGGGCAATAGGCAAGTTACATAGTTATTTGTCCTTAAATCTCATTTTAGACATATGGTCCAGGATTCCTAGCATCCTATAAAAAGATTTATTTAGAAAATGAGGGGGATCCTTTCCAGGGAGAGTGCCAATACAGTATTATTGGCATATGCTTTAATATTGATTATGGTCCATCTAGGAAATTTACACACCTACTGCTACTGAGTATGGTTTTGGATTTACATTTTAATATAATCGTATTTGATGAGCTAATGTTCAATTCACTTATAGAAGGAAACAAATTTAGTCCAGTACGAATAAACAAATAAGATAAAAAAAAGGGAAGTACCCAGGTTCATTGTTGCTCAGTGCTTAATCTAAAGGCCCCATACCAAGATGTGGATATGGGTAAGAATGTAATCAGTTGACACAATGATGATGCAGTGTTTTCTGCGGCCTCCCACTCGATGTATTACTAGTATAACCGTTATACCATTCAGACCTTCACCAACCACACACATATACATCTACACAACTTAGCAGGTTTGATTATAAGCTAATGAGATACTCCCAATGATTCACTGCGGTCCTCTTGGTGGCCAACTGGTACCCATCTGATAGGTCTTATCAGTACAACTCGCTGGTAACAAGCTCCAGCAATGGCGGCGCCCATGGGACAACCTGCTACCTCGGAATACAATCACCTATGATATTACCCCACTCCCAAACTCCGAATATAGATCTTTACATAGAGCAAGAACAGTGTCACGGTAGTGCCCAAAATGATGGCTCTGCATTTTTAATATGTAGTTGCGTCAGAAATTACATCCTCCCAGTTACAAACAGGCGGGTTTGAATAGACCTTTATGAGGACAAATACCACTGTTATTCTGCCCTTATTTGGTGGATGCCGAGTTAAAAATTCTCCACATAGTTCAGAAGTTAACATTGAATAAGGCCATTTTTCATTTATAAATGCTTGGTATAGACGGTTTGTGGGAGGATATGTCCGCAGTGAACTCTGAGCATATCAGTTTACTATCTCTAGCTCCTGTAAGGGTATTTACCATGGTATAGATGAGTGTTGAATGCAGGCCATATTTCTTCTAAAGACCTTACTAAGGCCCTCAGAAACCACACTAGAGCGTGGGTGTGGGTTGTAATCCAAAATTCTATATGGGTAGAGGTTTTCTGAGTGGGGCTGGATCATATTCATCTCAAATATTTGTCTGAGATTCCAAGAAGTGACAAGCTTCATATGACTCATAAGTCCAATATTATTTTCTATTTAGCTCTACTCAGACCTACATGTACATGGTTAGAAAAGCAGCATTTGATTATGATAACCGAACATTAATTTTCAGATGATTTTTCATCCCATAAAAATACATATGAATGGCATTTCGCTGCCTTTCTTTTTGGAGACGAGCAGTGTACAGTATAGGGCTCAGTATCGAGGTCCAGTGGGTCCGCCATTGTTAGATCTGGGACCAGGCGAGATAAGCACTGATAAAAACCTGCATGATGGGTACCAGGTGTTACATAATGTACCCAAAAAGGTCTGCAGTGAATGGAGGGAATTATCTCATTTGTTGATAATGTCTTCCGGGTCAGCCCTATAGGGTAGATTTGTTTCATGTAACCCAACCCCATCTATTAGAACAGGTTGGATTCACCTGCTGTAATTAACATACAGTCTCACACCCTTCAGAGCTATGTTCGTATTTTAATGTCATGTTGTTGTTCTTTTTATTACAGGTGAGTACAGAACATGTCCTGTCAACTAACGCTGCCATTATAGGTAGGGAATACAGGTAGGAATGACATACATCTAGAGACTTTAAATTTGGAGGGAATGATCTGCATCTCAGTGTCGTTAGTACATACACCAAAGGGAGAAAGGATTTACCCTTCTGGGTGTTAAGCATTTGATTAGAGAATGCTGTTTACATAGGGCTATCTACGACAATTTAGCATGAAAGTACTAAAAGGTAATGGACAAACCTGCTTAGAAGTAGCCTAGTGTAAAAAGGCTTATTTGGGAGCAAATCGATCTAAGGATAAGGCTGATATTTACCCCCACCCCCACCCACCCAAATTAAGTTTAATTTTGGATTTATTTCATATTTCTGACCATTTCAGCTCAACTGACTTATTAGTGTTTAGACTACATGTACTTTCACATGCACTACACTGGGTTATATTTTCATTATATAATATATGAATCCAACAAGGATCCTTCAAATATAAACATGAAAGGAGACATGGAACATATATTTAGGCTGCCTATTGATCTGCGCCCACCATGACTTCTGTGTTGAGATCAATGTTTAAACTGACAGTAAATATTAAAGTGCTCCGTAAGGCAAGTTAATCCTGACCAGACCTGTTTTCTAAGTTTAAGATGAATGTACTGCCTGACCCGAAGATTGACCTAAAGATACAATAATCTCCGGCTTGATAATCTGCTTATCAAATGCCATACCGGTATCCTATTTCACCAACTTGGCGACTACTAGATCTTGCTCGTTAAGCATTGCATGCACATGTCCTCTGAGCTACCAGGATAAACTGCAGATAGACTTATCCAGAGAAAGAATTTGACTCAGGTCAAAGCGTACTATCGATATCCAGACATATACAAAGGGGGTTGACATCCTACCGTAAAACCCCGTGTATAAGGCTCGGCTTATACGTGAGGATAAGCCCTACCTGCTCCTTATAAAATCCGCCTAATTTAAGTCAGGGTGTATCTCACAGGCGAGGCATTCAAACTGTAAACCAGTACTATTAATGCCCAGGTGTGCATTATAGGAGGTCTGGTATGAACTCAATGTGCGCCCTTTTCAAGAGGTGCGCCATATACTCGAGGTTTTACGGTAGTAATAATATTGCACACTCACCTTCAGTAGGCTGAAGTACCCGGCAGTCTGTCTAGTTAGCTTCCTAGATAAGCATCAGTCCTTCACACAGAACATCCGGCATATTTTGTAAATAGGATTTTCTTTTTGAGGAGATGTTGTCACCTCTAGGGCCTTAAGGAAGACGAGATGGGGAGATAACGTTAAAAGAATGTCAGTACTTGTCAGCTGGTCCACCGTGAAGAGATCTAGGCCTCTACCTTCCCCTCAGGCTGCAGTAACAGGAACTGGCAAGGTGGATGACAACAAGGTGCAAGGTGCTTACCACTTGTTCTTGTATGGATTATGTCCCATTCTACATGAATTATGGTGTTTTTAGAATAGTGAGTGTTAGTACATGCATTGAAATTAGTAAATTTTCACACTGGATCATGGTCCCATACAGACAAAAAAATATATGGGTGATAGGGTCTTCATATTGACAACTGTAGAATGCCCAGGTTGTTCCTCTACCTGATGAGCCTTGGGCGACATGCCATGAAGACTTCCATGGCTGAAGAATTAAATTTGACAGGGTTTGCCTTGTCTTTTTTTTTATCCTGCTCACTTCGGTTTTGCCTTGTCTTTTTTTTATCCTGCTCACTTTAAAGACCCGATTTTTCATTATGGACCTGTAATGCTGAGTTTCTCTTTTAGGCTGGTCTTGTATAGCAATAGTTAGTTGCTCTACAAATATATGATAGTCATTCTAGCATCTTGCACTGTATGATCAACACCAGACACCCCATTAGCCAAGTGACATATTTTACATGGAAAGTGTCAAATAAATGTTATCTTCTCCAGCTCTGATGACTGTCCATTTTCACCTGTATTTATTTCTAAAATTGAGACCAGCCTCTACCAGTCTCCAGGGGGTGCATGCTATATAGGTGTGCCACTCACCTGTCACTATACCTGAGTGGTGATAGCCATATTGGATGTAAGGGGGAGTGGAGCTGGTTCTGGCAACTTGCACTCATAAGCTGATAAAACAGAGACCAGCATGTCCCTGGAAGTGGATGTTATCCAGGGACAAGGTACCCATCATGACAATGCCTATCAGTGTGTTTTGCCACCTTTTGTGTAACCAGCAAAATTCAAAATGGTGGACCCACTGGGTATGGGTCCAGGCTCCTATAGAGATGTGATCCAGGTGTGGTCACCTGGACAGGTAAGTTGATTAACTCAGTCCCCTACCCCCTCTAATCAGCTCCAGGATGGACAGGGTAGTAGTTGATGAAAATGGGACTATCAAAGTATGACTGATGTGCAAAGGCCAAATATTTTGGAGAGAAATGAATTGGGAAAATCTTGACTATACATTTTTGTATATACCAAAGCTGTCAAGGTGTCTGGGGTGTTGCAACCTAACGCTCCTTCTTTGTCCGTCACCTTAGACGCGTCGACACCAAGGGCAAGTGTATATCTATTATGATTGGGGGTGGGTACATAGCCGTAGCGACATAGTGTATGAAACAAAAATTGTCATCTTTACCGGTAATTCACCACTGAAAGAAGTGAAATGCCATCAATTAAAATGTCAGTATCGGTATGTGGTACTAAAAAGAAGTAATGAAAGTTTGAGATAATTAGAATACCACGAAGAGGTCCTATCTGAGAGTACGGTACATTTAGCCTGGGGTAAAAGTTTGTGGTGACATGTGACTTACTATAGATGAAGCTCTCAGATCTTAGTGGCCCTGTAGGGCAGGTATCTACCCTATTTTACCTTATCTCCCACCCCAGATCTAAGTATACCTGTCAACTGTCAAGTCTGACATGTCCCGTGACTGCCATTAGGAACTGCCATCTACACGTTCTATAGGACTATTAAAGAAGAACGTCTAACACGGCTTGCTATTTGATTCAGTAAATTTGGCTATCTGTTTGAATTTACTTCTTCAAGTTTCAAAAGGCTGAAGTTCGTACAGCTATAGTAAGACATTTTGGCAATCCGCTCTGGTGGTCTACAATTCTTGGAACTCAAACATGAATTAATCAGGTTCATGGTCAAGAGAGTCCTGGGTCTATATACAACTTGAAGAAGTTAGTGCCTTTGGTAGCCTGGCAAGTTGATATCGTGCCAAAGTTGGCAACCCACAATAATAATCCACTGAGTTCAAGACTGGCTGGGGTCCTACTATATAGGTGGCATAGTAATGACCGGTAGAGCATCTCTTTGAGCACTTATCATGGTATACAGTGTACCCCTAGACAACATAAGCCTATTACTTAATTGAGTTCTATCTTCAAATACTAATCTAAGATGTGTCTGTTTCTGTAGTATCCTGGTGGTTAATAGTATAGCGATACATGTACATATAAAACGTGGGTCGCAGGGGACCATGCTCTGAAATCCATATTTAATGAAAAACGCCCATGGATGTTCATGGAATCCACGCACCCCCACTCTCCAATATTGAGATAGAAATCCCGGAAGTGCACACTCAATAACTGACAATGGTACATTATTTATTAATGCATGCGCGGAACTATACCATATATCATGGGACCTATCGTGAATCTAAAGAAAGAACCCAGGGAAGCACTCCCTTCACTATTTATTTCAGTCAGGGCGTTTCCCATATTTGATTAACCATCAAAGGCATTTCAGACCACTAGATCTACTTCATAAAATCATAAGCACAATGTATACATGCAGCGAAAAACTTTTCTATTACATACTCAAAGGTAATTGTTTTACACACTCATAGATCACTGCCATACACGTGACTGGCACGAAGTTTAAATATACATATGTACACATGTACACTTGAAGTGGACCTAAAACCGACACCTGAACGACTCTGAGCTGATCTCTCGACCTCTACCTTGATGAGCAGCTCGCGTGAGGTCAGTGTATTTGGTGCCAATCTTCACATGGATCGAGGTACATGTGGGGAAGTCTGCACTGCAGAGGTCCTTGTTGCCCAAATAGGTTTTCAGCGATTAATTGAAGATAACATAAGGAACTGACTCCTGTCTATTCTGGCAATACCCATGGCAATCAGCAGTATAGGTACCTAGTGGGGTGAATAATCAACCAATGAGAAAATTCCCTCCATTCACTGCAGAATTCAGTCAACCTTGTTCTTGACAGGTTGAACATCCAAAAACGTTAAATGGACCACCCTGACCGGGAATTGAACCCATGACCCTCACGCCATGCTATTATAACATGTCACACTAACCAGATACTTTTTTTGTATTAATTATGATCATGTTAAAAGAAGGTGTGAGTATCGGGTCGCCCTACATGTTGGGCAGCACCTCTAAGGAATGAGTTCCTGGAAAGGGGCCATAGAGATGTGGATTTGTACAGGCTATGGCTCATACACATCTGAAAGTGTTATTTTCTACAATATAAACCTGCACCCAGGGGATGGTGCAATACCGTTCACGGTGTCTGTTGGTAGAAGATAGGTGCTCAGCTCTAAAAAAAGGTGTTCAGGGTGGATTGTGTGTGGAGGATAGTCCCCCAAGTGGAGGTCAAGTAAACTACATGTATACCTGACCTACATGGGTAGACGGGCTTCCCTAGCCCACTTAAAAGGGTCTATATCTCCTCTTTCCTATCCCCTCAGGATGTGTGTGGTGCACATATGCGCGGGCACTGACACATTCCTCTGTTAAATCATCAACCTGTGAAGCACGGGATAGCCACTTAGTGCCGCTAAAGTGCTGTAAAACACAAATCAATCAATCAAACTACATGGGTAGATATGATTATCTGATGCTAGTTTACTGATGCTCAAGCTGAGAGTTGGTGAGGAGGTACAATGTCTGTTTTCCACAACATATTAGATTGGATCATACTTTCATGTCCCTACTTACTTTCTCACCATTAGGCCGCTAATAGTAATTGGTAGGACAAAATACAGGTGGAAGTTAGTCTTTTCTGGTAACACATATAGAAAAGTGATGATTTAGGTAAGGTTTTTTTCAGACGGATGTAGGAGTAGGAAAGTTGGATTATTTGATTCTTTTAAACACTTTTAAATAGAAAAGTAAAATAAAATTATTGTAAAACATTAAAGATTAAAATAAAAAAAAAATCATGATCTCTAAAGTATGCTCGGATGATCACAGTTAAATTATTATGAGCATATTGTAGAATAATCTGGGGGAATTGCTTTGACTTGAGGCTGAGTTAAATCCTTTCTGACAACCACCTGATCAGAGAAGATAAACTCAAGACTAGCCTTTGCTCCACAAACTCCAGAAAATTACTGGACATTCCTCACAACTAAACATTTGAGTAACATGATACATTGTCCTCAGGCCATCACCACTTTGCATGTTAAACAAGCTCCTGAGCAGTCAGTGTCTGGCACACTGTGACAGAGCCATATGACGGATGATGGAATTACTGAATACACTTTAAAAAGTAATATATTTTTGCCTCTAGTTTGATTGTTGCTTGCTGATGAAGACCGATGGGTTGTCACTCAGGGGATGACATTAACAGTTTGTGTACAAATACTTGCGTACAAACCGGTAATGCTGAACTAAGGTAGAGGAGCCAACATACCCGGGACTACATAGGGTAAGTTGCCCCTGACTCGACCACTATATGCATGTTGGTGTCATCCCACAATCATGCAAGTTATTTTCAGAAACCGAGCAATCTAAGTGGCGTGCACAAGGTCATTATATTCTATTCAACGAGGTAGAAGTAATATATGTTATCTAAATGAAGGTAATCCAGGGTGGTTAACGCAAGGTACCAACATGGCTTGTGGTCGAGTCAAGTGCGAGTTACCCTACCTTCAGTGAGTGAGTGAGTAATAGATGTTTAACGCCATTTCGACAGCTGAGGTCATATTCATGGCGAGAACTACATTACACTATTTCACAGAGGAATGTGTCAGTGCCTGCACATATGTGCACCACACACATCCCGAGGGATAGGAAAGAGGAGATATAAACCCTTTTAAGTGGGTTAGGGAAGCCCACCCTACCTTAAGGCCACTCAAAAAAAAAAAAAAACTGGTTTCTCATCACCACCCCCAGAAAAATATGACGAGGGCGATTATTTTCTTTCTTTTTGGAGATGCCCTTAGCATCTCCATTGTATTCACATGGGAGGTCGATTGCACACCAAATCGGACAGTCCAATAACCCTTGAGTCGACCTGTGCAATAGTAAATTACCTTATTTGATAATTTCTGTTTAGAAATTTAGCCAAATTACAAATGCTTTATATTGCTTATATGGACACATTATTCATCTTAATTTTGAAAGTGTATACAAAGCTTCGTTTTACTATTTTGTCATATTTTGTTGGTTCATTTTGTTCTTATAAGACTAGTCGTAACAGGGTGATACTACCCTCCGCCCAGGCATGCACCAATTCAACCCACCCTCCCTACTCAAACCTTGCCTATAGTTAAGTAATTATAGCCTGTACACAGCCTAGTCCGCATGCACTAATTCAACCCACCCTTCCCACTCAAACCACGCCTAGAATTAAGTAATTATAGTCGGTACACAGTCCAGTCCACATGCACCAATTCAACCCACCCTCCCCACTCAAACCTCGCCTATAATTAAGTAATTAGTAGCTATTAGTACAGCGTTCCAGAACAGGGAGAAATCGCATACTGTAAGACTGTATATCAATTTGCAGGGACAGACTGATACCTACACATCGTCATAGTGCATTTAAGACAGGGGTAGCTATACTCTATAAAACAGGACCATGCTTGCCGCTATGAACTCCTGAAACATCATCATATAGGTATATGGGACTGCTAAGGTGTTAAGTTGCCTTAAAATATCGTCAAATTCCCTTCATGGCTGCATTTTGGAAGCTAACTTTCTTATGCTTGACCATAGGTGAAAATAAACATCACCATGATGATCGCCAGCTCGAGCTACCCTTTATCTATAGGTCACACTATGGGAAACTCCTATTATTAAGGGAGATACGATTTATTTTGTAAAACTGCCAGTTCTTGGACCTCTCTGCCAGTGCCTGGACTGGCGTCTGCCCCCGCGTCCCAAAAAGACCTTTATTTCGATCCATTCCTTCCTCGGACCTGCTCTTTTTCGCCGGTGACACTTAAAACAGATAGGTTTTGGCTGGAGGTAGCGCTACCACACCCTGGATAGTGCACAGGTGGACCGGCTGGGGCCGAAAAGGCTTCTAGTCAAAAAAATTATTTCGCTTATTGTTTTTCGAAACCGATTTTTTAGGGGGGCATGTTTTTTAGGGGGACGAAACACCCCAGATTGATACCAAACATTCCATATCCGCGCATATTATTTGCATAATTAGCATAATTATGCAGTATCTTGGTACTGTTCAATATAATATAGATATGTTCCATTGGTCCCTTATAGAATTCATATGCTTACAAGTATAAACTACTGACTGCACCTAGTGACTAGTGGAATCTGAACAATAGAAAAGAAATACCCCTCCCCTACCTTCCTATAGCATCAAACAAGTTATTCAATGGAGGCAGCCATTGCTTGATCACATGCTTAAACCTTTTAGATCCAAATGCTAGTTACCAGTGCATTATCACTGTTTATAAGCTTTACACATCAATACCTGCACCCACCCAGGGCACATGCCCAGTTTGCACTGAATGGATGTCTTTCCATTTCTCCATTCTCTGGTGTTTGATTGAAAATGTTGACGTCATTCTGTGTTTTAATTTGTGTTTTAATCTGTGTTTTTATGGTACATATATTGAGTTTAAGGCTATAACAGGTTAGTGTTAGTACTAAGGTATGATAGTAATTACTCACTATTTGTCAGCGGTTAATCAATATATGTTAGTAATTACTCACTATTTGTTAGCAATTAGTCAATACATGTCAGTATTTACTCACAATCTGTCAGCAAATAGTCAATATATAACAGAGAAATAGCCATTGATTCAATTGTGCATCCTGCCTTGACTGGTATTTGTCAAGATATGTCAGTATCTATGGACTATTTGTCTGCAATTAGTTAATATATGTTAGTAATTATTCACTATTTGTCAGCAATTAGTCAATACATGATAGTAGTTACTTACATTTTATCAGCATTTAGTCAATATATGTTAGTAATTGCTCACTATTGACTAATATCTGACAAATTGTGAGTAATTACTGACATATATGGAGTAAGTGTCAGTAATTACTCACTATTTATCAGCAATTAGTCAATACATGTCAGTATTTACTCAGAATTCACCAGCAATTTTTCAATATATATTAGTAATTACTCACTATTTGTCAGCAAATAGTCAATATATATCAGTATTTACTTACAATTTGTCAGCAATTAGGCAATATATGTCAGTATTTACTCACTTTGTCAGCAATTAGTCAATACACGTCAGTACTTAGTCACTCTATATCAGCAATTATCAATGCATGTCAGTATTTACTCTCAATCTGTCAGCAAATAGTCAATATATAACAGAGAAATAACCATTGATTCAATTGTGCATCCTGCCTTGACTGGTATTTGTCAAGATATGTCAGTATCTATGGACTATTTGTCAGCAATTAGTTAATATATGTTAGTAATTATTCACTATTTGTCAGCAATTAGTCAATACATGATAGTAGTTACTTACATTTTATCAGCATTTAGTCAATATATGTTAGTAATTGCTCACTATTGACTAATATCTGACAAATTGTGAGTAATTACTGACATATATGGACTAAGTAATTACTCACTATTTATCAGCAATTAGTCAATACATTACATGTCAGTTTTTACTCAGAATTCACCAGCAATTATTCAATATATTTTAGTAATTACTCACTATTTGTCAGCAAATAGTCAATATATATCAGTATTTACTCACACTTTGTCAGCAATTAGTCAATATACGTCAGTACTTAGTCACTCTATATCAGCAATTATCAATGCATGTCAGTATTTACTCACAATCTGTCAGCAAATAGTCAATAAATAACAGAGAAATAGCCATTGATTCAACTGTGCATCCTGCCTCGACTGGTATTTGTCAAGATATGTCAGTATCTATGGGCTATCTGTCAGCAATTAGTTAATGATAGTAGTTACTTACATTTTATCAGCATTTAGTCAATATATGTTAGTAATTGCTCACTATTGACTAATATCTGACAAATTGTGAGTAATTACTGACATATATGGACTAAGTGTCAGTAATTACTCACTATTTATCAGCAATTAGTCAATACATGTCAGTATTTACTCAGAATTCACAAGCAATTATTCACTATATATTAGTAATTACTCACTATTTGTCAGCAATTAGTCAATATATATCAGTATTTACTCACAATTTGTCAGCAATTAGTCAATATATGTCAGTATTTACTCACACTTTGTCAGCAATTAGTCAATATACGTCAGTACTTAGTCACTCTATATCAGCAATTATCAATACATGTCATTATTTACTCACAATCTGTCAGCCAATAGTCAATGTATAACAGAGAAATAGCCATTGATTCAATTGTGCATCCTGCCTTGACTGGTATTTGTCAAGATATGTCAGTATCTATGGACTATTTGTCAGCAATTAGTTAATATATGTGACACGATCTGCGAAAATGGGGCTTAGTGCAGGGGGTTCTAAGACCCCTTCTCCCAGTACATGTCACATATGTTAGTAATTATTCACTATTTGTCAGCAATTAGTCAATACATGGTAGTAGTTACTTACATTTTATCAGCATTTAGTCAATATATGTTAGTAATTGCTCACTATTTATGAGCAATTAGTCTATATGTTAGTAATTGCTCACTATTCATTAGCAATTAGTCTATATGTTAGTAATTGCTCACTATTTATTAGCAATTAGTCTATATGTTAGTAATTGCTCACTATTTGTCAGCAATCATTCAATATATATTAGTAATTACTCACAATTTGTCAGCAATTAGTCAATATATATCAGTATTTACTCACACTTTGTCAGCAATTAGTCAATATATGTCAGTACTTAGTCACCAATTCAACTTGCGTTGAACTTACATTGTCAATTGACATTTGATATTTGACATTGAGGCATCTCCTTAGGACTGAGTCCTTCACCTGTGACATTTTTTTTTACTCTGGGCATAAACGGTTTTTAGATCATTTCTCGTCTCCCGAATATTTGGGACCAAAAGTTTTGGTTTTAGTACTGAAGAGTTTACTGATTATAAAAAATGTGAAAATGCACTCAAGCTCTTGCTCACTGCATTGTTGACATCGTTAGCTTTAATTTGATACCTAATATGCCCATACTTTTCAATTTTTACCATGTTTCTGACTAAAAAGTTGTAAAAAAAATCTTCAAAACCGAATTTTTAGATGCGTTCGGTGATGAGAAACCAGTTTTTTTAGTGGCCTAAGTCGGATTCCTACCTAGTGAGCAGGGTGCATTTTAACTCAATGAAAAGGGATGCATCGGTATGTTATCAGAACTCGCAGACGTCAGAAATTTCGAAATGAAGGACATAAATTGGAATGGTATAGGCCCTCTCTCAGAGGAAATGCGCACAACTGCATAGTATGTTCATATCTTAAGATAGATCATTGATTCGTAGCAGACACATTCATAATATTATATCATAGGATAAACCCTCAGTTCCAATGGCCTCCCCATCAACGCCAGTATGGATTTCCATGAAGAGTGAGACCAACAACTAGATTGCTCCAGCAATGATGTTTTTCACTAAGCGATCATTTTCACGCCCACTTCACAGAAGCTTTGGCCAGACATAAAATAGTCCTATAAAAGTGGTCGGCTTTTCCAATAGCCCAAAAACACTCACCCCAAAGCAAATAAAAGGCGCATGGATGTCTGATCTAGCCAGCCGTCATATGGACATGCATTCATGCGGCAAATATGTTTGTGTCAGTGATGCATGGCATCAGCGCACGCGACTCCCTCCCAGGTAGGCAGGTGTCTACCTAAATGTCGTCTGTTAGCCGGCCAAACTACCACCCACTCTTGATAGTCACACAACCACCATACCACTAGGAACAGGAGAGAAATTTTAGAATCCATCTAATAATTCTGATGTCAGAATATGGGTTTCAAGTTACCTAGAAGCTGAGAAACTCAAATTGGAAATATTGGATATGGGTGTTTTGGGAACACTAGTTTGTAGTGTGAATGGTGTCTGAAACTGTGATCTGGGATTTGGGTGTCTACAGGCCGTCTGACAAGGCCAGTTCAGGCTGAGTAACAACTGGGCCTGCACACTCCAGCTAAGAGTAGGCAGGGTTGTTAGCACACTAGGGTCTGTAAATAGATCATGTCATGAAAAGGGCAGTCCGCACAGGTGCAGAGGGTTGTCTGGTCACACTGTAAATAGCACCAATTAAGACGCATGTTTGAGTTTGCCTGTACCAAAATAAACCATAGAAGGGGTCCCCTGGGAAGCCCCTCACAGAGGTCCCTTTTCCTGTGTTGATCCACATATGCACATTAAATCCTCATTAGCTTGTAGGGGCTTGCATCAAATAACTTCCCCATAAGATATGTGTTGTAGGACATACTTAGGTACACCCCTGTTATGCGAATAATATTGGATGGTGAATATTGGGTTCAGTATGCACCATGAAAGGTATACCAATTGATAAATCACATTCAATAGACTATATAGCTCAGCTTGATCTTTTTACAGATGGTTTGTTTTTGGCATCCAGTTCATTGTCCTTCAAATAAGCCAGATAACACTGTGTAATCTAGTAAGTTAAGGTCACTGTTAGACCAAAATCAGGGTGTGTGTGGGAACTCCTCTGTGCACAAAATATTGAGGCCTTACCTGTTAGCCTGCCACCTAGTGCACTCTCCTGTACTTAATAACACTCCATTTTGTGCATGCTAAATGTTGACGCATATCGTTTGCATGCCCCATTTCGATCCAAGCAAGGTTGTCCTACCGGAAAAAAATGGAAAAACAACACATCCACCTCACCGCTCTCCAATGCTATTGTCGTCTGCTTTGACGTATCATTCTCCAAGCAGATATAAAGACACTAGTACTATCTTTAAAGATAACTTGAGAATAGGGTGCTGGACGAGTGTAGGTTGCTGCTGCCACCTGGGATCAGCGTCCCACTGGTTTCTACAACAGCCTGTAGAGGGCGGGTACGCTGAGTATAGGTAGACTTCTTGGCCTGTGAAGTGATGGTGTTGGTCTCCAGGCTTGATCAGTTCAATTTCCTATTCGAGGCAGGTGAACGGACAGACAGGGTTTACATTGAAGCATAGCTATAACTTCTGGATATACAAATTTAAGGATAACACATTGGTTCTCGAGGTAAGCGTGTCTTAAACATACTTGCATATGAAAATCTGGTAGTAATTCTGTGGTTTTGTAGACTGTGTCTGTACCACTGAGAGTAGGTCAGAGACACAGTTCAAGTTACACGTCTGATATCACAGGTAAACAATGGAGTGGTGCCAAGCTCCAATTTACTACCTGGTCTGATTGAGACTTCCACCTGTAGTATCCATTCTGGACCACTATATTCCTTACCCGTACCTTCTATAAGATAGCTATATGTCATACGGTACACTGTCTGAAATAATATAACCAATAATACCATAATTAGCAAGAGTAATTTGGTTCCTGGAATAAGTACCCAGACATAGACTTAGAGGGGTTCCATTGGGAAAATAATGTATAGATGTTCACCAATTGTTTATATTATGTATGGAGTTTATCCATCGATATCCTATGTGCTACATCATTTCTAGAGATGGGGGTCACTTGGTGGTCATGTCTGAATGTATGCTTTAATTAAATACAAAGTCACCCATAGTTCCCAGGGGGCATGAACCTGTGAATGATCCCACACACCAAAATAGGTACAATTGTCCAATTCTAACGTCGTAAAACCCACACGCCAGTCGGTTCCTCAGCCACTGGACATTAGACGTAGAGATATCCCCTAGTAAACTGAAAGAAATTGGGAACATAATGATATTCTATATTGGAATTAATAGATGTAGTGAGCACATTCCTCAGTGCAGCTGATAAGTGTATACAGTGTACAAGTAAAAGCAATTGCTCTATTCCATGAAAAGTGACAGTCCATGGGCCATGTAGTAATTCCCTGCATGGGCCAACTTAATGACAATCAGTAATCTCTTATTGAAGAGTAGAATGGGAGAATGGGGTCGATACTCTGTGATGTATGGAGGTGGGATGAAGGTAGGGTTCTCCATGGTCAGGGTCTAATGTCAGGTGAGAATGACAGGAATGCTAATACAATGTACAGCAAGCAGGTCTATTACTATGGCCACACCATCCACTGTCCAGGTACATGGGGTATAGTAGTGCCACACAATGTAGATGCAAACTGATCTGTCTGAAGCCAGCATCAAGTAAACATGTAAGTCTTATGTAAAGATGTGTTTTGTAGTATCAAATCAGCAATAACTTAATCCTATTGAAAAAAAACCCACACAATTCCATGTTGATTTGAAATATCATTGTAAAATCACAGTACCGTAGTGTATGTGTAATTCGTAGCACAAAATGTATCTAATTCAATATCTCTCTTTTTTTTTTGCGGAGAGCAACCTTTACGGGTAGTTCATAGGAATGAATTATTTTCTTGGGTGTATCAATGCATGATCCTACGTAATCAGCTTCTCCAACCCGAGAGAAGAAAGAGCAAAATTGATGTTAAGTTCAAAATGCTGATACCATATTAAATGTTTAAGGCCATGTATAGAAAATAATTATAAACACTTAGACCTCTCCCTAGAGTGTGCATGCATTGATTAGATCTTTATGATAGAAGCTCTACTCAATCAAATCATAAATTGTGGATATATAGTGTACCAAATATTGTGTTTGCTATTCTGTATCTGTGTGTACATTAAATATGACACAGTATGGTCAGTAGTGGGGTCAGGGAGTCAGTCACCTGTGCTCTATTTGCATGCTAGACACCACGACTCCTGTACCAGGTGGGACACACTCCCTACTGTAGACCTATAGACCTAGGGTCCTCTTTTGTACATTCTCCATTGTGTACACAATGTATGTGTGTCTCTTAGTGAAATGTCATAAATCCATATCACACTGAGGCTTCAAAGGTATAAATCAAAGAACCGCACCATACTTAAACCAGGGATATTTTCGAACATAAATGGACATGTAAAATATTTCATCTGGTCTTGGGGGGGGGGGCTACCTTGTGCTTTAATAAAGGCCTCTGTTCTGTTCTTCTTTTTTATTCTAAATAATTATTATGCACTGAGCATAGTCCTATCTAATAACACATCTATAAAAAATATTTCCATATGAGATTCAGGAGCTTGCAAACCATTTAGATGAATGCAACTTTAACCAGAGGAATAAATCTGGAAAAGTGGTAGGACCCATTCATCTTCTATTCATAGCCTGAATAGAAATAATAAATATAGACTCCAAAGTACACTCGGTCCAGACCAAGACAGAATACATGTGCGTTTCCCTACAACAACAAAAACTGTTACTTTACCACCCATATCCCCCCTGGAGTGTGTGTTGCGCACAATCGTAGTGGTCAGAAGCACACCTACGTCGCACGGCAGCTCTATTAGCTATTACGTCATAAGTATGATGTATTTGCATGACGTTGCGTCACCAGCTGATGAATCGATCAGCATTGATCGGCACGGCGTCCAAGTGTTTTGTCTGCACACAGAGCAAATCGTGTATTATCCGGAGTGCCTACTTGACAGGGGGCTTTAAACAGCCTCCCAGTGCTGCCCCCTATACCCCTTACACCACACCCCAAACTACAATGGTACAGGTAAAGAGGCTGGAGTAACACATGCAGTAGGGTCTGGGTATATACGGGTTATAGCATTGTAACACCTGGGGGTATATAGGTACAGGAGCAAGCAAACAGTGGCAGATCAACATTCAATTAGTGCCGCTCAGGAGGAACTATTTAAGTGCTGTATTGTGAAGAGGACGTGGTTGGTCACGTGGCTGTAGTCCTAAGTATAGATCCGACACAATGGGCGTCCCTTTAGGGCGTATCGATGGTGATATTGAGGTATATTAAGGAAGTTAGAATTGCTAATGGAACTCCATTGGTTTTAGGTCAGATGTCATCATACCTCTGGACATCAAACATTGCATTAGCCTGCTGTGGAAACAGAAATTTCATGTCGTTATCCATCCCTTTGCTGTTCATAGTGCCTATAGCATGGTTACATAGTGTACGCATTTAGCATAGTCTTAAACAAGTCAGGACATAATTGGTAATTGTCTGATATGTGAGCATGTGGGCAACGTACCCATTGTCATTGTAGCACAATTCCCCTCATGATAAGACAACCAGCTTTGTGAGAATAGCTACTAATCAATTCGAAAAACAGTAAACTGTCTATCCACCTGACTAAAGCATGTTGTCACAGGCAAACCCCTGCTCCTCCTGATAAAATCTCATAGTTGAATGAATACATTGAGAGCTATCTCTAAATCAGGAAATCCCAGCAGGAGCATCATGGTGTTTCTACCATGTGTCAGACAGTTTCCATGTCACAGTATGCCTTCAGCAGAGGGTTTGCATGTGACGCTGACATGCTATGGCCATGCTGCCATCAGGCATGTCAGCAGGTAGCATTACCTGTGTATTGGTTAAACATGGAGTGTAGCATGTTAACTGTCACCTTGGCCACCAGCACCATGCATGGGATGGCCATAAATAACATTACCATACATCACCCCTGCACCAGGCCTTAACGCCTTGTACAACAGCTTGTTTTATTGTCACTTACCTGTGTTTTACTGTCTAGTTAAATACAAATTGGCAAAGATTGTGTGAGGTTAACACACTATAAAGATTGTGTTGGGAGATGTGGTGACATGAGTTGGGGCAATATATATGGGCAAATCCCTCAAAGACATTAAGTGCAGTTCGTTACTTTCGGAGACATGTCTGTGGCGATAGTGTGTGATATATCTCTCTACATCCTCCCCATTGATGTAAATAAACATCAATATTTTGTGTATTTTTTTTGTATACATGCTACCTTTGTAGGCATTCCTACTTTCTCAATGGCATCTCTCCATGAAATTCTACTATTACATTTCCTGCAGGCAAGGAACTGACTATTAAACACGTAATTGGAATATTTCTTTTTCTTGTCGACCAGCAAGTGACATGTCTCTGGTATTATAATGATAAAGCCTAGAAGATCTGAAAAAAAATATATATATTGAACATTGATACTATTGGATTTAGGTCTTACTATGGAGGTAAAGGAAGAAGTCATCGGTAAAGGTTTCATGAGGAATTAATTGTTCATTCCTATCCATAGGTGTTCCAATGAAGGTCAGCAATATATACACCAATTTTATTTTAGTGGTCTTCAATGCTCGTCTTAATTTCTATTTCTTTATTGAACTCTCACTCCTACCCATCACATGCCTTCATCATGTAGGTTGGTCCCAGTAGAATGTCGCGTGATCCATCTGATAACTAAGCTGGGGTCATGGCATGCTGACAATATGGCCCACCTTATGGTGAGTACCTGATGCCCATTTACTCTGACTTTATGGGCTAAGTATGGCTGTGTGTGCAAGATTTATGGAGATGTACCTCAATGTGTAAACCTTGAGGGAGGCGTCTTGACTCGAGGATTCAGTGCTTCTTATGCCAAAACTAAGCTGGTGTGTTAGCATTATTTAACTGGACACAGGATCTTCGGTAACTTGTTGATCAATATCAATGATCAATCAAAGTTGAATTGAATTTTCAAAAGATCGGAACTGTAAGACTATCTCATTACCGGTACACCACACGTATAAGACGCACCCAGACTTTGAATTAAGACAACTTCTGTTGTAATCGATGGATTTTCAACATTCAAAAACATGTGAAACTAGAAGCTTCCCCAACTTTAGGATTTAATGGAAGCATTTTGGGATAATTTACCCCTAACTTTGGCAGATCCTACAAGGTGTATCAGTATACCGTCCTCGTTTATACGCCACAGACTATACGTGTGGTATTATGGCAATAACTAATTCTGAAGAATGCCCTGCGAAATGTTCTATTCTTTTTCACTATTCTGATCCTAGCTGATGAAGGGAATTTCAGTGTGTATTGCATGAGTCGTATATGTACCAAGCATTATGGAGTGGTTAATTGGCTTTTTTCTGATACAACTGGGGCTTTAAATATTATCAAGGAATTATCTTTGTGCTATCATTATATAGAAGTTGCATTTAATTTAACAGCAGATAGCAAAATATTTGCCATATCATACATAAGCCTACATGGCTTGTGAAAGAAATACTGCTTGAGAGAAATACATGAAGTATGCATAAAGGCTTCAGCAGACGAGAATTTCAGGCTGTATACATGTTATTTAGAGTGACTAAACATGGAGTTAAAATCAAACTAAGAACAAGTTTGGGAAAGGAATTCCATACATATGACCAACGGTAGTTCTGTTTTATCCTGGAATCAAATCTCATACCAGAACTATTTTATTCTTATAGAAATGTTCTTTCTTTCTAATAGCTACCACACGCTGTTTGACTAGAGACCTTTTGTATGGAGATTTTTTGCACCTGTCATTCCTGGGTTTTTAATATCTGTCTCGGAAGGTAGGCGACCAGAGGCCTTTCGTTAATACACAAGTCAACATTGCAGGTGTAAAAACAAGCAAAAGCCATCCTTCAGGTAAGTCTGATCCCTGTCAGTATCTTAGGCACAGGGACCAAGGTGATCCATCTAGGATGGTGGTGTATGTCATAAACCACATTTAGGGAACAGCTTTAAGTCAATTTCCCAGTCCGTGATATGTCTCAACCTTTGAAAATGTATTTATGAAGGAGAAAAATAAAATGAAATATTGTAAAATCTTGTTAAAAGGAGGGTCTTCAGTTTTGATCTAGAATATACCCTAGAATATGTGAAGGTAAGTCTATAGGTAGGAGTAGCATCTAAAATTTACTTTTTATTTCTTCTTAAGTGAAAAAAGACAAGCATTAATCACAACAGACTAAAATTACAAGGGTTTGAAATAATCAGCGAAACAGAATGCCTTCCCAAATCATGTGCCATGGATTCCCTCCATGGGATGATGAGACTATACCGCCATACAACCGGAAATCAGGTAGGAGCCTCTATTGTATACCACCAGAGGGGACAGCAGGCATCCCAAGGTCACAGGTCAAGGCCATCTGGGTCATATGTCAATCTCTATGACATCACATGTGAAGGGTATAATGAATGGTATGTCATTGACGTAATACAATCAGAGATAGGAGCTATTGTGTCTGGTCGCTGTGTTTATACGTTTATGGTAACATTTTTCTTTTTGTACTTGTCATCATATTACTTCGGTCAGACAGAATAGTTTATAATCTGCAAATAGGGTACTTGGTCATTGTTGTGGAGACAATGAATATCGCTGCATAATAAGTACATTGAACGTGTCTCTGTGTCGTCATGGATTGGTATTTGCCTGATGGTTAAAAGGAAGCCCCGGTTATTGTTCAGAACGATCTTAAATACCTTACAAGGTAATTTGAATACAATATACTTGGGAAAAGACCCCTTTGCAATTAGGATACATGGATGTGTGGAATGAATGGACAACCATACAGCGTACTTTAGACTCTTAACATCCCTTGCCCCATCTTCAATACCCAATGATTCAGAGCCGATCCATAAAGTACGTATGTCAAACCAAAGAGAGTGGGGATGGGTACCCATGGCTCCTATACATTTCTATTGTAAAAGTCTGCCAAAGGGGAGGGGTCCAAAAAGGCATATAAAAGCGTGACATACTTTATGGATCAGCTCTCAGAACAGCAGAATGCTTGCCCCTATTGGATTAGAAACAGGAAATAGAAATGAAAGTGCTCTGTATGTGCGATAAATACTCTATAATCATGCCTGTAGGTATGAATGATTGTACTTACAAAGCTATACTTAGCAGCTGAATTGGTAATCTATACCGATAGGATTAGAAATAAATATGACCACCTGAAGCCTTGACTGAAAAATGAAGGATAAGTCATTTTTCATGCTGCCATCATAGTGTTGTTTTGCCCAGAGGCTGTTTACCTGAGGATTTCCAGGTAATCCCCATGACTTCTGGATGGGATGAGAAAAGCTTTTAGTTGGGACCTAAGGGGATTCTCTAAAGATGTAAAGTAGGCCCAAAACACCTCAAATATTTGAGCCTGTTTTTTCTACGAAGATGATCCCAGGTGAGAGGTTGGCAGTGGCCAATGATATACTATTTACCAGGTAGTTAACATATGTTATGGTAGACCTCATATATGCACAGACAGTTTTCACCTTAAGCCACGCCCCCAGAACCATTTATCTGTCTACTCTGTTGGCCTCCTATTTCCATCAGTTCCTACAATCTATGATATGTTGTGACCAGTTCTGTGGTTGCTCTTTCTTCTGCTCATCTTTCTTCGTGACAGTTTGGTCATCATAATATTACCATCCCCTTCTACTATAATTGCATACTCCTGGTTCCTGCGGTTAGAAACAAGAACTTTGTGGCTTTGCACGTGCCCACCTAGGGCTGTAAACATTAAAAATGCTGGAGATTTCTTGTTCTGTCGTGTTTCCCTCAGGACAAAATCGCCAGGTGCAGGTGTCTAAATGGTTGAAATGAAAATCATATTTAGTTATTGGCGTGACTCCTCAAGTCAACATAAGTGATAAAATATAAGACGGAGTATCTTACATGTCCATGAACTTTCTGCTTACAAAGAAAACCACCACCTCACACCAGGGAACAATAATATTGGCTTTATTCTGGCGAGAAGGGATCCAAAGTACCCTTCTTTGCAGATCGCATTCAGGCATAAGAGGAACATATAATTTTATAAGGAAAGTTCAAGAAGAAAAAATGGATCCCCACATTCCCCAAGCCTATGTAGCACCATTGAATGAGACCTCATTTCACTGGTAGAGGCGGAGTGTACTTTCACGTCATTGGTCCACCTGCATCCGATTAAGTTACCATGGCAATAATTGAATGTCAATGTTTGCCCTCTCAGTGTCCATTATATTGCACCCTTGCCTTAAAATTCCTCCAGGGATTTTGATAGCACCAGCCTTGCAAGGGACGAGAGAGGCTTAGATTTACTTTACTTTTAAATCTACTTTTTTTTAGTCTTCACTACTGAGTGTCCTAAGCCTCTGTATACCTTCGCCCCTGGGATGGAAGTAAATGTATATGCGTTTCAGATATGATAGTCGAGGGTCTGGTAGACCTTTCACAATAGGTGGGTAGGTATGTTATTCAGGGGCTGTGGCATGTGGTAAGAGGGCACATTATATAGACCTGGTTTGTCAGACAAGTATTAAGCCGAAAGCTCTTTATCTCTATATGAATGCCGCACTTACTGCTATTGATCCTTTTGATTGGTGGAAATGGGTCACGTGATTAGGGTTGTCCCTTTAAGGCCTACTGGTCTGGCGTCCATTTCAGTGCATGGAGCATGGAGCATGTGAATACGACCAATTTACATGAATTATTAAGCTTGTGCAGCTATTGATTTATTGCAAAGATCTATGTGCCTTTCATGTATTGTGATGGTTGATGATAGGGTATGGATATGTCAGCAGGGGGTTTACCGGTCAAACCCCTAGTCGTGTAAGTGCACTTGTAGAATAATGGGGTTTGAAATTAGAATCTAGACCTTAAGATAGACATGGCAAGCGACACGTCAGTGTCATGTTACTTTTATACAACAATACCCCAAGTGAAAATTTGATAAGTCCGAAGTAGGCATTCAGTTCCTGTGCTCCGACAATCGGATAAATCAGATTTCTTTGGGTTGACCTACCAGCGCCTTTCCGTACGATGAACGTCATGTTTGTGATGCCCTGTCGATATAGTATTGATTGGAGTAGTACATCAATGTCAATAATGTACCCCACATGAGCAGGAGACTGCACAACATCCACCATCCCCTTATACACCTCTTACACCTCAATGCTTCCCTGTTAGATCTCATGTATCTATTTATCATATATTCATTTTCATGTAATTGTGGTGAAAAGATACATTATAATTATGACCAGCGGACAATGACTGACAAGAATTATATTGTTTCTCTTCGCGTGGACCTGTGAAGACACCCTCTGAGTTGCCGCTCTCTACAGCCCTGGCGTTCTCAGATTCAACAGTTACCTTTTACAGTGTACTCAAGGTCAAGGACACTGTAAAGCTTACACTTTGGGGCCCTTGATGGGAGGGGGGGTCCCTATGTCCCATGTCGATTTTAAGAAATTGCTATGTCCCCATGTCGATTTTAAGAAATTGCCATGTCATCCTGTCGATTTTAAGAAATTGCCATATCACTGTGTTGATTTTAAGGAATTGGCCATGTCACATGTCACTAGGCCAAGAATGCTCATGTCGCCATGTCGATTTTAGGGGTCTAGAGCCATACTTTGGAATTCCCCATATATAGAATTATGTTTTATCGTCTTCTGCGAATCGGGTACAAAAGGTAGGGAGGCAGCCAAAATGCCCACAGGGGCGCCTGTTTTCCAGAAAGAGATTTTTATGATTGTATTGTATGTTTATCAATTTATGTACGTCCAGGCTGAAGGGAAATATGCTGAAATACACCAGGGAAAATATGGAACTGCCCTATGCAAGCTATCAATTGGTAATTTTCGTATGTCATTACTCTTTGATAATTGGTGTCATGTTCAAATATTCGTTCCCTGGATTATACGAGAGACACACACATGATGTAATATTGTTTAATGTTACAAAATTCAAGCTTTTCTGTATAAGGTTATAGTCTGGTTCTTCCCTGAAAGGAGAAAAGAAACTGTTTCTTTGTATCCTCCTCTCCTGATGCCAATTCTAGTGCAGAATATTTTACGACGTGTCATATGACAGAGATAGTAGCCAGTTTACCTACTTTCTACACTGAGGTACCCTGCCACTCAGTATACACTCAATTATTGTGGATACCAAATTTATTACTAGGCAGGGTTTGAACTCAAGAACTCAACCTTAAGGTCAAATCACTGTGATAGATTTTCAATGCAGCCTTCCAGATCAACTGCCAAGATAGGGATTAACTCCATATTTATTACGCAGTCACTTCAAGTTCAATATTGAACTAAATGTCTGGAACTGAGTGATTTAGTACAGCTGAAATAAATGAAGAGAGTTCAAATCATGCAACTGATACTACCTTGACAGCAGGTGGGCCTTTTGTTAATATAGAAAAGACACCAACCCACATCCTATTAGTGGTGGACATATCTTATACTGAAACCTACACATAACATGCACTAGGTTATAATATTTGTTGAGTGTATACATGTATATGTCAACTCAGGTGTTAACCACCAGGGCTCTAGACCCACATGCTGTCAGTCCTCTAAGTGTGCACCGTTTAATATTGGCAGAGACACACCACTTGAGACCACAAGGTATGGCCATCACAACCAAAGCAAAGAAACCCCAGCCATATTTATCACTTATTGTTCACAGATTGTCATTATAATATAATACTTGTTCTCAGATGAGTGTAGAGATATGAATTCTCATACAATTTAGGATCTATAGAACTCCATCTTTACGAAAGTGAAACCAAACATCTTTTTAGGTGCCCTCTTTTATGCTGAAAATGCATTAAATTACGCTGTTAACAAAAAGGCATTATAGGTCGCATAAAAAAACTTGATCTACGGGGCAATAGCAAACCCATATTTATCATCATACAATGCATCTGACTGGGCTCATCTGACTGGTGTTTCCTAAAAAGAGTATTGGAATCCAAATGTCGTTGTTATTTCATTTGTATTGGGATCCAAATGACGTTGTTATTTCATTTGTATCCCAATACTGTATCCCAATATTTCATTTGTATTGGGATCCAAATGACGTTGTTATTTCATTTGTATTGGGATCCAAATGACGTTGCTATTTCATTTGTATTGGGATCCAAATGACGTTGTTATTTCATTTGTATTGGGATCCAAATGACGTTGCTATTTCATTTGTATTGGGATGCAAATGACGTTGTGATCCCAGACCTACCTCAGTAGCTGCTTGGCTGACATGTTGGCACTGTGCCAGAATTACATTCCAGGGTCATGTCCAGAGGTCATTAGGTACAAGCATGTGACCTCACATGCAGAGGTCAATCAATGTTAGCATGTGAAAAATAGAGATCCGCCTTTCAGTTTATGGGAGCGAAGTATTTATGTATGATGCAATTAATATTATGTACTTAATGATGTTGGCACTGATATAAATAGTACTAAAGGTGTGTGTTCATGGAATACATACCAATGGCATGTCTTCATGTCAGTGATTGGGTCACTGAGTGCGTCTTTACCTGAGGCATGTTCACCCGGAGCTAATGAGGAGATGCACCACTGTACATGTATTTACATGGGTTTAACAGGAGTTTAGAAATGTTAGATTTCAAGATTTACATAAATTATTACATTAGAATAAGCTTGGTTGCTGACACCTTGATGAATATGATTTTCTTTCTCAAATTCGAGGTTTCCATGGATATGCTCAGATCCAAATATTCCCATGGATCAATGGCGGGTGGTAAAAGAATTGCTCCTCGAGTGTATTCTAAGCTTTAGATCAAACCATTCAGTTTAAATTTTGCTGCCACCATCTCCATGTACCCTCCCCCATATACATATATGTGCATACATCTGCGTTACCACACCCTGTTTCCCGCGTAATATCTTTACCAGCGTCCCTAAGGTGTTTGACAATTGTCGTCTGCTGGATCAGACCGTGTTGTCAGGCGAACACCAGGTTGGACCAGGTCTGGGGGGGGGGGTGCCCAGGTAGCCATGGTCACACTACACTGATAGCATTGTCACATATTGACAGGGCTGCATGGTATAAGCCCCTGATAATGGTTATGTGAACCCCTAACATACATTAAACAATCAATCAGCTGTCTGAGAACCGGTTTGCATGTACATTGTACACTATTGTGTTTGTACACTATTGTGTAGTTATCAGAATGATGGACTGGCTCATGCAGCTGTATAGAATAAGGTGGTATGGATAGCAGGACTTCACTTGAGGAATTTACAGGAATACCATAAAAAATCTGAGTTTCTAGACCCCTCACTAATTGCCCGAACTAAATGAGTTGTGAAGAATCAGAATCTGATGTTCATTGATACATCTAATTCCGGTATCTATGAGGGCAGGCAAACTTTAAAGAAAATCAGACAGGAGTCGTCAGAACAGATTCAAAATATGAATGTTTGCATTATTTGTCATCCACAGACGAGAACCTTAAATAGATCCAGGCGCCCCTAAAACTTTCTTTTCATTGATGTCATACCCTGTGAATGTCTAGAGACTAGCTAAAAATGAATACAAAAGCCAAACTATTCATGAATCAAATTACACCAAGCGTACATACGCAGAAATGATATTCACCTATGCCACAGATGATAGCTTCCCTGCTCGTGTCGACAACACTCCTGTTTTTATGCAAAAATCAGCGGCCTGTATACGTTCCCCTTATTTTTTCCCCACTCCCAATCCTGCATACCAAGGAACCATCCATGTGTCATAATGTGTAAATTGCAGGGAGTGTATTTGTCACGTCATGGGGTGATAGACCACATTAACATCAGGATACTAGCCTATCAACAACCTAACATTGTGGTCAAAGAAAAGTCATTCATTTTTATCTGGGTGTGATAGCTGATGGCAGTATCAAAACCCCCTTTAGAATTTCACTTTTTGGTCTATGCACACTGGTTTGATAGAGATCGAATCTGTTTGTCCAGCTGAGAGTGGATATTAGTCTAATGATAATAACCCAGCCTCATATCGAAACCTAAATAATGTGCTGGTGAATAATCTCAAAATATCCTACATCGACATCATTATGGTCATAATTCTGAGGACATTTTGCAGATTATGTGGTTAATTGTTCCATATGGTCCACAACTCACTCTGTTATACATGTATACAGATTTGTATTCAGAAGCTAATATCCACTCATAATTGGATACGATCATTCATGGTTTGGCCTGTAGTCTCTGAACAAAAACATCGATCATATCCAGACTGTATCATTACAAATCCAATAAGTATGACACAAACACTGACAAATACCCACTCGATAAGCTATTCCCATGATCATTGGCTGTACATTAGTTTTGTACAATGTACATCTACTGATTCAAGAGAGTCATTAGCTAAGTGCATGGAACATTCCAGCTGAAGGTAGTGTTAGAAATGTAATAATATGTGCAAAATAATTATCCTATAGATATGTTTGCTTATATTTGCTTTTGTACTGCTTTTTGTTCTGCACAGGCTACATGGACATTCAATACAGCATTCAAAGTTGTTCAGTATGATACTGAAGGCCTATTCATGGTTAAGTAAAATGTACCGCGATGATTCTAATTTTTTTGTTGTTGATATATTATATCTAGCTATGAACCTGTCAAGATATGAAAATGCCTTTATACAGAGAGCTCACGTGTTATTTTATATCTTTCACATCCAGCCCAATACCATTGTACAGTAAAGGATGGAAATCATTGTCTAAATATTGACGGTGTGTTAGATTGGTAAAGGGTTTAACTGTCGTGGACGCCATGTTAACTAGACCTCTCGTGATGCCTGTGCATTGGTCTGGGAACCATAACCCCTAATATACTAACCTAACCCATCATCTAGCCTTAACTACCCGTGTAACCTTGAACCATTTAAGGGCAGCAGAGTGCATTCATGCAGTCTAATGACTTTTGATATTAAGATACATGAGCATCGATCAGATGGGATTGATGCACTCTCAGATGGTCTACATGAAGAGGCAATGCAGTGCTACTATGGTACTCTTTGTTGATGTGTTAGGTGCATTCTGACGCTAAATATACATAGAGATCCAGGCATCATGCCGCCATTAAAGGGTTAGCAGGCTAGCCAGGACTACTATTCTCGTCACTCCCACTGGAAGCCCCTAAGTGAAGCCCCACTCACCTGTATTGTACCCACCCCCAGGAGGGACCCCCTCTGTATTTTGATTTCCACGTGCGGTACCAGGGGGCGGTAGTGTGGAGAATGCCCCCTAGTGGATGGGCGTGGTACCAGGCACTGAGCTAATGGTCCCAATGGTTCTTGCTATTTCTGGAGTGTAACCAGTGGGAAAGGACAGCTGCAAAATTGCAACTTATAACCCGGTTGTGTAATTCAAAATGGCAAAGGGTAATTAGCTAAGAATATATACCATTTATGTAACTGTGCAAGTTGGCTGTCCAAATTGCCCGCTGAGGCTTGTTCAGATGTACGCCTATTTAGGCTATTATATGATGACTTCAAAGTTTGTTCTCCTGGCCTTTCTCTAAAGTCTAATGCCTAAGTAAAAAGGAGACTCAGTGTTCAGCTCACTAAGAAGTGAACTGAACACGTCCAATATGGGATTTGTAGGTATGATGTGGCAGACTAGACCATCATGCCTCTTAGTGTGAGCCTCTTGTTTTAATACCTAGAAATGTTTGCATTTTCATAACATAATCTCTTTTTCTCTTTTGTCCTATCTAGGTGAGTGTCACAACCGTAGCGTAACAAGATTTATGTTGATTAATCACAGGTAAGACAGCAATCGAGAGAAAAAAAGTCATATTTCAAATTTAAGTCTGACTCAGCATAGACATTACAGGAACATGGCTTTGTGCAATCATACATCCGTGTGATAGGTCATGATCTGACTCTTCATTGCGAATGTACACCCCTCAAGATCTCACGTGTCATATCCTGATTGCAGTCTTGATTCCACCCTTGAGGTTAGATGACGATGGCTAGCTATATAGATGTAACCCCTGCACAGTTAGTGGACAGGGAACTCATTAACCATTCAGGAGCTCCATCTCAGCAACTTTTAGGACCTCTCTATCTTACCTTCATTCAGGTAGCTTTTTATCAATTCAGGAGCTCCATCTGAGAAGAGGACGTCCTTATGTTACATTTATACAAGGGAAGTGGTGCAAACCAACTGAGCCCCGTCTAGAGGTATTTATACCACGATTTCGGCACTTCCGGTATGTTTATATGCAGTTTAGCCGTGCATTATTCTGCATATACCACCCATGTGCATTTTTGAAATTTTTGGTATATACTTTTTCGAGGTCAAGTTGGACTTAGAATATTTTTTGGAAATTATGGCGCCTATACAAAGTTAATCTAGCCATTTTCCATTGTGAAAAATCGTGCCAACTCGTATGAGGATTGAACCCCGGCCGCAGTGGTGGTAGGCGAAGGCCTTAGCCATAGCGCCACACTGAACGGTGATGAAATTCAATGCGAAGGTAAATAAGTTCTAACCTGCTATGTTTCCAGTCAGTTTTCGTATGGAATACAACCATGACATGTTATAATATTGAAATCCCAAGAAGTTTTCGATCCATAGACGAGGAATGCGTGCTAATTTTCTCCATTTTCTTCGATATAAATAAGAATCCATTGATTTTTCCATCGTACGCCCGTGGCCACTGTGCTTCCTCGTACAGCGAGCGGATGACCTATATCTACATCCGGGCCACTGACACACTTTCGCCGAACAAGGAGGCGGGTGGGAATGGCTGGACCGCGACTAGCTTACGATGAAAAAATCAATGGATTCTCCTTTATTTTGAATATATTGGACATATCAAGCATGGAGTACTCATCTAGAATGTCTAAGGATATGTATGTTTTAATTTGAAGACTTGTCAAGGTTGGATTACATACGAAAAGTGAGTGTGAACACAGCGGTTTATCTCGGCAAGGAACAAAAACAATGGCTTCGCGCAGAGCGGCCACGGGCCGTATCGCTTGCTTGTACAAAATGTCTTCGCCTGGCTATATTCTTTGGATTTCAGGTAAGAAATTGATACAAAATGGAGGAAATGGTGGTATAAACCTATTAGGTGATGCATATCGGGGCCCCACGGGCTGTATATGCTGTATATACCCTCGCCGCTCCGCGACTCGTGTATATACAGCATATACAGCCCTAGGGCCCCGATATGCATCATCTATTAGCTTAATATACCTCAATGTTGGCTACGTATTCATGTTTCCCCTCTTTGACCGATTTCAATGGTTTAACCTTTCCATATTACGAACCCGTATTTGGCGTATTTCCTGCAATATTTACAAAAAAAAAGAACAAAAATCTTTAGTGCTGCCCGTCATCGAGCAAATGCTATACAGGGATAGTCGATAGGGAAAGCTTGGATTATCTATGATTGATGCACATTTAAATAATCATAATCTTTATGAGCCTAGGTAAACGGTTTTCTTTCAGAACATATTCCACGTATGTGATTTGTTATGAACTTAATGTACAATGGCAAAAAAAAAATAAGAAAGGGAAATCCATATCGGCAGATTGGTGTCAGCCTTTCTAATACGGATTAATGTTTTAAGTGGGGCTTCTTTCATTGGGGAGATATTTGATACGTGAGGATTCATGCTAATTATATCATTTATAAGAGCACACAAAAGGTAGATTTGTAAGCCCCCACAGCATGACATACAGGTACATAGGGGGTCTCCTTAATCATCCTTACCTATAACACACCTGCCTCAAACACCTTGCAACCACCACCCTTCAAACATTCCTGGACTGAAAGGAAAAATGCCAAAAACATATATATATATATATATATATATATATATATATATATATATATATATATATATATATATATATATATATATATATATATTATACCCTTCAAAAAAATGGCTTTTGGAGGATACCACATTGCTTCTCTTTCAGTGGCAGAACGTGGAGATAAGAATGGTGGAGCTGTAGAATTTCTTGTTGATGTTCATTTTTGGGATTGGATATTTTTAGATGTTGATGATTTAACACGCCCCATAGGGAAGACCCAGCGCCTTCTGATGGGTGTCTTTACAGAAGCCATGTTGTCAAGGTGCCCTGACAGCAGCTGACAGTACCCCCTCTAGTAGCCACATTGTCAACTGGGCCCAAGGCCAAGTACCTGACAGCAGCTGACAGTACCCCCTCTAGTAGCCACATTGTCAACTGGGCCCAAGGCCAAGTACCTACTAGGGGGAACGTGTGCTTGTGTAATCATAACCAACAAAGCAGCTTCGTTGGAGCAGGTCCATGTCTCCTGGGGGGGGGGGGGTGTAAATGATGGCATCGTATGAGGTGCCCTCTTGTGGCAAATGTGAATAACACCCTAGGTAGGGTCCTCTTCACTGTAGACACCTGACAATATGTGCCTTGGTGTAAGGATAGCAGAAAGAAAGAGACAGTATCATAGTCAAAATAGCATTGATTTGACTAAAATTTAGTAGGAAATTCTAAATAAAGTTACATAGCTTAGAAGCCATCTCTATCATATAGAACTATACACATTTCTTTCTTTCTTTGAGGAGGGTTCTTATCCTATTGCTGAAAAAGCAATGATAAATAGTAGAGAGTGCTGGCAAAGGGGGTGCCCAGAGGCATGGTTAGTCCGACATTGTAGGGCTGTTTGTCCTTACAACCCAGTTCTCGCCCATCTTAGGGTGTTATCTCCCAACCTCTACCAGCAGATCTGCCCGAAAGGCTTGTATTCAGTTTATATTTTGTCACTTTCAGCTTGAGAAAGACCCCCATAAAGGCTTTGATGAAGGGTCCTATAAAGGTATCTACACAGGTACCTTGCCAGGAGGTGCACATACCATCATGAATGGATCAGCTGCCAAGGCATTGGGCTTCCCCCTTTGTGGCTTTTCCCAAGATTTATGATTTGATAACAGTTGTTCAGTGAAAATATAAAAGAAAAGAGCTCAGAATTTGTATCCTGCACGTTTTGGATGGGCGAGGAAAGACATGACAATGTTACTTTCTTAGGTATACTAAGGACTTTTAGGGCTTTATGTCTGAAGTAATGCCCTTTTTGCACTGTAAAAATAGGGTGCAGTAAAACGCTCTTGCTCGAAGCAAAGGGAACTTGTACAGATAAAACATTATTCAGTATCTGTCATTTTCAATTGACGCACTACCTTCTGTCATTTCTTCTTTCTTTTTGGCAAATTGAGATCTATGGTATCTGTGTTTATGGCTGCAGTTCACCTATTCCGAATGGCCTAACGAGGACCGTGATTCTGGTTCTGCTGTCAACTAGTTGCCATAAATAGGTTGTTAAGGGTGTTCTCAGAGAGTGTGTCTTCGACTTTGGCCTTTTATTTGGGCATCGCTCCCAGTCTGACGACAATTGACGTAAAGTCGTTTCATCGTCACGCAAACGTCGGCTATTTTCTGCGGAGCGCCATCTTTAAAACGAAGTCAACGAGCAAGGGGCAGCCAATGAGAGCTGCTGTTACAACAGAGGCTGCAGTGTCACATGATTGGTTTGGGCCAATTACAAGGGTTGGTTCAAAAGGTAGTGTATTGGGGCGGGATGGTCATAATGGTGGTTGTCACATCTTGTTAGGCACTCTCACCAGGCGGCACTGATGGTGAGGAATGCGGGCTAAACCTGCCAGGTGGCTCTAGTGCAGATACATGTACACAGGTATCCAGTGTTCTTAAAGTGTAGAAAAATGGTGTACATATTATGATATATGGTTAGAACTTCTGGGTTAAATTGTTCCGGTTATTGAAGGTGCACATCCCATATATTGTTCCCTCAAAATGCTGTTGGTATCCCTGATTATCCCTCATCAATAGCTCCATCTCTGCTAACCACAGTGTCTGCATGATTGCTAGTCTATACATTAAGGTAAATTTAGACTGCACAGTTAAGACCAATTACGTGCCACGATAGCCATGCAGACTGCATGCATTCATGCAGTTTTCTTCTCTCAGTTCTTCACAACGAAATTGTCAATAGACCATTTGCAAACAAAATAGAACAGGCCCCTGATGTTACCCATGATGTAGGGATGATATAATATGAGGACCCCGCCCATACTATTAGGCCTGTATTGAGACCATTGTGTCTCTCAATGACCACCTGGAACGTCGCATCCCTGGAGTGGTCAGCTATACGTGCCTGCCAAGGGGACACCACGGACTACTGACCACTGGCTCTGAAAAGAAGGCTTTCAGAACAAAAAGAGTTTGAGTGCCTCTTCTGCAGGGTCAAGCAGGGATTGGTCCTGGGCCTCATACTGCGGCAGTCTTGACTGAGAACTCCCCTCCAGATTCCAGGACCACTCAAGCATTGGTTGAAGGCAGGTCCGCCTTGTAGATAGGCCATGGAGGAAAATAAGAACAGCAGCACTTCACCAGGTCTGATGCTGAGGGCTCTGTTGTAGACCAGCTTAAGCTTTCTATGGTGTATTAACCTCTTCTCTCATATATTGAACGCCTTAAAAGGTAGAACCAATTTTGTTGTGCAGTCATCATCTTACTCAGTGGTTTATTCACATTTTGAGGAGAGGGGCATTGTGTCGATGAAAGTTTCTATAGTTATGAATGTCCATAAATCCCAGTACTTTGTGGTCTGAGTGCACCTCGAACAGGCTGATAGGAAGAATGATTGAGATGAAGGGTACTCGTAAATAGTACTATTCCATAATAGTAGTATCTGTGTTCACACTAAACATGAATGTTGCCATGTAGTTTATGGCTGTGTTCACATTGAACAAATATGTATCGATGATAATAGAAGCTGCCTTTGCAGTGACTAAGGTATGTGTGTCGCCTGAATCCATACATTCGTTGTAGGGTACAGAGGGGTTTTGACCTGACGCCCAGACTACACAGGTACATGTATAGTGGTCAGCTCACACACGATACCACAGAAGTATATTTACACAAATATCAGGTGGTGACCACACTGCTTTTTTTTCTACAGAAGAAAGGCAGGGTTAGAATAATTGGAGTTTACTCATAAGTAAATAGAGCTTTAACATGAGGGAAAAAAGGGAGAAAATCAGTTGGTATATTTTCCGAATGAACAGGCATTGCACTTTCTGCTTACGCCTGTATATACACACAGGTGTCTATGTTGTTGTCTACCTTTTAAATCTAAACCCTGATGTTGGAGTGGTAGGTCTGGTACTGTGGTAGGTTACATTCTATGCAATGCATGTAGTCATAAGAAATATATCCACCAGAAAATGTATAATATCAATCTCCAGTCAAAACATGTGTGCATCAGTCAGCACTGTGATATGCCTTGTATGTGAGGGGAGAAGCTCCATACAGTTTGCCTTTGAGCTCGTGGGGACAGAGCACTGTGCATGACTGTCCCCTGCCCCTTGTATATAGGGGGTTTGTGTCTCCCTATTGGACATCTGTCAATAGGACACCTGGGTTCTGACGTACTTATCAAGGTTGAAAGGTCATGGTCAGAGGATGACTTAGCTCCAAGGTCAACTTTGAAGTGTTTGAAGATGAGAGTGTCATCCAGCCTTGATCTCCCCAGCTCCTTTTAACTCTAAAACATTCCTGAGCAAGTGACCTAAAATATTAAGAAAATGAAATATCCATATGGGGCAGAAGCTTACTCTGAAAATAGAAAGTTGGGTCCCTTCAAAAGATTCAGTTGCACTTCTTTGACACAAGCGACAACGCAGGTGGAGATAATCATGATGTTTCCAAGATGACTTACTCCCACGCAAACATGTGTTTTTCTGCAGGTCACTAAAAGGGGTTCTCAAGACAGTTCCTTCAATATCCACATGCCCCTTGGAAAAAAAGAAACTGGGGGGTTTTCTTTGATGTCAGTTCTCTATATTTTCAGCAAGAAGCTTAATTTACAATGTTATCTAAGTCTTACTGTGACTGAGCAACATAAAACCACTTGTATCTTCAATGTGTCCACATGATGTCATTATTAGGTACATAGAAGGTTTATTAAAACAAATGCCTGAAGTGTTCCCCAGGTGTTTCTAGTTACAGGTAATTTTCCATGGTAGATTATATGATTGTGAATGTACATTGTATACTTCAGCCTTCATGTCTACATTATCACGACTAATGGAAACATCATGGCACCTTCTTGTGGTTTAGACGCGTTGAGACATGGCTGTCTACTGCGCTAACTTAGACGGAAAATTCCTTTGAGCTCTAACATTGGTTTTGATACTGTTTTAAATAACCACAGACCAATGCCATTATTGGCCAATTTAGGTGGAAATTGTACTGGTTTATCTATTACCCAGATATATCAGGTCTCATTGACATTTCAGAAATTGCATTTTGGCGTTTACCTACTGATTTTAGATATAATAGTCTATTCAAAGAACATGTTCCTTCTGCGAGTGTTGTAAATCTTGTCCAATCAGAAACGGATACCAGTGATTATAGAAATAAGAGCATGTTTTTGTAAGGTGCATTCTAAATTCAGAATGTGAGAGGCTATAAGGGGAAAAGGAGGAGCAATCACGTACAGGTAAACCTCCAAGGTATCAATTTGGGGCTATTGCATTTCTTTGTCTGAGTCAATAAGAGGGGACAAGGATCGACTTTAGAAGTAGCCTCAGGGCATATAGATTTAGTGTTGGTAACAGTCTTGTCAGTTCATCTTCAGGACACGTTGCAGCCCAATGATATGGCAGAGTGGATCTTGCCTGCTATTTTGTGTAGCACTAAGATCAATCACTGTTAGTTTAAGGGACTGCCTAAGGAAATTATCCTATCATCCCACCTCAATGTCACAAACCAGCATTGAATAGTGGCAGTAAGAACCACTGTTGGAGTATACAAAATGTTGGGAAGAACAATATGAGTTATGTCTTTAATATAGCCTAGGCCCATTGATGCCTGGATTTGGAGGGAACGCTTCTTGTCGGCCTACATAAGACCCCGCTGGGATACAGGTTCTCTGTGGTTAGCTTTTTGGTTAAAGGACAAAGCAGGAATGCCTTTGAAACTCAGTCTGGTGCTATGGTCCATAATCATGGAACTGACTAATGGTCTTTTAAGAGTCCATTATAAGGCCGGTTAATACTCCTGCTATGAAGGGGGTTCCCCAGCATATTTCCATGTTGTCCAATTCATACAAAGATAATGGCAATCGCATTATTCCAAGCTCTATCATCTATTGCCCAGCACTGTTGCATGACTGTCCAAACCCGGGCTATCCATCTACGTTCACGATATGTACCCTTAAGATGGATCAGATGAAAAGTTTGACCAGTTACATTTGTATATTCTACAGCATAGCCCCAAGGGCTATCTTTGCTAGCAATACTACATAGATGCCCTTAGGCTGTACATGTGTCTTGACATGTAATTTAAATGAACAACAGTGATTTTCTTTCACCATCTGGTCACCAAGGCTGCACTAACATGTCAGTATCACAACCACGCCCTCCTTGTATCTGGGGTTGAGACATGGACCCTAAAACCATTCTGTCACTGTTAGTGCTAGGAAGTAATACACGTACCTTTAATGTCCATGTCAAACATTCTCACCGTCCAATTAAGTTCTTATATATACCATAGGTTCTTACACCGGATGCCAAAGCATCCATCCAACCTAAGGGATGGCTCATAGCTATGCAGACAATGCAAAACCTTGTCAATCGAATATGTCAGAAGGTATTCTACATTTGACAGGTATAGCTACGTGGGAAAGGTCCAGTCAGAGGAAGCAGATTGCCATTTTCCACCTTTGTCATAGGTACTTTGGGATATCACTTCCCTCCTCACAGCAAAATGAGGAGGTCATCTGATATATACCTCACTTGTTTATCACTGTCCCTCGGGTCTATCCATTCAATATGGATGGGCATAAATTAGGGACCTGTATCACCTGTACCTCCAGGAGCCACAGGTCCAATTGTACACTTATTGTGACTGCTAAAGTCGGTCTTGTAGGAGTTGGCAGAACCCCTTCCCTGTGGTGGTACAGTCGATGCGTGTTACTATTCGAGAATATGTTGATACATTTTTACAAGAAATATAGTATGTGAATAGATGTAAGCATTACTTTGAAATGAATATTTCCATACGGAACAGTAAGTACTGGGTTGGGCTCTTTGTCCTCAAATCCCATGCTGTAATAGGGAAACTTCCTACCCACAAGAAACCACCAATAGTGTATAGACATAGGGGGTTAACATAGGTATGATATAACGGGTATGGTATAGTTCCCACTCCTCAGTGTCCCCCCTTCAGTCTTCGGGGTATAACTGCCAGATCATATCCCACAGGAACTGTTCAGTACCCACAGAGGTCTTTATCTTCAGCCACTGACCCGCAGTAACACACAAAGACCCCAAGCCCTCAGGCACCCCAGGCCCATAGGTCGAAATGACCTTTATCTCAGGGAAACTAGAGAACCCCCTCTGGTCAGCTGGGGTGTAGGGAGAGTTTGTGTATTTATTCCTATTTTAGGGATTTCAAACCTGGATGTCTCCTGCTCCGCGACTTGTGAAATTAGCTGCTGGAGGATCAATGGTTTCAAAGCAAAGACTTAACAGAGTCTTGAAAGTCGGCTGTCTGGCCCTGGAGAAGATTGAACTTCTAGTTTAGATTGGTTTTATCACATTGATATCTAGCAACTTCAGGTGGAAAGCTGCAACAGATACACTTCACAATAGGGCTCCGTGCTACAGGTAGATCTAGCACGTTCTTTGTTGTAGGATCAAGACCCATAAAGCAAAGCTAGACTGAATAGGCAAAAAAAGATAGGGAAGAGCAACTACTGGTAGAAGTGTCAAGAAAATACCAGTAGGCGAGACACAGAAAATTCACACAAGGATAGTGGGGTTTTATGTCCATATAGCGGATGGAACCTAAAAGCTACTTCTTAAAATATAAACATTACTGGTTTGGCCCTTTAGGAAGCAGTACTTGAGAGGATCCTGTAAAGGAGAGGCCCAGGTAGGCGTTCCATAGTGGGAGGCAGCATTCCACCCATCCTGTCCTGCACTTTGGTATTCTTACCTGTATAACCTTGCTACCTGGAGACTCACCTGTCTCTGTAAAGCATATGGCGACCAAAAAGACTTACCTTTGTAGATGTCATTACCAGGGTCCTCAGTAGAGGTCCTCAGAGACTGGATTACCTAAGACCTGGGGCTTAGGACAATACCTCCAGGGGTCCTCCCCAGTGGGCACGGGGTGGAGGCAGCCATGTTAATTATAACCTGTCATTAGACAGGCGGATGATATTTATCTCGGTGTCTTCAAGGGAAACTACCACAACCACATGTTTCTTTTGGTCATGGCTTATTTATTTGTTCAGCTTGAGGAGATCTTAAGATGTATGTCTTTAACAATGGGCTAAGGTGAAAAGAAGGATTGTGTGCAAATTTTCGGGAGTAGCATACCTTATGGATGTTATGCTATAATTACAAGTATTTTGTTTGACTAACGCTATGCTGCCTGCAGAGGGCATCGTATTTGATGGTGGAAATTGGTCAATTTGCACAATCAAACATGTTCTGGAAAGCCCAATATAAACTACAACATGATTAGGATTCAACGTCATTCTCACTTTTTAAGGCATCCCATATCAGCAAAACAAATAGAATTGCTCATACCCCTTTGGGACGAAAAAGCCATGCACAGATAAGGGAAACTGAAAAGATGTAGGGGATAATACCAGAGACAGGAATACAAAAGTAGGTAAGGTCAGGCAAGCACAACACTTTGTGGGGTCTCATGTGATAGTGGATAGATGGATACTTTCACCAGGCTCTTAAGTTAAGTAGATAAGTCATGTGTGTCCTGTCCAACCAATAGTCACCCTATATAGGGCTTCAATAGATTGGGGATTAATGTATGGGGACTTTTCACTAGGTTTTTAAGTGGATTACTCATGTGTGTCGTGTACAACCCACCACCTTCCTGGCCAAATCTGACCATCATTCTCCCCATCTTACTCTCCTATCCCCTCCTAGCCCACCTTCCTAGTCCAATCCTAAAGCTACATATAGATAGCTGGTGCCCCAGGGTCCACTCTACCCTCCACACCCTTGGATTTTCTAAGGGTCCTTTAGACTTGCCAAATCCTTAATTACACATATGATTATTCCTGGGTTTGTGTTTGCAATACAAGTGAGGTTTCCATTGTGGAGTCCATTGTTTCAATGTGTTTCAAGTACTGGGCTAATGTATTGTATTTAGTTTTGTCTAAGCACTTACTTTTGACCATCAATAACGGGTAGGGGGGTTAGGGTGTGCTTGTAGATCCCGTTGTGGATGCAAAGGCTTTGGAGAGCTGTCATGGAAATCTCAAATCTGCAAAGAAAACTGTTGAAACCCCCTAATCACAGGAGGGATTTCAACAGCAAGACACCTCCCCTGTGGCAATCACACATAGGATTCCCAGCTTTACAAAGTATTAGTGAAGATTCATTGTGAGAGTTGATTCCCAAAGACCTGTGGGTATTGAACTGTTATTGAAGGTAAGTGGGGAAGGGGTGCTGGAAGATTAGGAGGCTTAGTCACCGTTACCTTTACACATTAATGCATTAAGAAAACACATGAGCAGAGGCCTTGGGCCAAGTCTTGTCCAGGAAGGATTGTGAAGTGTAGAAGGTGGGTGGGAGCTCAGTGGAGCGTTGAGCTGCTTTAATGGGAGGTGCAGGCCCATTGCTCCTGTGGCTGTGAGACAGAATACTGGCCTGCAACCCACACGTGACCTCAAAGTCTACATCCACACAGGAAAGAATATCCACCACACATGGAATTATTATTGGAACAGCCCTGGTTTATGCATGCATGACGCGTGCGTTTTGGGTGTAAGGAGAGGTTGCTGTAGAGGGTGGGAGTGTCTTGTGGTTGGTGCGCGTGCTGTGGGTTTTGTTTGGGAGGTGAGGGGGAGGAGGGTGTTTCACACACCCCTGTGTCGTGCATGCGTGCTGTTGGGGACAGCACATACTCCTGTCCCCTTGGTTCTCACTGCCATCAGTTTGCCGGCTGGCCTCCTGCCTCTCCAGAGTGGCAGCTGTCGTGGTGTCTCCACTCACACCTCCCCAACCACCATCTCACATCCACCACCACACAGCTCCTGTTGTCAACAGGTCTCCTGTTGTTCTCCTCTCCAGACCGTGTGAAACTCCTCCAGTAGGACCAAGGTGGAGTGGATCTCAGTCATGCAGCCACTGATAACGGCGCTGTCCACATGATCCCGCACCTACACGACGCTCACACAACACCACTCACCCTGGAGGAGGATTTATTTAAAGCTGAACAACAATATCTTTTTAAATTTTACCATTGGAAAATATCTAATACACAACCTGCGTTTGACACCAATATCTCTATGATATACAAGCATGCACTGATTGCTGGCTATTATTGCATGAAAAATAGCTTCCTACCCACCAGGTGCCACAATAACGGCTTCCATTAGGACATACTCTGGAGCATAACCACAACATGCCTTTATTAGCATCACTAACTGTGTTGGCAGGAGGGTCCAGATTACCTGGCCATGGTCCAGCCTATAAGTAGTAGTAGGGACTGCATTACAGAGGTGCATGATACAATAACAACAAGTTATATTCAGATATGGCCTTGGATAAGGTGTAGATCCCATGTATGGAGGGTTTGCATGTGGCAGAGGATGACAATGCTGGGGGAAGATCTGGTAGTGTTGAACTAGATACTGACAGGAAATCACTCAAGTGGAATACACAGGCTCTGGAGGCCCAGGTCTATGTTTTTTCAGTCATCACACCTTGAGAGGACTGCACCTATTGATATGGACCTGGAATAACTTAGATCATACCTGAGGGTTGGTCTCTTGTGTATCAATGCCTGATAGTGTAACCAATCTGAGTACAGTACAGATGCCAAGATCCCTGATATTGTGATAGTGTCTAACCACATTATCTCCTTACCAGGGTCCATATGAGTATTTTGTCTGATAGGAACTGGGGTTCACCTATAATCTACACGAACTATGGCTGAAGTCTAGCTAGCCAGTGGTAATGTAGAGAAGTTACCACAGACATACTGATCAGGCTTGTTGCATTACATGCAAATACATTGTGCCATATCTAAATTTAGGCCTATTGTTGCTTCTATAATATGGTCGTAACATGTCTGAATCATCGATGTATTCATGACATATATTGGAGCCCTTGAGATCATTCAAGGACCGGCTCTGCGATATCCATAACACTATTAGAGTGGAGTAGAAATAGTACGAGGTAGTAACACCTCTTTAATACCTCCCACCCACAGCTTGTAGAGGAGACCAAGCATGTATCATGTATGAATGCACATGTGACTAGTTCCAATGCTAATACACTGCAGGAACATAAACTTTGGAAGGACAGAGGCTTGGATACTATTCATCTAAATGTACCACCAACCATTACTAGATATTAAACAACACTGTAACCTATTCTCACACATATATAAGAGAGACAAGTAACCTGTGAATCTGTGCAAAAATCACCCACCCAGGAAGCACCATGTACGTTGTGGTGGGGACCATGCCAAGGTAGGCTACTTAGACTCTATTCTGGTCTATTTTTCTCCACACATTTACTAACAATTGCCCTCTTCTTTTGCTATAATTTGACAGGTGTTTCAGAAATGATGACAGTTATATCTGTAGGTAGAAGATAATATAATGGAATTGGCAAAGGATTTCGCTTAGAATCGACACATTACCGTCTGGCATTAGGCCACACTGTGGCCCATATATCTCTATATTTTCTAGCTGTGATACCTGATATAGGTAAAGACCAAAATGCTGAATGACTACAATGAGACAGTGGTAGTGCATACTTCCCATATCTAATTCTAAATGTAGCAGTTATTGGAATATAGAGGGGGTCAATTTAAAAGTGACATAATATCTTATGTAGAATGTAAAAAGACATATATACTTACCATATGTAGTCATTTTACCAGAAATAAAAATGGACAGGTATTTTGGTGGGTATGGCCAAGTTGGTGTCATTTTAAGCCTAAGTCTAAGGCCTCATTGGCAGGTGAAGTGGCTAGATGGCTTATGTATGCTCTGTGCCAGCAATTTTTGGATTGAGGACACAAAGGAAATCATTTATCGCATAAAATGATTATAGACATCTGTGTAGAAGCTAAGCATTGATCTGGCTGGGAAGTTGCAGCGATGTTGAGAATTCTTGCTCTTCGAATATCTACAGTCACTGGTCCATATATCTGGTCAAAGCAAAAGGTAAAACACAAAAGGACACTTCCATATTATCCATACTTCAACGGGACGCGTTAGGGGGTGGGGAGAAATCCCCCGGAGAAATCCCTTAATTATATTATTTGAAGGTAAGATAAATGCAGGTCTTGATAGCTCAGTTCCCTGAACTGAACCCTGTGGTAGGTATACAGTTCCAAAGGGCTGATTGTAGTTTTGGTTGGACGTAGTACGTGATCTGTTTACATGGTTGCTGATATGGACTACTTGAGCGTCAGGCTAGCCTACAAACAGGCTTAGGGAGGCTGGACCTTAAATGATAACAGCAGATAGTGTCAACCGTCAGGCCGGCCTCTGTCCCCCGTCAATCAGATCTCAACCTCAAACCGAGATACCCAGCTAGGTACTGCGGTGTATTGTTTTTGAGACCTCCGATTAGGGATATATGTGAAATATCATGCCAGAATATCCTCCAAATGCTTTTTTTGCTGTATTCCTTTCGAAGGAAATCCCATGCTGTGAATGCATCGGGGAATACACTCTGTCCACGCAGCAAATAGAGAAGTAGAGATCAAATTTATTCAAACCGGTTTGGGAGGTAATTAGAGGAGAATAAATTCACCCTAGTCAGTGATTATATTATAAACTGCCTGGTGAATATTGCCTGTCACTAACAACAAGTAGCTGTCTAGATTGGTCAGTCGGGGGGCTCTAGTCCTTCCAAGACCCCATCAAAATTCCTCCCAGTGGTCAGTGGTTCTCACCAGGGGGTGCATGGGTGCCCTCACCTCTTTCCCTTAAGGTTAGCAGTAGGGTTAATGAAACCTCCACCCCATTGGGTTTAACACCCCAAACCGATTGGCAAGAAAGAGGTCAAGTCGGTATAAACTCTGTGTGGTTTTGTTGGACTTCTTTATTAGCCCAGCTTGCCCCACCCTATGGGCAGGGGGTGTATAACCAGATGGGAGATATACCCCAGGCATTGTGTACCAATCCAGGTGTGGAGGGCCAATCACTTTCACCCAGTTCCCCCTTTTTACCCCTATGCACCCTAGGGAGACTTAATGCAAAAAAGGGTGGAATATTTCCACATAATTAAATCAGCTAATCACACAATCACCCATATAAGGCAGTAGCATAGGTTTTTATTCAGGTGCTCCTGCATATAGTCAAAGGCCGGTATCCTGGCCGGTATCTCAGTCTTATCAAAGCTCCTCTATCTTGTTAAGCAGTTAGCAAATATCTGAGTAATGATGATGAGATGCCTGCAGCTGTCCCTAAGTTGACTAATTGTAATCATCTAGATAAGCTGTCACTGTGATAAACTGCAGATAGTCTGAGGAAAATTATGCTCCCGAAGGGAAGTGTAAAGATATATGATATAATGTCCATAAACTATGTTTTTGACTTAAAATTTTGCAAAAGTATTTCTCCTTCAGATATCTACCGGTTGGACAGACCCTGCAGAATGTCACAGTTACAAGTCTGCATTCACTTCAAATCCAGGGTTTCGAATCTCAGCTTTTCGTAATCCCGCATGACGTCTTTGTCGTTGCTGTAACATAGCATTGCACACACTAGCGGTATTGGCTGCCTGTGGCAGGTATTGGACAGCTAAGGAGGATTTCATCTACATTTGTACTACATGTATATGGTATTTGGCACTTCTTGCCACACCTGAATCAACAGGTGTGGGTGAGAGTGGCTGGAGTGGGGTAGGAGCTGGCACAAGAGGCTGTACCCACCTGAGCAGGTGAGGCATCCTCTCACCTGTCCATCAGGTGAGTTGGATCCAGGTAAAAGCACTGGTCAGTTGGGCAATTGGCCAATATACCTGAGATAGGTAGTAAGAGCCTAAATCTTATGGTCTATGATTCTGACAATAGTTGGCCTGGATTTAGGTACCTTGAATAGGGATCATGGGTTGTGGATAGGGCTAACGTTAGGAGGTCTAGCCCCGGAGTTATTACACTATTAGTAGGTGTTTATATTAATAACCCGTATTATATAGATCCACAGTAAATTTATTCATAAAGGGTTTCTGCTTCGTCCAAGTACGAACCAGTGTTATTGGCCATACAATTATAATGCCACTATGTATCATAGATTCAGGAAAGAAATGAAATAGTAGAAGACACGTCTCTTTCCTGTGGTGGCAAACTCCGAAGAAAGGACTGTGCTAGCACTCCACATTACTGCAAATTCACTGTTACAGTAACATGGACTGCAAGAAGGGGTCTTAGAACCCTTTGCATTAAGACCCCTTTTTGCAGATCGTGTCACCATTTGATGAGTACTGGTCTGATCAACTACATGCATATTCAATTTCAATTCAAGTATGTACATTTAAACACACAGCAAAGTAAGACCCCCACTCCCACTCTTTCAGGACATAAAAATTATACACTGTCCGTAGAATCATAAAGCTAGGACACAAGACTAAAAGTAGTACTGTATACACATGGTTTCATCAGGACTGATTTATTTTTTCTTTTCAGTCTAAAGATGTCTATCTAAAGATGTCTATCTAGAGACACAGAACAGAGAGGTCACTAGCCTACTAGTGCTAAGAGTTTTGTAATGACAAATACCCATGTACCTGGGTCCACATCCTATAGTACCCCAATACAACACCCCTACTGTGAGGGGCACAGGGCACACACAATATCCCACCTGTGTCAGGGCTCCTGTCCAGATGGGGGCCTGTCACATAAAGGCACACCTGTAGGGGGTCAAATACTAGGGCCCTTCTACTCCAGTGTCCCTGAGATTGAGATCTGGGTGGCAGGCCCTAGAGGGGTCTTCCATGTATTACGCCCTTTTAGGGCTCACAAAGGGTAATTGTGGTTCTTGATGATCATGTCAGAAGGGCATACACACAGCCCTCAGCCATGTAGAGTACTGCAATATGGTAATTTTTGTGGATTTACTCCTTAATACCAATTCAGAAAGGATGCATAGGGATGTAAGTCTTCAGGATTTCCTGATTTCTGAAATTTTTGAATGACATTTATTGTCCTTACATGAGTGGTAAGGAGGGCTGTTTTTGAAAAAATAGAAGGCTTTTATATAAAGTAAATTCATGGTTCCTGATTTTTGCCTATTCCTGACTTACATCCCTGGATGTACATTATGTGAGATCATAACAGGATGTTTGAACTCACATCACTATTTTAAGAAGCTCACAATAGCAATTATGCCAAGCTTTTAAATAAACTTTTGGCACAAGGTTGCTTTAAAGATCATTGATTAAGTAGTTCAACCTATGTCGTGTAGGCTCTGCCACATATCTAATCATAACTGTAATTATATATCCATGGTACATTCCAGGCAGTACACGTAGGATCCTATCCATGTCACGTAAATGGGCTTTGTCCAAATCCCAGAAACCCAGATATTCTAACCAAAGCCATAAACCATCTGCAGTTCTTAAAACTCGACCAGTAAACCAGACTAAACATAGGTGTGTATACTTTGTTGACATGCTGGTATATAGTCTGTCTCATAACTTTGGCATAACCCCCCCCCCCCAAGGTACATTACCAGTTTTCTCTCGATAAGTGGTTCCGGTGCGGATGCCAAGAAAGCCATGTCTATGTTTTTGTCATTGTAGAAGAGTATAATACCTTCAGACAAGCTAAACATGTGTCTCGTCCATGTAGTGTCTCAAGGTAGAACAAGGAGCCCCATTTTGAGGAGTATGGTGTTTTGTATACATTGTGTACATCTTTTTATACATAGGATCATCCTGTGTATGACATGTCGTATAAGGGGCGTGGGTAATTCTGCCTTAAGGTGACTTTTTTTAAGGCGATGGCATCTGAACATGTTCTATGTGACATGCAAGTGTGGTTAATTATATAGGAGGTTCCCAGTGTTTTGTCATGTTAACATTTCGTGGGAACTAGGGGATAACCTTTGTAGATCTGGTGGCAGATAGTGCAGGCTTCCTAAACTTAGGAAATTGATGTTTAGATCAGAATGATAACGATTATAAATAGAGCCATACCATGTACCTCAACTCACCAGTATGACAGTATGGTACATGTAATATGAGTAGTGTCATTGTATAGAAGTTATCTGGTTATAGACTATAGAGGTACAATGGATCGGGAACTTCCTGCAAAAAGGAATTGGGGTCAGACACATGAAATTGGACTAGGAGTTACTTTAGACAGAAATACCTCAACAGATAACAAATTATACGTGTTTTCTTTTATATAGCCATAACTTTATCTAACATAGTAACAATTTCTTCCCAGATTCAACACCCCATTGCTCAAGCTACTGATTCCTCCGGGCACGACCAAGTCAGGTTCTGCATATATGCCTATGTAATTACCTCATTATAAGCTATTATGTAATAGTTTGTGTATATTTCTACCTGTGTCCAATACCTATTGGTGTCTGTAAAGCCTACAAGCCACTTCTCAGGTCATTGTGGAGTTGCTATGCCCTGGAGGTTCCCTTTGATCCTGGCAGGTATAATCCAGGTATGTCAGATGGTGGGAGGTGATAATTTCTACGGGTAGCTGACGTTAGTCCCTCCTACACAATCTGAACCAAAACCCATACACTGGAGTCATAACCTTTGCTTGAATTCTAATGCAGAGTGTAGATTAACCTATAGTAAACACTGTGTTAGATCAGCCTAGCTGACTCCCCATGGCGGGGATTCTTCTGTAATCTGCTTCTGATTGCACTTCTTATTCACTTTTGAAATGTGTGATGGGGATAACCACCTGAAGCCTCTACGTCACCATTTGTCTTTATTCCTATACTATACTGGAGACCGTGACTGTGATGGGGATAACCACCCGAAGCCTCTAGGTCACCATTTGTCTTTATTCCTATAATACTATTATGCCATTATTAAGGTGCTTTATTAAGCCGTTCAGCGATGGAAAAAAATAATAAGTTCTTGTCGATCTTGTATTTAACCATAACCTCAAAACAAAGAGAATTGAAGAATGTTGAAATTCGGTATTACTTCTGCCTATAACCCATATTTATCAAATAGAGTGCAATGTCCCGACAGAAAAATCGTCATGTCTTACAGTGAGTTTGATCAAAGGTCTTCAAAATAGGGCCTGAAAGAGTTAAGAAGTGATGGTTTCTCTTGTGATTAGGTTTAATTCTGGGGAAGGCTGCTGGTATGTGTAGGGGTGGACAGAGTCTGTCAGCGTCCGCTTGATCAGGCTCCGGGCTCATTCAGTACGAGGCAGCAGACGACAATTTGATGTCAACTCAGCAGACGACATCCATCCCAAAACGCGGGGAAACGACGATAAATCCGTCACCGCCGTTTTATCTGACGAAAAACGCCCACACAAACATCCTCTTCAGTGAAATTCCCCATGTCGGCGTCCATCTTTCCCGGACGTGACGACACAATCACCTATCCCAGGGATCCGCGAGGGATGGTCTTTTAATTTGACGTGAATGGCCGCCATTCTAAGTTTAGAGTGACATTAATACCCAATTTCCCACAACTTTATTAGACATGGATTATAGATTGAGTTTGAAAACCTCAGGATATGAATTCCATTGAAACTATTTTTTGGTCTGCAGCAATAGAGGAGAACTAATTAACTGGCACATTCTGGCCATCGATCAATAGAGACTCAATAAGAGACATTTATGATTTCCTCAAATACATTCATCAGCATTTGGATATTGGTTTAGCACCCATAGAGTGTTCCCACATTGAGTTATGTGATAACTACGTTTATTCCTTTATTAAGTACAAATGTATAGGCAAGACCTTTGTGGGTTGTCAAACAATCTGAGAGACAGTTTTCCTGATATTGGACACTACAGGTTTGCGTCTATACTTATACTATAGATGATTTAAGCCTTTGCAACCACATGGTTGGATAAAGATCTAACATTCTGATATAAATGGCAAGTTTCAAAATTGTCTGATGAAACTGTGTTCTCTATCGTGTATTTATGACTTAGGTACTGGAGACCTAATACTTAAGTGGCCTTGTTTACTATTACTAAGGGAGTGATCATTTTTTAACAACAGGGGGGGGGGCTGGTGGGTTTGCGCGCGGACGCGCGAAAAAAAATTTCGACCCCCCATCTTGAGGGGGTATAATTTTTTCAACCCCCCCCCATAAGGGACAAAAATCGCGTGCGAACGTCCCCTTCTAGCCTATAGTAACACGCGGGGTTTTCCACTGAAAACAGGTGAAATTATTTTGACCCCCCATCAGAGGTATTGAAAAAATTCTGACCCCCCCAGTCAAGGGGTTGAAAAATTCTGACCCCCCCCTCAAACCCACCGGCTCCCCCCTGTTGTTAAAAAATGATCACTCCCTAAAATAACATCCATCTAGGATTTCAAACCTTGAAAGGTTAAGGTGTTAGCATGACCTTGAAAAGTGAACAACATGACATGCCACAGTGCCTCATTCCACACCCTAGTGTAACCAAGGAGATTTGTACTCTCTTTGCTGTAACTTATATCACCGGTAGTGAAGAAATGAACACCACAAGTACCTTTTTTTTTGTTCCTGGCATCTATCCCATTCATAGAGTGCATTTATTGTCACATACCCAAATAGTTGGAATGACGCCGGTGAGAGGTATCGGCGACTCATACGACAGAGATATGTAAACCTCAAGGCATCATGCTGGCCATAAAGGGTAAAGTGTAAAATATACCTTGACATTTAGAAATTGTTCTCAGATAAGCTACCACTTATTTACCAGCATCACACCCTCTAAGCTAGCCCAGTTTGCCATGCCTCTTTTCTCGGTGGGCTCTCCACCAAATACGCCTTGGATCGAGGCCATTGTCAATGGGATTTGTTTGTTTGTTTCCCCTTGTGTGGTTTTTGTTTAGGACAGTGAACAGGTGAAGTGGTAATGCAACTCAGTACACATACACTGGGGTGTATCCGATGCTTCACACAGGACTGGGAGGTAATGGCAGGTCTAATACCATGTGCAAAGTAAGGGTTAAAGCTGGGAAAAGTAGCCTTTCACGCTGTAGAATGGTAGCTTGCCTTGTCCACCAGACTGAATGGTATAGCCACTAGTATATCAACTTTACATACCAAGTTTAACTACTCCTGTGCCACTACCATAGAACACACAGAATGGCAGAAAGGGTTTCATAGGAAATACCCTGGTGTAATGGGAGTCTTAATGGCCTCTTCTCCAGGTAGTATTACCTGATGTTGTGATGGGTGCACATCCAGGCAACGCGGCGTCTACATACCACCTTCAATAGAGCACTTTACGCCCAACCCCTTTTTCCATAACCAGTCAGAAAGTGTTTTAGGCATTCACCATCTATACCAAGTTGGCTATAGTGAGTGCACTATAGGCTCCCAGAAGAATAATAGTGGGGATTTGGGTTCTTGAAGTTAAGCCAGGTCAGTGGTTTTTCACATGGTGCCTATGTAATATTACCTCATCTTGTGTGAGCGGTGATTTGCCGTAGAAGGCAAGCATTGTGTAGCTGTGGGGTTACTTTTGTCCACCAAATACAGGCACATGCTTTGTAAAGATTTTCAGCAATTAGTGTAAAGTGCCAGGCTATACCCTTGGATCAGAGCTTGCATGTGAAGTGCACGGTTTGGGTCCTGATGCTCTCTTAATTGAACTTTTTAAAATACCTCAGAAAATGGAATGTGGTTCATTATCAGTATGCGCATGCGCCAAGGTACAGAATCGACATTCTTGAACATTTTCTCCTTTTTCTTTTGGTATTCTTTTCAGAGTTTTGTGTAGTATGCCTAGAACAACAGTTTACTGATAATTGACTTTAGAGAAAGCACTCTAAGCACTCTGCATTCTAACATGAAGGTGCAAAAATGTTCTAGATTTGGCTGACATGTTCCCTACCTGACTTTTAGCCCAACAAAAACAATATGCCTGGTCCTAATGCCTCCTGGTGTGAACTCTTTACACAAAGTGCTCCCTAATAGCTTTAGCATTAGCTTATGTGGGGCTTGGTCTACCTCTGGGTTCTGATCTACGGATAGGGGAAGCTGTACTCAAGGGATGAGGGGTCTTTTGTCTCTACTCACTGAGTTATGACCCAAAGTGTGTGAGTAGGGAGCAGGAGGGAGGGGGAGGTATTGTACTATATCTACTGGCCTCTCCAGGTGTTCTAACGCCTACCTCTATATACATACTTACCTACATACCTGTCTGTCAGCTACCTGCAGTGATGCCTTGTAACTCAGGTGTGTAGAATTCCCACATCCACGAGCATCAAAGCCACATTTGTCTCATCTCCCTCCTCTCACAGTAGCACATCCTGGCAGGGCAACTCCCTAAATCATCCCTCAGTGTTGTATTTCCCACTGGGATCATGGTTTAGGACAATACCAGGAAATCCCAAGCCTATACTTGGCCTGGTATTGTTTTATTGTGTAAAACATGTAGGAAAGAAATGGTGTCAATATTATATAGTGTTGTCCATTATTCTACTTGACCTGTCTCCTATATAAGTGGATGGTCCATAGTTTGTATTTAACACAATGGTGTCTGTTGGGCCTGTGGGTAACTAAACACTCACAAAGAGGTCTAAATATTTGTTTGTGGTTGCACGCGAGTTGCACAACGAGTTCAGGCCCACAGGCATGCTGCTTTGAACATGTCTGTGGTGGTAAATGAAAAGAATACCAGGACAGACGCCCTTAAAAGGCAGGTAGACATTCAGGTGTTCATGGGCATGATGGTTATGCGTACAGGGATGTATTGTATTTTGCAGAAGCATATAATTTCATCAGCTTATCATTACGGTATGTCCTCAAGATAATTCTTAATATTGGTGATGTGGAAAATAATGATAAAGTATGTAGTCACTCAGAGATGGCACTTTTCCTAACTTTTTAGGATTTCCGAATTTTTCAACTCGTTTCCGAATTTTCATTGATCAGTGAGTGGCATCCATCATACCCTAGCCTAGTGATAGAAAATTCAACAGGACCTTTTTCAGATTTACGTAAGCTCATGCAAAGATGATGGAGGATGATCCTTTAGTTGAATTAAGCAGGGCTAGCTTTAGGCCACCTTTACAAATATGTTCGTTTCCTGTCCAGAGGCCTGGTGGATTTTTTTTTGAGAATGGGAAATTTTTTTTCTTGAGTTCTAAAAAACCTTTTTTGTCTATTAGCACAAGAATCTAGGTTTTCAATCACTGAATCCTAGAACAAGATGACAAATTCACGCCATCCCCACTTGCGATGTTCATGACAAATAAAAATCTTTTCCTAAAAAAAAATTTTCCCCTCCCTCCCTCATGGGTCTGAAAAATCCCACCCTCTGGACAGGAAACGAACATATTTTTAAGGGTGGCCTTATAGCCAACAGATAACATAAAATGCCATGTCTCAGAACCTAGGTGGATCTAGATATGAAAAAAAATACCAGTCGACCCTAGCTTCATGACCATTGTATCCTTTTCCCAATATATTAATATGCATAATTCAGGGGCGTAGGAAAGGGGGGGCAGGGGGGCCTGCCCCCCTCCAATCATAAAGGAGGTGGGGCCTGAGTATGTCTGGGCCCCCACATACTCAGGCCCCGTGAACACCGCACCCAGCGGTGCGGTGTTCACGGTGGGGCCCCCGCTGCCCCCCCCCCCCCCAATGAAGATTTGTTTCCTACGCCTCTGTAATCGAAATAAAGTCAATCCCAATCATGGGGGCCAATGGCACAGAGGCTATACCGCTGGGGCCACACCCAAGGTCCCTCAGCTATCCCACCCAGGTCATTGGTACAGTCCTCCTCTGAATGAAATCACCAGATCGTGATCATTCCATGCCTATATGCTATTATTCTACTGCCAGTTACAATGAAGATTTATCATAAATCGCACTTCATATAAAACAATACTACATGGATACCGTTATTGTCTGACCTGCTCCTGGTTAGTATGGAGCAACCCACACAAGGAACCGATCAGTGAGCGATATTGGAAGCACATACAGGCATTCAGCGTCATTGGAGACTTCTAGTTGCGGCTGGCGGAAATTCCCACAGACGTCCCATGTGTTTTGCTGCATGTCCTAGACACGCTCCGTAGGTCTACATGCTTAGAATTTATCATTTTCTTTCCCCCTTAAAAAAAGAAGTTACAAAAAAGGAAACGCCCACTCTCCAGTCACCCCTTTCCTATGTCTGCGTGGGTATAGGTCTACTTGAAGGTGGGCGGGGTCAACATGAAGGGTTGTTCCCATCAGCTCGGGTATAAGTGCCAGATTACTCCGCGAGAGGGCAGGCTTATCAGACATGCGCTCATGAATCAGTATGGACACTGCGTGATGTATGGATTTGCACTCTAACATCTTAACATCTTAAAGTGTACACGGCTGTTAAGGGATGCTGGAAATGGTTTACCCTGATGTGAAGTTAGCTATCTCTAAAAGCTAAACCCAGTAAAATGACATGTATCTTGTACAGAAGATTTAGCCCTTGGTCTGTATAGGCCTATACTTGTATTTTTATCAAATCACTGCTCACTGACCATTCGGCTAAAGTGCTGGTTTCAAATGTCCTTTATGTTCAAGGAATCCAATGGGAAAAAAGAATAGAGAGAAAATAGCTCATGTGTTGAGGCAGAGATATGGGTGGGGCAACATGCAGTCTAGACGTGGCTGCCGAACACTTTGTCATGCCATGGAATATTTTTCCCTCTTTTTTTTTCTAATTTGAAATAAAAAGTGCACCCGTCTAAGTATAGCCCGAAGAGAAACCCCTGCTGTATTATTGAGTTGGACATCCAGGGCCCATTTCTCAAGACCTCCTATCTACATTTCACTTTTTTCTCTCTTTTTTTTGGCTTAGGGTGAACAATAAGGTCCTGTTCAAGGGGTTATTTTATCTCTGCCCTGGGTAAGTTACCATGGCAACTAGACCTTGACCACTCTTGTGATGACCAATAGGGTGTCTCCCATCCAGTAGTTCCCTGACCAACCATGGTGCATGTGGCAACGGTGAAAGGTCACTTCCGTTGTCCCATCATTCTCTCCTCCACCTATAGAGAATGCCCTCTTAGTGGATTGGGTTGGACACCCAAGATGGCTTAAAATATGGCGGCTTAGCACGAAAGTCAGGGTAAATGTGTAGAGATGGCGTGACCAGGGTTGAAGCTGTGTCAATCATGTTTTAGTTAATTGGCTCAGGTTGAATGAAGCTGAGGTAGACAGGGTGTTAACATAGGTCACCCCCAATGACTGGACAAGTCGTGTTATGTTGGTAATGTCAGAGTCCGGCCCTAAAAGGAATTGTCAACTGTCAGTCAAAACTGTCTATAGGTGTGCATTCATACATGTTTGAAATGGGACAAAATGTGTGGGATTCATTGTGGCCGGTCAGTGAAAGATAATCATAACCTTTCTGGTATTCAGATGCCAATACCATTGTTAAGTATAAAAGGTTGGTTAGAAGCACTGACAGATTTAGCTATAACGATTATGGGTTACATACAACCCAAATTCTGGGCAATATTTATATTTGGAGAAGGGATCGATAATACTACAATATTTTACTTCAATGCTAGATACAATCAAGATATGCACAGCTGTTCCATCCCACCAGTCTTCGCTCCTACAACCCAACAAACCCTTTTATTGTGTTGACCCAAACTGAGCAGATGCAAGATGTTGGTAGTCCAGTAGCCTAAATGCCCTGTGAATCCCTACTTATAAATACGACCACCCAGCTTGCAGTATGCAGTGCATAATATATATATATATATATATATATATATATGTATATGTATATATTGTGGCGTAGACCGAGCCGACGTCGGTGGATCCCGAAACCATCCTGGCATGGGGGCGGGGGGAAGCCGGCGGAGGCGGAGTCACGTCAGCATTGTGTTATTCGGAGTAGCGTCTTCGGCGGCGGTGTATGTTGTACATACACCAGCGCCGGTGGACTTGCAAGTGTATAAATACTGGAGGTGTCCCACCGGACAGGCAGTCTGAGATTGGGGTGGCTATAGGACGCACCGGCACTTGCACCAGAGAGGAGGAGCAGCGGCATATAGATAGAGATATACTTAGCTGGTGTGGCAGAGCAAGCCAGGCAATAAAGAATTCACGTTAATTATACTTGTCCGTGTTACTGGTCGTCATTCTCTTATCCGGAGGAGCTTGGAGAGCGCTACATTGGTGACAGCGGTGTTTTCAACGGATCCACGCAGGACTAGAGATGGCGGAGGCAAGGATAACGGGAACAGACTCATTGAAATTGGAAGGAGAAGGAGTTGGTCGGGGGACCCTCTTGGAAGTAGTGGACGAGGAGGTGACAATCAGAAGACCCGCAGAAAGCAGACCTGGGGAACCATACCCCGAAAGGCAGGAGGAGCCTATGGATCGGAATTGGACGGGGGAAGGCAACCAGGTAGAGGTGGGAGGAGGGCGTGCAAGTCCCGTAAACGACTTCAGATGGCCATGGGAGAAGGAGGAGGTGGAGAGGGAGATACCCCGGAGGCCTAGCCGGGGGAGGCGCCAACCCAGAGGCAAGACTGAAAATACTTCAAGCATGACTCGGAGGAGATTGGAGGAAGGGTCAGAGGATTGGACGGAGGAGGAGTGGGACCAGCTCCTAGAGACTCTCTCAAAGCATAGGAAGATGAAACCGGCAGCGGAGGGACGGGAGGAAGGAAGAGGGACGGAGGGCCCTGACAACAAGGGAGAGGGGATGACGGTAAAAAAAGAGGTGATCGGGGGAGAGCAGCCATCAGTGGATGAAACCCGGTTACCTGCGTTGCCGTCCCTATCTGGCGGAGCTGACGGCGAAGTGAGTGCAAAAGGAAAGCCGGTGGTTAAACCCACAAAATACGACGGGACGGGGGATCTAGGCGATTACCTCAACCACTTCGACCTGTGTGTGAAGGTGAATGGATGGGACGAGGCTGAGGCAGGCATGTTCCTAGGGCTGAGTTTGGCGGGGGCCGCTCGGAGGCTGTTGAACGGCAGAAAACCTGCTACGCCGGAAGGGTACACCGAACTCCGGAAGGCGCTGGTCGAAAGGTTCGAGCCCACCAATCAAGAAGAGACCTATAAAGCTGTCCTCCGCACCAGGGTACGGAGGAAGGGGGAGGCGTTGCAAGAATTGAGGGAGGATCTGATGAAGTACACCCGACTAGCTTACCCCGAGGCCGACGCCCGAACTACAGACACCCTGGTTTTGGACAGATTCCTGCTATGTTTGGATAATCCTCTAAGACAATGGGTCTATCAGTCACAGCCAAAGGACCTACAAGCTGCCGTCATGACAGCCGTGGGGGCAGAAGCCTACCTGAAGGTGGAGCAGGAAACATCGCAGAGGGTTAGGACCGCTGATGCGTCGGTAAATGAGCATCTCAAAACCAACACCGACAGGATGGATAAAATGGTGGAGCTAATGGACCGTATGGCTAAGAAGATGGAGGAGCCTCTCTCCACCGAGAAGAAGAGGCGGAGTACTGCCTGCTATGGGTGCGGTCAGGAAGGGCATTTCAAGCGGGAGTGCCCCAACAGGAGAACTGACAAACCTGGGGGGGCCCCCGAGACGGGAAAGGATGTTATTCCATCGGGAAACTAGAACCGACCTCTACCCAAGGCCAGGTACAGGTCGGGGGGATTGGGCCTATGAATATTGTGCAAGGAAGGCGAGAGAGGGGCGGCGGAGGACTAATAGTGGAAGGCAAGTTGGAGGGAGCCGTTATACAGATGCTGGTAGATACTGGCGCCTCACTAAACCTTATCTCCCACGGGTGGTGGGAACGACATGGGGGTGATCGGCCGCTCCAAGAAACGGGGGAAGTTGTCTTTTCGGTGGATGGAAGACCCCTGAAACTTAAAGGGGAGGTGCAGGCTTCATTACAATTGGGGACCAGGAGCACGAACGCGATGTTTATCGTGGGGGACACAGGGACGGAAGGAATATTGGGCGCCGCCTTTCTACGAGAAAACCAGCTTGTGGTGGACGTGGCCAGGGGAAGATTAATCTGGACCCAACCAGAATCGTTGTGTCGAGTGGTGAGCACCCGCTCAGCAGTGGTCGGAGCGGGGGAGGAAGCATTCCTGGAAGGCGCGGTGATGGGTCGGTGGTTGGACGGTGGGAATGGCCTGATAGAAAGTATGGCCGGGCACAAGGGTGAACCCCACTTCCTGGTGGGCAGAGGCCTGGTCCAGCCAATAAACAGAGAAACCTGGGTCAGGGTGCTGAACCCTGGGCTGGAACCGATCATCGTCTACAAGGATATGACTCTGGGTGGCATCCAACGGGTGGAAACGCCGGGAGAGGATCCGGGGGTGAACCCCGGAAGCTGGTGCCGTCGGGTGGAGGCTATGTCGCCGGAGGAGAAGAGAGGGCTTATAAGAGAGCTGGTGGAGGGAACAGAGCCAGACAGAAGGAAGGAGCTTGCGGGGTTACTTAATCAACACCTGGCGGCCTTCCAGTGTCATAAGGGTGATAAGGGACACACCACTATGGCCCAACACCGAATAGATACGGGGGATCAACCCCCTATAAAGCAGCCCCCAAGACGCTTAGCCCCCCACCGAAGGGCCACGGTGGAAGAGGAGGTTGAGAAAATGTTGGAGGCAGGGGTAATCGAGCCTTCAGTAAGCCCATGGGCATCTCCGGTGGTGCTAGTGAAGAAGAAAGACGGGACAACCCGTTTCTGTGTGGACTATAGGCGGTTAAACAAAGCTACAGTGAAAGATGCCTACCCTCTGCCCCGGGTGGAGGACTGCTTGGATACTATGGCGGGGGCCACCTGGTTCTCATCAATGGATCTTGCCAGTGGGTATTGGCAACTAGATGTAAGGGCGGAGGACAGAGAGAAGACAGCGTTCACCACCCACCGGGGGCTCTACCAATTCATCAGAATGCCGTTTGGGTTATGTAATGCCCCAGGGACGTTTGAGCGAGTGATGGAGGTTGCCATGCGGGGGCTTCAGTGGCGTACCTGTTTGGTATATTTAGACGACATTGTCGTGTTTGCCGAGTCCTTTGAACAGCATATGGAGAGGTTGGGCGAGGTACTACAAAGACTGGCGGAGGCCGGCCTTAAGATAAAACCCTCCAAATGCCAACTGGCCCGCCGGAGGATACTGTTTCTGGGGCACCAGATCAGTGAGGCTGGGGTAGGGACCGACCCAGGCAAGGTGGAGGCTGTTCGGGGGTGGCCCCCACCACAGAATATCACAGAAGTGAGGAGTTTTCTCGGTCTGGCGGGGTATTATAGAGCCTTCATCCCCGACTTCTCAACTAAGGCTAAACCCCTCAGTTCTCTGGCGGAAAAGGGACGGCCTTTCAAGTGGACGCCGGAGTGTGAAAATGCCTTCGAGATACTGAAGCAGAAATTGATAGAAGCTCCTATCCTGGGGTTCCCCCGACCAGAAGGCCAGCTTATTATGGACACGGACGCCAGTGATACGGGGTTGGGCACGGTGCTGGCACAAGAACAGGATGGGGAAGAGAGAGTATTGGCTTATGGCAGTCGCACCCTTAGCAAACCTGAGAGAAACTATTGTGTTACGCGGCGGGAGTTGTTAGCCATCGTTTTTGGCCTCCGGAAATTCAGACACTATTTAGTGGGTCGGCCGGTGGTAGTGCGCACCGACCATGCATCCCTTCGGTGGCTATTGGAGTTCAAAGAACCAGAGGGCCAGCTGGCGCGGTGGCTTCAGATCATAGGCACTTATGACATAGTGATACAACACCGACCAGGAAAGGCCCATGGTAATGCGGATGGCCTATCCAGGACACCCTGTAAACAATGCGGCAGAGACCCTGAAGAAGACAGGCGGTGGTGTCGTGTCTTCACAAGAGCTCAGAGTCAAGTGCTAGAAGGAGGGAACCGATCCCCCGCGGAGGGACCGGACCCTCCAGTGGGGCCGGCATGGGAAAAGCTGCAGAATGATGACCCCCTTCTCAGGGAGGTACGGGGGTGGGTGGAAGGAGGAGAGGTCCCCACTGAAGCGGTAAGACGGGACTGGAGCTATGAGAAGAAGGCCTGGTATGCCCAGAGAGAGAGGCTGACAATACACAAGGGCGTGTTGGGCCGGAGGTGGATAGGGGAGGCGGGGTCGGCCCACTTCCAGATAGCAGTTCCCAAGCCTAACAGGAAAGATGTGCTGCAGGAGGTACACGGAGAACCACTGGCCGGACACCTAGGGCGTAACAAGACCATCAGGCGGGTACAGGGAGGATATTACTGGCCTGAATTCCGGAGGGATGTCACCCGGTGGTGCGAGCAGTGTGAGCCGTGCCTGCGGCGGAAGGCAGCCCCCGCCCCCCACCGAGCTCCAATGGGACATGTTGGGGCTGGTCTACCACTCCAAAGGGTAGCCCTGGATGTGATGGGACCTCTGCCCCCGACCTCACGGGGTAATCAACACATTCTGGTAGCGGCCGACTATTTCACTAAGTGGACGGAGGCCTATGCCATTCCCAATCAGGAAGCGCCCACCGTGGCAAGGAAATTGGTGGAGGAGCTCATATGTCGGCTAGGGGCGCCGGTGGAGATTCACACCGATCAGGGCAAGAATTTCCAGTCGGGGTTGTTCAAGGAGATAGTAGCCTTGCTGGGGGTCAAACAAACAAGGACTTGCGCTTTTAGGCCTCAAAGTGATGGAATGGTGGAAAGAGCTAACCGGACCATTGAGGCGTTACTGGCTACGGTGGTGGCCACCGACCAGCAGGATTGGGACCTGCAGCTCCCCTTTGTGATGGCCGCCTATAGGTCATCGGTGCATAGCTCCACCGGAGTATCGCCTAACATGATGATGTTGGGAAGGGAAACAACCGTCCCCCTGCATCTGATCTACCCATTGGACCCACCTCCGAGGAATAAGGCTGGATACGTGGCTGAGGTCCAGGAGAAGATGGCACGGGCGTATGAGGCAGCTAGGAGTAACATAGGGAGGTCGGTGGCCCGCCAACGACGTAACTATGATGCGAGGGCGGAGGAGGGCCATCTGCCAACGGGATCCCAGGTCTTCTACTATCACCCCCTAAAGAAGAGAGGACTGTCACCCAAGTTGCAATGTTATTGGACCGGCCCGTGGACTGTGCAGGAGAGAATAGGGGATGCAGTGTACAAGATAAAGAGAGGCCGTGTAACCAAGGTGGTACATTTTGATTCTATAAAGGAGGTCTGCCTGCCAGAGGAAGAGGATCTGGGGGATGAATGCAAGGAGATAGACCCGGCGAAGGAAGAGGTAGCCAACCCCGACCATGGAGCGGGGGATGGATCGCCGGGGGCTAAGGCGATACGGGCGATAATAAGGGACCCTAACCCCGGGCCGCGTGACCAAGCATACTTACCTGTTAAGATGGCTGAGGGTGGGGACAGCTGGTGGAAATGGTGGCGGGAGGAGGAGACTCGGGTGAGAGCAGAAGCTGCAATGGCCCACTGGAGGGGTGAACCCCCAGATGACGAACCCCCCCTGGATGAAGAATATTTATCCCCTCTGGAGGAGGAGACCGAAGAAACTAGGGAAAGAAACGAGTTCAAGAGGGCAGAGTGGGCCAGACGGAGGAAGGACCCAGAGAGATGTCGTATCTTAGGCAGGCATGCAGAGAGGTGGCGGGTCTATGAAATGCTAGAGGAGGCAGAGCACGATAACGAACGGAACGAGGAGAGGGAGAGCCGTCTAGTAGCCCCGGGTCGCTTACCCCGGAGGCCTAAAACACCGCCTAAGGCGGAGGAGACGCCTAAGGTTGCGCCTACGTGTCTACACTTAGTACAGGCTGGGGTCACGGCACCGCCGGGCGCCTTCAGGCCTGCTACGCCGCCTAGCTCGGGGGACGGGCCTAAAACTCCGCCTAAAGCGTCGAGCGCGCCCTCTGCCGGAGTTATAGCCCCGCCAAAACCGGTGTTGCTACGAAACCAGAATGCGAGTGACGTCAATGAGGAGGGAGACGACCACTATTTGAAGATAACAGTCACTTTCCCGATAGAAATGGCGGAGGACAGACGTGTTGTAATGAGGAAGGTGGAGGAGAGCTGTAGAAATGGTGTAACAGGGGACACACAAGCCGGGCGGGAGGAAAAAAAAAAAGGGCCAAGGGAGCGCGTAAAGAAAGACGGGGTTCACCGGGAGGGCCGCCGGAGGGAGAGAGGGGGCCGATCTCCACCCAAATCCTCGTCCTCACGGTCCCACAGCCGCCCTAGGCATGGGGGAAGGGAGAATGATAGAAATAAACACCGCCAACGGCCCACCGAGGAGACAGTCCACCGAAAAGTAAACAACAAACCCTACAGGAAGAAGGACCGTGCGAAAGACAGCTGGTCAAGAACCCATTCCCACGTCCACTACCCACCGGAACGTTCGGAGGGAGGAGCAGAGCGGACGTTCTCACGGTCGGGTGACGGCCTCGTGACAGGGGAAACCCCGGTGGCACAGGCGTGCGGGGAAGGTTCCTGGCTGCTAATTGGCCAAGACAACTCAAGGGGGAGGGGTGTGGCCGGGCCGGGGGTGTATAAAGGAAGGACTCATCCCCGGGATTCGGCAATATCGACCATCGATTGGAAGCAGTTAGAACTCGGTAATATGCCTAAGACACACGAAGACGAGAAGTCCGTGCCCATGGTATGGGTAGGGGGAGTGCAGATACCAAAGCACAGGTGTGAGATCTGCAGGGAGGAGGGCAAACCGTATGCCTTTGGACGCAGCGATGCTTTAAAACGCCATCAGAGGAAGCATGAGGCCGTGCAAGAAGGATACGAGTGCCCCTCCACCGGCTGTGAATACCAGGTCGCCAAAGATTACAAGAATGACCTGGTGCGCCACGTGGAGAGACAGCACCCGGACATAAAAGGATGGGTGCCCCCGAAAGAGACCAAGCAACTGCGGCTGGCTAGTGAAGAGGAGGCGGGGGCCGTTCCAGCACAAACTCCAGGCACCTCCACGTCTACAAAACCCAAGTCTAAAGGCAAACCCCGGAAGGTTAAGGTCCACACGTCAAAAGGAGGGGCTGGGAAGGCAGAGGAGCCGGCCGAGTTCGCCGCCGCAAGCACTTCTAAAACGGAGGCGGTGGTGCCCTCCAGCCAGACACCGGGCAGCGCCTCTATCATATCGTCACTGGTGTCCCCCGGGATAAGCATAGGGGCTGAGGAAATGGAGGAGGTGGCCGCAGCGGCCAAATATCTAGAGGAACTGGTGGGACTGAAAACTCCCCCCAATCAGGGACTACCTGCACAAGGGGTGGCCACCCGGAGTAGTACTGGCAAGGGGCGGAAACGGGTGTCCGAGGAGGCAGTGGAGGAGCCCCCTGACAAAAAGGTGCGCCGGTCCCCCGGTAAGGAGGGAGCTGTCCGCCGGGTTACAGAAATGATAACGGACCCCGTTACCGGTAAATATCAATTGGAGCCAGAGGAGGAGGGAAAGGTTCTCTTTGTTCTTAAATTACTAATGGACAGGTACAGTAGGGAGGGGGAGACCCCGACCAAAACCTTAACTAGACTCCAGAAGGAGTTGCCGGTGGGCACACTAGACGTAGATGAAATAGAAAAGGAATATGAGGCGGCTAGGACGGGTATACCAACACGGAGAACCCAGCTAAAGGTTGGGACTTACGATGACGTCACAGACGACGGTTCACAGTCAGCTCAGGAGTCCAGCCCGGAAAAAGGAAAGGCATTCGAAATTTCCGGGGGACTCGATTCCAGCCCTGAAAAACTGCCGGAGTACACCTTAAAGGAGGACCGCCCCAAGCCCCACATTGAACCGGAATTATGCACACCTGCTGAGGAAGGGGCCACCTCCACCCCCGACTCCCCGGAGGAGGAGGAGGACAGGGGACCAGGTAAACCCGACCCCGAAGACGTAGCCACGAAGATGGTCTCCGCTCCAGCTAAAGTTGATGAAGAGATCTTTGAATACCCCCCCGGCGTGGCTGGCTACCCTGACCTCGAGGAGCAGTATGCAGCGATGATCAAAGCTGGTAGAGAGAGGGCCAGGCAGAAGGAGTTAGAGGAACAAAAGAGGTTAGAGAAGGAGAGAGAAATGGAAAGACAGAAGGCTATAGAGGAAAAGAAAGAAGCAGAAGCCAGGGTGGCGGAGGAGGAAAGAGCTTTGAAAGAACAGAAATCTAAAAAGACAAGAAGAGGAAAAGGGAAAGGCCCGGGAAAGAGTAGCCAGAAAACAGGATTAGAAACACTGATGGAGCAGGTTACCGTGCGCACGGGGGAGACCCCGGAAAAGGCTAGTCCACCAGCGGTGCCCCAGACTCCCACCCCCGGAACGCGGCGCAGCCTTGAGGAAATATTACTGAGTACATTAACTCCCACGGGCCAGCGCCCCAAGACCCCGGCAAAGACGAGCTCCGGCAGCAAACCCAGGGACAATGAGGGGGAACCCGTTGGTGTAACCCCCCAACAAAAAGGCAAGATGGCCGGGAGAGCAAAAGGGAGGCCTGACTTAGTGCATTACCCCAGGACGGTTACTGTTGGATTGGAGGGGCTGGTGGTGCAGTCTCCCAAGGGGGACTTTCTCTTACAAATTGAGGCTGGGGAGGAGGCGGGACACATGGAGACTATGGTGTTGGTGCCGGAGGGGGTGGAGACGGTGCAGGGGAGTGTGGAGGATGAGGACCCTTTAGGCCCACCGACCTCCGAACGTGTTATAATAGTGACAGACGCCCAGGTGGTACCCATACCTGACGGGGGCGTGGCTCCCACACAAGGAGTAGTGTCTGTAAGCCACGTGGTGGTTGCCCCTTCCCCGGCTCCCGACTCTGGAAAAAGGGTAGAGGTGGAGGAGAACTTGATGCCCTGGAATGAGGACTTCACAGGCCCCCGTGAGCTGCAGGAGTATACGAGGCGCTTGCGGAACCCGGGGAACTTGGGGCCCGAGATGAGAGTGGTGCCGGGGGGGGTGTGCAGCTCGGCAGTGCAAAGCTTGGCTGACGGTGATGTGGAACTGGTTCAGGTGACCCGAACCAGGTACGCCAAGGCGTCCAGGGAGGGACTGTGCTCCAGATGCGGGCAGCCATGGCCTATTACCCCGAAGGCCCCGGAGAAGGAGGAGAGACAGGAGGAGGAAGCCTCTACGAGCACCCAGTAAAAAGGGTAAGTGTCTCTTCCGGTGTATCTACGGCGGGGGAAACGGAAACTCCAGTACAGGAGGGCGCCGGCGGAGGTCGATGGGAGGAAAAGGAGGGAGGGCGGTGATGCAGCCGGGTCGGAGGGTGACTGCGGGATAAGCTGGGATGACGTGGAATGCACCCGAGTAATCTATGGGTGTAAGCCAGTACAGGCTGGGGGAGCAGTAGCACCTTAAATGAAGGACAAAATGCATCAGTTCCGGTGGGGTAAGCAGTACAAGTGCCTTACCTTGTGTTGCAGACCTGGTCGAGCCGCGGGGGGGCGGCATCCGGAGGCAGGCGGAGGAGAAACGGCAACAACCGGAGGGAGGTGGCCGTCGGTGGACGGTTCGGAGGACCGGTGGACGGCTCGGTGGATGAGTCGGGGGCATCTCGGCGGTGGCAGTGATGTTGTATTGGTCTTGAAGGCAGCGGTTGTATAATAGTTAAACCATTTGTAAATTATGAAGCTATCCGTTGGAGCATGCTATAAGTATTGATACTGTGTATACTGTATGATTATCTATATTGCTCAATGTATTTGTTTAAAAGTAATAATCACAAACACCCAGGGGCCATGGTGTATAATTGTTTATTCAAAATTGGATACCCATCTGCAGGAGGGTACTCTGACATTCTTTCCCAGTACGACTGTTAATTAGTTGGGGAGAGTGTGGCGTAGACCGAGCCGACGTCGGTGGATCCCGAAACCATCCTGGCATGGGGGCGGGGGGAAGCCGGCGGAGGCGGAGTCACGTCAGCATTGTGTTATTCGGAGTAGCGTCTTCGGCGGCGGTGTATGTTGTACATACACCAGCGCCGGTGGACTTGCAAGTGTATAAATACTGGAGGTGTCCCACCGGACAGGCAGTCTGAGATTGGGGTGGCTATAGGACGCACCGGCACTTGCACCAGAGAGGAGGAGCAGCGGCATATAGATAGAGATATACTTAGCTGGTGTGGCAGAGCAAGCCAGGCAATAAAGAATTCACGTTAATTATACTTGTCCGTGTTACTGGTCGTCATTCTCTTATCCGGAGGAGCTTGGAGAGCGCTACAATATATATATATATATATATATGTATATATATGTATATATATATGTATATATATATGTATATATATATATATATATATATATATATATATATAGCCTCCCCTTGTCTAAAGTTGCAGGGAAATAACCCCAATATGAATATTTTCATCACAAATAGATTTTACAGATCTCATACAAAAAAGGAATGAATGAAATGTCATCACTTATACCACATGGCACTTGCCAAAATAACCGTCGTATACCGGTACACCGTTTTAGAGGCCTACTGCCGCTTACGTGTAGAGTCTTCCTGAGGTCAAGATGCAGCGTATATATGCGTGGTTTAGGAATATCGACCACTTCTGGCCTCAGGTGCCGCTAACAACATAATTCTCCCAAAGTCAGGGTGTGCCTTATATACGTGGCCAGTGGGTGCTGCATAAACGTGGGGTTTTACAGTAGAAATATCTATATAATATCTTTAGAAGCAAGGTCTACCCACAGACATGTACCTCCTAGAGGCAGTGGTGAAAGACTGCAGGAAATGCGAAATGACAATATTGACCGATTATCTTTGCCTATACACAAAGAGAGTTGTGTGAGCAACAGTATCTCCTCAGCATTCACCCTGACCCCACCGCAGCCCCCACCACCCTCAAATACCCTGGTGGCAGAAACACACACCTCCTGATGCCCCCATTTACCGTCACCCACAGTATGTGCATGTAGCACCTCGCATATAAGGTGCACCTCGCTTATAAGGTGCACTCCCAATTGAGACTGCTGATCATCCACATGTAGTTTGATTTTGCCCATTTTAGTACTGTTTTAAAACGTTAAAAACGTTTCTTTTGACGTTAAATAACGTTCTTTTTTGTTGTTGACTGGGATGGAGGTACTTTGTCAGATTTATCTGAGTTTTATTCATGGTGTGAATCTTTCTGTAAAATGTGTTACCCATAATCTACTTTTAGTGTGGATGTGCATGCTCCTGGGTTTTGTAAATAAATGAGAGGGAACATCAGCCATATCTATATCATGCTCTCTATGTATAATGTGCCTTTTATTCATGCCTGACTTTGTACACGATGTATCAAAACTCCTCCATCACATGTGTCTAATATACATCCTGTCCACCTGTCCAGGTACGGACCAGGCACACGTCCGACCCTAGGCTATATTGGAGTCAACTCCCTACCTTCAGGCCATTTGGAAGGCCATTCGGAGCACTATTCCAATCATCTGGGTATCAACGCCAGGATTGTTAATATTTGAACATAGGAGAATAAACCATTCAGAGGATCCAAAACAAGCCTTCATTATGGCTATCCATAACAATGAATTACTTCTTTATAGGTTTTCAGGCTGAGTTTGATCCAGCATTTTCTTTCTTCTATCCTACATTATCAGAATTAATCTAGTTACATACCGGTAAAAAGTTTCAAAGATGGATAGCATCATCGACCAAATCGTTAATCAATTAAAAGAAAATTAATGTTTGGATCAGTGTAGCATATATCACAAGCCATTTGATATCAAAACTAAATCAAGCATCCTTATCAACGTGTCCTGATTGCGATGTACTATTCCTATTAACATGCACCTATATTTGCTTTGGACCCTGGACTTACTCCAACCATGGAATTACTTGAACAGATGGAGTCCCATTAACATTTCAGTCTTAACTACACCATCACCAATCCCAGATTTGTGTATCTCGTCTGACCTGCAGGTAAATCAGTGTATCTCGTGTTTGGGCTAGTCTGCAGGCCCGTGGGGTATGGGAGTCTCTCATGGTAGATTCAGATGGACACCAAAGTGGTGGATGTTAAAGCCGATTAATTGCTTTCTATGTCTAATCAACTTGTGGTGGATTCTTATTGATTTTGCTTGTTCCCCAGGGAAAGGAATTGAACGAGTTAGTACCGACTGGCCGTTTAATCTAGGTGGGTCACACTTTAATATGAGGTACATGTACCATAGTTTTAAGGCAGACTTGTCTACTTTTTTTTACTTACCTTTATAATCATTCCACAAAGCACTTTCCTTAAATCTTTTTGGTAGAATTGTTTTCTGCAGACGTTTGCCTTTCCCATGGTTGTATCATCATCCTAAGAGCCGTTGTTTTTACTAATTGCCGTTAAGTGGACCCTCACATGTTATGACATGCATTGGTTGTGGTTTGAAAAATGCCCCTTACTCCCACATTCACAAACACAGGTATGTTACCTGGTCTACATGTTGCCCACTCTGGTAGGTATAGCATTGTTTGTATGGAGAACCATGGGGAACAAGGTTTAGAAGAAATCCACACAAACATACAACAAAGTACTATTATATACGCCCAGACCTGTCTTATTTATAGGCATGCCAAGAATTTTGTCAGTAGACTGTAGAAGACCAGCTTGGAGATAGAGTGGGCTAATTTGCTCTGATGTCTAGGGGGTGGGCGCGGTGGGGGGTCCTGAGGGATCCATGACAGTTGGAGAATCTAAGCCTCCAGAAGTCGTGGATCTCACAGGGGGATCCAGCATAGGGTTAATGGTCTAAGGGTAGACTGGGTATTGCCCAGTGTGGATCCATGACAGGCCAATGACGGCACCCTTTGAACTTGTAGTACACCAAGTGGTCCTAAACCTCACAAAGTGGACATAAACCCCTCTGTACAAGGTGTTGAGGCATCCCTCAACCATCACCATTCCTATTGTAGAGACATAAGGATTTACAGATCTGTTCTCAAAGGAAGTAGGTGAAACATTCATTCCAGAAACTTAAATTGAGTTGAACGAGAATCTTAATCAACATGTCTATATAATATAAACGGAAATAAACTGATAGATAAACGTGATGACTGATATTAATTTTGCATGAATAACGCCATCCCTCGTGGTTGTGTTCTAGTATATAGTTTAAATTATGCTAAATAATATACATTTAATTTACACGGGAATCTACATTGTGCTTGAAAGGCTAAGACACCTCCATTGGACATCATACAATACCATTTGCATCGTTCACATCGATGGTGCTGACAGTCTATTCCTTCAAACCATTACTTATAATTCCATAATAAGACCCATCAAAGGTGTATTGTCACAATATTTTTGTCTTATGATCCTCTTTTGATAATAGAGTTATCAGACTGTATGATATAGGTTATCAGACTGATTCATTATCTAATTTTATATGCTTTGGAATGCTTTGTGGAATGCTATTTCATTTAGCCGTGGGATGTAACAAGCTTGCCAATTTAAGTGCAGTTGTATGTGGTCCACTATGATTCAATCTTGGCACCTGTACCGCAACTAACCCCCATACATACAATCTTTTACTTAAATGTGTGCCAATATCGATAATACCATTCCCAGAACCTCTGCCCTAATAATGTCTTGGCGTACTATATTATTCAATTCCATTCAATGATCTCACGGAACCTTTTTATTGTGCAGCTCTAAAACCTATTGTCATATCTGGTCTATGAAGATATGCATAGAGTAAAAAGAATCTATTACAATATAACTGATTCCCAAAGTGCAGTTGTAGGTAAAATACTGTTGAATCCAATTTAATCTGTAGGGAATTTACGCTGGGAGAGGATGGGGACTGCCCTTAAGGTTGAAATGAACCTAGCGCTCAACATAAGGGTTAGATAGCTGGAATACATTAGGTGAAATTAAAACGGACCGCTGAATTTAATCCCAAATAAACCCCCTTAGGGTTTACATAGCACCTTGCATTCACCTCTGTGGAAATGAAGAAGAGGAGGCCTAATCCCCCTACCCCTATATCAAAATGACTGAAAGGCAAACCCAAGATTATGTCAACTTACAACCTCTGATACCATAGACCTACAACCCCACTCACCACAATCCGGTCTGTAAATAAGATTGAGCATTAAATGTTGTAAGAAAACAGTGGCACGCAGTCGGTGCCTACTTTGAGGGATTAGCATTTCTGCACATCCCCCTGTATGGGCCTGACTACGTGGGGACTGGGTGAAATATAGGGTTGCGGTGTTTGCATACATTGTGCCAGAAGATGAATCTAGAGGTAGGACCTTTTTACAAGGAGAGGGCAAAGGACAGTGTAGAAGTTCACATAGGGGGCGCCCTAGGCAGAGTGACAAAGTAGGTGCAAAAGTTCACACTGCACTACCGGGGGTATGTCTAGCATGCTGAACTGAGGTTTCCATGGCACTGGTATGTGTGGTGGACTGGGATTGCCTGGGTACATTTTAGTTGCAAATGCAGAGATCATTTGGGTCTTTCTGCATTTCAAGTGTGCTGACCATGAGAGAAAGAGTGGGGGAGTGTAGAATAGGTTGAAAAATCAAGATACTACTTTCAAGATTGATTAATTGTTGTTTGCTTTGAGATAACTGGTACCAGTTCATGAGGTCAACCTCTTTCAACCTTTTTATATGCGTTGCTATGTAGCAAATTACACACGGAACTACTTCAAATTAGGTGTTAGTCTCTAAAATTACATGTTACTACACACAACTGTGTTGATTGATCGTTGGGTCACACTATCTTCTCAGGGGTGGCTTTTGAGGATAGGGTACACTTTTGGAGTTGGCAATTAATTTGGCAATTTTTCCCACTTCACTATCTTTGCTATAGTAATTTGTTGCCCCTTGTGGCAAGACCCTACCAGAGCTATAATATAGTGAGGGTAAGATTTATGGGGGTCCTAGCCCCTACAATTACTGAGGCCCTTATACTCCTATTGCCCTCAGGGTGGAATTAACTACGATTTTCTTGTATAAAAACAACCCCCAAAGATCTAGGCCAGTGTAAATTTATGCTCAATTCTTTTGTCTATTATTCGGATTTCAGAAGGATTCAGAGGTGCTCTTAAGAAATTGACTTTTATAGGGAAATACCATCCCCAGCTCCAGTAGGTGGATAATGCGCCAATAGCCTCTGGTGTGAAGTAGGCCTGTGAGAAATTCAAGTTGTCAGGAGACACTTGTACTGGTAATATTGGATATGGTTTGGCGTTTTGTTATGAGGGTAGCTGGTAACGTGCACTTACTATTTCAGAAAGGAAAAGAAAATGATCCTGTATATTCTATCCCAAAAGCTCTTTAATAAATCAGGTCAAACGGGAGAAAAAGTGAGCATTAATTGATCATTATTCTGTCCATATTGACATGTTTATGGAGCTGTTTATTGGCCGAGAGACTTGTCTCCTCGGCCATATATACATCATGTAGGAGGGGGACAGCAGGTCATGTCAAAAACAGCCAAAAGTCCTCTACTATAGATCAGCTACTGAAATCAGTCAACCATGACGAAGACTGTGGTGTACCAGTGTACCAGTACCAGTGTACCAGTGAATTGCTATTATTCCAGGTCGTTCTGGGACAAGCTGATAACTTCCACACCCACTCTAGGGGCCTCTAAGTACCTGTAGTCAATTGCTATTGTCCCAGGTCATCTAACAGTGCTGCAGCTCTGTCCCCTAGAGTCTCTGAGTGGTTGTTCAATCACTTCATAATTACGCATCTCTACTACGATCTCTCGGCCATTACATCTGTGATGTACAATTCACTCTTAATAGTGTCCTCAACCAAGCGTGATCTCGTTCGGATTACACGTGTTGTAAGAAAGGGCATTGATCCCATTCAAAGAGTGGAGAAGTTGGTTTGGGATTTGATGATTCGCCAGCTGTTCCCAATATATAGGCGTCCATAGTTCCATCTCTCTTTGACATTTTGTTGTACCTATACACCAGAACGTTTACTTTGCAGGGGCATATAATTACTAAATAACATAAACATGATAAACAGACATTCCAAGAAGTAAACTACTCACACAGGGTCATTGGGCGTGAAGGGTCATGCAGTCCAGGGCCTATTTTTAAAATGGGGGTATGTATGGTATGGAGGCGAGAGAATGTTTAACTGACATGAACGTTAAAATTGTAACGTGCACAAACAGCCTCTTCTAGGCTTGATGGTGGCGTCACTGAATGGCTTGAGTACTGAGCTTTGCCTTCTAAGATAATGTACAGTGTAGCTTGATAGACACAACTATATTATGTTATTTGTGGAAGCTTGGCAAGGCCATATACACTGTATCTCCCATCTAGTTGCGATTTCTTATAGGGGCTTGGGCAGTTGGTACATACTCATAATGAGTAGGTCAGATGTCTAGGGTGGGATCCGGGGTGGGATGTGGTCCACAGATCCAAGAATGTTGCCCTTGTATACTCTTTACTATAATCGAGTTACATTGATCAGAAAATCGATTGATCAATGACTGCTCCCTTTGCAGCGTGTGGCTAGGAATTGGCCTGGTACCTAATTGTCTTCCGCTGAGCATACATTGCTGGTCTGCAAATGTGTAATTTAGGGAACCAAGAGAGCAGACGACTTTTTGTGACCAGCCAAAACCACAAGGGTGCAGCGTCTGGCCGCAGCGCCGCCACGCGGGGTCAAGTGGAACCTCGACCAGAGCACCCATGCCAGAGGGACGGGTCAGGTCAGGGCTCTGTTTTTATCAGGCCAAAGTATATTTATGTGGAATTCCTACTTTTATTATTTGAATTCTGTTTTTTTATTCAACTCGACCAATATAGGAGACAATACTTGCCATTTTAGCTGTCAGTGCATGGGGACATAGTTGGCTAACAACCTTTGCAAAGGAATGACCAGCATGCCTGTAAATGCTATGGGCATAACACTGTATTTATAAATGAAGTAACTAGTAATGACAACTTGAGTGTCCAAGTAAAAAGCAAATTATTTTAAATGTACACTCTGTGAATACAATGTACAACCACCCCTCCCCGTTAGTCTATAGTTTACTGCCAGTAAATAAGCAAAATAAGGAAAGGAAATTGATGTCAAATGACACCAACATAAAGGGATGTGATGGTGGTAGGTTCGAGGTAGGGGATTCCCAGAATATAAAAGATATACTGTAGTATAGGCAAGTAGAGATCTACTCCTTACATGACCTGCACTTTGGGGACCAGTTGATCTTAGCAGTTGACAATGGGTTGTGATTATCCCGTCTACAAACTCCTACATCTCTATGAAATAACGCATTAATACTCCCCACGTATGTGGGAGGACCCCAGGGCATAGTTATGCCCCAATACACATAACCGTTGCGAGGGTATAGAGGAGACAGACAGGGTCCCCCTAATACATGTATACATGCTAAGTGAACAACATGGCCATGCAGCATGTCTTTCCAAGTCTTGTGTAGTTATTCAGACTTACCCTTAAGAAAAGTACACTCAGAGAAGAGCTGAATATAATATTTTGGGTGCAACGATTAATATACCAAAAATCTGGTTCCAGTCATCGGTATCCCGATATGGTATTGATGGCTACAAACTGAAGAAGGTGAGATTTCAAGTAAACTGTAAGAGATGCCGTATTACTGAAGGGCAACATGTAATCATCAGGTACTAAAATAACTACTATAGACATAATGAAAGGATGTGTGGCACATTTTCAGGAATCAACAAAGGCTGCAGGCTATTCTATTTACCCTACTCCCAACTGCCTGCTTATTTTAGTGGGGGTTTTTAACAATAAGGGGAGAAATTGTGTATTTAACCAGGCACATTGGATCCGTATTCCTTCAAATTGAGTTGATAGATGACTATATAGTGATACTGGTTTTGAGAGTGCACCACATTGGATCATTCGTTGTATGCTTATGGTTTGAATCTTATTTTGGACAGAGTTCACATAGCCATGTGAGATAAGGATAATCTGCCTAATCCTCTTAGGGTGTCGATTGGATTATCAGGACCTGCCTGTTAGTAAGGCATACCAGGTTATACCAGGTTACATGCTGGTGTAGTCATGAGGTCAGAGGTGAACGTATTAATATTCTACTTATGGGATACACCTTCTTATATTAACAGAAAAAAGGGTTATACCTCATCATTGTTTTCCTGTCGAAACCCTATGATGAATAACGGACCATAATAATGACATAGAATAAATGTGATAAGTTATGCTGCCACACACCCATGACAAACAGGGACCTAGAATTCAAAAAGACCATACTGATTTAAAAAGGAAATACAGGATTAAAAGAAAACTGCATCATTGGAACAAACCATATTTGTATCTATTCCATGGACAAACGCAATACCTGTCTGAGTATTCTTGAACAGAATATAGGCAATTAGAATGTTAACGCCATTCTTGCAAGCTAGGCATTCATCCCTTAACTCCAAGCTACGGCAGGTAACATGTAGCACAGCTTAGGTTACTACTCCCTCCAGGTAGAACTGTAAAGCTATGACATAATACTTATAGGACAAAACCGTTACATTTGATGCTCAAACATTACACCTGAGTTCTGCTCCCCCAACACGTTCTCGTTTCTTTATTAGTATGTGTATTTAAAGGGCGGGGCTTGGGTGTGTAGAATTTGCTGGTCTTGTTATGGCACATCTAACACACCTGGATCCCACCTGAACTATAGCTACCTCTGTAAAACACCTGTATTGTCTAGGTCACTGTGCACAGTTTGGCTTTTCACACTCCATTACAAGATTTAGATTGTGAATTGTATGAAAAGATTGTATTGGTATTGGTCTTCCATCCTCAGACAGTGGACATGTCAGTATCAGGGCTGATGTGTGGGTTTACTAAGTTGAGTTCGTATGCACCAGGATAGGTGGCGCCACTATCAGAGAAACTGTCGATAATTTTTGTCTTGTCAAAAACCTTTGAACACGTACAGAAAGATGCCTTGATTGAGAAGTAATATGGCAATCGGAAGGACATGCCACGACCTAGAGCATCTTAGCTTAAAAATATGCATATATATCAAGTGTAACTTTGAAGCATTTGACAAGTTCTACAATACCTGTCTTCTGCAGGTTATATTGAATGTGTACGGATATTGGTCAGGCACGCCCCTTCTGAAACCTTCTATTAGAGGGACCCAACCTGTGCCATCCCCTCCCCCTACCATCTACCCATCCTTACACCAACCTTTCCTTACTGAACCACCAGGATTCACCAGTTTATTTGAAACATCTGTATATGTTGATAAATCTCCTCCACAGGAGGAGTCCGCTCACACCTGTAGTAGCCCACAAACATCTGTACTATACATATATACCACACGTGGTTACCACCGGACACATACATCACTAACCACACTCTACTCACTCATCAGGCACCATGAATTACACACCTTAGGACACCTTGTGGTGTGAATACAGAGAAGGCTAACAAGTCATCAGTGAGAAGCTACTGTGTGGCTTTATCTGTAAGCAGCAAGGGTTGGGGGTGGGGTCATATACTAACACAAGATAAATGTTTCTTAGATCTTTTTTTTTATAGAAATGTGGAGAATGTAAGGTGCTGGAATGAAAGGACTGACCTTTTTATGGCATGACCAAAAGAAACTAATTATACCATAAGGTTCTTCTCCCAATGGTAGGTGTATTATCTAATCTACCCCACATACTATGGCTTGTTCAAAAGGGAAACGTGACATTTTAGGAACATGTCCTATAAACATATATGAATATTATATGATATAGATTGGACTGTGCCATCCATTTCGCCAAAAAGTTACAAATGCCAATTATCACCACCCAATATAATTCATTATAGAGGGTTAATCACAGCCACTGCTAACATAAGCACACTTGCTTGTATTAAGGAGGGGTGCATAGTAGAAGAGGTAACATCTTCCCACCCATGGGAATCACCTCACACAAAGAACCCTGTACCTACAAGCCTGTCCCAGGCCTAAGGTATGTGTGAGGTATGTGGGCTGTAACGGTCAGCACCTCATTACAGGTGTGTCCAGGTGAGAGGGTAGACCTGGGATGTGCTGTCACTCACCTGGTCACTCACCTGGTGGTCAGCAGACAGGTGATCTGGGACTTACCAGCTCAGGTATCTTAGAGATCCCCCCCTACAGAGGGCTTTATCATGCAATCCCAAGACAATATGGTCATTAGTACAGCAAACCTTTATTTTGGGAATAACATGTATCTTTTTCAGTTCGTATTTTTTATATTGGAATGTTGTGCGTAATATCTTAGCATGAGAATTTTAAGGATGTGGCCATTGATTGCTGATAGCATGCAATACATTCATATCATAGATCAACTGCATTAAATCTTCATGCTAACAAATACAGATACTGAGGTAGGGTTTGAAAGTTTCTTATAAATCTGTTACTAATGGAATTCCATTCTCATTAATTACAGGTGAGTTTGGTGATTTACCTGTGTGCAGTATGGTAAGTAGAGATGGCCACCCTGGAGGACGGTATCAGCAACACAAGGTATTCATTGTAAGGCCACTGTCATTGTCCTGCACAGGCATGTCAATGGTATTTAGGAACAAGCTTGTATTTGTCAATGCAACCCTGATTCATACCCAGGAAGACTGAGCAGGGGGAGGGGTTATTTGGACGTGACTGGATCAGATCTGTGATCCATTGGGTGGAAGCATTAATCAGCAGATGTCGTCGTTGAATGTACAATGTTAAGATCTTTGCCCCATTTATCTAAACCTATCCTATAATTGTCCCATAGAAATTCTATAGATAGCTGGACGAAACACAATTTCTCAAAACATGTTTTATCAACGCCCCTAAGCGTGAAACCCGACTGAAATATTGTGACAGAATAAATCATCGGTTGGGTGGACATGTTGGATGGATCCCATTAACAATGCAGATTGTTGATCAATGTCCAAGGACTTCGGTGGGAGGGGTGTGTTTGTGTGGGGGTGAGAACCATTATGTCTGGTCATATAGGGTCATACAGAGTGAGGTAGATTTTTTATCTCTACACCCCACAACAACCCTGCATCAATATAGGAAATCAACCCTAAAACTGTGAAACCCTAATGATAACCTAGGCAATGTTACCCCTATTCACGCCTCTCCAAATGTCCAGATCCTAACAGAAGATAAGGAACTCTCCTGTGAGGATCAGGTGTCCCCTTGCTTGGATCTGGTGACAACAATAGGTTACCATAGTGACCAGAGTCCTTAGTATGAGTGACACTGACTATACGGCATTTGTTTGCTCCAATGCCACATGGGGGCGCCAGGGTGTCAGTTGTTCATTTGATTGTGGTGTTCAGGTGAAGGCCAAGCATGGATGGACTAAGTACAAGTCAGGGAGATTACAGCAGAGCGAACCCAAAAGCTACAGATCGCGCTCTCGGTTATCTAAGTCCCTTGTTTTATCATTAATAAGGGGCAAGGGGGTTCAGTAATATACTCTAAAATGAATTAGCAGATAATTATTATGCCATGGGTTGCAAGCAAAAGTGTCAGGTACACAATGTCATGTATACTTGCCCCCTCTCTCCCCCACTGCTGAACACCTAGGTATTAAGGGTGACAGTAGTCACATACATCTCTAGGCTGGAGATAGGGATGACACCCTTTTACCATACAGCCTCAGGTACAAGGCTAAGATTCTGTAATCTGACTCAATTCTAACAAAAGACCCCAGACTTAAATCATTGTTAAACACTATTGGCTTTGTAAGGTTATGTTATTTAGGGATGTCGCCCTTGAGGTGTCAGCTAGGCAACGTAGCAGGTGGTCCAAACCCTTATGTGTTGTAACCCCTGGAGCAGAACCCTTCACACTGTGGTCTACCACAGAAACCACAGATGCCTTTTCAGATAGCTGCAACCCTTAAAAGTAAACCCTAAGTAAACCCAGACAGGACCACCATAGGGGCCAATGTACAACATTGTAGAGCTCTAAAACCCCAAACCCCAAATGTAGATGTAGTACCTTCTCTTACCACCCACCCCTGACCTCAGAGGTCACCCGGAGGTCACAGTAGGAATGTGAAGGTCAGACGTTGAGTAAACGCCCGTCACTCCTACACCTTACATACACAGGGCACTGACTTTGGTGGGCAGGTAAGGAGGGTTGGGTGGGTGTCAGGGAATGTAAGAGGGGTATGGGGAAAGCTGTGCAGGGAGGAGAGGGGTACAATTGCATACCATAGGTATGCACTAAAAAGAGATTTATATCGTATTGTCATAAGACACGTATAGGCCTGAGCACATTGACTCCTTCATTCTACCATACATTATCATCACATCGAAGAGAACGAGTAAAGCCCCAGTGATAAATTCCACAATCAATATGAATTATTAAAGAACAAATAATGATATTGAGATAACATTTCAGTCGGGTCCCCCTTTTTTGTTAGGGAGACTTATCAGCTAGTACTGCTGCCTGCAGCCACGATTGGGCCTCAGAAAACTTAGTAAGCCCTTCCATCCCCCCCCCCCAAAAAAAAAAAACACCTTCCACCCAGCTTATGTAAGATTAATGCGACCAGCAGCCCTTACTTATCTCTTCTCATGTGGTATGTATAATGAGAAGACAGAAGGTGTCAGCCCTGGAGGCATTCCCAGGTCAATTTAAAGGTCATGTCAGGTATTTACAGGTCAGAGTCATGGCTCACCTGACACCTATTTAGTCACCTGTGCATCTACAGGTAGCAGTTTGCCAGCTTCCACCAACAGCCAGGGTTGTCATTATAACCAGCTTCTGCGCACCCAGAGACAAGTACGTTTTGTCTTGAACTCTCACCCCATCCATCTTTGTCAAGTACATTATCTGATTATGTCTCAATGATAGTCATTTGATTCGTTGATAAGGTTATAAGTTGATATTCCTTTGAATGATCATCATACTTATTTTGTACTTAAAGTGGGGTCGATGCCAACATTGCATTGGTTATGACGTCCACTCTTTAATAATTTACACCCATACTTTGAGTACGAATGATTGGTAAGATGTTTGAGCTATGACTTATGACAATTGAGAGACAATAAAGCCGACTCATGCATCTCCCATGCAAATCTCTGCTGTTCATTTGAGATATGTGGAGTCCTATGATTAATATTGGTCAGATAAGATCTCAGATCCTGACGTTCCTGGTAGATAGAATAGAGCCATTGACATCAAGATACATGTACATACATGTAGGTAACACCCAGGTCACTTGTTCCCTGGAATGTGACCAAATCGATCTACGCCAGAAATGGCGGGAAATGGACATTTCGCTCAGCTTGGGGATTACCTTTTGACCGTGACGCACCTATCAGCTTCTGATATCATATTCCACTATTATTGTTAGAGCAGTTCATATAGTTGGTCATCTAGGGAATGGGGTCGAGGTTATTTATTGGAATTAAAATCAATTTCAGAGCAGGATAGTGTCCCTGAGCATGAATTTTGGAGTTGGAACCTTTGTTGGTTAAAGAAGTACAAAGCATATTTCACTCTTTTTTGGCGAAATACCCCCTATCCCATCCAAGGATTTCAGACAATCATGCAAGTACTCCTTCGACGATAGGTATCAAGAAACTGCATCAAATGGCAATGCTCCTTAGCCATTTCCTGTCAGAAAAAAAAATCATTGCAAAAAGGCTCAGATACGTAGCAAATTGCTGAACTCATTTCATCTTTTTCATGATAAGCGGACAAATACCTGAAAAGTTTGATGTGTCAGTTGGTGTTGCTTTGTATAGACGCCTGCCAAAACGAAGGGTGTTCTCTGCGTATATTTATTTGGCTAATAGTGGATGATTAACTGAAGGTAAGAAGTCTGGGGATTGAATACTTCCAAGATGTGTGCCAGAATGGGGCTGGGTCTGTCTATACTGAAGATTTAGATGTCTACATCCTGCTGCCACCTGGCGTCAGTACTTTACAAACTAGATGAAGTAATGCTTTTAACTATGATCCTTGAGAATGAGGTGCCAAATGTATGGTACTCCTCTGAATACGCAGTAGTTTACTTTTGAATTGAATGGAAATAAGTGATGGAATACTTTTGAATTAAATGGAAATATGTGATGGAACATTATGGTTAATCGTCTTGGTGCAAATTTTGTATGGGTATTTAATTTTGGCAAACAGAGGACTGTATAGGTGATAACCACATTGCCCACATATGAATGAGTAGCATTAGGTTGTTATGCAGTTATCATGCCACACACTTGGACCCCATAGCTGGGCTAAGTGGGTGTAGCTGGCCTCAAGATGGTCAGTCAGTGGTCAGCATAGATATGGTACACTGAAAACCTAGAAGTTCTGAAACTAGTCAGTGGTGACCACTTTAGGTCCTCAAGTTGACGATACCTAAAACTACAACTTTAGGTAGTCAAAATGACGACTTTGATGACCTTAGTTATCAATATGACTGTCAGTGTTGTCATCCTGATGACTCAGGTCGTCAGGATGATGACCTAAAGTCATCATTTTGACTACCTAAAGCTGTAGTTTTAGGTATCGTCAAGTTGAGGACCTAAAGTGGTCACTGCTGACTAGTTTCGGATCTTTCATGTTTTCAGTGTAAGAAGAGAGCCCATACTTTAGGAAGGGCCTGGGTCAAGCCTGGAATTCTAGATAAAAGCATTTATGTCCATCGGTATCACTGTTGTGTACAGTGTACTGATGTTATCATTGGCCTCTCCAGGAACATTGCAAACCATTGCCAAAATGATTATAGATACCAAATGACATAGAGTGCTAAGTACAAAGGCCCAGAGGGAATGCCTAAAGCCAAAAGAAAGGCTCCCAGAGCCATGGGAATACGTGTACCGTCTGTTGAATGATAGTTCTCCATATGCTGTGAGGGTTGGCGTTTTCTTAGAGTTCGTTAGGGATAGGTAGATATGGTGGTATGGTTGGAGGATGGAGGGAATGGGAGACCCTACCTTTACAGCTCTATGGGCAGCAGTCAAACCAATTAGCCTCCCCTGGCTGCTGCTGCCTTATCACACAAACCTCCAGGGCCTGAGGCCACACTCTCTAAGTAGCTTTTGACTCTGTTGTTGTTTATCTCTGATGTAGGTCAGAATCCTAACCTGACCTAGGTGGTATAGAATTGGGAAAAAGGTTGTGAGTACATTCTACCATTACCGATATAACTGAATATTAATAAGCTTCATGTGCCTCCTTTGTGAGATTTGATTTGATTTGATATAGACCTATAGGCTTTTCACTGGTCAAGTGCATTGGGGTTGGGGCACCCCCTTCCAGTAGATGCTAGCCACTACTGAGGTATGAAGCACATTTCTCCAGAAACTATTGCTCATGGTGTATACCACCCAGGAGGGCTCTCCAGGTGGTCAGAGTCTGCTGCATCACTCAGGATGGGCATGGGAGGTTCAAACCTAAAAGAAAAACGATGGAAACTTGTAAATTGATGAAAGAACTTCAATGAGATGACAGATAAGTTTCAAAGAAGATAGGGAGCACTTTGGGGAGGAGAGACTTGCCAGGCGATGACTCATTCCCAGGGGTGTTTTAGAGGTTTTTAATTATTCTATACTGTATGTTCTTATGTATATTTTGCATTTAAACGAGCGTAAAATACAAGGTGAATATATGTGGGCAGATGAGGGGAAAGGGCCCTCCCTGCGGGATTTTTAGTACTGTGTTTGGCCACTGAGGGAGCTACAAAGGCCATAAATGTGAAAAATAGGCCAAAAATTACTATTATGTACTTTTTTACATAGAAAAAGATGGTTTTCTCAAAAACATTCTATTTTCTGGCACTTCCTGTCTATTTGGAATGTAAATGGAACGTTTTGAATCCAAAAAGAGGCTAAAATAGGGGTTCTCAGGTAAATGTGTTACCATGGCAACCAAAATAAATGTTCCAAATAGAAAGAATATAATGTCAATTGATAGAATGATTCATCATGATTCATATGCTGAAAAAAGCATATAGATACCATTTCTAGATCCAAAACTGTGCCCAAAAGAATGAAAAGGTTTGGTCATTTTTGATTGATTATTTAAATCATTATGCTAATTAGATGCCAAATTCAATGCAAACCATGAATAATACAGCTTATTGCCTATCTTGATACAGTTATGTCATTCCATTTTTGTGAAGCAATATCTCCAAGACCAAAAGGGCTATCTGCAAGGGTGATACCTCATTTTAAAGCTGATAACTTCAATTTTAAATGTCACATTTCACCTCGGAGGACCCTTTCCCCTCATCTGTCCACATATATGCATATAAATACGTAATATTAATTATCAATCAATGGATTGTGACACTAATACTAGACTAGAATGAGAATGCTAAAATGCCGGAGGGAAGGCTCCTTTCACAAAGTTCACATTGTATTAGAGGCAATTGAACTTAAATCTTTTGATTTGTGCGAAAAAAAGCTCGGCCAACTATGCACCTAATAGGGTAGCTACACTCACCACCATCACCATGGCCGCCGATGCTGTATAGTACTGGATCCTATCACCTGATCCGTCCACCCTTCACTGCAAACAAGTTTATGCACACATAAACCTAAAACCAATGGAGGCCCACATCCTGCCCAACCACCCTACAGACCTGCAGTCCGCCTTGTTTATGCAAGCAGGCCTGAGCTTTTTATTGTAGTTGAGGGGCAGTGAAGGTAAAAAGTACAGGGTAAAGTTTGTGTGTGTAGACATGTATGGTCCCAGTACTGCAAGAGGGTGAAATCCATACTCTTCTCATCAGCCTCCAACTGGCTTCAATTTCACAAGGATTTCCACAGCCTACTATACTTTTACTTTTTAGGTGGTACTATGGAGGTGGTAGGTACGGATCAGTACTGGTAGTGGCTGTCTGAAGTGAGGTGTATATACTTCTTATATACATATAGAAGTGTGAGTCTGGTTGAGATTTATGTCAGCATTATATTTACATACATGTACAAACATCATTTTAATCATATCAAATTGTTATTCCAGGTCTCTGTTACTATTCCCCAAAATCTAGAATGAACCATGAAGTTTGAAATGTGAGAGATTTGACGTGGGATATGCCACTACCAGAATATGAATTGTATATAAAGATACAACAATATTGACACACATTTTGAACATTTTGATGAACATTATTTTATTATCTTCGTCTTTGCATCGACTCGACACAAGAGATTGAAAAGCCGGGGCAGCCAATGATAGAATTACACTTGTAGTAATGACATGTGCGTAGATCCCTATCTGCAACATGTTCCATTCAAGTCTAAATCAGAAGCTCCTTATCACATCGCACCACAGTCAAGCCCAGAGCTGGTGGTCCCTCAGTCTCGATCTTCCAGGCCATATAGTGGGCCTGGAAGATTTCTTATCAAATCACTGCAATGCCTCCTCTAAAATGATCCAGGATCCTGGATCATTTTCTCATAAGGTAGTGGCCTCACTAATTGGTGCATTCCCTATTTGCTAATGAATATTTATGAATGAAGCTTGTTCCCCTGTGACCATACCTGTTGCAACTTCATTACTAGAACCAGCAGGCTCAATGCAACTACATAACTTGGGCTTAGGCTGGGATTGAGCTCACGACCCTTTGATTTGGAAACCTCTGCTCTCCCAACTGAGCTAGCCAGGCAATCGATTTACCAGCAGCCAAGGGAACAGCATATTCTCTTGGTTGTAGGGTTAGGGTCAGGATACAACATAGGTAAGTTTTTGACACCTGCTTCAACCTGTTGCAACTTCAATGGATCTATAATAAGTCTCCCAGACTGTATATAGTACAGTCTGGGCTCGTCTGAGACTGGTGGTCCCTATGTACAGTGATCCACCCCCTCCCTATTCTCTCATGTCACTGCTCTCAGCACGGAAACACTGGTATTTGCAACCTTTTTATCATTATTTCATTTTAGATATTTCTCTCTGCTCTTTGGAGGCTACGTCAGAGACGTTCCTAGGGGATGGCCCTGGTATTTTAATTTTACGGTGGGCATGTCACTTCAAAGCCCTCAGTAGGGGGCGTCTTAATCTCACCAGGGGAGTGGAAGGAGAGGGCGGCTCAGTCTTCTTAGCTTTGTGATAACAATTTAAAAGGCACCTCTAAAATTCAAACTGAATTAGAATGGAGGGCTAGTGTCACTCTGACACGGGCCTCTGCCACCACAGCTACAGTCAGGGTGTAGTAAAGAGGACGGATTAAGTTCCATAGGCTCTTCATCAAACTTGGTGAGTGAATGAGAAGGGGCCTCCTCAAGACGTGAAGTAAAGTTAAGGAAGGGTCTAACCTGCTATGAGAAGGCCAAGCTCTGACTTCATGGTTAGTTCTACTTCTTCACACTAGGGTGACGAAGGTTTAGCACAAGTGAATCATATCGGGAAGTGTTGACAAGCTGCTACATTCCAAAGAAGGTTAGAAGGAAAAGGACACAGCTTCGGATATATACATTGTTCAAGCAATGTTTGTCTCTGTACTACTTTTAGACACTCACATTTCTCTAGGCTCACTACATTATAGGAACAGGAAGAACATTGCACTCCCCTGTCTTCAGAATGGGCCGCACCCATCTATATGGTACACTGTGAGTGAGTCTGTATCCTGTATCTGCTCCCCTAACTGGTTCAATGTTGAATGAGCTGTTCGTCTGAAGGAGCCAGGTGCTGTGCATGCTGTAGATAGCACCAGGATATCGTGGCTACAGGGCGTGCACCCACAGGATCAGTGACTCGCAGAGCATGCTCCAGGACATGCAGGGGCATGTGGAGTAAATGGAAAGAAGAAAGAGAATTATAGTGGAAGACGAAACATTTATACTTATTTATTATCAAATCACATCCTTTGGATTATATGAGCTGCTCAATGAAATTTCTATAGTATAGATATCCTTATTAGCTGAACATGTAAAATACTAGTCGTCGAGTCGACATTGTCATTCTTATGTGAAGTCTATTACTTTGTGTCACATAATAGGAGCTATACTACTGTGCATGGAAAGGTCAGGTGATTTACCCATGGTTATGCAGAAGCCATCATGCCAGGTTTGCAATAATCGTTTTGGCAGGAATTACATCAAGATCCCAGACTGGATCTTCTCTGGATCCTCATACCCACCCTCCTCACTATGTAGAGCTATAAGACGTTTCACATGAGCAGCAGTCTGTGGCAAACAGACAGAACTTGTTCAAAATTCAAATTGCAGCTTTTAAATCCTAAGGGGAGGCTACTCCTTGCATTGCCATTCTTATAAAACTTACTATTGCAGATGTATATGCAGTTCTTCTTATATCAGCCTTGAGTGTTGATCTGTGGATTTTCTCAAAATAGTCAAAATATGTCTAAGGCTGGAACGGAGCACCCTCATCTGTGGAGCGTTTAATAGTGAATCTACCACCGTGTCAAGAGTCATGGACGGCGACTTCTGGCCCCCATGGTGAAACCGGTTTTTGAGGAGTTAAACTGCCAGCTTCTTTGACTGGCAACCATTATGTTGGGACATCAATAGGTGGACGGAGAGCTAGCTAGGGATGACGGCAGTTGTCCTCGTCACGTTCCATCCCAGCAGAGGGCGTGAACACTGCCTCTCTGGGCTGTCACGAGGTTGGCGTAGATAAACAGCAACAAGGGGTTCTAAAGCACTACCATTGTCTCCTATCCCTACATCAGTGTACACAAGTCTATGTATGGAGCACCCAGGAGTAAAAGGACTGAGGAAAAATGGAGGTGAAAAAGGCAAAGACCTTGTGCATACAGAGTATTAAGGGTTCCAACGTCTGGGAGTCAGTTCACTTACCCAGACGACATTTTGACAGGAGAGTGATGACGTCAGTTATAGTAGAGCCAGACGTGAAGACGATGGTGCAGGAGGGATAAGGTCTACTCACCTCCTACTATTACTTCATGGATCCTACTACCAGTAACTTGGAGCATTTCCCTCCAGACGATGCAGGATTTATTTGACTTTGGCTCACTTTTAGATTTCAACCATGAAGACCTCACAGCTGTGTATGGTGATAACGGCCAGCATTTAGATAAGCGATTGATTCTTGATACATAATCTAGTTGAAATCTTCAAATGGTTCTTGTTGATATTAATTTTGCTACCATTGGACCTCGGCACATAAAGTCTGACACTTATTGTGGGGAGATGGCCAGACAACAGGCGGTACCCTGGTGATGTATGGATGAGTCCATGTACTAGGCTCTATGTTGAGTGGAATAGTTTACTATAGAGTAGCACTCACAAAGATTTCCCAGATTCTTGTCAGAGATCAGTAGAAACACAAGAATTTTCCAGATTCTTGTCAGAGTAAAACAGCTCACTACAGACTCTGACCCACAAGGATTGACTCGTGAAGGGCTCGGAATACTTTACCATAGACCTGTACCTACAGTGATTGATCAGTGCCCGGAGGGACTCGAGGGTGGAACGCCTCCTTAGCCTGCCCACAAGGATTAAAAGAGGAACTAAGGGCTATATCTCTTTATAGTTGTATGCATATTAATTTGGACTGAGCTTACACAGTAGAGCACCATGACTGGGGTCTACATTAGCACGGTCACATGGAGAGTGTAAGTACTCTGAGCTATTCCTTTCAGGTCTCATACATGTATGTGAAGGATTTTTTTAATTGAAAGCAGAACGTGATATTCTGGTTAATATGAGGGAATCCCATTCTATACTTTATTAAATAAGAACTAGATATTAATAGTTTTCCTATTTCAGGCAAGTGAGTAAGTTTTACATGGTTTCTGGACCTTCTAATTTCTTTTCTCAACTAGCATTTATCTGGTATCCGATATCAAACCAGAGATGTCCCAATCCTACTGATTCTCCACTTCCGATGACACATACTATATATATATTTAGCGAGTTCAAGTAGTGACATGTTTCGGATTGTCAGAAATGACGCAGTTTTTAAAGACCAAATAGTTCGATCTACTTATAATTATGGTTATCTGACAGTACCATGGCTCAACATCCTGGTCTGGGCGGACCAGTATCACTTTCACTCATCTGGAATCTGGGAACGGAGCAACCCTAGGAATGTATCCATCATGGTATCCTTCTTGATATTTGGAAACACTGCCATATCTTTGCGAATTAGACATAGAAGGGAGGCCCCAGAAAGATGGGTTAGTTGGTGTCGTTCCATTCGCCTCAATACATGTATTAAGATATATTTCGTGTTGGCAGATGCCTCAAACAAAGCTCCATGAATGATTCATTCTAGTAGAATGTCTGCAGCAGAATGAGATGTCCAAGTATAGGTTTTATAGAATCTGTCTACTCATGCTATCATAAATCACATGTAGCTGCCTCCTCATGACCTCAGGGTGTCACCGGTAACCCTTTAATGATAGGAAAATGCCTCCAAATTCAAGTTGGCTAGTCTACAGTGTTGGAGCTTCATGTGGACTCTCCAGGAGTATGTACACCCTCATTAGCTGGTATAGCATGAAAGTTGCCCTGTTGTAGCTTGTTGGTGCCACATTGATGCATCATGAAAACCAATGCATCTATTATGCATATTCTTTGTGGCACATAAATCAGAAAATGGCTTTCTTTTAGTTGTCAATAAACGATGTTATTACTAATACACCGTGTGGTCCTTGACGGGTTAAGGACCATGTCTGATTCTAGTGTGGTTGTGTTTAGATTAGACATAAATCTAACAGAAAGTAGCAGCACACTCCTTTACCATCAACACCCACTCTGGTCGTTTATCACAACTTTTATGTCCACGTTTGCTGGCTTCCATCAGCATTAAGAATCCCTAACCATGTTGAATGGGAGAGCAGATGGTTTATACGATACAGGAACTGGTTTTGCAGCTGACGACTGGACTCACAGCCATTACACTCACACTCTCAGGTATGCCCGAAGGACGTGTGATTCAAAGTTGGCTTTTTTTTTATTCATAATGACGTTTGACATCCGTGTACTTGAAACCTTAAAATTGATTAATAAAATCAAATTTAATCTGATGTTAAGCTTGTTGGTAAAGCGCAACTGCATGGATTCTGTCAGCCGTTAGCTATCTATTGATTACTCACTGATATATTCTCCCTATGCTCAACAGGACACAGTATCATAAGGAATGACACGGGTGGTTGGGTAGCTCACCAGCCTGACCAGGATTCACAATACACTGTGGGAGTGGCAGTGGAGCTATGTATTAATGGCTCAGGATCGTACCCGTAAGAATAAGCCATGTACTCACTTGACCTCTGGTGAGCAGCTCACCCACTCAATAACTCACCCTCAGGGTGGAAGAACATGCTGTGCTAAGGTCCATCTGCCATCGAGCAGCTCTTGTAGCATGAGTCATACGCCTACACCTTGGCAGATTTAAGATTTAGATATGTATTACACATCTGTAGGGTAGCACACGGGCCCTAGAAATTCTGCCACAAGCTAGACCTCAAGCGGAGAAACGTTCATATGATTATTTCTTTTACCCATACTCACTCAGCATATGGAAAATGTAGGCTGAATTTAATGTGATTAGTTAATGTAGTTTTGCTTTGTTGGTTTGAGTTTCTCTTAAATGGATAGGACTACTATGGAAAAAAAAAGAATTGTACCGATGGTAACACCACTTCTTTGCGTCTTGTGAGCGTCTTGTGTTTGGTGGGGCCCCCTATACCCCTGGTTAGTTCTCACTCTTGCCCGTAGGGGCCACGCTGATCGCTACGATAACACATACTCAGGCTGAGCAAATGGGCTTTATTAAAATACCTGCGTCACCCTTACTACCAGCTGCTGTCACTTCTATAGACGAGGGCTAGAAAGCTGTATTGTCTTACTTGTTCCTTGTTTGACAAGAGTCAGAAGTGCCAAAGACAAGCTTATGACATTAACGTGACAACAACCTGGGTAGATACATGCTGACAGAGACGGGTGCCTGGGACGGGTGGGAGTCCCTGGGTTTACTCTCTACCATGATAACCATTGCCTTCGTATACGGTATACTCAAAGATAACTTTAATAAAATCTCAATTTCTAGTGTTTCTGCACTGGAATCCAACTGATTTGTAACCAAGGGTTTGTAGTAGTGAGATAAAACACTGGCGTATCAAATGAGAAGACCCACCCAAATCATCCCCCTCTGTAGGCTATACTGTAAGTACATTGGGAATACATAGACAGGAGTAAACCCAGATATTATGAAGGCAAATATCAGAGGGTTTAGCAAGTCTACACCAATGCCTTTCTGTAGGCTAGACTCTACCTGTCGCAATTGGCGACAACTACCCCCCTGGAGACAGTAGTTTACTAGCCATAAACACTATCACCATCTCCTTATGCATACACCTCCCCACCAGGCGATCTGCTTATCATTTCAATATTTTTTGAAGAGATCGGATAAGGGCATGCAAAATCTGGTATAGAATTGGCACCGGTAGTGGTAAAGTGTTTGGAACAATGGAGTGTGATTCAGGATGATGTTGATTTTAAGGAGCTATTTCCTGGTGCTTTATTTTTTATACATGTATGTCTATGGGGTAGGCTTAGGTATTTTTTTCTAATTGATGACAAAATACACACGATTTATAATAGTTACGGGGTGAATGGAATGAGACCCAAACACCGTCAGCAGTAGAATTCATTTTGCCTCTGATTCCTATCGGAACGATATAATCAAAAGCAAGCAAATAAATGTCAAGAAACCAGTGGAAATACATGGATCTAGACAAAATAGTGCCAGTTATAGTAACATTCTCAGTATAATATTGGACTCAGAATGGCCAGGTTTTTACAATCTCAAACTACGCTATCCAATTCCCAGACAGGAGCTCAGATACCAATTGCCAGTACCAAATATTTTTGCATTGTCCTTAAATTCAACTTTTTAACACCCTAGGGTCAGAGGTTATATAGCTACCCTGGCACCCGTTTGTATCAGTGGGGATAAAAAGGGTAAACCAGGCATTTCTATCCAGACATTATCAACAATGTGTTACTCAGTTGCAGTATTGGAAGGAGGAATGGTGTTTTTAAAGCCCATCTAAACTAACAACAAAGATTTAAGGTATTCCTTAGAACAAAAGCAGTTATTTCTCCAAGACTTGTTCAATGACTAGTAGGTTTTAAAAGCTAGCAAAGGGGCCTTTAAACAAAGTAGAGTGGTCCATTGTAATGTTCTTACAAGGGAATTTAGCGGTCAACTATATGTTTAGATAAATCATTGATTCTGTTTTAATGACACACTGAAATGAAAGTTCACGATCCTCAGTCAGGGAATAATGCTTATGTCCAGAATTAATATTGGCCCTGCCTTATCAGTTGGCCATGCAGCCTAGCAAAGAGGGAGTTTAGCTGATACTGATCAAAAACCAGCACACACATATGTATATAGCATATATAATAAGGTTTTTTAAGGTCTATCCTTTCCATATCCGCCTCTCCCTACTAATATTCTTTTGAATCTGGGCATTAGGATCTCCCAGCATGAACTATACATAAATACACCAAGTACACTGCAAAATATAAATAACAAGGAAGCCTGATCCTATCGGGCAATGCCCTATAAGTAAATAGAGAAAAACAGAAAAGAAATAAAACATATATTCTCTGCTAAGTTTTAACTACTATTAGCGGAGGTTAAATCAACCAAACCAAAAGCTCTACCAGATATACGGTAAATGTAGATACCCTGAAGGATTGGTCCATTGGCAAAAAAAAATATATATATAAAGTCTATGGACATGTGGAAACACCCAACAATTCTCTACCGTTGCTATATTTTCTTCCCCAAAAAGTATTTTGATTGCCAATAGGTGACTTTGATAGCCAGAAAAGTGCATTTTTGGGACAATCTACGTTTTTTTCCCTCAGGCCGATGGGATTTTTTTGGTCTCAAAATCAAACTTTTTTTAAAATCTTTACCTCTGGCCGCCCAAAATGTCAGCTAAAAAATCCCGTATAAATCCAAGTTATTATAATAACATAGCCTTGGGGTTGAGGTAGTGGTTTTGGGGAGGAGAGGTGACCGTATGATTGACTGTGCCTGTAGTTGTAGTTGTTATACATGTATAATGCCAGGCCATTTGCTCGATCCTCTGGCCTTAGGCAATCCTGATGGTCTGTTGAAGATGGGGGGAGGGGGGTTAGAGGGATCCAGTCACAAGGCACCGCAAGCCGCCTCCACCAAAGCCGTGTACACCTGCCTGGTAAGCGGCTCCAGGGTGGACACTGCGAATTAAGGCCATGTGAAAGGACCTTTACGCAGTGATTGTTGCTCTAGCATGGTCAGGATTTGGGGATATTCCCACTCAGATTGGTACCCAGTGCCAAGACCTGCCTCAGGTATTTTCTCTCAGTTGGTGTCCATGCCCACTTCGGGCACATTCTGTATAGGCCATTACAAGGCTGGGCAGAATGGGAAGTGTGCATCTAATATCCATGGATATACCTGTCTCCACCTGGATTTCTATATTTGAGAAACTATTCATTGGTATCCATAAGACAATGTCATGTTAAGGTCAACAAAGTTATGCTGTTTGACCTGTGATTGATGGGTAGGACTGGAGACCGTCGGATACAGGAGTTGGCCTGGAATTGTAGACTCTCTCATGTGAGGAGCCTGCTGTGAAGTTCAGAGGTTGTAAATGACGTTTACATTAAGTCATATAGCACCACACAGGAGTGTCTGCTTTTCCCCATTGTTATAGCAAGCATAACATTCACATTCATACCTCAGAAAGCTGACTTTTCCCTTGAAGTTGGTTGAATGCAGTATCAATTCATTGTATATCAATTTGTTGATCTTATAGCATTGATTGTGCAGTGTTACTGAGTGTATTTTCCAAGGCCTCCAAGTCTAATGCACCACCATTCTGGAAACGAAAATGAATTTCACCTCATACCTTTCAGCAAGGATCCCGAGGTCTTGACTTCATCTGCCCCTGATAATTGTGTGTGGGCGGAAAGGTAATGCCTCCATAATTCCCAAAACTGACAGGCACAGCTCTGGTTTTGGGGGGATCTGGTGTCCTGTGGGAAAATCATGTATCAACGGCCATTCTTCCGCTATGCCCTATAGGCCTGCAGGGCCGATTTGAAATTAGTTTTGAGGGTCATTTTAGGTGAGTTCCCTAGTGGCAGGAGAATCCTCTTTTGCTTTGAGAGAAGAAGGAGTGGAAGGACAATACAAGGCCATGGGGATGTGATTGAGGTGACAATCAACATTGACAGAGGTGGTGAGTGACACTCACCATACACAAATAACACTCAGGAGGACTACTGAACGTGAGGAGAAAGCCATGGCCTCATCTATTAGCAACTGATAGAGCTACCTAATGTGCAAACTGCCTATAAAAGACCTTCAAAGCTTTTTTAGCTGTTTATCCTCACATCAAAGCTTTGAATTATTCAACGCTAGCGTTTTTGAGGTCGTGAAAACGGGTCATATTCAAGGAAGCAACGCTGTTTGTACTTTGGATTTGTGTGAAAACGATTGAAATTAACTTTAGTGATTACCTGGTGAATGGTTTTCAAAGGGACTATTTGCTGAGAAAACAGGTTATGTTTTCATCTCGCCCCATGACTCCACTGTTAGTGGTACAATGTAGCTACCTAAGCAGCAAATGGGAATTCTCACTCAGGTGTGCTCCACTTTTGCCAGGCAGAAAACTGAGTGGAAATACTCCTGTCAAAAGATGTACATGTAGGTTTTGGGTTTCAGTAGTGCAAACAACCATCTGCCAGACCATACCTGTATATAGCTGCGGCACTGCAGGCAAAGGTGGTCTCGGGGCAGGCCAATATTACCATCCCAACACCTCAAACATAACCCGCCAACGACCAGCCCCAGCTAAAGTCAAAGCTCTGTCCACAGAAGACAGCCTGGTTCCCTTTCAGTCTCCTCCCAGTCACTGAGCTTGTGTTTTTGTGAACTGTGGACAGTGAGAAAAGTGCTGAAAAAGCAGCAGTAAGCTGATAGGACTGCATGCCTTTTGTGCTCCTAAAGAACACAGCTCAACTGAAACCTGACCCAGGGCTGCCTCCTGGTTCTGTCCATTCATACGTGGGTTATAGATGTGTGCTGTGGACCAGAGCTGCCACAGACACAAGGAGGTGGTCAAGTTTGTTGAAGATTTTTTGCTTGATCCCTGCATAGTGCATACTGGCAGCAAGCCAGGGCTGAGGTGGTTGGGCTGGTGTTGGTGCAGGGATCAACTGTGTGTTGGACTGGTCACAGCTTCACTGGTGGCATTTGTTACTTTGTGACATGACTTTTCGTGTCTGGCATCCTGGGTTGGTTAGCTATAGGGATCTGTGACACCCAGCCATCCAACCTCCCACCACCCTCTCCATCCTAAAACACCTGCAACACACCTGCACATCCTATCCCTTGCCATATAGGTGTGTTTACCTGGACACTTTAGCTAAGCCTGTATCCACATCCCCAGTTCACTTTACCCACAACTGTTGGATACATACACCTTAAATGGCACACCTGGAATACTGGAGGATGCCCCTTGATTCATAAAAGAATTCCAATATCATTTTGTCGACAAATTCCACAAAAACCTGCAATTGACGAAACTAAATTTGGAGTGCTATATCTGTGGGAACATTTGATGGTTTAGCATTAGCATGTACTTATTGAACTCCAAGTGGCAGCACCTATGAGGGTCAAGGACATTGGAGAAGGTGCCAAGGTCATTTTGGTCATATGAAGGTCAGATAGTGAAGTGAAGATGGGTAACGGCGTGCAGAAACGAGGGGACTACAGTCTCGGAAGGAGTAATAGTATACGGCCCTGGGTAGGCACAGGGGACATTCAACCTAAAGCTAAAAGGTATTAAAGTGTGATAACCTTGGGGAAAAAGAGAAAATGTCTGAAAAAGCAAATGATCTGATTATTCAAATCCAAATATACTGTAGTAGAAAACAAAGTGACAGTGTAAATGTTGTGTTCAAGGGAAGGGGATAAAACCATGCATCTTCATCGATTGGTATAAAGGTTTCTATAAAATGCATGTGGTGAGTACCAGGGTATTTTCCCTTCACATCCCTCGTGAATGAATGAATGATACCAGGTGTACGGGTTATGGTCATAAGGTTATCACGTAGGTCAGTACATTGTAAATCATCTACAGTCTGCTATGTACTCAGTTCACACCGCTCGCACAAGGTGGCGCCTCGGTCTACCCATATCATCCTGCCCTTCGCAGCTCCGCCGTTGTTCGACTGAGACTTTACCCCAGGTAAACTAGCTGAAGCTCATCAGTAGGTTACCTCAGGTAAACAAGAGACCTGACCAATCAGAGGCCAGGAATGACTCCAGGAGACACATCTGCATTCAGCCTTCATTCACTACAATAAACTGAGAATCTAACAAGTTCTAGCCTTACTGGACTTAGTCAATTTTTCATTTTCAAACTGTCTACCTGAGGTAGAAAAGTGACAGCTTCTCTACCTGAGGTAATCAGGGGATGTCTACCCCAGGTAGACAAGGGACACCTTTTCTACATGAGGTAGATAAGGGAACTCTACCCCAGGTAGACACAGGATCTCTACCTCAGGTAGACACAGGATCTCTACCTCAGGTAGACAAGGGACAGCTTCTCTACTTCAGGTAGAGAAGGGAGTCTACCCCAGGTAGACAGGGAATACCTTCTCTACCCCAGGTAGACAGGGGATCTTTACCTTAGATAGACAAGGGATCTCTACCTGAGGTAGATAAGGGATCTCTAACTCAGGTAGACTATGAATTGTCCTGTCTTCCTCAGGTAGATTAGGAACTGATTGCCTATCTCAGGTAGACTAGGAACTGAATATCTTAGAAGTCCAATTCTTATTAGTTTACAGGGTCTCTAAAGTATAAAGCAAGCCCCAGACTAGGTGGCAGTGATAGGGGATCTAGGTGCTGAGCTGTGATTGACCAATTCTGTTGTCTACCTGAGGTAAAGTCTCAGTTGAACAACGGCGGGGCTGCATAATGCGTCTGGACCACTAAATTTGGAATGTCATTTCTTAGATGTGACATCGGCCTGAGTCACGTGAGGCAAAAAAAAGTAGTGACATGATATAGGGTTGATCCTGGTTGCATTATTTACCTATCAGATAAGTCCGTGTATCCACTGCAGAACCTTTTGGGTACATTATGTAATACCTGGTACCCATCATGCTAGGGTTATCAGTGCTTATCTCGCCCAATGCTGGATCAAACAATGGCGGACCCACTAGGCCTCAGTACTGAGCCGTATAGGTCTGGTGGTTTTCAAATTCAACATGGGGACATGGTGGGATCTAAGAGGTGATAGGGGACAGTGACATGCCCTATGGACATTTTTATATAGGGAATGTATAGCACCCATGAACATCAGATATTGATAGGACTTTACATCTCGATAATGTTGTATGCGTCAACTGACTTCAGATGTTTTCACGCTATTGGGACAATATTATATATTTCCCTTTGATAGATGTCTATGAATGAACATCTAGGCCATTCTATAGTCTGTTATCTCGGTCTGTTAGAAAATGTACATACAGGCTAATAATTATTATTGTTGTTTTGAGCGACTTCGTTATACTCGCTGTATTAGGTGCTGAGTTACCGTTGATAAACTGCCTTACTGTCTACTTAGGGCTTGTGCCGGGGCTTGTGCCTTCAAAACAGGGAGACTGACTTGGGAAATGTCAATCTAAGAAACAATTTCAAATTCTTTACAGTTTCATTTGTTCAGTTGTAGAAAAATTCTAAACAAAATATTTGCTTTCTTTCAGGGGCGCCTTTGATCAGACGCCGAGTCCCCGCTCCGTGTCCCTCTTGCGGCGGGCGTACGAACAAAATGATCCGGACACCCGTGCCCAAGATGACAGTGTGGTCTACTCCGAGTCAAAGAGTGCCCGGCACGGCGCCAGACTGAGGCCTCAACGCCGCGGAGAGAGCTTCAGGTAGGTCAAGGTCACATGAGAATCAGACCAAGGTCAACAACCCAAGGGTCAAAGAGGGCATACAGAGCGGGGGCACCTGTGCACTGTCAGTTGTATATTGGTACAATTAACAACTGAATTCGTGACTGAAACCAAATATGTTCAAAGAAGTAGGTCAAGGTCACTCTGAGAACAGCCCAAGGTCATCAGAGAGGGCATAGATGAACATGTTTGGACACATAGTAATAGGACACTAACTGGTTTGTTGGTATATGTAAGATTTAATAGTTACAGATTGGTTTTACGTACATGCAGCCATCCCAGGACAAATTTCACAAGGTCATGCTAAGATTGGTTCAAAGTTAGAAACTACTGGGAGATTGATTGGCTCCTTCTCTATAAATAAAATATTTTATACAAAGCGGTGTGTCCTCCGCCGATGGACTGGTGTAAAGGTCTACAAGAAATCTTCAATTATCGAGGATCATATATAATACTGGACCTAGTACCGTTTGTGCTTAAGCATTATTTAGTTATACCCTGGTAGGGCCTAATTGTTAAATTACTTACCGGGGGTAGGTATCGAGGTCGTATTCAGCCAGTAAATCTTTAGCAGGCGTATACGCAAAATATCACCTAAGGCTCAAGATTATGACATAAAGATAAGTTTCATATATAAAACGACATTGGTATATTTTAGTAAACAAAGTGTTTTTGAACCCTCAGACGACATTTGAATCGTCTCTTTTCACAGGTGGCAATGCTCAAACTTTCTTTCTATTCTTTTCCCATGTCAGTTGGGTTGTCAGCTGACATGACATTTCAAAGCCAACAACTTTGTTTTTGACGTTGTTTTAATGGGTCTCTGCATTCCAAACACCTCACCGTGTGCCCCTTCCCTCCATGGCTTTTGACCTTGATCCGACCTTGTTGTAATGGTTGCTAAAGGCACTGAGGTGCCCCCCTGTGGACTCTAAACAAACTAGGTCTGCAATACTTGTGACTGAGTGACAGCAGAAGGTACCTTTGACGCCTTTACACGTGGTAGCCCGGAGACGTCCTAGGTTGTGGGTATGTGAAAGTACATTGTAGAATATTGTCCTGAAGGTTGGGGGGGGGGTAATGTGGGTAAGAGGTCTAGGCATGAAATTGGAAACCAGTGTTTTATGTTTTATACTAAGCGTGATCAATGTTGCATTACCCATGTTTGTTCTTCCCTTTTTTCTAGTTTACGTTCTAGGATACTTGGAATTTCAGGACATTCCATATTCCAACTATTTACTCCTAACCTTTCTCAGAACCCCCCCCCCCCCATCCCTCCACCCTCACACATACATACAAAGCCAGTGGTGTCCGAAGCACCTGACATGTTTTTGGCTCGGCAGGGGGCTTATTGTGGAGCCCCCTGGTGGGCAGGTGGGTCATCATAATGGTGCATACCTCACCGTTTTCACTGACCCTGGAGAAGGAGGTTAATTGGCTGAAGGGGAATGGGGCTTCACATATCACCTAAATACCTGTCTATACAAAATTAAAAAGATCCAAAGGCCTGGTTTTACATGCAGGGATAAAACCATTGGGATTTTTTCCCGGTCCCCGCACTTTCTACTGGAGAATGACACCATCCATGTCATGGGTTTTTTAAATGAACCCCTTTTCCACAAATCTTAGCTCTAAAATAGCCCCTTTTTCCATGAAAAGCACACACCTTTAGGGCCTTAAAAACACTGCTTTTTCTGCTAAATCATTGAAATCTTATACAGGGTTTCCCCATCTGGAATGTGAGATGTAGGCTTACCCCATATAATAGAATAATGTATGTGCATGAAGGTATTTATTGGAAAAAGGCTTCTTCGTAATCACATAAAACACCTGAGGTTGTGTATTGGATGAACCAGACAGATGGTGGACCCTTTTTACAATGAATGCAGAGTCACTGCTAAAAATAGACCCCCTATTTTTACTTTTCACGGACATGTTCTGAAAAAAACACCCGTTTTTCCAGTATTCACAAACATGCAATGTTAGAGGAAATCAGCCCTTTCCTCTGTGTTTCCATAACATGGATGGTGTCAATTCTACCATGGAAGTGCGGGGGCCAGGATTGTTTTTGGCTTCTCAGGCCAAACATGCATGAAAAAGGTGATATTGATTAAGTAGGAGTCTACGACAAAAGGGGAAAGAAAACTTGCTGATTAATGAAAGGTGTGAAGTGCCAATCTGCACCCCATAATGAATAAACCTCCAGGGGGCTATGTCGATCAATCCTGGAGGTAATATTATGGGAAGCCACGGTGGTCACTTGTGGCATTCCTCCAGCACGTCAAGGCCATGTAATCAGCGATTGCTCTGAAAATATTTGGGATCGCTGGAGTACTTTTCGTGTTCGCGTTCTACAAAAGCAATGCCACTTCCGTTTTAATGAAAATCACGTAATCGGCGTTCTTGGCGTTAACCCTTTCAAGGGTGCATGATGCCTCCAAGTTCAATAATACAAGTCATGTATCTTTGTTGTCAAGGTGCACCAATACACTATTCGCTCACCAAAACTGCATTGGAGCATCATGTCGACCTTTTAGGTTTTTGTCAACCCATAGGGTAGGTATGATGAAAAGATGTAAGTTACTCACCAGTCCTCACCAGGACTGGATTCATGCATTGGTCATGAGAAAGACAAGAAGGCATAACCCATGCAGTAAAAGCGCTATGTGGCCGTCGCAGCGTTAAAAATGATACCTGTATGGGCGGGTCTCTGCTGGAGGAGGGAATCATAATAGAATTATTGCATGCCCCTTAATGATAACTGGTGTGAAAACTGTGGGTTTATGTGTAGGTACAAATTGCGTCCAGCACCAGGCCACATTGTACATATGGCTTATGGGTAGTACCTTGACGTCATATATTGAGAGTCAACAAGTGGGGAAGTTAAGCCCAATAGTCAGTGGGGGGTCACACTCTGTGTGATCAAAGCATTATACATGTCCCCCAAAGACAAGGTGGAGTACCATTGAAACACTACTTTAAAGACACTTTTAGAACACCTGAGTGCTCTTTACGAGCATAGTTGACATTTATGGGTTATCTTCTGAGAACCTTTGGTACGTATTGGTGAATGGGTTTTATATAGGGAAGGCAAAAGGTAACATTAACTATAATATCTGATATTGTGAAACTAACTCATACGACCCGGCTTGTTCAGTATTTTTTTTTCAAACTTATGAAACGATATCCCATACTAAAAGTGACCTTTCATACTGTGGTGTCCAGTTGAAATGCATGCCTTAGTACCTACTCGCCCAAAATCCTCATATGGAATCTATAACATGTAAAACTAGAGGAATTATCGCAAATTAGGTCATGGTAATTCACAGCATTTGCATTCATTTATGTAATACTCTCCCCATTCTCAGATAGTTATGTCAAAAGTCCCTGTTCCAAAGGTATATAGAATGCACCAAGCCTAGATATCAAGTATGTTATGTTATGAATACTCCATTTGCATGGAGACAGAGGCCTGTACCACGTACAAATATTTTGAACTTGAGCCAATGGTTTCACCTCGGTGTCAACTATGGTAATATCATACATTATAATTGGATATACCAAGTACTTGTTTGATATCTAGCTTCTGAATACCTCTCCCTTGTTCAAGGTCACAGGAGTCGTTGTCAGGAGTCCTTTGGAAACCACATATTTCGAACAGGGTCATAAGTATAATGTCATACAACCAGGCCACATTTTGAAATCATTTATTAAAACAATAGAGCTGAGGCAGTTGAACAATAGTGATGTCGGATGTTGCAGTATTTTACTTAAAGGGGTTGAATTGATCAAATTGATCATTTTGCAGAGGTGTCAAAAGTTTGTTCCATCCCACCCCCGCCCAAATTAGGATTTGATGCAATTCTAGATCGCCTCTTTTTTCCCTCATTTTAAGGTCTTCCAAAATATATGCCTCTATCATCTTAATAATCAATCAAAGCATACTTTGTCTTCTTACACTTTGATTCCAAAAGTAAATTTATTCCAAGTAACAAAGGTAAGGACACATATAGGCACACCTTGCGTGTTGATAATTAAGTTGGCTGTCTATGTAGGCAGGTAGGTAGGTATATATATATATATGGGATAGGCCTTTTCTATATTAGTGTTCCTCCCGCACCTGATCCAGTTGGCAGAAGGCACTCTGGTTAACTATCAATGACAAGGGCTGGCAGGGTGGACCCCATTGTTGTATGGCATGGACACCTAGAGGTGAGGACGTGTAGGCATCCTAAACCTTCAAGGCATCTAAATACAGACAGGATAGTATTGACAGGTATTATGTCTCTCCTGACTTGGGTATGAAGGTCGACATTGTAACACGAGGGAAATAATTTCTTCCAGTTGAATTATTTGGAATTAAAAGTACTTTATTTCATGCCACCCACAAAAGTCGGCATGCTTAACTCTAAGCTAAATTGTATATTCTACTCACCTAAAAAAGAAAATACCGGTAGGAAAAATGATGATGCTAGCATTGGCTATGCTATGTTTATCAGGCTTTTTCTGTAGTGCATTACTTCAAATGTGTCCTTTAGCGGGGTCATCTGTCCCTTGTCAGTGTGTTCCATGAATTCATTTCTATATGACTTCTTATAAAGTTATACGTTAGTCTGCTGTGTGCCTTGCACACACAAACATGAGATAATATTTGTATTCTTTCATAATTGTCTTCCTTGTGTGTTTTAAAAACATCAAAGTCAAAGTGCCCCTGGACCTCATCATGCTTCAAGGTAACTACAGCAGGTGCATCTACTACAAATTAGGAGACTTTTTGTCAACCAACTCACATATGAAATACACGTAATAGACCGTGAATTCTTAGCAGGGAGCAAAGGCTAATGGATACTACCTTATATGACTGTCATTATGAAATCTAAATTTGAAAAAAGTGAGCTTAGGGGACCACCAACAGACACAATAACAGAGTCACGTGTAGATGGCCATGGTCATGTAGTGACTAGTGTTTCGTCATTGAGTGCATGATACCAATATGCCGTATGGTTTATCAGCTCTAGATTTGGGCTTATCTCCTCTACTGGCACTGATAATCCCTCACCTATCACTCAATTAGAGGGTCTAGTCCACTATTAATCCAGAGCTTAGACGCCGATCAGGGTATAAGGGGCTCTATATGGACAGGACTCACCATTCCAGGTGGACTTCTGCAAGTCATGGCCTTCTGTATCTGGGGGTGTTTTGTCTTGTGTATTTGTTTTGGATTTGTGTGTTATGACTGTTGCTATTTTCCATTTTAAAGTAAGATCTCGCCTTAGAATGTGGACTATCCGGTATGTACATTGATGGAGTAAAGAAAGGGTCTCAATGGGGCTTTCACCCTGAGGATTATAAGAAAATAAACCCATTCTGCATTCTAGATTTATGTATGATAATGCAATGTGTACAGCAATACATGTAACTGCAGCTTACACGACCAAAGACCCACAAGACCTACATTAGGCACTGTCAAAATGAAGACGTCCATGCAAAATTCGACGGGAATATAATTCAATAATAACCATAATATCCAACTGGTATCTCGGTTATGTCGTGTTACATTGGCTAAGAGGCAAAGATACTTTCTAGTTATGTCACATTTCCTATTGATAGGAAATGTAAGGACATGCATCATTTTCTTTTCACAAAATGATAAAGCATACAAATAGGTTCATAACTGACATGTATGTCACAGTGTAGTGTCATTGAGCCAGGTTAGGGACCATAGGTTAGTATTAGAACAATGGCTTGAACACTCAGCATGTTAAGAGGAGCTGCAGTGGCGGATTTATAGGGGGCGCCCCCCCTTTTCCCCCAGTACTTAAAGAGTTTAACTACATATTTTGGACCCAAAAATAGGGGGTGCACCCCCTCCTTTTTGGCCGCGCCCCCTCCTTTTCCAAATCCTGGATCCGCCACTGAGCTGACCTCCCAAGTGCTTGATCTCAACTCAAAATACTTTTCCCATTTATAAAATTTATATATTTAATATTCAGAGTGCATCATACACATAGTCCTGCAGTACATGCTCATTATTACAATGACCTCACAAAAACAAGTATTATGGTTATTCAGCAACGTAACACAGTCCGATCTGTCGTGTCGAGTGTCTTGATCTTTTATATTACGAGACTGCTTACAGACATTGATGTCATTACAAAGATGTTGTCTTGTCATTTCAAGAGTCCATGACGGTCACTATTGTTTTTAGCTGACTGTAACAATAGCCCACAGATCGTGACCAAGGTGCATACAATACGTGATAACAGTAACAAGGAATGACAGAAGTGCCTTAGTGTGCAAATTTCATAAATACCTGACTTTCACCAACCTGAGTTCACACCCCTAATCAGGTACAACACAGGTTTCTACCCATTACCCCAGACCACAGCCCCTCCCACCAGAACACTGCCTCCAGCAGTCAGCCCTACCAGCAGGTAACCCGGAACTATGAATGTGGTGGGTAGGGTTTGACCACTACAAAGGGGAGGGGGCATCATACCCTGAATGCAACGCTGGCAATAGACTCACCAAGACTACATTCATACTGCATCGTACTGACTCTATGGGGCTGATACAGACCGAAGGTTTGACATAATCATGCGCCAGTTAGTGCTGGCGAGCACAGACTCACTAGCACTATACTGGTGGAAGCTTGGGTCATTATGCAGTCCCTAAAGGGTTATACCCCAGCTGACCACCCTGTAGTACCAACTTGTGACAGATTACCTGTGTCAGCTTCACCATTGGGAGCCACACCCGGATACAATGTACAGGTAGCCTCCTCACCTGTACACATCACACAGACAGGTGAGGGATCAGCTAATGGCTTCTTTTATACCTGGGGGTCAGTCAGAACAAAAGTTCTCACAACACTAAGTGAAAACACACTATACTGGATCCAGGAGACTCAGTAGGATGAATGGTAGAGAGGATGCATGCTGAGGCAATAGTAGCAGAATTGATGCTATTAGCCTAAGTGTCTTTTTAATCATTAACCCCCACACACGTTTAGCGTATACAATAGAATCATGAAAAATTCATATTTATTTTATATTTAGAAAAGATAATGCTTCTTCCGTTTCCGGTTGTTAGGGCCTACATGCAGTGGTTTTCTGATCATCTATGATCCGGGGATGTTGAATAGAGATACAAGAGATGCAATGCAAGCTTCTTTGTAGGTATTAGACTCCTGGGTATAAAGAAATTTCGCATTGAAAAGTAGGATTTTAGCGAGAGCATTATACAGACCAAACACAGCGAAACGGAGCTTTTGATCCCACGTGCCTGTCCAGCGAATTCTGCTGGATCTAGGCATTGAAATCATAATCATTGAATAAATCAGTGTTGAAAGCTGTGGTCGAAAGAGTTAATAGACTGCACTTGGAAAATTCAGGTCATGCAGATTAGAAATGACTAACTGGTAGACTTGCTGGTAACTATAATATCATAAGAGGATTTGAGGCGTTTCAGGTTCCTGGAATTTGACCATTGTAGTTTGTGGTTAATAATCCTCATGTACAGTCGATCCGTGCACCCCCTAGTAGTAGACGAGGGAATTACTGTGAGAATAATGTTAGTCTATGTGTGGTCAGCAACGCCTCTGACCTCTGTTTGTGTTGATATTTACTGCCAAATATATAATACCAACAATTTGCAAAGTCTGCAAATAATCTTACTTTATGTCGATTGTAGTGGGGTCAAGAGGGAGGGGCCAATCATGTCTTAGACCTTGACAAATGTAAACCACCATTCTTGAATATCTATAGACAAAATATTGGACTGCCATATGAGAGAGCTGGTTCGTACGTGCTTCTGTTCATCTTAACTGATTATAATCTCATTTCCGTCCCCTTTAATCCTCTGTACCGGAACCTCTGTGTCTCTTGGGGTCATCTTGGCATATACTGGAAAAAGGGGCTCTAAATCTGAATGTACCCTATGACCCCCTTCACCATTGGTGGTATACAAGGCTTGTCGGTGTGGTCTTTCATGTATTGGGTGCTGTTTAGTGTTGTAGGACATGACTCGACATAGCTCCAGGAGCTGACAACTGACTATACTACTGATAAGTTAAGAGCTTTACAAATGTTCTATGACGGGTCCTAGGTGCATACTTTTGGACAAAGACAGTGTTAACTATATACTCACATTCCTGTGAAGTTTATGTTTTGCTCAACTTAATAGACTTCGAATTTCTGTTTGTGTTTCTCAATACATGATAATTTATGACATATAGTACAGCGTGCAGTCCCGCATCTGCATGTTGATTTCATGACAGAGAAATAAAGAAACATATTGAATAGTCATGTTTAACATGATTAATGTGTGTTTCATTAGACTATACCTAAATATATACTGGGAGATTATATTCAGTTACCATGCACTGAGGGTATACATTACACCTGTACGTGCAGGTAGCAAGCAGGTCATTAACCCAACTGTTACACTCTGAATAGAGCTTAACTCCAGTTTCATGTCAGTAGGCCTATCAATAGTTTGTATTGGAATGCGATGTTTATTTTCTGATCCTGGTGATGAACGAGGGAAGCCTGGATACAGGAACATTATAAAAATCTTGAATCATTGTCAAGGAAAACATCCACTTTGGAAAGGGATTTTCATACCCTCCTCATTAAGCAAACTGTGTATTTTCTACATTAATGGTCTATTAATCTTCTCACAATTGCCCTAAACCATTGCTGTCATCAAGATGGGAGTATACATGTATGCAGTCACATGATAAAGTCACATGTGATAGTGTGCACCACCCAGAGCCTACGGTATTGTCAAGTAGTCTCTAAAATACCTACCTAAATCCAGACAATGTACAGTCACTACCACAAAGTGCAGCACCATTTAGGAGCATTTCCATGGTCGGATTATGAGCAATAATCTTATTATCCAGAGACCAGTTACATGGGGTAGGTCCAGCTATGAGGTGTGGCTACTTTAACCCTCTAAATGGAACATAGTGCTTTATTACGTCCATTTGCCATTATGCATCATATCATGTTGCCCTGATACTGGCACTGAGCAATGCATGTATGCATGGGGCATACAGAATATGACATCGCCCGGGCTCGGCATGACGCTCTAGTGAAATGCTGGCCACTATCCTTCCACTGGGAATGCCCTAGTCTATCTTGATCAATATTCATGAATCTGTGTCCATGATTCGGTCCTTACAGGGTTTAATACAGGGGATTGACGACTGTTACATGAGGTGTGCCTGATGAACCCCGTCAGAGTATTACATGGGCAATAAGTGTACACAGTGACCAGCTGTTTGGCCACTCTATTATTTCTCATCTAATATGAGTGTCAATATCAATCACATAGTTATTTCTATATAATCATTATATACGACCATGAAATCAATCAAACTATAGTCCCCAACCTTAATTTTGATACGTAATATGTTACCTATAAAAAATATTTTAAAAAAAGAAGCAAAAACCGGAATTTGAAATCCTAGATGTTTCATGTGAAGTAAAATCAATGCATGTAAGTAACACTGTGTTGAAATACACGTCTCAACTCCTGACTAAGCATTCGCCTGATTGAACACTGAGTCACGTATTCTTCCCTTGACTCCCTTTAGCTAAGGAGTTAGTATTTCCAAAATATGGGAGTTCTGACCTCATAGAAGTCAGGGTCATCCCACCACCTCACCTCACCACAGAGCGTCGTCAAGGGAGTCCTTAACTACTATAATGACGTCACAGAAAAAGGTTAAATTCCTTTAGGCTAAGGTCAGCTTGGGGGAAATGGTATCACTTTGTGGTCACGTCTAAAGAAGGGTGATGATTGTCTGTAGGGTGGATCTTCAGCATAATTTCTACTACCTCTATCAGGTTATTTGCTTTGATTATACCACTGCAATTCTACAAGTCTTCACCTTACTTGAAGCCTCTGTGACTCAAGTGAGGTGGGGTGGTTATGTGGTAAGAGTAATATTCACTGAAAACATGGAAGATCCGAAACTAGTCAGCGGTGACCACTTTAGGTCCTCAAGTTGACGATACCTAAAACTACAACTTTAGGTAGTCAAAATGATGACTTTAGGTCATCATCCTGACAACCTGAGTCATCAATATGATGACTCTGTAATGTCAGTATTGTCATCCTGATGACTCAGGTCATCAGGATGATGACCTAAAGTTGTCATTTTGACTACCTAAAGTTGTAGTTTTAGGTATTGTCAACTTGAGGACCTAAAGTGGTCACTGCTGATTAGTTTCGGATCTTCCATTTTTTCAGTGTTTACAACCAATAGTGAGGAATAAGATATAGTTAAAAATGGTCCACCATTTGTCTTATGATTTATGTGTAGGCGAGATAGAATTAAGTTGGTATGTCATTATCTGTGGAAAGGTACTGAGGCCCAGGTGTTTTTCAAAGGAGCAAAGAGAGGGTGGGATGTAGAGGGGGTGACCGCAAAGGTATAACTCAGAAGTGGCCAGATAAGCAACACCTTGAGTTTGACCTCCATAGAAGCACTAGTCAACTTTGTGTGGGAAAAGGATACAGGTGTTTTTAAGGGCTTGCTTATAAAAGGCATGGTTTCATCACACCTTGTCAGGACAGGTCAGGGGGAAGTAACGATGTTGGACATAAAAGCTAATGTTATCATATCCAAAAGCAGAAGTGTTTCTGTGAGGGTTGAATTTCACCTTTTCTCTACCAAAGATACCCGAACTTTTGAAGAGAAAACCATTATCCAACCAAAATAAAAAGCTTGCCCCTGTAGCATTGCATACCTCTGATATTGTAACTATAAAGTTGACAGATGGTACAAGCTGGCTTAACCACAGTACTATCCTCCAACCTCTTGTCACCACCACCCCTGACCATAAGCCTTTTACCCCTACCTCCTTTCTTCAGACATGAATAACCTTGTATATGATTCTCCAAGAAAACACATGCTTCCTGGGCAGGTGTCCAGTATTATGTGGCACATTCTACCACTATACCACCCTCTTTAGCCTGTACTCTAAGTGTTAGGGCGGGGTACTTCTTAGCCCTTGTCCTACATTGACCTATAAGTTCTTCCTTTAAAGGCAAATATTGAATAGAGGCTGGGACAGGTGTTAGTGTAATTTTTTATGTGCGTTCCTGAACATAATGCCTACCTGGTAGTACGCCTGAGGGTGTGAATGGTGTCATCAGGCTAACGTTAGTAGTACCGTTATATGCACAGGTATTGTAGGGGCTGCCAATCACCTATCAGTGTTAGGGATATCTGTAGATACCAGCTAAGAAATCCACCTGTCATTGGTGACCCCTATTAAAGCAGTTTGTATAAGGGAGTGATCATTTTTTAACAACAGGGGGGCTGGTGGGTTTGCGCGTGACCCCCCCCCTTGATGGGGTAAAAAAAATTGACCCCCCCATAAGGGCCGAAAATCGCACGTGAACGTGCCCTTTTACCCTATAGTAACGCGCGGGGTTTTCCACTGAAAACAGGTGAAATTATTTTGACCCCCATCAGAGGGGTTGAAAAAATTCTGACCCCTCAGTCAAGGGATTGAAAAAATTCTGACCCCCTCGTCAAACCCACCAGCCCCCCCCCCCCCCGTTGTTAAAAAATTATCACTCCCTAAGAATGTGAACCGGAAGTGCCGGGTATATTATTAGAGAGTCTGAGACAGTACTGCCCCCACAGGAGAGGCAATATGTACAGAATGAATCCAAGACCACGAGGCAAATTAAAATGTAGATCAATGTCAAAAGGGATGCTATTACACACTGTATACCTTATTTCCGGAACAATAAGGTGCTCAATTATTAGGAACTAGAATAGAAACACATTGTTTATGAATGATTTTGTGCCCACTCTCTGCATTTCATAAAATTATTGTGTGGCAGATACTACATTCATGAAACTGACCTAGTTCCTTTTGTAGCCAAGTTAACGGGTTTAGTTAGGTAATGTATATCCCTATATCCCCTAATAAAAAAAAGGTGCGTTTGATAGGGTGGAAATTACCTGCGGCGTATTAGACTTTTTGTATGCTCCTAATTTAGTCTGAATGTGGGGGATGATAGAATTGGGGTAACACTGCCTGGGGATTCCCTTTCAATAGCCTTACCATTGGCAATACTTAAACTTTCTATTGGTTCAGAATATAATGTAACCCCTATATTCTAGAATAGGTTTATGTCTGCATGGAGAATTATAGTTAGGTGATAGAACCACATATGTGGATATATATATATATATATATATATATATATATATATATATATATATATATATATATATATATATATATATATATATAGTGGGCTGGGAAGGTGGCCATAAACTTCTATGGATGACATCTATGTTATCTAATGCGTGTTTTGGTTCGACGGCGCTATGATGAGTTTTGAGTTTGAGTTTTAACAAGTTTATTGGCAGAAATCATACATGTACGTTTTTCAGATCGGCCAAAACACGGCAACAGGAAAGAAATAGTGTAGCGCTCAATCAGGAAGGAAGGCATCTAACGCTAACGTCGTCTACTTTTATTTATCGGGCCTCCCCAGCCCCAGGCCATCTTTAAAAGGGGTCTATGTCTTGCTTTTCTATCCTCTCTGAGTGTGGGTGGTGTCCATATGCGCGGGCACTGGCACATATTCGTTCCTTGAATCTCCTCTTTCCTGTCCCCTCTTTCTTACATGTGTCTGGTGTCCATATGCATGGGCACAGGCACATGTATTCCTTTGTGACGTGAAGTCTAATGTACTTTTTCCGCCATGAATATGACCTTAGCTGTCGGCTTGGCGTTAAACAACCATTACTCACTCACTCACTTTTATTTATGGACTTTGTGTTGGGAAGTTTGAAAGAATCTGTCTTATACTACTACTACATGGGAAGTATGCTCCACTTGATGTTGATGGTATTAGACATTTCAAGGTATGGAATCTATCAGCTTTGGACCTTCTCTACAAGGTACAGAAGGGATAAGTCTATATTCTTAAAATGGCTGTATATCTGGTCCATAACAGTCGTTGTATCAACAGATGTCCTACGTATACTATACTATAGAAGTCTTGTCCGTTTGGGATTCCCCCAAATCCCTCTCCTTAAGTCCCCGTGTCCCCCACCATTCCATAGGGCGAAGTCATATCCATCTTTGTATATTCAAAGGATATAGATAAATTACACAATAAATCTGGCAAATTACTTTTCAAGTAGGTCACCATGGTTTACATTTTGAGGTTTGTACTTCTAATTCATAAATAGCAGGCCTTCCATTTATTTTCTCTGCTCTTACTTTTAAGATCTGATGTCACCATTGGTATAGTATGACTTTAGGTATGCACGTCACTTTCTCCTATATATAAGACTGATTCATACTAGACAGCCAACTAGAACAGGTTTTGTTTCAGTGTGAGATTGGTCTTGAAACGTCAACCTATTCTCTCCACCAATACTCCCTTTTAACCTAGATAAAGGCAAAAAGTGAAACCATGGTTTTATGTTGGGCCATGGCGCTAAGTGCTGGTAATGCTAGAACAGTGTTATAAGCTTTATTTGGTCGTGACATGGATATTGTTGAACTCTATTGAATCATAAATGAAATGGACAATACCATACTAGTATGGGGAACCTTTGTGGACATTTCACAAATACAACTGCCATTGCCCTGGCATAGAATTAATTTTATCTGTTCAGATATGTAGATATTAGGACCCCTCCCAGTGTCATCCAATAGCACTGTCTAATACATGAAATATCACAAGCACTTACCGTATCGTCGTGTTTAAGCGCCGGGATTTGAATGAGCACCGGCCTTGTATAAGCGCCCGGGTAAGGGGGTGTTCAAGTATCTCTTAAGCACTGAAAACTATATTTTGAATAAGCGCCTGTCTTGTATAAAGGCCGGGGGTAACCATGACTCCAAAGTTTTAAGCGCCTGGGCGGTTATTCACGATGATACGGTACCCCCCACCCCACCCCACATACACACGTATACAAAAAGTGGGGCGGGGGGAGAAACGGAAAGAATATACCAGTAGCACACCCCAGTTTTTACATGTACCTTTTCTAATTCTATTAGAAAACACATTGCTAGCTTTATGTATGACAATGCTGTAGCACAGCTACTGTCTAAATGTACAAAAATGTATTATATAACAATATAAGTGTGAAGTAGCCCTATCATTGCTGACCATTGCACCATTAATTTTATGACCACAATACAGCAGGACACCTCTGGCACTAGCCATGGTACAGCAGAAGTAGTAGTAGGGGAATGTTAGTCCTGCTTAGTCCTGGCATGGACAGAGGGAGGGATCTCTTTTTAATAACACGGGTCCCCCCCCCCCCCCACACACACACAGTCTTGAAGGAACCAAAATCGCTTGCAACCGCCCCATTTTGACCTATAATGAAATCCTGAAGACAAGGGGTCGGAAATTTTGCCCCTCCTCAACCTCCCATCGTTAAAAATGGCATGATTTCAGTGATCAAACACGCCATAGATGTAAAACGTTGGTGTAAATTATGGATTTTTATCAGAACAAGTAAGCCTTGTCTGGTGAAATCCTATTGATGTAGGTCAATAGGCCTAATCAATCAATAGACACTGTGGTCCAATGCATGCCCGAAGATATGTTGTAATCCCCATCTCTTGAGGTGATCGCCAATGGTCAGTAGTGAGAGAAAAGAACGGTTTCAAACAAATAAAAAGAAAAGTGCACCCCCACCCTGGATGTACCCTCCCCTCTTCCTCCTATGACCAAGTCAAGTGCAACAGGCCCCCACGCAGTGGTAAGTCTATGGCTGGCAGGCGACGTTCATTTAGCAAACCGACTCGCATACCATGGTCACACACAGACGCACACACTACACACTCACGCACCCACCCACCTACCTACCCATGTGGCAGTCACAACGCGGGTAGAGCGGCCAGTTACCAGTGTCAGAGTGGTAGATGTATGCTACCAGAGACAATACCCAGTCTACACACTCTAACCACAGCAGAGGCCTCTACCTATGGATTTTACCAGGATCCTACACTGGATTAAGTGTGATTGAACTTATAGCAAGCCTATACCCAGTGAGACCGTGGAGGAAGCATTGGCTACCCTGTGTATTGGGGTGGGAAACTTTACCACCCCCTCCAGTCCGCCCAGCTCCACGGTGGCCATACCAGTCAGGGGGGACTGAAAGCTTGTTGTTTGGGTCGGTCTGCTACCAACCAACCGCAGCCCAGTGAGGCAGAGGTAAGTGGGGTCTGGACCAAGTTTGTTGTGCTGTTTTATGAATGGCCTAATACAAAGGAAACTCCAGAAATAGAACATGTACATGTATAGGCCTTTTACCATAAATAAGGCATAAGATGCAGGTGATGTGTATTGGCTTAAGGGTATCAGGGAGTAGTTTGGAATTTTTGAATTAAAGGTGTACGCGTTGGTCGAGTGTGGCTTCAGGTAAGGCCGAGCGATAATATAGGCATTTCAATTAAACTGGCTGCACTAAATATGATTCAAAATAGTTTTATTAACAAGTATTCATCGACAATTTAGATGTGTATGCGTAGAGTTTTACTATGACATGCATCGTGATTTAATGACTAGGTTAACTTGTTTCTGGTCAGATGTCATATAGTTTAGTTATTTGTGTTGTTATTAATTCGTGTGGAATTTGGCCTCCATGATTCATCATCATTATCACCAAGGCAGACAGATAAACATAAAATAAACATGACATCTGGTGATCTATCCGGCTACTGCTTTCAATTTTACATATAAACCAATGGGGCCAGTGCCATATAGTATACTGTACCATAGACCTACACACTGTGTTAGTGTGTAGACTGTAGGTCTATGACTGTACCAAATAACTTATTGTACTGGTTACTGGAACGATGATCCCAAGGACCGATGATCCCACGGGAACGTTGATCCCATTTTCTCCTCCCCAGGAATCATGATCCCATCTTAAGGAACAATGATCCCACATTAGAATATCTCTTATTGCTTATGTTTACTGACCCATCTGCACTAGTATTCCATGATTTGTTGGTGATTTATGGATGGAAATTGATAGAAATGATTAATAATAATGATTAAATGCCAAGAAATGTCTGAAAATGATTTTCTTTAGACACTGCAGGCTACTTCTCTAGGCTGCTTACATACCCTACACATAATAGGCACAGTAATATCAGATTTTTAATGATTTGTTGATGATTTCTGCATGGAAATAGATAGAAATGATGAATAATTATAACTAATATGCAAACAAAATGTCCGAAATTGTCTGTACCTATAGAACTTGATCTATCATTGGAGGTTTTTATTTTGTAATCATTTTACATAGATGTATTTATTTTGTGTATATTTATTTTTTACTTATATTTCTTTTGATTATTGGGGATACATATCATTTACATGGATTAATCAAAGGGTTTCATGGATTAACAGACAAACTGTGAGTACTGTACCTACACACACATTAGCATACCGTCACTCTCAAATTCTTCCTAGATTTCATGGAAAACTCTTCATCTGATTACCACTTTGTCAATAACATGTTCAGAGATAAGATACAAACACAATATAGCCATATTTGAAAAGTGGGGCAATCATTTCGTTAAGATGGGATCATGGTACCTCAAAAGCTGGGATCATCATTCACGAATCATCGTTCCTTGGGGTCATCGCTCATGCAATCATTGTACTGTATATTTTATGTGGTTGAATGCTCAGGATTCCAGCTTGTCATCAACCAGGTCACAGTGGCGGATTTAGAGGGGGCGCCCCCCCCCCTTCCCTGAACTTAAGAGTTTACCTAATTCTTTTTACCCTAGAATTTAGCCAAAATTAGGGGCTAAATGAGGGGTGCGACCCCCCCTTTTCAAAATCCTGGATCCGAACCTGGGTCCATACAACAACGTACTGTGGTAATGTGCGATATGATACTATGACTGCCTATACATGTAATCATATATTCACAACAAATAGAATCCCTGATGCAAAATTGAATGTGCAATGACACTGTATGCTAGCTTTTCATCTGAGAATACAAAGTGCAATGACAATGTCAATAGATTAGACATGCAATACATTATGATCACCATTGGCCATGAGACTTGTGCTCTAGTCATGCGCGTCACCTACTTCCGTAAGGAAGCAGATGTATGAAGATATGTTATGGTCAGCGTCTGCATGCTGGGTGGCACAATCTCCCGTGTCAGGTTGCTGGTTCCTTCAGATCCCATGTCCATGACTGGTTCGGACATAGAAAAATTCATTGAATTCTTTACTGGGATTACAACTTACTGATATGGATATGATACATTTAATGGTATTTATTTTAGGTGGGCATATATTTTTTAGTAGAGTATTTCAATGTGGCACAATCTCCTGTGTCACAATAAACAAACCCAGACCCTGAATGAGACCATGTGGACACTGGAAGATATTCAGCCAATATGTCCCATCAATTATTCATGTTTACGTTTTTCTTAGGTTTAATATGTCAGTACAAGTGTTAGATCAATGGTCAATACTGTATTGAGGTAAAATTCATTGATCCATACACATGCACCACATGCCCATGCACCTTTGTTTATTGGCAATTCTAAGCCAGTTTGCAGTGCCATCTGTTGTATACATATTGAGATTGATTGTTGCGCCATCTAGAGGAAAATAAGCCCGCTGTCCCTGACTATACTACTCCCCTCAACTGTCTACAATCTTCAAACATAGGCGCGTTAATTACTTCCCGTGGCTCTAGCCTAGGACCATTGCTATAGACTGTGAGCGGGACTGGAGCTGGTTCTTGGTGACAGGCATTGATAAGAGCTGATAGGATGGAACCAGCATGTCCCTGGAAGTGGGTGTTACCCAGGGACAAGCTACCCATCATGATAGGTCTTATCAGTTGGGTTTACCTCAACCAGCGAAATTCAAAATGGTGGATACACAGGACGTCCATACTAAGGCCTATACCATACTATGATATGTATATAGTACGAATGGGCTCACTCTATGAATAAGTGCAATATACATCAACGTATGTAGATCGAGCAGTGGATACAGGGATAGAGTGACTATAGATCCATTATTGTTACAGGTATACACGACCACGTCAAGTAGATAATTGACTACACGCATCTTTCTATTGCTAAATGATTGAATATCACTGTGTAGTGACACAGACTGTAGCACACAGTCATCGTATAACGTGTATAGGCTATTGTATGCACGACAACACTTGTAGGGTATTCTCTACGAATGTAAACATGGAATACTGTTAGCAGTGGTTATGGTGAAGACTACAGTAGTCTAGATATTATTTCATGCGAATTTATAAATTAAAAAAGATTGATTATACACTCAGGGCAAGTATTCTACATGAACTGGAAAAAAACACAATTTATCCAGCCTCCAGAGTCATGGCTTGAAAACTTGAAATTTCGCGAGGAATGACATGCTAAAGGGTAGGTACTTTCTTTCTAGACTACTAAAAGACCTGACTCAAAGCACATAGAGAGAAGGGGGTGGGGATGTATGTCTCCAAAGTAAAATGTTGAGCCCAGTGCGTCAGTGAAGGTGACAGACATGTAAGAATGTCACAGTAAACTAGGTACAAACCTCCCACCCAAGATGGACCCTAGGACTTAACACATCCCTAAAAGGACCATTGGTATGTGACCCGGTATTTGGCAGACCTATGCAACATACCCTGCCTGGCCACCTACAATTACATAAAGCCCACTGATATAGCCACCAGGTATTATTAGTGGGGCAGGGGTGGGGTAAATGGGGGTTGGGTATTTTATAAAATGGGGTAGTCCATATGCAGGAGTGATGCCTTCATTGAACATGACGGCATTCATCAAATTCCTGTTAACTACATTGGCAGAAGTTGTGGAATTGGGTTTTTGTTCACTGCAGAGGAGAAGCACTTGCAATGCTCATCTTGTAGATTGGATGGTATTTTTCGTTGTTTTGCGGTTGTACATGTAACATGGGTTAAAGTCTTACTGTTGCAAATTCTACAAACCATATAATGCATGACCTAAGCATCTGTGGACTGTAAAACATGAACTGAGCCTGTGTTTTGGATTGGTAGCATGATAAGCTATCGATCATTATAATGATACCTTATCACTATAGTATCCAAGTGAGTAAGCCATTTATCATACAGAGATATGCATGCCCCATGCATTATGCAATAGGATGATGACTATTAATGGTTATTAATATATATTAGATCAATGCATACCACTACAGACATTATCCCATGTTCTGCGTGCTATGGATTTAATACAGTGTGTATGGCCCTACATCTGTCAATCAAACAATAGAAATATGCTGGGTATGCCCTGGAGGACATGGGCTCCAGGTGGGGTGAAGAGGGTGGGAGGGGAGGGGATCAAGGACCCCATGGTGTGAGTTTAGACACAGGACCTCTCCAGGTAGTATTAGATCCAGGATCCACCCCAGGCCACATGGTGAAGGCTGACCAATGAGTGGTTGGCCATATGTTGACCAAGGAGCAGTACCAAGCCAGGCCTGGGTATAATACCACTTCTCCTCACTCCACCTCTCCCATATTACAAACCCTTACCTCTTAATTCCCAGGCCCCAAGCATGCACGGGTAGATGAAGACACAATGTCATGTTTAAATTGTATTGAGATATGACTTAATATTGGTCATCCTTAATATATAGTGTGCCATGAAATAAAAGTTAACCCTATACTGAATTAATATCTATAAGTATCAATTGAAATAGAACCAACATCTAATGTGTTTGTATTGGCTGATTTACAAGGCATTTATAGTATTGTGTCTGTTTGGAAACAAGCTGACCCCAGATTTATTTGGTACTCAGTTCGAGTACATATTATACCAATACAATTGTGGTGATAAATTCTTAGCTCAATTTCCTGTACCTGTACTTTATGTGGCGCCCTTTATGTATATTGGGGTGCAGAGTCCTCCCATTATCTGTCCATATAAAGCCGTCCTTCCCCAATGCTGAGTAAGGCATTTATGGGAAACAATAGTCGTAACTCACTGTAAGTGTTAAATGGGCTGGTGTTAAAAAGCACCTTTGCTGGGGTCGGTTTTGTTGGAGTGTGGCATTTATGCTCTGTGAAGTGTGGAGAGAGCCAAAAGACTCAGGTAGTTCTTGTTTAAACCTTGGCCACAGGACCGTAGTGTTGTTTACATGTGACGATGACCTGGCTGGATTTCAGTACTTGAGGTCTGAGTTGTCTGGTCTATGGTTCATGACTGTCAGAGCATTCATTATCCAGGTTATTAGACTGAATGATAAATCATATTATATTATATGTTGACTGAGGAGAAACATGGACTCTAAGCTCGGCTGTCATATTATCTGACTCACTTATTAGACTCATGTAAAAAGTAAGCCAGTTTTGTGATGGTACAAAATACAACCCCTGACATCCCTCTCAAAATGTGAGTATCAATAACAGGGATGGATTGCCCCCAGTGGACCTGAGCTGCTCATAGTGGTGAACCCCGAGCTGCTCTCTGTAGGTGTAGGTTTGCTGTCTTTGTTATCCAATGCCTGTCACTCTGTGTAACCTGTTCTACCCCTGGGACCAACATGACTCTGGTATGTGGGGAATGGTTTCATGACCTAGTGTGAGCAATAGGCCAGCTACTCAGAGCAGATGCTTCTGAAGCACATGTTTGCCTAGGGGCAAGATGAGTAAGCAGATACTAAGAACATATTGAAATAGGGTAATTCAAGGGAAAGGAATAATAACTTAAACAAGTAATGATTATGTATAGATCTATGTCTGTATCATCGGGAACTAAACTGGCATCTTGTTTAGTACTATACATTTCATGTGTTTGCAGATATGTAAAGAGTGGGACAAAGGCGAGGACTTTTTCCTTTAGAAAGGGGCGTGGTCATTTTGAGTTCCGGACTTGCTGCATGGACTTTGTTCTGTAAATTAGCAGTAAAATACCTAATACCTCGCTTTGTTCATGTATTATATTCACCCATGACTCACTAACCCGTCTAAAAAGTCTAGTATTGTGAGTAGCTATTGTAGTGCAATGTAGTCCACAGCATGAAGACCAGGGGCCAACAATAAATGACTAAATTAGCTCTATCAACAAACATATGGACATAGAACCACCACTGGTCCTGTCATTCACCTTATCTGGGATCCAGGCGGTGGGAGATGATCCTCCCTTTGATCCCGACACGGAGAATACTCCTAAACGACAAATCTGCATGGTCACCGCAGTCTAATACTGATTTAGGTATTTGGGATGGAGGTGGATTGGGGTCTTAAGTCCCGGGGAATACCATGATGTTTTCCTGTCATAAAGCACTACCAACTAGGTAGTTGCAGTCCTTTTACAATAAACAGGGTCATGGTTTTGAGGAACTTAGGTATTGCAAATGACTAGCAGAGTGTATGTCTTATTTTCATCTACATTATGATTAGACGAGACTTTTACTGTGCTCAAAGCGCATTGCATTCATGCATGCTAAACTAAGCTATTGCTTGGGTATACATTCAGGTTCTGGTATATTACATTCGGTCTACATTCAGACTGAATGATTTACAATATAAAATATTCCCATCTCAGCCTTTGTTACTTGTTGTATAATTTGTAATTTATCACTCTGGGATTCCCCTAAGCCATAATGCCTCCCCCAATCAATAAAAGTGATGACAGAATGATTGGATTACAGGTACGCAACAAAAGGCATGTGTGGTTGTATAGATTATTTCTAGTCACCTTATCATTATTTCCTGATTAGGGAAGGTTAAATGGACATTATCCTGGATCCATTATCTAACAGCTGATCCAAATTAGTCTTATTCTTGCCTGGGGGTTGTGCCAATATTTACCAGGTTTTCATAACATAACATTAGGTTACGTAGGAATTCCTATCATGGTCGGTTTCAATCCCTACCCATGGTCCACTGTGAAAGAGTAGGGGATAAGGCTTTGGACGATAATCCAGGCATTGACCCAGAAGTGTATAGGTAATCCTACACATTCCAACCACAGAACCAGTCCCACACACCGTCACCATGCATAGTTATAACGATAGACTTAATGCTAACATTTGAGTAATTAATAAATGTCATGTCACATCAATGTGAGTGCCAGTCATGTACTGTAGTGGTCACACAAACCAACCCATGCATCGTCTTTCAAATTGATACATCCTAATGTGAATCTGATTAGGATGAGCAAGTCACATAGGTTCACGCACACATCACAATCGATCAGAGGTTTGTCCATTTATTTTTATTACAGTTCATGTTATATTTATATTATGTGTTGAGATATACTTTTTATTGAAATGCATATAATTTACCATATCTATTGTGTGTTTGAATGCCTGCTAGTTGGTTTCACGTGTAGCCTCGATCCCTGGTTAATAGATTACATGTCCCCACCAACAACATGCCACTTGAGCACCATATTTGTCAGTAATCAAGCTAACATTATACAGACCGAGAGCACATTCCAAAGTATATGTCCTATTGCGCAGGGCCCATTACAAATTTTGTCAATGGAGAAGCATGTTAATGCATTCAGTAGCTCTATTTCAGGCATTACAGGGGACATACATGTATTCCGTAGCAGTCATATACTGTATCCCTAGTGTAGACTACTTGAATTTCTCGGGCTTCCCTAGCTCACTTAAAAGGGCCTATTTCTCCTGTTTCCTATCCCCAAGGGATGTGTGTGGTGCACATATGCGCGGGCACTGACACATTCCCCTGTGAAATTGTGTAATGTAGTTGTCGCCATGAATATGACCTTAGCTGTCGAAATGGCATTAAACATCTATTACTCACTCACTCACTCACTCACTCACTCACTCACTCACTCACTCACTCACTCACTCACTCACTCACTCACTTGAATTTCTTTGGAAGAGTAGTTGCTCCAGGGACCCTGCTTCCTCCAAGTGGCCAATGCTGACGGCTTCATACATGCACACTGGGGCAGTGCAAATGGTATAATAAAGTAGGTTCCACCTGTGTTATTAGTAAGGATATACTGTGTTATTCATAATATGGATCACCGATGTTTCATGTAGTTATGTCTGTGTTAATGATACTTAGATAGATAAACAACTACAAGTGTACATCCCAAAATATGTTAGATTCTAAAGACATTCATAAACACTATAAAACGATGGTGGTTTGACAGAATAGACATTGCAATCAGCAGAAGTTGGTACTTCTCCTAAGATTGTAAGATACACTGCTTAAAGCAGAATTGAACTGACCCCCCCCCCCCCCATGGTTTCGTAGCTATTATATGTTTGTGACGGGTTACTTGTAACTCACACTGAAATCCTCCCTAAAATAGCAACAAATGGTTGATTTTAAATGTCAACAACAGAGGGCACCCCTATATTCAAAATACCAAGGATCAGTTATTATCGGATTCAACCAGGTGGTAGACACTAATCCCAGCAAATCAGCTAGAATTGTATTGATACTGAATGCTCCCTGATTGGTCCAATCTCCACTTATTGTGGATCATTTAGCAGATGGAGCTATGTACAGCACCTGTCAGTATGGCTATATTCCTAGTTTTCTTTTCACAAACTAACTTCTCAAGTCTTCAATGCATACTCATTGATAGAAGAGAAAGCATGGAAAGATAAGTTACAATATGATAACATTTATAACTACTATAATCCCTGGAAATTTTGAATCGCAAGCCTATAATTTCAGTCAGATATCACTACTGCCTAAGGTAACCTATTTGACTACCAGATTTATGGGCAAATCCACAGGTCATTTTTGAAATATTCTTTCATTCTTGATTGCCGCTCGTTCCAATTTCCTAAATAACACTGTTATAATCATAGCCCTTTATGAAACAGTCATTTAGGACATGGCCCACACTCCATGTGAAGAGCAATGTGACGTAGGGTGTGGCTAGCAAATACCAAATGTAACACTTGCCAAAGTGCTACTCAGACCGTGCTGATATTTACTTTTTGCTAAGTATTGTGACCTCCTCATTGGGACCAGTAATTTCAGTGCTGTTTATAAAAGTGTCCACATTCAAGCGTTATTTGTGTTGCTTGCGGGTTCTAATAATTAGAAAATCGAATTGGCAACATCTGACATTTGAGTGGATCAATACAGAGAAATTCCTGCCTGATGTCTGTGGATATTCCTGGATCGATATTTAACGCCCATCCAACTCCGCAATGATAAGCTACGTGTATGTGCAATGATCCAGTCATTCACAAATGTAGACGGAGGTATATAGATAAATAAGATATATTCTTTGAGGCCACAAATGTCAATCATGTGTAAATCAAGGGATATAGTCTTGTAAGGCATGATTAAAGTGTTCAGCAATATGGTGGCATTTAGGGTAATTGCCCATGTGTCTATTTGAACTTGTTGACAGACATCTGTAGATGATAGCACTAATTGGCATACCTGAGGTGTCTAACCATCACCCCAGACAGAACATTAAGAGGTACATTGCCATTCCGAGCCCCCGGTAGGAATGTAAACAGAAGTGGAATGGATATAAGCGTAGCATTCCTTAACAATACATCGCCTGGACCAAGGTATCTCAAAAGAAAGATATGAGACCATTAATTAAGACTTATTGAACACTGACTACTGAACATGGTAATCTCTCAGAACTTCACCTCTCTGCTTTGACCAGGGCATTGATTCAAAATAATTATACAAATATTACAGTGGGGCCCGGGGAGTGGGGCTACCCGTCTGTGGTGTGTTTGTGTCTCTCTGTGGACTCAGAGTGTGAATAGACGAGTGCAGAAGCAATCAGAACAAGGAAATACCTTCACTGCGGATCTCAGCGGAAGTTGGAGTGTGAGGCGCCCTCTAGTTGCAAGCATCAGTGTGTTTGATTAGGGGTTACAATAATCCTTTATTAATGAATTTACTGACAAATTTCACATATTTCTTGGCACTAGACTCTGCACACTATTTGTCCCTACTCGTCGAGACTACTTCAGGTCGACGTCGACTTCCCTCTTGATGCATTGGAGGCAAATCCTTTATGTTGTTCAGCCCATTGTTGTTTCTTTTGTCTTCGACAAAGGAATTCAAATCTCAACAGTGATAGAGGGTAAGGTTTTGCAGCTCTATCCCGGCCGCAAAATGTTCCAGCCGTGCAGCTTTGAATCCCATCGAAAATGCATTCCTTTCCATTGGTTGCCTGGTGCAAAACGCGTCTGCTGACGACAGGATTCAAAACCGCGTGGCTGGAATGGAAGGTACGGACCGTTGTACCAACCAATAAAGCACAATCTACCCAATGGAAATGCTCCAATCACATTTGGATGCGGAGACAAAGGCTAGAGCTTGCTCTACATCCTCGAACTCGTAATGATGGAGCAATGACAACTTGTCCATGTTGTTGTCACAGTAACTTCTACCTTGTACTTATTATTGTCACTGACAAATCGATGTTACCCTTCCATATAATGACAACAGCACACTAGAAAATCAGTCACATCTGTTTAAGGTACAGGACAATATGTACAGATGCTGAATTGGGATGGTTGATTGCACGGTCTGTTGACAATGAGGACCGACCAATGCCTGTGTTGGGTGCTTCAAACTTGAATTTCTCCTTTCTCTAGATCACGTTCCCTCTCAATACCAAGGTCTAGGCCACATTCCTGTCCAACCTCCATCTCTTTCTCTCCCCACACACTGTAGCAAAGGCTCAGACTGTGTTTGTCAGACTCTAGTTTTTACTAGACGGGTCACGTGACCCCAGTCTAACCCGTGACCCCTGGGTGAAGGGCCCCTGACCCAATAGAAGAGCTTGTGGGTCTAACCGCAGACATCTACCCAGCCCCTCCCTCCTCCATGTGGCTCCTCCAGTGCCAGACTCCAGGCTCTAGGGCCATAAAGATAATCCAGGGATCCAAACCGGACATACCTACATCCAGCTGCAGATAAGCCGCAGTGTTTGAATGCTTTAGACCTACAGGCCATTTTCTGACTTGCCCAGTGGAACTCTGAAATTGAAACAAAAAATCTTTTAAAATCTATACATGAATCTGATCTTGCAACATAGATCTATACAAATTACATTTGAGGTCATGGGTCACCATGCGCCTCGGACACGGCCTGTTCTAGGCCAGTCCCTTACATTTTTGTAGTGTGAATATTTTATTTTGCTGTAGGATCTGACACGACATTTTATAACCCAGTACACGTATTATATATCATGTTCGAGGAGGGCACCCACCACAGCAATGTCCAATGACCTGTGGTTTAACGCATTGCACCAGAGCTGCAAACATCTCCGGTTGTTGAATCAATTCTCCAGCTTGGGACAAATCTGTGCACGTTACCGTGTTAGCTAAACATGCAAACATGTGTGCTGCAGTGTGTTTTATGCTGGTGTCTTTTCTGTCTGGCTTATTCCCTGTTACACATAGACTATACTGTCAAATTGGTACAAGAGACATGCACATATAATCCTTGCATGACCTGCTTTGGGGCAGGGTGAATATACCGGGTAAGACTTAGAATTTGGTATGGCTTATGCAGTCATTCTTTGGGGTCACTATGTAGGTGTTTTCTAGCTGTTGGTTTGTAGATGATGTTCTAGGTTACAGTATTTCGAGGTAAACAATGAAGTTGTCTAGTAACGATGCTAATCTAAAACAACAGAAGATGTCCAACCTATAAATGCTGGCTTGTACCCTACATTGTACTGCATCGGTCAAGCAGATGGCTTATTGGTGGCCATCCACATGTCAGAGGGGTACTTATCATTTTCAGAGATAGTATCAAGGGTCTGACATCGTTAAGTAGTATATGCACATTGTCTCTTGAGACTCCCAATCCCCTTAATGGATGCCTTATTAAGTCTGAACAAAATTTCAATAGCTGCATTGGTGTTCGTAATTCTGCATGTACCTGTCCCATTCAGAAGGCCTACTGTCATGCTTCATCTGAACATGCTAGAGTACAGCAATACCTCCTTTAAATTATACAAGTATGTCATATCATAACCATAAAATACAAATATGGTGAAAATCATTTTGTAACAATACCCCCCCCCCCCATAAGCATCAATCTCCCACACAATGGATAACTACTGGTGACAGGGGGGGGGGGGCAGTAGTGGACATAGATTTGCCTCTTGTGGAGATCGTGACCAGGGTTGGGACAGGGCTGGACCCCAGGGGGTAGTGGCGTGTGTGTTTCCCCACACCCTGCTCGTCACTGCTGTTTGCACGAGCATTGTTCCCTCTAATCCCGGCCTTCAATAGGGACATAGGCGGCCACAGGGGTCGTGTTAAGCCCAGTGAGGCCGGTTACCTGGCGCCAGTTGGGGCCTGTCATGCTAAGTCAGCTCCTCGTTACAAGGGTGGACACTTGTGTAAAAGGCCAGTGGACACCTCTTGTTCCTGGGTCTTGGAGGTTAATGAGATGAGAAATGAACTATTGACTGCTCTGTGTCCTTACTGTCTTCCTCCCTTCCCCACCTGTCCCTCGGCAGTCTCTCCATCTCATATCACTATCTTGGTTGGGTATATGTTTGAGGATCTGAAAAAAATTGAAACCTCACCCCAAACTTACATGTACCAATCACCAGCGAAAAGAAGTATTTATGTCTGATAGACTGACAACAAAATTGGTCCATGAAAGAGACACAATCAGATATCAACCCTGTGTTGATAGATATCCAGGCGCTAACCCAGAGCTAGAGATAATTTGTTTATCTCTGATTCTACATTTTTGATAATCAACCAGATCCCCAGTAACTAGCCCTCAAGTTTCAGCCTCCCCCGAGTGAACATAGTTGAGTGACAGGTCCATTTGTGCCTATACACCACTGCAGCCACATTGTTGTTGGAGATGTGTATTGGTGAGAAAAGGTGGGCCAATGCCAAATATAGGAGGAATCCAATCTTAACGTAGCTCTCTGTATTGAATACTCTCAATTCAATCCTCAGGTACATTCATTCCCGATGTCCATTGCCTGATCTCCAGGAGGGATCACTGTATATAGTACCCTGACGGTGGATGAGATGTGTGTTGTACAGGTAGCAATAGTGATGATATAGATACTGTGGTCATCAGGTAGCAGTGACCACCGGGCGGCATATACCTTCTCATTAAGTAGGCGTGGTGGTGGTCAGTGCTGGAGATGACCACTTATAGACTGACCACCCTGTCAGTCTGTACTGGTCAACTGTGGGAAGGACACTGGGTACTATACTGAGGATTTATACCTGTAATTAAGGTATCTACATCTCCAACCAATGTGACTGGTGAATCAGAGCCAAATTAGTGACATATTTGTGTTTCACATAATGAAAGAATCCACATTCCTCCACTAATCGAGAAAAAAACCCTAGAAGAATATCATCTTCCATCCCTTCATTGAAGAGTTCACAGTAAGACCCCCCCTCCCTTGGTGCCATTAGTAAGAGGTTTTGTAGGGGAAGATGGGGATCAAACTAGATCCCTATTAGATGTAGCATTTCACAGCTACTTGCTAGTTGGATCCCTGGCACTCGTCCAATCCACCAGTGACATAATGTCAATGACTTGTACATAAACTAGACCACTGGTTGTAATGAAGCTAAGAGTTTATGATGGTTACAGAAACTGCAACACGATGCACACAATGGTGAGGACTAGGTCATCACAATGCTATAAGGTAGTAGTTCCTGAATTCAGTAACCAAGATGAGCTCAAACAGAATGTGATTCACCTATCATGTATAATTGTTAGAATGTAAGCCTGTCTACCTTGTCCAGCAGTTGCCCTGGAATGTCAACCAAACTGGACTACGTGATTGATGATATCAATTATATATGCAAACTAACATGTTTGTAGGCCCTTATTATTCAGACCAGATACATCGAGGAGATGCAGTCTATGTAGACCTCATAGCTGTACAATCAGGCATATCAGAGGTACATGTACATACATATGCGTAGATCAGTAACTGTTATCTCCTCTCACCTGAAGTTACCCTCTCCCACATAGTGCAGAGGCACTTGGGTGAGGGGTAAATGATGGCGGCAGCCCTACTCATCTATACCTTTACTAAGTAGACACCACTCAACACACAACACTCCAAATGATAATATATCACACAACGTCATATAGGCAGAGGGAATGTATCAACCATAACAGTTCATACATGCCTATAATCAGATAATAGGAATACTGAAATGAGATTCACAGTTGTCATATAGCTAATATTTCTTAACGATCTATTTTGATATGATAGGAGGAAGCATGTCAAATATGTGTACTATCTAAAATGCATTGATATTATAACCCATCCCTTATCTCTCATATTGAATGGAAGTGAGATATATACCACCTCAATGCCAACTGCAGACATAGATATCTACATCTATGAATACTTTTGAGATTACTCTCTTGGGACATTGATGGTCTATTGAGATGTAACCGATAGAAAGGTATGTTCCATTGGACACCTTAGTGCATACAGATAGCATTACGTCCCTGTTAATCTATAGATAAAATCATATCGATGGGAACTGCACACAAATCACAGGTATATAGAACAAAACCGTGTGATCTACCTGGTTTTACCCTAAGGATATCCTGTTCCTAGACAACTACATGTACCCACTGGAGATATCGCATGTTATCCGGCCATTAGTCTTCATGAACTCCTCTCTTAATCACCCCATAGTGTCTGGTAATCCTGAAGAGGTAGACACTCTTAGACAAACAGCTTATGTGGAGTACCATATACAACAGTACCAGCTAACCATACACAGCATGTAAGTCAACAGAACACATGTAAGACATGAAAGATTTGTATTGGTATTTGGAATATCTGTTCTTCACTAAATGTGCTGCAATATTTCATCAGTGACTTTGCTTGTGTCAATAAGGTTGTTTTGAATTACCCGATTGTATGCATAATGCTAGACTAGTTTGAATTAGATAATGCCAGGCTAGTGTAATGGTTAAACTATATAAAGGACCGAATCGACACTGAGAGGGAAATGGCAAATTCATGTTCATCAACTAGGAGAGAGACAAAATAGAGATATACATGTACATAGTTTTAGATCCAGTGTTTTCCCAGTATAGTGACTGTGAATAAAAAAAAAGATATTGTTCTTCTGTTTCTCCCAACCTTGGATAGAATGTCAGGTTAAGTTAAATTCAGCAATAATGAATGTTTATATTGAAGGAGTATCAGTCCGATCAGTACTTCCGGGACAGCAACAAAAGGTTAACTCCAAAATAATTCATTCCATTTATAGTGTAGGGCACACATTCTGACGTACACCAGAATCGATTGGATTTATTACTACCATGGGTGGGTGGATCTAGAATCAGACCACAAAAACCCTGTCTAATTTGATGCCATAAAGCAAGGGGAAATTTCCAGTGGGTGCTTTCTGGTTGTATGATAAAGAGAGGGGCTTTTGGCCTCTCTTATTGAATGGTCCAGTATTTAGGGACCACAGACAGATGCGGTTTTAATGGGAGGAGTAGTGGGGTAATAAGGGAAGGTGGTGACAAACTCACCTGGTTCTATAGCCAAGGTGGAATTGTCCAGGTGGGGCGAAAATAGGTGGATTTACTATACTTTACACATCAGTGAGAGTGTATGCTAATTGGCGGCAGGCCTTATTTTCTCACCTGGGTTTGCTACTGTACCAAGTTGTGGATAACAGGTCTGGTAATTTAAATTGATTATAAGAAGGGAATGTTTTGTCTGAAATAACTTAAGCTCTTGTGGTACCATTACTGGCCTCTCACACCTTAACAGATTCGTGGAAAGCTTCAGTGATTAAGGTCTATGTATATAAAAAACACATTTCAAGTGCAACAACAAAGTTTAAATAGCAATCAGGCAGATATGACTCAATCGAGTGTAAAATAAAATCTTCACACATAAAGGAATATTGGGGTGTTTGCAGCAAATACCACTCATTAGCTGTCTGACATTCTCCATTATCTGCTCAGTGGGCCTTTGGGAAATTACCCTACACCCTGTTGAACCTGATAATCTCCTCGATGGCTGAAACCTAGCAATTACCCTTCTGCATCAGTGCTAAAATCAACAGGAATTGAGGCATTTGTAACAGTTAAAGACTTTACCAGCCTTAAGTTCTCAGAAGTGAGTCTCTGGTTAGGTTTGCACCCTACAAGGTTCAAGGCCAGAGTTGGGTATGTGGGCAGGAGGGCTGACTTCAAGTGACTGGTCAGTTGTATGGTCAGTGTTGTGTTCAGCCAGGTGAGTAGTAAACATGCGCCTTGGGGATGTCTTTCAGGTCTGACCCCCTGCAGTGTCCTGCTGCCTCAGGTATGAACATGCATACCAGTGCTGGAGGTCCCTAGAGGCTAACAAGTCAGGTGTGGCCCATGTTAGTTATGTTGTATACATGCATTTGTCTGCCTGGCTTACATGAAGGCTGGAGATAGGCCTCAAGAAGTGCAGCACTACCTTGTGGAATTTTCCTTAGGGCTAGTCCTATCTTCCTATAACTAAAATACAGCATTCCTCAGCTGATGAAAACCACTAGTAGTGAGTTATTGGAGTAGTGGTGATCTATAGTCTAGAAATTGTAATATTGCAAGGTGGCAAATGCTCAATTTTAAAGACTCTTTGTTGGTCCCAGGCTAAAGCAAAGGGCTTCTCAAATTAAATACTAAGTGAACCTGTGCGTCATACTATCAGACAGACAAGAAACAACCCTTAGGGACTCTTTCATAGGTTCAATGGTTGAACTCATGTAGTCCCAAACCCAACCTATTTTTACCGGCCACTAACCATATCCTAAGTACGTTAAGAACATCAAAGGAGGTGGTTTGTTGGGACAACATAGAGGCCGCACCATAGATACAGTTTCAGGTGTTTGGTGGGTGGACATTTGTGAGGCAATGGTCCATGAGCACCCCTCCCCTACATCTTCCATTCCGTCACCCACCTGACACTGGTTCTGACCAGCCCGAATGGACAGCCAGCAGGTATGAGGGATGAAAGAGTCTTCAAGGGAAAGGAATTTACTCTTAAATGCAATAGACACCTTATAGTTCAGAGGCCATTTAGGAAAAAGAAGAGATGTAATAATGGAGGTATGGGTCAGCACCCTCCTTATTGTTGGTCGGTGAGAGGCGAAGGAAACCCTAAAGGGTATTAAATATACCTATCACTTTTGATTTGGTCAACACTTGTCGACATCAAAAGGGAGATCCTTCTGCATGGAGATCTAATTTACATACATGTAATACTATCAGACTTGACCGTACGTCATTTAAATATAACTTCAAGGGAGGCTATGTCCATTATGTCTGCATTAAAAACTCATAAATTTGACAATTAGTCCAATACCTATTCTTATATTCCCATGCTCAAAGAGCGTCCTATAACACCGGATATTACATGTGTATCAGAGTATATGGGGTCATGATTGCTCAAGAAAAGTATGACAGAGCAATGCTTTGTGGGTCTAATTATTCCCCTCCTTCCTTGATAATCCTCAGAATAAGCAGACTTGAGATTATCCTCCTTCAAAAGATCCCTTAGTGCCATTGTTGTCCCAGCAGTTTGTACCTTTTATATATCAGCTTAAGATGGCCCTTAGGTCATAGGATCCACAGGTATATGTATGAAACCACTTAAATAGCCTCAAGTTTAACAGGAATAACAGGGTAAAGGGGTGAAGGGTCTCGGTGAGCTTTATTCTGGCTTTGTTAAGACATACAAATACTGGCTCTCCTGTTGATACCAATGTTCTGAGGGGGAGGTTTTGAGACAGAATTTAGGTTAATTTCATAAATTACCGAGTGTATACGGGCTTCCCTAGCCCACTTAAAGGGGTCTATTTCTCCTCTTTCCCATCCCCTCGGGATGTGCATGGTGCACATATGCGCGGGCACTGGACATTCCAATGTGAAATTGTGTAATGGCGTTCTCGCCATGAATATGACCTTAGGCTTAGCTGTCGAAATGGCGTTAAACACCTATTATTCACTCACTCACCGAGTGTATAATCATGCACTTCAAATTGTTCTCTTCCTAGGGTTTCATGTCCAAGGTACAGGACACTCAATACTTATCGTAGATAGCTATGTAACACGATCTGCGAAAATTGTATTGTAGTGCAGGGATACTATATAAAACCCCTTTTCCCCCCAGAATATATTTTGGAACGTGAGCTTGAATGTCTAGTGTGGGTGTAGCCATTTTTTTCAGGGATGTAAGTCTTCAGGATTTATCAGGATTTCCTGATTTCTGAAAATTTTGAATGACATGTACTTTCCTTATACGAGTGGTAAGGAGGGATGTTTGGAAAAATAGAATGCTTTTATATCAAGTAAATGTTTGGCTTCCTGATTTTTGCCCATGCCTGACTTACATCCCTGCATAATGAAAACACCTTGAAGATACTGAAGAAACCTTCAAGTCCTGGGGCAGATTTTGAGGTTTGATAAAGCAGCAAAATACAAAGACTACTGCAACTGTTGGCATACCTGTTGCAAGCACCACAAAATGGTTGCTAGGTAACCTCTCGGGAATTAAACCGATTTCACGGTCCTCCCTTGTGCAGCCCTGGATTGCTAGCTGGGATATGGGACAGGTCGTGAGGTGGGCTCTGGGCAGGCTAGGAGACGGGGGGGGGTAGAAGAGAGGTAAACAGGTAAAGGAGGTGGGGGGGGGGGCTTCACTGAAGCACCGACCCGTATTTCTGCCCGATTTTATGGTTTCTCTCAGATGGACAATGGGTAAAGAATGTGCATAGTGTAAATACCGTCATGCTCAAATCTCGTCCTCTTGACCCCCCAACCCCATCCATCACCTCCTTCTAATTTCTTGTAAAATCACGTTTCATTCTACGTGTTGTTGTGGTTGCTATTTCTGACATCCAAGGGAATTCAGTTTTTTTCCAAGGTCAGATCGTAGGACATGGAGAAAAACGATTTTGAAATTTCATTTCTACACCACCGAAGTTTGAATCTTTATTTTACGCAGTTGCTATAGTATAAGTTTTAAAATATATTGGTAATGAAAGAATCATGGTAACTGCGTCTTATGATGACCCAATACAAGAATTTATAATATATAAATAATGTAAAATAGTAAAGAAGGTAGGCATGTTAAATAGATGTTGTAAATAGTCCCCTGGTACCTGTACTCATGACAGGTGTTAATTAGTTAACATTCCTCCTCACCTGTCTGTCACAGGTATTGCCATCTGTCACTGAGCCCTGCCCGGGACCAACACGTGTCTGACAGTCTAATATCTACCAGATATGTACAGACATTCCCGTAATCCCAGTTAATTGCTGAACATTTAGGTAATTTACCATAATTATTATCCAGGCAATGAATTGATACACTTCCCAGTGTATTCCAGGCATATGAAATCACTACCCCCAGGTCCCATACTGTTATTGTAGGTGTATTTCAAGCGTACACAGAAACTGAGAATTTGGCATGTAGAATGGTTATGGAATTCATGTATTTTTCTAGGTATTCCAGACACGTAAGATAGAATCACAAATTAAAGCTATAAAAAAAAAATAAGAGTGCATCTTAACCTCATTCACAAAACTTCGCTTAAAAAGTGACAGTCAGGATTTCCTAATTGCACTACCGTTTTTCTTTTTGTAATATTATTTTTCTCCTTATCACAACCATGGTTCTGTGTGACTGGGACCTTTATCTCTATATCCTATACAAAGTTGTGAAAACAGAAGCCAACTGAAGCTGCAGTGGTCAGGATTTCTGCGGGCCTACAGAAAAAAGCAACTTTGGGGATAAACCATGCCTTGGGGTAAACAATAGGTGTCAGGACTTCAGTGGCAGTGCTAAACAGCCCCTTTGAAGTTTCCTACGTCATGTTTTCCCAGGCCAGGGTGTGTCACCGATTAGCGGGCCATGGTATACATATTGCATCAACTTTCCACAATATTGTTCTTCTCCTGTGGCTGTTAAGTGTCCAGCTTTAGTAGCACTGTATAAGTCCATGCTTGCATACTATGTAGAAGTGGAGGGTGGGGATATAGAGTATTGGGAGGGGGGTGGTATGAGGGCCCCTGAAACCACATTGAAAGAAGCTCAGGACATTCCTGACTTCCTGGCATGGACACACTCTACATTCTAAGCTGATTACCAGGCTAGGTAACCACATGAGAGGCATTTCTATTGTGAGATTCAGGAAAGAAATGTTGAGACATTGTGTCAGCTCCCGGTCGTGATTTCCAGGAGATAACAGTGATAGACTCACTTCAGGAAATGAAATCAGATGTATGATTATGCATGTAATGATATAGACTAGAGGTACATTGATTTGAATATATTTGTAAAATAAATAATAAAATTGTAATTCTCAAACGACAGTTTATATTGAATCGATGGAATACCGATTTCCCATTTACATCCTAACTATCAGTGTCTTAAAATAAGTTGAATATGAATAAAAATGATTGTCGTCAGTGGTAAGTGACTTAATAAACAAAAAATAATGTAAAACCATATTTCCTTATAGAGATAAATAGGAATTCAAGAAGAACATGGGTCACCAAGTCAACTGTCATGTGACAGGGTGAGGGTTCGTGGTTTGCCCACCAGACGTCTGTGCTAGTGGTGTATATTAGTATGTATGTTTGAGGGTGCGTGGATTGTAGAGGTGTGTGTGTGGGGGGGCTATATCTATATACTGTACTCATCCAGGTGAGAGAGGGGGGAGGTGGTGGTGGGCCCTGCTCAGGAATGTCTGTCAGTCACCCATTGGGAGGAGGGGGATGGTGGGGGCTCTGCAGGTGTCTTGTGTATAGCTTTGGTTGTACAGGGGCTTTAAGGGTGGAGGGACACCTGGAGGGGGTGGGTAGGTAGGTGGGCACAGACGGCCTTAATGGTGACATTCCTGGCCGCGCAATCAGTTGGACAGTTGGTAGGCAGGGGTACACAAGTAACCACATCTCCCCTTTCTCCCCCAGTTTGGATATACCTGGAGAACTAAAAGATACAAGTTTTACCTTCAGCAAGGTTCCCACTCACATACTGTGCCATGGAGGTTCTAGCTGGAACATAATGCTTTCTAACAGTTATGTAATACACGCACTTGGATCAAACTTGTTATAAACACATCAGGATATCACCCTAGTGCCTCACCTGGAGCCTAAACAAGAGGCTTTTGCATCGTCATTTAGATGAAAACCATAAAGCATTAACAAAAGGAATTGATAGCTCACACTAGTCAAGTAATTCGTATTTAATGTGGGATACCCACAGTGGGGATTTTGACTTACTATGTCCCATGATATCATCACACAGGAGGGTTTATGATCTCCACACAGGTAGGCATAGTATTCATGTATATTGAGTCACCTGTGTGTCACCTCAAGTCTATTTAAAAGATACATGTGTACAATTTTAGTTCTCTTTGCTACTGCCATCCACAGTCACTATTGTGCTACAAGATTGATTCATGGCCCATGGCGTAGGCGTATTCATAAGGTAGATGTATGAGGATGGCACAAAGATTACAACCAGGGATCCATAATGTTGACAGTAGGATTGGTGTGGTTTCTTAGTGATGACAGCAAGGCAGCAAATTGGGGGAAGTCAGGTTTAGGATTCATATTGGTGTGGAGTGTGACTGTAACTCCCTGCAATGTGCCTAGGGTATTATGCATGATGTATTGTGGATGTGTATTGGGAGGGGAGGGGTAAAACCTATGTATCCTGGTATGTGTATTACAGTTCTTTGCCATTGTATAAGATATCAATGAATTGAATATTTGGATGAATCTAGTACAATGTATACTTCCCAAGTGCCAGTGGAAACACTGTTTTGACCTGGTGTTCAAAGCTCGTCTTCTAGTGTGTGTAAATACACAATGAAATGGCTACTTAATACTGTGGAATACCATAGATATTGAATTCACCTGTGATATAGGCCTATAAGGCTATGATATAGTGCTGTCTGTCCCTCAGCTTGGTTGACTGGTTGTCACTGTGTGCCCCTACTGTTCCAACACCAACCATGATGTATGACAGGGCGTGTGACCGATAACCCACCCAACACTGGGGTGAATGTGACACAAACCTAAATCCCCACCCCCATCTCCAACCCTACTATGTAGTATGTACACCTTTTGCCTCTAAGGGTGGGAACCTTCCTTCTAAAACACACACATACCTTACTCACGCACTGAGTTCAGTGTAGGGATAATAGTTTTATACGCCAGGTAGGATAAAAAGGCCTTTGTCAGCTTGAACTATTTCTGCTCTGTGACTTGTGTCGGTAATATAATGTTGGGGATGTATGTATGGGTTTATGGTCCTTGAATGACAGATAAATTACCTCTTTTCTCTTGCTCAGACACTCCATTCAGAAATCTATTAGAACATGTCTTTTTTCTTATCTGAAGCCAATTAATCTCTTTGTGACAATTACGAAGGCAAGTGAGCTGTTTGGTATCAAATTCCAGCAAAGAATTTTACCACTTACTGCCAGAGGTTTAGCCCCTATACAATTCATTATATTTTTGACACAAATATAGATGCATTTTATAAATGCAGGTTTCATATTAACAGTAAAATGTATTTCATGAGAACACCAACATATTTCCACAATATTCCAATAACATCCACCCCTCCCACCTCTCTCTCTCTAAGCATGGGCAAAGGCTACAGGTACGTAGTACTTAGTATGACCCAAATGACCTTTGGGTATAGGTCTAAAGACGCCTTAATCCTTTTACATAACACACCCTTATCCCCATCCATAGTGGAGCCCCCTGACCACAACAGTGGAGACGGTCTGCTAGAGTGGTTTCACCTGGTATACCCAGTCTACCTGCATATTGCTTTAACAGCTAATATATGAAGCCTCCCCACATCCTTCCACCATAAAATACCTTTCTAACCCTATGGTCCTATATGGTACCCCTCATCCCCCATGCCCCACTGGCATCCCCAACATAGGAGCAGTATTGAGGTTAGGTTACATATGATTCACTCATAGTTGACCTGGTGAATTAGTTAATCCATGTAGTAAGTATCAAATGGTAATGATAATTAAACCATTGGCTTTGGTTGAGGTGATTTACATGGTATTGGTAATTAATATGTATATGTGCATAGTATACAGCATGTAACTACATGTGTATATACAACATGTAGATTAGCTGGGCAGATGTCGGTTGTTATGGTATAAAATGGACTATTATTGATGGTGTATATGGCCAGGTGGTAGTGGTATACACTTGATACAACTGGTCTCTATGGACAAACTCCAGGGTCTGACTCACTGACTGTTGTCAGTTAACAAAGCCATGTCAAGGCTTGTGCTCTGTTCACTAACCTTCTTGCCCCACTACCTATAGCCATGTATTTTCTAGGTTAAATGTAGCCTCTGGCAATCATGCCTAATTTTAATTCATTGCTATGGACCATTGCCCCCCCTCTCTACCTCCTCCCCTTACCCTGGATCTGCAGACATGCCTTACTACTCGTGAACATTTATATAAATGAATTGAATAAGAATTGTAACTGTGTATAGGATGTATGGTGTCAGTCTGGTATGCTGCCATGGCAGTAATCCAGGCCTTAAATAAGAATTGTGCACATACCTTTGTGCCTAGTTAGTTCATCTCAACATACATCAGAATACATGTGCCATCATAGACTAGTATAAACCTATCATATAGAATATCACTATTGTCCTTGTAAGAAACCACTGCTACATCTAGTATATCATAAATTAAATTTCCATTCATACACTTATCTGTATAAAACCGTGTGCACTCAGTCACCCTATTTATGAAGTCAGCGTTTTGAATACATCTACCGCCCAATCCCAGGGCATTTGAATAGAGTGCTCTATAGTTCCCCTTTTGAACCGACCGACATGGTTCAACTGCCGTTACGCTCCGATCAAATTTAAGATAAACTCTCCAGTTCAGAATATTAGAATGGCAGATAGATAAGCAGTGCCGTTGCATATAATTCCCAATAAACTGTCACATATTGCAATGATAAAAATAACTAATGATATTTCTATTTTCTGTATTTTGCAGTATACGGAGTACGAGTAAACGACCCACATCGTGGCACCCAGTGGATAGTTCCAATATTAAGACTGATCCTGTAGCAGGACTAAGGAGTCCCCTGCATCCTCTGGGAGCCACCAAAAGCCCCAATGCAGAGTCATCTAAGTCCAAGAGGTCACCCAAGTCACCGGGTGCACTAGCACCCAGCTCCAGCATGCAGTTTGGGGCACAAGACTTGCTGAGCATGGCGAGCTACTCGAGCTTCCAGAGCCTCCAGAACCTGGGAGCGGCCAAGTCGACGACCAGTATGGGCTCAGTGGGACCTGCTCCTGGAGCCCATATGAGCAGCTCAGTTTCCTGGCATGGGCATGTGTCTTCAGCACAGTCCCAGCCTACCTTGAACAAACCCCCCATCCAGCCACCTCCAGTGGAACCTAGGAGGAAGGGACATAACAGTGGTGGTGGGGGATACCCTCCTCCTATGACTGCTGTCAGTGGGGGTAGAGAACATTATGGTGCTAGGTCGAGAGTAGGAGGGACATACACAGAGGGCGAGGACAGTAGTGGTGGCTTCCTGAGCTACTCCCAGTCTCAGGGTCAGCTCAATCATACTCAGCCAATAGTGAACCACAGTATGGCCAATCCCTCAGTGCCCACAGCACATTCCATGCAGGACATCAGGCAGCGTCAGGGCAAGGACTATTCACACAGTAGCTGGAGCAGGCCCACTCCCTACAAACCCAATAATTATGAGAACATTGATGCCTTTGAGGCGGCTAAGAGTAATGCTGCGGCTTGTCAATCACACTCGAGTCTCATCCAGGCACAAGCCTACTCACATTCCTATACCAATTTTGCCCAGTCGCGGAGTATCTCAGATGATGGCTTCAACCATGGAGAAGGAGAGTCTAGATCTGAACCACCTGAAATTCCACCCTGGCCACAACCTGATCACCGTAAGATGCTCAGTGAGGACTCAGGCGTGGAGCTTTCCATGACCTCCCCACCTCTTCCTCCAGGGCGGGACGATTCTCGGGGACATTACATGCTTAATCCGAGTCGCAGCCAGGAGCGAATTTCTTGGCCAAATTACCATCAAGGGGAGGATGAGGACAAGGGGAGGACTGGACCTAGGGCTCACTCCTGGGCCTCATACCAACCAAAGCTTAATGCCCATCTTGAAGAGAAACAAGATACCAGGCATACAAAGACAAACTACCCCCAACATGCTGTGATAGGTAATGGTGATAATAGTGGTGCAATGCACAGTGCTTATGGTGTAGATACCAAGGCAGAGGTGGAGTTAAGGAATCTCTACAATGCTAAACCCTCATACCCAGGATATGGGTATGAAACAAACTATGATGTATTCCACGCTAGTCAGGAGCCTGTCCAAAAGGAGACTTCTGCAGTGGATGACTTGTTTCAGTATGCTAACCATGGAAGGGACATGAGTGGTAAGTCCACACCCACAGGTCACAGTATGAACTCCTCTCCCCCTCCACCACTCCCCCAAACTGCTCCACCCCTTCCACAAACTGCCCCACCCCTTCCACAGACCACCCCGCCCTTACCACAAACAGCTCCACCCCTTCCACAAACTGCTCCACCCCCCATGCCACAAAAGACAAGGACTGGCAGCAGCTCAGGTCACACCATCATTGTCCGTCAGAAGCCCTTCTATAACACAGGTACACAGACAGAGATCTCCCCTCCTCCAGCTGCCCCTAATCAGTACATTCAGGGTGCTCCTGTACCTGCCTCCATGGCCAACCAGGCACAGCAGGCAGTTCAGGCTGAGCCTATGTTCCGTAATGTGGAGATCCAGGTGAACATGGACCTTGTTATGGTGACCCCTATGGTGACCCCCATGTCCACCCTGGACAGGAGGAAGCACAAGAAGGCTGACCAGGGATGCCAGGTGCAGCCTTCCATGCTCCCTGAGACCCTTAGCAATAGCCTCATGAACACTGGACTTGTGGTTCAGCAGCCCCAGGATAATTATGCTGATTTGAATAGCTTCCACCGGACTGCCCCTATCGTGGATAAGATGACCCAGGAGAAGCGGATACCTGAGACAATACGAGAGGAAAGCCCAAAGAAGTATGAGAATGCCAGCACTGCCCAGGAGATGTGTAACCCCACACAGGAGGTCAAGGATACCATTCTCCAGAGTATCCATGACCACTCACCCAGTCAGACCTCCATCATGAGGAAATTGTCAAGGGAGTTCTTTGGAAACCAGATGAAGCCCAACTATAGTAGTCACCCTTCATTGCTGACCGTACCAGAGACTCAACGAAGGCGGTCAGCGGAACCACCAGCAAGGCCAGGAGACCCACCATTGCTGAGACAGTCTAAGGAGTACTGGTCATCCCCAGATGCTGACCATACCAAGGCTCTTACAAACAAACCACCCCCTTGTGCAGACCCTGCCAAGGATGGAGAGCCCCAAAAGGATGGCAAAAAGAAGTTTGATAGGAGCAAGAAGTTGTCACTAAGGAAAGCCTTTGGTATCTTTGATGAGATTGAGTCTGTGGATGATCCCAATAACAGGCGTCACCTGAGTAGTCACGGCAAGTCCATGTCAGCATCTCAGGTGGGTAATCTAAGGAATCATCACCTGTATGCTGAGATTAAAGAAGATCCACCCACTGAAGAAAAGCCGCTCCGATGGTACAACCGCCCCAAGGGTGATGAGGTTCACAAGGATGCCCTGCATCAAAGATATGACTCTGGCCACTTTTCACAAGAAGAGAACAGTAATGCTAGTAAAATAGCACAAAAGCAGCCTTTTAATGATAACCATGTCAAGAAATTGCACAGAACTAGCTCTGAGCAGATCAGACCTGTCAAGGAGCGAATAGCTGAACGCGAGCGGAGTCTGGAACAGGCAAAGAATATGGAGAGTGACATTATTCGTGACAAGCGTCACAAACTTTCTGACCCAACACAAAGACATAAAAACTCTGATCCTTTAGAATTGCAAGGAAAACCAGGAAATCCAGGACATAGGTCCTCTGATCCGTCCATGGAGGAATACAGAAAGGCCACAACAACACAACATCGCCTCTCAGATCCAGCTTCGTCTCAGCGAGAAAAGCGACTCTCTGGGGATTCTGATCTCTTCAGAGGCTCTTATGAGCCATCCAGTTTACAACGGCGGTCAGGTTCAATACGTTCCACTAGCAGCAGTAGCTTGGATGGCCACCGAATGTCTGACCCTGAGCTCAAGAAGATGCAACACTTAGCCGTGCTGAACTTCTTTGAGATGAAGACTGGTAAGCGATTAAGCTCAAGCAGCATGGACAGTTCAGGGAACAGCAAGTACAATAGTTTGAGCAGTCGGGGCAGCAGTAGTATAGACTCCGCTGTGGGGCTGTACCGTGACCGGTCACCCTCACCACAGAAGTCACCTGACGAACAAGCACCCTTCTCCCAAGAACATGCCTTCCTGCTCAAGAAGTCCAAGTCTCTGCCCAGGGATATGGCAGGTCAGACTGAGGAGGGTAGCCTAGGGCTGTCCCTTCCTCCAGAGCCTGCTCCTTCCATAGACAGCCGGCCAGGGTCAGCCTCCTCCAGGGACCTCACTTCCATAACCCAGAAGGATCGGAGACGCTCTGGATCACGTTGGGAGTATCACAAGAAGGAGAAGTCTGCACCTTCACAAATGGAGTCCTACCAGATAGTGCCAGTAGAGAATGGAAGTACCCATAGTGCAAGTACAGCCCCTGTATGTAGCACTGACCAGGGCCACCACACGGCGCCAGTACAGAAGGCCAGTCCATCTACTGATTCCCAGGTAAACCTGAAAATCATGTATTGTATATTGATTCCAATTATATTCAATATTGTGGTGATCTTTTTGATAACAGGACAACTATAGATCTAGTACTACGATGTGTAGTAGATTCATGAAAAATCATCGCAGTGTGAAAGTCTGGTAGTGATACAAGTGTGTCTGATAAAAAAAACAGCATTGCTGTGCAGATCCATTATCGTGGACAACTTGTTTTCTCTCTCTTAAAATATCTGCAGGTAATGGAGAATGATTGTATTTAACATGTAACGATTAGTGGCATGCAACCTGATGATTATGACTGTTTAGAGTTTAGATTCACTGTTTGTAACAATTATGGAAGAATGATTTGAACAAAAAGTAATGGTGAAAGACGCATAAACTGCAGGTAGTTCCTAGTTTGCGAAACCTTTAGTCCACACTCTGCACATTGTGACTGGTATTTGTTGTTCTGGCAGCTCTCGCCAGGTGCCGGCACCAGTCCAGAGCGTGTGGATACGAGTGAACCTCTGGACTCCAGCCTGCCACTACCCAAACAGACATACGAATATAGCTCAAGGTAAGGACCTTATAAAACCTAAATCAAGAACATAAAATGTATTTCATTGTTATTTTCTTAAGAAGCTCAACCTGGGGGAATTTAAAAGTAACACTGCACCAAATGGGCTAAAATGCATGTAAATTCATGTACTTTGACAAATACTAGAAACAGGGGTATCAGGCAGATTAGAAATACATAATATACACTGAATACATATATTGGGTGAAGATTGATGACATCCTGTAGGTGACAATGGTTCTTGACCTGCCTAATTCCCATTCAGGGAATTAAGCTAGCAGCCCAGTGTCCTAATGGGGGTACCCGTGTGTGGAGACGCCTCAAGGCAAAGATACACAATGCCATATGTGCTACTAGGGTCTTTATTGAGGGTCTGGATGTAGCATCATGTGGGTGGTATTTATGGGTAGGGAAGAAAGGATTGGGGAAGGCGATGGCCATAGGGGATATACCGCGCCCATTATATTGCAACCATGTTAGCTCAATTATAATTGGATAATACATATTATGCAGAATGTAGGTCGGCCTACGGGTATTTGTATTCAGAAGTTAATTCTGGAAACCATTCAGACTCTTGTTTGCTGAATATCTGAATTTTAATAAAGGCGACAGGATGTTGCCATAAGAACTGTATTTCCGCTATATGTATAATTCTAAAAAGAAATAGTAGTTCAACGACCTTATTATTATGTGCTCTTGTTGGCAACAGTCCAGATGTACACTCATTGGGTTAATCAGGATTAATTAGTGGCACCCTATGTAGAGGACATGGCAGTTATTAATGTGAGTGATAGCCCCACATGTGGGTTGTGGAGGGGAGGTTGATGCTTTGCAGTCCTCCATATTCAGTCAGAGACTTGGGGTCAGTACTAGTGGTCGGATACAATGCCACACAAGAGGCGGAGTGAGGTGACGATTATTTATACACAGAAACATGGACACACACCTGCAGGTCTTACTGCAAGAAGGGTTCCTGGGACTTTACACAGGTTTCATATTGGGTGAGAATAGAACGTTTTGAATTAATGATCATGATATAGATGATACATATAGTATTTTTAACAGCCTCTCGGATTGATTCCAGCTGGTTTGATTTTGGAACTAAGCTACATCTTAGCAAATGGCCTTTAGACATACTTTGAAATATTCTTCTTTCACAAGGTTCTAAGAAAGAAAGCATAGTCAACGTACACTCAGGGACCTTATATACCACTAACGTTACTAAGGAATCTGGTAGACTTCTGAAGTTCATACCAAAATGCTATTGTACTCTACATAGTATAAAGTCTACGTCCAAGGTTGTAGCCTACCACGTCACTACCATATGTATACAGGTTTTCCCATACATTGTGTTGGGTTGCACATAACCTGGTTGTGTTAACAGTGACAGGGTTCTGTGTCACAATAATAGCTCATATGTACCCAACAGTATCAGTTTACACTCCTCTCCATGTCTTGGACCTGGAACAGATAGGAATACACCACATAGATGTCACCCTGCTAGTGTGATGGATGCCTAACAGGTGGCGCCATGGGTATTTCCCAACCAGTCCAGTCTCAGAGTTCATAAATCGGTTTGACCCTGGTCCGACCTAAGCGTCAGGCCTCCTGCATGGGACACTTTCCTGGATGGAACCAGATACTTACCTGGCTTTCCACACACCAGGATTCCAGCAGTCATTCTGCTGCTATTCTCTGGTACATGAAAAACAAGTGACCCCCGACCGAGTACTCTGTCATAGGACGCAGAGTGAACTCTGCTCTGAAACCTTAGACACATGTGAAGAAACTACAAACCATTTAGAAAAAAATAATGACTTCAAACTTGTGTCTGTTCTTCCTCATTTGTTGTGTAGGTGTAAAGGTCAGCACGTAGGTAAACCGATCCTGATAAAAAATAATCTTTTTCGTGTAGAACGGAAAGGAAATGTTCCTGGTACAAAGCTTAGTAGAGAAACACTGACGTGGCGCTGGTATCTCAGATATAAATCACCACTTATGGATCTCCTGGGAACTAGCGAGGATCCTGGTCGTATACATGTTAGAACTCTATAAATGGATCCTTGGTCAGTTCTGACAATAGTTATTATACCATAAAGTTTTTGTTTGGAAAGAAAAGACAGATGTCTTAGCGGAGAGGATATCCTGTCTCGGTGTATAAGGCGTGTTTAGTATTAGAATAGATCCTGTATACTCACATGACATGCCCTCTTGTGTAAATGTACTACTCCTGGTGCATGTGAACATCATCTCGAGTACAGTGTGAGACATTTTCACATGTAAGAGATACAGCACCATGTGAGAACCAATCATGTTATTTTCCCACGATACACTAGAGTAAAGATAGTGCATACGAGGTCGTGGGAGGAGTTGATCTGGGTTGGAACCCAATTACAACTCATGAATAGAGCTAGGTGCAGTGGTGCCTCAGGGCACTGAGTGGGTGTGAGTTGGTGTGAGCAGCTGTTACAACATGTCCCACTGCCAGCTGATGAGCAGCTCAGTCAGACTGCATGGTCAAGCTGTACCTGATACCCATTCACTACCTGAGCTGCTGATACCATACCATGCACTCCAGACATTACTCATCTATCACTCATAAGAATTGACTACATGTGTAGTATAGAGAATAATGGAGTAGATCTAGTTGTAACAATGGTAAATTCATAAATCATATTGTCCCATGAGATGATTCTTGTAGATGCATTCTCTTGGCACACATCCCTCAGGATGGTGCATAGAATGGGTTTTGTATATAGAAATACCTAAAGGCGAAAGTTACAAATTTTACCATATATAAACATGGTATTGTACCTTTTAGGAATTCAATATATAGATACATATAGGGAAATCCCCAGTCATGGCTTAGTCTCCAGACATAACCAAAGATTTTGAGCAGATGTGAGCCACTCCCTCGGACCAGGAGCAGCTCAGCATGCAAGTTTGTTTTATGACCAGTGTCATAGAGAAACCAGGCCAAACCACACCCAGCAGAACATTATACAATGCCTGCTCTGGTGTTTTATCTGCAATGGTGTTACTGGACACAACAGGGGAAATTAACCCTAAATGCCCCAATCATAGACTATGATGAATGTATAAGGGGAGGATGGTTATGAGAATTTTATCATGAAATATAGGGCCTTATTTGCAATGAACAGTTCTCATGCTTCCATATACACTGTATGTATTTCATGCGGTTCAGTAATGCCTCGGAGTCAATAAAATATTGATTTATGTATGGTTGTGGCTCATGTGTGAAAAATGTGCAGGTGCCATATATCACGGTAGACTAACTTTGTAATAGGGAATTCTTTATTCCCATAAAGACCTTCAGAAATAGCTGGGATGCAAAGCGGAACCATGTTACTTTACACATTGCCGTAAATTACGTGCGGACAAAGAGGCTTTTTTCTGTATCCCAATAGCTGTACCTTTCACCAGGGGATCGAGTCAAGACATGTACTATATGATCCCGACCTATTGTGTGTTATTGTGGTTGACTGCAGGAGAAAAGCGGATGACTTTTTTTCATACCACCCCTAGCAGAGTCCCCCCCCCCCCAATACCTTTCTTAAAATTCAAGGAATTGCAGATGTACCAGTCATGCAGTGTTGGTATGGGTTGGGAGTGTTGCTGGCCGATTTATGAATCAGGGCTTTGTTTTTAATGCCGTGTTTCCCGCCATAGGGATGGTGCATGCTTCAGCATACCCCCACCCATCCCCTGGTTACTGACTAGCCATGTGCGTGCTATATTTACATGTGAACTATGAAACCATTACTACCTGAAGGCATAGAGGGCACAGGGTCACATGACGGCTGGCACGCGCCCTGATTGGCTGTGGCGCTGTGGGGTTTGACCTAGTTAGTGGTTACAGTGGTGAGGTAGCAATTGTCAATACACACATCCAGGCTAACATCTGTCTAGGTTACAGCAGTGGTGTAGAGCTAGAAGTCTACACACAGAGACCCCTTCCACTTCTGCCAGACACTACAGATTCCAGATCCCTGCACCCTGGAGGAGCACTTATCTTTGGTTAAACCCTGGAGGAGGTAGTCAGTGGTGTGGCAGCAGCAGGAGGAGGCCATGGTGGCAACCAGGCCTACCTGAATGCTTTACAATACCTGCCGTCCTTACCACTACTAGCACCTGGCCTACCATAATAGTGAACACACACATACACACTGGGAGGGGATTCCCATGTGCATGCTACTTCTATAGCACAAGCTTCCACCATCGATTCTCAGCCAGAGTCTGTGATGACATAGTGCATGCTTGAGCGTCTACCACCCATATCAAATAAGGCACCATGCCTGTGATCTATGGTCAGAGGAAGGTGTACCATGTGTCCCAGCACCATCAGGACTACATCACCCTCCAGCAACAGGGTCATCACAACCACTCCCTCCAGCAGGGGTTAGGATATCACCTTTTACCTGGTCAACCCCAGCCTCAGCAATCGCCACAGCATCTCCAGCAGGCTCAGCCTCAACCTCTGGAGGAGGAGCAGTTTGCTCGTCCTCCCAGGAGGAACAGGCCCAGGTCACGATCCCAGCCCCTCCACCCTGAGCAGCTCGCCCTACCCCAGAGACGACCCAGTGATTACTATCAACCAGACCACAGGAGGAGAAGAAGGTAGGCAAAACCACAGGACAAAATTGACAAGAATAATGACAATTTTTTTTATTAATGACACCCCTGTCTCACGTCCAATGTCGTACAGGTATAATGGACTATGCTGCTGAATGATATATGTAATTATTATAATAGATAACGCTATCTCAGAGCAGTATCTATCCATATGACTAATCACTGAGAAATGCCCGGTAGATATGTTAGCTTAATAACTTATGATCTACATCAGCAGTCATCAGTGGCATACCGATATCATAGTAAGATATAAAGGTATAAATCTAAAGGTGACGCGAGGTCAAGATGTACATGATAATGGCCATGTGGTCGAGCTCATAATGGAACCGACGATATCAGTAACGATCTCTTTTACAATGGAAAGAGAGTAGGTGACAGAAATATCTGTATAGATATTTGACACTGATAGCCAGCACCAAGAGTTCTATCTAATCTACCTGTACTCTTCTTGCCTGTGTTGTCAAAGAGCTATATGTGTGACAAGGTAGATCTTGGTGATGTGGCACACCTGTCTACTCATCTCACCTGTACAGGTAGCAGATGCAGCACTTGGAGCTGCACTGATCCAAATCCACTCATCGATCTCGACCCCTCCAACACCCACACACCCACACATGCCTGTCCTCCAGTGCCTACAGAGTCAGCTGGTGTGTCCTCCATACTGTGGTTCCTCCAGACTAGTCTCCATGTGCAGAGACATGCTGCAGTCTGTGTTCATGTCACTCATGTTCCTGACACTATGGTAACCATGGTAACAGAGAGGGGTGTGAGGCTGACATGATGAGGGTCAGTGCTGTGGACAGGGGTCAGTGATGTGGATAGGACAAGTGTGGGACCTGCCACATTTTGTTGCATAGTTTTTCATGGAAAATACATGGGTATGGTGGTTTGGGTTTAAGTTCTGATGCCACAATTTTTCAATTCTGTATAAGCTCACTTCTAGACAAAGGTTTAGCAGAAGCATTGGAGGGGAAAAGAATAAGAAAAGCTGTACATTCCTTCCATACACATATTTATACCCTTTGGCGAATCTGTGTCATGCATGCCCGGTATTTGTGATTGGAGTATTTTCTTAACTTATATGAATCACACTTGGTACCAGCAGAGTAGCCTGCTGGGTCCCTGCACGAAATCTATGATCTCGGCCACGGGTCTCACGGTACCAGCTACACTGTGGGCATTCTATTAGCGCCACAGACGGTCTAGGTTGGTACTAGCAAGAAATCCTTCATAAATAGATGGTAAAAAGGTTATGTAGAATTTGGAACAGTTACAGGTCCAGGAAAAACTGAGTCAGAGGTTTCTTTCAGCAGCGCCCACATCCACCCCTTGGGCTTGTCCCTTTATGTTATACTAATTCCTGTTGCAAAATACTGCATATAAAGCTTAATAGATATCCGCCCACAACACTTTTTTCAGAGAAAGGGACTGTTTACAACCTTAGAGGGATAGAATTCTACATCCTGTAATAATTATCTCGTTTCCACCTGTAGGCCTTGGTCCGTTTGGAGCCGCATTGTACATTAATGCATCATGGCAACCCTTCGGATTGATACATTCATTCCCTAACGATCAGCATGATGCACCAATGTGCATCGGCCAATAAACATGAGGACCAAAGAACATAAGCCACCAGCTTGGCCCTGCATGCCTTCTGCTCTATACTCAAAGGGTTATTGTAGGAGATGTGCCCTGTTGCCTTCACGCCCCAAGTAATAACCCTAATACATTTTATTTCTGTCTTGTGAATAATGAAGTGCACACCACACAATACATTGATCAGAGTGTGACCCTGTTTTGAATAACTGCAGTGCCAGAATTGTTGCACATCACACATGGCAAATAAAGTATCCCTTATCATGTCAATTTCTGCTTAAGGCCACTTACCCTAATACCTCCCAAAACAAAGGAATTATAGGCTTTGTACATAATGCATACCAAATTTGATGAATTCCTGTAAAATCCATAAAATGCTCACTATAGGATCTGAGAAGACTGAGTGATTGCTATGATTGATATGGTATTGTGGTAGATGGGAGTATTAATGATGTATGAATAATTAGGGTCAGCCCCCTCCATCTGTTTGTACAATACACAGGAGGTAAATAACATGTTAACATGATTGACATGTAACCTGTATCCTGGCTGATATTGTTAAATGATGACCTTTGTGTCTGACCTGGTGGTCATGCTTCATCATGCACGTTACTAATGGTTGATGTTTAAAAGGATACAGATATTCTACTATCGATAACAATTGATAACTTTATCAATGGAAACCTGTTTTAATGCAGGGGTAGACACTAACCTTTTGAGCCAGGGCCACCCGGGCCAACAGCCTTGACAATCTATTGGCCCGCAGCTAAAGCCGTTAGCCCAGGATTTGTGTTAAAAAACAGAAAATTAGAAACTCTATGATAGGCCTTTTAATGGAAATATTAGCTTACAAATTGAGCTACTTGAGGGCCTGGTACACGAAAAAAATCCTATAAATAATATTGCAGTTTTGGATTATCTTTGGTCACAAAATTATAGTGGGAAGGGTCAACTGGCCCCCCGGGCCAGTAGGAAGCTTGTTTTTGAAAAATAAGCACTGGCCAGCCCTCAAAACTACTGGCCATTGGCCACCGGGCCAGTGTTAGTGTCTACCCCTCATTGAGGGTGATAATAAGCCAATCTATATCTACTGTATTCCTATTTACCAATATGTAACACAGTGCTAGGCACATGTTTAGACCTGTACAGCTTCAATGTTCCAGCAAATAGAAAGCAAGGCTAATCTAATCTAATCTGCCTGTACAAAGTGACTTCCAGAGGGAGTATTGTGATAAAAGGATAGATAAAAGCCTCCACCTTGTACTATTTTAGAAGTGATGCTGGTCTCATTCATGCATTGCATTGAAAAATACAGGAAAGATCGTGCCTGGGGCCTTGGTGATATAACTGAAGTGGAGCTTTTGAGATTACATCAGCCACTGCTGTGATCATGCCATCCTTCAAATATTCAACACACTATACAATGTATTTAACTTGGCATGATATTGAGCGTGTTGTACTCGCTATTGGTTGAAGTGCCTCATCCCCATCTGGTGCAGAATAGACACTGTCTACCTGACACGGCACACCTCTACAGGTAACCTCAGATAGGGTCCACTGCAGCAGCCACACCTGGCCAGGGGAAAAGCCTGGCCACGCGTGGTGGTCGGCCCCCTCCCATCACCACACACCCAAGGGCATACAAAGACCTCACTCCCTACCCAATAGCCACCATCAGGTAACAAAGCCAAACCCACCCTGCTCCCATATCCCACCCCAGCTTAATGTTGTCCTCCCTGTCCTGACTACAGGGGGTGTTGAGCTAAAGTCAAACATGACCCTCCCTCATCCATGTCCCCACACTAACCCACTTTTACTCTGACAAAGGCAACACTTTTTTGTTGAGTTTTAAGTGAAGGTTAAAAAGAAGAAGGGGAAAAATTTAAGAAAAATGACATCAATTATTCATGGGAATGGTAGCATTGTTTAAAGCATAGTTTCTAATGTCACTGCGCTGGAAAAAAAGAAAAGAATATATATCAAGAAAATATCAAAAAGGACTGAGCTGAAGGCATATAGTACATGACCTGATTTCTATTATTGCAGACACCGTCCGTTCAGCATGAGGAGAGTGTCTTGCACATGTAGATACTAATATTAAGTACTGACACAAAGGTACCTTGCTCTTTGGCTTCCTTATTTTGCCAACTGTTGAAGAGCTGGAAGTACCACTAGTATCCACGAGTTAATTACAGAGTATAACGGGGTGGAGGAGGGCATGTTAACTAGTGCTTGGTGAAGGTATATAGGGGAGGGGTAGGTTGAAGTGGGGGTAGTGGTGTACACGTGTAGGGTGATATCATTAGTGACACGCGCAGGTAGGGTGATGCATGTTTAGTGTCTGCTTATGTAGACTTGTGGGCTTACACCCAGTCTCATGACAAATACTGGGCAGGGTGGTGGCTTCTCCCCCATTGTCCTGACAGAACCCCAGCTCCCCTCCCTTCTCCTGCACCCCAGTTCTGTATATTTAGCCTTTTAAGGGCTGAATTGTGCAATAATACATCACGTTCGTTGGTTATCATGATGCATGGATGCAGCCCTGATATGTCTATTTGCCAGGCTATATTCATGCATAATGTTGGCCCTACAGGGTTATCATACTTGTAAAGGGTCGCCGTGATGCACCTATGTAGTGCTGGACTCATAAGAACTGCATGAGTGCATCATGGTAACCAAGGAACATGGACCTGGAGGCATCATGCGGCCACCAAAGGGTCAACCCCTCCCACCTCCCACCATTGTGGTCTAGCCACTGTTGAGTGCCTGTGATCGTGCACCGTTACTCACTATAAAGGTTTCCTGGATTTCTCTTTTGTAAGACACCACAGGAAAAGCTGTGTTCAGATAATGACATTGTATTAAACGCATATGAAAGAACCAAATGCCTGTGGGGTTGCTGATTAAATTGTCCCAGTCCAGATTGCACCAGCTTATGGCTAGCAGGCCTGCCATTCTGTGCACAATACCCTGTACGTTGGTATTGTAAATCTGCTAGCTTACACATTCTATAGTACTAGTATAAGATTGCTATTAATGGTATTGCAAGTTAGCAGGCTCATGTTAACTTGGGAAATATGTTCCTGAGAGTAGGTCAATGGACTCAACATTTGCAACTGGTGAGACAATGGAGATATATTCTGCTCTTCAAGTATGTCTATATCTATTAACCACGATAACAACAGATAACCTGGCCTCTGATAGATTATAGAAACATCCAGACCTTATCATTACAATCACTAGTGAGGCAGGCTGGGTGATATGTGCACACATATATAGCCCATAGTATCCTTTGTTAAAAGGGGAGCATACTTTGTATCCAACAGACAGTTAAGGGAGCATTCCTTGAGGTCAGTGGAGCGTATGTCCACCACAGCGTCTCTTGACTGGGACCTCTGTCACAACCTTATCCTTACCTTCACCAAAAGGTGACCCCTCCCTGCCACCTGGTCCTGTACCTAGGGTGATAATGAAGGTGGTTACTACCTGGGAGCAGCCACGTGGGCTTGATTGTGGCTGGGGAGATGCCGTGGGGATAACAGGGTTAATTACCATAGCCTCAGGTGTGGGAAGTCTCATGCACACCGTGGGAAGAATACCTGAATGAGGGACTTGCATAGAGAGATACTTTCATGATATCATTAGATCCCTATTTTGGAGTAGGGGGGGGGGGTCAATACCATAAGGCAATATTGATTCTCTCCATAGTCCAAACGATCGATAGCAAATCAGAAAACACAAGCTATATAGTACAGTGGGTACAGTATAGAGTAGAACCAATAGCTCTATTCCTGGAGACTATTAGTGAGGTTCGGTCAATAACACTGTAGCACACATTCTGTCAGGGTGCCACCTTTGGGTGTTCATATAGTGTGCAGGACTGCTGTTGGCTGCTCCCATCTGCCATCCAAGCTGTATACTGCTATATGAACAGTGACCTGCTGGCAGATGGGTGAACATTCCTATCATATAAAGGGTCTAAGGTAGCCAATCCCTACCTGCCAGACGGGTCTCATGTCTAAGCCTCAAGTAAGTGGGTACAGGTCAGGTTTGGTCTACTTGAAGTCCACCCATTGTACATTTCATGCAGCTCCAGAATTGTCACATTATGTAGCCCTTAGAATGTGTATAGGGTTACTCAATGTTAACTATCAAGTTGCATTTTCCTGAACCACATTCATGTACCTACCATCTATGGATAAATAGCTTACAGCTATTGTGGCCAACGTCTTGACCAAGCTTATTGATGCAATACATGGCATCAAATACACATGACACAGGTTAACACAGGGATTCTGTGAAAATTTTCATTTTGATTTATATGGGTTCTGCAAGGCAACATGCAATGGCATGCTGCATATCCTGAATGGGAAACATATGGAAACCTTGAAGGCTTGATGTGGTCAGCAGGTGTATCTATAGGTGAGGAGGTTAATGTGTGAGTGAGTGTGGAGGTGTTCATGGTTTGAGGGCATCAGTGGTGAGGTGTACCTGGTACATGTGGTGCTGGATAGTTAGAGCCCACCCTACCCTCCTGTGTACCTCCCACCTGGTCAGCTTGACATGCCAGGGATGTGGTCAGCAAGTGGACCTGTGAGGTGATCTTCTTATACAATCCTCTTACAGTGAGTTACATATACACACTCTCAGCATGGGGTCCACTATGTTAGCCTGCTAAAATAACTCAAGGAATTTGGATCCTAAATTGGATCCTCATTCAGTCCAGGGACAAGTACCATAGAAATGAACCCCCTCCATGGTTGCTTTGGTCATAGCAAAACAACAGGCATTAATAGCAATGCTGCAATATGTAATGTTTACCATCCACTTCAGTCATGGAGTGATTGAGTAATAGATGTTTAACGCCATTTCGACAGCTAAGGTCATATTCATGGCGAGAACTATTAAATTCCACAATTCCACAGGGGAATGTGTCGGTGCCCACACATATGTGCACCACACACATCTGAGGGGATAGGAAAGAGAAGATATAGACCCTTTTAAGTGGGCTAGGTAATAATCAGTAATGTCATAGGACGTTCAATAGCAATCTTTCCACGAATGCATTAATGTGTGTATCTGTACGTTATAATAGAGTAAACTTTTTTTTTTGCATTTTCTGGGGGGGGGATAACCAAAGAAGCATAAAATATAGATGAATTCTAGACCCGACCATCTTTTAGATTAAAAAAAAGTGAGACATCACCGTTAGGATGATGTCAGGTCCTGTCATGAGTATATCAAGGCAGCACAGATGATCAGAGAGCTAGATGCCAGTGGTTCCAATATCCCAGAAATTAATGACTTCCTGGTAGATGATGCTATTTCTAGGGAAATGACCACAGGCATGAACAAGCTACATTCCAGTATCTAACTGGGTCCTACAATCTGTGCATTGCTCCTTTACCTTCCTAACCCCTTGGCTTCTACCCTCTTTCACCCTCAGGCAACTGTTAGTGTTTGGGTTACCTCCCAATGGGGGCTAAGAGCCTAAAGGGGCTCCGTAGGAATCCCAGTTGAGTTAGTGGCTGAATCTAGTTTTAAGATCCTGCATGGGAGCCTGGAATGTACTGGATAGAGCAACTGATGACTACACACATAATGATTTGTGAGTCTGGTATTTGTAACCTTTAGAGTGTATTGGCTTGGCATTATATAGGTATTATGCAGTGTTATGATTCCTAAGGAATGTACCATTTACCGGAAGCTGAGGAATGTGTGTAGGGAATGCCCCCTTGGGATTGCCCCAGGCTTGACGTCATATCTAGTATATTTGGGCCGCCCACGTGAGCCTAATTAGTTCTTCTCAGATCCAAGTTTTAGTCTGGGTCTAGGCTGGCAGTCCTAATTATGACAAATACCTGAGGCACATTGCTCAGGAGTAAATGATGAAGGAGGATTAGGGTTCTGTAGCCTAGGGGGTGGAAGGGTTTATGTATATTGGTTTTAGTCACTCATTGATCAAAGAGAGAATTAACTGGTTCCTGCAGGAACCCAGCCTCTGTATTCACATTATCACTAGAATCCTCCTACATTTTGAGGTTTGTTTTGATAGAAGTTTTATTTATGAGTTGAAGAAAGGCGTTGCTTTAGTAGCAAGACACTGAAATGGCGTATGTTAGCCAGTCAGCAGAAGAATGTTCTTGTTCTATACAAAGCATATACATTATACAGTGGTCGATTTATGACATGACACAGATGTTGAGACCTGATGCTTGTAAACAGGAAGATAAGGAGTAGATAAGCCCTATTACATACACAGGTAGATAACTGATTTGTAACAAAAGCCCTTCACAAATACGTCTGGAACAGAGGACGTGTGCTGATAATTCTCCTCCTACATGGACCACTATAGACAAAGGCCAGAGCAGAAAAGTAGAACATGATAGTGATAATATCCTGAAATGGTTGAATATGACAATATGTTTTATTTGTAATTATGTACGAAATGCATCACAGATCACACCAATTAGTGCACTTGCGCAAGTCTCATTTACTTTTGATGGACAGAGCATCAATGTGGTGAAGGCGTATATTCTACTCTAAAGCTAAGCCCAAAATGCAGAATCCCACTTCTTTTGTACCTGTCTTTTGCACACACAAAAAAAAAACAGGAGGAATATTTCATGGGGTACTTTAGTTAAAGTACCTGGTAATGTGACTTTGACTTTGTTTATATTCCCCACACTGGGGAAGCTGAGTGGGGTTCTGACCCACTTCCGGTTCGTCTCCTGCATTCACGTGTCCTGGTCTCGTGCCCTGGTCACGTGTTCCTCCCAGACCTCCCTCCTAACTCGCTAGACCCCCTTGGCACCCTACCTATACACAGTCAATCTGCTTCACTCTTCCATACTTCCTCCCCCGGCATCACCCCAGACATCAAGTTGCCATGGCGACCACAAGTACCAGACACATGGAGATCTGGATCTGGTCATGATTATCTTCAGCAAGAATGTTTGTCCCGATCCTATGTGCACCTTTCTATTATTGACAGATCATGAGATCCTTGTATAAAGAGACCCAAATTGGTCCAGATTGATTTCATCATGCAAACCTTGACACAGTAATTAATTCTGTACCAAAGAGTACATTGTCATTGTGGTTCCTCTTTGTAGAGCTTCCTTCAGTTAAAATGCCAATTGCTGTAGTCAGTAACTGTTGCTCATGTACTAGACAAAGAAGGGTGCACAGTGGCAAAGTGTGGTTCATAAATATAGAAAGCAGACCTAAGGGAGTGATCATTTTTTAACAACAGTGGGGGCTGGTGTGTTTGCACGCGGCCGCGCAAAAAAAAATCCGACCCCCCTTCTTGATGGGGTAAAAAAATTTTGAACCCCCCCATAAGGGCCGGAAATTATTTTGACCCCCCTGGTCAAGGGGTTGAAAAAATTCTGACCCCCCCCTCAAACCCACCACCCCCCCCCCTGTTGTTAAAAAATGATCACTCCCTAAGCTGTATCTGTACAACCTTGACAACGTCATGTGAAGGGATTCCTCTTGACATTGAGTTTTGAATATTTATAAAGCTACGAGCGTTCACTTTCTTAATTTTTTGTTTAGTTACTTTTTACTCATCCCCCCCCTCCTCAGTCACATGTGGCCTACTATAGGACGTGTCCATTATAAGTGTCCCCCCTCCCTTATACCAACACATGTATTTGATGTAGGTCAACAGTACCAGCCTGCAGGCCTTATTTTTGGCAATCAGTGTAGTCATTTATCAGGTAATGATTCTGAGCTGTGGATGCTGGCGCCCTTAAGTATCCATCCCTGCAGCATTTATTAATATAGATATAATAGTCCTCCCTTTGTGGACCCACAAAGGTCCACTACCCACAGTCTACAACCAATTTCCTACTGATTCAGAGTTACAACTTCCCCCTCTCCATTGATAGCCAGTGCCATTGGTATTACCATTGGCGGCTGTGTTAAATATTTATCAGGGCTGCACGTCGGGAGTATAGTGCATGGACTCCCACTGTGTTTGCCTTTGCCCTGGGAGGCAGAAGTAAGCCATTTCGACTTTGGCTTTTGTGATTGCCCCTATTGAGACAATGGATGAAGGTAATTTCCAGGTCACCAAATGGCATTTCTACTTCTTTCAATCAAATCCCAATAGATTGGTTTTTATGTAAATATTTAAAAGGGCTAGGACTTGGCTTACAGATAAATGAATTGCTTTTTTGGTGATCTAGATTAGGAAAAACGTGAATCGTCATCCAATCAAAATCTCATATAATGTCCAATCTCATTGTACAATCTTCTATATTTTTGAAAACGCTGGGGACTTTTCACATTAACTTATAAACGCTAAAGCTTCAAATAGTTTGTCACATCTAGGTCTCAAATAGCTCAGTCTTAAATTACATAGCTCCAGGTCCAAATTCCAATTGAATACCTCCAGCTCCCCAAATCCTGCAATGAATGTAAGAGGTTTGGTTAGCCATACGTAATGCCCACAAGTCAATACAGGCCACATGCGGCTAGCGGCCTGTGTGTGGATTGGGGTGTGTTTAGGGGATCAAGCATGTGAATGACATGATCTAGCATGGCTGACCGATATTACCGACCCGACGTCCCCCATTAGGTGGGCTCCCACTAAGATGTGCAGAGTTGGCTTACTCTTGTACAACAGTATGACTGACTAGCATTCAGCAAAGGTTTACTAATGTATTAATGGCGGCTTATGATCGATCATTTTCAAGGCTATAGTAATTTTGTCACTTGTGATCTATACACCTGTACCCTATTTAACTCATCGACTAATCTCTGCCTCCTTTCTAAGCTTAGGAATTCCGGGCAAAGCGAGCTACAACATTGCTTATTTTCTGAGTGCATCCATTAAATACCCCCTTCACTGATAGTTTACAATCAAAGATAATCAAAATCTGATAGGAATGCTTTTATGATATCGAACACAATAAGCCTCTATATAAACACAAGGATACCAGTAAGTGACACCTTTATATACGTGGAACACACCTGGAGTTAGCACACCTGCCCCCAGACTCCCTGCTCCATCAGGTGGGTCTGATCAACTTCTGCTTGGGGCCTAGTGGAGCATGGCAATCTCCATGGTTACCAGGTGGGTCGATAAGTATGCACATAGTAGTGAGCACTAAGGTGGGTCAAGAACTTCCTCCAGGTACAGGTGTTATGTACCTCTATAATCATCACCAGGTAAGACAGGAATGTGGACCCGATTAGGAGTATGGAGAAGGCTTATAGTGACACTTAAACTCGTAGTATACCGTAATCTCTCGCGTATAAGGGGCAGCTCGCGTATAAGGCGCACCCCAAACTCAAGGCAATGCCCCTCTCACGTATAAGACTCAGCAGCATTTTGTTTGGCGTATAAGACGCGCCTTATACGCGGAATATTACGGTAGGTCAGTAATAACCTGGATTGTTCTTGCTCTTTCCATTCAAAGTGGTCTTCATTTGAAGAGATCATATTCGGCAGAGCTTACATTCATTCCCCATTTTGTGATTCATGAAAGAATCTTGAATTTAATGAGCAGCATTACATGCCAAAAAAGAAATACCAATACACAGAAAAAAAAAGGCATAATCAAATCGATCCAACAAGAACCTGTTTATTTGCTGCAGGTGGACCTGTGTTCATGCATGTCAGTTGCATACGCTGCTCCCTGGTGTTGAGTTCTGCAATTACATTGGCAGCAACCTGGGGGGGGGGGGTCTCATTGCCATTGGGGTGTGGGTCTTGTAGGGTAGGCGTGACACTGAGGGTGTCAGGTGTAGGGGGCAGAATGTTACCTGACACTGAGGGAGGGGGGCACGCGAGCACTGAGTCATACCTGGCCAGGTGGAATCTCAGAACAAGATGGGTGGGGTGGAGTTAAATGGGTTTTATAGAGGTTGGGTTGGGGTTGAGGGCAATGTCCTCGTTCAGTACCCATCTAACCAGGTCATAGTCAACTTTTTCAGATGGGTATATGTGGTTGTGTGCTACATACCAAGAGATTCTAAATGATAATGCAGATAGTAAGGCGTGGAACTACAGGTAATCAATACCATGCAATTGAGTTCATTGTAGGCGTATGGCTCCTAGATCCTAAAACTGTATCTAGAATGCTGCAGCGCGAAAGAGTGTGTATTATTTTATCATTCTATTAGATAATGAAGTTGTACATAAATACTTCTATGTCGTCACTACTCCGTGGGTATCAGTGAGCCACGAGCAATATCCAGTGAATGCCAACATAAAAATATATCAAGAGTTCGCGGGCGTGAAAGGATGTAACAATGCTGATAATTAGTTTCTATAGACTTCAGGAAGTATAAATTATAGGTGTACATTAGTGTCAACAATGTGGTTCCTTGGGAGGAAACGCTGAATATTAGTATCAGTATATCCATGTCTAAAAAGGAGGATACAGAAACAAACCCAACATCCTACGTTCTATGACTCACCATGTTAGATGGTTAAAAAGGCAGATAATAGATTGTGTTTGGTGGAGATTATACCATTGTCACAGGGTAGTCTTACTTCAGCCTTTGGCTAACGTCAAATTATATTGAACTAATGTTTTTGCTTGGGGCTAAGTGGCTAACATAGACTGGGTGACCCGGATGTGGAACTAGTATAAGTTGAGACCAAGGGTAGAACACTCCCTGAGGTCCCTGACTGTCTGCCCTCTGCGTGGTGCTAAATGACATGCATGGGTGTTTTGTTTTCCTCTGAATGTATATCATGTGCATTGGTAGAGAATTCATATTAACAAAATAATATCCAATTTCTCTAATCCACCTGTGTACCTTTTGAACATAATGTCAATGAGTATTATAACCGAGCACATGCATTAGAGTTGATGATGCATTGTGTTAGTAATAATCAACAAAGGGAGACTTTTGGCTACACACCTCTTCATTACTAACCTTCTATACGGCACATGGCTATTGTATTATTGACCAATGGGAGGTATCCCTGGCATATACTGCGGAGTCGGGGGCTGAAGGGGTCTAATGGCGGCCCCCAGCTGATAATGGCTATGTGAGCTATAAGTCCATGTTTTGGGAGTTTTCCTTACCACTGAGCTTAGGCTGATGTCAGCTTTAATGTTTGTGACATAAGCATAAGACAGTTCAAGGTCAGCATCCTTGCACCCCCTGTCTTCTTATCTCCGACCTGTTGTCTTAGACCAACCAACCATGGATGCAGGCAGTGCAGGATGTGGTGCATGGAGCTGTCTTGACTTTCCAGGCTCTGCCCATTGTAATGACACCCAACATGTGTAATGATGTCTCAATGCAGTAGTCATTATCTTATGTTATACAGTATGTATTTATCAGTTCATCAACAAGTGTGGTGTCCATAAAATCATTTTCATTCACTTCACAGATATAGCACTCAGTTCTAACCTCAGACAATGAAATGGGAGGTGTTTACAACTGTAAACATATTTAGCATACCCTTCCATTGTCAAAAGTTTTCAGGCAAAAGAAATAAAATAGACTTATATTATATACATAGTGGGAGGACAAAGGAACACTTGAAAAAATAGATAAAAGAACGCTACAGTAGGTGGTGTAGGTGAAATGGTGGTCTGAGGTTTGTGCTCTGAATGAGTCAGATAGGTTTTATATAGAGTATATAGAGTAGTCTATTGTTTGAGGTGAGGGTTGATGAAAGGGTAGGCCCATGGAGAGGATGACAAGGATAGAGAGGTACAGGAAGCCAGTGTCATAGAGGTCGTCACTTCTAACGGTGACACACTCAGACCGACAGCATACGAGACACATCAGATAAACAACAATATTGGGAGATGTGTTTGAATATATACAGACAAAAGTGATACCAAAAACTCCACAAAGTAGCACTCTTCAAACTAATAAGCATAAGCTATCTTGACTCTTCACAACAAAGGGTGATATCCTTTCAGCACCCAATAGTCTAAACGACTAATGGCTCCCTCCCCTGTACCTTTGTTCAGATCCCATTGTTAAATATGTCTACATGGGTGGTACTTTGGATGGTTCCTCTTGTTAACTATTACGACATATCTAAATCATTACAATGCCAGATTTACCTTTACTAGGTAGACAAAACTTATGGCTGCAAGGTCGTGGGAATATTGGAGACACAATAGGATAAAAGCCAGCAAGGGTGCACTGCGTAAATTGAAATTGTGACAATAAGGTTATAGAGTAACAATCTGGATTTAGATTATAAATACATCTTGTAGGATTCTTGTTGGGACACTTCTATGAAGATTTCTGTCATATATGGGGACAAGAGGGGTACATTCCACCTGCCGTGTAGAAAGATAACAGCGGTGCCTGGGTAACCTGTTATGTGTCTAAATATTGAAAGGGAACCAGTTGTCAGAATCACTCAGTGACACGACTACCAGAAGGAAGTAATCCCCTCTGGTCTATGCACCAATGTACTCCATTCCTTGTGGGAGAGGCATCCTGACGATGATAGCCTTGTGACGAGTCTAGACAACACTAGGAAGAAAATGAGAAAACAAAATTAAAAAAAAAAAGATCTCGAAATGCCGAAAATTTTGAAGAAATGTAGAATAGTCGTAAAGCAGGATAACGTCAGAACTGACCTGCAGTGTGTGGTAGTGTACTGAGTTGATCCCAACCAGCCACTGAAATACTGAGTGACTCGCGGACCTTTGCAGCAATATAGAGAAGTCAATCACCAGGACAAGGCTCTAGCCATGTATCTCTTACCTGGGGCCTTGGTTTTACTCAAGCCCCTCTCACCTCGAAGCAGGTAATTTTTTTACTCTGAGCTAATCAGCCTTATTGATTTATCTTCAGATTTGCACATTTAGCCAATCTTGCCTCCTCTGTTACAAATATTCCTAAGATAGGGGCCTACAGGTAAGCCCTAATGCAGAATAGACATGTATGCGACGTTTACATTGAAAATGGCTTAGATTAGTAAAGAAAATATGTCTTTGGAATCATGGACTTTACCACAGTTCTACTGCAGGTCTTCACGTGGTAAATTGGTCAGAGGGCATTCCAGGGGCCAAGTGGAGGTCACAGGTCAGGTCAGGGTAGGCTAAGGTCAGGATGGGTGGTACTGGAGCAGGGGGTACCTCCCTGATGGGCAGTGGAGGCCGCCCAGATGTGAGCTGACCACCTCAAAGCACATTAGTAACCATGGAGGTGGAATGTGCATATAATAACGGTGCAGCAGGGCGCTTGGTGCACTATCCTCCTGGGTGTATGTGTATTGAGGGTGGGGGTAGGTGATGTGTTAGGGGTAGGAGGGGGATAGTCAGACTCTATCCTGGGTGCATTCAAGGTCCACTGAGGAATGTTGCACCTCTTGAATCGCCAATTGATTTAGGATGATTTCAGTGACATCTGATACAGCCAAGAAGCACTTTTGTCTAATAACTTAAGCAAATATTGACTACTCCAAAGTGTCAGAACAAATTGGATACAACTTCTAGACTCTTTGTGCCCTTCTCTCCCACACTTACACATATGGATGTGTCAATAGAAATCTCCTGTCTGGTTGTGGTCGTCCCCTCCAGGTGGCGACACGGGGACTGTGGACAGAGTGTGGCCAATGTTTACCAGCTGATTAGTGGAAACGTCTGGGCACAGAGTAAAGACAGGGGATAGATTAAGCAAACACTTACCCCCAGGTCAACTGTCAATATATTTAATCTATGCTAATCGACCTCTTGTCTAGCAATATCACTTATGAAATGAAGCCTGTGTATCCGTTTTGAGATGCAATCAAAGATAATCAAAATCTGATAGCAATCACCATCTGAGGCTCTCCCTTCATGTAAAGGCATCGGCTTATTACCTCTAATGTAAAAAGGCTATTTTCATCAAAAAGGTATCAGTCAAGAGTTGTCACATTCTAACTGAAATATAACAATGTAACCTAATCAATATATAACAAAAATAACATAAGGATGCATAACAATAATAACATAAATTCCAACACGTCAATATAGAAACCAATTGCACTATTCCATGTTACCTCCATGAGTGGTGGTGGGGAGGTGGGGGTGGGGGGGGGGTACACAATACTTATTTGAGACTTGGCTGCAGGGGGTGGTAGTATCATGTATTCATTCATGTCACTGCTGACACGCAGCTTGCATGCCAGGCACCTTGGCCACTACTGGTGTCCACACAATAACTAACTGTTTTGTTGATGTCTACGCCTCCAGCCTTCTGCTATGGCAAGCAGAGTCACCCAAATTGTGAATTATTAGGGCATGCTTTTGTTACTATAACTCTATATGTTAGAAACAAAAGTATGCCCTTTGGTAGTTGGGGTCGCTGCCATTCACCTCAGTGTTAAATCCTGAATATGTAACATTCTATATCCGTCTCCATCTACCTTTTCTCATCGATATATTGCCTAATCACTGCAATGCTGAATACTAGAGAGATAACCAGTTTCTATGCTGTTTTTATTTTTCATAAAGAGTGCAGAAAAAGTAGTTTAGGGGTTGTTGAAAAGAAGGTTTTACAAGGACATTATTGGTCTTTGTAGCAGAATGACTGGCACCTCCAAACATGCCAGCCAATCAGATGTGCGGTCAGCTGTGACAGACATCCTAGAACGACCTGTTGATGGCATTTACACTTGTAGACATGCCCTCAGTCTTACTAAACAATGAACCCACAATTAGGCTGAATGTGACAGACCTGTTGATGGTATCAATTCAGCCTGCAAATAGCACAGTGTAGTATTCATCAAAGACCTATCCAAAACTGCTATGCTGAGCAACTGTGACCTAGTGGCTAGGCTGGTATGTGGTGGGTTTTTATGAATTTTCTGGCCTTTTAGATAGGAACCTCACCCACGCAACTGTCACCCGGCCTGGGGTTGAGCCTTATTCATAGGGTTTTGCAAAATATGCATTCTTGGCCAGGTGCGCCTTATAGGAAATCAGGTTGGGGTGTGCCTTATACTTAGGTCTCCATATACACTGAGTACTACAGTAGCTCACAAATACCACTTGGAAGAGGAATTCAATCACCCTCTCGGAAATTTATTCAAAAATCAGCATCATGCCTATATTTGTCAGCAATAAGTCAAAATATGTCAGTAATTACACATTCTATAACATTAAAGCACAAAAGCATGCCCTATTAGTACACAAGATGTTACTAAACCTACGCTATAGATATAAATTGCTCTATTTTTTTCAATGTAGTAGATATTTACCTTGGAACTAATCAAATTAGAGGCAAGGCTTTTGCACTGTGAACGTATGGGCTTCATCCCTGGCTACATTATCTGTTCACCTTGCCTCAGGAATATAACCAAATGACGCGAGGGACACTAAAAATGAAATAACTTCCCAACCAGAAATAACGAAGAAACTATAGATATTCTATAGTCAATATAAGGCTCTGGAATAGAAGTCAATTTGGCTTGCCACAGCTGTATCCTCTATATGCTGGAGGCCATCTGGTGCTGTTTACTGTTTTGTATGATTATACGCAAAAGATAGTGAAAGTACAATACAAGTTCACAAGTATAGTATATTAGCTGAATACAAAGTGTACATCAAGTTTGGGCCAGATACATGAAGTGTGAAGTTGAAGTGTGCCGATCATCTCAAGGCTCCTAGCCAAAGTGTTTTGCTCATTGTCTACACTTCTGAGTTAATACATCCGTCGTTAGTGAATTGACCGCATGACCTGCATTTTTTATACACGTATTTAAGTAAATCGTAATCACGAACTCACAATAGATATATATGCTATCTATAGAAGATAAAAAAAAATGTAGGAAGAATTAAAGGAAATAGCTATTGTGGTCCATTTCTACGAGGTACAAAAGAGAAGAGAGGCAAGCCCACACATGTATACACCACTCTTGTGAAACCCGCTGACTAGAAGAAATAGTACTAAATAGAAGAAATAAAGACAAAATCAAAATATTTAAGTTGAAATAATAAGAATCGTCCCTGACCCAGATGTATGGTCACGTCAGCTGCTTTTATACCGCATCTGTATAAAGATGTATATAAAAATTCAGTGGGTATTCCCCTGCTTAACTTATAGGCTATTGTTTTCATCACAGTTAGCAGCTGTGATGAAAAATAGCTCCAGGGTACAGGCGAATTATGACTGGACAATGGGCCCTCTGTCCACTGCATATACATTCTGTAAAGTATATGAAAGCTAACACTACCCCAGTACCCGTATGTATACACAACCTTGATGTTTGTACCACCAAGGCACAAAACACTTTTGTTCTTGTAAGTTACTATTCAAACAGTTATGCTAGTTCTCTTTGTAAATATAATCATCCTCTGAAGTTTTTAAAAGATGTTATCAAAAGCACCATAGGTTTTGTAATAGAGGTATAAACTCTTATCTCCATGGTTCCATAAAGCACTTAGTCGATATTGTATGCAAGTGTGTCATTCAAATACTGGTACTGATTGCATTCCTTCTTGAACTGCCAACGCGAATTCTAGAAATATGAAATAATAATGGCTAGAGGAATTATAGACAGATGCACCAGAAGGCTTCTTCGTTATAGACAGATGAACCATAAGGCTTCTTCGTTATAGACAGATGAACCATAAGGCTTCTTCGAATGCAATGGTGTATCTCAACCGTACAATAACAAAAAAAAATAGAATGTGTGATAATCGCTTACATCCAACCAGGATGTTTTCAGTTGCCATTGCCATTCACTGCACATACCTTATGAGATTATTCCATTGTAGACCTTATACAAGGTAGATAAAGCATTCCACAGTAGCATGTCCTTAGAAGACATAAACAGATACTGACCCAGGATGTTGTATGTAGCCATATCTGTTTTAACAGTGTCTTATCATTGTGACAGGTATTATCAGCTGGCTGTTCATATCTATGTAACATTGCCAGGAATTTACAACACGAAGGGCTATCAATTCAAAGAAAATGAATTGGCTGGTGATTGCTATGGCTTGAATATTGAGCATACACTTATAAGGTTATAGTACAGTGATAGCAGAGGGTGTACCTTTCAGATATTAAAATACATGCCAATTATCAAGTTTAATTCTCGATAAAGTGCTATTGGCATGTAGATGAACGGCTAGTTGGATTATCTAGAGCGATGTGAGGTATGTTAGAAGGCGTGTGAGAACAGTGAAAGGGAACAGCTGATAAGAGGTTATCTTGACGTCAGTAGGTAGGTCATTTTACAAGGCCCTCTATCTCTACCTGGATGTAGCTGATTTATCTTTTACTTAAAGAGACAATGTCAATCCCCATAAACGTGTACTGGCTTATATCGAAAATATCAACCTGCCAAAAGGGAAATCACCTTGTGTAGGTTATCAAGCAATCATTTGGGATTAATTAGACAATGTTAGTATCGAGGTGATAAGGATGTAGGATTAAGCTGGATACTACACATATTATATTGCATCCTAGAAGTGGATATTAGCAAGACTTAGTGGTAGTGAGCGGGTGAGAGGACCAATCAAGTGTATCATTATCTCTCCCATATTAGTGTTATGTATATTTGTGTTGATATCCTCTATAACTTACTTTAATGTTACAATTTATCAAGAGATGGAAGAAATACCAAAGAACATTTTTGTGAAAGTAATATAAGGCGTGTGTTGACTATTTTCCTGGAGATATATTCTATCTTCCCTGTACCAGACGTCAGCAATCGTGAATTAATGATCTGTTTAGGTTTGTATAGTTCACTGTTAGCACGCGCACATATAAAGATTACAAGTAATCCATATACCTGGTATTGTGGTCGACGTTTATCTCTGAGCACGGAAAAGGCACTCGATACTCTCCAGTGTGGGACTAATCTCAGTGAGGAAGTGTGACACTGTAATACATGGAGATGTGGATTAGTGTATAACCAGTTCCCTTTTATGGGCTTTGTTCTTAGCATCACATCTAAATATGGAAGAGACAGGTGTTTTATTACTTTTGTTGAAAGCAAATAGTGCAAATTTTGCTATTGCTATTGATTTAATGTTCACATACAAATACCGAGTGGACTTTCAGAGGGCTTTTTTATACTAACTTATAACTCCCAAAATAAATACCCACTTCAAAATATACCAGCCAAATAAAGGAGTAGGTCAGGCCCCTTAACACACCTAGTTCTTTTTCAGTGTCACCGTTGGTATGACCTCAGCGAGTCTTGGAGGGGGTCCAGGATAATGTGGCTAATTTTCCACCTGGGAGGGATTCAGTTGCGATTAGATGTTGACATCTGGGATGGGTAGAAACAAAGTGATTGTGGGTCCTCAGAGTCATGACAAAATTGCACTTGAGTCACAAAAGGGAGCATGGTGTGTTCATTAAGGCCAACCTGTACCTTACAGGCATTTAGACCCTGAAGTAGGAATTACAATATATGTATAACAGAAGGTGCCGTTGAGTATTCTCCTCAGGGCACCACCACAATTTCCTCCACGGTGTCTCTGGCTAGTTCCCAGAAGCCGCCCTTAAGGCCTTTCCTCCATGGTTGGAGAGAAGCATCTGCCTGACTTTGATCTCCAGGTGGTTTTCAGAAATGATGCCTTGAGGGGAAGGTAGATGGTAAAAAGAGGAGTTGAGGTGGTTGGTGTGCCTGAGGGTTGGACCCTGGTATGGTTTGGTCTACAAAACAGACTCTACACCCTAAACAATTCTTCTATGACTAGACACATACCAAACAATCGTCTCTTTGATAACACTAACCACATGCATTTAGAATGCAAACACTGACAGATTGGCAACCATGAAATTGCCTACTCAAACATCTGCTGTCATACAAGTAAGGTACGTGTAACTGGAGAAGACCAGGATAACTTCACCAAGCAGTCTGCCCACCTGAGGGGCTGAGACATCTATGTCTAAGGCAGATACCATGTCACACATAGTCCCTCCAAGGTCTATCTGATAACAAAAGCATGTTAGTGGGTGGTGGGGTGACAAGGTGGCCTCGTATGGCAGGTGAGGTGGTCTGGAGCACACACATGAGAAGAAGACAGTCTATAGAGACTTAGCTGGTTTGATTATCAACCAATGAAATAACACCAACTATTCACTGCGGTCCTCTCAGGGGCCAGCTGGTACCCATCTGATAGGTGTTATCAGTAGAATTCGATGGTAACAAGCTCAAGCAATGGCGGCGCCCATGGGACAAGCTGCTAACTCGGAATAATCTACACACCAGTGTATGTACACAAGGCCCATAGTCCTATATACAACACATGCTGTAGTTGTTCTAGACTGTAAGGCCACACCTCCAGCACACAGGAGGATCCAGTATCACCAGGCACCCACTGGAGGACCAAGAATCACGTCGTGCACTGTGACGTCACCCCCTCGGTCACCAACGGCCACTGCCTTCCAACAGAGGTTTAGTCTCAGCTGCTATATGAAGTCCCATATTCAAAGACACAGAATCCGCTTGGACGCCATTCGTCAGCTACCGGAAGAGACCCTGTGAGGATTTCCGTTAGGTCATGGAGACAGAATGGGGCTGTGTCTATAATGTTGGAAGATCGTGAGGACTGGTGGCATTGAAGTGTGTGCAGAACGGACCAGCTCCATTAGCATCGACAACTCTCATTCCCATACTGAAGTCAGGGAGTGGATGGATAAGTGGATAGAGATGTACATTTTGGTGGAGCTGGAGAGAGTAGGAACTAGTAATATAAGCCACATCAGTTTTGGCAATGGTGGGATGATGTACCATGTCCATGTATGCATTATCACGCACGAGGTTAATAGGATATAAGTACATCATATCCACTGGGTGGATCCAAATGGTGGATGGGGTTGTTTGTGGGCGCAGAGTGTGAACTGGGGTGGCATGATGGACCTATGCGTGGAGGTTTTTTGGCACCCACTTCTCTGACTGTACCATAACAGACATAGGGGCCAGTCATCACATCAGCCCCCCCCCCCCCCCAACCACCACCAGGCTTATGTCATGCTTGGTGCCACCACCAGTATAAGGATCCGAAGATCTAATATTGTGGACCTCTGGCACGTACATGTATATATAACCATAACAACAGGTTGTGTATGTGGATATACATGTATGTATAGCACTGGTAGCCACCAGTTATAGGTGCCACCCACCTGCCCCATCCCCCCATCCCCTTTTAGAGTTGTCATGATATAAGGGGGTGTGGTGGTTCACAGCGTACATTCATTGGACTGCTTCTAGACGCTGCAGTATAGACGTCATAGAGCACTGATACTGGATACCACTGATACCACACTATCAGTGTGTGGGATATATAGGCTGAATATTCACACAGTACAACCAAAACACAGAGATACAAGGAAGGATACAGACCTGAGAGAGTGTATAGGACACTCACATCCACATGATTCTAGACGTAGGGCCTGGGAAGGCCACTACCCCTATGTGGATTATAGAAAATCTATCTGGGATCTTCAAAAGTTCTGGTATCATCGGCTCACCCCAGCCAATGGGTGGAGCCGAAGTGAAGAAAATGTTCATGTTCAGGAAAAGAAAGTGTTACGTGGTGAACAAAGTGAGGCATTCCTCCTCAGGTGTGAGAAGGAAGGTGAGCAGGAGGAAGGCTGGAGCCAGGTGAGAGAAAAGTGGGCTGAGAGCCCTTAACGGCTTCACCCACTTCTATGTGTTTGCAATTTGGATTTTCCTTTTCTCACCTATACAAGCCGTTGAAATTTGAATATCTTCTACACTTTTCTACCTCGGCACAGCAACATAAAAATGTTGTCAATGTTGGCATTTTTCCCTTTATCCACTAAGTTTGACTGTTGGTATCACTATATAGCAGCTGGTATTAACGTTAGCACTACATAAGAAAGGGTACGAATGATTTGTTTATATAAATGAGGGTTAAATTTCGGAGGTGAAGAGTTTGACACTGTATGAGTACCAGGTGTTTTCCCAAACTACAGCTGTAGTAGATTTAGTGAGTTTGGTCTCTCACTGTTATTCAGTTTCAAATCTATTTTCGCCATCTCATCTGAAAGGTCAGACTAGTTAGTGTCATGGCCATAACTTAGGTATATGTATTTACCGTGAAGATTCAGGCCTCTGGTCCTCTCAACAGCAAGGCTATTACCGATAACTCTCTTAAGTTTTGGGTTCCAGAATGTCCCCAAATGACGTAAATCTACTGAAAGAATCAACAATCCATTAGGATCGAACGTATAGACTATAACAAACAGTTCAGTTTTTCATGTATGTTTGACAACATAGAGTCCAGGGATTCATGTGGAATTCATAGGCTGAATTGTGTTCCCTATGCACTAGAAAGTGCTATATATCCTTCTCTGGCAGAAATAGAATATTTGGCAGCTGTGAGCTACGTGTGTATGCTATTTGAGCAGCTCACCGGAACACTTCCAAAAGGGAAGTAGGAGGAAACACAGGTCCCACAATGTCTATAAGCTAGGATGTGACAGTGGTTCTAATTGTGAAAAAAATACATATAGAATGGCCACAGGGCATTGTTGGGGGACCTTTTTCAGTGAATCTGTTAGTGTAAAACACTCACAAACACAATGAGCCCTCACTTTGTCAGATTAAGAAAAGGCAAGGGAAAAATGTTTAGGGTAGCAAATTCTGCAATTATTTTAATCTAGATATACCCGGTAATAGTTGCAAATCCTGTGTTGAGGAAAGGAGGTACCCAAGGAATTTAATGGTCGAGGGGTGAGAGTTGACTGGATTTAAAGAGATGTCCCCTTCGCTAACAGGTTAAACCAGACAATTACAAGATTTAAAGCGGTTTACTGAGCAGAGGGGCATATTTTTATCTTTGTAATTAGTTTTAATATGTTTTAAATATGACGACTTTGTAATTAGTTGTAATATGTTTTGAATATGACGAAATATGAAATTTAGGTATGTTAAACGATACTAGGAATTGAACAAAAGGTCACGACTAGATAACAGGAGCGCAGTCTTTGAGATATATGCTGTCCTCAACCACAGGTCCAGCTTGTTTTTGTGGGGGGAATCACCATGATACACATAATCACTTCACCCAGTAGAGAAAATAAGCTTCTTGTTGTAGAAACAAACTCCCTAAAACCACATGGACCACCAACCTTCACCATCCACATCTCGATCCCCACCACTTTCCACCATGACTTCTTATATCAGCCACCATGGAAATAGAAGTCACACAGGAAAGGGCAAAAATATATGCTGCATCATGTATTAGGTTATGGGTGTTTTCTTTATGATTTTCAAATAGGATAGGTTTACCCTTGGACGTCCACCTCGCTCTTTCCCCATAGAAATAAGTTTGGTGCTCAGTTAACATTGTAAGATTGTTGATCAATGCTGAGTATCCGAATGAGTGTTGATTCAATAGGTTCAAGCATTTTAGTTGCTAATAAAGGGGGGGGGGCGGAAAAGGGATCTCAAAGGGATCAGCATACATCACTAGCCTAAGTGGGCTGCACAGTGTCAGCCTCTTACTTCAAGTTATGTGTCCGACTCATGGTGGATCTACCCTGTACTTCAATGTAGGCCTAGCCATACCAATATTCTGATACATGTAACCATGTTCACAAGTATGACAATGAGCTCACCTATGCCCAAGTTACATTTAGGAACATATTCACCATTGCAAATCAATACCATAATTATTGTCACGATCACCTTGAGACGCATGGTTACATCATCATAAAGGCAATCAAGACTCACGTACGCAACCCATGCCGTCACTTGAGACAATAGTGGACCATGAGCTCAACGCGGCAAAGTCTACATGTAGTTTGAAAACCACTTTATTGCTGCTTAGTCTTTACGGAAATAAGATAGCAGGAGATAATCGATTAAATCATTTCTCAAGTACTGCAAGGGTTTATGAGGTGTTGATAATTCCATGGAAGACGAGGAAATAGAACCACAGAGTACAAGGTCTAAAGATTGCTGACACATACATCGAAATTGTATTTAGTCCAAGATGTGGATATTCTGTACAGGTGGGATCTGTTATGATCACCTGAGTTACTATGGTTACAAGACACTACCATCAGACTAGTACCACCCCCACCCTTACCAACATAGAGGTCATACCTCACCATATGTTCTTATAGAGGGTCCATGTTTAACCTTTTCCCAGAACCAGATAGGGTTACATATTCAATTTGTTGTTACCAACAAGGATGTAGACTAATTGTTATTGGATATAGAGTTCCTTTTACATGGGTGGGTATACAATGTTGAAATAAGAGACCCATAATTGTGGTAAAGGGATGATTGGCCGCTTTGTACTGTCATAGAATTGGACAAAGGGGTTGTGACAAGTAGATAGGTGTGTCTTCCAGGTACAGGTGGGATTGGTACCTAGAGTAACCTTACTTTACATCATTTGTGGCGTCTTATAACACACATAGGTATGCAGTACTAATATGGTCCGGAAGCCATTGGATCCTGACTCTATAGTAAGCTCTACGGAAGCGGAATAAATGTCATTCCACTTCAGCTCTTTTAAATGTACTTCTATCGTCATACATGTACAAATGTTACGCACTGTGGTTGCATCCTTCATGTTGATCGGTATTTACTGAGTTATTTTCATCTGAGTGTACCACATATCCTATGTGTATTAGTCGTTAATGGCTGACCATGACGTCTTTATTGCCATACAGTCACAGACTCATCACAGGCCCCTATTCTGGTATATAGATAAAACCGGATGCCACAGGACTATACTGGTACAATATAACATGATCCTCATAATAATAACTGCGTACATTTCCCATCCACTGCGATGCACCAGGAGACAAAATACCATCCAATCCCAGCAATCTAGTTTTTTATTTGTTTTGTTTTAGAACTTGGGTTATCAGTATAGGTCTACATGTATTGGTACCATAACATGGATTTAATGTGTTCATTGTACCACATAATTATATAGCCTATTTAAAGTACATGTACACCTACTTTTGCTGCATGATCGATCCCCCTTTAAAGGAAACCAGGTCAGTGGTTTTAATGGATGTCAAACAGATATCATAACTACCGTCAGCCTTCTGAATAGGTACACATGTTGATATACGGAGACTTTTATAACACCTATAGTAATGAAGCCCACATCCATGTATAAATGCATGTACCAGTCCACATCATATACAGCCACCACTGCGCTGTGGGGGACGGGATGGAGAGTTGGATCCAACCATCAAACCCCATACACTCCACGGAGAAGAATCAAAGATCTTAATTCTGGATCATTAGGGGTCGTTGGGTACACTGTTCTATTCCGGAAGTGGGAGGCCTTGGCAACGCCGGTGAACCGGAAGTGAAAGCACAGACTGCCCACGCTATGGACGTACCTGTGGAGGTGGAGGAGGAGGCTGGGTATATAATCTATAGATAGCTGAAATAGTTTGTTGTTCAGTGGTGTTGGATGTGGCTGGGTCAGTTTGCTATTGACAGGTCATTGATGTGGTTACTGTGGTGGTATATTAGTCAGTGCACGTATTATAAGGATGTGTATAAGTGTATAGTAATGGGAGGCATCTCCACAAAAATAGGCTGACTGAGTACTATATTCACCGATGTCTGTTAGCTCCAACACACATATTGTGGTAGACTTGCTCAGGTCTCTCAATTTTAATGCAAGAAGATTGAAATAAAAATTGAAATTAATTAAAGTTTTAAACAGAAAAATTAAGAAGACCTCTCGTGAATTGAGACTCAGCGGCCAGAGGAAAAGAGGCATGGGGGTATAGTGACGTTGGGAGGAGAGCTCAGGGACTGCAGCCAGTCTAATATTGTGGGTGTAGTAGGTCTGTGGTAGAACAGCAATTACACATCATTGCCGTGTAATCTGACTGACTAAGAACGTACATTATCATTCATTATTAGTGTACGTGGTTGGGATAGAAGGTGCCATACTATTGATGTTGGTTTCTATTCCTACTGCACACAATAATTGACCAAGAGGTAGCGTTCCGGGGTAGCGCACTGGGTCAATGAAATTCTCATGAAGAGGCGTTTTTTTTTATCCTGATTCCAGAACAAAACGCCTCATAGTCTATGGCAATGATGAAAATGATAAGCCTAGGGCATTCCTTTTAGAGATCATTTTGGAGACAGGCGCTTTCACATTGTACCTCTCCATGCAGCTGTATGTTTAAATAGAGTGCGCTCCTAAGTCACATCGATGCCCGTCCAAACTATGTGTATGAAGGAGTAACGATCTATGGTTAGGGAGGGATTTCTCCAAGTAACGGTAGACTTGCAGATCTATATATAGTCATGGTAAATGTCAACGACTGTAGAAAATTAGATATTGATGATCATTGTCTTGTCTGTACTGTCTTCTTGTTCTGTGATGCCACTGTCTATTTAAGTTGACAATGTCTAACAAAACATTTCTCTCTTATCTTTTCAGTTCCAGTGGTAGTTCATCTCCGACCAAGTCGCCGGCGACGTCGGAGTTTGGACAGAAGTATGCCTACCAAGTGACGGCCAACAAGGCTTACACAGATAACGATGGGTCGCCGCCACCCCCGGTACTTCCGCCGCGGAACTACCGACCAGCGCCGACGACCGCGTCGGCTGGCGCGACGACGGGTGCGACGGAACACAAGTTCCGGACACCCCCGCCGACGCCATCCCAACAACCCCAACCCCAGGCCTCATTTCAAGGAGATTCAGACTTTAATACCCCACAGCCGGACCATTATGCAAATCAGTTGCGCCAACAGATGCGCAAGCAGTTCTCGCAGGGTGGGGTCGGAGCCACCCGCCTTCAATCCTATGGGTTGGCGGAAGTCAAACCCAGCGTGGCCATGTCGCGTCCTGTGGATCGACCACCCATAGCCCAGGAGGCGGTGGCACCCCCACAGCCTGTGCCCCGGTCTAAAACACTACCGGAAGTAAACATTGGTGCTGATAGCTATGGGTATCCTGATGGGACCAAGTCGGCGCGCGAACCGCGTGAATCGACAAATCCTAAGATGGACATCTCCAGTGGTAATTCACCACAATCACAACAACAACAACATCATAGTCATCACTCACAACAACATCAACATCAATCACATCACCATCAACAACAGCAACAACAACAACAACAACAATTACTCACCCAATCACACCCACAACTTCACATACAATCACAACAACAACAAACACAACAACATAATCACCACCCCCACAACCCTACCCACCGTATGCAACAATCCCTCTCATTGACGAACATTGGTAGCAGTAGTAGTAGTTTCCGAGCTCCCGACAACGCGCCCTTATCAGCGGGGCGGGACCGGGACTCTCTGAGCCGACTTCCGGTCAGCGAACAGAACCGGAACTCTCCCAAGGAGCGCCACCCCACGGAGGCGGTGCCAGTTAGTGAGACTACGACGACGGAGGTACCACCTACTGGAGAAGATACGGACGAGACCCTGGAGAAGCTCCCAATTCCTCCATCACCACCGCCAAAGCTACCGGAAGAGGAGGACCTTCGACGCCGACTGTCATTTGAAGATGAGGGCGACGTGTCATCACAAAAGTAAGTTATCAATTTCCTTTACCTGATTTCAAATTAGGTGTAAATTGATACAATAGCATGAACTCCAATTACATATACTACTTTTTCAAATGGAATGCAAGATTATTTTCTCAGTGTTTATCCTCACTTGTACTACATTGTATCCATGGCAACACGGTTCAACAGACCTTGGTGACAGGCTGGGTTTTGTATCACTCTGTTGTAAATGAAACGGTGCTTTGTGCAAACAAATGCTCCTATTTCAGCTCAACTTGGTCACCTTATCTCAGCCTAGGCTATATTACTGGTCCATTGGTCTTTTCGGTCTGTACACTCAAGTAATTCTAGACATTCTTGGTTCCAGTTCCAACTCACCCTAGCGTGGGTTTGCATTTACCTCTGACAAATAAAATAGTTCTAGACATAGCAGGGGGACTTTTGATGAAGGATGACAGGTTTTGACTAAGAACATTGCATGCTTGACAGGTATCAAAGAAATAACGATTATAGATATTTACCAATAACACTAACAGAATCCCACAAACCAACAACAGGTCTATATGCATAACTATGAGTCAAGAAATCTCCATACATAGATACCCAAATATTGAAGGTTGTGTTAATGATACATTTTTAGAAATTATCCCAGTTTACTTAGTTTTGAAAGACCACAAGGTCGGGTGTCATCCCTTGTCCAGCTGTCGTCAAGAAGTGACGCACCATCTTGGTGTTTAGGATGAACCGAGCTGCTTCCAAGATAGTGTGAGTGGCTCGTGTGGCCAGGGAGCTGCTCATTGTAAAGTGAATTGGGAGCCACTATTCATGCTTATTTGCTAGAACAAATGCAGTACATGTACTAATTCAATGTGAATTCTTATGATAAAGAACTATCTTAAGCTAGGGCCATCTGTATTCTAACAGTGTGTATTAGATGAATGTAGTTTATGCATGTTCTGAGGTTTTCTAACTGCAGTATTTTACCTCATGACTTTCAGGAATTTACCTCTGTCCTATAATGGATTCACACAGTCCGTTTCACTGTTCAAACGTCTGAAGTCAAACACATTTAGTTTCCAGCCAAATTGAACGTGTTAATGGAAACCTTACACCGACGTACGTACCACACTTTGAAAGGTCAGAAGTCGTTGACCAATGCCCAGATGCCATACATGTTTTAGCATCCACGAATTTGCCACGGGGTCTATTAACACTTGGGAGAAATCAGGTTAGTTCAAGTCAGCTCCAAATAGCGTCTGACGAAGGCGGAACCCGCCAGATGTCGTCTACAGGAAAGTACAACATATGTGACAGATGGGAGGTTGGTGAGAGGGTTCGTGTAACTGTTAGAGATCTGGGTTGGTGTACCTCTGTCTTGGGCTTGTTTGGAGTCCACCAGAGGGAAGCAGTGTCTAGGCTGATGGATTACTCCCTGTCGTTGCCTATTAACTACAGACGCTAAGGTCTACGGCAACATCAGTAAATCTTCCTTCTGGTAGCAGTGGATTTATAGGATGATTTGTCCTAAACACAGGGGACCAATGATAAAGGGCGAGAATCTGGTACCATGGACATCAATAGTAGATGGGCAGTAACGTAGGCTTTCCCACATGAAACAAACCCCTATATCAAGTCATATTTACCACATTGTAGATTTAGATCAAAAGGGATTATCGAAAATGTTTGCTAGGTACCTACCGGTACTACCGGGAACATAATAAGGGGAAGGGTGAACTGAAAAGATAGCCTGTATGAAGAACATATACCACCCTTTACCTGTCTCACCTGTAGAAAGGCAAAATGTGTTTGCTGTTTGGGCTCAGGTATAAATCCATTCTTCCAGAACCACACATGTCTCGTAAACTCAGGCAGTGTGTATGCCTCAGACTACACATCCACTCAATGCTGTCAGATGGGTTATCGTCTGCTACTCAGTTCGGCTACTCTACACCAGGTGGCTCCACCGGCCCGACGCGTTCTCTCACCCGTCCTTGCCATGGGTGGTTACCTTTGTAGCAGCTACATATGAAAATGATTCTTTTCAAAGTGGTTCTTTACAATGTGGAATGTAGGATTCATGTTTAGTTCCTATGTGTATTTTGAGTAGGTCTGGGCTGTATCACGCATACCAGTATATCTATTTCTATCACACCACCAATAAAAGTACACTACTGGTTCTTAGAACAATTCCCCACCTGGTTTACTGCTGCTGGGATCCAGCTAAACTTAGTTTAAGGTGATGTCAATTTACATCAGGATCCTTACCAAGTCGTATTTGTGTGAATCTGGGTGTTTTCCTTCTGGACCGGGAGCTAAAGTGAAACTTTTTCCCATGTTATTGTATACAAAGCTAGTGATGCTTCTCTACCACCAGGTCCTGTCCATCATGTATTAGGTGTGCCACCAACATCAATTCTACCTAGATGCAAACACAATTTGGGATGAAACAAAATTGGACTCTGTGTTAATTCACATACACCCTAAATGGCCTGGCAACAGCTGCCTGAATTATCTGCTAGTTTGCATGGCATGTACAAGCAAGTTATTTTGCTTCTGGTCGTTTTAAAATGGTGCAAAGTGGATGCACTGTTTGAGAGAGAGCTTTGTGAAATAAGGATGACTGTTCCACTATGGCCCGGGCTTCCCTTGCCCACTTAAAAGGGTCTATATCTTTCCTATCCCCTCAGGATGTGTGTGGTGCACATATGCGCATGCAGGCACCGCCACATTCCTCTGTGAAATTGTGTAATGTCATTCTCGCATATGACCTTAGATGTCGAAATGGCGTTAAACATCTATTACTCACTCACTCCACTATGGCCAAAATGGATCAAAAGATCTGGATTACAACAGAGTTTCTGAAAGAAAATTATATCAAAGCATTCAGCTAGCCTCCCTGAATTTATTGCATTTGCCTCTTCGCTCACCATCTTTGCCACCTCTATAGTGTTTGAGGGCTTTGTAGAGAAGGCATATATAGCTATTTGGCAAGTCAGAGAAACAAACCGTCTGTCAGGAACCCTTTGTTCATATCCATTTAATTCAGAACCACACAAGTTACACCAACATGAAAGTACTCCCCAGACTGTACACTCCCACTCCCTCATCCACTTAAAAGAACAAGAATATCACATACTCTTTGAGCTGCTCCAACTTGGGGATGAGCAGCTCTTGAGAGAGGTATGCCCGGCACTTTTAAGGGTAGGAGTAATTCCCAGGCCAATCTCCAGAAGGCGACACTGAGGCGCATGTATCTTGCAAGCCAGGCCTTAAAGTCTATTTATCTTAAAAAGCTACAAAAGATGTATATGTCTTGGCTTATTTTCTAATGTTCTGATTGACTGGCCTTGTTTCAGTGAGCCTTCAGACTCGCAACAGTGAATCTTCAAACCTTGTGAAAATCATATTAATGACCACATCTCTAGGGGTAGAGATAATGTTCACATCACAACATTCCTGCGTCCTGAGCACTTCTTTTTGTGTCTACCAGGTGTCGCCACTCAAGTGCTATATGACGTCTGTGGCTCCCCCCACTGTCTTTATAACTGCTACTGTAGTAGTGTCGCAGCGTCCCGTCCAGGTGGCGCTTGTCAGGACGGCGCTGACAGGAGAGTATAACAGGACAGGTGAAGGTGTGGAGTACAGGATCCAACATGGGGTCATCTAGTACGATCCCACGGGATCCAAATTCCTAGAGCACTGAATCATACTGGCAAGACACCAAGCCCATGTAGAAAGCCATTCAAAATTTCAGGAGGGTTTAAATTGGATGTATTGTGGCAGAGATGCCACTTTTCCTAACTTTTTAGGAATTCCGAATTTTTTATTTCCATTCCTATAGGTATTTGCTATTGTAATTTGAGAAAATTAGGAGGATTTCCGAATTTTTGAGAAGCAGTGAGTGGCATCACTGATTGTGTATGAGAAGTAGTAATCTAAATGCACTGTACATTTTATTGTTAAAAATAATGTCTTTTCTTTTCTCTCAATTATTGCATAGCCTCTAATCGTACGTAATGTTGCATGTATCCTTGTGGAATATAGTGAGATGCAACATTTTCGATTGATAAAAACTTAGAACGTACATATTGGACTCGTAGCTAGTATTATTGGAACAGATCAATTTAGTCAACATAGAGGTTAGGCTCTTTTATGATTCCAGATTATGTGATTAGTTGTATACTGCAACAAGGGAGGTCCTCATGTGCATCAGAGCCATTAAAACGTCCCCTAGGGGTCATGGCCCGGGGTCATGGCCATGGATCCAATGCCAATCCCTAATAACCTGCCAACCCCAACATTAACTACACAAAGTAATTAACACAACCAGTGCTAATTACTTCGACCCATTTCCACCATATGGTGTTTTCTCTGATTGAGACTGGTTAACTTATATCCCAACTGGAACTGTGAGGTTAAAAGGTTTGGTATATATGTATCTGCTAGATTGTAACAGCTCCCGGGTAACAGATGTTGCCATTGTATGTCATCATACATGTACAATATTTTTTTCACAACTCTAGGATTTCCACATATTGGTTAAGTCTATATGATAATGATAACACCCAAGTCTATATAATAATGATAACACCCATTGATTTACATCAGGCTGGGAATAGATGTACACAACATATTAATGGCATCCACACCCAGAAATTTACCAGAATACAATATGAGTAGATTGTACTTTTGACGTTGTGACTACAGACACTTTTCAAAATGAAAGTTGTTACATATACATGTATACTCCTATGACCAGTCTGGGTTAGCAGTTACTGACATTTATCACAACCAAGACGTGAGAAAACCGTGGGAGGTTCTCACAGCGGTATGAGTGACAAGTAAAGATAGGATAGGACCCACTGCAACTTGCTGTAAAAAATAACTGCATTTATAACACTCAAGTCATCTCCTACATGCCCCAGGGATAACATTGGTAGAAATGCTACATAATGAGGGGATATTAAGTGGGCGTGTCAAGTAGTGGGCTAACTGGAAGTAAACATAAATCTTAGAAGTACTTTATGGGATAAAGTTCGTGGGAGTTCAAGCCTGGGGGTGTGGATGGGGGGTCCCCCATGTCACATGTCGATTTTAAGAAATGGACATGTCATATGTCACTTAAATCCCCATGTCATATGTCACCTCCAAGAGCCTACCATGTCCCATGTCAAATTTAAGAAAGCACCTATGTCATGTCACTAATTTTTTGACTCATGTCACTAAGGCCCATGTCAAATGTCAATTTTAAGAAATGGCCATGTCACCATGTCAAATTTAGTGGTCCACACCCATAAGCCTGTCATGTTGCCCTGCTGTACACGGGTCTATCACAAGGAATGTAGGTTTTCACTGTAGCCATATCAACAAGAATCGTACAGTATAGGCTCGTTGATATCAGTGTAGAGAAGTGGGATGTTTGATTTGAATGTTGTAACGATTGAACAGTTATTGGGAATTGATGGAGGGCGTTTTCATGGATGCCATATTCAAAGACCTAGGACACAGCGATGCCACTTTTCCTGGTTTACCAGGAATTCCTGGTTTTCATTCAAAGATTCCTGTATTAAATTATGTTAGATTCCTGGGATTATGTGTCCAGAAGTCCAGTTTTCCTGGTTTTTGTCGGCCAGTGAGTGGCATCTCGGAGGACATAAACCTTTTACTTTTTTTATGTTACATGAATGTTTAGTGGCCTGCACGTGCAGTGGATATCCAATTAATGCAATGGAGGTATATACCTCAATGATATATCAGATAACCCCCCTCTCTGATGATGTATACTGGGGCACAAGGGCGTAACAAACATACCCCACACCCCTCTCTATATGTAAATTAACAATTAACAAAGGTGAGGAGATCAAGGGAAGTAGAGATTGGCCAGGTTCATCTGGTAATGAAGTAAGGGTATTGATTCATGATTGTGATTCATCAAATTCAAGCTGACGATGTAGAACCCCTGGTCAAGAGTATCTCAATACACTCTAACCTACTTTGCCGCAACCTTCACCCTGATTCAACTACACACGCACACGCCTTGCCTCTTCCTAGAATTGCGGAGCCCTAAACTGTTTCCATTTTCTGGCATTGACAGAGTGGGAATTTTTCACTTGTCTCTACCACTCACCCTTAAAATAATCACCTCCATTTATTTTCGTATTTCTGTGTAGGAGTTGAGGCCCACGTGGTGTGCCTGTGGAAAACCTAGGTGGACCTGGTTACCATGGAGCAGGAATAAACCTTTTGAGTTTAGATGAATAAAGGCCTACACAACAGGAGCACAGATAAACTTGTTTTAGGGCGGGCTTGTTTTTTAGCAGTGAATTATGGTTGTTCAAAGGTTAGCCATTAAGTTTTCCACATGAGCTACTCGTAAGGTTTATATAACGTAGCCCTCACAGGAAGATGTGTGAGCTGCTCAGATTGTATGAGCTACTCATTGCTCTCTGACACGACAGCAGGAGCCCAGGGTTGAGACGAGAATCAGGTTAGGGCTATGGTGTTGGTGTAATCTAGGGCAGGGCTCGGTGAGCGAATCTGAGTTACTCAGGGTAATAACCGAGAAAATACCACGTCCACAGACACATATTCTACACAGCCCTACCAATATGCGACCCCATAAACTACTCAGCTCTAAGTGTGAGCTGTACGTCATTCAATCCTGGAAGATAGACTCTCAGGGAGCAACGGTGATCTAAAAATAACACAAAGGTTAGCACCCCCAGAAGAGAAAGGTTGATGACCCTATGGGAGCAACTCGTCAGACAATCTCCAAGTAGACCTTTAATTCTTCAATTTTGTAGGCTGAGGTTATGGTAGCATTCTAAATGCACTCTGCTTGGAGGGAGATTGTTGGGATAAGCTGTTCCGGCCCTGCAGGAGGAGGCCACGTGCAGATCCTGATGACCCCAATTTCATGCCGGCCCTGAAGAATGCATACATGAGGTATACGAGATGTGAATGGGGAGAATGCATACAAACACAATAGTGGGTCATGACCTTAGGGACCCCACATCAAGGAGAAACTTACAAAAATGCCTACTAGACAGCCAAAGCATTGCTATAGATGTCTGAAAAGTCTTCATCTGTAATTCAGAACTAAAGTAAGAACCTTAATATCAAAATGAGTTATAACAGCTTCAAGATCAATTTTGATGTATTGCTGGAAGATAATATTCTGAGATTGCACTATACATCGAGTCCCTGCATCTATGGATTGGTACTACCAGCACTTAAACTGGCTTCATATTTTGCTGGTAACTAATAATCCTGGACTGCTGTCCCCTCTAATGGTCTAAACCAAGAGGCCCACTGACACAGCTATGCATTATGTGTAAGCTAAGTTACCTGCCGCGGTCTCTAGCACCAGAGGACGATGACTCAGCCTCCAGGTGGGTTACTGGATGGGTGGGTGCTGGAGGAGGGATGCTGTATGGTAACAGGAGGTTGTACCCCCCCCCCCCCACGTCCATCCCAATACAAATTGGTCAGTCACCCGGTCAGTCACTTGTCACAGGTGCACACATAGCCCTCGGGTTCTCATTCGTCCTCCAGGGCAGTCACACATATGTGAGAACCAATTGCTCCAAGGCTTCCTTCTTAAGTGTTGTCTGGATGTAAATAAGGTTTGGTGAGTGGGAGGACCCAGAAACAAAGGGGATAAGGACAGCCAAGCATGCCAAAACCAATAGGGCAATATTTGACTTAGCAGCTAGCTCAGCAGCCTCCTGGCCAAGTATGGCCTCTGTTGCCAGGTACGTTAACATTTTGTCTTGTCTCATTGGAATCCTCCTATTTTTCACAGAGTGTATAATCCTTGTGATTGAGAATAAACATATATTTTAGATGACATTATAGGTAATACTGCAGAATTACAAGTTCTTGATGTTAATCAATGAGTCTGACCAGGAATGCTATGGGTGTACATACACATTATGGGATTACACATGCTGAGAATGCCCCTCCAGTGTATTGAGACTGGTGGGACACTGGAGGAATCTCAGTAAGCTGGAATTCTGTGGTTGGTGTAAACAGTGAATACTAGGGTTATCATGGGGCACCATCCGTTACCTGTGTGGGCCTAACACTCCTCCTGCACATGGCACTCCACCTGAGTACACGTAGGGATCAACACACTGAGGACTCCTCTAGTACCTATGTGATACACGTCTTACATCCTATACAATGTCTTAAATACACCCTCACAACCACTTGACGTACTGCAGCGCATGTATATACATGTACCTCAAACATCTAGTACGATTCCCTGAGACTAGCACCATCCTTCTCACCCCCTATACACACTACTGTACCATCTGAAGTTAGTACACTTTTATTTTCTCCAGAGTAGAAAGCTGTAACCCTACCCCTTATTTTTGTGAACCATATATCTAGTTCTCTCATCTGCCAAGGCAGTAACCTAGAGGCACTTTTCCATTCATCATTCCTCCAGGGCCCCTTCATTCAGCACACACCTATGTACAGCAGCAGGTCCGTCCCCAATTCCTCCAGGGTGGTTGCTATAGAAACCAGTGGTGTCTGGTGGTCGGTACATGTGCACAGAATAGTAATCTCTGTATTTTTCATCAAGGTTTAGGACAACTTTCTATACCCACCCCCTCTCTCTACAATTTCCCCTGCCGTGCCTGGTTACAGGCATGCATGGTAGAAGTCAGGTATAGAGTCATTTGGTGCCAAGGGGCAAAGCCACCCAGTCGACATTATGCCTACATCCTTTACCTCTACATGTTGTGCCCACTGTACCTGGTGGTTTGAAAAGACAAAATTGTACTCAGTACTAGACTAATTTATCTAGGCCTTATAATCTATAAGGCACTGAATGGTGTTGATTTAATTATTTTTAGGACTGAAAAATAATGCATCTTCAACTAGGCACTTACAGAACGAAGAACGTTGCATACAGCTATGGCTATGTTCTAAGATAACTTTTTTTTCGCTAGAGAAGAGATGTAAAGACGTACATTGACTTCAGGTACATCAGCACTTAGACCCCCACCTTATTACATGTACCACGCCCTCTATATCCACCTACATCTACCCCCATGTTCCAGCCCCACGCCTCGCACCTTTCACAGGTTTACGTTGGCAGTGACACCGCCTGCCTGTGTTACCACTATTTCTATTGCAATGAGACCAGATTATCTGGGGGGCATTATGGTTAAAGGAAAACGTAGTTTGTGCGGCTACACTTCTAGTACCACCCATACAGGCCCTGCCTAATTAAGGGGAGAGACAGGTCAGTTTATTTGAAAAGAGTCCCCCAAGAGTCTGGAATCCCAGTTCCATTGTTTATATGCACTATTTGAATGGTCTGTATACATATAGATACAAATATAACACTTCTTATCATCTGCTACTGTCTGCATCTGACATAAACACAATATGCCATCCTTCCCTGCCCTAGATGGAATGTAAACCTGCGAGATGGGGATGCAGTTGCTGGGAACAACTTCTTGTGTGGTGGAAGGGGTAAACCAGGCAGGGGTCACCACTTTTTCATCTAGCAGATCTATCCTTAGAAGATTAATATTCTGTGAAGCTGTTGTTGTCAGTGGTAGAACCTTGACGTTTCAGTCACTGTGTGTGTTTGGGAGTGTGCTTCCTCAGGTAACCCTCAGCTAAATGATGAGGAGTGGCTCCTGAGTTGCTCAGACTTTTTGGGTATTTAGAGCTGTTTAGGTCTGTGAAGATGGTTTGGTCTCTGGAGATGTTTTAGTCTGCATGTCTGCTGGTGCGAACAGACTGGTGTAAGTGTTGTGGTGGGGCCTGGACGTATCATGACGTTTGAGGAACGAGTGAGGAGCCCATAGGACGAGCAGCTCAAGGCGGGGGTGGCTGCGATGTGTACCTCAAACCTAGGGGTGCGCAATGCCATATCAAATATTAAGTTCGAGTTTGTCTTTATTGTCACATGATGGGCAAAAATGCACCTCTCTGACCAATGTATGAGATTCAAACTTAATAAATCTGTATTTTATGCTAATTACCATGGAGTAAATTAATCTAGTGGTTTTAAAACAGCGAGTCATATATTCTGCGCGAGCACAACTTACTTTTTGAGTCACTTACATTCGCAATATGTATGCATGTGTTTCTATTGCCATGTGGCAAAAAGCTCTCATTAGACGCCTCATACCCAGAGAAGAGGTGGCAGAGCTGCCCATAGCAGCATTAGAGGTAGGGGTGGGGTAACTAACTGTGAGCTGGTCGCGAGCAGTTGTGAGCAGAAGGCAACACCTGGCCGTAGCGGCAGCAGGCTGGAGTAGTCGCAGCGGCACACTGGTGGCAGCGGTGTGAAATAGTGGCACATACCATGCATTACCCCGACAGACAGGAGCACCTCTCAGGGGGAAACTAGAACGGACAGCAAAGCCCAGGCGATGAGCACATGAGCTGCTCTCACATCTAGACATGAGCCGCTCGGGTAACTTGCTGTAGATTATGAGGAGATATACAGGAACAGCTCAGTGATTAGGATGTCAGTGTTACACCCAAACCTGGGATATTTTGCTATGGGCGACGCCCTCTTGTCAGTGATTGGAATAGGAGCAGCAAGTGGTCTTTAGACTGGCAGTCAGCCACTTTTATACCTTGTCTCCTTCACTGCCATTTCTTGTGAAGTCAAGATAAATAGTTCCCACAACAAACACTGACATCCCACTGTTTGATCTATCAGGATCCATTTCTAGATGTATTATAGACTGATCAAAAGGAGTTGACATCGTTTCATCATCATATTGTCCTTCAGAACGAAGGCTGTTATTATCCACAGACAAATATCCGGACAAAAAGCATTAAAGGGGGTGATTTTAAGTGAAAATCAATCTGACCTAGAGTTATCCCTGCTGTGCAGCAAGTAAAACCCACTGGTGGAGGACAGATCACTAGAAGATCACAAACCTCACTATCCCTCACTACTTTAGTGAGTAGAAGAGAGGTCTTAGCCATCCAGGGTCCTCACTCTACATGACAAATGCCTTGTCCTTGCTGTTCTTAATGCTGATCTAGTGGTAAGGCTACAAAGGCAGGTAGGTCGGGAGTGGCAGGGCCGTGTGGACCCTGGCCCACATGCTGGCTTAAAGGAGGAATACCAATGAGTTCACCCATCGTCATCCAGACACAACCGCTCTCACCTGTTTTTCCCATCGTCATCCAGCATTCCCCCAAAGCCAACCAGAGCGCGTCCTAACCCACCACCATATAGCGCAACACTATAGACTATTGCCTCAAGGGCTTACAGTGAAAAGCACAAAGGGATGGCTGCCTGAAGCAGATACCTGTAGATAACTTAAGTGAGCAAGGAGCTTCTATTTTGGATGTAGGATGCACCTTAATTTTATTTTATCTTATAAATCTGGTTCATCTGGATGGCATATTGCACGCGGATACTAGAATTCAAATTACACTCTTCTAGCTGACCGAGACCGTATACTTTCATCTTTATATCTCGGGTATTTCGGAACTTATTGACCAAATTACAAGCAGTACAAATGTAAAGCTTTTCCTAGTCAAACCAGTTTCACAAAAAAAACAAAAAAAACATCACTGAGAACGGGTTGGAGGAGTGTTTATACATGCTTTTGTATGGACAGTGCGTTGAGGTGTGCCACATGGACAGGTGAGTCATCAGACCCTCTGTCTCCCTCTGATGGCTATATGATGAGCACCACAGCGACCACACTACACTGCTATAGCATGGATGGTAGGGTCAGCGTCCTCCAGTGTCCTCCTATATAGCATTGTTTGTATAACAGTGTGACAGGGCCTGGGTACCTGCCAACCCCCTTCAGCCTACCCCCACTACACCTGTACCGTCGTGCTGACCCACCTGGCCATCACACCCTGGAGTAACTTGTGTGACTATATTCCTACCATAGGGCACTGGAGAAGCCACGTGGGTTTGGATGGAGAAGTTCCCTTAAGGTACTCTGATCACTCCCTGCTCCTCCTCACCTCACTGCATTGGGAATTCCCTGCCTCAAGCTGTGATCTGTGTGCAGGAGAATACCTGACATACCTGAGGACACCACCACCACAACAACACCTCCAGGACAACTGGAGACGATAGCAGATCCAAATCCAGCCACAGTCAGGAGGGTGTGGAGGCCACTAGGACCTGGATGTGGAGGGATACCTGCCGGAGGATTGTAATCTACACCACGTGGGAAAACATACCTTCTCCCCATGTCTCTTTTTGTATAGACACATAAAAAGGTAGATGAGTGACTTTGGGTGAGGGGTGAGACAGGTATATACATACTATATCGGAGGGGAGGGTAGAACTTGTACATCCCCGCCGCTGGAGACAACACGTCTATATAGATCAGCCACTGCCAGTATGCTCCTGAAGGGGGGCCTGTTACCTGGCATTACTCCAGTGGACGATCTGCCCATGGGAAAGATTTAAATTTTGCGTGGAGTGATGTATACAATAGGAGGAATAACTACGTCTGAATGACTGCATGGGAAATGTTTCCTGGTTCCTAGTCAGTGTTACCCATACTAGTTGTGTTCTCAAGCAGCAGAGAAATTTGGGCATAACCTGTAATTAATGGTGACCTACATATTGCACCTGGAGGATAACTAACACTCAAGGGTTAGATACCTAGAGATCCTGACGTCAATCCTAGCCCACCCTGGAGGAGGGGCAGAGATAACAGTGCGTGCTCACTCTCCTATTAGTTCTATCTCTCCAGTTGGATCTGGCCCGGATCTTCTTTTTGCTCACAGTAGAAAGGCTGTATCTGAAGGAGCCGCTCGTGCCGTACAGGGAGCAGCTCACCTATAGCTGGATCCCTCACCCCTTAAGCCTGCCCCGACCACACCCTCTGTCTGTATGATCGGCACAGGGAGCTGCCCTCCCCCGTGGAGCACGGTCAGTCTCCTGCCGTCACCGGACCCCTACCCCCCACCTGTACAGGGGCGCCAGGGGACGCCCCAGTCACATTCTTCAGGTTGGAGTGGCGCCTCCACGGTGCCAGGATACCAGGGGAGAGGCCATAGGCGCCCGCGCCACCCTGCCACCATGGCCTGCGTATATAGCTGTGTCGAGTAAGTCTTTTTGTGTGAAATACTATCTCTGAATAATGGTGTAAAAAGTCTTTGGGCCATTTAGAGCATTACAAATTTAACAAAAGCAACTCGCAGTCTACATAAATTAAAGTGGGATATAAAAGGCAGTGGGCTATTTGGAGTGTGACATTTCCAGTGCTGATCACTCAATGTCATTTTCTTATAGAATTTGTACCACAAGTGTACAGCAGAAATCACTGCATTAGAAAAGGTCTCCTCGATTTCAGACCACCTCTCGGAGTAAATAGTTTATGGTTGACTCAACATCAGCTAATCTCACACAAGGCATCACCTGTGGTGCCCCACATTTTGAAGCAATGTGACAGTGTTGATACAGTAGCCTATTGTGCCTTATACACCTTTTCAACAATAGCCCCCACCAGTAACCATCTAGGATATAGCTATTTGAGGTTCACCTGTACAATTCCGTAGGCCATTTTGATAATGTCATCCAGGATGGTAAGTTACTTCGCACCAATTTGACAATGTCTCCTATATAATAGCTTTTGAAGGATGTGCTTTTGCAATCATGCACCACCTCCCCTAAGTAACAATAGTGGACTCCCTTTTCACACTTGCCCGAAGTAACCCCACCCCCAGCAAAATATATACCTATCACAAGAGGGTATTGTAGGCAGCTTTTATCTGACAGTCTTTGTTGTCTTTTTTATTTAGATAAGGTGTCACTGAATGTATTTACATTTTTCTTACTTGATGGTGAGGGCAGTGGATGAGTTGTTTGTCTGAGTTATACAGGTTAGACTAGACAATCCCATTACTGCACAGCCACAACAGGTTGAGGACAGCAGCTTATAGGCACACACAGGCTGGTAACAGTACAAATATATTCAGAGGAAAAATGTAGTTATTTTTTTTATCAGTGAGGCATCAAGGTACATGTATACCATCCTCCTGGCACCAACTGGAGGAACACCTGCCTCCAGTATGTACACATAACCACTGATGACTGTGGTACTAAGTGCAAACAAGTGTATGCCTGCTGGACTTAATATTCAATATACAACACCATATGTGCCTAACATGGCATTGTCATTGCGAAATAATTACAGCTAATACAGAGAATATACACCACTTGGCTTAGTGAAAAGAATGACTGAATAATATCTTTTTTTTTTCTTTTACAACATCTCACAAAGGATGGTGCAATCGCCTTGTGGAAGACCACTCTTTCCCTTTTGAATTTATTTATTTATTGGAGGCCTTTGTGCATACAGAGTATTTGAAAATACTAAAGTAAATAACGCAAAGATCTAGAATAGATTCATAAATATAAAAACACAGGTCGGCCCGGTGGTCGATGTGAGTCATCTATCGTGATGTTGTCTGGTTTTGTTCGTATATGGTAGACATCTTAATTTTTTTTGAATAACCCTGAGCTGTTCTTTGATTTTACGCAGATGAATAGAAAGATAGCATTTAAAAAAGTAACAGATGTAGCTGTTTCCCGATCACACTCGCGACCACTCTATCCCTGGTTCTTTCAACACTGATACCCCTATATCAGGATCATACCTAAAACCTGTTTACCTACCGTGATCGGGTTCATAAAGACAACATGCTAGTGTTCGACCACAGCACGATGTAAACTGGTAATATAAAATGATAGTTATACCATGGGAGAAAATATGAGACAATTATCCTGCTAGCAATGTCACCAATATGAGTCAAAGTAGAAGTGTTTTTCAATCAAGGTGTCAGCCTGTGCCTCATTTTGAGGTGTCTATGGGGATCCAGGAGCTTCTGAGGATACACGCCCACTATTGTTGTTTACTGTTAGCTGAGCCCTCAACACAAACACCTGGGTAAGAGGTAAGGCTGGGATGGCCCCATTCACTCCAGGGTCAAGGTGTAAACTTCCGTGCTTCTAAGACACAGGTCTAATGTTCTATGGGGTGTGGGGTTCCAGGTCCCATTGCAAAATACCAAGACACTCGGTCCATTGAACTGGGTGTTTGCATGGTATCTATTCTCGTAAGCTAGAGCACAGGTATCCTGCCCTTTGCTGAGATTATCCTTCACATAGATAGCTGGCTTGTCAATTTAATATATTGACAGAATCATTGGTAAACCACTTGAGATCTGAGAAAGGCTGTTGGGGTAAAGCATTTTCAGTATCACCAGACAGCTACTGTTGAGTAGTTCTATGACATTATGGGCGTTATTGTGAGCTACTCAAGCTAATTAGAGACCTGTCACAGGGTAGTTTGTCTTAAGTGCTCCACCAGTCCCATTCTAGTATGTCTGCGGCCAGACAGTACAGAATATAAATTTCCAGCACAGTAGCCACCTGCCGAGGTGTATATTAGCATTGGGATGATAGCAAACAGTTGCATTCCTTTGTAGCTTTATGTTAAACAGCCAAAAACCTTGGAAAATATTTTGCCACTGCCATGTCCTACCCCTGGGTAAAAAGCCAGAGAGCTGAAGGGAAGGAAGCAGAAGGAAATCACTTTGTAGAAGGCCAGTCTTCCCTTGCCACACCCACCGTTATCTGTATAGAGCGAGGTAATGTTGTACCCCACTGTTTTTACAAACCTGATTGGCTTTTCTTTTGGTTCAAGGCTCGGCCCACTTGGCTAGCCCATTGTGGCATTTGACTTGCTTTGAGATCTCAGGGATAGACCAACTGGAAAAGCAGAGATCCAGTTGAGTTGTTTATTTCCTGTAAGAGTTTGTATAGAGAAGACTGGCCTCTGTTTGTGGCCAGCTAATCAAAGAGACCCCACAAACTGGGCATGCGCAGAGGGCCTCCTTGGACCACTTACCAGAAGTGCGCTGCTGGTTCCCGACGAATAGCATTGCCAACACACGTGGAATTATAGTTGAGGCCAGGAACCAGCAGCCCCTAAGGCCATTAACTGCAGATGGGAGAAAATGTGATTTGGATGATGGTGAATGGTACGAGATTGGTTGGAGATGGCTTTATACAAACAGTGGCGTGCATAAGGCAGAGATGGTAAAAAATGACAATTCCCCAGGAAGATAGAGATGTTTGTGCACGAATATACTTTGTACATCCATTAGCAGTTGTTGAATATCATCATATTCCAGTTATGGGGTTTTGCAGAAATGCATGGCTTCAATTACTCAGAGGGGGATGTCGCCTTGGAATATGAATATGCTAACGTGGAATACGAATATACTATATATACCTCCCTAATGTCTACCTGCAAAGAGAATTCTTTTCAGGTAGATATTATCGAGACAATTGTCTACCTGAAAAAAAAAGAATATCTGAAGCAATATGGAAAATTGTTAAGGGACAGGCCCTTCTTTACTCTGCATGAAGGCTTCCTCCAGGGCCCCATGGGTCAGAAGGAGGGTGTGGCAATAAAGTTCACACGCCAGGTAAATGCATGGATCATGGGTGTTCAGGCGAACTGCCGGAGCCTCCGGTCGAACTCTCCCCTCAGTCGGAAGAAATTACTTAGAGGGAATCTTAAAGATGTCAAACTAGTGCAAGCAGGAAATGAACCATGTTATGTGGGAAGGTCCACTTTACTGTAGACTGGCTGCAGTCCATTGATTTTATTATGAGATAATTGAAATTAAATGGGAAAATGAAAATTGAAAACATTTCTAGTGAATCTATTTCTAGTGACTCAATGAGCCCAGCAGGCAGAGGAGGAGAGGCATGGGGGGCGGGTATAGTGGGGTTGGGAGGAGAGCCCAGGGACTGCAGCCAGTCTAACTTTACTGTAAAATGTAAGCTAAGATTCATATGAATTGAATGTGTTCTACTGTGCCGTATTCAACAGCTGAAATTTCCTGGGTCCTTCGGTCCATGTCCAGTAGATAAGATGGACCATTCCCACATTCTATCAGCTCGTAGATGTATCCTCACCTGATAAGCAATCAAAGCTATCTTTGGTACTGACTTTAGATACATGGAATATATTCTTTCAGTTTGGCAGTGGCTGGCCGTGGTAATGGAGTGTGAATGGGACCATTTCTGTCTCCTTCACTTTTCGGCACCAGTTCGTCTTGTTCCTCCCATTATCTGGTCTGAGGCTATTCACTAAAGCTGCCCCAGTGTGTTAGACCATCCTGTATGATCTTGGCCTTTTTTTTATTTTACTCTTGGTTAAATCAGCTTACCAATCCATCCGAGTTATCGTAAATTAATGCATTGATTTCATATTTAATGTAGTGTTCACGTCATGAATATGATCTGAGCCGTCGAAATGGCATTAAACAATGATTACCCACTCTCTTATTTAATCATGGCAACAGTAATCAAATACTCCCCACTTGGAATAAAGTAAATTCAATGTTACAATTTAAAACCCATTTGGCTCAGAGGAATACGCCATATGCCAGCTGTGTGTGCCAAACCTGGTTCTGACGAGCAATTTGGGAGAAGGATTGATCACAAGAGGTCATGCCTCTCCATATTATATCAAACAGTGCTAATACATCCAGGAAGTACGTCTCCGTCCCAGTGGTGGTCTTGATGATCGATGAAAATGAACCGCACAACCTTTATCAGCTCACACAGACAGCCCTCCGCGCAATATCTGTGTGTATACAGGATTGGGGCCACCTGACTTACTCCATGGGGAGTGAGACTGTGGAGAGATATTTCTCTAAGGAGAATTTCCAGCTCCTCCAGTGCCCATTATTGTCTCTCCTGTGGTGTGTGGGTATTTCTAGGAAGGTTCCAAACACTATCCAATTTATTTTATTCTCCAGATGTGCACAAGAGGAACCTATCTAGACCTTGTCAGGAGGCGTGGGTAGAACTTATCAATCTTATCAAGGCACAGATTTCACCTCAGGAATAAAAAGATTGACAGTAATAGAGATATCTAAGGCGCTCTGATTCACAGAGTGTACTATCGGTAGTCATTGGACATAATGTAAAAGTCAATATTCCTATCCTACTTAATGGTTTGGAGAAGATTTATATTTCAAAATTTGAAAGCTGGTATCCACAGACACAGTAATATTTGCCATTTTGAATAAGGGGATGTTAAAAGCACCTGGCTAGGGGATCTAATTGAGTATCTCAAATATCCCTGTCAGTACTGTATTATGGCTCTCTCTCTGTGCTATAAAGGGGACTCGGAATCGAATGCATTTGATTCAATTTCAAGAGAATGCATTGTGCTTTGTCAAAAGATATCTCTGTGACACAGCTCGTTCACCAGTATATGACCTGGTACCCGAGCAGTAGCGCAGAGCGTAGTGTAGGTACGGAACCTAGGCAGATTATCAGTCAAACCTTTATATGACTAAACTGTCAGACATCTACCTACCAGGTGTCAGCCGTAAGATTACAGGGAATTTAGGCTATCAACCGATAACAGTAGGTGACCACCTGAGGGGGGGAGTTATGTCATGTACCCTCCCACTATTGCTATCGTGCTACCTAGAGCGCTGGAATTTTCACATTCGCTGCAAGTGTGCAGAACTGACTGATTATTAGTTGGGACTAGATATTACAGGAATGGCATGTAGGAAATGGGTTTTCAGATACAAGCCTTGATATCATATTATGTGGGTGAGTTGCCTAAAGTGACATCAGTCATATTTCTGCACAGGCGTGTAAAAATAGACATTCCTTTCAAAAATAGAACTGTGGAATATGGCCTGCTTGGTATTTGAGGTTCTATATCGGTTAGCTGTAGTAAATCCACCAGCTGGTGTTGTACTTAAGGGATAGGGTGTGGGACCACTGGAGGTGGTTTTTGAGATAAAGGTGGCTTGCTGGGTGTAGGTCATGAGATATGGTCATACTCCTTGGGTATTCACATTGACCATGCTGCATACACGTGTGGGTGTGACAGGATTCTGTAGATAACACCTGCCCCACACCTGGAGATTTAACCCCCAGTAGCATGCCCTCACAGAACTCTATTTGACGTATGATCCAGAATATAAATGTCGTCTACTCCTCGTGTGTTTCGTATGTTAGTCCCATTCACACAAGCTGTAGTTGGATAGGGAAACCGGCCTTCAACGGGTTGAAAGACATTGGAGGATATATGCTGACTGTTGTCTGTGGTGCAGGAAGATAGAATTGTAAAAAGGAAGTTGGGTATTTTGAGTCAGCGGGATGAGATAATATATCCTCTCAGAAATGCTGAATTCAAAAGGCAAAATTACAGAAATAGCCGTTCTACAACACAGAACTACCGATTACCAATTACCTTCATTAATAATGATGGACCATGTATTGATACTGTAAACGCCATCTTTGCTGTACGCTGCAAATATATGCGTTTGAATGGACACAGCACCTCCCACAATTACAGGATTGCCTGACCAGAGGCCTAGAGACTTACAATAATAAACGTCCTGGTTCGTTGTAGGTCATGTACCCCCTGGAGTATTACATTATACTGCTCCCCATCCCAAGCAATTGCCTTTCTATCTGTCTTCATAGATCCTGGTACATCAACCCCCAGACAACTTTTATTTGCAGCGTTTTTGGTTAAACAATGGAAGTGATAAAAAGAGGTAGGCGTATATCTTCAGATAGAATAGAAGAAAAAAATTCCACCAAGGTGATGGTATAAAATGAGCGAAGTACATATATTGTGAAGGTTAATTATACTTTTCTATACACTAGTACATTTTCCCTCGTAGAGAACACTATGATTTAGGTAGCATAACGTGAATACTGGTAGAGTGAGATAGGAGAGCTCTGCTAGTTGGTGATAGCTCCCTCTGCTAATTGGTGAAAGGTTTGGAGGATGGATGCTCCTCTGCCCATCAGGACCAGTTAGTGTTTTTTCACCACCGTAACACTGAAAGAAGTGACCGCCTTCTGTTGTTTTTACACATGCATCCAGGGGTGGGGACTTGTCTCTCAGCTAAAACTCAGAAAATGGAGCACAGGTTATGTTTTGTATGGGGAAATGCCACCGGGAATACTTGTTTACTGCATCTTGTTTGAATTGTAATGGTACGAGCATCGTCTTTGATCTGGTTTGTTGCTGCTCGTGTTGTAAAGACGCGTGGCTGATTTAGAAATAAAAAAAAAATCAGGATAGTTTGGGGAAAGGGGCCAATAGATAATGTGATCCACGAATACATCAACTGGTTTGTAGCACCTGCTATGTATCAGCGAGAGGCAATTCTTTTTTCTTTGGCTAGTAAAGGATATGGACAATTTATGTATACTCTCTGTTGGACTCTAATGAGGACAACAAACCAGAAAATGCCCATGAAAGCTTATCAAAATAACTCACTTTCTGTATGAGAACACACTTTTGCGAACGTATCAATTGCCATGATGGTAATTCTTTTTCGGAAAATTTGCCGGGGGAAAAAATGAACCAAATAGGCAGAAATATTTTTTTGTTCTCAGTGAACAAAAACACAGCTGAATTAAAAGCAAGTGTCACATTTTATTATGGACTTTGTAAACGAATCCATTTCCTCCTCCATATAAACCATATAGATCTTTAGCAGATGCTGTTAGAGGCATTAGCTATGATATATTGATATCCTCCGGCAGGTAAGCATCACCTCCATCTTTTTAAATCCTCCAGTACTATAGATTACCTCTGTTACCCTACACCTGAACGATTATCTCCATAAATCTACACTTGGCCGCTGGAGGAGGGCGCTGTCCGCAGCAACATGCCCCAGCGCGTGTGGGTAGTTAAAACAGTTCCAACTACAGCGCGGCCACCGGCCAGGTGTGTTACCATAGCTGTTTGGGGTTGGCCTCAAACACCCCTTTTTCCACTGGGAGAGAATTGGAACCAGACTTGCTATTCTAAAAGCACGAGCCAAGAACCAGAAGGAAAAGCCAACGACAAAGCACCTTTCACTTCACATACCAGTGCCTATTGGTATAGAGCTTTGGTGTGGTATTATAGATGGGTGTTTAGGGTCAGGAGGAAGGTGAGCATGAATGATTCTGTCCTGCTAGCACCTTTCACTCGTCCAGCTTCCACAAATAGCTCATGACAAATGGCTTCTGTCAAGTTCCCATTCTGCCTGGCTAACTCCAGAGGGTCGGGTGTGGGGCTGTTAGGCTATAGAGGATGGTAGCCGTCAGCCCTGGAGGACACCTAAACCCTGCAGTATGTACATTGAGGTGTGAGCTCTGTCCTCCAGGGTGGTCAGATCAATCCCAGGTCAGACCCCCTCAGAGTGAGGACAGCTAAACACAGACACTGTTTAAAATAGACCAGGTAATAAGTGCCCTAACCTGAGACTCGGAACCAATCACACAACCCCAACCAGCCAATGGCTGGAGTAAACTAAATACCAAACAGCATGGGGTTGCTAAAGATGTACACCAGGTAATGTGCAGGCCATCTTGGAGGGTAATTCCAAACCAGATTATACTACATGTTATGGCATATCTAGCTCTACAATTCTTTCATTTGTAGTTGTTCAGTATATGAAATGATTGGAGGAATGCCTTTATCTACGTAATTGCTGAAGGTCATTGTCAAAGGGGGATGAAACTACAGGGACATGTTTGATCCCAGTAGAGCAGCGATATGCCTGTCTAGTCATGTCGAATGATGCACACTGGGAGTAATTGTTCGACCTTTGAACTCCATCACTCCAAACATGTGACCCTGTCACACTGGAGACGTGACTGACGAACCCCTGGAGATCTCCTGTTCCTCTAGTATGTACCCATCTGTACACCCTTGGGTATACAGAATCTCCTACCAGCCACTAAACCCATCGGTCTGGGCAATAAACTCTGATAGGTTTTTCTTTTTTGAGAACACTTTGCCAGGTATAGGTGAATTCAGCTGTGTCAGGTGTGTCTGTAGGTGGTATGGGTTACATACCTGGTTGTCATAGGTATGCAGGTCTCTCTTTAACAACTGTCCAGCCCTGGAAGTAGATATGGGTTATAAACTCAGGAATAAACATAGACATATGTACATGTTGATGTTTTCATCTGCTAAGGGGGTAAGATAGGGTCTGCCCAGCTGGACATGTTTATGAGAAGTCAATGTTTGAAGTAGACTATAAAGCTAATAGTAAGGGGGAATCCCAATTTAAAAGGAAATAAATTTATTTTCAAGAACTTCACAGAGAATATATATTATGGTGCATTGTACTTATAAACCAGGCAGCAGCTTACAAATCATTTACTAAAAATGTAAAACAATATAAATATACAGCGCATCCTAAACTTATACTTAAAGGTTATAAGTTGTTGTTGTTGTTTTTTTCCAACACGTAAATGCAACTCTTTACAACTGGAGATAGATACAATGTAGTAAATGGAATGAGGGTCATCCTAAGATGCTACCAATGCAACGATAGTGGGTTACCAATTTTCTGGGTGGTGAGGAGGAGGAGGCTTGGCAGATTTATTTGGTCAGTGTTTTTTTTAATTAGGTTGGAAATATCATGCTGCCTTAGTAGATGCCACATGATGGATTATACGCGGTGACTGAGTTTAATTGCAGTGGTAGAATTGAGGCTATTTGGAACAGTGAGTGTTTAGAGCGATGTTGTCTAATGCAACAGGGATGTATTTGGCAAAGAGTCAGGCCTATTTTTCTAATATTTTTTTTGTGAGTCAGTGGTGTGCGAGCAGATTAATCGGCTCAGTTAGAGGGAGCCCTTGTTTCCTGTTTGTTGAGCTGCTAAGCTAGTGCTACTAACAACCAGATATATACCATGGAGAGCTATCTGTTCTATACTGGAGTTCACTTATACCTATCTATATGCCTGATGGTCTGTGTGTTAGTTAACCTGTTTTGATACTGGAAAACCTGTTGCCATGGAGAGGCGGTCTGTTGTACGTACATCGTGCCCACGTTTTAGCACGTTTGAGACAGTACATTATGAAACTTTTGTGGAGGAAATAACAACTATTACAATCAGCAAACGTTGTCATTGCAGGTACTCCAATGAGTCTTACATGACCAAGAGGAACAACCCACGACAAGGCTTCAACGGCAACTACCGCCGCAGTAACAGCAATGAAATCCCCAAACCAGTCGCACCAAGCACGCCGCCTGCTTTGTCCGCGACGTCGGCGCCGCAGCTGATCATCGCTTCCGGTACTACTTCCAGTTCCGGTGCGCCGTCGTCGCCGCCGGCCAGCACCAACCCACCCAGGTCGGAGACGCTGGTACAGGTGGCGTCCGTCATGACGGTCAACAAGTCGACGCCCAGCGCCGAGAATAAAACGCAAGTAGAGACTGGACCGGTGCTGCGGACACCGACTTCCGGTGGTACTTCCGGTAGTTCAGGACATTCGCACCAATACCACCCTCTCGCCGGTTACAGTAACAACACGCCGCCTCCCGTTCCGCCCAAGTACGGCAGGCCGGCTCCCGTTCTCCCCCAGCCCCCTCCCCCGCTGATATCACCCGGAAGTGAGCTGGTAGAGGAGGGAATTACGTCATCGTCGATGTCGACGCTGGAGTCAACGCCGCCGGAGTTTAAGTTGTCTAGCAGGCCAGGGGTGACCAACCTGGACGAGGCCAGCTCGCTGCTGAGCGCGCTGCGGTCCGGCGGGGCCGGGTCGCCGAGCGGCGCTAGTATGGTTAGCAGTAACAGTAGCAGTAGCAGCAGCAGCGGACTGGCAGGCCGGACGTCCAAGGTGACCACTCCGACCACTACTTCCGGTAAAACGGAGAGCAGCTTATCCACCAGCCGGGAGCGGCTCAATAACGGGCCCGTCATCACCCACAACGGACATGACGTACCGTCACCAGACACGTCACGTCGTCCTACCCCGCGTAGTCGGCAATCCAAACAATCGTCAGTAGACTCTCCACCCTCCCTGCCGTCCTGTCCACCCCCTGACCACACCTATACCTCCAGTACTAAGGAGGACGACTCCCTGGAGGAGAAGGAGCAGGACTCGTCTCCAACTCCCCGCCTGGAGGAGCCCACAGTAGGTGAACCAGAAGAGGGTGTGGAGGAGAAGGGTGAAGGTGTTTCCCCAGGCTGTAGCCCCCAGCACGTCCGACAGAAGTCCATGGAGGAAATAGAGTGTGAGAAGGTTGCCGCTGTGGTGGCCATCCAGATCGTGGATGACGATAAGCAGTTGTCTGACGTTATCCTGCCTCCTCCAGAACATAAGATGACCACTGACTTCATGTCGGGCCTGTTTGACGTGGCCGACATGCCGGCTGTGCCAACTTTCGTTGCCAACCGCAGCCCACGCTCCCAACGTGAGGAAAATAAAGAGAACCGGCGCAGGTAAGTGTCTTATAGAACATTATTTACGTTAATACATGTAACTATGATAAAGACATGCACTAAGTATAATAATGTATTGCTAGTGTAAGTTTATACCTCCACTCTACTAATTTCTCTAGGGACATAAACACGTCACAATCCATAAGAGACATGTATTCATTGCTACTTTTCAAGATAACTTAGAATAGTCTTCTGCACAAAGCCAAATAGATGATCACCCACTGGAAAAGAACATCATTTTTCTCCGTGTATATAGGGAAAATGGACTTAAAATGTAAGAAGTTGTACATTGATATAGGTATATAGTAGGTGTCTGCCCATTTTTGTTAGTATTTTCTATCTAAGATTTACACTGTATCTGTTTTTTTTTAGCAGCCTGGAGACGTCACCACCACCTGCCGGCTCCGTGTACTGGTCTCCACCCAGTGTGGCATCCCTGCAGAACAAGATGCGGGAGGAGGGCATCCAGAGGGAGGAGATCCTCAAGGAGATGTCCAGGGAGATTGGAGTACCTGACACCTCACTCCAACGACAAAAGGTGAGCAGCTCGACCAGTGACTCATTTTGTAAAGACAAGGCATTATGAGCAAATCTAGGTACAAATGTAATGCAAGTTGGTCATGAGTATAGTGTCGTCTATATTAGAGTTACTTGTCTATTGCTCATGGGGTAGCTCTTTATACAGTTTACATGTTCCTGGATTCAGTATTTGAACAGCTCATTGATAATAAACCAATGTTTTTGTTACAGGAGGAGCTCGAGGCACGTATCAAACAGAAGTTGGAAATCCTGCGCAATGAGAAGGACGCTTTAGGAGAAGAGATCTCGGACAACGAGCTACTCGGCAAGGAGGTAGGGAGCAGCTCACTTGCTCAAAGTTATGAATTGGAAGAGTATACAGTTTTATTACGTACGGTATTTGAGATAAGCACAGTTCGTCGGTGAGCCAGCATGGTAATGGGAATATGCTCTAATCCTCTAAAGTGATAGAAGACCGTATCGAAATATGTGTATTACAAGTACTAGCGAGTATTTTTCATCTTTGATAATGTAGGGAACCTACATTGTCAACCAGGTGCAGTACTACTTTCGTAGATGCAATTTTAATCATATTTTTGTACTTTTCCTCTGACACAGGTAACTGGTGTCGTTGAGAAGAAGGTGCAAAACAAAGGAGAGTTTGACAAGTACAAATTGTACGTGGACGAGCTGGATAAGGTCATGTACCTCCTCCTGAAGCTGTCAGGACGGTTAGCGAGGGCAGAAAACGCCGTTATGAGCCTACCCCCTGATGCTGATGATAAGGATAAGGTGAGGAAATTAATACATTTTATTGAACTTTATAGGTACCGTCTGCCATATTCCTTTACCTTTGTTAAGCTGAACTTTGCACTCTGTTGTTTTATCCGTGAATCTGCACAAAGGGACACAATGTAAGACAGGGAACCGTGTGAAAAAAATGCACCTTACCCATCAGAACCAAAATTGTTTTTTTTAATCATGTCTACCACATGTCAAGACATTCAGGGATGAACTTTAGGTTAAACCAATAAAGAAAGTACCCATAAATCTGCTGTCTCAAAGAATATCGATTGGCTCATCATTGGGGATTTGGCTACAATTACCATTTAAGATATGAGTAGCTCGACAATGGTCCTCTGAGCAGCTCTTTGTCACTCTACAATACTAAAAGCTATATTCTCACTGTTAACCTCCAGATGCTGCTGACGATGAAGCGGGATGAGGCCAGTGAGAAACACGCTGATGCCAAGTTACTCAAACAGGGTATAGACCGGCGGAGTCAGCAGGTTTCCAGCTTCCTACACCGCTATCTGACAGGGGAGGAGTACGACACCTACCAGTATTACATCAAGATGAAGTCTAAGCTCACCATGGAGCAACAAGAGATAGACGACAAGATCAAACTGGGCGAGGAGCAGCTCCGAGCACTCAAAAGGAGCATGCAGCGGTAGCCAGGCTACCCACCAAAATTGGACTATTATTTATGTTATTAATTTTAAAGGGAATATGCTCCACTCTAAACCAAGTTTAGGCATGGATTTCAAGATGATAGTGACAATGTTATTGAGATGTTATATGATAGCAGTGGCACAGATGCCTGGAGCTGAACAGCACAGTGAACCAGAGTTCATGGAAAGCAATCGGTTCTGCTCCTTTCCGGCAGAGGGCAGATGTGCTCTCATGAGATGGCGCTACCAGGATTTTGTCACCACGTCTGACGTTATAACTGTCATGTGTTGTCAGTCAATATTAATAGAAATGCCCACCCTGCTCTAGATATCAGCAGGTCTTTCTTATGTATATTCCATATAGAAAGGGCAATTCTGCCCATGCAATGACTCATACTCCATCTTAGGTTGATTGAGATGGGGACTGCATGTTTTTTTTCAAAAGCATTAAATGGTGCTTCTCTGGTTAAAAATAAAGCCGAGGGATAATTACCGGGACTACAATAATATATAATGATATAGAAATACAGACTCCTGCTTTAGTCTTCCAGTTATCTGATTGGCTTAGCAATTAATTCCCAAAATGCCTCCCAGCTCTTATCCATTCAGTGAAGATAGTGTTATAGTTGTGCCTTTCTTTTGTTCTTTCACAAAGTTATTTATCCAAAATGCAATGTTACAAAGAATCTGCTTTAGTGAAGACATGAACCGTCCCATTCTTACTCTGTGTGTGCACATAAGAAACTATACATTAATGTATAGGGTCTAGATATATAAATGTCATGTTGCTGTATAAAGTGTTCTATATCATGTATACACATGACCCTAGCTGAAGGACTCATCATATAACCATTATCTGTATCAATCATCCTGCGTTGTACATTTCATCATGCTTTATCAAAACTGTGAGAAATATTGGAACATTAATGTCATTATCCTGCAATATTATAGTTGTGACACAGGCGAGGCGTGTCCATCGTCCATGTATGTAAAGCCATTGTGGGTTACTTTGGGGTTACTGTTAATAAAAATCCAGGTTCTCTGTCTTGAAGACAGAGAGGGATTCAGTTATCAAGGGAGCTCGGGTAGGTTGATTGTAGAGGTGGAGTCTATTGTTTAATGAAATTCTTTTTTATATTTAGTGCACATTATCTCCATTTCAAATACAACTGTTATACATTCGGCTTCACTTTGATAGACAAGGTAGGCCCTATTAGGTGTATCCCAAATAATCCCACTACAAGATTGTAAAGTGTAAATAGTGTAGAATATTGGAGAGAAATAATGAAAGTGGAAGACACGTCACGTCTTGGTTGTAAATATGGAGTATTAAAGAGATTATGCTTTGAACCTGGATACGACCCAGCTTCATGATAAGTAGTGCATTTGTGTTTCTTTTCTACTCGCTGTACAAATAAAACTTCATTCATGCTTATAAATGTAACAGAACAGAAATCTTTCACGGTCCCTTTCGGTTCAGCTTTGCATGTTGAAGCTATGCATGGTCTAGCTAATGCAATGCTCGATTTGGTTGTCTAGAAATGGATTTTAATCATTCTTCTGCCAGTTAGTTTTACTTTTCTAGGATTGACACCCACCATCAATGGTGGCCACTGACATTTCTTTCGGATGTACAGATGTATCATAGTTAACTTACAAGCCAGTCCAGAGATGTTGACTTTTTCTTGATATTATTTAAGTGAGAGGGAGTATATGAAATGGAAGGGAAGAGAAAAGGGGGCACATGAAGTTGCCAGTATTCCTTGTTATTGAATCGCTATCTGTTGATTTCGTGTAGGTCTATGGTAACGTTCGCAGAACCGAGATTCACTGAGGCAATGATCTATTTCCAGAACTGCCAGAAAGAAAGTAAAAGTTTCATAAGGTCCAACCTTACTCCTATAGCCCCAGTGATTTTGGTTGTGCATGTGTACTACAGAGGTAGGAGTGTATGATATTAATAGGCGAGCATAGAAGACCAGTGTATATGATCACACTTTGTATCAATGTTGTGTCATTTTGTTCCTAAAGTGTAGCATCACATGGTTGCAATAATGAATGGGCTTTCGGACACTGGAGTGTCTGGTCTTTGTGGCCAGGGAACTGAAGTTTAGTATAGGAAACTGTACAGGGACTGAAATTGTTCTATATCGGGGCTTTATGTTCATAATTGCCACCGCCACCATTGGAAATGTAGATAATAGACTGTGACAGTCACCAATGAGAGAGGATATATTTGTACGTATCATAATACAAAAGAAAAGAATCCAAAGGAGTTAAATGGATATTTTGCCAGCAGGTATGGCTTGCCATTGTCATAAGTGCGTTTTAATGATAATAACAATGAAGGCGTATAGTGCTAAAATAGCCCCTTTCATGATTAGATTATTGCTTTATGATTGGCGCGTTTATTAGCTTATCATTGTTTTATCAGTGATATACTGGACTTCACATAATGTCCCAGACTAAAGAAAATCTTTGGCACCACCTGGTGACTCATTGAAGAGAACTTCGCTTGTAGTCTTGTGCGGAAAGCCTTACCCGGTGTCTAGGTTCATGACGTTAATAAGACGTCAAAACAGGACGATACGTCGTCACCAGCAGGTGGCAAGATAGAACTGGCCAATCAAGTGTATTTATGTTAAATGTGGGACGAATGCCGTCACCATGAGGCTTTTGTATCCTTCATGCATCATGAAAATGATGTATGGGACCGACTGAAAATAAACTGAAGATATTGTTCGAATGTATGATATTGTGGTTTTGTCTTTCTCTTTGTTTTCAAAAGTAAAACTTGGGCCTTTCAATAACTGGGTCAACACATCAGCATGCCATAATTCAAACAACTTAACAGTTATATCAAACAGATTATTTAATTTGACAATACAGTCACTTTCATTTTCTGAAACAATGAAACGAGTTTGAAACTAATGTACGAAATACGAACCTTGCATACAGGCATACGTCATATATTCACTCCAGGGCTGTGATATTTCAGGGCTGGGCAACTGTCGCCATGTAGCCAAAAGGTGGCGACAATAGCCTCAAAATTGGCGATGCTTACATTGAGAACAATGTCCAGATTCTGGGCTTTCCAACAATGAAAGAATTTTTCAAATCCTCCCAGTAGAACCAAAGTTGTGAAGTGATTCCCAAAGTCACCAGAATGCATGCTTTGACTTTAAAATTTTCAAAATTTTCCAGGGAAATGATCCCACCCTGTCTCCACATTCCTGTAAAGCAGCTGTATGCTAGTTTGTTTTGTGTTTTTTATTTTTTATTTTTTTTTGAGTGGGTTGGGGTGGGAGTATAGTATCTGTGTTTCTATGCCCTTTTTTCTCCCTCACATCCAATCCCAGCATTATCGAACCATTTGTGCACAGGATTGTACCTCAAGTCTGAATATCTTATACCTGGTATTGTATATTGGCAGTGAGTGAGTGAGAGTGAGTAATAGTTGTTTTAACGCCATTTTGACAGCTAAGGGGGCTTCCATTAATTATGTACGCACAAATTTGTGGAAAATTTACCCGCCCCCCACCCCCCATGTTGCACCCTGTACGCATTTGACCTACCCCCTCCCCCTATGCGTACATACTCAAGCCACATGGATTCCCCCACCCTTTCCTGTGTGCAGGAAAATTTCCTTTACCCTCTGGTAAATGTAAAATGGTATGCATACTTTGTAAGTATTCCCCTTATTTTTGTAGCCTTATTGAATACTTGAATGAGGGGTTGTTCTCCTACAGTCACCATATTTTGTACCAAGAGACCTACCATCAACCTCCCTCTACCCCCCAAAAATGCCTCAATTTCACCTATTTCATTAGGCCCTATGCGTACATACTCATAGCCTCTGACCCCCCTCCCCCACCCTGTACGCATCTGTATGCATTTGGCCTGACCCCCCACCCCCCTAGATGCGTACATAATTAATGGATGCCCCCTAAGGTCATATTCATGGTGAGAACTACATTACACAAAGTCACAGAGAAATGTGTTGGTGCCCACGCATATGTGCACCACACACCTCCTGAGGGGACAGGAAAGATGAGATATAGACCCTTTTAAGTGGGCTAGGGAAGCCCGTATATTGGCAGTACATAGATTACAGCAACCTCACAATGTCTAGATTTCAAAATGCTATTGTAGACTTGGCAAGAGAGAGCAGGTGAAAATGTGTTGTCCTTCTCAAACACACTACACCAACCCCTATGGAATGGCTGGAAAAGTATGAGTCAGTTTAGCTCTCAAGAAGCACCATAATGCACCAAATGCCCTCCAAAAATACAAAGTTTTTATGGGAGCTATACCTCTAGACCCCCATTACAAAAGTTGCAATGTCCTATTTGAAAGTTCACTTTGCCTTGCTTGCCAATCCCATCAATCCATTGAGATAGGGCTAGATCCCATTGCCAAAATGTGTTCCCCACCTATACTCTGTCCACTAGAAATTTGAAATACATGGTTTAGGGCATAGGCAGTGGAACATGGGGGTCCAGGCCCCAAGTTGAAATTTGGGGGCAGAGTGTTTGGGCCCCCAACTATTTGGGAGAGATAACAAATTAAAGGCTGAAAATACCATAAAATATGTAAATACTAATTGGTACAATTTCAAAATTTTCTTAAAGACATCCCCAATCCTTCAAGAATACATCAATTAAAAGGTAAAAATCAAAAAAGAATTTCTGGGGCCTACGGTCCCAAAAACTAATCTATTTACTTTTCAACCCAATACGCATGCTTGTGTGGGAGAACGGGTCCCCCAACTTCAAACATATTCTGCTGCCCCTGCCTCTGGGGATGGGGGGATGTCAGGGGTGCAGCTTAGACTGTTTTCCTGAAAATTCTGGATTCATCCGGTCCTCGGCTCCAGCTGCTCTAGCATTGGCTCCAGGATTTTCAGATATGCCCAGCCCTGATCATTTCTAAATACAATTGTGATGGAAAAGCATAGATAGAATAGCCCCCTGAAAAGCCATCTCACTTAGAACAAAAATAAAGAAAATGGTTTGGGGAGGGGGCTATAAATGATATGCTGTTTTATAGGTGGCTGTAAAATTGTTAAAAGGGGGATGTATTTTAGCAGTTGGGAGATGCCATAAAACAATCTGTCCAGTTGGTGCTAGGCTATTAGCTGGTGACCTGCCGCAACTCCCATACTCATAGTAGGATCGTCATTTGGACTCTTGTGGTCTCAGCCATGGAAATACTTTTTCACTATATTTTAATGTAGCATGACATGCCATAACTAGTGTGCCCTGGAGGTATTGAGCAAAAAATCCCATGTTTATCTTTAGAGGCAACCTTGATTTACGACATATAATTTTACGAAAATCTGGAATGCTGACCATAAATGTACAGACACCTGCATAATTGACATTTTTTGCAGTGAATATTCAGTTCAGACCCAATCCAAACAAGCCCAAAAATGAATGGGCATTACTGCAATAATCATGTTTTATTTTATATCATATGAATAAGTACCTACTCAGGACCAGTTATGAATTTTTACAGAGTTCTACTAAATTAGCTAACTATTTTATCCACCCAGAACTCATGTAGTATTCAGTGTGGAGTTCTTCTATTGGTAAGGATGCACTGAGTGACCCCGGGATTTCCCTACGGGAGACCTGAAGGGACCCCAGGTAGCACACAAAAATTTGCCAACGTTGGCCCGACGCATCAGGCCAACATAGGGCCAACGTTGGCTGCCCATCGGGCCTACATAGGCCCGACCAGTGGCATATGGCAACTAAATGCTAACATTGGCCCAACGTTGGCAGGACATGGGCAAATGGTCGTCCAGGGGCCAACCATTTGCTGATGCTGATGTGTGCTGACCCAGAGCCAACATTGGGCCTATGTTGGCAATAGGTTGGCACCGTTGGGCCTACGTAGGCAGGATGGGCAGCCGATGTAAAGCCGCTGGTCGCGCCAACATTAGCCCAATGTTATGCCAATGTCTCTGTGCTACCTGGGACAGGTGTGCTTTTGAGGTTTTCCAAAAAATGAGGAGGCAAGTTAAAAGGACAGTTCGAGGGGGATTAGTACCAATTCTGGCCACCAGGGGGACACCACTATGGCCTAAAAGGAGGAAAATATACCAAAAATAGTTATATACTACTTTTTTATGTAGATTACAATCGTCCTAAAGGGAAATTCCCATTTTTAAGGAAAACCTTCCAAATTTGGAATGTAAATAGAACGTTTTTTGGCATTTGAGGGCAGAAATCAGTGCTCTTGTTGATATTGGTTGCCATGGAAACATTATTTTCACTCAAAATTGAGGAATCAAAAAAGCTATTTGTAGCCACACCCACAAGGATCGGTGTGTTGAAAAGATGGTAAAATTCTGATAATCAGATCAAATTTTATGAGAAAAAGAATGTGAAGAATATGACAATTTCCCTAATTTGCAGAATTATGCCTAATTATACATATCATCTGATATATCTCATGAAATATACAAGGTAGACCTTTTTTGGGATTTGAATAGGTCGGTAACCATCTAAGTTAATAGAACCGTAACTCTGAAACTAGCAGATATATTTTCTCATGTAATATATCATTGGAAAGTTCATGGCCTGAATTTAAAAATTGACTTTTTCCCTGGGGGACCCTTTTTGCTTGGCTATACACAAATCACTTTTTTATGTCTTTGAGTGTGTTTCACATCTGAATATTGACTTTCATTGCCTTGGAGAGAAGCTCTTTCTTCTAATAAACCAGCTTCTACAGGTCAGACACCCAGCAGAGCAAGTGGCATTTTCAGGCCTCGATCCAAGGACCTGATACCTATACATGTACTTAAACATTGATTTATGCAGGAAGAAATGCTAGTAGAGCCATCAAATCATACAGGGGTGTTCCCAAGAGATCCCTGACAATGTCACAAGTATGAAATAAATTCTCATGATAGCGATTATGTTGATATTGTGATGACATTGTGTGAAACATGGCAAAAAATTGCAATAAATTTCCATACCATTCTGTAAAATTGGTGATTTTTACCATAATGGCCTACCTAAAATCTGGAATGCTGACCATAAATGTACAGACACCTGCATAATTGACATTTTTTGCAGTGAATAAATTCAGTTCAGACCCAATCCAAACAAGCCCAAAAATGAATGGGCATTACTGCAATAATCATGTTTTATTTTATATCATATGAATAAGTACCTACTCAGGCCCAGTTATGGGTTTTTACAGAGTTCTACTAAATTAGCTAACTATTTTATCCACCCAGAACTCATGTAGTATTCAGTACGGAGGTCTTTTATCAGTGGGGATTTCCCTACGTGAGACCTTGCAACCAAAGACGCATCTCGTCGTCTTCTCAAATTTTTTACCTGGCCGGAAGCGGACTGACATCATACCGCCCCATAAACATTTCATTCCCTGAGAGACCCATCTGGCCACATCCCCCGGATAACCCCCCAACTACAGCCGGTTAACATGGCCTATATAACACATTTCCCGCCTTTCAGATGAGATCTCATCTGAATAATAATCTTCCATGTAAGTTTCCATAAGTTTCAGATGATCTCATCTGAATGTAATTCAAATTCAGATGAGATCTGGCATATATCCTTCATCGGGGGCTCTGCCCCCCAACCCTGCAGAGAGGGGAACCATAATTATTTGATGAGACACGGAAGGGGTGGAAAGAGCCACCTGGAGGATGAAGAAGGAACTAAAGGCGACATCTAGCAGAAGGAGTAGGAAACAGAGGGCCAGGTTAAATCTGCAAGAAGTGACCCTTTTGCACCAAAGAATCGCTGGACAAGAACATTAGGCTCCAGTTAGTATCATTTTGTGACACCAGGAGGAGGCACCTCTCCGTTCATGAACGTGAACCCTTTCGGGGAGAAACGGTATGATCGGAAGTGTGTCCCTGGTACCGGTGAATATGCGAAAGTTTACTGCTCATATTTTACAAGCGAAATTGGCGCCACGTTAGCGCTTCTCCTCGAAAGACGTAACCGTTCATGAATATGCCTATTTCAAGCGATTTTGGCAAGCTAAATGTCCACCCTTGATATCAGAGTTTCTTTATTTGATATCACAGTTTTATAATTTGATAAAGAGGTTTGATAACTTTGATGAAATTTATAAAAGTCCCCCATGTGATATCAGAGTTGTTTTTTTTTTGTTTTTTTTAACTTTGCCTATATCAGTCTGATATTGTGATACATTCATTTCCCCATTCCCCTTACCATTTTATGCATAGAAAACAAGCCTTTGTGTTGATTTATATCTGTTATAAATCTTTCATATTATTCTGTAAACTCCAGTATGCGGCAAGCAAAACATGAGTTTATTGGAAACTTGAATATCATAAGATTTTAACTTTGATATAATAGTTTATAACTCTGATATCAAGGTATGAAACTCTGATATCAGTGTTAAAACATTGATATCACAACTAAGGAACTCTGAGATCAAAGATAAAATCTAAACTTCCACAGATAGAAAATATTGAATTCAGAGTTAAAAGCTATGATACATGTATCAGACCTTTTGAGAAACTATTATTTTGACCCCATATTGGACTTTACATAACATGAAGAATAATTAATGAATTACTTTATTTAAAGCTAATTAACTGGATTATCAGTCAATGAATCCCAATTTCTGCTCTATACAACAATATAAGCCTGATACAGGGGTTCCCCAGAGTTAAAGATATCGTGTCCTAAAACTAATATTAATGATAAAAAATAATATAAAATCAAGAAACTTTGATATCAGGGGTGAACAGGGGTGAAGCGCTCCACTTTACTAAACAGCAAACCAAACAATGGGTCCGTACTACCGAGCCCTGGAAAGGACATCCATTTTCTACACATTTTTTTTTCATTTTCGTTTCCGCAACTTTTTATTTTCGTTTCCGCAAGTTTTATTTTCGTTTCTGCAAGTTTCATTTTTCGTTTCCGCAACTTACATCTTTGTTTTATTTTTATTTTCCACGAAAATAAAAAGTTGCGGAAACGAAAATAAAAAGTTGCAGAAACATATTTAACTTAAAATATGTAAAAACCAGATTCCTTTCAAGGGACCCAAATACTAAGTTGTGCAAACCAACTACCATGGGCCTGAACAGTACACATGGACCTGAACAGTAGGCCCTACAATGTGTAGGTCTATAGGTGCAACTAGACTCAGTTGTGAAAATGAAAAGAAAAAGTTGCGAAAACGAAAATAAAAATAGCGAAAACGAAAATAAAAGTTGCGAAAACAAACTTCAGAAACAAAAGTGTAGAAAACAGATGTCCCTTCCAGGGCTCCGTACATTCCTGCTGTTACAATGCAATTCGCGTATATAAGCCCTGAGTTCATTCCAGACCTATGAAGCTCACCTGGGGTCAAAGATTTTAGTCATTTTGTTGTAATGTTCTATTGTATATTAACAAAATCCTCGCACATAATGCGCACCCCTAACTTTTGCTAGTTCCATGTGGCGCAGCATGTATGCCATATATAATCGAGGTATTAGGGTGATTAAAATTCAAATTATGTTTCCTTTAATGTGTGCTGTTGTTTGTAAGAGGCATACAATATCTATGACTGTGGGGATGAGATTTTCGCTTTACGAATACCTGAAAATGAAGCACCGCACCACCCCCGAGTCATACCCTGAAATGAAATGCCTACCCCCTCCCTCCGATAAACTTCCCCTCCCTGCTATGGATACTGAATATTTTCTAATGAGGTCCACATAGCACGACTAATTATTTCTGTCCATTATTTGAGTGGTTTACTTTGTTGGTGCCATAACGCAGGTGGATTTAATTGTTCAATCTATAATGGTGCATAATGTGTAAAAGGGCATACAATTCGACCAATTAAGCCCTGGAATACAGCAATTTATGTAAATCTATAACATTCTAGGACATTTATAATGCCATGATAAGCTGTGGTCTCATAGAGCAGTTAAGACGAATTTCTTTAGAACCTATATATCTATCATTTTGGCATTTTCATCACGTATCACGTGTCTCAATAGCTTTCAAATGCAAATATAATATCCGAGAAATATTACGTAGTTTTGGAAACATTATCGAAAATGTTAGTTCTGAGGGTGGTGAAGATTCAACCAATTAAGCGCCAGTGCTACACTGGTCCGTCAGGGGAGTCGCTGTGTAGTTTGTCCTGGCGACGCGGAGCTACCACAGAGAACCAAAGTATCATTTTTCTGCTCTCGGATTTGTAGTTCAACCCAAAGCCGCTTGGTGTACAAAGAAAAACATGCCCGTTTAACATACCCCGGTAAGTATAACATATCAGAAAAAAAAAAAGTTTGAAAAAGGACAAAAAAAAAAGTGTTTGTTTGTTTTTTTTTCTGCCAAGTGGTTATTGTTCTCAATGCCACTTCGATATGAATTCAACCCAATGCAAATGTGAAGTTCTCAATGTCCAAGCGACAACCGTTAGCCTGATATACATGCACAATGTACAATAAAGTACATGTAAGATTCTACTAAGTACTTAATGTAGCTTATTTTTATACTTTTTTATTTTTACAAAACTCACTTAAGCCACATCGCCAAAAATCGGAAATGTATTATGTTTTTTATGCATCAGATGAAGGATATTGTTACTCAAGCTGTATCTCCCCTAATATTCTTTCGGTAAAAGGGTAGGATAGTAAGGTCAGATATAGAATCATTGGGGGGGGGGGGGGTTCTAGATAGAGGTGCCCATGTCACTTAACCCCATGTCACGTGTCAATTTGAAAATAAAGGCCATGTCACCCTGTCGATTTTAAGGGCCGGGCCCCATTCATTGGGGATAAATTTAGACAAGATTTCCCAATCGAAACAACCATTTACACTATGGTATAGGGTAGATTCAGGTAAAGTGGGACATCAGATCGAGTGGGCCAAATCTAATTAAGACTTTCTACGGCTCGAAAATCACGTAGGGCAAAGGTCAGTATTTCTTCTTCTTCTTTTTTTTATTTCAATGCATGCATATTTTTTAATTGCATACATAATCTTTTAGCTGTCCCTGGTTTGTGTCGCAAATTTGTAATTTGGTTGTTAAGATAAGAGGCATGCTTGCTTCTGTAGGTCTAATTATGAAATAAGTAAACATTCAAATACAATCAAAATGGAAACATGTTGCAGTAATTATTTTATTCAATTCAAAATAATATGCACCCATTTACAAACACTGATAGAAATATAAAATTTATATGCTCTTTTCTAGTACTTGCCTTTAAATGTGTATCCCAGGTAAATGATTCTTCACCCTGATTAACCAGTATTGGTACAATAATAATTATGTCTAAATTGCGACAAATTATCTACCAGTAAGTTTAAAGTTGTACTGAAGACGGAATATTCATTTGGAGTTTTCTAAATGTTACTTTGATTTTTCTAAATTTTTTCTGGGAAAATACTCTCTGATATTGGTACGACGAAAATCCTAGTATATATGCTAAAATTATCTGACCGTAGAGTCCACTTAATAAGGTTTTGCCATTGAAGAATTCAAATTCGTAAAAAAAAAAGAAGTCCAAAGTGTGTTTTTCCAACACAATCCAAAAGGTGCATGAAGTAATATACTTTTGTACTTATAGGTCACAGTGTTTTTCACAGCAATCTGATGTTACCCTCCAGCCTAAAGCATTGCCTGACTGCAGCCTGTGCCACGATGAGGTCCCTCCAGGGCGGTAAAAGATACTTCTGGCACAGGGACAGGTGCCCTTTGATGCCCTCCAGGGCGAACTTGAGATTGCCAGAGAGGGCCTCCTCCATGGCACTTGAGTAGAGATCATGAGAGACGCTGAGTTTCTTCATACATTCCTCCAGGTCCTGGGAGTGATGACACCTGTCACATCTCACTAAGGTGTTACCTATGGTCCTGATGATGTTCAGTTCAGCCTCACATTCCTCACACTTCCAGGTGGGCATGTTCTGGTGCAGGTCCCTCCACAGTGGCCAGTTGTTAACACACGCAGGGCATTTGCACTGGAAGCTGTAGCGGAGGGTGAGATTCATTTTTCGCTGACTCAGAACATTCCTGTAGAAGACCATGCCATAGTCTATAGATATCTCATGGCCCTTTCTGATGTTCCTAATTGCCCTTATGACTACATCACGGCCGTGGTAGACTGCCACTGCTGATGGTTCACAAGAATGGTTGATGAGTGCTGCAGTTGGATAAACCCCCATCCCAATATCTACTGGTCTTGGATCCTCAAAGTCTGAAGGCAGCTGGAGCTTGATGACTCCCTTACCGTTCACCTGAACTGCTTGGATGAGCCTCATGACTAAACCACCTATTACCCCGAGGGTTTTGTTATACTTTGTATCAGCCTGTGTCTTTTCCTCATCATCCTCGAAAAATCCACACATTTGGAGAAGTTTTGTCAAGTAGACAGCAAATACAGTGAAATCTGAGAGTCCCTCTGATACTCTTTGTTTTACATTGGTCGCCATGTTGTATACAGAGTAGAAACCATCGTCATAAACACCTTCCTTGTTAAACACACCATTGGCATAGTCGGGCTCACTGTTCTTATGCTCCTCAAGAAAATCTAGCAGATATTTCAAACCTGCTTTCCTGACTATTCTGAACACCAGTTGTCCAATGGTCCCACACCAGTTCTTGCCGAGAAGGTTCAAGAATTTGTACTCAACTTTGTGGTGAGTTTCCCATGCCTCCTGTCTACAGGTCTCAGAACAGAACTGAATGTTCCCACATTGATGATCAGGAATGCTGCAGATCACTGCCTTTAGGCATTGGTAACAATGCTTGTCATAATATTCCTCCAGTAATATAGACTCAAATGGCTTCTCTGCTATAACCAAATCACCTACTGTGATGTTGGCTGCTGCCTTCAAATGCCTTCCTACGGAATCATCACAGATGACATCAGCCTTAGATGTCAAGTGTGGGTATTTAGGATTGCATTCTTTGATTTCTGGAATTTGAAAACCGTCGTCTGATTTCAGTGGAACATCATCTAGAATAGTTTCACATTGCTTCAATTGCTTATCCAGACTTGCCTTCCACATGGCTAGTCCTTTTTCATCGAGCTTTGCCTCACATAGAGCTTTCTGTGCAGCCTGGAAACTCTCTATAGCTTGGTTCTTATTCTTTAATTTCAAATAGCATTTTCCTCTTCTATCATATATTTTGTAGATGATATCCGCAGTGTAACCACTCTCTATAGCCATATCTACATCTTTGATACACAAGTCATACTTCTGTAAATGGAACAAGGCTGCAGACCTATTGGCAAAAGCCAAAGGCAGTTGTGACTTGCTGTCAACATTTGAATCTTCACCATCTTTATTCAAGCTCTCCTCAAAGGTGTTTTCTGTTGGTGCCTGCATTAGACTTGCAGTGTAAACCTTTACTGACTGCTTGTATTCCTTCTTCTGGAAGAGTTTATTTCCCTCTTCCCTGAGCTGCTTAGCTTTAGTGGGTGATTTGAGTTCATAACTAGGGTGGAACACTAATGATTCATGAATAAGGTCCCTCTGGAGCATGAACTCGACCCTGAGTTCGTCTTGTTTGATGTACGAAAATGTTTCATTCTCCTTCTGTGGAAGTTGAGAGTTGATGGTGTGGAGAACATTGGAGAGGTTCTCCCCTATGTACCCTGTCTCCTCCATGGTGTCTGGGATTGGCTCCTACACCTGCAGGTGAAAAGGTAACAATAAGTTATCACGATGGCATGTTATATACATGTATAACAATTAATGCACCACTCTTGAAATGGGTCAGACTTAATTTCTTGGGATGTGTTTTCTGGTTGGTTTGCAGACCGAAAGGTAGGTAGTGTAGCTTCATGTACCTTTTTAAAAGCATTGAGAGGACAACTTTCTCTTCAACCGCATTTCAGTTGGAACCATTATCAGAAAATGTTATTACCAAGTACTTGGGGTACTCACCTTTTTTTTCAGAAAAAAACCTGCAGGTTACTATATAGTTCAAAAGGGCGCTGTGTGATTTCTGGGCCCTCCGGGGATGGGGGGGGGGCAAAAAAATGTTGACCCCCACAAGGAGGATGGCAATTCGCACGAAAACCATCATCCCCTTCCTGTTGTTAAAAAAGGATCACTCTCTAGGTTCTTACGTCATGATACACCACCGGCAATATCGAGGGGCTGCTAAAAACATTTATGGTTGGATTACACCTGTGATACACGGTGTATGCCAAGGAATTCTGAATTTCTTGTGTAAAATACCCGGGGTAAAATGTACAAGTTGGATATACGTACCTGTAAAACTTGTAGAATGTTCTACCTTGGTTCTATTTTTCTAGGGAGCATTGGTCACTTCAGATACATGCTTTTGGATATTATGTGGTAAAGAAGTTAATCTGGATAGACGTGGCTACAGGACACAGGAGGACTTAGCACCTTAGTAGGAGTGTGCCTTTACCATAATATCAGCCATTTGACCGGAGAAAAATCCTGCACGTTTCTACCTAGCAAAGTTCAGTAATTGAGATTTAAGGTTCGAAAATCAAGGCTTCTTGTAGAATAAAATTGAGTGATTTCTTGTGATCAAAGTGGGCACGTGACACTTAGTCTAACAATACATAATACAGCTATATAGGGAATAAAGGGTAGTACATTGTAGTGTCAGAACTGCTGTAACTAAATGCTACAATGAGTTATAAGCTGTTTTTACTGTTTAATGGATGAATATATAGCTATCGGTGATTTCCCCTGAATATCTAAGAATATAAAATCCCCAGGCATATTCAAAATTATAGCTATAACTGTTTAAATGCCACATGATATCATATTGATACACATAGATAGCAATGGCTAGATGGTATTTACTCAGATCTCTCAGCTACATGAGTATATTGTGGTGTTCGCATAGAGCTGTAAATACATGTACTTGCAGCAGCGACTTATCCGACTTGCAGCATTTAGAATCTGTGCTTTTTCCTTATATATTATATAATACGTACTTCCAAACATCGTTGTTGCCGAGGCATCGTGTAATAATGTGATCTACACCTCTTCAGAATATACATGTACCTATATACATGTGATAATTGTCGGTGTATAAAGGCAATAGGTGCAGAGTCCCTGGGCAGAAATCATACTAAGATAGGGTGAGGAACATTTGTTTTGGAAGGTGAATCCTAAGTGATATCTTGCATTCAAATTAACTACAAATGCAATTTCTACTATATATATATATATATATATATATATATATATATATATATATATATATATATATATATATATATATATACACGATTCAGAACTAATGGTTAAGACACACTTACTTCTCAGTATGTTGTATTGGAGATTTCCACTTCTGATGAAGACTACACCACTGTACCTCCTCCACACCTCTCTCAACTTCTAGACACCGGCCGGTTAGTTTCCTGGCCCATACACAAGTGGGTCAGAGCTTTATTTAGGATCCACTAACCCTAGGGCCAACAGGCCCCCCGCCCTCAGCCGTACACTCTGCTCCAGGTGACTAGACCTCGGTTACCATGGTAACGGATGTTTCTAGGAGGAAGCCGGGAAGCCTTTATTTATACGTAGGTTTGGGTGGGCGGGTGAAAACCAGGAGACGCGTGTAGGAAGACGTGCTGCACGAGCATGCCTCGATCACCAGAGAGGCATACTCTAATCTGCATCTCCTACTCTAATCTACATTTTACATGCAATGTGGTCTATTCATAGTGTATACTTGGGGGCCAGCTTATAAGCATGTGTGCGTGGGATCAAGAGACGAAACTAATCCTGACGGAATAGAGGGTAAATATAGTCCATATGCACCAGGAGGATTTGGGCTGGCTTTGGGAAATGCCAATATGATATTCTGTCATATGATATAAACTGTGCTTTAGATTATATAGAGTCTAGGAGTGCTAAATCTGCATCTTATCTCTGTAAAGGTTACTGATATACATGTCAGTTATCTAGGAGATGATTGCAGCTTAGTTGATAGGCAAGTAGTCTCTAAATGATAGCGATATATTGGAGTCGCAGGAAGACCAATGCCATGTACATGAAGTGGTTTTAATTTGTTTTAGATTTATCAAATATCACGTAAAATAATGCGTACAAGCAATTCATGAATATTTGCACAAACTCACATACCTTTTAATGTTTGTAACAATAAATTATGAACAATAGGAACCCAACTTTGTTGGTAATGGTAGGAAATTTATTTAGTCTTATATGCACCTGGGTGTCGTGATCTCTTCAGTGTTCAAAGTACGTGTATGTATGTTTCAATCACCATGCAAGAAAAGCGGTTCTGCATAGATATAAACTAAACGTCGAAAGGCGAACCTGAAGAATCTCTTTCAACTAATATTATCGATCAACATTTTAATTTTGATAGCCAATACTCATGATATCCTCTTTCTCCTCTCCCACTTTTGATTGACATCATACTAGTAGTTCCTTTTTTACTTTCAGTTCCCTCCACACAATACCATACGCCAATCTTTTAGCGCCCTAGTCTTCTCACCAAAGGATTTTCAAATTCCGGGTTATTGGAACTCTTCAAATGGGAATTCAGACAGGGTATGCACCCAAAAATGCACCACCCTCTTGCACCTATAGAAACATTGCAGTCAGTTTGATTTTCGGAAAACCATCTTGATGAATGTGCATCCAATTTTCGTTGACAGGAATTACCAACGTCTTCAGTTAATTGCCTTTACCAATACTGTAGAAGAATGCCTTGATGTTGTAGATCTGCTTCAGGGTGCCCATACATGACACCATGTCCCTCCATGGCCTCTTAATGTACTTCTGCATCAGGCGGAGATGCTCCTCCAGTACAGGTAAGGCTGCGTCTACCTGTCCCTTAAAGGTATCCTTCATGGCCAGGGCATACATATCATGAGACACCTGGAGACGGTAGAGCACCTCTCCCATGTCCTGAGATCGCCCACAGTGAGGACAGTCCAGTATTACAGGCTGGGTGGTAGGCATGTCATCTCCACATTTACCACACAGCAGCACAGGCACATTACATTCTATCTCATCCCATATGGGCCAGCTATTACTACATGCCTCACACTGACAGTCAAAGTAGAACTGGGTTTGGTAGTACATCTGGCGTTCCTTCTGGGGGTTTGTATAGTAACACATGGCATAGTAGATGTAGATGGGCTCTCCTGGCTTGATGTCACGAACTGCCTGGGCCACACTAGTGTCACCATAGAATGTTACCTCCACGTTAGGGTCGCATGAGTGGTTGATCAGGGCCATGGTGGGGTAGATGCCCAGACCTATGTCCAAGGGCTGGCACTCACGGAAATCAGTGGTCATCTTCATAACGCTTACAGCAATGGCATTACATTGGATGACCTGGATGTGATGCATAATGGAGGTGGCAACGATCCTCTCAGCCTCCTCCTGGGTGTCTCCAAGCTCTTTGGCCTCCCTCCAGTAGTCTGGAGATTCCTTAATTACCTTAAGCATCACAATTGCCATGATGCTGAAGGGCAGGAGGTCTTCAAGGAGTCTCAGGTCACCATTCGTGACTAGAGTGAAGATGGAGTGGTAGTTACTGCGGTAGACGCCCTCCTCATCAAAGCCGCTCATAAGGTCTGGTCTGCTGTAGTCAAACTTGGACTTGGCGAAGTATTCCCTCAGGGTCTTGTATGGAGTTGACAGGGTTACTCTTAGTGCAAGATGGCCCAGCTTTGTAGCCCATTGATCAGAAAGCCATGCTAGATATTTACATTCAATATTGTGGTACTTCCCCCATGCCTCCTCCTGGCAGGTAACACTACAGAAGCTGACAGTACTGCAGCAGTAACACGGTATAGGAGCCTTCACCTGTATCAGACAGTTATAGCAGAAGGAACCATAGAAGGAGGCATAGAGAATGGATGCCAGTGGCTTCTCTACAACAAGCACATCCCCAATCATCACCTCATCCTTAGCAACAACTTGCCTCCCCATTCTCTCTGTCATAGACAGTCCCCAGCTATTGTTCCCACACTCAAATCTATCACTTGTCTGGCCTGTAGTTTCTGGTAGTTGTATCCCTACATTTTCAGCAGCTTGCTTCCTTTTCTTCAGCTGTTCCTTGGTGAGAGCACTTGTCTGCTCGATCTGCTTGGTGAAATTCTGGGTCCAGATATCCCGGCCTTTAGCATCGAGTTTGGCATCCTTTAGGCTCTCAATCCCTTTGTTAAAGTACTTAATGGCCTCAGCCTTCCTAGCGAGGTGGCTGAGACATTTGCCTTTTCTGTCCCAGAGCTTGAAGAGCTGCTCAGCAGGGTAGCCCCACTCCACTGCTAGATCAATGTCCCTGATACTGAGCTCATAGAACCTGAGGAACTGGAGAGCAGCTGACCTATTACCCAAAACCATGAGCAGCTCCTCAGAGGCCACATAACCATGAACTGATTTAACATCCTTGGCTGCTCCTGATGCAGGTAGGAATGGGGCAAGGTAGAGACCTTTGTTGAAGAACTTGAGTGCTTCACTAAACTTCTTTTCGGCAAAGAGACGATTCCCCTCTGTGCGCATCTTCTGTGATGTAGCTGCATCTTTCTGGCAAAAGTCTGGTTTCACCTGAAAGGGTTAGGATGTTATGAGTCACCAAGGTAGGAGCATGATTGCGACAGGATTGCTATATATGAATAACATATTAGTGTCTAGCCCTTCCACAATCCTGCCTTTAATATCGAATAACTACATAAATTTTCGATCTTAAGTGCTACATTACAAATGAAATGCTGCTCCCGCTCCAAAACAGGATGGGCTAATAACATTTCTGCTACTTGACGGGAATTTGTAACAACCAAATAAATCAATTACCAAATGATACTGTAAGAAAATTTAATGTTATCCATACAGACAAATTATGAGAATCCTATGTGGGCTTATTAATGTGTATATGTATGCTATTGTGAGATTATTGCTGCTACTGTCTTAACTAAGATGCTGTGTATTTGAAGGAGACTAAATGCGGATTTTCTCTAATACCTAAGTGATGGTTACAGTGCAAGTCTACTGAATGTAAAGACGTTTTATACGCCTGTATATAGATCTGTATGTATGTATGTATACGGAAATGCATAGCCTATGGTATCCCGGACCAGAAGGCAGTATCTACTGCTCCTACCAGTGGCTACTGAGAATATGCTGATCAACAACTGCATATTGCAGTAGGTACTGCTGAAATACTTCCAAAACAGCTGACTCTACACTGCATTTTCAGTCTAGACTCAGTAGTGTACTGACTATCAACTGAGTATGCACTGTATTTTCAGGCTAGAATCAGTAGTCTACTGACTCTCAACTGAATCTTAATAGATACCAAAAATGTCACACTCTGTGCAGCAGCATAGATGCAGTAGTCTACTGACTATCTACTGTTATCGCTCTGTCCATTCATGGATTATCTATTGTGCTACTGACCTGATGCTTCTGAGACCATAGTCCATAGTGTGAATGTCAGTATAGTTGTAAACGGTAATCAAAAGATTCAGTAATAAATTCTGAAACTATCCAGTGTTTTTGAAGAAATGCATAATTATACCTTTGCATATGATTATGTTATTGAGTTCCAGTAATGGATACACATTGATGTTGGGGTGTGTGAAAACGAGGAATTAGTCCCTGACTTTATGTAGGGCATAAATGTACTGAATCATCAAGTATTTTTTTATATATAGTACACATGTATCATTGATAATTACAAAGCTGCTGTCTTATCACTTTAACATCAATAAAATGCAAGGCATTCTACTATAGCAGTACTTGATCAGACATGCCTACTCTTACCCTCTTGCTATGATAGAAGTTACCCAGTACTACTGAATCAATACTGCCCCCCTCCTATATGAGTTGTATGCACCACTAGGGAGTAATGACAGCTCCACATAGCTGATGGGGTGGTGGCTCAGGGGGCTAATGCGTTAGTATAGTAATCAGAAGATCCCAAGTTCAAGTCCAGCAAGGACCACCTAGAAAGGCATTGGTAGTGCCAGTACTGAAGCAGCGGCTGCTCCTTTTATGCTTCTACCTGCCCCCAGCAGTAGTTTTCAGTATGATCTACTGCTCACCTACTGCTATAGCAGCAGTCATGCAGTAGTGCTGATTGAACACTGCCCCTACCCCATATATGGTCATGCAGCATTAAATAAGTAGATACTGTTTAAATGCTGCCATCTCATTTACATAATTGGGACAACTGATTCAATACTGCTTGCATGCTGCTAATACTACTGTTCTGCTACTGAACCACCACTGTCATGTTCTGTGTGCTGAGCAGTAGAATGCCAGTAGATGCTGATATGGTACTGTTTCTAATGCTGCTTTCACACTGAATGACTACTGTCACACCACACTGTTTTTCTACTGTTTAAATACTGATTTTCTACTGCATTTTGGTCCGGGATGTGATGGACATATACACAGTAATAGACATTGAGGAAGTATTATTGGGTATTTCTGGTAATCCAGAGTTTATCGTCGCCCTGGTGTAAGAAGTGTGTAGATAACTGCAGTAGTGTACAGTGTCAGTTACCCCCTCTTGCATTAGGGCGACGTTATGGTTATGGAAGAAACTTTGTTCAGGAATGGGCCCTTAGAACTCAGGCCCTAGATAGAAAGGAAATGATACAACATAAAGGAAATAGGACTAAAGGACTATCCACACGTAAGACACAACACATGACATGGCTAGACAGACGCTGTACAACACAAACACATAACTAGACCAATAATAATAATAAATTGTTTACGACTTGAAGATACTATGATGACCCTCATGACACTCCTACATCTTTCATTGTTTGCACCCAACAAGGGACGTTCAACTATATGTACAGTGTGTAACATCGGTAAATTCTTTCTCGTGTTCATTTTAAGTATGATATTGGCGATTGTTATCAATCCCATTCCATATCCCTTTTCATATGAAGACAGTTAATTAATGTCAATGAGAAATATGTAGGAGTCTATGGGCGATTGTTATCAATCCCATTCCATATCCCTTGTCATATGAAGACAGTTAATGTCAATGAGAAATATGTAGGAGTCTATGGGGATTTTCATTGAGGGTTCGGCTTGATACTGAATCGTACATATATTGGAAAATGTATTGGAAGGTCTGTAGAGAGAGGTAATGAGGATAAAGTCCATGAATGTAAGATAATAGAACTGAAAGTGATTAACTTGTAATGTGCAAATGGTGTAGGCAATATGTGAAAGGAGGATACGTTTAAAAGCAGACAACAAGCATACTGCGAGGGATATTGTAAATTCAATACCTTATCTTCAGGACTCTTGTCCTGAATGTAAAAATTGCAATCATGCAAGACTCACAAATTAATCATCGTTATAACAATGTAATCAACAATAATGGCAAATACAATACAGATAGGTTATGCAACAAGTTTTCTATGGCAAATTAAGTTAGGCAGTCATTTGGAAATTACTATGAACATGAAGAGCCTACATCACCTTATCAGAAATTATTTCTACATTGAGTGATAACCCATGAGGGCATTTATTGGAATACTATCTTTTAGGCAAATATAACAACTGGATATCATGATTTGTATGAAATTTTACGTATTACAAAGTATAAATGAAAATACATGTTTGTGTATTGTAATCATAATCAGAGTGATGTCAAAGACATTACAAACGAAGCTGAAATCTTTAGTATAATCTTTATATCCCTGAAATGAAAATAGCGGTTATGTGGAGAACTGATCAGTATCATAAGTAACACAAGAATGATTCCTATTTTGTATTCCAAAAGGATGCAAAGAATTGGAATCAATCGAGCTCATGAGCTACACACGAATGTGTAACTTCTTGTAAATAGCACTGTATTCAAGAAGCCATGCTGCTCGCTGTGCCGCGCCACCAAACATAACAGAAGTGTACATTAGGCTAAAAGCCAACCAATTTTAGTGTATTTCGTATGCATGTACTTGCAAAAAATAACCCATAGCAATAATGTTTTTGTATCGTTATTATTTGATCGAAGCTTTAAGACTTTGCATTTCAAACAGTCTGTAAATTGTGGATACTCACGTTGAGCATTTCTTGTATGTTGTTTTTCTGGAGCATGAAGTCTATCCTGTCCACATCTGAGAAGAGGGCGGCGAACCGGCGCAGTTCTTCCTCAGCTAATTCATTAGCCACACCCTCTACCAGGCTACCCAACTTACAGGTAGTTTGCTCACCTGGAGCAGCCCCTCCGGGTGTCTTTGTAGCACTCTGTTGTAGAAATAATGCGTGGGGAAAACATAGTTGATATTTACTATAAAGCAGTAGACACAATCTTGGTCGGACACTGAATTGCCTAATGCCAAAGTTGGCAACCATAGGAATGTATGTCATACATCAATTATTTACTATCCTTTCTAAATCGTAGCGAAAATCAATAAGATTAATTTTCATACGTTTATTCATTATACAAGCTCTGTATAAAATATTGTAGAAGGGGCGGGGATTATCAACTGTGATATACCTACCTCCATCTTTACAGACAAAGGGAATCTGTAAATGAAGGAAAAATGTGTATCGGCATGTTTTATGGACAAAAAATTAATGTATCAATGATTTAAACCAGACATGGTACATGCACATGTACGTTCCCTTGTAGGCCGCATTTATCTCGTTTTATTTAACTTGCTTTCTTATTGCTCCACTCTATGAATCAGGGTTTTGACATAGATCAACGGGGAAGTACTCATCATGCCACCCGAATTTCCTCCTGATATGAGGAGAATTTGAAATACCTAAATCTAACTATATTAAATACAGCATATTACACTTCACATCGATGTCAGTGTGAGCAATAAGGAGCAGCTCATAGGTTGAGCAGAACGTGCACGTACAGGAGTTCCCTTCCTGGAGTACCCTGCTGGTTACATAGCCTCAGTCTATATACAAGGAGGTATATTTAGCTCGGACCTGGAAGCTCAGTGTCTACACTTCTAGGATTTCCTGGCAGGCTGATCCTACAGCCGTCCACGTGGCCACCTTGCGCAAACTTGCACAGATTAACCACTAAGATATTCGCCAATTCATGTGTTTTATAACCATGATATACTCAAAATTCTCTCAAGATGCTAATGAGTAATAGTGAGAGTGAGGACTTACTTGTCCAGTGGTGGGGAAGTCGTGGTTGTATGACCTTACGTCTGGTGTAAGCGTAAGGTGGTCTACTTGGATAGCTCCGAGCTGCTCACCCCTGCTCTACTGGAGTAAGGGAGTGATCATTTTTTAACAATGGGGGGGGGGGGCTGGGGCGTTTGCACGTGGACGCGCAAAAAAAAAATCTGCCCCCCCCTCTCGAGGGGTCAAAAGTTTTTTGACCCCCTCCCCTGAAGGACCAAAAATCGCATGCCAAAGCACCCATTTAACCTATAGTAAATGCGCAGGCTTTTTCACTGAAAACAGGTGAAACTATTTGGACCCCCCTGGTCAAGGACTCAAAAAATTCTGACCCCCCCCCCTGAAACCCACCAGCCCCGCCCCCTGCTGTTAAAAAAATGATCACTCCCTAAGTTCAACTCTGTATCACACCCCCGACTCCACTTCCCCGCCTCAGTTGCTCCTCCTCTGCACCCCTGCCACTCCAGCCCGAGGATGTGAAGCCGATAATCCATTAGTATGGCCTACCCCACTTGGCAAAACGTACCTTCAACGTTTTTTTGCAAACGGTTTTATTAGTTTTGGGGTAAAATAATTTTTTATTACAAAAAAAAAAAAAACATTATTCAACCAAATTAACACATTTGTTAATTAGGTTTTTTTTACGTTAGAAAAAAAGGTTGTTTTCTATTGTGTACATATTTTGACTCTGTTTAGGTAAAAATATAGAAAAGATAACTTACGGGTAATTCAATGTCATGGTCACAAATCATAGAAAGTGTGCATATGGGGGCTCACATGTCATTCGCCCAGACATGTGCCCAGAATCATGAAAAATAATTCTTATAAGTATGCTTCTTTTAGGATAACAAGGACACATCTGACATAAATGATAATGTGATTTTCTTAATCTACAGGTCAAAATAGTCTGGACCTGATATTTTCATGGAGGTATGATGATTGTTTCTGTAGGAAATGAAGCCCCCAACATGGCTTGTAACTTAGGCCACTAAATGTCATTCGCCCAGACACAATTTCGCCCAGACAATTTTGGGCCCATTTTAGCCCCCTGGAGCCCAAAATATTCATATGGGACCATCAAAACCCATATGTAACACAAAGATCTCATCCAGCCTGACACTTTGAGCCAAAAAAATAGAGGGGGAAACTAAAATTCGAAGAGTAGGGGCTGGAATACCTCCAAATTCGTCATATGCAAACCTTCTATGATTTTCGACCTCATGTACATTTGGTACTAAACAACAACGGGGTATATGTTATATCTATTTTATTACCTTTTATTGACAGAGCAACCAACACCCGACCAATGCAACAAGAAAGGGTGACATAAGAAAAGCTAATATAACTCTTATACTTTTCTGAAGTTTGACTGACGTGACCAACAATTATCACCTCAAGATCGTGAAAATCAGTATACATATTATCTTAAAAGGCAATAGTCATCTGTATCTCCTCATATATCATAGGATGTTTTCATGTGGAGGTACTGACCATGATCCTACCTACATTATGTCAATGTGATATGCATAAGGACTCGCCATTTTTAATCTTTTATCAAATCAAAATTGATAATACATAGATACATAGTCACCTTTACACCTGTAATATTGCCCACTTCTTGTAATGTGTGGTTCCACCTCACCAGCTCAGGTGTCCGGCATTAATCCTTTATTAAAGGTTATTGTTTAAAACAATATTGACATGCATGTACCCAACAGTGAAGTGTCCACTGCTACTATCCTACTACCACCCTTATAGTTATACCCTACATCAACAATAAACCATAGTCACCAACTTTATACAAGTTAATGCTGTGTTCTATAGTTGTCACTTCATAATATATCATGTTCGCCATAAGCATATGTCTGATGGTATAAGAGAGTGGTAATTTTTTTAACAGTGGGGGGGGGGGGGGGCTCGTGGGTTTGAGTGGGGGGTCAGAATTTTTTCGACCCCTTGACCAGGGTGGGTCAAAATAATTTCACCTGTTTTCAGAAAAAATAAAACCATAATGTTGTAGATTTTAATACAATAGTAGAGAATAGTCCTGTGAGACATGGCGCAGCGACTTGTAGGCTTATTGATGGGGGGGGGGGGTCATTTTCCCAAACCTTTCTGGGTTCACTATTGATGATATGTGTGACCAGACAAACAAAAACACCCCTCTGCAGGGAAATTTATTATCAAAGTCCATCTCAAGATCTTTAAAATGAGACATCATTGGGTTAAATATTCCTAGTAGTTATGTCAGAACCCCTCCTTGAACATAGGTCGTTATTCATATCTGAAATCGATGATTAAGCTCTAAATTCATTATAAACCACAAAAATGCCTAAAAATACAATAAATCAGCCTTTTTCATAAAAATTACATAATAATATAGTGATTTCTATCATAGATTTTGATCTAGAAAGAATTTTCCATTTCTGTTTTCAGTTTTGGGTTTTTGGTGAGTATCCCCAAAAATTGGCATAAAAATATGTAACAATTGATTATTGGAATGGTTGCCATGGCAACCAGGAACAGGCATATAGGTTGATTTCTCATGAAAAATGTTCATTTTACCCTCCAAATATGGGCCATTTCTACCAAAAATGGTGCATTTTAAATGAAACCATTGAATTCTGCATCAAAAATTGGCGTAATGTATTTTTATATTGATTTTAGAGTAATTTTGCCCTCCAATGCCCCCTGGTGGCCAAATGGGGAATTAGAAATCCCCCGCGGAGGGGTGTTCTCCCTTGATGGGTCACATGTCTTAACTACATGGCTACCTGGTATATAGTTTCAGTTGGTGAGACTGATAGATAGGGCATACTATCATCTGGGCTTTTGGTAGTATATAGCACAAATTCAACTCAAACTACCCACTGCAGCTAAGTACTAATAGCCTGTAGACTATCCATTCTGCATGCACCTCACTCAGCTGTCATAGGGACCTGTCTTATTCAATGTTCAATGCCATAGTCAACATGTGTGTCATTATGAGTGTACACTGTCTCAGATCGCCAGGAGCCTGCTATGTCTCACCCCCCCCCCCCCCACACACACCCAACTGCCAATCCCCTTGTAATAGGTCTGTACCTCATCATGGGCCAGTGGTCAGCAAACCGGCCATATTACTCCACCTCTCTGTAGAGGGGGAGCACAGTGCAAGTACCTCTGTACATGTATGTTTTCAGTCTTCCACAAAATCGTTTATATAATGAAAGGAGTAATTAAATTAATGTCTCATCACCGATAGCAGATACATATTCTGAGAAAGCATTATTTCAATGTAAACTAAAAAAGTTTACACAGAAAAGAATGTAGCAGTACCACAAGGTGTCCTTACACTTCAACCTCCTCTGATTTACAAAAATGCACATATGGCAACTTACACTTTAGCACTGATTTCTCCAGAGATCTTTAACAGTGAATACTTTGTTCAAATACAGAAAATATGATCCAATTGTACCATAACCCACTGAGATGAAACCTGTACTACATATATATGGTATTTTCAGAACGAACAATTCTAACACAAAGGCTACAGAGATGCATTTCTGAATCTTAAAATGCTCTAATGCTAATCTGCCATAGGGCTCCAAACGATGAAATGTCTTATCTGTGAATAAAATCAAAAGTATGAGATAATAATTGTGGGCAGATGAGGGGAAAGGGCCCTCCCTGCGGGATTTTTAGGACTGTGTTTGGCCATTGGGGGAGCTAAAAAGGCCATAAATGTGAAAAATAGGCCAAAAATTACTATTATGTACTTTTTTACATAGAAAAAGATGGTTTTCTGAAAAACGTTCTATTTTCCGGCACTTCCTGTCTACTTGGAATGTAAATGGAACGTTTTGAATCCAAAAAGAGGCTAAAAAGGGGTTCTCAGGTAAATGTGTTACCATGGCAACCAAAATAAATGTTCCAAATAGCAAAAAAATAATGTCAATTGATAGAATGATTCATCATGTTTCATATGCTGAAAAAAGCATATAGATACCACTTCTAGATCCAAAACTGTGCCCAAAAGTATGAAAATGTTTGGTGATTTTTGATTGCTTATTTAAATCAATATGCTAATTAGATGCTAAATTCAATGCAAACAATGAATAATACAGCTAATTGCCTATATTGATACAGTTATGTCATTCCATTTTTGTGAAGCAATATCTCCAAGACCAAAAGGGCTATCTGCATGGGTGATACCTCATTTGAATGCTGATAACTTCAATTTTAAATGTCACATTTCACCTCAGAGTACCCTTTCCCCTCATCTGTCCATTATATTCTGAATATCCCTTCACTGATAAGTAAAGTACACACACTGTTGTTATTACATTAGAATAATGAGCAGGAATAGTCCATAGCAGAGGAGCCACAAACAAAAATAGATTGCAAGGCCTCCCTATCCCTTACACCGTTGCGACTGTGAACCATACACTAGTCTACTCATCTCACGAGTAGTACTCACTAGTCGCCGCGCTAAAAAGCCTGCGCATCACTATAGGTGAAAAGGGCACATTCGCATGCAATTTTCGGATCTTCCAGGGGGTCAAACAAGAATCATGTAATAGCTTAGTGTCTTTTGTAAACAAAAGATGAGATCTTGGAAGGATGCGCAGTGACAACAGGGATATATGTACAAGCAATGATCTGCATCATGCTGACCATACAGGGTTAAGGTACATTTATGCATCATGCTGACCATACAGGGTTAAGGTACATTTATGCATCATGCTGACCATACAGGGTTAAGGCTGCATTTATGCATCATGCTGACCAAACAGGGTTAAGGTACATTTATGCATCATGCTGACCATACAGGTTTAAGGCTGCATCTATGCATCATGATGACCATACAGGTTTAAGGCTGCATTTATGCATCATGCTGACCATACAGGGTTAAGGTACATATATACGCATCATGCTGACCATACAGGGTTAAGGTACATTAATGTATCATGCTGACAATACAGGGTTAAGGTACATTTATGCATCATGCTAACCATACAGGGTTGACCCTGCATGGTCAGCAGCCCTTAAAACGTTAACCACTGGTCATGGTCAGCAAACTCAGGGCTGTATCTAAGTATCATGACGACATATAGCACTATGCACCCTTAAAGACTTAACCACTGGTCGTGATCAGTAGACCTAGGGCTGCATCTAAGTACCATGACGATATATGGCACTATGCAGCCCTTAAAGAGTTAACCACTGGTCATGGTCAGCAAACTCAGGGCTGCATCTAAGTACCATGACGACATATAGCACTGTGCAGTCCTTAAAAAATTAACCACTGGTCATGGTCAGCAAACTCAGGGCTGCATCTAAGTACCATGACAACATATAGCACTGTGCAGTCCTTAAGGAGTTAACCACTGGTCATGGTCAGCAAACTCAGGGCTGTATCTAAGTACCATGACGACATATAGCACTGTGCAGTCCTTAAGGAGTTAACCACTGGTCATGGTCAGCAAACTCAGGGCTGTATCTAAGTACCATGACAACATATAGCACTGTGCAGTCCTTAAGGAGTTAACCACTGGTCATGGTCAGCAAACTCAGGGCTGTATCTAAGTACCATGACGACATATAGCACTGTGCAGTCCTTAAAGAGTTAACCACTGGTCATGGTCAGCAAACTCAGGGCTGTATCTAAGTACCATGACGACATATAGCACTGTGCAGTCCTTAAGGAGTTAACCACTGGTCATGGTCAGCAAACTCAGGGTTGTATCTAAGTACCATGACGACATATAGCACTGTGCAGTCCTTAAGGAGTTAACCACTGGTCATGGTCAGCAAACTCAGGGCTGTATCTAAGTACCATGACGACATATAGCACTGTGCAGTCCTTAAAAAGTTAACCACTGGTCGTGATCAGTAGAACTAGGGCTGCAGTTAATGCTGGCTACAGGATTCGAACCTACGTTGATCATTGTCATTGTCATTATCACTACCTACGGAAATCTACTTCCCTACCAGGATTCGAACCCACACCACCATGGAGCCTACGATCTCTTATCAGATCATTGCCTAACCACTTTAGAAATTATTTGTATATTTCTCCTAATGGTAGACACGTCCCCCCAAGTTCTTCATTGAAAAGGATCTGAGACTTCGGCCCCCATCAATTTCTTTATAAGTTATACAATGGGGCCAATGTTGACCCCTTGAGAGGGGTGGCCAGAATTGTTTTCGCCGCGTCTGCGTGCAAACCCACCAGCCCCCCCCCCCTTTTGTTGAAAAATGATCTCTCCCTAATATGACATGTAACCAATCTGAACTCAACTTTCTATATCCAAAGTCACCCATTCTCGCTGCATGGATCTATAGTACGTAATCTCATAAAGTATAAAGTGAAATAATCCACATACTCAATTTAAAGGATAATGTCAAGAATTGTAATCACATAATGTATATTAGTCAGTTTTATAATACTCATACATAATACTTTCATGTAATTGGTTCTATGTCATAATTGGTTCTACACTATATATCGTTACACTCGATGAGGATACATGGAACTTTATCACATTAAGCACATTACTGGCCGGAAATCACTAATATATCATAAGCCCTGTAAATGAGTTTGCACTGGCTTGGCATTTAAAATAGTACTATGCTTGCCATCAAGCAACTATAATGTACATGTAAGAATACGTATAAATGTTGAACATTGTAGATGGCAAGATGTAATTATTGAGGCAAGGATATAAAAGGCAACTTTCATAATTCAGATTACATGACGTATAAAATCGATAATACTTTTTGATACACTTATATCATTCAAACATTAGTTCATAACGTCCGTTATCAAAATATATTATAGACATAATGGGGCATCATTCTTGGGACTTTGGTGACACTATTTTAAACAACGTGGCGCCACTACCAGATAGTGTAGTAGCCATATATGTATTACCGTAATCTCGCGTATAAGACGCGTCCTCTACGCCAAACAAATCCCTACTGCGTCTTATAGGATTTACTCAAGTTTGGGGTGCGTCTTATACGAGGGGTAATTTTACCATAGAAATGTACTGAATTTACAAAATTGGTACCTAAGAGGTGCGTCTTATACGCGAAAATGCTTTTGCTGAGTTTGGGGTGCGTCCTATACGCGCAGCGCATCTTCTACGCGGGAGAATACGGTACCAGTTAACTAATACTCAAAGCACCGTGATCTTAATTCCTAATTAAAAAATCAAGCATAACATCATGTCATCTTTCCATCTCCAAGATGCCTGCATGTACATCATTAAACATTTTCAATCCTAAATAGTGAGATAATAATTCAAGGACTGAAGACCAAATACAATAGTTTAGGCATCTAATGTATAAATGTTTAGGTTATTCCGAATAAAAGAGGCATCTACCCTGATAACACCAACACATTATCTCTCTGAGATAAACCATTATCACCAAATTATTATAGCATTTATCATTATTCAATATAAACAATTAGAAATTATATATTGCCCGTCACGACATCACGATCCTTCATTTCAACTAATTTTCCTTCTTTGAGGGGGCAGGGGATATAGGAAATTACTGCGGGAATACTCAAGAAATACAAAGAAAATATACATTAAGGATTTCTTTTTCAAATCTGTAAGCTAATGGGTGAAAGCAACCCACGGTGTCGAGTAAAACATATTTTACCTAAGCGAATAAGCCATTGATATACTCTTTTACATTGATAATATCTACAGGTCTTCAGAGATTCAGTCACACCGGTCCTTAATTACATACCGTTAGAATCTATTTAGTAAAACACAATCATGGGCCCTAACGGAAGCACCAAAAAAGCGTAAAAGCTAGGTTAAGTTGACCTTTACACTGTAATCGTTTTCTTTGTACCCAATAAACCACTTAAAAAGAAGAAAAAAAAAAGACATGTGTACTCTATTCAAATTGGTGTACTATAGAACGGACATAAAAGAGGTCCGTGGCTATAGGACTCAATATGAGGCCTAGTGGAGTCACCATCTTGAATTTCGCTGGTTGAGCTAAAACCCACTGATAAGACACACCATGATGGGTACCTTGTCCCTGGTTAACACCCACTTCCAGGGACATGCTGGTCCCATCCTATCAGTTCTTATCAGTGTGTGTCGCCCGAACCAGCTTCAGACCAGCTAGTGGCCAATAGTGATGGAATGTGCCGAAAATGGAGCATGCTTGCATAAAAGAGCTGCAATAGTTTTTTGTTGTCTTTTTGAAAAATGTCATGAAAATTCTAGCAAATTTCTACCAATAAAGAATACAGTGAGCAGTATACAAATGATATAAATGAAAGCCTAGTACTCGGTAGGTAGTCTATGCCACCTGTTCGTTGTGTTATAGAGTACTAGTAAAATATTGGTTGAGCATGTCGGACACACTGGTCGACGTCAGCCTTTTCAGTGATGGGCCACCCAGGCCAGGAAATGCCAGAAATATGCAACCTGCATATGCAGTGTGTGGGCCAAGATGTTTTTTTTATCTGTATGCCCCACAGCTATAGACATCGAGAAAAACCGCGGGGCAAACAAGTTGTTAAAGTTTATTGGTCCCAGACCAGCATTGGTGTTTACTTCTACTCTTAAGGCCTCTATCTTTTTTTTTTATCCATTTCATTTTCAAAGTCCATGTCATCATTGTCATTAGAAAACTCGATATCCTTCCCAAGAGACCAACTAAGCAATGTTGAAGAGCTAATTGACTGACATTTGCTTCTTGTTTCCATAGAGCCTGGCTGCCTCCTCTCTCAGCACATACTTCTTTACTTTCTGACTAACTGTCAGTGGGTAGGAGTCCACAAAGTGGATGTACCTGGGGATCTTGAAGTGTGACAACTGTAAAACAAACAGGGAGTGTGCATTATGATGAAGAACTTTACCTGATACAAGTCATTGTAATTAACACATATTAAGAGGCCAATCATTTGTATAAAATGTCGAAGCATCCGTATTGATCGGGCATTTTGTCCGTTAGAAACACATCAATATAGGGTATGACCACGGTGCATCAGTGAAGTATACGTAATACTATTACCGACTCCATCTAGAACTTTTAAATGCCTGACAATTTTCAAGATAGACATCTAACCTTTATAGAAAATTAGTATTATATACATTCATGAGATAAGATTGCAAATAATACCATCTAGTGCTCTTAACAACAGTAGTTGTTCACATACCTTGCCTTTACAGAACGCCCTGATGTCTTCTGGTGTCAGCGTCTGTCCCTCCCTTATCTGGATCCAGGCTCCCACCTCCTCCCCTAGACGTTCATCGGGTACACCAATCACCTAGACAAAGGGCAAAACTTTTACATATAAATTGATAAATGCTCGCAATTTCATTATCTAAACTTTAATATTGTTGTACCTAATTATGAACAGACTTAGCCTCTGGGGTTTAAAGCACCCTGATCGGGTCCTCTTTTATGTTCTTCCGGTCCACAGTGAGCCTTATGTGATAGACGTAAATGTATTCGTTGTGCAAAAAATGTATGGCCATTCAGAGACATCATCCCCGGATATTATCTGATATCGCAGATGATCCATGGCATATGGTCTATCATAGGGTGTTATCTGCATGTACCTGTACGTTGGCGATATCAGGGTGCTGGTGTATGAGCTGCTCCACCTCCAGGGGGTAAATGTTCTCACCACCCCTGATGATGATGTCCTTACTCCGTCCAACGATGTACCCATATCCCTCATCATCCATATGCGCCAGATCTCTGTTTAGAAAAACAATATAAGAGATATACGAATATCTTCCCATAATTAAAAGTGGAAAATGCATGATATTAGAATAGATATCTTCAATTCATACCTACAGTACTGACACTATGTTGTCTAATTAATTCGCCATAAAAAGTGATAGGAGCCTAGCATTAATTATGCTGTGGAGAATTGATTTGTTAGTCAACATTACTTCAGGCAACACAGTTTGTATTTCCATACGGAACAGTATACTGATTGATAATTTAGTGCCACTTGCAACTTCTCAGTATTGATATTATTAAAAAAATATTTAATATAAAACGCTAACAAAGATTTGATTCAAAATGTACAGATCTGCACTACTTCCATTACATGTTTGATGTCTTACCCAGTGTGGTACCATCCAGCTGAGTCTATAGCCTCACTGGTCATCTCGTCGTCATTCCAGTAGCCCTGCATGACACAGTACCCACGGACACACAGCTCTCCCACCTCTCCACGAGGCACCATCTGACCCGCCTTATCCACTACTTTCAGCTAAGTGAATGATATGAGGCAAAGAGTTCAGTCATAGTTTTAAAATTTTATCACAATTGATCCTCACCGCTTTTCAATATATTATCTAAAACAGAATTCGGTATAACTTAGGAAAGATTTTGCTACTATCTACGATGGGAGACTGAGGCCTGATCACTAGGAAATGTTTTGCGATAAGGGTTTCACCAGTGCTTTGATATTCATAAATAATTATATAAATGGTCATATTGCAATTCAACACTATGAGGATGAACTGTGTGATATATCTTTTCATTCCATATGCTCTGTACACAACCCATATATATATAATAACAAGTGAAGAGAAACTAGGTATTTAAACCTTATCAATAGCCCCCTGGGCCGAGAATATTCTACCAACACAACAGGTATGGTATGAACATTATGAAAAGTGAAACACGATTTGGGACAAGGGCTTTCACCCGTCCGCTCCTCAGCACTACCTTGATTCAAATGGCTCTGTCACCAATTGCCCTCCTCCAGTAACTATGGGGGGTTCTCCATAACGACGATTGTGTAGTACACAAAAGTGTGTATCATCTGACCACAAAAGCCTATTTTTGGGGTCCAGCATCCCCTGGAGGGGTTCACTCTCCAGGTATACTGTTGTTCATCACCAAGCATTTTCTTGGTGCCTGACATTGATTTTAATGATAAGGTGGTGATGTGAATAAAGGTTTCGATCCTACTAGATCTCATCAGGTGCTAAAATGAGGTTTACAATGTGTGTGGCTTTGCCACTCTTACAGTCTATTTTATCAATTTGATATTATAGGAATGTCACTTGGTGACCATAAACATAATTAAATAAAGGAGACTGTTTACATGATTCTAGTTCAACAATTAGAAGAGTCTAGGGTCATGTATTAAAAACAGTGGGATAAGCTACCCAAGTGGTTCAACAGGTTTCAAAGCCTGTTTTTTGTAAATTAATTTGTCACCAAAGCTCATCTAGTCATAGATTAAATGAATTCTTTTGGTTAGCATTTCCACAAATATTTATTATTTGGTGGGTAAGATATACCAGGTATCATCAAAATTTTTGAACGAGGCCTAAAGGTATGTCCTTTAAAAGTTTCTTGGGTAGCTTTCCTGACCTAATAATTGGGTGCATCGATTAGGTTCAAGCCATATGGAACTTGGGTGCGTAATTTAAACATCCAATTCCGTTCAATTTTGTTGCAGAGTTTTTCTGCATAATCAGTGTGTGGATTTCTATGGATGAAATCCACTATGTGGACTTCCACATCTCTGAGGCCTTGGTGTCCATCGGTGTTATAATGGAATCCCATATCGGTTCCCATCTTTTTCTCCACGATGTTACTTATGTGTGGGTAGAAACGTTGCATTAGTGTTTGTTTCATTTGTCCCACATACTTGATTGATTGATTGATTTGTGTTTTACAGCACTTTAGCGGCACTAAGTGGCTATCCTGTGCTTCTGTCATACTAGTAATTATGCATGATCAAGTTGTCATATGAGAAATATCATATGACTAGTGGTATATAGTGTAAATCCAACAGGCTCTTATAAATAGTGTTATTTCCAGTTATCACTGGTTTATTCAGCTTTAGGCAACATGTAAGAAATATCAATCACACAGCTGTTAATATGCAGGTAATTTGCACATACAGTAAATATACAATAGTTTATAAAGTATAATGTTCTGTTCCACTCCACCTGTGAGGTAATAATAATACAATGTCCAGCATAGTTCTAGGTGGGTTCCCACACCTAGCTCCTGAACTGCTGCTTAGAGGAATAATGTAATAATGAATAACTTTACCCTCTGGTGGATGTCTTGAGGAAGATAGCCTCTGGCCACTAATGATGGAAACCAATGCCTGTCTAGCATAGTTTCACCATAGTGCAGTGGTATAGCAGGTAGCAGGAGATGACTGGAGATGTTACCTCTGGAGCGGTTCTGGATGTTCTGCCTTCTAGGGGGTGCAGGCAGGCTATTTGAAGCAAATCTTGGCATTGCACCTCAGACTGACTGGGGCCAGTGGCATCTGCCTAGCTCTGCAATTGTTTGAGGGGAGTCTTTCATGTGTCACTGGGTGCACAAAGGACCCCCATGGACGCCGCTGTGTCCCCCATTGTCTTGGTCGGTTCTGTAACTTCAAACCCCCATATCTCGGAAGTTTACGCCGTTACAACTGCCATTTTGGGCATGCGCAGAGTTGAATATGCCAAGTTTATAATGCCCGCTTGACAGGCGCGTAACTCACGCTGGTTCGTCTGTAGTGCATTCGGAGGTCGAATCCGTCTCTATGGCGTAACTTCCTTAATAATAGGAGTTCCGCCTTGATCTTAGGCTCATTTTGACCGTCTTATTTTGGGCTTTCCATAGATGCTTTGATATTTGACCTAGGTCGCTCAGGAGCGACGCTAGAGCGACCGGACTGTTATGGCATCGTGCTTATGTAACCTATTGTTCAGTTGTTAGGGTGCTCAGACACTCATGACGGCGTCTGCGGTGCCCAGGCACCCGTGACGGACAGTTGCATTCACTTACAACTTATTAGTTTGTGCACTGAACCATGAGGTCGCACACTGAGACCCTTCAAAACATTATATTGTGCAGTGGACCATTAGGTCGGACCCTTTGATGTCATAACCTCTGTCTAACTGACCTGGCTGGTGTGCAGTGGGGCATGAACGCTCTTATACAAAGTTTGAGCGCTCTTATAGCTCTTAGAACCAACCTATGTATTAATTTCTTAGATATTCTTTGATTAATACAATAATATGTTAGAATTTATGGAATAATAAAATGGTATATGATACTTCACAGGTTGATAGGCACTATCAGCGGAGATGGTGGTATGATTTGTCTATGTGGGAGAAGTAATCATCAGGTTTCAACTAGATGTTATTGTAGAGCCCGAGGGCTTTTATATATCCCAAAGTTTCTTCTGGTTTGTTTCTCGAATAGTTCTTTCAAGCTTGTACAAGCGTGGTATTGTGCCCTGTAGGGACACTGTTGGCAATCGATGAGGATGTGCTCCACTGTCAGGGGGTTCTGACAGTGGGCACACTTGGGAGGGTTTTCTCTCCCTATTCTGTAACCATGGGTCAGTCTTGTGTGACCTATTCTGAGGCGGCTCATAGTTTTCTCTTCATTTCTAGACTTGCACTTGTGGGGTTTGGTCATGTTGACCTTTGTTTGGATCTTTTGGAGTTGGTCTCCCACCTCTGAGTCCCATGATGTTTGCCATTTGTTATATATGTACTTGTTGATCTTGCGCTTCAGGTTGTTTGATGGAAGTGGCATTTGTACAACTGCCACGCCCAGGGCATCCTTGGCAGCTGAGTCTGCTTGTTCATTTCCTTGAATCCCTACATGGCCAGTGCATGCTGAAGTTGAGAGTATGTCCCAATTTCTCTTCACAATTTCTTGTAGATTGTTGAAGGAAGGGTGGAAGGTTGTGACCAGGATGGCCACATCCTCATTGGAATCTGGTTTGGGACCCACATGGTAATCATGTGGGTTTGGTCTCAGTTGAGTTAATGCCTGTACAAAAGATTCTGCTACCAATTGTTTGGGATAACCCCTACAGATAAAGTGAGCTGCTTTTATGAGACTTTGTCTGATGAAATCATCTGTGAATGTGCAGATTCTGCGGATCCTCAGGAATTGGCTGTACGGGATGCCCCTCTTACAGTGGTATGGGTGGGCTGAGAGAAAGTGAAGGTAGTTGTGTGCGTCTGTGACTTTGTTATGAAGGTCAGTGACAATCCTGTTGTTCACTATCTTTACATTGGTGTCTAAAAATGGAGTTTCACTTTTAGACATTTCATGTGTAAATTTGATGGAATCATGTACCTCATTTAGGTATTTAATGAAGTTAGTTAGTTTACCCTCTTCATGATTCCACAGGAGGAATGTGTGTGGTGCACATATGCGTGGGCACTGACACATTCCTCTGTTAAATTATCAACCTGTGAAGCACGGGATAGCCACTTAGTGCCGCTAAAGTGCTGTAAAACACAAATCAATCAATCAATCAATCCACAGGAGGAAGATGTCGTCTATGAATCTCACTCACATGGTGGGTTGATATGGGTATTCATAGACGAATCTCTCCTCAAAATCTGCCATGAACAGATTGGCAAAAGTGGGAGCTACCCGGGTGCCCATGGCTGTGCCTCCCACTTGTATAAATATTCCTCATTGAAATCAAAGTTATTGAACTCTAGGACCATTTTTAACAACAAAAAAAAAATGAAAAGTGAAACACCTGTAATTTCTTTGCAAGATAGTGCTCTTTTACATACCTCAATATGTGGACTGGCCTTTCCCACTGAGGTCACTCTCTTTTCAATTGGATCATCCATGAAAGTCTGATACGTCACCGGGCTGTTCTCTGTAGTCCCATAACATATCTACAATGCCAAGCACAATTAATCAAGAGAAATAAATGTATCTTACCTTTAAATACCGCACATTGATATCAATATCATTTTTATTTCAATAATTTGGAAACGTAAATGAGATCACTCATCTAAAGTCTCATCTAAAGTAGCAAAAGCTCAAAAATTAACAAAAAAATAATCAAATGTAAAAACCTTGACATAATGATCATACTTGCACCAACTGTTGGGATGAACTATTCTCAATCATCAATTTGAATACTATCATTTGAAAAATACACCTACAGTGAATTCATTCATGTTCATCTTTGCAATCACTTCCCTCATCAGCTCGGTTGGGCATGAAGAACCAGCCATTATACCTATTTAGAAACGCAGAATAAATACAAGGTGAGAGAAGTTTATTTATGGCCTTATCATGAGCAGACAAAAAGATGCACCGAGACATGGATCATATAGGTACTTTTTCGTTGAATGCTCACCTGAACTTGATTTGCAATTAGTCTGTAACTAAACAGCTATATTACATTTCTCAGTGGCAGCTATGAAGAGTTATTCAGTCTCTGACTCACAGCAGCAAGAAGACAGTCTGTACTATGAGTGATAGCTATGGACAGTTAACCAGTCTGTGACTAATAGCACCAAGTAGACAATCAGTCTCTGCCAGCTGTGAACAGCCAATCAAAATGGTGCTCAGCCCTTCCAATACATGTATAGATTTCGGTTTATTTCACATTTCCCCCAGACAACAGAAAGGTAATCTATAATAAGCTGCACAAAGCTATATTCTACAACATGGTATAGCAGTAAGCGTACATGTTGCATCATTAGGGAGTTCTAAAGTTAGAAGATGGAAAGTCTAGTCACCTGTTCTTAGTGATGAGAAGTCATAGTGATCGATGTCAGCTAGTTGTAATGTGTCTATGAACATGGTAGGTGTACCATAGATGGCTGTGCATCTGAAATAGCATAGTCATTTTAAAATGAAAGGCCAAAAACTAGACAGCAATTTTAAGTGAGAGCAGTTCAAATGTTAACCAGTTACCAGTATGGGGGGTAGTGGAACAAGAGAGCATAGAAAGTGGGGGAAAAACAGGATTGCATCAGTCCGACCCTATTGAGTTATATACAGCTTTACTGATATCCTAACATCAATCTACTCCTGTCGCATGATACAGGTATATAAATCCTTAGTGAGGTCTGAAAGTGGTGCTGGATGGGACCCTCCTCCCTCCCATCCACTACCGCTACTCTGATTGCCCTTTTGTGCAGCTACTAAACCACTGACTCTACTCCTGCCCACCAAGGAATACTGAGGCATGACTGAGTAGCCCCCTCCCACACACACACCCAGGACTGCTGAGTGTCCCCCACCTCCTACACCCATTAACTGTCTTAATTTGTGTGGTGAGAGGTAGGTACATGTAATTATAGTTGTGTCTAGACCAATCAAACATCAGTCATAGCTTTCCCTGGTCTTCAAGGCCAAAACAGCCAGTATTACTTGCAGTATTACTTCAAAGAAAATAGTTCTCTCAATTGTTATATTCTGCTTTGATCACAAGCATTTCAAATGTAAGTTCCTTCATTTCCATCAAAACCAGACATATTTCTAATATTCTATCACATTCGCTATCATATACATGACTTTTGCTGTATCAATTAGTAGACATGAAAGATTCATTCAGACCACCAGTCAGGCTTATGAATCTATCATCAACCTAATGTATGACCATATATGGATATTCCCAGAAGTAAACAACCCTATTTTAATGTATGTTCATGACCAGACACCTGCTCCCCCTCCCAACTTCCCTTGCCATATAAGGAAATGCAACTCTCATCTACTGCACTGATGTCAGAGCTCCAGGCCTATCATTATCAACCATGTTTCAATTCAAGTCCACTTTTAACATCAAAACCTATCCTATTTCTACATATACATCTAACAAGCACATTGTGGAGAAATAAAAAAAAAAGATCACCCAAAAATGCCCTGCTACACTTTCAACCAACAATACATCTTACAAGGCAAATAGGATTGCTACTCCCTGCAACAAACAATTTTATGGTGAGGTCATAAAATCAAATATAAAAATGTGAATATCTCACAAACTAATCATACAAAAAAATATGGACTGCTGATAGCCTATCCTAACGTGTTCCAAAATCACATTCCTACATACAGTAACAAAAAAGTTGATTTACTATAGAGCTCTATGGACAATTTGGACACCTTTAACAAACCTCTACTTTTCTATACTTTAATCATCATGTTCAAAAAAATGTTCTCTGAATACTCTCAGATTGTACACATTCCAATTACTGCCTTTGCTATTCAGCTGAAACATTTTTCTTAATTTTTCACCAAAACCCCAAAGTAAAGAATGTGGGGCCGCTCTCTATGATGACATAGTTACACAGCAGGGCACGGCCCCCGTAATAAAAGCATGAATGAGTACTGGGATCTATTTCTGGAGATGAGACGTCTGATTGGGATGTCCATATTCAAAAGTAATATTTATTAACAAAAAGGGCCAAAAAAACTGATTTATAGATCTAAGTGAGACTCAATAGCTTGACAGGTGTCTCCAGGACAACCTGATTTTATCTATTGGCCTCTGCTGAATTAGAATTTCCATTGATAGCACCACAGACCTTCATCCAATGGAGGACTATGATAGAACATTATCTTTAAATACCATCGGTACGATTTACCACTTACTTTTCTTTCTGTACGACTTCTGCTGAAGGTCTGGGTTCAAAGCTGGGTGATGGGAAGACACAAGTTGCCCCATTAGTCATGGTCTGCAGACTTGCCAGCACCATGCCGAAACAGTGGTACAGGGGCACAGGGGTACAGATCCTGGTCGGCTAAAAACAGTAACACAATTGTAACAAGTACCATAATCTCCCGCGTATAAGACACATCCTCTAGGCCAAACAAAAGGCTGGTGCGTCTTATAGCATTCTCCCAAGAAGGGGGTGCGTCTTATATGCGGGGTATTTTTACTATAGAACAGTACTGAATTTACAAAATTCACCCCTAAGAGGTGCGTCTTCTACGCAAACCTGCCTTTCCTGAGTTGGGGGTGCATCTTATACATGCACCGTGTCCTCTACATGAGAGATTACGGTAGTATATGAAATAAAAGCTACTAAAAGTGCAAGGTCAAAATGATAATGTGCAGGGTCAAAATGATAACACTACCTAGGAGAGACAAAATATGGAGACTTTGAAGTGTTCTAGCACACTACCGGTAGGTATTGCCAATACCAATTCAAGCTATTGCAGTTGCCATCATTTGTCAAGGGGATATCGTGTAAAACTAATAACATACCTGATTGTGATAATCCATCCGCCTGCCGACATAATAGGAATTGTTGACAATATTATGATGGGTAAGTGTCGCTCCCTTTGGCGATCCTGTAGTGCCCTAAATGATTATAATTCATGATTATTTGATGTGATCAGCAAGAAAGGAGAATGTTTAAAACGTTCAACAGAGCACCCCATTCAAAACAACCTTTCTGCCCATCTCCTTCTGAAATACTCTAAATTGTATAAGGCACCCCTGCGTGTAAGACACAGCCTGAGTTAATGCCTGGTCTATAAGCAGCACCTACGGTAGATCTATATTTTGGCCACCTTAGTGCAAGAAGATTCTACCAGTGGGCGCTGTGCTGCTTAGCACGAAATGGCTCAGATTGTGCTATCTTGGTAACGGACATTTTGCACCCAATCTGTCCCTAAGCACCTTAATTTCTGATGGATTTGAGGGCCAATATTGGGCACTAATGTAGGCATTTGGCACAAATTCCCCTTGCCTAGGTACAGAACCCTATGGGGAGGTGGAAAGTTTGAAATTTGACTGTCACCATTTTTTGCAAAGCTATTTTTTCAAAGCTAATTCAACACACTTGAAGGACTTAAAGAAGAATACCGATAGTAAATTTGATACCCACCGATGTGAATTGGATGTTGACTGGTTCATCGAAATGAATTTTCTTTTGAAGGTTATGTATTTCAGATATCCCCTTATTCCCAGCTGCATTCATTAACTCAGAAAAAGTCAGCGTTCCACTGAAAAAGATAAGGGTCATGAACTGATGAACAGTAGCATGGATAGGTTTAGGACATTGTCAGTATCAGAAGGGAGAGGGTGTGAATTTACACCCTCCCCCCCAATCCCCGATGGTTGACTCTTTATAAAGTAGATCTAAAAAAAAGAAGATCAAACTTACAGTTTTTACGTTACTCTTTTACATGGAGGCAGTGCTATAGGGCAAAGACTAATTGAATTTCTTAATTTCTAGAAGTTTGAAAGTTTAAAAGAAAGGACTTAAAAGATTCAAAGTTTGTAACAAGCAGAAATAGGGGTACCACAACTTACGGTAGTTTATTGTCACCAATCATAATGACGGTCTTCAAGTCTGGCAGTCTGGAAAAAAAGAGACTGCGATGAAATGAACGATCAATGTACGCATTATCTATTTTCCCAAATTTTGGCAAACACTCAGGAATGTTTATAGTATACAGATTCTGTAGTTTATGCAACAGATGTCAATTTATAGTGTTAGACTATTATATAGTGTTAGTGTGTAATGATATTGAGATTCACATACTTAATAGATGAAAAAAAAATCTGAGAGTATTATGACATTTCTTATAGGCATAATGCAAGTCATATACGAGAGAATAATTGGGCTAAATAATGGGAAGCACCTGAAGCCATATGGAGGAATAGATATCAAATGAAACATAGAACAGCAGACTCTGCATTTAGGATATTGAAAAACATAGCACATAGCCCTTACCGTGAGTTGTTGAGTTGTCCAGGTAGGCAGTGATCAAGTTCTGGACACAATGTGTGCAGCATGTCATAGTAAGACTGCGTCTTGAATTTCTCTGCACAGATTATGCCCTTCATACCAACCTTTAATCAAATATCAATATGTGTGCTGGGGATATTACAACTCAACAAACAAAACAACAGCCTGTGGATTGTTGCAATTAATCTGACTTTAAATGCAGAGCGAAAAGCAGGAACAGTAGTGTACTACGTGTATATCTAGGGAATGTTAATACATAACGACAGCAAACACTACTCAATGACTAGAAGCGCTTTCTATAATTCAGCAAAAGTTTTGAGAGCGATTTTCAAAATTGTGAATTATACATAATATTGGTAAGCAGTCACAGAAATGTGAGAAACATGAGTGTTTCTAGATGCAAACATAAGAAACACTCATGGAAATACAGATACCATTCATACCCGGTATTGCAAATTCTAGGTACCACCCGTTAGGTTAGCCATACCTTTCTCAGGGCATACTCCAACTCTGGCACCTGGTAAGCTGGGTTGACGTTAACCTTGAAAATAAGTACATAGAATTCAGTGCGGAATACCGAGACCTTACTAACATTCACAGACATGTACACATGTAATAAATTACATAACACATAAGTCGAGGCTTTTGAGAAGGAGTGATATTCTGTTGTCCAGGCTATTGCTAACCCTTTGTTTTTTTATTAGTCACTTGAACTCATATCAAGAAACAATCTATGACAAAGTCAATATGGCTGCACTATGTAAATGTCACATTGCACACTACTAACCTTATCTAGCACATACACTAATACTTTAGTACCGTATTCTCCCACGTAGAAGACGGGCTGCGCGTATAGGACGCACCCCAAACTCAGCAGAGGCATTTTCACGTATAAGACGCACCTCTTAGGGCTCAATTTTGTAAATCCAGTACTGTTCTATAGTAAAATTACCCCTCGTATAAGACGCACCCCCAAGTTAAGATTAATCTATAAGACGCACCAGCATTTTGTTTGACGTAGAGGACGCTTCTTATACGCGGGAGATAACGGTACTCTATAAATCAAGCTAATTAACACATATCGTAGTGGCCCCTTTGAGCACCAAGGTGCTTATTAATTCCAATACCTTGTGCCCCTAGCCCTCATTTGAGACCGGCACTTATTTGAATACTTTTTTGGTGTTTAAGATTGATTTCAGTACTTCTGTACCCCTAGCGCATATTCGAGACTGGAGCTTATTTGAGACCCCCACGCTAGCCATTACATCATGTATAACTGGACTCAATAGTCGAGGTATAAATCAAATGCCCTGTATCATCTTTATGAATGAAATGTCGATGCTTCATATTCCCATCAATGAAACATATAGATAATTCACTATTTGTGGGCCAACAGGGGAGAACGCGCCTCCGGGGGGAGGGGGATTTTTAGTACTGGGTTTGGCCACCAGGGGGCAGTATACAGGTAAAACACTGAAAAATATGCTATAAAATGCTTTAGACCAATTTTTTTTTTACAAGGAATCCAATGGTATGCTTAAAATTATTCCATCTCCACTAAAAATGTTCCCTTGTTGGAACATTGATTGCCAGAGAAACAGGAAATTGGTAGATAGGGCAAATTGTGGTTGTCATGGAAACCACTCCACTATTCCAATTGGGAATCTTTGCCACAAACATTTTTTGAAATCCCTTCAGGAATCGAGAACCGAAAACAGAGCTTAAAAATTCCCTCTAGGGCCACACCAAAAAAATAAGTTGGTCTACAGATTTGCTTCTCCATATTTTCGGAAATACATTTTTTTTTCTTTGAAAAAAAATCTTGTCTACAGATTTCGCTCGCTTCACTTTCTACAAGTAATACAGCTGTGTCTGTCATTGGTGCTTATAAAGTCTGAAACAGTATACTGTTTCCAATATCGTTTTATTCATTGACAATAGAGTCTATAGGCCAAACAGGGACTCAAGATTTGTGATATAAACAGAGCCCATCTTGAGTAAAACCATCCCGTGCGTGGGGTCACAGCTCAGGCACTGGAGCGCTGCCCTGAACAGCAAGGGGTCATTTCAGGTCGTGGGTTAAACTTATAGAACTCATACATCAACATACCACCGCTCCCCTATGGCCTATATGTACATGGGTATTTGTTACTCATGACCTCGTGTAGGATCTATACCTTGTACACAGTATGTATATAAGCTAAATGACGGCATGCTGGTTTTATGCATACACCAGGCACAAAGGAAACTAAATCCTCATGGCCCCTTGAAATTGCTAAAAGGTGACATACGAGACGAGGTACATGTGCATTGTAACTTTTGATTTCGAATCGACTTATACAATAATGTAATGCCCAAAATTAAAAACAAACAGTTAAGCCCCTAACTTTGAAAATCCAGAGGATTTTGGCCCAAATTTCAGACCGTGAATCAACTTTTTCTTAAAGGAAAATAACAGGAATTTGAAAAGTGACCCTTTAGATTTCTTTTAGACCAACTCATTTTCAACATTACTATTGTCAAATTGACAAGGTAAATCGACCCTCCACCTATAGGTCGACTGTCCTCTTTGCCTTTCGGGAAGAAATCGAGTATACGAAAAGATTGATAATCACCCCCCCCTCCCCAAAAAAAACAACAACAAAAAATTACTTACAGCCGGGGTTTTATGGTACTTCAGATATAACTGATATAGTAACACGATATTTAACATGCTTTATAATGATCATATATACAGGCAATGTATTGTATATTCTAATTATAGTTGGGCTTAGATAGATATATTTACCAGTATAATCCCTGCGCGAGCGGTGCCATATTGAGCTAGGATCCACTCATAATAGTTGGGTGACCATATGCCGACCCTATCCCCACGCTGAAAGCCGAGGGCAGTGAGTCCAGCAGCGAACTGATCTGACTGTAAAAGAAGGTGATGCCTTTGATATTTTCTCCTTGGCTACTTCTTGCTTAAACTACCAACATAGGTACTTTACTTATTAAAGACGACATTAAGGATTACTTAGAGATTTAACTGATTGAACTATAGATTATTGAGACTTAACTTATGCTCATTAAATGCCTTATCAAATACTATGATATTTGATCTGACTCTGGCCTAAAAAAATTTATTTTTCATAAACAGCAGGAGAGGAAATGAAATAATCGAATTGTTCAGATCAATGTTTAAAAAGTACAGGTCTCCATTTTTCTGGTTTTCTCTGACCAGTTACTGACATTTTCTTCAAACTTCTTGATAAAACTTTGAGGGGCATAAACGGATATATAGATACCTCTTGTAGGACTTGTTGAAATGTCTTCCTGATGTTCTGGTGGTGGAAGACAAAGGCCTCTCTGTCTGGGTGAGCCTCTGCTCTCTCCTCCATCAGGTGCCCAATGGTGCAGCCTAACAAGGGGGTGTCTGATGCACCATGGTCATAGCTCATCACAGACGCCTTAGTAGAATAGGATCTGGATAATTGGGGAGGAGGAGGTGAGAGAATATACTCATATGCTATGTACTGTTTTACTCAAGTAGGAAATTCAATCTTATTACTTTAGCCTTTTAGGATGGTTGTTTGTGATAAGAGAGCCTTACATTGCATGGCTTTCCTCTATGACCGAGATTTAGCTAAATATGTACTCGGCCTAACGTAGTTAAAACACACTTCCAATCAACACCTTGAATTGACCAATGGTAATCGGGCCCTGAATTCGACCTGCTGACATAGCGTATGGACGTGCCTTTTATATAGTGGCATGAGAGAATAAATACCGGTACATAACATGGCATAGGCGTTTTCGACAGGGGACATGTATATCTATATGGTAACAGTATTTTGGAGGTGGCATGTGGGACCCAAGTGACATATGAGCATTTCTTGAATTTGACATGTGAACTGACATAGGTAAATAATTGATTCTGTTAGTGACTATTGACAAGTATCGAATGTTTATTGCAGCAACCAGCACAGGGCCCACTTCCGACCTAGCAGGATACCGGTACATTATTGACCAATGAGACCATTCCCTTTATTCAGTGCAGACTTTTTAGGGTGCATTACATAACACCTATACCTATCATGCAGATTGTTATCAGTCCTTATCTCGCAAGGTACCAGCTTAAGCAGTGGTCAGCCCACTAACTTGACTTAACTTGGGTACAGCTTTTTAGAATAGAATCTAATAAAATAATGGAATAGATCATGGACGAGTTGATCCATATATATATATAGATATATATATATAGATATATATATATATATATATATATATATATATATATATATCTTGTAGCGTTTTCCGACTCTATGGTTAATAAAGAATTACACACCTCCGACAGCTTGACTTCAGTGTCTTTTATTTCCTGGCAGTCCTCGCCACACCATCTAAGTCTTGTATCGTATATAGATTAACCCGGAGGCAAGCCTTTTAAAGTTCTGCTCCTCTCTGTCTGCAACCCAGAACTAACTGATCGGAGTAACAACTCCCTTATTTATACATAGGCAGATACTCCGACCCCGGCCTGCTCTATGGCAGGCCAGCGTCGGAGGATCTCCTCCGCCGACTACTATTGCCGACGTAACCGCGTTACTTCAGGACCGCTGGCCTCCCGCCCCCACACCAGGATGGTTTCGGCTCCGCCAACGGCCCCTCCGTCTCCGCCACACTCTCCCCAACTAATCTATAGCCTTACCGGGAGAAAGAGTGTGATATTACCCTCCTGCAGATGGGTTTCCGATTTTGAATAATCCTGTCACGCCATGGCCCCTGGGCGTTTAAGTAAATAGCTACACATATCATACACATAGTAAATCCTACTTAAACCTCCTCTATAGGCGGCATTAACTACTAAGTAAACCGAATCCGCCGTCCCCTATGCGGAGTATAACCATAACAACAACTTTTATACAATAATACGACGTCATTTCGTCTGGATCCGGCAGACATCCTCCGCCTCCCCCTTCTCCGCCGCCCTCCGGATCGCCTCAGGATGTCTTGTCGCCGCCCTCGTTGGTTCAAGGCTTGGTCGTCCGCGCCGCCAACGTCTTCGGCCACCGCTGTCCGCAGCGGCTGCAGCATCCCTTCTTATCACGGCCATAACGGGTCCGGGTAACATGGACCAGTTCAATATCTCCATTGGGGAGAGTGTGAATGGAGGAAGATTGCAGTCCCCCAGGTATAACCCTCATCTCAGGTCCTAGGGTCCGAGGCTGCCCCAGTCGTCTAGAGTGTTCCTTGAGGGCCTCCGGCCCGGTAAAATCCGAATGCCATGGCATAGCCCTATCCTCCTCCGCCTCTTCGTCCCTATTGTCACCCGCTTTATCTCCTTGTTGATCTAGCGGTAGGCGGTGCACCTCCTCTACCCCCGCCAACCCCTCAGTGCTGGCGATTCCCCCTTCTCCCATATCTCCTATAGGTAATCCGGTTACTACCATCACTCGGTCTGTCTCAGTGTTGGGTAGGGGCGCCGGATCCCCAAGCCCTCCGACCACCGTCTCAACCCCCTCCGGCACCATCACCATGGTCTCCGCCCGTCCACTCTCACCCCCCACTTCTACTTGCAGCAAGAATTCCCCCTTGGGCGAGCAAAGGACTAGCCCGTCCAACCCCACAGTCACGGTTCGGGGGTACTTATCCAACCTGGGTAGAGCCACTAAGGTCCCCGGCTCTACGGGTGGGGGGGGGTCTTTGGTACCTTCTCCGCCTGTCCTTTCTCCTTCACCGGTGTCCCTACGGAACACGATTGAAATTTGCTCATTAATTGGGCGGTAACCTCATCCATGGATCGGTTTTGTATGGCCTCTTCCTCCGCCTCTTTTAACACTCCCTCCAGGCTCAACTTCCTCGTAGACTTTCCCGCTCCTTTTCCTTTAGGGCTTTTACTTTTAGTCTCCACCTCTTTCCTCAGTCTTTCTTTCTCCGCCTCTTTGGCCTTCCTCTCCTCCTCCTCCTTTCTCCGCTGTTCCTCCTCCGCCCTCCGGCGCTCCTCAGCCTCTCTGGCCTTTCTCTCCGCCTCCTCTCTCTCTTTCCGTTTCATTTCTCTTTTCCTCTTCCGCTCCTCCTCCTTGGCATCGCTGAGTACAGCTAGGAACTGGGCTTTCAGTTTAGGGCAGGATTGGACGTACGCCGGGATGGCCACCTCCTCCGACTCCTCGCTGGTTTCATCCTCCCCTTCCACCTCCTCCGCCTCGTCACCCCCCCACCCCCTCCACCTCATCCTTCTCCGGCAACTCAGGCGTCACGATTGTAACTGTCTTCAGGATGGGTTTCGGTTTGTTAGGGGAAGGTTTACTCATATCCTCATAGGAGGGCAACGTCTTGGGACTGGCCCCGGAGAGGGTGGGTTTGGGCTTGTTGACTAGTTCGTAAGGGGGCTGCTTCTCGGGGCTAGAGTCCAGCCCATTTCCCCCTAGTCCCAAGCTCTCTCCGTCCTCCCCACTCGTGGCGGAGATGTCCTCGTAGGCAGCCGACTTGATGGAGGTTCGGGAGGTCGGAGTGTCCTTCCTGGTTTCCTCGTATTCCGCCTCCAGGGCCCTCACATTGACCTCCCCTAGAGGCACCTCCCGTTGCATTCGTAACAGAGTCTTGGTGGGGGTCTCCCCCGACTGTCCATATCTCTCTACCAGCAATCCTATGACGAACTTCAGCTTCCCCGCCATTTCTTCGTCTATTTCCACCTCCCCCCCGCTCAGTAGAGGTGTCAGGTCGGGTATCCCCGTGGTCAGTGGCAGGGTGGAGGGTCCCGCTTCCTCCTCCGCCTGCCGCTCCTTACCCCGTGGGGATTGTCTCTTCCTCTTTTCCACCGATTCCTCCCCCCCCTCCGGCTCGAAGGCCCTCTTGACCCCCTTCCCTGACGTACTCCGGGTGGACCTGACGGAGAGACAGCTCTGGGGGGTGCTGGTCCCCTCCACGCGGAATCCCAGCAATTGTTCCAAGTATTTGGAGGCGACAGCAGCCTCCGTCTCCTCCTCCAACGTTTTCCCCGGCGACGCCATGCCGCTGAAGGTAGATCCACTGGGGCTGTCCCCCGCACCCCCTCCACCCGCCGAGGTGCCCTGCTGCGGCGGGGGGGACCACGGGCTTGGAGGCGGCTTTTACTGGTTTCTTTTTCTTGGCCACCGCACTCCCCCTCTTCCTCTTTGTGGTGGTGGACTTGACAGCTTCCTCCGGACTAGTTGGGGCGGCCACGAGGCTACTGTCCGCCGAGGATCCTCCCGCCTCCGTTGCCCGGCCCACCGGTAGCATCCTGCACTCCTCCGGCGGCTGCCAGTCCTCCAGCTCGGGGTGAATACGCGTAATGTGTCGCCGGAGATCATCTACCCGGATCTTGGCTACCATGTACTCACACTTAGGGCACTGGTAGCCCTCTTGCATCTCGTCGTGAGTGCGGAGATGGCGGTTCATCCCATCGGATCTCATGAAGTACCACTGCTTGGAGTCCCCCCTTTTCCGGCAGATCTCGCACCGATACTTCGGCAGCTCCACCCCGTCCACCCACTCCGTGGGGACCGGCTTCTGGTCTCTGTTTTTGAAGACAGGCATTACTAGTTGTGGCGTTGTCCATAGGCTAACAGGAATTGAAGGGTGAGGCGGATAACGCTCCCTTATATTCCCCCCGGTGGTCACGCCCCCTCCTCCTACTCCAATCACCGTCCCCTGGGTCAGGCCACCCTCCGTCACCACGCCGTGGGAAACCCCCGGTTGCATCATAGCCCTACTCCGCACACTGTTGTCGCCAGTTGGGCCTCCGCTCTCGCGTGGCCGCTGTGAACCGTGGGAACGCGATCCGCGGTCAGCCGAGGACCTCCGCCTACGATAGCTCCCACTCTGACTCCGGCTCTCCGAGTCCCTTCTCCCATGTCTGGCTGCCTCCGTCCAGGCAGACACTCCGTCCCTTCTGTGGCCACTAGTGGAGCGGCTAGAGGAGGAGTGGCCGGAGAATCTTTCTTTCTCCCTCCTCCTCCGCCGACTCTCCCTGTGTTTTGAGCGTGTGGGGCCCTCCCGGGAGTGGCTGGACACTGTAGAAGACACTTTCTTTGACCCACCACCAGCATCTTTGCCTCGACTCGATTCACCCTCGGGCCCTGTCCCTCTTAGAACCACCAACCGTGTGTCATCTCCGGCCCGCATTGTAGATTGACCGTTAACGGCCCTTCCCCCGCCTTTTATTGGGGAGACCTTGTTATGAGGGTTGCTTAGCGACTCCCGCCTCTCCGGCCCTACTCCGCTAGGCGGCGCTCCGGCCGCCGGCCGGCCGGCCTCACTGCCCGCCGTCGAGGAATTTGGAGCCTGGCCTCCCGACCTCCCCTTCGTCATGGCTGCTCTGCAGCGTCCGACCCTCCTGACTTCCCTCTCTTCGTTTTCATGGTTGTTGTAGATGGCTTCCTCGATCATTTCGTAAATAAACCATCTTTCCCTATGCTTCTCTCTGATTCTCCTCCGGCCAGGATCCGCCGCCCTCCTTAATCTTTCTGCCCTGATTTCCTCGTTTTGGCCATGGTTCCGCCTTCTGCGGGCCAACTCACTCTCATCACTCACCCCCTCTTCATCCGACTCGCCCATCTCGGGGAGGGACCATTCCTCGTAGGGAGGGTCCTCCTCTGGTTCTACCCCCCTCCAATGTGACATTTCAGCTTCTTTCTTCGACCTTCTTTCATTTTCCAGCCATACATCGCACCAGTCGCTGCTTTCTTGACTCATCTTGCTTTTGCAGCTCCTCCACTCCGCCCCAAGGTAAGTATCCAGTTGAGGCGCCAGTCTGACGGCCCGGGCTACGCTGGTTCGGGCAGGCTTCGGTGCACTCCTCCGCAGACCTTCTTTCCGATTTCCTTTATCCGCTGCCCCTCCCTTACTGGTTTCCATTATTTGATGTCTCTGTTTCTCTTTGCAGGTCAGCAGTTTCGCCTCCAGGTCAGCTCTAGTCTCCGGGGTCACCTGAACCAGCCGGATGGTGCCCCCTCCGGATCCTTCTTCCTCCTCGTCTGAATTGTTAGAAGATAGGGGCTCGGCCTCCCTTGTTTCATCCTCCACGGGAACATCCTCCGCCGTGGCCCGCGCCGGGGCCAATTTTAGGGCGTCGTAATGGACTACCCTGGTAGTTTTACCCTTTTTGATTTTATACACCGCCTCCCCTACGCGCCCCACTATCTCCCATGGGCCTGTCCAATAGCTCTGGAGTTTAGGTGTCAGGCCCCTCTTCCGGAGAGGGTGGTAGTAGAAGACCCTGCCCCCGACAGGGAATTCGCCTGCCGAGGCTCTCGCATCATAGTTCCTCTGTTGCCTGCAGAGGGACCTTCCGAGGGCCTCCCTAGCGACGGAGTATGCTTTTGCCATGGTGGTTTGTAATGCGGCCACATAACCGACCCCTCCCCCTACATTGGGCTCCAGTGGGTAAACCAAATCCAGGGGAATGACCGTTTCCTGCCCCAACATCAGAAGATTGGGGGACAAACCCGTGGAGGCGTGTGCGGAGGAGCGATACGCCGCCATTACAAATGGCAGCCGCCGGTTCCAGTCCCGTTGGTCCTCCGCCATCACGGTCGCCAGCAGCATTTCAATCGTTCTGTTGGCCCGCTCCACCATCCCATCGCTTTGGGGCCTAAAGGAATAGGTCCTGGTCTGCCTGACTTCCAGTAAGGCCACCATTTCCCTGAACAGTCCCGACTGGAAGTTCTTGCCCTGATCTGTGTGCACCTCCACCGGAGCTCCAAATCTACAGATGAACTCCTCCACCACAGCCCTGGCCACCGTGGGTGCCTCCTGGTTGGGTAAAGCGTACGCTTCCGTCCATTTAGTGAAGTAGTCCGCCGCCACCAAAATATATTGGTTCCCGGCGGAGGACAAGGGCAATGGACCCATCACGTCTAGAGCCATCCTCTGTAGGGGTAGTCCAGCACCCACGTGTCCCATTGGTGCCCGATGCGGAGGTGGAGCCGCCTTCCTCCGGACGCAGGGTTCACAGCTGGCGCACCACAGGGTCACATCCCTCCTGAAGTCAGGCCAGTAGTGACCTGTCTGGAGGCGCCGGATGGTTTTATTGCAGCCCAGATGCCCCGCCAAGGGTTCTCCGTGGACCTCCCGGAGCACATCATTCCTGCTCCGGGCAGGTACAGCAATTTGGAAACATCGTTCCCCCGCCGCGCCTTCCCACCACCGGCCCAGTATCCCTTTTTCTATACTCATGCGCCCCAATTGGGCATGCCAGGCCCTCAGCTCATAGCCCCAGGTCCGTCTTTCCTCCTCTGTGGTGGTCGCCTCCCCGTTCACCCATGCTCTGACCCGAGTCAGCACAGTGTCCTCCGCTTGGAGCGTGCCCCACTCTCTCCCTGCCGGCGGAGTGGAGTCCTCCGCTGCCGGAGGCGCCCCCCGAACCATCTCCTGGCGTTGAGACCTTGTGAAAACCCGGCAATGCAGCAGCTCCTCCTCATCCTCTCGTCCACATTGCTTGCAGGGCTTCCTGGACAGCCCATCCGCATTTCCATGTAGTTTCCCCGGCCTATGCTGCACCACTATGTCGTAAGTACTTATAATCTGCAGCCATCGAGCCAGCTGGCCCTCCGGCTCCTTGAACTCCAACAGCCACCGCAGGGAGGCATGATCTGTCCGGACTACCACCCTCCTCCCTATTAGGTAATGCTTGAATTTCCTGAGGTCAAAGACTATAGCCAGCAGCTCCCTCCTTGTAACGCAATAGTTACGCTCCGGCCTGCTGAGAGTGCGGCTGCCATAGGCTAGGACCCTCTCTACCCCCGTCTGCTCCTGGGACAGTACCACTCCGAGGCCTGTGTCACTGGCGTCGGTGTCTAAGGTAAGCTGTCCCTCCGCCTGGGGAAAAGCTAGGATAGGGGCCTCGGTTAATCTCCTTTTTAGGTCTTGGAATGATGCCTCGCATTCCTCCGACCACCGGAACGTCCTCCCTTTCTCGGCCAACGCACTCAGTGGTTTAGCCCTCGTAGAGAACTCAGGAACGAAGGTCCTGTAGTAGCCGGCTAGCCCCAGAAAACTCCGGACCTCCGTCACCGTGGTCGGAGTGGGCCACGACTGCACCGCCGCTATCTTTTCCGGATCTGTCTCTACTCCCGCCTCACTCACTTGGTGGCCCAGGAATAACACTCTGCGGCGAGCCAACTGGCATTTGGAGGGCTTGATTTTAAGTCCAGCATCCTCCAGCCTTTGAAGTACCTCCCCAAGCCGCTCCATATGTTCCTCGAAGGTGGCGGAGAATACGACTATGTCGTCTAGATAGACCAAACAAGTTTTCCACTGTAGTCCCCTCATGGCCACTTCCATCACCCTCTCGAATGTGCCTGGCGCATTGCACAAACCGAAGGGCATTCTCCGGAATTGGAACAGCCCCCGGTGTGTCGTGAATGCTGTCTTCTCTTTATCCCCCTCCTCTATATCCAACTGCCAGTAGCCGCTGGCCAGATCCACTGACGAAAACCAAGCGGCCCCCGCCATGGTATCGAGACAATCTTCTACTCTAGGTAGGGGATAAGGATCCTTCACGGTGGCGGCGTTGAGCCTCCGGTAGTCCACACAGAAGCGAGTGGTACCATCCTTTTTTCTTACTAGGACCACCGGAGAAGCCCACGGGCTAGTGGATGGCTCAATCACTCTGGCTTCCAACATCTTCTCCACCTCCTCTTCTACAGCCTCTCGTCTATGGGGTGCCAATCGCCTCGGCGGTTGTTTGATAGGTGGATGTACCCCCGTATCAATCCTATGCTTGGCCAATTGAGTGTGCCCTTTGTCGCCCTTATGCCTCTGAAATGCCCCCAGGTGTTTCCTTATAAGCCGTGCAAGCTCCTTTCTACGGTGAGCCTCCGTCCCGCTCACTAGCCCGTCCACCAAGCTCTTTAGCTCCTCCGGCTCACCTCTCTCCACCACCCGGCACCATCCCTCTCCAGCCGTTGCCTCGCCTCCGCCTCTGCACTCCACTCGTTGAATGGCCCCTAGAGTCATGTCTTTATATATCACCACTGGCTCAGGACCGGGATTGAGCACCCTGACCCAAGTTGCCCTCCCCTCGGGGCACACCAGCCCCCGCCCCACCAGGAAACTCGGTTCACCCTTGTGTCCGGCCATCCCTTCAATCATCCCGTCGTCCCCTTGTTGCCAGGGTCCGGCTAGAGTTCCCTCTAGCATGGCCTCCTGTCCGGATCCCAGCACCGCCGCCCGGGTGCTGACGATTCGGCATACAGAATCCTCCTCTGTCCACACTAGGCGCCCTTTTGCTACGTCGACCATAAGTTTGTTGGTGCGGAGGAACTCCGCCCCCAGGATTCCCTCCGTCCCGGTGTCGCTGACTACGAAACGCACATTGATAGTACGCCTCCCGATTTCCAGCTCTGTGTACACTTCCCCTTTTATGTCCATAGGCCGCCCATCGACGGAGTAGATCTTGCTCGCTTGCTCCCCTTCCCTGGGTTATTCACCTCCGCCTGCTCCTCCGGCCACCCAAGCACCTTTCCGCCATCGTCCCTTCCCGGGTTGAACCCCAGCCAGGCATTTGCATCACCCATTTTTCCTTTAGGGTGCCTCAGCCTTCGGGCCGCCGGTTTCTCCTCCCTCTCCCATGGCCACAGGTAGGGCTCCCTTTCTTTAACGCGTGGTTCCTCATATCCCGCGTCCGGCACCTCCTCCTGGGATGCTCTATCGGCGGGTTCTGCTTGTCTCTCCGGGTTCATCTCTTCCGGCCTCACCACCCCTCTCTGCCGTAGCGTCACTTCCTCGTCCACCACTTCCAGCAAAACCCCTTTTTCCCGCTTAATCTCCTCCGCATCCCTCTTCTCCACAGGTAAGTTTATCGTTTCTGAAGCCTCCGCCATCTTCCTTCTCTCGTGAGTCTTCAAACACCGCTGTCACCAATGTAGCGTTTTCCGACTCTATGGTTAATAAAGAATTACACAACTCCGACAGCTTGACTTCAGTGTCTTTTATTTCCTGGCAGTCCTCCCCACACCATCTAAGTCTTGTATCGTATATAGATTAACCCGGAGGCAAGCCTTTTAAAGTTCTGCTCCTCTCTGTCTGCAACCCGGAACTAACTGATCGGAGTAACAACTCCCTTATTTATACATAGGCAGATACTCCGACCCCGGCCTGCTCTACGGCAGGCCAGCGTCGGAGGATCTCCTCCGCCAACTACTATTGCCGACGTAACCGCGTTACTTCAGGACCGCTGGCCTCGCCGCCCCCACACCAGGATGGTTTCGGCTCCGCCAACGGCCCCTCCGTCTCCGCCACAATATATATATATATTTTTTTTTTTTTTTTTTTTTATTTGATCGCTCACAACAAAGAGTACAATATGTCATGATCTACCCGATCAATTTCTGATGGGAATCATCCAAGCAGAAAACCATTTACTTCCAGTTAGCAAGATACAAGAATACATTAACATATTAAGCACCTGATTGGCTTTACCCACATTTAGCTGCATAGGAGCAGACTGTCACCATAACGGTACACATATATACAGAAGATGAATATATACAATGATGGCGAGTTGGATACAAAAACAATAGTCTAAAGTTAATTATCAGTATGCAGTTCGTCATATAACCGGGAAGCAAGTCTACTAGGGAGGGTCAACACACTCTCATTACAAAGGCCCCAACAACAAGATCAAGTGGGTTACAACTGGTCCAGGGATTGATCCCTGAATGCACTTCTCTAGTACTGAGTGTAATTCTCAAACAACGAAGCAATCGCTGTCCCCTTAGGGTATACGATATTGAACTCATTCTGTATCCCACGTGCATCCATAATATACACATGTATACATACATATATATCTATACATATATACATGCACACAAAAGCACAATAAACCATGAGACTCCAAGAAATATAGCACAGCATACATCCCAATACACACCAAGTATAATCATTTATGTGCAGGGGTTTAAGCCAGTAGATGCTCAGATCTGAGGAGCTACTTCTCTCCCATCTCTAGCTTTCCCAACAGGAAATATCCGATAAAAGCAATTCATCTCCTTCGCATTCTTCCTTTTTGCCCTTCTCCTTCTAAGTCTAAGAAATCTGTCCCTTCTTCCCTTGAGGTCAGTACCCAATTTCTTCTTGACCACCGTCTTAAAGGCAGCCTTGTCTTCCAGAAACTGGGTATTCTTGTCTAACTCATTCCAAAGCAAGGCCCCCCTATAATAAGGGCTTTTCTTGTAACTTTGAACTCAGGGCCTTATCAGAGCAAAGTTTTTCTTAGTGTCACCTCTTGTGCAGGGATTCTCAGCCGGGACCAGAAGTTTTTTAGACTTAGAGAACATAGTGGAAAGCAAGAGTTCTTTCCTCCTGCTCTCCTGCCGTGGGGTTTCACATAATTCATGAACAGTATCTGTTGATTCATCCATAACACCTACATGCAAACAGCATCTTAACAATCTGTTTTGAATACATTGGAGTTGTCTCCGTGTTTCATATGAGGTAACATCCAGCAGATATGAACAATAATCAAATCTTGGCAAAAAAGTCTGTTTGAAGATAGTTATAGCAACCATGGCCGTCACCATATAGCGTATCTTACCAAATTTGAAGCTTAATTGATTAACTTTACTTTGAACTTTTTCTGCCTGTTCCTCCATAGTAAGAAACTCATCAATTATGGTACCAAGGTACAGATACGAATGTACTTCTTCCACCTTAACCCCATTTAGCTTTATATTTAAAGCAGGGCAGAGCTTTTGTTTCTGCCTTGAACTGTACCAAATGGATTTAGTTTTATCAATATTAACTGTCAATCCAATGGCCTTATAATTCTGCAGTAATCGAGTACAATCTTCCTGCAGTCTCACTCTTGCCGTGCTGGGGTGTTTATCAGACACATAGATCACTAAATCATCAGCATATAATTTAACTTTACAATATTTCAGTCCAGTCGCTACATCATTGCTGTCTACCTTCTAGATATGAGGCAATCCACTTAAAAATGTTAGGAGGGAAACTAATCTCTAAGCATTTCTCCAAGAGCATCAGATGATTCACCGAATTAAATGCTTTGGCTACATCGAAATTGTAAGCCGCTGTGACTTTTCCACTGTCTCTTGCCATAAATAGGTCTTCAACCAAATCCATTACAGCCCCAGCCGTACTCCTATTCTTCCTAAAGCCATATTGATCTTTCGTAAAGTAGTTATTATTTTCCAAAGATGAGACTAAGTAGTCTTGTAGTAGTAAAATAGATAGATATGTATCTCCCCCGGGTATCTCCACTGCAAATACCGGTATTATATTTTAATTTATTTATTATAAATTATCATTACTTGTAGGTATTCCAGCGTTGGGGCTGATATGAGCAAGGGAAATATTGGAGGGTTTAACTGCTTGAGAATTTGTACCCCAAGTAAACAAAATTTCCTTCGATTTAGTGTTTGATTTTTTTCACAACTCTAATTAGTTAATTAATTGTCACCTTAATTAGGTCAATGTAATCAATACCCCCTGATCAAATACATGAAGGAATATAGGAAGTCATTCAAAAACATATAGAAGAGGTAGTATATGGTCTTAGCATCATCTCTGTCAAATATGAAGAAAATCTATCGTTGAGCACATAGTTTTCTAGGATCAGCAGAAATTTGTAATTGATAATTTCTGCCCAAATTAAGGGATTTTACTAACTTTTTATCTTTAAAAATTGATATTTCCACTTCTTTTGGTCAGAATGACCTGTGATAAACTGCATTGTGATGGCAAAGTTCCAGGCTTTCAGGGGATGTAAGCTTTTCCATGATACAGCAAGTTTAAAAATCAGACTAAAATCATGGAAAGGTCACACATGTTCCTTCTTTGTACAGTTTAAAATGATGACGAAAAAAATGCCCACTTCGATCATGAAAACCACCATAAGTTCCTCAATTTTCACTTTAAATGAAAAATTCCAAAAGCATATTATTACTAACATGTGTCTCTAAAGGCTGTGCTAAAAGCTAAGCGATCAGACAGCTTTTCAATTTTAGTGGCATACCTATTAGGGAGCGTTCATTATTTATGGCAGGGGGGGGGGTGAGCAAATGAGGGGGGGGTCAAAATTTTTAGGGGTATTCAGAGGGGGGGGGTCATTTTTTTTCAGCCTATTGTGAGAGGGGGGGGTCATTTTTTTTCAACCTATTCCTGAGGGGCGGCGCAATTCCTTTTTTTTGGGTATTCGCCAACACAATGTAAAATTTCACAACACAACACGATTTTTTTTCGCGACACGTCGCGAAGTTCACAATTCTCCACCAAGTAATAGTACTTGTTAATGATTGCAGCCACAATTTTGCCCAACATTTTCTCATTACCTATTATTCATATCCATTTAATCATGTTGGTGCAAACTATAAAAACAGATTAATTGGTCGTAATAACAAAGGGCGACGGTGCGTCTCTGTCCGGAGACCCAAGGCCCTCGGTCCGAGGGCTGGGCCAGTAGTACAGGAGAGAAAGAATCGTGCCAATGAAAGGAACTGAGTTCCCCGACCGTCCTTGGTCTCGAATTGCTGCTGACTTCTGTTATCATGTTGGAACAAACTACCTAGTAGTTGTTGACTACTATTTAAGGGATATTGAGACAAGCAAAGTCACTAAAGGAGTTGACGCCGCAGAGACTGTCGCCAAACTTAAGAAAATATTTGTTCATCAGGGCATCCCCGTTATACTTAACACAGACAATGGACCTCAGTCCAGTGCAAGAGACTTTGCAAACTTTGTAGATGAGTGGAAATTTGTGCATGTAACATCTTCGCTGAGATATCCACAGTCAAATGGTGAGGCCGAGCAAGCCGTACAGACAGTCAGAGGTATTCTCAACAAAGCTACTGATGTGGACTTTATAGCATTATTAATGTACCGAAACACACCACTCCATAATGGCTTCTCACCAGCGCAACTAAATATGGGCAGGAAATTAAAGACCAGAGTCCCCTGCTATCCATCTGAACTCTTACCAAGCACACCAGACCCGGTTGTTGTACGAAAAAAGGAGAGGATGTACAGAGCCAGTATGAAACTGAACTATGACCAACGACACCGTGTGAAAGAAGCCGGAGAGTTATCAGCAGGTGACAAAGTGTGGCTCCCTGATCTCAAGACTCATGGCACAATTGTAGGCAAAGCCAATGGACCGAGATCATATGTCATCTCAACCCCAACAGGCCTCCTGAGGCAAAACCGCTGTATGACTAGAAATGTTGGACTACCACCTGCTACACTACCAATACCAGGTCCACCTAATACAGGACCTATTCCAGCAGTTCATCCTCCTACACCAAGACGTGACATACCATCACATGCAGTCACCCCTAGGGTTGACTCACCTGACAAACCAACACTGAGGATTGATCAGCCAGGTGCCCCTTCATATGTGAATGAACCTGATGACCCGCCAGGGGCTGATATTACTGAGCCTCGTAGGTCTGGGAGAGCCAGATCTGCACCTAAGCGTCTGATTGAAAACATGTGAAAGACTCAATGAGATATCAGTTTAGTTTAACTTGAGAGATAATTTCATAGCAAGATACTAGCTATAATCATGTTCTTATTTGGTTGATAAGTATTATTCATTCATGAACATTTCAAGACAAAGAGATTGATAAGTGAGCTACTCATTTTGATCGATAGGTATTATTCATCTATGAACATTTCAAGACAAAGAGACTAATAAGTGAACTTCTCATTTTCCAAAAAAAGGGAGATGTGGTATGACCGGTATGCCTATATGGTGCTGCCACCAGTGACTGTGTGGGGAACTAAAAAGTAAAGTGAGTGGGTTGAGTGGGACACAACTTTGGGGGTTTAGGAAGCGGAGATCAGCATGTCAACATGTGGCTGAAACTGAATTTGTAACACTACAAGTCTACTCTACATTAAAGAACTTCAAGAACTAATCTTCTAAATGTTTGCTCAATAGAGTATCCAACAATTGCCGAAGGCGATCAGCCCAGCCTGAGGACCGAGGGCCTTGGGTTTCCGGAACAGAGACAAACCGGAGCCCTTTGTTTACGTTCTGACACAAGAAAAAGCTTTGGTTTTCCTTAAAATAATTCACAAATAAGACAGAAAAGCCACAAACAGGAAGTGAGACCGGAAGTGCTTTTATGGGTCCCCTGACCCAACATGCGCTCTCAACCAATCAGATTGCAGGAAAGGCGACCCAACTGCACTCAAGTGTTAGAACAACTTGCTTACATCACTAGACCTGGTGCTCCTTTAGACGTTGCTTAAAGGTGCTCATGATTATATTTTTAAAATTCAATAGTACCTCCCATATATAACGTGTGATTTGTGGATAAGGCACACTGTAGGAGCAAATTCAAAAGATCAAATGAGAATATGAAGTTGGCTCCAGAAATTCCAAAAACATTCTTGGGAGATACTCTCATACTCCATTATTATTGCTCCCATGCTGTACTACTTAACTAATGTGGTACAGTAATAAAAATGTATTCTCTTGCATGAAGTTTGTATTTAGGAATGTTTTAGTCCTGACTACCATAATGTCTTGCATATAAGGCGTGTCTTAGGCCTATGTGCGAATCAGAGCCCAGGTGCGCCTTATAGGATCAGCCTGAGTTAAGGGCGCATCTTATACGTGGGGTTTATTCAAATATCATTTGATACATAAAATGATTTACCCTGAAAAACATTTAAATAGCCCCCCACCTCCATCAAACCTATGGGTAAAGCTAATGAATGCTGTAAAGGTGTTGGGCAGTATCAGCTCCCCTCCAACCCTACCAGTACTCTATGGTGGCCATAGCTTTTCACACCTTCCCATGTGACACTCACACCATCCAATGCCACCCTCACTCCATCCCATGCCACCCTCACACCCTCCAATGTTGCGTTAACACCTTAGCAAGGCTTTCCCCACAACTTAGGCCTATTCAATGTACATGTAGGTTGGCTTTTACCAAGGGAGGCTATGTCTTACAGCATATGTCAAAAGGTTGGGGTGCACCTTATACAAGGGTTTTTTAAAATATTAATCCAGAAGCAGTAGGTGTGCCTTATATGCAAAACACACATCCCTGAGTTAGGGGTGCACCTTATACATGAGCTCCGCCTTATATATGCGGGAGATTACGGTAAACTTCATTTTCAATAATCTTGGTGGCCAAAAGAGATTGCAAAGCACATTTTTCTGTAATTCCAATTACCATTTTCTTATTCCATGTACCGGGTAATTAGTTCAGGGTGTCAGGAGCAGTGAACCATTATCAAATCACCTTATCATCTTATATCTGGCACAAGGGTCTTCTGTCAAGAAAGAGAGAATGGTAAACATTCTCCAATCTGTTGTGGACCATCAGAGTAGATGACAGCAGTGGCTTCCTAGAAGTATACATAGAAAAGCATGTCTCTTGAGCTGAGAGGTGCGCGCAAAGTTCTCGGTGGTAAAAAAGTCACCTACTATAATCACAGCAACTACTGATCAGAACCTCCAGTTTCTAACCCTTAGTTTCACTTTTGAAATAAATGCTTTTGCGATTGATATCCATCACACCTACTAAATTAATGTTAAAAAATGAGATCAGAATGAAATTGAAACACTAGAAAAATCTCAAAAAGTTTGTCTTTGTATGCGCAAATTTTGAAAAGACAGCTGCAAGTGCTTCAATCACTACAGTTAGTCAGGAATAGGTTGCATGATATAGCTAGCTAAGACATCCTGTATTTCCCTGTGTATTACTAAAAGCCTGTACGGGCTTGTAAACACACTTAAGTGGCATATTTACCAGGATTATAAACAGGGCAGGCTTATACACAGGGCAGGCTTATATTTCTCTACATGAAATAATGAGGGAGTGGCAAACAGTTTGCTCAAGACTTATCTATGGTTTGTACATCATTCTTTAGACATTTTCTATAAACCTTTATCTTTCTTTGCATGAAATATAAGGGTAGCGGAAATTGATATAGCTGAAAAAACATATAAATACCATATGTTGAAGTATGGTATTGGTCCAAAATGCTTTTTCATTGAGCACAGAGGCCATACACAGGGAAATATAGTACCCACTTAAACTGCATCAGTAGTGGCCCATGCTAGTGCCCCCTATGGAGGAGCCTTAAAAATAGGTACTTTTTATACAGATGTCAATCAATCAATGGCAGGGTATTCACATTTCAATTTTTCAAAAGATCGGAACCATTTTGAAAAAGGCTTTGCATTTATACAAAATGAAAGCTGGCTAACGGCTGATAGCTTTTACGACATTCTACAACGGCCACCCCATTTTTAACATAATAATTGGAATGGTTTAAATTCAGGTAGAATACACTTTAGCTGGCGCACATCTTGCTGCACATTAGGATTAGCATAGGGTTAGCATTAGGGTAGCTAAAGGGTTCACTTAATTCAGCACCGGCTAAAGTGCATTAGTCATTCAATTTCTCCTAATATGACAGGAATGAAGAGACCTGATGTACACAGACTTTGTTGAACATGGTTAAATGTATAAGGTAATGTGATGGGAATCATTTTCTTTCAATCAGTTCTAAGGGGGGGGGGGGTCATTTTTTTTCAACCCATTCCTAAGGGGGGGGTCACTTTTTTTCAACCTATTCCCAGGGGGGGGGTCATTTTTTTTTTACGTATTCGTTCTGCCAGATTGGCACCCCCCCCCCTGCCATAAATAATGAACGCTCCCTTACTTGCATGAATCCACTGAATCTAATCTTTAGACTTCGTAGAAATTCATATATTGAGTTGGACTTGGTTCTAAATCATACCACTATCACAACATGTTCAAGATAATAAAAGATCCAAATCGCATTTACCTTGCAGCATTACCACTTATTATGTCAGAGCAGATATCAATCTGGCGGCGAACCCTAACTCCCAGTCCCAGGGCCTCTCGGCAGTCTCGCACTCCCAGTCGGAGACCGCCTAAGCCTAAGCAACGCCCTTTGGCAAATATGTGTTTGATAGTAAAGCAACGAGACATTTTTAAGTTCTCTGACTTTTGTAGTTTCTAGACTTAATTATGCATACACGCGCTGTTATCACACAGCTTTGTAGCTGCCTCAAAATTGAGTGAAGCTTGGAGGTCGGAGCCTAGCTGGTCTACTCGATTGTTGTGATCTTGGATCTGTGTCAAACCATGACCTAGTTTTACGGGCGGAATGATTATCCGATCCGACAAGAATTAATCTGCGCACAATATAAAATAGTGTGTCAGATTTGTAATTTCATTCATATTTTCGCACATCAATTACATTTTATTCATACGTTTATGATGGATTACACTGAACTTTAGTTTTGAATATCGACCAATCAGGGCTTTAGAAATAATTTACTTCTGACCTGGGCCGCTTTGCAAAAGAGCACCATCTACAGAACACAGAAAATCGTTCACCCTATTTCTCAAAAATGTCGGATGAACAGACAAAGGTACACGTACTTCTAAAACTTTTCGTAGTATTGAAGTTAAATGGTATCAAATTATAATGCTAATCGTACAGATTTTCAACTTTGTTACCAAAAAATGGAAGTTGACCGGCCTCTCTCACCGTCACGGCGCCCGGCACCGTCACCCCTCCCCTACTCCGTAGACGCTCTGAGGGAACCTCAGAGACCAAGTGTGTCTGTTGTAGTCTGTTTGGTCAGCCAGATTGGCTGAGTGCCCAGATCTCACAGAAGTACTTACTGTCAGGTCCAATGCTTCCACTAACACTTCCCTCAATGTATATCCAAAGATTCACAATACACAAAGCACTTGAAATACTTGTAATAATTAATAATCCAGGTGATTTTCAAATCTCCCTCCCTAACTCCAAATCATTGTCGGCCATCTTGAAGTAGGGACTTTAGGTCATTTTTTTAAAGGCTCTATTCCTCTTAGATAACCAGTGCATTGTGTAAAGGACAATCATACAATCTCAACGCACTTGGAATCAAGTCTCTACTCCCATTATTCGCTGAGATATTTCAGGTTGAAGTTCGGATATTGGGCTCTATTCCTGGACAGGTTGCCAATACATAGGGCATCCCAAACATGGCACGTAGACTGCCTTCTGGGTGGGTATATGGATGGGAAGTGCTCAGATTGGCAATAGATGGCCTATTGGATTGGGTATATCTAGAGAACCGTTAAAGATATGGCCTTGAAATTTTCGGTGTGTACCCGGCTTACTATCAACTTTATCTAGGTTACGTTAAGGTGACCTTCATGAAAGGTCAAGGTCATGAGGTCAATATTCTGGGTTTCTAGGTCAAAAGGGCCAAATTCTAAATACTTTGACTATTTATTGTCTATTATGATGCAATGTGATTAGGAATATGTATTTAATTGAATACTGCCCTCATGTGACCTTTTATGAAGGTCAAGGTCACAAAAAAAGCTATGGTGGCTATGGCGAAGGTCAAAAGCCCATTTTTGCTTAAAATCTTTGGAAAATCATATTTCTAGATGTCATAGCATTGTCTCATGTACAGCTAAGGACATCTACCACTTGAATTATCATAACTGCCTTATTCAAGGTCAAGGTCATCTGCAAGGTCAAGGAGAGTGGGCTATCTAAACTTCAATTCTGAATAACTCTGCAAATAATTGGAGTAGAGACATGATTTCAAGTGCGTTAAAATTGTATGGATGAGCTCTATAACATCTGCTACTTTGTTAAGGTGCATGGTGATAATGACTAATACACTATTCAAAGCCAGTAGTAAGTTCAAGGTCAAATCTTAGCTAAACAGTCAAATTTCAACTGAAAATACCATATTCCCCCCTCCCGTTTAGGTTTGCGCATGGAGATCGAGCGTTGGGACATGCGTGACGCGTCGTTATCGCAACGTAAAACATTTCCGGATGTGCATAGTGCTTTTCATTATTGAAGTGTTCATAGATACATAAGAGTGTTTATGCATGTATATTTGACATACAAACACTTCTATATATGACAGATATTCACAAAATTATGAGTTATATATAAATATTTATTCCAGACACTGCCTAAGAGTGACATTTGTCTACCACAATAGAAGGTATTTAAAACCTACTGGATGCTAAGTGTTAACATAGATAAGTGTTCCTTGTTAATTTGCATTATTTGTCATCGTTGGATTTACAGTTTGCAGTTGCTCGCTTGCCATGTTTCATTATGATAATTGGTAAGTGTTGCTATTTATTGGGAATATCACACTTGATATGATAAACATACAAGGCCAAGATAAAGTGTAATGTGATCTGTGAGTGCAGGATGCCTTAAGGCCCCCTTTGCCAGTATATGTTGTGTTGTTCATGTAACCCAACCCTACTTAGTATATATGCTGGCTCTAAAATTCTTTCTCCAATTTCTTAAGATTTTGAGAAAAAAGTAATTGACAACTCAGTACTTAGACTGCAAGTCCTAGCATAATTAAAAAAAATCACTATTTTGGTTGGTCTGAGTATGCAGAGATGATCTCCATCAATGCTGATGAGAGAAATATGATCATACAATTATTTTGCTTTTCAGGTTACACAACTTGAAGAACACAGATAACAGAATGACACAAGAATACCATGGATACTACTTCAGAAGCCAACCATCAATACCATCTTGTACAATGTATGCACTTGACAAATAAACGGTTTTGGGTGCCTCATTTGAATATTCTGTCAATCATCTTCAACTTCAACAATTCAACTTTAAAATGAACATTGTCAACATAGATTGAAAGTTTGCTTAGCTCTTGTCAGCCAGAGAAGAATGAAGTTTGTTGAAGTCACATATTCTCAGTAAGAAATCATGAAGCAACAACACTTTTTTGAAAAGCAGGTGATGCAGTCATCAGTACCAGGACGAGGACCCAAACGCAGCATGGATTAACCTTAAAACAAAAGAAATTTACATTAGATCATAATACTTTATAGGTTAGTTTGCTGAATGCATCAAAAGGAAATCTACCTGAAAATCTAGGATTGAACTGTTAACACTTAGTCTCACATATCAACACTATTGAATGTATTATCAAAGGATGACTCCAATCTATACTTAACTTTGTGTTTTCCAGTCATATCCCCTTTTCTGTCCCCTTTTGAGTGTGTCTGGTGCCATATCCATGAACATGCACACATGTATCCATCAACCAGATGACTAATGTAGTTTTCTCACCAAGAATATAACCTTAGTGGTCAAAATGGCTCCAGACAGCTAATATTCATTCACTCAACACAATGCCTAAAATGCAAAAAGTAAATTTGCCTATGCAAGTAAAGAAAAAAAAAAGGAAAAAAAAAGCCACCGCCACCACCATACTCTGTTCCATGACATTGTACTCACACAAAATATTTATGTAATACTCTGTTGCTAATACCTGTTCCTTCAAACAAATCCAAATCACTACAATGGTTGATACACACCCATGGTGCAGCCTATATGAATGTTTAACAGTAAAGGGGTTTACACAATTTTGACTAATAGAAATAGCAAAAGGAACACTGAAGATCTAGTGGTATTCATTTAAATTTGTTTCTTAATTCTTTTGTTTTCAAATGCTCAGAGATTTCTTCAACTGGTCCACAATATGATTTCCATATTAATTTGAAAGATGTTGGCTTATGAAAGATTCTAGTGCCAAGTGCAATGTTTGATGGAAAAAAGCCCAGCCTTCCTTATCTGCAGACAAAAATTAAAAGCCGAAAAAAAGGGCACCATTTTGTGCATCACTTCCGAATAGAACCTGCAATCAATGATACATTACCGTAAAACTTCTCACACAAGCCTATCTCTCCTATAAACAACCCCATTAACTTGTAAGCAATTTATATACCAAATTTTGACCAACTGAATTTGTATTGGACTGTAATACCAAGAATAAAAACCTCCCTTGTAAGCCCACTCCCCCTCTCAATATCAAACACATCTACAAGTCAAATTGAGCCTCAAATGTCAAAAAACCCTCCCAATTTCAAACACATCTACAAGGCAAATTGAGCCTCAAATGTCAAAACATCCTTGGCTTGTATGAGAAGTTTAACAGTAGCAGAAAAACTCATAAATATGAAATGTTCAGATTAGCAGCCATGGCGCCTAGGTTTTTTTTACTATATTCAATTTTTTTTTGCTTTTCTATTCATCAAGTGAATATATACATATCAACAGAATATATACATATGTACATGATATTTACAGTATGGCAGCCTTGGCGCCTAGGCTTTTTTACTATATATTTTTTTATTTGTTTCATCTACAATCAACTCTAAAACAGAATTTACATGTACAAATTAGCAGGGGAGAGGTAAGAATCTATACATGAGGGGCTCATCCAGACTGGGTAGAGTTACCTCAAAAGATCTTTTCTCCCCGCTGCAAACCTATTTTACACTATCCTAATATATATTTTAATATGAGGCCGAAAGATTCTGGGAATAGTTATAAAGGAAATATTGTCTACATTTTTTTATCTAGAAGTTGTTGGAGACAACGGCCATAGGCGTTTGTCCCCTCGCCTTTGCTGTTTTGACCCCAGAAGTCATCATTCACATTGTGAATGATTACACAGCCCCAGATCTGGCGCATAGCATCCCTAAAGGATTGCTGATCACGCCACCTTTTAGCCAGGATCTCCTTCATGAGCTTGACTTTAAAATCTCGAGAAGCCTGCTTGTTGGCAATCTTGCCCTCTGCCTTTGCAGAGAAGGGGTCTGGCGACGCAAGAATTTTTTCGGCTGCTCTGATATGTCCAAAATATTGCACCTTTTGGTGCTGGTAGGCATGCTCAGCTGTAGGATAGAGTATTCCATCATACAAAAGATCAGCCTGGTACATCATGGAAAGGATGTGATCTTTTCCCTTCACATAGATGACCTCCTGCTCTGACTTTTGAAGAGAATTTGGAAGATGTCTGTGACTGGCATGAAGAATAACGTCTTCAATGCACCTCACAGCAAATACAGCAGCCTCAGGAGTGAGGTGAACACCATCAGAAGGCCTTAATTTTGGGGTGTCTTTTGTTTCCATACGAGCTCTGTGCACGGCCTTAAAAGCGTTGGCAAACAGGTAATTTCCTTTGTTTGCAATTTGTTTTAGCATGTCATTGACCCTGCTTATGTTAACCCAGAAGGCAGGTGATTGACGCATTGTGGCACTTACTATAATGAGCTGAGCCCTGGGGCTCTGGACCTGAATTCGACGGCAAAAGCCAATCACATCTTTCCTAAACTTACCAGGTTCAAAAACACTATCATCACGGGGGTGGGCATCATTGCCCCCAACCCAGATGGCAATGTAGTCAAACTCAGCCAGATCACCAGTGTAGTCGTCCAGCATCCGATGAAGATTCCGCACCTTAGCACCGGAGCGTGGCCAGACCGTGAAGTTGGCGGGGGCGTTGATGATGTAGCCCTGGCTGTCGACAAGTAGGAAGACGGACATCTTGGCGCTTCTGATGACTCTGGAAAACAGATTGGTAACAAAGCATTAGCACACATCCTTTTTCTTCATTCTCACACACAAAAGTACACACATTTACCATAAAACCCAAGCGAAAAAGATCTATTCATGAAGGACTCATCCAGACCAGGTAGAGTTACTTCAAAAGATCTTCTTCCACTTGGGGAAGGACAACTGATACTTTAAATCCAACATAGTGTCTGCCTGTTTGAGAATCTATACATGAAGGGCTCATCCAGAACGGGTAGAGTTACTTCAAAAGATTTCCCATGACCGGCATGCTGATTCAAAGGAAGATTTTTTGTGTGATTTATGTATGTGACTCTAAAAACTATACTGTAGCTACCTATTGACACAAAACCTCTACCATAAGTCTAATAAATTGTGAAATTTGGGACCCAGATAGTACTAGTGGTTTCAAAGGCAGGAATTTGCCTGACAAGTCAGCTTTTAATTCCACTGGTGATGGTTTAAAGTCAATCAAAACAGATCACAATAAAATCATATTCACATATCATTTCAAAAGTAGGTTGTTTGCTTATAAGGGAAGTTAGCTTTTGTTGCTTTTGTGAGTGGTTTTATGATAGGTGGAATACAGTAGGTGTAACTGGATATGAACATAACCTGAAATATGTCAACAGTATCATTAATACCTATCATTTGACCTAAGACCTCCCTACATCTATTACTCTATGTACCTACCTTGCACCAGCCTACTTGACAATCTATACATGAAGCACTCATGTGAGCTGACTGAGAATCTATACATGAAGGGCTCATCCAGAACGGGTAGAGTTACTTCAAAAGATCTCTTTGTCCTCTAACCAAGAAACAGACAACTAACAAGCTCTCTAAATCCAAACTAGAATCTGACTGTTTGAGAATCTATACATGAAGGGCTCATCCAGAACGGGTAGAGTTACTTCAAAAGATCTCTTTGTCCTCTGACCAAGAAACAAACAACTAACAAGCTCTCTAAATCCAAACTAGAACCTGACTGTTTGACAATCTAAACATCTCACCCAGAGAAGATACTTACTTAAAAAAAGGTCTGGTATTACTTACACATGGAATGATAAACAGCTCATCCCAAAAGGATGACATCCCCTTTCCTCATATCCTCAAGTAGAGGGAAGTGCCAGACATTTTCCTCATCTTCATCACCGTCATTCCCATCGGGAGCATTTGGATTTGGATTCCCACCATATCGTACATGATACTCTGTCAAAATGGGATTTTCTTTGGCCTTGTATATCTCTAGAACCTCTGCATCATACCATTCAACTTTTTTACTCACCGGATCAAGACACTGGTGGAGGATTAACCTACCAACAAGTTCTGATGGTTCCTTCAGGTATGCCTGGAGCTTTGACATAGCAGCGTTGGCTCTTCGCTTCATCTGTTCATCATACAGACGCTTGCGAAGGGCAAGTTTCAGACTGGTTACATTGGCCGCACGCTCATTTGCTGCTACATATCTCAGCCCTGGTTCTGCAGTAGGTGCTGCACCTGACGTGTTAATTTCCAACACCTGCTTCAAGTTCACAGTCATTTCAGCTACACTGTATGAAACACCCATACACTGCTTTTGATACAGAGTCCTTGGACCTTTTGCTGAAAGGATAGACTTACGAAAGGTCAGCTGGGTGTACAAAGCCGTTATCTTGGCAGCATCTGTTTGATATAACTGAAGGCGTTCATCGATTTCTCCAGCTTGCCACAGTCCCCCCATCGCTGTCAGTTGTTGGGTCAACTCAACATGGTTATCATGTCGCTTCTCTTCAATCGTCGCTTTCCTGGCCTGCCTATCTTTTAACCTCTCCAACTTCTTTACCCGCAGAGTTTCCTTCCTCTCCTTGAGCAACTTCTTCATCTGTGGCTGGAATTTTCTGGCCCGGTCAAGAAGCTCATCTTTCTTTGTCCTATCCATTTCTGCTAGCCACTTAGCAGTGCCATTGTTTGTCCACATGATGATGACTTCTAACACATGAACACCGGCGGATGGCTTGTTGTTGATGATGTGGTCCAGCATCCCAAAATCTCGTTCTGAGATTGTGTTGGTCTTAGGGATGTGGTTCGCAGCTGCCATCTGCTTTGCAGTTGGATTCCAGTGTTTGCCACCAGGGAGGTTGTCTTTTGCCTGTCGCTCCAGGATCATCTGCAGACTGGTCATCATAACCTCCAGTGCTAGCTGGGTTAGAGAGTCAATTTCAGGGGTTGATGGCTCGAGAAGCTTCTCATACAATTTGTCCCTGTGAATAGGGGCTACATCCTCCTTGAACAGGAATGTATCTGGTGTTAGCAGCTCTGAAGCATCCTTTGACCATTGCTCCATTGTGATCTTCATCTGGTGAAGATGATCGTTGAGGGTCAATATGCCACCATCTGCTTCCAACAGCCTCCAATACGGTCCAGTGATGACCTTATCTATAATACCTAGAGCCCTGATTCCTGCAAGGTATGCAGGCTCATGAATGTCAAAGGCCACTGTCTTCAGCAATCTGTTGAGGTCAGGTATCGATTCGAGGAAGTCCTGTATATCATCCTTGTGATAGTACACAGCAGCTCCATTGTAGAACGTGATGTTGAAACGGTTCCCTTTGTATGTCACAATCTCATTCTCCTTTCCCTTATCCACAAGTTCCGATTGATAGTAACTGTGGATACCAGACATGCCACAACCTCTAGAGGTAAAGCTTTTGCTCGCTAACCTCAACAGGCGGACAGACCCACTTTCTTTGTTGTTGAGTGCATAAGGATTTCCCCCCTCTGTCACCTTGTCCTCAAACATCTTCAACACTTTGTCTGCCTCTGTTGCAAAATTCACCACAATGTGCATCTTGCAAAAATAATGAGTCATCTCTTTGACTTGATCTTGTGTCTTTGAAGGCAATGCTTCCCAGTTGGGCACTACCTTTTCCACAAGACCATCCCTCAGAGTCTTGAGTTGAGCGTTAAAGCAGGGGTTGACAGATCCTTGGTCAGACATTGTGCTCTTGATAGATACAATCATCTTGGCGACAAGGTCCTCCTCTGTCTCCTCACTCTCAATGCTCTTAGCCAACATACTCACAGAGTCTGTGAATGCCTTGATAAGTTCTTCTGCTGAGCCTCCACTGGTTTCAACTGTTGCCAGGGTCATTGTCTGTCCACTGGGTGTTGTCAATTGGAAACCTTCATAGTGCCGGTGGAACTTTGATGTTCCATCCGAATGAAGATTGATTCCTGAATCTTGCATGGGATCAGCATAAGCCATCATGGCCTCACAGACTTGAACATCTGAAATTGTTTTTGCCTCCATCAACAGTCTGTGTAAAACAGCTTTCGATGGTAACCGACTCAATGTCTTACCTGACAATTTCTCCACCACCTGAGACATCACAAAGTTGATTTGCCTCATGCTCACACTACCTGTGGTAAGGAGAATCATTATAAGTTCACGTAACTCATTTACATACTTACCATCTTCGAAGGTCTCAACGACATCACTCTGAAGAACTGTTACCAGGTCTTCATAGTAACGGAGGTCTGCTACGTGATCTGTGATCTTTTGTTCTAAGTTGACAATCATGGCATCCTTAGCTTCTTCACGTTTCTCCTCCTCCTTCTTGCCTTTGTTGCGGTAGTAGGAGCACCGGTTCTGAGCAGCGCGTTTGGCCTTTCTCATAACTTCCATTTTTCTCCCCATTTCTACGAGTTCTAAGGTACACTCATCAAAATCAATTTGTGCTTTCCTCAGAGCTATCTCATTCTCTTTCGTTTCCTTCTTGGTGTCTCTCACCTGGGACTTGAGCACTTCAATGTTTTTGTCCCGTCGCCTTACTTGCTTGTTCAAGTTACGAGTTGTACTCTCTTGCTTATGTTTCGAAGCTTTGAGTTTTTCCTCTAGATTTTCAACCTCCATTGAATGATGCCCAGCCATTTCCTCTGTTGCCATTCGCACCTTCTTCTCAACTTGTTGTTGGATATCCCCATTGAGCTTCTCAATCTTTGCATCCATTACTTCATCTTGCTCAACTATTCTGCGTTTCAATGTCTCATTCTCGTTCTGCAACTTTTGAGCTGGAGTCAGTGGTGCTTTGACCATGGTAAAAGCAGCAGCTAAAAACTCTGCAAGAACCTGTGGCTTCCTCTTTGTACGTAGTTCTGAACATTTACTTTTCAGCCGTTTTGCCCTGTTGAAAAGTGTTTTGGAGAGAGTCTCCTGGAAGTCTGGTGAGAATGTGCTGATCACCTTATGCAACTCTAATTTTGATTCATTGACATAGTCAAAGATTTCCAAGACAGCTCCATTGTTCAGTCCCACTACAACTGAAGAATCATATCTTCCATTGAGTATTGAATCAATGGCCGATGATGTGATTTCAAGCGTCTTTGAAAATGACTGAAATCCAGTTAGTTTTAATGGATTGACAGCCTCCATAATGTAATGACCAAGCAAACAGCAAGGGGCAATTAGTATGATAAATAACTAGAACAAGAAACAATAATTCAATTATAACAATCCACTCAATACTACTTCTCCGTTATGAATTTCCAAGCAGAAATATCTTCATAAAAAACCTGGAAAAAACATGGTAAGCAAAATGTATACTAAACTATGATCACATCTACTACACATGGACATTGCATGATGCGTGGGAACCCTGACCTGGGCTTTACAATAGTAATCATCAACCCAAACAGTCCTCTTTGTGATAGTGGGGGCAAATAGTACATATGTGATACGATCTGCGAAAATGGGGCTTAGTGCAGGGGGTTCTAAGACCCCTTCTCCCAGTACAAGTCACATATATATATATATACAAATATACATATATATATATATATATATATATATATATATATATATATACATACATATATACATATATATATATACATATATATATATACATATATATATATACATATATATATATACATACATATATACATATATATATATACATACATATATATATATATATACATACATATATATATATATATATATATGCGAAAAGGGCCCTTAGTGCAGGGTGCATTAAGGTCCCTATTCCCTTGTACATGTCCCCCTGTGGAGTGGGGATGAGGGAACAGAATAACATCATTGGAAGTTCTGAAGGGGGAATTCTCCTTCCGTTCTATCAGTGGGCATACCAGCTTCGTTAAAGGCAACAAAGGTGAGGTTCCTTGTGGCTTGGGTTGAGCATGTGAGCAGCTGGTGTCCATATGCGTGGACCCAGGCCTACATGCTTTTCTCTTATCAGGCGATTTTCCCTCATTGAACCACATCTGAGAGATCAAAGGATGTTGTTTTGTCTGGCCCTGTCTATTGGAAAATGCAAATAAACGAACACTAGCTATCCTTCGAGAAGAGTAGGGGATTGAAGCCCCGGTAGTAGTTTTCCCCCTCATGACTTCTCACTGTGATGATTCATCTCATAGATCTGGTCATCCATAGATTAAGTCACTGCTGTGTTGAGCAAGCACTATTACTGGAGGTAAAATCGACCAAACCAAATATAGATATAGATAATACTACAAGGAAAATTATATACCACTGAAAGTATATATACAACAAGCAAGTCAAAATGCCATCATCAAGAGGGGTAACCACCCAAACTTTATTTCATATGTTTGAGTTTCTCTTGAACTTTAGTTAAATCATCTTTGATTTTAGTTATGTCCCTTTCACACAATCCCTCCAACAACTTCACTCGCTCTCGGAGAGTTCTGTTCTCCTGCTGCAGGTGTGTATTTTCCTCTTTCAACTTTTCACAGGATTGGCAGAAGGGAGGGGAGAAGGGCTCTTGTGTGTCCTAGAAAGTAACCACACATGCATTAAAGTCTGACCCAGATGGGATGTGGTCAATGTAGATCTTGGAAACCCTTTAATCACCCCAGAGAACTAAGAATGTGTATCAAATGATGATGACTGATAAATTATCAGCACTGAATCAATACTGTAATGGCCTGATTGAGCACATCTATGCTATCAATTGCATATCTATACCATCCGCTGCACTTATGAGACCTATGCTTATTCGAGCTCCTGTGCTTATAATGTCAAGCCCATAAATGAGATAATAAGCTTTAGGGGAAATAATGTGAAGTCATTTCAAATGTGGCAGTCTAGACCCATGACTTGCCCTTCAACAAAACCAACACCTGCACAAACTATTCAGTGCATAAAGCTAGCTGTCTTAATGCAGGCATCTGTGACAATATTCACATGTGTAGAAGACTATCCTGCACTCAATTGACAACCTGTGCTTAATGAGGTCATTATGGTAGTACTCTTGTGCAATAGCATGGTTGCTGTACATACATGTATGGTAAAAGATATTTGATTGAAAGCTTTAAAGTTTATACCTCATAAAAGGATGTCATCCCTAAGCACACTGGGTTTTGACCCCCGGCATGTCCTATCATTTCGCCACATCCACATCTCTCCCTAAAAACAGTTATTTTGTTGTAACTTTAGGTACAGCAGATTGTTATTGAATGCTTCATATCAATTTCATATAACATTGAATGGATCATTGACCTGAGGATGCTGACTGAACTATAAATTGAAATATGACAAAATAGTCACAAATCATCATGAATTGACTTGACAAGAAAGGATATAGGAGTATTGTTTGATTATTCTGATGACAAGTTGATTGAGTGGTTTCCTGCCCAAATTCAAGCACCGTAGCAGAGTGCTTCATGTTTTATGCCATGGCGAATACTGACAACACTATAGATTTGTACTACTCATGCCATATTTCTCTTTACTTGATCCCAAGAAGATTTACTGAAGGTTAAGCAAAGACAAGTCATTTGATGATGCCTCATGACTATTGGTCATGTACAACCACAGGTTAAATTCATGAAAATAAATTGGTATTCTGAGGGAAGCCATACCGAACTGGTTCTGGAATAGATTCCATGGAGTCCATGGCTGACGGTCCTAAGAGTAGTAGAGTAGTTACTGAATATGAAATAAAAAGATGACCATATTCAAGGGAATGTTTGAATGACTCCACTTTGCTGATAGAACTGCAGGAATATTGCCAGGAGTTTTGCCTCGTCTAACCTCAGAATGTACCCATTGGACCTACAATCCCTCAGACTAACTTCCTCAGGTGCTCATCTTTCCTCAGAATGTACCGGATGGACCTAAAATGCCTCAGACTAATTTCCGCAAGCGCTCAACAAACCTCAAAATGTACCAGATGGACCTAAGGCAGGATGCAGAATTGAATCAACGGCTATTTCTCTGTTATATATTGACTAATTGATGACAGATTGTGGGTAAATCCCTTAGGGAGTGATCATTTTTTAACAACAAGGGGGGGCTGGTGGGTTTGCGCGCGGATGCGTGAAAAAAAATTTCGGCCCCCCCCCTCTTGACGGGTCAAAAAATTCTGACCCCCCTGGTCAAGGGGTTGAAAAAATTCTGAGCCCCCTCAAACCCACCAGCCCCCCCCCCCTGTTGTTAAAAAATGATCACTCCCTTACCTAGCCTATTCTGGGTCAGGCTGTGACACTGGCTTGTGCACTGAGTGAATCACTGAATGAGCCTTCATCAAAATAAATGTCAATTCCAACTGTTCAAAACATATCAATGACTCCAATTTTTTTTCCCATTCTATTATTTAGGACCCCAAGTATCTTATTTCTGCCTAGTCATTAGTTAAAAGCAATTTTATATTTATATAATAAGAACAAATTGAGGGGACTGTTTGTCAGCAACCAGAGCTCAGCATGGTGCTGCCATAGACTCAGGCTTGGCAGTGCCAGAAGCACCACCACCTCAACTTCCAACTCAATTCCAAGCAAGAAATAATCCTTTGACCTCAATGCAAATGGTACCAGATTGAAGACACTTTCAAACTGTATTAGATGATGGCTGAGTCATTTGACAATAAAAATGATACCATAGAACTATTCACTCAAGCATGGGGAGAAGTTCTGCCTAGTCATTAGTTAGGGAGAGGTCTATTGATGTGTATCAACAGTGATAATGCACTGGTAACTAGCATTTGGATCTAAAAGGTCTAAGCACCTGATCAAGCAATGGCTGCCTCCATTGAACAACTTGATTCATGCAATAGAAAGGTAGGGGAGGGGTATTCCATTTCTATTGTTCAGATTCCACTAGTCTCTAGGTGCAGTCAGTAGTTTACACTTGCAAGCATATGAATTCTATAAGGGACCAATGGAACATATCTATATTATATTGAACAGTACCAAGATACTGCATAATTATGCTAATTATGCAAATAATATGCGCGGATATGGAATGTTTGGTATCAATCTGGGGTGTTTCGTCCCCCTATAGAACATGCCCCCCTAAAAAATTTGTTTCGGAAAAGAATAAGCGAAATAACTTTTTTAACTAGCGGCCTTTTCGGCCTGAGCCGGTCCACCTGCACCCTACCCCCAGCCAAAACCTATCTGTTTTAAGTGTCAGCGGCGAAAAAGGGCAGGTTTGTGGAAGGAATGGATCGAAATAGAGGGTCTTTTGGGATGCGGGGGGCAGACGCCAGTCCAGGCACTGGCAGAGAGGGCCAAGAACTGGCAGTTTTACAAATAAAATCATAACTCCCTTAATATAGGAGTTTCCCATAGTGTGACCTATAGATTAAGGGTAGCTCGAGCTGGCGAACGTCATGGCGGTCTTTATTTTCAAATCTGCACAATGGGAACAAAGTTATCGATAATTGAAGCAATTTTGAGGGTATTAATGATACCATAGGCTTAGATATTGATGTTTTAAAGCTATGACATCACAAAAATGGCCATAACTTTCCACCAAATCGTCGTAGGAAAAAAATTCAAACAGCTAAGGACTCCTCTGGAAAATCGCTTTTCTCTCGGAAACCTATTATCGCCCAACGATGTAGTAAAAAAAATGTGGGCAAAAAAAAATTCTGACCCCCTGGTCATTAGTTAAAAGCAATTTTATATTTATATAATAAGAACAAATTGAGGGGACTGTTTGTCAGCAACCAGGGCTCAGCATGGTGCTGCCATAGACTCAGGCTTGGCAGTGCCAGAAGCACCACCACCCCAACTTCCAACTCAATTCCAAGCAAGAAATAATCCTTTGACCTCAATGCAAATGGTACCAGATTGAAGACACTTTCAAACTGTATTAGATGATGGCTGAGTCATTTGACAATAAAAATGATACCATAGAACTATTCACTCAAGCATGGGGAGAAGTTCTGCCTAGTCATTAGTTAGGGAGAGATCATTTATTATCAACAGGGGGGGTGGTGGGTTTGAGGGGGGGGCGTAAAAATTTCAGACCCCTCTCGTGGGGGGGGGCTTGAAAAAATTTGACCCCTCTTGAGGGGGGGCTAAAAAAAATTTACCCTCTATAAGGGACCAATGGAACATATCTATATTATATTGAACAGTACCAAGATACTGCATAATTATGCTAATTATGCAAATAATATGCGCGGATATGGAATGTTTGGTATCAATCTGGGGTGTTTCTTCCCCCTATAGAACATGCCCCCCTAAAAAATTTGTTTCGGAAAAGAATAAGCGAAATAACTTTTTTAACTAGCGGCCTTTTCGGCCTGAGCCGGTCCACCTGCGCCCTACCCCCAGCCAAAACCTATCTGTTTTAAGTGTCAGCGGCGAAAAAGGGCAGGTTTGTGGAAGGAATGGATCGAAATAGAGGGTCTTTTGGGATGCGGGGGGCAGACGCCAGTCCAGGCACTGGCAGAGAGGGCCAAGAACTGGCAGTTTTACAAATAAAATCATAACTCCCTTAATATAGGAGTTTCCCATAGTGTGACCTATAGATTAAGGGTAGCTCGAGCTGGCGAACGTCATGGCGGTCTTTATTTTCAAATCTGCACAATGGGAACAAAGTTATCGATAATTGAAGCAATTTTGAGGGTATTAATGATACCATAGGCTTAGATATTGATGTTTTAAAGCTATGACATCACAAAAATGGCCATAACTTTCCACCAAATCGTCGTAGGAAAAAAATTCAAACAGCTAAGGACTCCTCTGGAAAATCGCTTTTCTCTCGGAAACCTATTATCGCCCAACGATGTAGTAAAAAAAATGTGGGCAAAAAAAAATTCTGACCCCCTGGTCATTAGTTAAAAGCAATTTTATATTTATATAATAAGAACAAATTGAGGGGACTGTTTGTCAGCAACCAGGGCTCAGCATGGTGCTGCCATAGACTCAGGCTTGGCAGTGCCAGAAGCACCACCACCCCAACTTCCAACTCAATTCCAAGCAAGAAATAATCCTTTGACCTCAATGCAAATGGTACCAGATTGAAGACACTTTCAAACTGTATTAGATGATGGCTGAGTCATTTGACAATAAAAATGATACCATAGAACTATTCACTCAAGCATGGGGAGAAGTTCTGCCTAGTCATTAGTTAGGGAGAGATCATTTATTATCAACAGGGGGGGTGGTGGGTTTGAGGGGGGGGCGTAAAAATTTCAGACCCCTCTCGTGGGGGGGGGCTTGAAAAAATTTGACCCCTCTTGAGGGGGGGCTAAAAAAAATTTACCCTCTATAAGGGACCAATGGAACATATCTATATTATATTGAACAGTACCAAGATACTGCATAATTATGCTAATTATGCAAATAATATGCGCGGATATGGAATGTTTGGTATCAATCTGGGGTGTTTCTTCCCCCTATAGAACATGCCCCCCTAAAAAATTTGTTTCGGAAAAGAATAAGCGAAATAACTTTTTTAACTAGCGGCCTTTTCGGCCTGAGCCGGTCCACCTGCGCCCTACCCCCAGCCAAAACCTATCTGTTTTAAGTGTCAGCGGCGAAAAAGGGCAGGTTTGTGGAAGGAATGGATCGAAATAGAGGGTCTTTTGGGATGCGGGGGGCAGACGCCAGTCCAGGCACTGGCAGAGAGGGCCAAGAACTGGCAGTTTTACAAATAAAATCATAACTCCCTTAATATAGGAGTTTCCCATAGTGTGACCTATAGATTAAGGGTAGCTCGAGCTGGCGAACGTCATGGCGGTCTTTATTTTCAAATCTGCACAATGGGAACAAAGTTATCGATAATTGAAGCAATTTTGAGGGTATTAATGATACCATAGGCTTAGATATTGATGTTTTAAAGCTATGACATCACAAAAATGGCCATAACTTTCCACCAAATCGTCGTAGGAAAAAAATTCAAACAGCTAAGGACTCCTCTGGAAAATCGCTTTTCTCTCGGAAACCTATTATCGCCCAACGATGTAGTAAAAAAAATGTGGGCAAAAAAAAATTCTGACCCCCTGGTCATTAGTTAAAAGCAATTTTATATTTATATAATAAGAACAAATTGAGGGGACTGTTTGTCAGCAACCAGGGCTCAGCATGGTGCTGCCATAGACTCAGGCTTGGCAGTGCCAGAAGCACCACCACCCCAACTTCCAACTCAATTCCAAGCAAGAAATAATCCTTTGACCTCAATGCAAATGGTACCAGATTGAAGACACTTTCAAACTGTATTAGATGATGGCTGAGTCATTTGACAATAAAAATGATACCATAGAACTATTCACTCAAGCATGGGGAGAAGTTCTGCCTAGTCATTAGTTAGGGAGAGATCATTTATTATCAACAGGGGGGGTGGTGGGTTTGAGGGGGGGGCGTAAAAATTTCAGACCCCTCTCGTGGGGGGGGGCTTGAAAAAATTTGACCCCTCTTGAGGGGGGGCTAAAAAAAATTTACCCTCTATAAGGGACCAATGGAACATATCTATATTATATTGAACAGTACCAAGATACTGCATAATTATGCTAATTATGCAAATAATATGCGCGGATATGGAATGTTTGGTATCAATCTGGGGTGTTTCTTCCCCCTATAGAACATGCCCCCCTAAAAAATTTGTTTCGGAAAAGAATAAGCGAAATAACTTTTTTAACTAGCGGCCTTTTCGGCCTGAGCCGGTCCACCTGCGCCCTACCCCCAGCCAAAACCTATCTGTTTTAAGTGTCAGCGGCGAAAAAGGGCAGGTTTGTGGAAGGAATGGATCGAAATAGAGGGTCTTTTGGGATGCGGGGGGCAGACGCCAGTCCAGGCACTGGCAGAGAGGGCCAAGAACTGGCAGTTTTACAAATAAAATCATAACTCCCTTAATATAGGAGTTTCCCATAGTGTGACCTATAGATTAAGGGTAGCTCGAGCTGGCGAACGTCATGGCGGTCTTTATTTTCAAATCTGCACAATGGGAACAAAGTTATCGATAATTGAAGCAATTTTGAGGGTATTAATGATACCATAGGCTTAGATATTGATGTTTTAAAGCTATGACATCACAAAAATGGCCATAACTTTCCACCAAATCGTCGTAGGAAAAAAATTCAAACAGCTAAGGACTCCTCTGGAAAATCGCTTTTCTCTCGGAAACCTATTATCGCCCAACGATGTAGTAAAAAAAATGTGGGCAAAAAAAAATTCTGACCCCCTGGTCATTAGTTAAAAGCAATTTTATATTTATATAATAAGAACAAATTGAGGGGACTGTTTGTCAGCAACCAGGGCTCAGCATGGTGCTGCCATAGACTCAGGCTTGGCAGTGCCAGAAGCACCACCACCCCAACTTCCAACTCAATTCCAAGCAAGAAATAATCCTTTGACCTCAATGCAAATGGTACCAGATTGAAGACACTTTCAAACTGTATTAGATGATGGCTGAGTCATTTGACAATAAAAATGATACCATAGAACTATTCACTCAAGCATGGGGAGAAGTTCTGCCTAGTCATTAGTTAGGGAGAGATCATTTATTATCAACAGGGGGGGTGGTGGGTTTGAGGGGGGGGCGTAAAAATTTCAGACCCCTCTCGTGGGGGGGGGCTTGAAAAAATTTGACCCCTCTTGAGGGGGGGCTAAAAAAAATTTACCCTCTATAAGGGACCAATGGAACATATCTATATTATATTGAACAGTACCAAGATACTGCATAATTATGCTAATTATGCAAATAATATGCGCGGATATGGAATGTTTGGTATCAATCTGGGGTGTTTCTTCCCCCTATAGAACATGCCCCCCTAAAAAATTTGTTTCGGAAAAGAATAAGCGAAATAACTTTTTTAACTAGCGGCCTTTTCGGCCTGAGCCGGTCCACCTGCGCCCTACCCCCAGCCAAAACCTATCTGTTTTAAGTGTCAGCGGCGAAAAAGGGCAGGTTTGTGGAAGGAATGGATCGAAATAGAGGGTCTTTTGGGATGCGGGGGGCAGACGCCAGTCCAGGCACTGGCAGAGAGGGCCAAGAACTGGCAGTTTTACAAATAAAATCATAACTCCCTTAATATAGGAGTTTCCCATAGTGTGACCTATAGATTAAGGGTAGCTCGAGCTGGCGAACGTCATGGCGGTCTTTATTTTCAAATCTGCACAATGGGAACAAAGTTATCGATAATTGAAGCAATTTTGAGGGTATTAATGATACCATAGGCTTAGATATTGATGTTTTAAAGCTATGACATCACAAAAATGGCCATAACTTTCCACCAAATCGTCGTAGGAAAAAAATTCAAACAGCTAAGGACTCCTCTGGAAAATCGCTTTTCTCTCGGAAACCTATTATCGCCCAACGATGTAGTAAAAAAAATGTGGGCAAAAAAAAATTCTGACCCCCTGGTCATTAGTTAAAAGCAATTTTATATTTATATAATAAGAACAAATTGAGGGGACTGTTTGTCAGCAACCAGGGCTCAGCATGGTGCTGCCATAGACTCAGGCTTGGCAGTGCCAGAAGCACCACCACCCCAACTTCCAACTCAATTCCAAGCAAGAAATAATCCTTTGACCTCAATGCAAATGGTACCAGATTGAAGACACTTTCAAACTGTATTAGATGATGGCTGAGTCATTTGACAATAAAAATGATACCATAGAACTATTCACTCAAGCATGGGGAGAAGTTCTGCCTAGTCATTAGTTAGGGAGAGATCATTTATTATCAACAGGGGGGGTGGTGGGTTTGAGGGGGGGGCGTAAAAATTTCAGACCCCTCTCGTGGGGGGGGGCTTGAAAAAATTTGACCCCTCTTGAGGGGGGGCTAAAAAAAATTTACCCTCTATAAGGGACCAATGGAACATATCTATATTATATTGAACAGTACCAAGATACTGCATAATTATGCTAATTATGCAAATAATATGCGCGGATATGGAATGTTTGGTATCAATCTGGGGTGTTTCTTCCCCCTATAGAACATGCCCCCCTAAAAAATTTGTTTCGGAAAAGAATAAGCGAAATAACTTTTTTAACTAGCGGCCTTTTCGGCCTGAGCCGGTCCACCTGCGCCCTACCCCCAGCCAAAACCTATCTGTTTTAAGTGTCAGCGGCGAAAAAGGGCAGGTTTGTGGAAGGAATGGATCGAAATAGAGGGTCTTTTGGGATGCGGGGGGCAGACGCCAGTCCAGGCACTGGCAGAGAGGGCCAAGAACTGGCAGTTTTACAAATAAAATCATAACTCCCTTAATATAGGAGTTTCCCATAGTGTGACCTATAGATTAAGGGTAGCTCGAGCTGGCGAACGTCATGGCGGTCTTTATTTTCAAATCTGCACAATGGGAACAAAGTTATCGATAATTGAAGCAATTTTGAGGGTATTAATGATACCATAGGCTTAGATATTGATGTTTTAAAGCTATGACATCACAAAAATGGCCATAACTTTCCACCAAATCGTCGTAGGAAAAAAATTCAAACAGCTAAGGACTCCTCTGGAAAATCGCTTTTCTCTCGGAAACCTATTATCGCCCAACGATGTAGTAAAAAAAATGTGGGCAAAAAAAAATTCTGACCCCCTGGTCATTAGTTAAAAGCAATTTTATATTTATATAATAAGAACAAATTGAGGGGACTGTTTGTCAGCAACCAGGGCTCAGCATGGTGCTGCCATAGACTCAGGCTTGGCAGTGCCAGAAGCACCACCACCCCAACTTCCAACTCAATTCCAAGCAAGAAATAATCCTTTGACCTCAATGCAAATGGTACCAGATTGAAGACACTTTCAAACTGTATTAGATGATGGCTGAGTCATTTGACAATAAAAATGATACCATAGAACTATTCACTCAAGCATGGGGAGAAGTTCTGCCTAGTCATTAGTTAGGGAGAGATCATTTATTATCAACAGGGGGGGTGGTGGGTTTGAGGGGGGGGCGTAAAAATTTCAGACCCCTCTCGTGGGGGGGGGCTTGAAAAAATTTGACCCCTCTTGAGGGGGGGCTAAAAAAAATTTACCCTCTATAAGGGACCAATGGAACATATCTATATTATATTGAACAGTACCAAGATACTGCATAATTATGCTAATTATGCAAATAATATGCGCGGATATGGAATGTTTGGTATCAATCTGGGGTGTTTCTTCCCCCTATAGAACATGCCCCCCTAAAAAATTTGTTTCGGAAAAGAATAAGCGAAATAACTTTTTTAACTAGCGGCCTTTTCGGCCTGAGCCGGTCCACCTGCGCCCTACCCCCAGCCAAAACCTATCTGTTTTAAGTGTCAGCGGCGAAAAAGGGCAGGTTTGTGGAAGGAATGGATCGAAATAGAGGGTCTTTTGGGATGCGGGGGGCAGACGCCAGTCCAGGCACTGGCAGAGAGGGCCAAGAACTGGCAGTTTTACAAATAAAATCATAACTCCCTTAATATAGGAGTTTCCCATAGTGTGACCTATAGATTAAGGGTAGCTCGAGCTGGCGAACGTCATGGCGGTCTTTATTTTCAAATCTGCACAATGGGAACAAAGTTATCGATAATTGAAGCAATTTTGAGGGTATTAATGATACCATAGGCTTAGATATTGATGTTTTAAAGCTATGACATCACAAAAATGGCCATAACTTTCCACCAAATCGTCGTAGGAAAAAAATTCAAACAGCTAAGGACTCCTCTGGAAAATCGCTTTTCTCTCGGAAACCTATTATCGCCCAACGATGTAGTAAAAAAAATGTGGGCAAAAAAAAATTCTGACCCCCTGGTCATTAGTTAAAAGCAATTTTATATTTATATAATAAGAACAAATTGAGGGGACTGTTTGTCAGCAACCAGGGCTCAGCATGGTGCTGCCATAGACTCAGGCTTGGCAGTGCCAGAAGCACCACCACCCCAACTTCCAACTCAATTCCAAGCAAGAAATAATCCTTTGACCTCAATGCAAATGGTACCAGATTGAAGACACTTTCAAACTGTATTAGATGATGGCTGAGTCATTTGACAATAAAAATGATACCATAGAACTATTCACTCAAGCATGGGGAGAAGTTCTGCCTAGTCATTAGTTAGGGAGAGATCATTTATTATCAACAGGGGGGGTGGTGGGTTTGAGGGGGGGGCGTAAAAATTTCAGACCCCTCTCGTGGGGGGGGGCTTGAAAAAATTTGACCCCTCTTGAGGGGGGGCTAAAAAAAATTTACCCTCTATAAGGGACCAATGGAACATATCTATATTATATTGAACAGTACCAAGATACTGCATAATTATGCTAATTATGCAAATAATATGCGCGGATATGGAATGTTTGGTATCAATCTGGGGTGTTTCTTCCCCCTATAGAACATGCCCCCCTAAAAAATTTGTTTCGGAAAAGAATAAGCGAAATAACTTTTTTAACTAGCGGCCTTTTCGGCCTGAGCCGGTCCACCTGCGCCCTACCCCCAGCCAAAACCTATCTGTTTTAAGTGTCAGCGGCGAAAAAGGGCAGGTTTGTGGAAGGAATGGATCGAAATAGAGGGTCTTTTGGGATGCGGGGGGCAGACGCCAGTCCAGGCACTGGCAGAGAGGGCCAAGAACTGGCAGTTTTACAAATAAAATCATAACTCCCTTAATATAGGAGTTTCCCATAGTGTGACCTATAGATTAAGGGTAGCTCGAGCTGGCGAACGTCATGGCGGTCTTTATTTTCAAATCTGCACAATGGGAACAAAGTTATCGATAATTGAAGCAATTTTGAGGGTATTAATGATACCATAGGCTTAGATATTGATGTTTTAAAGCTATGACATCACAAAAATGGCCATAACTTTCCACCAAATCGTCGTAGGAAAAAAATTCAAACAGCTAAGGACTCCTCTGGAAAATCGCTTTTCTCTCGGAAACCTATTATCGCCCAACGATGTAGTAAAAAAAATGTGGGCAAAAAAAAATTCTGACCCCCTGGTCATTAGTTAAAAGCAATTTTATATTTATATAATAAGAACAAATTGAGGGGACTGTTTGTCAGCAACCAGGGCTCAGCATGGTGCTGCCATAGACTCAGGCTTGGCAGTGCCAGAAGCACCACCACCCCAACTTCCAACTCAATTCCAAGCAAGAAATAATCCTTTGACCTCAATGCAAATGGTACCAGATTGAAGACACTTTCAAACTGTATTAGATGATGGCTGAGTCATTTGACAATAAAAATGATACCATAGAACTATTCACTCAAGCATGGGGAGAAGTTCTGCCTAGTCATTAGTTAGGGAGAGATCATTTATTATCAACAGGGGGGGTGGTGGGTTTGAGGGGGGGGCGTAAAAATTTCAGACCCCTCTCGTGGGGGGGGGCTTGAAAAAATTTGACCCCTCTTGAGGGGGGGCTAAAAAAAATTTACCCTCTATAAGGGACCAATGGAACATATCTATATTATATTGAACAGTACCAAGATACTGCATAATTATGCTAATTATGCAAATAATATGCGCGGATATGGAATGTTTGGTATCAATCTGGGGTGTTTCTTCCCCCTATAGAACATGCCCCCCTAAAAAATTTGTTTCGGAAAAGAATAAGCGAAATAACTTTTTTAACTAGCGGCCTTTTCGGCCTGAGCCGGTCCACCTGCGCCCTACCCCCAGCCAAAACCTATCTGTTTTAAGTGTCAGCGGCGAAAAAGGGCAGGTTTGTGGAAGGAATGGATCGAAATAGAGGGTCTTTTGGGATGCGGGGGGCAGACGCCAGTCCAGGCACTGGCAGAGAGGGCCAAGAACTGGCAGTTTTACAAATAAAATCATAACTCCCTTAATATAGGAGTTTCCCATAGTGTGACCTATAGATTAAGGGTAGCTCGAGCTGGCGAACGTCATGGCGGTCTTTATTTTCAAATCTGCACAATGGGAACAAAGTTATCGATAATTGAAGCAATTTTGAGGGTATTAATGATACCATAGGCTTAGATATTGATGTTTTAAAGCTATGACATCACAAAAATGGCCATAACTTTCCACCAAATCGTCGTAGGAAAAAAATTCAAACAGCTAAGGACTCCTCTGGAAAATCGCTTTTCTCTCGGAAACCTATTATCGCCCAACGATGTAGTAAAAAAAATGTGGGCAAAAAAAAATTCTGACCCCCCTGGTCAAGGGGTTGAAAAAATTCTGAGCCCCCTCAAACCCACCAGCCCCCCCCCCCCCCCCCGTTGTTAAAAAATGATCACTCCCTTACCTAGCCTATTCTGGGTCAGGCTGTGACACTGGCTTGTGCACTGAGTGAATCACTGAATGAGCCTTCATCAAAATAAATGTCAATTCCAACTGTTCAAAACATATCAATGACTCCAATTTTTTTTCCCATTCTATTATTTAGGACCCCAAGTATCTTATTTCTGCCTAGTCATTAGTTAAAAGCAATTTTATATTTATATAATAAGAACAAATTGAGGGGACTGTTTGTCAGCAACCAGAGCTCAGCATGGTGCTGCCATAGACTCAGGCTTGGCAGTGCCAGAAGCACCACCACCCCAACTTCCAACTCAATTCCAAGCAAGAAATAATCCTTTGACCTCAATGCAAATGGTACCAGATTGAAGACACTTTCAAACTGTATTAGATGATGGCTGAGTCATTTGACAATAAAAATGATACCATAGAACTGTTCACTCAAGCATGGGGAGAAGTTGGTAAAAACGTCATACTTACTCGGATTTTAGTCTGCTTTGGCGCTACGTGAAAGTCATGTCATCCCTGATTGGTTCAGCCAGGTCATGTGATTTCTATTGTCTTTTTTATGGACACCAAGATCATGTGATCAGGCTGTGTCTCAGGCAAATTTTCTGTGCCACTTCTGTAAAACTGCAGCAGCAGCAGAAAGTTGAACAGCCCTCCAGATATTTTCGTCACTGGAGGGCTTAAAATACTCCGATTTGAGCCAGGAAAACGTCCACATGATTGTAAAACCATCAAGCATAATCCTGACAAAGAAGTGAGTTGATTAGAATAAGAGTTTTGGCTGTAGAAGCCCAGAACCGATCACGTTCAAGTGCGGCGAAGTTGCGTCACGAATGTCCCGAACGATTTTCTCCCCGCGCGAACCTCCCTACTTGAAGCCAGGTGTAGCCACCTAGTGCCAAAAAGACTACACTATTCTTGGTTGGTTAGCCCTATGTTTCAAGAGCAGTCTAACACAAGGTAGCAGCACAAGATGTTGACAATGGAGGCCATTGAGGTAGTGATATCTAAGCTCAAGATAAACATGTCAGATTTATTGGATATATCTCATGTTTCAGTCAATATAAGCTGATGTACATGAAAACTACATGTTTGTGAATAGGAGGGACAATTTCCAGGAACTGAAAGTGAGTACTTAGTTCAGACTAGCCATGTGTTTGTGCCACTATAGACTTGTATACATCTTGGATCCTGCCTGTGAGCAGGCAGGTATTTCGGCCTACCCTCCCCCGGCCCGAATGTGGGAGCGTTCCCGATTAAACCAAAACACAACGTTTGATTTTGAAGCGTCGGGGTACCAGTATGCTTCACGAGCATATGCGTCGGAGGAGGTGTAGGAACGAGTCCAGCGTAGGAACGAGTCCGAAGGTGACGCATATGCGAGTGAAGCATGCTAGTACCCCGACAATTCAAAAGTTGTGTTTGGGCTTTACTATACGGCACATGGCTATTGTATTATTGACCAATGGGAAGCATCCCTGGCATTTACTGCGGAGACGGGGGCTGAAGGTGTTAGTCATATTGCAGTCGGGGTCTAATGGGGGCCTCCATAGCCTAATGTGCTAATGCCCTATACCCCCCCCCCCCAAGCAGGTGGATGGCCGTGAGATATTGACAATCTGTCACGAGTATAACGATGGCGAATTTTTTGTAAGATAGCCTCTGGAGATAGGACAATTTTCATTAAATCGAGGGCTCTGCCCCCGAAACCCCTTTTTATTTTTAATCTACATTTGGTCTCCAGCCTGTCTTCATGGAAGGTCAGACACTTCATTTAATCTATGGCTTGGAGCCACTAGAACAGCGGGCGGATGGCTGTGAGGTTTTGACAGTCTGTCACTAGAAGATATAACGATGGCGAATTTTTTGTAAGATAGCCTCTGTAGGTACACTTGTCACTCTTACAAAAAATTCGCCATCGTTATACTCGTGACAGATTGTCAAAATCTCACGCCCATCCACCCGCTGTTCTAGATTGAGCTACTAGAATCTACCCCCGAACCCCCTTTTTATTTTTAATCTACATTTGGTCTCCAGCCTGTCTTCATGAAAGGTCAGACACTACATTTAATCTTTGGCTCTCGACAAGATTGCATACGACCTTGACCTTCCCATCCGCCGGCTGTTTCAGATTCTACGGCTTTGGATCTAAATAAGGGGGAACTATATTTTGTAGTGCTAGCTTACATCAGGAGAAACTAGGGTTGTGTTTTGGCACTACTTTTCCGTATGCCCTATGGTCCTTTCCGTATGCCCCCTCCTCTATCTGTATGCCCCCTGCTCTGCTTATTTCGCCCGTATGCCCCCATGGTAGGCATATGGCGATCCTGTACCAGGGCTTTTGACAGGGCTGTGCAGTGCGTAAAACATGCATTTAATGCTTAAATGTCGCATTTAAATGGCTAGAATGGCCATTCATTTACAGAATGGCGCATTGTATTTGCTAAAAAGTGTGCAATTGGCGCATTGCAAAAAACCTGTCAAAAGCCCTGCTGTACATTTACTATACAGTATTGTATGGGGGGTATAATAAGGCCCTAGAGACCGATGGCCCCGGAGACCGATGGCCCCAAGTGGGACCGATGGCCCTAGAAAATGAGACTGATGGCCCCAACTTTTAAACCAGGGTCCATCCCACATCTATCACCTATCTTCATTAATCATGCATATCTATGACACTTTCCATGTTACACTTGATTGAAAATTAGATACATTGACATTTCTGTGTTTAGTCTTTAAGAGTCAGTCAGCTTATTCCTCATAGTCATAGGCACTTTAACAAAAAATTAAAACTGAATACTGAAAGATCTCTGTGATCACATTCGCTAGAGCTCATTGAGAAATTTCAAATTCTTTTTGAATTAGGCTCTTATCTTGTCTAGAACCAAAGATATAGGGCAAATGGTGTCCAAAATATTAAGGCAAGTAGCACTATAGAAATGGTAGAAACACGTGTTAGTTTTTGTGATGTGAGTGCAGCCTTGCAGTGGCTACTGCCAGTGGCCACCTGTGCAGGTGTCACTGTTGTATGTTTTTTACAATTTGTAAGTGACTGTAATTAAACATTCTCAAAATGCCATTTTTACAAAATTTGGATTTCCTACATATTTGAAATCTTGGCTTTTCATTGGTATTCTTAAATATTTTCTAAGTATATTCTAAATAGGCTTAAAATGCTCATAAAAATCGTAACATGACGGAAATATGCACGGCCATTTCTTCTCTATTGTTTCATATTTTGGTCCTCTCAAAAGTAGCATTGGGCAAAGTCTTAATAACATGAAACTTCATATGTTGGTAGATTTTTATGTCCTAAACCTGTGTCTGGTGTTAGTTTTTTGGTGTCTCTAGCGGTTAATGTGTTTTTCAAGGCTTCAATATTGCCTTCACATTCAATTTCGTGTAAAATGGTTAATAATTGTTATTTTCTTCCCAAATTTGTCTGGTGGGTAGTTTTATATCTACACTTTCAGAATTACTATCTAAACCCAATGAAAAGAAACTAATAATGCCCTATATCAATGAAATCAGCAAGCCCACAAACACTGGCTGCACTCACACCTGACAAAAAGTGTCAAACCAGCCTGCCAGCTTTTCTCACCCTCCACTCTGCCGATGTCAAAGTGCCTTTCCTAGATCAGCTCAGCACAGCTCTGTAGGTACTTGGCAGTGGTGATGTTACGGTTTGTTTTTCAATTTCTATTTAATTTCCTTTATTTTTAATTTTTTTTTTTTTTTCAATTTCATTTTTTAATAATCCATTTCTCTTTGTTTTCCCTTAGTCACTATGTAGTCACTATAATGTGCCCAGTGAGTGCTGCAAGCTGAAAGGTGTCATAGCTAATCCCCAGGCACCCACCCCACAGGGCTACACACACTGCCTCAGTGGGTAGGCATTGGTTATTGTGGCTCTAACACCTCCAAACTTGTGCTAAAATACACCAAACATGCCCCATAAGCAGTCAACAACATGTAAACATTCATTCTATAACAAATATATGTGAATTATTTGATCATATTATACACAGGGGCATCAAATTTGAAAGTGGGGCCATCAGTCCCAAAAGTGGGGCCATCAGTTTCATTTTCTGGGGCCATCGGTCCCGGGCCAACTGTCCCAGGGGGCCATGGGTCCCGGTACCCCCCGACCCGGGGCCCGGATCGTCTTGCACTTCCGTAGCTCTATCTACTCCAGTTTCCCTCCTGTAAGTACCATGACACAGACAATGCTCAGTCAAGGATCGTCATGGCCGATGATTATACACATCCTCGAGGTGCCAGCAGTGCCAGTGGCCTTATTCTCACCTCAACTCGAGGAGGTATACCACCTCAAGTAGGTACTTGTATAAACTGAGCGTCGCTCTCTCGCGTAGGTCCCGGTTTTGTTAATGTTATGCGCTCTCTCAGAGCTTCCAGATACCCTTTCTCACTCTGAGGGCCCTCCTGTCCTTAATATTTGGACTAGAGGGGTGGTTGGGGTCTTATTTTCACCACAAGACAATGGTGGTCAATCTGAATATAATCATACTTAAGGATGGATATGAACTATCCACTTGTTGATGGTATGAGCACTCAAGTAATAGGACATATGATGAAATAATGTGAGATGGAGAGTGTTGGACACCTCTGGGTACTGGATATTTTGTTCTTGATTAACCCTTGGAAGGGCTATACTGGAGGTCAAGCAGGAATATTCCCCGTAGAGACCTGAAATACTCATGTATTCTGCTGGTGAATGCATATGAGTGGGCCTCTGGGAGGGTAAACATTGACTGCACTGCCTGCTGCCTGTGCAGTAGGCTGTGATCACAGTGGCTGATCCAGCTCAACTTTGGACAGTTGTGGATTTCTCTGGATCTTTATAAGGTAGGAAGATGATTCAAACAGATATGAAAAGTTGTCAAATGAATATGTATGGCCACATTGATCCTATAGATTTTTAACCAGTTTCAAAATTTTATGCAAGTGCCTACCTCGAGGTGAAAATAAAGATCCTATTTGAAGTTATTCGCACCTCCTGGAGGTGAGAATAAGATCTGTATTCATACCTCATGGAAGTGAAAATCAGGATCCTTATTAACACCTCGAGGTGGTGTGCTCTTATTCACACCTCCTGGAGGTGTGGTTTGGAAATATTTATGCACACTTCCTGGAGTTGTGGTCTGCATTTTTTCAGTTGGCGGGGGGGGGTGCTTTTTTTGTAACAGGGAGTGGCGGCGGATTTCAGGCACTGGAGGGGGGTTAAAAATATCGAAACCTCACCCGTTCACACAAAAAAAAATGTTGGGGAGTGATCAGTTTGAATGGGGGGGTCAATATTTTTTCAACCCCTTGACCGCAGGAGGGTCAAAATATTTTTTCAAAATAATTTTAGTATTACCCATTTTAAGTGAAAAGGAGCCTGCATGTTTCCTATTAAGGCTGAGTCATTTATTGCCAGCGAGAAGGCGGGGGGGGGGGGCTTTTTAGATAGGGGGGGCACTTTGAAAAAGAACCCCATTGTGGGGGACCAAAACCCAATAAACCTTCACACTACTTGGGGGGGGGGTCGAACCAGAACCTAAATTTTGGCAATCTGAATTCTTATGGCGATGCGTCATTCTACACACATCACCAATTTTTTTGGGGAGGGGGTCATTTTGCATATTAGAGGGGGGCTAGCACAGCTAACTTCAACATGGGTACCATTTCAAATAACGTTCACAAATCCGCGGGACCCAGTGGAAAATTTGCAATGCTCTGAATCATCAAGGGGAGGTCACGTGACTTGCTAACGCTGGTACATCTTAGCCATGCTAGACCCCCTTTAAGTTGTTGGTGGGGGTCGAAATATTTTTTATCATAGTGGTGGGGGGGGGGTCTGAAAAAAATTTGCCGATCAGGCAATATTGATCAAGCACAGCCCACTCCAGGGATGAAAGAGTTCAAGATTTTCCTTGATTTCAAGGTTTTTTTTCACTCACTTAATTTCTAGCCAACACAGAACTCTTCACTTTCTGGGATGTTTAGACTTGCACAGGTCCTTAAATAATCTTGCAAATAATCTTTACTCATATAATCTGTGACTCTTAAACATGAAAACACTTGGAAAACCAATAGCCCTTGACCATTAGGAGACCACTAATCCTCTTTAATAGGTAGTTAACAAGTCTGATATTAAACCTAACTTAATATGAATCATTCCTAAGAGCCATGACATTTAGCCATAGGGGTAGCTATAGTATGCTATTATGACCTTACTTGCATGGTGTCATTCTTACAGCAACTGCCGTCGAAGTAGGAGCTAGGCTCCATTGCCCTCCATTTTATTATCATCATAATACAGTAAAATTCCGTTATAACAAACTGCTTGGGACTTGCAAAAAAATTCGTTATAAACGAATTTCGTTGTAACCAAATCATGCAATTAAGGGTACATTAAGGGTCATCTAACACCCCTCAGAACTCCCTTACCCCTTCTGCCGCCCAGAGCTCAATAGGTGCGGGTACAGAAGCCCTATTACACCCCCCCTACACCTCCCTTACCCCTTCTGCCACGTATAGCTCAATAGATGTGGGTACAGAAGCTCTATCATACCCACTAACACCTCTCTGATCTCCCTTCAAAGAGTACCAGAGGTGGGTGAGACCACCAAACAGGAACCCTAGAACTCCTTTGAAGCCATTGTAAGGCCAGTAGAAGCCATGAAAAATTCGTTGTAAACGATTTTACATCATATGAATTTCGTTGTAAGGGGATTCTTTTACTATAGAATTGTATGGGACTGTTTTGGGACAATGTGATTTGTTGTAAACGAAAATTCGTTGTAACAGGATTCGTTGTAAAGAAATTTTACTGTACTAGGGACATCATGAATGCATTAGGAATGCACCATGATTACCTTAGCAACGTACCATGAATACCTTAGCAACGCACCATGAATACCTTAGCAATGCATCATGAATGCCTTATCAACACATCATGAATACCTTAGCGACACACCATGAATGCCTTCCATTCTATTATCATCACAGTACTAGGAATAGGGACATCATGAATATATTAGGAATGTGTCATGAATGCATTAGGAATGCATCATGAATACATCATGAATACCTTAGCAATGCATCATAATTACCTTGGCAACACACCATGAATACCTTAGCAATGCACCATGAATACCTTAGCAACACATCATGAATACCTTAGTAATGCATCATGAATGCCTTAGCAACGCATCATGAATGCCTTAGCAATGCATCGTGAATGCCTTAGCAACACATGGTGAATACTGTAGAAACACATCATGAATGGCTTAGCAATGCACCATGATTACCTTAGCAACACACCACGAATACCATAGCAACACATCATGAATACCATAGCAACACATCATGAATACCATAGCAACACATCATGAATGCCATAGCAACACATCATGAATGCCTTAGCAACGCATCATGAATACCTTAGCAACACATCATGAATACCATAGCAACACATCATGAATACCTTAGCAACACATCATGAATACCTTAGCAACACACCATAAATACCTTAGCAACATATCATGAATACCATAGCAACACATCATGAATGCCTTAGCAACGCATCATGAATACCTTAGCAACCCATCATGAATACCTTAGCAACGCATCATGAATACCATAGCAACACATCATTAATACCTGAGCAATGCATCACAAATACCTCAGCAACGCACTATGAATACCTTAGCAACGCACCACAAGTACCTTAGCAACGCACGAGGAATACCTTAGGAATGCACCACATATACCTTAGCAATTCACCACGAATACCTTAGCAATTCATTAAAAATACCTTACGATGCACCATGAATACCTTAGCAACGTATCACAAATTCATTGGCATATATATATATGAATTTGATTACCAACAAACAATCATATTTAAATAATAATCTATAATAACCGACTGGCATTACAGCTGTGCTGTACCTTCTTAGCTATCATAATATCTATCTTTAATTGAAATCTACAATAGTCCATATAGTCTTTGATCAAAATCTTTTAAAATTGATATCTTATCACACTGTCCCCTCGTAGCATTATTCACACCTGGGGGTGAGAATAAGATCTGTATTCATACCTCATGGAGGTGAAAATCAGGATCCTTATTCACAGGAGAGGGAGGTTTTGGAGAGCCATTAATTTCTTCTGTTAAAGTGCATGCCTCCCAGGCAACTCAAAGTGGTAACTTCTCACTTACTCATTCACATAAAACCATGATTTTACTATTATAAAGCTTTTGGACAAAGACATGTATGCGTAGCATTAAACCATAGCTTTCCATTTGGTATACATCTTCATGTTGTTATTTAAAGGTAAATGCCCAAAAATTGAAGATTAGTCTGAGGAGAGAGGAAATATCTGTTTGTCTGTTCCCTGTGAGTGCAGACTGAACAGCCTATTAGTTGTCGCCCAGCCTTTTGCTACATTCTAGACTACCATAATCTCTTGTGTATAAGGCGCATCTTATACGCAATGTTTTAGTTCTTCCTGGATCTACAAAGGGGACACCAAGACCATAGCTACACCTAGCTTTTTGAAATTTAAAAATGCATTCAGTAGAACAAAAGTTAAGAATTTTTTTTTTTTTTTTTTACATTTTCTAAAACTCTAGGTGCGTCTTAAAGGCAGGGGGCGCTATTGGCCACTAGCTGGTCTGGAGCTGGTCCCGGCGATGCACACTGATAAGATGGGACCAGCATGTCCCTGGAAGTGGTTGTTAACCAGGGACAAGGTACCCATCATGGTATGTGTTATCAGTGGGTTTTACCTCAACCAGCGAAATTCAAAATGGCGGCTCCACTAGGGCTCCATACTGAGTCCTATATACGCGGGAGATAACGGTACTATACCATTTTTTTTATTTCAGGAGAAGGAAGGGAGTGAACATATCAACCTGAAAGTAGCATCCCAAGATGGACATGTCGTTTATTTCAAGATAAAAAAGAACACCCCTCTACGGAAACTGATGGGAGCCTATTGCGAACGAGCAGTAAGTTTAATACACTTTAAAATCAGTCGATAGTGATACTGCATGTGTTAGAGGTGTGTCATCATCACTAGATAACTATTCAATTATTACTGGAGTATTTTTTTATGAGCAGACACGGTTATAGATACTGTACAACGAGGCCCATAAATCATCTTATCTGCTTGGCTATCCAACACTGGGCGGTACACATATCCATATCAGGAAAATTTGATTAATGGCGGTTAAGTCCTGGCCAATTACCCCCAAGCGGCCATCACATTCTTTTTCTTATGGTTCCTCATTTTTTTCCCTACTAAGTGCTTAGGAGTATTGGCTTATATTGATATTAGGGATAAATCACCAGATGGCAGAACCCCCCTGTAGAGTGTCCTAAGATATTCAATCCCACCAGCGTGATAGTAGGTCATTATCATAAAGTGTTTGATATGTACAATCGTGAGTTTCATGAACGTCACATTCAACCTGGGAAGCGTCTTATCAAAAACGCATGAACGGCATCATGGATGTATCAATAAATCTTAGATCAGCATCCGCATCACGATGGCCATGGTCTTGTCCTTCTTTTCTCCATGAAAGCCTTCAGGTTATGTGCCCTGCAAGCAACCACTAGCGTTTGTAGACTGCTTAAGGTGGGTCGCAACCATTGAAAATAGACCTACCGTAATCTCCTGCGTATAAGGCGCGTCTTATAGGCCAAACAAAATGCTGCTAAGTCTTATACGTGGGAGGTAAATTGCCTTGAGTTTTGGGTGCGCCTTATAGGGGGGTATTTTTTACTATAGAACAGTACTAAACTAACAAAAATCTGCCCTCAGAGGTGCGCCTTATACCTTATAACAGATCTCCCTGAGTTGGGGATGCGCCTTATAGGCGAGCTGCGCCTTATACGCGAGAGATTACGGTACTGCGCAGGTCCACACGCATACAGGTTATTGTTATCAGAATGAGACCATTTTTGGTATACTAATACTAATATAACCCTTCAATATCCACAGGAATTTCCGGGCATTTTTGATCAAAATTGAGCAATTTATGACAATTCGAAATGATGGTATCTTCACATCAGGATTTTTTCAGCATTCTCTGATATTCTTTTGTACTTTATAAATATAATCCTCACTTGCAAAAGTTTGTAGAGGTGGTAGGTTGCTCACACTGACCGAGGCATTATAACAAAACACTTTTATGCCAAGAAGTTATACGGTTTACCCATCACGCAGTGCTTTGAATATGGATTTTGGACAAATTTCCCAATTTCAAATGACCGAAACTGCAAAATTATGCACGGGACCCTATATCAAAAGTACATTGTACTCATATTTAAAAGCAAATTATCTTAACTACATTTTAGAACAGTTAAAGAAGAATCTAGTAGTTAGAAATAGCTAATCTAATCATTTTTGTTTTAAATTAATAAAAATTTATCCTTTTTTTGGTGGAACCATGAGGAATTTACCCAGAAGGCCATGAAATGGAAGTTCAAACAAAAATTCTCATTAAAAAAGGATATCAGAACTTTTATCATGCGAGTTCTCATATTTCTGTGTTTGTTGCTTATGTTAGAAAAACATTCTCAAAATTGACTCAACAATATTGTTATCTTCAGGTTAAAATGAAAATACTTATATTTTTCAAAATTAAATATTAAAAAATGTACCGTATTCTCCTGTGTAGAAGACACGCTGCGCGTATAGGACGCACCCCAAACTAAGCAGAAGCATTTTCACGTATAAGACACACCTCTTAGGGCTCAATTTTGTAAATTCAGTACATTTCGATAGTAAAAATGCCCCTCATATAAGACGCACCCCCAATTTCAGTACATCCTATAAGACCCCCCAGCATTTTGTTTGGCGTAGAGGACGCGTCTTATACGCGGGAGTTTACGGTAGTTCGGTACATTTGACCAAAAATAGAGGGACTTTGATTCAATGATAGCGACCCACCTTAAGTATTGAGGTAAATGTAGGGGTAGTTTTGGAGCCAGAAATCTGCGTGTCTAGGGCAGGCAGATTGCCAGCAGATCGACCAAAGCGGGGACCAGGGCCAGGGCCGTTGTCGGATATGTCGGTATGGGATGTTAAGAGTTGTGAAAACCACACACAGAAGTGAATCTTAGATCAGCATCCGCATCACGATGGCCACGGTCTTGTCGTTTTTTTCTCCATGAAAGCCTTCATAAAGATCTATAATGTAATGGCTTATCGAGAGTAAAGTTTGCACTTTGAAATGTTAATGACTCAAGTGTTATTTTTTAATTTACCTTTGAAAATTTCATATTTTGTAGGGGTTGAAGACGGCTAACGTGCGATTCAGATTTGATGGGCAACCCATGAGTGAATCTGACACACCTACACAGGTAAGTTGGTATAACGTCTTATCTTATTGATGACTGAATATAAATCATTTTATAGAGAATGCAATATTATGTATACCATAATGTTGGGATATCTGCGTTTTTAGCCACTCACCCCCGGTACTTTAAGTTTCAGAGAAAACTAGTTGAAGCACACCCCACTTATAACTTTATTTTATAAAATGGATTTCCTTTCTTTCCTTGTGTGCGGACATCAGCTTGGCATGGAGGATGGTGACTCTATAGATGTATTCCAACAACAAACGGGAGGATCATCATGATGCGTGACCGGATTCTACACACATAGGGCGATGACTGACGTAATACGTCAGCACTATGACGTCATTAACGTCAATGGTGTGACGTAATGACATTGTCATGAAAGAGACATCTGTGCTGATAACAAGTTGGCTTTTTGTGATGGCCCATAATAACTTGTACTTCTCTCTGGCTGCTTGAAGCATTGATTATGCAGTGGTGGATCTTAACAGTTTTCAATCAGTGAATGAAAAGGACTGTTGAGAAAAGACTAATCTGATAGACAACGAGTTCAAAAGGACTACGACCACTACCTACATGTAATGTACAGAAGATTACTATATCATGGACAGATTTTACTTCTATTGATTAGACCTGGTTTTTATATATTGTAGCCTATATTGATTGAGAACAGTATACCTTTTTAGTTATTGTGAATGGGGCAAATATTTAATATTTTCTTTTTAGATATAACTGATATTTGTCTATGCTGACGAAAAATAATCTCCAAACACAGTTATGCAAAGAAGATTAGCTTGAAATTTGCAATCAGTCGGATGTGACATCTTAAGGTCCCAGTCAAGATAGTAAAAATAACGTTAAAGATGGGCAACTGGGCTAGGTCGCCATGGAAGAAAAAGTATGTAGGTGTTATATTTTAAACCTTAGCTAGTGCTTTACTGTATATAGCGGACAGAGATTATGCTTAGCGTTCATATGCTGTTAGTGTGTTCAGAGTTGTATGTGTATTAAGACCATATCTTAACAGGTACCGGTATCATAGATGATAAATACGTTACTCTGCAAGGGAAGATCTGAGGTGACATTTTCTATTAAAACCGTGATTATCATCATTCCATGTCTTAAATGTTAAAAGAAGAAGAAATGATTAGATTGGATATCATGTAAAAAATGACGGCTTGGTGTGTTTTTATACAAAGAGAGATGTGAATGTGAGAAAATGCAAAGATTGTGAATGTACCACTGATTCCATATTAAAAAGCACATAACCCTACCACCAAAATATTTTCAGGGTCAAAATAATTGGGGTGAAAAAGTCACTAGTTTATTAACACCAATGAGCATTATCATAGATTATAAAGAAAAAACCTCTCTTCTGTGTATTCTATGATATTACGCATTACGTATTATTGGATATGTACCCTTGCACTATTGCATATCGAGGTAGAACCAACCAGGTACAAAAGGGTCACACGGCAGGTGACTGAACTCTACAGAAATCAAAATAAAACATTATTATGGTATTAAGGAACTGTGTGAACTTCTTTGTGTGTATTTAAGTTTCTGAGCAACCACCATGAACGAGTTAGACTTGCCATTGATTAATGGTTTCAATTCAAGAGAAATGAACTAAGATTTTGAAAGATGCACTTTACACTCATGCATCCTGACGATCCTTTGGGAGTGTAATAAAAATGCTTTTGGTTCACTTGATGCACTAATGCATTATGACGGCGCTTTGGTGGGTAGATTGATTGCAGGCTGCATCAGTTCTCTTTTGTGGGTGAATGCTTGTTTCCATGCATTGTTAAGTTGATGCATCAAGGCATGATGGATGCAGGTATCATGGATTGATTCAATGCATATTCTGGGTAGATTTTGATAATGATTTGATATTTTGTGCATCAATGGAACATGCAATGTGTGATACATTATGCATAAGTCAGTGCATCTATATATGTGACGCATGAATTCTGGCTAGAAATTGATAGGGATTACATGCACTGCATGCTTCCTGATGCATGTGTAATGCACCAACTATAGTCCATCCCCGAGCATTTGTCACCTGAATGTAACATGAATACAAATTATAGTCCATCCATGACTACATCTCACCTTATTGCAATATGACTACAAACTTAATTCCATCCTCGACCAGTTTCCACCTGTATCAGGGATGGAAGTCTTCAGGGATTTCCCTGATTTCAAGGATTTTCATGTTGCAAAGCGCTATACATTCCTATACAAAACCTGTATTTGGGGGGTTCTTTTTTAGCACTTCAGGGATTTTTATGCTCAGCCACTTTCATCCCTGAAGTGGCAGGGGCGGATTCAAGGGGGGGGGGCCGACGCCTTAAGAGGCGCCAAATCAGTGAATTCTCAGCTACATTCCAGTTTTACCTCGGGAATACCTCGGGTATTTCCGTAACCGATGAGATACGAACGAGGGCGGTCACGTGACGACAGTTTGGATCGAGAGTCCTTTTTGGCAGAGAGTTTGAAACTTTCAGGTGAGTTTTTGTTGTTTTTTCACCTTTTTACTGCCCTTTTTTGGGCAGTTTTTGCCCTATTCAAGGATTTTTGTTCTTGTTTTGCTTCTAGCCAAGGTTACGCCGCTGGGGTACCTTTTTAGCACTAGAAAATAAAGTTTTTCTCTCAAAGATGGTCGGCGGGCCGTAGAGAGAGTTTACATTTTTACAAATTCCTGGAGGAATTCCGCTGGAATTCTCTCGTTACAGGAATCTTACAGGGGTTTTTGAGCATTCCCTGATGTTGGCACTCTGTTTGCCTTCAGTATGCCCCTTTTTCGGGCAGTTTTGGTCGTTAGCGATCGAAAAATTCTCCGTTGGGGCTCGCCGAGCACCAGCGCCGGAGTTTCGCTGTTACCGCTAAGCGGGTCTACTCCAGGTACATATTCTAGTCCTGCTCTAAGTACATACCGCTCGGCGAGTTTCGCCGATACCGCTAGGCAGGTCTACTCCAGGTACATGATCTAGTCCTGCTCTTAGTACATACCGCTCGGCGAGTTTCGCCGATACCGCTAGGCGGGTCTGCTCCAGGTACATGTGTTCTAGTCCTGCTCTAAGTACATAGCGCTCGGCGAGTTTCGCCGTTGTATTACCGCTAAGCGGGTCTACTCCAGGTACATGTCTATCGTCCTGCTCTAAGTACACCGCGAATGTCACTAGCCTATAATCTTTTATTTCTGTTTTTTTTTTTTTTTTTTCCAGGATGGCAAGTACATTACAGTCCAGTCCCACTGCTGTGCAGAAGGGGAAGAAATCACATAAGAACTCTAGTTCAAGTTCCAGCTCTGCTAGATCTTCATCTAGGCATTCTAAGGATAAGGGTGCTGAGAAAGACACTGTGAGTTCAGTAGACTCTGAGAAGGAGCCTGAAGTTCAAGCTACTGAGACTCCCAGTGCTCCTGTGCTGTTGGTCCAGCAGCCACCTCAAAGATGGGCTCCTCCGATGCCCTACTACCAACAGAGTTATGATTACTATCAGGACCCTTATCAGCCGATGGATTATGCCTATGGTATGGATCACATGGCCTACCAGTGTGAACCAGTAGAGGAGGAAGGTCAGGGTTATGCGGTTCTAGGCCCACATGGACGGGCACATGCGTTGTCAGTAGTTGATGATGAGGAAGTGGCTTCTGTGCAAGGTGATTTTGAGGCAAAGTCGTCAAAGGCTAAGCCACCTCCAATTGACCATCTCAAGGGGCTAACTGGAAGCCTAGCTGAGAGTATCCAGTCCTACAGATGGGAAAAAGCGGAACTAACCAAGGAAGGCCCCACCGTACATGAAGCCCTCTCCGATGCCATCAATTCCTATTTTGAAGAGACTTATATTGCCCAGGACTTAGAGAAAGCGGCTAAAGAATTTCCTAGGCCTTCAAATGTGCAGAGACTGGTAACACCTAAGTTAGAGGAAGCAATTTTCAACTCTGAGGCACTTTCCAAGAATGCAGCAGTGCGTATGCTGGATGTATCTCTTCAGACCCTGCAGAAAGGGGTGGTCTCGGCCATTGCAGCTATGGCACCGTTAGGCTCGATGATGTTGGAGAAAGGGCCCGTGGACCAACAACTGGATGCCTTTGGAAGGGATTTCAATAAGGCAACCAGACTACTGGTCACTGTGTGCAATGGGCTATCGGTAAAGAGGAGGGACTTACTAAAACCTTTCCTTGCTAAGCCCTATGCTAAGGCGCTCGTTAAGACCAACATTGATGGGGACCCACAATGGCTTTTTGGGGGCAACCTGGAGGCTCGTATTAAACAAGCTGAGGAGGACAAGAAGATCTCAAGACAAGGTTCTAGCGTCCAAACGCCCAGGGCCTCAGGATTCTCATTCCCAGTCTAAGAGGCAGAAGGTCATGGGCACAGCACCTGCTCAAGCCTGGGGACCTAGGCACCCTTATGGACAGAACCACTACTATGTCCAGGGCCCTAGGGGCCGCTACCCTGCTCCGCGCCATCAATACGCTCAGCCGAGATTTCAAGTGGCTCATGGCTACAGGCAGACTTACTCTCAGAATTACCAGACACAAGGCCAGGGTTACCGCTTCAAAGCACCTCGTCCGCAGGGCCAAGGTCAGCAGCAGCAAGCCCAACGGGGTTTTTCCAAGAAGGGGCCCAAGTAGGACAGGTGAGTCCCTTCCCACTACATAACACTGTCCAATCCTTTCAAGGGGGTAACATTCTGAAGTGTGCTGATGCTTGGTTTAAACTCACCAAGGACCCTTGGATCTTAGCCATGTCTCAGGGTGTCACCATTGACTTTAATGCCTTACCATCCCAGGACTGGGTGCCTCCTCCATATAAACTTGATCCGGTAGAGGTGGCCTTTATGGATGAGGAAGTAGATAAAATGGTAGCTAAGGGTATTATTGAGTTTGCAGTACATGAACAGGGCGAATTCACGGGCCTCCCCAGCCCCAGGCCATCTTTAAAAGGGGTCTATGTCTTGCTTTTCTATCCTCTCTGAGTGTGGGTGGTGTCCATATGCGCGGGCACTGGCACATATTTGTTCCTTGAATCTCCACTTTCCTGTCCCCTCTTTCTTACATGTGTCTGGTGTCCATATGCACGGGCACAGGCACATGTATTCCTTTGTGACGTGATGTCTAATGTACTTTTTCCGCCATGAATATGACCTTAGCTGTCGGCTTGGCGTTAAACAACCATTACTCACTCACTCACTCACAGGGCGAATTCATCTCCAATGTTTTCCTGCGTCCCAAGCCCAATGGGGATTACAGGCTTATATTGGATTTGACAGATATGAACAAGCAGGTCATATATGAGCTTTTTAAGATGGCCTCCCTACAAACTGCTGTGGACCTTGTCACCCCTAATTGTTTTATGGGGAGTGTAGATTTAAAGGATGCCTATTACTCTATTCCTGTACGAGAAGATTATCGTAAATTTCTGAAGTTCAGGTGGAATGGGGTCCTCTACCAGTTTGTAGGGATGCCAAATGGTCTTTCATGTGCACCAAGAGTATTCACTAAGTTGCTCACTCCCCCCTTCGCAAAGCTAAGGGAGGAGGGACACATCTGTTTCCCCTACATTGACGATTCTTTTATTATGCATGAGTCAAAAGAAGGTTGTGAGCAATCTATCAGAAGAGTTTGTGAAACCCTGGATGGGTTAGGCTTTGTAATTCACCCAGATAAGTCAGCCTTTGTAGCCTCGCAAAGGGTGATCTTCTTGGGTTTTTGGATTGACTCTGTGGATATGTCTATATATCCAACTCAGGAGAAGGTAGACAAATTCATGTCAGATTCCTACTTGCTGCTGGGGAAAGTCAAGCCAAAAATCAGGGAGGTTGCATCTCTCATAGGTCTTATGGTAGCTTACTCGGCAGGAGTTCAATATGGGCCTGCACATATTAAAGGACTTGAGAAATGCAAGAATGAGTGGTTAGCCTACCGAAAAGGGAATTTTGATGCAAAAAGGGTACTTTCCAAGGATGCTATACAGGACATACTATGGTGGCAAGCCAGCATACCAACTGCTAAGAAGGCACTGGATGTAGGTCCACCAGAGTTTGAATTGTATACGGATGCATCGGATGACGGCTGGGGTGCACACAGGGGGAACGTCAGAACTAATGGCAGATGGCTTTCCTCTGAGGTGGACTTCCACACCAACATCCACGAGACCATGGCAATAGAATATGGGCTAAAATTGTTGTGTAAAGTGAGAGGGGCTCATATTAGGGTCATGACAGATAATACCACGGCACTTGCATATGTGAGACATATGGGAGGGCTGCAGTCTCCAATGTGTAACCTGGTATCAAGAAACATCTGGAACTGGTGTGAGTCTAGAGGGATCTGGTTGACAGCGGCTCATATGCCGGGAGTGGATAATGTCATCGCTGATCATGAGTCACGCCATTTCCAAGATGAGACTGAGTGGGAGATAAATGACTCAATTTTTGAAATCATTTGTGAAAGGTTTGGGAGGCCTCAGGTGGACATGTTCGCCTCTAGAACAAATTGTAAAGTTCAATGTTTTGTGTCACGTAGGCCAGAACCAGAAGCATGGAAAGTTGACTGTTTCTCATTCACATGGCCTAATAAGCTCTTATATTGTTTTCCTCCGTTCAGCATTGCAGGCCGAGTGCTTCAACGCATATTGAGGGCAGGGGCAAGGGCAATCCTCGTGATGCCGGATTGGGAGAGTCAACCCTGGAAGGCAAAAGCCCACATGTATGCGGTGGACTACGTACGGTTCCGCAAGAGAAAAAACAACCTACTACCTCATGGGGCCCCTACAAGCCTACAGTTCATAGGAAGTCTACCAATTATAGCTTTCCTTTTCTGAGGCGACGCCTCCAAAAGGAAGGGTATGACAAGGCTTCCATTGACCTTATGATAAAAGCTTGGAGACCATCTACAAGGAAACTTTATACGACTTACACAAACAAATGGATAGTTTTCTGTGTTGAACGGGGTTATAACTGGATGAAGGGCACTATGCCACAAGTGTGTAAATTAATGAGAACTTTGTATGACTCGGGAGTAGGTCACGGAGTTATGAATGTGGCACGATGTGCTTTGGGAACCCTGTTACCACAGGTAGATGGGGCGCCTATTGGGCAACATCCAAACATTTGCCATATGGTGAAGGGTACATACGAAGATAGACCTAGTGGACCAAGGTTTTGGGACGTTACAAAGGTATTCAAGTTGTTCAAAAGTTGGGGGGATAACAGTTCTTTGTCACTTAAGAAGTTATCATTGAAACTAGCTGTCTTAATTTTGCTTGTCACATCTCAAAGAGGGCAGACAATCTTAGCGTTAAGGACAGATGAACTGTCTTGGGAAGACAGGAATGCTGTCTTCAGACTCAGTACTCTGTTAAAGTCTAACAGAGTGGGTGACCCTTTAAACACTGTGGTCTTGAGACCCTACATACTAAATGAAAAGCTCTGTGTGGTCAGCACCCTCAAGGCATATCTCACTAGGAGGCAAAAGGTCCGTGAAAAGTCTGAACGACTTAGGAGGAAGCTGAACCTTCCACCTCTTAAAAATCCACTGCAGCTCCTTATGAGTTACATTTCGCCTCATGACGGAATCAGTAGGGATACCCTGGCCAGGTGGACCATTGCCACTCTAGACATGGCTGAGATTGACACTTCACGTTGGAAGGCCCACTCTACTCGGGGGGCCTCAGCTTCAGCTTCCACCAAGGTAGGATCCTGCTTAAATGCCGTAATGTGCCTGGCAGGGTGGAAGTCAGCTGACTCATATCGGAAATTCTACAACAAGCCCATCGAGATTGATACAGAGCATGTAGCTACAAACTTGCTGAGACTAGCAGATTAGATTTGTTGAACATTCAAGTGTATGGATTATCTGGTGTAGTAATTGCATTGGTTGGTTTTTTGACTACTCCAGATAACTAGTGTACTGTGCTTTAACCAAGTTGGTGATGATAAAGGTCAGAAAATTAAAGGTGTTGAATTGATTCTGTATTGGTCTTGGTCAATTATTAAATTAATAATAATTGAGAATTATTGATAATAGCCAAAAATCTTTATGACTAGAAAAACACATTCGCTTTCAACATCTCATCGGTTACGGAAATACCCGAGGTATTCCCGAGGTAAAATTTTGGAATTTTGGGAAACTTACCGTATGGTACCGGAGGGAAGTTGAAGTAAAACTTCTTATTTTACCGAGGGAATACGGGTATTGGAGGAACAGATGCCCTTCCCACCCTACCAGTATTCTTTCAAGGTTATTATTATAATATATAAAAAATTGAAATGTCTAATCTGGTTGTTTCCAGAAAAGTGTGTGTGTTTTTCTACTCATAGATTTTAGGTTTTCAAGTCTGTCGTCACGTGACCGCCCTCGTTCGTATCTCATCTGTTCCTCCAATACCCCGTATTCCCTCGGTAAAATAAGAAGTTTTACTTCAACTTCCCTACGGTAAGTTTCCCAAAATTCCAAAATTTTTACGGTTTTCATATCGGACTATTATTGGAAGAGGCTCTAGCCTCTTCCATTGCATTCACATGGGAGGTCGATTGCACATGGAATCGGACAGTCCAACTACCCTTGAGTCGACCATTACTCTTGTAGCACTAAATAGTACTGAATAACTGCTGATAGATGATCGAGTTATGGCAGTTTACCCAGCCTGTACACTGTCCAGTCCGCATGCACCAATCCAACCCGCCCTCCCCACTCAGAACTCGCCTAGAGCTGCTTAATGATAGCCTGTACACTGCCCAGTCAGCATGCACCAATCCAACCCGCCCTCCCCACTCAGAACTCGCCTAGAGCTACGTGATGATAGCCTGTACACTGTCCAGTCAACATGCACCAATCCAACCCACCCTCTTCACTCAGAACTCGCCTAGAGCTACGTAATGATAGCCTGTACACTGTTCAGTCAACATGCACCAATTCAACCTGCCCTCCCCACTCAGAACTCACCTAGAGCTACCTAATGATAGCCTGTACACTGTCCAGTCAACATGCACCAATCCAACCCGCCCTCTTCACTCAGAACTCGCCTAGAGCTGCGTAATGATAACCTGTACACTGCCCAGTCAACAAGCACCAATCCAACCAGCCCTTTTCACTCAGAACTCGCCTAGAGTTACGTAATGATAGCCTGTACACTGTTCAGTCAACATGCATCAATTCAACCCGCCCTCCCCCCTCAGAACTCCGCCTAGAGCTGCATAATGATAGCTTGTACACTGTCCAGTCAACATGCACCAATCCAACCCACCCTCCCCACTCAGAACTCGCCTTGGGCTACGTGATGATATAGCCTGTACACTGTCCATTCAACATGCACCAATTCAACCCGCCCTCACCTCTGTAATAGATTAAATTATCGATAACTTTGTTCCTATTGTGCAGATTTGAAAACAAAGACTGCCATCCCCACTCAGCACTCGCCTAGAGCTGCGTAATGATAGCCTGTACACTGTCCAGTCAACATGCACCAATCCAACCCGCCCTCTTCACTCAGAACTCGCCTAGAGCTACGTAATGATAGCCTGTACACTGTCCAGTCAACATGCATCAATTCAACCCGCCCTCCCCCCTCAGAACTCCGCCTAGAGCTGCATAATGATAGCCTGTACACTGTCCAGTCAACATGCACCAATCCAACCCACCCTCCCCACTCAGAACTCGCCTTGGGCTACGTGATGATATAGCCTGTACACTGTCCATTCAACATGCACCAATTCAACCCGCCCTCACCTCTGTAATAGATTAAATTATCGATAACTTTGTTCCTTTTGTGCAGATTTGAAAACAAAGACTGCCATGACGTTCACCAGCTCGAGCTTCCCTTAATCTATAGGTCACACTATGGGAAACTCCTATTATTAAGAGAGTTATGATTTTTTTTTTGTAAAACTGCCAGTTCTTGGACCTCTCTGCCAGTGCCTGGGCTGGTGTCTGCCCCCACATCCCAAAAATCCCTTTATTTCGATCCATTCCTGCCCTTTTTCGCCAGTGACACTTAAAACAGATAGTTTTGGCTGGAGGTAGGGCGCTCCCACACCCTGGATAGTGCACAGGTGGACCGGCTGGGGACAAAAAGGCTTCTGGTCAAAAAAATTATTTCGCTTATTCTTTTTCGAAACGGATTTTTTAGGGGGGCATGTTTTTCAGGGGGACGAGACACCCCACATTCATACTGAACACTCCGTATCCGCGCATATTATTTGCATAATTAGCATAATTATGCAGTGTCCTGGTATTTTTTTAATATATATATATATATATATATATATATATATATATATATATATATAGATATGTGCCATTGCTCCCTTATAGAATTCATATGCTTGCAAGGATAAACTCCTGACACCTAGTGACTAAGTATTGACATTAAAAAGATTAATGGTATTTTATTCATTTGTGCATCATGCCCAGATTGGCATGATGCATTCACATTTTTTCAGTTATTAGTCAAATATGTCAGAAATAATGCACGATTTGTCAGCATTTAGTCAATATATGTTAGTAATTACTCATTATTTGCCAGCAATTACCGTAATCTCCCGCGTATAAGACGCACCTCACATATAAGACGCACCCTGAGTTAAAGAAAACCCTGTAAGGCTCATCTAGGGGAGAATTTTCGAAGGTTTAGTACTGTTCTATAGTAAAAATACCTTGCATATAAGACGCACCCAGACTTTGGGATGGCTATACAAGGTGCTGGGAGCTTCTGATTCACGTATAACACGCGCGTCTTATACACGGGAGATTACAGTAGTCAATATATGTCCGTATTTACTCACTATTTGTCAGCAATCATTCAATATATGCCAGTACTTAGTCATTATATAAGAACACTTAGTCCATATATGTCAGTAATTACTCACAATTTGTCAAATATTAGTCAATATATGTCTAATTACTCGCCATTTATCAGCAATTAGTCAATATATATTAGTAATTACTCACTATTTGTCAGTAATTGGTCAATATATATCTGTATTTACTCAATTTGTCAGCAATTAATCAATATATGTGAGAACTTAGTCACTCTATATCAGCAATTAGTCAATACATGATAATAGTTACTTACATTTTATCAGCATTTACCGTAATCTCCCGTGTGTAAGACGCAGTGCGGGTATAAGACGCACCCCTAACTTGCCAATGGCTGTTTTGCGTATAAGACACACCTCTTCAGGCTGAATTTTGTAAGATTAGTACATTTCTTTAGTAAAAATACCCCACGTATAAGATACACCCCAAACTCAAGGCAATTTACCTCCCACGTATAAGACCCAGCAGCATTTTGTTTTGCGTATAAGACGCGTCTTATACGCGGGAGATTACGATAGTCAATATATGTTAGTAATTGCTCACTATTGACTAATATCTGACAAATTGTGAGTAAATACTGACATATATTGACTAAGTGTTGTTTTATAATGACTAAGTACTGGCATATATTGACTGATTGCTGACAAATAGTGAGTAATTACTGACATATATTGACTAATTGCTGACAAATAATGAGTAATTACTTAGAGAATAGACAATGATCTACACATCAAGACTGTCTGTTGTCCTATAATGCACGAATGCATCTGAGTGCATTATAAAATGTCTTTATAAAATGTTGTACATTTCATTTCAATCACTTAAGTACCCAATTAAGGTATGTCTAGACCCTTGATTTGTTTACAGCTATGGTGACCTTGCTCAGGTGTGCACTACACTCCTATAATGCACTCAAGGTCACTTCTATCATGCAGCAGAGCACTGCCAGACATTTTATAATAACATATATTGACTAATTGCTGACAAATAATGAGTAATTATTAACATATATTGACTAATTGCTGACAAATAGTCCATACACAGTGACATATTTTGAAAAAAGTGTCACAGGTGAAGGACTCAGTCCTAAAGAACAGGCCTCAATTTCATGTCAAATGACATATTTTCTAGGGTGGACCGACAAATATACCGGTATATATATATTGACTAATTGCTGACAAAGAGTGAGTAATTATCGACATATATTGACTAATTTCTGATAAATAGTGAGTAATTACTGATATAATATTGACTGTTATATAGTGACTAAGTACTAACATATATTGATATATTTTGACTAATCACTGACAAATTAGTCAAAATATATCAGTAATTACTCACTATTTGTCAGCAATTAGTCCATATATGTCAGTACTTACTCACTATATATCAGCAATTAGTCAAAACATGTCAGTATTTACTCAGAATTCATCAGCAATTAGTCAATATATTTCAGTATTTACTCGCATTTTAATGAATAAATGTTAGTAATTACTCACTAGCAATTGGTCAATATATGTTAGAAATTTCTCACTATTTGTCAGCAGTTAGTCAATATATGTTAGTACTTAGTCACTATATAACAGCAATTAGTCAATATACATCACTAATTACTCACTTTATCAGCAATTAGTCAATATATGTCAGTAATAACTCACTATTTATCAGAAATTAATCAATATATGTCAATAATTACTCACTCTTTGTCAGCAATTAGTCATAATATGTCAGTAATTAGTCACTATTTGTTAGCACTTAGTCAAAACATGTCACTACTTAGTCACTATTTGTCAGCAATTAGCCACAATATATCAATACTTAGTCACTATTTGTTAGTAAAAAGTCAAAATATATCAGTAGCTCCATACTATCACTGACCGCTTGTCAATTGACAGTTGACATTTGACATTGAAGCCTCTTCCTTAGGACTGAGTCCTTCACCTGTGACAATTTTAAGGATTCTGCAGCTTAAAACATAAAAGAAAGTTATATTGCATTAGGCAGGGTATATGATACCATGGGCATGGATAGAGTATGTGAGCTTGGAGGCTGAGGCAGGCTGGGACACCCCCTTGCTGTGTGGAAGTAGTGGAAATGGGGGGGAGGGGGAGTTTTAAGAGAGGATTCAGAAATTGAAAATAAGTGGCCCTACAAGATAATAAGGGATCCAGATAGGGATATGAGAAGAGGGAGAGGGGGCTCGATTTTTTTTCAAACAAATTCATGAGACAAAGTGCATTTCCAAATGAGTTTGAATGGTTATTCATGTTTGTCCATGTTTGTGGAACCCTAAGAATCTACTAAAATGCACCTCTAGATTTCAAAATTATCATGCCCCCACAGGAAGTTTTTTAAATCGAGAGGGGTTTACTTAGGGATGTCACTGACATCCCATTTTTGTCGATTCCGATTATCACGGTTTTTGGAACATTCGTTCTATTGACCCTAAAACAGCCAGAAAGTTGAATGTAGGAGCCTATGTATGTGTGTGTATGGGGAGAGGGGCCTATGGTGGGGAGAGGTAAGTTGCACCACCACCCCCTCCCAAAAAAAAAATATCATTTTTTCAATTAAAATTTCTAGGGAACTTTTAGTAATACAATCCTATTTTAGGCTACGTTTATGCATTAGTTGTTGAGGATTTTCTATTTTAGTTGTTGAGGCTATTTCCCTAAAACCAATGTGAGAATATCTCGTTGTATTAGTGACACTGTAAGCTTTAATTTGATACCAAACATGCCTATACATGTCACAAGATATTATATGTTTCAGTGAACAATTTTCATATCTTCTACATAAAACACACACACACATAATTATATATATATATATATATATATATATATATATATATATAAATATATATGTATGTATGTATGTATGTATATATATATATATATATATATATGTGCGTGTATATATATATATGTAATGGTTCGAGTTCTTATATAACTTCGGTTAAGTTTGAGATATATTAATATCAAGTAAAACCAGACAAGTTAGCTCGGGTTAGTGCAACCGGCACATGTTTATTCATGAATCATATGACTTCGAAGTGGTGCTACAAGGATAGCTCGGTGCTCTACAGGTGTTGCTCTAGCCGTAGCCAGAAGCCAACTGAACTCCCTACGCGGTCCCAGGTAGGGACTGGAGCAGCGACGACCAGTGCTGCCACCACCCCATAATGGCCAGAGATCAAAGCGACCTCTGGTCCTACCGGTGGTAACCGCACCGACTGACCTGCCCTCTCGAACAGGGAGCTAGAACCATATAAGACGCTCCACGAGCCCCTTCACTACCCCCCTCGGCTATGACTAGGGTAGAAAACACGTAGGAAATAGTCTATGAACTACAATAGGGCTCGAGGTAAGTATTTATACAATGATGTAGTGGAGCGAAATGTACATAAATTATGTAACACTATGAAGTTAACAAACCTTAGTAGTAAATATACTACTTTGAAGTGAGATATAGTTTAAACTTCAAGGGTAAGTATAGTTTAAACATGTTACAAGTACCTGGTTTTAAATAAGCCTTATGTTGTTACAATACCTATACACACTTTTACCTGAAAAAGAAAAGTTCAGAACTCACATATGAGTTACTTTTTTTAGATTCTTTTTGTCAGTTTGTCGAACTGATTTTAGTTATATAATGATACTAAAAAATAAAGTTTCTATTTACACTCTAATCTAACTATGTTTAATATTTGAACATGGACGGTGGATGTCTAGGTGACTTAGGGGTATGTTAACATAGTACCATTTTGAGATACCAATTTCTTGAGTTGGTTTACAGATCAAAGGTAGATAATAATGTAGTTCAATGTTATACACATATATTATATTATGAGATCAACTCATTTATGCGTAGTTAAATAGTAGTAGTCACTTTTCGGGGTAATTAAACATAGAAATATAGATATAATGAGATGTGGGCAAGTTCGAACTTATCTTCTATATAGTAAATATGTAATAATGTTATATTTTAAGATAGCCCACCAGTGTAGTGGGTTTATCTGTACAATGATAGTTAGACTTCAAGTGTCTTCGTATTCATATCACTGCTTGTCTGCAGATCCATTCTACGGGTAGGTTGAACTTGACAAACCACGTCGCTGTTATGTTGTGCCCTTAGCAGTGGCCTTAGTTGTGATCCGCTCAGTCTCTCTTTGCTGTATTTCATGAAGGCATTCGAATACGCCTTCGGTCATACTGTGAAGATAGGTCACACTCTGATTAGGTGCTGTCTTGACAGGCTTCAAACACTTCCTACTGGATGTTGATGGACTGTTTGCATTGTTCTTTGATATATTCATCTGGATCATTGACATCCAGGTCGGAAGTAGTTCGGACCCTATGAAAAATACATCGCCAGTACGTTCCAGCAGATGACGGTGGTGGAGGTGTAGGAGAACCCTCCTCACCACTAACATAGCCGGACTGTGCAGAGCTCGTGGTTACAGTGCTCGGAGTTGGGCTGGTACATGTGGCAGCTGGCGTGGCACCTACCCCACCTTGAACAGGTAGTGGTTTGTTCAGATCTCTCATGGTTACCTCCCTTCCAGGACCTTTTGCAGTCAGTGCTGGGTTCGAAGGTGGACCCATTGATCCTTGAACCTTCCCTCCAGCAGACAGTACCTGCGACTCCTTACCAGGGGTCACGACTGTCTGAAGGGCAGGAAAATCATCTTTACTCTTGTCTCCTCTGACGATTTGTGCGATGGTATGCACGTTCGGAGTCGTATCAATTGTCATTCCGATCAATGTTCGTCATTCCGATCAATGTTTTCCAACAGTTGTCGGTTCATTTCGTCAAGGGACTTGTCCTTGTCTCCATTTCCATTGGTGTCGATCTCCATGTCGGAGATTTTACCTTCTTCAGTTACCTCGAAGGCTGGAACTGGTGGGGGAGCCTGTACTTTCTTCAGGGTCGTAGACTTCGAAGAGGCACTGGGTACCCTGTGTTCAGGTGAGGTCGATTTTACAGGTTTAGAACCTGATCGATTCCAAGATCGAGAAGACCTGGTGGATGCACCAGAGTCCTCACTGTCCGAATCCTCTTTAACCTCCTTCTTCGAGAGTCTTTTTCGAGAGTTCCGTCTCTTTCGAGAGTTCCGTCCCTCCAAAAACTTCCTTCTGATCTTTCTCCTTCTTGAGTTTCTCGATGTTCTTTCTCAAGTCGGTTTTCTTCTTTAGGAGAGCTTTCCTCTCCTTCTCCATCTCAGCCTGTTTCTTTTCAAGGTACTCAAGGGTTTCCTCGACAGAGTCAGGGCGAATGGCATCAGGGACTGCCTTGGTGTCGGTGTCTTCTCTGGTAGACTCCTTGGCCATTCTGGTGTCCTCCTTCATCAGTTCTTCATCCTCCAACAGTTTGTCTTCGGATTCTCGAACTGGTGAAATAGCCACACAAAACACATAGGAGCGTTCCCGATCACGAATTGGAGGTTGGCTCTGCCCCCAGCGGTATATGCTTGACAGTCTTTCATCTATGGGAACTAGTCCATAGATCAGTGGTGTCTCGAGGGACATTCGAATTTGCTCGTCCTCAGCGATATCGTTGACTACCTGAGTCCGTCAGAGCCACACATGGCCTCAGCTAGGCTGAAGTAGTCACACCAGTATGTGTCTCTAGCAATGTCGTCAATTTGGTTGTCTGAGACGCCCTTGACTAATCTCATCTGTAAATCCATGGAGATACTGTCTGGTGGCAGACCCTTACCCACAAGCATCCGAGGAGAGATCCAGCGGTCCTTGCCCGAAGCGGTACAAATGTACCCCTTTGTCATATCTATCCATCCTCTCAGTGTTGTCTCTAGTCCGGAGACAGTGACTGGCACTTCGAGAATGGCGTCGGCCGATTTGGGGATGACTACCTCCACTCTAGAGTCGGTTCCTACATTCAACAGAACTTCGGAACGGTGACTTGGTCCTTTGGGAGTCGGTGGTGCTGGTGTAGAACCATCGGTTGTTGTCGATGTGGCAATGACCTCTGGAGTGTCCATTGCTTCCTCAGATTCGGTGGCTGGGACAGGGTGTCCCCCGGGGTCAGTGTTTAAGATCACCGTAACCTGACTCTGGGCCATTGTAGAAGCCCAAGAGCAGTCAGTCCTTTCATACTCTACTTCGAATAGTATTCAATACACCGCCTCAGTCAAGAATTGGTTTTAAACTCAGTGGAGACACCCACCAGACAAAAGCATGTCTGTTTCTAATAGATCGGGACACATGCTATGGGAGAAAATGGATGCACAACAACTCTCAGCGCTTTGTTACGCATGCGCACGGGGCCTGCGCCACTCCAGTTTTTAACTGGCACGCCACCTTTCCCGCCGTGGCAAAAACTGATACTACGTCGAGCAGCGCCCGTTGTAGTTAGAGAATTTTTCTCTCCGTTTGGTCGTTGCGTTGGTGTGTACCTACGCTGTTCATATCATCGGGAGTTCAACAGAAACACATGCAGTATTTTACGTGCATGTCAGCTTAGCTGTCTGTCACTCACAGGAACCATGAATGGGGTACTTCGGTGCATCGGACCCTACTTTGAGTCGGTTTCAAAGTATCTCAACTTCCATTAACAAATAACATTACACAATACAGGACATTTACACTCGTTGTGTACCAGGACTTAAGTAACGACAGACCTTAGGGCAAGTCATGGGCTGCGTCTCTCCCCTATTCGATATTTCAACCCACAAGTCCGAGGTGGTTTATCGGAAGATACCAGCGTCCTCTTCCTACCTCTACTCCTGTGTCCTGGCAAGACATTTTCCTTGTGATCGAATTTTAGATTCACATCAGTTCTCTTAGATTTTTTCTTCGAAAGGTTTCTCGTTCCAGTCTTCTTAGACTTTTGTTTTTTCAATTTTACCACTCCAGGCGATGTCTTTAAACATTCTTGTTTCATAAGGATCTCATCTTTTTCTCTGTTCCATTTGTCCGACAGTTCCTTACATTCAGCATTGGCAGCTTCCCTGCCTCTTCATCGTCGTAGTCTACAGACGTTTGATTTATTAATTCTACCCGTTGGTAAACTTCATATATTAACGGTGGATTCCGAAATGATCTTCGTCACTACATGAGGAACAATTTCTTAGCTGATAAGGGTTCGTGAATTTGAAATACCCTATCACCAATATTAAAATGTTGATGCTTTGAATTAGTGTCATTTTTCTGCCATCGAGCATTCTTCATTAATTCAATTCGAACTAGCTCATAAGCTCGTTTGAAGTGATCTCTTAATGATTCTACAAACAATATGGTGCATGGGGCTTCTGGCTCGAAAAGGCTGTTTTTTCCATGTCTTCGGGTTTTATTCCAATTTGCCAATATCCGGACTGTAAGTCCAGGGTGCAGAAATATTTGTTCCCCCCGAGGGAGTCCATAGTTTCATCAATCCTAGGTAAAGGATAAGAATTCTTCTTAGTTAAACCGTTAAGCTTTCGATAATCCACACAGAACCTTATGGTTTCGTCTTTCTTCGTAGTCATAGACTAGACCATGGGCTGGTACTGGGTACTATAACCCCCTGCTTCAATTGATTGAGGATTTGCTTCTCCGCTTCGAGTTTCTTTTTCAGAGGCAACCTCCGATATGGAATCTTAAAAGATTTAGCATCCCCAGTCTCAATGCCATGTAGAACTCTATCAGTCCTACCCACCGGACCTCCATCCTCCCCGAAGGCAGGGAAATAGTCTGTTAACAGGTTTCGAAGCCTCATTTTCTCATCAACACTGGTCAACGAAGAGTCATCAACAAGCTTGTCCAGCTCATCTGTCAATTTCTTAACAGGTATCGGGTCCACCTCCCTTTCGAAGTGGACTTCAGAAACACATTCGGTAAGGGACATTTGCCCTACATGTTCATTCTTATGTAAATAAATAAGGTCGAATCCTCGGTTGGTCACTGGGATGACCGTCCAAGCTCCATTGCTGACCAGGGTGTCAACAGATTCCAATCTTAGAGAACTCAGCCTTTACTGGTTGGGTTTGTACACCGCATTGGCTCCCTTGAATGTTAAGTTCGAAGAACACAGCATGTCACAGGTAGTTCCAGGAGGAATCTTCACAGTCTGTACCACTGTCACCACAAAGGACACATGTCTTAATACACAATGGATTTCGCAGTTGTTTGGATGCCTAACTTTCAACAACCCGTGATTTGGGTCCAGCATGGCGCCATACAAACTAGCGAAGTCCAGCCCAATTATTCCATCATCGCTAATTTCAGCAATGGTAGGGCACATGACGAAGTCGTGTCCGCCCATTCGATCTGTATGAAGGTTTTACCAAAAGTCTGCATACGGCTACCGTGTGCCGTGCAAGCATTTACACCCACTTGGAGTGCATCAGGCTTACCCGACATCAGTTCGAAGAACTTCTTGGAGATACATGTGTAGAGGTCAGCAAAAACGTACTTGGAAACACCGGGTTTTGAACACGCAACCTCTGAACTTGCAAGCGAACACTCTACCACTGAGCTACATCCCCAGACCTGACGTTCTCTACCTTCCACCTACATCTGGATCGGTATGACACAAGGGGGCAGTGTTCACTGGCTGACCAGCCCCTGGGGGCTGGTGCAACCAGAACGGGGACAGATAGCATACCGCCATGGACTCACAGCCAGAGCTGGCACCAGTATCTATTAAGAATTCCCTGACCTGTTCCTTCAACGATACAGTAACGTACAATCTTTTCCCTCCTTGTGGGGAAGGATTCTCAGCAAATGGAACGCGTTCCTCAGAGTCACCAAGCTCCCATCCAAAATCTTTCAAGAAGATTAAACATGGATGGTCTGGGGGAAGGTGTGTCACATTCACCTGGGCCAGCTCTCTGACCCACCCTTCCTCGTCTTTGATGCAGGACTTCTCCCTCTGGCCTCGGATCCCCTGATCCACCATCACATCAAAGCTCCCGGCCCCGACTGGAGTGAGAGGATCCTTCCCACTTACAAGACTCCCGGGAGGCATTGGCTCGTTGGATAGTTCGATCCCGCCGCTTCCGGTATTTTGGCAGTTCCTTTCAGGGATCACATCTTTTGCCCTTAATGTGACCCCCTCTAGTTTTCCTCATTCCTTACTTCGTCCTCACCTTCCTTAACAGCCGTAACACTAGCAAGTATGGGCTTTGGAGCAGTACATTTGTGGGCATAATGACCCATCTCCTGACATCTGTAGCACCTCAACCGAGATGGATCCACCCTCTGAACTGAGGTAATAGGTCATTAATGAAGTACTCATTCAGACCAACACTAGGACGGGCTTTATGCAGTAGGGTCTGCAGCTCGAATCCGAAAGACCTGAAAGTCTCATGAGGCTATATATACAGAAGTACACTTGCAAACTCTACCAAATCTGTAAATGTGCCACGTTTGTTGTAGACCTCATTCCATTTTGCCACTGCCATTTTTCCCGGCCCGGCCTTCAAACATCTAATGAACTGTGGCAGTGCTTCTTCAGGAGACCATGCATGTCATCTGTAAAATTCGAAAACCATTCCGTGGTAGTCCCGTCGTAGGATTTGGGAATGATGGCAACTCTTCGAGCAGCATTGCTGGTGCGTATCAATTTCCCCACTTGGCTAACACTCCAGTCCCGAATCGTTTCCTCATTATGAGCACACCCTGAAGTGTTCGAAGATTCAGCAGATTATCGAGGGTGGCTCGAGATCACCTCCTGTTTCCAGAAGATCCCCCAGTGGCACCTGTCATTCCACTATTGGGCCTTGGAGCTCCCCCGGTATGGCCAGAAGTCCCTCCTGTGGCTCCTTGGTTCTGGTTGTTTCCTGCTCCTAAATCACGGGGAGAGGAGTCGTCTTCATACGAGATGTCAAGAGATCCATCCTCATTGGTACGAACTGCGTCGGAACCCTGATGGGACCCACCCTTTTCATCCGACACTAAATCTCAGATTCTTACGTCCACCCCCATCAGATTTATGTCCAGGTTGATACACACCATCACCGATAATGTTCACCTTGGCATTGTCATTGAAGAATGGGTCGTAATCAGGTAATCTTTGTCTAACCAGGGCCTCCACTGGTGTCAAAGTTGTCATTGGTGCCACACATTTGACAAAGGTCTGATCAGAAGGTATTTCTTTGTGTTCCTCAAACTCTTCTGTATCAGTATTGCCAGCCACTTCACAACATAAAGTTGTGGTAGTATCTGTATGGAAGGAATTTTCTTCACTATCGATATGAACATTTTCAATGTTCGAATTATCATAATCTGTTAGTTGACATTTCGTGGTGAAATGTGTCACCAGGTCCTGTTTCGGCGTAGTCAACTTCGGTGGTGGTACCATATTCTCTATACCTGTTATATAACAGTCTAGAGCATTCTTTTTCTTGGTTAGCTGAGCTATCTGTAGACACAGCTCCTGCTGGTGAGTTATTAAGTCCTCATTGTTGTCTTTTATCTCCAGCATTAGTTTATTTTCTTTGATCATTGCATTTTGGATCTGTACTATTTTTTCATTTTCAGTTTTTCTAAGATCAATGTTTTCTTTGATCTTATTTTCTTCAGCTAACAACTGGTTACATTTCTCTTCTTGATCCGCTTCCCATTGTTCATGTTCGATCTCTAGTCTGAGTTTCTCGTTTTCCAATTCGGCTCTAGTTAATTTGAGTTTCATTTGGATAACCAGATGCTCTTTTTTGAGAGATCTATTTCTAGCTTCCTTATTTTCTACATTTTGTTCAAGATTGTTCAAAGTAAAAAATAAGAACTTTTGTTCCTTTTCATATTTCTCGCATTGTTTTTCGAGATTTCGTAGTCGCAATACCTTGCGTTCAGAGTTTTCCAACTTATTTTGTTGGTCAAGTCTCATCATCTCGTCTCGTTTACTGCTTGTTGTCTCAAGTATTCTTTAGCAGTTATTCCTTGGCGTTGACTTCCACCTATATCAAATATAGATGTGCTTAAGCCTTCCAAGGACTTCCTGTTTGTAATCGGTGTTGGTGTAGCAGTACTAGTGGTGGTAGCCACTTGTCTTTGAAGCGAAGTATTCATCATCATGATGGGACTTCGAGTTATTTGATCTGAGGTAATTGGTTCGTTTTGTAGGAATACATCCTTCGGTGGTTCTAATAAATGCGGTTTCTTTGGATTCAAAGTCATTTGTATATGGGCAGTTGTCACCTTAGGAGTTCGAACTACTTTTTCTGTAAAGGAGTCGGCAAATGTTGTATAACCATCTTCGGTTTCAATAGTCAGGCTTCGGCCTGTACCAACCGTAAATGGTGGTGCCTTTGCTTTAGAACCTAAGTCGCTGAAGTCAGACTCAGTGGACTCAGCACAGATCGACCCAAGTCTCCTTGGGTCGATTTGTCATGATTCTGTTCGACCTCCAGGGTCGCACACTAAAACCAAGACTGGTCACGGCACCAGTGTAATAGTTCGAGTTCTTAAAAAACTTCGGTTAAGTTTGAGATATATTAATATCAAGTAAAGTTAGCTCGGGTTAGTGCAACCGGCACATTTTTATTCATGAATCACATAAGTTCAAAGTGGTGCTACAAGGATAGCTCGGTGCTCTACAGGTGTTGCTCTGGCCGTAGCCAGAAGCCGGCTGAACTCCCTACGCGGTCCCAGGTAGGGACTGGAGCAGCGACGACTAGTGCTGCCACCACCCCATAGTGGCCAGAGATCGAAGCGACCTCTGGTCCTACCGGTGGTAACAGCACCGACTGACCTGCCCTCCCAAACAGGGAGCTAGAACCATATAAGACGCTCCACGAGCCCCTACATACATACAAAATTTTCTGAAGGCTTGCCCCCACAGGACATTTCTGAAATCTAGAAGGGGAAATCCTGACTTATAGCTATAGATAATTTAGTCAAGAAAGCCTGCAGAATCCACCAGAATGCACCTTTCCCCATCTAGATTTCAGAATTTTCTGGGCAGCTTAACACCACAGCTACATTTTTTTAAATCAAGAGGGGAAATAATTCTTACTTATACCTGTAGATAACTTAGACAGGAGAGCCCTTAGAATCCACCAGAATGAACATTATCCCCTCTAGATTTCAAAATGTTCTGGGGGCTTGCCCCCACAGGACATTTTTAAAATCTAGAGGAGGAAAATCCTTCCTTATTGCTGTTCGTTCCTAAGAACGAACAGCTAAAGGGGGGGAAACCATTCTTAAATACAAGCTCTCATAGTGGTGCTTCCTCACTCTCCATGTATAATCCTGTCTCATAGGTACAGTATTGAGTATGCCTATACGCAATATGCAAATCAGTCAAGCACAGAAGTGGTGGCAGTGGTGGTGTTGGTGGACCTGTTATTGTAGACCCTGGGGACAGAGTGGTGGTAGCAGGGGCGTGGGAAGCAGTTTCAGAGTGGGCGGGACCAGGGGGGTTTTCTGCAATTTTTTTACCTCCCTTTGCTTAACCTTTTAGTTTTGACCTTTTGAGGAGTTGGCCAAAAGTGGGGGGGGGACATGTCCCCCCTGCTTTCCACGCCCATGACGGTAGGGACATCTCAGGCAGAGCCTATATATATATAGCCCCTCCCCCGCCCACCTCTGAATGGTGGTAGTGGTTGTGCTGCTGGGGTGGCCCCATACCTGCCTGGCACGACCTCCCCCAGCACCATGTGGTTCTCTTCTGCTGGTGGTGCGTTTCTCAGCACCACACTATACACTGACTATTAACCCACTAAAGGCCACCTACATGTATATTTATTTTATGTGAATAACTTCTTCCCATAGAGATAGCATTTCGGAGCCGATCGCCACACCCCCAGTGGCGTAACGTGTCTCAATCCACCACAGCGGTGGATCCACCACTGCAGCCTTGTTCTGGGCGCATGTAAACATTCAAAATGGCGGACCGCCGCTCGTACGGGGAACTAGGGTACTGGATTTTGTTAATTTTCAGTTAATTAAACACTCTAAAAACATAAAATAAATAGAGAACTAAACTCCCCTGGTGTCCTCGGTGGCTAACGCCCTCGGGGAAGACATCCCCCCTCGTGGTGGATTGGCCACCTCGTACACCATGGTCGTTTAGTTCTATTTATGTATACATGTACACATAAGTATGATGCACCTTATTAGGAGTTTTAAATAGCGTGGCATGGGATTATTTGGAGTATTGGGACCGTTTTCCATGTGTGTCGGCCATCTTGGTTTTCGGAAACACAGGGATCCAGGCCATATATGGTCAATTTTGATTTTCAAAAGTTATCATTTGGATCTTAGTGACCATTGGAAAACCTCAACTACCTAATTCTATTGTTTTCCAGGTGTGTTGGCCATCTTCTTTTTTGAAACACAGGGATCCAGGTCATAATTATATGGTCAATTTTGATCTTTAAGAGATATCAGATGGATGTTAGTGACCATGAGGACACCTCAACTACCTAATTCTATTGTTTTTCATGTGTGTCGGCCATCTTGGTTTTCAGAAACACAGGAATCCAGGCCATATATGGTAAATTTTGACCTTCAAAAGTTATCTGATGGATGTTAGTGACCTTGAGGACACCTCAACTACCTAATTCTATAGTTTTCCATGTGTGTCGGCCATCTTGGTTTTCGGAAACACAGGGATCCAGGTCATATATGGTCAATTTTGATCTTTAAAAGTTATCAGATGGATGTTAGTGACCAATGTGACACCTCAACTACCTAAACCACCACCAATACCACCACCACACTACTCCCACCCCTCAGACACATTCCTTATTTGCATATTTTAATCCAGGTATAGGTATACTCCATACTATAGCAATGGGACAGCATTATACATGGAGAGCGAGGAAGCACCACATTCAGAGCATATATTCAAGGTTAGGTCCCTTCCAAAGGCTATTGAGTTCATATATAATGATCTTTTTTCCTTGGTTCATAATGGGAATATGCACGGCATTACAGCATTGCTGTGTTTACTTTCCTGAAAGTATGTTATAGATTAATAAATTGTAAAACACACAACATATAAAGGGCTTTTAGATTCCATATTAAAATGATATTTGCTCTGACAATTTTGATCTAAGATCCTACTAAAAATGTTGTAAATCAATTCTATACTTCTTAGAACATGATATGAATACACACGGCATTACAGCTTTGCTGTGTTTGCTTTGCTGAAAATAGCTCTAGAATAAATTTCTAATCCGCGAAAGGCACTGCAATTCAACTGCTTTTAGAATTGATATTAAACTCAGAATTTAAATCTGAAATCCTAATATCTTGATCATAGATGACAGATCCTAAATTGAATCCTTTCAATTGCATCCTTAACACGGGCCTCTTCGTCATAGATCTTTGATCCTAAATTTTCAATTGACTCCTTAACATAATCTCCTAACCATTGACCCCTTGTAGCTATAGATTTCTTAGTCAGGAGTGCACTCAGAATCCACCAGAATGCACTATTCCCTCTCAATATTTCAAAATTTTCCAGACCCCCCTAATACAATCGCTATGCTGTACTTGCAACACCACAGAGCTGCACTTGCCCCCCTTGGTGTGCAGGTCCAAAATCACGCCCCCCCTTTCTGAAAATCCTGGATCCGCCCCTGCTGCTGTATACATCATGACAACAAACTATAGTCCATCCCTAATTATCACATGACCAGTTGTCTCACGTGTACAACAAGAATACAGTTAATTCCTGAACAGTTCTTAACTTTATAACATAACTATAGTCCATCCCTGAAAGGTTTTCACATGTATGTATACATGATTATAGTCTATCCCTGACCAGTTGTTTCTAGTACACAAATTAAATGACTGCAAACTGTGGTCCATCCCTGATCAGGTGACGCCTGTAAACAACCCTTTCATCAGCTATGATACAGCAGATGGCGCTAGTGGCGACCATGCCACTTGCCACTTTGCTACTCCAACAGGGGCATGGCTGGTTTGGATTCCAGCACCTATAATAGATCAACATGTTTCTGATGCAGTGTTGCCACATTATACTTTAGTTAAAAGTAAATGGGTGAGTCTCATGAGATCCGTGCATTGTCACCTTTCTCAGCACTGATACACGTATTTTTAAGGAGATTATTCTGGTAGATAGTATGTGCTGAAGTTGTATCCATAGCCCAGAAGAATCTCCTTCTTAGGAACAGTGGTGTTTGTTCTCTTTCAGCACATAATGTGACATAATGAGAGGTATGTGCCTAAGCTACACAATGTACATACCTGGCATAACTGGCTGTTCCTTCAGTTGCTTCTACCCCCTGTCAGTATGGCCACTGTAGGCAGCAGGGAGCTTGGAAATCTGGGGGAGGGAATCCACATGGCAGAATAGTCTCCATTCAGGCAAATGAGAGTCTACACTCTCCTAGCAGGTTTCTCTCTAAGCTGAGTCTCCATTGCTGTACATTAGAATGCAGTGCAGTTTTCTGGCATTAGTGAACTTTTAGTGTAAGGGACATGGGTAGGTGCCTAAATGCTGGAAATTCCTTCATGGGGACCTCTTCTATGATTGCAAAGTGCTCCCAGAATCTCCCAGATAGCTCCCAGGAACTCCTTGATGAACTTCCAGATGGCAAGGACAGGTGCCAAAATGGTGGGAATATCTTCCTAGAGGGAGAGGGGGCTTTTTCTGTGTATCCAAAGTGCTCTCAGAATATAGATAGTTCCCAAGAGCTCCCAGGTGACTAGGAGATGTGCCAAATGACATAGAAATTCTTTGCAGAGTTGCAGGGGACTTTCCCCAGTGTTCCCAGGAGCTCCCAGATGGCAATTTTAAGCTGGCAAGGATAGGTGCTAAATGGCAAGGAATTTTTTCGCAGCGACCTCTTTTACATTTGCAAAGTGCTCCCATAATCTTATTGACAGCTCCCAGGACTCCATGCCTGACCTCCTGGCTCATTTTAGTCAAATCACTGTAAACTAGTCCATCCATGAACACTTGGCACATGTTAGTCAAATAACTGTAAACTATAGTCCATCCCTGAACACTTTGCACATGAAGGTCAAATAACTGCAAACTATAGTCCATCCATGAATGTTTTGCACATGTAGGTCAATTAACTGTAAACTATAGTCCATTCATGAACAGTTGGCACATGTAGGTCAAATAACTGGAAACTACAATCCATCCCTAAACACTTAGCACAAGAAGGTCAAATAACTACCTGCTGAGTATTTGGCCCAGGGTATCCCCGGGGCTATTGGAGCCGGGTTTTCAGCCAGATCCACAAATTTGTAATCACCAACGTTAGGGTGTAATCATTCAGTGATATACTGTTAGTTTACACATTTTTCAAAAGCCAAAGGAAATTTTCAAATCTCATCTATCAGACAACATTTTTTCCTTTATGGTGAGTGATGTCTTTCTCTACGAAAAAAGCTGCTGTACTTACGTCATGTTTTTGGGAGCTACACTGATTACAAGTCCTTTAACCATTGGGTCTATGGGTCAGATAGATTTTGGCAATGAAATTAGCACATGGAGTCCTATAGGTAACCACCAAGTGAGACACTTTTTTTCAGCAGGCAATGTTTACAGTGTCCAAGCTATACACATAACACATTGGGGACTGAGCGATAAACTAAGCATGCTAAGGATAAAGTTTTCTGTACAATGCCTAACTCCCGGTGAATTGACATTTGACTTACTCAAGTGAATAAATTTATGAGGGAGGGATTTGGGAGCGAGGGGGCTAGGTGTCCAGGGGGCCAGGTTTCCAGGGGGCCAGGTTTCCAGGGGCTAGGTCTCCAGGGGGCCAAGTGTCTGGGGGCCAAGTGTCCAGGGGCCAGGTGTCTGGGGGCCAGGTGTCCAGGGGGCAGGTGTCTGGGGCCAGTACACCAGGGGGCCAGCGGTCCTAGGTGTTTAGTAAGAGAAGATTATGCCAGACTGGTGTCAGTACATGTATAGATAATAGTCTCTATCTGTAAGTAATTAGTCAATATTTCGCAAGTGCTGATACCTGTGACCCTACAGGGTTGATAGAGGGTTTTATGGTACCTACCCTGAGCCTTTTTGGGCCATAGGTGATATATATCATCACTCTTGGTATGGTGGCTGCGGGTCTGGCCACACTTGTAGTTTCCCTGGCGGCGGTTCCAGGACCTAGGAGCAGATACCACATCTCTTAGGGCTTCTTCCTCTTTCTGCTTAACCACAATCTGCTCTCTGGAGTCTTCTCCCAGCAGATATTTAAAGCTTTTGTGGTTTTCCGGCTTCTGTGCTACTTCCAGGCTGACGCCTTTCAGACCTGCATAGACATTGTTGCGTCTAATGTCATTTGTTTTCCATGAGGATTTTGCTATTAGCTTTAGTGAATCCGACATACTTGTGACAGTTTCTAAGGATTGAGTGTTTCTCCACTGCCTAGGTGGTCAAGCGCCTGCACTAGTGGTTTGGCTGCAAACTGAAGGCACCACTGTAACGATCTGAAGGTGTCATCTCTCTGTACCACTGCTTCCCTATTTCTTTTTACCAGCTGCCTAGACACATCCTTGTTAAGTCTCATTTTGTGTAAGACCTCCAGGTTGGAGGGTCTAGGGTAGGTCTTGTAAAGGTCTTTCAGCTGATCCTTAGTGGAGGGGTTCATATATATGGCGTCCACTAAGGTTTTCACTTCCTCTGGTGAGTTAGTGGTCTCAGCATCTTTTGGCTCTGTGAAGGGAAGCTGTACTACAGCTAGAGGGCAGTCAAATGGCTGTGGCCCATATACAGGTAATGGGTTCATCTGCTGTTGATTGTCCTGCAGTCCTCTGTGTGCTGGGTAGTCATACTGGTCTGGTATCATCACCTCTGGTTGGCGCTGTCCATATTATGTTTTTGTGTTTGCACTGTGGGTCGCTGCAGGGCGCATGTCGAATTTCTTTAGCTATGAAAAAAGCTGAAGAAAAAAACTTACATGTATGACCTACTTTCTCACGAAAAAGAGGCTCCATAGGATAGCATTTCGGCAGTCGATAGGGGGTCAAAATAATACATTGACTCCTATGGGAATTGGGCAATTAAGACACTTTTTCAGCAGGTAAGATGTTAAGACTGTTCATATAGGAGTGTGTAAATTGGACCACCATATTTCTGTTATGTGGACCGCCTCACTTCCGGTCTGGAGACTTGACGCATGCGCTCAGAGTGACCGGTCATCAGATTTTATTTTTTGTTTAACAGTGAATTGAGTGGGTGGGTGTATTTGTTTCAATTCGATTGATATTGCCAAAGATGCATGGATTATATTCAAAAAGCCATTAATTTCAAGTTAAATCGATAGAATCTATCGTTTCTCCATCAAAAATGCGACTTCTGGCAAGGAGCGGGTCGCACATGCGCACAGAACATCAAAATCCAAAATGGCAGACAGGAAGACGAGCGACTTACGGTGCTATCGAAACTGCTTGATTATAACAAAATGGAGGAGAATTACAATCTCTCATGCAATTCTATGGTTAATATGGATCCTTATTCAAGCCCACCTGGCATTCTGCAATGATTTACTCGCCAAGAGAGGAGTTATTCACCAATGAAAGATGCGAGCGATAATAGGTGCATTCTCCATAGCCTTAACCAATGACAACTCAGACACACTGTCACTATATTGACAGTCCCTTACGATATGTAGTGCAAGACCTGGGCCAGTCGTGCATTGCACATGTTCAATCTTTTTGTTTATCACTACTTCCGGCAAGGCGAGTTGGGGCATGCGCAGAGTGGACTTTTGTAACAACATTTTTTTTTTCATTTTACAATGAATTGAGGGGATGTTGTCGAGTCAAATTAATTGATATTGCCAAAGATGCATGGATTATTGGCCCAGCGCTATGCCTGGGTCTTTGGCGGTGTACGATGGTGTAAGAGAAATCTCTAATGGATAATAATGTGTAGTTAGCAGTGTCGACAGTGATAAGATATGTAAGTGATTTAATAGAGATCCGAAGAAAAAGGCAGTAAGGCAAGACAGAGTAATGGGTGTTTATTGATAAAAAAACAGTCCGAGATGACATGGATTGGTAGCATGTTCCACGGGAATTGGTGGTGTAAGCTGTAGTGTCTGAGTCCATAATAAGATTTGGGACAGAAGGCTTGATTGCTCCAGTCGAGAGATGAAAGGGATAAAAACACCAATAGCCTGAGGGATAAATAGAAGAGACTCAATCTGAAAATGAAAGAGATAATTGGTTTAAGACCAGCAGAATCAGAGGGACTAATGATGAATAATAGGAAGAAGAATATTAGATTAAGAAATAACTACTTTACAAAGTTGAACAATAAATGGGAAATGAATACGAGCTAGTGACGTCATGAGATAACTACATTTCTCGGAGCAGGCTCGTTGAGATAACAACGCTCCTCAAATAATATATTTATGGAATTCTGAGTTGGAAGCAGAGAGTTCGTTCAGAGGGAGCATGGAGACAACATTGAAAGTTAGGCACACATATCTGAGCTAGCAGTTAATAGCCAGATACTATGAAATCAAAGTAATGAACAGCCTATACACATTAGGAAACAACAGCATTATATAAGAGGAGATTTGACATCTGGGGAATTACATGCACATTCAATAACAACACACTCACGCTTCACTGCTGAGGAGATTTAGAGAGATCAGACACAACTATTTGTATCTCTGAAAAGCACTACCTGGGAATGACTAGTTTTCAGCCAAGGGACTTCATACAAGATGAAGGTAGGAATTAAGAGCAGTGATTAGTACAATCGGAATCCAGGCCTGGGGAAGGCCTTTCCCTCTCCATGCAGGGAACATCCCTGTGTGGACTTAGGATTCACCGTAAGATGGGCATCCTATAATAACTATTCAAACTTTCCATGTGAATGCACTACACTGCCTAAATAGAAGTTAACATTGGACTAAGCTTGCCTTCTGCCTTGCCTACTGTATAACATCCTGTGAACTTAGGAATTTGGAGTTGTCATCAGGATAGGGAACTTTAATATGAGAAGTAAATAGAGATTGTCATGATAAGACTGTGTCATTAATTGGGCATGATCGAGTGTTGTTCATCTGAGAGATGCCGGGATGTTTTGCAAACCTTTGTACTCTTTTTATGCTTGACGTATTAGTATCCGAGGAGAGGAATCAATAAAGCCTTCAGTCAAGAGGTATCTCTCACTGGTTTTATTTGAGTAGGACTGCTGCCCAGCTTAATAGGTGTACTGGGCTGAGGTAGTGGCATACTCTACCCTTTATAGGAAGCTAGCTCAAACCCCAAAATACACTCTGTTAAATCTATATACAACGACTAGAAAGTAGGACTAAAACAACGTCAAATTAATGGAGTAAACACACAGTACACAGTGGTGAAGCAAATCTCAGGGTGCTAACCCTTTTTCATGACTGGGAGACCCTTCTCGGTGAGGGGCACGGCGGGCCGAGCCGATCACAGGTTTCATGCTCCACAGGCTCAGTCAACACCACAACGAGAAGAAATAGAAGATGGGAGCAACCAACATAAACAACATGGCACACCAGCAGTTGGACATAAGGAGATAGAGATAGAACTCCGTGGTAGTGCAGAGGCAAGGCAGAGTCTGGTAGAGGGAGTTAAAAAGGCATGGTCTGAAACATTTAGTAAGAGAACTACGAGAGCTAGTGGGAGTAACGAAGGATATGTAGCAGTGCAATTAGGAAATAAGGGTGAGGTACAGATTGATGATAAGGATGTGCATGGTAAAACAAAAAGAACAATACCAGGAGAAAGAGAGAGCCTGGAGTCTGGACGAGCCAGAGCTGTAGGTGGAGTAGAACTGACTCGACATCTCGTGGTGGAGCAGGTCGGGGGCCCACGGGTCGCCATACGGACCCACGACCAGATCTGCCAACCAATATAATTAGAAGCGGAGATGGAGCTGAAGGTTGATTTAGAGGACAGCCGAGGTCCTCATTCCACAGTACTGGAGTGAATAGAGAACGCATGCAGTGTGTTGTAAGGCCCGATTTACTACAGGATGAATCAGAGGATGACGAAGACATAATTTTTCAATCTCCGGGGAATAGAGGAGGTACGGCTGGCAGAGCGGGTGAAACTCCATTTGGGGAGAGACCGAGATCTCAAGAGGCAGCCTCAGTGAAGAAAAGATTATTTCAAGAAGATGAAGAAAATCCAGTAGGTGGCTGGCAGAACGTTACATTTGAAGATATTGAACAATTGCAAGGCGACCTACAGCAGGATTCTACTATTGGTAATTTACGAAAGATACATGGGAATGTACAGGTCGTGAAAGAGGACCTTAGAAGCATCAAGCACACAGTCAGAGCATTTAATGAGCATGGAACAGACGCTGCAGAAAGACAGAGCGAGGACAGGTATACCCTGGATGGTGGTCAAGCTACAGACGCAGATACCATTCAGTCATTGGATGATGAGGGGTCAGAGGATGATGGAGACCAGCTATTAGAAGGAGAGCAGTTTATTGATGACAGTAATAATTCATCAGAAGAGGAAGACAGAGCGGTGAATACTCCCGATCGGCACATGCCACCACAGCAAGGCCAACAACACGCCCCTCCAAAGCAATTGAATATGCAGGCCACACCGGCCATTAACCTCCCCTCATTTAAGGGAGAGAGGGGTGAAGCACATGAAAATTGTTTTGAAGAAATGGACCAGTTAGGAGTGGTTTTCGATTGGACGCCGGCACAGGCATTGAGTATGGTAAAGCTAGGTATTAAGGGGAAGGCGCATGAATGGTTAAAAACGATACCTGAAAACAGAAAGGACACCATGGTTCACCTGAGAGCAGCAGTAGTGGAGACATTCAGAGATAGAAGACCAGGATGGCAGAAACTTAGAGACTTGTTTGGTCTGAAGCAGGAACCGGGGCAGTCAGCTCTGGATTTTGCGATTAGCCTGAGTAAATATAGAGTAGTGGGCGAGAATGATGATGCCATAACATCGGCCTTCATCTCGGGGCTAACGCCTGCTATTGGAAAAGAAGTGCCGAAATTGCAGAATCAAACATTTCAAGATTTAATACAGGCCTTGACATGGTATATAACACTGGAGAGGAAGACGGATGGAAAGAAGTCCAGCATTAATGCGATGGGTCTATGTTTGGACCAGGACGCCGGGGACGATGGGCCCATGGACTTAAGAGACCTGACTGGGGGACCTGACAGATGCGTTGCACGTACAGAGCGCTCAACTGGCTATGATGTCCACGGGACAACAAAATAACAATGAGCAGCCGGGCGAGGTAGAAGGTAGGCCAGATGGAGAGTATGGGCGCGCAGGTCAGAGACAGTACCATCAGCCGAGAGGAGGATGGAATGGGAGTGCAAGACCCCAGTTCTATGGAAGAAGGGAGGATGAAAGAAGCTATAGGCAGTATGATGCAGTAGGGGGAGGTCTAGACGGACAAATGAGAGATGCATCATTTGGAAATGGTCATGGCTATTTTAATAGAAACCAAGGGGCAGGCCAAGGAAGATGGGAAAGTAGAGACAGGGGCCCCATAAGACAACCATTTGGCAGAGGCTACCCCAGAAATGATTTTTTCTATAGAAGAGATAATTACAACAGGAATACTGGAGGAGGAGTAAATAGGCCAGGTGGCTTCCAGAGGACGGGGGCCACTGACACAGGATGCACCAGCGCGGAAGCAGGTGAGAATAACAGGAAGTTTTGTGTCATCCATGGTACAGATGGGCACTCCACTGAAGCTTGCTTTTGGTTTTCGAGGATCCAAGGCATGGGTAAAGAGGCACAGGAAAGTAGGGAGGATACACCTGGAGGACAAGGCGTGAAAGTGAGTAAAGCTGCGAATAAACAGGGAAACTAGAGGATGGGTCCGAATCCCCATAGAATATCAGCCTATGCTGGGCAGACGGACCGACAGAAAAACGGGGATATGGCAGCGATCCGATGTTTATGTCTATAAATATAGGGAGACATGAAGTCTGATGTTTGGTGGACACTGGGGCCAGCGACTGTTTTGTAAGTGAGATATTCAGAAGGGAATTGACAATGGACAATGTGAGGGATGTCTCACACAGCTACCAGAAGGTTGACTTTGGTAATACGTCCAGTTCTGATATATTGGAAACGGTCAGAATAGAATGCAAAATTAAGAATCTTCCCATATTCTATGATTTTCATGTGGTGCCAAATTTGTGCTACAAAATAATATCGGGAAGGAACCTTTTAGAAGACCTTAGGGCAGATTTGGTTGTAAAGGCGAGACGGGTGAATCTATTCACAGACATACCAGTGTCCAGCAGATTGAGCATGGAAATCGAGCCAGGTCAGGAACAGATTATACCTGTGGCACCATGTAGAGAGCCCACATGCAGAACGGCACAAAGAGACGTGCTGTGCACGCCATCTAATCTTAACATGGTCTGTGTGGGTAGGTGTGTCAACACAAAAGGGACGAACTGGTGGATCAAAGTTATGAATCCGGGAAAGAATAATATAAATGTGGGACCGTGGGATATTTTGGCATATGTAGAAGAGGCTCAGATACCACAGAGGAATGAGGCTCTGTGGGGAGAAATATTGGAGATAAAAGACGCAGAGGCTGGTCATATGGAAAACATACAACTTCAGGCTATTAAAATTTTGACGGAAGATAATGAATTGGGAAATCAAGAAGAATATAAGAAAAAGGATGAAGAGAAGATGAGCAGGATAAGAGGAACTGACCTATCAGACTTGTGTCTGAGTGAGGCTGAGAGAGAGAAGTTCATTGAAATGCTTGTTAAGAACAGGGATGCAATTGCATATAGTGCGTCTGAGATGGATCATTGCACTCTGTTCCCATTGAAACTGCATGTCGATGAGTCGGAGGGACCAACTGCAGTAAGGCCATACAGGTACTCGCCACAAAAGTTAGAGATTATTGATGCTTAAATACAGGAATTATTAGATTTTGGGGTTATTGAGCCCAGTAATTCTGCATGGAGAAGCCCATTAGTAGTGGTTACAAAGGAAGGGAAGAAGCTCAGGCTATGTACTGATTACCGGTATTTAAATATACTTAGAAGGAAGGATAAGTTCCCGATGCCGACCACCAGACAGCTCTTCCTGTATATGGCATATAAGAATCCAACAATGTTCACTGCAATGGACCTGCTTAGTGGATATCATCAATGTGAAATAGTTCCAGAACGTAGGCACTACAAAAACACCAGAATCAAGGTATATATGAGACATCGCAGGATGATGATAGAAATGAAGATCCCAGTGGTCAGTGAAGAACATAGGTTCTGTGTTTATAAAGTGGTATCTTTCCAGTGCCAGTGCTTATTGCAGACAAGCCGGCGGACGGGATACAGATTGTGGGTCAACCATTGGAAATAGCTATTAGCAAGAATGGACAGTATTATATTAACGAACCGGTGATATCATGGTCTCAGTGCCATGGAGGAGATGTGGCGCTGTGCCCAGATGTGCCGCATATGCATAGACTGTCAGAGGACGTATGTATAGCGGGTCTGATAAGAGGTGACAGGACTGTGTTGGACAATCACTGCAATGTGTAGTATATAGTATGGCCGACTTTTCACCCGATGGCGGTACGGATAGACCAGGGTCGCAGGAAAAGAAAATCAAGCACGGATCGTGTGTGGTAATAAACTGCCACAGGTGGTGCCAACGGGACAGTATGCCATAACAAGGCTAGGGTGTGAGTGTGCGTATACGAGCACTGAGTCCTGGATCCCATATAGTCTTAGTGGTTGCAACAAAAGAAAAATTACCACAGAGATAGAACTGGTACATAATGACCTAATTATGCCAGGGTTGGATGAAAAGGAATGGCAGCAGGCCAGGGTAAATGGAATACAGGTGAAGGTTTTGGGTCGAGACCCTATGGCACCCAGTCTTAGGAGAGATATTGAGGGTACAGCAGAGTTGGTTAATGGGTCAGCCAAAATACAGTTTAAGCTGTTGCTTGATAAAATGAAGCAGGACCAGTACAAATTGAGTTCAACAAGACTGCAGGTAGACAAGAAGTTTGCATTTTAAATGAGAGAAATATGGGCATCTCGGTGGTAATACTGTCTTTCGTTGTTATAGTAGTAACGATAATATTGATGTACTGCCTGTGCTGTAAGAATGGACCGGCAACAATGGCACTTGTACTGGTGGGCAGATGCCGAGGAACTAAAGCTGAACTGCAATGGTCACACCCGGAGGTCGCCATGGATAGAATGTGCCTGGTTGGTGAGGACCAATCGGTCATGGTGGCAGGTGTGGCTGTGATGATATTGATACTATTTACAACGGTCATCGTGTTCCTGTACAGGTATATAAGAAAGCTGTCATCTGGTAAGGAGGATGGATTATATCTGCAGCTGGAATCCACAGACACGGAAGACATGATACAGCTGGGGGTGTCGATGGTCCCGCTGGATCATCTGTTTATACAGGTATATTTTTTTATAAATCACTACCCTACCTACTGCACAAATAACAAAGCCTGACGGATAAATCATTGATTTCCGTATGCTACTTTAGATCAGGACACCATCATCACCTGCTAATAAGGTTTATTTTTATACACTACTCACGTACCGCACAGCTGTTTGAGATGGCCACATAAATGTCCCAGCAAATTGTCGTGAGTCCTCGTCAACCTGTGTGAAGTGGCTCACACATGTCGCTAGATGGAATGCAACGTTGTTATAGCACAAGATCACCAGGAACAGCCATTGCTATGCCACGTGAGTCTAACACACAGTTGCGAAAGATGACGAGTTATCACTCAAAATGGAGTCACCATTGATGACCAATCATGGCGACAGATGATAGTTAAAATCTCTAAAGAGAGCCAGATACAACATGACAATTTTACACTGCTTACGGGTGGTGACGGAGACCTGGTGCTGTGTCCATTCTGCATCTTATACTGAAAAGTCTTGATGATAATACCCACAGTCCACTGGGCCTCTTCGACCGACTTTTGTGTAGAAAATGTATTGCCAAAGTTGGCCGAAGAGGCCCAGTGGACTATGGGTCTAAGTGAATAATTGTGGCATTTCCATATACTTCTAACTCTCGGTCGCGTGGCTTCCCTAATGGGGACATCGTATGATTTTAGTGTAGCTGCATCGGTGGATAAAGACTGTGGACCTCTTCGTAACCTTTCAAGGAATGAGGACTGGTTAATGCACAATCCATGACGTAGATTTTTGCAGGTATGTAGTAGAGGGGGGAGGTTATGTAGGGAATGCGTATGCTCCTAAAAAGTCCGATGCCAAGTTTCCTTTCCATTCCCCTTTAACTTCCACATGTACACGTACACCACTCTAAAAAAACATGTCTCAGTCCAGGCAATAGAATCTGAGTTGGGAATTTTAAAAAGAAAAAAAAAAGAAATGCAATTCCAATATTATTCGTTGTCTTTCAGATTTGGGTATTGTCGGTGAAGATATCAACAAATATGTTCTGTTTTTGTGTTTTATTCCATAGCATCAACGGTGCAACAACGGCAATGGTAATCCTGAAATTACATCACATACTTTCTGCTCACGACTCCTTTATCATTCCAGAGAATCTGCTCAGCAAGCCATTTTACTTCTCCATATAAATATACTTTCTCTAAGGCTCTAAGATAAATTGCTACAAATATAGATATCACTGTAGATAATGTACATGGCTCCAAATACAGATACAAACCATGGTGTGTGCATGGATGATGTACATGGCTACAAATATGCCACCCACATTGCGTAGATAATGCACTTTGATGGTAGATATAATAATTCTAAATCATAAATCAGTATGTATGCATGTAATCAAAATAATGATATTCAGTCTTTATTCTTCCTGAATACAGACCCACTATAATATTTCTGAATGTAAAATTTTATAATTCATCTTTTGATTTGTTAGGACAGTGATTAATGATATAATAAGCTCTCCCTGCTTTCTTAATAATAACTGCATGGCAATCTGCAAAATATACCACATCTACATGTATATATATATATATATATATATATATATATATATATATATATATATATATATATATATAGCGACATCGTAGACATCCCTATGATATTATATAGAAATGCAACACAGGCGAGCATCTCGTGGGTACTGCATTCATACATCATACCATCAGGAGTTCCATCGACTTCTGAAGGGTTGATAGTGATACTGTTAATACACTTCCGATGGGCCACTTACTGTACTGTTGCGTGGTATACATACTAGAGGAACATGACACTTGTGGCATACTATACAACTTAACATCAAACTAATAAATTGATAAAACATGAGTAGACTAACATGACCTGGTTAGTATCAAGCGAAAATGTCTAATAATTTTCAATATCACAGGCAGGAATAAACATTTCTTTTTCTGAGATCCAGTAGTTACGGCATATCTGAAAGCAAATTTTGAGAGCACTACATAACATGGATATCTCGAATACTACCGTTCAATAGCAAAACCATTGTGCTAGCCCCTCTGAAACGAATTTACATTATCTCATAAAATTTCGATAAGATCTATACATTATGCATGGTTACAAGCCGTCTCTCGTTTATATTTCATATATGGAATGGCGCAGTCATCTAAGGGGATCTCACCAAGTATTCCCTGGGATATAATTTAGTTCATGATATCACAGTTTAGAAGACACAGATAACATAATAGCACAACTACAAGGATACACCAGAGCATGTGAGCAGAGATAGAAAAGATAATATTATATCTTATTAGAATACTGCTCAAATCTATAGTTCAATATGATATGATACCACGATCTAACTACATACAATTAGTACCAACTAATACCCTTTTTAAAATCCAACATCTATCTATTTTCTCGAGCATTTTTATAATATTTTAGAATATGAAATATCGCCCCTGTTGCAATTGGCATAGTACATAACGCTCTTACCCAAGTGCGTGGAAGCCACAACCATTCTCTTCTTTGCAACCTAGATACATCTCAAAAAGTGACCCCCGGGAAGTGATCAGACGAGATATGTTCAAACATGGTAAACGAATTGGTAACAATTGATCAAACAACTCTGTAACACTTAACAAGATAATCAACGAAAGTAATACCTTTTAGAAAGAGCACCTGTCACACTTAGATTAAGACATTATTGGTATTTATGTGATAGGTAGCCCGTCGTATTTCACCCTTGTAACATACTTTGATTTAGTAAAGGGTCGGGAGTTTGGAATGCAATATTAACAAAGGATAACATAATCACACAGCAGATTACTAAGAGGTTTTATCCTTAAGTGCTTTCCGCTGTTCAAGCTTGTCCAGTTCGTCTAATATATCACTCCCCATGCTCCCAATATCATCATCGCCATCACTTAATACTTCATACATGTCATCAAGATCACTATCTGCCCCAGCCTTGGCATCTTCTAATATGGCCTTTACCAAGCTGCTTGTGCTGCCCTTCTTTGATGGTATCGTGGTATAACTTTCACCACCAATGCTGTTCTTCCTTGATGCCACCTTCACGTCATTTCCGTCATCGATGCTGCCTTTACTTGACGGCGTCTTCACATCGCTTCCGGCACCAACGCTGTTCTTCCTTGACGTCGTCTTGGTATCACTTTTGGCGCCGACGCTACTCTTTCGTGATGGGGTCTGGACGTCACCTTTGCTGTCCCATCTCTGAAGAGAACCTTCAGCCCTAGTTTCTCTTCCACTATTGGAACGGCTCCATTGTAACCTACGATCTTGTTTCTCTTCATCCTCTTTCTCTGACTTCCCAGTGCCTGATATGTTCCATTTAAGGTGTTCTCCAGCATCCAGAGCATCGAGAATCTCTGATGCATTCCTTCCTGTGCTGGCCCTACGTGGGGGTGTTCTATCTTCTGATAAGATCTCATCGACCTCCTCTGCAAGATCGCTCTTATCTGACTCTTGTTTTTTGGACACTGGTTCCCCTATTTCCTCAATATCAGACATGGTTACAGTTGTATTCATCACATCTACTGATCTGTTGTTGTTCCCAGAGTTCGCATTGACCCTAGATTTGGGCAGGTTACTTGTAAGGAAGTAGAGGTCATCGTTGTTTTCCTGTCTGGAATTACTTCTAGCTGTTGATCGGTCTGTATCTGATGTTCTGTACCTATCAGTGACGTCCCCATCACTCTCAGTGTAGGTCAGGCTCTTGGACGTGTCCCCCTCATACTTGTAATAGTAGCTGCCATTGTTATTCCTGCTACCATCATCCTCATCTTCTCCCTCCTCTTCATCCTCATAACCTCTCTCTACTTCCTCTAGAGCGCCAGCTAGCTCAATGTGTAGGTTGGTCTGGAGTTCAGTCCTTGGGGACCCTGCTGGAGGAGTCTCCACCAGACGAGGAGGGTGAGGCAGGGCTGCTGACCCCACCTTATGGTGATGGCTGACGCTGGTGACGCTGGCCCATGGCTTGTAACGGCAGGACTGACGGGTAGCAGCGAAATGGTACTGGTGTGGGTGCTTCAGGCAATCCGGGATCTCACGCGAGTTCAGCATGGACTGTCTCAGTATCTGCTTGTTATTCCTACCATAGGAGTGAAAGTTCTGTGGATACTTAAATTTCCGAAACTTTGCCAGTCCATTATGTTTAGGTTTTCCTTCATTCTCTTTTGGTGGATCCTCTGGACTATAATGACGATTTGGTGGTGGTGGGGGAGGTGGATATTTGATGCCATTCTCAGGCTTCTTAGGTTTCCACACCCTTTTAGTTAATTTTCTCTTTTGAAGGACAATATCTTTGATGTCCTCAATGAGATCGGCCACATCTGGAGGGTCTCCACTGCTTACAGTGGTAGTGCTTTGATAAGTTGAGGCGGATTGTGGCCTTTTAGGTCCCTTGACCTTGGGTTTTCTCTCCCGGTAGGTTATAGCAGATTGGGGTCTTGTTCTTCGCGGTGGTTCATCCACCTGGAATTCAACATGGCGTCCACTGCAGTTGACAATCAGGGCAGACTGTGGACGTTTTGGCTTTTGTTGATCTTCACACCTTTTGATATTCAATAAGTGCGAAGGATCAAACTTGGGCAATGAAGTAGTAACTGATGTTTGTTTGTTGCGTTGAGGGTTAAAGATAACTGCATTAGGATTTTTCATTTTGTGATAATCTCTGAAGTCTAATGCAGTTGTACCAATGACCTTCACCGAGGTCCCTCTGACAGTAGGCATTTTAGGAGGTCTGGTGCCCACGAGGGTAGGCACGTCAACTATCAGTCTACTCCCTCTCAGCCTTGTCTGCAATAGAAGAGATAAGCCTGTGATGAAATATTAGCTATGTAATAATACGTACATGTATATATAGGTATTCCCATACATACTACTCATCAACATAATAGCTTTGAGTAAACATAGGCCATGGCATAGGCCTATAGGTCTATTCAATTAGTAATCCTAGTTGGCAGTTAATATTGACTGCATGCCCGTTCAACCAAGACTATTAAGACATTGCTAGATACATATTATTCAGCTGTATTCAGATGATGTAAGCTTACACTCATGAGTTGAAATGACTTGATAGTGCAATATGCATTTATAAGCACATACAATAAGATCAGAGAAGAGGTCTAATGGCACTAGAGTATCATAACTAGATGGCAGGGATCTAAACTGTACACTCGTCCGTCTAGATTAAGACCCTGCTGAGAGGCCACTAAGGCTAAGCTAAATAGGCCTACTCCCCAATAATATTAAACATTTCCCCCATCAATCATTAACAACCAGTTGAACGGGCCTGAGTCTAGGCTTGAACGATCAGACATCTCCTTAGACACAGTGTGTCATAGTGGATCAATCGTCTAATGGACTAAACATGATTAAATACGCCGACTGCATTCAGGCATTTGCTGTGGGGTTTTTCAACTGTGGAACAATGACTCATGGCATTAAGGCCAAATCCCACAATGCAAAAATGACCATAGAATCCTTGTGATTTATGCATGCAGTGTTCCTTAGCCGATATTGGAGGGTAATATTGTCTAAGGAGGGCCTATAACGGATGAGGAGCCTTGCCAATGTCTTGATTTTTATAGAGTAGAACATATCAAATATTTTTGATATTTTCTTCAGAAAATGTCAGAAATCTCTGTGAATTTGTCTGAGGTCATGATTTACCAGCAAAGAGATGTATTTCACAATGCTTTACTGCCCAATAACAGCAATTGAATCAAAATCACAGAGATCCAGCAGTCAAAAGCAGCAATAGAATCAAAATCACAGAGATGTACTGCCCAATATTGGCTAGCAGTGGGACTTAGAGTAGGGAGTAGTGGGGTGAGAACCCTTGTGATTTAGGAAATTGACAAAAGTCCATGACTGCCTATGTCCAGAATCACAGACATTTCAGACACATTTTTATGTAGTGGGATTTGCCCTTTAGAACGAGAGAAAAAAAATCTATTGAACATATTGTGTATGTTCATTATGGTGTGTATTCTCTCTGAATCTACCTTGGGGTCACAGCATATGAGGCCAAATCCCACTACGTGAAAAATGGATCTGAAATGTCTGTGATTCTAGATATCGGCAACCTTTGACTCTTACCAATTTCCTAAATCACAAGTGTTCTCACTTCACTTCTAACCACTACAAATCCCACTATAGCTGATAGTAGGACAGGAATCTCTGTGATTTTCATTACTGCACATTGCTATTATGAACCACAGAGATAGAGTATTTGATATTAAATTCACAGTTGTCTCTAATTATTTTCTTAGTTTGCAATGGTCTCCTCCATAGCATAAACAAATGTAGCTTACATATATCACAAGCAGATCCCTCTTTTACTGTAGTATGTGGAACTTGGCTCCTGATTTATCAAAGACACACCTCTTGTGATTTCCTAGAAACTGTTGTTTTCCTCTAAATCACAAGGATTTTCAGTCTATCACAGAGATTTCAGGTCCTTTGTGAAAAAAACATCAAAAATATTTGATGTATTCCACTCCCCAAATAACAGCACTTTGGCAAGGCTTCTTAGACTTTATAGGCATTCTTTCATCGATATTACCCTTCCAATATTGGCTAAGGACCATTGCATTCCTAAATCACAAGGATATTAGGACATTTTTCGCGTTGTGGGGTTTGGTCTATAGACTGTAATAGAGTCATAGTGTATTGTGTAAATAACGTTTGCTTTTGGTATTACATAATTATACAAACTTGATCAGGTAGATTTACCTGTGTGTGAGCTCTGAGTCTCCAGGGCTGTCACTGTGGAGCCTCTCAACATATCCTTGATCAATAACCTATAGCCATATTGATGATACTATTCATTCATAATACCAGTAGTGGCTTGGTATGGCTATGTGGCAATTAATCATAGATTCATTTGGATAATGTAGGCATAATAGTAACCAGACATGTTCCCTTTAGACACGCCGGTTATACCAAGGAGAAGTACATTGTGTATACTCTATGGTTATACTATGAAAAGAAAGTTCAATGATTATATATACGTCCCCCGGTAGCAAGCTTATGTTGGGCCCATGACGGCTTATATTGGGCCAAGCATGGACCAATGCTCCATTGCTGATTGGGTCATAGATATTCCAGTTAAATAGTATTACTATGTTGCTGTGATTAGCATCAAAATATTGCTGAGTGTGGGCGGGATGTATGTTGCGATATATGACTAGATATATGTAAAATCATTCATTGATCGAGTCGTGGGGGACATAACGGTATAGGCTAATGTAGAATCAGACCTAGGAATCTCACACAGCTAAAAAGCATATATGTGCAATACACATGTCCGTCCCTAAAATGTTGTTTATCTTTGCTCCTGTTACATTTTTAAGATATAAGATATTTGTGTCAGAATTGTCACAATAGGTTTAATATTGCCAGACACATATTCTAAGGTGTAATGATGATATATGAACGAGTATACTCTGTTTACCAATGTATTTGTTCACAAAACAAATATATTGGTAAACAAGTATGCCCAATGGAAGCAGCGAGCTGTTTACTTACATGGTAATTAAAGCTGAGGGCGGACTGATATATCGGTGTATGATACAGCCTCTATAGGCTAAAATGGTTGGTCAGCACAGGGGGCAGGCACAGTGCCAGTAGTCCATGCTTATATCGGATATGGGAGACCAGTGCCAGCAGGTTCAACATGTACACACAGGAGGGAGAAGTGAACAGCTTAATTCCCCTCCCACATCCAGCTTTAATTTAGTTACTGTACATTCTCTACTAAATTACGCACATATGTATCCCTTGTCTCCCATATATATCAAATTCTACTTACCAGTGTTGTATCTATATCCCATATGTATACCGAATAGATAATAATCCTTGGGTTAGGCTAAATGGTGTCTTAGGGTGGCCATGTTTTGGTGAGATTCAATGCAGAAGGCCCAGCATGACGACTACATGGCGCTCGGGGCCGACTACCGCGTCCCCACATGTTGACCGTTGTCAGGTGACAAGGCGCCGACAACTCACGGAAAATGCCGAACGCAGGGTCCCAGTCCGAGTACACCTTGCTTGGCACTGTATATCACAACCCAGTGGCCTCCTTCAGGGATTAGAAGCAGCAGCTTTCACACCCACTGCAACCTATAGCTCACCTAGCGCCAGTGGATACATAATTGACTACTGCCACTTGGGAAAATCTATATTATGAGTCATTGTAGACTATATAATAGAATTGAACAGGTCTTGCATGGGCAAAGCTAGATTCAATCATACCCGATCATTGAGATCTATTAGCCAAAGCACATAGCGTATCGTACCTTTGGGAATCGAACTTATGGTGCATCCAGGAATTTTAATGGGTGGCTATACACTAGTTTCACTAGTCACAATCACAAGGGGGCGCCCTTGTAGGATAGCCAGCTACAGGGGCATGGTACTCACCCAGCCCCTAAAACCTATGCCATACCTATGAAGAAAGAGACATCTCTCAGGGATGAGCCTTAATTTGGTGGAAGGAATATTCCCTCACCTTAGAAATTATAGCTACATAACAGACCACAAAACAGGTGCCTTGGGGCCATTAAGCCAATTAAATAACCATTATCTCACCATGGAGGAGTGTGTTTATTGTTATTGCAGGCCTGTAAAGTTTATCTCCCCCCATGAGTAGGGAGTGCTGTCTCTGATGTTTATAATCTCTCCTCCAGTGTCCACCATTGTAATGACAGGTGTCAACCCTTCTGCCACCACCCATTTTTCCTTGAGAATCACCCCTCCAGTGATGCCCCTGTAGCAGGACTAAACTGGTCAGGTCAACACTAGTGCCACCTACTGTATCATGGTTGATGAAACTGGTGTGGGAAAACTGAGAGGCTATCGGTGGCCCGAAATTGACAAAAAGGGCAACTTTTTAATTGCAATAAACCTGCCCCTGTAAATCCGCGCCTGTGTGCCGGAGAGAGAGAGAGAGAGAGAGAGAGAGAGAGAGAGAGAGAGAGAGAGAGAGAGACAGAGACAGAGACAGAGACAGAGAGAGACAGAGACAGACAGAGACAGACAGACAGACAGACAGAGACAGACAGAGAGAGAGGCAGAGAGAGAGAGACAGATACAGAGATACAGAGACAGAGATACAGAGACAGAGATACAGAGACAGAGAGAGACAGCGAGAGACAGAGACAGAGAGGCAGAGAGAGACAGAGAGAGACAGAGATACAGATACAGAGACAGAGACAGCGAGAGTGACAGAGAGACAGAGATAGAGAGACAGAGATAGAGATACAGAGACAGAGAGAGACAGCGAGAGAGACACAGAGAGAGACAGAGATACAGAGACAGAGAGAGACAGCAAGAGAGACGGAGAGACAGACAGACAGAGACAGACAGACAGAGACAGACAGACAGAGACAGACAGACAGACAGAGACTAACAGACGGCGCTTTCAACTGATTGTTTCAGTATCAAATTAGATATATAATTAGACTGTCTTCGATTGGAATCCTATTTTGCATTTGGTTCATATAAATGCTCCAAGCCATTGAGATAAGCCTTAGATCATTCAAGGGTTATAGTCTGTAATGATTAAGGACCATGAACAAGTCTCAGTAAATGATTACCAAATAACGAATTCCACCCTGGACTTTGTACCAAAGAATCGGCAATAAGGCACAAACATATTCTTTATACAAATAAACATGTATATTCTCTCAATTAATGAGCTTATCAAAACGTACTATAATCAGACCATCTATTTACCCACTATAAAGACCTCGTTGCTATTGTTAATTTCCGAATCTGCCAGTGCTAGTGAGGTGAAGTTTTATTAAATTTTGTTAATGCCATTTCTACTAACCATAATATTCCATAGCATGCTTCCACGGGGAACATTATTCAGTATTTGATTTGAAGCTAGCCTAATTCAATAAATATACAACAGGTTTGATTTCTACTACGAGTACATCAATAAGGGTATTAAACCACATAACAAACATAAACGTCCGACTATGACATATGGTTAATTAAAAATAACAGTGAAGTCCCATGTTTGCAAGAAGTGTTTGAAACTTCGGGAGAATAACTTTAATTCTGTCCCAAAGTCGCATATAGTGGAGTTCCAGCCAATTCTCGATTACGATCTACAGATACAAAACTATGTTGATAGGCCTAATCGTGCGCGCATAACATTATATCCTTGTGCAAACGGTTGGCTGTATTGTGTTAGACCACACAGTACCTTTACTTTAGCTGATTACACGTATCCTTGGTCGGTCCACTATGGTTGTAAATTCTTGCGAATTTGGTCAGAATCTAAGAAGAAAATAAAGGCCAGACTCTGCCATAATGCTGTACGTGGTAATACGAACAACTCGATGCATATTTCCCCTGTAGTTCAACTTTAGTCAAACCCATGAGAAGTAACCACAATCATTCATGTATAGGTTACCCCCCCCCCCCCCCACCTTTCCATATATAAACACTTGACAGCATGCGTAGGTTTCTGGTGGGCGGGAGAAGGGGTTTCATATGGTTATCATATTGGCAGAATCTGATGGTAGATAATTAAATAACAAGTCTACTTCAGCATCTGAATCGTAATTAGAGCTCTGTGAGTCAGAGCAATAATTATCTTATCAATCACCGTTGACCACAAAACAGAAACCAAGTATGACCATGGCTTTCATCTATACTTGCATTATGTGTACACATAGGCCCCCTATAACGTACTACATCTTTTTTCTATGCATGTGTTTGTTATGCCAATGTATACTAACATATGGGCATATTGGTGCATAGCTTGTGTAATGTGTTTAAACTCTCTTTTTTGCCATTAAGCGGGCTTATTTACCTCTGCAATGGTAACTGTTAAGCCTATACCTACACATTTGACTTTAAGTCGATGAGTAAGTTGAAGGCCCCTAAGATCGATCTCGGCCCTTCCAGATTCATCATTTATAAGAATGATGTTACTCCTTTGCCTGGATCATATTAGTGATTTATACTACTCACTTTGTCATTACCCCCAATCAATGATTCAGAGGTTAGACTAAACTATCTTAAGACAATAAACAGTGCAGATACATGATGTCTCACCCTTAACATCGAGGGAAAAGTAATACATAGTTGGCAGGTATAGACCAGCGCTAATTATAGAACCAAATAGACACAGGCAATCAACTGACATTTGATATGGAGCTGATAACGGAGCTGTATGTTGATTATGGTGATGCTGTGAACAATCTTAAATTAAGAATCTTTGAGATATATAAATGTAATCTGTTAAAAGATACTATACGAGTGATAACATTTATACATGAATCCCACTTGCCTGTAACTGATTGCAATTTGTATATACTACTTGCAGCGTGACCTTTGGTCAGAATCGATCCCGATTTACATCAAAGAAATACTTCTAGATATCGATTTTAATTGAACCATAATACAATGATTTAAGTAATCTTGCATTGGTAGTATCGGCCCTACACTACTAGATGATACATAGGCCTTGGCGTGCAGTGTATGTGAAAAACATATAGCTTCCTCTCCCAACATGATTGCTGCGAAATACAACCAATGTATTTTGTCTGAACAGCGTTTCGACAAGTTCTCCCGTCAATATATGTTACACTTGCTATTATTATTCTCCCAGATTAAATTCAACTATGTTTTAAGTTCTTATGAATACTACCAATGCAGGAGTGGGATAGTGGATGGTGATTGGTCGACATTTGCCTCAAAACACTGGTCTGACGACGTCAGCTGCCTCCAACGAAAAATGTGATTTTAGCCCAATCACTTGTGAGAAGTGTCACTAAGCTTTAGGAATGTTATAAATTTGGACACGACCTTTCATATGATGTAGGTTATAAGACCACAAATTGTGTGTTTCTGTGTTTTTTCAACGGCAAAAGAGAGGTACTGGTAGGGCAAGGTAGTCGTGGCAAGATGGCGCCGACGATTTTGTTTGTGTTTCCTTCGTGTTGGAAAACGCTTTGTACCATAGAACTCACACTACCGTTGTATTGTCGTACTCAACAGACATTTAGAGCAGGGATCTAAGTATATGTAAACAATCATGGCAGAAGCCAGGGGACTATGGAATCTCAAGTTTTCAATTATTTTCTGCCGATTTTGTGAACGAGAACAAAGAAATCGGTTGGAATTACACAAATTGTATACTGAATATACAATGACTGACGTTACCTCGATTGTCTATGAGTACTTCAGGTTCTTAACCTACCACCTACGACATATGGCATCAATCGTCACCTTAGAAGTGCTACAATCGCCTCGTTAATATTGCCCAACAAACACAACTCGGTCCTCAGACTGGCAAAAGTTGGAGACGCTGGATGTAAACACAGGGTGCTTACTCCTGGGTCCGCGCTCAGATGACATGAATCTATTTAGCTTTGGCGTCTGCGCGCGGGTGGGTTTGAATCACTTTGACCTAGCTTTGGATAGGTTCCCGCTTCGTTGTCGTCTACCGATATAACAAAATCTACTACAATGTCTGACGCCGCCGCCCCTAAACCTGCCAAGAAGAAGGCAGCGGCAAAGCCCAAGAAGCCTGCAGATCATCCCAAATACTCACAGATGATTAAGGAGGCTATCACAACATTGAAGGAGCGTGGGGGGTCCTCCCGTCAGGCTATACTCAAGTACATCGCCAAGAACTTCAAGGTAGGCAGGTCGAGACCACGGATGTTTGTGTTTATATACTGCTGTTAGTCTTACTGCTTTGGTATAAGGTGTGCGATGAAATTCTCTCTCTCTGTCTCTCATTGATTCAGGAGACAGGCAGGCTTACTGTCGAATGGCAGCAGAGGTGTAAGTAGTATATCAAATGGTGGTAATTATATTCAGGGGTGGGGGTGATCAGGCGTACATGAAGAGAAGGGCTCAGATCCACGTTTACAGTAGCCATGCGCATACTATAGATTACGGTTCATGTACATAACTTTAGGGATATTTCCGATAAACCATTTGAAAAACAATCACATTGTATTACACTGTTTTAGAAGGGTAGGCGTAAGTAGTATGATTAGATGTAAATATGGTCAGGGGATGGGGCAAGTGTAAGTAGTATAATGAGAGGTAATTATAATCAGGGTATGAGGAATTGAATCGTAAGTAGTATAATGAGAGGTAATTATAATCAGGGTATGAGGAATTGAATCGTAAGTAGTATAATGAGAGGTAATTATAATGAGGGTATGAGGAATTGAATCGTAAGTAGTATAATGAGAGGTAATTATAATCAGGGTATGAGGAATTGAATCGTAAGTAGTATAATGAGAGGTAATTATAATCAGGGGACAGGACGAGCAGGCCTAAGTAGTAAATCAAAAAGTAAAATATTTGCAGCAATTAACTAAGATAAGGGTTTAGTACAAGGCTGGTAAATTACACGAATATATACAATATGTTCTAACATAGATGAAGCATCGAAAGTGTTTAGAGGACATTTAGGATAAATCTTAAGTATAGTAAAGGTGGTGTTTAGGGTTATTTCTTTTCTTTATTTTTTTTTCCTTTTCATCAGTGAATAGAGTCAAGCACAATACTTAGGCCTAGCAAATAAATTGTGTCTAGTGATTACAGCCTAATGATTAGTAGGGCCGGCTATTTGCCTAGCTGCATAGCAACTTTGAAAACCAGCTTATATCTAAAACATATTTCTTTCCAAGTTGTTTTTCATCTTTTTGAAAAAAGGTATGTATATAAAGCAAGGTTAAGCCCAATTAGGAAAGAAGAAATAAAAAATGGAACCTACAAACCATTAATTTTTTTTAACGCAGGTAGCTGGAAAATTCCTATATATGCCTTATCTAATTGCTGTGTATGGTATAGAATACTCTTATCAATTTGTTCACTACTATTATCATTCATAGTGCGTGGTATTTGTCATTACATTAGTTTGCTATACTGTAGGCTACAGTTATCTCACCACATCTGAGAAAAATATTATAACATGTATAGTGATGTATTGATACGACATCTAAACTGATTAAAAGGATTCAAAACAAGAGAGTACATTAGTGATATAACACAAGTACACCAGTATGAAATATGTTTTCTGATACTTCAACATTCTCAAGCGTTCATAAGTCCTACTGCAATACAAACGTCTATAGCATATATACTTGAGATATCTCTTCCTTCATTCTGAGCAGCTTTATCCAACCTTTCAAAAATTTGACTTATAGTGTTGATTATCTTACTTTTCCCCTCGCAGGTGTCTGATGAGAAGACAGCCAACGCCCACCTGAAGCTTGCTCTGAGGGCAGGTGTCAAGAACGGCACCCTGCAGCAGGCCAAGGGCACCGGGGCATCAGGCAGCTTCAAGGTGGTTGCTGTCAAGGAGAAGAAGAAGGCAGCCAAGAAGCCCAAGACACCAAAGAAGAAGCCAGCCAAGAAGGTCAAGAAACCAGCTGCTAAGAAGGCAAAGTCTCCCAAGAAGGCCGCTAAGCCCAAGGCCAAAAAGGCCACTCCTAAGAAGGCCGCTAAGCCTAAGACCAAGAAGGCTTCGCCAAAGAAGGCAGCCAAACCCAAGGTCAAGAAGGCTTCGCCAAAGAAGGCAGCAAAGCCAAAGGCTGCCAAGGCTAAAAAGGCAGCACCCAAGAAGAAGTAAATAAATTACTGACTGTTCACACACACACATAAAAAGACTGTTTTGGACTGGGCCAGGTGCTTTGCTGACCATTGAAACTCATGACTCATAGCCCATTTGGGTTTTCACTTAGTGCAATGACTTCATCGTGTACATTTCATTCTTCATATTGAAAATTTACATTTCGTTTGCATCCCACGAGCGGAAGTTTTCTTTCCAGGAAACCCGCTCAGGATTATGTAATATAATTACTGTCTTGACTGAAATCACTATAAAAGCATACTGTGTATGCTGTTACTACGTTCACGTTCTTTCATGTTGCAAATTATTCATGGGTAATGATCCATTGATTACATACAACAAATAAAAAAAAACATGTTTTTGTAACTCTGTCTTGCTTTTCTGACTATAAGATTTGATATAAAACGTGTATATGTTTACAAAACAATATATAGATATAGGCCCAATAGGGAAAAGACAATGAAGGCGTTTGGATAAAAAAAAACTTAAGCCAAGATGCAATTGATAAGTAGTGGGAGTAAAATGGTAAACATTTTCAGTCAGATGCATAAATAGGAGGGTCGTTATCAATTGAGATGGAGTCGTCCCATCCCCACGTTCGTTTGATAATATCCTCAAAATATCAGCCAGATTCCGAAACAAATTTTATCACTGATACTCTTCTATTTCTAGTGCCAATTCAGCAGGTTACGCTGTGCCCTTGCATATTTTCGTATAGTTCTTCACTTCAGTTTTGGTACATTTTTTTCTGGAAGGTTGAGAAGTGACATCAACATGTTAGGAATAAGGGAAAATCACCCCCTCCAATTATTATTGGGATCCTTGTCCAAACCTGACCTTTAGGCCATCTGTAAGAGGCTTCCTCTAATGCACGCCAGATTGTTTTGATATTTATAAGTGATGGCAGCTAAAGTAGAAAGAAAAACACAACAATTATATATGTATAAAGACGCCATTCAGTCTTTCAGTAATGTCAAACGGGGAGCTAATTTCACAGTACTGCCTGTAGGGCTGCATCCACTGACCACGAATAGATCATCTGTGGGCTTCATCCTTTTTTTTTTTTTTGGATTCGGCCCTTATACCTCCTTTGTGTATGTGGCCCAATGGTCTGGAGCAAGGGAGCGTGTCTTTAAAGTATCCAGGCTCCAGGTGCCTACCCATTAACTACCTTCTTACTCACCAGATGGCAGCAGGGAGAACAAAAGTGGTATGGAGTGGGAGGCAAGTATTGCACCTCTGTTGTGCAAGCAACAGAACCGTTTTCTCCCCAGGGAAGACCCTACTTTACACAATCAGTGTGAACTGACACAGGTCGCAGTGGATCCAACAATTACTATCTAGCCCTTGTCATTATGGATGACGATTCACCAAATGACGCTGATCTGCAAGCATTGGCGGCACAGCGCCTCCAGAGGCCGGACTACAGGAGGGTCATCTCACAGGAGCTCTCCAGCCAGGGAGATGAGGAGATCACCATGTAAGAACCTTTACTGAAAATAGTATACTGAGCATTAATGGTCACAACATAAAGCATGGAGGGTGGGGGGGGGGGGGGGGACGCTATGATGGGGAGGACCACGCCCCACTGTAATTGCCCTTCATATTTTTTTTTTTTTGAAAAGAAAAAGATATTCTCCATATTCGTCGACCAAACAAATAGCAGCTCCCATATAGCTCAAGGTATAAGCCTATACATGCATTCTGTTTACATGCAGCCTTCGTGTGCGCATACATGTATAGGCCTATACACCAGTGCTCTTTATCAGCATGGCAGTATATATGGATCGAGCTCTGATTACCGTAAATCCTCATATAGGACGCCCTCGCGTATATAGGCCGTACCCTGGGTTAGGGAAAATCCTAGAGGATGCACCTAGGGTCAAATTTTGGTCATTTTAGTACTGTTCTATAGTGTAAAACCCTCGCCTATAAGACACCCAGAATTGGGGTGTAAAGAACATGCATAAGCTGTATGTTATACGCGAGGATTCATGGTACATATATATTATGTATACAACAATTGCATAATCGCAAGGCCAAGTATGATATTCTGGTACAGGTGACCACAAGGAGTTGCCACATGTATGAATATATGTATGAAGTGCAATAGATATAGACGCGAGTAGTATATGAAATCGGTAATCAAAGATGGCAGAGAATTATAAGTAGTTTAGGAAAAAAGGTTTTTGATACGGGTGCATTCCTAAGTGTAATTGCACACACATTCCCCGCAAAATCCCCATAGCCTTCCATCTTTTCAATGAGCTCATCAAAGTGCATAGGTAACATTATAATTGCTATTATTGAATTCCCAGGTAGGGAATTCACCAGAAAGCTATAAGGTACCCTCACAAAATGTATAAATTTTACATTCAAATTCATAGAAGTATTCACTGGACAGGAAAAAGTTCTTAGGGGGTCCAAATTTCGCAACTTTCCCCTAAGTGATGGTACATTTTATAAAACTTTTGTCATATAATTTAAGTGTGACGATAGTAATCCGATATAGTATTGTTCTGTCGTATGGCCAATATAGACAAGGGTGTGTGAAGAATGACGAATATGACGAGCCAAGGCACACCTCCCAGTACAGTGCACTTACAAAGGGGACACGCCGAGCTGCCTTCCAAGAACTACCATTCTATAACATTGATGGGCCTATCGATGGAAGTGCCCATTCCCTACATGCAAGTTGTAATCTACTAAGTGATCCCATACCGCGCCGAGAGAGTAACTTCCGGTTTGGGTCTGACATCCGGCTAACAGACCTGTGCCTCGATGCCCTTCATGGGAGCAGCAGAGGGCACCACTTACCATACTGGATCCGGAAGCAGGTATCTGAGCATGGCCTCCGGTCGAAACTAAAGAGGATTCAGCTCCGATGGGGGCACAGGGTTTTGGGCCTGGCAGAGAGGACGTATAAGGATGGGGTATATGAGAAGGACAGGGGAGACTGGAACCTGAAGATGTACCCTGTCCCATTACGTAATTTAAAGGAGAATGGACACGACCCGGGTGACTTCCAGGTCATAGACCACAATAAATACGGAATTCTGCCACTTGCAGGTAAATTCACTTATTTCATAATGTCAGAAGATTGTTACAGACTGGATGCATATAAAATATCAAACAATCAACTAGTAGTGTTCACTTGATGATTATTTCTATTTCTGGCAATTGATTTACCAAAGCCAGGTAATAAATGCGCTCTGCAACCCATTACTGTCTTTGTGACGTATATTGAGGGCAATTTCTTTTTTCGGCGTCTCAACTTTCTAGCTCAGATGCTACAATAAAATAGTGTTAAAACAACCACTTTTCATGCTCAGCTGTTGCCTAAAGTATCTTAAATAGATCAAAGATTTTTTGCATAATGAACAATCATGACATTAATCAATCATGCAATACATAATTTGATGCCTAGGTTACACCATCCTTTTGCTATGAAACATTTACTGAAGGCCTATTAGGTGTAAGATACGGCAAGTGCCTTGTCCACACCATTTTTTGACCCACATAATGCATTCCTGAGAGCAAAGTATTTAGGATACATCTTTGGTAATTGTATGGACAATATATTCTCATGGAACTAATTTCTGGTGATTTTCCAATCACTATAAGCATAAAAATTAAAAGAGTTATGGCCATGTTGCCGGATCTTACAATACCATAAATCCATTAATATGCATAAAAGGCCTCAAAATACTAAATTAATGCATTTAGCCTTATCTAATATATTTTGCCTTTTGTCATTCTACAGCCTAATATGAATAATATTATGTAATAATAATATTATGTAAGTATTATGTATTAGGTGTTCATATTGATTCTACATTGACTTGTACTAGATCATATACAAAATGGGCAAGTGTGACATTGCAAAAAGCTTCAACTTTCCTGTTTAACTTAGGATAAAACCACTAAAAATCTTCCAAATCTGCTAATTGAAAAAAAAAACACTTTTAGATCTAGATGCTTGTTGCACATTGGTTATGTCTAAAGCAGCTCATGTGACCTAGGGAATTAACTAGACATGTGTGACAAAAGCATTGAAAGTTGAAACCCCTAAAACAAAAATTGTCCTTGTACACTGTATCAAATGCATTGAAAATATGATCAATGATGATGCATAATTAATATTTAAAAGATAAAATTTTGGATACTTTCCACAGCGTTGAGCATGGTTGTAAATCTAATGCTCCCCACCCACCTGAATGAGGACCTTGTGGAGAGACTGGTAGCTTCATCAACTGTCCAGGAACCCATGGTCCGGTCCATAAGGAACAAACTCTTCAAGAGGTAGACTACAGTTTTCGCCTATAGTTAATGTTCTGTCCTCTTGGATGTTTTGTAATATTTTGAGTAAAACTTTATACCAGTCAATTCCTTCCTTACCTATACAGATATTGTACTTCCAAAACAATCTATGTTTCTCATGATAACGTTCATAATTGTATTATCCCTTGTGACTTTTAGATACCCGACTGTGTGTGGGGAGTTATTCCATATTGCTCTACCTTTTACATGGTGGATGAGGGGACTCTATGCTAAAGCAGGGGAGGAGTTTGCAGAAGTAGCACAGACGATGGCATCAACGAGCAATGGTAATCCTAAACATATGAGTTGAAGAAGAAGGCAAATCAGAACGGTATAGATTTCGTAAGAAAATCAAATAAAGAGCATCCCCGAATCAAATGATACATCGAAACAATTTCGTATTGCATCTTCTTGTTCTGATTGAACTTCTGAAAAGCAACCTCAATGCCTATCCTACGTTTTATTTGTCAAATGAATATCTGCACATTTCTACCACTATCCAATTGTTTTCTTGACAAAGGTATGGAAAAGTTAGGAGTGTCTTATGTTATAACTGTCCTCCAGGGCCCATGGCTGAGGTGATGCTCCGGGAGGCAGGCAGGATGTGTATTGAATCAGGTCAGCTGGATGAGGCATGTAGACTGTTTTATGCCTCAATAGACTTAGAGAAACGGGCCCAGGACGTGGCGTTCCTAGCAGCAAGCATGTGTGCACGGGCCTATTGTACAGGGTGGGTATATCTACTTTACATTTTATCATCAGTACATTTATAATCCTTTATTATATATTTTTTCTTCCCTTACTCTCTGTTCAATGGGTCATCCGGTATAAAGAAATCCCAGGCGACTGAATGCGGGAAAAAAAAATAATTAGTGACCTGCATGGTCACTGAAACATTGTTATATATGGAGGACTAACGAATTTCTAGGACGTGCTACCCTACCATAAACTTATTTTGTTTTTGTGGGCCATAGGGATAACCATTAGATTAAAATATGAATTGCCTTAAAAGTTAGCAGGGGTTCAATGCACATCTAATGGATGTCACACCTCTCCCTGATCCCAGTCTACCCTTTGTCCTAACTATTTATCATGTTTTTAGACTTAGATTGAAATACTACTAACAATAGGATATAGAGTAGAATTCCTTTTAAAGGGAATTATGCAAGTCCAGGCTGGCGCTTGAAGTTTGTCACACCTCCCCCGTCGCCCTAAAACCAACAGAGACCCCTAGACCCAATAGAGACCCAGGAGATAGTATGTAGCCCGTTGAGTATAGATGTCACTGATATCCTCAGGCATTGGCTGGGCCTTAACCATTTTTGTAAATGTCCTGGTATGGAGAGCAATTGACACTACTGAAAAGCTCTCAAGATAGCATTTAAATTTGATTGATGACAATGAACATAATGAAGACAACAAGGAGCTCTAAACTTTCCTAAATATATACTTTGTCTTTTATCCTGTAAAGATTATGTGTAACATGTTTTAGGCGGTGCATGTTAAACGATCAGGGTTATATGTGAAGATAAACAACAAAAAACATTATAATTATACAATCATAACAAATACAGTCTTCCTTTTTCGAGAGGCGCACCTATGTAGACTAGACAAAGTCTATAGTTTTTGTGCAGAACGCCTGTGGATGAAGTATACCAATGTAGTATAAAGAATTTGTAATAAGCTACCAATGTGCATGAATGATTTAAGTTTATGTAGAGCAAAACTGTGCATGAATGTAAAGTGGACGAGAGGAGTTTGGGACATTTCCCATCTTGCCTCGCTCATTACCAACAACTTTCAATTACTCATAATTTGCATATTTGTCTTTCTCCCACCTTTAGGAAGCTTACACAAAGCAAGTTCCATTCTTGTCAGCAGCAGTGTACACATGCATTGGGAACAACTTCAAACCAGCATGGTCAAAGGTTATGGTGGGCCAGGGCCAACCCACGGCCCCTATTTGAGAACAGATTGTGCTTTTTCACGGGATTCAGTGCAGGTATATCACAGATACACTATATATTACTAGCTATACAAATCAATGAAATGACGTCTAACGAGGTAAGGTTGATATCATCTGCAGTCTATCTGATATTCCCCTGATTATCTAATCCTTTTTTACTGAAATAAATAGTATATTCATCTTGTCCACCGAAATATCATGTGAACTATCCGTATCTGATTTTGTAGGTGAGAGGAGGGTGAAATCCTCACTGATGAGGTCATGTTTTGTCAACATTTTCTTAATAACACAAAAAATGATTTAACATTGGGAACTTTGGATACAGATTCAGACTGGAGACTAGAGACCCTAAAAGATATACGGCAGCATGGGTCAGTGGCTGGGGACCTCGATCAGCACCGAGCCTCCCTAGAGGCTTTGCTAGGAGATGATGCGCCCTACAGTCCAGTGAGGTGAGTTAATTATAATTAGAATGTTTACTGTGAGACCCTTGTTATTCCACTATGTCACATTTCTGAAATTAGATGTTGATGGTCAAGTGAATATTCACCAACCGGATGCTATTGATAACATGCATAACGTATGTAAGTTACAATGTTATATTGCAATGGTTATCTGGTGAGTGATTGTCACTCTGCTTCCTAAAGCGTTGGTTCCACAGCCATACAATCGGTCGGAATAGCCCTAATCTGACGATTTATAATATATCAAAAGTATAGAAAAAAATCGGTCGGATTAGTGCTAATCCGACCGATTTATGCCTGTGGAACCAATGCTTAAAGGAAGATGAGGTAATTTCCATATGCATAATCATAAATCAACACCTTGGTCATTACATCGTGTTTCTCAAGTATCACAGTTTGAACCTAATACGTGTATTAAGTTGCATAGTCTCATGTAAATAGAAACCTCAAGATCCCTCATTATCATTATATCCCCCGCAGTTGTTACATGAATTCAGGCGATGGAGTGGATAACCATTGGGCCCCGCTGGCCACTCGACTCCAGGTACAACAGACAAATGTAAGACCACTACGTATGGTGTGGAGGACTCCCCTTCACTATTCAGGCATGGACACAGAGTGGGTGTAAGTAAAATTGTTTAAATGATTGTAATGCAATATCCTGGATGAGAAAATTTACAAATTATCAAATCCTCATGAATGAAATGAGCTTTCTGGAGATACTGATACTTTTTGTAAATGACCAATTCAACTCCCGTCTGGGTAGTCACATTTGTACATCTATCTAATTTGACAATCAGCAACTTGCTAGACAAAAAAATCAAACAAACCAACAAAAAAGTAAAGTCTACATTACAGACCGTTAATTGATACGTTAATAGTTTCAGGATTAACTTTCCAACTTTAAGGATGACGTGAGAGATTCAAGTTTAGAAATGAAAGGGTCTTTAGCCCATCCGCATTTGTAGCTATGAACATGGGTTGTGTCGTCTTGATTTAAAAAGCATAGAAATACCATAAAGCATAGAACATCGCATCATCGTCCTAGAAGGCATTTCTCAGAATGGTATGATGGGATCTTTTCAAATCGTAGTGGGATCCCTCAGTCTAATGCCATTACAGCCGTGCATCTAGTAGTCAGTAATCATTTCACTAGTACGACAGCCTTGCCGAACCCTGTGTACTTTCTGCATAACTGCTGATCGTACAGAGCAATCACCTATGAGCACACACTCTAGTTTTGAGTGTTTCAAATCGTAGTGACTGTGCACCATGGTACCATGTTGAGCAATGTCTTCTTGTTGGCTCTAACCATGGGTTATATTGTCAATGGACCATTCTGGGTATTATTATTATTTTTCATATTTACTAAATTCTTCGTCATATAAAGCCTAAGCTCTGCCCATGATCCACACTCAATAATCTCCTGCATTCCTCAACAGGAACCAGGATCCTTTAGTCATCACAAACACACGTCCTCCATTAGACTCTGTGACATAAGGTACAAGGATGTAATAACATTCCAACCTTATCTACTCAGTCCAACTGGAGGAAGTGCGATCCACTTGTGGTGCCATATTTGGAATGAGAGGATATTTCACAATCTCCTCTCAATCCTCATTAACATAATCTACCCACAGGTGGCACTCTCTCTTTATGACATGTGTCACTATTCTATTGAGCCACATGTACAGAACATTTCACAACACTGTGAGCTGCTCAAGCCCTTAGTATATAAGGTAGCTTGAGCAGCTCCCAATCCATCTATTCTAAGATCATCTCTCTCCCAACTTACACCTTATACCTATACCTAGAACCTACGACAGGTTGAGTTATAGGATCGGAGGCAGAGCTTAGATCTTGGCGAGTGTTATCATTGTTACCACCTTTATGAAACACTCATGTCAGCTATGCAATAAAAGGATCAAATGAACTTCCCTGGATTCCGTGTATATTCACTTCACCACATGTAACCATCCGTTGACAATATCTAATGTTTAGCGTTTGTAAACATACTTATATCCTAGGTTCACGGGACCTCAGGGTCAGCCTGCCAAGTTGAGGTTTGATGGAGAGCACCTAATAGCTGAAACCAGCACCTTAATCCCATTCAGGCAATCCATCATCCTTGATCCACATACAGGGTTAGTATTTATTATTCTCACAATGCTGAACTTAATCAGATAATCTTCTTGATTCTGTCTGAAATAATCGTTTGTAATTGACAATAAATTTCATCACATATTGCGTGCATGCTTCTTTTTCGAAAGTTCCCGTTTTTACCTTTGAGCTGATATTTACTTTATCTTCCGCAGACAAATACTTCCTTGGATATGTGACTGTAGACAGGAGATTTTCAAACGTACGTATCTTGTGAATCTGTTTGAAATTCTTCTAAAAAGATGACTGTAATAAAGATTAAAATGTCTACCATTTGGTATTCAAATACATGTTAAATAGCCACTCACTTGGCGAAAAAAAACACGTTTTTTAAACGTTAAAATAACGTTTTTATTTGGTTCCTAAGTTTGCGAAACGTTTTTTTAAACATTAAATTAACATCAAAACACGTACTCAAAAAATGTTTTTTTTTACGTTCTTATAAACAAACTTTATTTTAGGTTTAAAAAACGTTTTCTGACGTAAAAGAAACGTAAATAAAAAAACGTTTTTATTTGGTTGAAAACTGGTTGCAAAAGCAAATGTTTTTATTTGGTTAAAAATTGGTTAATTTTTTTTTTTTATCTGAACCAAATAAAAACGTTTGCAAAGTGGGCATGTAGTAATGTCACGATAATCATAAAGACGTTGCCAAAACAAATCATCTTGTCTTGACGTGTGTGTGTCAATAGTGGGACAGGACACTGTCCCAGCAACCCAGGGATTCTCACTACAATGATGCTGCTCTTATTTTAGGAGATGAAGGATATCCCAGACTGATTCGAGTATTCGACAATGTCCAGGGGGCATCAGTGGATCTGCTAGTATGTCATGTACCTGTGGAGAAGCCCAGGAATCCCTGTACGTATTATTCCACTCAGCAAGTCGTCAACACATCTATGGTAGTTGAACTCTTCCGGACAGACTCGAGTGGAAATACTCAGAAGCTAGATATCTACAAGTTGGCAAGAGAAACAACACTAAATGTATGTATGTCTGATTGAATGTTTTATATTGGTTATGGATTGATAGAATGCATACTATCTTTTATCCACAGTCGATATCCTTTCAGTACCCATCGGGAACTCTAAAACAGTGTGGTACTTTGGTGCATACTATGTAGCCGTCATATCTAAAATGGTGTTCCCACTCAAAATAAATTTCTGAAAATAATACCCTTGAGAGCATCATTCATATGAGAATCATAGATTTTGCATAATGTGTGTATTGTAACCTGACATTATGAACCCTCTCTCTAGAGTGTCATACCCATAACCTCTGTAGTCACCTTAGAAATCTTCAATAGAAATGGTCGATCCTGGAATGAAATTGTAAAGAATGATTGTCTTTAGACTGATGATGATATCTGTTTCTTTGATAGGAAAAAAGAAAGGAAATACAGGCATTGTTTAACGAAGGCTCCATAAAATGGGAAGTGAAAAGAGAACTTGAGGAGATCCTTCACAAGAAGTACACATCAGGAAAGACAATTAATCTTAATGTATATCTACATTTCTCCCTCTTATGCAGTTTAGTGGTATGAAATCATGTTGTTGATGTAAATCACAAAACCTGGGAAAGCGTAACATTAGGGGAAAATTCCTTTTTTTCAAATTCATATCTTCAGCTATATTTTGGTACTTTGCATGATAAAGTACTCCGAATAGCTACAGAAATATAAGATCTCAAACATGGGATGTCAACAACATGGAGAAATTCAGGATAGCCCTTAACTCAATTCATATTGAAATAGTGTGGCATAACGCATAAAAAATGAAACTATTGGAAAAAATAACAATTTTTAAACATAACCATCAATAATTCTGGATCTAGAGGGGATAATTCAGTTTTGTTTTCAGTTATGAAAACCTTATGGACAGGTTAATAATAGGCAAATTCCTGAAAATGGCCCTCTAAAAGTTTGTAGGGGCATTTTGGGGTACAAGCTGGTACTAGCCCTATTCTGGGTAATTTGGGTGTGCTGAATCCAAAAATTCCTGATACCAAGCTGAAAAATGGCTGCTAATGGGTCAACATATCAAAAACAAAAAGGCTGCCAATCAGCTTTGAGGAAAATTAGAAAAGTACAGTATATCAACCATTCCTCGGCTTGCTATACCTCAAAATGAAGGAAACAGTGACACTAGTACATTTCAAGTACTCACCTAACTAGAAGATGAACTTGAACTGTCAAAACTCATACAAAAACAAGATGGCCACCTTTGTTTTGGAGAAAATCCAAAAATCAGACAATGCTCAACCCTACCCATCATGTAATACCTCAAAATGAAGGGAATGGTGAGACCAGTCCATTTCAAGCACTTACTTAATGAGTAAATTAACTTGAACTGTCAAAAACCCTTAAAAAACAAGATGGCCACCTTTCAATTTGGAGAATATCCAGAATTCAGACGATACTCGACCCTACTCATCATGTAATACAGGGGTAGATACTAACACTGCCCTGGTGGCCAATGGACAGTAGTTTTGAGTGCTGGCCAGTGATTTTTTCAAAAACAAACTTCCTACTGGCCAGGGTGGCCACTGGGCTTTCCCCCTTTTGATTTGGTGACTAAAAGACAATTCAAAACTGTGATATTTTCTACAGGGATTTTCTGTACCAGGGACATCCCAAAGATCAACTTGTAGGTGAATATTGCCATTAACATGCATATCATATAGTTTCAAATTTTCAACCTTTTTATTGTTCTTTTGACACACCACAGGTTTTTTCCAGCCAAAAATCTCGGCTTTAACTGTGGGCCAATAGATTTCTGAGGCTGTTGGCCCAGGTGGCCAGTGGCTGAAAATGTTAATGTCTATCCCTGTAATACCTGGAAATGAAGGGAATGGTGAGACCAGTCCATTTCAAGCACCTACTAAACTAGTAAATTGAATTGAACTGTCCAAAAAACAACAAGATGGCTGCCTAATTTGGAGACAATCCAGAAATCACCCATTACTTGCTACTACCCATCAAGTTGCCAGGTTATACCCCTGGGTTATACCTCAAAATGAATGAATCTCAGAGCCCAGGTCAGTGTTTATTAAAGTAAAATAGCTATTTGGTGATTTCAGGGGGTCAAATAGAAAATACAAAAAATGGCCGCTAATTGAATTTGAGGAAAAAAAAACCCACATAAAATGCACAATATCCCCCAATTCCTAATCTTGGTTCTCCTCTCTAAAAGAATTGGTTAGAGACCAGTCCATTTATGGCTCTTATGCAAGGAGGTTACTTGTTAATTGTAACCCCTCCCCCCTGCCAAAGATAAAGAGGAATAAGGTGAACCCCTTTCAGTTTTGAGAAAAATTCAGAAACTTTGCCATGATCACCACTGCTCATCATGTTATGCCTCAATATGAAGGGATCAAAGAAACTAGGCTACTCCTGGCCATTACAAAGGTGACCCCTAAAAGGGAAAACCTGCTTTATATAGGAGGGAAGTAAATATCTGACCATTATTGACACAACTCATATCCTAATTGTTGCATTTAGACACCAAGATGCAAATCATACCTAAGATTTCTTTTTCTTTTCACCTCATTGGTAATAAATGTTTGCCATCTAAAGGGTTGCTATAGGCTCTAAGTGTGACTGGAGCTGGCAACATGCTCTGATAATAGCTGATAAGATGGTTACACACTTTCCCTGGAAGTGGGTGTTATCCTACTGGGCATTGGTCTAGACTGCTACACAAGAACTATAGATCTGTTGATATAAGCTGTAGCTTTTTCTCCCAAAAGCAACAACAGCAGCTTATTCAAAAAGGATATGTCTGGAAAAAGGCTATCCTTTACCCAGCTAGCACAACTTATCCAAACGATGTCTTTCGAACATCTGAGGAGTTTTCATGTAAAAATGATGTCGACAGAAATGTCGAAAGTGGTACCATAATTATGACTAACCCATTGGGACTGAGGCATTCACACATCAGCAAATTTTCACTTCAATTCACCTCACCTAAGCAGCATGGCTAAATCCTACTACCTTCTGTTAATCACCTCTCTACTTTCAAAAGTAACTGCATCTCACAGAATATCATGATTGAGATCAAGTTCAAATCCCAATCATGCATTTATTTGCAAGTGATAGACAAACACCTTTTATGCTACATCATGCACCAATGTTAGACTGTAGTACTCCTAACTGCAGCAACCCCCAGCTCTGAGTATCCTCTCACCAGGCCATATTACTCTAGCCTTACAATGTGTATTTGCAGCCTTGCAACTGATAATCATTTTTACCATGGATTGCAACAGATTGCCGTCAAGGGTGACGTAATTCTATTATTTATCCTTTCTTAGAGGCCACAGTGACATATAATTGACGCCTTCCTTCCCTTCATAAGCCAATCAAGTGCATCCCACAGGCCAAAGTCGTTTTTGTGAATAACACAAGTAATGGTTATTCACAGAACTCAGAGCCTGCTAATCCCATGTCTGAATCAGGAATGTCATTTGTGGGCATTATCATAATGCCTAAAAAAAGTATCTACATCTTTTTAGTTTTTGCCAATGCAAAAGTAGCTATGCTGGTTGACAAGTTCATTTATTTTGAGGTGTATTGTTCAGGAGACCTGGAATGATGGATATTGTTGATGATGTCCAAAACTGGCCCAGGCCTGTATTTTGAGGCATTTATAAACATGATGAGCATCAATTAATTCCTGAATTCTCTCAAAATCGAAAGATAGCCGTTTTTCAGAGGTACCTCTGAACTTGGTCGGTGCCTAAAATGGTGATTGATTTCTCCATTTATCACTGTGAGGTATAACAAGAGCTAGAATGATGGATTTTGTGGATTTAATGGTTTTTTCCCTTAAAACCAACTACCGTAAATTCTCTCATATGAGCTGTGACTTACACCAGAATCCAAATGAAAGTAAGGCTTATAGGTTCAGTCCGATGAAGGGATGTGGCTTATAGGAGGTGTTTTTACACCATAGAACAGTACTAAAATGCCAATTTTCAAGACCCAGATGAGGCTTATAGCCTTGTCTCAAATTCAGGGTGTGGCTTATAAGAGGTAATTTATGGGAGCAGCATTTTTGATTAGTTCTTTTTGGCATTTTGTGTTTAGATTCACCTGTCATGAATAAATGGCTTTTTACCTTGATAATGACCGAACTGGCCTTGTAAATCCCTGCATTCTGAGATATAACATAATGGGTGCTGTTAGGCATTGTCTGATTTCTGGATTTTCTACAAATCGAAAGGCATCAATCTTCTTTTTTTGGGGGGATTTTGGATAGTTCAATTCAAACTACTAACTAGATAGATTCTTGAAAGTGACTGGTCTCACCATTCCCTTCAGTTTGAGGTATAGCATAATGGGTAGTGTTGAGCATTGTCTGATTTCTGGATTCTTTGCCAAATTTTGACAGTTCAATTCAGTCTACTCACTAGATGGTTGAAAAGGACTAGCCTTTCTATTCCCTTCGGTTTGAGGTACAACATGATTGGTGGTGTTGAGCATTGTCTGACTACTGGATTTTCTCCAAATCAAGGGCAGCCATCTTGTTTTTTTTCAGGGTTTTTGACAGTTCAATTCAATCTACTAGCTAGGTGAGTGCTTGAAATGTACTAGTGTCACTGTTTCCTTCATTTTGATGTATAGAAAGCCTAGGAATGATTGATATATTGTGCATTTCTGATTTTCCTCAAAGTTGATTGGCAGCTATTTTGTTTTTGGCATTTTAACAAATAAGCAGCCATTTTTCAGTTTGGTACCAGGAAGTTTTGGATTCAGCACACCCAAATTACCCAGAATCGGGCTAGTACCAGCTTGTACCCCAAAATGCCCCTAGGTGTAACAATTTCCAAGATTGTCACCAGTCTAAAGATAGAGTAACTTTTTATTCAAAAGAACAAAATTATGGTTTCCATGGCAACTGAATATCAACAATTGTGCTAAATTTAGGAAAACTATTCTTTTTGGATTCTAAATAAGGTCATTTTAGAAGGAAAATAGACTCTTCAGAAAAAGTTACCCAGGTTTGTTTTTGATTAAATATTTATTCTTCTGGTCATGTCTCCTTATATATCACATTTAGAGCTTTTCTGGCTATTTCCCTTAATGTTACGATTGTCCCTGTTTCGTCAGTAATATGTGATATCAATCTGGTGGGTGTCTCTGTAATAATTGACCATGTATGTCATATCTGATATGTTTGAAACAAGTGTACCTAAAGTTTCTGATTTACTATCTGGTTTATATAAATTCTATCAAGAGAGAGACCGCAGAATGAAGAGCTAGTAAAATTAAAATTTGATTCACATGAAATTGTCTAGAGGTAATACAACTGCACGGAAATATTCTTCCAGACAATTCTAGAGGAGAAGGAGGCTAGGACGAACAAAGGTGAGAAAACCAAAAGCAAACAAAAAGAACAAAAGCATAAAACCAAAGGCAAACAATGGGCAAAAAACCAAAAGCCTAGTATCTCACTGCATACTATGCAAGTGCATGATTTCTACACGTTCAGCCAGACTATTGTTATACATGTGAAGATAAATGACGTCGTGAAAGCTGAAGGACATCTTGTTATTGTAAGTTAACACATAGGTATTTCCTTTTCCGACATTTCTATAGAATTTCAACTTGAGGTAATTCAGGAATATCAAATTACAGTTTTCTTTTCTCAGTAAGAATCTTAAGAATTTTAAATCAGATCATGTACACGGTTTGTATAATCAATGGAACAAGATTAACTATTCTCTACATGGAAATTAGATATGTATCAGCAGTCTCCCTTATCGTTGTAAACATCAGATTCATGAAAACATTTAAAATGGGTTATACCCTCTCCCGCCATGTATTGAAAACCCCAAAATGAATAGCTCATGAATCCATCAAGGTCAGAAAAGAAAAGCAAGTAAAAGGGTCAGAATCTTTATACTCCCTCATTTGACAGTTTGACTTTGTCATTGTAAATTTAAGGCCTATATCATTAGATTTTAGTGCAAATCTCAAAATGTTCCATTCCAGTTTGTTAACTGTGCGACCTCTAAGAGCTTCTTGGAGCCCAAGATACACATGTTGGAGCGGCCTTGTACCAGTTATGTATATCCAGCTCCAAGACACATGGTCCCTCATTTCAGCTATGAGCAGGACAAACACCACTTCCCCGACACTCACTTCTGGATCATCAATGAGGACAAAAGACCATTCATAGAGTATGCAGTGTAACAATAAAATAGATAACAACTCTATGTATATGGATTTATTGTATGGCCATGAATTAGTCACTCAGTGATGTAGAGAATCCATTATCTGTATAGCCTGGGAGATGCACCTGGGCCAATGTGATATTTATTCATCACTAGTGATTCTACTCATATCTCTATGTAAAGCAGCGTATGTATAGATACAATCTTCCAAATTTGTATCTATTTTTACAATAAATGCTGAGATAGGTGCTATTGTAGGCATATGCTCCACTATAGCATGGCTTGGCCTAAAGCAGCTACAGTGAAACTTGGTTTAATAACAAAATGGGTCATTTTGAGAGTAGCATTTCTACCATTTCTATACAATATCCAACTTGGCCTTTTGGGTCCAGAATGAGGTAATTGTTATGTGTTATAATCAAGTTCTACGGTATATCTCTATGAATGTTGCCATGAGACATATGTTTATATGTTGTAGGAATGTTGAAATCTGCGGTTTCCATGTCTACAATACTGATGGTGAGGAGATAACATTGTCGGTACTTTCTAAGTATGACATACGGAGCGCCAACCTCTGTCACATGGTTTTTCCTCAGCTCTTTGGGTTTTAGTAAGTCAGGTTTTACTACATGGATGGTTTCTGTATATGCTCCCAGTAGCATTGTAACGATTTCCTACCTGTAAACAATTAACCCTCAGTATAGTGAGGGTACAATGCCTATAAGGTCGAATCCCACATGGCGAAAAATGATGCAAATATCTCCGCGATTTTGAATCTGTTGCATTTTTGGAACCTATCCCAAATTCGCAAGGGCTTTAACTACAGCAGGGTGCATAGAACACAAGCAATCTTTTGCGATTTTAGGCTAGGGGATATATAATATAAACATCATTAAAGGCAAAATATCCCAAAGAATATATGATAAAGCACAACAGTGTCCTTGTGTTCTATGTACCCTAGTGTATTATGATCCTTGTGAATTTCGGGAAGGTCCCAAATTCGCAACAGATCCAAATTCGCAGAGATGTTTGGGGCATTTTTCGCCATGTGGGATTCGACCTTGAGGTCTAAGCAGATTGTGACCCCAACTTAATTTTTCCAAGAGTTATTATGGTAATAACGAATGCATCTGGTCAGCTGTCTAGATGAAAATGTACAGGAATTCGGTTTTAAATCTCATAGTAAAGTAGAATGTCTATTGCCACTGCTAACACATTCAGCATTAAATGTCATATTTTCTAGTGGCGGGACGCTCATTCATACAGACCCTATGGGCAAGCTACATGAGTTTGAACTCAGTCCACCGGAACAGAACGTCTCAGCACATCTAAGACTTCATGGCACAAAGGCCTTTATATTGAGTGATCATGGATTCAGCATGGTGCACCTTCCAACTCCAGAAATGTGCTCTTTCTTCCTTACCGCCTACCAACACAGGTAGGTGATATAGAAAATACATATTGCCTATATAAGCAATCAAATATCCATTAGATATTCAATATGAACAAGCAACTGTATATTGACAGGCATATCTGACTGTTCTATAATGTAGCCCTATTAATTCAGTTATGTCTAAAGCGTTCTGTGGCAATAATACTATCTTACTGTGGGACTATACTTCTTGTTCAATAGCCTTGGGCAGTTCTCAGATGGGGAAGTCACTCTGTTTGGAACATATGATAACATGGATGTTCTGGCACACGAGGAGATCTCTCCAGGATCAGCTAGGGGGGTTATCAAAGATGGTGTCACACGGTATGCGGTCGGCATTGGGCATTTTCTCCTTCTTATAGAGACTGATGACAAGTAGGTGGTCAATCTGCACTATTTTTAATACTTCAGAGGACTAGTGCAATAGCATAGCTTTCTAACATATGGCATATTAATGTGTTCAAACGTACATACATGTATACAGCTTCTAACAGTTTGATCAGTTCAAAATCGGGGGAGATAAGAATATATGCCTCGTGGTCTTGGGAATAAAACACCACACATGAGAGAGATTCCTTAATGTCGTATATATGATCACTAATAAATTGAATTTAAGTAAATCATAGCATTCTGGAATCTTTTTCATTTGTGTTAAAAAGTAAATCCCATGTGCGTTATTGATACGATATTGTGGCATTATAACTATTTGAATTCAAAGTGGTATTAACCACAGTAACATTATTCTGTCTATATCTTGTAAATATCTTTTTGTTTGTTTTTGTCTTCAGTTCAAGTATTGCATCGATAGTTTTCCACGAACCGTTGGTTGGCCGACCAGAAGAAGTATTCTTCATCAGCGAAAGTCGTAAGTACGTTTTTACTCTAGACTGAATCACACAACACCACATTACAAGACACCAGAGTTAACCATGATATCGATTGTCTGAGGTTTAGTCTTATTTGAGGATTGGGCAAAAGGTCGAATCCCACATGGCGATTTAGGGCTGAAATATCTCTGCGATTTTGTCCCTTGCCCTCTTGGGGCTTTTCTGAGCCCCTATGTCGCAAGGATAACTGCTTAATTGGTATTGATTCACTGTTAGATTTGGTATAAATTGAACAATCCTTGCGATCTAGGAGCCCAGGAAGACCCCAAAATCACAAGGGACAAATACGTAGAGATATTTGAGCCCTAAATCGCCATGTGGGATTCGACCTAACACTGGTAAAAAAACAACCATTGCAAGGCATTTTGAGGAGCATCCGTGAATGTACACAGCATTGGTTCCTTTATCATAAAAATCAACGTTTTTATACATAAAATTCTCTATTTCAGGTGGTTTCCTGGTCGCTGTGTCCCATGGTGATGTCCGTACCCGCCATGAGGTGTTGTACAGAGAGACCATTTTCCACTACAGCCATCAGGGGACGCTCCTATCTCTTCTTCCCTTCATGGGCCCAGGACCACGGAAATTCACCCTAGGCACTGTTCACACTGAGGAGAATGAACCAGATGAAAAGACAACACGTATATTTTTCTTCGATGGGCATGAATCAATTGCCTGTTTTGATGTGGAGAGGAACTACGAGGATGCATGAATGCTGCAATGTTAGTGATTATTGGAAATCAATGAAGAGCTGTGCTACTGAGACACATTGAAGTTTACTTAATGCAAGGTTGCCTTTGTATAGCATCAGTCTCATATTTAACTACTTCTCCAGCAATTAGTAATACATGTAATAGTGTTTGGATATCATACCATGCAGCCTCCATTGCCGTGTCCTCCATGTACTACATATCGGTGCACTGACATGCCTATTTTATTTCCATAGGCAAAGTTGAAATAAACAAATCAAGGCAGTGGTTATTATGTGATCTCCTTAGTGGAATTATAGGTTGAATCCCACATGGCGAAATATGCTCCAAATATCTCTAAGATTTTGTACCTGTTGCGTTAATGGGACACACTCTAAATTCGCAAGGCATTTAACTACAGTAGGGTGTATAGAACACAAGCAATCTTTTTCAATTTTAGGCCAGAAAATACACAATGCAAACAGATTTAAACATCAACAAAGGCAAAATATCCCAAAGAGTACATTAGAAAATGCAACAGTGTCCTTTCTAAATATTATACAAAGATCACATGACCAGGGAATTCCCTTCTTTTTATGATGTCACAGGGGTATATCTCCATCAATTATATACAATTTGGCATTAGATTTGTTACACCAAAATTCCCAATGAAAACGCACAGATTATTAGAGGTTGAAGAGAATTTTAGATAATTGTTTATAATCCATTTCACTTTTGTATAAACCATTTCCCCATTTAGAATCCTCAAAAGAGTGCCAAACAGGAATCCAATTAGAAAGGCCTAATCTTTTAAAATCCACCAAATTCGTTTTATAATCTTGAGATATGTGGGCAGATGAGGGGAAAGGGCCCTCCCTGCGGGATTTTTAGTACTGGGTTTGGCCACTAGGGGAGCTACAGAGGCTAAAATTGGGGAAAATAGACCAAAAAATATATAAATGTACTTTTTTACACAGATTAAGCTGGTTTTCTCAAAAACGTTCTATTTTCTGGCACTTCCTGTCTATTTGGAATGTAAATGGAATGTTTTGAATCCAGAAAAAGGCCTAAATAAGGGTTTTCAGAGATATGTGTTGTCATGGCAACCAAAATTATATTCCAAATAAAAAGAAAAATAATGTCAGTCAATAGAATGATTAATGGAGATTCATACACTGAAAAAAGCATATAGATACCATTTCTAGATCCAAAACTATGCCCAAATATGTAAGAATGTTTGGTCATTTTTTGATTGATTATTCAAATCATTATGCTAATAAGATGCCTGATTTAATCAAAACAATGAATGAAAGAGCCTATTGGCTATACTAATGCAGTTATATCATTCCATTTTTGTGAAGCAATATTTCCAAGACCAGAAGGGCTATCTGCAAGTGTTATACCTCATTTTAAAGCTGATAACTTCAATTTTAAATGTCACATTTTACCTTGGAGGACCCTTTCCCCTCATCTGTTCACATATCTAAAGATAATATATATTAGAATCTTCGTTTTCAAAACAGAAAAAGGCCCTAGGTAACCATTCGAACTCATAGCTGATTATCAATCATTGTGTGTAGAGGGTATATGATATATAGATCTACTAATGTTAATGTCAGAGTTGATGACGGGTTGACCTGTTGCCTTGCCTCATACACATAGGCAGAAGATACATATTGATGCAATATTTCGTACCTCCTACATCTATAGCCCTATACATACCCAGCGCAGGCCGGGTTTGAAGAATGGGTCTTGCAACCGTTTGCACTAAGCCCATAATATACGTTTGCATCTACCTAAATTTAGCCACCTACTATAATAGCAGCTAGAATAGTCTATTTTTGGTAGACCCCTAAAAAGGAACGCATTTATTGTTACCTAGGGAGTGATTATGTTTAACTTGGTGGACAGAACTGGGGGTAGCAGTAGACTTGTTCAAGTCAAGTCTATTTATTTCATAAGCGGAATAAGCGAAAGAGAATATTTTTTAAAGAAAAGAAGTAAGACTTCTTGTGAATCAAGCTGAGGGATGGGATGTGTGGTGTGGGAGCTTGGGGACTGAAGCCAGTCTAAGGGTAGCAGTTGCATCCAAAGGGGTGATTGTGTCACCTCTCCAGTTCTACATGAGAACTCTTCTTCATTATGGGGGACTGTCAGTATAGCTTTGCATCTATAATTAGTTATATTACAGGACCCCATTATATGAGTCAGGGTTGTCATGAAAAAGGAGTAATCACTCTGATGGCATTTGTGAGGAAATGAATCAATATATTTGTGTTAAAATCTAACACAGTACACATAAGTGTTGTCTAAATATGTTGTTTGATTTTGGGTGAAATCTTGTGCTCAATTTTGAGCAGTGGATAGTGAAAGTTAAAGTTTGATTTTTTTCCATTGAGTTCCATAGTAAAATACTAGTAATCTCCATAACTAATGAAATTGATGTCACTAATTATAGCTATGTTAAGATCAATTAACAGGTTCTACCAACACAGCAAAGGATGTAATTATGTAGTTAAGGGTTAACATTCATAGACACCTCCCTGGTGTGAGCCACTATGGATATTGCTTTTATACCTGTCATAGTAGTAGTGCCCTATTGAATCTAACTACAGTCCCCCATACAAGTACTACTTTCTTACATTTTCTTCTCCTCTTTTAATTGCTGTCTAGTTGAAAAATGATCCAGGATCCCAGATAACTTTTGATATGTGGTAACAGAGAAGAAATGGTCCAGTCCCACTGTAGCCGATGAGGCAGAATTGGGAACTGGACGATCGAGGCAGCAATCACGGATGATAACCAGGTATTGACCCTTTCCAAAGAAGTGTACCTGGAGAAATATACCTTAAGGTGTCACCACCCCAAAAGCCTTGTGGCCATCCACAAGTCTTCCACCTTTGACCTAATATTAAAAGTACTTAAAATTCTCATAGTGCTTAGCAACATCTACGATATTTTAGCTTATGAAATGGAGAAAAAAAATAAGATAGGTCCACATAAACATAGTCAGGCTAGATTTTGCTCAAATTGCCATTGTAACCAGGTAGTAATTTTTGCAAAGTGAGGCCTGATCAGTGCATGAATACACATCAGGACCCCTTCACCCCCATAAACTTCCACTGATTTTATGTTTTGAACAAAAAATATTCTGGGACTATCAATGAAACACTCCTACTCATGATTCTAATACCAAATAACAATGGGTTTGGCCCCTCCTTCTCTCCCCTATGTGCCAAATTCCTCAAAATAACTAAGTTCAAATGGACGTGGTCCAATTTAGAGTGGTGACAACTTAATCAAGGACTTCGATAGATATTGTATACCCTTATGATGCCAGCTACATGTGGCAGAGCGTGAGTTACAGTTAGGCATCTGCTACGTCACAGTGTGGTAAGGTGTGGGTAAACATTGCCTATACGTGGTCGGGTGCATGTGCCATATGGGTATACCCCTCCATGCACTATATATTTCCACCAGATAACAGTAATCATACACCTAATACTAAGGATATGCAAATGCTATATGTCTTATCAGTGCGAAGGTTTTATGATTTCACATCACAGAATGTGAACAATCTGTGCATAAGGCCAAAAGATATTATGTTTCCAGTTACATGCCTCCAAGACCTAGGGTCGGTAGGTTGATTTTTTTTTAAATTTATTCATTCATTTTCTTAAATTTTGTATGAAAATGTACGGGTAGGTATGCTATATTCGTCGATTTTATGGTAAAACTATGAAAACGTGGGGAGGGTGAAAACAGATATGCCTTTTAGTTTAATGCCATATACTTGAGACCCATAGAAAATATCGATGAAAATCTTTGAAAAATACGGGGAGAAATATGGAAAATGGATGAAAATTCATGGCAAATATGGAAAAAAATCTTAGAAATTCTCTAATAGTCATCTTGCCATAGATTGCCCCAGACGTCAGTTTAGTACATCAGTCTGTTTTCCCGCAGACACCCATTATATAAAAGTCAGTAACGCTATTTAATGATTTCCCTCTAATTGCTTAAAGGGCTAAAGGTCCTCGAGCACCATTGCATGGAGCCGAAAAATACCTCAATCCCTTGGAACCGTGTTCACACACAGTATACTGTTCAAATCTGAGGTAATGTTCACAGGAGGGCATTTCAAACCCATAGCTATAGATATCGTTTTGAAATACCCTGCTGGTTTTGTAGAGCTCTCCTTAACGAAAATCGCACGTGACCTGTGACTTCTTATTTATCGGTCTGTTCGACCCCTGGCCAAACTGACGTGCGTGAGTTACTTGAGTAACCTGCCAGGTTATCGGATTGGCTACCAGTCTGTGACATCATAAATGGGTTAGGGCAGGATGTTGTGTAAGATACAGAGCCTCAGACCTATGTTTGTATCCCACAGTGCCCCATTCCTATGCTACAAACAGATGTCACATGACTTCCTGTGTTACATGTGTCCGGGTCTGGCCTTACTCAAGTAAACCCAGTTGGTAATTGGAGCGAAACTCCGTAAGTTACAAAGCCAGGGGTCGAACGTACCGACTAACCTAGATGGGTATGTACGTGTCCTATATAGTCCCAGGTGTTTATTTTAGGGGGCAGGCTGAACTCTTATTCCAGCATAGGCTACATAGCAGTATGTTGACAACACTACTATGCATGCAACAGGTGGCTGGATGTAGGCCTATAGTATACCCTAAATGGATAATGTGATATACATAAAATGTGTTACTGTCAGCAAGTTAACACATGCACATGTATTCATGATATTGTGATCGCACATCTGAGTATCTGCACGGTGAGTAGATCGCAATATTCATAATATTGTGATCGCACATCTAAGTATTTGCACGGTGAGTAGATCGCAATACATGACAGTTATATCAGCTGTACCTTACACCAAGTGATTTGGTGTGACTTCTCAATGAATTCCCATGCAAAGGGAACAGATAGCTATTTGCACTGATGCTCAGTTCCCACTAAGGTATTTAAAGGTAAGTTACATTTCTTTCCACAGAGATAACTGTAGCAGAAAGACAAACTTAGAAACCACAAAAGCTGTTAATTATAGTGTCGACAACACCCAGGCACGTCCCATATGATCTGGGCAATAATATTACATTACTATATCATATATGATAATAATTTCCTGGAACACTAAGGGGTACGTGTATAGTACAGTCTTGTCTTGGCAGACACCCAAATAGTGTAATAGCAAGCAAGGTTAGTACCTGGTTGTGGAGGTAATTTGGCATCAGTACACACAAGTATGTGTATAATCTATATATACATAGTATACGTGGTAGCTACCCTCTAGTGGTTATTTCAATGTCTTTGACGACAACATGGTAGCTATATTGTGTATGTGAAGCCTGTATTGTCGTCAGGGATACTGAAACAAGCACCAAATCCACACTGTGAATTATAGTGTCGACAACACCCAGGCACGTCCCATATGCTCTGGGCAATAATAATACATTACTATATCATACATGATAATTATTTCCTGGAACACTAAGGGGTACGTGTATAGTACAATCTTGTCTTGGCAGACACCCAAATAGTGTAATAGCAAGCAAGGTTAGTACCTGGTTGTGGAGGTAATTTGACATCAGTACACAGAAGTATGTGTATAATCTCTCTCTCTCTCTCTCTCTCTCTCTCTCTCTCTCTCTCTCTCTCTCTCTCTCTCTCTCCCTCTCTCTCTCTCTCTCTCTCTCTCTCTCTTTCTCTCTCTCTCTCTCTCTCTCTCTCTATATATATATGTATATATATATATTTATATATATATATATATATATATATATATATATATATATATATACATAATATACATGGTAGCTACCCTCTAGTGGTTATTTCAATGTCTTTGACGACAACACAGTGGCTCTATTGTGTATGTGAGGCCTGTATTGTCGTCAGGGATACTGAAACAAGCACCAAATCCACTCCCCACACCCTCTTTCTTTGTTTTCAAATGATACATAAACCATATATTGGACCGTTGTATAGTGTCAACGTATATTCTTCTGTATATTGCCAGTATAGCAAACACAAAGCTCGATCCTAAAAGCCATCACAGGTCTTGGTCATTCAACATTTAGGTTAGTGTGCTGTATAATAGCAGAGGGGAAGGAATAGTCAAGCATTCGTCAACATTGCATGTGTTCTTTATGTGTGTGTCAGGTCCATACTGCATGTGCTCAAAGAGGACATCATCTGTAGTCCTCCCTGATGTGCCAAATTGAAGATACTGAGAAGATCCTAACAACACAAAGATGACACAAACGGGAAAAATGAAATATAACTCCTTTGACACAAAGGGTGTGAATGGCCAGGACAGGGCTAAAGAAGGTAAGTGTGATTAGATAAGACTCTCTATAAAGGCCAACTCCCACTACACGAAAAATGGGTCTAAAACGCCTGTGATTATGGATATTGGCAGCCTATTACCACCCCAATATCGGCTAAATAACAATATATCCTACATCTCAAGGATTTTCTAACTATTTTCGCATTGTTGGATTTGGCCTATAACGCCAAAGGATTTTAGGATCTCTATAATTATGCAGGCTATGATGAAAGCAAATCTATATCATTATCATGGTACAAAATACATGTACATCTTGCGTAGTAGATTCGATATTTGGTAGCGGTGCGTTGTAAATTGGAGATGTCTTTATAATTATAGATCATTATCTAATATTAGTACCACTTGACTACATAAAATATCTGAAAACCAATCCTTGTATGAGCATTATTTTGTATAATACTACAGTAGTAAAATACTTTGATCATAATTTATTTATGTTGGTTTAACATCACTTGGCAATGTACTGATATTTTAGCGATGCACATTGCATTAGTCTTATTTTGGACCAAACTACTTCACGCTCCTACCAGAAAACCATCAGAGGGTGTGATAACACCATCTCTAGCCAGGAACCTAGACTAACTGACTAAATAATGCAAATTATGTGCATGTCTAATTATTTCATAATTGTCTAGTATATGGCGATATTTAAGCTGTAGCTGCCAACAATTTAAACTGGAATATACGGGGCTATGGATCATATTAATCAATGGACTTCAAGACACAGACCTCTATTTTCTGTCTGCATGTAATCTGATATACCTAATTTAAAATTTTCTCATCTTTGTTCAATAACAGCCCTAACTATTGAGGAAATGCTTGATCATGTTGGGTTTGGCTGGCCTCAAATCAAGATAATCATGATGTCTGGTTTTGTTTGGGTAAGCTTAATTTTATTATCAAATGAGTCCAATCCTTGCCATGGCTGGTCCTCGACAAATATGATTCTATCATAACATATGAACATGCTGTGTATTTGGATGTATGATATATATGAAGACGACAACTGGGACATAATCGCCTTTCGTCATGTAGAACCTTCTTTGTAAGACAATCGATACTCTGGCCTTTCTATCGAGCGGTGTTCGAACAATACCGCGACATAGACCAATAGAATAAATTTACATATACTATCATTCACTGAAGGTGGCGGATGGTATGGAGTTAATGGTCCTCACCATTCTGGGTCCCACATTGAAGTATGAGTGGCATATTACACCTGTCCAACAGGCCCTCCTTACAACCGTGAGTTTCTGAGTATGTCATAATGATCTGCAACCTTTGCGAGTACGGATAACTCTGATGATATGGGTAATAATATAAGCTACATGTAGCTTTAAGGTCCATCATCCCTTTGTCTCATAAACACATTAAGATTCATGAACAAAATGACAAATTGCAACCTTTATCGTGCTTTTGTTTCAATTTTTAAATCAGTATTCCTTTTCAATTTGTCAGTTGGTGATGTGTGGTATTTGTATTGGCGCTCCTTGCTGGGGATATATATCTGATAATTATGGTCGCCGAACGGTAAAAGAATAGTTTCATACCTCAGTTTAATCTCTCCAAAAAGCAAAATTTTACACGGCCTATCACCAAATAAAAGCCAAGATCCACAATGCGAAAATGGTCAGAAAACCTGATGATTTAAGGTCGAATCCCACATGGCGAAAAATGGCTGAAATATCTTTTGTCCCTTGTGTTGTATGGCCCTTGTTGAGGCCATAAAATGCAAGGACTACTGCAAACTTGACCCTAAACCACTGTGGGATTCGAAATTAGTTGATCAATCCTTGCATTTTATGGCCCCCACAAGGGCCATACAACGCAAGGAACAAAATCACAGAGATATTTAAGCCATTTTTCGCCATGTGGGATTCGACCTTTAGGAATGTAAAATGTCTTAGCTAATATTAGAGGAAGAGTATCATCTAAGGATGGCCTGTATTGGCTAAAAAGCCTTGCAAAACCCTTGTTATTGTGAAATAGATAGAGTTATATCAAAATATTTAGATATTTTCTGCTGGGAGTAGCTAGAAATATAGTCGAAACCACCTTATCAGTATCATGTACAACAGACATTGCTTTGCCATACTTTTGTATAATGGACTTAAAGTGCCTCCTTAGACGATATTCCACCTCCAATATCGGGTCAAAGTGCTCAACCATGCATTCCAACATTGAAAACCTACAGGATCCAAAACTCGTCAATACTGACGACTTTAGGTCCTCAGGTTGATGATACCTAAATCTACAGCTTTAGGTCGTCATTGGGTCGTCATAGGTGACGACTTTGGGTCGTCACTGATGACCTAAAGTCGTCACTATAGGTGCCCTTTACAGCCATATTGTCCTGTGCAGAAATTACATACATCCCAGTACCAGTATTATTCTTTTTATTATGTTTTTTTTTGTAACATATACCTGATCCCCTCACCCATCAATCAGTATTTACTTTTCCAATCTGAACCCACTATCATGGGTTCAGTTCTTATTTATGTAGTGCTGTGTGAGTACAACCTTCTACTATGTCATAGGCTCTCAATAGATATGGACATATACCCTCAGCACTATTCATAAGAGAGGTGTCAGTAGCAGGATTTTCATTTAAACTTTTCCACCTCTTTACAGGTAAATTTTTATCAAATGATCCTTATATTTCCCTTTTCATAGCAACAATACAATAAGAACAATGTATATTCATGAGCCTATATACACTTCAGTTAACATAATTTGTATCACAGAAAAGCATAGTGGGGGCCTCTTATGGCAAACACCCAAACGATTAGTAAAGCCAAGGTGGTCAGTGTGACGACCTAGGGTAGTCATGAAGGCCTGACGACCCTCTGACGACCCTAAACTCATATATGATGACTTTGCAATAGCGGTGGGTTTTCAGTGAAAATAAGAAGGGTTTTCTTATCATTTTCATATTGTGGAATTTGACCTTTTCTTTGCAGAAATAAGAGAAAAGTGAAAGATTAATAAGTCATATGCTATAACGACTCGGCCCTTACTGCGACCTTACCATAAATATATTGTATCAGAATATGTGCAATCAGATACATGATATAAACACATTTGGGTTTACGAGCCTACATGCTTTCATACTGAATTAGCTTTTACATTTAGAGTTTAATCCTGAGTGCATTTTGGACGCTAATATATGGCGTACTGACTGCCATTGCTCCCAGCTTTACCTGGATGCTGATATTAAGAATGCTACTTGGCTTTGGATTAGGAGGTGGCCATCATGTGTAAGTATATCACAGGTCTTTATTGATCACAAACGATGCCAGTTCAATTAACACTGTTAATGTTGCCTCCCTTCTCCCTAATCAGTTAATTGAATGCATCCACGTACTTACATGTAGGCCTGTGTTTTTATTGGCAAATAAATTCAAATAAAAATACATGAGTCGTTCCACAATTGCTACCCCATGTTTATGAGAATAATAATACATGCAATAGTCCAGTAGCCAGATGCCCAAATATGGCTCAACCTCGCACTAAGGTACGGCAAAGGTTTTTTGATTGATTTTGGACAATTAGGGTATGGCGATTCAGAATCTGCCTGTTGCCGGCCTGGTAAAGTTGAGCATTTTTTGTTATTCACGGTTGCTTAGCAACCACTTAAATCAACAAAATAGCACGACAAAGGGGATAAAACATGCACAAATAAAGAAGGTAATCATTCCTACCCCCCCTAAATCCAGTTCAGACATTCTATTTATGCCGATGGCTTGTTGCTAAGAACCTCATGTTTCCTAGCAACAAGGAATTTTTCATGTTTTTGCTTAGTAACAGCATGTTTTTGCTTAGCAACAACATGATTTTGCTTAGCAACAGCATGTTTTTGCTTAAAAATCACAATTTAACAGCAACCTTTCAAGTCTTTGAGTGAGTATTTTTACACTTTCTTTCATTTTATCATATTAATAGTCCATGACACATTCATTTCCCTTTATATTGCCAGTTGAAATTCTATTACTAGGTCACATAGCAATCTACAGAAAACATCAAAAACAGTTATAAACAAGAGTAATATTTGGCATGAATTCACATTTAGTAGACCTATGGGACACATGTCATAAGTTCATAGATATCACTGCAATGAAATAGTGATATGTGTTACCCCCCTCCCATTCCATGTCAGATATTCTACCCTTTCATGTTGCCTAGCAACAAGGGATTATTCAGGTTTTTGCTTAGTTACCATAAATTGCTGCTTAGATACCAAAAATTAATGCCACCTTTCATGCATTTGAAAGAACAATTCTGTGGTTTTATACATTTTTTCATGTTCATAGACCATGAAGCAATAGTAATGATATGTGAAATAACAATATCGCATATACTTTCTGTATTCTTCATGTATGTACCTTTAAGTTATTATGATTCCTGATGTTACTACATCATAAATTTATTAAAGAAAGTTTACACCAATTCTTCAATAAGGATGTCATGTAAGTTGTATGTATATCAATACAAAGGTTATCTTGTTTATATTTCTTTTATCTGGGCATTAATGATTTGTACATGTGATAAAGATGGCGATTTCCCATATTAAATAGCATGGTGAAGAATGTCCTCATATCAGACATTAGATAATAGTTCATAGTGAATATTTGTATTCTCTCTGTCACTGTGTCTGTGGTCCTGCCTTCCCCATACAAAAACTGTACTCAAGAAAGAAACATCTTAGAATAATTGGGAATGAATTTAGGAATATTTTCTTTGTGGTTTATTATGGTTTGAGTTGTTTTGTCAATCTTCAGAATGCAAAGTTCCTAATTTCCAAATATAATTTAACTGACTGTATAACCAACAAGGTTAAAAATCAGTTTACATATGAATGGGCAATACCTGCTTGAAACCTATTTTTCTAACTTTCTATAAATTTTGATAATCACCTATAAAGTACAGTGTCGTGATGTTCTGGCATAGTATGGGATATATTCGGCCTTTTTTAATGAGAAGTAGAACTAGGAGGTAACAGTAATATAAAGATGCATTTCCTTACCTCTTACATAATGGGCATGCTCTTAAATGTCATCATCTTCAATTAGGTCAGTACTTTCATCATGATCCAGTCCGTTAGATAGTGGATTGGCACAATTACCAGTCATATGACACTTGCAGAAAGTTGTACATGGCAGGTCTGCATTTGTACAAGCACACCTTTTGGTTGCACATGGCTCATTCGCACTGCAATTGCAAGCCACCGATTTCATTAGTTCTGGTGGGACAACTTCTGACACTTCAGAGACATGGTATGCCTGACTTGATTTCCCAACCATAGTTTTCAATGTCCAAAGTTGGAGGGGCTAACTTTTCTGCCGATTTCCATATTATAGTCTGCAGATGCGCTCTTTTGATATGAAGTTTGAGAGCAGGATCTGTTGGTGGCAGGGATTTAATCTTCCGAGTTATCTTCTGGTGGATGAAGATTGAATATCTTGCTTCATTCATGGGTTTATGTGGCTTCTTTACTTTGTATATGAGACTAAAGAAATGACTGCCCGCCTTTAACACGTCAGTTTCAGTAGCCTCTTGCTCTCCAAGTACTTCTATATTGACACCAGGCATTTCAAATGCAGACAGTGCAGCTCCTTTCCCTTAGTCAAAGAAGCTAACTGTGTCACATCCCGATAGCGCATGCACCCCCAAGATCTTGAGGGAGTTGTTACCAAGTTTGTTTGCTGTTTCATTGATGTTGATGATTTTGCCATCTGACTTGCGCATTGTTATGAGGGTAGCACTCTGCCACTTCCAGCAAAAGTAGACAAGCAGTGCAAATATGTCTGTGTCATCAGATACCTCTTGAAGATGTTTTTTTTGCTGGTCAATCAGTATCTAGATGTAACTGATAATGGTATTGTCAGCTTCTTCATGTTTTTTCTAGTGGCCTTCAGATAACTGTTCTGAAAGCATATCTGGTGAATAAGTTGCTTCTTGTTCGCTGTGCTCTTCATGATAGTATCTCTGGATGGTAATGGGGTTTCTTGTGTGGGTTTAATCGTTGGCTGGTTTGTTCCTTAAACGCTCTTGAGTTTTGATGGAGGTTTCATTGTACCTATCATAGATAACTATGACTTCATGATCTTTTGCTACTGCTCATGTGATGTTATTGGTAAGGGTTTTAATTGTTCCAGCCTTTGGCCATGCTATATGGTAAAGCATTTCATTGCAGTCTACAAGGTCAACATCAGGGCTGTCAGTAGGTACAGGTACATGGTTAAGCATTTCTATGCCATTTAACAGTTCAACATCAGAACTGTCACTAGGTAGAGCTACATGACAGAGTGTTTCATTGCCATCTAACAGATCAAGATCATCATTATCCCCAGGATCATTATATCTAGCCAGTTTATGCAAGAGGTATGACTTGTTTCCTCTTTGGAGTCCTCTATACTCATCCATTTTTTTCATCGCCTCATGGAATGGTATACCATCATGGTCATGGATTACTGGAGGCATTGGATTTTTTTCACCTTGATAATGCTGGAGATCATTTTCACACAGGGTATCAAGCTTGATTTTGGTCATATTGGGTTTACTGACTCTGGGTATAATGGGTCTGACTTTGTCTGCCTTTTCAACCTGATCTACACAAAGTGATTGTTGTTGAGTGACTTCTGTGACTAGGCCATGTGTTCCTCTACAGCCATTTGGAGTGAAAACGTTTAGATCATAATTGTCAATCCATGACGAGAGCTGCCCTTGATTTTTCTGAAGACCTTGGATTGTTTGAGGTTGAGATCCCGTGTAAATAGCTGCTGAAGTTCTAAAGTGAAGGATCTTATCATATGTTGCAGTGATTCCGTAATCATGTAATAGTGTCACAAGCTCCTTAGACCCATGTCTATGGTGTAACTTTAGAGCTAGACCCAGTGTTGTTTGATTCCAAGACTTTGTTATTTGTGCCTGTATAGCTTGGGCCATTGTAGTTGAGATCTTTGTTACCTTCCCCCCGGAAACCAACGCAGATATCAATACTAGCAAAGTTGGACTTGTACTGTCTATAGTTTTCGACTTTGAGAACTGGGCAATGTCATAGTCCTCCTGTTTAGGGATCTCATTGGCCTCCGAGTGAATTTTCCTTTTCAGTTTTTGGATCATTTGGGTTTCCTCACTCTCATGGTCAACTTTGATTAACTTAAGGTTTCTTGGCAGATGATCTTTAAAGCAAAGTAGGCTTGCACAACCACTGATATCCAGTTTGATGAGGGTATTTCCAAAGTGAATCTGCAATTTTGAAAAGAGTTCTCTTCGACTCATCAATTCATTTTCTTTTGCAGAACCCAGAATATGAGTTATGCAAGTCCACAGTTGTCCAGATATGAGTTGGATCCCTCTCCATAAGCTCAATCACCATCCCAATATCATTCTTATTCATTGTCTGTTTCTTATTTTCTGGTGTTTTGGCTGCCTTGATGTTCCTTGTCCACATGAATGTCTTATAACAATCCCTATGAAACCTAGCATCTGCTGCATGCAGATCACAGGGAATATACACATCTCTTTCATGATGGTGATTCTATTAAAACAGATTTTTAAATAGAGTAAGATATTTGTATATTCATGATAATATCATCCAATATGATAATATCATCCAATTTCTGAATAAAGATGACACACTCCGTTTTTTATAAATGTATAAATACCTTTCAATGGCGTAACTGAGAGATCAGATGTCTATATACTGAATATAATGCCCACTTTGTTACTTAATATATTTCATCAGTTAGTGTTCCCAATTGGTACAGGCTCTGTATCACTAATTCAATGCAACTTTTGGGATCAGGAGGGGAAGTGAGGGCTAAGAGCCAATATTGGAAAAGGGTTGAATCCTTTTACATGGGGACACTGCAGGTGTGGGTGCATAACAATGCATGCTTTGTTTTTGTTAAATATGGTAGCCATAGGAACCATCTTAAATTCGTATATACTCTCTATATACATATTATAAGTGGTTGGTTAGTAGTCATGATCATATAAGTGACAGGGATTTTGTTCATCATATTGAGACAATTCTCCCACTTGGCATAAAAACATTTTTAAACGTGTTTTTTTTTTACCAATTTTCAACCAAATAACCAATAGGGAAACCAATAAAAACATTTTAACACTTTTGTAACGTTTTTATGCCAAGTGGGCTATGTCATGAGTGGATTGGATGATGGGTGGAGGAATAGATGCCTGAGGGTGAGTTTGATGTGTTTTATAACTGAATGATGCTGTATTTAAAAAAGAAGTGGTTGGGAATGAAACATTAGTATTTGGAAATGGAAGATTTTCATTAAAATGACAGGGATCTTCATCCTGAAGGTGAACTGTATAGGATGACGACAACAATGGATTTGAATACACACACAGCAGTTACAGGTAGAACCCCTACACCTGGTGGGTGGGTATTGAACTAGTTGTGGTGGACTCCCCCTGGTGGAATATATGCAAACAATCACTGTGAGCGATTATTGGACAAATAATATTAAGAAAATGCTGTGTCATGAGTGGATTGGAGAATGGTGGGGAGAGAATAGGTGCTTGAGATTGAGGTATATGCATTGTAGAACTGAATAATGCTGTAGTAACAAAGTGGTTGGGAATGGGACACAAATTGTAGCAGAGGTGTCTGGTGAAGGATTGCAGAGAATTGAATGAACCCAAAAGACTCCATATTACAATTTTCTTAAGGGCTTAAATAGGTCTAAATTGTGCATATTTATGCACAGAGTTAAGTACCAGAATTATAATAGTGCTGATATCTTGATTAAAAGACATTTAAGAAAGGTGTGGTATCTATAGTGACACAACATTTTTAATACCTAAAATAACAATCAGAGATTTTGAGAGGGGGGGCTTGATATATTGTTCAAATAATGTCATAAGAATTCTTAGGATATATTACCTAAAAGATAAAAAAAGTTTTAGGCCCCTATCATTGTCATTGATAGTTCATATGAAGTCTTACTCTAAAAGGTTTTTTTTGGGATCTTGATTTTTGACATGAGTCTGAAATCTACCTATATCATCCAGGGTTCTCCACAGGATGAAAAAGCATACAGGTAATTTTCAAATACAAACGTTGTGTGGATCAAAGCGGCAAAACATAGGTATGTCTTGTGACAGAATTTTGAAAAATTATATTATAAATGGGCAAAAGAATAGATTCTGTTGGAATTTTTCAACCAAATTTTACTTTTTCAGCCCTAACTTCTGTTCTAATTGTCCGATTTGCAAAATTCAAAAAAGTGAAGAAAGCTTATAGTCTCCTGAAAAGCACACAGGCGATGCTTTTCAGCTAAAGCACACGGGCGGCACTGAGAAGCACACGGGAACCCCGCCCGTGTACTCCCTATGTGTGGAGAACCCTGTCATCCAAGCACTCCCAGAGAAATATGGTAGAACCCTACATGTATGTGTGGGTTTTTATAAGATGCATCAATTATTACTGATATGAAGTACCAGCGATTGACATTAAAGATACAAGGGCCAAGGAAAAATAATGCATTGTTGTAATTCCAGTACACCGTCTAAAAATTTACCTATAGCCCATCATATCATTGAAATACAGCTTAACAATCCCAATGCAGTGACAGATACCAGCCAGAGTGTATACTCATTGATGGAATGAGGTGCCATGTTCGCATCCCATTTGATTAGACTTATATGAATAGCTGATAGCAGTTCAAAAAGGATCCAAATCAGACCAATATTGTTGTTACATTTGATACCAATGACCTTGAATATCACCCAAGGTCACCTTAAAGTCACCAGTTTATAGTCCTAACAGGTAATGTAATCAGTTGCCTTAGACAGTAGCTTAAATGCTCCATTGGATATGTAGTGATTTATCAATAGATAGGCTTGAGATGGGATATACTGTAGGCCTATAATTTGCAAGCAAAAGTGCTGACTCATTCCTTTCCTTTCCTCTAATATCACTCACTAGACCAAAAATGGCATTATTTATTCTAATTACTGACATTATTTTCCCAAATCTGTATCAATAAATGATCTATAGTGTATAAGGTCATATATAACCTAATTGGTTTGTATGTAACCTACCTGTGACAGGCGGGGTTCCCTAGGCGGGGTCTATAATTATCCCCTCTTTCCTATACCCTCAGGATGTGTGTGGTGCACATATGCGCGGGCACCGACACATTCCTCTGTAAAATTGTGTAATGTACTTTTGCAATCAAAATTATTTGGATTTTTTCTAATCAATCTATAACATTTTTATGGTCTTTGCTAGCATGATATTCATAATATTAGTGTTTCCATGGCAACCACTGGGGTCTTAGAACCAGTTCAACTTGATCCATAGGCCTATTGAACACTGATGAAATGCTACTATATATTTGTGTCTCAAAATTGATAATAAGGAAGACAAAGTGATTGACATCATTAAGGTGCATTAGACTGTTATTGACCATGTCTTTAGCAGAGCCTCTTAGAATATTTTAGGAATCTAGAATGTTGCTAGAGAACCAACACTATTTTTGTTTTACCTAACATTTTAACAGAAATGAAGGCTTTGTGATACATATTACATGATAAAAAAAAGAAAGTGTAGAAATACTCACTCGAAGACTTGAAAGGTTGCTGTTAAATTGTGATTGCTAAGCAAAAAAATGCTGTTGCTAAGCAAAATCATGTTGTTGCTAAGCAAGAACATGCTGTTGCTAAGCAAAAACATGATAAATTCCTTGTTGCTAGGAAACATGAGTTTCTTAGCAACAAGCCATCGCCATAAATAGAATGTCTGACCTGGATTTAGAGGGGGTAGGAATGATTACCTTCTTTATTTGTGCATGTTTTATCCCCTTTGTCATGCTATTTTGTTGATTTAAGTGGTTGCTTAGCAACCGTGAATAACAAAAAATGCTCAACGTTACCAGGCCGGCAACAGGCAGATTCTGAATCGCTATACCCTAATTGTCCAAAATCAATCAAAAAACCTTTGCCATACCTTGGTGCAAGGTATACCCCCTTGGCTACCTGACTACAATGATTTTTAATACTTTCCCCTACTTCCCGTTTATCCTGTGTGTGCAAGATCGATGTAATGAAGTACTTAAGAAAATCGATAGATGATATTCACATGGAAGCATGCCCACGGGGGGGGGGTGCCAGATGGGTATCCTCTGGGCTCTTTGTGGTCCAGATGGGAAAAGCCAAGAAATGTTATACTAACATCACTTAGACATTGGTTTAACTAAACTTTAATAGAATGCACTGTTTTGTGCTATTTCAGCACTACATACTACACTGAAATTCTACCTGGCAAGTACCGTGGGAAAGCATCGATATTGCTCTTGGTAATTGGATGATATTACAAATAAAATAATATATAACTAAGATGCAATATGAGATGATTTTGACTGGCACAGGCAGGGTTGGGAGGTTTCTTCCGGAGGGTGGAAAGAACTGGTAAAATACATGGAAAAGAAGTCCGGAAGAAATAGGTTTTGTCCACCTCAAAGTGGAAGAAACTGGAAAGATGTCCTTAAACATTTAGAATATAACCCAAAATGTCACCAAATTTTAATTGAAGTAAAAATAAACATAATTCCAGAGGAATCTTTTCAATTTCTGTAATTGGGGGAAGGTATTGGTTTTTCAAAATCATGATGGAGGAAACTAAATCATGAGTGGATATTGTCTGTTTTGTGACCTGGACAAAATTATAGTTCCAAATTTTTTTTTTTAAATGAGACTCTCCCCCTTTTTTGGCTCAAGGCACATAGCTTTGGCAAAGATACAGTGACTTATACTGACTTTATACCTCTCATGAGAGAGGATTGTATAAAACAGCTTTGTGGTGGTGAGGTATTAATAAGCTTCTTAAGGTTTTACAAAATATGTGATGTAAGAATCCAAATTCTGAGCAAAGATGTCTTTATGGTGAAGTGGTTGAAATTTGCTTGTTTGGTTTCATGGATATAAGACACATCTGTCTAAAAACTGACCATAATCTCTTGTGTCTTTTTTGTACCTTTTTTGAAGAAAAGATAGATAATCATCACATAAATGTTAAGAAAGTGAAAGTGAACAGTCAAATAGATAATGAATATTTAGTCTGGTTATTAACCCTGGGTAATTAACCTGTATAGAACGAGTCTTAATCTTAGGGATGTCATTGACATCCCATTTTTGTCGATTCCGATTATCATGATTTTTGGTCTCGATGTTCCAATGTTTTTCCCAATTTTATGATGCAGTACAGCCTTGTTTCAATAGGGCCAAAAACATCTAAAAACTATATGTGGGTGGGGGGGGGGGGGGTCAGATGTATATACAGTTGGTAATTAGGTAATTCTTATAAATTACCTGTACTGTTATTAACTTTTGTTCTTTCATAGAAATACCATTTTACTTAATCACCACCTTGCCCCTCCTCCTTATAGCAATCACATACATGCACTTGTGTAGCTCTTACCCCTTTCATATTTACTGGTACTTAAAGGGCCTTGGAACAGCTCTAATACTTTAGGGGCATGAACCTGCCATACCATGAAAAATAATCACAATGTTTTGCTCGAGAATGTACTGCCCTAATAGAATTGTTAGAATGCAGATAACTTCTATTGTATGGCATTACCGACACGATATGCTTTAATTTGATACCAAATATGTTCACATTAGAGTAAGAAATATCAGAGAATTGAACAACAAATTCTTTTTTCAAATGTGACATTGTTATTATATCTATATCAGAGTGATGTCGATCCGATATTCACTATTTTCACTATTTTGATAATGATGATACCTCAATATAGTGTCTATTGATGACATCCTACTAAATCTACTGTGTGATGCCATCCTTGACTATGTTTTGATTGTGGACATTTCCCTACTTTCTACCCTGTTTTGGCTTTGAGATGGATGGAACCCATTTCTTAAAGGACTTTTTTTTCACCTGGTATCCACATTGTTTTTCCTATGGAACCCTGAACAAACTACAAAGTAGAAGCCATTGGCATTGCATACCAAATCCTCACTTGATATCAAGAGTGTTAGAATTTGTGCTATGGCTTGATATGGTGCAAGGGTAAGAATCAGTTCAACAGGGGCACACTGTCATGCCATCTACTGAACCAGCAGCACATTTGATTTTAAGACTATATGGGAGTAGTCTTTTGAAAGGGGTGTTGTTTGGAAAGCAATTGAGTTAGTCACAAGAAAAATAGTATTCTCATGTCAGGTCTGGCATTTTTAGATCCCCATAGGTGTGTCTCTTCACCATAGCAGGTGAATTAAGCAAAAGTCATAGCTTGCATACCTTTTATCCAAGTTTGTTCTGAGTTTCTTCCAGCTTCTTTCATTTCTTCCAGAAGAAACCTGGAAGAAACTGGACAAAATAGGTTTCTTCCAGGTTTCTTCCAGCATACTGGAAGTAATACCTTTCTTCCGGGAAGAAACCCAGCCCTGGGCACAGAATATAATTGACCATCATCATGAAATAGAAAATATTTCTGTGGAAAACCAAATTTAGAATAATAATGCCAATGGTTTACATAAAAATCATCATGTATGTACAAATCAGATTATAGTCTCTGCTATTCACTTTCAGGTATTTTGGGCTGTAGGAGGGTTGTTTGCTATTGTTGCAGCTTTCCTGCTTATGCATCTTGGTTGGCGCTATTGGCTTATATCTGCATCACTACCGATCCTTATTTTCATAGCCCTTTCATCGGTAAGATCATCTCTGTGTAGTCTTTATTATGTTGTCAATGCAAAAGATATTATATCATGTGAACAGTGTGGTTTCAAAGCGCAATTAAATCCATTCGAGATTTTCAGTACATAAACCCTGTAGCCATTCTGTAATACTCTAGTGATATAAACCTTGGCGTTTTATCAGGAACTTTTTACCGCATATACACTGGTCAAACTTGAAAGATAATATTTTGCTAAAGAAAATAGAGGATGTACTACAACTAATGGTCTTCTTTTCCCTGGAGCTGTGTCTCTGCCTGTGGCCAAAACACTTCATGTGATTATTCATTTATCAATTTATTTATTTAGTTTATACCAGAAAGTCCTCGATTTGAATTAGCCTGTGGTCGAAAAACAGAGGCCCTCAAAATCTTGTCAGATCTTGCCGCTGGAAATGGTCGGGTTTTACCTGAGACTGACCTCAAAGAGATTGAGGTTAAATCTAAGGGCAATCTTGCAGAACTTTTTGCTCCAAAGTTCTTCAAAACCTCAATACCTCTAGGTTTTATACAGTAAGTTCTTCCTTGTATATAAAGTTTCAAAATGTGGTACCACATTTGAGACCGTACCTCCCCTCTGAGATAATGTGACAACAGAGCCCAATTCAAAGATGGATTCTCACCTCTCAACTTACTACGGCGGCATATCATATAAAATGACAATTAAGAATGTGGCCAATAAGATTATAGTTGCCATCTGAATAAGTAATTTTGACACCTTAGTCCATGGTTCATCTGAAAGTTGTGAGGTAATTCATAAACTCCATCAATGTCAAATTCCAGATTTACCTTTGGATTTCTGTACATTGGAATTGTATTATTTTCAACTCACCTGATTCATTCCGGAAGTACTTGTAGTATAGGTAGGTCAGGCGGGAAAACAAAGTGAACATTAATTTTGGGCAGTAGGTTCTGGTTTTGGGGTTAGTACCAACACAGATGATACAATGTCTGTAATAAACAGTGTATAATCTTATGTTCAGAAATTAATTTCATTTGTAGAAACGTGATCGATCCGTGTCAATATTGTGACTGTGATGTGTAGTATATATATATATATATATATATATATATATATATATATATATATATATATATATATATATATATATATATATATGTATGTATGTATATATGTATATATATATATATATATATATATATATATATATATATAGTCCAAAGGCAATTTGTAATTCTGTTTTATATATGTCAGACCCCTACTTATTTTATCTTATATAGTGCACCAGCTTTGATTGCAAAGCACCAACTTCTCTGGGAACTTAGTTTATCATCAAGCTGAGCTTTCTCCTCTAGGTCACCATTTTGAATTAAGATTGTTGTATTTGTGCAAAAGCCTCCATATATAATTTTGCAACCGCCATTGGGTTTTGTTTGACCGTCTACCAACAGATGTAGACATAATACCTTATTGATGCCCTCTTATCATTAACCAATGATGCATTCATGTGTCTACTTAGCCTTGACGATGATAGAAGAACACCCCTGTTATCTTTTGGTTCAACCACTGCAAAACACAAATTACTACAATCTTCTCTGGACAACATCTGCAGAAATACCAGGTAGGACTGTCAAATTTGAACACACTGATTTGAACACATTGTTTGTTTGTTATTTTTTCATTATCAAATTATGTTGAACAATATTAGAATTGCTAATTTGCGTTTACAGGCCTCATGGTGACACTACTGATAGTGGATACCCTGGGCAGAAAGATGGGTACCATCCTTGAATGTCTTGTGGTAGGATTAGCATGCTTATTATTGAATATCTGTATGCCTGAGTAAGTACCCCTTTCTTTCCCTACATATATCATATGGCACATCGATTCACAATAGAATGTTCCATATACACAATACTGAGTTGGAAAATGAGTATTGCATAAAAGACAAAAGACAAATGCATGTGGATTAGAAATAACGTAGTACCTCATGCGAGTATGTGCGAGGATAGGGCTTTACCTGAAGTTCGGGTGTAACGTAGTACAGAATATTACTTATCTTCCCAATCAGCAATGGAGCATTGGGACACACTTCTCCATGCTTGGCCCAATATAAGCCGACATTGGTCCAATTTATCCTTGCCCCCTGGGTTTTGAACTATTGTAAATTGAATTTCAAATGAAGGTACAATTCAAATTGCCAAGTTTTATGTTGTTCTTTCAGAATTCCAATGCTGATTTTGCTATTCATAGGACGTGGATTTTCCAACTCTGCCTTTCAAATGATGCTTCTTTATACCAATGAAGTGAGCACAATTATAGAGCTAAGTAAAACCGTGGCGTCATTTATGGTTGGTCCCTGACGCACATTCTGCATTGTAATGCATTATGATGATATTTATAAATGTCAATAAAATGACAAAATAAGATTTGTTTTAAGGCCAAGTCCTACAGGTACGTTCCAATGGATGAGTATCCAAAAGAAATAGTGATTTATTGTGAGCGTTATTGAATTAATCCCAAAGTAGACGAGGAATTTTTCCAGAAGAAAAAAAAAGAAGATATAAATCGCAAAAATATATAGCATATAGAATGGTCATGCAAAATGGTTCGAGAGCTACTTTCTGCTCTGGATGAGCATGGATGCAGAGAGAGTGGGAATAATCCTGAGTTCTATGGACTACATCCGGAAAAGGGGGGTTGAACTACTCTTTGTAGAAAAAGAAGCTTGAATAACTTTGAAAAGAGAGATTTTTTTATTTTTTTTTATTAAAGCTTACCTTTTGATTAAACAAGTAATGATTAAGATTAGCTTAAGCCCTGCAAGATTTGAGTTGTAGTTCGCAGAATGGATACTAAGTGACTGTTGCTTGTCCTTAGCACAATTGCCATCATCTCAATACCTTCCAAACATTTGAGATTAATGCCTACAATACCTGGTAGGCTACACTTTGCTTTGACATCTTATACATGTCACTTTATATTCCTTTTTTTTTCTTTTTCATTACAGCTTTACCCCACAGAAATACGCGGTATTGCAAATGGTGTTGCAAGTATGTGTTCTATAGCAGGAGCCATGATAACACCCTTTATAGCAGATGTAGGTGTCACTTATATACTTCATTTAGATTGAGTACAACTGTACATTATATACTTCTTTTTGGTTAAGTACAAATGTACATTGGCGTGAAGAATAGGGCCTCCTTGTGATCTGAAATACATGTATCAGCTAGCCTAATGTCTTGCCAATTTAATGTGCTGATAGGACTATACCTAATAAATTATCTCAAGTTGATGACAATGTTGAGCGATTATCTCTATCAGAGTCTCTCCTCCTCTCTCTCCTTTCAGGTGTTATTTGGTTGGTCACTCCATGGTGGTCTGGTAGTATATGCAATCGCCTCATTTATTGCTGCGGCAGCCGTTTTCTCTCTGCCTATTGAAACAAAGGGGAGAGAAATGGCAGATGTAAGTAAAGAAAACCCATGGGAGGCATATTCTATGCATTCTGATTTGTTGATAATGATATTGTGGGCATAGAATTAAGCAAATTGTGGGAAGCTGCCAGAACATCTTGCCAAAAGCCCAGTCATCAATGGATTTCACTAGCTAGATTCAAATACATGTAACTTGGCAATTGAGAAGATGCCGTCACACAGAAATCATTATATATATTCAACAAAGCCTATACCTACTTCATTCCAAATGCATGTCATTCCGCATTGTCTCAGATATGTAAGTCATAAGTGTACCCATATTCTGTTACAGATCAATAAAGATTAGGAATAGGCCAAGGGGCATGTCCAGGATATGGTTGTCTAAAACATGAATTGCGCCTGTCTGTAGAATCTGACTATGTCTGATGTACCGTTTTCGAGACTTAGAAATGAGTTACAGGCAGGAAGGACGGCCATGGTGTCTAAGGGTTTGGCGTTGGTGATGGATGATGTATCACAGATCATCATGGGCTTCATCATACGTCATGGCGCACCTGGGGCCTACTGTTCTAGAGGTCTACAATCCCGGCCCCCGCATTTGCTACCATGACAGTATATACACCTGCGTTCCCATTTCTTAAAATGACTCCCTCTTCCCCTGATTCTTATCAAGAAAGGGACCCCTTTGTCCTAAAAAACGGACTCTTGGGGATTTGAATATTTCAAACACACAATGCAGCTTCCCCTTCACATCATGCTAACCTTTATGATACTTGATGGGAAACGGACAAAATAAGTTGCACGTGTTCTTAAACATCAGTGACAGTTACCATAACCATTCAATCCTAATTCCATCATCAGCCTATTCTGCCATTTGTCATACTCTGACAATTTGGAGGAGGGCTTATTTCACTCATGAACAAATGTCAATAAAACCATTTAAGAAAACAACAGAATCTCAATAGTTGCTGATGATAGTGAATAGAGTAATGGTCAATGCTAATGGATAAGCAACACATTACATATAGGCAATTCTTGAACTCCCTATCATTCATTATTTTGAAGTTCTTTTTCTTGAAGGTAGTCAAAAGGACTTTCTCTCTGTCAGTTTATTATCTTGTTTAGCCTATAGCTGTTAGTACGTTCCTCATCTGTAAATCCCTATACATAGGACTCCTTGTACATGTATAAAAGTTAGTTATTGGTTAAGGACCCGTTTTCTCGTGATGATAAACATCTTAATGATAATTGACATTGTTTGGAAAATCAAACATACATTATATGTGAAACGCCTGAAATCGCTGATAACTCTGAAAGAGTCTGGGTCGGACTCATAACACTCCCTCAAGAGGTGTCATCTGGTGTGTGCTCCTCCCCCTACTGTTGGAGGAATCTTTACCCAAAAACATAGAAGCAACGTATACTGTACAGGGTTCTCCCCATAGTGTCTTCCTCATATCTATTTTTGCTAAGATGTTATCTATTTTTGCTAAAATGATAATGAAATCTATAAATGTCAGACAATTGACCCGGGATAATTAAGTATTTTAGCTATGATCATGATACTGGAAGATTTCAGAATACTGATAATACAATGGCAACTGGGGTTTTATGGTTTGACTTGTGAGCCTGCAGAGAACCGCGCATTACCTAGGGCTAGGATGACACCATGGCGGGAAATTATGACACCCTGAAATGACACCCGCATAGAAATTGCATCGGGGTTCAAAAAGTGTCTTAATGAAATTTTCAGCTAGTATTTTTATTTCCAATTTTTATCTCTCTTAGATAACATGACTACCATTAAATATAATTATTCCAACATGTGCTAGGGTATACGCTTTTATGTGATTTCACATCGGTACTTACCTCAGAAAGATTAATGAATATTATGAATAAATAGCATTTCACTCTATGTGTTTCACACATGATGGAGTCATAACCATTAATAACGTGGGTATCCGCTGGACAGTAGGGGTGCTAGCACCCTTGCTCCCTCCAAAAATTGAAGTTGATGCCAGGCAGATCGTTGCACCTGCTCGTTGTCATGTCATGTCCCAAGTTTTGATCGTACACCAACTAGATATCCAACATTCCACATACGTACATAGGAAGGCAGTGATAGGCCTGCTGAATATTGAAATAAGCCCCAACACTACGCCCACATCCCAACCAGCCTGCCTGGGCACCTGTCAAAGGGGAGAGTGGGGGTGTGGTAATTTACCCACAAAGATGTCACATGTAAATGGATGTATAGAAGAAGTAGAACAGTTATGAAATTATGAAGAAAAAAGACTCGATATTGTCAAGTTAATATATCTGGAAACCTTCTGAATTTATTCAAATTTTGCTCCGCACTTACTTACTGGATCACTCCATTTCAGCTTTATTCATTGGACAACTCATGGTACAGTTACTTCAGTAAGAATTAAGATCGATAAAAGAAAAAACGCTTTACTTCGTAGCAGATAAATGTATTAACGTCCACCCATATTCATAACTGTGATATCAAAACTTATCTTTATGAACGATCAGAAACGAATTAAAGGGCTAGTTTTGTGGGTTTTTTTTCATATATGAAAGTAATTGTTATGCTAGTATATATTGGAATTATACTTGATATAATCGTTCCTGTGTCTAAAGCTAGTGGTCACTTTGAGTTTTAGTCGTAATTGAAAATTTGTATTCAGACAGTCACTCATATAGGATAGATTATATAGGATAGATGTCACTTAGACAATCAGAAGCTTTGGCGAGTATGGCTAACGGATCAATGGTCTTAACAGGGGTATAGACACTAACTTTTTAAGCCATGGACCACCCGGGTCCAGAACTTTAGAAATCCATGGGCCCACATCTAAATTTGCGGGCCCAGAACATGTTTCCACTTTATATGAAAAGCTAATCCTGACTTTTTGTAATTAAGTTATATCAAGATTTTACTAGAATGGCTGAATTCCTTGTCATTTTCCCTTTCAAAATAACATGATTATATTGACAAATATATCGATTTGTTAACCTGCCCCAGCCGCTTCTGTGGGCCACCTGGGCCCATAGGAAGGCAAATTCGGAGAAAACTATGGGCCCGGACCAGGAATTAAGGGCCATTTGCCTCCAGGCCAGCATTAGTGTCTACCCCTGAGTCTAAGAATAAACGGTCATGAATGCTCCACTTGCGACATCTTTGAGGGACACAAATAGCTTTGAAAGGAGGAGAGGTTGGTGTTCTGCAACTAAGAATAGCAGATAATACCTGCAATTTATAGTCTGGTGGATAGAACTTTATTACAGGCAAGGTCGTGGGATAGTTTCTCCTGCAGTTCTCTCGTTCTACTTGCCTGCATGCATGCTTTACATTGGTGTCGTACATGCCATAGACCGCAGGTGTATAACTACATGACCTGTTGAACTCTTAAATTTGTTGGTGAAGGATTTCCAGCCAACGGACTACACTGTGCCTTGTTCCGAGGCCTACACCAACTCAGTCACGGTATTACTATCACAGGCTCGATGGACTAAACCTGTGGGTGGAGACAGAGTGAGGTAGTTCTTAAAGTTCTGACACATGGTGGTTAGCCATTTATTGATGTTGTTTGGGGTCTTGTCTATGTTGTAAGGCACTATATTTACTGCATTCACACTGAATAATATCTAGCCTTAGTAATACATGTATCTTTTATGTTCTCATACATCTTCTAGGAATTATGTGTAAATAATTCAGGCACTCTTGTATTATTTCTCCCACTAAATAAGAACATAGTATGAGATCACTTCACATGTGCCTGCAAGTCAGAATAGCCCTAGATTACTTCTTGGTGAAGGGCCTATCAGAGTGCTGTCACACTCATGGGGCATGAGTAGGCACACTTGAAATTTAAAAACAACTCCCACTTGGCAAAACATGTGTTTTTAACGTTTGCAAACGTTTTTATTTGGTTTGGGTAAAAAACGTTGAAAAAACGTTATTTTCAACCAAATAAAATTGTTTACTTTTTCAAACAATTTTCAAACAAATAAAAACTTTTTTATTTACATTCCTTTCACGTTAAAAAAAGTTTCTTTTAACCTGATATTAAAACGTTTTTTAGTAAAAATGTCAAAATAACGCCTTTTTTGAGTACATGTAAAAACGTTATTTTGATGTTGAAAAGAAACATTTTGCAAACTTAGGAACCAAAATAAAACGTTTTTTGACGTCAAAAAAAACGATTTTCCTCCAAGTGGGAGCTACCATCAACACCACTGATCAGTGACCCTATGCAAATGAGCCATGTGCTTTCAGGACCACACGATGTTGACACAGAGATGAAGGGAGACTAGCAGGGTTGTTCAGTAGCTCAACCAGGAGCACACCAATTAACATACATTCACTACTACAGGTGGGCACCTGGATGTTTGCCTAATGAACACCCCTGTGTGCTGAGATGACCTGCCACAAGAGTGTCACCCCTTCTCTATAATAAGAACACCTACACCCTCCCTCTCCGACCACAGGCTTCCATGTGCCCTGTGATAGCTATACTCCAGCGCGACCTAAACAGCACGTTAGTGGAACGATAGTGAAAGGGCTGAGCATTGGCTAGGTATTACTAGTGACCTTCAAATAGTAGTCCAGGATTTAGTAAAAACGAGTTGGGCTTTGGTTCGAGTTGGAAACGAGCTCCCCACACACACCGTAGACGTTACATCCTAGGTGATACAGTCAGTAAGTACAATTTTCCAAATACAGGTAACCAGGTACTTTAGTAATATACCAACAACAGCCTAGTCTATGAAGCTTAACCTGGAGTCCCATATATGGTACAGCCTCAGCCACAGCTGCAGCGAGACTAGTCAGTGGGCGCGACTCAGTTAAGGACTGAGTTGCTGAGACTGGTATACCTAAAACTTTCAGGTGCTCTAGAAACAGCAAGTTTCTAAGAATAACATTTCACAGAAATAAATCCCCGACAATCAGCTTATGGTATTGACTAGAGTACCACCTTAGTTTTGCTGTCTGTGAGTGGGAAGAGAGTCTTTTGTTGGAAACTTTTAGATCGCACCCTTTGCCAAGATTTGGCACATGCCGTGTGGGTTGCAACGGGCAGCTATCAGCAGGTGCATTTTCTGCCCGACAGGAAGTCAATCTCCACTCTCCAAGCAGATTCTCATGAATAACATTATTTCATGAATAACACCTCTGTTGTGAGACCTGAAACCACATCCAACATGGCCGACCGTGGCAGCTAAACTTGATATGAAGGCTAACAGATTTGCGAGAACCAAAAAATCTGGGCCCCCGTATTAAAGGTTTCTCACAAAATGGCAACAAACATGTCTTAGGAAGCCATCCTTAAGAGGAAATTGACATAAAAAAATTATGTCCTACAATTCCAGCCACCTGACAAATGAGCCCTATGCAGGAAGCCTGACTCTCCCGTCAGGTAAGAGTAAGCGCCCGCCGGACAAAGCGAGACCGACTACGTGTATCCCAAAATAGGATACATATCTCATTACACGTAGATCTACTAAGGGAGTGGTCATTATTTATCAACAGGGGGTGGTGGGTTTTTGCGCGGACGCGCAGACATTTTTTACGCCCCCCACCTCGACGGCAGGCAAAATTTTTTGCGCCTCCCCCCGCACCAGAGGCGCAGAGAGTTTTCGCGCCCCTCTTTGATCTATAGTAGTGCGCGGGCTTTTTTGCTAAAAACAGGGTGAATTTTTTTAGCCCCCCCTCAAGAGGGGTCAAAATTTTTTTAGCCCCTCCTCAAGAGGGGTCTGAAAATTTTACGCCCCCCCCCTCAAACCCACCACCCCCCCCCCTGTTGATAAATAATGACCATTCCCTAACCATGCAAAGTTCAGCATTCCGTGGACAATTGAAATTGCAGTGTTACACTTGCATGGTACAATGATGTTATGTTACATTGATTTTTTTTTGTCTGACCTGTCAGGCATAGCCAATGCTCAGCCCTTCCACTATTGTTCCAACTAAACACTAACGTGCTGTTTAGTTAGCACTTGAGTATAGCTAGTCTAGGCTATGTGTAGGCAATGTTTTCCCTCAATAAGCCACCGCCATATGTATGGGAGGCAGGCTATGATGTGGGTTGGCAGGCGATTTGGCTCAATATATTTGGTAAAATTCCACATATATCATGATGGTCAATTCTCACGAAAATGGAGCACAGGCTCAACATACCTTTGCCTGCCCATGTACACTTATCAGGGAGTCTAACTACTATATTGTTGATGCATTCACATGGCTGGTAACATTATTATACCATGGGTACCCATTTTTACCTATGTAGTGACATAATCTAAGCCAATAAGAGGGCAAAAGGTGGATAGTTCAGAGGTTTTCAACTGGGAAAAATATAAGTAAAACATGTTAGGTGATTTATTTGAGGTACACTAAGATGCATGGTATTACTTTTCATATGGACTATTGTTCAATTGAAAAACGAAACTTTTGACACCATCAGAGCTCATTTTCGATTATTTTCTTATTATCTATAAGGAAAAATGTAGTTGTGTAACATTTGCATCACCGTACATAGGTACATTAGAATGAGTATAATATCAAGGAGAAAATCCTCTTGGGATATATAGATGTCTCAGTTTTTAGGGCTCAATGGGGGGGGATATAATGTCAATATAAATTATTTCTAGCATGCACTTGTCAATGACCTATAGGACTGACAAGCATGTGGTGTACCCCTTAGCACCGTACGTAGGTACATTACATCATTGATTAAAGAAGAGTGCTCACTGATTAGTGAATTATTTCTTAACATGTTAATACATGTGGTCCAGGGAATATAAATGCAAAATATTTTCATAACTGGATGAATACATTACAATCTATGGGAAAAAATCCTTGAAATATCACCATACGTAGGTACATCACCATGCACAGGTCCATGATGGAAACCTATGCGATAGAATGATAAAAATAGCTAATGTTATATGTAAACTGGTTGATATACTTCAATTGACTAAGGATCAATACTATGCAAAAGTTACAATACCAGTAATCAATGAATATGGGAAGATAATGACTGCAATGCATAGACATCACCGTACATAGGTACATCACCATACATAGGTCCAGCACCCTGAGTAGGTATAATTAATTGCACCATAATCTATACTTATCATAGATATAAATGATGACGACCCCCAGCCAATATGTTGTTATGACTGAATGAGCAATTTATATAAGTTTTCTTGCAAATTATTTTAGTCTATAGCAATCCATCTTATATGTTCATATACAAGATTCATCACCGAACGTAGGTCCACCAGTTTTCTTCCTAAAAGTGTCATAAAATCTTTAATTTTCACAATTAGTGTTCCCAATTTTGTGAGTAACTAACTTTATATGCTGCCTTTCAGCCCATAAGAAATAAAAGAAATCCAAGCACTTCAGATTTTTTCACCCCTGGGCTATGTGCTCCATTTTCATGAGAACTGACCGTTATATATATTTCTCACTGGATACTTCTAGTTGCTTTACTCAGAATAAGCATGCTTTATTTAATCCCATACCGTCACAAGACTCGAACCGTTTACAACTGCTCATGCAGAATAAGGTAAAAATAAGCCGGGGGGGGGGTGTCGAGAGAGTTTAGAGAATATCAAAGGAATCCTGGACACCCTATCCCTGGTTGGGTAGTGAGAAACGTATTTTGCTGTACATGGCCTACATTGTAGAAATGTAGAGCTGGGCGTGACTACTATGCGTCTGGAACAGTAATTTCGACATGACAACATGGCCATTTCTTAAAATCGACAACTGACATGGGCCTTGACGACATGAGTCCAGACATTCAGTGACATGACATAGCTGCTTTCTTAAATTCGACATGGGACATGATGGGTTCTTATAGGTAACATGAGACATGGGATTTAAATGACATGTGACATGGCCATTTCTTAAAATCGATATCTGACATGGGGGTCCCCCTCCCAGAGCCCCGCTACTTGCATGTCCTCTGAGGCGGAGTAAAAGTAGTAAATGCAAGGTTAATTGTTAGCATTTTAAAGGCATATATTCGCAACTGTTATTATAAATGCACACCGAGGTTTACAGACGGCCTTATTACCAATAGGTGAACTACACAATATGTACAGACAAACATAGCAGCCCGAGGTTACAGTAATTCCTTCATCATTGGGGGCCACCCATAATTGACGTCACGCAAAATTTGACCATTTTTGACCCCCCCCTCCCCCCTCGTCACGTTTTGTTTTGTTGCCATATTTGCAATGCTGAAGGTATATGGAAAATCAATTCCGTCACGCCTAGCCCTCCCCCCTCCCCCCTCCAGCGTGACATCATTAATATTTTGTGGATGGCCCCTTGACAAGTGTTCAAACATCCACCTATCACGCAGGTGACTGGGGCGTTAACATGAAGACCCATAACTCTTATGTACTGTTAGATACTGCCGCAGTATTATTCTGGCTACATGATCTACTTAGATGGACATAACGAGTTGCATTATCCTACAGCCTTTTTAACACACACACACACACACACACACACACACACATATATATATATATATATATATATATATATATATATATATATACACACACACACACATATATATATATATATATATATATATATATATATATATATATATATACATACACTCATCATTTTGATTTCCATCTAGACACTTTACCACATGTAAATCGATAACAACGATCGGGCCTAAAGGATCACCCACATGTCCATTGTGAAATAAGCCGTGTACGCATGCCATTAACGGTATATTAACTATCCCCCATACCCTGTATAATATTATATTATACTAAATCTACAGCTGCTCACCTTTGTTCACATGTATGTTTACTTGCACTCTAGTCGGTGATATCAATGTCAACAAGTCGCCGAATGTTATATTATCATACCTACAGGGAACATGGAAATCTTGGGAAGAAGCTGAAGGTTATTTCATCCACCTTAAGGGAGCATGATAATCTTGGGAAGGAGCTTGTGACACCATCAAGATGACGCAAAACAGGAATTACAAGACTTTGGACGAGGATGGTGGGGAGGGTCAGAAAGGAGAGAAACAATGTAAGTACCTTATCTGTAAAACCTGTACTCCCCTGAATATTTAGGGTCCTTTTTTTGTAAGTGATGATACCAGCTGTCTTGGGGCACACTGCTCTTGTACTTTACGTTAGAGGTCGATATGATAGTATAACATTTCTTATCAATGTTAAAATACATTACCACATGGTACCAAATATACTGAGGTGAAAGCACTAGAGTACCAGTACATCGACAGGTAATGAAAGCAGCCTGCAGCAGGAAAAGAGCCAGTGTGTCTCGTCTTGTTGACAATTTACACTGTGTATTATGGTCAGCTAACCAGAATTAGTAACTTAATGCCATGCAGATACCATTGAGCAAACTCAGAAGTTGGGTGCAAGCATAATGTGGTGCATGGACAAAACGCAGCAGGTATGCGTGGACAAAATGCGGTGCATGGACACAATGCGGCAGTTGGTCGTGGACATAAGCGGTTCTGCGGAGTTTTATATAAAGTAAAATGCCTGAGCCAAGGGGAGCACTTTTATATTTGAACAAAAATCCAGCTAGTCAGAACCTCCCTCTCACGAATATGATCCCTAGTATGTTAGGGGAACACTTGAGATTTACGTGACAGGTCTATTGAATATCAAATTTAAGGAACTACTTCATTACTCTATTGTAATGGAAGGTCTAGCATAGACTGGCACTGTCCCATGGAACTCCCCCACCTGTTACCCTTCAAATGTACAAAACTTTGCCCTAACTAATTATGGGTACCATAATATTGTTCCCACTTAACAACCCTCAGTACAGAAAATGTCGAGAAAGAGTGTGAAAATCACCTCTCGATATGCATACCCTTTTACACTGTGCAATAAATTAGTCCAGTCAAACCACCGTCGAATAGACCAGTCTAGTATTCGTCAGGGGAAAGTGGAATACAACGCCATGCAACTTTTGATAACTAGTTAAACAACCACCAGCAAAATACTATTTGTATTAACCTGCTTGATGAACAATGCAAATGACACCAATGCCATCGCCACCAGTGGCAACATCAGCATCTAGCATATGTGAGTATTTCTGGTTGTCTGGTGTCGTTGCTGAGATTTTCTTTCCAAATTCTGTTTAGGTAGAATATTTTTAGATACTCACACAATGCAAAATGAAACAAGACACTCATAGTATGATCGTGATATTGATCAAGAAAAGCCAATGTATCCATGTTATGTGAAAGATTATTATGAATGCTGGTATTATCATGATTGCCTCAAAGTAGGGTGAGCTGAACGTGCATAACATTCTCAGACTGGGGTAGCTGTACTCCAGCGCTAACTAAACAGCACGTTAGCTGAAACGATAGTGGAGGGTGCGAGCATTGGCTAAGACTGGGGTGGAGATACATGTAGTATCTAAAACCCATAGTCCACTAGACCGCTCTTGGCCGATTGAGCCATACAAATCCTACAGAAAATCTGGCGAAAGAGGCCTCGTTGAACCGGGCTCGTCGACTATGGGTATTATAATTATACATGTAACTAGGCCGAAATACCTGCCTGCTTACAGGCAGGATCCAAAGGTGCCTGTTGGTAGTCTATCTACTCTGCCAGATTGGCAGAGTGCCCAGTTCTCACAGAAGTACTTACTGTCAGGTCCAATGCTTCCACCAACACTTCCCTCAATGTATATCCAAAGATTCACAATACACAAAGCACTTGAAATACTTGTGATAATTAATAATCCAGGTGATTTTCAAATCTCCCTCCCTTACTCCTGTAGGGGCCGGCATCATTGTATATATATATTAGTGCCGTTCATCCGAGAGACGTGTTCGTGTGGTGCTTGTTCCTTCTATGCTAGCTAGGTGTCGCTTTGCGATACCTCGTTGGTACAAGAGGGGGCAGCACCATGCCTCGCGTCCAGCTCCTACTAAGGAGCCGGACGAGCGGCAGAAGGGGACTGGACATGGTCCAGTCCAGACGCTAGTACTTTGTTATCAAAGAGATCTAATAAAGTCCTACCCGAGAGGTAGGGGTTTCTGGGGCTTTGCCCAACCCGAACTATTCGTGTTGTGTTGGTACATCTAGTGGTAAGCGAGCCAAAGAGCCACCCAACATATAAGTCGATACGAACCATTACACTGGTGCCGTGACCAGTTGGTTCGGGGGTGGTGCGCGGCCACATTGGCCGAAAGCCTTGGGAAACCCGAAGCGGATCCCCCCAGCCCTGGGCTAGAGGGATTCGAAGAGGATGATTACACATCCCAGCATCTGTTGTTAGACTGGAAACCCGGTCAACAACAAATGTTTAATCAGGAGGGTGTACGAAATATTTTTTCTACACCCGACCTGATGGACAATGCCACCAGAGATGGCATCGTAAAATTGTATCCGGCTACACCCCAAACAGGAGTACCGGATACCGGATTGTTTAGGGGTGTGTTAAGACCCCCAACTTTAGACTTGAGCGATTGGTCCCAAGTTATAACTAGCAGACGCCAGCTAGGTCCTATGGTACCAACGGGCTCGGCTAGCGGCTTGGGTACACCAATTGCACAAAGCCCTATGCAGCGTACTGCAACCCCCCAGGGTTCAGCACCAGGTGGTGGAAACGAAGTAGCCCCACTAATGACATCGTCGGATCATGACAGCGACGATGGCAAAACCATAAGGGACGCAATAGTCCCAGGCGCGAAAGCAAAAAATAAGCCTAGTGGTACCGGACCGAAAAGCTCGGAAAGGCATCACCTAGGCCGATCTCTAGACGAAGGCTTGTCTGACTCCATGTTTAACCCTGGAGGCAGTCGCAAGTCTATCTACGGACGTCGGATGGGTCCCGGGTATAAAAATACCCAGGCCTATTTGAAAGCCAAGGAACAGGTAGAGTTGCAGGCTAAGAGGCAACATGAACAATTCATGTTAGCCCAATCCAAAATAGAAGAGGAAGCTAAGTCTCGGATCGGAAAATTACGATCCGTTGAGCAGGAGGCGATTCTAAAAGAATCCGACCTCAAATATCGTCTATCCTCCGTATCCCATCAGTTGGAGCGGAAGGAGAGAGACGCACAGGAAAAAGAAAAAAGGCTGGCTGAGTTGGAAATCGAGGAAGCCAGTAAACTTAGAGCAATCGACAAGGCTAGGGCCGAGGAGGTTGCTAAGGCTCGGGAAGTAAATAAATTACAAACGGAGTTGCACGCAATGGAGGAGAAGCTTAAGAAACTTCAACTCCGGAAGGCTGAGACAGAAGCCAAGATGGTCTCGGAACAAGCCGAGATCAGGAAGGAGACCAGTGAATATAACAAGTCTCAGAAAGAGAAGGGTGAAAAGTACCGCCTACTTAAGGATACTTTTAAGCGAGAGGCAATTATCGCCCAAGAAGAAAGAAACCAAGCTGTGGCGGAAAATGAAAAGATTCGATCCGAAATCTTGGCAGAAAACGCACAGCTAAGGGAGGAACAGCGAAACCTGACTACAGACGTAGCTACCCTCACAATAAATAAGTCTGCTATGGAGAGTTATTTACAGGAGCAAGAGCAAACGCATGCCCCTCCGGCGAGTAGGGATACAAACCCGAACTCGACGTTCGTGAAACAGGGCGACCCAGTCTCCTGTTCTACACTGAAGAATCCGCAGTATAATCCTTTTGTAAATGATAATGCTTCGCGGAATGTAGATCAAGGGGGCGTTTACATCAGAACCCAGGATAAGCATGGCCGAACTAGTAGAGTCCGGATAAGTGAAGTGCCCATAGTCCACAACCTGGACCCGGACTATACCCCTAGAGAGGCTTCCGATAGTAGTGCGGAGACCAGTGGATTCCACATTCATGTGGATCCGAGTAACGACCCGGGGCTGGGTGCTGGTAATGACAACACCCAACCCAATCCATCGAACGATGGCAGCCAGTCAACGGGAAACCAGCCATCCGACGGCGGTTACCAAGGTGCGCAAGGGGGGGGCGGTGCTTCGGGTGCCACAGGCTATAGCGGTACCTCGGGTACCGGCCCCAACCAGGGTGGTGCGAGCTATACGAACTACAGTGGTACACAGTGGACGTATACACAACCTCCACCACCGCCTCCACCGGGCAATTCGAGCTTCGGTGGTATAGGGGGCAATCGAACCTTGAATGAAACCAAGGCGATTGAATGGAGCAAACAGCAATGCACTAGATTGATGTATGCTCACAATTCTGCCCGAAGGGTAGCCGTTATTCCTAGAGAATATGACGGTACTCGGCCATGGAAAGAGTGGTTTGAAGATTTCATCGATGTGATGAATTGTAATGGATGGACCCCATACGAGGCCAAGCCACATCTGGTGAGATGTCTGAAAGGCGGGCCGGGTCGCATGGCTGTAGAGCAATGGCGAACCTGGTACGGCCTCGTTGGGAGTTTTGAGCAGTTAGTAGAAACTGCTAGTGGACTGTTATGCAACATGGTCAAGGAGGACCCGATGGTCCGTTTTAAGAAACGCACACAGAAGCCGAAGGAAGCTTTCAGAGCATACGGTATGGAACTCCATGCCCTGCTAAGTAAGGCCAGACCCGGTACTGAAAACCAGGACTGGTATATGGACGATTTGATCACACAATTTGTCAAGGGTCTAAGAGACCGAGATGAACAATTAGCAGCGAGGGATGCCTGGAAAGAAGGCATAACACTACACAGCATATTTAATGGTATAGATATGGCCGTGAAGAAGCGAGCTATGTTAGCTGGGGACATACCTAATGCCAGCGGCTTGGTACCCCTGGCATCGGTGACCCAGCAGTCTGAGGTAAATACTCCCTCAGACGACTTCGAGTTGATTGATATCGAACAGGAAGACGGCACCTTCTGTTCGATGCAATTAAGGAAGAATACTTCAGGTAGGAAGTATATTCCCAGGAAATCTTTCAATAAACCAAGGGACTCTAGACCTTCATCCGAGGTCAAGAGTGACCCGAAGGCTGTCGAGAAGGCGGTCAAGCCCACTGTAAGCGCTGACAAAGCGAAGAGTCAGTCCCCGGACATGACCAAACTTCTGGAAGACATGTGTAAGAAAATTACAGATGCCATCCAAGCCAATCGGCAAAGACCCCGGGTGGATCGCCGAACGGTTAAGTGTTTCAGGTGCCAGCGCATGGGACACTACTCATCTGAATGTACCGCTACTAAGCCGGTAATGGCTGCCTTCTATGAAGCCGAAGACGACGGCGTAGGAAGGGAGAATGCTACGGATTCCACAGATGTGGAAAACTAGTGGGGGTTGTGTCAACGGCATCTGACATAGCCCCGAGTGGGAACGAATGCCAAAATGCTACCGGGGGTGTCCCGGTGGAAGATTTCGAGTCAATTACACCTGGAGGCCGGGTGGCTGTGGGTGCGCACCCCTGCACCTCGGCCGGGGCCAGGGACCCTAGTGTTGATATGTGCAGGAGCGATCATATGGAGGCGAGTGGCCGCACTAGGGGAGAGGAAGGATGGATCAAAGAGTTGATTCGAGTGTGTGGGACACGCCTTCCCCCAAGTCATCCGTGTCTGGAATTCCTGAGAGGACTCGGATTGAATCTTGGTGATTCGGGAGACTTTCACCAGTTTACCAGTAACCCCTCGCCTTTAGGGGGGAGACGGTGGTATGTACCCATATCTGTGGAAGGCCGGGTGGGGGAATTCTTAGTGGATACTGGAGCTAGTCATTCATGTGTGTCCAAAAGATTCTTCGATTCGGTGGCCGGCAGCCATGAGAACCTCAAAACGGGGGTAAATGCTTGCACGGCCGACGGAAGCAGTATGCGTACATTTGGTAGGACGTTTATGCCTATCCGTATAGGAGGCAAAGAATTTGTTCTTTCGCCAACTATAGCAGAGGTTAGTGATGACGGAATCCTCGGATTGGATTTTGCAAGCTTATACGGGGCCGTCTTGGACCCGAGGGACGGTACGATGGGTATACGGAGCCCGTATGGCTTGCATGTCCAATGCGTATTGAGACAGGTGTCTTCGGTCGCATCAGTGATACATACGGTGAAGATCCCACCGGGTACCACTTGCGATGTCCTTTGTGGCGGGTCCATGGCTCAAAGGAATGAAACTGGAGTCTACGAACCCGACACGGTGTATTTGTCAAGCATCGGGTTAGACTCAGTGGATACATTAGTGGCTAATGCAGCTTGGTCTGTATTACCCATAACTAACCGAAGTGGTTCGGTGGTTTATTTGAGGCGAGGCGACAGTGTTGGAAGGATGAGTTCGGTAGAACATGTCGCCGAGGCTAAATTTAACAAACCACTAAACCCAGTTAGTCAGCATCCCATGGATGAAGAATTCCAAAAGCTGATTGATCAGTCAGATTTAAAGAATACGGACGATAAGGATTGCCTAGCGAGACTTCTACAAAAGTACGAAGGTGCTTTTGGTAGGGAAGGAGGCCCGGTGGGTAGATCCGATAAGGTGTTGCACACCATAGATGTGGGCAACGAGAAACCTTTTAAAATCCCGTATCGTAGACTTCCTCTCAAGAAGAAGTTAATTTGTGAAGAGCAAATACAAAAACAGTTGGACCTAGGGGTAATCGTGCCCAGCTCGAGTCCCTGGTCCAGCCCTGTTTGCATGACTACTAAGAAAGACGGTACAATCCGCTTTTGTGTCGACTACCGGAAATTGAACAGTATAACAAAGAAGAACTCGTATCCTTTACCAAGGATAGACGAGACTTTAGATAGCTTGGGCGGGAACCAATGGTTCTGTACCTTGGATTTACAGTCCGGATATTGGCAAGTACCAATGCACCCCAATGACAAGGAGAAGACAGCATTCTCCAGTCATATGGGGCTATTCGAGTATAATGTCTTACCCTTCGGATTGTGTAACGCCCCCGCTACATTCGAGGCTATGATGGAATCCTTACTGAGTGACCTTTTGTGGAAGAAATGCCTGGTTTACTTGGATGATGTGGTCGTGTTCGGCAAGTCATTCAAGGAATGCCTGGCGAATCTGCAATTAGTCCTCGACCGGATACTATCAAACGGTCTTAAACTTAAACCCAAGAAATGTAATTTGTTTAAGAAAACCATTACATACTTGGGAAGGATCATTACTCCTAACGGGGTGAGTGCGGATCCGGAAAAATTAGAAGCTGTAGAAAATTGGGAAAGACCCACGAGTGCTAAGGAGGTGAGATCATTTTTAGGATTTTGTTCCTATTATCGTGATTTCATACCGAATTACTCTCGTGTCAGCTTCCCCATGCAGTGCTTAGCTCACTGGACCCCGGGTAGGGCACGGGACCCATTCCCATGGACCAGCGAGCAAGAAGAGTCTTTTAATAAAATAAAAGATTTATTTAGGAATACACCCGTGTTGAAATATCCCACTCCCGAGGGACATTTCATCTTAGACACCGATGCGAGCAATGATGCGATTGGGGCAGCTCTCTCTCAGGTCCAAGAGGGAGTCGAAGTGCCAATAGCATTTGCTAGCAACACGTTAAGCAAGACACAGCGAAATTATTGTACCACCAAGCGAGAACTCCTCGCTGTGGTGGTGTATACGAAGAAGTTCAAGCATTTCCTTTGGGGAAGTGACTTTACTTTAAGAACAGACCATTCATCTCTTAGGTGGCTCCTTAACTTTAAGGACGCCGAGGGGATGATTGGACGTTGGTTAGCTCACCTATCCGAATTCGGATTAGAGCATAAACAAATAGAGCACCGACCCGGTGCTAAACACATCAATGCGGATGCCTTGTCAAGACGGCCTATCCGAAGGTGCCAAAATGCCACATGTGAAGACTGCGGGGCCCACAATGCTGTGGTAGCCGGGCTGGTATTTAATTATACCACCCCCCGTATCCCCTGGGAGGAGGCTGTATGCAGCTATCTCGATTGGTCCTCGGAGACCATCAAGAAGTTTCAACAGTCAGACCCCACCACTGCGCGCATAATGGAATACCTACGGTCAGGTATTAAACCGGCAAGGCCTCTAGTTTCCCTGGAGGATAGGGAAGCGAGGCGATTGCTAGCTCAATGGACCGAGCTAGAGATCCGAGACGGCATACTATGTAGGTGGAAGACAACTCCCACCAACGGTAGGCTGTTGCAAATAGTGATACCCGCCCCGATGAGGAGGGATATCATGTATTATTGCCATGGCCACCAAACGAGTGGCCATTTCGGTAAGAAGAGGTCAATAGAGCGTCTACAAAGGCGTTACTACTGGCCCGGTATGAGAGGCGACCTGCTCCGGTGGATCGCCACTTGCCCGGATTGTTGTAAAAACAAACCGGGACCCGGCCTGGGTAAGCAACCCTTATCACAGGAATTGTTTGGTGTCAGATTCGCTCGAGTAGCGATAGACATCATCAGTGGGATTAAGACGACGCCGCGAGACAATACTTGTATGATGGTCGTAACCGACTATTATACTAAGTACACTCGGGTGTTCCCCCTTCCTAACCACAAAGCCGCCACATGCGCGGAGGCATTTGTGAAAGGCTGGGTGCTGCATTTGGGTGTTCCCCTTATGATGCACAGTGACCAAGGAAGGGAGTTCGAGTCAGAACTTTGGCAGGAAATGTGCCATTACCTAGCCATTTGTAAGACCCGAACAAACCCATACCGACCACAGTCGGATGGGCAGGTAGAGCGCTTTAATAGAACCCTCATACAAGTACTAAAGCCCCTGGTTAATACCCACCAGGATGACTGGGATGAACAGTGCGAGTTTGTAGTACATGCCTACAACAACACTGTCCATTCATCAACTAACTGCACCCCAAACATGCTAGTGTTCGGCGAGGACATCATAATGCCCGCCGACTTAGTGTATGGAGTGGTTGGAATAGACCCGGAGGCGCCCTGCACGGTGCTGTTTGTAGAGTCATTAAGGGACCGGTTCAAACAGGCATACGAGGCCGTTCGGAAAGAACTGCTGAAGAGTGCGAAGTGGCAGAAGGTGGGCTATGACACCAATGCTAAACGAATTCGTTTTAATGTTGGGGACAAAGTACTAAGGTACTACGAGCCGCTGGATAAGCTGAAGCTCGTAACGCCTTGGGAAGGTCCGTTTAAAATCGTTCGTGTCATCTCCGAGTCCACGGTGATGATAGAGGACTGCCTGACGGGTAGAAAATGGAAGACAAATGTCGGAAAACTTCGGCCCTGGAAGGGGCGCGAAGAGGCGGAGAGGGAGTTCGGCTACAAACCACCTGTATCTGTCCCTAGTGGACCGAGCGTGGTAGTACCGACGAAGCGCCCTAGAGGCCGGCCGAGAAAGACGCCGGGAGACGAGGTTATGGTAAAAAAGAAGACGAAGGCCAGGAAACGACCTAATCGTAAGAAATGGAAGAAAGTCTCGCTGAGTGAAGGCATTACGTATGGGAAGGGTCCCGCTTTGACTAAGCGAGATCCAGAAAAGGCCGTACGTAAAGCCGGGAAAAATAAAATGCTAACCGAAGGCGTTAGACGCAGTCCCCGGTTGAGGTCTGCTGTAACCTAACTCAGTACACAACGAGCTGCTGCGTGTTGTCCGCCATAGGCAGGCAACATACGTTCCACGGCTAGAGATGTCGAACGCGCCCTCCCCGGGTGGCTGTATCCCGTGAGTGGCGGTCGGATTAACCGGTACATTCGCTTTGAAGCGTTGTATACACCGCCAAGCTCCAGACGATAGCACTCGGGTAGTAGGCCGCGTCTCACATGTCGAGTCGAATGTTGGTTCGGATCTAGTTCCCTAGGTGGCGCTGCTGGTGTGGCGGGAAAGCGCGGAACTAGGTCACCGGATAGCCATGGCGGGATCTCGCGAGACGAGAGGTCTGACGTCATACTGGTCATAACTAGAGCGGACTCGTGGTGGTTAGACGCCACCCGTTTTTGCTCTAGTTATTTGTCGGCGGTTGTACAGCCTGTAGCTGTCGTGTTAGCCTAGCTAAACCAAACCTTCTCTGTTGGACGAATCCTTCGGGAGGAGTCCAACAAAACTTGCCAATTTATTTTGGAAGTCGGACCCGGTGCCATGGCACAGGGAACGATTGACGCTGCGCGTCAAACTGCCAACATTCCGTTGGAACAAGACGAGGACCCGAAGGTCTCGTCTCGGGTCGAGGAATCTATGGATTCTTCGACAGAGGAGGCCGCCCGGACGCTCTCGGCTATGGCCGAGGCAACCGACCGGGAGAGAATGCCACCTCCACCACCGCCACGCCCGGAGCGCCCGTCTACAACAGCCGCTTCGGGTAGCAAAGTGGATGTCCTGGACATTCCAATGTATCCTCCGGGATTCAGGACTCAGATCAGACGTCTAGCACACGTTGATCGCCAGGAAGGTATCGTGTACACCTCCTGGGGTACATACATCCCTATGCACGCCTCCATGTTCGGATGCGGGCCCATGGCGGTGGAAGAGGGCGTGCCCGAGCCCATACCAGATGATCTCAAGACTCTGGTAATGGACTCGTGCAGTGACGAGCTGGCTGACAACATGCCAGTTTCTTGGCTCCGCAACTATCTGAGGTTGGCGGAGAATATGGCGACTAACGAGAATTTAGCTCGAGCCGTCTTGATCTCTGCGGGCATCATCCAGAAGGCCGCGGAGTTAAGGGAGTCCGAATCCGACATGGATACAGACTCCACAGTTACCTTGTCGTCGGTGGAATCCGACCGGGTCAAGCGATTGACCCGTAAACCTGCGCCTCAGGGTCCTCTCACCGAGAGCGATCTGGAGGTTGAGGATGTCCGCATCGCCGTCGAGAGGTCCATAACCGAGACCGACCCAGCTGCCGACATCCCGGAGGCACCTGGCGAGATCTCGGAAGAGGACATCTCGCGCCAGCAGGCTGCTGTAGAGGCAAAGCGAGCCGAGCTTGCCAAGCAGCAGAAGGAGCTCACCGCGGCTCGCCGGGCCCATCGCAAGCAGCAGGCCCAACAAAAAGCTGAGATCTCTTCCGACTCTGACTCCCCGGTCAGCGGAAGGAGGAGCCCTCGGACAGTGGACAGGAGCCGACGCGAGTCGGATTCCAGTCCTGAAGTTCCGGCCCAACCGACTAAGGTTGTGCGCCGGAAGAAAAAGAATGGAGCGAAAGCGTCTCCGGCAGAGCCCACGCCCCCCACCAAGCCGAGGGGTAAGGGCAAACCGAAGACGCCCGCTCCCACTCCTACAACCACCACGGTAGCCACCTCGGTTACTGCATCTTCTGCAGCCAGCACGTCGGGTGCAAAGGCCAAGTCCTCTACCAAGGCTTCGACTGGTACTACCACCTCCAGCCGAGCCAGCCGTAGGGGAGCTGACATATACACGGACAGTGAGGAAAGCGAAAGCGATCCAGAGCTGCCCGAGTCTGCCAAATCTGATTTGGAGTCCGTGACAACGTGGGAAGAAATGACCACGGATGTTCCCAAGGACGACAATCAGAAGTGGATGTGGAAGAATGCAGCCGAGGGGTTCAAGGAACGGACTCCCCGCTGCTTCGCGGACTGTGCTTACGACACAGTCCACTACATGTGTCCGAGCGCCGTCAATAAGGATGGTGACAGCGATGACGAGGAGTGGATGAAGTCCGGCCCCTCGGATACGCCAGTAGGCAAGTTCTACCTGATTTGGATTGACCAGCTCAAGTCCAAATTAGGCTCAGTCTATAGCTACGAGGCCCGGACGAAAGTCCAGTGGGCAATGACTCAATGGGGACCAACCGGCAACCGCCGAAGGTGCCCGTTCGAGTCTTGCCAGCTGGCTCTCACGGGTGAGAAGGTGTTCGAGACGAAGCCCCGCTTCGCTCGGCACATCGTCGAATACCATATGCATCACAAGCCTGTGATGATGTGTGTGCTCGGGGACCGCCCGAGTAAACATTGTGATGGCTCGTTCAGCACTCACCGGCGCCGAGACATGGCTCTGCACTTGCAGAAGGCCCATGGCATCGGCCTGGAGAAAACCAGGAAACGAGCCATCAAGTGCTTCAGCGAGCTCCTTGCTAATTGGTCCGCGCTGAGCATTAAAGAAGTGAAAGAGCAGGCATTCGAGACCGGATTCTGCTCGTGGAAGAGCGGCAACTTGCTGACGTACTTCCAGACGAACTCCTCGTCCACGAAATTCGGGATGCCCAGTGAGGTGCACCTGAAGGTGAAAAAGTGGCGAGGAGACGACAAGCGAGAGAAGGCCAAAGCCCGCTCTAAAGGTCCAAACGGAGGCACAGTCACGACTACTGCTTCCAAGAGGACCCGAGCAGACCGGTCCGTGAGCCCTTCGGGTGGCAAGGACCAGCCCAGACCAGCCAACCCAGCTGATCGTCGCGAGTCGGGACAACAAGTCTCGGCTCTGGATATGCCTGGCAACCAGGCCCGCAGGTCGGGTAGCCAGGCGACCGCACCGGCGACTCCAGCCACCTCCACACCTGCACCCGCGGAACAACGCCCGGGCGAAGCCTCTGGCGGCCTGGATGATGGGGGCGAACTCTTCGCTCCCCCATCCGGGTATTCCACTTGGTGGGCTGGAGAGGGATCCTCCGGCAAGCGCCCCACGTACAGCGAGTACGCGGCGAAGTTCCCTTCAATGGGACCGGCTGGACCCGAGTCGCAGGTCCTTACCTCCTTGGGCCGGGCCAAAACCCGTGGTAGAGGCCGCGGTGGGCTGGAGTCCACCCGAGGCTCCCCGGGTGGTGGCCGAGGCCGAGGAGGCATCACGGTGGAGGGCCCGTCTGCTCCTCCAACAGGCACCCCGCCTGTCTCAGTGGAGGCCCCCGCGCCACCACCAGTGATAGTTCCACCGACGGGCCCTCGGGTACCCCTAATGGAACTGATCTCCGGTACCCTGTCAGGTCTTCAGGATCCGAATACGTTCGTCGACCACCGCGATGTCCGAACGGTTCAGATCCAGAATGACCTGATGGCAGAATGGCAGGCATTGCACCGCCAGCAGTCTGTTGACTACTGGCGTGTGATGACTGAAGCCACCGTCAATCTGGTCTACGAGATCCAGAGGCGGGAGGAAGAGAAAATAAGGGAGCTGGAAAGGAAGAAGGTCGAGGAAGCCCTCGAGTCCTGCCGGCGGAAGCAGAAGGAAGCCGAAAAGCTTAAAGAGTTTCACGAAGCTGAAAACTCCAGATACATCCATCGGTTTAAGGAGGCTGACCTCAAGTTTTTCCTGGCATTCGGGAAACATCTGGAGGAGTGGGACGGCTTACCGTCGTCTCTTATCTTCGCACCAGATGTACCACCGAATGCCCCAACGGTCCCGGCTACTCCACCGGTTCCGGCCACTCCACCGGTCCCGGCTGCTCCGCCGATTCCGGCAGCTCTCCTGCTCCCGCCCCCCACTTGGAACACCCGGGCTGTCCCAACTGCCACGGTTGCTGCACCAGCATCCGAGGCAATGGACAGTCCATCCGCAGTGATGAGGGCCTTGAGCTTGGGGAGCGAGACTCCCAGCGAGGCTTCAGCGGCGCTCTCTACGAGCAGCTGTAGCAGCTCGGCTCCATCTGCCTCAGTGGAGCCGGCTGAGAAGATGGACACAGATCCGGAAGATCTTTGAGTGTCCATCTGTTGGTGTCTTCTTGTACCCGAGGGTAAATGCATTTAGTATGCCAGAGGCACTGTTCCTTACGCTGGACTCCTGATACCTGGAACGTAACCTGCAGCGAGGATGGACGCTAACCCGAATACCCAAAGGACTACCACATCTAACCGGGTCTCCATCTTCCCATCTTCATCAGGGCACATCATAACAGCAACGTGGTTTGCCACCACACACATGTCGCCGGGTGGAGCTGCAGAAACCAGTCGTTCCAGGTTCGCCGGAAGTCCGGTATATTGTAAGGGTGATCCTGCTACCCTGGTAGGACACCTATATTTCATATTTTGTATAAATCTATTTTTATATCGTATATTATATTCTTGTAAGTAAAAGTACTCAAAATTTTTTCTCGGGTTATTTACCCCACCTCGGGTCGGTAAAAACATTGTAAAAATTTATTAATATCACCTTACTACACATCCAATATTCTTCGTCGCGTCTCATGTTTAATAATAACACACTTGTAACATTACCACCATAGGTCGATGGTCCATAAGGGGCCACTTCCTATTTTTGTTATTATTTATAAACACTTCGGGTTATATACGATGATGCCTTATTATGTACATATAACTTATAATGCCCCTTAAATGTTCTATATTTAATACGAACTGTGTATATATAGACTTACCTATTTATTTATAACACCACTGTATAAAGTCAACAATAGTTACTTATTAATTACACCCAACCCTAGGTAAAGTCTAGTGGGGGTGGTGTAGGGGCCGGCATCATTGTATATATATTAGTGCCGTTCATCCGAGAGACGTGTTCGTGTGGTGCTTGTTCCTTCTATGCTAGCTAGGTGTCGCTTTGCGATACCTCGTTGGTACAAGAGGGGGCAGCACCATGCCTCGCGTCCAGCTCCTACTAAGGAGCCGGACGAGCGGCAGAAGGGGACTGGACATGGTCCAGTCCAGACGCTAGTACTTTGTTATCAAAGAGATCTAATAAAGTCCTACCCGAGAGGTAGGGGTTTCTGGGGCTTTGCCCAACCCGAACTATTCGTGTTGTGTTGGTACATCTAGTGGTAAGCGAGCCAAAGAGCCACCCAACATATAAGTCGATACGAACCATTACACTCCAAAACATTGTCGGGCATCTTGAAGCCAGGTGTAGCCACCTAGTGCCAAACAGACTACACTATAACCTACACTATTCTTGGTTGGTTAGCCCTATGTTTCAAAACGAGGCTAACACCAGGTATCACCCCCAGCATGTTGACAATGGAGGCCATTGAGGTAGTAATATCTAAGCTCAAGATAAACATGTCAGATTTTTTGGATATATCTCATGATTCAGTCATTATAAGCTGATGTACATAAAAACTACATGTTTGTGAATAGGAGGGACAATTTCCAGGAACTGACAGTGAGTACTTAGTTCAGACTAGCCAAGTGTTTGTGCCACTATAGTCTTGTAAACATCTTGGATCCTGCCTGTAATAAAACAGGCTGGTATTTCGGCCTAACATGTAACATGCTCTACCTCCTATAGCATAACGATGTAGACTATCTGGTATTTCATTGTAGTTTAAGGACTATCATAAAGTATATAGCATGCCATTATGTCTATACCAACATCATTTAGATTTGGGCAGACTAATTTAACTACTTGAATACGGCAGGGTATGTCCTTGGTGGAGACTTGACCCGTGGGGGGGGGGGAAGGAGGGGGGGCCTCGGGAATGCGGGCACCCCGGGACGGGGGGGGAGGGTCACCAATCCCATTTTCAAACCTGAGATTCTAAGACAATAGTTGGGCAAAACAATAGCAATACCATTGGTTATTATCACGGGAACTTGCAGTTTACAAACAGATGGTAATCATGTCTGTAGGCATTATAATTGATGTTGAATTATGAAAATCTCTCATGAATTAGATACATTGCATTCATTGGTGTTAACAATGGACTATCTTATGGAATTTGATATTTTGAGGGGTACATGATGTACCTGACCGTCTGTGGACAATGTTTGCCCGCACCTGACCATCCTGTGACGTTGCAGGGGCCAAACTGTAACTCGTGATATAAACCGCCTCTGTTTCTGGGTGCAGGGCAATGTGCATAGTCGTAGCACAAGTTAAACCTGGCTGCCTGCTACGTCACAGGATAATAGTCTGCAACATATGTGGCCACCAAGGGGTTAAAAACCGCATAGTGACATTTGGTCATTTTGAGGTGACATTCTGACTTTGCACCCTTTTAAAACTGACATGTGACATGAGAAAACAAGATAAAAGTGACAAGAGACATGTCATACTTTCAAAAATGTGACAATTGCCAATGTATAACAGGCGCAGATTTGCCAAAATATGTTTTTAAAATGTCCAATTTCTGGGATTTTCAACGGCAAAAGATACTAGTATCAAAGATATGAAGTCATTCCCAGAAGTCACCAGAATACATCTTTGACATTGAAATTTTCAATGAAATCATTACATCTTTAAATAAAGAGTTACTTTTTGCAAGAGTTCCTCTAGTTTTGGGCTAAACACTTCCTATTCTTATAAAAGTTAAAGATATTTCTGTAATCAACTCATGAATGCAAAATTTAGATGACAGCATTTGTCTAGAGTATTTTGTTTATTTGTGAAACAATATTACAGTTGAACACTGAGTCATATGTTAGGAAGGATCAGTTTATCAATCCACTGATGCTGAACTTGTCATTGAATAAAGGTCCTCTCTTTCTTTATTGTTCACCTAAATATCTATGAAACTCAGTTCATTTTGGTTGATGGTACTGTATTTGATTGTATGGCTTGAATCATGACCAACATGATATATGGGGAATAACATTTTAATTGTCACTATGATGGATTGACTTACACATTTTGTGCTACATATACAGGTGATTTGTGCTGAATGAACAATGAAGATCATTCAAACTGGCACTTTAATTCATGCTCCAACTCCATTAATGTTGGTTGCTACTTTTTGAAAATGAACCTCTCAGTGCATATAGCTTATACTTGTCGGAATGACAATTTTTTTGTAGGCAAATAGTTACATTATCTCTAACGACTCACAGAACAATTCAGGTCATTTTGATGAAAATAGAGCATTTCATGAAACTTTGAAGTTTTTGCACATCTATTTCTAGATTGTGGACGCAATTATAATGCTTAGAACATCGAAGGGTATAGCTAGAAACCATTTTATATTATACATGTTGCATTTTACCTATAGTACAATGCTCCAAATGTGAAATTTATTTCATTTTTGGAATACTTTTTTTTTTATTTCAAGGTCCTAAACCATGATATTATGCACAGGACTTTTTCCAAAAATTATTTTCATTAAAAAGGAATTAATGTAAGTTTTTTTCCCAGAGAAAGTATAGAGAAATTCTAATGACTTTCACTATTGTTTTCAGGCAAATTTGTTGTAAGATTATGGTTAATTCTTACCGTTCTTTCATACGACATTACTTTTTATACCCACAATGCCATGCAATATGGCTAAAAAATTATTTGTCTAATAATCTTGCATGAATAGGATTTTTACAGGTCAGGTTTCATATTTCTGTAATAAACGGTTAATAGTAAATAAAATCAAGAAAATTTTCACATTCTTTCTATTAAGAGAACAAAATTAGAATATTTTTAATTTTAAAAAATCTCTATTTCAAAAAGTAGCCTAGGCGAACCTCTAGTTGTGAAATATTGGTTCTATATGATTGAAGGTACTTATAGAGAAAAATAAAATTCTGTTGACTTTGACTAGAGAGTAGTGACCAACCTTGAAGTAGGAATTGGGGTGAGGGTGCTTGCAAATCGGTTGCAAATTCACTGTGCTTCACTTAGAATAACTCAACCAATTCTATTAGGCCTAGGCCTACATCTTATGGCCAAACTGTATGCCCCACTTCTCAAAATCCTGGATCAACCCCTGTATAATTGTCAGTATATGTCACCAGGCAAGCAAAAAACCCTCTGCAGGGAAAAAATGAGACATCATTGGCTTAAATATTCCCAGTAGTTATGTCAGAACCCCTCCTTGAACATCTATAGGTCATTATTCATATTTGAAATTGAGGATTAAGGTCTAAATACATTATTGACCATAATAGTGTCCAGAAACACATTAAACCAGCCTTTTTCATAAAAAAACACATAACAATATGGTGAATTTGATCGTAGATTTTGATCAAAAGGAATTTTCCATTTCTGTTTTCAGTTTTGGGTTTTTGGTGAATATCCCTGAAAATTGGCATAAAAATCTGCAAATTTTGATTATTGGAATGGTTGCCATGGCAACCAGGAACAGGTATATAGGTTGATTTTTCATGAAAAATGTTCCTTTTACCATCCAAATATGGGCCATTTCTACTGAAAATAGTGCATTTTGAATGAGACCATTGAATTCTGCATCATAAATAAGCTTAAAATATTTATATAATGATTTTAGAGTAATTTTGCCCCCTGGTGGCCAAATAGGGAATTAAAAATCGTCCGCAGAGGGGTGTTTTACCTTGATGGGTCACATATACCTTTCAATTAGACAAAAAAGAAGTGTGACATGTCCATTCCCTAAAAAAGTGACATGTGACCTGAAGCCTTATATCTTTTGAACATTGTGATATCGAGGGGGGACGGCTTGGGGGCCCCACATATGGTTTAGGTAACTGCACCATGAGTAGGAAATTCTCAGAATATATATTATTTCAAATAACGCTAGTTATACAACACATGTACACACTCTGACCTCGGGTCTACCTCTACTGTACACGTTTTCGCCAAAAGGTTTTTGCGGAAAGAGGTAATGTGCACCATAAATCGACCATTGCCAATTGATGTGAAGTTGTTTTCTTAAATTGCCTTCATTTTTGTTATATGGACATTGATATTGGTGGTTATATTTGCATAATATATACAGGTATATATGCACTTCATAATATATATAAATGTTTCCCCACAGTCACAGCTTTAATGTTGGTCGATTTATAGGAGGTCTACCCCAGCACCCAGTGGCCAGTACAGTCCGTCCTACCCACTCCAAACTAGTCTACATGAATATAATAATAGCCTCTATAGGCTGTGCAGTCCCTACACACCATAACAATCCGTCACAAACACTCCAAAGTCGCCGACAGGTAGATTATTATAGCCTCTAGGCCCTAGAGTCCATACACACCATAACAATCCGTCCTACCCACTCCAAACCCGTCTACATGTATATAATAATAGTCTTTAGGCTGTGCAGTACCTACACACCATAACAATTCGTCACAAACACTCCAAAGTCGCCGACAGGTAGATTATTATAGCCTCTAGGCCCTAGAGTCCCTACACTCCATAACAATCCATCCTACCCACTCCAAACCCGTCTACAAGTATATAATAATAGCCTCTAGGCTGTGCAGTACCTACACACCATAACAATCCGTCACAAACACTCCAAAGTCGCCGACAGGTAGATTATTATAGCCTCTAGGCCCTAGAGTCCATACACACCATAACAATCCGTCCTACCCACTCCAAACCCGTCTACATGTATATAATAATAGCCTCTAGGCTGTGCAGTACCTACACACCATAACAATCCGTCACAAACACTCCAAAGTCGCCGACAGGTAGATTATTATAGCCTCTAGGCCCTAGAGTCCCTACACACCATAACAATCCATCCTACCCACTCCAAACCCGTCTACATGTATATAATAATAGCCTCTAGGCTGTGCAGTACCTACACACCATAACAATCCGTCACAAACACTCCAAAGTCGCCGACAGGTAGATTATTATATCCTCTAGGCCCTAGAGTCCCTACACTCCATAACAATCCATCCTACCCACTCCAAACCCGTCTACACGTATATAATAATAGCCTCTAGGCTGTGCAGTACCTACACACCATAACAATCCGTCACAAACACTCCAAAGTCGCCGACAGGTAGATTATTATAGCCTCTAGGCCCTAGAGTCCATACACACCATAACAATCCGTCCTACCCACTCCAAACCCGTCTACATGTATATAATAATAGCCTCTAGGCTGTGCAGTACCTACACACCATAACAATCCGTCACAAACACTCCAAAGTCGCCGACACGTAGATTATTATAGCCTCTAGGCCCTAGAGTCCCTACACACCATAACAATGTGAACTCAGTAAACCCACCCCCTCCCTACACTGTGAAAAATGTGTGTTGAACTTATACTGTCTAGCATCTCTCCTCTACCACCTTCCCTACACTGCTAAAAAATATGTCTTGAACTTACACTGTCTAGCTTCTCTCCACCACCTCATCCCTACACTGTAAAAAATGTGTGTTGAACTTATACTGTCTAGCTTCTCTCCACCACCCCCTCCCTACACTGTAAAAAATGTGTGTTGAACTTACACTGTCTAGCTTCTCTCCACCACCCCCTCCCTACACTTTAAAAAATGTGTGTTGAACTTACACTGTCTTGCTTCTCTCCACGGCCCCCATCCCTACACTGTAAAAAATGTGTGTTGAACTTACACTGTCTAGCTTCTAGTTATATTGGGTTTTAAACATATAGAAATAGCCATTGATTCAACTGTGCATCATGCCTTGATTAGTATTTATCAAAATAGCAGAACTATTTGTCAGCAATTAGTCAATAATTGTTAGTAATTACTCACTTTTTGTGAGGAGTGAGTCTATATATATATATTAGAAATAACTCACTAGTTGTCAGCAATTAGTCAATATATGTCAGTAATTACTCACCATTTGTCAGCAATTAGTCGATATATGCCAGTACATGGTCATGATTTGTCAGCAATTTGTCTATATATATTAGCCACTATTTGTCAGCAGTTAGTCAATATATGTTAGTAATTACTCACTTTTTGTCAGCAATTAGTCAAAATGTCAGAAATAATGCAGTATTTGTCAGCAATTAGTCAATATAATTATGTTAATACTTACTTACTATTTGTCAGCAGTTAGTCAATATATGTCAGTAATTACTCACTACTTGTCAATTATCGAATATTGTCAATTGATTTGAAAATAGCATTGAAATTGCATTAAGATCTCGAGTCTTTTAGGTCTTAGACCTAACCTGCTCCATCTTTATAGGGGGACTCATATGGTCATATCTATACATCATCATGGCCTAATGACACAATCACAATTTTTTTTTATTTATTGCAAAATACAGACACATTTGCCCCTTACCCTACAAACACCTAAGACCAATGGAGTGGCATTGTTTTGTTTGCACACAGGGGCCTGTGCTTAGAAACACTCTAGTAAGCTTAACTTATTTTTTGTGCTATAGACCCTAGGATAGGTCACCACCCCCATCCTACTGCATGATAGCCCCTTTGCTAATTAACCACACGATTTTAGGACCTATGTAGACACAGAGATGTGGGAGACCAATGATTTTCAGAGAACAGATGACCGTACCTGCCAATTGTCATACCTTTCTATATCTAAAACAGCCACACTCTCACGATTTTTTCCAGAGTACTCCGCATTCCCAGAAACCTGGTAAGACCCCTAGGCCACTCTTCTATGGGTGAAGCTGTATACCCCATACCCCCTTCTTTCAGCAGGAAAAAGGTCTTTCTGCTTAATAAAGATGTAAGTGTTCTGCAAAATAAATTTAAAAAAAAAACACTCGAGAAACTTGTCTAAATTGCCTGTATTTTATTACAGCGCTTACTATGGATGAAATGTTTGATCATGTTGGGTTTGGACTACCTCAGATCAGGATTATCATGATGGCCGGTTTTGTTTGGGTGAGTTATTGATATAATATATATAGATAACGATCAAGTAATTTGTAAGTATGAAGCGATAAAAAGGCGGAGGGAGAGGGAATGTATGGGCATTATTGTACTTTGCTTTTATGTATGTTAATTATTTAAGTATATCAAAAGTCCTCTAAAGGGAGATCAGCTCCCAGCTCCATGTGCGGAAAGCACGGCCATTATTCCAAGGGCATGAGTAAAAACTTACTTTACTTTTACCTTACCTTATTGAGGTATTGGACTAATTCTATTGATCAATGCCATTCAGGTATTAGTTAATCCACAGTTCTGTATCATGGTTATGGCCCATAACCACTGCCACACATGAGCCATCCAGGGGGAAACACCTTTGATTGACCAATCAGCATTGGTAATAGATGCTATACATGTGTTCAATACAGGGTTATATGAAATGACCACTGCTCTCTTCTCTTTTTTTAGGGAGTGATCATTTTTTAACAACAGGGGGTGGGGGGGGGGGCTGGTGGGTTTGAGGGGGGGTCAGAATTTTTTCGACCCCTTGACCAGGGGGTCAGAATTTTTTCACCCCTTTGACCAGGGGGGTCAAAATAATTTCACCTGTTTTCGGCCCCTGGTGGAGGGGGGTCAAAAAAATGTTGACCCATCAAGAGGAGGGGGTCGAAATCTTTTTTTGTGCGTCCATGCGCAAACCCACCAGCCCCCCCCCCCCTGTTGTTAAAAAAGGATCACTCCCTTATTCCAAGGTGTGGCCATGGGTTAATGTCTGTGATCATGTCATGGCCACAAATCCATGTTTCTGCTGTTACATTATAATACAATCATATTTCCTTCACTATAGGTGGCAGATGGGATGGAGACGATGGTTCTCACCGTTCTAGGTCCAGCCCTGGAATACGAGTGGAACATTACACCTGTCCAACAGGCCCTCCTTACAGCGGTGAGTTTCTATTCTACATATTGGAGTGCAAATGAAGTATGTTTTTTTTTCAGAGACCTTACGTTACAAGCCTGGAATTAGAATCTCCCTCTTCCTTGATGATGTCAAAGTTAGTGTCCCCGATAATTTGGAGTTTCTTTGCACGTTTCCTTCTTCTTTGTTTTCCTTTTTTTCTTTGCACAATGACAAGCGTGAGAGTCTCCTTATAGATATGGCAATATATATATGAGGGCAATATTTCTATACAAAAATATTCATACAGTGGACCACGTTTTTTTTTTGCTTTTCCTTGAACCATGCTTCTCGTTTCCCTTCAAGTGGTATTTTTAGTAAAACCTTACATTTCTATCTCTCGCCAGAAGGAAACGGTGTGTTTGCTGATGAAAGAAGCACGCGTGAAGTCATTTTGATTCGAAAAGGTTGCAGTGTCCATTGGCCATTCCAGGGTGTCTTGTAATATCTTGGATTAGCCATATAACTGAAACATATCTTCTTCGTTTGTTTATCAGATGGTGTTCTTTGGCCAGGCGGTGGGAGCTCCAGCCTTTGGCTATATATCTGATAACTACGGTCGTCGCACAGTAAGAAAACCTTCTCTATCTCAACTTTATCTCCTCTGTAGTCCTTACTCTGGATAGATAACAATGATAGAAATAAGACCTGCAAATATCGAGCTACTTCCTTTTGTATGTTAGCCCACATGTTTAGGAACTACCGAGTTTTTCGAAATATCAATCCAGAGTGCATAAGTGCGCCTTCTACGCGAAGCAGGCCTTCCCAAGTTGTGGGTGCGCCTTCTGCGCGGGCAGCGCCTTCTATGCGGGAGATAACGGTATTTAAACTATGATCACACCTTATAGAACAAAAGAACTTCACTGTAAGTATATTACGTAACATATAGACACTATTTCTGACAAACTTGGCCATAGTTTATACATCATATGTCTTTTTCCTATAGTGTCTGATTCTGAGTGCCTTTTGGACCCTATTTTATGGTGTACTGAGTGCAGCAGCCCCCAACTTTATATGGATACTTATACTCAGGATGCTGCTTGGCGCTGGACTAGGTGGGGGCATGCAGATGTAGGTAGCAAACATTTATCGTGTAAATGAACTTTAAAGTCTAAACCGTTTAGCTGGATTTATTCATTTGGCTTTAGGCAAGTTTATTTCAACCTAAATGGAGTTATCCAGGTGTACCTTGAGGTATCGTGAGACACCATTATATACCTTTAGGTAAATATGTGTACCTTTATGCACTAGTTTGTACCTTGAGTCCCCATACCCTGAGATGTACAGGTGTATGTTGAAGTAACCAGGGGTACCTTAGAGCAGCCAGCTGTACCTTGAGGCAACTGAGTGTTTATTGAGGCAACCCAGTGAGTTACTCAAGTGTACATTATGGCATGAGGTTGTATCTTGTATCTGTATGCGGGGGTCAAAATAATTTCATCTGTTTTCAGTGAAAAACCCCGCACGTTACTATAGGCTAAAGGGGATGTTTGCGCGCAATTTTTTTTGTCCCTTATGGGGGGGGTCGAAAAAGTTTCACCCCCTCGTTACCCCCTCGAGAGGCAGGGTTTGAAATTTTTTCGCGCAAACCCACCAGCCCCCCCCCCCGTTGTTAAAAAATGATCACTCCCTTACCTAGATTTACCTTTTTGTTGCCCAGATATACCTCGTTGCGTTAGTGCACGAAGGTTATAACTGCATCTGGATCAACAAGGTAAAATGTGCTTCAGTGAGGGGCCTCATTGAGATACGGTACTTGTTACCTTGTTCACTCAGATGCAGTTACAACCTTTATTCACTAAGGCGACAAAATTTGTTTAACTCAAAGATCATTTATGCATTTGAAGCAAACGGGCACTCCAGTGTACCTTTGGGGCACCCAGCTATATTCTGTGGCATAAGGATGTACATTGCTCAAGGTATAATGGTGTACCTTGAGTTACCCAGGTGTACTTGAGGCTTAATAGGTGTACCTTGAGGCACCCAGGCTTACCTTCAGTTACCCATGTGTAGCTTGATTAACCCGGGTATGCCATGAGTTATTCAGGTGTACCTTGCTTGAGGCACCATTGTGTACCTTAACATTCACGATGCAAATGTGGTAAGTGTAGTTAGCCAGTACAGGATAATGGTTATGTTAAGTTTAAAATTATATAGCGAACCCTCAACTTCCCCCTCTGCGTCCCCTTACCCCCCCCCCTCTTCTTCCCTCCAGTCCCCTCTCTGCTTCAACGCTGGCACCACTTTCTGCTTCATTTCTGCGCCATTGATGCTTACTACCAATCTCCACTCTGCCTCCTTCCTTCCCTTCTCAGCTCCTTTCCTGTCATAATGCCGTTATGAAAGTACCTCTGCACGTCTTTCTCTTAGTGGCAATATGATGAATGCGCTGGTCTCCTGCAGGAATATATGAGGATATTTGGACTCCACTAGATCGGGGTTTTAAATTCTTCAATCACAGTTTATATTGCAAACATATGTACAGGAGAGTCAGGTTAATCATTTGGGTGCTCTTTTTCAGTACTACATACTACTCTGAAATTCTACCTGGAAAGTATCGTGGGAAATTCATCATATTTCTCCTGGTAAGTGGAGAGTACCGGAGTATTACGAGACCGTTTAGATATCCAGACTGAAACGACAACGAAATACCGCAAATGGATGTAATCGTCTGAACGAACTTTACATTCATTTGCGGTATTTCACATTTGTGAAGTATAGAGCTTTAAATCCTGGGAAGAAACAACAATTTCATATGATATATGACAATTTACATTTTAAGGAGATCCCAGCTCGATTACATTTGGAAGTACATTTCATTTAGGAAAATTTCCTTTTACTTCCATGATCTAGATAGTGACATCAAACAAGACCCATGGCACCGGAAATGACAATTATGTGTATCAGTAATGTATCAATATACTCTCAACTATTTGTCATGTTCACTCCTTCCAGCTATTCTGGGCATTAGGCGGGTTGTTTGCAGTTGCTGCAGCTATGCTTTTAATGCAATTTGGTTGGCGCTATTGGCTTCTCTCTGCAGCACTACCAACTGCCATTTTTCTTGTCCTCTCACCGGTAAGCTCTAACATGTGTTGTAATGTAATGGTATCCCGGGAATGGTATATCATTTATAGCAAAAATTCAGAATCGTAAGTAGGGGCATGCTTGAAATTAGAGTCAGGTGTTGGTTCAGAAGATTTTAAAATTCAATTCTGTGACAGCAAACTCTATTGCGGCAATTCCTACCTATACAATTATGCAAGCCCTGTAGGGTAATTTTTGAATCCTATTTTTAGCTTTAATACAGCAGTGGCGGAGCAGCCAAAAACTAAAATAGTGTGGCGTGGATACATGATTTAGAGTACGGGTTGTTCAATTGACATACTCTGTATTCCAGTTCCCTTTTTCTTTTTTTTCTGTTTCAGTTCATACCAGAAAGTCCACGGTTTGAATTAGCTTGTGGCAGGAAGGCAGAGGCCCTCAAGACCTTGTCAGATCTGGCTGCTGGAAATGGTCGGGTTTTACCTGATGCTAGTCTCAGAGAAATCGAAGTGCATTCAAAGGGCAATATTGCAGCACTTATTTCTCCGAGGTATAGGAAAACCTCATTTCTAATTGGGTTTATAATGTAAGTATTTTCTTTTGAAATGGTGTGATAAGAAGTTGTCGATTTAAGAGTTCATTACGAAGGGCTATGAATACAGTTCAATCCAATCTCGCAGATGTATTTGGGGTATAACAATTAAGGTGTATGAAGAATTCAGGTATAGATATAACATCAACTGATCCCAAGAGAGATCTTTAGTGACCTGATATATTTTGCTTCATATGTTGAACCAGCTTCAGCCTTGGATTTTTATACCTTGGAATTGCGTTATTTTCAACTCCCCTCATTCGCGCTGGAGATACATGCATTGCAGGTATGTAATGAAGTGGAGAAAAATATTGAACCATCACTGATAGAATTTAAACCACTAGTTTATCTTTATCCCGAGAAAGACTAATTACTCACGGAATGTATATTCTTAAACTTGATACATTTATATATGTAACATCAGGGGGCTGTAATCTTTGGGTATGTACGCTGAATGCGGGTCGCAACTGCCAAAGATACTAAGTAAGGTTGCACAATGCGACCCCTAGGCCTGACTGGGTGGGGAGGAGGGTCACCTAGATTATATATCAGGGTACCCTGTTGTGCTTCACGTTAGCCATGGGACACATATTGTCAACATCACATTTTTTCACATTTTGTCCACAAATGCCCAGTGCAAGGTGTCCATATAAAATGTATTGTCCACAGACTAGTTTTACAGAGTGTCCATAAAATAAATTTTGTCCACAACCAACAACATCACGGTATCCATAAAATACACTCTGTCCACAATCTTTCATCACAAAGTTTCCACAAAACATGGTTTGTCCATATACCTTTGTCACAAAATGTCCAAAAACACTATTAGTTCACAAGATTTTACCACAGAGCATCCACAAAAAGCACACTGTCCACATTCAACTTCAGCAATTGAGGTGTCAACAAATTAAAAATTATCCACAATCTATCGACCCAAATTGTCCACAAAACACATTTTAACCACAAATTTTGATCACAAAATATCCACAGAACATTTTTTCTCCACCAGATAATTATATTAACAAAGTGTCTACAAATTACATTTTGTTCACAAGGTACAATTTATATATAATATGGACACATTGCTATAGTTTGCGTGGAGAATATGTCCTCTGTGGATATCTGGTAACACATTCTGTGGACATATTGTGACAGAAAACCTCATTATGATTTCAACACTTTGTAGGGCTAGACAGAAATTGTTTGTATGGTCTTGTGTGGCAAAGGTGTTCTTTTTTAACATTACACTCTGGATCCCAATCTGGTGCAGACAACCTGGCTTTGCCATGAAGGAAACGCTGTGTGTTAACCAAAGAATTTGATGAAAAATTCTAATAACAAATGCAAATGATGCCGGCATCTATGAGGATTTTATGTAAAATGTGATTTTTGAAAATGGCTATAAGAAAAAGCAAATAATGGATCTGAATGGCTGAAGCTCTAGGCAAGGTCAAAATAAACTAGTCAAATGTCTTGAACAAAGAGATCAGGTGTGCTAAGGTTACAACTGGGTTAGAGCAGTCGTGGGTATTACTGGCATGGGGGGTGTTACTGGCACCCTAACATTGTGCAGAGCTCTGATTTAGCAATATGCAAATAAGTTTTTAGATATTTCTTTACTTCGAGCCCATTCTTTAGACTTTTCTCTCCCAGGCTATGTGCAGAAAAGTGAGAAAATCAAGTTTGTAGGTCATGATATTTCCCATTGATTTTGCAGTTACTGATTCACCAACCAGCAGAAATGAGGTTTTATGGCTTTTGCTAAGTTTGTGCTCAACTTGATGCCAATGTTTACTCCATTCAAATTGAATCTCAGAACAACTTTAGGGATATTTCCCATACCTAAGAATGTCATTTGCCTGCCAAAACAGTCAATTTGAAATTAATGTCGATTTGATAGGGGGTACCAGTAATAACAACAGATCTGCTCAGATGTTATATTCGTAAAAACTGTGGTATTTCGGTATTTATGAACTTTAGCTATTTTCATATCCTAGTAGGACATTCCTTTTTTGGTCAAATACCGATTCAAGAGGTTTTTTATTAGACTTCGGTACAGACAAAAGTTGTATAACCTTTATCTGTAATAAACTTCATTTAATAAACCTTACTCACTGTCTCTCTTGTTTCTCGATACATTACCAATATCAGAAAATAGCCTGACGGTCGGTTCTGTTATTCTATCGAACCAGCCAGATGGCTACATTGGTGCCATGACCATTCGATTATGGAACCTGAGACTATAATGATCATATGGATTACTTCCGTGGGTTATATCATTCAGTGAGTGGATTATGGGACCAACTGGGTGAAAGAGAGGATGCTATCAATAGAGTCAGTAATTTTACCCAACAGGACCAACGGGCTGCTCTGTATACATAACAGCCTCCAGCAGACCTAGCTGCTGAACCAATTGTCCAACCGGATGATGGTTCTGACCATGTGGAGGTTCATTCCTTAAATGGTTTGGACACCGGTATCTTTGAGGTACAGGCTGGTGGAACCAGTACTCCACATCCTAGGGATGGACGGGATATCAACCAACTCCCACAACTGGAGTTTACCGAGGACACAGTTCCACAGGTAAAAAGGGCTGATACAGAAAGGTTACCCTTAAGTCAAGCAGAAATAGATGATAGACTGAATATCAGACCAGTTCCTAATCTATTCACTACCGTCCAAACAGACAAGCCATCAAGCCTGCCTCTCGATGATGAAATTGTCAATATTGTTAAGAAGGCTGATAAAGAATCCGAGAGTAGGAAAACTCAATCTACAAAGACAGAGTTGGCTAGATTCTTGGAAGAAAAGGCTCGGTTGGAACTACTAGTTAAAGAACCTGGTGAGAAATTAGTACAACTTCAACACAATGTTCATAAAGAAACTGAAGATCTTGATGAGTTATCAGATCTCCGTAGGAAAAGTGAAGCTATTTTCAAACGCACCCTGGAAACCAAGGATGAAGTCAAAAAGCAAACTGAAAAGGCAGAAAATGAACTTTTCAGTCTTAGGCAAAGTGGTAGTGTTCTGGAAGAACACAAGAAAGCTGTTGAGCAAGCGATATGACAATTCACTATGAATACTAATACTTTCAGTACTACCTTACCGAACCTTGTGACTACATCAAATACCTCTTCGGTAATGAGGCCCGGTAATGTAAATACCACTACTGCGACTACAAAAGGTGCTGTTTAAGTAACTGTTACACCCAAGCCAATTAAGGTACGTCTGAATATGACTCCTTTAGAGAAGGAAAAGTATATGACAGATCCTGCTATTGTGGCTATGGCTATAAATGTAGTCCCTAGGCTTTCGGAGGAGTTAGCTGAGAAATGTGTACATGTAGATTTTGGTGATACTTGTGCTCCTGATGCTATTAAGCAGAGGGCCGTCAAAATTACCAAGTATACCGGAAACCCTCCATGGCATAAGTTTCTTGCTCGGTTTCAGTCTCAATGTAAATCATACGGCTGGACTAACCGACAAGCACTTATTGCACTCATGCAGGCGCTCAGTGTGGGCTCCTACTAGCTCCTGTTTGTGAGGAACTACCAACAAATGTCTCAGCGTCGGTAGAGGAGTTGGTAACTCCCTCTTCCATTCCAACACACTTGCTACCCTTATTGAATGATTCTGACATACCAGAGGATGTAGTACAGGTAGCATTAGAAACCCTTTCTAATTATCAGAAAGCGTTCGCTGCCGCAGGTGAACCTCTGGGCTGTACCAATTTGGTACAACACTCTCTTTTTGTTGTGCAACAGACTTCCAATGGCCAAAAAGGCCACAATAGAAGAAGAGGTTGGTAAGATGTTAGATGATGTGATAATAACTCCTAGTTATAGTCCTTGGTCAACTCCTGTGTTATGGTACCTAAGAAGGATGGATCTTGTCGGTTCTGTATCAACCATAGAAACTCAATGGCATCACTAGAAAAAATGCTTACCCATTACCTCATATTGATGAATGCTTGGATTCCCTTGGTAGGGCTAAATGGTTCTGTACTCTTGATCTCCAATCAGGGTATTGGCAGATTGGTATGGATCCAGAACACTGAGAGAAAACCGCATAATTTACAACCCACATGGGTCTGTACGATTTTAATGTCATGCCTATCAGTTTATGCAACACACCAGCTACCTTTGAGGCAATGATGGAGAACATGCTACGAGGGCTGCTCTGGAAGAAATGTCTCGTATACTTAGACGACATCATTGTCTATGGGGATACCATGGAAACATGATTATCAAATCTCCTTGATGTTCTGAAAAAGCTTATTGCCAATGGACTTAAAATAAAACTTAAAAAGTGTAAACTTTTTAGAAAGTCGGTTGAGTACCTAGACCGAGTTGCATCAGAACATGTAGTTACAGCAGATCCTGAAAAAAAAGTGGTGTGGGATTGGCCCTTACCGACCAATACCAAAGAGATAAGGTCATTCATTGGTTTTGCCTCTTACTACTGAGATTTTATTCCTGGATTCTGTCAAGTAGCCGCTCCACTATTAGCCTTAGTGGTTGGTGAAAAAAAGGGAGGATCAAGGTAAAACTTGATACTGCTGCTATAGAGTCACTCGAAACTCTAAAAAGACTGTTTTCTGAAACACCAGTTCTGCATTATCCAACTCCTGAAGGAATGTTCATTCTGGATACTGATGCATTGAATAACAGCTTTGGTGCCACCTTATCACAGGTACAGAATGGTAAGGAGGTCCCTTTGGCCTTTGTTTCCTTACAGAGTAAGGCGCAGAAAAAGTTACTGCACAACAAAAAGAGAGCTTTTGGCGGTTGCAGTCTATACTAAGAAGTACCAACATTTTCTCTATGGAGGAAACTTCAAGTTGCATACTGACCATTCGGCTCTCCAATGGCTTCTTAATTTCAAAGAAGCTGATAGAATGATGGGAAGATGGCACCATCTGTCTGAGTTCGGTGTGACCAATAATCACATTGAACAAAGGAAAGGTATTAACCATATCAATGCAGACACCTTGTCTCACATCCCTGTTAGAATGTGTCACTGGTTAGATTGCACGGATTGTGGAGCTCACAAAGCGGTAGTTGCTGTGGTGATAATATCGAACTGGACTGTGAACCAGATTACAAAGGAACAGAAGCTGGACCTCGTAGTATCTAAAATCTTTAAATGGATACTATGGAAAGAGCCAAAACCTGTTCGTCTGGCTCTATCACTAGAGTGTAAAGAAGTCAGACAGCTGGTTGCCCAGTGGGACGACTTATTTATATGAGATGGAGTGCTGTGTAGGTGGCGAACCTGTCCTGGTAGAAGATGTAGTCCTCACACAGAAAAAAATCCAAATTAGTAAATACTAATTTAACTTAGCCAAAACCACTGATTAGGCAAAATACCCAACATGTTAGTAATATTTTACTAACGTGTTAGTTGTATTCACTAACCTATTCAGGCAAGCTGGCTTGATTTAGCCAAGAGAGAAAAGCGGTCTTTTTGTCTAAGGGGTTAGTAGTTTTATCTAAGGGTTAGCAGATTTCTTCACACCAGGTGGCAGTGTGGTTTGTATGAGGACTATTATGGGAAGTGTCTATCATGGAAAGGCCTACAAATGTTAAACTAATGGTACCGTAATCTCCCGCGTATAAGACGCGTCCTCTACGCCAAACAAATGCCTTGTGCGTCTTATAGGATTTCTTCAAGTTGGGGGTGCGTCTTATACGCGGGGTTTTCCAACATCTCATTTGGGAAAATGCGCCGATGACAGCTTGAACTCATAGAGCCTGCACCGCGGCAGACCAGTCGGGGTAGATTTGCTCAGCGGGTTTGATGCCGACCATGTGACGATGACAGCTTGAACTCATAGAGCCTGCACCGCGGCAGACTGGGAGGTGTCGACGGGCGCTCGGCGGGTTTGACGCCGACCGTGTGCCGGTGACAGCTTGAACTCATAGAGCCTGCACAGCGGCAGACCGGGAGGTGTCGACGGGCGCTCGGCGGGTTTGACGCTGACCGTGCGCCGATGACAGCATAGACTCAACAGGTTGACAATGCGGTGTGGCTTGCCGGGGTGTAGGGAACACGTGGGCCGATGACAGCATCGACTCATAGCGCTAGCGCCGCGACAGACCGGGGAATGGTCCGCACGCCTGCCGGGGTGTAGGGAATGTATGGGCCGATGACAGCATAGACTCATAGAGGGGTGAGGGGGGGTGGGAGGGTGCGTCCTATACGCGAACCCCCCCCCCCCCTGCTGAGTTGGGGGGGCGTCTTGTACGGGGGGTTACAAATCGATTCAGAGGGGTTGGATGCGTCCTCTACGCGAACCAGCATACTGTGAGTTTGGGGAGCGTCTTCTACGCGCACCGCGTCTTCTACGTGGGAGATTACGGTACTTCTAATGACTATTAACATGATAAAGCCTTCACCATTCAACCTGCCATAGGGCTTAACAGAATACAGCCCATAGGTTTATTATGTTATTGATGGAGCAAGGAAGAAGAATTGAAACACCTTTTCTCTGGAAATTCAATTTTCTCATATCCACATCTATGGCCCTTTGAGTCAAACCCCGAACAACTAAGTTCAGGGGTTTCAAATGAAAATGATATGAGGCATTTAACTTGCTTCTCAAATGGAGAGGCTCTATTCTGGGTGTCTTAATCCATGTGGAGTTTGGATCAAAATAAAAGAATGGGTATTATGGGTATTGAAATATTCCATGTAGTTAGTGAAAAAGTCTAAGGCAAGTGAGGAAGAATGCCCAACTTGCCTGATTTCTCCTAAGGGTTAGGCGTAAACTCCCAAGAAAACTTTGGTGGTTTGGCGACGTGCAAACTCCCAACTTGCCTTAGCAATTCCAACAAATGTTAGGCGAACAGCCTAGTTTTTTTTTGTGTGCAGATAGTATGACTGATGATATATGGCGCTGGATAAGACATTGTCCTATATGCTGTAAGAACAAACCAGGTCCAGGACTCAGTGAACAAGCTCTCAGTCAAGAAATCTTTGGAGTACCTTTTGCTAGAATAACTGTTGATGAGAATTGGGTGCTAGCATGGGGGGAGGGCTCCATTGGTTCTGCACTCAGACCAAGGTAGGGAGTTTGAGTCTCACTTATGGCGAGAAATGTGTGAAATGACATACATTTGTAAGACGCACACTAATCCATACCAACCACAGAGTAATGGCATAGTAGAGAGATTTAATCGAATGCTGTTGTCATGTCTCACCACTACGGTGAATGACCATCAAGACAACTGGGATGATGTATCAAAATTTGTGGTACATGCCTATATTGCGACTTAACATTTGTCAACTGGCTGTAGCCCCGATATGTTGGTATTGGGTAAAGAGATTCTGATGCCGGCCGATATAGTCTATGGAGTACAAGGATTGGCAGAACAACAACCTTGTACCATAAAGTTTGTCGAGGCCTTGAGACATACATTAAGAGAGTCCTATTCTTTGGTGAGACGTGAGTTGGAAACACATGCCAATTTACAGAAGAGGGGATATGATACCGGTTTAAAACATCGCAAATTTTCAGTTGGAGACTTGGTTGTTTGGTATAGTACCCCCAACTCAAGGAAAAAGACTAAAGAAGACTGGTCCATTAGAAATAAGAACTGTTTATAATGAAACTACGGTTCTAGTCCGGAATTCCCAGGGGGCTTCGTCTGAATCTCATATTGATCACCTGAAACCATGGCTGGGGTTAACAAGAGATAAATTCAAAGCACAAAAAGGAACAGAACAGTTGGTGCCTGTTGTTTAATTCCGCCTCTAGGTAAAAGGACACATGGTCGACCCAGAAAATTGAAACCACTGTCTAAACAGAGAAATGTTTCTAAAACATCACCTCTACCCACAGACGCCAAAGGAAATAAAACCGTGAACAAACATACCGCTGATAAGGCTACAGACAATAAGACGCTGCCTAAGGGTGGGTGCAAGACTGTACTCAGACACAGTACCGAGGATGCTGACCTACTGTAATCTCTCGCGTATAAGGCGCACCCCCAACTCAGGGAGGTCTGTGTCACGTAAAAGGCGCACCTCTAAGGGCAGATCTTTGATACTTTAGTACTGTTCTATAGTAAAAATACCCCCCCCCCCCATAAGGCGCACCCCAAACTCAAGGCAATGTCCCTCCCCTGTATAAGACTCAGCATAATTTTGTTTGGCGTATAAGACGTGCCTTATACGCGGGAGATTACGGTAGTTTCTACTAAGACTGCTCCTCATATACAGACTGAGTCATTGAGGCAGAGTGCGTGTATCATGAATCGTCAGAAGTTGAAATAATAGACTTCTGATAGTATTGATTGATACATAATTACACGAGAAGAACAAAAAAATTAGGCACTCTCCTGAGGCATGTTATAACCATGTGGGAGCTGCTTAAGACGCAGAAATGAATTTTGTGGACACTTTGTGACCATACACTGTGGACAGAATGTGTTTTGTGGATACTTTGCAATCAAAACTTGTGGTCAAAATGTGTTACTTTGTGGCAAAATCTTGTTGCCTAAAAGTGTTTTTGGACATTTTGTAATGAAAGTATGTGGACAGAATGTGTTTTGTGAACACTTCGTGATGATAGGTTGTGGACAGAGTGTATTTTGTGGATACATTGTCATTGTTGGTATAGACAAATTGTATCTCATGGACACTCTGCGAAAAATAGTCTGTGGACAGTACATTTTTGGGACACCTTGCTCTGGGCCGTTGTGGACGTATTGTGAAAAAAATGTGATGTGGACAATATGTGTCATGTGGCTAAAGTGAGGCATAACATACCCTCTTGTCATTAGGGCCTTAGTCTGCTTTTTTTCTTCTTTTATACCACTGTGTTGGTGATTTATTTATTCTCTCATAGGTTTAGTGATGGCAGAAGAATATTCCTGTGCTTTACAAATTCAACCACTGACTACATCAAACTATGTTGATCTTCTATGGACGACGTCTGCAGAGATACCAGGTCAGTCTAAAGTATCATAAGCATGGCAGAAGAATAATCAATCTCATCGCAGAAACCTCCGGGTATCATATCCTGACTTTGCATAATCTAATAATGCTGATCAATGGAAATATTTGATGTTCTCATATCTAAAAGAAAGAGTCCATGGGGGGGGGGCTCAAATACTTTTCTTATTTCATCTGATTTCCAGGGTTGGATCCAGAAGGGGTGGTCTAGTGGGGCACAGCCAAAACGATTTGCCCTAGTGAGGGAGCACAAGTGGGTTTTAAGCCACGTTTCCTATAGTTAAGAGTCATAGCCTGGCCCAATTTCAAGGGGTCTAGGGGGTACGTGCCCCCTAGACCCCCCTCCCTGGATCCGCCCCTAACTTCTAGACTAGTGATCTGTTCCAATCATGGTGATAAAACTATATAAGTTATGATACTATCCACAGTTAAAACCGCTTGTTTACTTTTTCTTCCATTTATAGCCCTCATAGTTACATTCTTTATAATCGATACCCTCGGCAGAAAGCTGGGTACCTTCATTCAAAGTCTTGCAGTAGGAACAATCTGCTTATCATTGAATATTTGTATGCCCGAGTGAGTATCGTTTCATTCTACACAGCTTTAAACCTGTTAAGAACAGTAACTACGTTAGTGAGTCCAAACAGTTGCCACAGAATGACAGTTTCAAAAGGGCCAATGTATGGAGACTTGCGACAAGTACAGTATAAGGACAATTATAAGTGGCCCAATAATATAAAAAACACAACTCCAGGTCGTTTGGTTTCACTTAGAGGCTTCGTTACATCTGTTTTGTAAAGAAATTACATGGCCTCTCTCTCTCTCTCTCTCTCTCTCTCTCTCTCTCTCTCTCTCTCTCTCTCTCTCTCTCTCTTTCTTTCACTTTTAAACTAAAAAAGTACTGTCTTCTTTCAGAATTCCAATGGTGATATTGTTATTTTTTGGACGAGGTCTTTCAAATTCTGCCTTCCAAATCATGTTACTTTATACCAACGAGGTAAGCATAGCTCTTGCTCTCATCCCTATACGCATTTGCAAGGATAATTGTTATCTACTAGTTCATATCATAGCATTCTACGTATTGCATAAGTCCTCTATTTGTGGAAACTATTTCAAGTCATATCATGGCATGCGATTCGAACACTGAAACATGATAAAGGATTCTATTATAGTATACATGTACTTGTACACTGAAAATATAGGCTTCTATGAAGGTGATCACTATTAGTGAGTTAGGGTGATCTTTACCTATTGATGACCTAAGGTAATCATGATGAACATCTATGGTCATCACTTTGGTGATATTTTTCTGCCACCAGGGGACCCTAGTATACAGCAATGGGATATCCAATGCTCACTATGTGAGTTATATTGATTGATATTGTGGCGGTAAGACCGAGGGAGCACGGAGCCGAGTCGGAACCATCCTAGATGGGGCCGGTGGAGCTCCGGGCGCCTGGAGTCCGAGCCAAGGGACGGAGCGTCCGACGCTGGGTATGTGATACCAGCGTCGGAAGCTGCGGAGGCTATAAAAGCGCGTGTGCGTGTAGTTTCGGGGAAGACGGTTTCCCAGTAGAAAGCAAGGCGGACACACAGCAGAGAAATAACACGACAGAACCTCCGATCCGGAGTTAGATGGTGTGGCCAGGTGCCAGGGTTTAATAAACTGTTAAATTGTATGTTCCGAGTTGTGTTGTGTTTACAGGAAGGGCGAATTGGACAATCGCTACATTGGTGACAGCTAGTGACGAACCCCACTTCAACGTAAACATGGACGGATCGGATGACACCAAGGAAGCCGTGAAGATGGAAACCGCAGGAAAGGCGAGCTTGCTGGAAGTGGTAGACGAGGAAATCACCCTACGACGAGAGGGGCCCCCGCGGCGAGAGACGGGACCGGAGAGGCAGGAGGAGGGGCGTGACAGGCCGATTCCAAGATGGCCGTGGGAGATGGGATCGCAAAGGGTTGAGAACGGGCAGGAGAGGAAACCCCACTGGAGGGTGGCGGGAAAGGATCCTAGACCGGAATCTGGCCCGAGAGAGGAGCTGTGGTGGACGGAGGAAGATTGGGCAGAGGCTGCAAGGAGAGAACGGCAGGGAGAGGCGGTTCAGCGGGGGCCGAATCCGGAGCGCCAGGGCGGGGCCCGAACTGAAGCTGGTACCGGGCGGTCGTGCATTGAAGGAGGGGCACCCAGACGTCTGTTAGGAGCTGCCGGAGGGGGGCCGGACAGGGACCCGGATGATGGAAGCGACTCGAGCGACGGGGAAGGAGAAGTAAAGAGAGAGCTAACGCAGATCGGGACCAGACGAGAGAGGAGTGGGCAAGAGAGGGAGACAGATTGGCGGAGGCAATAGCTCAGCTGGCGGTGGAGGCGGCGAAGGGGAGAAACGGATGTCGGCCTACGGAGGCGGGTGATGGGACCGGCGGCAAGCCGGTGGTGAAACCGACTAAGTACGATGGGACCTCTGACCTGACGGATTACTTGAACCACTTCGACCTCTGTGTGAAGGCGAACAAATGGTCCCCAGAGGAGGCTGGCGTGTTTCTAGGATTGAGTCTGTCGGGACAGGCCAGGAGGTTGCTGGCGGGGAGGAAACCCTGAACTCAGGAAGGATACGAGGAATTAAGGGCGGCGCTGATAGCTAGGTTTGAGCCGGTAAATCAGGAGGAAACCTATAAAGCATGTCTCCGGACGAGAGAGCGGAAGCCCGGGGAGGATCTGCAGGAGTTGCAGGAGGACCTGGCTAAGTACACGCGTTTGGCATACCCGGAGGCGGATGCCCGCACCCGGGACACGCTGGTGTTGGATAGATTCTTGCTGTGTCTGTCGCTGCCCCTGAGGCAGTGGGTCTACCAGTCAGCGCCAAAGAGCCTTCAATCGGCGGTCATGACCGCCATCAGTGGGGAGGCCTATTTAAAAAACAAGGGGGACCAGCGGACTCGGGTGAGGGCAGCGGATGCAACGGTGTCGGAAAGACTGCTGTCCAATGACAGGAAATTGGAAAGCCTCGTGGAGTTGGTGAAGGTACTGGCGGAAAGGAGAGACCCGGAGGAAAACGGGAGGAGGAGGACCTCGGGGACAGCATGCTTCGGCTGCGGAAAAGAGGGGCACTTTAAGCGTGAATGCCCAGAGAGGAAAGGCCGGAGGAGCGCGTCGGAAGGTGGTAGTGGGGGACCCACCTCCAGTAAGCCGGCGGAAAACCGATCTGCGCCAGGGGCCGCGCGGAGGTCGGAGTAGAGAGGCCGGAGATTATAGTACAAGGACGGAGGGAGAGAGGGGGAGGTGGCCTGTTGGTGGAGGCTCGCTTGGGAGGGGCCCCCATACAGCTCTTGATTGACACAGGGGCCTCCATGAATTTGATCTCGATGAGCTGGTGGCAGAAGAACGGGGAGCCGAGGTCACTGGAGCAGTCAGGAAGGACCGTGTTTACGGTGGACGGACAGTCCATGGAACTGGCGGGAGAAGGGAGCGCCCTTTTGGAGCTGGGGGGGCAGGTCGGTCCGGCTGACGTTCGGAGTGGTGGAGGTACCGAACGAAGCCATACTAGGAGCGGCCTTCATACGGCAACAAGCTTTGGTGGTGGATCTGGGATGGGAGCGGCTGGTCTGGTCGGAGGGCGAGAGTTCCTGCCGGATAGTGAGCTCACGTACGGCGGTGATCGGAGCTGGGGAGGAGGCGGTACTGGAAGGAACGCTACGAGGGGAGTGGGAGGACGGACAGGAGGGGCTGGTGGAAGGCCTCGCTGGACACCATGGGGAGCCTAAGTTCCTGGTAGCCCGGAGCTTGATAAGACTGGAGGGCCCGACAACCGTGGTGCGGGTGCTGAATCCAGGCCAGGAGGCAGTTACTGTATACAAAGATATGACCCTAGGGGCGGTACAGAGGGTGGAAGGAGAATCGGAGCACGCGCCGGGGGAGTGGTGTCGGTTGCTGGGATCTGCAGGGGCCGCGCCGGATGACTGGGTACGCCAGCTGGTGGAAGAAATGGAAATGGGCCGGAGGGAGGAGCTGGCGCAGCTGCTACGCAGGTGGAGGACCGCTTTCCAGCTGGGTCCGGAGGACAGGGGTCACACGACGGTGGCGGAGCATAAAATCGACACGGGGGAGGCGACACCCATCAAACAACCACCTCGGAGGCTGGCTCCACACAGAAGGGAGATGATCGAGAAGGAAGTGGATAAGATGCTGGCAGCGGAAGTAATAGAGGAGTCCCAGAGCCCCTGGGCATCCCCGGTAGTACTAGTAAGGAAAAAGGACGGGTCCACCAGATTTTGCGTGGACTATCGGAAGCTGAACGCGGTGACAGTCAAGGATGCATACCCCCTTCCGAGAGTGGAGGATTGTCTGGACACCATGGCCGGAGCCTCCTGGTTTTCCTCGGTGGATTTAGCCAGTGGGTACTGGCAGTTGGACATCCGAGCAGAGGACAGGGAAAAAACGGCGTTCACCACACATAAGGGGCTTTTTCAGTTTCGCCGCATGCCATTCGGCCTCTGTAACGCACCCGGTACCTTCGAGCGGGTTATGGAGGTGGTCATGAGAGGACTCCAGTGGCGGACATGCCTGGTGTACCTAGACGATGTGGTGGTTTTCTCCAACTCCTTCGCGGAGGATATAGAGAGACTGGAGGAGGTCCTTCGGAGACTGGTGGCTGCCGGCCTGAGGATAAAACCGTCGAAATGCCAGCTAGCCAGGCGGACTGTGGAATTCCTGGGACATGTTATCAGTGAAGAGGGGGTCGCCACGGATCCCGCGAAGGTGAAGGCGGTTCGGGAGTGGGGGCAACCGGCGACCGTCACTGACATCCGGAGCTTCCTAGGGCTTGCAGGCTACTATCGGGCGTTTATTCCGGAATTTGCGACGGTGGCCAAACCCTTGAGCGCCCTGGCAGAGAAAGGAAGAGCTTTAGATGGACGGAGGAGTGCGAGACGGCCTTCCGGGAGCTGAAGCAGCGACTGACCTCCGCGCCGGTCCTGGCGTTCCCGGAGCCGGAGGGGAAGTTGACGCTGGACACTGATGCGAGCGACTCAGGGCTGGGAGCGGTCATGAGTCAGTCCCAAGGGGGCCAGGAGAGGGTTCTAGCGTACGCTAGCCGGACGCTGTCACGACCGGAGCGGAACTATTGCGTTACCCGGAGGGAGCTCCTGGCTATCGTCTTTGGGCTCCGGAAATTCCGGCACTACCTGGTGGGGCGACCGGTGGAGGTGAGAACCGACCACGCCTCCCTGAAATGGCTGCTCAGCTTCAGGGAACCGGGCACTTTAAGCGTGAATGCCCAGAGAGGAAAGGCCGGAGGAGCGCGTCGGAAGGTGGTAGTGGGGGACCCACCTCCAGTAAGCCGGCGGAAAACTAGCGCCGATCTGCGCCAGGGGCAGCGCGGAGGTCGGAGTAGAGAGGCCGGAGATTATAGTACAAGGACGGAGGGAGAGAGGGGGAGGTGGCCTGTTGGTGGAGGCTCGCTTGGGAGGGGCCCCCATACAGCTCTTGATTGACACAGGGGCCTCCATGAATTTGATCTCGATGAGCTGGTGGCAGAAGAACGGGGAGCCGAGGTCACTGGAGCAGTCAGGAAGGACCGTGTTTACGGTGGACGGACAGTCCATGGAACTGGCGGGAGAAGGGAGCGCCCTTTTGGAGCTGGGGGGGCAGGTCGGTCCGGCTGACGTTCGGAGTGGTGGAGGTACCGAACGAAGCCATACTAGGAGCGGCCTTCATACGGCAACAAGCTTTGGTGGTGGATCTGGGATGGGAGCGGCTGGTCTGGTCGGAGGGCGAGAGTTCCTGCCGGATAGTGAGCTCACGTACGGCGGTGATCGGAGCTGGGGAGGAGGCGGTACTGGAAGGAACGCTACGAGGGAAGTGGGAGGACGGACAGGAGGGGCTGGTGGAAGGCCTCGCTGGACACCATGGGGAGCCTAAGTTCCTGGTAGCCCGGAGCTTGATAAGACCGGAGGGCCCGACAACCGTGGTGCGGGTGCTGAATCCAGGCCAGGAGGCAGTTACTGTATACAAAGATATGACCCTAGGGGCGGTACAGAGGGTGGAAGGAGAATCGGAGCACGCGCCGGGGGAGTGGTGTCGGTTGCTGGGATCTGCAGGGGCCGAGCCGGATGACTGGGTACGCCAGCTGGTGGAAGAAACGGAAATGGGCCGGAGGGAGGAGCTGGCGCAGCTGCTACGCAGGTGGAGGACCGCTTTCCAGCTGGGTCCGGAGGACAGGGGTCACACGACGGTGGCGGAGCATAAAATCGACACGGGGGAGGCGACACCCATCAAACAACCACCTCGGAGGCTGGCTCCACACAGAAGGGAGATGATCGAGAAGGAAGTGGATAAGATGCTGGCAGCGGAAGTAATAGAGGAGTCCCAGAGCCCCTGGGCATCCCCGGTAGTACTAGTAAGGAAAAAGGACGGGTCCACCAGATTTTGCGTGGACTATCGGAAGCTGAACGCGGTGACAGTCAAGGATGCATACCCCCTTCCGAGAGTGGAGGATTGTCTGGACACCATGGCCGGAGCCTCCTGGTTTTCCTCGGTGGATTTAGCCAGTGGGTACTGGCAGTTGGACATCCGAGCAGAGGACAGGGAAAAAACGGCGTTCACCACACATAAGGGGCTCTTTCAGTTTCGCCGCATGCCATTCGGCCTCTGTAACGCACCCGGTACCTTCGAGCGGGTTATGGAGGTGGTCATGAGAGGACTCCAGTGGCGGACATGCCTGGTGTACCTAGACGATGTGGTGGTTTTCTCCAACTCCTTCGCGGAGGATATAGAGAGACTGGAGGAGGTCCTTCGGAGACTGGTGGCTGCCGGCCTGAGGATAAAACCGTCGAAATGCCAGCTAGCCAGGCGGACTGTGGAATTCCTGGGACATGTTATCAGTGAAGAGGGGGTCGCCACGGATCCCGCGAAGGTGAAGGCGGTTCGGGAGTGGGGGCAACCGGCGACTGTCACTGACATCCGGAGCTTCCTAGGGCTTGCAGGCTACTATCGGGCGTTTATTCCGGAATTTGCGACGGTGGGCAAACCCTTGAGCGCCCTGGCAGAGAAAGGAAGAGCTTTCAGATGGACGGAGGAGTGCGAGACGGCCTTCCGGGAGCTGAAGCAGCGACTGACCTCCGCGCCGGTCCTGGCGTTCCCGGAGCCGGAGGGGAAGTTGACGCTGGACACTGATGCGAGCGACTCAGGGCTGGGAGCGGTCATGAGTCAGTCCCAAGGGGGCCAGGAGAGGGTTCTAGCGTACGCTAGCCGGACGCTGTCACGACCGGAGCGGAACTATTGCGTTACCCGGAGGGAGCTCCTGGCTATCGTCTTTGGGCTCCGGAAATTCCGGCACTACCTGGTGGGGCGACCGGTGGAGGTGAGAACCGACCACGCCTCCCTGAAATGGCTGCTCAGCTTCAGGGAACCGGAAGGGCAATTGGCGAGGTGGATCCAGATCATTGACACCTATGATATAAGAGTGGTACACCGGCCAGGGAAACAACACGGAAACGCGGATGGACTATCCAGGGACCCGTGTAAGCAGTGTGGATGGGGGGCCCCGGAGCCAGAGAGTGGTGTCCAGGTCCCGGGCGCGGGTGGAAGGTCTGGGAGCACGGACAGAGAGCCCGGTGGAAGTAGAATGACGAGATTGGAGGAAACTACAGGAAGAGGACCACCTGCTCAACCGGGTCCGGAGTTGGGTGGAGGCAGAGCATGCGCCAACCGCGGACGAGGCGCGGGACTTCAGCTATGAGGAGCAAGCCTGGAGGGTCCAGACGGGGAGGCTGGAGCTCCGAGGGGGAGTACTGGTCCGGAGATGGGTGGGCCCAATGAATCTGGAAAGCTTCCAGGTGGCGGTACCAATGGGAAGCCGGACGGAAGTGCTGGCGGGAGCACATGGGACCCCACTGGCGGGCCATCTGGGAAGGGCTCGAACCATACGCCGGCTGCAGCAGGGGTTCTACTGGCCCGACTTTCGACGGGATGCCACTCGCTGGTGCGCTCGATGTGAAGCATGCAACCGGAGGAAGTCGGCGGCCCCGATCCACAGAGCTAAGATGGGGCATGTCGGGGCGGGGCTGCCGTTACAGAGGGTGGCTCTGGATGTGATGGGGCCCCTGCCCCGATCTACTAGGGGCAATAAGTTTATCTTAGTAGCAGCCGACTATTTTACAAAGTGGATGGAGGCGTATCCTATGGCGAACCAGGAGGCCAGTACGGTAGCCAGGGTCTTCGTGGAGGAGTTCATATGCCGGTTGGGGCCGCCTGTGGAGTTGCACACAGACCGAGGGACCAACTTCCAATCCGCCCTGTTTAGGGAAATAGTCGCCCTGTTGGAGGTAAAGCAAACCAGAACCTGCGCCTTCAGACCACAGAGTGATGGGATGGTGGAAAGGGCGAACCGGACGATAGAGATGCTCTTGGCCACGGTGGTCAGGAGGGACCAGAAAGATTGGGACCGCCGCCTGCCGTTTGTGATGGCGGCGTACAGGTCCTCGGCTCACTCTACCACGGGCCTGTCTCCGAACCTACTCATGATGGGAAGGGAGACGGCCACGCCCTTGGGGTTGCTCTACCCGGAGAAATGGCCGGAAAAGGCAGACGGGAACTACGTGGCGGAGATGCAGTGGGAGATGGCGGAGGCGTTCGAGACAGCTCGGAGCTCGGTGGGCCGAGCTGTGGAGAGGCAGCGGAGGAACTATGATGGGAGGACGGACCACAAAACCATCCCGGAGGGGAGCATGGTGTACTACTTCCACCCTCTGAAAAAAATGGGTCAGTCTCCGAAGCTGCAGTCTTATTGGACGGGACCATGGAGGGTAGAGAGGAGGATAGGGCAGGCGGTCTACGAGATCCGAAAAGGGGGGAGCCGGAAGGTGGTGCACTACGACGCCCTGAAGGCGGTCCTGCCGGAGGAGGACAGCGTCGGAGAGGCAAGAGGCGCCATGGAGTCGGGGCCGGCGCGGGACCAGAACAAGGCGATTCGGGGAGAGGAGGGGGCCGACATCATTCGGCGAGTGACAGCCATGGTGTGGCCACCGACTCCCCCTGAGAAACCAGTGGAGGATGAAACCAGCATTTCCTGGGACGAGGAATCCCCCTTGTCAGGGGACAGGGAGTGGGTGGACCGTTCTTCTCCTGACGAGGAGGGTAGGTGGAGGCGGAGACGCACGGAGGCGGAAAAAGAAGAGAGAGAGAGAGAGAGGATAGCTCGAAACAGGGCGAGGGAGGCCAGGAGGGCGGAGAGAAGGGCAGACCCGGAGAGGCAAAGAGCGGTGAAAAGATGGAGGATGATGTGGAACAATTTCCTGCGGTATGACGAGATGATGGAACAAGCAGGGGAGGACAACTGGCTGAATCTCTTGAGAGAAAGGGAGATGATCCAGGCCCAGCGACCAATAGCTGGAGAACCGGGGAAGGCAGGGGAGTCATCCGAAGTATGGGATCCACCGAAACGGCAGGAGCCGGGGGACAATCCCAGAGATCGGACGGTCTCTCAGAAAGGGCGGGAAAGGGCGCGGACGTGGATGTAAGCACCCTAGCGACCGCCGGCGCAGTAGGCGGAGAGGGGGGAGCAGACGAGGCCCCCGGCAACAGTACCGACCAATCAGGAGAGAGCGACTCCACCATAAAAGAAGGAGGGGGGGGTCGGGCTGAGGGTAATAATGGCAGTCGGCAATGGAGACAGGTGGGTGGTGGTGACCGGGGAAGGCGATGAGAAAGAGAGGACTCGGAACAGGGAGCGGACGAGGGTGGAAGCTGCCAGAGCTGACTCGACTAGTCATCATAGAAAAAAGAGGGGTAGGTCGGGCAGCTCCCGCGGAATTCGCACAGAGGCGTGGGAAAGGGAGTCGAGGAGCAGGAAGAGGCGGAGGGCGCATGGGACGGAACGTGCTGAAAGACGTCATTCCCACGGCCTGACCGGACGTAGCGACGTGGTCGCACAGACGGAGAGGAGCAGTTCCCACGCTTCTGGAGGGGGAGGTGGGTATAAAGAGGAGCGGAGCCGCTCCGAAAACCAGTCTGCAGCGAACCCCTGTAGGGAACACTTCGACGAGAGACACAACCGTCGACTATCACCATCAGAGACAGAAATGGCGAGCGGAGGACCGGAGATGGCGCCTCTAGAGGCCGGGCCAGACTCCCTTCCGAGGTGGAGGTGCGATAGGTGCAGATTGAAGGAGGGAGGCCCCAAGTGGTGGTTTTCCTCCCGCTCCAACAGGGACAGGCATCTCAAGGCACACGAGAAGGACGTAAGGGGGTACGTCTGCCCGGTCGGGGGCTGTGGCCATCAGGTAAAGGAGGACTATCTGCCGGATATGAAGTCGCACATTGCCAGCCGGCACTCGGAGTTCGGAGAATGGGAACCGGAGAAGGTGGTGCTCCCAGACCCGGAGGCAGTGCAGCCAGGGGCAAGCCGCAAGAGGAAGCAGAGTACGGAGGAGAAGAAGCAAAAAGGGGCCGAGGGATCGTCAGATAAGAGGAAGAGGAAACCCAAGTCGGTGGTCGCAGTCCCGAGTAAATCCAGGCCGGGGGTCTCGGAGACGGAGAGGACCCCAGTCAGCAACCCGACCCGGAGGTACCCCGGAGAGACAACTCCGCCCAGTCGCAACAAAGCTCTCCCGGAAGGAGGGGGCTCGGGGTCCACCACGGAAAGTAGGTGGAGGTCGCCGGCCATTAGCCTCGGCAGTCTAGGCACCATCAGCGGGGATGAGACGGAGCTGGCAGCCATCAACTTGGAGGTGCTGCTGGGGTACCGGACGCCGGAGAAGGCACCGTCGGAGGGCAAGCCCCATACGCGGAGCAGTGGTCAGAGGAAGGGGCCGAATCTTTTTTTTTTTTTTTTTATATAGAGCAGCGCTCATTTTTTATTTAAAAAAGAAAAAATGTCTATAGCTATACAGGTCTTCGCTACATTTTTGATATTTTGTTATATAAACACCACAGGACACCACAGGACAATACATAGCGCATTATTATAGTGAGTATGACAATAGATGTGTTCTATATGACTAGTGATAGAGACTAGATACTGGTATACCTCTACATCGATTCAGTTTTCACAGCTCCGTTCCCCTATCTAGGATGTATGCTATGAGTGAGATACTAGGGTTCTTTCAGTGTATGCAGAGCGGTTACATTGAGTCCAAAATAGCCTCCCATTTCCTAAACTTCTTTTGCTTGTTCTCCAGACTGCATATAAATTGTTCTGAGAGAAGAGAGTGTTTAAACTCTCCTATCCATTGCAACAGATCAAGATGGCACTTGTGATACAGACGCTGCCTATAAATATAAAACCTGGTTCTAAGCATTACATTGTTGATGATATCACCATTTGGAATTTTTCTACATAATCCAAGTATCAATTCATGCTCATCTAAATTCCCTGTATCAATCTTAGCAACAGTGTTTATCCATCGTATAACTGACTTCCAGAAGTAGGCTACTGGGGGGCATTTCACAAGGAAGTGATCAAGAGTGTCAGTCTTACCATCACAATATACACATTCTGGGCTTTCCTTTGCACGTATATCAAACAAGTATTTGTTACAAGCTAGTATTTTATGGAGTACCTTATATTGAAAGGATTGTAACTTTGTTTCCCTACTCACTTGGTATGGACACATATATATGTCATACCATGGAACCTTTGTAAATTGGACCTCAGGAAAGACTTTTGCCCATTTCATTTCATTCCTTGGCATTTGTTGTGAGTGACGGTATAGAACTATCCAATACAATTCCTTGCTTGATGTTGAAAAGAGATTAACTACGTCTGGGATATTATCAATGACCCAAATACAGTCATTTGGCCTTTGAATTTCGTCACTGGATATGCTAGCTCTCCAGCTACCTGGTATACTTTGTCGGATTTGTAGAGCCTGAAGAAAGTTACACTGAACACCATACCTTTGAGAAATTTGAGTGTCTGACATAAAACTTCCATTATCCAGTAAATCTTCAACCCTGACAATACCAGCCTCCCTCCACGACTTCCAAAATATTGGTGTATTATTGATAGTAATAAACTTATTTTTCCACAATACTTCATTACGGACCTCCGTTTCTCTTACTAGTGAGACATTTTGGAATTCATGCCAGTCCTTGAGAACCTGATAGTAGAATGGGCTTGCTTCTCGTGGTATGTTAATATCTGATTTTGTATGAATGAACAGTTTCAAGTCAGACACTTCATGGAGGAATAACTTAATAAAATCACATGGAACCATGGTGGTATCCCAATAGAACCTTTTGATCCAGTTTATGTTAGATACAATGATTTTCATTTTAAAATTGCCTACTGCAAGTCCACCATGCTTGGTCTGTGCCTGAACACGTGCCCTGGCTACCTTGTTCCTGTTGGAGCCCCATAGGAATTTGTCAACAATTCTATTGACTTCATCTATTGCTCTAGATGGTGTAGTGGTGACTGAGGCCGGGAACATCACACATGGTAGCATTAGGCTGTTTATGATGATAGTTTTACCTTTGAGTGAGATGTTGCGGTGCCTCCAATCATCACTTATGTTGGTGATTTTCTGTATCTGGGGTTCAAAGTTCCACGAGTAATTTTGGGCTTCTGTCCTATTCGGTGCTACAGAGATGCCCAGGACAATCAATCTTTCGCTCCACGCAAGACCCTCCAATCCGGTCTGACTAGTGTCAATACCACCAAGTGCAAGATATTGTGTCTTATATCTATTCACCTTCAGACCAGAGTACCTCCTAAACCTTCTCAAACAGTCCAGCAGGTGATGTAGAGCTGCTGCTGATTCGATAAAACAAGTGGTATCATCAGCATATTGACATATCTTTACTTCTCTAGTACCAAGTCTTATACCTTTAATATCTACATTCATGCGTACATTATGAGCTAACAGTTCTACAGCAATAACAAACAAAAAAGGCGATAGACAGCATCCCTGTCTGGTTCCGCATGCAAGTTCAAACCAATCACTTGTGTACCCATTATTTATGACACAGGCAACAATGTCTTTATATAATATCCTGACCTATGAGATGTATTTTTCCCCAAATCCAAACCTTTCAAGTGCCTTAAAGATAAACTCCCACCTTATCTTATCAAATGCTTTTTCAAAATCAACCGCCATCAGAATACCAGGGCGACTGAACTTTGTGGTGTATGCTAATATATCTTCAACTGTGCGAATACTTGTTCCTATATACCTTGACCTAACAAATCCAGATTGATCTGAGCTTATAATACTAGGGAGGTGGGGTTTTATCCTTTCTGCCAGGGCCTTGGTGTAGATCTTATAGTCTGTATTCAGCAGGCTGATCGGCCTCCAGTTTCCTAGCTGGAGTCTATCTTTTTCCTTTTTAGGGATAAGGGTTATAATGCCACGTTTCTGTTCTTGGCTCAAGCTTCAAGGGGCCGAATCTTGGCGCGTCTCCGAAAACCCAGCCGTCAGCGGCACTAGGAGTGAACCCGGAAGGAGGGGAGCAACCAACTCTTGGGGGCAGCTTGATAACGACGGAGGAAGGGATGCCGACGTACCTGACGCCCTGACAGTTCCACAAAGTTGAGTGGATAATAAGGGAAGTGCATCGGGAGTACGGAGAGATAGGGGAAACGCCTAACCAGATGCTGCAGCGAATGAGGGGGTCCCCAGCCCCCGCGGGACTCAGTATAGCGGAGCTGGAGAAGCAGTTCAATGAGTTGTTCCCAAAACCATCCGAGGCCGAGTTGTTCCCAGCACCGGCGGCCGACGAAGTGGAAAGGGGGGAGCTGGGGGAGTCAGGAGAAGGGGGGACATCAGCTAACCTCTGGGGCCTGGACCACTCCACCTCATCCCGGACGAGCAGGCCTCGGACCAGCACCCCGAAGAGAGGATCGGAGCAGGCCGAGCCGGAACAGGTCTCGGGGGAAGAGATCGGAAAGGGGAGTCTAGCGACCAGGAACCTGACTTTATCGGAACAGGCCGAGCCGGAACAGGTCTCGGGGGAAGAAATCGGAGGGGGGAGTCTAGCGACCAAGAACCTGACGTTACCATCATCTCCGGAGAAGGGCAGTAGCCGGGAGCAGCCCCCGACCGGGGAACCGGTGGCCAACATGTTCCGGGATGACCCCGACCTGGGAAAGGAGTACCTGGAGTTGCTGCGGCTCAGGGAAGGGAGGAGGCGAGAAAGGGAGGAGGTGGAGAGGTCCCGGCGAGAAGCGGAGAAGGTCAGGAAGGAAAAAGAAAAAGAGCAAGAGGAGGAAGCACTGAGGAGGAAGGTGGAAAGGGAGAGGCGGGAGAAGGAGGCGGAGCTGGAAAGGCAGCAAGCGGAGGAAAAGAGGAAGGCGAGAGAGGCCGAAGGGGAGGCCAGTAGGGAAGCTGCCCAGGAAACGCGAATGGGAGAGGGAACACACGAATCATCGTGTAAAGACAGGCCGCCTCAAGCCCTCGAAGAGCAAGCGAAGACGGGAAAGGACGTTGGGAGTAAGAAAAAGACTTACCTTGGGACTGCAAAGACAGGGGAGATCGGGCGGGGGTCGGAGGGAGACCGGTCGGAGGAGCAGGCGGAGCTCCGGGACCAAGTTAACCGGAGGGGGACGCCTCACGTAGCTCTACAGAAGGTCCAACAGACTCCCCCACGACGATGGGGCCAGGCGGAGGAGAAGGTGAGGGTTGACCTGGGCAACCCGCTACGGGCGGTGGTCCCGGATCATGGCATCTGCTTGGATTCGGAAGGGGGCGAGTTTCTTGTACAAGTCATCGCTTCCGAGAAAGAAGGGGAAGGGACAATCACAACGATTATGTTACCTGAGGGGACCCCGTGGGCAATAGGGCGACCGGGGGACTCCTGCTTGCCTCTGGAAGGGGAGCCAGGGAGCCGGGTTGTGGTAGTACCGGACTGTAAACTGAAACCAGGAGGAGACCAGCCCCGAGTCGTCTCTCCGCCACCAGTACAGAGGATACCACAGGAGGAGTTAGCGAGGGCGAGAAGGGCGAAGAAAATGTTCTGGGTTCCGGAATATGACGGCCCGACGACGCTGCGGGCATACGCGGAGATGCTGGGAATGAACCTGGACCTTACTCCGGACCTGGTGGTGGTCCCGGGAGGAGGGATGGGCACCGAGATACGGCAGCTGCCGGAGGGACAGTTTGAGGTCGTACAGACATATCGCACCCGGTTCGGGGAGCCAGTGGGATCCGTTCCGGGGAAGTTCTGCCATGAGTGTGGGAATCGGCGGCAGCTGCCAGAGCCGAGCAACACGGAGCTGTCGCCAGCACAGTCGGAGGGAGGCGAGCGTGGGGAGGACGAGGAGCCCGGAACCAGCAGAGAGGGACAGGGTAAGTGTGACTCTATTCATCCTGTTCCTAGTGACGTGTCGAAACCCGTTAAGCCCCGAGTACACGGCGGCAGAGGGCGGGGAAGGAAACGAAGGACGAGGGCAACCCACCCCGAGTAGACGGGGCGGAGAGGCAAGGGTCCGGAAGCAGTAGAGTACTGGGGTGGCTGTTACCGAGGACGGAGAGGTCGAAAGCAGTGGCTCATCGGGTGCTTCATGTTTGGTACTTGCAGGGCGGAAGCGATGAGGGTGGCAGCGGCAGCAGGGTCGGAGGCAGACAAGGGCCGCAGCTGTCGCGGGCGGACGGCGGAGGGAGCCGTGTGTACATAAGTTACGTGGAGCTAGGGACGCCGGGCCAGGCGGACGCAGTAGGGAGCGTCAGGAGGTCGGTGACGGTATCCCGGGGCCAGTTCCAGTTATCTCCGGGTTCCAGTTTGACGTGCCTTCGGGGAAAGGCAGCAGCTATTCATCGGGGCGATCGGAGTGCCCAGAGGCGGAGTCCTCACCAAGTTACCTCCGGGTTCCAGTTTAACGTGCCTTCGGGGAAAGGCAGCAGCTATTCATCGGGGCGATCGGAGCGCCCAGAGGCGGAGTCCTCACCAAGTTACCTCCGGGTTCCAGTTTGACGTGCCTTCGGGGAAAGGCAGCAGCTATTCATCGGGGCGATCGGAGCGCCCGGAGGCGGAGTCCTCACCGAGTCATCTCCGGGATCCAGTTGACGTGCCTTCATGGAAAGGCAGCAGCTATTCATCGGGGCGATCGGAGCGCCCGGAGGCGGAGTCCTCACCGAGTCACCTCCGGGGTCCAAGGAGAAGAAACGAGGCCAAGACGGAGGAAGTTGTTATTATTTATTCAGCGCCCAGGGGATCCTGCGCTTGTAAATATGTTATGTAGAAGTTAGCTACCCTCATAAGGGGGGTTTCTCACCCCGTAGTGTTATATTAGTAGGGGAGAGTGTGGCGGTAAGACCGAGGGAGCACGGAGCCGAGTCGGAACCATCCTAGATGGGGCCGGCGGAGCTCCGGGCGCCTGGAGTCCGAGCCAAGGGACGGAGCGTCCGACGCTGGGTATGTGATACCAGCATCAGAAGCTGCGGAGGCTATAAAAGCGCGTGTGCGTGTAGTTTCGGGGAAGACGGTTTCCCAGTAGAAAGCAAGGCGGACACACAGCAGAGAAATAACACGACAGAACCTCCGATCCGGAGTTAGATGGTGTGGCCAGGTGCCAGGGTTTAATAAACTGTTAAATTGTATGTTCCGAGGTGTGTTGTGTTTACAGGAAGGGCGAATCGGACAATCGCTACAATATCTTGATCATCAGTATTCATGAGATAAATGGTGTGAAAAATATCATCACACTAGAATCTTAATTGATCAAAAAGGTTATTTGGTCAAAGTCATCAAATTCAAAAGCTGTTTAATAATTTACACCTCTTTTGTCACTCAAACCATAGTTATAACCATGGGGACTAGCTGTTATTCCTTATACAAACATCTACATGTATGCCTCATCGGGGCATAAGGCAGATGAAGTGCCCTCAATAAATGCTCGGTTGTGGGGAAGGAAAGGGACAATTGTTCAAAAATCTTAATTAATGACAAAGTAATCACTTACAAAAATCCTCTCTGATTAAGTCAGGACAGGTTTGTTTGTTTAGTTTTATGTCTGGGGCCATCGAAGAACTCAGACATTCAAGTCAGGACAGGTACTCTGTAGTGATCACCCAGGGTGATCACATGTGATCACCCTAAAGATCACGGGGTAATCTCCCACGACATCATCAACAAGATGAGCAAAGGTGATCACTACAGAGTACCTTTTTAAGCCTTATATTTTCAGTATACACTCTCATTCTTTCTATGAGACCCTTGTATGAACAATGTTACCCACGGTTTTCTCCTTATTACAGGTTTATCCTACAGACATACGTAGTACTGCCAACGGATTTTCAGTATGCAGTAGTATCATAGGAGGCATGTTAACACCCTTTGTAGCAAATGTAGGTATATCTTTTATTTTGTATTCTTTGTTCCAAATGAGACAAATCATTTATGTTTCCAGTCGGTAGAATTAGAATGATTGATAATATTGGTACCATATTGCATCGCAATACCTTAATTGATGCCCCATGTAGATGTTTAAAATGACAAAAATTAAAAATATATGTGTAGGTATGTCACTATCAAATGTTTTAAAATGTTTTATTGACATAAAAGATGTGCATCGAATGGCAATTACATTTTGCCTTCCCTCCACTGGGACGTGTACATGTACAATTGTACATTGTAATGTGGTAATGGTTTTTCAAATAACAGTATTATGACAAGCCCTTTCAGCTATGTTTCAACTGTATGTTAAATCACTGTCCAAATAGAGAAATGTGGAGATAAAAATGATAATGGTACGAGGAGATGATGTAAACAGTGTTGAATCGTATTTCTGTTTATTTGCCAGGTATTATTTGCTTGGTCCTTGCGTGGTGGTCTTCTAGTGTACACAGTCATAGCATGTCTTGCCACAACAGCCATATGTTTCCTTCCTATTGAAACAAAGGGAAAGGCAATGACTGATGTAAGTATAGACAAATAACTCAATATAGGCAGCATTACTCACGTATTGACTTATTTCATATTTGCTAACTTGATAATACATACATGGAGTATACAATTCATACTAGTGTCATTATGAATTCTTCCTTCTCTATAACAGGTGGGTATTGAACTAATAGAGAGGTGGGCTTCCCTAGCCCACTTAAAAGGGTCTATTTCTCCTCTTTCCTATCCCCTCAGGATGTGTGTGGTGCACATATGCACGGGCACTGACACATTCCTCTGAAATTGTGTAATGCAGTTCTCGCCATGAATATGACCTCAGCTGTCGAAATGGCGTTAAACATCTATTACTCACTCACTCACTCACTCACTAGAGAGGTAATTCAACACTGCAGCAAGGGAAGCTCATATTCTTTTTTTTTTTTTTTTACCTTTGGGCCCTATTCTTTATCATTTCTGACACAGAGTGTCTTTATTTTTCGTGACCTTGTGAGATACCTCTCAGTGGGGACCAATACTCACACACCTTCGTCCATATACATTAAGGAGTTAAAGATTTGTCTGTGTGTAACGTGTGCGGCAACATGTACCATATCCAGAGTAGAGTACAACTACATTTTGAGGCTCCCTAGCGGGGAGGTCACATGATGTCACGGTCTGTTGACCACCACCATGCCCCCTCACACCAGGTGGGTTCAGTGGGGCTCGACACCTGTGGGCAACAGGCTAAAATTACTTTATTTCTTAATAAACTTACCAGTGTAAGGCCATGTAAACTACTGCATAAGCCCAAAAAATGTGCTGTCAACAATTTCAGGCCTTGTGAAGTTTGTTCTAAAGGGAGTTTTTTTTTAAATATAGAAATGTATGGGGTAGAATTGGTACAGTGGATTCTAGGCTCAAAAATATACCCCTTTTTGTGAAAAACGCGGACTTCTGAGGGTCCAAAAGCACCCCTAAGTTCCAGAAAATGCTGACATACTGACCAGACCCCCCCCCTTTTCCTTAAAACACAAATTGGTAAGCCCCAAAAACTGTCCCTTTTGAAGGGAAAACATGATGTGGCCAAATTCCTGGACCATGTGGCCAAATGTGGACCATCAGGCCAATCTGAGAAAATGCGAATACTTGATGCACTGGGGGGGATTTCAAAGCTAAAATCTCACCCTTTCTAGTTTTAGGAATAGGGACAGTGTCCTTAGGGTTGTTGTTTCCTCAAATTCTATAATAATTAAGAGAGGGATATCATCAGGGTTCCCAATCCATTCCTGTAAAGCATGGACGATGTGGCTGAAGGACTTTGTGGTCAATGGACGATGTGGGCAAATATTGTTTTTGCCTTGCAGAGGGTAGGAATTATTCTCCAGTGGTGACCTTGAGTCTTTAGTGGTACTCGGAGGTCAATCATATAATTTTGATTATAGTCCACCATAAGGTCAGGGTAGCCCCAACAAAATAATTGTCCACATCGTCTAACCTGTTTCGCTACATCGTTCACAGATTTGGTCACATCATCTTGGCCACATAGTCTTTTGGCCACATCGTCTACAAATCATTATAGGCCTCCTGAGAAGTCTCCCCACCTTTAATAGGGTCTCAGAAAGTGACCCCTTTAATAGTACATTGTATAGTGGTGGCCGGTGGCAAAACATCCACTTTTAGGATCTATCTCCTAATATATACAGCATTGGACAGGTTATAAGAGTGCACATGTGTACCATTGTTTTATTTCTATAACAGTTCTGAACAGCTCTAGATTCATTCCTACCGTATGCATTTTCATTATTAAATATCGTGCAATTGGTAACATAATGCTAATGAGCAAATCGTACAATAGATGATCGGTTGAGACAGAAAATGAGGGGCAAATCATTACCTATTCTGAAACATACCCCTGGGTCACCCACTCCCCCTTATACATATAGTCCACTGGGCCTCTTCGGCCAAATTTTGGCCATACATTCCCTACACAAAAGTCAGCTGAAGAGGCCCAGTGGACTATAGGTATTACTAAGATTTCACTGGATCGTAGAGCGTGTGCGCGACCAAATTAATAGCTGTTGAGAAATGGCCACCTGCCCCCCCCCCCCCCCACCCGACATCTGTCCCCTCTTCGGGCTGGGACCAGAGCTTACCATGACTTTTGCGCCAGGCTGGTGGTGCAAACTATCATGGTGGGAATGAATCCACTCTATCCTACCCTACCACTGGCTGGCTGTACATGTATCAAGCTCCACACCTATGGGTGTGAACACTCCACACCTTGAGGTGTGATGAGTGATGTACTTAACTAATCTTCTTCTTTCAAGTTTACATCTAAGGTCCACCTCTGTTAGGCACTTACCTAATTTTTCAAGACCTTATCCTATTAAACTTATCTAATGAGCAATGGATAGATCTTGAGAAAAGAAGTGGATTTGTTTTTTAAATGAAGTCTCTATGTCAATTTAAAGTGGAATTATGACCGGCCAAAGGTACCAAATCAGACCCAGAATTCTGCCATAGTTAAGAGTTTAATTTGGATCCAGTTTTGTGATCAAGCAAGATGAATCCAAGGTAGACTAGATCACTGAAATGATTATTTTGGGCAATTTTCTTTTCAGATAAGTAAGATATACCCCCAGGAATGTAAATAATGATACATTTTACCATAACCAAACAATGTAAAAGCAAATTTTTGAGGTCATCTTTTCCCTTGAACTGCGCGCTCTGACATAACCATGGCAGAATATCGTCTTTGACTCAGGATTTTTGAATGATCATAACTTCCATTTAAATTGTCTTAAAAACTTCATTTAAAAAGCAAAACCACTTATTTCTATCACAGCTATCAATTTCTCACCATATAAACTGCTTACAATAAGGTCTTAATTGAAAGTAAGTGCCCAACTTGGAGGAGTTTGGGGCAAGTGTCCAGAAATAATCTCGCCCAAAAAGTTTGCAGGGTCTGTCAAATATACTGCAGCCCCTTAGAAAAAGAAAAGCTATACATTTTCTAGACCTTTTTTAACCATAGAACAGGTGGGAACCATTTATTTTTAGGTGCTCAGTGATCTTCTCATCATAAAATGGTTCTAAACTTTTGGTTGAACTTCAATGGGGTCAAAGGCAAAATTCCCTGCATTACATCTTGTACAAAAAATATTCATGTTAAAGGTCTAGCCAAGCCTGTTAAAATGAGCCCTTGTGTGTAAAGATCCTCCAGTAAATAGCTTCAGAATAAGCTTGCAAAGAAAGGAGAGTTTAACACTACCCAGTTTCAGCTTTATCACAGTTTCACACCTCTACTGCAGCAGACTCACACAGTGGAGGTATTTCAGTGCCTACCTCTGTGAAGTAATGGAGGGGAGGGGACTAATGTATAACAATAATATCAAAGAACAGTCTGAAAATAATGATTTGTTATGGTAGCATGTTGCTGCCATTGAATGAAAGTCCTTAGAATTTCTTCATTTCTTTGTCAGATGTACTTTAAATCACATTGATTAAGATATTGAAAAGAAAGGTAGGGGGTCCTGAGCTACTTTTTTTTTTATATGAGTTAATAAAGATAAAAAATGGAGAGCTGATTAAAGCAGTGACCACTAGTAAGGAGCCCCACTGTAGGCGCCATTTTCTTATCTCAGGTGCGGCGGAGAACTGGGAGGCGTCTTTATAAATGCTCCGCGTTGTACGATACACTGTATCTCCCAGCCTTGCTCTAGTGATACACAGTGCCACACCCGTCGACGGGTCTCCCCAACCCATTTTTTAAAAGGGGTCTGGTCTCCCTTTACTGTCCTCTCTTATCCTCTGACCTTCATTCTCATTCAATGGGCCGGGCTTCCCTAGCCCACTTAAAAGGGTCTAGATCTCCTCTTTCCTATCCCCTCAGATGTGTGTGGTGCACATATGCGCGGGCACCGACACATTCCTCTGTGAAATTGTGTAATGTCATTCTCGCCATGAATATGACCTTAGCTGTCGAAATGGCGTTAAACATCTATTACTCACTCACTCTCACACCCGTCGATATCTTTAGTATCAGGGAGCAGGAAAAATCACCGATTAATATTTATGGCAGAGGGGTGAGCAAATGAGGGGGGGTCAAAATTTTTAGAGGTTTTCAGAGGGGGGGGGTCATTTTTTTTCAACCTATTGTGCGAGGGGGAGGGGTCATTTCTCTCAACCTATTTCTGAGGGGCAGGGCAATTCCTTTTTGGGTGGTATTCGCCAACACAATACAAAATTTCACAACACAACGCGATTTTGTTTCGCGACACATCGCGAAGTTCAAAATTCTCCAAGTAATAGTAGTTGTTAATGATTGCAGCCACAATTTTGCCCAACATTTTGTTATTACCTATCATTCATATCCATTTAATCATGTTAGTGCAAACTATAAAAACAGAATTGGTCAACTTGCTTACATCGCCAGACCTGGTACTCCTTTAGATGTTGCTTGAAGGTGCTCATGTTGTATTTTTAAAATTCAATAGTACCTCACGTATAATGTGTGATTTGTGGATAAGGCACACTGTAGGAGCAAATTCAAAAAATCAAATGAGAATATGAAGTTGGCTTCAGGAATTCCAAAAACATTCTTGGGAGATACTGTCATACTCCATTATTATTGCTCCCATGCTGTACTACTTAACTAATGTGGTATGCAGGGGCATAAGAAAAGGGGGACCAGGGGGGCCTGGACCCTCCCAATCATAAAGGAGGTGGGGCCTGAGTATGTCTGGGCCCCCCAAAATTTACCAAGAATTCATAATGCACCTCAAATTAGATTGATATAGCTGTAATGGTTCGTATTGACTTATATGTTGGGTGGCTCTTTGGCTCGCTTACCACTAGAAATACCAACACAACACGAGCAGTTCGGGTTGGGCAAAGCCCCAGAAACCCCTACCTCTCGGGTAGGACTTTATTACACTCTAGTCTACAGGTTAGACTGCGCGTCTGGACTGGACTAGATCCAGTCACCTTCTGCCGCTCGTCCGGCTCCTTAGTAGGAGCTGGACGCGAGGCATGATGCCGCCCCCTCTTGTACCAACGGGGTATCACAAAGCGACACCTAGCTGGCATAGAAGGAACAGGCACCACACGAACACGTCTCTCGGATGAACGGCACTAATATATATACGACGATACCGGCCCCTACACCACCCCCACTAGACTATACCTAGGGTTAGGTGTAATTAACAAATACCTATTGTTAGCTTTATACAGTAATATCATACACAAATAGGTAAGTCTATATATACAGTTCGTATAGGATATAGAACATCTAGGGGCATTATAAATAATATGTACATAATAAGGCATCGTCGCATATAACCCGAAGTAATGATAATTAATAATAACAAATAGGAAGTGGCGCCTTATGCACCATCGACCTATGGTGATATGTAGTAACAGTGTTACAATGATGTTATTATTATAAACGAGACGCATTAAAAAGTGGTAGACGAGTAATTAGGTGATATGAATAAAATTTTACAGTATTAACTAACCGACCCGAGGTGGGGTAGATAACCCGAGAAAAATTTTGTTTGTTTTAATTACAAGAATATAGATTTGGTATGAAAATATATTTATACAAAAATAATAATACTGATAAATATAGGTGTCCTACCAGGGTAGCAGGATCACCCTTACAATATACCGGACTTCCGGCGAATCTGGAACGACTGGTTTCTGCAGCTCCATCCGGCGACATATGTGTGGTGGCAAGCCACGTTGCTGTTGTGATGTGCCCTGATGAAGATGGGAAGATGGAGCCCCAGGTAGGTGTGGTAATCCTTTTTGGCGTGTCTGGTTTAGCGTCCATCTTCGCTGCAGGTTCCGTTCCAGATGTTAGGGGTCCAGCGTAAGGAACAGTGCCTCTGGCATATTAAATGCTTTTACCCTCGGGTACAAAGAAGACACCGTCAGATGGACACTTAAAGATCTTCCGGATCCGTGTCCATCTTCTCAGCCGACTCCACTGAGGCAGATGGAGCCGACCTGCTACAGCTGCTCGCAGAGAGCGCCGCGGAAGCCTCGCTGGGCGTATCGCTCCCCAAGCTCAAGGCCCTCATCACCGCGGATGGACTGTCCATTGCCTCGGATGCTGGTGAAGCAACCGTGGCAGTTGGAGCAGTCCGGGTGACAGAAGGCGGCGGGAGCAGGAGAGCTGCCGGAACTGGCGGAGCAGCCGGGACCGGTGGAGTGGCCGGAACCGGTGGAGTAGCCGGGACTGGTGGGGCATCCGGTGGGACATCCGGTACGAAGATAAGGGACGACGGTAAGCCGTCCCACTCCTCCAGATGTTTCCCGAATGCCAGGAAAAACTTGAGGTCAGCCTCCTTGAACCTGTGGATGTACTTGGCGTTCTCAGCTTGGTGGAACTCCTTAAGCTTTTCGGCTTCCCTCTGCTGACGCCGGCAGGATTCGAGAGCCTCCTGGACTCTGTCCTTCTCCAGCTGCCTGATCTTGTCTTCCTCCCTCTTCTGGATTTCGTATACCAGATTGAGGGTGGCTTCAGTCATCGCCCGCCAGTAGTCGACTGACTTCTGGCGGTGCAATGCCTGCCACTCCGCCATCAGTTCGTTCTGGATGTGAACCGTTTGGACATCCCGGTGGTCAACAAACGTGTTCGGATCCTGAAGACCTGACAGCGTATCCGAAATTAGCTCCATCAGGGGTACCCGAGGGCCCGTTGGTGGAGCTATGACTGGTGGAGGCGCGGTGGCTTCCACTGAGGCAGGCGGAGTACCTGCTGGAGGAGCAGACGGGCCCTCAACCGTTAACCCGCCCCGGCCTCGGCCACCACCCGGGGAAGCTCGGGTGGACTCCAGCCCACCACGGCCTCTACCACGGGGTTTGGTCCGGCCCAGGGAGGTAAGGACCTGCGACTCGGGTCCAGCTGGTCCCATAGCAGGGAACTTCGCCGCGTACTCACTATACGTGGGGCGCTTGCCGGAAGATCCCTCTCCAGCCCACCAAGATGAATACCCGGATGGGGGAGCGAAGATTTCGCCCCCATCATTCTGGCTGCCAGAGGCTTCGCCCGGGCGTTGTTCCGCGGGTGCAGGTGTAGAGGTGGTGGTAGGTGTAGCCGGTGTGGCTGCCTGGCTAACCGCCCTACGGGCCTGGTTGCTGGGCATATCCAGAGCCGAGACTTGTTGTCCCGACTCGCGACGATCAGCTGGGTTTGCTGGTCTTGGCTGGTCCTTGCCACCCGAAGGGCTCACGGACCGGTCTGCTCGGGTCCTCTTGGAAGCACCGGTAGCTGTTGTTGTGCCTCCGCCGGGACCCTTCGAGCGGGCCTTGGCCTTCTCTCGCTTATCATCCCCTCGCCACTTTTTCACCTTCAGGTGCACCTCACTGGGCATCCCGAACTTCGTGGACGAGAAGTTGATTTGGAAGAAGGTCAACAAGTTGCCGCTCTTCCATGAGCAGAATCCGGTCTCGAATGCCTGCTCCTTGACGTCTTTAACGCTCAACGAGGCCCAGTTAGCTAGGAGCTCGTTGAAGCACTTGATGGCTCGTTTCCTGGTTTTCTCCAGGCCGATGCCATGGGCCTTCTGCAAGTGCAGAGCCATGTCTCGGCGCCGGTGAGTGCTGAACGAGCCATCACAATGTTTGCTCGGGCAGTCCCCAAGCACACACATCATCACAGGCTTGTGGTGCATGTGATGTTCAACAATGTGGCGAGCGAAGCGAGGCTTCGTCTCGAACATCCTCTCACCCGTGAGAGCCAGCTGGCATGACTCGAATGGGCACCGTCGGCGGCTGCCGGTTGGTCCCCATTGGGTCATTGCCCACTGAACTTTCGTCCGGGCCTCGTAGCTGTAAATCGACCCCAATTTGGATTTCAGCTGATCAATCCAAATGAGGTAGAATTTACCTACAGGCGTATCCGAGGGGCCGGATTTCATCCACTCCTCGTCATCGCTGTCACCGTCCTTATTGACGGCGCCGGGACACATGTAGTGGACCGTGTCGTAGGCACAGTCCGCGAAGCAGCGAGGAGTCCGTTCCTTGAACCCTTCGGCTGCATTCTTCCACATCCATTTCTGATTGTCGTCCTTCGGGACATCCGTGGTCATCTCTTCCCACGTTGTCACGGACTCCAAATCAGATTTGGCCGACTCGGGCAGTTCTGGATCGCTGTCGCTATCCTCACTGTCCGTGTAGATACCAGCTCCCCTACGGCTCGCTCGGCTGGTGGTAGTGGTACCAGCCGAAGCCTTGGCAGAGGATTTGGCGCCTTTTCCGCTGGTGCTGGCAGTGGAAGCTACAGCCGAGGTGGCTACTGTGGTGGTTGAGGGTGTGGTGGTGGAGGCGGGCGCCTTCGGCTGACCCTTACCCCTCGGCTTGGTGGGGGGCGTGGGCTCTGCCGGAGACGCTTTCGCTCCGCTCTTCTTCTTCCGGCGCTAAACCTTGGTTGGCTGCGCCGGCATCTCAGGACTGGAATCCGACTCCCGTGGATTCCTGTCCTCTGTACGAGGGCTCCTCCTTCCGCTGACCGGGGAGTCAGAGTTGGAAGAGACCTTGGCTTTTTGTTGGCCCTGCTGTTTGCGATGGGCCCGGCGAGCTGCGGTGAGCTCCTTCTGCTGCTTGGCAAGCTCGGCTCGCTTTGCCTCCACAGCAGCCTGCTGGCGCGAGATGTCCTCTTCCGAGATCTCGCCAGGTGCCTCCGGGATGTTGGCAGCTGGGTCGGTCTCGGTTGTGGACCTCTCGACGGCGATGCGGACATCCTCAGCCTCCAGATCGCTCTCGGTGAGAGGACCCTTAGGCGCAGGTTTACGGGTCAATCGCTTGACCCGGTCGGTTTCCACCGATGACAAGGTGACTGTGGAGTCTGTATCCATGTCGGATTCAGACTCTCTTAACTCTGAGGCCTTTCGGGTGATGCCCTCGGAGATCAACACAGCTCGGGCCAGACTCTCGTTGACCGCCATCTTCTCCGCTAACTTCAGGTAGTTGCGAAGCCAAGAGACTGGCATATTGTCAGCCAACTCGTCACTGCACGAGTCCATTACCAGAGTCTTGAAATCATCTGGTATGGGCTCGGGCACGCCCTGCTCCACCGCCATTGGTCCGCATCCGAACATGGAGGCGTGCATGGGGATGTAGGTCCCCCAGGAGGTGTAGACTACACCGGCCTCGCGATCGACGTGTGCCATACGTTCGATCCGAGTCTTGAATCCCGGAGGATACATTGGAATGTCCAGGACATCCACTTTGCTACCCGAAGCGGCTGCTGCAGACGAGCGCTCCGGGCGTGGTGGTGGTGGAGGTGGCATCCTCTCCCGGTCGGTGGCCTCGGCCATAGCCGAGAGCGTCCGGGCGGCCTCCTCTGTCGAAGAATCCATAGATTCCTCGACCCGAGACGGGACCTTCGGGTCCTCGCCTAGTTCCAACAGAACGTTGGCAGTCTGACGCGCGGCGTCGATCGTCCCCTGTGCCATGGCACTGAAGACGACTTCCAAATAATTTGGCGTCTGTGTTGGACTCCTCCCGAAGGATTCGTCCAACAAAAGGTAGGCGTTAGGCAAGCTAACCGACAGCTAGGGGCCTGTAAAACTGCCAACACTAACTAGAGCAAAAACGGGTGGCGTCTAACCACCACGAGTCCGCTCTAGTTATGACCAGTATGACGTCACGCATCTCGCCTCGCGAGATCCCGCTGTGGCTATCCGGTGACCTAGTTCCGAGCTTTCCCGCCGCACCCGCGGCGCCACCTAGGGAACTAGATCCGAACTAACATTCGACTCGACATGCGAGACGCGGCCTACCACCCGAGTGCTATCTGCTGGAGTTTGGCGGTGTATACAACGCTTCAAAGCGAATGTACCGGTTAATCCGACCGCCGCTCACGGGATACAGCTACCCAGGGAGGGCACGTTCGGCATCTCCAGCCGTGGAACGTATGTTACCCGCCTATGGCGGACAACACGCAGCAGCTCGTTGTGTACTGAGTTAGGTTACGGCAGACCTCAACCGGGGACTGCGTCTAACGCCTTCGGTTAGCCTTTTATTTTTCCCGGCTTTACGTACGGCCTTTTCCGGATTCCGCTTAGCCACTGCGGGCACCTTCCCATACGTAATGCCTTCACTCAGCGAGACATTTTTCCTTTTCTTACGATCGTTTCCTGGCCTTCGTCTTCTTTTTCACCATACCCTTGTCTCCCGGCGTCTTTCTCGGCCGGCCTCTAGGGCGTTTCGTCGGTACTACCACGCTCGGTCCACTAGGGACAGATACAGGTGGTTTGTAGCCGAACTCCCTCTCCGCCTCTTCGCGTCCCTTCCAGGGCCGAAGTTTTCCGACATTTGTCTTCCATTTCCTACCAGTTAGGCAGTCCTCCATCATCACCGTGGACTCGGAGATGACACAAATTATTTTAAACGGACCTTCCCAAGGCGTTACGAGCTTCAGCTTCTCTAGCGGCTCATAATACCTTAGGACTTTGTCCCCTACATTAAAATGAATTCGTTTAGCATTGGTGTCATAACCCACCTTCTGCCACTTCGCACTCTTCAGCAGTTCTTTACAAACGGCCTCGTATGCCTGTTTGAACCTGTCCCTTAATGACTCCACAACACAGTGCAGGGCGCCTCCGGGTCTATACCAACCACTCCATACACTAAGTCGGCGGGCATTATGATGTCCTCGCCGAACACTAGCATGTTGGGGGTGCAATTAGTGGATGAATGGACAGTGTTGTTGTAGGCATGTACCACAAACTCACACTGTTCATCCCAGTCGTCCTGGTGGGTATTGACCAGGGGCTTTAGCACTTGTATGAGGGTTCTGTTGAAACGCTCTACCTGCCCATCCGACTGTGGTCGGTATGGGTTTGTTCGGGTCTTGCAAATGGCTAGGTAATGGCACATTTCCTGCCATAGCTCCGACTCGAACTCCCTTCCTTGGTCGCTGTGCATCATAAGGGGAACACCCAAATGTAGCACCCAGCCTTTCACAAATGCCTCCGCACACGTGGCGGCTTTGTGGTTAGGAAGGGGGAACACCCGAGTGTACTTGGTATAATAGTCGGTTACGACCATCATACAAGTATTATCTCGGGGCGTCGTTTTAATTCCGCTGATGATATCTATCGCCACTCGAGCGAATCTGATACCAAACAATTCCTGGGATAGGGGTTGCTTACCCAGGCCGGGTCCCGGCTTGTTTTTACAGCAATCCGGGCAAGTGGCGATCCACCGAAGCAGGTCGCCTCTCATACCGGGCCAGTAGTAACGCCTTTGTAGGCGCTCTATTGACCTTTTCTTACCGAAATGGCCACTTGTTTGATGGCCATGGCAATAATACATGATATCCCTCCTCATCGGGGTGGGTATCACTATTTGCAACAGCCTACCATTGGTGGGAGTTGTCTTCCACCTGCACAGTATGCCGTCTCGGATCTCTAGCTCGGTCCATTGGGCTAGCAACCGCCTCGCCTCCCTATCTTCTAGGGATACTAGCGGCCTTGCCGGTTTAATACCTGACCGTAGGTATTCCATTATGCGCGCAGTGGTGGGATCCGACTGTTGGAACTTCTTGATGGTCTCCGGGGACCAATCAAGATAGCTACACACAGCCTCCTCCCAGGGGATACGGGGGGGTGGTATAATTAAATACCAACCCGGCTACCACAGCATTGTGGGCCCCGCAGTCATCACAAGTGGCATTTTGGCACCTTCGGATGGGTCGTCTCGACAAGGCATCCGCATTGATATGTTTAGTACCGGGTCGGTGCTCTATTTGCTTATGCTCTAATCCGAATTCGGATAGGTGAGCTAACCATCGTCCTATCATCCCCTCGGCGTCCTTAAAGTTAAGGAGCCACCTAAGAGACGAATGGTCGGTTCTTAAAGTAAAGTCACTTCCCCAAAGGAAATGCTTGAACTTCTTCGTATACACCACCACAGCGAGGAGTTCTCGCTTGGTGGTACAATAATTTCGCTGTGTCTTGCTTAACGTGTTGCTAGCAAATGCTATTGGCACTTCGACTCCCTCTTGGACCTGAGAGAGAGCTGCCCCAATTGCATCATTGCTCGCATCGGTGTCTAAGATGAAATGTCCCTCGGGAGTGGGATATTTCAACACGGGTGTATTCCTAAACAAATCTTTTATTTTATTAAAAGATTCTTCTTGCTCACTGGTCCATGGGAATGGGTCCCGTGCCCTACCCGGAGTCCAGTGAGCTAAACACTGCATGGGGAAGCTCACACGAGAGTAATTTGGTATGAAATCACGATAATAGGAACAGAATCCTAAAAATGATCTCACCTCCTTAGCACTCGTAGGTCTTTCCCAATTTTCTACAGCTTCCAATTTTTCCAGATCCGCACTCACCCCGTTAGGAGTAATGATCCTTCCCAAGTATGTAATGGTTTTCTTAAACAAATTACACTTCTTGGGTTTAAGTTTAAGACCGTTTGATAGTATCCGGTCGAGGACTGATTGCAGATTCGCCAGGCATTGCTTGAACGACTTGCCGAACACGACCACATCGTCCAAGTAAACCAAGCATTTCTTCCACAAAAGATCACTCAGTAAGGATTCCATCATAGCCTCGAATGTAGCGGGGGCGTTACACAATCCGAAGGGTAAGACATTATACTCGAATAGCCCCATATGACTGGAGAATGCTGTCTTCTCCTTGTCATCGGGGTGCATCGGTATTTGCCAATACCCGGACTGTAAATCCAAGGTACAGAACCATTGGTTTCCGCCCAAGCTATCTAAAGTCTCGTCTATCCTTGGTAAAGGATACGAGTTCTTCTTTGTTATACCATTCAGTTTCCGGTAGTCGACACAAAAGCGGATTGTACCGTCTTTCTTAGTGGTCATACAAACAGGGCTGGACCAGGGACTCGAGCTAGGCACGATTACCCCTAGGTCTAACTGTTTTTGTATTTCCTCTTCGCAAATTAACTTCTTCTTTAGAGGAAGTCTACGATACAGAATTTTAAAAGGTTTCTCGTTGCCCACATCTATGGTGTGCAACACCTTATCGGATCTACCCACCGGTCCTCCCTCCCTACCAAAAGCACTCTCGTACTTTTGTAGGAGTTTCGCTAGGCAATCCTTATCCTCCGTATTCTCTAAATCAGACTGATCAATCAGCTTTTGAAATTCTTCATCCAAAGGATGCTTACTAACAGGGTTCAGTGGTTTATTGAATTTGGCCTCGGCGACATGTTCTACCGAGCTCATCCTCCCAATACAGTCGCCTCGCCTCAAATAGACCACTGAACCACTTCGGTTAGTCATGGGTAATACAGTCCAAGCTGCATTAGCCACTAATGTATCCACTGAGTCTAACCCGACGCTCGACAAGTACACCGTATCGGGTTCATAGACTCCAGTTTCATTCCTTTGAGCCATGGACCCGCCACAAAGGACATCGCAAGTGGTACCCGGTGGGATCTTCACCGTATGTATCACTGATGCGACCGAAGACACCTGTCTCAATACGCATTGGACATGCAAGCCATACGGGTTCCGTATACTCATCATACCGTCCCTCGGGTCCAAGACGGCCCCGTATAAGCTTGCAAAATCCAGTCCGAGGATTCCGTCATCACTAACCTCTGCTATAGTCGGCGAAAGAACAAATTCTTTGCCTCCTATACGGATAGGCATAAACGTCCTACCAAATGTACGCATGCTGCTTCCGTCGGCCGTGCAAGCATTTACCCCCGTTTTGAGGTTCTCATGGCTGCTGGCCACCGAGTCGAAAAACCTTTTGGACACACAGGAGTGGCTAGCTCCGGGTATCCACCAAGAATTCTCCTACCCGGCCTTCCACAGATATGGGTACATACCACCGTCTCCCCCCTAAGGGTGAGGGGTTACTGGTAAACTGGCGAAAGTCTCCCGAATCACCAAGATTCAATCCGAGTCCTCTCAGGAATTCCAGACACGGATGACTTGGGGGAAGGCGTGTCCCACACACTCGGATCAACTCTTTGATCCATCCTTCCTCTCCCCTAGTGCGGCCACTCGCCTCCATATGTTCACTCCCATACATACATACACTAGGGTCCCCGGCCCCGGCCAAGGTGCAGGGGTGCGCACCCCCGGCCACCCGGCCTCCAGGTGTAATTGATTCGAAATCTTCCACCGGGTCACCCCCGGTAGCATTTTGGCATTCGTTCTTCCTTGGGGTCGTATCAGATGCCGTTGATACAACCCCCACTAGTTTTCCACGTCAGTGGAATCCGTAGTGTTCTCCCTTCCTTCGCCATTGTCTTCGGCTTCATAGAAGGCAGCCATTACCGGTTTAGCAGCGGTACACTCAGATAAATAGTGTCCCATGCGCTGGCACCTGAAACACTTTACAGTTCGGCGATCCACTCGGGGTCTTTGCCGACTGGCTTGGATGGCATCTGTAATTTTCTTACACATGTCCTCCATAAGTTTGGTCATGTCTGGGGACTGACCCTTCACTTTATCGGCACTTACGAAAGGTTTGGATGCCTTCTCACTGGCCTTCGGGTCACTCTTGACCTCGGGTGGTTGTCTAGAGTCCCTTGGCTTATTGAGCGCTTTCCTTGGAATATACTTCCTACCTGTAGTATTCTTCCTTAATTGAACCGAACAGAAGGTTCCGTCCTCCTGTTCGATTTCAATCAATTCGAAATCGTCTGAGGGAACTTGTGCCTCAGACTGCTGGACTACCGACACCAGGGGAGCCGAGCTGCTGGCATTCGGTATGTCTCCAGCTAACATCGTTCGCTTCTTCACGGCCATATCTATACCATTAAATATGTCGTGAAGCGTTACGCCTTCTTTCCAGGCATCCCTGGCAGCAATCTGCTCATCTCTGTCTCTCAGACCCTTGACGAATTGTGTAATCAAATCGTCCATATACCAGTCCTGGTTTTCAGTACCGGGTCTAGCCTTACTTAGCAGGGCATGGAGCTCCATACCGTATGCTCGGAAAGCTTCGTTAGGCTTCTGTGTACGTTTCTTGAAACGGACCATCGGGTCCTCCTTGACCATGTTGCATAACAGTCCACTAGCAGATTCTACCAACTGCTCAAAACTTCCAACGAGACCATACCAGGTCCGCCATTGCTCTACAGCCATGCGACCCGGGCCGCCTTTCAAACATCTTACCAGATGTGGCTTGGCCTCGTATGGGGTCCACCCATTACAATTCATCACATCGATGAAGTCTTCAAACCACTCTTTCCATGGTCGAGTACCGTCATATTCTTTTGGAATAACGGCTACCCTTCGGGCAGAATTATGAGCATACACCAATCTAGTGCATTGCTGTTTGCTCCATTCAACCGCCTTTGTTTCATTCAAGGTTCGGTTGCCCCCTATACCACCGAAGCTCGTATTACCCGGTGGAGGTGGTGGTGGTGGCTGTGTGTACGTCCACTGTGGCCCACTGTGGTTCGTATAACCCGCGCCACCCTGGTTAGGGCCGGGACCCGAGGTACCACTGTAGCCCGTGGTACCCGAGGCACCGCCCCATCCTTGTGTGCTTTGATAACCGCCGCTGGAAGGTTGGTTACCCGCCGGATGGCTGCCATCGTTTGATGGATTGGGTTGGTTGCTGTCATTACCAGCTCCCAACCCCACACTGTCACTCGGATCCACATGTATGTGGAATCCGTTAGTCTCTGCGCTACTGTCAGAGGCTTCCCGTGGTACATAATCCGGGTCCAAGTTGTGGACTATGGGGACTTCACTTATCCGGACTCTACTAGTTCGGCCATGTTTATCTTGGGTTCTGATATAAACTCCCCCTTGATCTACATTCCGCGTCGCATTATCATTGATAAAAGGATTATACGGCGGATGCTTCGGCGTGGAACAGGAGACTGGGTCCCCCTGTTTAACGAAAGTCGAGTTCGGGTTTGTGTCCTTACTCGCCGGAAGGGCATTCGCTTGCTCCTGCTCCTGTAAATAACTCTCCATGGCAGACTTATTTATTGTGAGGGTAGCTAAATCTGTGGTCAGGTTTCGCTGTTCCTCCCTCAGCTGTGCGTTTTCTGCTAAGATTTCGGATCGAATCCTTTCATTTTCCGCCACAGCTCGGTTTCGTTCTTCCTGAGCGGCTAAAGCCTCTCGCTTAAAAGTATCCTTTAGTAAGCGGTACTTTTCACCTTTTTCTTTCTGAGACCTTTGGTACTCATTGGTCTCCTTCCTTATCTCGGCTTGTTCCGAGACCATTTTGGCCTCTGTCTCCGCCTTTCGGAGTTGAAGTTTCTTTAGCTTCTCCTCCATAGCATGCAACTCGGATTGTAATCTGTTTACATCCCGGGCCTTAGCAACCTCTTCGGCTCTAGCCTTTTCGATTGCTCTAAGTCTATTGGCTTCTTCGAGTTCTAACTCGGCCAATCTTTTCTCTTTCTCGCGTTCGTCTCTCTCCTTCCTTTCCAAACGATGGGTTACCGAAGTTAGACGATATTTTAGGTCAGATTCTTTTAGAATCGCCTCCTGCTCATCGGAACGTAATTTTCCGATCCGAGACTTAGTTTCCTCTTCTATTTTTAATTGGGCCGCCATGAATTGTTCATGTTGCCGCTTAGCCTGTAACTCTACCTGTTCTTTGGCTTTCAGATAGGCCGGGGTAGTTTTATACCTGGGGCCCATCCGACGTCCGTATATAGACCTGCGACTGCCTCCAGGATTAAACATGGAGTCAGACAAGCCTTCGTCTAGCGATCGGCCTAGGTGATGCCTTTCCGAGCTTTTCGGTTCAGTTCCCCTAGGCTTATTCTTCGCATTCACGTCTGGGACTATTGCGTCCCTTATGGCTTTACCATCGTCGCTGTCATGGTCCGACGATGTCATTAATGGGGGTACCTCGTTTGCACCATCTGGTACTGCTTCTGGGGGGGTCGCAGTACGTTTTCCAGGGCTTTGTGCTACTGGCATACCCAAGTTACTAGCCGAGCCTGCTGGTACAATAGGACACAGCTGGCGTCTGCTAGTTATAGCTTGGGACCAATCACTCAGGTCTAAAGTTGGGGGTTTTATTATTCCCTTAAACAATCCCGTATCCGGTACTCCCATTTGAGGTGTACCCGGATACAAGTTTACGATACCATCACCCGTGGCACCGTCCATCAGACCGGGTGTCGAGAAAACAGTTCGGACACCCGCTGGATTATACATTTGTTGTTGACTGGGTTTCCAGTCTAACAACAGATGCTGGGATGTGAAGTCATCCTCTTTGAATCCCTCTAGCTCAGGGCTGGGGGGATCCGCTTCGGGTTTCCCGAGGCTTTCGGCCAATGTGGCCGCGCACCACCCCCGAACCAACTGGTCACGGCACCAGTGTAATGGTTCGTATTGACTTATATGTTGGGTGGCTCTTTGGCTCGCTTACCACTAGAAATACCAACACAACACGAGCAGTTCGGGTTGGGCAAAGCCCCAGAAACCCCTACCTCTCGGGTAGGACTTTATTACACTCTAGTCTACAGGTTAGACTGCGCGTCTGGACTGGACTAGATCCAGTCACCTTCTGCCGCTCGTCCGGCTCCTTAGTAGGAGCTGGACGCGAGGCATGGTGCCGCCCCCTCTTGTACCAACGGGGTATCACAAAGCAACACCTAGCTGGCATAGAAGGAACAGGCACCACACGAACACGTCTCTCGGATGAACGGCACTAATATATATACGACGATACCGGCCCCTACATAGCAATGGGATAGGGAAAATGGGGCCCTGAACCTCAAATCAGATCTAAAATTCATCAAAAATCACTTTTCTATACAAATTTTATATAGGAATATATAGGCGCTATTACGCTTAAGCCGACAATTCAAGCTGGTCGAGGTAGGGCCCCCACTGGGCCCCCCCAATGAAAATTTGCTTCCTATGCCTCTGGTATGGTAATAAAAATGTATTCTCTTGCATGAAGTTTGTATTGTGAGTCCTGACTGCCGTAATGTATCACAGATCAGTTGCATCTTATATGCGAATCAGAGCCCAGGTGTGCCTTATAGGATCAGCCTGAGTTAAGGGTGCATCTTATATGTTGGGTTTATGCAAATATCATTTAGTACACCCTGAAAAACATGTAAATAGCCCCCCACCTCCATCACACCTATGGGTAAAGCTAATGAATGCTGTAAAGGTGTTGGGCGATATCAGCTCCCCTCCAACTCTACCAGTACTCTATGGTGGCCATAGCTTTTCACACCTTCCCATGTGACACTCACACCATCCAATGCCACCCTCACTCAGGGTCCCATGCCGCCCTCACAGACTCCAATGCCATGGTAACACCTTAGCAAGGCTTTCCCCACCACTTAGACCTATTCAATGTACATGTAGGTTGGCTTTTACAAAAGTTAAGGAGGCTATGTCTTTCAACATAATATGTCAAAAGGTTGGGGTGCGCCTTGTACAAGGGTTTTTCAAAATATCAATCCAGAAGCAGTAGGTGGGCCTTATATGCAAAACACACATCCCTGAGTGAGGGGTGCACCTTATACGTGAGCTGCACCTTATATACACGGGAGATTATTAGGTATTGTTATTTAGGGGATATCTAAATTCCAAACTTAAAAGTGAATCTCCTTACCAAGGTATGATATGAACGCTTTATATGACTGTGACTCTCACTATATTCAGTGTTGAAAAAAAGATGATGAAGATGAAAATCACTATGGTTTCCAGCTTTCTTTGTAGGAAAACTCTTAAAAAGACAATCAGATATCATTTTCAATAATCGTTGTGGCCAAAAGAGATCCCAAAGTATTTTTTTTCTGTAATTCCAAATACCATTTTCTTATTCTATGTACCGGGTAATTAGTTCAGGGTGTCAGGAGCAGTAAACCATTATCAAATCACCTTATCATCTTATATCTGGCACAAGGGTCTTCTGTCAAGAAAGAGAGAATGGTAAACATTCTCCAATCTGTTATGGACCATCAGAATAGACGACAGCAGTGGCTTTCTAGAAGTATACATAGAAAAGTGGTTGGCATGGGTATGACACAAACAGGACTGATGCTTGTCCCTTGAGCTGAGAGGTGCCAGCAAAGTTCTCAGTGGTAAAAATATCACCTACTAAAATCACAACAACTACTGATCAGAACCTCCAGTTTCTAACCCTTAGTTTCACTTTTAAAATCGATGCTGTTGTGATTGATATCCATTACACCTACTAAATTAATTTTAAAATGTGAGATCAGAATGAAACTGAAGCTCTAGAAAAAATCTCAAAAAGATTGCGCCAATTTTGAAGAAGAATTTTGAAAAGCCTCAATCACTACAGTTAGTCAGGAATAGGTCACATGATATAGCTGGCTAAGACATCCTGTATTTCCCTGTGTATAAGCCCGTACAGGCTTGTAAACACACTAAGTGGCAAATTTACCAGGGTTATAAACAGGACAGGCTTATACACAAGACAGGCTTATATTTCTCTACATGAAATAATGAGGGAGTGGCAAACAGTTTGCTCAATACTTATCTATGGTTTGTACATCATTCTTTAGACATTTTCTATAATTTCCATGTCAAATAATCCTTTATCTTTCTTTGCAACAAATATAGGGGTAGGGGAAATTGATATAGCTGAAAAAATATATAAATACCATATGTTGAAGTATGGTAATGGTCCAAAATGCTTTATCATTGAGCACAGAGGCCATACATGGGGAAATATAGTACCCACTTAAACTGCATCAGTAGTGGCCCATGCTAGTGCCCCCTATGGAGGAGCCTTCGAAATAGGTACTATTACAGATGTCAATCAATCAATGGCAGGCTATTCACATTGCAAAAGATACGTACCATTTTGAAATAGGCTTTGCATTTATGCGAATCGAAAGCTGGTCAACGGCTGATAGCTTTTACAACATTCTACAATGGCCACTCCATTTTTAACACATACCGTATTCATTCTAATAAGCGCACATGTGCTGAAAATTATTTTTAAGGTGCTAAAAACATAAATCAATAAATAATTCTAATAAGCGCACCCCCCTAAAGTCTAAAAATCGTTGGTTTGTACCTGAAATCTTAATTTTTACACTTCTTTTGTGTACTTTCACACCAGGGAATATATGCTTTTAGCCCAAAAAGATGGGGGTGCGCTTATTAAAGCAGGTGCGCTTATTAGAATGAATGCGGTAATTGGAATGGTTTAAATTCAGGTAGAATACACTTAAGCTGGCGCACATCTTGATGCACCTTAGGATTAGCACTGATTAGGGATGATCCTGGCTTTTTTTTTATTATTATTATTTTGTGAATTTTTAACATTTTTTTGGCAATTTTTAGACATTTTTCCTGTGATTTTCATATTTTTTCATCCGTTTTTTTTTTTTTGGTGGAGCTTATCTAGGTCTTTATCTTTTGGTATACAGTTCATAACATTCATTCATATTTTTTACATGAGCTTCAAATTCCTTGTGTTTATCATAACTCTACTGTAAAATCATAAAATCCACCATGTCTGCCTAGATACATTTCTATACAAAATCAAAAAAAAAATTAAAAAAAAAACAAAATACCAAAAAAAAAAACGACCTACCGACCCTAGATATTTGAGGCATGTAACTGGAATCACAACTTCTTTTTTTTTTTGCCTGTATATGTGTGTAGATGCAACTCTACATGATATATTCATTATCCATTGGCATGGGTTTTCCTAAAATCTTAGATACATAAAATCTTAGATACATAAGAACATATGTACATATCTATGCTATCACAGATGTTCTATTCATCGTTTTCAGGACTTCCAACTGACATCTGGGACTACTGCTGGGACGAAGCAAACCTCCAGCATACAATAGTGATGTGCTTGTGCATCTTCTGTTTGTTACCCAGTGAAGAAGAGGATGTGATATCTCATCAAAGTACCTCGACTATAACTTTAAGGCCCTGCTTGATAAGTGAGGAAAGCTACTCGCTGCACGCATATAAAGAACTTACCTGAAATCAGAGTTAGCAGGTCGCCCCATGGGCGCCACCACTACTGAACCTTGTTATCAACGAGTTCTGCTGATAAGACCTATCAGATGGGTACCAGTTGCCCCCCGAGAGGACCGCAGTGAATCGTTGGGCTAATAAATAATCCTGCTAAGTCCGTATAACGTTGACCTGGGATACATTATTAACCAATCAGATCATTCCCTGTATTCACTGCAGAACTTTTTGGGTACATTATGTAATACCTGGTACCCATCATGCTGGTTCTTATCAGTGCTTATCTTGCCAGGCTTCAGATCAAGCAATGGCGGCCCCACTAGGCCTCCATACTAAGCCCTATAGGCGAGGATGCTATGTTATCATAGAACATTGCTAAACTGCCAAATTCATAGCTCCAGTTGTGTCATATCCATAGATCTCCTGTGAGCTCAGGGTGTGTCTTATACACGATGTACTATGGTACAGCATACTGGAACTGACGACTATGATAAGAGTCTGTTACAGATAACAAACATCTTACTTTCTACAGGAATCCTATCAAAAATCTTTTTTTTTTATTCAAATGAAGGTGATTTAAATAAATCTAAGGGACATGCTGTCACATAACATGCTGTTACATAATACAAATATGGACATCTTTACATTTTCTCTGCTGTCACAAGACGACAGCTTTCACAGCTTAATGATTTATATACTTACCATATATGGACATTTTTACATTTTTCTGCTGCAAAGAACTGACTGCCTTCACACCTTTAAGCTGTGAAAGCTTGGTTCAGGTAACCGGCATCCATGTAGCATTATTTACCTGCCAGTCACCATGGAGACACTGACTTCCTGTGTTGCCCCTGGTGCAGCAACTGGAAATGACCACTCTCAAGACTCAGTAATTGGTGTTCTGTGCAGGTCACCTCTTATTATGCATTTTTAATGTACAATAAATCACCATGTAACCCTCAACACATACTCCATGTCCGACTTCATTATTTATAATAGTAGTAGGTGGCACTTCCATGCCAACAGAGTGGAGGAGAACCCTTTAAAATCCTATAGTACCTACTCACTACAAATAACAATGGAGATGGAATACTACACTACATGGACCATAATGGAGGTGTGATAAGTAGAGAACTTGACCGCTTTTACTTTATTCATATATTGTACATTATACCATTCATGTGACATCCATTATCACTCACTATGCTATACTCGCCTATAATGTATGCAGTAGTACTACACCCTGACACTAGGGGTGGTACACCTAATGGTCATTATGTATATACAGCCAGGTGCTAGTACACCTGCCAGCATTACCATCCAGCTATTCGCTGAGTTAACATCTCTTCAGCATGTACTTTGTACAATAAAGCTATCATCAATTATCCACTAATTGCCAGCTTCTTGTTATCACTATGTTCATGTAGTAGCTGTGAATACCCCATAGCTAAATATGACATGTGGTAGAAAACAAACAATTTTTGGTTCCTTTTTATGGACCAAGCGAATTTTTGGTAAAATTAGTTGGTGAAAGGGCTCGGTGCAGTGTTGTGCGCGACAGGCAGAGTGCTTTATTCTGAATGGAGGTGTGCCTAGATGACAGGCTGACGACGAGGATGTCAGGATTGGCGAGCCCCGTAGAATCCTGAGTTTCAGAGGAACCTGAGATCCTTAGAAGGAAGACTTCCAACGAAGGTATTTCAGGGTGTAGAGAATATTGAATTTCTCACCACTCACTATGTTAAACTCGCCTAAGAGGGGCAGCAGCAGCCAGAGTGCACAATCCCACAGATGCATATCATCAGCAGTTAAGTGATTCTAAGAAGTTTATTGGTGCTTTCCTACAATCTAACGTTACTTAATCCTCTACTATTAACTTTGGTACTAAGGATACTGACACTACTGATGTGGTTGGGGCACATGCTTCTAATTTGAGCATCACTATTGACTCCATATGGTCAGTCAATGACTCCATTACCAACATGGGGGACAACAATCCTAAAACGTTAGGGGAAGCCATAGATATTATTTGTGAGTTGCAGGAAAAATCAGCTGCACAGTCAGAGGGTTTCATTAGACAGGTTTAACTTTTGCAAGACCAGGCTTTGTTTGTTTGTTTGTTTAGTTTTACGTCCGGGGGCCATCGAGGCGCAGAGAATGCAGGACATATGAAAGTCTTGGCAAGTATAATTGCAAATTTAAGACTTTAGTGCCTACCCCATTTACCAGCAGATTAATTGATTTACAAATGCAGATAGATGGTTTAAGTAGGATCATGGAGAATCGCTCTCTAGACTATAATGACACAATTCATCATTTAGAGAAGAAACAAGACAATTTGCAATACTCTAAGCACATAGATGTCATTAGGTCTCTTAACGATAAGCCCAAGCCTTTTGAGAAGCCCACAATTTTGAGATCAGCAAAAAATGTCACGTGTGCTATAGAGCACTCATGGCTCAGGTTACCTACCATATGAGACCTGTCGCTATAGTTACAGTGTGTTCGAGTCCTCAATGGTTAAGCCTATGGAGAATGCACCCATTATTGCTCGTATTGTTCAATGGCGAATAACTCCTCTCCTGGCGAGTTAAGCATTGCACAATACCAGCAGGTCTTAAATAAGGATACATATTAACCATAGAAAGGCATGAGACAATGTAATGCTCCTCCATTGTGTTATAATCCAGCAGTTTCGATAGCACCGTGAGTCGATCGTCTTGCTGTCCGCCATTTTGGATTTTGATGTTCTGTGCGCATGCGCGACCCCTCCTTGCCGGACTTTTCCCGTGGTTTTTGAAAGGTATCTAAACCGTCTCACTTTTTGACGCTGTTTTCGAACCAAATAGGAACAAAGTCCAGCCCAGAGGTAAACCTATGGAGACGTGGATTGGCGAAAAAGGAAAAGTCAACTCTGTTTTTATTTATAAAAAAATCACTATAAATAACAAACTTCATTTTTAAAAGTGATATTTGCATACATAGATAGACAAATATGTAAACTATCAAATAGAGGAGTTTCATTCTTTTCTAACTATTATTTCTTACAGAAAATTTAAAATGCAAAATCTAACATGAATGACTTTTATCATACACCACCTACCCGGTGGTATAGACTCAGGGTGGTCCCTGAGCCAATGAATTTATTGATGAGTATCAATCCTATGCCAAGGACATTCATGAGGATTCTAAGTATTGGTTCAAAGGTTTGTCACAGTTTCTAAAGGGAGATGCGTTATCTTTCTATGAGGCCTATAAATCTGTGTACACAGGGAATACTGACTTTAAACAACTAGAGTCTAGACAGAGCAGGTCTTCTAGACTTAATCATAGAGTTGCTGATTTCAATGGGGCTAATTCATTAGAATGTGTGTTAGAAAATGGTGCTTCAAGAGTAAATGTTTGAGGTTATAAGATACCTGCATTAGTTGATATAGGTGCATCCATCAGTGTTATTTCTCACAAGTTCTATCGGGCGTTAATTGATAAAATGCATATAAAGACTGCACCTTGCCATGTTAGTCTTTTTGGCCGATGGAGTGTCACAGGTGGCACAATTACAAATCAAGATTGCATTTGGAATTAACAAAGTTGACCTCATGCATGTGTTCTATGTTGTACCTAAACTTTATAGGAGTTTGATATTGGGTGTTGATTTTCTACGTTGTACTAAGGCTGATATAAGAAATTTAATCCATGAAAGGGACACATGTGTATCTTTATTTCTAAGAATGCATGAAACACATTATCTTGAACGTGCCAGGAAATTGAGATGTAGAATCAATGTCAGTTGTAGATATGCTAAGGCGGATTATGTAAAGCATGAGTTAGATGAGTCTGAAAACGATCCTAAGCGTTTTTGGAGAAATATTAATTCTATATTAAAGCCGTCTAGTGATAACCATCCGCCTATGTTAATTGGTGAAGATGGTGAAATGAAAAGTAATGCTGACTCAGTCGATTACATAAATAGTTATTTTGCTTCAATAGGTTCAAAGTTAGACAGTGATTTGCCTCTACCTTTAAATCTTCCAGTAGTCCAGGACAGTCTGGTTGAGGATTGTAACCCCAAGATACGTGTATGTCAGGAAGAAGTGAGTGAGTAATAGGTGTTTAACGCCATTTCGACAGCTAAGGTCATATTCATGGCGAGAACGACATTACACAATTTCACAGAGGAGTGTGCCGGTGCCCGCGCATATGTGCACCACACACATCTGAGGGGATAGGAAAGAGGAGAAATAGACCCTTTTAAGTGGGCTAGGGAAGCCTGAGGAAGAAGTGGAGTATTTGATAGATGAGATTAATGTAAATAAGACATCAGGTATTGAACATATTTGCTGTGACATATTAAAACTTGCACTAAAAATCTTTTACCGCAAATGACTTGGCTGTACCAAATGAGCTTTGACTTAGGTATTTTTTCTGACAGCTGGAAGTTGGCACGAGTAAGTCCGATCCCAAAACCAGCCAATTAAAGATTAGTTAGCAATTGGAGACCCATATCATTGTTGTCAGTACCTTCGAAGATAGCGGAGAAAATAATGCACTCACATTTATATGACATTATGGAGAAAGCTGATTTTTTGGATTGTAATCAGTTTGGTTATCGTCGTGGTCGAGGAACTGGTGATGCCATCTTTAGATTTGTTAATGATTTTTAAGATGATGTTGATAGGTCTCATGTAACTGCTACATGCATTTTGGATCTGAGGAAAGCATTTGATAGCGTTCCTCATAGTCTCCTAATACACACACTAACTCGTTTAAAAATTCACCACAGCACCTTAAGTTGGATTGCTAGCTATTTAAAGAATTGTGTTCAATACACAAAAATTGGAGTTTAAATCATCTGCCGCCGTTGGGATAACCGCCAGCTGCCAGGAGGTATTCATGGACTCTGACTCTGAAAGAGAGGAAAGGAGGGAGTTAAGGGCATTATACGTGGCTGGAAAAAGGAAGAAGAAATTAAAAGAAGACGGGAGGGGGAGGAGATAGAAGCGGGAAGGGTTTACCTGTTTTCGCAAGGAGACACCGGAACACCGCCACCGGCGGGGAACATAAGTGGGGAGGAGGCTCGGGTGGCCTCCTTCTTGCACTTCGGAGAGTTGGTGGGAGGGGTTGAGAAAGGGCTAGAGGCCCCTGGGGAAGACCTGGGGGAAGGGGAGGAAAGGGGACCCACAGTAGCCATGAGTTCCCAAATGAAGGCCATCTTCGATGCCAAGAACCGGCGGTGGGCAGAGGCGGGAAAAGGAGGCCACCGGGCCACCTGATGAGGAGGCCACCTGGTGGAAAAACACGGAACTACACCGTGACCTAGTTCGAGCCACCGATCGCGAGGCACGAGAGCGTGGTTTGTTATGGTCAGACCGCGAAATGAAGATGTCGCCAGTACCTCTTCCCTGCGAAACGTGTGGGGCTGTCTTTTGAGGTTTGAAAATGTTTATTGTCAAGTCACTATTCATACAGAAAGTGGTAAGATTAGACAATAATGTGAATCCTTGCTCGGTTATTACATTAAGTGGTTGTTTGCACATCGTTCAATGAATAAAGATGGGAATTTATACAATGAAGGATGAGAACAATAATATAAACAGAAAAAATGAAATCTATATAACAAACAGTATGTACTATGTACACAAGTAGCAACCTCTATAATCTTACAATAAATTTTCAAAAAGAAGGCATGGTACACCAGTTTGGTAATATCAACAAGTTTTATACTAGCATGTATTACACTATACCAACAGGATATATATGGACAGATGAGTAGGTACAAAACATATCTTAAACAGATGATCAGCAGATATACAGCATAAGAGTATAGTCACTGTGAGCTCATGGATAAAATTCATGCAGTGTAGTCTTTCAACAGCTCCACATGAATAAAGTCTAGTAGAGGGTGTAGTCAGTAAACAACAGCTCCCTCTACTCAATAAGGATAAGGTGTAGTCTTTCAACAGCTCCCTAACCTGTATCGTTTTCATATTACTCATCCAGCTCATCACCCATTAACATCATCTTGAACAAGTCTTGTATATGCCAAATTCTTGCTTTGAATTTAAGTTTACTTTCACTGTTTTGGACATCAGCTCGGAGATTGTTCCATAACTCAACTCCTCTATATAGCGGCGAGTTGTTGAATCCCATGTTACGTGCTCTGGGAATGACTATCTTGATCTTTGATTCGGACCTCATACCTGGCCTTGTGATTTCCTCATCGACGCAATCTGGATTTCTTGATAATTTGTACATGAAGCTAAGCAATAGTTCCTGTCATCTCCTCATCAGGAGTGGAATATTAGCCCGTTCATGGAGCTCTTCTTCATTAAGATCCAAACCTCTAAAACAAATTTTAAGGCCTCTCCTCTGCATTCTGTCCAACTTTTTTAACAGGCCTTCATTAGCCCCCTCGTAGGCAAAACAAGCGTAATCAAACACAGACATTATGGTGGTTTAATAGACTGTTACAGCAACTTTTTCAGATAACATGTTTCTGAATTTACTGAATCTAAAAAGACGGTGGTTATTTTTACTATTTAAGTCCTTTAGCGCAGGTTCAAAACTCAATAGACTGTCTAACTTTAGTCCTATGTAGCAATAGTCATTCAGGGTTTCAAGTTCTTTGTTATACAAATATAGTTTTTGGCCCCTGGACTTTGGTAACTTTTTGCATGAACCATACCACACAACTTTTGATTTATCCATGTTAGCAGTAAGCCTTTTGGTTACAAACCAGGATTGTAATCGATTTAATGCCGTTTGTAAACTATTGGCTATAGTTTCAATTTTGTTGTTTAAGCTGTATATTACCAATTGATAATTTGTACATGAAGCTAAGCAATAGTTCCTGTCATCTCCTCATCAGGAGTGGAATATTAGCCCGTTCATGGAGCTCTTCTTCATTAAGATCCAAACCTCTAAAACAAATTTTAAGGCCTCTCCTCTGCATTCTGTCCAACTTTTTTAACAGGCCTTCATTAGCCCCCTCGTAGGCAAAACAAGCGTAATCAAACACAGACATTATGGTGGTTTAATAGACTGTTACAGCAACTTTTTCAGATAACATGTTTCTGAATTTACTGAATCTAAAAAGACGGTGGTTGTTTTTACTATTTAAGTCCTTTAGCGCAGGTTCAAAACTCAATAGACTGTCTAACTTTAGTCCTATGTAGCAATAGTCATTCAGGGTTTCAAGTTCTTTGTTATACAAATATAGTTTTTGGCCCCTGGACTTTGGTAACTTTTTGCATGAACCATACCACACAACTTTTGATTTATCCATGTTAGCAGTAAGCCTTTTGGTTACAAACCAGGATTGTAATCGATTTAATGCCGTTTGTAAACTATTGGCTATAGTTTCAATTTTGTTGTTTAAGCTGTATATTACCAAGTCGTCTGCATAAAGATAATGTTTGCAATCAGCAAGAACATCACTGACATCATTTATATATAGTATGAACAAGAGCGGTCCCAATACAGACCCTTGCGGGACACCAAATCGTACTGGGGCTTCATTAGAAACAAAGGAATTGATTTTAGTATACTGGCTTCTCCTAGTTAAGTAACTCATTAGCCAATTGAGTGTTGTGTCATGTAAACCAAGTTGTCCTAAAATTTCAACAAGATAGGTGTGATTAACACAATCGAACACTTTACGTCAAGATAACAAACTCCAGTCAAATGGCCTCTATCTCTGTTTTCATAGATATCACTCAGGAGTCTGAAAACTGCATCTGCAGTCCCCAGTCCTGATCGATAACCAAATTGTTTTGCAGAAATAACATTTTTCTTATTTAGAATTTCATTTAAATGGCAATACATTATTTTTTCCGCAATTTTGGAAGGTACAGGTAATAGTGATATCGGTCGCCAATTGGTGATTAACTTTTTATTACCAGGCTTGGGTATTGGATTAACCCTTGCCCTTTTCCATTTTTCAGGAAATATGCCACTGGTGAAACTCAGCTCGTACAACCTAGTAACAGGATCTAACAAAAATAACAGTGCTGTTTTCAAAATATCACATCTAATACCCTCAATTCCGGAAGTTTTGTTAACATTTATTTCTTTCATGAGCATCTCAACAAAGCCTTTCTCAACTCGCACAGGAATTTCAGCTGAATCAACAGGTTCAGTCATTAATACACACTCAGGATAATCATTATCTGTGAAAACTGAAGATAGTTTAGCACCAATATTTGAGAAATAATCATTTAAATAATTTACAGATTCCTGCTCTGACTTGATAAAACCATCATCACCTATCAATTCTGGAGGGGTAATTTGCACCTCTCATTTCAAAACTCCATTTAAAACTCTCCAGAATCGCTTGGGGTCAGACTTAGCCTCCTCCAGTGCAGATTTGACCTGGTTGGCCTTTGAGTAACTAATAGCCTTATTAATTCTACAACGCAGCTGTCTGGCTTTATTGAGATAATAATCATCTTTAGTTTTCAAAAACATTTCCACATTGTCCTCACGCTCATTTATCATTGACAAGATGTCATGTGTCATCCATTTATTTATTCTATCCATAATCTCAATTTTGGACCAAGGACAGTACTCATCTAAGTATTCAATTATCAAGTTTTCAATAAATGACCAAGCACCATCGGGGTCGTGCAGTTCATAAAAAAAACATCCCAGTCTGCGATTATAAGCCACTCTTTGAAAGTTTCTTCATCATAACCTTTGTACTTTCTCACCCAAACTTTCTTTTTGATATAGTCAACCTTCTCTCTTGTTTTTACAGCAAAGACAGGCAGATGATCACTTACTAAAAAATTCAAGATACCAGATGTAATAGCACATTGTAATTAGTCAATATATTATCTAAACAAGACACAATAATCTTATAGGGTCTAGTGCACTGATTAATGAGTTTATGATAGCCGTTAAATCGGCAAGCATCGATTAACTTTACAGTACTAGGTAGTTTTTCACGCAAGGTATTTATATTTATGTCTCCCATAATCCATTGCTCAAGCCCTTCTTTATCTGCAATTTCCATAACACGAGACAAATGTAGAAAAAACTCATCTATCTTGCCAGAAGGAGGTCTATATAGAGTGACCAATTGTAAAGTATGTGTCTTCAAGACTAGATCTAATACTAGCATTCAATATTCTTCTTGACTACTACAACTGTCATTGCGTATCTTAACATCAAGATTGATGTCATCTCGGATGTTAACTGCTAGACCTCCGCTTTCTTTCTTTTTCGGTCCAGCCTGAACAAATTCATACCTTCCCAGTTTATTAAGTCATCATCATAGTCTTCATGCAGCCAAGTTTCACTCATTCCGACTATATCTATATCAGCACCATCTAAGTGGTCAAATATTTCCTGCCTTTTGTTAAACATGCTTCACGTATTTAGATGTACCATTTTCAAGCCCTTCATATTTAGAAAATCATTTAATTGTGTAGTTGTTGCCATTACATAAACAAATACAAGTAAACAATAATTTATATACATAAAATAAAGAATTAGAAATTAAAATAAAGGAGCCCCTGGCTAAATTCTAGCCAGAGGCTCAGATATCCACCAACAGAAATAACCAACTTAATGTTCTGTGGGTGGAATACAACAAGAGAGCGGGAGCTAATACCAAGTTAATTATAAGATAATCTCAGCTTCATGACAAAAGATAAAAACCACACATATGCAGTATTGTGTTGTGTCAATGAGTAAGTAAACTCTGGATTTTAGCTTAAATTTCTATATATTATTGCATCTTACCAAATCAGTAAATTAGTTAAATAAATTACAAAAAAGCACCTAAAGGAGGAAGGAAATAAAGTTAGAAGTTCAAAAAGGTTTTAAGCCCTTGATTATTTCGATTCTAGAATAGAACATTTTCTTAGTCATATAGAATCACACGAAAAGTTAGTGAATACTATTGATGAATTAATTAATAAGTTACTACTAATGAAGGGTAAGTTAGCTCACCCAGTGTTACCGGACCTTTTGGCGTGGGGACAGCCTGAAGCGACACGTGCAAGCGAAGCACGCTATAGAGGGACCAGGGTGGGTATGCTCCGCGGGAGGTTGCACGTTCCAGGTTAATGTGGACCGGTGGAACGACCTACAAGCCACCTGAAGACACAACACCCCGGGCATGCGTGGTTAGGGCTGAAAGGGGCGGCGAGACCACCGACCATCGTGGTCCAGTACAGGACGGCGGCGGACACCGGGGAGGGCACCGGGAAGTGACCACTAGCCGCCGAGGAGGCTGGGCCACTGGCCATCCAAGACGCCGAGCCACCGGCCGCCGAGTGGTCAGGAGGGGAGGCGGGGGGCTCAGACGAGGAGTCGGCAGGGTCCCCAGCCACCGGGCGGACGCTGGAAGGAAAGCACCGCTCGAGGAAAGAGGCTCACCTCGCTACGGAACGGCAGCTGTGAGGTCGAGCAGCAGGGAGCCCGGAAGAGAGGGGGAAGGCGACTGACCCTACTATCGAGCCGTCAGACTCCCCGGGCATCTCCAAACGATCACCCCGCCGACTGTCCAGAGGGGGACTGAGGAGTGTGGTGACGGCGGTCCGGTCGGCTCAGGGGCGTAGCAGGTCGCCATTCAGCCGCAAGTCGCCAGGGCGGGGCGAGAAGAAAGACGGGCGGAAAAGGAAGGGGGAGGAGACAAGCCCGGTGGAGAGCGAGCCCTGGGATGCTGACCCGCCCCACATCGAGTTGGAGGAGCAGGGGTGCCCTACCAGCCCCCCCCCGCTAAGGTGGCCAGGACAGGTCACGCAGAGGAGCCGGTGGCGGAACGGGAGCACCTGGACGACGCTGGGCAGGAGCCAGCCCATTCTCCTGAAGAGCGGGAGGCAGCAGAGGTGCTGAGCCTCCGGCTGGGCCAGGGGGACGCGCCGGCCCTGGATCCGCAGGCCAGCCTCATTTTAGACCAGGTGGTGTCCGCCTCGTTGGCTGGAGGAGAGGGGGATCCCCTCCTCCTACAGTCTCTTCTGGTGACAGATGAAGGGGAGCTGGCCCCAGTGGGCGTGGGAGAGAGCCTTCTGAAGCAGACAGGGAGGATGGCAGAAGAGATGGCTTCAGAAGTCCAGCGGAGGTACCAGAAAAAGTTGCTGGCGGAGGCGCTGGCACGTAGGTCGTGGAGGGCGGAGGAAGGAGAATAGGTGACCATACAAAGGTTGCCTCTGTTTCCTACAGGGGAGATAGGTACGAAAGAGGAGTGGGAGACGTCTACGGAGGCAGGTGTTGGGCCGGGGCCAGCGGAGCAGGTGCGGAGAATATTGAGCACCACACCCCCCCCAATGGCGCCGCATACCTCCAACAACAACACTCTCCAGCCGGAGAACAAATTAGAGAGGGTGATAGCATCACGAGTCGAAGAGAGGGGCGAAGAGGAGGAGCTCGACTGGGAGGAGGAGGGTCTCGAGGGGGAGAAGGCCAATGGCCCCGTCTCCTACTCCACCAGCCCGGAACAGGCGGCTACTCACCCTGACCTACCAATCCTGAAAGATTGCCGGGTGGTCTTCCACCGGGAGGAAGCAGAGCCAGGAGGGGAGGAGGAGGCGAAGCAACCGTCGCCGGAACCAGAGGAGGTGCGGACCATCACCATGGGGGGCGAGATCCCACAGCCGGATAGGACACCTGGGGAGGCCGTGGGGCACGCCCCACCAGTGCGGGGGGAAGGGGAGCCCACCGGTGAGCCGCCAAGGGGGGGACCCCCGTCCCGACCAGGGGAAGGGCGATGGCAATCACCAGAAAGGAAAGAAGAGGTCCTCCAGAGGAAGGGGAGGCAGTAAGGAGAGCGAGGGGGATCGTCCAAGGGACAGCCGCGACAGAAAGAGTAGAGAGGACAAGGGGAAGCACGGGTCGAGGGATAGGCGTGAGAAGGGCGACAAGGATAGAGATAGGCGTGATCGGGAAGACAGGGAGAGAAAAGAGAAAGAGGACAGAGACAGGCGGGAGAAGGAGGAGAGAGAGAGGAAGGAGAAGGAGGATAAGGATAAGAGGGAGAAAGAGGACAGACAGGCGGGAGAAGGAAAAGCAGGAAAAGGAGGAGAGAGAGGAGCAGGAAAGAAAGAGGAGGGAGGAGAGAGAAAAGAAGGAGGCCCGAGAGAAGGAACTGAAAGAGAAAGAGGAAAGGGAGAAGGAGGTGAGAGAGAAGGGAGAGAGAGAGGAGAGGGAGCGACGAGAGAAGGAGGAGAAAGATGAGCGAGAGCGAAAGAGGAGGGAGGAGAAAGAAAAGAAGGAAGCCCGGGAAAAAGAGAGGAAAGAGAGAGAAGAGCGGGAGAGGAAGGAGCCAGAGAAAGAAGGGAGAGGGAGGACCGAGATCATCGAGAAAGGGAAGAGAGGCAGAGGGAGGAGAGAGAGCGTCAGCAGTGGAGAGAGAGAAGGGAGGAGGAAGAGAGATGGCAGCAGGGACGTACACGCAGAGCAGAGGCTGGGGAAACCTATGGGGAGTACCAGCGGAGGAGAGATGAGGAGGAAAGGGACAGGTATCGGAGAGTGGAGTGAGGAGTGGGGAGAGTCCGTGAAGGAGGGAGGTAGGATGGAGCCTCCGCGTGCAGAGGGGTGCGATCCCCTGGGAGGCCGGCCACTTTTCATCAGTGAGGGGCCGGAGCGGATACCATGGAAGAGGGTCGAGAACCTGGACCGCTTACAGAAATGGGCGTCCGGACTGGCCCCCTCCCCAGATCTGGGGGATGAGTATGTGCCGGTGGGTGGCCGGGCTCATGGCTGGACGGAGCTAATCGGTCCCTCGTTGTGGCAGACACACTATTATGCCACGACAGTGCAGCGGTACGTAGGCAACCAGAGTCAGGGGATGGCCCCTTCCCCGCCGCCACCACCACCACCTCCCACGGCGCACCAGATGGCGGCGGCATTCCAGCACTCGAGGGGCAGTGGCTCCACGACGAGTGGAGCGGCTCCCGTGTATCAGCAGGGGTACCTCGGAGGGGTGACCGCTCATACGGGATCCAGGCCTGCTTATGCCACACAGACCGGCCGACCCCCTAGGAGCGCGCCTACTCCCTACCCGAGTGGGACGCCGGAACCACAGCCCAGCACCTCTTCGGGGGAGAGGGGGCCGACCCCAGGGTTGAGGCCCGACCTAGAGGACGGGATCAGAAGGATGATTTGGGAGGAGACAGGGTCTGGGGGTGCGGGTAGCGGCCACCTGGCCCCTTAGGCAGCCCCCCCCCATAACAGTAAGACCAGCGAGAGGGGAGCCAGGAGGGCTGTTGGGGAGGACCTTGGTCAGGCCGGACAACAGGGAGGCAGAGGCAGCGGGGGACGGCACCTGGACAAGATAAGGAGCCGGAATGAGGAGGTCATCAGGGAGGAGGGGATAGGGTTGGGGGAAGTACTGGTGTGGGACTGAGTACCTGCCAGGAACTCCCCTTCCCTACCCTGAATCCGGGCATGTCCTCGAGGCGTCAGGCAAGACAAGTAAGAGAGAGGGTGGCCGTCCGGAGGGCCCACAAGTAAGAAGTCTCCAGGCCAGAGGATCACAACAGTCCACTTACAGCACCCTTCTAGAGCCGGTCCTGCTTGTATATATATATATATAATCTGTTTAGCTTGACTGTAGCGTTAATTCTATAATAAGTCAGGGCCCCGTTGTTGAGGGCACCGCAGTTAGAAGTACCTTATATCATCTGCATGACGTCATATTTACCTTGTTGGACTCTGTTCATCGTACCTACCTTTTATATATACTTGTTGTTAATAAAGTAGTACCGGATTTCTTAATGATAATGGAGGCCCATTGTGGGGTTGCCTGCCATTAGCTTAGTATATGGGGTTTTACGGTTAACTAAAATATGTATCCTTAGTATGGAATAAGGAGGGAGGGATGTAATGAACATGAATAGTTCATTATCGGCGGCTCGGGGGCGGCCACCGGACCGGGGCGCCAGTTGCATGTTCAGGCCACCAGGAAAGCGAAGGTGGTGATGTCATTGTCATGTGACGTCACATCCGGGTCTCCAGACTATAAAAGGAGCGGATCGAGTGGGTTAGGGGCAGATGTAACTAGAGACTCATTGGTGGCCGACGTGCAGACTGAATGATTTACCCATCCCTGAAAATGCAACCACTACTTCATGCTCAAAGTATCAGTAATCTGTTCCTCTGCTTGGATGATCTCGCCAAAATTGATTGGGTAGACCATGACATATTTTACCTTAATACTTGTTGTGACTGATCAAATAAAAAAAACAAAAAAAAACTTCATTTATTGAACCTGATCTCCCACCCTCCGGCTGGACTCCCGCTCCTGGCAGAAATGCCTATGTGGACTGCTATACAACATCTATGACTACCAAGGTTCAAAATCTCAACAAATCTAAGAAAACAAGGGATAATCTCACTACTGGGGAAAGACAAGCACTATATGATTTGGGCAACAATTCAGATATAGTCATAAAAAGTGCAGACAAAGGTGGGGCCACCGTCATTCAAGACTTATCAAAATATGCTGCTGAATGCCAAAGACAACTAGATGACCAAAGATTCTACAAGAAACTTGATTCAGACATCACCAAGGCAGACAAGAGACTCTAAAGAAATTGACCTCCTAGTGACACAGAATTTTCTACCTAGAAAAAGCAAACAGAGACTCATAAACCAGTACTCCAGAACGGCACAATTCTACACCCTTCCCAAAATACACAAGGAAAATAATCCAGGCCGACCCATCGTATCAGCATTTGGTCCCACTGAACACATCAGTTCCTATGTAGACAAAATGATAAAACCATTGGCTCGTCAACTTCCAAGTTACATCAGAGACACCTCTGACTTCATCAACCACTTGATTGAACTGCCATGTGTCTCACCTTTACACATCCATACCCCATGCACAGGGCATAACTGCCTGCAACCACTATTTACATATGAGACCACACCCTCTCCCACACACCCTCGTGGTAGCCAAATTAATTTACAACATTCTGACGACAAATGTGTTTGAATTCAACAATCAATTCTACATACAAACACATGGAACAGCCATGGGGACAAAGATGACCCCAAACTATGCCAACCTCTTTATGGGACACCAGGGGGAAGAAACGTTAGCTCAAAGCTTCATACAACCAAAGATCTGGCTCTGCTTTATATATGACATTTTTATCTTTCTCCCAGGTCAACAAGAGGTCACAGCCTTCACTGAATAAATTAACAATTTCCATCCCACGATCAAATTCATGGTAGAAAGCAGCCCAAATGAAATTCACTTCCTAGACACCACGGTGTATAGGGGCCCCAACTACAAGATCTGCACAAGATTATACACCAAACCAACAAATGCCCACATGTACCTTCAATGAAACTCATACCTCTCCTTTGCTCTGAAGAAATCAATCCCCTTCTCTCAACTGACAAGATTGAAAACCACAGACACAAACTTTGCACGAGACAGTGCCCAGCTACTCAGCAGATTCAAGGATCATGACTACTCTAATAAAATACTCAGAGTGGCACAGGCCAAGGCTCAGACTTTGGACAGATCACAACTGCTAACTCCAAAACCCCAAAAAGAAAGATAGCACACTATATATAACGGAATATAATCCAAAGCACACTATCATTCCAAAATTGTTGAAAGAAACACCCAGTCCTGGAAGCAGACACAAATAAAATACCCACCCAGGGTAAACATGACATACAGAAAGTCGAGAAATCTGAAGAATTCTCTAGTCCATACATCATTCCCACCAAAGAAAAAAACTGCAGGATCATCATCCTGTGGACATCACCGACACTGTGGAAAAATCACATCTACCAACATCACCAGTACTACCAATGGCAAAATATACAAGATTGTAGGATCCAACACTTGCACCACCAATAATGTGGTATATGTCATCACCTGTGCAAAATGTAAAATGCAGTATGTTGGTGAGACCCAACACACAGTGATCAAGCAACTGGGTCAACACATCAATGACACCAAACGTCTCACTGACCCCCGATACCAAGACTTTGACAGTGAAAGTGACAGCGATACCGAGAAACATTGGTCCAAAAAAGAGACAAGTCTCTAAACATTTCCGTGGTGACCGTGGTTGCGGTAGCAACAACATCACAATGACGATCGACGACGCAACAGGGAAGTAAAAAAATACTCCCCTAGATTGGAGGAGGCATCGATCAGACTTTTGAATACTTGGCAACCAAATGGTATGAACATTAAGGCCTAGAATACAGCCTTTTCACTACTAAAATGGATTTACCCCTGAAAACTAAATGCAAATATTGCCCCCGGTACTTTGGCAACTACGGATTACATCGTCACATGACTATGGTCCATGGTGCCTCCAGCAGAGTAGTCTGCGGCACATGCCACAAGGATTTTGAATGTACAACCAATGCCCGCAGGCATTCAAAGAGGAAACATCCAGGGGAAATCTTTACTTGTTTTGTGGATTACTTGAAGCCAGGAAAAGAACTACTTCCACCCAATATTCCATACAATCACTGCATTCATGACATCAAAAATTCAATGATTAATGACCACATTCGGTTAACACAGAACAATCATTGGACCGGGAAATTGAATCACTATTGGACTCTATCCTTGAGCCAGAGCAACCCCATCCAACTACCAGCTACAACTACACTGCACCAGAAACAACATCATCTCCTGAAGATAAGATCCCCAATGATGATTTAAAGCCTGAAAAAAATAGTACCATTGACTATGATTCTTGTATAATTTATTAAATAGGGAATATGATGCTAAAAGCACACATACACTAGATGAACCACCTACAACACCTCGAGTCCCAGACACAAGAAGTGCGGAATTATGACATTGACTATTTAAACCATTCATGGGTAGCAATACCCTGGCCACATGAAGAATACCCCCCTGTATATTTTGAGAAATTCACTCATGACACAAGCTTGGACAATTTCCTACCAAAACAGCCCTCAAATAATAGACATTGGCACGCATCCCCTACCAGGGCCTACCTGAAATACCAAGAGAAGCTACAAAAATACATCTAAAGATATTGAACTGTGATTGACATAACTTAATATCTGTGGTGATAAATGTTAAGAGAGACACAAGTGTTTGTTGGAGAACAAATTTATTTCTAGACCCACACTTTCAAATTTAATACCGGTATGGTGATGTTGTACAGTACTCAGCTGGATTATATTTACATTTTTATGGTTATTTGGACCAATCATAGGCCAGGTTATATTCATTGATTTTGAAACGACTCATGGTTGCTATGTTGACACTGAAACAACTCATTTTGAACATACTCATCCATCTTATGCAATAAAAGGCATTCCCTGAAGAAAGCTAGAAATAGCCGAAAGATGTAGGAATCTTGAACCTTTAACTGTGGTCCTTTTGATCTTATTCTATGAACGACTTCTGGATTATAGGGAATATTTCTAATTATAGAGTATTTTGAACATAGAATTTTTGTGTAAATTTTCCGAGGCGTTGACTAACTCAAAAAGGAAATTATACATATACACAGGTCCTGTGTTATGTACATTTAACCATTCATTTTACACACAAATTATCTCCTCAATAAAAGGAACAAGATTTCGAATCGGAAGGAATTGTGTGAAATATTGTTAACTTAATAATTCCACTTTGTGTTGTGTACCGTTGACTAATTATGAAATCTTTCTGAAGCATTGACTAACACAGAAAAAGTATAAACATCTACAAAGCTCCCATGTTATGTATGCTAACAATTTGTTTTACATATAAAATTCCTCCATAATGAAGGAAATAATATATGAAATTAAAGGATTTTGTTGTATATTAATTAGTAACAAATAATATTGTTTAAGGTGTACTGTTGACTAACTGTGTAATGTTTCTGAGACGTTGACTAACGCAGAAATAAGTTAGTTAGTTAGTTAGTTAGTGTTTTACGGCACGTCAGCTACTGGTGATGGCTATTTGTGCCAAGGTTTTATGGAAGAAAGTTTCTACTGTTTAAATTTGACTGTAGTATCCCAGGTTCTTGACATATGCAAGTATTGTATCCAGTCTGCAGGTATCAAATAACTCTTTCAGTGTTGTACATTGATGGTATTTTGCCCTGATGGGGCACTGGCTACATTCCACAAGGAAATGTTCCACCGTCAGGTGTTTTTGACACCTGTTGCAAAGCGGTCTGGGTTCTCTCTTCATGAGGTGTGAATGCGTTAGTCTGGTGTGGCCTATTCTTAGTCTGTTCATGACAATTTCTTCTCTTCTGCTCTTGCATTTGGCTTTCTTGGTTGTGCCTATCTTGGGCTGTATTTTGTAGAGTTTATTGTCTCTTTCAGCGTCCCATAACTCTTGCCACTTTTGTTGGATGTATTTCCTGATTTTCCGTTTGAGGTCCTCTGATGGTAGAGGCATATCTATTGGAACTTGATTTGTTGCATCCTTGGCAGCAACGTCTGCTAGGTCATTGCCATGGATTCCTTCATGGCCTGGTACCCAAGCATACGTTATCTTCTTTCCAGCTAGAGCAAGACTATTGTGTCGTTCCAACACTCTTTTCACGAGAGGGTGTGTCCACTTGCTATGCTGCATTGCTGACAGTGATGATTTGGAGTCAGATACAATCAGGTAGTTGTTGCCTTCTGATGTCTCAATGTGATCTTGTGCTAGGTATAATGCATGTAGCTCTGCTGTGTAGATGGAGGCTTCGTCTGGCAGGCGTTCTTTGAAGGCATGAGGTCCTAGAACGGCTGCAGATGCTGTTTTGTCTGCCATATGTGATCCGTCGGTGTAGATTGGTATGTGATCTCTGTAACTGTCACGCAGTTCATTGAATGCTGCTTGATATGTGGTGCTAGATGTTACCCCTTTCTTAAGCGTGGTAAGGTCCATTCTGACCTCTGGTTTGTGATATGTCCATGGGGGCATTTCCGGGTACTCTACATTAAGTACATTATCCAGAGACATTCCCGCTTCTTCTAATAGGTGGGATACCCTCACCCGAAGGGGTGCAATGTATTGGTTCTTCTTTGCTTCATATTTTGCCTTGTGCTTGAGGTTTGTCAACAATGCTGCAGCTGGGTTGTTAGGATTTGTGGCAATCCGGATAGCATATTCAAGGGAGAGTTTCTCTCGTCTAAGGGCTAAGGGTAGTTCTCTAGCAGCGACTTGCAAACTCTTAATTCTGGATGTTCTGAATGCTCCCAAACAAATGCGGAGTCCATGGCTCTGGATCCGCTCTGCCATTGCTAGGTATGTCGCCCAGGTTGATCCATAAACGCAGAAATAAGAAAGAATATACATATTCAAATGACTCCCCATCTTGATATATTTTACACAATGTTTCATATTCGATATCTCTCTGTTCAAAGAGAATAGAATATTAATGTTCAGAATATACTGCTTTCCACTTTTTGAGTTCAAATCCCCCTGTTTGATGAGCAGCACTGTCTGTGTAAGTCAAACTTTCAATGGATTGGATATTTTAGTGCCAAGTTCCAAGTGCCAGTGTGTCCACTTTGGGATTTCATCAGTGCTGACTTAACAGAGGTGCATAACAAACCACTGAATTGCTGATATTGTAGATAGATTATCATTGATCGTAGGGAAAAAGGGTATCAAAACAAAAATACTGTACATTATACATAATCTTTTTAACATATATGTGCAGTTAATGTTTTAATGTAGTATAAAAGTGATCTAAATGTTCTTTGGGCAAAATATAACACACTCTGTTATACAGGTATGTTTGGAACTACCAGTGGGATGCTAACATTTTTCAATCTAGAATGGTATTGGCAAAAGTTTTAAGTCAGACCCCCACCCCCACAAATGGTAAATTCTTTTCTCAGTGGATTTGCATAGATCTCAAAAATCGTCTTTCTAAGCATCAAAAACGCGGATTTCCGCATTTCCGCGGAGATTTCACACCCCTCATATGTGCATATGAGGGGGGAAAAGGTAAGAGCAGGAGTGTTTCTAAAATGTGATATTATGTGCTGCAAACAGAAATGAATGTGGTGACTAACGTATTCACATAATAACAGTTCTACTGCAAGCATCACATCCTCCAAACACTGACAAGTATGTAATGCAGCCACAGGACCAAGTGTAATATAATAGGCCTCACATTGATTCTACTAAATGCAGCAACCCAGCTATGCAACCAATGCTCAAATAACATCAAGCCAAGAATGACCATGTGTAGGGAATTATGTCTCTGAATGGAACTGTGCTCTAAGCTTTCCCAGCAGAACCCCCATCATGTTCTCCCCGTCGTACTCATCAGCATCTGGACTTCTGTCACTGTAATTACATTCACTTGACCAAAAGGGGTCGGGGCCTGCCTCCACAAGGAAAACACTTCCCGTCTTATGCAGCAAGTGTTTCAATGTCTTTTTTGGTCTGAACTTTTTAGACAGTGTTACCTTCATTACCGGGATTCAAAGTTTTTTCCATTTGCTCCCCCTTTACACTCTGTGGCGATTTTTCGAGCAGCACTGGCAGTAGGGGCCCTCAGCACTCTCTCAGCAGGAGCTGATTTCCTAAGTTCACTACACTTCAGATAGCAGAACAATTGTTCACCTGAATGGATCACTTTACCATCATGCTCTATACAGACAGGGTAGAGATTGCTGAGGTAAGCACTTTGTCCTCCAAATATAAGGCTTGTCTCAGTCTCTCCGATTTCAGCTTGAGGCTCATTTACAGAATCATTATTTGGATCACTCATACTATCATCATCACTTGATTGGTCCCTGACTCTGTGTGTTCCAGGCCTTTTAGATTTACTTGACTTGGTCTGGTTTCTGCGTAATGGGGTCATATTCCCATGATATTCACCAACACTCATTAAACTCAATCTCTTTTGTATGGGTAACTGTCCACCTGCTTGACTAGTAGATGGCTGTGGGGAGACGGGCAATGCTGGCGATTTTGGAGATTTCCTGTCTGTTCTAGATCCACCACCTATTTGCACTTAGTGTCCTCACATGGGATGGGGCTGCATATACATTCCGTGGGACAGGGCGTGTATAATCAGGTGGGAGATATTTGATCCTTATGTCCTCCATATTCCTGCCGTCATACTCCTTACCGTTGATGTTAATTCTTGTCCCACGAGTTTTCACTTCTGCCAGCTTATTATCTCTACAGTGCCTGGCAACATTACGTATGAAACCTTTAGTCTTTCTAACCTCAGGTTCGTCATCGGGGTTCACAAACTGTTTTATAGCCGTTTACACCCCATAGATTACTTTTAGATCTGAGGCATGCATCTCTCCTCCAAGTAGTACTGAATCCAACTAGCAGTGGTGTATTGCCATCATCCATTGTGACATTTAGTCATTTGATCATTTTAACTTCAGTTGGATCTGCCTTAACACCCATATGTCTCAAGAGTGACATCGCTTGGTCAATAGGATCTTTATCATCTTCGACCAGCCTGGTCACAATTATGTTGAATTGTTTGGGTGACATGTAACTGGCAGATTCCCTCTTTGTAATGTCAATATTGACTGTGTTCATCTGCCTCACTACATCTGTCACACGTTTCCCCTCTCTATTTGCTTCTTCAGCAATTACGCTGATTTTGTATAATTCTGATCTTGTCTCAGCATGGGCTTTCTTATTCTTCTCGTCGATTTTCTCAATTTTTCTACTCAGGTTAGCATTTGTCTCCTCCACAGAGGATCTCAAACTGGCAAATTCTTTTTGAGAATCTCTATTAGTGCTTGATATCAAGGACATTACTTTAGAGAAGCCATCATACATATCCTCTGACGAGATTATAAAACCCGATTTACCTTTCCGAGAGTATTTTTTGGTCTGAGCTGGGGTGTCTTCACCTTCTGATGACCAATCAGAGTCCTCATAGATGCCATCACCATCAATATCCTCAGGTTCCATATTGGTATTTACCATAGGTTGACTTCCCATGTAGCTGACGTCGGCCTCTGTTACTCGTTTTTTCGATTTGCGTCGGTGTACGGGTAAAGCGTGACACAGTGACCGGTGTCCCGACAGCTGGGCCTCAGGTGACTTCTCTCCACTCGAGACTCTACCTCTTTTAATTGACTGCGGTATGGGTGCTGCTTTAATCAGATATTTTCTAGGCCCCCCTCTTCCTCTCTTTGGCGGTATGCTCCCATTTAGATAGTCATTTATGAGATTACCTGACGTATGCCGATTTCTCATTTTCTGTTTGTTGTCACTGTGTCTGTCTGTCATGGCGCCACCTGTCACATGACTTTTCAAATCAAATCCGCCGATTGACGTTGGATAAACTTCCAAGATCCACAAAGTTCTGGCAGGATCGGCTCAATTGACACCATACGTCGCACCTCTGAGTCCTTATGTAGATTACTGCCACTTTTTGGGTATATTAATAGTACATAAATAGTAGAATTCCATGGTAAAGACAGGAGCTCCGTTTGGTGACTACTCACACATCATGTGACCTAAATATCTCATTAGGTAGAGAGCTGCTTGAAGATGCCATGGAATGACTGGGAATTTTACGTAAATGTAAATAGACACTTTAAGAGTTCAAAAATATGCATTTTCTAAATATTTACAATGTTTTTTAACTCAATGTCACAAAACGACCATTTTAAGAGTGTCTGTTATGCATCGGTTACACATGGGGCCATATGAAGTACAGCAGAAATAAAACCATAGTGTTGTAGATTTTAATACAATAGTAGAGAATAGTCCTGTGAGACATGGCGCGGCGACTTGTAATCTTGTTTCTAGTTTCAGTTGGTGAGACAGATAGGGCATACTATCATCTGGGCTTTTGGTAGTATATAGCACAAATTCAACCTGAACTACCCACTGCAGCTAAGTACTAATAGTCTGTAGACTGTCCATTCTGCATGCACCTCACTCAGCTCCCACAGGGACCTGTCTTATTCAATGTTCAATGCCATAGTCAACAGGTGTGTCATTATGAGTGTACACTGTCTCAGATTGCCAGGAGCCTGCTCTGCCTGCCCACCCCCCCCCCCCACACACACACACACACACCCAACTGCCAATCACTTGTAATAGTCTGTACCTCGTCACGGGCCAGTGGTCAGCAAACTGGCCAGATCACTCCACCTCTCTATAGAGGGGGAGCACAGTGTAAGTACCTCGGTGTACATACATGTTTTCAGTGTTCCACAAAATCGTTTATATAATGAAAGGAGTAATCAAATTAATCTTTCATCACCAATAGTTGATACATATTCTGAGATAGCATTATTTCAATGTAAACTAAAAATTTTACACAGAAAAGAATGTAGCAGTTCCACAAGGTGGCCTTACACTTCAACCTCCTCTGATTTACAAAAATGCACATATGGCAACACACACTTTAGCACTGATTTCTCCATAGAGATCTTTGACAGTGAATACTTTGTTCAAATACAGAAAATATGATCCAATTGTACCATAACCCACTGAGATAAAACCTGTACTACATATATATAGTACTTTCAAAATGAACAATTCTAAAACAAAGGCTACAGGGATGCATTTCTGAATCTTAAAATGCTCTAATGCTAATCTGCCATAGGGCTCCAAATGATGAAATGTCTTATCTGCGAATAAAATCAAAAGTATGAGATATATTCTGAAAATTCTTTCACTGATAAGTAAAGTACACACACTGTTGTTATTACATTACAATAGTGAGCAGGAATAGTCCATAGCAGGGGAGCCACAAACAAAAATAGATTGCAAGGCCTCCCTATCCCTTACACCGTGGCGACTGTGAACCATACACTAGTCTACTCATCTCACGAGTAGTACTCACTAGTCGCCGCGCTAATTAATATGTGGGAGGCCCTAGCTTCAGTAATAATCATCCTATAAAAAATTCTAAGGTTACCTACCCCCCTCCTATATTGATGCCAAGGAATCCAATGGTGCTATTTTTTATATTCCTAATGGTTGCTTAGCACCAGGCCCTTTTATTAGAAAATATTCCAATTTTAGGGGCAATGGTGAAAAACTATCATTTAGTATGGTATTTTCACGATAATGATTTCTGAAGAAAGAATCATAGTTATATCATGAAATTTCTTGTGCATGTTCATGAAGACCTATATTTTCCATTGCAACTGAGAAATTATTAGAAATGAAAGATATTTTTTATGAGTTTTTCACTTTTATTTGTTGCAAACTCATGAGCTTCAACCCCTGGTAAATTTTTAAGGTTGAGGATCGAATTTGTTTTGTGGTTTCTGACTTTTTCTTATATATCTCAGCACAAGATTTTAGGTATCCAACCCTCAAATTTAGAACGTGATGGCCGAATTATGCTGAACCTGCTTATGTTCATGACAAAAAGAAATCATGAAAAAACATTAGGGCCTACCTAATGGGTCTGAAAAAATCCACCCTCTGGACAGGAAACCGACATAATTTTATAAGGATGGCTAAATTACAGTGAGACATGGGCCAAATATCTCAAAGTGGATTATGATGTATGTGTCAGCTTATGCCTCTTTAATGAACTTGTTTGTGTGAACCTCATACCACAAGTAGCACATTTATAAGGTTTTTCTCCCGTGTGTGTCCTCATATGTGTGTTTAAACTAGCTTGCTGTGAGAAGGCTTTATTACACTCTGAACATTTATATGGTTTTTCTCCTGTGTGGACCCTCATGTGTAAGTCCAAGAACTGTTTCCGAGCAAACCGTTTACCACATGTAATAGAAATATGAGGCATATCTCCTGTGTGGATCACCATATGCTCATTAAGGCTTTGGGTAAGGGCGAAACACTTACCACACACTGAACATTGATGTGCTTTCTCTCCTGTATGAGTCACCATATGTTTCCTCAGGTGAGCTCTGCTTTATATATGACATTTTTATCTTTCTCCCAGGTCAACAAGAGGTCACAGCCTTCACTGAATAAATTAACAATTTCCATCCCACGATCAAATTCATGGTAGAAAGCAGCCCAAATGAAATTCACTTCCTAGACACCACGGTGTATAGGGGCCCCAACTACAAGATCTGCACAAGATTATACACCAAACCAACAAATGCCCACATGTACCTTCAATGAAACTCATACCTCTCCTTTGCTCTGAAGAAATCAACCCCCTTCTCTCAACTGACAAGATTGAAAACCACAGACACAGACCCAGCAGACTTTGCACGAGACAGTGCCCAGCTACTCAGCAGATTCAAGGATCATGACTACTCTAATAAAATACTCAGAGTGGCACAGGCCAAGGCTCAGACTTTGGACAGATCACAACTGCTAACTCCAAAACCCCAAAAAGAAAGATAGCACACTATATATAACGGAATATAATCCAAAGCACACTATCATTCCAAAATTGTTGAAAGAAACACCCAGTCCTGGAAGCAGACACAAATAAAATACCCACCCAGGGTAAACATGACATACAGAAAGTCGAGAAATCTGAAGAATTCTCTAGTCCATACATCATTCCCACCAAAGAAAAAAACTGCAGGATCATCATCCTGTGGACATCACCGACACTGTGGAAAAATCACATCTACCAACATCACCAGTACTACCAATGGCAAAATATACAAGATTGTAGGATCCAACACTTGCACCACCAATAATGTGGTATATGTCCAGCAGAGTAGTCTGCGGCACATGCCACAAGGATTTTGAATGTACAACCAATGCCCGCAGGCATTCAAAGAGGAAACATCCAGGGGAAATCTTTACTTGTTTTGTGGATTACTTGAAGCCAGGAAAAGAACTACTTCCACCCAATATTCCATACAATCACTGCATTCATGACATCAAAAATTCAATGATTAATGACCACATTCGGTTAACACAGAACAATCATTGGACCGGGAAATTCAATCACTATTGGACTCTATCCTTGAGCCAGAGCAACCCCATCCAACTACCAGCTACAACTACACTGCACCAGAAACAACATCATCTCCTGAAGATAAGATCCCCAATGATGATTTAAAGCCTGAAAAAACTAGTACCATTGACTATGATTCTTGTATAATTTATTAAATAGGGAATATGATGCTAAAAGCACACATACACTAGATGAACCACCTACAACACCTCGAGTCCCAGACACAAGAAGTGCGGAATTATGACAGTGACTATTTAAACCATTCATGGGTAGCAATACCCTGGCCACATGAAGAATACCCCCCTGTATATTTTGAGAAATTCACTCATGACACAAGCTTGGACAATTTCCTACCAAAACAGCCCTCAAATAATAGACATTGGCACGCATCCCCTACCAGGGCCTACCTGAAATACCAAGAGAAGCTACAAAAATACATCTAAAGATATTGAACTGTGATTGACATAACTTAATATCTGTGGTGATAAATGTTAAGAGAGACACAAGTGTTTGTTGGAGAACAAATTTATTTCTAGACCCACACTTTCATATAAAAAAAAATTTAATACCGGTATGGTGATGTTGTACAGTACTCAGCTGGATTATATTTACATTTTTATGGTTATTTGGACCAATCATAGGCCAGGTTATATTCACTGATTTTGAAACGACTCATGGTTGCTATGTTGACACTGAAACAACTCATTTTGAACATACTCATCCATCTTATGCAATAAAAGGCATTCCCTGAAGAAAGCTAGAAATAGCCGAAAGATGTAGGAATCTTGAACCTTTAACTGTGGTCCTTTTGATCTTATTCTATGAACGACTTCTGGATTATAGGGAATATTTCTATTTATAGAGTATTTTGAACATAGAATTTTTGTGTAAATTTTCCGAGGCGTTGACTAACTCAAAAAGGAAATTATACATATACACAGGTCCTGTGTTATGTACATTTAACCATTCATTTTACACACAAATTATCTCCTCAATAAAAGGAACAAGATTTCAAATCGGAAGGAATTGTGTGAAATATTGTTAACTTAATAATTCCACTTTGTGTTGTGTACCGTTGACTAATTATGAAATCTTTCTGAAGCATTGACTAACACAGAAAAAGTATAAACATCTACAAAGCTCCCATGTTATGTATGCTAACAATTTGTTTTACATATAACATTCCTCCATAATGAAGGAAATAATATATGAAATTAAAGGATTTTGTTGTATATTGATTAGTAACAAATAATATTGTTTAAGGTGTACTGTTGACTAACTGTGTAATGTTTCTGAGACGTTGACTAATGCAGAAATAAGAAAGAATATACATATTCAAATGACTCCCCATCTTGATATATTTTACACAATGTTTCATATTCGATATCTCTCTGTTCAAAGAGAATAGAATATTAATGTTCAGAATATACTGCTTTCCACTTTTTGAGTTCAAATCCCCCTGTTTGATGAGCAGCACTGTCTGTGTAAGTCAAACTTTCAATGGATTGGATATTTTAGTGCCAAGTTCCAAGTGCCAGTGTGTCCACTTTGGGATTTCATCAGTGCTGACTTAACAGAGGTGCATAACAAACCACTGAATTGCTGATATTGTAGATAGATTATCATGGATCGTAGGGAAAAAGGGTATCAAAACAAAAATACTGTACATTATACATAATCTATTTAACATATATGTGCAGTTAATGTTTTAATGTAGTATAAAAGTGATCTAAATGTTCTTTGGGCAAAATATAACACTCTGTTATACAGGTATGTTTGGAACTACCAGTGGGATGCTAACATTTTTCAATCTAGAATGGTATTGGCAAAAATTTTAAGTCAGACACCCCCCCCCCCCCCACAAATGGTAAATTCTTTTCTCAGTGGATTTGCATAGATCTCAAAAATCGTCTTTCTAAGCATCAAAAACGCGGATTTCCGCATTTCCGCGGAGATTTCACACCCCTCATATGTGCATATGAGGGGGGAAAAGGTAAGAGCAGGAGTGTTTCTAAAATGTAATATTATGTGCTGCAAACAGAAATGAATGTGGTGACTAACGTATTCACATAATAACAGTTCTACTGCAAGCATCACATCCTCCAAACACTGACAAGTATGTAATGCAGCCACAGGACCAAGTGTAATATAATAGGCCTCACATTGATTCTACTAAATGTAGCAACCCAGCTATGCAACCAATGCTCAAATAACATCAAGCCAAGAATGACCATGTGTAGGGAATTATGTCTCTGAATGGAACTGTGCTCTACGCTTTCCCAGCAGAACCCCCATCATGTTCTCCCCGTCGTACTCATCAGCATCTAGACTTCTGTCACTGTAATTACATTCACTTGACCAAAAGGGGTCGGGGCCTGCCTCCACAAGGAAAACACTTCCCGTCTTATGCAGCAAGTGTTTCAATGTCTTTTTTTGTCTGAACTTTTTAGACAGTGTTACCTTCATTACCGGGATTCAAAGTTTTTTTCCATTTGCTCCCCCTTTACACTCTGTGGTGATTTTTCGAGCAGCACTGGCAGTAGGGACCCTCAGCACTCTCTCAGCAGGAGCTGATTTCCTAAGTTCACTACACTTCAGATAGCAGAACAACTGTTCACCTGAATGGACCACTTTACCATCATGCTCTATACAGACAGGGTAGAGATTGCTGAGGTAAGCACTTTGTCCTCCAAATATAAGGCTTGTCTCAGTCTCTCCGATTTCAGCTTGAGGCTCATTTACAGAATCATTATTTGGATCACTCATACTATCATCATCACTTGATTGGTCCCTGACTCTGTGTGTTCCAGGCCTTTTAGATTTACTTGACTTGGTCTGGTTTCTGCGTAATGGGGTCATATTCCCATGATATTCGCCAACACTCATTAAACTCAATCTCTTGTATGGGTAACTGTCCACCTGCTTGACTAGTAGATGGCTGTGGGGAGATGGGCAATGCTGGCGATTTTGGAGATTTCCTGCCTGTTCTAGATCCACCACCTATTTGCACTTAGTGTCCTCACATGGGATGGGGCTGCATATACATTCCGTGGGACAGGGCGTGTATAATCAGGTAGGAGATATTTGATCGGTATGTCCTCCATATTCCTGCCGTCATACTCCTTACCGTTGATGTTAATTCTTGTCCCACGAGTTTTCACTTCTGCCAGCTTATTATCTCTACAGTGCCTGGCAACATTACGTATGAAACCTTTAGTCTTTCTAACCTCAGGTTTGTCATCGGGGTTCACAAACTGTTTTATAGCCGTTTACACCCCGTAGATTACTTTTAGATCTGAGGCATGCATCTCTCCTCCAAGTAGTACTGAATCCAACTAGCAGTGGTGTATTGCCATCATCCATTGTGACATTTAGTCATTTGATCATTTTAACTTCAGTTGGATCTGCCTTAACACCCATATGTCTCAAGAGTGACATCGCTTGGTCAATAGGATCTTTATCATCTTCGACCAGCCTGGTCACAATTATGTTGAATTGTTTGGGTGACATGTAACTGGCAGATTCCCTCTTTGTAATGTCAATATTGACTCCGTTCATCTGCCTCACTACATCTGTCACACGTTTCCCCTCTCTATTTGCTTCTTCAGCAATTACGCGGATTTTGTATAATTCTGATCTTGTCTCAGCATGGGCTTTCTTATTCTTCTCGTCGATTTTCTCAATTTTTCTACTCAGGTTAGCATTTGTCTGCTCCACATAGGATCTCAAACTGGCAAATTCTTTTTGAGAATCTCTATTAGTGCTTGATATCAAGGACATTACTTTAGAGAAGCCATCATACATATCCTCGGACGTGATTTTAAAACCCGATTTACCTTTCCGAGAGTATTTTTTGGTCTGAGCTGGGGTGTCTTCAGCTTCTGATGACCAATCAGAGTCCTCATTGATGCCATCACCATCAATATCCTCAGATTCCATATTGGTATTTACCATAGGTTGACTTCCCATGTAGCTGACGTCGGCCTCTGTTACTCGTTTTTTCGATTTGCATCGGTGTACGGGTAAAGCGTGACACAGTGACCGGTGTCCCAACAGCTGGGCCTCAGGTGACTTCTCTCCACTCGAGACTCTACCTCTTTTAATCGACTGCGGTATGGGTGCTGCTTTAATCAGATATTTTCTAGGCCCCCCTCTTCCTCTCTTTGGCGGTATGCTCCCATCTAGATAGTCATTTATGAGATTACCTGACGTATGCCGATTTCTCATTTTCTGTTTGTTGTTGTTGTCACTGTGTCTGTCTGTCATGGCGCCGCATGTCACATGACTTTTCAAATCAAATCCGCCGATTGACGTTGGATAAACTTCTAAGATCCACAAAGTTCTGGCAGGATCGGCTCAATTGACACCATACGTCGCACCTCTGAGTCATTATGTAGATTACTGCCACTTTTTGGGTATATTAATAGTACATAAATAGTAGAATTCCATGGTAAAGGCAGGAAAACGACCACAAAAAGACCATGTTAAGAGTGTCTGTTATGCATCCGTTACACATGGGGCCATATGAAGTACAGCAGAAATAAAACCAGAGTGTTGTAAATTTTAATACAATAGTAGAGAATAGTCCTGTGAGACATGGCGCGGCGACTTGTAATCTTGTGTCTAGTTTCAGTTGGAGAGACAGATAGGGCATACTATCATCCGGGCTTTTGGTAATATATAGCACAAATTCAACCTGAACTACCCATTGCAGCTAAGTACTAATAGTCTGTAGACTGTCCATTCTGCATGCACCTCACTCAGCTGCCACAGGGACCCGTCTTATTCAATGTTCAATGCCATAGTCAACAGGTGTGTCATTATGAGTGTACACTGTCTCAGATTGCCAGGAGCCTGCTCTGCCTGCCCACCCCCCACCCCCACACACACACACCCAACTGCCAATCACTTGTAATAGTCTGTACCTCGTCACGGGCCAGTGGTCAGCAAACCGGCCAGATCACTCCACCTCTCTATAGAGGGGGAGCACAGTGTAAGGACCTCGGTGTACATACATGTTTTCAGTGTTCCACAAAATCGTTTATATAATAAAAGGAGTAATCAAATTAATCTTTCATCACCAATAGTAGATACATATTCTGAGATGGCATTATTTCAATGTAAACTAAAACACAGAAAAGAATGTAGCAGTTCCACAAGGTGGCCTTACACTTCAACCTCCTCTGATTTACAAAAATGCACATATGGCAACACACACTTTAGCACTGATTTCTCCATAGAGATCTTTGACAGTGAATACTTTGTTCAAAAACAGAAAATATGATCCAATTGTACTATAACCCACTGAGATAAAACCTGTACTACATATATATAGTAGTTTCAAAACGAACAGTTCTAAAACAAAGGCTACAGGGATGCATTTCTGAATCTTAAAATGCTCTAATGCTAATCTGCCATAGGGCTCCAAATGATGAAATGTCTTATCTGCGAATAAAATCAAAAGTATGAGATATATTCTGAAAATTCCTTCACTGATAAGTAAAGTACACACACTGTTGTTATTACATTACAATAGTGAGCAGGAATAGTCCATAGCAGAGGAGCCACAAATAAAAATAGATTGCAAGGCCTCCCTATCCCTTACACCGTGGCAACTGTGAACCATACACTAGTCTACTCATCTCACGAGTAGTACTCACTAGTCGCCGCGCTAATTAATACGTGGGAGGCCCTAGCTTCAGTAATAATCATCCTATGAAAATTCTAAGGTTACCTACCCCCCTCCTATATTGATGCCAAGGAATCCAATGGTGATATTTTTTATATTCCTAATGGTTGCTTAGCACCAGGCCCTTTTATTAGAAAATATTCGAATTTTAGGGGAAATGGTGAAAAACTATCATTTAGTATGGTATTTTCACGATAATGATTTCTGAAGAAAGAATCATAGTTATATCATGAAATTTCTTGTGCATGTTCATGAAGACCTATATTTTCCATTGCAACTGAGAAATTATTAGAAAAGAAAGATATCTTTTTATGAGTTTTTCACTTTTATTTGTTGCAAACTCATGAGCTTCAACCCCTGGTAAATTTTTAAGTTGAGGATCGAATTTGTTTTGTGGTTATTGATTTTTTCTTATATATCTCAGCACAAGATTTTAGGTATCCAACCCTCAAATTTAGAACGTGATGGCCGAATCATGCTGAACCTGCTTATGTTCATGACAAAAAGTATTGGTGAAAAAACACTAGGGCCTACCTAATGGGTCTGAAAAGATCCACCCTCTGGACAGGAAACCGACATAATTTTATAAGGATGGCTAAATTACAGTGAGACATGGGCCAAATATCTCAAAGTGGATTATGATGTATGTGTCAGCTTATGCCTCTTTAATGAACTTGTTTGTGTGAACCTCATACCACAAGTAGCACATTTATAAGGTTTTTCTCCCGTGTGTGTCCTCATATGTGTGTTTAAACTAGCTTGCTGTGAGAAGGCTTTATTACACTCTGAACATTTATATGGTTTTTCTCCTGTGTGGACCCTCGTGTGTAAGTCCAAGAACTGTTTCCGAGCAAACCGTTTACCACATGTAATACAAATATGAGGCATATCTCCTGTGTGGATCACCATATGCTCATTAAGGCTTTGGGTAAGGGCGAAACACTTACCACACACTGAACATTGATGTGCTTTCTCTCCTGTATGAGTCACCATATGTTTCCTCAGGTGAGCTACATCCCTAAAACATTTATCACATTTTGAACATTTATGAGGTCTTTCATCGGTGTGTATCATCATGTGTATTTTAAGGTTGGATTTTTTTCTAAAGGTTTTGCCACACTCAGAACATAGATGGGGTTTATATTCTATGTAGACCTTGTCACCTGTTTGTGTGGATTCCTTATCATATCCAATAACTTCATAACTTTTCTGTTCTGAATGAAGCATCATATGTGACTTTAAGGAACCTGCCTCAGTAAATCGTTTGCTGCATGTGGAACATTGATATGGTTTCTCTCCTGTGTGGGTCCTGATATGATTCTTTAATTTGGCTGGCTCCCTGAACCTTTTATCACACATAGAGCAAGGATAAGGTCTTTCGTCTGTGTGAATCATAATGTGTCTTTTTAAATCAGATGTAGTTTTAAAAACCTTATCACAGACAGAGCACTTATGAGTTGGAGCTTTAATTTCTGAGTGAACTGCTTTCTCCTTCTTCTTTGTTTGTCTTGGTTTAGTAAAGTGTGATTTCTTCTGCATCTTTCTACTCTTGGGTTCTGTAATGTGAGCTTTCTCCCGTCTCTTGGTGCCCAAGGGTTCTGGCATATGGCCTATCCTCTCTTTCCTGGTTGCCTTGGGTTTTGTGATTTGAGCTTGCTCCCGTTCCTTGGTTTCCGTGGGATCTGGTTCTGGAAAGTGGGCTTCCTCCTCTACTGTGGTTCCATTGGGTTCTGGAAAGACATCTTCCTCTGTGAAGTCGTCTTCCACAAATTCATTCCCAGAGCCAGAATGTCCAACAGAGGTTATTCTTTCCCTTTCAGACACAGTGGATGATGCTATAACACAGTCACCTCGTATATGGACTGCCATATGGTTCATTAAGTCTGAAGACTGGGGGAAGCCCTCCACACATGCAGCACAGTCAAAGTAGTTCTGACCAATGTGATTCACTGTGTGTTCTTTTAAACTGACATTGTCTTGAAACTCTTGTCCACAATAGGAACACTTTTTAGGCTCTTGTATTAAACGTCTGATTGTGCAATAGGTTAGCCTCGTTTGATCATTGTCATTAGAATCTTTTCGCATAGGGGCAGGCATCTGTTTCCTCTCTTGAATTCCCTCGATATTCTGGACTGCCTCTTCGAGGTCAGTGATATTAGATGCATGGCCCCGGGGAGATTGCTTTGACCTACTCATCGTGGCAGTGCCTTTCTTTTCCATGACCTTATCAAGAATCTCATCCAGTCTCAAATCCATCCCCATGAGCGAGAGCCTCAATTTATTATCCTTCATATTAGTGAACACCATACATCTGATCATCTTATCCTCTGACCAGTCCCTGAAGTCACATTTGCATGAGAATTTCCTCAGGCGGGTCACATAATCTACCATCGTCTCCTTTGACCTGATCTTTTGCTTCATCAGTTCATAAAGAGAGACATCGTTGCATTGATTGGGAAAGGCCTCGGTGGCCCCTTTTGCTTTCATTCTAAGACTAGGCTTATCACCATCTAAATAAGAACGTTCCATGTTCAGCTGTAAACTTTTAGTAGCCATTGTGATTCAGTGCATAATATGTGTATATGTCAACGGGCTCCTCTGAGCGCACACTGTCCGCCCACGACATGGATATACAGTAGTCATTTTTATTCTGAAATACAGTTGTACCTGCTGCAAACCAATGTATCAGGAGTACATCCGCCTGTAGGTACAGCTGGTTCTACTGCCTACTTAAAGAGGTCTGACAGTGCAGTTTATAACGTTCTCAAATCTCGATCTTATAGTTATGATAACCTCTACCAATCGATTCCTTGTGCTTGGAGAAGCTCAGGTTGATGTTAGGCCTACCCAGTTTTCATCTCGATGCACCTAGCACTATTACCTCCACCTGCGAAAAGGAAAGAAACCAGGACATGAGTCAGAATAGAGGTGTATACTACTTTTTGCGCGAACATAACCATGCAGGAACCTAAACATTAACTCATACCCGGGCTCATACCCTACAAACAGAATATAATTTATATTGACACTATACAGATCTCTGTGGGTAACTACACCCAAAAACATGTCAAACTGATCTCACCCTGCACTTTGCTGGCGACCTGCTGCAACTCCTACACTTGTACGATGGGACAGATTTGTGTCAGTCTAACCCTGCACTAGTATGATAGTGAGCACACACAGGGGGCACTGCATGGGGAACTTGAGGTATTTTGTTTGACACAGTGCATCATTCCATATGCGTATCCGATTTTTGGGGGGAGGGGGTCAGTGGGGCCCTATGTCGGCAAATTTTTGTGTGCCACCGGTGAAGTTAATAGTTATATGGATCATAGTGGGTGGTTTTGATGGTGTATGTTCAGTCCTCTGGATAGTGTGGGTGGCTGGATATAGTGTTACGGAGTAAAGTGTCCAGACTGTGATGAAATCCATACTTCTTTAAGCCCCCCCCCCCTCAATATTTATTGAAAACTATCACTAATAGTTATAAACTGCATTATTTTTAGCATAACTTTTCTCTCTATTTACAGGGTGATGTAGAAGCTCTAAAGTGCTCATGGCATTCAAGTACAAGCGGCAGAGTCTGTATTCATTGTCCCTACTTGTAGGATGCCTTCAAGTCTATGGAATAATTCTTGTATGTACATGTAAACAATACTCACTATGTAAACAAGTTGAAATAAACCAATAATGAAATCCAAGTGTTCAGGTTTTATTGTGTTTAAGATTTCCTTTACCTGGTTAAAGCGGAGGCTGTGATTTAATATCACATGATATACAATTTAATCTGAAGGATATATCGATCCATCTCAATTATTCTTAGTCTTACATGACAGAAATACAGACAGAAAAACATCCGTTTTTGCCAATTTGCTGATGGAAAATCCTAGCCTGGAACATTTTAGGTATACCACAGATGTGTCAAATGGAACAGCACGAAAGTAGGTCGAGAGCCCCCACCCCACGGAAACTGCGCCCGTGGGCCCCACAGTTCGAGACTCTACGATCCGAGACTCTACGATCTACACGAAAGCCTCAGTCAAACTCAAAGGCTGGTTTGTTGTTGGTGTGGGGCGCCGACAAAATCTACCCGGTCTACGAACAACAAGCTCGCAACGCGTCTTTAGATATCCAGCCGTTTATAACATTAATAATAATAAAATGAATTCAAAATAACTGTTTTTGAAATTTAAGGAAAGAATACTTCTACGGCGTAGGGACAGTATCATCAGGGTTGTTGTTTTTTCAAATTCTATAAGAGCTTGGAGTATGTTATCATGGTTTTAACCCCATCTCTAGATTTCTATTTTTTAGAACTATAATTGGGCCCCAGTCGGCAAAGTTCGTAGACCGGGTAGAAACGTAGTGGGTCCTTGGTGCGCACCGGAAGTCTCACTCGCTGTCCGGCAAAAACCAGGAAAACAGGATTTCTGACACATTTTCCCAGGAAATTAACATAGATCTAATTCAGAATAGAACTCTTGAGAAAACAAAACTACCGTAATCTCCCGCATAGAAGACGTGCTGCGCGTATAAGATGCACCCCAAACTTAGCACATGCATTTTCGCGTATAAGACGCACATTTTAAGGCTGAAATTTGTAAGATTAGTACATTTCTATAGTAAAATTACCCCTCGTATAAGACGCACACCCAACTTAAAAAAATCCTATAAGACTCCCCAGCATTTTGTTTGGCGTAGAGGACGCGTCTTATACGCGGGAGTTTACGGTAGGAATTCCTGGTAAACCTAGCTTAGAAATCTAATCTCTCATCTCTGTACCGCCGTCGGCCACATAGGCCGAAATACCTGCCTGCTTACAGCCAGGATTCAACATGTATACAAGTCTCTAGACTATAGTGGCACAAACACATGGCTATTCTGAACTAAGTGTCACTTCCTGCAAATTGTCCCTCCTATTTCACAAACATGTACTCTTCCTGTACAGCAACTTAAAGTTGTCGATTTTAAGAAAAGCCCATGTCAAATGTCACTAAATTTATATTTTCCTCTGTCCTTGTCACTAGGCTCCATGTCACATGTCGATTTTAAGAAAAGTCCATGTCCCCTGTCACTATCTTTTTTTACCCATGACATGTCCTTGTCCCTTGAAGCTCCATGTCCTTTGTCGATTTTAAGAAAAGGCCATGTCACACTGTCGATTTTAGGGGTCTAGACCCATATGAAAGGCCATGCTGTTTACTGAGGAAAGCAGTTTTAGAAACGACCTGGATTATAAATTGCTGTGTGTATTTCAAGTGCTTTCAGCTTTGTGCATTGAATGATTGAGAACATTTGGATATGCATTGAGGGAAGCCGGAAGTGTTGGTGGAAGCATTTGACCTGGCAGTAAGTACTTCTGTGAGATCTGGACACTCAACCAATCTGGCAGAGTAGATAGACTACCAACAGACACCTTTGGTCTCTGAGGTTCCCTCAGAGTGTCTACGGAGCATGGCCACAGAGATGAGAGTTAAGACAAAGACCGACGGATGAATATTGGGGTTAGTAAGACGGAGCTCTCCCGCTGCCCGCCATAGGTTTAACGCTGTGACGGGAGTCTCGGCGCTGCGTATGCTGCACAGGTCGCCAGTGTGCAGCCAGGGTGTAGAATCATGGGCTCCCAAAGAGCGCAATGTTAAACAACACATTTTGAAAAGTTATTTAAAAATACTATTCCTTGGAATATTGAGATAATTCGACCACTAGGTGAAAGGGAAGGACTCAAAGATGTTTATTCTTAGGTTTAGATATTATTTATGTGAACTGTCTTGTCGGTAGGCCGAGCCCCCTGCCGACTCTACTTCCTACGGGAGCGGCAGAGCGCAGATGCCTTTGTTGTAGTCTAAAATTCGGTACCAATGATTTTTAACACACTTCCCCTTTATGCATGGCTTCCAAATTTCATCCATACAACTATGGCACACTTTACTTGCTACTTCTGCTTGGATGGAAAGATGTGAGCTTTAATTCAGTTTTAAATCATCTTTTTATATCTCCTGGCTGGAGCAAAGGCCCTGCTCTGGCACTGTGCCAAGATCAAGGTTGCTGCCTAAAATTTCTAAATTTTACTAAAATATGAATAACAAAGACTATAAAACTAAAGATTAATTACTGCATTGGCAAAATCACATGTTTAATTAAGTATGTGAGAAGTTTCAAGTAGGAGAGTGAGGGGAAAGTTTATTTTCACATGAGTTTTTTGTTGTCTATGAGCCCATCCAACTTTGCTGTCAGCCGTTAGCGGGAGCGATAGGCTGTCATCGTCTGGCCTATCTTGTCGGGGGAACCTTGGATAGCCCACGCAACTTGTCAATTTTGGGCATTTTCTACCGAAACACATGAAAACAACCCATGTTCACCCTATAAAAAATAATTATTTGTATTCCTTCCACAACTTCCATATCAAAGTATATGACAGAAAATGACCAAAATATAAATCGTATGTACTTAGATTTTTATTTATTGGCTCAATTTAACCACACTGACAGTGGAAAGTGAAGTCACAAATCTGAGCACTCTGTGCTTCGTGAGAGCGGGGAGGTATACAAGCAAGGGAGAGCTTGCTCCCGAGCAGCGCGAAATATGTGACGCGCACCGCAGCGCCCCCACCGGCCGGGAGAGCAAGCGCTGTGTTCCCGTGGCCAGCAGGCAAAACTGATTCTCGGCTCCTTCATATTCCCTTTTTACACATATTTTCTTTTCTTTGCCCCCCATATTGTTCAGCAATTAGCACAGTAGACTGGCATATATCACAGGTGTAACTACATCTTTATTTTATTAGTGTACACTTTAACTGAATGTCAGGAGAGAGCGTATAAAGCCTGTCGGGAGGGTATAAGTCTGGTTTCCGGCAGTTACGCAGTACCAGCAATGTGCCGTTTCCTCTCAGAACAAAAAACACAATTTTGAAAATACTTCCTCGCACATATCACCTCACAGATAACTTAATACTTGACCGATCTCAAAATTTTTGCCACCATTAGAATTGTATTGTTCCATAGATACGTTTAAGTGCCTTTATTTCTACCCTACGCTGAGTCTTCTGGTCGGGAATTGCATTTGAAATCGCCGATCGAGTGCGCGGACGAGACAAACGCATTTGTCACGCATGGCGCAGTGTGATTTGAACTAGCTAATCAGGAACAATAAAACAGGCCTATCAACATTTACAGAGGGGTATTTTTGCTTATATTGCATCAGGATCTAGTCAAACATATGCACAAGGGGTGGCATCTATCATTTCAATTCCATCTCTAACTTGTTGATAGAGAATTCATCCAAAACTGACATCGAAGAGCTCTTGTAGCAGAGTTTTGCCTGCTGGCCACTGGAACGCAGCGCTTGCTCTCCCGGCCGGTGGGAGCGCTACTGTGCTCATCACATGAGAAAATCTACACTGGCTAAGCACTCAGGGAGCAGAGAAAGCGCAGGTGGAGACAGCGATCCCGTGAGGATATACTTCTACGGTGAGAGGAAAGGCCTAGCAAAGAGGGGTCAAATTGTCCAAAGTGTCCTTCGTTTCGGGAATGCTGATCGCTGCACATCTCATTTTTCTTTTAAATGATCTTCATACTGATTTAGTTCATGCCAATAGCTATCTACACATACCAGAATTATTTTTTACTTCCAAAGATTTCCATTTCAAAATTGCCGATCAAGTTGCAATGTTTAACATTGCGCTCTATGGGAGCCCTCGCGTTTACACCCTGGAGCAAGCTGGCCCCTCTCCTATGATTAACGCGGTTCAGGGGCTCAATCTCTCGTTACACAATACAGCGGAGTGGGATCTCTTATACTAGATTATGCCTCTTTGGTTAAGATTTCTAAGCTAGGTAAATGGGTCTAGACCCCTAAATTCGACAGGGTGACATGGCCATTTCTTAAAATCGACATGTGACATGGAGCTTAGTGACAAGGACATGGAGAATGAAAAATTTAGTGACATGACTGAGACATGACCTTTCCTTAAAATCGACATGTGACATGGAGCTTAGTGACAGAGACATGGGGAAATAGAAATTTAGTGACATGTGACATGGCCTTTTCTTAAAATCGACATGTGACATGGGGACCCCCCCATCTAGACCCCCAGAAACGTAGTCACAGTCTGATACCCTAATCAGGCTAATGCCACCACTGTGAGTTGGGCGCCGATCCAACTAAGGAAACGTGGAAATTTTGAATCTCTCCTCGGGGAAATCCGACACGGGTTGGTTACTGCCTGATAAGGGATAGTGTGGCGTCTTCATCATATTTTCCATAAGTAGAATTAATCAATGTGAATCAACCCACCTTTAATCATGATGATACGATAACGCAAGTAGAATACGTGAAAGGGTGTGCTGTCTGACCCGCGTCTGTCCCTACTTAGACCGCTACCCCGTCCACGTCGCTCCGCATCCGTGGGAAGCTAGTCCCTACTGGCTTGTAAATGGTAAGAGTTATCTCCGGCTGAGCATGGAAACACTTGAACGTGCACTGCGCTATACCATAACTATGGCAACGGCGCCCTGCTGCACCGTTCCCGCGCTACACAGAAGCAGGCAGCATAGTACCATAAATTAGGCACTTACCTAATATTTCAAGACTTTATCCCATTAAACCTATCTAATGATCAATGGATGGATCTTGAGAAAAGAAGTGGATTTGCTTTTTAAATGAAGTCTCTATGTCAATTTTAAGTGGAATTATGACCGGCCAAAGGTACCAAATCAGACCCAGAATTCTGCCATAGTTAAGAGTTTAATTTGGATCTAATTTTGTGATCAAGCAAGATGAATCCAAGGTATACTAGATCACTAAAATGATTATTTTGGGCAATTTTCTTTTCACATAAGCAAGATATACCCTCAAGAATGTAAATAATGATACATTTTATCATAATCAAACAATGTAAAAAGCAAATTTTTGATGTCATCTTTTCCCTTGAACTGTGCGCTCTGACAGAACCACGGCAGAATATTGTCTTTGACTCAGGACGTTTGAATGATCATAACTTCCATTTAAATTGACATAATAACTTCATCTAAAAAGCAAAACTACTTATTTTTATCATAGCTATCAATTTCCCACCATATAAAATACATACAATAAGGTCTTAATTGATAGGTAAGTGCCCAACATTGGGGAGGTTGGAATAAGTGTCCAGAGATAATCTCGCCCAAAAAGTTTGCAGGGTCTGTCAAACATACTGCAGCCCCTTAGAAAAAGAAAAAGAAAACATTTTCTAGATCATTTTTAACCATAGAACAGGTGGGAACCATTTATTTTTAGGTGCTCAAGGATCTTCTCATAATAAAATGGTTCTAAACTTTTAGTTGAACTTTGATGGGGTCAAAGGCAAAATTCCCTGCATTCAACCTTGTACAAAAAATAATCATTTTAAAGGTCTAGCCAAGCCTGTTAAAATGAGCCATTGTTTGTAAAGATCCTCCAGTAAATAGCTTCAGAATAAGCTTGCAAAGATAGGAGAGTTTAACACTACCCAGTTTCAGCTTTATCACAGTTTCACACCTCTCCTGCAGCAGACTCACACAGTGGAGGTATTTCAGTGCCTACATAAATACTGTGCAGGTCGTAGGATATTTTTTTTGCGATTTCACGGAAATAGAAAGTCCGTGAAGTTATATCCTCGGTGAAAATTTAACTATAAGGGAGTGTTCATTTTTTAACAACAGGGGGGGGTTGGTGAGTTTGACGGGGGGGGGCGTAAAATTTTTTGACCCCTCCTGAGGGGGGGGCGAAAAATATTTTGACTGCTCTTGAGGGGGGGCGTAAAATTTTTAGACCCTTCTCGATGAGGCACGAATTGACGCGACTTGCCGTAAATACCCAAATTGATAAGTAGTGGGGACAATTTTTCAATATATTACTTGCAGAAGGAGAAAGTTTATACTGATAATTTTACAATGCATCAGAATGCACCATTTTTTTTCTAAAATTTCAAAATTTTTCAGGGGAATCATAATTCCAACAAGAGTGTATGCAGGGCTCTCAACACTCAAGCATCTGTAGTGAATCTCACACATCTGGCGTGATTCTCACACATTTGGGGGTTGTCTCACTCTCTCACTGCTTCTCACGCATTTTAGACTTTGTAATTTCAGTATAAACTTATATAGTGAACTTGAGCATCCATCCTCGGTTGATGTACCAAAATGCTCTAAAAATCAACAAATGAACCTCCATATTTCTCCAAATTTTCTTGGGGGCATACCCAAACCCCCTGGAACTGCATTTATTTCAATGCATCTCGGAAATCTAGAAAATTCCAAGCTTCAGGGAAAAGTCTCACTCTTTGGCTCCATTAGAACATGAGAGCTCTGTGGTATGTGTGACGCCTGTCACAGATGGCTCGTGCATACATGCATGCAAACTCCTCATCTTTTCACTTTTCTCCATTATTCTAAGGGAGTGGTCATTATTTATCAACAGGGGGGGTGGTGGGTTTTCGCGCGGACGCGCGGAAATTTTTTACGCCCCCCCTCGACGGCAGTCAAAATTTTTTGCGCCCCCCCCCGCGCCGGAGGCGCAGAGAGTTTACACGCCCCTCTTTGATCTATAGTAGCGCACATGCTTTTTTGCTAAAAAGAGGGTGAATTTTTTTAGCCCCCCCCCTCGGGAGGAGTCAAAATATTTTTAGCCCCCCCTCAGGAGGGGTCTGAAAATTTTACGCCCCCCCTCAAACCCACCCTCCCCCCCTGTTGATAAATAATGACCACTCCCTAAGATCTGTCAGGATCAATCTTTGTCCAGATCCCATGAGATATCATTTTACCATTTTATATATATGGTGGGCTCTTTGGATACAAGGGCATCAGCCACCCTCAAAAAGCACCAAAATGCACAAATTGATGTTTCAATATTTAAAATTTTCCTGGGCGAGATACCCCCAGAACCCCCTCCCATTTTAACCTATCAATGGCAAATCAAAGAAGAGTCTTTACTTTTAATGCCTAGATTTCTTTTCGCATTCGGAATTTGCATATGTCATGGTCAGATCACGTGCTCAGTGTTCTCTCTCTCCCTAGCCTTTCCTCCCATCTCCCCTTCCCCTAACCTTTCCCCAAATCTCTCCCCTCATCTGGAGTGGGCCTAGCAAGACATACCTGACCTGACCTGACCTGGATGGCCCGACCTGTACCCACCCAGACTGCCCCTGGACAGATCCACCTGGACAGACTCACCCAGACCGGACTGACCCGGACCAGACAGATCTACCTGGATTGCCCCCAAACTCACCCTGGATGGATCCACCCTGACAGACCCAGACTTAACCGACCTGGACTGGAAAGACCCGGACCAAATGGACTTGGACCAAATGGATCTGGACTGAACCTACCACAACAGACCCAGTCAAGACTTCAATGGGACCCAGACCAGACCGGACAGAATCAGATGGATCCAGACTGAACAGAACCACACCATACAGACCCATATGAGATGGAGTCGACCGGGATAAACCCGACCCATCCAGTCGGGTCATCCAGTCATACCTCAACAAAATGCACCATTTGACTTCTCGATATTCAAAATTTTCCTGGGGGACATCTCCATTATATACCCTTAGGCTCCCTGAGCCAAAAACAGTGTATTGATGATGCAGGGGTAGTAAAATCTTGGGGTCAGGTGGAATGTGTGCCCCCCTGCACCATCCAGTCATACATCACCAAATTGCACCATTTGACTTTTCAATATTCAAAATTTTCCTGAAGGACATAGCCCCAGACCCCCCTCTGATTCTTACTCTCTATCACACATTAATCACACTAACAATAAAAAAACATGCCCAAGAGTTTTAAACATTTTTCTTGGAAAGCAGTATGCAAATACTTAGAGTTGGCCTGGCCATTTGGTCAGAAACCCAAACCCCCAACCCATGTAAATGGTAAAGTTTTGGATTTGCCTGTTTGTATTGCTTTGGTTACCCCCCTCCCCCAAACAAAATTTCCAAAGGCTGTGCTAAAAGAGCCCATCTCCCATTCCCTATAGTTAAGAGTCATAAAGGCCCATGTGTGTCTGCAGCAAGTTGATTCAGACTTAAAAGATCCCTCAAATACGGTTTGCTTGCTTGCTTTAACCTAAGACCACAGAAATCAATCTTGTGATTCATCCAGATCCATGCAATGAGATCCCATTTTAACATTTTGTAGAATTTTAAACCGAGAGTATAGGGAAACCTCAAAAACCACCAGAATGCATAAATTTAGGCTCTAGATTTATAAAACTGTTTGACTGGGGTGGTGATGCCTCCAGACCACCCTATACTTAGCTTGTCCTGGCTGCTTTTTAAACAAAAGACATAAGGCTAAGTAGTGTGTGACTCGCACTGCAGCTACTGATGAAATTGGTCTTGAGAAGTGGAACCCCCTTTTCAATTTCTTGCATTCCAATAGAAAAATAATTAATTGATGATAATAACTCTGGGAAGTGATACTTTTACCTTATACTTCAGTGAAACAATACAATTGAGTGTGATATGTTGCTGTACAATGTGGTGCAACACAACTCGATGTTGGGGGGGGGCGAAATATTTTGACCCCTCCTGAGGGGGGAGCCAAAAATATTTTGGCACCTCTCAAAGGGGGGCGGAAAATATTTTCAGGGGTCAAAACGAAAACCCACCAACCCCCCCTGTTGTTAAAAAATGAACACTCCCTTAAGCAGTGACATGCGTCAGGATGGGGGGAAGGGTTGTTAGTTTGTTGTGGCCCTTCATTGGCTTCAAATCATGATTTATAAAACGGCAGCCCATGCACTGCTGCACAATAGAAGTGACCTTGAGTGCATTATAGGAGTACAGTGCACACCTGAGCAAGGTCACAGCTTGTCTATCAGTCCTGTGGGATATCAGAGGCTTTGGACTTTTAATCAATGCGCTAACATGTTTTATAAAGACAATAGACAACTCATTCTTCATGTCTTGACTCTCTGTTGGACTATAACACACTCTGGTCTCGGGCCTTATGAAGGCCCTCGACCATCGTGCGTCCAACAGAGAGTCTCAACATGAAGAATATCGTTGTCTATTCTCTAATTATTAAACAGCCTAGACCCCCCCACTCCTCTCAACCAAATGAATGCAGCATTCTAATAGGTGTGAAAAGTACAAGAACTAACTAAGGCTTACACAAAATCTACCACTGCAAACGTTATTAATTGGGATGCATTAGACTCTTGTCCATTACTGAGGCCAAAAAAAAAACAAAAAACATGTGTTTCCAGTTACATGACTCACAGAGCTAGGGTCGGTAGGTCAGATTTTTTTTTAATTTTTTTTTTGATTTTGTATAGAAATGTATGGGCAAATCTATCTAGTTTTTGATATCAAGGTAAGAACATGGACAAAAAAAATAAGAAATGTGAAATATATGCAAAAGATGTGTCTTATAAAGCCATTACTTGTACACCCAAAGATTATATCCATGAAAAATTGTTGAAAAAAATCATAAAAAATTCTTAAAAAATCATAAAAAATTCTTAAAAATTCTCAAAAAAAAATCCTAGGGTCGGCCCTGTTTTGCTAGGGTTGGTCGGGTACTAACTGGAGACAAACCTTTTTTTTTATTTGGCCTGATATACATGTACCACTGCTCTAAAAAGTTGTGCTATGTTGTACATGTTCCTGACTAAACTTATGAGTCCTTAATTAGGAGGGAGGAGTGTGAAAATTGTAAATCGTATAATTTGCTATTGTGACGCCTGAAAAAAGGACTTCCAAATTACCCACAAATGGCGGCAGTCACGTTTCATTGAATCAGTATAGATTTTGCTTGATAGTAACCCTTAGGAAGTCCGGGTTATTTCAAATATCATCTTATCGGTTGTGGAAATATACTTTCCCATTGAGGACATCAGAGAAGATCTAAAGTACATCAAAGACATATATAGACATATCTTTATTCTGTGAGTATACAATCGCAGGGCCCAGATCACAGGGAGAACGTTAAATTTGAACACTGCCCAGGAGTGCAAATTCCTTGTCCCAATTCGCCTTGTGTACTGCTGCAGCATGAAGGCCCCAAAAGGTGAACACCCATCACCAAGAAAAAACATTATACACCATACACCATTGGAAAGCTCTAAACTTGTAGATTTCAGATATGGTAGGTGTAATAAAATAAAAAAAAAGTATTTTTGGTGAATTAGATCAGTAGTATAGTATGTATCGGAACGGGATTATAGTTAAGTACTGTTTATTACTCACTCAACCTGCAGCCAATCAGAGGGCTCCATTTGGTCATATGACCTGTGATGTCACTGGACCCTGTGTGGTGCATGCCCATATATGGTCATGTGACCTTGACCTTGACCTCATTTGCATAATAGGCCACGCCTCCATTTGGTCACATGACCTGTGACGTCACTGGACCCCCGTGGTGCATACCCATATATGGTCATGTGACCTCAACCTTGACCTAATTAGGGGTGTGCATACCCATATATGGTCATGTGACCTTGAGCTCGACCTAATTAGGGGAATACCCTGTTCACGTGACCCCTCATTTTACATAATAGACCACGCCCCCTTGACCCTTTTTAGGGGAACAGGACTACAGGATGCAACCAATCAGAGGCCTCCATTTGGTCACGTGACCTGTGGGTGCATGCCCATATATGGTCATGTGACCTTGAGCTCGACCTAATTAGTGGTGTGCATGCCCATATATGGTCATGTGCTCCATTTGATCACGTGACCTGGTGGTGAGTTCCTTATTATGGGTCTAGACCCCTAAAATCGACAGTGTGACATGGCCTTTTCTTAAAATTGACAAAGGACATGGAGCTTCAGGGGACAAGGACATGGGTCAAAAAAGATAGTGACAGGGGACATGGACTTTTCTTAAAATCGACATGTGACATATGGAGCTTAGTGACAAGGACAGAGGAAAATACAAATTTAGTGACATTTGACATGGGCTTTTCTTAAAATCGACAAGGGACATGGGGACCCTCCTTATTTGGAAAATAGGCCACGCCCCCTTTGGTCACGTGACCTACATCCCGCATGTGGTGAGCTCCTTATTTGGAAAATAGTTTACACCCCCTTAGCCAATTAGAGGCCTTCATTTGTGATCCGATTATGTAAATGGGGGTTGGTTTTGTATGAAAACAACATGTGATTTAACTACGAACTACGTGTTTTTTTGTTTTTTTTGGGGGGGATTAAAGGAAGAACAAACCCTTGGGGCAGGGAGGGAGGGGAGGGGGGCCCTTGGGGTGGGGGGCCCCTTAGGGTAGGGTGGGGTGGGGGGCCTTGGGGTGGGAAGGGGCCCCTTTAAAAAAAAATTAGTTTATTTTTTAAATCAAGCTAAAAGCTTGCCCATGAAAAATAAAAAAAAGGGAGTAAACCCACCCCTACCCTTTTGGAGTAGGGGTGGGTTTTTACTTGTCGCAAGTACAAAGTTAGTACAACGTTAAAGTAACGTAATGAGTAGGTGGCGTCACCTGTCATTTTTTCTTTTACTTTTTTTTGTACTTATTCGATCATATATTGTGTTTGCAGCAAGCATTCACACATTGTGTGTGCAACATGCTTTTCGTTCAAGTGTTAGCTGTGAAAAACATGTCAAACTCTGAGTGTAAGGTGAGAATGCAAAGTATGAAGGGTATATATGTCTGTCGCTCTAGTCTAAAGGACACAACTTCTTTATTTTGCGCCTTGTACACTTTATCATCAACAGTGTATTCTAGGATGTCTGTTTGCGAGGTTAAAGCTTTTCCATAGGACAGAAAACATTGTCTGTAGAGCGCTCGGTGTTTCAATGATGAAGGTGGTAAAGGAAGTGTGAGGGAACAAAAATTTACCTTCTCTTATGTACCCGTCCGAGATAAACCTCTTAACTGTGGTTTAAATTGATCAAAGACTTAAAAGAGATTTTTTTTTACAGTGAGCTTTGCTCGGTAGGTTATCTGTTTGTTTTGATTTTTACCTCCCATTTGATGTAGTCATGGATTGCTTAATTCATTTAGTGCGGTTGGTCCCAGAGGGAAAAGATAAAAGACTTAAAGGAATTGAACCCATAGTCACCCACTGTGCACTTCATTAGGCTTTAAAGAAAAGATTTGAGTTTAATCTTTCCTAATCACAAAAGACATAGAAGGTAACCCAAAGTTGGGTACGTACAAAGGTAGACATGCAGCCTGGGGTATTTTTTTTCTGGAAGTGAAAACTATAGTTATTTTCCACTTTATACCATTTTCTTAAATTGGGGTGTGTCTTATACGCGAGGTACTACGGTAGGTAGGTAGGGAGGTAGGTGGGGAGGTGGGTACGTGTCCGCCATTTCTGCTGTGTACCCCACACCTTTGGTAGTGAGTAATCCAATTAAAAAAACTTTTGACTTTTTCTCTTACAGGATTATATTTTCCCTTTGTTGTTTAGCACCCCTGTAGTTTTTTGTATACAGTCTTTGAACACCTTAATCTTCTAACGTTCCATAATCCTCTTATACATGTAAGTTGCATTAAGGTGATTATCACAGTTGTTACACCTGTTCCAAAAAAAGCATTTCTCCCTTTTTCATGTTGATTGATCCAGGGGTGGAAGGGAGCAGGTGAAAAAAGGATTAAAGTTTTCTCTCGACTATATAAAGAGCCCTGATTTTTCTTGGAAGGGTACATTACATCCGCTGTCTTCTTTGACAGTATCAGCGGTAGCAGGGCAGCAAAAGCAGGAGCATGTGCAGTGGTAGGAGCAAGTGTAGTGGTGGGAGCAAGTGCAGCGGTAGCACCAGCATGTGCATGTGCAGCAGCAGTATGTGCATGTACAGCAGCAACAGCAGTAGCAGCAGCAGCAGCAGCAGTAGCCGCAGTAAGTACAACAGCAGCGACAGTAGTAGCTAGTAGTAAAAGCAGCAGCAGTACCAGCAGTAGTAACAATAACAGCAGTAGAAGTAGCGTAGCAGCAGTAGCAGTAGCAGCAACGTAGTGGTAGTAGCAGTAGTATTACTAGTAGGCGTAACAAAAAAAATACCAGTATTGCACCCTGTAGGGTACTTGGAGAACTACTAGCACCTGGTTGAAACAGGTTTGGTAAGTAGCGACCAAGTGGTCTGAGGTAGGTGGGTTGTGCACTCTTTTGTATCTCACAGTAGGAACTCCAGCAGGTAGGTAGCAAGTTGCAGGCATTTACCTTCCTGTCATACCTATGTGTGATGGCTAATAATGTCTATCACAATAAATCCTTTATTTCCAAAAGGTAAATGTGTTCTTGCTCCCATTGATTTATATATAGCAAAACTGCAAATTATGCTTGGAAGAAATGGCGGTTCTCGCAGGGTTCTCCACAGGATGAAAAAGCACACAGGTCAGTTTTGTCTGGCTAGTCACATACAGTGTGATGTCTCTAGAAGTGGGGATTCTCCAGGGTTGAAAAAATCACAGCATGGTGATGTTTTTACAGTTTCAGTCAAACTCCTTGGTCAAGGTCCTTCCTCTTCAATTTTAGTTTAGATTTACTGACTTTTCACTTCTAAATGATGAATGCTCAGCTTATTAATGCCTCAAGGCACTCAGTGAGAATATTTATGAATTTTATACCCTTGTTCCATTATCACTGACTTTAGACACATCATTACCTGACTCTGATACTTTGCAAATACCACTATTAATGAGCCCACTCGCGTTGCTACTAATTCTATCCATGAGATGGCTTTGTTACACACATCACAGTACCATGGATTTTATTATTAGTCAACCCATTGTTTAGATCACGATAGATGTTTATATGAAGGAAGTGTCAATACTTTGCACTTTTTCTCTTCCTATACATTGTAGAAATCTTACCTACCACTAACAGTCACTGCATGGTGTGTCGCTATTTATGAGTGCATACCTATTGTACCGCCATTACTCTCCCTTACCAACTTGGTACAGTTCACCGTCAGGGAGCTCTAGCTTCACAACTTTTTTTTCAAAGGTTCTGTTTATGTAGTGTTCTATATAATATTATGTGTGTTCCAGTAATTATATCTACAATTGTGGAGGAGAATTGTTCAATACCGGTACTCATAGATTGAGACGCTCATAAAAAAAAGTGATTTAGACACCCTACTGCTAAACTTCCTACTGGAAGCTAAGCTCCCTCTAAATTCAATCCACATGAGACAATACAACTAGACCTCAATAATCTATCAAAATGCACTACATAATACCCACAAGGGGGCCATAATACTAAGTGTACCCATAGGTTACTACTACAAGAGGAGAGTGCATGTACACTGACACGACGCTGTACCCATACCCATAAAAAAAAACTGGAAAAAAATATTTACTCTCTTTATAGAATAGAAAAATTCCTGATTTGCTTTGATACAAGCAATGTCTATTCCACAGGCCCCTCAGGGTATACACTGGTACAGTTGCTACCAACTTACATAACCAAGTGCAGTTCCTACTCACATTACATTGAGATGAGTCACACGAACATGGATATGCGTGAAGGTGGTATTTTTAGTCTACCCCTTCCTATGTTATTTCCCCGGCATTTAAAAAAAAAAAAAAAATCACTGTGGATCATGGATTCTCCTAATTTACCTCTACTTGACACACATGTGTTGTGTTAGTCACTTTACAAAAGTCAGCATTTTTCTGCTTTGTGGGGCTTTAACACGCCTATCACCTTTTTGTACTGTTTTTGAGATTTTCGATTTTCCTACAGGTAATCTTAAAATGTTGAGCTCATCATACCATACCGACATGAACACTGTTACGATATGGTCTAGCATGGAGCTTAACATTGGTGTAAAACAGTTGTTGAGTTCCCAGGTCTAAAAAAAAAATCTTGTGTTCAGGTAACATAGCTGAAAAAATTAGGGTAGGTGGGTCGAATTTGTTTTAGATTTTTTTTTTTAAATTCCTGGATGCCAAAAACTGCCAAAAATGATATAAAACATCGCTCAACATGGTGTAAAAAAAAATTTGTCAAGTTCCCCATTAACCTACACTGTTAGAAATTTTCCGTAGAAAAAACAAAGAATCATTTGCAACAATGGATACCAATCTTTCACCGTTTTTTTTAACGGTCACCGTTTTTTCAAAGTCACCCTGATTTTTACAGATTTTCACGGTTATTTCTAAACAGTGTCTAAGGGTAATTAATTACACATTGTTTTGGTTCTAATGTCATACATCATTAACTTGTCATATGAATATTCAGCCTCTGGCTTGACATTCTAGAAATTCCACTGTAAATCCATATTGGACTAAGTTATCTTTATATATGGTTTGGTTGCATATATGCGGTTCATCAGGACATCTTAGTGTGAGGACATCATAATCATTATGATTATAAATGAGTACTTGAGAGGTACATCATGACCTTCATAACTTTAGAGTAGCAATCTATTAACATAGATTGCCTCTGAATCATGATAATTTGAAAACTGCAGTTGTATGCCTATGTATCTTTTTCTATTACCACATAATGGGTGTTTATGATCACCTGTTACTCTCTTTTGCCGCACAAAGATGGATTATTTTTTGAATATCTGAAATCTATGAACCTACAATGTAGACTTGCATTTTGATAACATTGTGCATACACCAAAGTGAATACTCTTTAAATTTTGCTACAATTCAATCTGTTTAGGGTCTAGGACATTGAAGAAAGTCTCAAAGTGAGCCCGAGGCCACCTAGTGGGAAGATTTTAAACTTCCAAAATGATAAAGATTCACCGTAAAAGAAATAACGGTACTTTTCTGTAGTGTTTTACAAAGATTCGCTGTAAAATCACTTAATCAAAGGTTGTTTCATTGTAATATAAATAACGGTGAAAAACTGTAAAATTAACAATGATTCTCTGTAAAATCTACGGAATTTTTTAACAGTGTACTACTGTGGTGTCATTTTGGAAACCTACCGGTTAATGTTTCTGGTGTAACCATAGCAACCACCCCACTTTCACTGTTTAAACCCTATACATAATCAAAAAATATTAGCTCTGATTAAGGATGTACTCACCCTAAAGAATACTGCATCAGTTATCTATGATAGATATTCAATATTGTCCACAGACTCAATAACACACTTTTGGATATCGCCTTGAGTTTTCAACATGGTTACACTTGTTGTCACTGATCATAGGTGTCCTTTGCTGTGTGCTCACGTGGCGTGTGTGTGTAGATGCATCATGTGTCCATACACCTGAGCTATGTCTAGACCTAGATGAGGTGAGATTTCGTCAGCTCTCACATAGCTCATCACTCTTCACAGCAACCGTAACTGGTTATTGACAGCACCTTTCGTCCGCCATTTTGACACTCAATAATAAAGAAAATGATCCTAAGGAAACGCATCTTTCTTTTCAAACCACCAAAGGATAAATACCTCCTGTTTGATCCTACACTGGCTGAGAGGGGTACTGACACTTTTACCGGTGAGTTCTCCTTCTTTTTTCACATAAATCCCAAGATGCGTGTGATAATCGTCCTTGGTCCTGAATCGGACATACCACCGGATAGATCGGTGATGACGCTGATGTGGGGATGCCCCTTTCTTTATCCCACAACACCATCCCCTCCTCAGAACACCACTTACACCCCAAGTCTCAATAACATATCGGCTTACCCCCGTAACCCCTTATCCACTTACGATATCATCAAGTGACAACAGTAGATAAGTTCAGCTGACACGTGTTATGCACCGTTACTTATCAAAAGAATGCCAACCACAGCGTCTGGTTGGTCTTTTTCCCGCCCATCGCGTTAGCCCAGCGCCATCTTGAATATGCATCGTTGTATCGAAACTGACGTTCGTCACGGTCGTCACGATGGTAACCACGCATTTGGTGATGCACTAAACTGTTCCACGCATCATAACAACAACATTAACACATGTTAACACGACTTTTGCTCAGTAAACTATCACCTACCTTAAAACCCGTCTAGAGCCCCGGGGTTGATCACGGTGTAGGTGATTTGCGTTATACTGGAAATAAAAACAAATCTTTCTCTTTACAACGGCAAACCAAGCACAAATTAATTCAATATTCGGAATTTGAGACGTGATCTTGATAAGTTACCAACCTTCCACCAGTCATTACGACCCTGAGGTGGAGCACAACACTGTTTGGAGAGATGATTTCTATATCGAAGATCTGCATCTTTAGTGTGAGTGAGCTATTGTGAAACGTCTAAAAAAAAAATCGTGCTCCAAAACTTTTGGCACATTTTTGACCTTTTTAAAATTCAATTTTTTCGACCTGTGGTTTCAAACAATAATAACCATTTATTACCCAAATCCAAATATGCACCCATATAATCCCAAAAACAAAGGTGGGAGCTCTTTTGAGCAATTACTCGAATTTATGAATCATAAATTGATATACGATCTCGCCATGATGGCACAGCGCTAGTGCAGTGTGGTAACCTGGTGTGTTACCCGTGAACTAACAAAAGCGTCCCTGGTAACCAAACCCGCGCCTTTTCTAGGTCTTTAAAGGTTTATGTATTGTGTTTGTCAAGTTATCAAATAGGAATTTAACCTTGCTATCTTTTCTGTATTGACCGAAACCGAACTTGTGAACCATATGAGCTGTTCTACGCTAACAAATGGTCTCTATTTCAACACATTTATTCAAGTGTCATTTCATAGGTAGAGAAAAAGTTTAATATACACTACCCCCTCATGAGTTACCTAGTGATTTTCTCAAAATAAATGTTATTATAAAAAATAAGACGTAATTCCGCCACAGGGTGCTAGGTGGCGATGCAACGACAACGCTCATTTAACGTACATGTATGTTTTAAACACCTTTTTCTGTAGATTAGAGATGACACCATATCCTTTAATCTGGCATGTGCAGTGGTGGCACTAAGCAAATACTGGGGAAAAAAATTCTCATTTACTTTAATCGTCCAACATCATAACCACACTCATCCTTTTTTGTAATATTAGTAAACCAACTTCTGGTCTTAAGGTAGGGTCAACAAACACCTAATTAGGTCAAGGGAACATGGTCTCTTATACAAATAAGGGGTTACATAACCAAGGTAATCCCCTAATTAGGTATTACAAAAAAAAAGTATCACAGTCATATATATCCTTCATACTTTACATTTTTTACCACAAATTAAAATTTTTTAAAAAGATTTTTAATATCAGTAAACCCTCCCCTAGGCCCCCCTCCCCTCCCTCCCCACCCCAAGGGTTTGTTCTTCCTTTAACCCCCGCAAAAAAAACAAAAAAAAACATGTAGTTCGTAGTTGAATCACGTGTTGTTTTCATACAAAAAAGGTTACGTGGATAACCAACCCCCATTTACATAATCGGGTCACAAATGAAGGCCTCTAATTGGCTAAGGGGGTGTAAACTATTTTCCAAATAAGGAGCTCACCATGGGCGGGGTGTAGGTCACGTGACCAAAGGGGGTGTGGCCTATTTTCCAAATAAGGAACTCACCACCAGGTAACGTGACCAAATGGAGCACGTGACCATATATGGGCATGCACACCACTAATTAGGTCGAGCTCAAGGTCGCATGACCATATATGGGCATGCACCCACAGGTCACGTGACCAAATGGAGGCTGCTGATTGGTTGCATCCTGTAGCCCTGTTTCCCTAAATAGGTCAAGGGGGCGTGGTCTATTATGCAAAATGAGGGGTCACGTGAACGGGGTAATCCCCTAAATAGGTTGACTTCAAGGTCACATCACCATATATGGTTATGCACACCCCTAATTAGGTCAAGGTCGAGGTCACATGACCATATATATGGGTATGCACCACGGGGTCCAGTGACGTCACAGGTCACGTGACCAAATGGAGGCGTGGCCTATTATGCAAATGAGGTCAAGGTCACATGACCATATATGGGCATGCACCACGGGGGTCCAGTGTTGTCACAGGTCACATGACCAAATGGAGCCCTCTGATTGGCAGCAGGTCGAGTGAGTTATAAACAGTACTTAACTATAGTCCCTTTCTGATACATACTATACTACTTAGATCCTAAGAAAAAAAGTTTTTAATAATTTTTAATTCAAATTGAATCATTTTATTTTCAGAAAAATTGTTTTACCACAAAAATAATGCCTCTACCTTTGTGTCCTATGATTCAAAATATAAAAGGCATCAGAATTATCAATGTGATGAGTTATAGGGAATTGAGAAGAGCGACAAGTCAATCGCTATTGTTTGGGGAGTTACAATAGTAATTCTGGAAATAATATAAAGATGCGGGGTTCCCTTCATACTAGGTGTCTGCAGGTATATTCCCGTAGCATCCATAAATGTTTACTTTAAAGTATGATACAAACAAAGAAAACTTTTGAATGCGATATGTCACCGGGAACAGTTAAAGAATGTCACTATAAGTCCTTAGTCACATGAAGTCTAGAGTGGGCACGGCATGTTATGGCCCTATAGGATGCCAGGAGTGACTGTGAAGGCTGAGTCATTGTTTTGGACTTTGCCAATGCAGGTCCTGGGGGTCCCGGTGGCAACAGTGGAGATTATGTCCTTATGAGTGGATGGGTGTGTCCTCTATAAATGATCTGTTAGAGCACCACCAGGCTTAAAGTCCAAAGGGTGTCGGATGGTAAAAGATCAGAACCACCGGCAGTCTGGGAGTATATAAGGCTGGAACTGAAGGGGTTGGGTGCAGGCTGGGCTCAGGAGTAAGGGATTCACGGTCTGCCCTGGAATCATAGGGGAAGAGAATTATATTCGGTAGTCCACAAGTAGGAATCAATTGAAATTCTGAATAGTATTTACTGGAGCTTTGGTCACTGTCTAGAGTGCTTTCTGAGGTCTTATCTTCATTCAATTGGAGATCTAGACACACACTCTAAGAGATCTGCTTATTACATAGAGGAACCACACATCAGAAGGGCTTAGATTTGGTTAGCTTTCATTTGGTCTCACTACCCATTGCTATATTCTCAATGCTCACTTAAACATCTCACTATGTAGTTATTGATTTAACTTGGAGCTATGTCATGATGGAATTTGAAGACACCAACAGTTTGTGATTGTGTATTGGGATAGCCATTTGTGATTATTGATTTAACTTGGAGTTATGCCATGATGGAATTCATGTTAATTTGATTTGGAGTTATGCCACAATGGAATTCAAAGGCCCAAGGTTTGTGATTGTGTATTGTAATAGACGTTTATGATTATGGAAATTCAACGCTATTTGTGAATTTGTGTTTTGGAAATACCCTCGCATTGGAACTTTAATGAGGATGAAAATTTGTAAAGGTTTGTAATTGTGTGGAACTAAGTACATTCAACAACGATGGAAACTACTCATGCCCGAGATTGGGTATATGATGTTATTGATGAAATGTGGTGGTATTATTATTTGAGGTTTATAGATATTGACACCATTGACTTTGAAACCGATTGGATATAACTTATTGAAACTCTTCCTGCTTAAGGCGTGTGTTTAGGAATTCTAAATTGAAATGTGAAATCGACGCTGGAGTCTGAATTGTATTCGACCTTGGATTGGCATATATACCTATTCAATAAAATTCCTTGGAGATGAATACCCAATTGTGTTTTCTTTCCAAATGGGCTATGGGATTTAAACACAATCTCTTCTACTTGACGCTAGCTTGAGAACATTCCCCAAGTACATAATTAAACTGCGAGTGGAGATAGGATTGAGGTGAAACATAACTGGTGGAAACCCGAGTTCGATTATTACATCAAAGCTACCCCAAAAGAAGCTACCCCATTATAGAAGCTAAAACCCCCCTTTAAAGTTAAAAAAACCATTTAAACTTATCCTCCCCCCCCTAACTTTATAACTTAACCCCCCTCTAATCCCCTCCGCCTGTGATAGCCCAGTGACATCTCAGACTAATTAGGTCAGTAGGTCAAAGGTCAAGATGCAAATATCCGTATATATCCTTTTTCAATCTAAAAAGTGGCCAGGGCACTGAAAATCTTTTACTTCCGCATCATAACTAAGAGTAACTTAGTCATGGAACTTGGACCAATCAACTTCTTCCAGAGATAAAATATTTGAGTCTAATTAGGTTGGTTTGTTGACTTTCATATCGGAAATATAGGTCAACTTATAGGGAATCAGTACCCTATTTTCATGATAGCGTTTTTTGACAGGATTTATATAAATTGAAAAGAGTGTGCTAGTGAGGTAGTCCTCCTAGAGCAATGCAAAAGACTTATCTGATGCATTTGATGACACCATCATACTATGGTGTCACTCAGTACGACAGAATATTGCGCAATACAATATAATTACGCAAGGTTTCAACTATCTGGGTGTAATTATTGATAGCGACTTAAATTTTAAGGTGCACTGTAAAAAGGTTGAGCCGATGGGTATATCAAAGTTGAAACAGTTGTGTAATATTGTAAAATATTTGAATCATGAAAATGCTCTATGTATCTACAAACAAATGGTTTTGCCCATACTAGAGTATTGTAGTTTTGTTCTAGACTCTGGTCCAAAAACCCTGGTAGATCATACAGACATTGTACAAAACCACTGCCTTAGAGCTTGCATAAGGGTGGGAAAAAAATGCCCAGGATGTACACATAAATGACCTCCTAACTAAGGGTAATGTGGACTCACTAAGTATAAGAAGAAAAAAGGCACTAGCATGTATAATGTACCATTATTCACAAGATGACGATAATATTATAATCCCTAGTCGTGAACTAAGAGGGAATGGAAAGAGAAAATTGAAAGTAAACAGACCAAAAACAGAATCTTAGAGGGGTAGTCCTCTATATAAAGGCTACCAAAGATGGGAAGTGTTGTATGCTGATATGTAACTGAAACCTACTATGAGTGCTTTTAAATCGTGTCTGAGAGGAGATGTACTTGTGACACTGGGTAGATTGTGATTATTGTAAAGATCTGTATGTTAATAACATAGAAAAATGTTACGATAAGTTCATGGAAACCACTTGATACTATAGAAAACTCAACCTATGATCATGACTTTGGTGGTGAATATTTATAACTTATCAGGTGACTGATTGTAACACCTCCATTTGGGGTGTTTTCTTTAGCCAATAAACAGTGTTAAAACTTCAAACTTCGATTGGGCAAAATGCATCTCTGTACTACTTGTACAGCATTGATAGGATGCAATCAGATGATGTCTGTATTTTTTTCCTGTGATTTACTTATACCTCTGTAATGGTTCGAGTAAAACCAGACAAGTTACCTCGGGTTAGTGCAACCGGCACATCTTTAGTTTGGAGTTACATATGTTCAAGGTGGTGCTATGAATATAGCTCAGTGCTCTCCATGTGTTGCCCTGGCCGCAGCCAGAAACCAACTGAGCTCCCTACGCAGTCTGAGGTAGGGACTGGAGCAGGGAAGACTAGTGCTGCCACCACCCAATAGTGGCCAGAGATTGAAGCGACCTCTGGTCCTACGGGTGGTAACCTGCCCTCTTGAATAGGGAGCTAACACCATATATAACGCTCCACGAGCCCCTACACTACCCCCATCGGCTATGACTAGGGTAGAAAAACATGTAGGAAATAGTCTGATAAGTATAATAGGGCTCAAGGTAATTATTTACACAATGATATTGTGGAGCGGAATATATACAAATTATGTAACATTATTAAATTAACAGACCTTGGTAGTAAATATAATATACTACTTCGAAGTGAGAGACATTTTCAACTTTGAGGGTAGGTAAAGTTAAATTATACAACAGTAGTTCGAAGGACAACTATTATATTATACATGTTACAAGTACCTGATTATAAATGAGCATGATGTATTTTAACAAGAACATATACACACTGTCACCCGAAAAAGAAAACTTTTTGAACTCAAGTATGAGTTAACATTTTAGAATTTTTTTTGGTCAGTTCGTCGAACTGATTTTAGTTTTATATAATGAACAAAAGTAAAGTATCTATTTACACAATAAGATAACTATGTTTAGTGTTTAAACAAGGACGGTATATATATAAGTGACTTAGAGAATATAACATAGTACCGTTTTTTAGATACCAGCTCCTAGAGGTTATGTTGTGCCCTGATGAAGATGGGAAGATGTAGATCATTGAAGGCGATTCGCGTCTGCATCCGCCCTGTCATCAAGGCTATCACTGCTTAAGTTTGTGTGTGACAGATTTCCAACATAGAGAAAAAGATTCAGATCTCTAGATTGGATTGGTGGTAAATCGTTTATTTGTCTGAAGTCTCCATAGCAATAGTGCAATAGTGTGCACTTTCGAAGCTGCGTCTATTGGTGTCGGAGGGACCTGGGGCTGGTCTACCCGACCTTGGATCCACTCGTCATAGGTATATTCAGTTCCTGAGCATAGCCAGGTCAGGAAATCACCAGGATTTGATTGTCGCATCAGTGGGGAAACTTGTTTCATACCTCGGGGACCAGTCTGAGACATGATCTCCTTGAGGGTGGGAGAACATTTCCTTTCTGATGCTTCTGGTGGCACAGGTGATTGCGATTCGGACCTAGACCTCTTCTTATCCTTATGACGCGGGTCGACCCCAGGGTGGGGCTTTACCTTGCCATGCTTATCCAGAGTATCCCTGTCTTTCCTCATGACCTTTACTTCCCAATGGGTTTCAGGTGTCATGTCAAACCTGTGAGATTTCACATTCCTCGTAAAGTAGGTGTCTTACTTGCCTTCAGATATGTGGCAGAAATACTCAGTGGTGAGTAGTTGGTTACGCTCCTTTTGTTTCAGATCATAGCAAGCAGCCATGAGCTTGGTTTGCAGTTTCTGCACTCTAGCCATGGCATCCTCAGCTTTCAGTCCATGCTTCTTAACAATGTGCTCCGTCAAACGTCCACGGCGGCGTGTGACGTAGCCATTGCACTTTTTATTTTCATTTCTCTCATTTGTGCATCGGTAGATCGGCACATGATGCATGTGGGCCTCCACGAGATGTCGGTAGAAGTGATCCTTAGAGGACCACTTCTTCTTGGTCTCGTGCAGGTTCACACATACCTCGAATGGGCAGGTTCTCTGTCGGCTACTATAGTTCGAAGCTGCATATTCAAGCTTTGTTCTATGCTCCTAGCCGTAATACGTCCTTGGGGTTTTCGAGGTGTCGCTCAAGCTTGCTACCCATACTCGGTAGAACTTCACTGGAACCGGATCATCCGTGCTCGACATCATCCAGTCCTCATCATCACTTTCGTCATGACGATTTCTGGCAGGCGGGATCGAGTACGAATCGGCCAAAGAACCTTGGGGTGAACGTCTTGAAGCAAGACCTGGTGTTGGAAAAATCTCCTTCTGTTCTCTTGTGGCATCCCCGAGGGGCTCGTCGTTTTGGTTGATATGTTCCAACAACTGTCGGTTCATCTCATCCAAGGACTTGTCCTTGTTGCCATTACCGTTGCTATCTACCTCCATATCAGAGATCTCACCCTCCTCCGTGACTTCGAAGGCCGTAACTGGTGGGGGAGGCTGTACCTTCTTCAGAGTCGTAGACTTCGAAGAGGCACTGGCTGCTTCCGGTTCAGGTGAGGTCGATTTAGTAGGCTTGGAATCTGATCGATTCTGAGCCCGAGAAGACCTGGTTGATGCACCAGAGTCCTCACTGTCAGAATCTTCCTACACCTCTTTCTTGGAGAGTCGTTCCTGTTGAGGTTTGATCTCTTCGAAACCTTCTTTCTGATCCTTCTCCTTCTTAAGTTTCTTGATGTTCTTTCTCAAGTTGGTATTTTTCTTGAAGAGTGCTTTCCTCTCTTTCGCCATATCGGCCTGCTTCTTTTCGAGGTCCTCTAGGGTTTCCTCGACAGAGTCAGGTCAAGCGGCGTCAGGGACGGCTTTGGCATTGGCGTCTTCTCGAGTAGACTCCTTCGCTATTCGGGTGTCCTCCTTTACCAGTTCTTCGTCCTCCAACAGTCTGTCTTCGGACGGTCAAACTGGTGAACTGGCCATACAGAACGCGTAGGTGCGTTCTCGGTTCTAAATCAGAGGATGCTTCTGCCCCCAGCGGTAAATGCTAGGCAGTCGTTCGTCTATGGGCATCAGTCCGTAGATCAGAGGCATTTCGAGGGACATTCGAATCCGCTCGTCCTCCCCAATGTCGTCTACTACCTGGGTCAGTTTGTCAGAGACACACATGGCCTCAGCTAAACTGAAGTAGTTGCACCAATAGGTATCTCTACTGATGTCGTCTATTTGGTTGTTGGAGACACCCTTGACCAATCGCATCTGCAAGTCCATAGCAAGGCAGTCGAGCATCCATGACGCACTCCAACGGTCCTTTCCCGAAGCGGTACGGATGTACCCCTTCGTGACGTTAATCCAACCTCTCAGCACTGTGTCTAGTCCGGGGACAGTGACTGGCACTTCGAGGATGGCGTCGGCTGGTTCAAGCATAACTATCTCCACTCTGGAGTCTGTTCCTACATTCAAAAGAACTTCGGGACGGTGACTTGGTCCTTTGGTAGTCGGTGGGGCTGGCGTAGAGCCATCAATTGATGTCGTTGTTGAAGCAAGGACCTCCGAAGTGTCCATTGCTTCCTCGGATTCGGTGACTGGGACGGGGTGTCCCTTGTGGTCAGCATTTAAGGTTGCCTTAACCTGGCTCTGAGCCATTATAGTGGGCCCAGGAGTAGTCAGAACTACCTCACCCTACTTCGATAGGTTTTTGATTCACCATCCTCGCCGGAGAATTGTATTTGAAACGACTGGAAATATCCACACACCAGAAGTCCATCTCCTTCTAATCGGGACGCGTGCTATGGGCGAAAATGGATGCACAACAACTCTCAATGCCTCGGTGGGCATGCGCATGGGGGGACTGCGCCACTCCAGTTTTTAAACGGCACGCCACCTTTCCCGCCGTGGCAAAAACTAGTACTACATCGAGCTGCGCCCGCTACTCGATTTTTCTTTTTCAGCCCAGGAGTCCGAGGTGGTTTATCAGAGGATACCAGCATCCTCTTCCTACCTCTACTCCTGTGTCCTGGCGAGACATTTTCCTTGTGATCAGATTTTAGATTCACATCGATCCTCTTTGCTTTTCTCGCTCCAGTCTTCTTAGACTTCTTTTTATTTAATTTTTTTAGTTCCAGGTGATGTCCTTTAACACTTTGGTTTCATAAGGATCTCGTCTTTTTCTCTGTTCCATTTCTCTGTCAGCTCTTTGCATTCGGCATTGGCTGCCTCCCTGCCTCTCCATCATCATAATCTACAGTTCTACCCATTGGTAAACTCAATATATTAACAGTGGACTCAGAGATGATCTTCATCACCACATGAGGACCATCCCATCCCGAGACTAATTTCTTAGAAGATAGGGGTTCGTGAATTCGAAATACCTTATCACCAACATTGAAATGTCGATGCTTCAAATTGGTGTCGTAGCCAATTTTCTGCCATCGAGCATTCTTCATTAATTTAATTCAAACTAGCTCATAAGCTCGCTTGAAGTCAATGATTCCACAAACAATACGGTGCATGGGGCTTCAGGGCTGATCCCGACTACACCATACACCAAGTCTGCAGGCATAATTATATCCTCACCAAACACTAGAAGGTTTGGAGAGCAGTTTTGTCGAGGCATGTACAGTGCTATTATAAGCATGTACTACGAAGTCACATTGTTCATCCCAATTGTCTTTGCATGAGTTTACCAAGGGTTTCAGGACTTGAATCAATGTTCTATTGAACCTCTCCACTTGACCATCAGACTGAGGGCTGTATAGATTAGTTCGAGTTTTGCATATCGCCAAATAATGGCACATTTCTTGCCATAAATTCGACTTGAATTCTCTTCCTTGATCGCTGTGCATCATCAAGGGTGCGCCCAGGTGTAGGACCCATCCTTTGACAAATGCACTAGCACAAGTTGCAGCTTTGTGGTTAGGCAGTGGGAATACAAGAGTATACTTCGTTTAATAGTCCGAAACTACCATCATACAGGTGTTCCCTCGAGGTGTGGGTTCCAGTCCGCTTAACCTTTTTGTGCCCAGAATTATTTGAAGTTTTTACATTATTTCACAATTGTATCACCTTGTTGATAAGACCATGTGTTACGTTGATCTTCTCCTCTGATATGGCTCTGCAGTACATTTTCCCAATACACATAACCCAGTGAACAATGCTGAAGACTTTCTGTTAAGGGCAGGTATTTCTGGTCAGGTCTGGTAACCATAGTTACCAAAACCTTCTATTTGTTGTTATTTTCTAGTATATGGTCTCTCTTGTGCTATATAATCATATATTATAGCCATAATCCCTACAATCCTGAGAGCTTAGAGAAGTTGCAAAGCAAATTCTGCCTGCATGGGTACTGCCAATTAGGGAACATAATGTGTTAGTAACACTGCATGGCATATCATTACTGATATGATCAGTTGTTGTACAATCTAATGGGAGTATGGGAAATTGTGTGTGTGTGACCCATCATCATTTTGCTAACATGTCAGATGTTAGCTCCCTGGATAAAGCACAAAAAATGACAGCTCATTTTCAGTTTTTGACTCCCTGTTCCTGGTATAATAGAGATAGAGCCAAATGGATGGTTGTATCCTAACTAGGAAGTCAAAAGCATTCCAAAGAGGGTCTAACTTTGCAGATTGGACCAGTAGAAGTTTCTGGGTAAAAATACCATTCAATATACATGCATTTAAGCCCAAAACCGCGCTTAAATGCGCGCTTGGGCACCTAGGGGTTAAGATGTCAATGGCTATTCGGACGAATCTTACCCCGAAAAGTTATTGCATCAAGGGCATTTTACCCATACCCGGCCCAGGCTTATTCTTACCACATTCAGGGCATGTCATAACCCATCTGATGTCACTACTCATTCCAGGCCAGTAATAGCCTCTCGAGAGGCGTTCGAGCGACCTCCTCTTTCCGAAATGCCCACTAGTTTTGTGGCCATGGCAGAAGTACATGATGTCGCGTCTCATTGCCATAGGGATCACTATCTGCAAAATCTTATCTTTGGTGAGACAAGTCTTCCAACGACAAAGCAGCCCGTCTATCATTTCTAGCTCGGTCCACTGAGCTAGAAACTTATGGGTTTCTCGGTCTTCGATAGAGATGGCTGGCCTTTCTGGCCTCTTACCATTCTTAAGTAGTTGAATTACTCGTTTTATTGCAGAGTCACTCTGTTGGAATTGTCTGATGGTCTCTGGAGACCACTCAACAACATTTTCCACACAGAGGTCAGGCAATGGTTCGATCCTTCGAGTTTTACCTCGGGTTCGAACCCCTGCTAGCACAGCATTGTGTGCCCCACAATCATTACTATCAATCTTCTGACACTTACGTATCGGTCTTCTAGACTGGGCGTCAGCATTTACATGCTTCGAGCCTGCTCGATGTTGGATTTGGCTGTGCTCCAAACCAAACTCAGATAAATGACCTAACCAGCGCCCAATCATCTCTTCAGCGTCTTTGAAGTTCAGGAGCCACTTTAAAGATGAGTGATCAGTTCTCAACGTAAAGTTGGAACCCCATAGAAAGTGCCGAAAATTTTTAGTATACACCACCACAGCCAATAACTCCCGTTTGGTGGTGAAGTAATTTCTCTGCGCTTTATTCAAAGTATTACTCGCAAAAGCAATAGGAACTTCAACTCCGTCTTGGACCTGAGACAGGGCCGCCCCTATGCTATCATTGCTGGCATCTGTATCAAGGATGAAATACCCATCCGAAGTTGGGTATTTCAACACTGGCGTATTCCAAACAAATCTTTTATAGCTTGAAAAGACTTGTCCTGCTCGCCGCCCCATGGGAAACGTTCTTTAACCCGTCCCGGAGTCCAATGCGCAGGATAGCTCACTTTGGAGTAATTCGGGATAAAGTCTCTATAGTACAAGCAGAAGCCCAGGAAAGAAAGAATCTCCCTGGCATTTTCAGGCTTAGCCCATTCTGAAACTGATTGCAGTTTCTCGGGGTCGGCAAGAATGCCGTCAGGTGTTATTATTCTACCTAAGTAATAAATGGATGTTTTAAACAAATTACACTTCTTAGGTTTAAGCTTCAATCCATAGGCTTGAATCCGTTTCAAGACCAATTCGAGATTGTTAGCACAATCCTCAAACGTTTTTCCAAACACGACTATGTCGTCAGAATACACCAGGCAACGTTCCCATAATAAATCACTTAGCATGGTTTCCATCATGGCTTCGAACGTAGCCGGCGCATTGCATAACCCAAAGAGTAATACATTATACTGGAATAATCCCATGTGGCTTGAAAAGGCTGTCTTTTCCACATCTTCGGGTTTCATTCCAATCTTCCAGTATCCGGACTGCAAGTCCAGGGTGCAAAAGTACAGTGAAACTTCGTTATAAGGAGCTCTGATATAAGGAGACATTGCTTATAAGGAGCATATTTGTCTAGCACCAATCTTTACCCATACATTTCTATAGTGATAAAACCCCCTTATAATGAGGGAGTCTTTACTGTAATCTCGGTTATAAGGAGGACATTTTGGAACATCAAGGGTATCAGACAGGTGAGTGGAGACACCCCCAGGACTTCCTTTAGATGTACCCTGCCCCAGCTTCGGCCCACAAGGCCAGAGGAGCGGTTAGGGTTGTTCTAGCACCACCCAGGGCCTCCCTTTGATGTCTCCCGCCCCTACTTCGGCCCACAAGGCCAGAGGAGCAGCTAGAGCCATTCTGGCACCACCTAGGGCCTCCCTTTGATGTCTCCCGTCCCTACTTCGGCCCACAAGGCCAGAGGAGCGGCTAGGGCCGTTCTAGCACCACCTAGGGCCTCCCTTTGATGCCTCCTGTCCCTACTTCGGCTCACAAGGCCAGAAGAGCGGCTAGGGTTGTTCTAGCACCACCAAGGGTCTCCCTTTGATGTCTCCCGCCCCGGGGGGGCAGTCAGATTTCTTCTGACGGGGGTGTGTGGCTGGGCCTCTGACAACCCTTACCCTTGGTGAGAGGGATTTGGGGCAAAAGGTGACCCTTGCTGAGAGGGATTTTGGTCAGAATAGCTGAAAACTTACCCTTGATGTGAGGAATTTTTGTCAAAACTGACCACATTTGGCAGAAGTTTATAAGAAAATTCTGAAAACTGACACTTATTTGGACGTGTAGGGTCAAAATATGAGAAAAGTGACCCTTGGTGAGAGGGATTTTGGCTAAAAGTGACCCTTAGTGAGAGGGATTTTGACCAAAACTAGACCCTTGGTGAGAGGGATTTTGGCCAAAAAGTGGCCTTGCCAGCCGCACACCCCTGTCAGTGACATATAGTGAGTGCACCCCTGGGCTCCCTCCCCTACTTCGGCTTACAAGGCCAGGGGAGCAGCTAGGGCCGTTCTAGCACCTCCCAGGGCTTTTTATTTTTAGATGTATCCCCCCTACTGCAACTCACAAGGCTTCTTTAAGCCAAGAAAGTGAAACAATACATGTTTAGTGTTTTACGTGAATAATATCAAGTGTGATGAAATTAATTGGGGCATATTCAATATAAATGTAATATGCTCCTCTGTTACTTAGAATAGACATTTTACTTAGAATAGAGTTATGTTATCAATGAATTTGCGTCTGTATAGCTGGGTACCATATAGCTCTGCTAACTTTCTTATATCCTAACTACGGTGGTTGGATACGGTCACGGTTGCCACAATAACAAGGTAGCTCTGGCAGTGGTAAGAAGGGCATACACATCGTCCAGTTAAAACCTACTTATATCCCATCAGCTAGGCTGACCTTGCTTATAAGGAGACCTTGCTTATAAGAAGCAAATTCATTTTTTTCAAGGCCCTCCTTATAACGAAGTTTTACTGTACTTATTCCCCCCAAGGGAGTCCAAAGTCTCGTCAATCCAAAGTAAAGGATAAGAATTCTTCTTGGTTAACCCATTAAGTCTTCGGTAGTCCAAACGGAACCTTATGGTTCCGTCTTTCTTCGTAGTCATACAAACAGGACTAGACCAGGGGCTGGTACTGGGTACAATAACCCCCTGCTTCAATTGGTTAAGAATCTGCTTTTCCGCTTTGAGTTTCTTTTTCAGAGGTAGCCTCCGATATGGAATCTTGAAGGGTTTAGCATCCCCAGTGTCGATGCCATGTAGAACCTTATCAGATCTACCCACCGGACCTCCATCCTCACCAAAGGCGGGGAAGTAGTCTGTTAACAGGTTTCGAAGCCTTCTATTCTCATCAGCATTGGTCAACGAGGAATCGTCAACCAACTTGTCAAGTTGATCTGTCAGTTTCTTCACTGGTTTCGGGTCAACCTCGCTCTCGAAGTGGACTTCGGATATGCACTCGGTGAGGAACATTTGCCCTACCTGTTCATCTTTATGCAAATAAATAAGATCGTGGCCTCGGTTGGTCATGGGAATGACTGCCCAAGCCCCATTGCCAACTAAGGTGTCGCCAGATTCCGATCTTAGAGAACTCAGCCTTACCGGGTTGGGTTCGAACACCGCATTGGCTCCCCTGAACTTTGAGTTCGAGGAACACAACATGTCACAGGTAGTTCCTTGAGGAATCTTCACAGTCTGTACCATGGTCGCTACGGAGGACATGTGTCTTAATACACAATGGATTTCGCAGTTATATGGATGCCTAATCTTCAACAACCCGTGGTGGGGATCCAACACCGCACCATACAAACTAGCGAAGTCCAATCCAATTATCCCATCGTCACTTATTTTGGCAATGGTGGGGCACATGATGAAGTCATGTCCGCCCATTCCGATCAATATAAAGGTTTTACCAAAATTCTGCATCCGGCTACCGTCCGCCGTGCAAGCATTTACACCCACCAGGAGTGCATCGGGCTTGCCCGACATCAGTTCGAAAAACCTCTTGGAGATACACGAATGGCTAGCACCAGTATCTATCAAGAATTCCCCAACCTGTTCCTTCACCGATACAGCGATGTACCATCTTTTCCCTCCCAGTGGGGTAGGATTCTCAGCAAATCGAACCTGTTCCTCAGAGACACCAAGCTCCCATCAAAAGACTTTCAAAAAGGCTACACATGGATGGTCTGGGGGAAGGTGCTTCGCACTCACCCGGGCCAGCTCTCTGACCCACCTTTCCTCATCTTTGATGCAGGATTTCTCCCTCCGGCCTCGGATCCCCTGATCTGCCATCACATCAAAGCTCCCAGCCCCGACTGGAGTGAGAGGATCCTTCTCACTTACCAGACTCCTGGGAGATATTGGCTCGTTGGATAGTTCGATCTGGCCATTTCCGGTATTTTGGCAGTTCCTTTCAGGGATCACATCAATGCTGCTTGAAGAGTTGCCATCATTCCTAAGTCCTACGATGGGACTACCACATGGAAGGAATGGTCAGATGTTTGAAGGCCGGACCGGGGAAAATAGCAGTGGTTAAATGGAATGAAGTCTACAATGAACATGGCACATTCACAGATTTGGTAGAATTTGCAAGTGTACTTCTGTACAAATGGTGACTGAGGACCCTATGATAGTTTTCAAGAAACGAACCCAAAAGCCTCATGAGACTTTTAGGGCTTTCGGATTTGAGCTGCAGACCTAATTACATAAGGCCCGTCCTAATGTTGGTCTGAACGAGGAATACTTCATTAATGACCTACTTCCTCAGTTCATACAAGGACTCAGGGATGAGGAACAGCAACAGGCCGCCCTTGCCGCTTGGAAAGGGAAGAATGCAGGGCTGACTGACCTTTTTGAAGGAATAGATGATTTTAATAAAGTTTGAACCTTGATGGCGGGTAAAGTCCCCATGAAGGCAGCTGCCACTGCCATGGCCTCGACAGCTCCGGTCTCCTCCATGCATCAGGCCGATGGGGGTGACTCCGATTTCGAGGAGATCGAGATTGAAGAGGAAGATGGAAGCATTTCTGCTGTTCAAGTCAAACGAGACATGAAGAGAAAATATACCTTGACGAATGTTCAATAAAAAGACTCCTGGTCGGGACATCAGACCTAAGGCTGAACCCACTTCCACGGAGGGAACGAGCTCTCGAGGTCTAAGGCTTTTCAAAACCTACTTCGACAACATCCAATGCTACTACCTCTGTAGCCACCCCAGCGCAGATGGATGTTACCAAAATGATGGAAGAAATGATCAAAACTTTTACTGAAGCTATGACCATGAGACGGCCTCGACAGAGGGTGGACCGGTCTCGGTTAAGATGCTACAGATGTCAGGAAATGGGCCACTATGCCAACGAATGTACTGCTCTGAAGCCCGTACCCCCGAAAGTGTTCGAAGATCGATTCAGTAAGTTATCAAGGGTGGCTCGAGATCGCCTCCTGTTTCCAGAAGATCCCCAAACAGCACCTGTCGTTCCGCTATTGGGCCTCAGAGCTCCCCCGGTATTACCCGAAGTATCTCCTGTGGCACCTTGGCTCTGATCATTTCCTGTTCCTAAATCACGAGGAAAGGAGTCGTCTTCATACGAGATGTCGAAAGATCCATCCTCATTGGTATGAACTACGTCCGAACACTGATAGGATCCACCATTCTCATCGGTGTAGGTTCCCAAAGGAACATCTCCAACACTAAATCTCAGTTTCTTACCTCCACCCCCATCAGATTTGTGTCCAGGTTGATAGACGCTGTCATCGGTGACGTTCACCCTAGCATTGTCATTGATGTATGGGTCATAGTCAGGTAATCTTTGTCTCACCAGAGCTTCTGCAGGTGTCGAAGTTGTCATTGGTGCCACACCTTTGACAAAGGTTTGATCGGAAGGTATTTGCTTCTGTCCCTCGAATTCATCTAGATCCGAATCGTCAGCTGCATCACAACATGTGGTTGTGGTAGTATCTGTATGGAAGGAATTTTCCTCACCAACGATATGAACATTTTCAATGTTCGAATTACCGTCATTTGTTAGTTGACATTTTGTGGTCAGCTTCGGAGGTGGTACCATGTTCTCTATACCTGTTACATAACAGTCTAGAGCATTCTTTTTCTTAGTTAGCTGGGCACAGCTCCTGCTGGTGAGTTATTAAGTCATCATTGTTGTCTTTTATCTCCAGCATTAGTTGTTCATTGTCTTCAATCATTGCATTTTGTTTTCAATTCTCCAAAGATCGATGTTTTCTCTGATCCTATCCTCCTCAGCCAACAATTGGTTGTGCTTTTCTTCTTGATCAGCTCCCCATTGTTCATATTCGATCTCAAGTCTGAGTTTCTTGTTTTCCAATTCGGCTCTAGTCAATTCGAGTTTCTTTTGGATAACCAGGTGCTCTTTTTCTAGAGATCTGTTTCTAGCTTCCTTATTTTCTACATTCTATTCAAGATTGTTCAGAGTAAAAAATAGGATCTTTTGTTCATCTTCATATTTCTCGCATTGTTTTTCGAGATTTCGTAGACGCAATACCTTGCGTTCAGAGTTTTCCCACTTCTTTTGTTGGTCACGTCTCATCATCTCATCTTGGCTAATCGCTTGTTGTCTCAAGTACTCTTTAGCAGTTAATCCTTGGCTTTGACTTCCACCTATGTCAAATATAAATGTACTTAAGCCTTCTAGGGACTTTCTGTCTGTAATCGGTATTGCTGTAGCAGTACTAGTAGTAGTAGCTACATGTTTTCGAAGCGAAGTGTTCATCATCATGATGGGACTTCGAGTTCTTTGATCCGAAGTAGTCGGTTCTGATAAATGCAGTTTATTGGGATTCAAAGTCATTTGTTTATGGGTAGTTGTCAACTTAGGAGTTCAAACTACCTTTTCTGTAAGGGAATCAACGAACGTTGTGGAACCATATTCAGTTTCAATAGTAAGGCTTTGGCCTGTACAAACCGTAAATGGTGGCGCCTTCGCTTCAGAACCTAAGACTCAGCACTGTCGAACCCCATGTCTCCTTGGGTCGATCCATCATGGTTCGGTTCGACCTCCAGGGTCGCGCACTAAAACCAAGACTGCTCACGGCACCAGTGTAATGGTTCGAGTTCTTATATAACTTCGGTTTCAGTTCGAGATATGTCAATATCAAGCAAAACCAGACAAGTTAGCTGGGGCTAGTGCAACCAGCACATGTTTATTTCGGAGTTACATATGTTTGTGGTGGTGCTATGAATATAGCTCAGTGCTCTCCAGGTGTTGCCCTGGCCGCAGCCAGAAACCAACTGAGCTCTCTATGCGGTCCTAGGTAGGGACTGGAGCAGCAAAGACTAGTGCTGCCATCACCCCATAGTGGCCAGAGATCGAAGCGACCTCTGGTCCTACCGGTGGTAACCGCACCGATCGACCTGCCCTCTCAAATAGGGAGCTAAAGCTATATATAACGCTCCACGAGCCCCTACACCTCTAACAAGTAGCACTAAATATAGAGGATGTTGGCAGAAAATACATTTTTCTGATATTTCACACTTACTACTATTTAAACTTTCAGACCATTGCAGATATTTAGATTGCTGACAGAAGTTTTTGAATATATTGCATTTAAAGCAAGTTCCAGACTTTTTTTGCTATTTTTTTGGTTACCCCCTCAGTCTCTAATTTCGACAGGTGCAGTGAGGGCTACCACATTGAGTCACAATCACACACAGGGCCATACCCACTCAGCTTTGATGGAAGGCCCGGTTGAGCTCCCGGGGGTGAGCTCTACAGCCCTGGTCCCAAATAGACTAATATAAGGTACACATCATGTCTATGCGCAAAAATGCACTATACTTAGTGCAGATCTATGAATGGGATTCTTGCAACCTATACTAGAGGTACATCCTGTGTTAATTCTGATTGTATTGGTGGCAATTTAATTAGTGACAGAACATCAAAGTTGGGCTACTTTAGTATTGTATTGTACCATGTGGTCATAAGGAATCTCAAAAATATTCATATGAATGCAAAGATCATAGTTTCTTCTGTCAACCCTTGTAATATCATCCATATATAACAACATTAGGCTTATTTCACCTCAGGATGCACCCCATATCTCTGCACTGCACTAAAACACAGAGCACACACTGCAGGGACTGTCACCTGCATCAAAATATGAATAGGATAATGAATGAATTGTAAATAAATCTTGAAGAATACATTACACCAAACATTAAAGAGAATATTCTAGTATGGTCAAAACCATTTGTTTGTAGATACATAGAGCATTTTCATGATTCAAATATTTTACAATATTATGCATCTGTTTCAACTTTGATATACCCATTGGCTCAACCTTTTTACATTGCACCTTAAAATTTAAGTCGCTATCAATAATTACACCCAGATAGTTGAAACTCTCCACATTTGATAGAACAGAACCTTGCATAATACTATTGTATCGCGCAATATTCTGTCGTACTGAGTGACACCATAGTATGATGATGTCATCAAATGCATCAGATAAGTCTTTTGCATTGCTCTAGGAGGACTACCTCACTAGCGCACTCTTTTCAATTTATATAAATCCTATCAAAAAACTCTATCATGAAAATAGGGTACTGATTCCCTATAAGTTGACTTGTATTTCCGATATGAATGTCAACATACCAACCTAATTAGACTCAAATATTTTATCTCTGGAAGAAGTTGATTGGTCCAAGTTCCATGACTAAGTTGCTCTTAGTTATGATGCGGAATTAAAAGATTTTCAGTGCCCTGGCCACTTATTAGATTGAATATGGTATTTACGGATATTTGTGTAGAGGCAAGGAGAAAGGGTGCTCCATGCTAAAAGTCAACTTTAAAATTCAGATCACTAGCTTTACAGTGATATAGTGCATGAGAAGATACTCCTGTTAGTTTTGGAGGAATAGCTTGCTAAATATGGGTAGGTATGACCATTTCGTGAATGTCAATAAGCCCTACGTCTCCATGGTCATGAGATACAACTATAATTGGCATAATTTATGCTAATTAGCTAAATTAGCATAAATTTTCAATCTTTTGCCCATAACTTTTGATCTAGAAATGATATTTTCATTCTGTTTTCACCATAGTGGACCTTGTGAAATGTTCCTTCAAATAGGATCATTAATTTTCTTATTTAGAATGAATATCATGTTTTCATGCCAACAGAAATTAACAAAAATGTATTTTTTCGCCCCAAAGCATTCTTTTTAATGCCAAATATGGAATCTTTCCACAAAAATAGAACGTTTTATCAAAAATCTTTGAATTCTCCCCAAAAAAGTAGCCTATATTAGTTTTAGGCATATTTTTCCTATTCTAGCCCATAGTGGTGCCCCCTTATGGCTAAAACAGGTACTAAATCCTGCAGGAACCCCCATTTCTGCTTGCTGGCTCACAATTGCATCTTGACCTTTGACCTACTGACCTAATTAGTCTGAGATGTCACATTGATGATTCTGATGCCTTTTATATTTTGAATCATAGGACACAAAGGTAGAGGCATTATTTTTGTGGTAAAACAATTTTTCTGAAAATTAAATGATTCAATTTGAATTAAAAATTATTAAAAACTTTTTTTTTCTTAGGAACTAATTCACCAAAAATACTGTTAGTTTTTTTTTTATTTTATTACACCTACCATATCTGAAATCTACAAGTTTAGAGCTTTCAAATGGTGTATGGTGTGTAATGTTTTTTCTTGGTGATGGGTGTTCACCTTTTGGGGCCTTCATGCTGCAGCAGTATCTATGTTGAAACCTCCTAGGATGCACTGTTGTGTGTCAAAATCTGCAATCAATATTGAATGTCTGTGTGAATACAGATTTGTGGCGAGAATGTTTTAACCAGGTAGCATCATAGCTAATAGTGTAATATCCCATTTGTGATAGTGTAGAGGAGCTTTAAATAATGACATGAAAGCTGGTAAGTGTTTTAATCAGCTTACAATATCAGGTTGTTAGGATTTGACCTATATTTAATTAGGTCAAAGGGCACAAGAACCACATTTGTCATATTTCCGGTTCTAGGAGGGCTTTCTACACAAGTTAAAGTTCTGCATAGGGGTTTCTGGTATAGAGGAATCATTTGGAGTAGGTTTAAACCTCCACAGAATAAAGATAACCAGAAGCGAATCTCTATGGGCAGCAGCGCGCTGACATGCGGCAATGGCCCCCTGGTGGTTGGCCCACCAACTACTGCGTACTTCATCATTGGGCCAATGACGGCCCACTTTAATATCAAATTTTAATGTGTAAATGTCCACATTTAACATTGTTGCACCAATTTACCTTTGAAATATATCAGATTGTTGAATTAAAAGCATTTTTGGTGTCATTGATGCAGTTAGTTTTGAGTATTGCAGGGATATCCTGCAGGTCGGCAAAAGAGGTCGGGGAATCCCATTTTGCAGCACTGACTTGTCAAGCTTTACTTATTTGTTATTTAACAAAATTGTAATATAAAAAAATACATAGCATTTGTAGACGCTCTTGAATAAGATTTTAGTGTATGAACACTAAAGCATATCATTTTGTGCAGTTTGATTTTTTGACGGCATGGCCATTTTGCGCGGCTGGGTCCCTGTACTAGATGTTTCCCTCTATAATGCAAAAACTAGATCGGGAGGGAACGCTCCATGTGCATGGTGGGCCACTGCAGGAAGGTGAGCGGAGAACTTTTGATATATGATTCCTGGGGTCATTACCTATACAAAACCACAAAAGCTTTGTACCCCACTCTCTGTGGCCTAACTACAAATGCATTATTATTGTCCTTTATATTATCAATGGGAAAGGAATGCAACTTCCACTTACATGCAAAAATTTGAGGCATAGATATCTTTGTTGCTGCATTTATTTATTATTATTAATAATAATAATAATAATAATAATAATAATAATAATAATAATAATAATAATAATAATAATAATAATGATAATGATAATGATAATGATAATGATAATGATAATGATATTGATGATGATGATGATGATGATGATGATGATGATGATGATGATGATGATGATGATGATGATGATGATGATGATGATGATGATGATGATGATGATGATGATAATATCTTTTATTGACAACTAAAGGAAGTCATTTCTGACTTATGTGTCATACAGAAAATGGTTCATAGAAAAAAATATCTAGATCTACTGACTACTCTACATGATACATAAATACACTACACACACAGATCTAAGGTGACATATAATCAGGCGTACAAAGATGCAGGTCCAAGGCATACATACCCATTTGGGCTAACATTTTAGTCACACATCATCCAATAATCGTACATAGAAAAACATGTTAACACAAGTACATCAACATCCTCACATATGTCTTTGTTTGAAAGCAGTATGTATATATTTACCCGGATAAATTGGAAGCAGTCGAGAATTGGGAAAGGCCTAGAACGCTAAGGAGGCTAGATCATTTTTAGGATTCTGTTCTCATTACCGTGATTTTATACCGAATTATTCTCGTGTAAGCTTTCCCATGCAATGCTTAGCTCACTGGACCCCCGGTAGGGCTCGGGACCCATTCCCATGGACCAGCGAGCAAGAAGAATCTTTTAATAAGATAAAAGATTTGTTTAGGAATACACCAGTATTGAAATATCCTACTCCCGAAGGGCATTTCATACTAGACACCGATGCGAGCAACGACGCTATTGGGGCAGCCCTCTCTCAGGTCCAGAATGGAGTCGAGGTCCCATTGGCCTTTGCTAGCAACACGTTAAGCAAGACCCAGCGTAACTATTGTACCACTAAACGAGAACTCCTCGCGGTAGTGGTGTATACGAAGAAGTTTAAGCATTTCCTTTGGGGAACTGACTTTTCTTTGCGGACCGACCATTCGTCTCTAAGGTGGCTCCTTAATTTTAAGGACGCCGAAGGGATGATTGGGAGATGGTTAGCTCACCTATCTGAATTCGGATTGGAGCACAAACAGATCGAGCACCAACCAGGTGCTAAACATATTAATGCGGATGCCTTGTTGAGGTGACCCGTCCAAAAGTGCCAGAATGCCACTTGTGAAGACTGCGGGGCCCACAATGCTGTGGTCACAGGGTTGGTATATAACTATACCACCCCCCGAATCCCCTGGGAGGAGACTGTGTGCAGCTATCTCGATTGGTCCCCGGAGACCATCAAGAAGTTCCAACAGTCTGACCCCACCACTGCACGCATAATGGAATACTTACGGATAGGTATTAAGCTGGCAAGGCCGATGTTATCTCTGGAAGACAGAGAAACGAGGCGATTAATAGCTCAATGGACCGAGCTGGAGATCCGAGATGGTATACTGTGTAGGTGGAAAACCTCTTCCACCGGCGGTAGACTATTACAAATAGTGATTCCCACCTCGATGAGAAGGGATATCATGTATTATTGCCATGGCCATTAAACGAGTGGTCATTTTGAAAAGAAAAGATCAATAGAGCGTCTACAAAGATGTTACTACTGGCCCGGAATGTGAAGTGACCTACTCCGGTGGATCGCGACTTGCCCGGATTGTTGTAAAAACAAGCCGGGACCCGACCTAGGCAAGCTACCCTTGTCCCAGGAATTGTTTGGTGTCCGATTCGCTCGAGTAGCAATCGACATCATCAGTTGATTTAAATCGACACCTAGAGAAAATACCTGTATGATGGTTGTAACCGACTACTATACAAAGTATACTCGGGTGTTTCTTCTTCCTAACTACAAAGCCGCTACATGTGCTGAGGCGCTTGTAAAAGGCTGGGTGCTACATTTGGGTGTCCCCCTCATGATGCACAGTGACCAAGGAAGAGAGTTCGAGTGGGAGTTATGGCAAGAAATGTGCCACTACTTAGCAATATGTAAGACCCGAACCAACACATACCGACCACAGTCGGATGGTCAGGTAGAAAGGTTCAATAGGACTTTGATACAAGTGCTAACGCCCCTGGTTAATTCCCACCAGGACGACTGGGATGAACAGTGTGAGTTTGTAGTACACACCTACAACAACACCGTTCATTCGTCTACTAATTGCACTCCAAACATTCTAGTGTTCGGCGAGGACATAATTATGCCCGCCGACTTGGTGTACGGAGTGGTTAGGATAGACCCAGAGGCGCCCTGTACTGTGTTGTTTGTGGAGTCGTTAAGGGACAGATTCAAGCAGGCATACGAGGCCGTTCATAAAGAACTGCTGAAAAGTGCTAAATGGCAAAAGGTGGGGTATGACACCAATGCAAAAAGAATACGCTTTAATGTTGGGGACAAGGTACTAAGGTATTACGAGCCACTCAAACGTTTGAAGCTCATAACGCCTTGGGAGGGTCCATTCAAAATTATACGCATCATCTCCGAATCAACGGTGATGATGGAGGACTGCCTTACTGGTAGGAAGTGGAAGACGAATGTCGGAAATCTTCGGCCCTGGAAGGGATGCGAAGCGGCGGAGAGGGAGTTCGGATATCAGCCACCTGAGCCAACGTCAAGTAAGCCCAGTGTGACCGTACCCGAGAAACGCCCTAGAGGCCGGCCGATGAAGGAGCCAGAAGCAAGAGTAGGGACTAAAAGGAAGACGACGGCCAGGAAACGGCCTAATCGTAAGAAATGGAAAAACGTCTCGCTGAGTGAAGGCATTACGTATGGGAAGGGTCTCGCCCTGGCTAGGCGTGACCCAGAGAAGGCTGTACGTAGAGCCGGGAAAAATACGATGCTAACCCAAGGCGTTAGACGCAGTCCTCGATTGAGGTCTGCCGTTACCTAACTCAGTACACAAAGAGCTGCTGCGTGTTGTCCGCCGTAGGCGAATAACATACGTTCCACGGCTGGGGGTGTCGAACGCGCGTTCCTCGGGTAGCCGTATCCAGTGAGCGGCAGACGGATTAACCGGTACATTCGCTTTATAGCATTGTATATACCTCCAAGCTCCAGACGATAGCACTCGGGTAGCAACCTGCATCTCGTATACCGAGCCGAATTTTAGTTCGGATCTAGTCCGCTAGGTGAGGCCACGGGCATGGCGGGAAAGCGCGGAACTAGGTCACCGGATAGCCCACCGCAAGCAGCAGGCTCAACACAAGGCGAGTGCCACCCCCGGCTCTGACTCACCAGTCAGTAGCAGGAGGAGCACTCGGGCTAAGGACAAGGATCCCCGCAAGTCGGATTCTAGTCCTGAAACCCCGCCGCAGCCACCCAAGGCTAGCTGCCGGAAAAATAAGAATGGAGCAAAAGCGTCTCCGGCGGAGCCTGAACCCTCTACTCCCAAGAAGAGGGGCAAGGACGACCCGAAGCCTGCTGCCTCCACAGCGACAACAGTTACAGTAACCACCTCGGTTACTGCAGGACCCTCTGCTACCACCAGCGGGACGGCCGCCACCACCTCGGTTGTGGCTTTGACTGGTACTACCACCACCAGCCGAGCCCAGCCTAGAGGAAAGGGCATTTACACGAGCAGCGACTCGGGGAGCGGAAGCGACCTGGAGCTGCCCGCGTCAGCCAAATCTGATTTGGAGTCCGTGACGACGTGGGAAGAAATGACCACGGACGTCCCGAAGGACGAAAATCAGAAGTGGATGTGGAAGAATGCAGCCGAGGGGTTTAAAGACCGTACCCCCCCGCTGCTTCGTGGATTGTGCATACGACACAATCCACTTCATGTGCCCGGGCGCCGTCAATAAAGATGGTGATAGCGATGATGAGGAGTGGATGAAGTCCGGTCCTAACGACACGCCAGTAGGTAAATTTTACCTGATTTGGATTGACCAGCTCAAGTCCAAATTGGGTTCTATTTACCACTACGAGTCCAGAACGAAAGGTCAATGGGCTATGACCCAATGGGGACCGAGCGGCAACCGCTGCAGGTGCCCATTCGAGTCATGTCAGCTCGCGCTCACTGGCGAGAAGACATTCGAGACGAAGCCTCGCTTCGCTTGACATATTGTGGAGCATCACATGCACCACAAGCCTCTGATGCGATGCATCCCCGGAGATCGCCCGGGTAAACTCTGTGACGGCACCTTCACCACCCATCGGCGCCGGGACCTGGCTCTGCACTTGCAGAAAGCCCACGGTACCGGCCTGGCAAAGACCCGGAAGCGTGCTGTAAAGTGTTTCAACGAGCTCCTTGCAAATTGGGCTGCGTTGAATACAAAGGAGATTAAGGAGCAGGCATTCCAGCACGAATTATGCTCTTGGAGGAGTGGTAACCTCATGAAGTATTTCGCCGTTAACTACTCAAGCACTAAGTTCGGGATGCCCACCGAGGTGCACCTGAAGGTGAAGAAATGGCGAGGTGATGACAAACGGGAGAAAGGAAAATCTCGTTCGAAGGGAACCAATGGAGGTTCGACTACGGCCACCAGTACCTCCAAACGGACCCACGCAGTCCGATCCGTAAGCCCGTCAGGCAATAAGGATCAGCCCAGATCAGCTAATCCAGCTGATCGTCGCCAGTCGGGACAACAGGTCTCGGCTCTGGACATGCCTGGCAACCAGACCCATCGGGTGGTTAGCCAGGTAGCACCTCCACCTCCACCTCCCACACCTCCAACACAGCACCCTTCGAGTGAAGCCACTGGTAGCCCAGATGATTGGAGCACCTTCTTCGGTGCCCCATCCGGCCACAGTGCATGGTGGGCCGGAGAAGGGTCTTCTGGTAAGCGCCCGACCTATAGTGAGTACGCGGCGAAGTTCCCTGCTATGGGACCAGCGGGACCCGATTCACAGGTCCTAACCTCCTTGGGCCGAGCTAAAACTCGGGGTAGAGGCCGTGGTGGAATGGAGTCCACCCGAGCCGCCCCGGGCTACGGCCGAGGCCAAGGAGGTGCAACCGTTGAGGGTCCCCACGTCCCTCCTGCAGGCGCTTCGCCTGTTACTACGCAGGCTTCTGCACCTGACAGGGTACTGGCTATCAGTCCCCGTTATGGGACTGATAGCCAGTACCCTGTCAGGTCTTCAGGATCCGGATACGTTCGTCGATCATAGAGACGTACATACCATCGAGATCCAGAATGACCTGATGGCAGAGTGGCAGTCGTTCCATCGCCAGAAGTCTATCGACTACTGGCGGACAATGACTGAAGCCACCTTCAATCTGGTCTATGAGATCCAGAAGAGGGAGGAAGACAAAATAAAGGAGCAGGAAATTAAGAAGGTCGAGGAGGCCTTCCAGTCCTGCCGAAGGCAACAGAGGGAAGCTGAAAAGCTTAAGGAGTTCCACGCTGCTGAGAACGCCGGGTACATCCATAGGTACAAGGAGGCGGACCTTAAGTTTTTCCTCTGCTTCGGCAAGCACCTGGACGAATGGGACGGCTCCGCGTCGTACCTGTCCATTCCTTCGGGTGCCCAAGCCGAGGCGGCGGTAGACAGTCCCTCTGAGGGCATGGGTGCTCTGAGCCTACTCAGCGACACGAGCACCAAAGCCCCTGAGCTAGTTGCCACGAGCAGCAGCAGCAGCTCGGCTCCCTCTACCAACCCGGAGCCAGCTGAGAAGATGGACACTGAGGACGATCCCGAGGATCTGTAAGTGTCCATCTGCCGGCAGAAACCTGTACCCGAGGGTAAAGGCATGTATAATGCCAGAAGATTAAATTCTTAGAGAGGACCCGACGGACCGGAACGAAAACCTGCAGCTAAGATGGACGCCACCCGAGACACCAAACCGGGATACCAAACCGGGGCTCCATCTTCCCATCCTCATCAGGGCACAACACACAGCAACGTGGCTTGCCACCACTTGTTTGTCGCCGAATGGAGCTGCATAATCCAGTCGTTCCAGGTTCGCCAGAAGTCCATTGATATTGTAAGGGTGATCCTGCTACCCTGGTAGGACACCTCTTAATTTTATATCATATTATGTATAAATTATTTTTCTATAAAAAGTATATTTTTGTATAAATCAAACAAAAAAAAACAAATTTTTTTCTTCGGGTTACCTAGCCTCTCGGGTTACATTACTTTCTATTGTATATACTACTACTATTGTATAACTCCATATAAGTTAACATATTTAAATACGTCTTAACTATAATAACTCCATAACACTGTTACATATATATACAACCATAGGTCGATGGTGCATAAGGCGCCACTTCCTATTTATGTTATTATTTAGTTACTTCGGGTTATATGCGACGATGCCTACTGTTATGTACATATAATTTATAATGCCCCTTTAATGTTAAATATTCTATACAACATTATTATTATAGACTTACCTGTGTATATATATTGTTACATAACTTTAACAATAGGAAATCTTTAACACCTACCCTAGGTAAAGTCTACGGGGGGTGGTGTAGGGGCCGGCATCGTTGTATATATATTAGTGCGCTTCATCCGAGAGACGCGCTCGTGTGGTGCTCGTTCCTTCTATGCCAACCAGGTGTCGCTTCGCGATACCCGTTTGGTTTGGCTAATACTGGTGAAAAAAGATTGCTTTATGAGACTATGGGTAAATTTCATCTTGTACAATTGGTAAATCAAATTACAACAACAAGCGGGACAAATACATGCATTGATCTAATCTTCTCAAACTGTGACAGGATTATTTCATCGGGTCCATTGAATATACATTTATCAGATCATCTTCCTGTTCATGTCTTGAAGGATAACATTTATGTAAAAAATGGTTATCGTAACTTCCCAGGTAGATCTTATAGAAATCTAGATCTTGATAAATACCTTCTTGATTTTGGAAATTGTGATTAGTCTCTTTTTGATCAGAGTAATTATGCCTCGGTTGGTGGGATATTCTTGAAAATTATATGAAAAGAATGTTGGATGTACAATGCCCGGTAAAAAGATTCAGAGTGGTAGATAAGCCCAGTCCTTGGATGACAAATGAACTCCTTGAACGCATAAGTGACAAAAATTTATTATTAAAATTAGTAAGACGAGAGATGGATATTATACCTTGGCATAGGGCTAGGGTTTGTCAAAATATTGTGAACAATGAGGGAGAAAGAGCTAAAGAGGACTATTATTCTAATCTTTTCACAGTTTTCAAAAAAGATTCTAAAAGATTTTGGTCTATTATTAAAGATGTTTTACCCTCCTCTAAGGGTGGAACAAAAACCATTAACTTAATTAAAGATGATGGTCAATGGGTCTCTCTTGAAGATACTTCAATGTTTATAAATGATTTTTTTGCTGACATAGGACCTAGATTAGCACAACTACATGATGTTGATTTTGAGTTTAATGGTAGAAGATGTCAAGTCGACATGCCTGATATGAAGTTTTCTGAGGAGGAAATTATTGCATGTATTAAGGATGTTGATGTTTCTAAGTCATCGTCCATAGATTATTTACCAACCAATATCTTCAAAAGTGCTTTATTAAAATACTCTGATAAATTTATAAAAATTATAAATTTGATCATCCAAACAAGAAATATTCCGGATTGTTGGAAATTAGCCACTGTCACACCACTCCCCAAGGGTGGAAATCCATCTAGTGTCTCAAACCTTAGACCTATAAGTGTTCTGCCTGTCCCTGGAAAGATATTAGAACGTTTAATTCACAACAAATTGACTGCTCATTTATTAGAATATGACATTTTGACAAAAAAAACAGGGCGGTTACCAGAAAAAGAAATCCACATTAGATACAATTTATATGTTAGTTGATGATATACTTTGTAATAGAAATCATAACAATGGCAGCTTTCATCAATATAAAGAAAGCTTTTGATTCTGTAAATCACTTAATCCTATTAAAAAAGCTAGAACAGTATGGGGTACGAAATAGAAATCTAACACTTATAGAAAATTACCTTTCCAGGAGACAACAATGTTCCAAAGCAAACCATGTAAGATCGGGGTGTAGAGCTTTAAGTTGTGGAGTACCACAGGGGTTAATTGTTGGTCCTCTCTTCTTTTTATTGTATGTTGATGATTGTATATCCTCTACTGATGTTCATAAAACTGTTTTATGCCGATGACTCTGTTTTGTATGTCTCGGGTAAGGATTTAGGAACACTATCAAATGAATTAACAATTGCCTTACAAAATTTCTCACTTTGGGCCTCTAGAAACAAATTAACCATGAATGAAAACAAAGCTTATGACTTTTGCTTCTTCGATTAAGTTAAAGAAAATTTAAAAAAAATAAATAAATAATGGTCAATGGCAAGCAACTGATGAATGTGGCCAATTATAAATATTTAGGGGTCACACTTGATCCTGAACTAAGCTTCAACATGTATTTGAGGTCTGTTATTAACAATGTAAGATTCAAATCTTTACTATTATATAAAACAAGGAAATATTTGTCTCACGAAGCTAGACTTCTAATGTACAAAATGCATGTTTTGCCAATTATTGATTATTGTTACATTCTATATAGTGAGGCAAAGGCAGATTATTTAGAGGAGTTACAAAGACTTCAGAACAAATGTTTGAAAACGTGTTTTGACATGCATTTATTGACCCCTACAGACTATGTACGTAGTAAAACTGTAATGAGAGTTTCCTGGAACAAAAAATAAGGGTGACTAGATTTTCTGCTATCCCAGTTCTAAAATATAACAAAATAAATTGTACAGCCTACCAAAAATTACCTGAGGTCAAATGTGCACAGGTTTGGAATAATTTACCTGTTACTTTAAGGAATGTACGTAGCCGGGAGGAATTCAAGCTCATTTGTAAGAAGGAGCTTGACTCCCTCATCCTAGAAATATAATTGTAAAACTTCTTAATTTGCTCAGTGTGACTCTCCAACCTGGTATTGACAGTGTTTTGTTATATAAAGCCATGACTAGGTGTGGTTATAGCGCCAGTCTGGGGATGGGGGGTTAGAAAATTAAAAGGATTTAAAGTAGAAACGATGCTGCTGTTCAAAGAAACTTGTATCAGTCACTATATGCCTTATAATTAGTATGTGTGTAATAATATCTTTTATATGATACGGTCAAGACAACATTCTTAGAATGACGACCGGTCATAAACTTATTAGCCAAATAAGGAGTTTATGTCTAGTAATTCTAGACCTATGTATCAGTATAATTTGTGGATTGGAACAACCAAATTCTTTATGACATCTTGGTAATTGAATTTTTTGGTCTTTACTTGAGGTTCATAGAGTCGACATGTTAAAACTGTTCCACATATTTGAAAATTGTTCATTGATGTACTGATTTCATACCCTTGTATGTTGTCTTGAATTTACCTTTAGAGCTCTCAACTAAACGGCATTAAAATCGGGTATTTATCAATGACAGTTTATCTGCTTGTGGACAAAAAACACTAAAACTTCTCGATCAAGCAGAGAAGAAATGCTAACATGAACCAAACTCTACCTTTTTTGTTTGCAAAGCCAGGAAGCCCCAAAGATGAGCAGGAGTCATTTGTAGCCAATGACTGAGGGCTCAAAGTAAAGACTGTAGTCAGAGTGGCATGACAAGAGCTCCTTGTCAATTATAAAGTCACCATCATTCAGGAACTGGAAATGTGATCATTCTATAATCAGTGAACATGCATGCATGAAGATTTTTGGGACGGTGCCAACAAGTAAGGAAAATAGCTGGATTAAGGACCAATGTCTTCTTTGCCATTTAGTTTGAAATCACGGTTTTGTCATTAAATGACTTTGTTTTTATTGGCCCTATATGACAAGTTACTTACCTCTGTCTTTAGGATGGTGCTTACTACAGAAGGAGTGTCAAGTGTCTCTCTGAGGGCATAGGCTGTCACGTCGATGAGAACCAGAACACCAACCATCAACAAGAGCTGGTAATCATGTAAAATCTGTGAGGGTAGATCAGGAAAATTAACATTAACTATTCATTAAACTTAGAACCTGCAGGCGAAGATCTTGTCAAATATCATCGAACTGTCAACCCAGCTAGCAAAGAGACACCCCTGCTAGCATAACTCATCCAAATGATGTCTTTTTTACGCAAATCACATGGGTTTTCAGGTAAGAATGATGTAAATTGCACGAGTGGTGCTAGCTGGGACTGGGCTAACTTTGGGCCAGCGGTGGTGAGGGTCGGACTGACGTCAGATTCGGATGTCTTTTTGCCTATCCAATTTACCATTGAGCCAACATAAGAAATTGATGTTGCACAAATGTTGGACCCCTGGGGTTGGCCCAATGTCTAGCCGACCAATTTTGTGCAGATATCTGATGTTGACCCAACATTGGAACACTAAGATACTGCTGTCGATTATCATAATTTTAGAGATAGCAAGTTAGAATTTCGCTTTATCTCAGCTTAATTGGCCAAGAGGTGATACAATATCATTCCATAATGTAAATCTGATCTATCTCTTATCACCTACAAAATGGTGTCATCTTGGAAATATCGATATGTTTTTTTTTTTATTTCACAAGACGTATTGAACTTTTAGCACCCAATACTTTATGAATGGGATATTCCTTGCTTTAGAATGCCAATAGTGTATTAGAGATCTAATTCAATGATTATTATGCTAAAATATGAAGGATATACTGAACAAAATATCTTCATATACCATGATCCCCAGTGTATAAGCCTTACATGCGGGGTTTTAGCTCTCCCTGGAACTGCAAGGGGACAGCAAGACCTTTCTCTTGATATATTAGACTCCACCAAAGTCATAATAGGGCATAGGGGGTCCAGGGGATCCAGGGGACTAGCTACACATAGCATAGAATTTTGAAAATACATTCAGTGGGACAAAGGTCTCGAATAAGCGCCGGGGTACAGAGGTGTTGAAATTTCAAAATACACTATCAATTTAAGTCTTGAATAAGCGCCGGTCTTGAATAAGATCTGAGGGTATAGCCTAGTTGAAATTAATAAGCACCCAGGCGCTTATACAGGCCAATACGGTATATTCTAATACTCTAGGTGCGTCTTATATGTGAGATGCGCCTCATATGCTCCAGATTACAGTAGCTCAGAATGCCCTCTAGTTGAGGTTGGAGAACCATTGTTTTTGCCATTGCTGGGCCAACGTTTGTTAACACCCGGAAAATCTACTAACGTTGGTACATTTTGTGCAACCATAAACTGCCAATATTGGTACAACCTTAGCAATTAGATGAGAGCACTGCTAACGTTGACCCAACATTAATTTGTTAAAGACTGCCAATGTTGGAATATTGCCCATGACAGTGTCAACCATTGCTAATGTTGGTCCAACGTATCCTTGTTAGCTATAGCTGGGAACAAACTCGATCTTGCTAATACATGTAGCAATAACCAGTATGATGCCTAAGTCTTCTTCAGGCAAAATAGAAATTCTGGGGATTTGTCTGGGGTGAAATGAGATTGATTTAGTAACAACACTTCGATAAGATCAGAATCAATAGGGTAGATTAACCTAAAGACGACCACATACCTAGAGTTGACCACCTATCAGCTTGTTTTACTCACTTTCACATGTAGTGTATTGGTCTTAAACCCTAATATTATTGAAATAGAGGTATTATAATACCCCATAGAATGATGTCCTGGAATATATGAAGTAATTGTCATTGTATGGTAATACACTGAAGTTCCCATGTTTGAATGGTCTTTATCATGACCAGCTGGTCATTTCATCAGAATTCTCCAACTTTGGTTCGATAATTTGAAGATGACAAGTGCTCACATATACAACATTTTGACTCTAGGCAAAGATAATATCTTTGTTAAATGATAGCATAAGTGCAGAAATGTTAAATACCTTCTGTATAGGACTTATTTCCTAGAACATACCAATTTCACCTTGAGATGACCAAGATTTCACCTTGAGCAGACCACCCCTTACTGAGTTATTTATGCATTTCATTGAATAGATACCATTTAGAATATAGCATTACATCCGAAGATTCATATTTAGAACAGTTTCAGATACAAAACTTTCCTGGATGATGTTCTAATACACACATTACAAGCTTTACTGGAATCCTACTACTAGTAGTATGTAGAGTAAGTTTGTGACACTGAGAGCATGATTATAAAATCAAGAGCTGGTTTATTATAGTGCATATTTCAAATTGATTAATGTACAGTTAAAACAAAGCTTTTTTAATGCAGGGTTAGAATTGTCACCTCTGTTTTGTTGAGATTTACAATATCAATGGGCATGCCATTGTTCCAATTTTCATTTTATTTTAGCCACTCTAAATCATATATTTTCCTTTTGGTGCAGTGTCGTTAACGATGCTATTTTATTTTATATATATTGAAGGAACTTGTTTAATCCTTAATTTTATGTTTTAATCAAAAGGGCTTTATCAAAAGGGTGGATATTAAGTGGTCAACTCTAGGTGCAAAGTGGTAATTTCAAGGTGAAATTGAACTAAATGGAATGTTTGTAGTAAGGGTGATAAACTAGAAATAACATATATAAATGGATTTTCAAAATATAACAGGTACAAGAGCCCAAACAAATATCTTTTATTCTGTGTATTTTGAAGATTGCATACACTCTCCATGTTTTAGCATACAGAGAGAGAGAGAGAGAGAGAGAGAGAGAGAGAGAGAGAGAGAGGGGGGGGGGCAGGGAGAGAAAGAGGGAGCCAGGGAGAGAGAGTCATGGCGTGCTTATGGTTCAAGTAAGGTGGTAAAACACACCTCATCTTCCTAAAGTAGATGTTGAATACTGGGAATGCTGCAGCCAACACCATACCAACAGCAGCACAACAGCACACAGACCCCTACAGTTCGGCATTTACAAACACATGGACTGTCCTGAACGTCAATGCATCCTTGGGAACCTCACCTGTGAGTAAAAACCCAGAATTAAGAGTATAAAATGGTGATACATGGCATACATAAGCAGGCCTTCCTCTCTCAGATATAAGGCAAACACAACGTGATTCTGATATCAGGGTTAGAACATCTGAGGTAAGAAGCCTTCCATAAGAAAGCATTTAGGCTGTAGTTCATACCAGACTCATTGGAGTCAATGTCTTTTGAATCTTTTGCAAATAGCACAGAGTGCAGCCAGGGAGCATTTCTCAATATAAAGAAATACCCCCAGGATGCTCTAGAGGAGAAATGTTTTGCTCGATCAGCTTGAGACCTTTGAGCGGAAAAAGACTATATCATATGCCAGTACAATGGAATGATTCTACCGGGTATTCGTCATTTAGTTAGCAACTCAAACAGGTTGATCAAGATAGCATGCGAAAGCAGGAGTGCAAAATAATGAAAAGATGGACAGAACGCCGAATTGCAGATATATAGACTGGCTACAGTCCCTAAGCTCTGGCCCTTCTCCTCCAGTACTCCTATTCTCTTATATTAAAATCAAGAGATTTGACCAAGGCTAACTAGATACTTAAGGATCTGGTTCACCTTTCCATGAGAGTCCTATTTTGTCATTCATGATGATAGTACCCCGTGACTGAATGTAAAGACCTATAACTTCCTTCTTGGTTCCTGCATTTTTGAAAGAGGACATAAACTGTAATTCCACACTGAGATACAGTAGAATATAAATCTAGAGACCTAAGAGAAAGGTATGAGGGGTTTAGTGATTATTACCCTATATATAAATAGATAGAACTAAACGACCGTGGTGTACGAGGTGGCCGATCCACCACGAGGGGGGACCTCCCCCGAGGGGTGGATCGGCCACCGAGGACATCAGGGGAGTTTAGTTCTATATTTATTTTATGTTTTTAGAGTCTTTAATTAACTGAAAATTAGCAAAATCCGTTACCGTAGTTCACCGCACGAGCGCCCATCGCCATTTTGAATGTTTACATGCACCCAGAACGAGGCTGCAGTACTGGATCTGCCGCTGTGGTGGATCGACACATGTTACGCCACTGGGGTTGTGGCGATCGGCCGCGCAATGCTATCTCTACGGGAAGAAGTTATTCACATAAAATAAAAATGGGTTCCTTGCTCGCTGGTTATGAATCTCGATTTACTGACTGCTTTAGCCCAGAGTACCCTTGCTGTACCAGATGAAGCTTAATTTTTAGGCTGTGAAGCAGTGGGGAAAGTGCCAGCTAACTCGACCTGCTACATACACATTTCAACAAAAATATTTTAAAACTTGTGTGACACCTTTCCTATTTGATCCACTCAAAGATTTTGTATCAATTATCAATATACTTGATACTCTGGCAAAACGTTTTATAGCCTCAAAATTGACAGTCGAGCTGCTGCAATAGTCGCCATCTTGGATCTCGATCCAAAGAGATCGGCCACATTATCTCTGGTCTACCTAGGGGAAACTACCTTATGATTAGAGATTTAAATTGTACTCATCGGAACCTTTGATTTAGTAGGTTATATGTTAAGATCTGATAAAAAGTTCCAGAGATATAGCCTACTCAAACCTCCGAGAGAATCTGCTGGGAGAGTTCTGTTACCACCATGATTTATGACGCAGCATCACGTCACTTAGGAACGTCCATACTTTGCCTTTAACACTGGCCATTCTTTGCTGTGAACACTGGCAACACTTTGCCAATCTACTGCTACAGCCCCAAACTCTAGTGGCGAAGCTACTAGTGTGAATGTACTCTGGTGCCGAGGCGCCCTCCGTACCTCCGTTCTCCGAAGAGAAGCGTAGTGGGCCGGGCACGAGTCTAGTGTGAATGGAAATATGCATGTTATGATAAGACAAATGATTTTCTTGAGATATATTAATTATGTATGCCTAACCTATTACCTACCTCATATTACACATGTTAACTGGCTTTTGCCTCATTTCATCCCCAGTAATGATAATGAAATAATGCCAAGATGACCTACCCCTATACTGAGAGAATTGATTATCTCTTGGCACATCACCATTCTCATCGAAAAACACATATATCCATCAACGCCGAGGAATCTTGTCTGCCAAACATTTTTTAGAAGCAGGTCGGACATCTCTTTATCAGTGTAGGTGAAGTCTTCCAGTCGCTTACCTAAAGGGCCAGTGGTCAAATTCAAAAGGGAGTGAGGAGTGAGGATAGCAACACCGTGAAGTTGATAAACCCTAAGGAAGTTTTCTTTTACAGGGGGTATTTCAAAAGAGTGATGAAATAGCATTATTTTGAAATAACCTCATGAGGAAACATGTAGTTATATGTTTGTATTAAAGAGGAGACAAAGCCAACACCAAATAAATTTATTGCTTGAGAGAAGTTTGGCATGCATGTAAAAATACTATCGATTAACTGACATTACCGGTGCCTTGCAGGTCTGTCCTTGTCTTCTCCATTCCAAGTGCAATGACCCAGATATTATCATAAGCAATACCAGATTCATCGGTCCCACTGTAGTATTATCAGTTATCTTGTAATACCGCTCCATAAACTCAGGTGGGCTTATCCCTGCTAGTCACCGTTCTGTCCGAAAGTTTGCAAATATTGGTTGAAAAGAAACCACATAAAGCCCCGACAGCATATCGTATTTATCATTGTCCTCCTGGATACAGAAACATTTTAATCAGCCATTTAGTGTGGTCCCTCCACGAGACGTTTCTACATTCTAAATTCTCTTCAGAATGCGAATGGGACGTTCATTCACGTAGATACCTTGAAGGAATAATTATGTGCCACTGTTTTTATAATCTAGATAGTTCTGTGCTCGGAACATTAGTTCAGCTGTCTAAATAGGATCCTTATATTGTATGTGGATAGAGGTCCAAAAATAATCACTAAAATACCAAGACTATGCAAAGGTAATATTACAGGCCAGATAGTCTTAAAAGAAGGAATCACTAACGACATGAAAAGGTTAAAAATCAAAATACTCATTTAAATGTAAAAGAGGTTCACGTGGAACGTACTCAGTATTATTTGGACCTACCAGCAGACTTTGTAGTTGCAGGTCTGGATCTTCGCTTATGATGTGGCTTGATATGAGTGTCATATTCTCTGCTGCCATACGCAAACGTAGGTCATCTACCTCCTGGATAGAACGTGTGGATAGATTAACTGGATGTGGCTTGTTTATAACATGACACTCAAAGAAGATAGCTGTTTGACGAGGCGTTTATTATCACTAAGAGTTAATATCTAAACTAGTCATAATTTCAACGCCAAGTGGCTTCACTATCAATGTTGTTACAATGAAGCCGAGAGGGTAGGCGAAAACAAACAATGATAAATGCCTTTCTCCCTCCGTTCGCTACATTTCTTTATTTAATAAAAATGTTACATTTTAGCTACAGCTTGTTATCACTTGATATTGTGTGTCAGTTAACCACACTGGGGTGAAATACTAGCATCGGTAAGGTATAGCAGGGTCAAGATGGTCTATTCTTTATGATAAGATTTCATGGAACGAGAGATAACTGGGTAGAGGTATAGTTCTACCGAAACATTATATATATATATATATATATATATATATATATATATATATATATATATATATAAGAGGTATATATATATATATATATATATATATATATATATACCTCTTATATATATATATATATATATATATATATATATATATATATTGGTAGATATATACACCATAAACCAGCCATACTTTGTATCGGTCTATCCCATTCACTGAATGGAAATATAGAGAAAGAAAAATGTGTTATTGATTTGGAGTTTACCTAGGAGAATAGTTGAAGTGGCTGATGGATGGTGGCAATACGTCTCCAATTGTTCCTAAGACAAAAAATGCATATCTGATAATGATACACATAAAACTTTGTTATACGCCGATGACTCTGTACTATATGTATCAGGTAAAAATTTAGATGTATTAACAAATGAGCTTGCTATTGCACTTAACTCCTTCTCTCTCTGGTCTTCAGCCAACAAACTTACAATGAATGAATCTAAGACGAAAATAATGACCTTTGCCTCAGCAGTTAAGTTGAAAAGAATACAGAAGCCTAAGATTGTTCTTAATGGTAAAACTTTAATGAATGTCCAATCATACAAATATCTAGGAGTTACCCTAGACCAAGAAATGAATTTTAATATGCATATGAGAAATGTTATTAAAAGTGTTCAGTTCATAACGGAGCTAATGCTGAGTTGCTACAAGTACTTCAGAGATTGCAAAATAAGTGTTTAAAGACCTGTTTAGATGTACACGTACTGACTCCAACTGATCTTGTACATAAAGATACAAGGAGCCCGTAACTTGAGGCTAGAAGATTACATCATATAAAAATGTTTGCTTTTAAAAGATCTACAATGGAAGAATATGTTAAGTCAACTGTTAGGACAACAAGATTCTCTAGTGCTCCAGTATTAAAATATATGAAAATTAATTGTACAGCTTACACAAAATCTCCTGAATGTCTATGTGCCCAAACATGGAATAATCTGGATATTGAAACTAGAAATATTAAAGACAAAGTTAAATTTAAAGCGTTAAAAAAAAAATGCATGCTAGAATCTATTGGATGAAATATTCTGTAAATAATTATACATATTGTATCAAAGACGGACAGTGTTAAACCTACTCCATATATAGGTACAATGTGAACGGTTGATTTAAAGACTGCTTGTGATCATCTATGTCGCCTGTGTCAAATCCAGCATAATGTTATTTATTATTGGATTATATTTGTGTATGTGGTAAAATTGCTTATATGACATGGGGGGGGGGAATTATAACTATTCTGCACTTAAAGTAGATTGTAAGTGCCCCAAACTGTTCAAAATAATTGTTATTGTATCTTATAAATGTATGAATACCGGTAATGATTTAAATGGCTAGATCATAACAACATTTTTAAAATGACGATCTGGTCATTAACTGTTTGGTCATGTTATTATAATAACAATTTACCTCATAAAAAGGGTAATCGTTCAATATACCAACGTATGTACTTAGGCCAATTATACAGAAGTCATAACGTGCATAATCACAATACACGGCATGCCTATGTTTACATGATGTATGTACTACTAGACCAAATAAAGTTTAAAATTTGTTCAAAAAAAAAAAAAAATAAATCTCTCGATCTGTGACCACCAGAATCGTCAATGGATAATATGTTATACCATGCCTTCCCATGTTGTGCACTGGGTTTTTTGTCCGATATCCAGGTATGTAATAAAGGTAGACCATCAAAGTTCTGACCTCATGAGCGATATCCAGGGCGTCACATTCATATTCTACAATGCACTACTATACATTATGAGAGAAATTCCTTTACAAAGCTCAGATTGTGACTATTCAAAAATAAATATATATGACTTTGCTTTTTAAGCTACTTATATGCGCGCATATAAGTGGTGATAAATGGGCAGTAGCAGTTCCCAATGTATTACCAGATGTCACCACTTCCATTCAGGTGTTATGTAACAGGTTCCTTCACTGGTGGCCTTTGTAGTCGGCCATATTGCCTAGCCCCAGGAAGGACCACCGGTCGCACATTGGAGATTTTTTTTGGAAATTCCCAGTCATCATGACTAAATGCGTGGCCTGTGATACTTCCTACCATGGTAACGCGGCCAAGTGCCCGGATTGTGGGGTGACCAATCCGGGGAAACATTATTCTCCGGAGGATTCGGAAAAGTTACCTGGTTCAGTGGATTCAGCCGAGCGTGATGGGCAGGAGGCCACGGAGGCCAGGCAGAGCGACCGGCCGCCCCAGGGGAAGGACGGTCAACATGGTGAGCTTGGCAGCCTTGGGGAGGATTCTACACAAAATGATTTATTGCATCAGATTGAACTGGAAAAAGCCAGGAAATCAAAAATTGATGAAATGTGTAAACGCAAAGAGTTGGAACTAGAGTTGGCCAGCCTGAGAGCTGAAAATAACAGATCTATCCGCCAATTTAACGATGGGGTACGTGCTTGGCAGAGAGCCATGGGTGCGTTCGAGGCCCAATCTTTTTCTCTTACTGCTAGTCCTATGGGTCTGGATCCCTCAGAGTTGGATGTGGTAGGGAACGAAAGTGGTGACTCGAACGCACCAGGCTTCCAAACTGGCCAATCACATGCCAGCTCTAACATTCACTGCGGAGTCCAAAATGGCCGCCCTGTACTTCCGGGAAGCCGGCTTTCGGCCGTAAACAATGCTTTAGGGCCTAATTCTAGTGTTATTGGACCCTCCGCAGGCCAATCCGGCCTTGAAACCAGCTCAGGTACGTTTGATTTACCCAACTTGTGTAAAAAATTGCCTCCAGGAGAGCGGATTACCCAAGTTAACAAGTCGCTCACCCGCGATAACAAGCCACCTTCCCGGTACAATCACCCGGTCCCCAAAGACAATCAACCGGACCATCCAGTGGGTGAACAACATTTCCATGGTGAATTAGACAATGATTATCAGGAATTCTTACTGTGGAAGCAATGGAGAAATGGTGGTATAGCTCCTAAAAACATTGCTTCAGGCATTTCTAGCGGTATTGACAGTTCTACTAGTCCTAATGCTACTCAGGGTTTGTTTCCACCCCAACCTTCCATGGGAAACACTGTTCCTCAGCTGTTCTACAGAGATGGCACACCTTATTCCCCACCTGTCACACCTGTTAGTCAGACTGTCAATTGGCCTGGTGTGGGTCAATTTAGGGCACCAGATGGCAGGCTAAAGTTCCCACCTACACCTATGGTATATGGTAACCCGACTACTTCTCATATGTATGGGGTTCCAGTCCCAACATCCCATCAGCAGCAGGCTTCATATCAGTTTGGCGTTATTCCTAACCCACAACAACAGTATCAGGCTGCAGGAATTCTACCTAATCAACAACCCCTGTTCCAGGCTCCTGGTGTTCAGTCTGTGCAATCTCAATTTCTACAAAACCCAACAGCATGGTATCCTAACCAACAACTACAACATCAGGCTCAAGGCACCCCAATGGTGATATTTTCACCAAACAATGCCAGTGGCAGTAAGTTTGTGACCTATGACATTGAACAGCACATGCTGCATGACAAAGTAAAAAAACCCGCCTTGAATGATGTTATTTCTGCTAGCATGGGTCTCTTGAATAGCATGTTGGCTACAAACTTCCCATGTAAAAACTATGGTAAACATGTTAAATTCCTAACTGACAAGAAAGCATTCTACAATGAGGATGCTCTCATTCAGTATGATCTTGCAATGCGTGAAAGGGGAGAATCGTTTGGTGAACACACATTCTGCTATTTCGATCACGACATCTTCTCAAACAGTGTTGGTCTTGAGAATCTTAGTGCCGAGCACTTATGTAATGTTCTTGGTATCCAGCCTCCATCATCTCAAAGTGGTGCTGGTACTGTTGCGGGATCGAGTAGTAAGAGGAAAAAGAACAAAAAGAAAAAGTCAGATGAAATTCACTGTTGCTATGCATTTAACGGTGATAATGGTTGTAACGCCAAAGATTGCCCTCACCCACATGTATGTCGTTCTTGTGGGGGTAATCACACAAAACTAAAGTGCACTGTGAAAAAATGATTGATATCAGGCCTTAGTGGATTCTGATTCAGGGGTAAGTGACTCCGAGGAATCTGGCATAGATTGTGGAATTATAAAATCTTCCGATTCTGACAATACCAGTGAACTTGAATATACTTTATTATGGGATGTCAACAAATTCGTAATTCCTTGTGGTTCAAATCATGTCACTTCTTCAGATTCATTACCAAATACGGAAGACGTTATACTAACTCCTACTATCTACACTTCCAGAATTGTCGATGGTGTTGAATGGTTTAGACCTTGTCCTTTGGATTGTGATTCCGTTCATGTCTTAGATGGCATGTGCCTCCAACTCAACCCACACGCCTTCTTTGATGAATGCATGGGGTTTGAGAAAGTTGCTGGTAACTACGCTTATATCCTAGACGGTGTTCATAACGGTTTCAAAATCGTTGATGTAGATTATAATGGTTCTTATTTTCAAAAAAATTACCATTCCATAATCAAAGAAGGTGTAAAATGCCAAATGGACGATCTGGTAAGGAAGGAGTTAATTGATGGTAAAGTCAAAAGGGTTCTTAGTAGACCCCAGTGTGTACATTCACTGGGGGCTATTTTAAAACCAGATGGCAGCTTAAGACCCATAACAGATTGCAGCCGTGGTGATCCCGATGATAATCTTAAAAGTATCAATGACTTTATGTATACAACTTGCCAACCGTTTCATTATACTCAAGTAGATAGTGTTACTGATGTCATACATGAGGGCTCGTTTTTATGTGTATTGGACATCCAATCTGCTTATCGTAGTGTGGCTGTTCATCCGGACGATCGTTCCAAGCAAGGTTTTGTGTGGAGTCTGGATGGTGCACCAGAATATTTTGAAGATCAAGCCTTATCGTTTGGTCTTAGATGTGCACCATTTATCTTTACTCAACTAACCGAGTTTGTCATCCGGTGTATGAATCGTAGAGGTATTTTCAATGTTTTCGGTTACCTTGATGACTTTGTCATTGTGGCTGACAGCTACGAGGAGTGTGCGAGGCGTCAGGCGATATTGGTAGATCTGCTCCGACGTCTCGGTTTCCATATTGCATGGAAGAAAATCTTAACCCCTGCTACCAAAGTCCAGTATTTGGGTCTGGTAATCGACACAGTGGAAATGGAAATCAACTTACCCCCACAAAAGTTAGACAACTTATTAGTACTGATCGACAAGTTCTTGGGTAAAACTGTTGCTACCAAAAAAGAATTACAAGAACTGTGTGGTCATTTGGCACACGCTAGTAGAGTTATTCGGGGAGGCAGAACATTTTCACGTAGAGTCATTAACCTACTCAAATACATGGCCGACAGTGTCACGGTGGTCAAACTACCTGATTGGTTTATGGATGACATCCGCTGGTGGAAAAGGTTCAGTTATGTATTCAATGGTTCTGCCAAAATCCTACGTACCTTTGATTATCATCCTATCGTAGACACTGACTCATCACTAACTGGTTTTGGCTCATGTTATAATGGTGATTGGTTAGTAGGTGCATGGAAATTACCTGCCTATAATCAGTTGTATAATCGCTTTCCATTACATCATACTGTTGAACCCCCTTGTGAATATGATGAGACAGCTGACATTAACCTACTGGAAGTCTGGCCAGTGGTTGCCGCAGCGCAATGTTGGGGAAATGATTGGTCGGATACAAAAGTTGTAGTCAAAACCGACAATACCCAAGTCCAACGCATGATAAATACTGGCAGATCGCGGAGTGTTCGCTGTATGTGGTGGATAAGAGAATTATTTTGGTTATCAGTTGTACATAATTTTCATATTGTTGCTACTCGCGTTAAATCTAAAGACAATATTGTTCCTGACTTTTTGTCGCGCTGTACGGATAAAAGGTGTGCAAAAGGATTGCCTTCATTTCTGATAAATGACTTCTGCTGCAGGGGATGTCTTGACTCACAAACTACGGAACTACCAGTCACAGTGGATGGCTGGAGCCACGGAGCGTACTAGGAAGAGCCAATGGAACTCTTATTTGGAATTTTGCATATTATATGGTGTGCTTGTTCCATTCCCCGCTAGTATAGAAGTTGTGTTGTTATATGTTACACACTTGGCTGAGAGACTGCGCTACAGCTCTATTAAACAGTACCTAGGAGGACTTTGGGTGTTGCACAAGGTCCTAGGTTATTCACATGTCAACCTTAATACATTTGAACTCTACATCACTATGAGAGGTATTCGAAGGACCCTAGGTGATCATGTGGACCAGGCGCGACCAGCGTCAGTGCAGGACTTAAAGCGTATTTATAAACTATTGGTTATGTCATGTTCTGAAGATGTGGCATTTTGGATCACTGTTATCATGTGCTTCAGGGGCTTGTTACGTAAGTCCAATGTGGTTGAACAAGGACTGGCAGTCTGCTTGTCAGATTTGACCTGGGAAGTCTGGGGAGTCTCTGTCAGACTTCGCCGTACAAAGACTATTTCATTTAAGGAGCGGGTCTTGTTCATACCCTTCACATTCATCAATGACTCTATCTTCTGCCTTCGTTATTACCTGACCTTGCTGTTATCTATGGTGAACTACCCATCCAGTGACTCACAAGTAGTGTCGTACATGAAAAATGGCCAATGGTGTCGTGGCAGTTACTCATGGTACTTGGGCAAATTGCATAAGTTGTGTGCCAAGTCAGGCATCGATAAGTTGTCTTCACACTCGTTATGAAGAGGAGGTGCATCAGCCTTGGCAGATGCAGGTTTCAGTCTATTGGACATCAAAAACATTGGTGATTGGAAATCATTGAGTGTGTTGCATTATTTGACAAAATCCAAACAAGCTCGTATCGATCTTGATCGGCGTATGTTTAGCGCCCTGTTTGGCGTGTTGGCCTGGTTATGTATGTTTATTGGCCAGGTCCAATAAAATATTCGCCCAAACTAGATTGGAGTTGTCGTACGTCTATTTATAAGCTACTTATATGCGCGCATATAAGTGGTGATAAATGGGCAGTAGCAGTTCCCAATGTATTACCAGATGTCACCACTTCCATTCAGGTGTTATGTAACAGGTTCCTTCACTGGTGGCCTTTGTAGTCGGCCATATTGCCTAGCCCCAGGAAGGACCACCGGTCGCACATTGGAGATTTTTTTTTTTCTTCTTCTTGTGTTACTTAGGCCTGGTTATGTATGTTTATTGGCCAGGTCCAATAAAATATTCGCCCAAACTAGATTGGAGTTGTCGTACGTCTATTTATCAAAAAAGAAAATGGGGGAAAATCCCTCAATCGTAAATAATATAGACTCGTCATCGAGTAGATGGTGCTTTACCTGGATTACATTCCATAAGTATGCAGTCTTGGCTAAAGGCTCGGTGACTACAGTGGGGTGTTTCAGAAGCCGTACATGATAATGAACATTAAATATCTGTTTCTAAACTCTAAACTTACAACTGCAACCATTATCATCTCTCGCCAGTCAGATAGTTATAGACACAGTAAGATAATGGTAATGCTTTAGAAACACATGCAGTTATAAGACTACAATTACGATTAAAACTGCTATCATATCTCCTTATGACTGGTTGTAAACATTACCTGCTTCTGAAACACCCCACAGAGCAGGCGCATATCACGGCATGCTTACCAGGTGGTGTGTACAAATGGTCGTACATTGCCTTTATGCCATGACCCGGCTCACATTGAAACATATATGAACTGAATTTCTATTAACATGAAATTTTCATATCGATGGGAGTTTTTCAAAGGATGTCTTTCCTGAAGTGCAAAAATCCCTCCTGATGGGAAATTCATGAATCCTTAGCCCTTATTCTGTCCTATAGGCCTATAAGTATAGACAACTTGGCTGAATACATTGCAATAAATACATGTACTTTCACTTACTGTAAATTATACTAGAAAGGGATGTGAACTGATAATTTTATTCATGTGATACACCGGACTTGATCATTATAGCCAGACTGGTGAACTTGACATTGTCAGATTTTGGAGATTAATACACACCAACTTGTAAACCTTGCTATCATTTACCAACACGAATAACTCATATATCCTGGCAGCACATCTTTCCTGCTGTTGATATCCTCCACTGTCATATTCACTGCCGGCAGGGTTCCCAAACCTCCCAACCACCCTCCACTCCCTAACGGAGGCTTACTCAGGGGAAATAACCCTATAAATTACAGGCGGGTTCTACTGGAGGAGTCCTAGGGGAAGAATGAAAATTGCATTATCATTAGGAAACACTAGATAGCGCTCCAGTAGCCCTGTTGCTTACATGGGCAGGTCCAGCATCCACTCCCAGGGCTCCATAGGCTTACTATTGGTGCACAGACACCCCTCACCAAAATGCCCATTTGTAATGTACAATAGAGCTCCATGTCTTAGAAATCAAAGTTGTACACAGAGAAATAGTGTGGCTATACTCACTATCAATATTTAAAGAAAAGTGTGAGCCAAACATAAGGCAGACCATTACAAACATGTGGGCCCATTACAGGTACTGAAGTCCAACCCAGACATGCCCCTGTAGGAGTGGCAAAGTAGCATGGCTGCCACTAGCGCCATCTGTTGTATCAAAGCTGATGAAAGGGTCGTTATGAAAAATGGTCTTTTTCTAAATGTCAAACTCTCCGACCAAAACAGTCCTGGAGGTGGTCCTACCTTTTTTTCTCCCGGCAATTATTCAACTGTTTTTCGAAATGTGTGTTCTTTTGGTTGCCATGGAAAGTTTACATATGGCCATTTATGCCATACAAGAAATTTAAAAGCTTTACTTATAGCGGATCCTGAGATGGGCACCATCTTACATATAGGACAGTGGGACTTTGTGCATCTGTCCCCTCTGTGAAGGTCAAAACCTAAACTGGTAGGAAATTTCCTAAGCACATGTAGTAGGTGTTTTGGGACATGTGTGTAATGTTATAAAATTACCAATGAAAACCCATATGGAGCATTTCTAGAAGCCTTGGACCTAAAACTATAGGATGCAACATTTTACTTCCATATCTGTTGATTTTATGTGTGGATATAAATCTCTTTTCATAATGTCACTTCAGCATCCTACATGTAGGACAGTAGGATTATCTGGGTTTTAACCTTTCCGTACTGGTGCTCATTATACAGCCAATCAGTTCTTTGATTGCAATTGGACATGTAATTTGACCGAGCATTGGTCCCAAATCGCAATAAACATCATTTTGCAAAAATGACAAAATCTTGAGAAAATTACAGGTTAAGAGAGAATAAAAACCTGAATATTTGATTTCATCCCACGAATAGGCGCCACCTAGCAGATGTTACCGACCTGAAATTGAGCTTTTCTGCAGCCATAACTTTATCGATCGTGCAGATTCATAATGACTTTATCTCTGGTGCTTCTTCTATCTGACTAAATTATATTTCCATACTAAATGCCAGTGGTGAAAGTGCTTTGCTAAAAAATTGTTTCATTGAAAAAGATCAAATATTGTTTACAGAGAATAATGGCATTACTATTAGTTTCGAAAACGTATCGGTTGTTTTGGATTCATTGTATTTTTGCAAAATGATGTGGTTAATTTTTCTCTAGTAAAAAAAAAACAAACAAAACAACTAAAGGTAATGTATAAATGTTCTAGACATGGCTAATAAAATACTGGTAATTGCAAAATGACTATTTGTCGATCACCTTTTCTTCGATATGGGAAATGGCTTGTTATCTGAAAGATACATGAACCTTACTCTTCACTTTACACATCAAGATACACAGATTTAGCCCTTTTGTAAACTTTTGAATCTGAACAATGCGAGGTTCGCTACCAACTGTAATAGAAATCACTTGTCATAACCATGTTCCACGTTACACATAATTAACAGAAAGATAAAACTGCACAATACAAAAGACTGGTAATGTTTTGTCATCAATAGCCAATAATTATAATGAACGGGTATAACAGGGTACACTTATGTGGGTATTTATTGTATGCTGTATTATGTGTGTATTTATTGTATGCTATATGAGAGAGTGCTATGGGAGTCCTGTATAGGGTTTATGGTAGCTAGAGTTTATGGTAGGCTGTGGAATGTGCAGACGGAGGGGAGTCGACGAGATCTGGTCAGGTAGATTCTGTAGAGGGGGAGGGGGGAATACGTGTGAGCCAAACACCGGCGTCTGAAAGGTGTGAAGGGTTGGTAAGAGATAGGGAGGAGTCAGTATTGTGGGAACAGCCGAGGAGGCAACACATACTCCTGGAGTAGACGAGGATGAAGCTGTTTAGTATTTAGTATTACACTTAGCCAATGTAAGAACGGAGTGAACAGGATCTCTATGGCACTTATACCTCTCCAGTAGCATCGGATTGTTAAAACATGAACTGCTTGTATGAATAGACTGATGTCGGTGAAGCTGTACAACCTTGAGTGGGATCACCAAACAACTGTAACTGTGAATAACCAATGAACAATAAATGGTGACTTGTATCGGCGTCTTGGTGTTGGTTAAAAGAATGGGCTAGGCCAACATCATACCACTAGAGTTAGTCTTCCCAAATACGTGAGAACAGCGGAGCGAGCTGATAATAACTACACAACTTATACCACATTAATATACATATAAACACAACCCACACAGCCCAGATGGTGGAGAATTAGTGGTTGGGCTTATCATTGTACTGATGAGCGGCTCGCCGTACCCGATACCTAACAGCTCAGACGCTGGATGTGACTCAGCGGCATCGCCACACACTGACAGTAGTGATGGTGTGGAAGTCTATACTATCATACCTGCAGCGCGCACATTGCCTGGGAATGCGGCAGTAGCACATAGTGGTGTAGCAGAGGGACAGGGTGGAAGATCCGGAGTGAGTGAAGCGGGACCTGATCAATCACGTGTCACTCTTAGATCGGATCACACACATGTGCATGTGCAATTGGGACCCAGGTCGCAAGTGGTGCTTTTGCCTGGAGAGGAGGTGTCTAGAGACATTGGATTCCCCGTGGCTCGGTCAGAGGAGGAGCGGGCGTCGTCTCAAAGGGATCCCAAGTCTGGGGGGACGTCTGGCCTACAATTGTCTACGGCGGCTGATTCTGAACCAGCGGGGTCGGTGGTAGTGGACGATACCTCTGGACCATTCTCAGCATTGGGAGTGGAGAACGAGCATCAGTCATCTGCGGCAGAGTCGGAGACCAGGGCTGATATTTCTAGTGATGGGCAACAGGCGGCGGTTCAGGAGCACACAGTAAGTGCCGATGCAGGGGGACGGCCTGATAATCTCTGCAAGGGATGGACGACAGGAGACAGATTAGTGAATTATAAGTATTTTTCGACGTCCATTGCTAGGAGCTCCAGTATTAATTTCTGTAAGGCTACTCCTAGGTGCCTTGAGTTTGAGGGTACAGCGGACCAGGGACGAGTCAGACGCGCATCTGAAGGGGATGTGGTGGATATTGGTGATGAAGATTTGAATTTTGAAGCAATAGCAACGTCATTGGGGTTAATTGAGCCAGTAAATGAGGACGGACAGGTGGATGAGAGTGGAACAAAGGATAGTCATGGGAATGAGGGGGACGCACATGGGGGGAATAATCCAATAGACGGGGCATCTACGGTGGTGGCAGCGTCAGGACAAAAAGAGGACGTCGGTGAGGAGGTACAGGAACAGGGGTCGGCGGCCTGTGGTGATTCACAAGGGGAGGACGCAAGACTGCTGCCCTCTGGTTTCTTGGTGGTTGTTGAGAATGGGAGAGAGTTAAGTGATAAGGACTTGGTGGGCCAGGATGAGAGTGGTGAAATTGGACAGGATCGGACAGGCTGTACTACACCGGTCATTGCAGGTGGTCAAAGTGGCAGTCGTCTGGGAGAGTCTGTGAGTAGAGCAAGGGTGGATGAAGTTATTGCAGGTCTGCAGAACACTAATATTAGGGTGCGACACAGCATAGAGAAGGGGAGGGCCATATTGGAACAGGAGCTGATATATCGGCAGGCCATTGATGGGGAGGAGCTGCTCGCGGGGCCGGAGATAGAACGGGAGCGCGTAGCACGGAGGGAGAGGTCTTTGAGCGACACAGTAAATTGGAGAAAGGTAACTGCGAATATCCGCTCAGGCAATAGTACAGGTCGTACTACAGATGAGGGGCTTTAGGTGATGTTCTAAATAGCCATCTTCAGACTGATGTTTCGGGTGACTGGGAGGATTGGTGGGTTCGGAGAGCGGATGAGGAGAGAAGACGACAGATAGAAAGGGAGACCCGGGAGGAAGCCGCCGAGGGCTCCGTCGCTGGAGGTGTTAAAACTAATATACAGGGGAACGATAGTGAAGAGAGTTCAGTGGGTGATCTGGATGCGGAGAGACAGGTAGAAGAGGATATTGCACCTATTATTGGTTTTGAAGAAGACGACATGGCGCCTAGTCCGAATGTTAAACTACCATCCTTCAATGGGGAGCCTGGGGAGGATTATCGGAGATATTTCAAGGAATTGAATGGAATGCAAAAGCTATTTGGATGGTCTCCGGATCAGCATCTTGAATATGCAAAATTGGGCTTGAAGAAGGGGGCATCGAAATGGATGGATGGTATTCCGGAAGGGGAGAAGGATACTTTGGACAAAGTAGTGGCTATAGTGAAGAGGGTTTTTGAAGACAAAAGGCCACTGTGGCAGAAACATAGGGATTTGCACTGTCTGAAGCAGGAAAAGGGGCAGTCGGTTTGGGACTTCGCATTGAAAAGAAAGGAATATGACGAGTTGGACGTTCCTGATGTCATCAAGCTGTCAGTCTTTGTGGGGGGTTTGCTTCCGCCCATTGATAAGGACCTGATGAAACACAATGCTGATTCTTTTGAGGAGGCTCTCAGGCTAGCGTCTTATTGGGAAAATGTGGAGAAAGGAAGGAACTCCAAAGGTGTGGCGCAGTTACACATGCTAGAGTCTGAGGGGACTCGGGATGGAGCATGTGGGGACGATCAGTTTGACCCTAAAGAGTATGCTAGGGAACAAACTAAAGCAGTGGTGGAGATGTGCACTATGGAATATAGACGGGGGCTCAGAGAGATGGAACATGGACGGGAGAATCAGCAGGGACAATATGCTGGAAGGGGTGGTAACTCACAAGGGCAGTATCAGGCGCAGGCGGGCAGAGGGACCAGTGCGGGAACGTATGGTCAGAATAGGCAGTTTGGTGCAGGCGGTGGAGGTCGAGGATGGAATTATCAAGGGGGACGCGGTGGAAATCAATATAACGCGTCTCAGTATTTCAATAACAGGTTTCAAGGACAGAGATACACAGGAGGAAGCAGGCAGGGTCAACAGGGGGATGATAAAGGTCAGAGAAGAGCACAGGAATATGCTAGGATGATGGGGGATGCGGGAGAGAGTCAGAAGGGAGGAGGAGCGATCTATTGCTTGATTCATGACTCTACCACACATTCCACAGAGGAGTGCACGTTTTTGAAGAAATACAGGGATCAATTGTCATCCTCTCAGCAGAACAGAGACCAACGAGATCAGGGAAATGATGTTCGCAGGCCGGGAAACGGGCACAACGGCTCATTCCTACCCCAGAATTAAATTTGATATCAGGGGATGGGTCGGGAAATAGGGGATCAAAAGACAAAGCGCCATGGTTGGTTCAGTGTACTATTGATGAGAATGCATACAGATGTTTAGTGGACACGGGCGCGTCTGATTGTTTTATAGCGCGGACAGTTGTGAGTAGTATAAGTGAGAGAGCAATTTGGGACAGGCAGCCATCTCAATTGGGGAAGGTGCGTCTGGGGGACAAAACATCATTACAAGTTTATGAGACGGTGCGACTGCAGTGTTTTATGGATGGTGCTTGCATATACTATGATTTTAATGTGGTGGATTCACTAGCTTATGATATTGTGCTGGGACGTAATTTTCTGATTGACGCAAGGGCACAGATTATAGCTATAGATGGAAAGGTACGTCTCTTTACTGAGGATCCGGTCTCAATTGAAGTAGCGGCGATTTTGGACCCATGGGAAGAAAGATTGGTGACGGTGAATAGATGGGATGTTGTGGCTGAAAGGGTTGGAACAACGGTCTTGCTGAGACCATCTAATTTGGCGGTGGTAGCTGTGGATGGTGCGGTGAACTATGTGGGGAAGAAATGGTATATGAGAATTGCTAATCTCTCTGACAGGCAAGTGTACGTGGATACAACTGAGGTTATAGCATATGCAGAAGACATAGATGAACCAGAACTTAATTTGCTGGAGGTAATTGATACAGCTAATGTTGGCAGGGATAGAAAGGCTGAGGCTCGTGAGATTTTGGCACGATGTAATGAAGAACGGCGGGAGAATGGTCAAGATGCTAGAGGAGGATCAATACACCGGCAGGATCATCAGGACAATGGTGGTGGATGTGGCGTTTCTGCATTGAGTGAGCAGGAGAGGCTGGATAAAATTAAGAAGATCAGGGACCTTGATTTGGGTGACACTATGATGACGCTGGAGGAGCAGAAGGTATTTAGAGAAATGCTGGTGGTCAACATGGGCACTATAGCATTTTCTATGAAGGAGTTGGGTCATTGTTCATTGGCTCCAATGAAAATAAGGGTCGATGAGTCCAAGGGTCCGTGTATGGCGCGACCATACAGGTATTCTCCCCAGAAAATGGATATTATTGATGAACAGGTGAGGGAATTATTGAGGTTGGGAATTATTGAGCCCAGTGACAGCGTCTGGAGAAGTCCGTTGGTGGTAGTGCAGAAGAAGGATGGAAAGGCTAGATTATGTACAGACTATCGCATGTTGAATCTTATTACGGCGGATGATACATACCCTATGCCCATAGCCAGGAGCATGTTTTTGTATATGGCAAACAGAAAACCTATAATCTTTACAGCCATGGATTTGCTCAGTGGGTATCATCAGTGCGATTTACATCATGACAGCAGGCAATATTCAGCATTTGAATCACCCTCGGGAGTTTGGCAATGGACGAGGATGCCGTTTGGTATGAAGCAGAGCCCATGGCAATTTACTAAGATTATGTCATTAGCACTAGGAGGCTTAATACCACGTACTTGTCTAGCCTACCTAGACGATATCATTATCTTTGATCCGGATGTGGACAGCCATATTACTAATGTCGGCAGAGTATTGGCAGCTTTAGGTAAAGCGGGTTTAACAGTCAAGCCGGAAAAGTGTGAGTGGGGCAAAGCGGAAATCAAGTTTTTGGGACACATTATTAATGCTGAAGGAGTGCAGACACAGTCTAAGGTGATCAGAAAGGTGCAGGAGTTTGGCAGACCTTATAATGAACATACAACTAGATCCTTTCTGGGGCTTTGTAATTATTACAGGAGTTTTATTCCTAACTATGCTGTTTTGTCGATGCCCCTGAATAATTTGTTGAAAATTAAGGTGCCATTTAAATGGACGGATGAGTGTGAGATGTCATTCAAGAAAATACAAGCAGCATTAGCAAGCACACCGTTATTGGTACATCCAGAGATCGGGGGTCACTTTTATGTTTTAACGGATGCTTCGGATGGCGCATGTGGGGCGGCCATCTGTGTAAAGAGGGACGGATTGCTGAGACCGGTAACATATTATGGGTATACATTTACAAAAGCTGAAAGAAATTACACTATAACAGAGAAAGAAGGCCTAGCTGTTATAAGAGTATTGAAGAAATTTGAGGATATGCTAACGGGAGCTAAGATCACGATAATTACAGACCATCAACCATTAATACCTTTGCTTCAGCAAGCCAGTAAGGCTCCATCCAAAAGGTTGACTAGATGGGGTTTAGCTATGACTGACTTTGACTATGAGATCAGGTATGAGCCGGGAACCACTCACTACCTGCCGGATTTTATATCCAGAGTGCCGTTGGCAGTAGGACAGGATACACCTGGCGAGGAGTCGGGGGAGTTTGAGCCTGAGGTGGGATGTGAGTTACTCGTGATGGAACTGGTAGGGGAGGAATTGGATAGGGAAACCTTCATTCAGGAACAGTGGAAGGATGGATTCTGCAGGGGGATGATGAGATATTTGGCGGGAGATGAATTGCCGGTGGATGAGGAAAAGGCGCGAGGGATTTTACATAATGCTGATTTCATGGGTATGAAGGATGGATTGTTATGCAAGTATATAAAACCAGCTAGAAAGAGGGGTGGGCCTATAGCTGACCTACACCCAAGGATAGTGGTGCCTAAGGCTATGGTGAATAGAGTGCTTTATCTCATGCATGATGATATCATGTGCGGGGGACATGTGGGAACAGTGGCGCTGAATACAAAAGTACAGGCTCGGTTTTATTGGAAAAATATGATGGTGGACATAGCTAGGTACGTGCGGCTATGTGAAAGGTGCGCGTTGAGAAAAAGAGCACCTCACTTTAGGGCCAAGGCAAGGTCATGGGATACGCCGGATTATCCATGGCAAGTGATACAGACAGATTTTGTTGGGCCACTACGTAGGTCCAAAGAAGGTTATAAATATATCATGACCTTCATAGACCTTCTGACGGGATGGCCAGAGGCATTCTGTACTAAAGACACAACCGCGCACACGGCAGCTGGGGTGTTTCTACGGGAGATCGTGTGTAGGTACGGCAAGGTGGAAGTGCTGTGCAGTGACAGAGGGTCTACGTATATGGGTCAGGTTTTTCGTGAGGTTACAGCTAGACTATCAACCAAGCAGAGGTTTACGTCTTCTAGGAATCCGACCGGAAATGCCAGGGTTGAAAGATTGCATAAATCATTAGAGGATACGATAGGATGCTATGTGGCCGAGGACCATGAACACTGGCCAGAGCTGTTACCCATTGCATTGTGAACGGTGTGCTCCAACATTAGTATGAGAACGGGGTTTTCACCATATACACTACAATTTGGGAGGGATCCGGTGGCCATGTCCTTTGCTGAAGAAAGGCCAATGCCTAAGGTGCCATCTGAAAGGGATTGGTTTATAAGGACCAATCATAGCATACAGTTATTACAGGAGGCGGCCAACGCTCATACTGCTAGGTATGAGGAGCAGCTCAGACGTAGACTAGATGGACGGGCGCGACCTGTATCTTTTATAGAGGGGGAGTGGGTATATTACTATGATCCGAAATGCGCGGTGAATAATACATCGAAGTTTGCTGGTAGATACACGGGGCCACATAGGATAATAGAGGTGGTGGGGGATAACAGGGTGAGGTTGAGAGCAGTGAAAACGGGCAAAGAGATACCTCACTTGGTAAATGTGAATAAGCTGAAGAGAGCATACAAAGGGGAGGGTGAAAATGACGAAGGAGTAGCCAAAGATGAGAGGACGGTGGAAGTGGATAGAACAGAAGTAGAATCAGAAGTGGAAATACAGGGTATAAGACGTGAGGACCCTAAAGGGGTGACTGAGGTAGGACATCCTTCATCTGGTCTGGAGGATACAGCGCTAGCGGGCGCTGATAAGGAGGACAAATTGAAAACGTCAGACGACGATAGAAGTGCACATGAGAAAAAGAGAGAGGTGGCCGGAGCTGGACCGCGCGCATCTATACAGGAATCTGATAATGAGAAAGATGGAGTTGTACGGCGAGATAGCCGGGAGAAGCACAGACAGGAAGCTGTGGTCGATAATTGGTGTAAAAAGAAAGGGTTACAGGATAGTGATATTGATAAGGTCGAGGGTGGCCGAAGAATGGATAATGAAGAGAAAAGGAAGGGTAGAGTGAGAAATGTCGAGGTGAAGAGACAGATGGACGAAGAAAGAGAGAGAGAAGAAATGGAGAGAAGGCAGAAAAGAAAAGAGAGAGAGGATAGGGCTGAGAGAAGACGGAGGCAAAGAGATAGGAGGGCGCAATTGGCTGCAGGGGCTATTATGAGTGAGGAATCTAGCAGTGAACATATCATTCCAAAGGGACCGATTTGTAAGCATCACAGGAAAGGCAGAGAGGAGCTCAGCTCATCCAGCGATGGAGAATAGGGTGAGCTTAGACGGGATACTACAGGATGGGCGATAATCCTGTAGTATGGACGTGTGTTACTATGGAGGAGAAGGGGGGGGTGATGCAGGTGCCGAAGGGGGAGGGGCCGCCCGGAGGAGCAGGTCAAGCTGACTCATGCAGGTAGACGGAAAGGAGGGCGATACACAAAGAAAGGGGAAAAGTAGGGCAAGGTAGGAAAAGAGGGGAGGGGGGGGGAGGCCAGTGCAACAGGTATATGCAGGAGGAGATGCATCAGGATGTGGCAGTGCGCGCACAACGAGGGACGAGACAAGACCTCACAGTAAATAGCAGGTGCTGATGGAGGGATGGCAGATAGCTGGTACGATAGTGTTGGAGAACAGCAATACCAACAATACTATAATACGTGGATGATTCAAGACAACTATTGCAATAGCACTTACAATGAAAGGAGCACAGTGTCTGCAGCAAGTTCAACAACAACAGAAACAAATGAAAAGGGATTTGGTGCGACTTCAACGTCAGGCCAACCAAGCTCAACGCAAGAGCCAATACAGGTGGTGGAAGCAGCTCAAGCCGAGGTCCTGGTAAATCATCAGGGAAACATATGGGATAGTATACGTGACATCACTGTGGGACAGACAGAATGGGAGTGGCTGTTGGATGCCACTCTACAAGGTACCGGTGGTATAATTAAGAGAGAGACTCAGACCACAGAAACAGCGACACAGACAGAACCATCAATATTTTATAGTAAAGACGATGAATTTGTGCTGGATACATCAATCAGATTGGATGACATATTGATAGAAGAGTATTATAGCAGAAGACAAGTGACATCAAGGCTCTGTCACATTTGTGGCAGAACAACAGCAACAGCGGCAGGAGCGGCCAAACACCTGGAACAGGTACATGGGATAAAACATCTCATATAATGTCCACTAGTGAGGATGCGGGAAAGAGAGCACCATCTATAGTAAAGGCAGGGAGATATAGGGGACAACAGGTAGAAGACGCGCTGGATGCTATATATGGATTTGGATATTCATTGCCGAAGGTATTCAGATACAATGGGGCGACGTTACAGGATATAGTAATGCAGAAAATATCAAAACTGAAATTGGACATCGCGAGATTGCCAAGATATTTGAGGGAACAAGTAAACAGACATCACTTTAAATATGGAGTAGGGAGTGTGACTAATGCATTCTTTTTCTCAAGAAAGTGCAGGAGGCATCGCAAGACTAGTAGAGGGAAACGATGCAGGCAGTGCAGACAAAGAGATGAAACTTGGGAAATGTTTAAACTGAAGCAAAAGGGAAAGCATATCACCCAAGGAGTATTAACATCCGGGGTTAGAGACAATGAGACGACCCTGGAGGAGGAGGATGTAACTGAAGACTTTGATAAATATAACTAGTAAGGATATGAGTTGATAGGAAAGAACAGAGGGACTGTACGGATATAAAACACAATACCTGTTAGGGGAACGTTGTGAGAGGTCGAAGAAATGTACAAAATGGCAGGTATTAGTATAACGCCACCTACATTTAGGGGAGCACCAGGAGAAAAGATAGAGGAATATTTCTACGACATGGATCTGATTAAGAAAATATATGATCTAGGGGAAATGGAATATGTGGCATTATTATTGTGGGGAATGAAAGGTGAAGTGAAAACTTGGGTTAGGAAATTACCTGAGGAAAGTAAGAATACTGCATGGAAGATACAACAAATAACCATGGCAGTATTTGCAGCTCCAGATGCATGGAAAGAATGGGGTACAGGAGGAAAGAGACAGAAAAGACAGCGCGAGAATGACGGCGCGGAAACAGAGCCAGCGGGGGAATGAACACGTGCGTAAAAAAAAAAAAAAAAAAAGGGGGGGGGGAAGCGTTGGACACTGAGACAGGCATATGTATATTAATAGCCTAGTATCAGAAAAAGGGGGGGGGGGAGAGAGCAGACATGCGCAGGTAAAGAAAGAGATAAGATGCAATGACAAGCAAGACAGTTGGCAGTGCAGGAGTGGAACTCCAGCTGTAAAGACATCGGCAAGCAACAGATACAGACTGCACTCAAAAGTTTAACAAGATAGAACAACTAGCATGCTACGCGGACATAACCACAACAAGACAACATAATCAGCAGTTTAGATAAGCTATAAACATGAGTTCTAGTGGAAAAGCCTGGATCATAGACAACGGAAGGTTCATAGCGGTTGAGATGAATTAATGGAGATCAGTAATAATTTACTGAAGGAAAGGAATCATCGCCCACTGTAGAGAGGGTAGAGATATTAAGGCTCAGATACACCCTACTCTATGGATAAGACTTAACAACTTAATACAGTTTGTAGAAAATTGTAAAAAGTCGGATCCATTTAGGATGCATTCAATATAAAACGTATTAGAAATACATACCTGAAGTGAAGATTTAAGGACTAGTAGGAGTAGAGGCATCATCATCATCATCAGCAGATGAAGTGGGAGAAGAACTGAAGATAGTAAACAAAGCAGGTATATGAGATAAGAGAAAGAAGTGCATCACATACAGGAGGCAACCACTATGGGGCACCTTATAAGTTGTCTAAGGGTGAATGGAAACACTAGTCGGAACCAGCAGGACCACAGTCGTACCACACACAGAATGACTCCAGTAACAAGGTCCATAATTAAGAGGCCTAAATTTAAAGGATATATCTGTCCAGAAGTAAGGCATTCTGTTAAAGAACCAGAGCCTATAATGGTTTAATTATTTAAGAAGCCCAGACTCTGAGAAATGAAATACGATGTCTATAGCTGTAGATATATATTCAAAAATAAGTGTGAGTGAAATTCTTTTCTAAGAAGGTATTAGGACACATAAAATTCAGCCATATGGGTGTATTAATGAGATCAGTTATACACCTGAGACTGTGAATGTGATCGCCGCTACTCACAAATCAGAGGAGCTTAGCGACTTTATAGAGTTAGCTTATGCATATATTTTAAAAGAAAATATGTGTATAGTATCTTATTACAAGAACGAAGTGAGCGTCTCTAGGAATCAAAGTATGAATCACTAGGGAAATATACTTACTTCTGCGAGAGGGTAGAAGCTGGGGAAGCCAATGTTGGAAGGATAGGACCTCCAAGATTAGAAGAACGGGAGGCTCGTGGTCTGGCAGGAAGCTGATAGGGATGATGTCGCGTAGTGGTAGCAGACGAAGATGTCAAGAGAGATATGATGGTAGAAGAACTGTGAGTCAGTCGTAAGGAAGAGGCCATGGTGTTGGACTGACAGGTCAATGGTGAGAAGGGTGGATGTCCAGGTGAGATAGCCAGAGTACTCCAGAACGAGGGCGACATTACTGGAAGGTGTGGAAGTGAAGCTGCAGTGGATGAAGATGAAGTAAACTGACCGGAAGTAGAAGAGGTCAGGGCCAGAGCGGGCGTATGTAGGCAGGAAGGCGGAGACCTAGGAGCCGAGGTGGCGCGAGCCTCTGCAGCTGGAGCAGCTCGGATGGGGATGTGAGGCATCCTTAATGAAGATACAGCAGGAAACTGACCGGAAGTAGTGGTGCTGGTAGTAGAAAAGGGACGAGAAGCAGCGACGGAATGTGGACGTTAGGGTTGTTCTGGACGTTAGAGGTGCAGTGGTGGCTAGCAAAGGTGTGTATGGTAAGGGCGAAACACCAGAAACAGCAGGAATGTGAGAAAGCACATTGTAGTCTACATATGAAGAGTGATGCTGAGGTGGCAATGGACGAGAAGTTGTTGAAACAGCGAAGTTGGCAGGCAGAGAATATTGGTGGGAGGTGTCCACTCGTAAAGGAAGGGTCGCTGTGCAAGTTGGTAGCGCATTAGAGGTGAAGGTGGATGCTAGGCTTGGAGCAGAGGTAGCAGGTACAACGGCGCTGTAGACAGGACGCGCACCTATGGCGACATCCGAGTGGGATTCCAAGGTGGCACGAAAGGAGTGATAAAGTTGACTGGAGGCGGAGTGATGTCGACATAAGCTGGCTGATAAGCAGGAGTAGAAATAGGTGGAACAGCGACAGCCGACTGCAGACGATAGTTGGGATCAGGACGACCATCCAAATGAATGATACGTAAGGTCATATCAGTCATATTACAGGCCAGGCGGAGATGATCCCGAATGGTAGTGTGTGAAGGCATAGTCGCGCCTTGCGGTCCAGTGCATACTAACATGCACGGAGTGACGTTAGCATCTGTGGAGGACAAGTCTCTGCAGCCGACGATGTAGGTAAAGCCGGGCTGGAGACGATCTATCGGGAGATAGACCAGTGCGCCATTGACAGAAACGCTGGAATAGCTAGCCATCTTCAGTGCGAACAAGGTGGAAGTCAAGCATCGACTGAGAATTTAGTTCTAGGTATCTAACCAAGGGGATGGGAAGTTGAAATAAGAAAACAAAAATATAGTGAAAACTATAGTAAAAAAAATTGAGGGCACATTAGGAGGAGTCGCTGAGACAAAGACTCCAATCCAATAAATTGGTGTTATCAGATGGAAGAGACGTACAGCTAGATAGGAAAGGAAGGCACACGTGTTCAGATTTACGGGAAAATATATACAAGAAGGGGTAAAAGGGTCATGAACTGGTGAACTATCTGACACGATAGGGCTTATTAAGTGTTCAAGATCTCTAAAAACTTCCAGGAGCGATCAGTTAGGAGTCGTAATAACCCAACTCGAACTGTAACCGGAAGCCATAACAAGAAGAAAATGGCGTGGCTAACTATACTATGTGTCTTATGTTCCTTGTGGGGTGTGGTAGATGCTGGAAGGCACACTTTCGAGACTTTAGAGAGAGCCGAATTAGGTGTCATTTTGCAACCTGGTAGACGTATTTCTACGGCTGAGCACAATCATGTGTCACAAGTGTTTGTATTAGAGATACCAGATAGATTACCAGAGCCGGAAATGGAAAGTATTTATGAACAATGTGTGAAGAATATGCAGGTTATGTGTGATATTCAACATCACAATAGAACCTTATTATTTGAAGATACCTGTGACAACATCAAACAGAAAGAAGAATGGTTGAATCAAATTATTAGAAAATTAATACAGGCCAGAGAGGAGGAAGTGGAAAAGCTGATGGAAAACATACCTGAACAACAACAAGTCAAAAGATCTAAGAGAGCAGGTATACCAGGTCTAAATATTATAGGAGAGTTGTCGTACTATATTTTTGGCACGGGGAGAGCTGATGACGTAGCCAGAAATGAAAAAGATATTCAATTACTGAAGACATCGTATTATAAGATGCGTGATGTTATTAAAACATTGGCCACAAGTACTAGCAATGGCTTGGAGGAAGTCATGGCGGAAGTGGGAGAGTTGGCTGATAGACAGTTACAATTGTATGAAATGGCTAAGATATCATTGAAGAGACGGAAGTTGCTGGAAAGAACTCAAACTATGCACAGTGTGGCATTATATGAACTGTCCATTGTATACAATCATGAGAGCCTGTTGACAAGGGTCAAATGGGGGTATATTATACACTTATTAAATGAACTCATTGAGATAAAGGATATGGCAGCTGAGGTAAGATTGGCGTCACGAAGAAAACTATCATCAAAATTGGTCACTAGAGAAGATTTGAAGGAAGCTATAGTCAACACTGAAGTATATTTAAAGGCTACGTACCCACGATTTAGGGTCGCTTTTACTGATCCTGAATATTACTATGACAATAGTGTGGTACGAGTATATCAACACCAAGGTCGTGTGAAGATGCAGATAAGGATTCCTGTGGTGTCAGAGGAACACATATTTTGTGTATACTCTGTAAAGGTGTTTCCGGTGCCAGTGCGGCTGGCCAATAAAGAAGCTGACGGGACGAGAATAGAGGGATTGCCATCAGAAGTAGCCATATCAAAGAATGGGCGGTATTATATATCAGAGCCAGTGGTGAATTGGGCGCGTTGCCATGGCAACTCAATAGCAGTATGCCCAGATATTCCACACATGAGAAAAATAGCCGAACGAGGGTGCATGGCGGCACTAATAAGAAATGACAAGATGGCCATAGCAGAAACATGTGAGATCAACTATATAGTGCAACCAAATTTTCCTTCATTCGCGATAGCACTGGGAAAGGGTCGTACTTTGGTATCGGGACCCGATATACAAGGTCAATTGATGTGTCAATCAAGCCCACCTGTTAAGGTGAACATGCATCATTACGCCATATTGAACATTGGGTGTGACTGCGCATTCATGACTGCCGGGGCGTGGATGCCTTACAGCTTGGCAGGATGTGGTCATGTGAACATGGAAACTAATGTGACTTTTGTAAATAACGATTTGCTACAAATGAACAGTGTTAAGAAATTGACATGGATAAAGGCCGTATTAAATGGTGAAACTGTAGAGGTATTGCAAGATGAAGTGTTGCCAAAATTAGTAAAGACCAAAATGAAGCACAAGGCTAGAATACAACAGTCGCCAGCAGCTGTCAATCTTAAGAATTTGGTGAGTGCAATGGAAGACGGATCAGCATTACCCGATTTGGATGGCATGAGTGGTGGAGGCCATTTTCCTACTGAATCACTATGGGACTATTCACCAATAATGATTGCAGGGGTGATTGTTATGACTCTGATGGTGGTGCAATATTTTTGTTTAAAAAGATTATTAATGGCATACATATTAGCAAGAATGCCTATGAGAATAAGGAGTCTAGAAACCTGGGACTATGAAAAATACGGTGAAGATGTCGGAGGTAATTATGAGGAAGAAGATCCGGAACACAAAACAACAATAGCTATGTTATCATTGATATTGATAGTACTGATAATAATAATAGTGTTACTGGTGAGGAAGGTGCGACAACTAAAGAGGCTTCAACCAGTGGATGGACTGAATCTACAGGTGGCAACTAAAGAGATTACCGAAATAATACCATTGGGGGAGAGTCTAATGCCTTTGGACCAGGTATTTCAAAGACCAGCAGAACAGGCTCTTATTAGAGACGTAGCAATAAGCTACTCGTGCCCGAAGTACATAGCTACAGTGCAGTGGGGTCGAGTGTTATATTCCACTGAGATGGCAACGGCGGAAAACGCAGTGCCATTGCCATTACCAGCCACTGTGAAGGTGTCAAAGAAATTAGCAGGGATACTGAATGGTGATTATGGATTTACGGTGATGACAAGATTGATTAGGTATAGTGGGGGTCTGGCGACAGGTGTACCACTAGAGATACCTATGATATCAGCGGCGGGCTGGACACCAATAAGGAACAGAGAGATAAATACACATCAGTTATCTGACACGGGACATGCCAGAGCCATGGCTCAGTTAAGAAGATCAAGACAGTTACCAGAAGTACCTGGAGAATCATATGGGGCTACGGCTGTCTCATATTCAGTAAACAAGGGTCATAAAGAGTCGGTGAACGTGGCTCTGCGAGGTCAAGAGCCCAGGACGGGATCGTCATCGGTGTACGTGGACCTGAATGAATGGGACTGAAGGTGATGAATAAAACGCCATCATGAGAGAGACTTGGCATAGACGGTGTCAGGACAAGAGAAAGGGGGGGGGGAGAAAGATATCGTGCAGCTGGCGTGAGACGAAAGGATGGAATAGACAATACAAAGACGATCTACAGATGAATTGCTATAATGTCTGGGAATGGTGCCAGTGTATATTATTAAGTAAGATAATATAGCTAAAAGAAACTGTAATTTAAATGTACGACCAACTAATGAGACACTAACTACGACGTAATGTGGCAAGTGGAAAGATTTCTGATGTATATACTCGTTGACAAGCTGTGCACGCGTGAGTTAAGTAAGAGGTTGCCAGGTGTAACCCAAGACGCGTTAGAGTGTGTTTTAGAGTGATGCTTGGGGCAAAGGGTAGATAGAGGGGAACGTTTCGGAACAAGGGGTTGACAGATGTAAGGAGATTCATTGGCCCGATTGGGTGTAACTGGTGTCGACTCCCGGGTAAGGATAGTAAAAAGAATATATAAACATAGAATGGGACAAAGTGCTTAGTAAAGGCGAGTGAATGAGTAAAATAAATAACAAAGGAAAGAAAAACAAATTGAGAATCAAGGAATGAGAGAATTGTAATAATAAAGTATATGTTAGAGGACAAGTTTGCGCTAAGAATAAGTCACCAATGCAGTGTGGAAAATATATATAGTAATAATGCATGGTATTATATAAGTGTGGTGCATATGTATGTACATAAATAACTATTGAAATGTATAATATGATAACGATGATTACCTCAGGTATTAGTGACAAAACAATACATAAGATGTATTCAAGCATAATTTATGCTTGACAATTGGTGTGACTCGCGTCACAAGAGGGGAGCGCCCGCACCTGTTTTGTCATCAATAGCCAATAATTATAATGAACGGGTATAACAGGGTACACTTATGTGGGTATTTATTGTATGCTGTATTATGTGTGTATTTATTGTATGCTATATGAGAGAGTGCTATGGGAGTCCTGTATAGGGTTTATGGTAGCTAGAGTTTATGGTAGGCTGTGGAATGTGCAGACGGAGGGGAGTCAACGAGATCTGGTCAGGTAGATTCTGTAGAGGGGGAGGGGGGAATACGTGTGAGCCAAACACCGGCGTCTGAAAGGTGTGAAGGGTTGGTAAGAGATAGGGAGGAGTCAGTATTGTGGGAACAGCCGAGGAGGCAACACATACTCCTGGAGTAGACGAGGATGAAGCTGTTTAGTATTTAGTATTACACTTAGCCAATGTAAGAACGGAGTGAACAGGATCTCTATGGCACTTATACCTCTCCAGTAGCATCGGATTGTTAAAACATGAACTGCTTGTATGAATAGACTGATGTCGGAAAAGCTGTACAACCTTGAGTGGGATCACCAAACAACTGTAACTGTGAATAACCAATGAACAATAAATGGTGACTTGTATCGGCGTCTTGGTGTTGGTTAAAAGAATGGGCTAGGCCAACATCATACCACTAGAGTTAGTCTTCCCAAATACGTGAGAACAGCGGAGCGAGCTGATAATAACTACACAACTTATACCACATTAATATACATATAAACACAACCCACACAGCCCAGTAATAAGAAATACTAAATCTTTAAAAGAAACTCACCATGTTTGTTGTGTCATTGGTCAATGTGGTCTGCTGGGCATGGACGAACGTGAATAAAAGGATGGTAGGGCATCTAAGTTATTTTAACGATGGTGGGAGCTCATTTTTAATTTTTCTAACATCCATGTCCATCACCTTTGGTATCACGGTATCAAAATCACTATCAGTTTAAAATTTCAAACCTAGGTGGCAGCATCATTTAGCATCCACCATTTACTGCGTTCATACTCCTAGGTCCTAGATATATTTTTTTTTTAGCTTTGAGTAGGTACATGTATCATAACAGTTTGCACTAGCGAGACATTACCTTAAAGCTTGATTTTAAATAAAGAGAGTACACTGGGGCATGCTAAACGAACAAGGTTACACAGCTTCATTCGTCATGCCTTGGCATAGGTTTCAAACGTAAATTTTACATGGTGCCCTGGCCTCAATTACATCGACATTTACTTCCATGCAGTGTATATCTCCTCCAAATGGGACATCCTGGATAAACGCACCTTTGTCAGATGTCAGACGCTCCTGAAAAGAATTTAAAAAAAAAAAACACAAAAAAACGAGGTGTGGTCAATTTCGGTCCGTGAAAGAAGTGCCTTTATTGATTATGATTTGTACGAGATATATCTGGTACGAGATAATTTCTGTATAGAGACATGATGTCCGCCACACATTTCCGAGCAGAAAATCTACTGTAATTTGTCTTTCGGATACCGGTAATATGTAAAGAAAATCATAAAACCGTATCTTAAGTCGGACAGCACACGGCAGAAGTGATCGCTGAGTAGCCGAATCAGGCGAATGCCCTGTCAGTGGTGCAGGGGCGTGGGAAGCAGTTTCTACGGAGCCCTGGAAAGGACATCTGTTTTCTACACATTTATTTCTAGAGTTTGTTTCCACAAGAAGTATTTTCGTTTCCGCAAGAAGTATTTTCGTTTCCGCAAGAAGTATTTTCGTTTCCGCAAGTAGTATTTTCGTTTCCGCAAGTTTTATTTTCGTTTCCGCAAGTTTTATTTTCGTTTTCGCAAGTTTTATTTTCGTTTTCGCAACTTTAATTTTCGTTTTCACAACTTATACTTTTGTCTCCACAACTTAATAGTTTTCCTTTGTGCATAGTCGATCAATTGTGAATGTTAAGTTGTGGAAACAAAACATAAAGTTGCGGAAACAAAATGTTTACTTGCGGAAACAAAATATAACTTGCGGAAACAAAAATAAAAAGTTGCGGAAACGAAAATAAAACTTGCGGAAACAAAAAATAAACTTGCGGAAACGAAAATAAAACTTGCGGAAACAAACTAGAGAAAAAGATGTGTAGAAAACGGATGTCCTTTTAGGGGCTCCGTAAGTTTCAGAGTGGGTGGGACCAGGGGGGTTTTCTTCAATTTTTGACCTCCCTTTGCTTGACCTTTTAGTTTTGACCTTTTGAGGAGTTGACCAAAAGTGGGGGGGGGGGGGAGACATGTCCCCCCTGCTTTTCACGCCCATGTTGTGTGAATGGAATCACCATGAGCATGGTGTGTGTTAGACCCGGCAGGTGTCAGCACTGTATTACCTACAACCCTGTTGTGCTATGTACTTCGTTATATTTTGTTGGGTGTCCGAATCAGATGTGATTTGTGTCCGACATTAAGTGCAGTTAGATGACAATAAAATAAGTGCCACAAAAGGTACTGTAAGATCTATTTTCCCTGAAATTAGATCATTAGTAAGTGTGTATATTCTATTTTTACCATCGTTGAAAACATTGCAAGTAAGTTGAGACAGTCAAAGCATTCTTGCCATTTGCTAGACATGTTTACTATCAGAATATGGCATAAGTACCATGTGCTTAGATAACAATTTATAAATCAACCTGTATCGATTGTGCATTCATTAGAAGGTGAGGGTCACCTCAATTTTCTGTCCCACCATAGTTATCATGAAAATAATAGTAAAAATATACACTGACCAAACGGTGTCTAGTCTAAAGTTTGTTCTAAATCTAAGAGTATACAGACGGAACTCTATCGCCCTGGTCACATTATTCTTTTACAGATTGGAATTTTACTTACGTCAGACATTACTGTTTTGGGATTTACAGAACTTCTAAAATATTTGGTGGAAAGTTATCAATTTTATATTTTGGAATACTTAAGTGTTGTTAGCTAAAGTACAAAGCGAAGACGCAGACGACATTTTGTGCTCCATTGTGAGTTTAGTACACCTATAACCCTTCAGGAGGCAGCACCATGTTCAGTTAAGCTCTATAGTTAAGGTCTCAGAGAAGGAATTGGTTCCGCACTATAATTTAATGTAGCGCGAAATGCGATAGCACCCATTGGAACATGTTCATTTTCTAAAAATCACCCCAGAATTAATAGATACATCCTTCCTTCATAATATAGGCTGACTTAAAATATGAATTGACCACGAAAATTTTGAGCACTGGACTATAGCGTAAAAACACCCTGATTCTGCCTAAATCTGCACTGAATAAAATGTAGATTCACTTTTTCCAATTTAACCTTTGAAAAAATAGGTAAGCACTTTGAGAAATGCCCTCCTGATATTTTATTCAAAGCAGCAAATGTTCAACAACATGTGTAGTGGTTTTATATTTATTGGCATTATTTTCAACATGGTTATTGACCATTCAGTGTGCCTGCAGTATTCACTTCTGACCACAATCGTATATGACTTCCGGTTTTCTGCGGGATTTCCTTCACTGAGACCTACTATTAATGGGCTGTGTGCATGTCTTGTCTATAATTGAGATTTTTATAATCCAATAGATGTTTTTACACAGGCCCCTAGGTTTTATGCTCCTTGGACCGCTCTATCTCATGATATAGGGTGCCTTTCAGGCCAAGTAATACCCAAAATCAGCCTGATTTCTATGTCTCTGTCCGAGGACACCGCCCTCTTCATCTTTGAGTCATTTTCATGACAAGCCGTGCCTCTAGGATTATCAAATTTGGCATGGATATTCTTTTGATTTTTCTCTATATTGTGTAAGTGTCCTTGTTGCAGTTTACTGTGGATATAATTGGCAAATTATGAAAAATTGTAGAAAAATACATAAAAATCACTGCAAAAAGTACACAATATTCACATGCCATGCCTGGGAAGATTTATGAGAGTATGTAACATGGATACTGGGTAATACAATCCTACATTTCTAGATGATTTCAAGGAAATGTCCCAAAATATTATACCCTGGATAGTTTTCTTGAAGCGGTAGATATACCATTTGCGGTGTCAGTGCCTAACTTAACTAATACAGATGATATGTCAAAGCGCAAAAATAACCCCTCTCTGTACTACCTAGACTAGCTGCAAGTGGCCAATACTACACAGATATGAAATGCCTACCCTGTTAAGAATAAGGTAAAAATAAATCGGGCCTATCAAAATAATCTGCACTATGCCAGTGGCCCTAGACTGAAATGAACCTGCAGCGCGGCCTGCGGACCACTCCGACATCAATATAAACATGATTTTTCCTTGATTTTGGACACATTTTAGAGACCTATGAACACATTTTCCATAGAATTTGGCAAAAACAATCCTTCTTTAAATAATTAATATAGAAAAAAACTGATTTGAGGGGTATTTTCCTTTTTCATGCTAATCCCCCATATGCTTTAGGTCTCAGAGAAGGAATTGGTTCCGCACTATAATTTAATGTAGCGCGAAATGCGATAGCACCCATTGGAACATGTTCATTTTCTAAAAATCACCCCAGAATTAATAGATACATCCTTCCTTCATAATATAGGCTGACTTAAAATATGAATTGACCACGAAAATTTTGAGCACTGGACTATAGCGTAAAAACACCCTGATTCTGCCTAAATCTGCACTGAATAAAATGTAGATTCACTTTTTCCAATTTAACCTTTGAAAAAATAGGTAAGCACTTTGAGAAATGCCCTCCTGATATTTTATTCAAAGCAGCAAATGTTCAACAACATGTGTAGTGGTTTTATATTTATTGGCATTATTTTCAACATGGTTATTGACCATTCAGTGTGCCTGCAGTATTCACTTCTGACCACAATCGTATATGACTTCCGGTTTTCTGCGGGATTTCCTTCACTGAGACCTTAAGCTCCATGGCTAAAGTTCATACTACATGTACCAGCACAGTACCCCACGCTGACACCAGCACTGAGGGGCGACACCAAACTGCAACAGACCGTGGCCCTAGAACAATGCAGGGCAATGGTCAATGGGGCACATGTAGGAACAATGTCAGCTAATTGTACAACCACATCTGCACACACTGTTCCTGGGGAAGCATTTTAATTAAGATATCCAGGTCACAGTTTGTTGTGTCAGGCATTAATGATTAGGAAGACCAAGGATCTCATATAATTCAGGGTCTTTATAGTTGGTCAGAATCGAACACAATTCTAACAATTTAGACATTTTCCCTACTGTTTTAATAATTTTAGGTCAATTTGTCAGTAACTGACTAAGTGCGCCAAGCATATAAATGTATATTGCTTTCCATTTTTTTTTTTGATGGAGGGGGTGCATAGTCTGGCCCTCCCTGGTCTGGGATTGTTCCGCCACCTCCGGAAATTCTTTCTATTATTTAGTTATTTCCCAAATGATTAAATTACCAGATACAAGAGAGAAGTTCCCGATTTAGCAAGTACATGTATAACACCTGTATAAATCCATTCCCTGGAACACCTCCTGCATGCATCATATTTCAATGTCTACCTAATGCCCAGTACAATCATGTATAACAGTGTACAAAAAAAAATATGTGCAAAGTCGAAATGTATGGAGCATCAAGGGTCAAATAACTTTATGAACTTTATGCCATAAAATATGGACGTAGGCCTATAGCGCCGTGTATACATACTATACCTAAGGACCGCTCAAGAAAACGTGGGCGTGTGTAATTCTTTTGTTTGTTCTCATCCCGAATTAGACCTAATGCTATTTAGGCTTTAATATGTTTTGCACCCTGCTCCCCAAGAAATCCTCCCCAAACCATAGACTAAACCCCCCCCCCCCTCACACCAACGTCTCCAGCACCCAGTGAGTGGGGGCCTACCTGTCAGGACCGCGTCAGGGCGGGGCTTAGTGACGTCACGAGGTCACTGTTGAAGGTATGCTCCACACACAAGGTAGCAGTCTAGTAAAGGAGGCACACGGCTACCACTCCAATACGTGAATTTCTGCTACTTTTATCAAAGTTTCGCTACAGTTTCAATCCACCTAGATACATCTCCGGATTGCTAGTGATTCGGACTTTACTTGGAGTGAATTTGAAGCAGCCAGTGTCTCTGTGAGTTGGATTTTAGCAGTTTATTTACCTTGGTTCGCCGCTGCCACTACAGCAGTCACGGTATGGCGGATAGCATAGGGTGAAAGCTTTAGTACTGGAGCTGCGACCACTCGCTGTGTACTCAAGCCAAGGCCTACCTGACTGGCTTACCTGCGCATACCTTGCCAGCCGCTGGAGTTTACCTACGTGTCTGGCGACAACAACAGCCTGAGTAGAGACATTCTACCGGAGTTTCTACCCGTCATATCTTCACCCATGTGTGCCGAAGGAGTGGAGGTAGTAGCGGGGGCAGATCACGGGCCTTGCCCATGGTTATAACCAGCTGGAGGCGTGTGAAGACGCCGGGCATGTGGCCGTGCTCGGACGGCCGACAACGGCCGGGGGTTGACGGCCCGACCACCTGTACCTCACCTGCCCAGACTACCGTCACGACGGCCGCCTACCTGACAAGCCATACTGGGGCCCCACAACACTCCAATATGGCGTGTTTATGTGCAAGGGGGCTGCCACGGAAAGCCAGTTGTGACAGGACTTCTAAATACAACTACAGCAATAGCCAGAAAAGGCTAGGCCGTCTACATATTGTGATGGTTTTACTGGCTCTGCAATTTCTACTCACTTTCGCCCAGGGTCAGGGTCAAGGGGACGAGGCGGCCCGACCCCCAGTAGACGAACGCGTCGTTTTTAATATAAGGGAGGGATTACCTGCGGGAACAGAAGTTGGTAGGATTAATGTTCGGTCAGGGTACAGGTACAAATTCAGTGAAGAACCATCTGTGTTCAACCTCAATCCAGATACAGGTAGAATCACAACAACTATTGTGCTGGACAGGGAGAATTTAGGTGTACAGGAAGATAAGTTTGACTTGTTTGTATCCAGCACCCCCTCTGCCCGTCATCTGATTGAAGTTAGAATCAATGTTTTAGATGTCAATGATAACAGTCCACGTTTCGGCCAACCCACTATCAAAGTCACTTTCTCTGAGAGGGACCAGCCTGGCACCCAGATCATTCTTGAAACAGCAACTGATAAGGATGTCGGCCTCAATGATGTCACCAACCAATACTACATCGTTACTGATAGTGAGGATATCAGAAGAAAATTCAGACTGGTCCTGTTAACTGATACCTCAAAACCTCTACTCTACCTGGAGAACTTGGTTCAGCTGGACAGGGAAGAAAAGTCTCTTTACCAGGTTAATATAAGTGCCCAAGATGGAGGAAGTCCTCCACGGTTTGGTTACCTCCTGGTGAATATATCAGTCACTGATATCAATGATAACCCACCCTTGTTTGACCAGAGTGATTATTCAGCTTCAATTAATGAGACCTCCCCACCAGGTAGCTCCATTGTCCAGGTGAGGGCTACAGACCAGGATTCAGGGGACAATGGGGATATCACCTACCGACTTATCAATGATGACTACGAGCAGTTTGCCATCGATAGCAAGACAGGAGTAATTACCACAGCCAGAAAACTCCTCTGCCAGCAGTCCTGTAGACCAAATGACACCCCAGGATCTGAGTGCACCCAGAAAAGTTGTGTGGTCACTGTAGAGGCTAGTGATAGTGGCCAGCCCCCTCAAGTAGGAAGGGCGTATGTCACAGTTAATCTCATAGATGAAAATGACCATGATCCTGTCATCAGTTTTGATTATCCCAGTGGTCAGAGCCAAAAGAAATATGGTATGGTAAATGAAGGTTCCAAAGAAGATTCCATTGTGGCCATAGTCAGTGTAACTGACTCAGATGATGGACTTAATGGTCAAACAACAGTAAGGATTGCTAGAGGGAATGAACGTGGGCATTTCAGGCTGGACAGTCGTGGAAGGTTCAACTTCATCAGGGTAGCAGGGAAGCTGGATAGGGAAAAAGTGAGCAGGTATAATCTTACCCTGGAGGCCAGAGACTTAGGTGTACCACAGAGAACAGCTACAGGGCATCTTATCATTGTGGTTAATGATGTTAATGACCACCGTCCCATCTTCAAGCAAGCCACCTACTCTGCCAGACTTAGTGAACTGGTACCAGTGGGCAGCTTTGTGGCTAGCATCACTGCCACAGATAATGACACTGGAATCAATGCTCAGATCACATACACCATTATCTCAGGTGATGAGTTTGGCTGGTTCCACATTGACAACAGCACAGGGTTGCTGACCACTAAGGCCCCTCTGGACCATGAGCGAACCAATTTCATCTTCCTCCGCATAGCTGCTCAAGATGGTGGGTCTACACCCTTTAGATCCTACACCAACCTTTCAGTTAGCATTTGGGATGAAAATGATGAGGTGCCTACTTTCCCCAAATCAGAGTACCATTTAGCACGATCTGAATCTGAGCCTGCAAATACAGAAATTGTGACCTTGGTGGCAAGTGATAATGATCAGGGCAGGAATGGCTCTGTGTCTTACAGTTTTGACCCAGATGTGCAGAGAAAATACCCAGGAACATTCAGTGTAGGTCGTACAAGTGGAAGAGTGATGGCAGTAAGGAGCTTAGACAGGGAAGAACATGCACAATACATCCTCAAAGTTGTGGCTTCAGATGATGGAAGACCAAAACTGTCATCAACTGCCACACTCTACATCAACATCACAGACATCAATGACAACCCACCAGTGTTCTACCCAGTGAAGTACTATGCAAGTGTGTTGGAGAACCAGCCAGCCTATACACAGGTAGTTCAGGTACGGGCAACCGACCAAGACACCGGCAACAATGCCATGATCCATTACAGACTTGTGTATGCACAGAATCAGGATCCCAAGTTCAGCATTGATATAAAAACAGGCAGAATAACCACAACCCAGCAGCTTGACCGTGAGCAACAAGCTGTGTACAATCTCCGGGTGGTTGCTGAAGATCAGGGTAATCCACAGAGGGAGGCAGCCAAGCAAGCTGAAGTTGAAGTGACTGTCAATGATGTTCAAGACACTGCCCCTGAATTCAGTGTGCCTGGTGGATACAGCTTCACCATCTCAGAAGATGATGCCAGCTCTGCACCTAGACTTGGTCGAATGGTCGGTCGAGTGACCGCAAGAACCCGCGATGTGTCTGCACGTATATCATATGCCATTACATCTGGGGATGAATATGGTGTGTTCACTATCAACTCAGAGACTGGAGTGATTTCTGTAGTTCGAGCAGTGGACCGTGAAGAAGCCTCAGAGTACCAGCTGGTGATTGTAGCATCAGGAGCAGCGCTTCATGGCCAGACAACTGTTAATATTACTGTTGCTGATCTCAATGACAATACTCCATCCTTCGGTCGAACCACTGCTACAGCATTTGTGGTCGAGGACTGGCCGGTGGGTCATGAAGTTTACCTGGCTGATGCAGTTGATCCAGATGGAAATGATTATGGAAGATTAACCTACTCTCTCTCAGCATCATCACAGGATGCACCTCTCTTCAAAGTAAACCCAACTACTGGAATGATCTACCTGGCTGAATCCCTTAAAGCTGTCAATGGACGTGACAGCTTCAATGTGCGTGTGACAGCAACAGATGCGGGTCGTCCACCAAAGTCTGCGACATTGGAAGTCAACATTGTGCTACGAGATGTGAATGACCATACCCCAGTCTTTGAACAGACCTCATATGAGGTGACTGTCTCAGAGAGTGAGCAGGTCAATGAGCATATCTATAGGATTTCAGCCAATGATGATGACACTGGTCTGAATGGTGAACTTACCTACCACATCAGCAACAGCAATGCTGGAACACCATTTGGCATCTTCCCGGATGGTGTGTTGTACATTGCCCAGCCACTAGACCGTGAGAAACAGGACTTCTACTTACTCACTATTGTAGTTGAAGACAAGGGGGTTGAACCTCGAAGTTCCCATGTTAATGTTAGCATCCACATTCGTGATGCCAATGATAACCAGCCAATCTTCTCAAACTACACTTACCAGATGGCTGTGGCTGAAAATCTCCCAGTTGGTAGCTATGTTGGCACAGTGACTGCTACTGATGCTGATCTAGGTCTCAATGCTGAAGTGTCATACAAACTAGAGGGCAAACAGCCGAACTTTGAGATCCATCCTACAACAGGTGTCATTGTCACCAAGGCTATCTTTGACAGAGAGGCCCTGGTAAAGGAAGGTAGCCAAGGGGTGCTTAGTTTGGTTGTTATAGCCATGGATGGTGGTGAGAAGCGCCTGGAGGAGCAAGCTGTGGTCAATGTAAAGGTGACAGACATTAATGATAACACACCTAAGTTTGTACAGGACCTGTACCAGCCTGCCCTGTATGAGAACACCCAGCCTAACACACAGGTTGTACGAGTCAGTGCCACTGATGCTGATGAAGGGGACAATGGAAAGATCACCTACTCCATCATAGATGGTAATAAAGGTAAGCTGTCATAAACTACCACCAAACCCATTGATATATCATAAATATACATCTGTAATATACATAACTTTTATAGAACAGATGTATTACCATATGCGTACTTAGATGTAGAAATGTGAAATGACCCAGCTTAAGATAGTCCTGCAATTACAAAGTCAAAGTAAGTAATATAATTTGGGCCTTTGTGACATGGTATGGAGATGATTTTCCACAACTTGTATTTTTCTATTACATTCGTGTGTTTATATCTTTGTTATGGGAGTTGGTATGTGAACCTGCAACTCCTTATAGCAATAAGATTCTGTGTGGTTAAAAGTTGAAATAAGTATTCTACATAACCCCTCAAAGATGTCATTTTAGGGAGCGTTCATTATTTATGGCAGGGGGGGGACGACAATCTGTCAGAATGAATACGTCAGAAAAAACTGACCCCCCCCTTCGAAATGGGTTGAAAAAAAATTACCCCCCCTTTTGGAATGGGTTGAAAAAAAATGACCCCCCCCTTAGGAATGGGTTGAAAAAAAATGACCCCCCCCCCCTCAGAATAAATTGAAAGAAAATTACTCCCACCACATTTAACTATGTTCAACAGAGGCTACATCAGGCCCATTCATTATACAAGGTGATATTAGCAGCTTTTGAATCATTTCAGTTATGTGTCATCTTTTGAGCAGTCAAATTGTGAATACACTGCTGTTGATTGATTTACCTCTAAGTAAAATATCAATTTGAAGGCTAGCATGGATAAGACGTACCTGCGTTAGCAGGTCACGTGACTACCCCTTGACCAATCAGAGCGTCGCATTTTTTTAGCTGGTTTCTGTGAATTTGTGAACATTCTTTGAGCAGGTACCCATATTGTTTTTTCCCGTACTAGCCCCCCTTTAAGAGGCGGCTAGCATGGGCTACTACTGATGCAGCTAAAATAGGTATGTCTTAGTAAAATATTCCATGTGACCTACTCCTGACCAATGGAAAAATTGTTTTGATTGAGGGACTTAGTTCTGGTTTCTTTTTCAAAAAATTTGTATACGGTACGGAAATAAACTTTTGTAGCTTGTCTTTTTCTTTAGATTTCATTGTAATCTCAGTTTTTATATCAATTTGAAGGGTGTTATAGACATAATTGTTGTCAGGGTTGATTTCATCAATGGGTGAAAACAAGAGTTAAATCTGGAAAGATCTGATTGCGAGTTGCGGTGATTTTAGCATGTAACATTTTTTTACTATTGACAACTTTGTTGGTGCCCTGTTCACTCTTGTGAGGTGTATGGTGTAGCACCACAAAGTGTACCATACCCTTTCCAGTACCCCTTTAAGGGAAAGTATTTATTTTCATGATGACATCTTTTGAAACAATCAGCAGGGCGAGCAAAAGAACAAGGAACATTGTGTCACAAATTGGGCCAAATACTTTAATCTCAAGAGCTGAACAGTGTTACACCCCAGGGAAAACTGTATACATATACCATAGTGGTAGTGACTGGCCTCATCCATGTTTTAAAGGGGGCTTATCATGTCAAATTTTAATATGGGTACCTGCCAAAAGATCTTTCACAAATCTGTGGGAACCAGCGGAAAAATTCCAATGCCCCGATTGGTCAAGGAGTGGTCATGTGAGTTGGTAACACAGGTATCCGTGCTAACCGCCCTTTGACACACAAAGGAGTAAGACTCCGACCATATAACATAATCAAATGGATATGAATTAGAGGTTGCTGGTAACAAAATGTTGGAAAGAATTATTCATTACTGAAAACCAAATAGTTAAAATTCGCGACGTGTCGCGAAAATTTTTGTTCCTTTGTCATAAAATTTGCATCACATTGGCAAATACTCCCCAACAGGAAACTACCTGGCCCTCGGGAATGGGTTGAAAAAAAATGACCCCCCCTCTAAGAATAGGTTGAAAAAAAGCGACCCCCCCTCTAAGAATAGGTTGAAAAAAAATACCCCCCCCCCTCTCTGAATACCTCCAAAAAAAATGACCCCCCCCCTTCATTTGGTCATCCCCCCCCCCTGCCATAAATAATGAACGCTCCCTTAGTTTTCCAGGATTTATCATATCTTTTTTTTTTTTTTTAAATAACAGTTATACCTACAGATATATGTGACGTCCACATAAGATGAACAAAATTCATGATCTACAGTGTAGTAAGGTTCTCATAAGTGTGCTGAATGCCAATGAAATCTGTAATATCGATATAATTGTGTTCCATGTACTACCACCCACAGATCTACCGGTATATTGTCTGAGATAAATGCCCTTGTTTCCATGGTGACTAACACAGCCCCGATCATCTCGTTATCACAGGTGGGGTATTCGCCATCAGCCCCAGTTCTGGCCAGGTGAGTCTGGTAGGTGTACTGGACCGTGAAGCCACACCTGAGTACACTCTTTTAGTGATGGCTTCTGACGGAGGGAAGCCATATCCACTTAACACTACAGCCAAAGTGAGGGTATCCATCTCGGACAATAATGACAACGCACCCGTCTTCCTACGTCACCGTGACGTATATGACGTCATAGAGACGACGCAGGTGGGAACGCTGGTGGCGCAGGTGCGCGCTGTGGACGCCGACTTTGGACGGAACGCGCAGGTGAGCTATGCTATCAGTGGTGGTAATGTGGGGACGACGTTCCACGTTGATGCCAACACAGGAAATATCTATCTAGCCGTGGGGTTGGATTTTGAGTTACGAAGACGCTACAATCTAACCCTAACCGCCACTGACCAAGGCACACCGCGTCTGTCCTCACGGACTAACGTCGCCATCAACGTCCTTGACTTCAACGACAATGCACCGTCCTTTGACAGCGCCCCTGTAGTACGTCAGATAGAAGAAGGCGTCCAGGTCGGTACGTCAATCACTGTCATGCGGGCCAACGACCCCGACTCGGGCGTCAACGGCGACCTGCGCTACTCCATCCTCAGACAGGAACCGCCGCCGTCTACGTCATCGTCGTCAGAGCCGGCTTCCGGTATGCTTTTCACCATTGACCCTGTGACGGGTCGGGTGACGACGGCAGGGGACATAGACCGGGAGGCGTCGTCCAGTTACCGCCTCACTGTGGTGGCTCAGGACCAGGCACTTCCGGTGGACAGTCGGCGCACGGCGGAGAAGGTGGTAACGGTGGTGGTGAAGGATCTTAACGATAACGCGCCCCAGTTTGTATCTATGAACGCTGTGGCCATCCTGCTAGGTACCCCGCCTGATACTAAGATAGCCACAGCGCTGGCCATAGACCTGGATGAGAAGGCGGCAGGACAGGTTCAATATGAGCTGCTCTCTGGCGACACGAGCTACTTCCAGATAGATTCAGATAACGGAGATATCTACGTCCGCCGTGACCTGGGATCACAGGCCAAGGTCTTCACCCTCAACATCCGGGCTAAGGACCGCGGCGTCGACGACGCGCTCGGCGCTAAATCCACCGACTTCCGGTTGAGTATATTCACCAAGGCAAATGTGGCCAACGGGCCGACGTTTACCCAGGCAGGCTATACCGGGGAGGTGTATGAGAACGCACCGGCGGGTACTAGCGTCCTCACCGTGACGGCCAGTGACACTTCTACCCGTGTGGAGTACTACGTCACGGGGATTACGTCATTAGGAATTGAACAAGCACGCTACTTCCAGGTGAACCCGACTTCCGGTGTGATATCCACCACGGAGGTACTGGACAGAGAGAAAGGGTTCTCCGACTTTGAGATTACCGTGTATGCCGTGGACCGGAGCTCTGCAACTCCACGTACCAGAACAACTCAGGTAGGTCACAATTACAATCATTATTTACAAATTTTAATTTTCAATTAGCATGAACATCTATATCGGATATAGGAATCTTAAATCTATGTTCAATTCTTCAGTTTCTAGCTGAAAAAAAGAGAATCCAATTAAGACCATCTGTGCCAATATTTGAGATACAGTAGTAACATATCCCCAGACGTGATGCATGAGTGACCAGTCAATAATATAGTTTACTCCTGCTAAGATAATAATTTGTGTGAGAAAATCATAGGCTAGTGCTACCTGTCCCATCTAATAGCAGCCTATCATATTAGACCAGCAATCAGTGGAGAACGTGCTGCTCCATACCGTGTGGAGTACTGTAACGGTATAGGCTCTATTTACCTGTTCACTTATTTACACCTGACCCATGGTGGCGATTAGACAAACTGCCTCCCACCCCCTCTACTCTCTCCATCCCCACCTGGGGTGAGAGCCTCCTGGCTGTACTCGTGGGCCACGTGATTACTGATTACTGATGAATTAATGATGCTGCCCTCGGCTGAGGCGTCAGGTCTATATGTAACGGGTGGGTTGTGTGATATGTGATCACATCTCCATATTCATCTGATCCTCACCTTTGGGCTTTTGGCTGTCTCTGTGCATACTTAGTCATAGGTTGATGGTGTCTTATGTGGAGCTAATCATCTGTGGGATCAAAGTGTATACAAGCAGAAGTCACCCTGCAAGATGTTACACTTTGCCAGGCTTATCTTGAGTAATGTATTCATACTAATCATCCCTGAATGCATATGTAATATTGTAAATAGAGACTGCTGCTGTTTATGGTTTACTCTCTTGAATATCTCTTTTAAATGCATCAGCTAAGGTATCGTTAACATTGATATATTTTAGGTTGGGTTAAGTTTACCCCTACGTATCTATTGTTACAAAGCTGGGATAAACAAGTTGTATTGATGGAAGCAGACTAAAAGGATTTATTAAACAGGCATTTAAAGTATCAATAAGCAAGTAAATAGCTCTAGAAACGAACTAACTGAAAGAAATACATTGGCGAGGGAAAACCCCGGCGGCAGTGCGAACAGAAATCAATGAACTGTTCACACCATCTGGAGGCAACCCCCCCCCCCCCACCACCACCAGACGGCACCTCAGTGTGCGTGCCGGCCCTACGCCACCAGGTGGGGCGGCAGGCGGTCAGCACCGTTTTGTGGAAACATTTATGTCCACCTGGGAACAGGCCTTTTGGGAATCAAGGGGTAGGGACTGGCACTTCCCAAAATTACACCCCAGAACAGCCCCAATGTACTGGAGATTACACACATGTGTTTGATATGGTGTTGTTTGACAAAAAAACACCCTAATTACGAGGGATATCATCTGACCAAATGATAATTGTCTTCACACTGTACCCTTTCACTTTAAGAAGTAAAATTGTTTGACAATTCACGATAATGTGTTTTGAACGTTGCCCTGTCCAGATCAGTCTGACTCTGAGTGACAAACTTTGACCATACAAACCTGTTTTGTACCAGGGCACTGTATTGGAGGGACGTTAGGGGTTGATGCCTTAGCTCTACGATGATACGATGACTCGTTATAAATAGAGGAAGCCACTGCACAGGTGAACGAAAGTCCTTCTACGCTTGTGGAGGAATGAAAACATTATTTAGTGTGTGAACGCATGGTCCCCTGCCGACCGCCTCCAGTAAATGCCCGGAGGTGGCAGCCATAGCCGGAGGTGTGAGCCGGCCGGAAGCACCATTAACATGGCTCCCCCGACTCATTCACTCTCCAGGTACACGACATGTGTCCTCTTGTTTATATGGTTTGAAGGAAGTTCCTGTTTGGAGAGTGTCTTGTCCTTGTGTGTGATACTTTGTAAATCATACATGTATAAACGTAATTGAGTGGGGAGAATGGTCTTGTAAGATCGTTTACTATAGGGGTATCGATTTCCATAGTCTGATTGGGTAAGGTATAAATATATCTCTATGGGACAAAGATATATTATCAAATACTCCCCGGAGTAGTTCCTAGATGGACAAAGTGAAAGTTCTCATAGTTCCCACCCTTCTCTCTGTCTTAATTAACTCATTTAACACAGAATTCCTGTCCTTCACATGGCTCACCTCAGGGATGTAAGTTTTAAGAATTTTGTCTGAAATCAGAATTTTCTCAGTTCGAGATGCTGTAATCTCAAAGTTCTTGGATCAAAGTTTTGTAGTACTTAACCATAAATTCAGAATTACTATGTGTAACTTCAGAATTTGTTATATACTCTGACTTCCATCCCTGCCACCTGTGCTCCACTAGTCCCCGCCATACCTCCTCCTCCAATGTCCTCCTGGTGATGGACAGACAGGTTGGTCAGCGCCTGGAGGAGAGATGTCAAGTTTTACGATGCAAGCCCCCTCCGTCATCCTTGTGCTGTCAGTGGGTCAGGGACACACCAGTTCACTTGACCTGGTCAGCCAAATTCCCATGGCCCTGCGCGTCTACATCTGTTCTATCTGTGTAGTGTACAGTCATAGACTTATTACGGCCCTTATTATTACCATAGAATGTAATGTATTACCACCAGAACCGACCAGTGAACTTCTAGTGGCATAGGAATTGTAATAAGCATATAGGACTCAGTATGGAGGCCGAGTGGGGCCGCCATTTTGAATTTCGCTGGTTGAGGTAAAACCCACTGATAGCACCTACCATGATGGGTACCTTGTCCCTGGTTAACACCTACTTCCAGGGACATGCTGGCCTATCCTATCAGTTCTTATCAGTGTGTGTTGCCGGAACCAGCTCCACACTAGCTAGTGGCCAATACATTAGGACCTCAGTAAACCATGTACCAGGGTTAATCAGGGTACCAGTTCAATCTGGGTTATCTGAGCTAAACGCCCATTTACATACTACTTACCTATCATTTGATTTGACTTTGCTAAATCATGCACGGATGAACTCGCTATGATTATGACATACTTCCAGTTGCATACCAAAACAGGCCTGTAGGCTTGCATTCATGGCAGCCCCAATGAAAAAGAGCACAACTTTTACAAAAAAACTCTCAATGGTTCTCAGTGCAACGTCTTTTATCATATCAATAATATATGCTATTACCATCAGAATAGAGTACTGTTACCAACCATTTTAGATATTATCACACAGTGTAGGCAGCATATGGTGAGTGGTACATGAATGACAGCACCTGGCTCATATCTGACAAAGCACCTATAAATACAACACACAAATCTCAGCCGGTATGTGGTAGGCCCACCTACGTATTTCCACCACGTCAGTGATCCCCTATTACACAATTCCCACTACTAGCCTCCAGACCACCGCTTAAGCCTACCCCACCCTCCACTTTTCCTCCAGCCCATACTGTACTAGGCCATACAAGGTATACCTGGCTTTATGCTATATGTCGATTACAGGCTAGTTGGTGGTCAACATACCAAGCCAGTCCTGGTAGTATTGCTTTCACTACCCCTATCCTCCCGTGTATACCTGGCCTACCCTGTCATTATGGTAGTTATATAACCGATAGTATCATTGGTCATCCATGGGGACTTATTAGTGTGGTGGATTGGTAGGTATGTGTAAAAGAGCGAAATGATGCATAGGTGTGCTTCAGCCATGGGGAAGAAAAACAGAGACAAATCATAGATGTATTACTGATTAAATTATGAAGGTGGTATGGAAGGCTGCTGACCTAGAATACTTCTCCTACCCCATGTGGACCCCAGCCTCACATTAAGGTGTATTGGTGTCGCCAGGTGGGGTGATAATCACCCTTACTTGTCCTCAGGGTTTTATTGATGACCCGTCAACCCTGATCATATCACGGTAATAAGGTCAATAATTAATAGTGTGGAGGTCACAGGAGAGAGTCTGTCAGTGTCACCCATTCCCCATGTTACCCTCCCAAGGGAAGAAAGCAGCACATGTAAATTCACCTTCTCCATTAGTTATTATTGCTGTGTATGTACATGTTAAGAGCAGAGCAAAAGGTTTAGTATGGTGCATACAAAAGAGACAACTAAAGAGCATGATGTGGAATTAGATAGTGTGAAAAATTACTTCTAATGTGCAAAGTGAATTAGAAAAGTGCATAGGATTACCAGGTCTAGGTTGAGTTACACAAGGTTTATAACCCCTCAGTGTTTGTGTGTACATGTGTGCTGGTAGGTCCAGGTGGGCTTTACCTAGCGTCCTCTAGCTCCCCTAGCTAGACCCTGTTATGTCACCCGGGTTTTTACCTGACCAGGTAGGCAGGTAGTAGTATCAGGTGGGCAGGTGGGTGGTAGCAGCTAGGTAGCTGGGCTGTTACGCTTGTATGCTTCCAGTTACCTGGTCCGATTTATGCTTCATTGATTATCGATAACCACCTCAATTCCCACTCAGCCCCACCTCTAAATCCTAAGTACTTACACCAAACTAAGTCACTGTCAAATCTGCTATTTAGGTTAGACCCGGACCAGAAGGCAGTATCTACTTCTCCTATCAGTGGCTACTGAGAATATGCTGATCAACAACTGCATATTGCAGTAGGTACTGCTGAAATACTTCCGAAACAGCTGACTCCACACTGCATTTTCAGTCTAGACTCAGTAGTGTACTGACTATCAACTGAATATGCACTGCATTTCAGCCTAGAATCAGTAGTCTACTGACTCTCAATTGAATATTAATAGATTCCAGAAATTATACACTCTGTGCAGCAGCATAGATGCAGTAGTCTACTGACCATCTACTGGTATGACTCTGTCCATTCACGGATTATTTACCTGATGCTTCTAAGACAGTCCATAGTGTGAATGTCAGTATGGTTGTGAACAGCAATCAAAAGATTCAGTAATGTAATAATGAAACTATCCAGTGTTTGTGGAAACAAGCATACTTCACCCCTTTGCATATGAATATCTTATTCAGTGCCAGTAGTGGATACACATGGATGTTGGGGTGTATGAAAGTGAGGATTTACTCACTGACTTTATATAGGGTACAAATATATTTAATCATCAAGTATTCTTTTGGTCCTCATCATGACATATTTTTTTTTTTACATAGTATCGATGTATCATTGATAATTACAAAGTGCTTGTTTTATCACCTTAACATCAGTAAACCGAAAGGCATTATACTATAGCAGCACTCTATAGATATGTCTACTCTTACCCTTTTGCTATGGTAAGAGTTACCCAGTACTACTGAATCAATACTGCCCTAGCCCCCTCCTACATGATTTGCATGCACTACTAGGAAGTAGTAACCGCTCCACATAGCTGATGGGGCGGTGGCTCAGGGGGCTAATGCGTTGGTAGAGTAATCAGAAGATCCCAAGTTCAAATCCAGCAAGGACCACCTAGAGAGGCATTGGTAGTGCCAGTACTAGAACAGCGGCTGCTTCTTTTGTGCTTCTACCTGCCCCCAGAAGTAGTTTTCAGTATGATCTACTGCTCAACTACTGCTATAGCAGCAGCCATGCAGTAGTGCTGATTGAACACTGCCCCAACCCCATATATGGTCATGCAGCATTAAATAAGTAGATACTGTTCCAATGCTGTCATCTAATTTACATAATTGGGACAACTGATTCAATACTGCTTGCATGCTGATAATACTACTGTTCTACTACTGTACCACTGCTGCAAGTTTTGTGGTGCTGAGCAGTAGAATGACAGCAGATGCTGATACAATACTGTTTCTGATGCTGCTTTCACACTGGATCACTACTGTCACACCACGCTGTTTCCCAGCTGCTTTAGTGCTGCATTTCTACTGCATTTTGGTCCGGGGACCCAAAATGTTAGCAGTTTTAGTACTAGAAAACAACATCCCCTTTGGGTGTGTGTCCGACCTATGAAATAAAACAGTATAATGTCAAGGCAGGCTCTAGCCTTAGGCAGACTTACCTGGGAAAACTAGCCGAATTCATTCACAAACAACTTTATGGCCTATAGGTACTTAGGTTTTTACCACAGCTATGTCACAGTAAAAGAAATAAATGTCTGATTGGACATAAAAAGTGGAAGCACGGGGATTATTTATGGGAAACATGAGGCGAACCTCAAGCTTTGTGTGGAAGGAGAGGACCATCACCGAGAGATGTATATCTTTTGCAATTGGACACTGAAATGTCACAAAGAAATACATATCGAATAGTTAATGCGCAATTCTATCCCAATGTTATGGACCATTTGCAAAATGCGACTAGAGATGGGGGAACTTATTCTCAGTCCATTTCTATAAGAGTTGGGCTGAGAAAGTCTTGCACCACAGGTAGCAGCATCCTGTTTCCATGACAACCAGGTAAATCTGGGGTTAATGAGTTCAAACAGCATGGAGTGCACTGCAAACACATCACAACAACCCTACCCCCCTTCCACTTCTCTCACTTCCCTCCTCTATTTCTGCCTCCATCTTTTCTCGGCTCCACCAAGTCATGTACTAATACAACCACGGGCGCCCAACCACGCCAGATGGAAAGGACGCGAGACTGGAATGGCGGTAGGGGATTTGATGAATGTTTACATATGGGGGCCTAAGCTTTCTCTAAAGCACCCCCAACTAAAGCTCATTTACTGCTAAGAGCAAGCCTGGCGCGTGCAGATCTATATTTGCACCTATTTGCCTCTTACCTACCTACGGTACATCACTCCAGCACCAGCTCGTCAGTCCCCCTCAGTCCTCCCCATCTCACCTCCTACTGCCTCCATCCTCCCTACCATCCAATTTAATAGCAATTATTTCCGAGTGAGCCGTATCGGCTAGTGGTGGCCAATTTAAGACGGGAAATTGTGTGTCGTGAAAGAAGAGGTCCACTTGGAATTGTATTGTCAGGTTTGTTTAGGGACGTGGATGGAAATGAGCTGATACAGTTGGAGGCGTGGCTGTCCGTCTTTAATGCTGGGATTGCTCGGGTGTTTTGTTTCATAGATTACAGTAAAATAATATAGTGTATTATCCGAGTGCCATGAAGGGGCAGACCCAATTCATTGATTGACTTCTCTATAGGGAATGCTCAAGAGGCGTAATAAGTTCTTTAACCATAGTTTCAACATAAAAAAGAACAGCTAAACAATTGTGATAAAGTACACTTTAGCCTTTAGGGAATGAATTTTATCTCAAGTTGAATACTGAGGCCCCATAGGTTTAACCAAGGAACGCCATATTGTACACCACCATGCAATAACCCTACTCCGTATTTCACGGTGGCGACAGGCAGCTGTAGCACCTTTAAATGGCCAGATAAACATTATTAAATCATTATTTCTTTAAAAATAGATGAAATTTCGAACATATCTAACTAAAACAACATTAGATAAGTGTAAAGGTTCACTCGAATTGGTCTCAGTGAGGGTTATCTCACGAGGCTAGTGAGGGTTATCTCACGAGCCTCGTGAGATAACCCCCATAACCCTCACTCAGACCAATTTGAGTGGACCTTTACCATTTTTTTTATGAAGAGTATTTAGTTTCCACAGCGGTAGAAATATACCCAGCCCTTCTGCTTTCTCCAGTTGTGTCTAATGGGCGCCAGTTGCTCTTTGCACTGGTCTACTATTTAGAGATACCACCAGAGATAAGACATAATGAGATCCCCATAGGAGTCAGGGTGTATTGTCTCCTAGTGAGTTCTACTGGTCAACTGATTGATTGTTTGTCTATTGTAGACCCCTACCCCCAAACTTCATTACCCCCCATCCACCCACCCTGCCATACCTGCAGCTTCCACCTGCGGTCAAAGTGACCATCGGTCATGGTGCTGTCCACCCCCGGCCTGCAGCCCCTTGTCCGGCATGCTGACCTCTGCCCGCCGGCCTCCTGGAGCACAATACCCCAACGTACAAGATAACATCACAGGTACCCACCGACCTGCAGGAAGAGTGCCAATTGAATAGAGGAAAATGTCAATGGAGATTGTCCCACCAGGCTTGCCACTTACCACTTAGAGAGTTAGAAGTGGGTTTCTATCTAAAACCAATCCAGTGGAGAGCACAAAAAGAGGCAAATAATTAAAGCCAGAAGCTAGGTCAGAGACTGAAACTACAGCATGGCATTTTCTGCTAATTTAAAACTTGTGGGTGAAAAGGGATTTATAAGTTAAAGATTTGAAAGTAACCGCCAGGTGATTTTAGTGTTTGTGATATTGTTTCCTTTGGTTTTAAAATGATTTCCCGTCATCTTTTGCAGAAGCATGTCTTTGTGAGGCTTCCAACCAACCTTTCTAGCTAAATGTAATGTCATGGTCATTTAATACTGTTCCAGCAACAACTTCTTACTTTTACAGAAATATAAATAAGTCAATTTCATGGCCGATATAAACGGTTGAATGGACCTTGTTTCAAATCCCCTCTCTGGACGATCGAGATTAGCCAATCTCAATCTCATAGTCAATATGAAATAGGTGGGCAGGGTATTGAGTAACAAATCTGAGTCTTTCAAAATACACCTGGGTGCACGAGATAAGCGGCATTTTATTAGGAAACAAGAGACTCATAGAAATACTGCAGGCCTCCATGCAGGACGTATACGTCGTATTTATGTGACGTTGGACGTCAGTATGTGATCGTAAATACTGTTGGGTGGTCCGTTACAGGGAGGAAGGAAACAGGAGATAAGAGAACAAAGGAAAGAGAGAAAGGGTATAGAAATGAACGAAGGGGCAGGTGGGCAGGGTATATTGATTATTGAGAGAAGGAATTCGGAAACAGGACGTAGCAGCTGTTAACAGTTATGGACCTGAAAGATATAGAAATCCATAGAGATAACACAACCCCTCCCCAACTATAATGGGGCTGGGACCGGGGCTGGGAGAAGGAGACACAAGAAGATAGAGGTAGAATATGTGGAGAGGTGATAGAAAACAAGAGCAGGGGAAAGTAAAAGCATAGGATTGTTACCACGTGTCTGAACAAATCTTGATGCAGCGATGGTCCATTTCAAGTTCTGGAGCAATCAAACAGAAAGAATGCTCGGTGAGGAAGCTTTCAACACACGTTCCCACATAAAAAAGAACAGTATGTACTCCCCATCTACTGTACATAAAGGGTGTAACTCTGTCGGTCTTGTCCCGGGGTCTTGTACTATGGCCACCAGACGTTATTGTTGTGATGACCAGACTGGGGGAAGGCTCAGGTTCCCTACACTGACCACAGACTAGTATTCTACACACCCAGAGGTATATAGCAGCCCTCACCTGAGGGCCTGACCACTGTAGTGTACCAGGTGCTTCTCCCATAGTGGCTACAGGTATAATCTAGGTTACTCACCTATACCTTATACTCTACACCCCATATGGGGACAGCTACTGAGGGGGTGAAGGTGTATGTAAGGGTGGGGGTGGATCCTGTACGTTTCCTCCATATACGGTCGTCTCATCCTCAGTTTCACGGTTTGTAGGTTTACGACCAGTAGTCGTCGTATGGAGAATAAGGGAGATCTGATCGAGGTGAGGGTCTCACTGCAGGAGGATGACACAATTGCAGTATAGGGATAGAGCGTTATTAATCCCCAAGACACAGCGTGTTGTGACACATCAAGCTCGCATTACATTACTGTTGCTTTTTCCTTTCCTAAGTTGGCTTTGAGTTAGAAGCTTAGAAACTTAGAAGCTATTTTAGTTTGGCTTAAACTGTTAAGCTGTTGCCTCCAGCTAGTCCCACATCGTTGTAGCCTATACCTACTGGAGGGGAAGGGATGGGTGGACTGCTTCACCATTAGCCTTTCCTGCACGTAGCAACATGCGTGCTTTAATTCAAATATGTGCATCCCAAGTGGGTGAGAGCCTGGGGCCGGTCGTCAAATTGGCCTCTGTTTGTTCAGACAATGCTGAGGTCTGTGCCGAGTTGGAGCCCCGTGTTGGCTAACTGTCATATCCTGACCTACCTATAGGCCCTGTTATAAATATAACCTGCTATACAAAGGCATTATGATGGTGGGAAAGAAGAATGCAACTTATAGGTTAAGTTTATACATGTACTGAGGAAAGATGACACACAGAGAATGAAAAAAATAGATACTTTCGGTAGTGAAATTCTCTAAAAGAGATGGATTGTTTGCATCCATATATAAAAGCCATGTGTTTATAATCATCACTGGTTGAGCTGACAAAATTTGAGCGATGCAAGTTTTATTCTTTATTCATCCAATATAGGTTCTAGAAACTATATTGGTATCAGTAAGGGTTATAGCATAGGGGCGCTACAGGTGTGTATTGGAGTAGATGTACAGATGGAGCAAGGGGAGAGACAACTTGGCTAGAGCCACCAGAGATACATTAAGTGTAGATAGTGGGGAGCAATTTGCCAATCAGTTGGTGAATTCCTGCCTAAAAACACACATCACCATAAGTAGTTAGACCACCGCATCATACAGCCTAGCACCTCTGTCTTAGGATACCGCTCGGCCCGGCGCCCCACGCCAATGGGCGCTCAGGAGGAGGTGTTACGGCCGCTAACTTGGCATTAAGGGCGAATATCATGCTTTTGAAATAGATTGCCAAGGGTTGGCAAGAGATGATGCCCTCCCTGCCAATGTTAACCTGCCATTGGGACATAGGGAAGGGGGGATGAAAACAGGGGGACAGTTGGAGCCAAACCTACATTGGCGCTTAACGATAAAGGAGTTACATGAATCCTTGATAATTCATAGTAATTACCCGGTACTACCATTAGTATGTACATGTATGTACCTGTAATTTTCTTCAGTCTTTCGATACAAATTCTAACGTCAAGCTTAAGCCTTTCCTTGACTTCATACAACCATCCCCCAATGCATCTAAAGAAAGCCAACATGAAGTTTGATGCAGTCAAAGTGTTAAAAAGTCTTTGTTTTCTTTCCAAGGACGTAGAATTGGAAAATCACCCATTCCTCCTGCGCCTGTCAGTGCAGAATAGGTTGGAGTAGGGGCTGTCAAGAGGACAATGTAGTTCACAGGTGATCAATAACGTAATAGGATCATAACATACAGGGGTTGGGTTCAGTGAGTGAATAAAGACACTGAGGTGATCCATAAATTTGACAGTCAGCTGACAGGGACTTGTGACCATCCCACCTGGGCCAAACACTACCTTATATATATATATATATATATATATATATATATATATATATATATATATATATATATATATATATATATATATATATATATATATATATATATATAAATGTCATTCAACTCACAACAAGAAGCGACATTTTTCATTCTCGTGTTTCTAAAACAGTAGACAAAGTAGAATTGTGAAGGTATATTTAATGACGGATGCAATAGAAATAATCACTGGCTGGGAAAGTGACTAATGTTTGGCCACCTTCCAGTATTAGTGATTCCAACTAACAACATTCTCATTATATTTGATTTGACATGTGTATGAATGGAGACTTCTCTCTCCCTGATGTATTGTTTTGTCAAATGACCATTGCTGGTTGCTAAATTCATCGTATGCATTTAGTATCTCTGATAATGCCCCTACCGGTACCTCAGAAAAAGCAAGGGACAATACGAACTAGACAGTGTGATATATATATATATATGGGCAATTTTCATTTTAGGGGTCTCAACTTTCACTGCATATGTCACACTGTTATAGAAAATCCCTCATGTCAAATTAATCAATTCAGAAGTAATAGGTGTACAGTAGACATCGAGATCTACAAGTGCTTTTTTTAATTTACAGATTTGGATGATTTTTAGTGGTTTTATCCTTAAAAAATCACTAAAATTTGGACTTTTCACTATGTCACACACCAAAATTTCACATTTGATCTATCTTGAATCAATACACACTCAAGTTTAGACCCCAGAACTTGTTTTAGTTAATCATATTATGCTGTTAGATGACACAGACAAAATATATGAAATGGGACTGAAAGCATTTATTTAGATTTTTGATGATTATCACATGTATCTATAAATTTAGGGCAATGTAAGATCCAGCAACATGGCCATAATTCCTTCAATATTAGTGTAAAGTCCTTGTAAAATCACCAGTAATTCAATATTCATGGACACTTTGTCCATTTTAATTTTCAAAGAGCTATCCCTATTACCTTGCTTTGTATGGTGCAATACATAGCTCAAAAAATACTGTGGACAATGGACTTGCTGGATCTTACACCTTAAAGACCTTCAGTAAATGTCTCACAGAAAAAAATTATGATATAACCTATGTATTAGATCATATGGTTCATGTCATTTTCAGGTCATATTCAGCCATTATGCAAAAATCGATTAATCTAGCTCAGATACTTTTGTTATGATGAGGGAACAAAAAGAGGTTGTTTTTACACTATTTTGATGCACCTGATGTGCCTGAAAGTTGAGACCCCTAAAATGAAAATTGCCCATATATATATATATATATATATATATATATATATATATATATATATATATATATATATATATATATATATACCATTACTGAATAACAACTATAGGCGCCCAACTATATTTTGAGAAACTCGTAAGTAAATGTACCTGCCACCTAGGATTATTTTCACATGGCCTAGTTCCAGCATCCAAACCAATATATATATATATATATATATATATATATATATATATATATATATATATATATATATATATATATATATATATAATATTTAATCTGGAGCTACTACTGGAGTTGGATCTTGAACAAAGTGCCGAACCTCGTAAGTACCTGTTGACCTCCCTCCTGGCCAAGTCCAAATCTGGCCTAGAACCTTACCGAACATTATGTTGGCCTAGAATTGAAAGCATTACCACTCACAATACAAAGATCTTGTTTACAGGCTAAAAATGGTAGATTCAAGCGAAGAAAAGTTATGGGGATGAATCTCAACACAATTGTACTTTAGCTTCAAATTTCAAGCAAAGCCTAGCATAGCTGTGCGCCCCCAAACGACCCCTCATACACATCTACCCCTACACCAAAGACACACAAGTTGAATACATAACTTAGGCACACATACCCCTTCCTCCCTCTAAGCACCCTCCAGATACCAGGTCCTGCAGGCCTACTCTCTAGATTCTCAACAAGTCAGCACACATGAGCTTACGTCAGTTATGGGACATTTAAATTAATCACACTAGTTGAGAGGAAGTTCAAGCTCTGTGTGTGGGCTAGAAGCTGGAGGATGGACATTGTATACTTATGGAAGTCATTCAGAAGCCCTGCAAAGTTCCCAGGCTGAACACATTAGGTTGAGTGTTTGGTTAAGGGACTTACACGAGGAATTATAATTGCTCTCCATGCCTAGGTACATTCAATTTGTGTTTATGTTTAAAGGAACATGTACACTCTAGTCACACTAGAGAAATATCTATATTAAACCAGATAGAATGTGGCTGCTCGCCGTTAAACCAATAATCATTTTGTTTTCCAGAATATAGTAGCAAATTCAATACCTTTATAAATAATCATACATAACTCCAGGGATATCAACAAATAGGCACACCTGGAGGATATTCCATTCACCAACTCACTCCCTGAACCAGGCTCGCCCCTTCCAGCCCGACAGAGTACTGAGTATTAAACGCCGCTGGCCGAGGCTGTCCCTGAACATGTTCACCCACATACCATGGCACATGAACATTTACCAGCCAGCCTTCACACTGACCTCATCAGTCTATCCTAAACCCAGGTGTACCTGATCTCCGCTGGTGACGGTAGACACCACTGGCCTCTATCCATCCATCAGATACTATCCAGGTATCAGCACTAACCCCAGACTTCTCTTATCAGAGCCTACCTGTCTCTACACTACCCTGATTCCTTCAACCAGGCCATTGGGTTTTAGTATCTAATCAGTATACCACTGGACCACACGATGGCAGAGAGCTGCATACAAGATTGCTGGCACCGCTGGCTAACATAGGTGGAATTGATGAACCTTAAACATGCACACATACATGCAAAGGTGTGATAATGCACGCCATTAACACTCAGTCCATCCCATATTAATATATCCAGGAAATGTGTGGATAATGCACGTTTATCCACATTGATATATTACAAGGCTAGATCTATGCTGCTTATAAATCTATAAACCTTGTGCCAGGGGAAAGAGTGCAGTGTTACAAAAAGTAAAACTCTAATTGGAGTGGGTACAGAAAATAGAGTTAATTATTCCATATTGTTTGCAAATACAAGTTCACCACATATGCATTGGGTTTCTGTGGATAAATTATATTTTTACTATTGGCTACATCTAACCCTTTAATCGGAGAGAGTCACAGTGGAACGAACATTGGATAGACTGATAGTATACCCCATAGTCTTGATGTATTAGATGGTTGCCCATGTAACCTGCATTTAAGTCTTAATTCTTGTTTTATCAAGGCTTAATTTTTAAACTTGAAGCGACACTTGGTATTACCATTAGAAAGAGCTTCTGCACAGCCACTTGTCTGGCCAATGCGTGGTTTGAGGGATCCTAGATGTATTCTAGGGGAAAGTTGTGGCGTGGGGGTGTATGGGGGTGGTTTGGCTGGGAGCAGGCCAAGTCCTACCATTGTGGTCCCATTGTGCATAGACAGTGGCCAGGGTTCTCTGTAGTAACACAACAAATGCAACCCCCTCTCCAACAAATTCACCATTTTCCTCCCATACTTTAATCCCCACCCCCTTACAGACTCCTACCTCCAGCCCTAGCCCTGAACTGCACCGAATGCAACGTTCGCGTGTGGCGGATAGGCGTTATTCATGACGGGTAACCCTGGCACCCCTACAATCTCCCCTCCTCATCTCAACCCCACCCCACCCCCATACAGGTAACTCTGGGTCATGCACAGGCACACACCCCTTTTAGTTATAAACTGATTCTAGAGTCACAATACTGTAAAATGAAATAAATTCTTAATGTAAATATTCTAGATGCTCCAGGAAAGGTTTTCACACATAAAGGCAAAATTGAAATAGGTATGTTTTTACTTACATAAGTGAAATAGCTTTTCGTAAGTTAAGTATAGGCCTAAGCCGCCTTACAGACTCCAACCACTATACACCTATACCATTCTCTCACGGTCTATGTGTAATCTTACACTAGTAATTGCCGGTATGAAAGCATGTATAATATGCTCCACATTGTCCCACAAACATGGAAGACTTAAAGTGCATACATGTACCTGTTCTGCTATTACTTGACCCCCTGACATTGGCATGTGAATTTCCTCTGTTTAATTGTTGTGGGACAGGGCATTAAAGCGATGGGGACGAGGCTTGCGTGGGAGAAGGGAATATCACCTCCTGTCAACCAGGTTCCACCTACTGGAGGTAGGGAGGGTTCGGGGTAGCTGCTTATAGTTGAAAGTGGTGAGGTCAAGTAGGAGGGTGGGGGTATTTGAGGGGAGTCATGCACAGAGTCCAGGTAGAGTTGTCACTGTCTGACATTATATCTACGTAGATGAACAGTTAGTGCCAAAACAGGGCTATATCAGTTACATACCTCCATCAGGTGTCCAATATACTACTCGTCGTGCTGAGCACATTAAAAGAGGTAATTGCAATATGCACATGTATGAATTATAGGCAAACGACTCCCTGCAGTAAAATCAAACACAAGGCAAATTTCGATTCAGACTTCATGGCTCACCTAGCTATCATTGAAGGAGGAAGTAAAGATTTAGATTTAAATTTGAGATGGATGCTCCACAGGCACTCAAGATCAGTGACACAAACTGTTTCACATAATGTTTGATTGTGATTGTGGAGAAAATATAGATACAGGTAGAATATATATATATATATATATATATATATATATATATATATATATATGTGTGTGTGTGTGTGTGTATATATATATATATATATATATATATATATATATATATATATATATATATATATATATATATATATATATATATATATATATAGATATATGATCAATTGAAAATGTGCTAAGTGAAAGACAAGTGGTGTAGGAAGTGAGGACATGTACCTGGGTGGTGTGGTGTGGTGAGTACATGCAGGTGTGGAGGGGCAGAACCAGGTGATTAGATCTAGTTACCTGAGCATATTACTGACAGCTATGGACACTGGTCTGTAATCGACTTATCTTACTGGAATAATTACCCCAGTCCTAATGATCTCTTATCTTAACCAGCTAGTGCTAATTAGTGGGGGAAGCCATCGGACCGAGACGGTTAACATGACACAGTGGGGTCTGGGGAGGAGGGGAGGGGAGACATAACAAATCATTAATCATAGCTTTTGTATATTTGTACATCCTTTCACTGACACACCATGTGTCATAAGGAGATAGTGCAATCTGGTTCATGGCCAGATTGCACTATGTGGTCCCTATGATTTTTACTAATGTGTATTCTATTGATCATATATATTCCCCTTTCCTGAAATAAACAACCTACTACTAACTCAACGTTGCCATGTTGACCCCCCCCCCACACACACACCGTTATTCCCACCGATTATGTCTTGACAAATATTCCGGCACAGGTATAGATGTAGGGGAATCTGGAGGATGTTTTCATCAGTTACATCAAATCTGGTCTCTGACAGGAAGACAGGAATGCCAGTTTCCTTACCCTGACCTCTCATCCCTCTCTGAAATACACATTTCTCACCACCAACATTAGAGAGCTGTTGTCACGGTCTGCTTCAGACAAGCCGCTGACAGTCTAATTACACGTCAGCGTCCGTCATGACATCACTGTCGTCTGCTTGACGTTCTTCCTCCTGATGGCGGCATTGGTGTCGATTCTCTACGTAAACATGTCCCCTAGCTGTTTTCATTTCCTAACTCTTCTTTTGTACTTTAAATGCCGTAAATACAAAAAAAAAAAATCAAAAAAATCACACATTTACTGAAAAGGTATAAAATTTAATAATTCATGTTTTTCTGATATGTAACTGGATGAAATGGATATTGAAATAACATTGTCTTTTCTATTCCTTACAGGTAAGAACCAAAAACGTTTGATGTATAACTGGCAGACTGTAAGTTGTCTTCATTATAACCCTTTTAGATTTATGGCCAACATAGTCAATCATAATAGTATTAGCCTAGTTGTTGTAGATACAATATATAACATAGTCTAGACCTAGTATCGGCGATACTTGCCTGGCGGGCGTGGTATCAACTTTAAAGGAGACTCAGTGTTTGTTTACCTTCCGAGAGTAAAGCCCCAAGTAACAAGTGATAAACACCCAGGTGTCAGGGGTGCTAGATTAGGATGGATGGGTGACGCAGGTGATCCGTCATCAAAGCCATCTCGCACTTCTCACCTGAGTGGCACACAACCTGATAGGGTGTTATACTATCTATATACCTATAGTTGTTGGATCTAGATAAGGGGTATCAAGTGAGTAGTCGGTGATACCTGTTACAGGTAGTATTAACATCATACAACACTGGATCACTTACCTAAGTGCTTGTACAAAACATACTTCACACCTGTGTTACAGATAGCAGTAACCTTCTACCCCTCATGTACCTGGATGATAGCACTGTACTGATAACCTGATAACAGACTAGATAGAGCTGGTCGGTGGCAGTAGGGTGTGAGTAGCATACTGATTGGGGATTTGTCTCAGGGACCTGTCTGTCTACTTCTCTTTGTGCTACAATGTTTTTGTTCTTTTCTTCTCGTGAGAACTTTTAAATGTGAATTCTATTTGTAGTTAGGGGCTGTAGTTAGGGGCTCCAAATAAGTAGGTTAATTTTTTTCATGGGTCGGTTGGTTGATAGGGATGGGATCAATTCATATATACTCTATGCACTCAATCTTTTCCATGACCCCCTTATTTTGATAGGCAACCTATACGGGACAGAGCCATTGCTAGTACCAAACAAATTAGCTAGGTGGCTCATGTAGTCGGGGGCTAGATCAGCAGTTGGCCTCATTGTACAGTTTACTTTGGTTGGCCCTTCCTAATAGTCTATATGAAGCTATATTCTAAAAATCTATACCTTTGGATAGCAAATACTTTAAACTTAAACAATTATAAGCTTTAGATAGACTTAGTACTTCAATACAACAGAAATTGAACTTTAAAAAATTCTAAGAGGGCACATATAATCCAGGCTGAGTAAAACCAAGCCATTGTCTCCCTATCAGGCGAATCCCTTACATTCACACCTAAAACAATGAACAGGGACTTAAGGTGATTAAGATAGAGGCAGGGGCAGGTTATCAGTCTTATCAGTTCCCATTGTTTTCTGTGGGTGGAGGGGAAGATAAGAGACTATCCACAATCCTCTACCAGATCCAAGATGGCTGCCGGGGGTCAGTTACATAACTAATTTCAAAATGGCCACCTCCATACAGGAATGGCTCTGTTCCCTATAGCCAAAACATGGCTCTGTTTTCAAAGACTGAGTTAAAGAAATGAGCAAATGTCCACGACCATGGGATATTTTTACATTGTATTCCCCGAGGTGGGACTGGCGTATCCCACAAAGCCAGTCCCACCTCGGGAATACGATGTAAAAAGTCCCATGGAAGTGGACATTTGCATTTATGTCATGGCCTAGGGGTGAGCTGATCTGTTCAAAATCCAAGATGGCAGACACCCATTGAATACGGACACGTTGTATTGAATGCCCCCATTGAATACGGCGGTTCTAGTACTAATCTATAGTAACGTTCGTATCAGCCATGATATAAGATGGAATCTCCAGACATAGAACCTGGATATGTGAAAAGGAAATAAGGGGCATATCTAATGGTGCTCGAGCAGTAAAAGGATCCAGACATTTTTTCCCCAGTCGGGTCATATACGGTCTGGTGGTCGTGAGTCGGAACGGAAGGTAGAGCTGAAGTAAAGGAGGTCGGGGTCAATCTCCACTAACATGTTGCAGGTCGCTGTTCTCAGGTAGGCCGTTTGATGTAGGACGTGGGGCGGCTGGGCGTGTTGTGGGGGAGATTACCGACCCACAATAGCGCCTGCCGCACCGGCCGGTGGTGGGGATTTAGCGCCCCCTCCCATTCCATCCAATCCCCTCACAGACGGTGTGGAGTGCAGGTGTGACAAAAGACGGGTGGCCTCGACCTCCCCTATACCCTCCCACATAGACGAGTCTGGGAAATGAAACGTGCCAGTCCACGTCCATACATTATTTAGAGCTTTGTTGGGATTGAAAATGCTCATTAAACACTTCCAGTGGCCCTCCCTAATCGAGGAACTTGACACTGAAAGTTGAGCCTGATCTCGGTTGAGAGGGAGATGCCAATGTCGTTTGCTTACCTTTGAAATTGAATATAATATACATAGGCCTACCTGTCAGGGTCTATTATCAAAATAATGCTATTTAACTCGCTCTGTAGTAATCCGAATATATTCTATTTAGGACGAGGTTAAAAGAATACCTTGTGTGATTTGTTAACCAAAATCTTCAGATCTTTTGAGAATTCCTGATATACCCATTTGTCTGGAATGGAGTCCCATTTTGTTCTGTAAAGAAAGACGAGGAACTAGACCAATAAAGGTGGTGACAAGTGCCCCTCGCATATGTGGTATTCTCTAATGCCAACCCCAAACATTGCCATGCTGATTTTCTCCAGTCTGGCTCTTGAAGTTGTAGACAAAATGACTCACGACGAACAGATTAGATATTAGAAAAAGAAAAGAAATAGACAACAACAGCAATAACATGATCTCTGGGTTTAGGGCAAAAAGGACAGGTATAGCACAGAGTGGTGACGATCTCACTCTCAGCCCCGTGGCAGATGGTTTTCCGTCTCCAGATAAAGAATGTTTTGTGAAGACCAAGCTGCTCTCCTTTCTGCTCATCCAACCGTGGAGAATAGAAGTTTTTAACTTTATTTTGAGGTAACTAATTTAACAACATCACAAAGAAGTATGTGGAGTAAGGACCTGGGCTATGCTCCCTTGCCCTATAAATCCCAGTATGTCAGATCACTGTGGGTGATAATAGGACACTTTCCATACTGACTCCTGACCCTTACCTTTTCAGTGATTTTTTTTAGATGAAGGTAACTTGTATTTCTTGGCAACTTATTTATCAGGGCCTGTGTGTATCTCATATGAAATGTCAGTACTTGTGTGCGAAAAGATTCTAACTCATGATAGGTGCATACCATAAGGATTGTTTGTCAACAGATCTTATTCACTAAATCTAGATGTAGCTTTCCCTTCTTGACATAAGAAGAGATTTGTGTATTTGAGAATGTATCCCTTAACACACAGCCTTCTACCATACCAATCAATGCAGTTATCCCCCGAGTTATCCCTTATAATTATATCCATTACTTGCAATATATATTAGATGCACACACACCAAACACACAACAATGACATCTTCATATTTGTGAACTGGTGTGAAAAGAAAAGCTTTAATCAATCTGGTTCTGGTCGATACAGCTAATGCTTTTGTCTACTGAGGCCAGTGTAAATGACTAACAGGACGTGAGTGGTGGCTGCTGTGTGGCTGCTGCTGACCAGCTGTGCTGAACACGGGGATTCCCCACACCCTGTCAGTATACCTGTCACTAGGCTGTTGTCATACCTGTCAATACTGACAGTGACACCATGCCCTCTCACATCAGTCACTCTGCGTTTTAAGCTGCTGAGCTCTCAATTTGATGTTGCCACATGCAATCTGTTGAGCTTCGGTTATGATATCAAATGTTCAACTAAACATGAGGAGACTCAAGAGTTGCCATTTGCTGCCCTACCACAGGGTGACAGGTCCCTTGCCATGTTTACAATTAGATTGAAATGATCATATTATCACATACCAAACACAAAGGGTGGATTAAGACCAAACTGGCTATATTCAATACAACACATTGAAGCAAGGATTCTTTATTTTGTTGATGTTTTCCCAGACGCTAGGCAAGCTGTATATATGTGGGTATATAGGGGGGGGGGGTGGTACTTCATGTAGATCCTCCAGGGCGCACCCACCTGTTATAACACATCCAGCACCATACAGAAGCCCACCCTCTCTCACCTGAGCTATTGATTAATTCTCAAACCCATACCTGCACCACCCCAGCAATACTATACACATGTACCAACAAACCCTTTCTCCATCCAGACCTTACTTAGCACAGGCATTGGGTAGCCACACGTTCAATATTGAACACCTTTTACATAGTGCACACTGCCTCAGTATGACCAGTTTTGGGGAGCAGTCTGGAGGCAGTGGATTCCATCCAGTCAGCGGCCTCCAGTGTTGGTTCTCCGGCGGCGGGTCAGGGGCTTAGCGGTCTAATCTGGCCTTTCTACCTGGGCCAGGTGTGCTGACGATTACAGGTATTAGCATACACTGGCACACCTGGAATTAGCCCGACTGCATGTTTTCTCCCCTCCTGTGGCGTCACCCAAACCCCTACTCCTTACCTCCTACTGTTTCCTCCCCACAATGTCAACCACCCACCAGCATGCTTACTGTAATAATGCCTTTACCTCTCTTACTGACACCCAGAATTAACACGAACCCTTTACAAAACCCCACCACCCTGGGGAATCCGTCTAAGCAGGGTGCTTAGTACCATTGTCTTCATACCCCACTGACCAATAGCTCTCTCACACCCTACACCCCTCCATTGTATGCCCCACATAGACAATAACCCAATCAAAGGCATGCTCTTGTCGTTTTTCTTCTATCTGTAAGCTTTCATTCAAGAGTCACATACAATCCCTTTGTCGTGTGCAGCGGCCAATCGGCCCAATGATGACAATGTAGCTTCACGGTAATTGCCTTGTCATTATAGCTGACCAGCGGACCCCCAATGGTGTCACATAGTAAGGTGTCTTTCTGACAAAAAGTAAAGCTGTTACTCTTTTTGTTAACCTAATCGTGGGTGAGCAGAACATGTGTAGCCTGTCAGATGTGTTTGTCGGGTGCGGCAGAGAGAGATTTAACTACAATTGAATGCTTCTTGGCAGCACTTAGGATTTGCTATACTTAAGATCCAGAGAATAACTTATTCAACTCAATCTGGTTTATTTGATATCTAATAAAGATCATGTCATGTTTGAAGGACATGTATTAAGGTAACAGTCAATTTAAGATATTTGCCATTTAGTTTTATATGTAGCCAGCAAGTACTTGAAATAATCATACATAATACAAATTAATGAAATTTGTCTAGACAGAAATGATATAATAAAGATGGTGTCTGATAAATCAAAAGTTGGGCTCCAGCCTTCTATACGATGTTCGCAGCCCCTAATCTACTTATAATTAGGGAATATATTTTTTTTTGCCAAACTTGACCTCTTTCCTATCGTGTACAACATAACTAGACGACTACCTTTTTATGTTAACTATTTAGAATGAATCACTTTGACTTTGAGTTAGTGTCTCCCCATATCTATCATATTTACAACTCGAATTCTATTTATTACCTTCAGTTCAAGGGGATGAACCATTTTTTCCTTGTGTAATCTGTTCGGTAGACATAATAGTTGACAGAGAGAATCTATACTTTGTAATTTAGATCTCTGGGTTTGAGACAATAATGACAACTACCCCTCTGATGATTATGTATTAGGTTTTAGGGAGGAACTGTCATGGATGACTGTGTGAAAGCGAGGTCATCAGAGCAGGGACTCTGTGATAGCGTTGTGACTTATTTCATACTCTAACGACGGAATAATTTGATACTACCCATATCGGTAAAGTATGCATAGAGTGGCATGATATGTTTTTGATTTGAGCTCGGCAGTTTTGACATTCTTTTCTATCTGTGGGTGGTTTGTGTATTATGGTATTTGAATGTGTATTGGATTACTCATGTCGACCGGCTTTAGATAATGTAAGTTTATGCATAGGCTTTGGTTAATGTGCCAATGAATGTAATACAATTCTCACTCTCCATTCAAATTCAAAGTTACTTGAATTGGACTTAAACAGTTGTGAGTTACTAAATTTTAAGTTGTTGATGGAATAGAAACTAAGCAGTATCAGATATGATTGCTTAAATCAATGGAATTAATCACACTTGAAGACACGCAAGACCATCAATCATTATTAATCACCAAGTTCCACATTTATGGTAGACTGGCAGTATCAAATGACAAGTCATGATACTAGTAGTTTATCATGTGGAAGGGTGACAAACACAGTCGGCGTCAGGTGTGGTCGATGCTGAGCTTGATCCTGCTTATCCTGATCCTCACAGGCTTATCTCCAACTGATACCCAGGTCTGAGAGGATCTCTTTTGATGACCTGTCATTTGATACAGATTCGCCGATCAAAGCCTCAGTCAACCATGTAATGGAGCCAGTCTAATTCGGGGAGCGCATATTTCTACATTTTGCTACAGAATATCTAGAAATGGCCTTACTCATATTCAATGATTTCATTTTCTGTTTTAAAAGATTTATGAAAGGTATATTTTCCCTTCCACTTTCTACGTAAATTTATTAGGTGTATCAATAGTTGCAGGCTCCAGGTGTAATAAAAGGCGATTTCATGTCACCATAAAGCAGGGAGCTACCACTCCCATGTGGCCACTGAAGCCCACAATAGCCACAAACAATGATCAAAACTAGCCTCGACCCCCCCCCCCCCCCGCCCGTTCAAAACCAACAGAAATTGAAAATGAATTAATCATATAGACCATTATGAACCACTGTGAATATGTATACAATTCCATGCCTATAAAGCTCCATCCCTTACTTTTATGATAGTGATAGGGGTGAGTAGCCACCAGTTGTTGGTCACGGCCCACATTGTTACAGTGTAACCCACACTGGGGGCCCTCACTGTGCACCATGCTGGTACGCACCTATGGACTATTGTCTAACCACCATGATCTCATACAACATGCCGCTCAGCCCTGCCCACAATGAGCTATAAACCTGCTGCATGCCTGAATTGAGCAGCTCCCATTTACTCAGCCTGAGGCCATGGCTTTTGTCTCCCGTGGGGAGTGTCTAAATATGAGTAAAGGCAATTAATGCGATGAATAGCGAGGGTAGTTCCTGTGAATTCTCGGGAGCAGAACCCTGGTTGCTAGGGACCTGGCAAAGGGTCAAATTATATAGGCAATGTACTAGAAAAAGTTTGCTGTTTTCTTTTCAAATATTGGGATTAGAAAATAATGCATCAAGTATGTGATACAAATTTTTAATATCTTTCTGATTTTGGCATGCATTTTGCTGTATGATGCCTAGCTCTTTTCTGGTAAGGGGTTTAACACCCTTTTCTAGTAGATTTCCTATTTAATTTAAACCTTCATATGGATTGTTATAAGTAGGGAGATAAGCCTGATAAGGGCCGCACTGGTTGCTATGACGACACTGCTGCTCCCAAGAATTGGCTTTAGAGAGGTGTTTTATACTCTTGTACATTGCTATTGTTTCATAAAAGTAAATATTAACCCTATTTCAGTAATGCATCTCATTTTGATCAAGTTTTGGATAGTTTGATTGAAGCCTTTCCAACTAACTTTTGACCAAATATATCTAGAATAAATTCAAACACATATGAAATAGGTTTTATCAGTCCTATTCAGTCCTTTTACTGTCCATATCAGAAGAGATCCACCGACATTATAGTCACTGATAACACACACCAGCCTAAAGGGTGGGAAATGTCTTGACAGCTCACAGAACATGTTAGACTAATAAATGAAGGTGTATTTATCCCCTACATATCTTTGGCACTAGTCCCAGAGCTTACCTTGGAATGGGCGGGGTTCTTCTCATCCTGACCCCCGTGTCCCTTCACCACTTTAACTACACCATGTCATGTCACCACCGGGTCTCAGCCACTTCTACTCTCTCTACGGTCTTAGCCTGGAGGACCTGGCCAGGGACGGGACTAGGAGAGAGTCGCCGCTCTTACACAGTGGAAAGGATAGTGATAGCATCTAAAAAAGAGAAATTTGATTTCATATCGCAAACCGGAATGCAGCGTACGCAGATACATTAAATCCAAAAAATGCAATGTTGTTATATATAATTTCAGTTACATATTTTAAAACGCACTCTAATGAATAGTTCCCAGATTCAATTTGGATTGACCTTATTTTTATCTCTCTGTGATTAACTAAAAGTACCTAGCTGTTGAGATATTTCTTCCATCGTAAATACCCCGTACACACATATAGTGCTAATTAGAAAGAAGTCCAGCAATCCACTACTCAACTCTACTGGCCTAGTTGATTTAAATGGTTTAAGCCCCCAGGGTGGCGCCTGTCTGGCAACTTAACGCGCCAAGGGTGTGTTTATTTTTCGTTTTTCTCCTTGAGTTATTTATTGGGTCCGGGAGCACTGACTTCGCATCGTAGACATGTTAAAACCAGTGCCACAATTTGTCAAAAGTGGAGAGTAGCATGGGGTCGGGGCCACTGGGAACAGTATTGTGCCAACCAGGTAAGGTCTCTGAGTCTGGACTCTACACCTGGTATGGGATTACCAGCAGATGGAGCCAAGACACAGGAGCTGCCACACCCTGCCATAGCTGGGGGACATGGCCAAATCTGGGATAATCATCTTAGTGTTTGATGCCTCTGAAACTGACACCACTGAATACAACCCTGTTTGTAGTACTTCTGATCTGATGGACAGCCTTCACAGACTTTCTCAAACAAAAACATGAGCCCAAGCAATATTGCATTGCATTTAACACTATTTCTACAGACATACAAAATGAGCAGGATGAGAGCCAACCTTAGGACTTCTCTATGCTGCAAACTCACACCTCTCCCCTTCTGAATTTAGGCATATTGTTTATCGGGAGTTGGGCACCTGGCTGTATCTCTATGCCATGGAAAATTAAAGTGTACAGGTAACATTGTAAATGGCACCATTAATGATGGGTTCTAAGAGGTCCACATGTCAGAGGTGTATCTATTTTATGGGGAGAGGTGCTGTTATTAAGAAGGCCAGGACCAGACCCCCGACACTCTCAAGTGCGACAGGAATTCGGTGCAGAGACTCAGGGTTAGGAAAAACAAGAAAACAATCTGCTCTTAGTGGCACTTCCCGTCGTCAGGGGGCTCTGGCAACGAGATGACGAACGAGACTTGGCGGGAGGGGGTGGCAGACGACATTTGGTTTGAGAAGACGCGTGGGATGGGGTGGAAAGATGGAAGGAGAATAAATGGGGAAGTGATGAGTGAAGGAGTTGGAGATTCAAGAGTTTGCCAACAATGGTACCTTAGTCTGTGGTTGCAGATCTGGTTTGCTTTGTTTGGGTGAGATAGAATGGGGTAATATTTTATATTGATGACGCTATTATCCCTCTCTGGCTGTCAGGGGCGAATGTAGTTACCTAATAAAGGCGTTTTAAATAACCTGCTGAGAACATATATAAAGATGTAAAATGGACATTTCAGGCTGAAATTAGATAAAGGGGCAGCATATAAAAAAAAATAACGAACTTGTAAGTGACGGGAAATGATTGATTCATAGGGCCATTGAGAATGTGATAAGAGCATGCAAGGGAATTCTTCTTTCGTGGGTGTTTTTGAATGGGCGATTTCAGAGGTTCAATTAGTTTGTGCCATTAATCATGTTAGAAAGTGTCTTTTTTCTTGGTAGTGTTGCCACACACGACGTGGGGACAAAAAGCTGATTCGGTCCTGCGTCATGGTGCAGCTATTCACTTTACTGACGTGATAAATCCTCGCTGACCAAGTTCCCATGACTTTGAAGCCGTTACCGCCAGAATACCTCATAAGTCTTGGTCGGCCTGAGACAGAAGGGGTCCACTGTATCTCTAGTGGGGCCTGCAAATGACCATAGTGTCCGTCAACACTTGTAAACCACCCTCTTCTCCACCCTATCCATTAGAACCACTGGCTGCACTTTTTCCACCAGCAGAATGCCCCATTTTAACTCTTCTTATCATAGAACTCAACTTCTTTTATACTTTCAGCCAGATTGAGTCAGTATATCGTATTTAGACGCCTTTTTTCAAAGATCAAAGTATCTATGGCTGTAGAATATTTTGTGTTACGCCTGGTTTTAGTTCCCAGCTAAACTGGTAGAAAACGTTGGAAATTGATAAAACAGACGACTTTTACACCACAAGGCGGTGAGCCGCTCAGTTGGCGCGGCTGGTTCCTTGAGCTGGTAACCTGACCTGGGGAGGGGCTTGTGTCGGTCTCCCTAATGACTTGTTCGTCTCTCACCGCCCTACATAGTACATCTGGTGCCTTGTAAGTGGGAACGGTTTGTGAGTTCGCCCCTATCCCATGTCGTGCAATAAAAACTGCCATATTGCCCTCTTCTCATCGTGTGGCCGGCAGGGAAAATGACAAGCATCTTGTGTGCTATTTCCTCAGGCTCCATAAAGCAGGCGGCAAGTCATGGTCATGGGGTGCCTTCTCCCGGGTGCCTTATGTTTGAACCTGTGCAGTGAAAATGGAGATAAACGAAGTCAAAAGAAGCCACAAACAAAAAGGAAAGGTGAGAGGAGATGTGTGAAAAAGTAGTAAGTCAAGTTTAACATTAAGGGGGAGGTGTTTAATGATGATGACCTGAACTTCCGGCCGAAGTAGTATACGGAATTATGTGTCTTAGGTGGCACTTAAGGCATCTGCATCTTTTCACCGATATTTCTATTTCATGTCAATTTTGGAGAAACCTAAGATTTTCTGATGACTTCATCCCCTTTGGAGAGACCACCCTGGAGGAGAGTCTGGCACCTGGTTAGCTGGGGGTGTGCTAATCAGTGCTGGAGAATGCTGCAGACCGCCCATCCTGTAGGTGTCCACCACCAAATGTACCCTCTAACTAGACACATCCGTCTGGTAGGACACTGACACCCTCTACCTCATGCAAGCCGACTATTAATCTGACCACCCACAGCCTACAGGTATACCAGATGGATGAAGATATCATTTTGCCATAGGAATCTCAATACTGATAAGGAAGGTATCAAACACCCATAGCCTAACTCCATCTCCCCTCAGCAACATGGATTGGCCTGAGGGGAGTGATCCCTTGTGTTAGGGAACGTTCGACAATTATGTCACTGGTATTTAGGCATTTTTCAGGACCCACCCACCCCTTTGTCACTGTTTTTGTATGGAACATATAGAGGGATCCACCCACCCCCACCCCCTAAGCAGTGACGTAATTGTTGAACGTGTGTAGATCAGCAAACTTGTACAACATGATACCTAAATATCTTATCAATCATGTATATTCATTCTCCCTCATCTACTCACCATTAGAGTATAACCGCAATGATCTTACTACATGTATCATGAAAACACCATCTCCTGAGAACAATCTACCCATAGATAGTTTGATTCTCATATCTCCTCTCTGGACCTATTCACAAAGTTTGGAAGTGCTGGGCACAGGGTAGCATTCCCACAGAGCCTAAATTTAGCTTCAGATTGTTTAATTGGACAACCCAGTAGATGCACTCTGGCTTGTGACATGAACAGGCAGTGGAGGTGTGATGTTTTGCCTCTTGTGGCTTGAGTAAGATTGGAGAATTAGCCAAGATTTACACCCTGTCAGATGTTCTTACAGATTGGCATGCCATTCCTATCTTAGTTGGAGTGGAGTAGAGTGTGGGTATGTGTTTAGGGGGAAGGGGGTCTAGTCTTTGTTGCTGATGCTCCGTCCAAGGTTGCCTAGATCCATCCATCTTGGTGGATCTTCCCCCCATCTTCCCCCTTTCCCCTCACCCCCTCTTACACAGAGACCCCCGACAGGCGTCGTTTTGCACAGCAACATGTAGCAAATTCCCACTCTCTGTCCCCCTTTTTAGTTCTCCCCTACATTTCCCTTCGTCTCCAGTAGGCCACTACTACTACCATCACCACCAAGTCGTCACGCACTGATTCCCCACACTGCTGCTGTTACCTGGCTAACTGGAAAACCAGAACGTTGTAATAAACTCTACCAGACACCCCCTTCTCACTCGCTCCCCTCCATTCCTACCACACAACCTACACACCGAGGAGACCCCCTTGAAACCACCTCCAACCCCCTCCTCTGTACGCCATTATGTGGTACGTTATTTTATAGCTATATATAAATGGTCGTTTTGCCCCTTGAAGATCCTGTTCTACTTTACCTGTTACGGCCAGCCATGGTTAGTAAGCAGCGTGAGACTGGGAATGATTAGCGATCAACTCACAGGGAAAAGGGAGTATTTGGGTTGGAAATTAAGACGAGTCAGGGGGAAGCTATGAAGAAAGAAGCTCAATATTTCACAGGTGCGATTGTCTGCATCCACTCTTTGGTTCTGAGAAGGAAAGGGTAGGTTTTCAAATAGAAGGGCGTATACTAAGCGAACTCAATAGTTCTCCAGGTATGTGTGTGAAAATTGAGTAGTTGGTTACTAGAACAGGGTAGATAGGCTTTACCTAAGGGTACACACAGTTACTAAGTACCTGGAGTAAGGAGTAGTCATTCTTGGTAGTAACCCCTCATTTCGGGCTTGAAGGTGTGAAGTAGCCGCTTGGTGTCGGGTCAGTATTTGTCTTGGTGGTCACATGACCCACTGAGACGCTGGCTTCGTATTGATCTGGGATCAAATGTCCCGATAGGGGGCGACACCGCCAAGCAGGAAACGCCCGTCGCTAGGCATGCCGGGAAAAGCCGACTTGATCGACTGCTGTCGACAAAGACCATAGTCATAGATATACCTCTCTAAAATCTAGAATCAAGCAAAACTATTATGCATATGGTGTATTCCAGGGAGGACTGAAGTGTTAACTTGTCTAATAACAAAAGGGGAAAAAACAAAGATTTTATTTTTCTCCGCATTCTCTCCATGAAATGGCATGGTGAATGCCCTAGACTTGTAATGCTCTAGTTTGGGCTAAGTATACGGTGTTTATTTGAACTCTCCACACTAGAGGTCTCGGAGGCAATGTTTGATCAGCCGATAATAGCGGGGACAATCTGTGGACCCTGGCGAGCTGTAGGATTGGGGACTCCAATAACGGGGCGACGCCGTGCGACGTTTGCTTCCGTCTAAGGTAAAGAGGTCAATACAGGTCAACCGGCAGTCCAAGGTCAAACGAAGGGCAGACTAGCATCTGATACCCCTCAGCAGAGGGTCCCTGCCGCCCACCTGACAATAGTGAATCATGGTCCACACCTGGACGGCAAGCTACACCAGGTAGCCGCCGGGAGTCAAGTGAGTCAAGCCACATACTGGTGTTGGGGGTCCTGAGGTAATTTATTAAAACCTCAAATATAAGCAGCATATGGGGTGAATACATTTACCCCGTCTGGGAAGAGGGTGGGTGTGCCATCTACCTGACCTCATGCACCCTGCACCCTTTTACTGTGACTTCCAGGATTTCAGGTGTGTTAAGTGATGGATCCCCACAGCCCTCACCCCACCCAGTTTTCTCACCATAGCTGTCCTCCACAAACAAACAGCTTTCAAGTAAAAAGAAGGATGGTGGTGACTACATTCACCCCACACTCTTCTACTTTGCTGTATTTGCCGACAAGAGGTCTTGTCGCACCTTTCCTCCAACAGGGGTCCTTTCTTGGACAGTCATACCTTCTCCAGGTCAAACAAACAACACTGCTTTTCTGATGTTAATGTATGTTTATTACCTTGGAGAGAAGGCACATGGAATATCATAAAAAATAAAATGGCAAAATAAGGGTCATGATAGGGTACATATACTCTACACTGTTGGACTGTGACTATCCAACCATTGTACTTTATGGCTTTATATGCCAATTATCTGCTCCCATTTCCCCTATTCGTTTATGGTAATGTACCCATAAATGAACAATGGCTACCGCGAGTAGGACCTTTGTGGTCCATGCCACTTATACCTTGAAACACACAGATTTACAAATTGAAGACCACCTTATAGGTAATTTACGCTTTTAATTACACAGATTGACTACTGCAATGTCTCACTGTGATGAACCGACCTATTCAAATTATTGCTGGGGGGATTTCCCTGAAATCTGAAGAGACAGAAGGGGAATTTATATTTGGCTGTATACTGCTAGCAAGATAGTGTTTGTAATGAATTAATCCCCGGGTTTAATTATTCGATATTTTTTCAAACACACATGTAGTTAAAAGAGAGAAAGAAATCTCAGAAATTCTTTTTAAAAGATTGTAATGATGTGGTAAAGGGCATATGTGATGCAGATCAGAACAGGCCATATTATGCCCTTGTCATATGGCAGTACGAACACCTTATTATCATGACCACCACCACCAGTTGGAGAAGCCTGCACATTCCTGCAGCATTCCACCCTCCTCCTGTTGACAGAGAACATGTGCCCTTGCGTCCCTCCCTCTTCCATTGTCCACAATGGCGACCATTGTGATTTTTATCACATATTCACCTGATCGCCTGTCAGTCTGACATCCTCCCATTCCCTCACCTGTCAGAGCTCGTCATAAACACAGCATTACAACAGAAAGCTACAGGTTGTTGTCGGCCTGCAGGGCTTCGTGCCGGCCCTCTTCATACACCCTCATCTCCCATCATCCCCCACACCTGTCCGTGTTGGATCTGCCACTTCCGCCGCTGAAAAGGGTAAAATTGCACAGGCGCTGCTGTGACCCGCTGCATGCATGTCACATTATTGGTGGTGCCCTCTCTGGGCTGGTGTTTGGAACAGGGGCCGACAAGGAGGGTTGCAAAATGGTCAGACCGGATGTAGGACCTGAGGCAGTTGCCTTTCTGATGTGCATAATGGTGGTATGTCGCAGGTGAGATGATAGATCAGGTAATTTGGAGTTTGTGGAGATAAGAGGGAGGTTTACATGAATGTGACTTGTGGATTGGACAAGCTGTCAACTTTATTATGATGGTGATTGTATTGGTAGTTAGGAGGGTCGCCACGTTAGGGTGAGCAATATGATTTTGTCAGGTTTTGATATAGAATGTACTCCGTATTCAATGTGAATAGATCCTCGGTACTAAATGCTGTGGCTGAATATTGCTCTTAGATTTATGCGAATAGAACGAATGTCCTTGTTCAGAACTTAATTGAAAATTATTGCATTAGATACCCATAATTGGCATTGTACCATTCTTATGCTGTAACTCAAATGAGTACCCCCTCCCAATTGTGTATGCTCAGCTGCAACCGATGTTATGCATGCAGGGCTTCAATGTACAGATACAGATAGTCCCTTTGCATGCAGGGCTTCAATGTACAGATACAGATAGTCCCTTTGATTTTGCATGAAGCGGAGATGTGGTAATCATCATATTGTGTATGATCAAAGGCAACGTGGGGTTAGGGTCGATATGAATCCATGTAGTCTAGGTACTGTAGTAAAGGAACATTCATTATCTACTTCATGCTTGGCCAAAATGTTCAAGGAGACTCATCAGGGTCTGTAGTAAGATCCCCTACCACCTTACACAGGCAAGGTTTCAAAATTATGTGGCAAGCATTTGGACAATGGCTTATAAATGCATGTATGGTAGATGCATGGCAGTATCTAGCTATTAGAAAGTAAGTTTGAGTTAGAAGAAAGTCACATGAAAATAGCCCTATAGGTGAGACCAAACCTGTCGTGGTTGATAGGTAACACTGATGTTGTATAATTATACCTGAGCTCTACTAGTTTTGAGCATTCCTAGCCTACCGGCGCCGGCTGCCATGGTAACAGAGACTGGTGGCACATTGTGCTGTATACACCATCTGGCTGCTTCATTCAGTCCTGCATTCTATGTCCATGTGTACAGATCTGGGCCGCCACATAAAGCTATAGTCTCAGGGTCTAGGTGGCAAATAGAGGTCACCTGTGACAAATGGTGTCTAGAAAATGCCACAGTTAAACTTGAATCGCCTGCTTAAGAATTGCTTCCTAATCCACTATTTGCATTGGTATGGCTAGTTTGAATGGCCTCTTGACAGCATAGGTTTGCTTACCGGTACCTGCAGTTGTTACATGACCATGAGAATGGGGCATACTTACATCAGACAGAAGTCATATTTTGCCTTAGAAAGGCTCATTCAATTGGGGGTGTATGGAAATGAGACAGAATAAATATTCAGTGTTTGTTCTGGAAATAGATTTGTGTGAGAATCGTGAGAATTGAGTGTAGCAAAAATATAAAGCTGTGCCAACAGGCTACGGCATGGGGTTAAACTTTAGAACAAAATTCTTTTGATGTTGGATCACCCATTCATATGTATAAAGAAATAACTTATTTTTCAGTATTTTTTTACATATTTTTTTCATCCCCGAGTCACTGCGACTTGTCCGAGTCACCACGAATTGTCCAGTCACTGTGGCAATTAATTTTTTTTTTACAATTTTAAGCATGTTACCTGAAACAAATGATTAACTCGGTTATAGGCACCACCATGGATTAAGATGCTTTTGCGGGTCCCCAAAAAGAGGCGATATGGCCAAACTTTCTGGAAATAAAGCATCAAATAACTGTAATTTCACAAAAATATGTTCATATATAGGTAGAGTGATATGTTGAGATCATAAATATATTGAATGGCCTTTTGGCTCTCCAGTGTTAAAGAATACACATTCCATTGGGAAACCTTTTTTCCCATCCTTTTTGTGTGCTGTGTTAACCGTAGAGATGTGTGTTAACCATAGATGCTGATGTCATCAGGCATGACAGCCTCTAGGCCACTCCCCATGCAGATCCCTCATCCAAGCCTCCTTCATATATGAATCATATGCTGGGAGAGTGACTCTTGGGATTTGGAAAGATTCAGAGTGGTACCAAGCCCCCCACCTTCTTCCGAGTTAGGGGCGACTCTGGCGCTTTCCTCTAGTTTATTTACTTTTTGGCCTAAGTAGAATTTGACCTTCAACTTCCACATGTAGAAGTACCAAACTTTTGAATCTCCTGCCAAATAATCCTTTTCATCTCTTAGAGTTACCTGGTCTAAAACTTGACCTAACTGGCAAAGTTAATGACCTATGACCTTTGAGTTTAAGCTTGGACATATGCGCCGGGCATAGGTGTATTAGTGAGTACGTCAGTCTTAAAAGTTATACATCAGGGGGTACGTCAAGGTGTCTGTCCAGCACCGCCCCTAACAGCAGGAGATGAGCAGTACCATTCTGAATGAATTGGGGATCTTTTTTTGTTTAATCAAACACTTGATGGAAGGATGGCTTTCAGGTATGCTTCCCTGGTGTTCATCCTGAGACAGGGGGTGTGTAGGCTTCTGTCTGGAACTCACACCCCAGCTCACACCCCCTGCAGGGGATCCCCTCAGGTGGGGGCATTTGGGGAACACCCCTTTGCACCTTGAGGGTCCTTACCCAGTCTAGTTTGTCATTGTGGCCGGCGGACATTTTGTGTTGGATTGAAATGTCTCCACCAATCGATGGGCGCGTTGCATCACACGTGGGCTAGATGGCTTTGCAGGCAGTTGAGTTGGATAATATCTCATTAATGGAAGATTGAGCTCCCAGGAGAGCTGTTGTGACCGGGGCAGGTATATTTAGGACAGGGCCCAGTGGCACTGAGCTAAACCGCAGTGAGAAAAGAAAAGTATGTGAACGATTTAGTGGACGATGAGAATATGTGAAGAGGAAGACATTAGGGTTGAGGGCAGAAGTTGTCCATTGTACGAATAAAATTGTATTAGGAAGGTATGGGGGCACTCTGGTGTCTTTCAAGTGGTCGCTTTGTGTTCAGGTATATTCTAACCTCTACTGGACGTTGCCAATTAGACCATCTCCACAGGTCTGAAAATTAAAACCCTCGGTCGCCCCCACCCCCATCTCTCTCTTTTCTCGTTTTATACCAGAACAGCCAGTGACCATCAGAGTCCTTGGTGGTATAGAATTGTATAGCTAGACCTTGGAAGAAAGTAGAAGATAGGGAATAGAAAAAAAAACGGTACTGAGCGTCATTAGTCTACTCCTAGACCCTGGTACTGGTTTAGCCTTGGCTGTTAGAGACTTAACATGTCCATTTAGTCACATTCCTGACTAATATAATACAGGGTGGAGGCTAGGATGAAGGACAGCGGACACCATGGATAACAGCCAACACTTCTGACCAGCTCTTGTCAAGGCTAAGTTCGATGTTGTGGGAGGGTCTGGAGGCAGTGTATTCTTATTGCAAATACCCAGTGTGTATTGGCATTTGGTTATCTACAAAACGTGTAGATGTTTGGATGAACTGAACTGGAAAGTAACAGATGGCGCTGACACATTTGGACATTCATTTGTGGGAAAGGACTATCTCATCTTCATTGTGTAACTTAACCTGTATCCCTCTTGCACGTGTTGAAATCATATGTGTCTACAATAGTGGTTTTAATCTTACAAATGCCTGTTCCCAAGAGTTGATGAGCTTACTGATAGAGTAAATTGTATTGTTGTGTCAACCACATGCCAAAGTTAGTGTTAGCCCAGGTCCCAATGTTATGTCTCCAGAATTAAATTGATATCCCTATGACTTTCGATGATATGGAAAATTGCATCAACAAATAAGGATGGTTAGGCTCCTACATTTAGGTTTAGGGTTACAATCGTTGATGGTCATAGGTTAGGTTGTAGGGTGACAGGTAAAAGGTAAACTTAAAAGGGTCGTATTACTTCCCAAGGTCAGGTGTAATCCTCATTGAGGACCGATCAGAGGATATTAATAAAACCCAAACTATTCATCCCCGCAAGCTGCCTCCACCCCCTGGAGGCCTACCACTCATACATCCGCCAGGTGTGACGATGTAAGCTTCCCCTCATCACCTGGAGGGCCCTGTAGCAGCACATCCCTTGGCTGCTCGAGGAGGGAATAAATCCCCTCACCAAACCCTAATCCCTTTGTAATAGGTCATCGCTCATCTGGTGGTTCTAGATCTCCTCATTAACTGTAGTCAAGCTGAGAAGAGGACATGGAAGGGATGGGGCTTAAGGTTGAATTGGGGATCTGAGGTAGAAAGACAATCACTGTTGACCCATCCCTCCTGCTGCTTTGATCCTCCTAGCTATGCATTCTACTATGAAAGGACATGATCACAACTACAGGTAGCAGGGTTGTTAGCCACTGACACGCTGTCAGGTGGGTGGGTGGTGTTATACCATGGATGTTAGCAGTAAGTATAGGGAGGATTACACAGGTATACAAGTGGACAACATGAGTAATTACCCTTACAACTAATACTTCCCCATCTATGCTGAAGATACTCATTAAGATGTAGCCATCTCGTTAACATTCACTAAGGATTGTTGTACAGAAGAATACAACCTCCTTGGACAATAGCCGCTGAGTCTATTTAGGGTTGGATGGGTATTTAAAAGTATGATGAGCGTGGGACATACTATGTATAGATGAGGCTGAATAGATGGACCTTGTCATCTGTCAGATGGTAGCCTCTATTGTGGGGAAGAGGGATGATAGAATATGGTTAGCGTGATTAATATAACTCGGTAAATGCAAAGAATTTATATATACGTGACGCCAATTGACATCATACATTCTTAGCTGCTTTTTGTCAGAGCTACATTCATGGAAATGAGCAGAAGTAAGGCAATATATATGTGCACCAGCTTTAGTATTGTTACAAATTTAGTCACGTCTTTACAAAGGGACATTGGTGGAATATTGGAAATAGAGTCAAGGTAACACCTGAGTAATGGGCTTATAGTAGTAGGTCTATCATGTGTGTGTTGAAAGTGAAAAGGTGGCATTTCCTAACAGCAACACGCACTTTGCTGCAGAATGCTATATTCACGCACCCAACCCTTGACGAGCTGGCACTAAACCCAAACTACAATAGGTTAAGGGGCCGCAGGTCGTGGTCATTTGTCGTGAATGATTTAGGCCGGGAGGTGCGGCGACGTGGTCAGTTGTAATCAGTGTGCGGGAGCCCGGGTTAAGGGGTGACTGGACGGGAGGAGGGGAGCCTTCGTGAGTCACTTACCTGGCCTCATTAAGCACCCACCTGCCAGGTGAGTTGTTTATGGTCAGTCAGAAGGAAGCCCTGTAATTAACGGTCAGTCCGCCCCCACCCACCTCCTGGAGAACGTGCATGGAATACCTGGCCAATGATTGAGAGAACTTTGACCACAGCAGACCAGGTCATATGGTGCAATCCCTTGCATGAAGGTCCGGATACTATCGACTCTAATACAGGTTGTGGTGCTGTAAAATGATTTCCCATAAAGACTGCTTAAAGTGGTATGTAAGTGTAAAGTGTGCATTAAGGTGCACGATTCCTAAATTATGAATTTGCCCCAAGGCGTTGCTTTTCCTGTTCAGAATTTCACCCGCTTTCACCTATGTTTATAGTTGAGTCCTAGTAACGGCATCTCCAGTGGGCATTATGGTAGAGAAGAGATTCGGAGTGTGATAAGGTAATAGATTAAAGAACTAAAAATTCTGTGAACTGGTATCAGACTCTACAACCCTACTGCCACATCAGTGGTCCTAAAATTAAGTACCACCGCTTGTCACGCCCTCTACACTACCACCTTTGTCATTATCCACACCGTTACCCATATACACCGTCCCATGTATAACCATGAAGACCGACATTACGTCCAAGTGCTCGTCCTGTACGTCATTGACGTTACAGCGTCGTCGTCGGGCGGCAGCCATTTTGTGCTAATGGTCAGACATCAAACAGGTGAATAGAGGGAAAGGCGGCGTCAAACCTATAATTAAAGGTGTGCCTCTCCTCAGGTGGGCCACCAGGGGTGTGGAAGGGGAGGGGGCTGGACGCTGGAGTGGACATTTAGGTCAATGGGACCAAGGAGGGAGGACAGAGGGACGTGAATGGGTGCTGACCAAAGTTGTATAGAGAAATGGGGGTTAGGAGGCGGGTGGTGGGACTGACCGTGAGTGGTGGACACCTGGATCTAGGGGAATCAGGATGTGGGTGACTTTGATCCTTAAGGTACTGGAGGTACTGAGGGTACTGTCTGAGTGACCAGTGGTCAGTTCACTACTGAGTCATACTGCAGACAAAAACTGTGTGGTAGATGTGTGGAAGTCATACTGCAGACAAAAACTGTGTGGTAGATGTGTGGAAGATGTACAAGGGAACATGGCTTTGGGGTGTTTTTTTTTACTAGATGGTATAGAAATATTCATATTTTTTTCATGTAGGTTTGTCTTGATGATTTGGAGAGGTTAATCGAATCCTCTCAGTAAGTCAGCGTTCAACGGTGCACACCTCCAGAGAGAGTCAAACTTAGGGGACATTCTTCTCATTGTCCATCTCCATCCAGGTATACTCCAATGGTCTACCTGACCACCAACACCCTTCCCTAGTACTACATTGTACACCACCCCATCACACTGCCTCTCTCTCCTCCATAGCATAGTCTTTTCTCACCAAACTTAAGCTTGTCATTTATCAAGGCACTTTGGGCCGGAAAATCTAATCAATAGAAGTGATAGAAGGCCAAGAGAGGGGAATATTCATGGGGCAGGTGGGAGATGTGTCAGAATGTCTGTGGTAAGCAGGCAGGTTGGTGGTGTAGGGTTGAGGGGTGAGTGGACGGTGTAGTGGGTTGAATACATTAAGGTTGGGGTGTGAGGACAACAATGCATTCCCTCAGCACACGTCAGCGCTGGGAATTCATCTCAATTGTTAATAAAACATAAGGAGATGGGATTTGGAATTTAGTCACAGTCAGTGATACATTGATGTCTCTTGATTTCTTTGAGAGATGAGTTCAGATAAAGGTGGATTTAAAACAGAGAGCTTCTATTTTCTGCTTTCATCTCCTGCCAGATGGGGTTGTATGTACACAGACAAGATCATAAATAACGTTGTTAGAGTGACCAAGCGTTCGTTGCCGCCATAAAGGAACGTCTCTGAGAACGGCAACCTGTAGAGAAACAATGGGTGGTCAAATGTTCTCTACCACCTCAGTGACAGTTTAAAGGCCACCCCAGAAGAGTCCAAAGACACCGATGACACTATTAACACCATTTCTTCCACCCATTTGGCAGAGTCCAAAGTGGGCAGAACCAAAAGTCACCAGGAGGGTGTGCATAAAATATACAGGGTATATATTTGTGCGCGTGCCCTCTGTTGGTGAATGCATAAAAGAAGCCTAGGGACTTTCCCCCAAACCCCAACATTAAACAGTAGGTAACTTTGCATTCCTACCCATCCAGATAAAAAGCTAGAGAGAAGGGATGGTTCTGTCTTGCCTATCCAGAAAGTCCCACACTGTCAACCCCCTTTCACTTACCTGGCGCCAAATCATGTCTATAAATCTAAAACAAACAGAAAAACTTAAGATATATATATATATATATATATATATTTATATATATATATATATATATATATATATATATATATATATATATATATATATATATATATATACACACACACACATATATATCAAAGACAGATCACAACATGTGCACCAAGTAGCATCTTCATTTATATTGCTATCGTTAGGATCACAATCACTGAGTGCTTTGATCATGTGACAACCAAATATATATGAGATTGGCGTTTGGGTGGCATCTGCCATCAAACACTGTTACCTATCAGACTGAACTTCCAGTGCCACTGAGTGTTAGCCCTCCCCATGTTGATTGTATCAGGTATGGATGCCATCCCCCAGACTTACAAAGAATTAATCCTACACACTCGGCTAGGCTCCAACACTGACGATTGGTGTATAGAGGCAATTAAGATAGTGAAATTGGTAGGATCAGGAGTAGTAATGGTCGGTTGGGAGCTACCTGTGCACAGAAATCAAGGCTGATTCATATGTCTACATGCTGAGCATACTTGTGGAGGTAAGTCGTATTGATTCATTAGAATGTTTGTAAATCAGCAGGTGATCATGGTTTTATCTGCCCATGACTGTTGCCAAAATCTGTTTAAATATCCTGAAAAGTATAAAAGCTGTTCCACATGTACCGTATATGCATATATAGTTATATACTCATGAACACAGCACTCTGTAAACTATCCCTTGAATCATACATTTTTAAATAATGGCAGGAAATATTTGGATAATATGCAGTTAATATTTGTATGAGTAAGATGAAGAAATCAATGAAAGTATAATCGAAGAAGATAATGTAGCTTTAGATTCCTTGTTTGAAAAAAATATGAGACAACTTTGCCTCATGGCTTTATTAAATTGGGCTGTTATGGGAATATAAACTGAGAAGAGAGGAGCATTGTATGGATCCATTTAATATTATTACTGTGCAAATGTGGAGCCAAGTGGGGAGGAAATTGTGTGGTATTAAAAAGATGGTGAGATGGTGAAATGAATAGAGTGATGGTGGTGGGGTGTGAATGTGGGAGGTGGGAGGTAGTGTTGACCAGGTAAACCCCTCTTGGCACCACCTAAAACCCGCCCCCACACCTTACAGGTAAATACAAACACAAACCCTGCCATATTGGATCTAGGTCACACCCCCTTCATCTACCCCCTACCTACCTATTCCCTACATCACCATACACATACGAACCATAATGCTTTATATACTTGTACCCAGGTATTGGATGGGATTGGTTGCCTCCAATATATCATAAATGAAAAATAAAATCCCCATATCTTTGGACTTACTTGAAAAATCCTAGTTTATTGATGGTTACCTTTTCTGCTATGAATGGAGGAGTGTGGGTGTTGGATGGGTAAGAGGGGAGCCCTGAGGTTGGATCTTCGGTGGGCGATAATTCATTATTTGGAGTCGGTTGCAGAGGGTCTGTGGCGAGGAGGCAAGCAGAGCCAAAGTAAATATGTGCTCAGACATTTGATCAGTTTCCCTCGGTGGCAGGTCGACGGTAGCGCCGTCAAGCGTCGTCCATGCGTGCAGGACCTTCATGCTATGGTGTGGAGCAGAATAGCTCCTGCCCAGGTGTCCCCTTCACATCTCCCCTTTAGTTTACCATGGAGCATTCTCCCGAGAGTGCATGTGACTTAAGCTACTGAACAATCAAAATTGAGTAAGCGATCCCTCCCTACTCAACCACACACTATAAAGACACCCGAGCTGAACCACCAATGATATCTTCTTCCCTGCGTAGAATCAGGATTACCTAGATCCAAGATTACACACATTGAAGTTGTAAAGGCCAAATGTGGGATTTGGGGTGGGGTTGGGGGGGGGGTGATGTGCTATCATATCACACTGACAAACCCCAAAATGTTATGATAGTCTTGAAAAGATATTTTTCCCAGGTGGGAACAGAAAATACATCCACTTCTTTCAGTCTGGGCATAGACAACACTGGACAGTCTATGTGTGTCTATAGAGGAAGTGGGGGTGATTGAATGCCCTGGGATAGTGTCAAGAGGAGGTTAGAGTTTGACTTGTCACGGTCAGGTTTGTCTGTGAAGCGGGCGTCCATCCAAGTAGGAGGGCCGCAGGTGTGAGGGGAGGGTCCTCAAAGAACCTGTCGGCCTGAATGCCTTCTAGTCCATGTCGAATTAATTCAGCACCAACCCAGTGTCGGATTACTATACCCTACCTGATGGTCAACCTCCGTTAGGGCCCTGGCTATACGGGACTAGCACATTGCTAGTACTAAGAGGATCAGCTAGATGGCTCATGTAGTCGGGGGCTAGATCATCATTTGGCCTCTTTGTATAGTCTAATTTGACAACCCGCCATTTAATTACTATCAATGGGATCTTTCTATAATTCATATGTGTGGACTCACCAAATCAGCAGCTTTGAATAGAAGATCTAGAAATAGATTAAATAACTAAAATAAAAGTGCAATAGATCATTGAAATTTCTGTTTGACACCACAGGTAAGCCAATCAGGGAATTGTCTCCCTATCAGTGTTATCACCTTACTTGACACCTATAAACAATGAAGAGGTACTTGGGGTGGTTAAGATAGGGGCAGGGTGCAGCTTATCAGTGTTATCTCTGGCCATTGTTCTGGAGACTGGTAAGAAATTTACCCAGAATGCCCTGCTCTGGAGTCGGGAGGGCCTAACAAAGATGGCGACCTCCATATCCTAATATGATAATGCCCTATAGAGGTCACTCAAATAAGTATAACACCCAATTGCTATAACAGGACATCCGAATTCCACAAATAGGTGTACGGATTAAATCATGGGGAAATTCCAAGTATATAATTGTGTTTATGAGTGGGAACAGACATGTACACACTATCAATATGAACAGTTATGAGTTGCTTTGAGTAAATGTGAGTGGGTTGTATCATATGTGCCCGCTGGTGCGTATCGGCCCCATTTCACGTGCATTATGCATGAATACTGGTGGCTAGAGATAATATCTCAACTCATTAAGCTTTGATCATTATGCCTTGATCAGGGGGTCATAGTGAGGACAAATAACAATAATTATACCCATGGGGCTCCTGATACTGAAAGGTACAAGCTTACTGATGGAGTGTTGTTGCTGCTCGTTCAACCTTGCTGTAAACTATTGAATCTGAGTACATGTATTCTCAGTCCTGAATGATCGTTCTCTCCCAGTAGTCAAAGCAAAAAGGCAGCCATTGCATATCCTTAGAACCATTCTTTGTAGTACTATGCATTCACCAGTGGGAATACAGAGCAATACGTCATCATTGCCTTCACTAACGTTGCATGTTGACTTGGTAATTTGTTCCTTCCAAGGTTGGTGTGTAGTAGCATATACGAGCAATTCTGGGGTCAGGTGTGCCATCCTCACTCAGGTGTTTCCGCAGCCACAGGACAGGTGTGAACCTCATCAGCCCCGAGTACAGGTTAGGTGAGCAAATTACCTCTGCCTATCTGCTTTGTCTATGGGTCGGGCGTCTCCTACAGCACTAGCACACATGAGAAGGCATACTAAACGTGTCATTAACATGTAAACCATGGAGAACACCCCTCTTAGTAACATGGAGATGTGGTATTTTGTTCTTGTGGTCTTTTTGCTGTAATCAGTAATGTAGTTTAGCAGGTAACATTGGGGGAAAAAGTTATTCAGGACATGTTTTCACAAAGAAACAAAATACAGTTAATGCACTTACACACTTGGCCTGAATTCTGGACAGATATCAGACATGGCTGCATAATTGCGGTGAAATTTAGAAAGATAACTCACCATGCATTTCAAACAATGGTACATTATAGTGAAATGTACCAGCAGAGGATGATGACCCTTCTATGTCCCGAGACTTTATAAAACATGTACACATTCATAGAGGCACTACAGTAGAATTGACAAGCAACAACCCTTTCAATATAAGAAGAGAGCTCATTTTTATGCAACTCAGCACAGGTAGCTATTAGCTCAACCAGCAGACTGATGCAGACATAGGAGACTTTCCACATTGCGGTGTGAGACAGATCACTCCTGCAGGACTCTGTGACACAAGAGTAGACAATGATGCAGGGGTCTCAGGTGCAGGAAGCCCCCAGGCCTATGACTGCTCATGACTAATCAGGCCCCTATTGTTACAGCTTAATTACTGTACAGGCTGAAACAAACCTTTAGTTTCTCCAGTGGGTAGACTAAGGCTTTTAGGAAGAGGGTGTATGTGAGTTTGAAGTATGGGTATAATGTGGCTGAGATGGCAGCAGTGTGATGCATTGGTCATAATGATCATATCATATTGCCAGGCAGAAACATACCTACCAGGAAGAAATATCGGAGAAAAACACAAGGAAAGGGTAGGTTTACATGCAGGTGATGACTAAGGAGCTGGTAGATACTTTACACCCTACACCCCCAGGGTGATGTATGTGAGGGATCCACCTGGAGAATTAACCAGAAGAATTAAGCAGCAGCCCCTATGTAGCTGTGCCCATGCCCTGGAGGAGTAGACTACTTAGTGCTAAAAACCCACTGATTAGTAGGGTTAGAGTCGTAGGGGCCGTGGAGGTAATGATAAGGGTGATGCAGGTCCACAGTCGCTGATGGCTGGAGGGAATGAGTGGAAAGGTGTGGGAGTATGTCTAAGGGTAGGGGATGGAGGAATTCACCATGGAGGAGACAGGTGAGTAGCCTGCAGGCATGGGCTGAGCAGATCAGGCCAGACAGGTGACAGGGAAATGATCCAGTCTGGGCTATTACCTGGCCTGATGTGAGGGTCTGATAGAGGTGCTTTGTCACTACAGGAGCCCTTACTCCCTCACCTTGAAACACCTGCCTGCTGGCAGTGCACAGGATGGCAATGACATCAAAAACCTTGCATATTATGTTGGATTCCAATGCCTTGGTTATAGTCTTGATATTAAAAGTCCAGCTTCTTACACATTACACTTTAACAGTACATAAATATCTCTATCCATTTCATTTGGATGCGAGTAGAAGTCAACATGAAGCGTTAGGATGATGCTCTCTGGAAGGTACCTATTTTCTTATCACAGAGTCAACTCCTTGCATCAATAACAGGCAGACACTCTCCAAAGTCTAATTAAGAGACACATCCATCATGTGCTCTTGTTTCAGAGGTAAATGTGCGGGGGGGGGGGGTCAGATTCCCATGCCAGTTATTGGCTAAAGGGCACCAGACCTCGAGAGCAATGACCAGATGACAAAGTCAAATCTATAGACGTTCCCACGCCACAACTAACAGATGCTTCTGGAAGTGATCTCCAGTATCCACCTAACTACATATATGAAGGGTCATACTAACCATCATTAATACCTTCATTCAAAATACACCTCATTTCTAAAGCAGATAATAGTGTGCATAATTTACTATTTGAGAATATTGCTTGCATGAACTAACTTCCTAGGAGATCATCATGCAGTGAACTGACCTCCTAGGGTATGATAAGGTGAACTTTCGCCTTACAATAACTGTGTATCACATTATGAGCACATGAGAACCAGTTTACCTTTATGGCACTATGCTGGTTCCCTGTACCTGATAACGACCCTGTCCCATGGCACCATAACGCTGGAGGCGTAGACGACCCAGGTAGACACACTATCGCATGTTAGCGTCTATATGGTCATCACCATAGCATGTAGACCTGTTTGGAAATGTAGTTTGGAAATGGAAGGTCAATGGAGAAGCACATAAACTAAGAAAAAAATGGGTACTTAAAATTTGTGATGAAGTTAGGGTACTTGAATAGGTTTACTTCCAAAACATTGATCTTATTTCCAATGCATGTGCAGTACTGCATTATCTAATAATACACTCCCTAGCCTTTGTTTTGTACTATCGAGGTATCAAAAGTTGTAAATTATCACCTTGACTGACAGTAATTGCATTTATAAAGTTTATTGGTCTGGAAAACTATTATGCATCATTATCATGGCTGGTGCAAGCATGCGATCGAAAACAGCAGCATGGTATCAACACAGCATTGTGAGGACCAAGACAAATCAAGATCTCTTTAGTTCTGCCACTAGGAGAAGCTACTAGTATATGCATTATTATCCCTATATAATTACTGTGTATTGGTGAAATCTAATGCTGTAGTGGATATCAAAGGTACACTGCTACCCCTCTTGTCATGGCATGGGTAGGACCATAGGTAAAGCATGGATGACCCCCTATGTGAGTGTCATGCCAGCTACTCTGTATCCATGACGACACGTCCTTGTCATGCCAGGGTTATGACGGGGGTCTCCTAAAACAACTCACCCCAAGTGTTATAATTACCTGGACGCCATGCTCACAGTGACATGGTGGGCGGACATGATTTTCACTCTTATTATACCCTCCCATTGAGGAAGGCCGCATGACATGGCAGTCTGGGGGAGGGAGGTGATGGGGGAGGAGTGGTCCATCTCCCCAATTGGCCTGATATTGTTTGGGTTTGTTTGTTTGTTTTCCTTCTTATTTGTCACGAAGGGTATCAGAGGTGATATGAGGTGATTGGGTTCCAGGGTGCGGCAGATATGATGTTGGAGTATTATTGGGGGTGATATATTTGTTCATAAATTATGAATGCGTAATTATGGGTGGTTGGTGTTAATCGATAATTCAATGCACATGGAGTTATCTAAAACATAGGCTTAAACCCGCATAAACAAAGATTCCAAGACTTTCTATATTATGTTCTACCTCTACTCGCTATGTCTATTTAAAGTATAATACTTGTAGTATCGTCAATAATGGGAGGGTCTAGATCATTGACATGTCATCATTACGTCAATGTATGTATTCCGAGTTAGCAGGTTGTCCATGGGCGCCGCCATTACTGGAGCTTCTTATCAGCGAGTTCCGCTCATAACACCTATCAGATGGGTAGCAGTTGGTCGTTTCATTGGCTGATAATCAAATCAGCAAAGTCCGTATACGATCCGTCATCGGGTATCCAACAGTCAAGTCGCAGTAACGTCACTGTCTCAACGTCATGACGTTGTCACGTCACCGTCACATCTCCGACCTGCAGGTCATGGCTGGTAAGGTCGCTGCATTGGTCTGCGTGACGTAGCGTCATTTTGACCTGCTCCCTCCTGCAATGAAAATTTCAGTTCCGCTTGACCTGCGTGGTGTGCGTTATTCTCTTCATGTGTTATGTTGTGTGGGTTGGGCGGGGTTGTCCATGTATAAGTCAAAGCCATGGACATATTTAATCCAGTCATAGGCCTATGGTACTTCCCTGAGTCAAAATAGAGAAGATCATGTATTATGTAACATGAAGCTTAAAGAACACTTAAGCAAGATTGAAATCCTTGAAGCGGCCACAATTACTGATGTCTTCCACATTTAGAAAATAAGAATGCCAAAACCAACGTGAATTAGAGAAAGCATTGAGATATGAGAACCCATAGAACAGAGCAGCATGGAACCTATCCTCCCTGAAGCAGGCGGGGGTCATGCCTACTTGAGTTTCAAAGACGGAAGGGATTTTTATCGTGGCTCGGCCACTCCATATTTTAATCCGTAGACAGCACAGACGGAACACACACAGAACCATCTCTGAAAATTGTCTTACCCGCACATTCCGGCGCACATGCGTAGACACGAGCAAATACCCGCAGTGAATATGGGCAAATAGACCAACACCAAAATCTCTTTGTTTTCACCTCAATTTTGCCGAGCCTTTTTCGGGGATCTTCATTCGAGTGGAATTTTCTTATGGGGAGTTGAGCACCATGCCCGTCTGCCATTTTATAATATAGGGGCCCCTGGAGAGCAGGGCCTGCCCTCACCTCACTCCCTCATAGTGGGTAGGGTCGGTGTATGGGGGCTGGGTGTATTTGGAGAGCAGAGGGGTTTAGAGTTGGGTCTGACTGGGAGTGCACAGAGCTGCATTGTGCGGCTTTATTGAGAGACAGAGTTGTGGAAGTAATGTGTCCGTTCACATCACTGAACACCAGACCTCACCCCTTACCCCAACCCAGCCAGACCATGGCCACTGCTGGTCTGCGGGTCGGCCATACCATGCACGCCTTCTCCCTCCAGCACACAACACACACCAGCCAACCCCCATTCTATTCCATGATAGTCTCCACAGAACGCTCACCTACTCCAAGCATAACCAACCTCAATTTTAGCACTCTGCATCGTATGACTCACCCTTTTGGTGCATTTCCTCCTCTTTTATGGCATATTCATGTTTTTCTCTACACTCATTTTTTTTCTTCTGTCATTAAAATCCCCCAGTCTACATAAACTGTTTAGGTTTTTTATACACATGTATGTGTACACACAATGCATGTGGTAGTTAAGTAAGACATTATGATGGTGTCGGCTGCACCAGCGGCCAGATCTTCTGAAGATGAGGAGACTGCCTACAATATATGGATTACTTTGAAATTCCATAAAAGGTGGAAATGACATGAAAGTGAGAGGTGGTAGAATGATATATTATGTGAATCTTGAATCAAAAGGAGGGAATGGGTAGGGGCTTACGCGTGAAGTTACGTGTCGTGAGAGGCAGGTCCCCAATACGACACGTAAATTACTCCTTGTTAGACACGGCCGACTGTGAAGAATGCCCAACGTGCATGCACCAAGTCCATTCTACCCAGGCTCCCCACTTATATACTGGTTAGAAAATTCAATGTGTGAAATAAATCATTCACTATTCACAGCGAGATCAGCCTCACCAGGGGTGAGATTGACCCACTTGGCACGCAAGGTGTGCTGCTGATACTTAGTGGGCTCTACAATTAAAAAAAAAGGTGGTTTTTGGATGAAGGGATTTTTGCCTGAAAAAATGTCGTCTGCTAAGTCATAATCGTGTGCTTTATAAGACATAGCAGACGACATTTACTGACTGGTTCATTACTTAACCATAGACATTCCAGTGTTCCCATAGGCGATAGCTTTAAGAATCCAGGATTGTTCTGGGGTTGACAATGGCTTCATGCGGGGCGTCCTCAGATTCGTTCCCCACCATATTCTGTCCGTCTGATGGCATGCGGGTGGAGTGGGTTTGATTCATTGATACCATCTTGATACCCACACCCCGTCCACATGACACTAATTATGATGTATGGCCAGGTTATCAGCGAGCCCTCCTCTGACCTGGCTTCCTGCCCATTCGTTATGTGGCTTCCCATGGCTTCCCCTTCCCCTTGTCAAAAATCCCCTCTTATAATTTGAGCTCTTTCTTACTCGGCAGCCACCATGATAATCTTGACATTCTTCTAATTGTGACATCCAATCAAAGGCTGTAACTTTTAGGGGACTGACTTCAAATGCCCCATCCAATTAAAGCAATGAGGGCAACTTGAAATACCATCACATTTTGCTTGTGAATCTTAAAGACCCAGTATGTCCCCAACATTATGGTGAATTCAGATGGCCAAGAGAACACTACCGCCCAGGTGAGAATTAATTGATTTGGTTGTCCATCTGTAAACCATGGCTCCTCTGCACAATCTTATCAGGCAGGACTGTATGGCCAGGTATCAAGCCAGGTTACTGGTGACCTGAAGCTGGAGGGAATGTCTTCAGCTACTGACCATCTTGGGACAAGTTTTCTACTGCATTATTTGAGCAGCCGTGCAGAAAAGATGCTGTGTGTGAATTTCACCAATCTTCTACATGACTGTAATCATTATGGTTGCTCAAACTTGCTATCATGAGAGAACCAAGTCAGGAAAGTATGATCAGATAAACCAAAGGGGTGATCCAAAGACCCATACGCAGGATTTCCTTTCTGCATGGATTCTCATAACTAGATTTAAAGAGGACACTTTTAGCTGTATACCTACCTTCTCCCATGGACCTAACTACCCCATCTAACCTGGCCAAATGCCATGCCCTACGAGAAAATGCCGATGGGATTAAGAATCTTAAGAACAGGTGTCGGTACTTCTTACTGTAGACGCGGCAACAATTACAGCATGACTAATAGGCGCTCCAGACGCGCCAAGCCAGAAACAACAGCTACAAAACAGAAAACTTTGTGGACACAACGGGGGCTTAATGGCCAACCAGGTAAAGAGAATGTCATCCAGCTCTCCACCTTACGTTAACCAGCGTTCTCCGCAGAATGTAAAATCACACCGTAAAATCCTGCAGCGAGCTTGCGTAAAATTTCATTTGGTAACATCCTAAGCCTTATGGTAGGCTAAATTTGGTTGTTTAGTCTCATTCGTGACAGTATGGGGATTACAGATGGGAATTTAGCAAAGAAAGTGAAAGTATTTTCATAAATACGGCCATAACTTCTGTTCTAATTGGCCGATTTGCAAAATTCAAAAACCTATATGAAGCTAAAATGACACCGGCGGTGATTCTGAGATGAAATCACACCGGCGGCAGTAAAAATCACGCCGGCGGCCCACCGGCGTCATTACAGTGTGAGGAGAACCCTGCGTTAACCATTCCTGGCTTCTTGTAGGTTGTGAGATTTTAAGAAGGCTGTCCAACCTATAGATTTACACGACTCCCCATAAGTATAGCTACATGTTTTATGAGTTTTGTTTTTGCCTCAGAGTATTTTCCCTCGTCTAACAGAATGGGCAGGCACCTTTAGGCTGCCAAGTTAGACTAGACAAACTAGTCTTTAATGTCCTGACAAAAAAAGTCATTACTGAGGGCTCTGTTCCCATGTATAAACAGTCCTCTGTATTATCAGCACCCCTCTATGCCTTTGATCAGAGGGTAAAAAATGATTCTATGATTGTCTATATGACTGAGGGTTCCGCTCAGGTAAAACCAAGGCCCACCTGGGGGACGGATCAAAGGCTTATTTGGAGGTCTACCACGCTCAGCTAGCTATATGTGGCCGTTTGTTGTACCATGTGCATAGCATATCATACTTGAACTTCTTGGGCCCCAACCTGTATTTTTCAAATTTGACCCTTCATATTTAAGATGATGATATGTCCCTGTCTGGTTGTTCTTTTCAACCAACGCCTTGAAACCCTTTCTCTGTGTTTTGCAGTCGTTCCCCTGTTTTCCTCCATTGCTCTTAAGAAGTATTTTGTTCCGATTCTCGCCCATAACGATACTGACAGTATTAAAGATTCACAGTGATGTGAGAACCATACTCACTTGTCAACAAATCTAACTTCAAAAATATCATGCTTAGCTAAATCCCCCACTGCAAGATCTGTGCTTATACTTTACCACGTCTGTACGCAGTGATAACACGTGCACATATTATTTATAAGTCATCATGGAGGAGAGGGTGATTTGGAAGATGAGAAGGAAGCATTATTGGCCGAGAGACTTGTCTCCTTGGCCATTAATACATTGTGCAAGAGGGGGACACCACGTCATATCAAAAACAGCCAAAAGTCCTCTACTATAGATCAGCTACTGAAATCGGTCAACCATGACCCAGTCAGACAGCCTCCACACAGCCCACCCTGGGGCCCAGTCAGATGGCCTCCACCTCTCCTACCAGTCAACAAGTACCTGTAGTCAATCAGTGTTGTTCAATAGAGCCACAGCCTGCCCTAGGGCCCAGTCAGACTGCCTCCACCTCTACAGCACTAGGTGGTCATAGTCACCCCTCCCAATCACTTCATAATTACGAATCTCTACTACGATCTCTCGGCCATTACATCTGTGATGTAGAATTCACTCTTAATAATGTCCTTGACCAAGTGTGACCTCGTGGAGGTTTTACTGGAGACAAAGGTGTGACCCAGGGATCAATGTCTATCTGCATGAAGTAAGGCAAACAGGGTTTAGAGGGAATGCCTGATTAGGGCATAAACTGTTCCCCACAGCCATGTAACCTCTTTACTATTGGCACAGCTCCAGTGGCAGATTCAGGATTTGAAAAAGGAGGGGGCGCGCCCCCAAAGGAGGGGGCACACCCCCTGTTTTTGAGCAAATCCTGGGGTCCAAAATATGCAATTAAACTCTAAAGTATACTGGCAAAAAAGGAGTGGTGTGCGCCCCCGCGCCCCCCTCTAAATCCCCCACTGAGCTCCTATTGACTTTGAAGTTGTGAAGGAGAAAGTAATAGATGTAGTATTTGACGCTTGTGGTAGCATGCTAATCATGTTATTCAAGGGCACATCCATGGTGGCTGAATGTCTCTGATTGTTGAATAAAAGACTGGACCAAGCGCGGATGTTGATTAATTGATTGATAGAATTCCTTGTCTATAATGGGCTAAATGTCACCCTTTGTGTTACTGACAGCTTTGAGATATGCAGTGACTTTATTTGGTCGATAATATCATTACTAATGATGTACCAGAATAGTTCGAGGAGTAAACAGGGGACTTTTTTTCTTCACATCAATTACCCTTTGTTGTTAAAAACGATCAGTAGTTCTATGCCATATCGTTTATTATAATTCATCATCTATATACTTACATGCAGTCCCCTTTTATTCTAGCTTTAGAATTCACCCAGGAAAAAAACACCAACTGCCCGCAACACAATGTGCCCTACATGGAAGCTTGAATGTGGCCTACCTGTCCACTATCATCTACCCAAGGGCACTTATCTGAAAACTGATCGACCAATTTTGTACAATTAGGTCAGATTATTGGCCCAAACGGTTAATTAATGCACGCACGGGGCCACCACTGCTCCATGCGTCACTTCGGGGTAGTGTCACCACAATGAAGCCATCCGTAATGCCAGCTGTAATTAAGCTGTTTTTATTTCTAGCTGGGGTTGTTAGGAAAGAGGTGAATGTAGTACAGGTAGCAGAAACAAAAAAGCAATAACAAAAAACACAAACCAAATCAGCTGCACTTATTGCAGTGGTTTCCCTTATCCAACATAATATATGTGATAGCATAATGTAATGTCCGATGCACGTGGTTTCAAACCTTAGGAAGGATAAAGACAAGGAATCTATGAATTCTATGATATTGTGTCTCTGCTAATGTCTGTATTTGTTCATTGTAGATGTAGTAGAATATACTCGTCCTTATGTTTGATAGATGACAGTCAGTCTCAATGATAGCTGCAGGTTGATTTCAAAGACATCATGTATGGATTGATGTAGGTGAGCAGGGCCCCATACTAATGGGCTAGGACAGGTGTGATATACCATACCTGGATGATGAGGGATGCACTGTAGAACCTACCACTGATATAGTGTTAGATGAAGATAGTAGACAACAAACCCAATCAGAAAATGCTTAGTGTCCCAGGTTTCCCCTTGTGTAGCCCTGGTGTAGCCGGAAGGATATTCCTAAATATGTATTCACACACCTGGGTGATAAATGCACGTGCTGCAATGATAGGTGTAAAGGATGAGGGAAGACAGGATTGGAATACCCAAATTAAAAGTGGGTGTGGCATGATATAAATAGTATGAGCTAATTTTGTGGTTCACATGGATCATATCACTCAACCGATAAACTATCACTCGTCATAATCCAAAGAAGAGGAATCCCCAAAACAGAAGTTAAAATCATATCATTTATTGTATAACATGGACTGAGTACTGAAGTCTAAACCTATAAATTCAAATATTGCGTGTTGAAACTAGTGTAAGAACAATAGTCAATTAAACCATCAATCATTTGTTACAACAATGGTACCATGTATGTAACAGTGAGTTTAATGAGAGTGCACCCCCCCCCCCCCAAGAAAGTCCAAACTAATGGAAAGGGGTCGGGATGCAGGATCATGATGCATGCTTCTCCAACACACCCAAACAACAAGCATTTCGATAATCCCCGAAAGCTGAGGGCGGATGTGGCGGTGTCTGAGTGCGCATGCTCGTGTTTGTAATGGGCTTTAAAACGGACGCAGGTAGACAGGGGGATAGTGTGTGTGTTTGTGTGCGTGTGTGTCCATGTGCAGTGTGTAGAGGGGCGGGTGTGCATCTGATGAGCCCATGTATGCATACAGGGCCGTTTTAAATCCCCCAAGAGAAGCATCAAAGAGGGAAATGTCCACTGCCACCTCCCCACGATGTCTCCTGCCTTTGTTGAGATCTCTTTTTTAATTCACACTTGAAAATTCTCCATGTATAAGAATACATGACATGTAAATAGTCCATCCCCTGTGTATATATAAACACAGAGTCTAGGGCTGAAGTAGTAAGTGAGGAAATAGTTAGCAATATAAAGATAGGGCTCATACTGTAGAGCTGGTGAAGTATGTCAGAAGGAGCTCAATGTTTAAGTTATGGATCCATGCTCAGACAGGAGTTTGTATGTGTGTATTGTGACTCTGGTACTTTACCTAAATGTGGTCATAACCTCTAAAACTAGACAGTATGTTCTATGTTAGGTGACCTGTCCTTCTTCTTGTTCCAAATAGAGCTACACTGGGTTGAGCGTAAACTGTGGTCATATAAAATGCCCGGGATAAAATGCATTTTGGCAGGCCCTTTTTTATGCAAAAGAAAAAAAAAGAGGCATGAGAATAGTGATGTTTATTGGTGAGGTGAATTGGAAGTCCAGAAAATAAGGAACTCAGAGACAGTGGTTTGAGAATGGCACCAATGAGCGAATACAAAGTGCACACTAAGTAAAAAGACAGAACTAGTAGATTCAGGTAAATGTGTATATACTTGTGTCAGTGAGGGATGAGAGTATGGGACATGACGGGGGTCACAAAGTGTCTTGAGGCAGGTACAGCAGGCTTGGTGTCAGTAGGCCAACAGAATGAATGCTGCCAATGTTGGTTTATCAGCACGTTGCTGGGCTGGCTGCAGGGGACAGCTCGGTGGCTCCATCTAGCGGCAGGAGACCTCGGGCCCTTTCCTTCTGTTGGCCGTGACGGGCTAATGAGGTCCACCGCGGGAAACAGGCGTCACGTGAGCGCACCCGACATCCACACAAAGGACGCAATGTTACCTGCCGTCTGCTTCAAACTGCAAAAAGAAGAATTTTCCGAATGTGGAGGACCAAGGTGCCCAGCTGAAATGAAACCTATTGGGAACTAAAAATGAGAAATGTCTGTGAAAATCAGAGGAGTACTAAAAAGGTCAATGTCTATTATTGAAAGAAATTGAGACTGTTTTACTCTATATGCTTTTGGGTTTTGATAAGACAGCAAGACACATGTACTAAGATTAAGAAATGATTCTGGTCGCACATGAGGGACAGTTTAATGAGGAATTAGTGTTTGCATCTCTTTGGGAGACTCTCTTTGTCACCAGGCAATCTGGATAATGCAGCAGTTGCCTTGCATTGAAGATGGAGAGTGCATTTGTTATTGCAATAATTCTGCAGTTCCCGATTATGTTTTATTTGAACACACTTCGACATTACTTATTCCTTGTGTGTTGCAGGAGTTTCCTCTCCCCCCCCCCCGACACACACACGACCTGAAAATAAGCAGCAAACCTGGCCAAGAAAAGAGGCGAAGAAGTGTTTGCCTCGCAGCTATTTGTTTTTACGCCAATAGCGAGCCTCATGCAAAGAGGATAGTGCCCGAAGACGTCCTCTTACTGTGTGAGACAGGTCCGTCGGTGGGCCACACATTTCACGCTACACCGACCAGCGTCTCTCTAGCGTCTGCCTACAGCGCATGCGCGTCTCTGACACACTCACGCACACACACATTCACAGTGGGGCGGAACGGTGAATCTGGAACACAGCCAAGTCCCTTTAAAAAAGATGAAGCTTTCACTTTGGCCATCTCCATAATGATATTCTCCTGGCCAAGATGGTTTGGTGGTTCTGTTTGACATGAAACAATCTGTCGTTGTCCCTAATCCGTTCACTATAAAAATGGCCCGGAAAAATGGTCACCTGTCCGTGAATCCCTCCACTGAGTCTAAGTATCCCTCATCTGTCAAGTTAATAGGATTTTGATTCAGAGGGTGCAATTTTGGAATGTGAATTGATGTGGCAGGGGGTTGGGATGAATGTGGTTATGGAGAAATAGAGGAACATTAGTAGACAATGCATACCTATGAAAGTATGTAAAAACTAATTCTCCAATTCTTGTTGTCTTTTTAGCAAAATGCTTACCTGCTTTTGCCATCTTACCTTACACTCTCAAACATTATACATATACCATACATGTACGTGATACGGCGTGGGCAGTTATACATGGACATGACTTGTGCATGTACCTGTAGTGCCCTACACAATCAGAGCCCCATTAAAGGACCAGCCGGTCACACTGAACATGACCAGAAGGGGTTCTTGTAACGGGTTCACCGTGGGAGTCAGGTGAGTTTCCAAATGCCGCCATTGGTGTCGCCACCAACAGATGAATGGGGTACAACTGAACTCGAGATATCGTCACCAAGTTATTGAGTTTCATAACTACTGGCTACTGCAGGTTCTTTACAAATGACATGGGGAGGTAGGGCTTGCATTGCTCTGTTGAGTCTTTTGTCCTTAGAGGCCGCACCAACAGCAGCTTTAAGTTTAAGCAACACCAGTAGGAGTCTCAAATCCATATGTGATGGATTCAGTTCTTTTATCAATGGTGATCCAGTTCTTGAATTCATGGTGCTTTTAACCTATCCTTTCTTTCACAACAGCAATAAATATGGATCAGTTCTTACAAAACGTAACTTATTTATCTTACTTCAAGTAGGGGCATTCACATGCTTCCCTTTTTTACATTCTTCAGTACATGTAGAGACATTCCTCGGGGTTACGTCTAGTATTACAGTTGGTTATGTTCTACGGTACACTCTAAATGTCACCCTCTCTGAAATGTTTATGCACCTTAATCATTGTAATTATTACCACATTAAGGCCTCTCAAGATATTTGCCCTGTGGAAAGGGGAAACTTATAGTAGGCATGTGATAAGATGGAAGCAGTTATCTGTCACCTTGCAATCTCCAAAATCTCGATTTAAGAGTTAATATCGAGAGTTCCTTTTCAGTTCTGCCTATTTCTCCTCGGGCTAGAGGTTAGATGGTCTCATTGATGTGTTTATACTGCGAAGCATGGCAAAGAATGCTAATTGCTGTGCTCATGTTATTTAGTCACCTTATTACAAATCAGAAATGTGTCTGTGTAACAAAATTGATCCTGGGTAATATTTCTCTATTTGTCTTAGTATTGCCCTTCTGAGATGATATGATATATAGTGTCAATACATTAGTCTTGTATGAGCATGCTTGACAAATTGAGCCAAAAATAAAATGTATATAATTATTGACACTGACTTAAATTGAACCTGTTTGCTCAGTCCCTTGTCTGGCACAGTAACAGCCATTTAGAACTAGATACATGTAGTTCTACATGTGGTTACTTTGCCTACACACCCACTCCACTTAACACTAGTAGTATGGGTTACTCAGGTGCATAACATACTAACACGACCACACGGTCATGTACACGTAGAACAATGTGTGCCTTTGCCTATGGACCTACCACATGATATCAAATATGAATATATCTGAGACCGAGAAGGGATGCATGGGGGGGGGGTTACAGAGGCCTCGAATATAAGGAGTGCGTTCTGTGGAGAGACTGGTGAGCACTGAGTCTGGATCCCAGGATGAAACGGGACCTCGTGTTGTGGTAACATTGGCCGATGTGGGCTGAGGACGGGAGGCGTCAATATTTGTCTATAAGGATGGTTGGGCGGGGGGCGGGGCTAAAAGCAGACGCAGCGGCCGCCAGCCTTCGCCACACACCTTTTTGGCACTCAATATTCCGGGGCATCTCTACGCCGTAAGCGCATACCTTGGCCGCATTATGATCAGACAGAGACGGGAAGGGAAGAGGAAAGGGAGGGATGGGTTTAAATGGTGGAAATTCTCTATCAACAATTCTGGCCTCTTTTGAGGAATCTATATATACCGCTTGAGATCACAAGGAGGGTGAGGGAAAAGGAAAGTAAAGTGGTGGTCGTTCACATTGGTTGTAGTATTGTGGGGCCATAAGGAGAGGTGTACTTTGCTGCTCGTTTGCAGAATAGTTCAGCTACACTTTTTTTTTGTTCTTTTGTGGAGAACTCACCCAGACTGTGGACAGAACAGATTGATTGTATGACTAATGATGTGATAAAGTTAACTGATCAAAGTATTTAATTGCGTTAGGAATAGTAACGTAGAGCAGATATTATAGAAGTGCGTATCAGATATTGGAATGTTGTGGATTTGAAATTTTGCAAAACACCTTGTGTCCAAAAATAGCCCTGGCTAACAGTAGCACCCTCTGTATTCTAAACCCAGTGGTTTTGATTCTTGGAAGATGAAATACAACTCCTGTCCCATTTGTAGGATGAAATGACACAGGTGTCAACATAGGTGGGCGGAGGCGTTAACATAAAAGGCATCCATCTTCTAATGTCCCATGTCAGTTTGTGTTCATAGAATACATGTACATTGTATGAGAGCCAACATGCTTGAATACTTCTCATTTCGATGTTCCTCATGCATGGATCCCGGGACGGATCCCTTTGTGTTAGCCATGATGCTTAATCTCTGTCCTTTGTATTTTTCAGGTAAGCATTGGTGAATTGTGTGACTGAGGATCCAGAACGCAGTGAGTTCTCAAAACCTTGTTTGTTGGCAGTTTGTGTGTGCTTGTCCGACAGCAGGCACTGACATAGTCCTACTTATAGCTCTTCTACAGAATATGGCTAAGAATAGTATACAGAAAAAAATACTGGACCAAGAATATGCCTGTGAATTGAGAAAAATATCTGTATAGTCACAGGCACGACATAATAGAGTGGCCTAGTATGTGTTTGTATGTAATGGACAAACTTATGATCCCACAGGACTCCCTTGTTGTCTATTTTGGGGCGTGAAATGGCAATTTGATATCTGCAGATGCCAAAAAGGGGCTTGCTCTGATGCTATTTTTACCTGGTAATCTGTTAGCCGCACCGAACACAAACAGGCGGGCAAACCCTGGACGGGTGACTTTACCTCTCAACTTTTGCCCTCTTTTACATTTCTCGCACCTCTGCTGAGGCCGAGTATATTTGCCTTGGTTTTATATTAACATTTCCATCCAGGAGGGGCTTTTTTATGGAGAGAAGGTGGGGAATAAGCAGGCCGTCTTTAAAGGAGCCGCCATAAGAGAGGCTAAGGCCATACAGGGACCAGATCAACATTTAGCTGGAATCCTCCCATGTGGAAAAAGGCCCCCCGTTTGGCCGAGGCAAGCAAAGCCTCGTCCCTGCCCACAGTGTTAATGGGTGCCACTGAAAGATGGGCGTGTAAAGGTGCATTCTTGGGGATCCTGAGGGCACATTGATTCAACATTGTTCCTCCTATTCCCCATCCAGCACACCTTCCCATTTATACCCTCTCCCTCCCGGCATGTACCTCACACCCCTGGTATTGGACCAGCTAAACCATGTTCTATACCTGTGAAGGTAAATCGTTGTACCTGCTGTACCTTGGATCTGGGCAGCTTGGCGGTATATACAAGGCTGACTGTCACCTTCAGGTTTGACCCTAGGATTTCCGGGGCGCCACTACATAATTCCTTCTACAGTCCGATGTGTATTTTTGAAGGGATAGAATGCAGGTGAAGAGAGAAGAGATGGGCCGAAATGCAGCTGTGGGATTTGTAGTGTAAGGGGGTGCCCCCTAGGATCCCAGGGGTTCATGTGACAGACATGTCAGAAGACTTGGGTGTTAAATATGGGGGTATAGTAATGGTACCCATTGTCTCGATGAGGTGAGTGGGGTTGAGGTGAGGGAATCACCCCCTGCGGACAGTCTGTACCTAGAATACCCCATCCTCCTTCTATACCCATCCTCCTCCAACCCAGTTTCACACCTGGTTGAAGTAGTCTGCTCTAATCCTTCTCAGATGACAAACTGCATATTATGCACAAAACTTGCACTCCCCCTCCCACCTCCACACTTTCCGCTCATCTTCAACTCCTCCCCACAGACAAACACATATACCATACACATTGAGGTTGAAATGCAAAATAAGAAAGACACAGAAGTACCACATTTGATATTATATCATTACAAATGTATTCCATTCTGAACTCTAACATTTGGCATTCTTTTAGGTCAAAGAAATATTAACTCCATACTGCACTGGCTGAGCCCGGGCTGAGCAACCATCTGAGTTTACCATTCACCCCAACACGTGTACAGCTTTGTATGGGGGCACGCTGGTGTCCGGATTGTGACTATTTGCCCAACATTTACCATGTTTTATTGTTGGTCATGCGCTGAAAAGACATTTTCCACCACCTCCCCACCTCCCAATTCCACCATTCCAAACCCCAAAAGTCTCCCCTGGTGGACCTGAAGGCAAAGGTCAAGGCCGCCGTGTCGCCTCCTACGGCTGCGTCCGTCAACACAGTCCAGGTGTCCCACAATGCCCGGATAATTCAGCCCCCCCCCCCTTGCCAGAACCTTAACACACATTTCCTGAAAAAATGCTAAGCGCTGGTTAAATAGGGCCAGGTAGGAGTCGCCACCGGCACCTCCAGGCCTACTTCCGGACGACGTATCCGGTATGAGCACCTGACGCGCCCTCTATGAGGACACGGCGGGGCATCATCAGATCATTGGGCTGTAGGTGAGGGGGGGGATAAGGCCCCAGGGTAGAGGTAACTGTTGAGCCCTGTAGAACTGGGTCGAGAAGGAATATTATTACGTCGGATAAAGTGTGTGAGAAGATCATTTTTATTGGGCACGGTAACGCGATCGTCGACTGCTTTGTAGCGGACGGGTCGGTGTCTCCGGGCCCCTGGCGGCTCAGGTCCTCCACCCCACACAGCTAGAGACAGTGTCTCAGGTTGCCATGGTAACCCTCCTGTAGGGCCCTGCCGCTGTTAGGGCACAGCCAGGATATAAAGAGGAATAAACGCCAAGATATTGTTGTGTCAATTGAGTCATTCCTTCACAAAGGTGCAACATGATCACAGAGGTATCCAAATCATGTCCACAGGGGGGTCCTGGCCGAATTCTGACAGGGGCATTCAGGAAAGTTAACTGCCCTCATCCTCAGGTATTAACCTAGATGTAGGTCACGATGGGGACACATACTGAGAATAGGAGCGAATAAAAAGCAAGGCATCGTCTGAAATAGCCGGAGGAGGTTATGACAAAAGGGTCTCTATGTGGAGAACGTATGCGTGCCTAGGGGAATCATTTTAGACATTCCTAGTGCAAGCTTATGCTGTATTATATTATATAAGGAATGCTCTGGTCGCCATCTCTACCTTTTTAACCTAGGTAAGGCAGGCTTTTTTCGGCTCTGTGAATCAGTGATGTGTAGACCTGCCGAGACTGTCGTCAGTGGACCGCACGGAGGTCTCTCTGCGCATGTGCCAATGCCACGAACTCCCGTGGTGCCTTGCGCGCCGAGAACTCTCCCAATAGTTTTAGGTTTACTCAAAAAACGTCTCCACAATGGAAAGCAATCTTTTTGTCAGTAGGGGGCAGCTTGTTTGGGGTATTTTATGGAGTGGTAAAAGGGAGAAGTATGTAAAAGTGGGAAGCCCTGACCACCTGTGGTATTAGAAAGTGTAGTAGTATATGGCCTCACCTTGTACATCCCAGCCCAGGTGTTTCCCATACCCACTCGCGACTTAAAATATAGGCAAAGTTTTCGATAATATCTGTTTCCAATCTAAGCTCAGTGCAAAGGCTTTTCTTATATAGGACCAAAATAGAATGGTAAAAGGAAAAAAAGAAGAAAAGACAAAATTTGCTCACTTCAGAAAAAGAGGAAAGTATTGGACTGAAGTCGTAAAAGATGATTGCATAATGACACCTGTTACCTGTGTAGACATCTCCATTGGTTACCCTTTACCACACACACCTGAACTACTTTCCCTGGGTGATCCCTGAATGGCTTCCTTCCCTCTGTTGGAGACATGAGGGTGATGAGTACCCCGTGATATTCAGTGACCACTTCCCAATTCAAGGTGACCCCATCAGTCACCAGGAGAACCAGAACCACCAGCAGCCCCCCCCCCCCCCCAACTCACACATATGATAAAAGAAACTCAGTCAGGCATGATGAGTGTAGGAACCCACATACTAGTGATATTCAAAAGTGAAACTTTATTATTTTAGATGATAAAAAGGTACTGTAGAGATTTAAATCGTTTAAATAAAAAGAAATTGCAATGTTTAGTTAGCGAGCCCTATTGGCCACCCTTTGCCGTACCTTACTGTGTGGGCTAGTTAAATGTATCCTGTTTAAGTGTGAGATTTGGTTTGTGGAAATCAAATTGTAAAGCTTGGTGAGTCAGCAGTTAAAGTGATCAATTATATACATATCTACAACCCAGTGATTTGACATATGTTCCTTAATGATATAGGAATATGATGGGATAGGTGTGATATGGTGTCTTTTATGGTATCAGCAAGCTAATTATTATGTCAGCTGGCAAGGATGTATCGCCAAATTATATCCATATATAACATTAGATTACCTAGAAGACTCAAGATATCCATATACGTATACCTTTTTTCTGTAGAAAATTACCTTAAGTTCGGTGGGTTTGTACCAGTCACACGTGCATCAATAAATTTCTAGTTGTACACCCCAGACCCTACATGTAACATATGGTCAGTAGCAACATGTCGGACACGTGTAAAGATATGGCCAGAGAAATACATGGATCGGTGGGTGGTTAGAGAAAATCCCATAGAAAGATGTGTGTTTGAGGCGGGGGTGGGGTGGGAGTGGGTGCCATGCTGCGGCCAAGAGGCTTGTCATGTGGGTGGCGGGGCAGGACGGGTATAGCACCTGATGAGTGTGAGCTGCTCAAATTAGTTAGCTCCCTCTACTCCTGGAACTGCATGACAAAAGAAGACCCCCCTCCCTCAACCCCACTTCCCACATCCTCCTCTGGGATGCCCGGAAGGCCGAATGGAAACATGGGAACTGTCATGGCGAGCGACAGGCAACATGTTGAGTAGGTATATGAGATGCTGTCCGTGTGGCCGACTTGCAGCAATGGGTCCCAGATGGTTACAAGTTAGCATGCTGTCATAACTAACTATTACCAACAGGAGGGAGGGATGCAGGCAGCCTGCAGACCTGACAGGCTGTCAACTGGAGCAGGGACCAGGGTGGTGTGAAGGTCATAGGGAGAGGTCCTTGACTCCTGGGTGGGTTGTAGAGAGAGACGATGGATATCTTCCCATGCAGTAAAGAATTTGTACGGGCAAAAAACAATTTCTACAGAAGTCTGCATCGAACTGCGAAACCTGCTTAAATAGCCTGTTCACTATGTACCCCATTTCGTTTTAATACTTTCAATATCTATACCACTGCTCACGTCTAAGAATGCTTTTAGCATTATTGATATTATTGTGGTGATGTTCTGGGATATATTCTCCTTGGTCCGTATAATATAGAAACCACGTGAAGCATACCGACTGTAGCGACATATGGCTCTCCTGTCATGACGTTTGCAATTTGTAGTCGTCACACCCTACGTCCCATCGCCCCACACGTCATCTCACCTACGTCATTTAGCCCACCACAGGAATAAGTTTGCCCCCTTCCTGTCTACGCCTCAGAAGTCCACCGACAGTTCACCCAACCTCCGCCAGAGGCGACTACTGACCCACTTGACCTTGAACCCCTCTGGTGTCCGGGAGATGCGCCTTCAAGGGTCAGGGTCACCGACCTGTGGATCGACCTTGACCTGTGACCCTTTAGAGGTCAGCTGTGGCCCTTCCCAAGCTGGTCATGTTCCCTGCCTTGATGTTGATTAGAATGTCCGCTGGCCGTCATATCTGGTTCCTCTATGTTTGAGATTCATCTTTCAAGGGCCATTAGGGGCGGGGCGCTACATCCCCCACTGATTTCCACTATTTCCCATAGTCTAACTTCCCACTTCTCATGGTCAAACTGACCACTGCATTCGCCAGTCCCCTGCCATCCCTGGCTGGTTTCAATTAATGCCGACATTCATGTTACTCGGTCTGACCTTATGGTAATACGAGAGGGCTTCAAACCGAAAATATAGGTTCAGTCGGTGCACAGGAACGCATGGAAGCAGTTCCAAGAGCTTTTAAATATTTACAAGTCAATTGTCAGAGGATGCCATTACCTTAATGTAGGACACAGAAAGGATATGCCGCCATAAATCTTAAAACTTGCTAGAAACAGTATTATTAGTGCATAAATGCTGATATATCAGTTGTTTCTGGGAACAAATACCGAAAAAGACATCTAGATATGTCTCAATAATTAAATACTAGGTACATTGATGTAAACATATTGTGAGTCTTGTCACACTCTTGTCTTATGCCTCACGATAAAAAGGTATGTGTGTACTAAATGCCCTGGAGCCTACAAACGTGGGCAATCCCCAACATACTTCTTCAGCAATTTAGGCTGAAATTAAGGCATTAAAATTGCATAGCCCGATCTATATCAAAGGGAATACTCCCGATCCCATGCCCCTCTTCTCTCCCTTCTTGAATGACTGTGGCTATGAGTCAGGACAAAGAGAACATTAATTTGCTTTACTTAGATAGTCCTGTACCCTATTAAGTACTACTGCCTCCCTACCCATCAGTACACTGAAAACCTATGACTACAGAAACTAATCAGTAGTGATCACTTTAGGGTGCTCAATTTGATGCAGACCAGGGAGAGTACCCCTTTCATCATATGTGATTAGTTCAGGTCATCAATACGATTACTTCAGGTCATCAATACTGATTAGATTTTCACATGCTGAGATAATAATTACCTGGATAAGCAATTTAATTGAAGTACAATGTTGCCCAAAATGAGAAATAAAAGAATAGTTTTGGAATTCCCCCGACCCCACCCCATCAACCTGACCCCCATTCGTTTATTAGAGTGGGTCTTCTTGAAGATATGGGATTCATAGTTATATAAGTTGGAGCAGTTGATGCCTATCTTCATACTACTTGATAGGACCATTGACAAAGAATAGGTGTTTATGCTCTGAATATGTCTATCTTACCTCCATTCTCATTTTACAACATATCCCCCTTTCAACACAATTTTACATAACTTCCCCACTTTAAACATGCATGTTGATACATTTATGGCAATTATTTATATCAATTTTACCACAACAATGATCTGGACTGTATGAGACATGTCACATCATCATAAAGTAGGGCCCCCTGGTGGGAGAAATGGTATGATCAAAATGATTACTTTCTTTCATCAATGAGGAATGATGACCTAAAGTCATATGCATTGATTACTTTTCAACTAGCCTAGGTTTTCTGTGTACTACACACTCCTTGTACCTGGTCACAATGTACTTAATGATATGTCCTTAGGACACCCTTCCCTGCCCCACCCTGACCCTTAATGTCCCTTTTCTTTGGATTTAAGACCCACTGTCACGTAACATAGGGCAGCATTTAAGTTGATCATCTCGTTGTTGTAGATTTTGATAGGCTCACTACCAGATCCAACAGGCGATACCCTGTGCCATCCGCACTCACCTGGGCCACGTAAAGTACGTGTAATTGGCCTCTGATTTGCATTTATGCCCCGGGTATCTTTTTCAGGATCCAAGTTGTAAATCCTACTGACTTTATCAGGGGGAATGCTTGGGAATTCCCTGACATGTAATAACCAGATGACCGAATTGCCAAGAAATTACTAACCACAGAAGTGTCAACTGGGTGATCTTATAGCAATAAAAGTTTGAAATGTGTATTATGAGTAGAGTCACTAGATGGTTTTATTACCAAGAAAGGCCTGACCAGATTGTCAATCTTCTCCCTTACCCGATCTACATGTAAACACATGGGATCCATAGGCCACAACTTGGTTGGATTTTGTGTTAATTGCTGAGGTTTTTAGTAGCTGAGTTGCACCTGTGAGCTCCATGCTTGAGAGAAGAGAGCAGAATGTCCCATTATGTCGATAAGATCTCCCTTTGATTAAACTACTAATTTAAGTCCGTGAACGCCAATTACACATAGCATCTTGGTGAAATTCTCATCAGTCACTTTCCGTAGTACAATCAGGAGTAGATACTTTATATAAGGGATTAAACAGGAAAGGAAGTACCCCTGTTGTATTCCATTTAACATGTTTTGTATTCTGTGATTGGGGATTAGGGCATGATCATTAAGTCCTTATACTAAATCCACAGTACATATTTGTGAAGTTTACCCAAATAAATGTTACTGCTAAGTCAAATATCATCCAATCACAAAAAAATCTATCTGACTGGAACAAACACAAGTCGTCTGCACTGGTCACAGTATGTCTTCACTAGTCATAGCAAACTAAAATTTTCTGCTCTGATGACAATAATCAGGGGTTGTCTGTTCATTTCTATACTTGGAAGTCCTTTATAGAGAACTACCTTATCCCAGTCTTTGATAATGTCTTGTCTGAGGATGCGAACCAAGGCGCCATCTAGATTTAGAGAGAAAAAAAAAGAAGAAAACTATGGACAGGATGTAGCGAAGTTGGCGAGTTTATTACGATGACACCTTAACTTGCCACAAGGAGATCAAAGAACCTCCCCATCCCATCTCACCAACAGATCCAGACTCCAATCTGGCTGCCATTGGCATCTCAATCCCTTAACTGATTTTGATGCAGATTAAGGAGCCAACTACAATTTGAATGGAGAGCTTAAATTTGAATTAAGCCACTGACAGCCGATAGAGCGGGTTGTGATGTATTAGTGGTGGTAGAATTGATTTAGCGTGTGAAGTTTGGGGACTGGTGTGGGAGGGAACACCTCCCTTTCAGACAGAAGTAGGTTACATTATAGTTCATGTCTGATCTATGCTTTCTCGTGTTTGCAGCAAACTGGCTACTTATGGTAATGTACGTCACCTGTGACGTGTATAATGCACCCTGAGTGAGCTTTCATTTTGCTCTCTACCTTTATTTAATGGTACACTTTCCTGCAGCTGTAGAAATGTGTTCAGTATAGGTAGCATCTTTCAGGAAAAACTGTACCACATGGCTGTGATCCATTTATCAAGCACCATTTCGCTATAGAGTGAAGTTAGCTCTTAGCTATTCGGCACTTATCCTAGTTTCGTTATGGCTCCGTTTGTGAATACCCATCACCAAGTATATCAATTTTATTTGCCAGACATATATTGCCATTTGTCAATTAAGTCTAAATTGGGTATTTCTGAACCCCTGGTGTTCTGTACAGTACATGTACTTATTGATCAACGTTAGAACAGAGGCCAGCATGGGTTGGCGCCCCACATTTCCAATAAGGCCCTTTCTCTTCATTAGAGAACATTGGCCGCCATCAGTGAACCCGAAAATCAAATCGTCAACTGGACTCAGCGCTTATTAGATCTGGCCTTGTGGACTTGGGTTTTCATCTCTTCAGCCTAGATCAAACCCCAAAAGGGGACAACTTTTCCTTCAGCAAATCAAACCAAAAACAGCTATGTTGACTGACAGATGCACGATCAGCCTGATCTCGTTCACAAAGATGATATAAAAAAGGGAAGGAGATTTATCATTATTTTCTGAGACAAGGGCTCTAACTGGTTTTGACAAAGTATGAGGGAAGGCAGTACAGCTTCTCTAATATGCATCCCTAACTCTGGACCTGTAGGTCAGGCTTTTAGAGCAGAGCTGTGACCTGTAGTTGAATAGACCTGCAGTTAGGTGCACAGGGGACTCCCTTCTCTCCTGTAATGTTAATACCCACCTGGAGACGGGTAGTTGGCACTAATATGTTTATTTTGGCGGCTGTTACCTGACGTGAAGAAAGCCCCTGAGTACGTCACACCGCACCTGTAAAGGACCCTGTTCCACCCCTACACTCCATCTTACCTGTACACCTGGAAGCACAAAACAGCTGGCAGGGAGGATAGTGGGGACCTGAGCTAACTTGACCCTCCCTGTCCAAGATCACTGGCAGATAAGAAACACCTGTATAATAGAGCCGAATTAAATGGCCTAGATTCTTTAATGTAAATGATATTAAGACAGGAATTACATCTCAAATTATATCAAGAGTGAACATGGCCATCAGTGAAGATCCCCCTCCCCTCCACAGTCAGTGGTCAGCCGGGAGAAGTTTTGAGAAGATCAGGGATAAGAGATAAGACAAGCGTCCAATTGAGGCCTCCTACTTCTGACCCCTGGTTTACAAATCTCTCTATTTTTCATAAAGGAGTTATTTCTTTTACTTAATTGGCTGTATTTTTTCTACATATCCTAAGGTTTAAAAAATTCCTAATTTATTTTCGATTTTTCTGTTCATTTTCCATCTAATCTTTCAATGATTTTGTTATTTTGAGAAATTTCTCTCTTATTTTCCATGACCCATATGTCTAGAGCCCCAGTGCCCATGCCCACATCACCCTCCCGACTGGGGAGGTTTCAGAAACGACTGACGACTGACTGGAGTGGAAACGATGGGTGCCTAGATTTCCACATTCTGGGAGTAACCATGCCTCCTGCTGTGCACCTGTTTTGGGTGGATCACACCCCTGTGTATCCCTTCCAGGTTCTTCTACAGGTAACCTGCACAGGGGCTGACATACCTGCCCAGGTAGGTGCAGGTGGGCGGGGCACCACCTGTATCCTCCAGTGTGTTTGGGTACCTCACACACCTGACCCCCTGCTGAGCTTGGAGCAGGCTGTTTGCAGAAGTGCTCTCTGGGTGGATCAGGCCGGGTATGTTATCCATAGGATGTATGCTGCACCAGACATACATTATAGAGATTCGGGTGAGTCTCAAATTGCAGGTATCATGGGAAAAGCTAAAGTTGCCATATACTTGATGAAGAAATAATTGCACATTTCGCACCAATGTTCAGTACAAAAAGAGTATAAGAGCTATCACAGGAAGGAAATTTATCCCTATCCAAATGTATTCAATGAGACATTTATGATTTATAGTAGGTACGTGAAGACACCCCAACCGCCACTACAGGTGTACGATGCAGACCATTCGTCTTCTTCAGTCTGCTCTTTCCTTTTGGACTGTGGAGCCACATATAATAAGTAGCTTTTTAAATACAGTATCAGGGAACCGTCTTAGTTTTGTGCACCATTTCCAGTTCATGGTTGCCCAACAACATGTTGTCTGAGCCAGGTGTTCTCAGCTGCTGAACCATCTTTAAAAGGATGAAAGCCTGGGGATGAAAGTTACCCCCTGCCTAGTGACCAGGTGGATACCTATGTAATTTCCGGTTGGTCCACCTGTTACCTCACATTGATGAGTCTTATGGGCCCAGGTTCACCTGTGCTATTGGCGGCGCCTTTTCAGTCAAAAACTGATGGTCATGAATTGGAACTTTAGATGGGAATTGCTCATCGAAATTGGGGGATAATTAAACAAAAAATCATGGAAACATATTTTTAGGATCTAGTCTTTCATTGTACATGCACAATTCCCAAAAAAGACATTTTTTTACCTATGAAAAAGCCTTAAGAAAAAACCTGACATCTTTGACCTACTTTCTGATGAAAACGAGGCTCCAAAGGATAGCATTGGGTGGTCAATTTTAGCGGTCGACAGGGGGTCGAAATAACACATTGGCTCCTATATGAATTGGGCAATGAAAACTTTTTTTCAGCAGGTAAGATGTTAAGACCGTTCATATAGGAGTGTGTGAATCCGGCCTGGAGACTTGACGCATGCGCACAGTCAGGTTTTATTTTTTTTTAACAGTAAATTGAGGGGGTGTATTCCATTCAATTCGATTAATATTGCCAAAGATGCTTGGATTATATTCAAAAAGCCATTTATTTCAAGTTAAATCTATAGAATCTATTGTTTCTCTTTTGAAAATGTGACTTCCGGCAAGGAGCGGGTCACGCATGCGCACATAACATCAAAATCCAAAATGGCGGACAGCGAGAAGATTGACTAATGGTGCCATCGAAACTGCTTGATTATAACAAAATGGAGGAGAATTACAGTGTCTCATGCCTTTTTATGGTTAATATGGATCCTTATTCAACACCTGCTGATATTGTGCAATGCTTAACTCGCCAGGAGAGGAGTTATTTGCCAATGAAAAATGCGAGCGATAATGGGTGCATTCTCCATAGCCTTAAGCATTGACGATTCGGACACACTGTCACTATAGTGACAAGTCTCATATGGTGGGTAACCTGGGCCAGTAGTGCTCTATAGCACACATCAAATCTTTTCAACTGCACACCTTTGTTATACCTCTTTGGGCAGTACCAATCACATTTGACACATTATGAACCTGGATGCCTTGCATAAGGCACTTTCTCCACTATTCTACTTTGCCTATTTCCACTGGTGCCATTTCCTAAGAGTATTCAGCTTGCAGATTTAACTTCAGAATCGACAGTGAAATAGTTAGAAATAGGCTACCATGGGTGGGCATATCAATCCATGATTTTGCAAATTCCAGACAACGTTTGTAATAAATCGTTGCCATTTGTTCCAAATCCCATAGCAATATGCCATTGCAATTATTCACATCTGCAGCCAACTCTCTCCCACCTCTTTTCATTCCCCACAATTAACTAAAGATGGGTCCCTACCTTTGTCACCCTCACCATCCTCAGACCCAGCTGGCCAACTCTTGTATGAGGATTGGCTTGCACGCCAGTGCTTCCCCACAGTAGGACTTGAGCTGGTGCCAGGCTGGGGTCTCCTGTGGTGGGGAGTGAAAGAATCCATAGACCTTAGTACCCAAACTCTACATTGTATATAACCATAATCAACATGCATAGAGCTCTGTACTCCTTGCTATTACAATAGACAAACAAAAGGAGACTTTTATGGATAAGGGGATAGATGGTATGTATGTGGTGAGGTATAACACAATGAGTCACTCCTTGGAGTACCTTACATTGTGTGATAGGTTTGCAGTTCCCATCATAGGATCTATATGATGGAAATCCAAATAGCCCATCAACAAGTAGTTCCTCAGCAGTGAGTGAATCCATCATGATGAAACCCACATAAATCATCAGCATCCCTGTATCTTGTAGATGTAAGTACATCACATAATCATGGGAGTCAGACTGCACTTAGTGACCCCAAACAGTGAGGTTGCTAGTTATCTGAGGGGTGATCCAAGCTAGGTGGTGCTCTCAGAGGGTATTGCTACCAACTAGTGTCTCATCGTTTTTAGCGGGCCTCCCTAGCCCACTTAAAAGGGTCTATTTCTCCTCTTTCCTATCCCCTCAGGATGTGTGTGGTGCACATATGCGCGGGCACTGACACATTCCTCTGTGAAATTGTGTAATGTAGTTCTCGCCATGAATATGACCTCAGCTGTCGAAATGGCGTTAAACATCTATTACTCACTCACTCATCGTTTTTAGCCAATTCAGGTAAAACCTAGACTGTTCCAGTAGAACAAAGTGACTTTGAAATATGAGTGTTGAACATGGTATTTAGCTTGTGAGGTAAAGTATATAGGCGGAACCTAACAGGTGGATTCTAAGATTAAGCCCGGGAGGAGGAGAATGTGCATGCCACATGTAATAGTTAATCCTCATCTCATGTAGGTCACCCCAGCTCTCATGTAGGTCACTCCAGCTCTTGTAGGAGTATCAACTTGTGGTGAGATCTGTGAAAGGATCTGGGATTTATACCTCAGATATCATCCTTCTTGACGTGTCTTGAGCCCTTTGTACACTGCCCACAGTTGGTCAATAGTCATAGGTGTCACTCAATCTATAAAGAGATATTATGTTAAACAGTTCGTGTTTTAAAGTGACACCACATTGCAGATCGATGTTCACAGTGATGTCACTGGTCGACTCAGGGATTTTCTCAGCGGTATAATATATCAATGGGGACTATAAGTCTAGATGGAGGCAAAGGGCAAATGTGGGGTACATGCCTTTGACATGACAGTTACATGTGAGTAGACAATAAATTCTACATAATGCTCCTCTCTATTCTACCTAATACTAGTATCTGGGCCTCGTTTACCTGCTATCCCCTACCATCCACCCCAGACCCTACCAGTGGTGCCTCTGGCGGCAGCTAATAAAGGTGCGCCTCCCCACCTTTCACTCCACTGGTGCCCGCACCGGGGCGCCCCGGGCTACAATTATCATATTGCTCCCTCCTGGATGCAGAGAGGGATATTTTCGCGTCCTACCAAGGCCACATTTTAGATTTAGTGAAAATAAATAGAAATGCATTATGTTTGTATACATTAGCACCATTATCAAAATTGAATATCTTTTTAGAAAGAAACATCCTGAAATCTTTAGGGATTTGCTCTAATTGGTTTCGAGTTCTGCATATTTAGTTTGGAGTACCTGTACTATTTTGCCAGAGCATATTTCCGTAGGTCAGCCCTGAGTATGAGGGTCGTGCTGGGGTGAAGGTTTTTGGTCGTTTTGGTGTAGTTTAGGGAGTCATGCCTGCCAGTGCACCCCAAGACACCCCCAACTCAACCAGCAGAGGTCCCTCACTAATGGAAGTTCACACTGTGACATGCACCGATTAGTTTATATACTTCCAACGACAGCCTTCCACCATTATAGCACTACCTCAGTGTGATGGGTCTAATATGGTTCCCCAGCATCTACACTATTACAGACCCACCCTGGGGCTTCAGGCTCAGCCCTACCAACTCCATACACCGTTTATAACTCCTTTATGTAGGGATCCGCCTTGGAAACTGTGAACCATATTTAGGCCTTTTTAAGGATCAAATTCTCCCATTTAGTTCTGAAATGTGCTCCCTTGTGGTAGCGTTTTCAAAACTCAGACAGGTCAGCTAGTGCAGTAGAGGCAATGAGCGACAGTAGAAGTTGGGTACAGGATGGATTTTTATTGCTAGTAGAGTGTAGATTCTTTACAGTGTCTATATTGCCAAATACTGGGACCAAACATTCTAATTTAAGTTTAGTGCATTCATGTGATTATGAGATAACAATTTTAATTTTGCCTCCCTGTATCACAGCCATAAGACATCCAAAATTTCTCCTATTGGGTGTTAAGCTCAGTGTGCTTGATGGAAGTACTGGTCCATTTGAACCCCAAACGGTCTACAGTGGGTCAAAGTCATTAATTTGTGCGTTACATAATTGTAGTTGATTTTATGAGTTTCTCTAATTCTGCCACGTAGGCCAATCGCGTGCAGCCTCTCAAAATTGGTTTGCTAGAGCACACAGGAGCCCGCAGCATCATGCTACCCTGGCGGAAACAATGCTACCTGAAGAGTGCCGTGTGTCACCTACAGGCCAACTTTTGCGACCATGTCTGCCAATGGTAGAACAGGAAACGTCACCAAGACGGAAAGGGGTGACGAGATTCTGTCTCTTGAGACCTCGCGTGAGGAATATGGTACTTTTCTAGCACATGTTTTAGTGAAAGGAGTAAGGGCCCGAGTAAGGGGCTTGTATGCAACCAGGTAACCACGACTTTGCTGCAAGAGTGATGTCACTGGCGTCTCATTGGTGACATAAAGAGTGATGACTTGGTTTAGTTTTGAGGACGTAATGATGTGAATACCTTAAAAAGAATTTTTTTTACTTTCATGCTCTCGCAAATGTTCACCATTACACGGACTATTGATGTGTAAAAATGGATAGTGAAGTAAAAAAAATACTTTTTAGAATGAAGGTATTGAAGAATATAGTTGAAAATATGCCCGAGAAGTTTGCAACTGGACCTGTGCATTTTCCAGATGATAAGGGCATTGCGTGACACCCGCCTCCCACCCCACCTTCAGGGGACAAGTTTGTGACAGGGCGGCGTGGACTGACCCTACTGGAGGAAGGTAGTAGTATAACGTGCCTCCAGGGTCACCTGTCGCACGGTGACATGGTGGACTCCTGACCTCATACATAACCTGGCAACATTTGCCGACCCCTATGTTGTCCTATGTTACTACCATTGGTGACCATGTCTCAATGCACTCTCAACCTAGATTGAGGTGGAATTTTAACTCCCCTTTCTGCCGCTGCTGACAACTGTCGCTACCGTCCGACATGACGTGTCGTCGACTCCACACTCTGTACCCTCCACCCGTTGTCCTCTGCCTAACCTACCATATATACACTTCTTACACACTATCCTTCACCTGACAAAACATTGACTAGCAAGAAGCATTAGGTTTCACAGCGGCAAATGCCCTAATGGCATGTGTTTGCCCACTTTTTTCCATGGCGCTACATTGATGGTTTGTCTGGCTCTATTAGATGGCCCCTTCCCGTGGCATCTCGCGTTACCTCATGGCCGCTACTTGCTGTCTGACTTCCACATCAACCTTTAGTCTTTACCCTGATCCGACAACAAATCCCTCTTCAATAGAGAAAGGATAGGCAGGATGGAGGCATATTTTGTTTCAGGTAGACAAGTAAACAAAGATGATCACAGTCAGCCTATGGCCGTTTAGAGGTAACCTTTCTTGCCATTTTTCATAGGGCTCTGTACGATGCTTCTAAAAAAGGGCAGTGCTTTGTTAGTTTTAACAAGGGCCTAAGACTTACCTGTCCCCTTTAGCAATGAACCTTTGTTAGTGCCTCATGATGTTCAATGTTATTGTTGCAAGGTAAAGGGTGCCCCTAATTCTGAGTATGAAAAATAATACTTGAAAACTACAGGGATGGAGGAGATTCTGATATTGGTGTCAACCGGGGTGTCAATTTATGCAAAAATGGATGTTTCTTTTAGTACATTTGCGATATCAAGAAAGCAGGTTTCAAATTGTTGCTTCTTTGGTATGTGCTTTAACATGTAGTATTGAATAGGGTCTTGGATTGAAATAAATAGACCATGGGTCAGTAGTAATGGCTAACGGCAGATGTGACAGACTGGTGGTAGAGTTAGTATAGGGGTGGTAGAGGTGTATGGGGTTTGATACTGTTGTCATGGCCGTGGGACGGCTGTGATAGTATCAGGGGTAAGGATCTAATGGGACCCATCGTTTATCTAGATTGATGATCACCAGTCCACATCCCTCCTCCTCCACACCCCCACACCTCCAGTACCTGCACAGGTGAGACTAAGACACAAAGTGTGCTCACCCACCCATATCTGCGGGAAAGTGAATAGCAAATATAGGCCACTTTATTAGTTACCACCAGCAAAAATCCGGTTTTAATATCTCAGACCATGCATTTTACCTCCAGCTTTACCTTTCAATGTTGCAGTGTTTTTTTTTCTTTTCAATAGGAAAGAATTCATTTGGATGTAATTCATGGAGTACTTTATGCCATTTTTCATTGCCCCCCTATGGTTCTATTGTTGAGGTCGAATGCAGGTGTTACATTTCTCACCATGGATCCATTTAATGATTCATGCCCAAAAAGGAAGAAGCTTTGAAATATATAAAGACGGTTCAAATTTGTATGATGATGGATTGCACATTTCTTTAATATCAAGAAAAAAAAAAGTTAAAGGAGAGAATAAAGGCAGACTGAAAATATTCAATTCGTGTCACTCTATGTTCAGTCACAACAAAAATCGCTGCGACCAGAGTCACAGTGGCAGGATTTCACGAGAGGTCGGCTTGTACCCGACATGCCCCGGTTCATGCATAGGGTAGGGGCGGGTAACCAGCGAGGACTCTCGCGAGACTTCACTGAATGCTTGTCACCCACGATCGCCATTTTGTACGTCAAGGTACTAGCACCCAGAAATGTAAGCCCCTGGGGCACGTCTCCTCCCACAAGGTGACGTCCTCCAACAATGGCATGCTACCACGACGATATTTACGTCATTATTCTCGACGTCACCCTATGTGACGTTCCAAGACGTATGAGGGACACACAAATAAGGTCACATCTTCCTCATCATTCTGACTGGAAGGGTACAGAATGGATCTTTTATCTCCCAGTGAACCAGACAGACACCCTTTACCGATCTATTCCACCCAGACACTAACCTGAGTGACATGGCATAAGACATTCTTACATGGAGATAAGCATCTCTAACATGTGATAAGCACATCTACAAACCCACCCTGCTCTGCATGACAACTCGATACAACTGATTCAAACCAGGGCCATGTTCTCTTTAACAGATCTAGGTCCTATCTCTAAGTGACAATTCCAAGCAGAATAAACACGATGAAGACCAGAGGAATGTCAAAAGAAAGACACCTAGATAAATGAGGGTATTATTCATTTTAGAAAAGCATGATGGCCTCGTAAATCCCTGTCCTTGTCACGACAGGGAGGGTGTAGAGTTTTTGAGGTGCTCCTTGACAACATTGTGTTGAAAAGAGCAGAGTTCAAGGTCCTAAATAGGAGTTCTGTTGCTATGTGGAGTAGAAATTGGAAACATTTAGGACTTGATGATTGGTATGTGAATGTCGCACCCAGTCTTGTGTTGAGGTGCTGAGCCCCGCTAGGGGGCGTCGTGACTACATATGGGACTCTGCCATGAACACCCTCTGTGTGTCTACTTTGCACCTGACTCAGTTTTCTTTCTCAGAGATGTCACTTTTCCTAACTTTTTAGGAATTCCATTTTTTTTTTATTTTCATTCCTATAGGTATTTCCTATTGTAAATTGAGAAAATTAGGAGGATTTCCGAATTTTGGGGGATCAGTGAGTGGCATCCCTGCTTTCTACCCTATTAGAAGGAACAGAACTTTGTGAAGTCAGACAAAGCAAAGGAAGGAGTCATACAAGAATTGATACCCATAACTCCAGTTAGGATATGCAATGTTGTAATATATTTATAAATGCAATTTACCTGTAACGAAATGATAGTCTTTGGTGTATTGTTGTTTTGGTTCACACAGTATATAGGTGCCCTTTAGCATTACCATCCCATTTTATTATCCTCATTGCAAGTTTACTCTGTGTCCCCTTTGAGTACCCATACAAAGAGCCCACGCTCCCAGTTCAAGTCCATTCAGACCCCCAGACCTTTATGACATATGAGTGCAGGACATTGTAGCCAGTAGCCTTTACATCAACCAGACACAATGTCATGATCAGCGTGATGTCTGGGCCTCCAGGGCTGGTCAGAGGGATCACTATATATGATCAGTACAACAGGGATCCAGATTTATACCCACCTGGACAGGTGAGATTTAAGACCCCTGCCTCCACAGACACACACTCCAGCTGACTATACATAGTAAATCTATAGACCAAACCCTGGAGTTGTTATCACCCGTGGAGGTCTAGGTGAGTGCTGGAGGTGCACTACACCTAGTTCACACCTGTGTGAGAAGGCCCACATCTCACCTGTGCTACAGTGCTCCTGTGCCTGCAGCCTGGTTGATCTCTGCCTGTACTCCTGCCCTTTGTGTTTGTATGGATGATAGCAGGCTTTGTGGTAGAAAAGACGTGTTGCCGCCTTGTGTTTGATACCTGCTCACTCTGTGTGCAGTCTGTAGGGCAGGGAGTGGCAGTACTATTTACTTCTACAGACATCATACACACATTCAACATGGCTGATACTCAGATGGAGTGGTTTATATGTGTTGGGAGTGGGGGTGTAGATCGAATATGTATGTATCTAGTACAAACTGGAATCAGAGAATACAATTGCAATTAAAAAACAACTGTTAGGGAAATCATTTCATCAAAAGAGAACTCTGGTGTCATACATTCATGACAAATATGAGTATATATACCTATATCTAACAAGGTCTGGAGAAAATCTGCACCAAATTTCAAAATGACTGTACTGGAGAAATTCAGCTTCCGCTTAGGGATCATAAAGCAGATGTCTTGGGTATTTGTTAGCACCTGGATGACTGCCCTTCTAAATCAGGTGGGCATGGGTTAAATTGGTCACCTGACCTTAGCTCCAGCAGCTACCCCAGTATTAAGGCCCTTTGTGGGACATCCTAGCCTGAGGCCCTGCTAGGTGACTGATCCACCAGGAGGATACTAACCCCTACCTGTCTAACCCACAGCTACCTACCTGAACATTGATCTATGAGTCTGACTTACCTGCGATGTCTTGTGGTTTCCTGGCTACAAGAAGACTCAGGTGGGTGTTGGTGTCAGGGTATGAGGGTGAGGTAGGACCAGGCGTATGTTACCTTGGTTTATAGGTCCTGGTGAGAGTCGTGAGGACACGTCTTGTGGTCACCTGGATGGGTTCTGACTTAGCTTCAGGGACAGTTATAACTTTTATGGCGAGGGCCATGAAGGGGCGGTGGTTATGGTAAGGGTTTGGATTCATGGGTTAGCACCTCAGATGTGGCACCCAGTAAATTCGTGTGGTGTGGAGCAGGAACCCAAGCTCTAACCACCAAGGATACCAGGGATACCTGAGATATCTACTTAATGCATTCGAAATAAATATACAATATAAATATACAATATAAATAGAAAAACATGATTTACTTCTAAAAGATCCTCCGCCAAATAGAGTTTGTACTTCACAAACAAATCCAACTGTGCATACTCCATTGAACAAGTAGACCATGTATGCTCCCCACTCCATGATCTATTAGAGTGGCGGTGTTATCAAAGCCACCAATAAAACTCAAGGATTGACAATCAATAAACTCTTGAAATATAGCTCATATAATTGGGAGCTTTATATCTATTGTCCCATGTATAAATCAAGGCACCATCAACATTTAATGCCTTCACCTCTCGCCCCTCCCTCAAATACAGTTGACCTTATTGCTCATCGACTGGATATGATGGCCTCCCCACAATATCCACTTGTGAAGGAATAACTCCACATGTATACACGCACCCATAAAATGATAAAACAAAAAAGATGAAAAGAGGGCAAAAAAAAAAAAGATTTAAAGAAAAAGAACAAAAAACGTGACATAAATGGGCGGAGAGTGGGAGTTTTGTGGATGGAAGTGGATCCGACTCTGGTGGCAGTTGTAAGGAAGTTATTGTCAGGATGTAAAAGCTACAGGTGGAAATTTATGAGATGGGGGTCTGGGGGTCGGACACCAGCCCCCGTTATTACTGACACAGACCAGAGAGCACACCCCACCAGGATCCCCTACTAAAGCTGACATCCACCCCACTAACGTCCCAGCAATTAAACACCAGGCTCCAGCACTGTGGCCATCAAGGTTAGCTGCACTTGAGAGGATCTTACTTCAGCTTTTTCTACACTGTCTCTTTACTTCGTCTCCTCAAAATTGTTGGTTGGGTGGATCAATAAACTGCCGCCTGTCTGCTTATTTACAAGGCTTGCTTCAATGGACAAGGCAGTGGGGGCGGGGCACTGGGCTTTAGTTTTCTGTAGGGGGTAAGTCAGGTGGATGAAAACATGCCCTGGGTCAGAATTAATGTCTGGAAAATGATAACTTAAATACCACGTTTAAAGTATGTGCCGAATAAACTTGTCAGTAAGGGATAGAGACAGAAAGAGTAGGCCAGTGGAAGTGTAACGTCGTTACCACTACCTTTATGGTTTTGTTGAAAATATCTGCATAGAATATAAGGGGAGGACAACCTCATTTCATCTGTAGGATACATGAAGAGGTTTGCCATCGGGAAGGCAATGTCCTGCCATGCCCATACTTTACTAGCCATATATCATAAGAAGGGTTTCATAAGAAGTCGGTAAAATGTCAATGCTATAACCGAAAGACTAACGGGTAAGTGCCCATGCGGGCATGTTATTTGAGGGCCTTAGTGTCAAGTGGACGTTTGACCCCACAGAAAGGGTCCTAAACCCACGTTCTACTATCTGTCTTGTACATAGATATTTAGGTATTGTATCTTGTACTTTTGTCAAAGTAGGACCTTATTTTATTTAGGGACATTTTGAATTTCGCTGGTTCTGCTTGTAACCCTCAAGTGTACACCTGTTGTCATAACGGATTGGTGGGATATCCTGCTGGTTCCCTTCTTGTTGGGCACTATGGCATCTATGTCCACTGGGCACCAGTCAACAATGGCGGCTCTATGGGGCGACTAGAACCTCAGGGTAGGTTACTATGGCGACCAGGTGAGTCTCTACAATAGGAGGTCATTATTACCCTCTCTATCACATCAGCGCTCTTGAGAAACATAACGTATGCATTAAGATTCTTCAGAAATAAAAATGAAAAATCCTGACAGCGATGTTCCTTTAGGCAAGTGTTTTAACAAGGTCAACTATGTGAACCAAAGAATGGGGGGAGACGACACAAATTCTTGTATTCGCTGCGTTTTGGAGTAGATATGGTGGTGTTGACAAGAGGCTGAATGGTGGCGTAAATAATGAGATTATTAACCACAAAGACTTACAATATAACGGTACAGACCTCACCCCCGGCTGGTGGACAAGACTTTATTCAACAGTAATAGCCTGCCTCACTAGGGTAGTCTCCAAGGGTGAGAATTAAGAATGGCACCCCTTCTCCTCGCCCTCTATGGAAGGGACTCAACATGAGGAAATGTCCAATAGGAAGAATGTCAAGTGGTGATCGCCAAAATGCCCTTTTCAATGAAGGTGCGATTAAGGAATGCGGTTACTGACCTACAAGGATGCTAATATGATAAAGTGTGTTTAACCCCATGTGAAGTTTCCGGCCGTTGTACTGGTATTGACTTTTTCAAACACTGTTGTAGGTAACAATGATTTGTTACGCTACTTTCGACTTGCCTTTCTAAACATGCTTATAACATTACACTTTTGCTAAGAAACATATATCGGGGTAGATGTTTTGCGAATATAACAAACTTTAGCTCACCGGGGTATGTTCTGGTGATTTCCCATGGTGATTTCCTTCGGGACGCCCTAAAACGAGTAAAAGGTAGTTCCATCAACTATTTTAGGCAATTAGCACCAGGTGAGTCCAGCTGGACATTCTGTATTGAATAACGGCCTATTTACCTTGAATAGTCCCCAACTACGATCTGTATGGCCCTAGTCAGTGGTCAGAAGGGGAACTGGATAAGATCACGGTCTGCCTGCCCCATTTCCCATTTGGTTACCCATCAGAGGGTGCTCTGTATAGATAACTGAGTTAACAAAGTTCACTGTTGGTGCAGTGGTCGGAAACGTCAGCTACAGTTATCCCCACGCCATCTTAAACTCAAGCCAATTGCACGGAGAGAGGAGCACAAACTGTAACAAATTGGCCTCTCTTCTGCCCGCCGACCACCAGGTGCCTTTCACGGGAATGCTCAGTAAGACCCCCATGAGGGTTTATCGGGGGTGGGGTGGGGGCTGGTGCTCCATTCTGATCCCAGGGACTAGGGATCACCTGCTTAGGGCATATACCACCTGCCCCTATTTCCCCATTGCCCACTGTTCATGGGTTATTCCAGGTTAAACGCTCCGCATGTGGAGTTATAAAAATGCCTATGGTAAGATTCCATTTGTAGCACATCCCAGATACAGTTACCTCCCATAACCCTGACTGCATCTCCCCTCCAGGGGGTGCCGGGTGACCTGCATATTGAATAACTACCCATCGATATTTAGATTACAGCCATTTCAATTCACCTGTCAGTGTAGATAGGGATCAAGGATTCTGGTGAAGTTATAAAACAGAACGCACAGAACAGCCTAATAAGCAGGTTTGCAAGCCTTGTACTCGCCTCTCTTTACTGCGTATATTATCCTTCATTGGCAGGATCGTAAGTACGTTATTTCCCACATCGAGTGAGTTAAAAATTAAGGCGAACAGTATCTGAGTTGCTCCTAAATCAAAATAATAAATCTTGTTCCTCGAGGATGCTGACTATCCAGGCTGTCTATCCACCTCCAGACTTCTAGTCTTACCCATGCTCTCTCCATTTCCCAAAGTCTTAGATCCCCGCTTGGATCCTAGCCTGTAGTTCTAGTTGTCAGATAAGGCCCAGATTAAACTCAGGTAAAGGGATTACCTCTTCACATGGCTAGTAGCTTTATCTTTGGTGCAGATGAGCAGAACGTTGCCTGAGGCCTATACATGTACAACACTGATCACCGCTATCTACAACCGTTTACACAGCAAATCCGGAGCTGCTCCTTGATACACTCCCTGAGCAGGTCACGAGGCGAGCTGCTCAAGTTTCCACCCGCTACATGTGTAGCAGCATATCGGAACAGCCCCAAGTACCAGGCCATACTTAGGTGCTGGAGGAGACACATGCTATCAGGTGTGTATATTGATGGGGTTTTACTGATAAGGTGTACTGGAGGGAAGGTGCGGTATGTACCGGGGTACTTACGTGCATGGCAGACATAGGCCACCCAGAACACATGCTAGTGTTTGGATGGCATCCCTCTTTACTCACCTTGGGCATCCATAATGGCTAGACTTTTCCCCTAAGTTAGAATCTAATGACATTTGGAATGCAGCCCTTCTTAGTAATTGGAAAGGTAAGATGCCTGACTAGACATGACCTTTGACTTGGACTAAATGGTCTTGACCTGAAGGCTGACTCCCTGTTCCTGTGACCTTCAGGTGTAATCCCTACGCCTTCACATCAGGGTGTATCATCTGAAAGGTAGTGAAGGCCGACCTGCCTCATATCTCCTCTTATCATCTGCACCTAGCGTCCGCCACCACTGATCCCGATTGCATGATGGGTGATAGATCTCTAGCACCGGCTAGGTCACATGACTCAGGTGTACAGATAAATATAATTCAGAGTCTCTGGTGAATTTCTCAGCCTTTGGCATGTTACTCGGAGCTGATATCGACCCACTATTGGCAACATGTCATCACTGTCATATACCTGAAGGGGAGGGCGGGTGTCTCTTTGTCATATCATTTGCAATTTGTGTCTCTGCAGTTCTGTGACTATGCACAAATGGATCGTATTTTTGATATACAAGTTAATTTCACTGAATCGGTGTAGCTGCAGTCAGTGTATGGGACCATTAATTCAGATACATGAATATGCTACATGCAGCGTAACATGTTAGAATACAATGCACTCAGAACTATATCGATTTGCATTAGCCAGTGCCCTCTACCCTAATAGCCGTGGGATGGGACACTATCCAGTGGCCTTGACCACTTGGCGTCTGAGAGGAATAGGCCGGTGGTTCTGACCATATGGAGTGCATGTTGTAACTTGCTCTTTACCCTTTCAGTGAGTGTACCGATAGCTCTTTATCCAAAGTGGGAGGAGGTAAGGGAAGGTTGGTCTCAATTAGAGAACTAATGGTGCGGTACCCTCTGTGGGTGAGCAGCTCAGTTACTCTCCATCAGGCCAGCAGTTCCTGCTGAGCAGCTCACCACAGAGACACGTGGTAGACATCGGTGGTCAGTGAAGGTAGCCAAACTCTAACCTTTGCAGTGCACTGCAGATCTTCAAATACACCAATATAGCTATGTTGCATTCAATGCTTCTCTTCAGGATACATTCTAATCACTTAGAAATAGAGACAATTTTTAAGGTTATCCACTGAGATATTTCATAACATTTCTCCCCCTGATGTTTAGTTGTTGATTTACAGCCCCCAATTCTTCACTACACCCCTACAACTGCCATACCCAACTAAAAGAGCAGCTACAAGAAGAATGCTTGTACTCAAATTGCTATAGCTGCCAGAATATGTTTGACATCTGCCCCAAAGGATGTTGTTGATGTCCCTAATGACCCTGTCGGTCACTGAGTCCCCCAGGTGTTAAATAGAACAGCAGGAATAGTGCCAACCCTTCTGACATGTAAATATAAGCATGGTTTCTTTTGGTAGATGGAAAAAGATATGAATAAGATATTTTATAAAAGATTAGTCTCAATTAAAGCTTTGAGAAATTGGCTGAAGTTTGATTGTTTGATTGCATGCATTGGCAAGTACTCCTTGTACAGAAATTCATAAAATTTAGTAACTAGATGGTGGTTATAGTCCGGCAAAAAGTGTCCATTTCCAAAACCTTGCCTGACCTCCATTATCCTGGAGGGCTATCATCCTCCCACTGCAGGTAAATAACTGCAGGAACAATGGCAAACAGACAAGAGGCCGTGTTTGATATGGAGATGACCGCAGCACCACGCCTGTTTTGGTACTCAGCGCATTAGTACTAAAGTTTATTCCCCCAGTTTTGGTGAGCATTCCGACCCCTACCGTGTCGGTAGGTCATCCATGTTGGCAGCCGGGAGCATTGCCTGACTCCCTTCCCACCCCAGACCCACTGTTTACATGAGTATTTGGGGTGGGACTGCTAGAGAAATCCAGACAATCAACAAAAGGCAGACGACATTTTTTGCTCTCTTCGACATCATAATAACAATTCGTATGCACATGCGCCTGTCACTTGCTGTGCTGGAGGTTATTTCAGGCCCGGAAGAGACACGCCCTTGATTGGAACATGCGCAAAGGAAGACTGTCTGTGTGATGTCTAAAGATCAGGTAGAAAAATACTTTTTGATGATGTAATGTAGATATTGACATTGCCTGGTCATAGGAAGGTGTATGTTTCATACGTTTATGAATCAGAGACACCTGGAGGTTACCACATTCACCTGAGGATCCAGGATAGCTAGTTATACCTGTGAATGGTGATGTAATCTATTGATTGGTTTTCAAGGTGGCACATGTACATGGTATGTTGGTGTGGGTGGGGGTAGGCATACCTGGGCACTATACTTTAATAGTAGTCTATGTGACATCCGGAATGACGTCACCCTATGAGGTAACAGTAACTAAATGCCACATATACTGCATACCTTAACACCATACATCAATACACATGTACTCATAAACTCACATACTATAACTACCTCATCAATATCCACACCCATCCCACACTGCAGCCCCACCCTGATGTCTCATACAAAAAATAAGTACTTGTTAAAAACTTCACTATACTTGACTAGATTTCCACTTAAATATTACAGGTGGAAACTTTTTATGTGTCATACCGTAGAGCGTGCCAAGAAAAATAAATAAGGTATCGCATAGAACACATAGCCAGGAGAAATGAATTAAATATTTACTAGTTTGATTGATGTTACCTTATTGCCGCAGGGACCGATAGGTGCCCAGTGTAGAAGGGAGGGCTGGGGTGTGATCTCACCCTGTATCCGGATGTACCTAATGTTCTTTACAGCTGAATAAATGCCTCCCACCTACACCCCACCCTTCTCTCCACCTTGGTCTACTCAGGATTGCTCTACATCAGCATCAATTGAATTGTTCTGAAGCTCAAAATTGACATTTCAAACGCTATATGTATAAAGGACGGTAGCATGTTCCACCATGTATATATGTACATGGTACCTTTTTAACGTATTTAAGTATAAATACATGTGTATTTGGTATAATGAATTAAAAAAAACAAAACAATATATATATATATATATTGTGTTTTGTGATAGGTGTGGTTGCAATAAACTCAGTAGGTGGGTCTGACTGACGTGCCCAGGTCCATGAGTATGCCTAGTTTGTCTGCAGTATGTCAGTGAGTTGGGGTGGGGGGGGGTAATGGTAGATACAGGTGTGACTGTGGCTTTAGCTGCAAAGAGGGCTCCCTCCAGGAATTCACAACACTCATAAATCACTCTCCCTACTGACGGAGAGAGTAGTAGTCTTACAAGCTCTCTATCTAGTCGTTACTAGAACATGATAATAAAAAAGAATTAAAAAAAAGAAACCTAGTCAATAATATATCACACCACGCCGCTGTTCTGGCATCGGTTGGATATTTTATGGTCTAATACCCCGTCTGCCATTGTAAATCTGACTTTTAACATGTCTGATCCTGTGACAAATGATATAGGGCTTAGAATAGCTGATGAGAATTCGGATGGGTAGGCCATGCAAAGCAGACATTTGTATTAAATTTGCCTGTGAAGATAATATCAATTAACCTGACAAATATGCGTCCACTTAGACGTCCAGGCCTTTTCATGTTGAACCCAAAACAGGGTCATTAGAGGCAATTATATCTGACATACCCTGCTGCCCCTACAATTACCACGACCGCCGACCTGTTGGAGAACCCCTGATTCTGATTAAAATGTCACATTATTGGACAGGACAATGTGGTGTCTTAACGAGAGGACATGCACTCATGCAATCCCAACAAGTGGGCAATTAGACCCTTGAGGTGGTCCCTGCCTCTGTTCCCCTTGGACTACTCGGTGGTAACAAGTGATTAATAATAATACAGTCTCCAGGCAATCAGGATGTCACTGGTGGGAATTCCTGTGGTGGAACTATTCCTCTGTGGTTCTTATCAGGTGTAGGAGACGCGGTTTGGGGTCAGTGTGAGGTCACGCCGTCCATGACCTCAGGTCTGGAGGTCAGCTGGTGTCCGGTCAGTGGTCAGAGCTGACTGGATTCATGAGCAGATGACCAGTGGATGACCAGCGGCTGGAGAGGTGATGGTCTGAGCCCCTGAGGGAGCAGCTGTATCAAGGCATTCCTCGCGCGCCCCGAGCAGCTCAGGACCCCTCAGGCTCAGGTACAGGTGGGAATTCCGAGCAGCTCACTTTGACCTGGTGCCGACTGAGGACCTACCCTAAAGTACCCCGTTGAAAAACTGATCCAGACACAGGGCAGCGTCCTGAGGCGGTGTTCACTACTTCGATGCCCTTTGAACAGCAATGCCTATCCCCAAATGCTATGTAGGAATGCCAAGATTGATGGGGCCTCCTTCTAGAAGGTGATCAGATTTGGTTTTGTGTGGAAGCAGGAGGGGGCTGAGCACCCCCACGTGTCGGATTCCCGGGTCGGGTTATTACCACAGAGAGCTGCTCGTCCCCCAGGGGAGGTGATCACGGCTCGGAGCTGCTCAACTCGTGTTGACAGCGGGCTAACACCCTCAGCTACATGCTGACCCTGGGGTCAGCTCGGAGCTGCTCACCTGAATTAACATAGACAGCTGAGCTGCTCACTACTCAGAACTAACCAGTCAGATGCCTCCTCTCTGCCCAATCAAGGCGCCGTGTGGCCGTAGGAAGTACCACTCTGATTGGCTCCCCTGGCGACCGAGGGGTGAAGGAGGCCCTCCATCAACTGGGATGGACTGGTAACAAATATGGTTATATATCTAATAACACACACGTGATGGAGAGAGGGCGGGGTCTATGTTGTTCTGTCTGCATGCATTATAATGGGCATTAATTGTGCGATATTTGCTGTAGTATCCATTAGCTTGTGTATAGATACACACAGCATAACAAAAGGTAGAACCATGTATTGTGGGAGAGGACGGAAGAATGCCAGCTGATCATAAGGCCTGGGCCATTGTGGTTGGGCCAAATGCCGCTAGAGGTCCCTTTGATCTCGATCCCACTTTCCCCGTGCACCTCCTTCCATTAGGGGTCCCTGGCTGTGTGCACCGACGCGTGGCGACATGCCACTTCCGATGCCAGTCTTCAAGTCAACTGACGACCGTCCAATGCATGCTGAGAGTATGAAACCGCTCAAGGTGACCTCTGTCGGGGAATAATAAGGACGCACTGTGATATGGGTTTTGAGGATGGTATGGTTATTTGTGGTCATCGAGGGAGGTGCTCAAAGATCGTGCATAGGCAACACATACAAGGAAAATGTATGGATGTTAAAAAATGGGTTAAAGGAATGTAATTTCCCATCTCTGGCCTACCTTACCTCGATTCCTGATTGCATTCCCCTCTTCAATTAGACAGATTCATCGTTATCAAGAAATGCCAAGTTGAGGGCATATGAGAGAAAAAGAAAGAAGAAATTCTCCTGGGCTTTATACGGGCGGACCTATAGCGGTATGTAAGGACGCCTTAAGCTATAGGATGATAGGAGGGGTTACTGATTGCAGCAAGGGCCTCTACGGGATGTGCCCCCTTCTCCCATCGGACCCATCCTCCCACCTGCCTACACCGCCCTGCCCCCACAGGTGCCAACATCCGTCCCCTGACAGTCCCTTCTCCTCATCTCTTAGACCACGCCTACTTCCACCCGCTGGGGCACGCTACGCCGGCGCCTCTGAGTTCCGGTCTTGTCGGAACCGCCGGAAGTGCCCCGTGACGGATCCCCGACGTGCCAACAGTTCTGGAGATTTCCCCGAGTGATGAGATCGAGTTAATAGAATTTGAGTACAAAGTGGTGAGGGTTTAGGGGTTCTTTTACATTCTTACATTGAATTGCTCTTAGAACCATTGCCGACGCCGAGCGCTCTCTACGCATAGCCTGATGGAACGACGACCCCTAATTCCGGTGGCGTCCCCTTTAGTGTATAAGATAGAGGGCTCCTCAGGCAATCAAGGGATACCAATTGCAATTCGCCTATTTTGGAAACCAAATATCCCACTAACCATACATCTCCTGTTCTGATTTGAATCTCATGTGAGTTTTGGCAGAATCTGAAAAGCCCATGCCATATAATTAATTATACACAAATGTAAATATACAGTCCATTACTTCTTTGGCCTTGCTTGGAGGAAATCTCCTTCCCATCTAGCTTCCATGTTTCCCACATACCCCAAGAGACGGCTGGTTAAGTCATTCTGCTACAAGAATGACATGGTTAAGCCCCTGTGCAGGATAAATATCGTCGTACTCCTCCCGGCGCTATGATGGATGGGAGTCTGATGGGCGGCTTTCCCTGTGTGTCTGACGGATGAGGAGGGAGGTGAGGGGTTGTTATGTGTGCAGGGAGATAGACGGGGTAGGAGAAAAGGGGAGCAGAGAGACCCAGGTAACAACACAATGTACGTATTTAATCAAAACTCTCACGATTCTGTAACAAGCAGAGGAATCCGTGAGAGGGAAGTATGTTTTCTGATTGCACACCTTTACCTGTTTTTATGACCTTCGGGAGACAGACGCTGCCCCCCTAACGGCGACAAACAGAACCATGGCGTCTGGGGATAACTGTCGTTCTGCGTGTGTCACGTGATGAATCACGTGATATATCAAGGGCCGATCAAAGCGAGACTCAAGAGCCGCGCCACCTTTTCCTCATAATTAGATCCGGCTAAGATTGCATTGGAAAAACTGAGGGGCAGTGGTTTTAATTTGCTTCTGTCTGTTTGGAGGATGGATGAATGGTGTTGTGAGGTATCGGGTGATGGCAAGGGGATCAGAGTTGGAAAATCCTCTTTTTGCTTAATGAGAAAACCATATTCTCTAAATAAGGAGTATTTGTGATGGTAATGATAAATGAAAAGGTTTCTCTGAAAAACGATGGTGTGATCTGACGATTGTACCCGCTGAAATATTCTAACTGTCATCACCTTGCAGGTGGCAGATTAGACTTACTAAACTCTATTGATTTTAATTCCAGAGAAACAAAATAATGTTAAAGACTAGTGGGGGAGGGGGTGGTAACCATTGTGAGAAGCAGTTTCTCAATGATGTCTAGAATACCATGCCTGTCACCACTGATAGTAACTTATTAGAGTAAACAAAAAGTCGTCTGCTTTCAGTAACTTTCCTACTTTCAGTTGTCAACTGTCATACTGACCGACCTTTCAGTTCACCCTCCAGCTTGTCATACCTTCTACACTGAGACAAATTGTCAAAGTATTTCCCTAGGTGGACACCCTTTCCCACATCTGGCTTTTCACTTGCTCTGACTGCCAGATGAGGGGTATGGACGACTGACTACTCATATTGCATGTGGTGATATTTGTCATGGGTAGCACCCCATGTCCATAGGGTCACTGCTAGGGTCCTATACCCCTAGGTCAGTGGGAGGAGCTGCTCGGAACCTGCTCGCAAAGATCAGCAGCTGCTCGTAGGGGCCAGCTCCTGCTCGTACCCCATGTCACAGGTCAATCGGGGCTTAATGGAAGTAATTTGTAGGTGGCGCCATGGGTATTCCAAGTATCTCTTTATGAACTGCCATGAATCTCTGTGGTGCCAGCCTCAAGACTGAGTATTTTACCAGCTGACTTATAAGTGTGATAGGAACATAAATAATACCATGCAACTTGGGGCAACGGGATTTTGTAAGTGAGGACCCATGATTGTACCGTATGTTGACTTACTTCTATCCGATAGTGATTTCTAGATAACACAAAGTGTGTAATTGTTGCCGTTCATTCTTAAGAATGAACGGCTATAGGAGGGGACCCATTCTTAAATACAAGCTCTCATAGTGGTGCTTCCTCGCTCTCCATGTATAATCCTGTCATAGGTACAGTATTGAGTATGCCTATACCTGGATTAAAATCTGCAAATCAGTCAAGCATAGAAGTGGTGGCAGTGGTGGTGTTGGTGGACCTGTTATTGTAGATCCTGGGGACAGTGGTGGTAGCCCTGGACACCAGGCAGAGCCATGGTATATAGTATATAGAGCCCCCCCCCACCCACCTCTGAATGGTGGTGGTGGCTGTGCTCCTGGGGTGGCCCCATACCTGCCTGGCACCACCTCCCCCAGCACCATGTGGTTCTCTTCTGCTGGTGGTGCGTTTCTCAGCACCACTGACTATTAACCCATTAAAGGCCAACTACATGTATATTTATGTATACATGTACACATAAGTATGATGCACTTTTTTAGGAGTTTTAAGTGGCATGATGAATTGATGCACATTTAAACCTTTATGGATGGCATGATGCATTGATGCACACTTAGACCTTTATGGATAGCATGATGTATTGATGCACACTTGACCCCTTAGGGATGTATTGATGCACACTTAACCCTTTATAGATGGCATGATGCATTGATGCACACTTAACCCTTTAGGGATAGCATGATACATTGATGCACACTTAACCCCTTAGGGATGTATTGATGCACACTTAACCCTTTATAGATGGCATGATGCATTGATGCACACTTAACCTTTAGGGATAGCATGATGCATTGATGCGAAATTAAACCTTTATGGATAGCATGATGCATTGGTGCACACTTATACCTTTATGGATAGCATGATGCATTGATTCACACTTAACCCTTTATAGATGGCATGATGCATTGATGCACACTTAACCCTTTATGAATGGCATGATGCATTGATGCACACTTAACCCTTTATAGATGTATTGATGCACACTTAACCCTTTGTAGATTGCATGATGCATCGATGCACTCTTAACCCTTTATGGATGTATTGATGCACACTTAACCCTTTGTAGATTGCATGATGCATACTTAACCTTTAGGGATAGCATGATGCATTGATGCACAATTAAACCTTTATGGATGGCATGATGCATTGGTGCACACTTAGACCTTTATGGATAGCATGATGCATTGATTCACACTTAACCCTTTATAGATGGCATGATGCATTGACACACACTTAACCCTTTATGAATGGCATGATGCATTGATGCACACTTAACCCTTTATAGATGTATTGATGCACACTTAACCCTTTGTAGATTGCATGATGCATCGATGCACTCTTAACCCTTTATGGATGCATTGATGCACACTTAACCCTTTATAGATGGCATGATGCATTGATGCACACTTAACCCTTTATGGATAGCATGATGCATTGATGCACACTTAACCCTTTAGGGATGTATTGATGCACACTTAACCCTTTATAGATGGCATGATGCATTGATGCACTTAACCCTTGAGGGATGGCATGATGCATTGATGCACACTTAACCCTTTATAGATTGCATGATGCATTGATGCACATTTAACCCTTCATGGGTTGCATGATGCATTGATGTACACTTAACGCTTTCGGGATGGCATGATGCATTGATGCACACTTAACCCTTTATAGATGGCATGATACATTGATTTACACTTAACCCTTTAGGGATGGCATGATGCATTGGTGCACACTTAACCCTTTATGGATGGCATGATGCATTGATGCACAATTAACCCTTTATGGGTGACCTGCTACATTGATGCACACTTTAAGCATTATAATTAACCATGACAAAATAAATCACCACGGCTATGCCGTGCTTAACTGATTTCCTTAATCCATCAAATACACGCCTCCTAGTTGTTTTCCATGTGTGTCGGCCATCTTTGTTTTAGGAAACACAGGGATCCAGCTCATATATTGTCAATTTTAATCTTCAAAAGTTATCAGATGGATGTTAGTGACCATTGGGACACCTCAAGTACCTAATTTTATTGTTTTCCATGTGTATCGGCCATCTTGGTTTTCGGAAACACAGGGATCAAGGTCATATGTGGTCAATTTTGATCTTCAAAAGTTATCAGATGGATGTTAGTGACCATTGGGAGACCTCAACTACCCAATTTTGTTGTTTTCCATGTGTGTCGGCCATCTTTGTTTTAGGAAACACAGGGATCCAGGTCATACATGGTCAATTTTGATCTTAAAAAAAAAGTTATAGATGGATGTTAGTGACCATTGGGACACCTCAACTACCCAATTTTATTGTTTTCCATGTGTGTCGGCCATCTTTGTTTTAGGAAACACAGGGATTCAGGTCATATGTGATCAATTTTGATCATCAAAGGTTATCAGATGGATGTTAGTGACCATTGGGAGACCTCAACTACCCAATTTTGTTGTTTTCCATGTGTGTCGGCCATCTTTGTTTTAGGAAACACAGGGATCCAGGTCATACATGGTCAATTTTGATCTTAAAAAAAAAGTTATAGATGGATGTTAGTGACCATTGGGACACCTCAACTACCCAATTTTATTGTTTTCCATGTGTGTCGGCCATCTTTGTTTTAGGAAACACAGGGATCCAGGTCATATGTGATCAATTTTGATCTTCAAAAGTTATCAGATGGATGTTAGTGACCATTGGGAGACCTCAACTACCCAATTTTGTTGTTTTCCATGTGTGTCGGCCATCTTTGTTTTAGGAAACACAGGGATCCAGGTCATACATGGTCAATTTTGATCTTAAAAAAAAAGTTATAGATGGATGTTAGTGACCATTGGGACACCTCAACTACCCAATTTTATTGTTTTCCATGTGTGTCGGCCATCTTTGTTTTAGGAAACACAGGGATCCAGGTCATATGTGGTCAATTTTGATCTTCAAAAGTTATCAGATGGATGTTAGTGACCATTGAAAGACCTCAACTACCTAATTCTATTTTTTTCAATATGTGTCAGCCATCTTTGTTTTAGAAAACACAGGGATCCAGGCCATATATGGTCAACTTTGATCTTCAAAAATTATCAGATGGATGTTAGTGACCATTGGGAGACCTCAACTACCCAATTTTATTGTTTTCCATGTGTGTCGGCCATCTTGGTTTTAGGAAACACAGGGATCTAAGTCATATGTGGTCAATTTTGATCTTCAAAAGATATCAGATGGATGTTAGTGGCCATTGGGACACCTCGACTACCTAATTCTATTGTTTTCCTTGTGTGTCTGCCATCTTGGTTTTAGGAAACACAGGGATCCAGCTCAAATATGGTCAATTTTGATCTTTCAAAGTTATGAGGTGGATGTTAGTAGTCATTGGGATACCTCAACTACCTAATTCTATTGTTTTCCATATGTGTCGTCCATCTTGGTTTTCGGAAACACAGGGGTCCAGGTCATATGTGGTCAATTTTGATCTTCAAAAGATATCAGATGGATGTTAGTGACCATTTGGACACCTCAACTACCCAATTTTATTGTTTTCCATGTGTGTCGGCCATCTTGGTTTTAGGAAACACAGGGATCCAGGTCATATGTGGTCAATTTTGATCTTCAAAAGTTATCAGATGGATGTTAGTGACCATTGGGACACCTCAACTACCTAATTCTTTTGTTTTCCTTGTGTGTCGGCCATCTTGGTTTCAGGAATCACAGGGATCCAGGTCATATGTGGTCAATTTTGATCTTCAAAAGTTATCAGATGGATGTTAGTGACCATTGTGACACCACCACCACCAATACCACCACCACACTACTCCCAACCCTCACACACATTCCTTATTTGCATATTTTAATCCAGGCATAGGTTTACTCCATACTATAGCAATGGGACAGGATTTTACATGGAGAGCGAGGAAGCACCACAATCAGAGCATATATTTAAGTATAGGTCCATTCCAAAGGCCATAGAGTTCATATATAATGATCTTTTTTCCTTGGATCATAATAGGAATATGCACGGCATTACAGCATTGCTGTGTTTACTTTCCTGAAAGTATGTTATAGATTAATAAATTGCAAAACACAACATATGAAGGGCTTTTATATTCCGTATTAAAATAATATTTGTTCTGAAAATTTTGATCTAAGATCATATTAAAAATGTTGTAAATCAATTCTATACTTCTTAGAACATGATATGAATATGCACGGCATTACAGCTTTGCTGTGTTTACTTTGCCGAAAATATGGGATAAATTTCTAACCCGGGAAACGCACTGCAATTTAACTGCTTTTAGAATTGATATTAAACTCAGAATTGATCGTCAAATTTAAATATGAAATCCTAATATCTTGATCATAGATGACAGATCCTAAATTCAATCCTCTCAATTGCATCCTTAACACGGGCCTCTTGATCATAGATCTTAGATCCTAAATTTTCAATTGAATCCTTAACATAATCTCCTAAACATTGACCCCTTGTATGATCAATATAGGCATCAATTACTGTCAGGCCTGTGATATTTCCTGCATGTGCATTACCAATACAAATGAATGTAAATCAAACTGTGAGTTCGGGGTGGGGGGGGGTAACGCAACTCTGCCTCATAACAATTATTAGCAATGTAATCAATTAGAAAAGCAGGTCGAGCATAACATTACACTTTATTAATGTGGTCCTAGAATCATAGGAATGTTGTCTTGGAATGCTGAAAATGTGTCTATCTTTGTAACATGATCGTCAAATAGCTGACAATGCCCAGTGCTGCTCACGGGCAAATACTTATGTCAACATTAGACATACTTCCAGCGCTTTGATTCCCTATCAAAAAGTAGTTTACCTTGGTTGGCCCCGCAAGTGGAAAGCTTATTTGTTCTTTTGGTGATTAGAGGAAAAATAAAGAGCGTGGCTCCTATATTGTGTGTGTATTTGACATTAGTCTTGTGCTGGAGAGGTTCCAGGTTCCATTACTGAGGATCTATATAATGCATCGTTTGTGCTGTTTTTGCCTGCGGTGGTCAAATATTCCACTTTGTTTTTACTGATATGGGGAAAAGGGAGTAAAAATATGTCCTTTCGCTGATATGGGAAAAGGGAAAGGTGTTGATAAAAAGCTATCCATTGCTCTTTGTTATGGGGTAAAGAGTGATGGTGCCATCGGTGTACCCTGGTACCTGTTTGTATGGAACTCTGGTGTTGAATAACTGCGATACCAGTAATCTCTTTTAAGTTACTTTGCTTTCCCCTAAAGGCCTTCCTGAACACCTCATTCCTGGTCTGAAATTCCATATTCCAATTTTGGCTACAAAAATGCCTTACTGGACTCAAAGATCTACTTCCCCCAAGCGGTTTTTCTCGACTGTAGTACTTAAAGACCAAATTTTAGATATACATTGTATTGTTCATTTTATTGAATATCAATATACCTGAAAGCTTTATGTTTGCAATATCTAACATTTTGTTTCATCTTTCCCCTTCAGGTTCGCATCAAACTTCTTGACCAGAATGACAGTCCTCCAGTCTTCATCCCTTCTGAATACGAGGCCAACGTCAGGGAGGACGTTACACCCGGATATAACGTCATTAACGTCATTGCTACAGACGCTGACGAACAGGGGTCGCTGCTGTTTGAGATTGTGGGTGGAAATGACGATGGCACATTCTCTATAGATGCAACACAAGGTGGGTTGTTTAATAATACAAAAATGGTATAAAGGTCACACAATAAAGCTATTCATAGGCTTAGTCTTTTGAAAACAAACGTAGCTTTTTATCATAGCTACGCAAATGGATGCTTTGGGCATTTTGTTTAAAATAATGAAAAGGAAAAAAATACATGAGCTCCTCATATTTATGTTAAAGGGAGTTGAAGAATGTTTGGTTGGGAAGCTAGGTCCTAATTGAATTATGGGTAATTCAATTAGCAATGTTAATAATAGTTAGAAATCCATTCCCCTTGACATTTACTCTATACCTATAACTGGGATCTATAATGCATCAAACACTGACTAGTCACTGCGACATATAGGATGCATTTATTCAGGATACTCCGTAGAGCTTATTCATGGCAACACAAATATCAAATGACAACTGATACAAGGCAATCAACACATGTAATATAATAGCACAGTACCTTATAGTGGTTCCTACCACAATAACACAGTCCTAATACAGAGTCCTTATGATATGTCTACTGGTGCACACCCAGGCCACAGGCCAGCCTGGCCTCAGTCCTCCAGAGTGTGGGTGTGGATAATGGTGGAAGAGGTCTAAGACCTTACTCCATGTAGTCTTGAAGGTAGCTGGATGTGGTGTGTGTCAGTGTCAGGGATGCAGGAGTTTAAGTAGTGCCCCACCAGTCAGGTGTGACAGCAGCTTTTCCCCTCTCCTACTGCAGTGGGCTTTCCAGCTTTAGCTCACACAGGGGATTTCACACCCCCTTGGCCTACTGTGCACTACACCCCACAGAAAGCTTTCTGACATGTGACACTTGGTTACTGTTGACATATAGTTCATTTTGATATTTGACAAATATCCATCATTTTGATACTCATAAAATCATAATTATCATAAAAAGTGATAACAATTATAATCCATATAAATCCACAATTATGATTATGATATAATCATAATTGCTACTCTCAGCAGTAGTACACCTTACATTACATCACAATTCCGTTTCTAGCTGATATATACCTAATATTACACCTCGGGTACTAAAATCTTTTGTACCACTCAAAAGACACTCAAATCGCACCTTGTCGCTTTACGTAGTTTTGCAATTTTTATGGGTTTTCAGTTTGGGTATACTTGACTTAAGACTAGGTGAAAAAAGAATTCCATGTTTTCATAATGCTCACACATATTCAGCATAGAAGATCCATTACCAGGATCTTATTCTTAAATACATACTCTGTGATAAACAATTCATTATTCATATACTCATCTTAATCATTTCAACACAATATAGTAATAATCATATATCCATAACGTCAATAATATCATTGGGAGAAATATGAAATTCTCCGGATTGTAGGTCCAAGACCAGGATCTTAAATGAAACGATCAGTCACACACTCTTTTACATGGAAATCCATCATCAGGATGGCAATCAAATCAATTGTTCGGCATACATCAAAGACAATCCTAAAATAACACTCTTGTTATAAAAGTAGATCCATCATAGAAATCCACTCGTATCTGGTCCTTTATGAACCAATTCATAATGATACACCTTAAAATAAAACATTTCATTTGCAAAATAAATCATCTTAATCCTTTATGTTTCTAAACACTTTATGTACAGTCTCTATTCATACCAATGGCTAACTGGGGTTACCATGGTATATTTCTGTCCAGACATGGATGTGGTGGGGAGTCACTCCATGTAAATACATATTATCTTCTTAAATCAGCTGGTCCTCTAAGTCAGTCATGTGCTAGGTGCAGTACGTCGCACTTGGGTCCAAGGTACATGACCGCTTCGCATGGTAGCATCTGGGCGTTTTGTGGACACAAGCATCCCTCGACTCATTGCATCTGCTCCGGCCCTGCATCAGTGGTCAACAGGCTACAGGAAATCACTATCTGTAGATCAGAGGGATTGTGAAAAAGATGCACAATTTAGCCAAATAATGTACACAAAACATAATCTCAACAGTGACATAGGTAACAATATAAGCATGACACTATACAACCAGGCTTTTGTTTCTACATGTATCCTCCTTCACATAATTATTCTTCATTAGAACTTACCTTCTGAAAACAGCTTTCTCTCACCTTAATCCTCAGCAGCTTATCCCACCAGCTTGCACTCCCTTGTTACTAATCCTTCTTACCTACCTGTCAGCTGTTGTAAATCCTATCAAATAGGGTATTTCCATACTGAGACTCTAAAGCTTCTGTGAGAATCTAACTGGCCCTAACTACAGACCTCAGTGGGGTATGTTTTTTGGATAACATACAACCATTGTAAAGGACACTCTATTTCTTCCCACTAGGTAGGGGGTGGTCATCATCATCAAACTAAAGTCCCTGCATTCTCACAATATACGTCGGCATAGGTGGTGAGTGAGAGCTGACACTCAAAGTTTGTCTCCCTTTTTATCATCTCTCACCTTTGGGTGATGCACTCTTAAGTATGTCAGGCATTTCCAAGCCTCTCCTCTTTGACATACACATCTAGACACTGTTACTTCATCCTTGGGCCCGCGTGTCTCAAACTTATCTTGTGTGCTCTCTCCTACCCTTCATGGTGGCATCCTAGCCTACCAGGTCTTTCTTACTCACCAGGCTGCCCTTGACACCTGTCAAGCGCCTATATCTCTTATCAAGTCTCAGTACCTTATTGTTGTGAAATGTCAAATTAGGTTATTGTGTGTCTTAGAGATAGGCCGAGCTTCATAGTGATGACCTTTTGTGGGGTCCTAATGTTCCATTGAAACATGGGCCCTGCCATTACCGTCTCACCATATCTCAATCCAGGAAAACCATAAGGATAGTACATGAGATACAAAAATTCAACAGATGTACCTTTGTTCTGTAGCATGTTTTAAGTACCCAGTCCTATTCTGAGGTGGGTAAATAATGATTATGCCCAAACTGCCATTGTTTTCTTGCATAGTGGTGTACCTACTCCTTTTGATTTATAGTTCTTGTCTTGTTAGGCTGTGCTACTTATAATAAGTAGTCTGTGCTGTCATAATAGGCTTTGCTAGGCTTTGTGTCTAATCTCTAATCTCTGGCTTGAGCTGGAGAATTAGTAGAAAACCCCTTTCTCCAACTAGGGTCTTAGAGCAGAACTTGATACATTTCTGAGACTGGCTTGCCTTAGAAATGGTTTGCTCAATAAGAAATTTACAGTGTTGTCAAACATCTGCATTTTGTTGGCATTATAGTAAACTTATAGGCTGGATTGCTTTATAAGATACCTTATGCCTCTATCACATAAATATATATTCTGGGTATTGTTCACAAAAACACTATATAGCTCACCTGCGTCCAGGTAAAGGTATATAGGTTAAGACTTGTGATTCATCACCAGTTCACCATACATCTGGCAAATGTATGATATGAAACAATAAATTAGAAAGATAGTTCCTACTCTACAAATGGTTGTAGTAAAGTGACAGTTATCACACACATTAAGCACCTAAACATAATATGCCCGGAACACCTATGCTTCCAATAAGCACCATAAAACTGCCATCTTTCCACTTCCATTTAGAAATTATATACACTCATTAGAAATTCTAACGAGATCGTAGTCGGGGGACATCGCGTATCTTTGAAGTCAGGTCACTTGTTACAAACTTGCTTTGTGCCATTGTATCTAAATGTTCAATTGGTAACCATATAATGTCACCATCTTTGAAATGGACTAAATATTTCATGTCTTCACCCCTTGGTTTGCACACATCTGTAACACTCTTTATCTCATGATATGTGGGTGAGCCATCAGTGGGTATAGTTTTAGCTGCTTTTGGTACAATCCTGTGACTCACTGGGATCTTGACTGACTGTTGGACATCAATTGGGATGGTATCTGTGAGAGCTGATTGTTCATCACCTGTCTGTCCATCCTCTTCATGAACATCCCCATCAAGATCTTCCATAGGTACAGCTTCTTGCTGTTTCTCCTTAGTATCATCCAGTGTGAAACTTTCATTTGGAAGATCTGACTCATCCAACTCCTCTGGATCTTGCATATTTTGTTCTTCCTCCATGACACCAAGCCATCTCTTCTCAACCTCTTTCCTAGATAAGCCTTTCTTAAGTCTCATGATTGTGACTGGCCTATTCATAAACTTCCCTGTCTTGGCATGTTTCAAGAAGACTGTGGTTTCTGTGTGGTATCTCACAAGAAGATAGGGTCCATGGAAGACCCTTGCTAACTTGAGTTTGGTTTTCGGATCTTTGATCCTTGGCCAATACAACCAACAGATATCTCCTTCTTTCATCTTTGGATCATAGGCACCACGGTCATATCTCTTCTTCATTTGTTCTTGAACATGCCTCATATGTCTTCCTGCACACTCAGCCGCCTTCTCCTGGGATTGTAATATGTCTGCAAGATGTTCATTTACAGACTTGGCTTCTTTTGCATCAATCTTAAGCTGGTTTTCTGTTGGAAAGAGGGGCTCAATTCCATGACAAAGCATGAAAGCTGTATGTCCCGTGGCATACGCTGGTGTAGAATTCAAGCTGAATTCTACTGCTTCCAAATGTTTGTCCCAGTCCTTCTGGTTTTCACTCACATAATTTCTGATGACACCTAGAATAGAGCGATTTGTTCGTTCAACCAGGCCAGAGGCCTGTGGATGAAGGACGGAATTGAATTGCTGTTGTATGTTGTAGGTGGCACAAACTGATTCAAACACCTTACTTGCAAAGGATTTTCCATTATCCATCACCAATCTCCTTGGTGTACCAAATCTACAGATGACTTTGTTGTAGATTGCTCTAGATACTGTTGGTGCCTGAAGATTTGGAATGGCAAAACAGATCACAAATCGTGAATAGTAGTCCACTAGTACTATTATATGTTCATTCATGGAGAGTGTGATTGGCAGTCTCTCTAGAGCATCTAGATTCCAAGTATCAAAGGGTCTGGGACTAGGGTCTCGAATGATGAGGGGTGGCTTTATTGGCCTTGTCATTCTCTTGGTCTGGGCACAGTCCTCACATGAGGCACAGTAGTCAGTCACATCCAAGGACATTTTTGGCCAAAAATATCTTGATCTCATTGCCCCTAGCATCTTGTTAACTCCTAGATGGCCTCCTAGAGGGTCATCATGATGTGCCTGTAAGACCCGTAGTCTCATCTCCCCTTGAGGTACAACAATTAATGCAGTAACCTCAGCCTTAGGCCCCATAGATACATCCATGAAATAGAGTATTCTATCTACTATGGTATAATGAGCCTCACGAAGTATCAATGCCCTGGCTTGTTTAGCATCATGTGGTAATCGGCCATTATTTAGGTAGTCTATCACACCTGCACAAAAGTCATCACCTTCCTGTTCTTCACTCATCTCTTCTCTTGAGATACCTAGCAAAGGGAAATGTTCCCTTGATTGCTTTCTAACTTGTGAAGTGTATTTCCTTCTCTTGGCTTCTCTGCGTGTAATAGGCTCTGCACCGATTGCTGCAAGTTCTACTGGGTCTGGACTGTAATGTTCCTGCTCTTCTTGTGACCTAGTATAATATTTTACCTCCACATGAGTGCTAAAATTCACACTCTTCTTACCACTTTGCTTCCTTGCCAACCTGTTCAATCGCCTTTCTCTCTTTGGTATACGATGTGTTGATGCGGGCTTTGATGTTTGTACCTCATTTATACTGATGCTACAAAGAGCTGGGAATGATTCCATCATTTCCTCAATGCCGTCTCTCTCATAGGGTTTGCCTTCTAGCCTACTCAGGCTATCAGGTACCACATTCTCTTTCCCTTTTACATGCTCAACAGTATACTGAAATTGTCTCAGATCAGCTGCCCACCTAATCTGTCTAGGGGATAGCTTACTCCGAGGGTTCAGTATATACTGGAGTGGAGCATGATCCGTCCTTATCAGGAATTTCTTGCCTTCGAGGTATACTCTCCAGTGCAGGCATGCATAGACAATGCCTGCGAGTTCTCTGTCAAGTGTCGAATAGTTTCTTTGGGCTGGGCTGAGCAGTTTGGCTGTATATGCAATGGGTCTGAGATTCTTCTCTTCATCATACTGACTCAGAGTTCCACCTATTCCATAGTCCGAGGCATCTGTTGTTACGATGAACTCCTTATTGAAATTGGGGTACATGAGTAGACAGTCTGATGTCAGTGCTTCCTTAAGATCTTCAAAGGCTTCCATTTGTTCTGTGCCCCAATTCCACTCCCTTTTCTTCTTTGTCAATTCATATAGACATCTTGCTCTAGTAGCATAGTTTGGTATGAATTTCCGGTAGAACCCTGTCATACCTAAAAACCTTCGGACTTGGGTTTGATTCCTCGGTGGTTTGATGTCTCTTATAGCTTGTACTTTGGCAGGGTTTGGGCGGATCCCTTCTTTGTTGAGTATGTGTCCCAGAAATGGAACTTCTGGTGCAGCAATAATACATTTTGCTGGTTTGAGTCTGAGCCCTGAACTTTGTATCCTGCGTAACACCTCACCTAAGTCTTCCAGGTGTTGTTCAAAGGTGTTAGAAAACACCAGGATGTCATCGATATAGCATATACAGTTTTTAAACTGTAACCCTTGTAGAACAAGGTCCACTACCATCTGACAACTACGGGCTGCATTTCTCAATCCCATACTGAGTCTTTTGTATCTGAACTTGCCAAATGGTGTGAGGAACCCTGTGTAGTCCCTGCTCTTCTCAGAGATAGGTATTTGGTGGAAAGCCATCATTAAGTCCAGTGCTGAAATGTAATTTGGCTGTATCTGTCCTACAGCGTCAAGTGCATCATCTATTCTGGGTATAGCTAGATATTGTGGTACTGCAACTTGATTCAAATTACGATAATCGCAAACAAGTCTCTGTCCTCCTGAAGACTTAGCTACCAGAAAAGCTGGACTAGCCCATGAACCATCATAGCTGGGTTCGACAATACCTAGACGTACTTGTTCATCAACCGCTTTCTTAAGATTTTCACGCATCTTGGGAGACACCCTAAAGGGCATCTGCTGGACTGGTTTTGCATCTGGGATCACCTCAATTTCATGTTCAATCCAATCAGTGCATCCCACTTTACCATCTGGACCTACAAAGGCCCCACAGTTATCTCTCAAGAGAGCATCCATCCTTGCCCTCTGCTCTTCTGTCAACTTTGATTTGGAATAGTTAACCTTGGGTGTAAAGCTGGGTGTTGGTTCTGTCTTCTCCTTGTCTTCAACCTGTGGATCAAATATACCTACCGAAGATATGTGGACACACTCATCACCTGTGAGTTGCCTCAATGTTCCCAGGGCAGTACCTTGCCCTATCTCGACCTCATGATCTGAAAGGTTAACAAATCTAACAGGTACAGTGCCTTTATGCACTCGTACACAGCACCTTGCTGTCCACACCTCTGGCTGTTTTGTAACCTTGAACCCTACATAATTAAAGAACATACCTTCTTTCAAAGCTGAATCCACTGGGAGACTGCACAACATTTCAGTATGTGCTGGAATAGTCAGTATACTGTTAGACCTTACCACACACTGCTTGTCGTCTGGCGGTGTGTCTCGAGATGAATACATGATATTCATACCATACTGTTTCAGGAAATCCCGCCCTAGTACAACGTCTAGCCTAAGGCCTGGGATGACATGAAACAATACATCATATGTGGAATCCTCAATTGTGATTATGCCCCGCATATCACAATGAGCATCCACAACCTGTCCTCCTGCAAAAGTGACAAATACACGTGAAGGGTACTCAACAATCTCATTGTTAGCCTGTTTCACCCGGTTGTAATAGTCAAGACTCACACAGCACCGATCTGCCCCAGTATCGACCAATGCCCGTGCACACGTCTGACCTATGCACACCTGAACACAATTATCCTCTGTCAAGAGATGTGAAGCCATGTAGGCCTTACCTTTCTGATGAACCTTACTCTGGCGTTCGCAAATTGATGCTATCTTGAGTCGTGTGTGATGGAATTGAGATCCACTAGCGTCCGTCGGTACCTCAAGCGACCGGCCCTGTCTACCCTTTGGATCCTCATACGGTACATTCCCCATGGCACACTCCCGACTGCAACATAAATCTCCATCATTTAAACAATTTGCGCAACAATTATCAGTTTCAGGATGTTCATCATCTCTATAATACACCTTGCCTGTAAGAGGATCTTTCTTGTAAAAAAAACTATACCTTTGAGCTACATCAACCTCAGAAACAGTAGGATCCTGTATCTCACTTAATCTATTATCATCACACAAAGGATCCTTTAGTTTTCTACCTTCATTATTTACACAGTGGTTATCTTTATCTGACACAAACGATACACTTGTGCCACTACGGGTTACCTTACCCATACTAGAACCTTCCCCCTCTCTTTCCCCATAGGGAGGAGGAGACTCTAGTTTCCCTGGTTCTTGGAACCTTGGTTGCTGTTCCTGTAGTGGGATGGGGACTTTGACCGCTGTCTGGTTGACTTCTTCAGCATTTCCTCCAACCGCGCCAGTCGGTCAGCTACTGCTCCGAAGCTGTTGTCCTTGGATCCTGAGTTGTTGCTCCCACTGCTGGAATGGTGGTTGCCACCACTGGGACCACTGCTGTTGTTGTAACCACTGTTGTAGTTGTAGCCACCATTGTTGTTCCTCTGGTTATGGTGGAAGCCACCGCGGCCACGGCCTCGCCCACGACTGCGACCATGACCTTGACCTTGGCCCTGACCACCATTATTCCTCTTTGGAGCTGGACATCCCCTTGCCATATGTCCATATTTCTGGCAATTATAACATTGGATGTCCATAGCAGCCACATTAAAACTCTCTTTAAAAGAGGCAAGCTCCTGTCTTAGTTTGTCAACCTCACTGACAGGTTCACTAACTGCTTCTACAGCACTGACAGACACTTGCTGAGTTTTAAGTGCTGCCATCTGGGCTTGCTGTGCTGCATACTGATTCCGCAGTGTCTGCAGCTCCAGTTCTAGCTTAGAGAGAGAAGTATTATGAGTTTTACTCACATCCATTGTCTTTTGCATGATGGCCAGCACCTGCTGATTCTGGCTATGGTCCATCTGCGACTTATAGATGGCAAAGTCTTCATCTGCATCACGGCAGATTTTGATTGCATCCTTGAAGCAGGTAGGGTTGCCATCCCTAATTTTGGATTGGTATGGCCCTGTCACAGCCATTGAAAAGGAATGTAACATCCTGGCATCACTTAGTCCCAACCTCCTATATGCCCTGGTGGCCTCAATTATAAAGTCTTCTATGGTCTGACTAGGGTCCATTACCAATTTGCTTAACCTGTCGTAGTCTTTAGGGGTGAGCTTGCCAAATCTATCTGTGAAGGCTGTTTTTACTTCTCCCCATGTACTCAAACCTTCTATCTGGTCTGTGTGATACCAGTCCTCTGCAGGTCCCTCAAGAAATGAAGGAAAGACCTGTCTTGTGGTCTTATCTGCATCCCTGTGTGGGCCCTGCAGCTCTATATACCTCTCAAAGCTCTTAACCCATAGTGCTGGATCTGATAATTTACTGTCTCTGAAATTAGGGGGAGGTCTGGCTCTAATAGACCGGCCCCTAACATCCTCATCCTGTATCACCACCTGCTGAACACCATTATTTTGTCCCACACCTACATTTTGTACAGCTGCATTCAGCCTCTCTGTGAAAGTGTCTAAAGTTCTCTGCCCCTCCTGGGTCTGATTTGCCTGCATTGTTTGAGTTTTCTCCTCTAGGTTTGCATTGAATTTGTTATAAATGATGTGTCCCACACTGAAAACCTATGGGGTCCAGAACTCGTCAATAGTGACGACTTTAGGTCCTCGGGTTGACAATACCCAAAACTACAGCTTTAGGTCGTCAGTGGGTCGTCATAGGTGATGACCTAAGGTCGCCAGTGATGACCTAAAGTCGTCACTATGGCCATCTTTTATAACTATATAATCCTGTGCAGAAAATAACATATATGTATAGCATTGTTTTTAACATTTTCCCACTATTATTTCTTTAACTATATCTCATTACCTCATCCACCATTAAAGGGTTTATTGTGGGTATTCCAAACCTACTATCATGGGTTCAATGGTATACTCTGACATTGGTAGTACACCATCTAAATGTATTATACCATAGCCACACTCAAATAAGGGGTCATAATCTAGCAATATCCATAAGAGAGGTGTCACTACCAGAATGATCCATACTTCCTCTACCTTTTCTACTTAAAATTCCTAACATTCTCAGGTACATTTGTGTGAAATATTGCCCATATTTTCCATTTCATAGTAGACTATACAACAAAAACAATGTAAAGATAATGCTCTATATACACCCCAGGTCACACCATTAGCATCATAGGAATACATAGTGGGGACCTCTCATAGCACAAACCCAGACTAGCAGTAAAGCCAAGGTGGTCAGTATGTCGACCTAGGGTAGTTATAGGGACCTGACGACCCTCTGACGACCCTAAACTCGTCATATATGACGACTTACCAACGGCGGCATGTTTTCAGTGCACCAGTTCTAGTAAACGTGACGGAGACCAGGTGGTGTTGTGTTTACCTGAACATATCCTCTTAGAATATTTCATAAATGGAGAACCATGTGTCGAAACACATAAATTTGGATCTATACATGTACTTAGATAAGCTGACTTGATGCTGAAAGGATGTTTGTGGCGACTTCCTCCATAACAAAATAATGAACACTCACTTCTATGTCCACGCCGTCATATAAACCTTGGTCCGGATTTCCCGTCTTAAGTTCCCCATGCAAGGATACACGGAGGAATGCTACACTGATAATAATAGGCCTTGAAATGATAGTCAATACGGACTACGTTTCTATAGTCAAGTGAATATATCTCTCACGACTATACCTACTGTAGTCACTGGTTACTAATTCAACTTAGTCATATAGTCACCATATAGTCATGCCTTGATGCTTAGCATCAAGTACTTAGTCACTATGACTAATATGTATGGTCAGCATGACCAATATCCATCCAAGATGGCTGCTGTATGCCTTCTCCATGATGCCTAGTTGAAACTGAAAATAACTCTTGAAACACTGTTATAATCACACAATATCATGATGCATAGATGACTTACCCATCCCTTACTTGTCAGGCATGATCAGTACCAATGGATGAACAAGATAGGGTGAAGATTAAGCCTGTTTTTAGATGTCCTGATGTGTTACTGTCTCCTCTCAGCATCGAGCAAACTTGTGTTCTTTGTTTTTTGTGCACAGAAACCTGTGACATCATCAGTCTGAGCTCTACATGTAGTCAGAATGACTATTCTCATGACTAATATGTGACTAATGCATAATCGTCATCTGACTATGGGGGTCAAAATATGCTGGTATAGTCAGTTCTGACTGTAGGTTTTATTATCAGTGTATATTAACCCCTCCCTAAAGGGCAAATAATGTTCATAATGTATTGTAAAGAGGATGAAGAAAAAAGGTATATTAGTTGTAAGGAATGGAGCATTATTACAATGTATTAAGGTTTGAAATTCAGGGGAGTAGATATTGATATTTTAACGTAGGATACATACTTAAGGAATAAGGCACGAGGATGTGGAGGGGGCGTGCATCTATTCCCTAATAAAGACCGAGGGCGACCTTATTCCTGTTATAACACGGTATCAGAAGATAGTGCTGCCATGCATTATTGGGTTATACATGCACAGCTACCCAATAATTGCTCAGCAGGCCCATTAGAGGAGCTGTGCATCTATTGGGCTGCTGTGCATATATAACCTAATATATGCACTGCAAGAAAACAACCCTGTCACTCTCCAATCACATCTCTCATAACTATATTCCTACAGTGGGAAGCAAGACTATGCATGATTTATTGAATAGATGCACAGCAGCCGTGGTATAACTATGAATATAAAAGCTACAAGAATTACCAATAGTGTACTGTGAAGATGGATGATAGATACAACAAATACACCTGAGTGGTCTGGTTATGACTGTGTCTATGGCTGAGGAGGCTGGTGGCCTACCTGTCTCTGCTCAGCAGGGGGTAGTGGTATGAGCAAGGGTGCTCTAGTTGGACCGAACACTGAATAGGCAATGGAGATAAACGGACACAGACAGGTGAACACTGTACAGGTGAGGTAGGGGTGAGATTGAAGGATGGGACAAGGTGTAGGTTGGCAGGTAGGCCTCCCGTCAGGCTCTGGTGTTGTTAGAGGTGTTTTGATTCAGGCCTGACAGGTAAAGTGCTGCGTCACCACAAACGGGTTACTGTCAACAGGTTTGTGTGTGTTCCCATATTATAGTGTCACTATGGTGACTGCTAGAATGTTTATCAGCAGATGTGACACCTACAGACGGATCTGTTATCCTCTGACTGTGAGCACACCCGGGAGCACACATTGTAGCATTGCATTATACATCTGTCTCCAAGTTATGTGTGTATTATAGGTAGTTTGCAGCTTCTTGCAATAATGACATGATGGGTCTGTTGCGCAAAATCAAACTCCCTAGATATCATATTTTAACAACTATTACTCATCTCTTACCGAATATTACCGGTATCGGAGGGAAATATTAGTATACGAATGTAGGATATAGGAATAAATGGGTAGGGGGTAGTAAACCCTTTATCAGATCTAAAGATGGTCCGGAAGACTCAAACAGGCGAGTAGCAGGCGGCGTATAAATTCACAAGCCGTCGAAATTGACGTGAAATAGATGGTGCATTTTGCCAAGTTGGCACTCTGCGGTCGCAGCGCGTCAGTGCTTTATTGCCTTGCGTCACTGCAGTTTACAAAAACCATAAATCGTGCTTTCTATTGACTAAAATATGTGACGCATGTCACTTTGTCTCACTCTCTTTTATATGCAGTGTAATCGCGTGATACTACGTAAGTAAACAGCGTTATAGGGAAATAGATGAACTAATTAGTTGACGGCGTACCATTATGTAGCCAACGGGAAAGCACAATCGGATTTTATAGTTTACCATAACCATACCGAGACGTTCACAATTAGTTAACCGTGAACAGTATTGTTTAGAAATGTAACGATATAGACAAACAGCACTATAAATCAAAAGCTAAGTCTAAGGCTACCCAACACATAAATGAGAGAAGGGAATACTGTGTAGATGGCCTGGGGAGCAAGGCCAGGGGAATCTTTGGTATTTGGCACTGTCGCTTTCCACTCTATGATACTCAATCATGGAACAAAGGGGACCCGCTAATTCATCTGATGATTGCAGCTCATTGATTCGGGCAACACTTCTGCACGGCTCCGACAAGCTTGGCTCTGGGAATGAAGGGTGGGGAAGTTTTGTGGCATTCGCAAGGAATTGGACGACTAAGTGTGGCTGATGTCTCATTCCTTCACATGAGGATCCATTTCCATTTCCCTCCGTGTGGAGTTGCCCGGGAGCTGTTGTTGCAGCGGTAGCGAGTGACTGGGTAGCTGGGAAATGATGATTAATGAACCACTCAGGGGTGACGACATGACTTGAGCTGGTTCCGAGTTGCTCACTACTACTCAAGGCAGCTTTGGGTGTGTCAGGAGTTGCTCCTACATTCAGGACGGCTATATACACGACCGGGGGATCCCCTCTCCACACATGCCTCCATGTTAAATATGAGGGCGACGACATGGACCAAACCGGATCTGGGTTTTGGCTGGTCGCCGCCCGGCCTTTTTGCTGTCGTCACCAGGCGGCGCCGGGTACAAGCAGACCCCGGACGCTGAGTGTCAACCACGTGGTCATGGCGCCGCTACGGGGCTCACCTTTTAGTAGCGCACGGGCCGGTAATGTCGTCTGATCGGCCTTCATCTTGTCAACGCTCACAGTCAGACACATTCATCAACCTCTCCCCTTTCCTACTTCCCTCCAGGTCTCCACAATGGCCACTTCACATCCTGACTGCAGTATACATGTGTGTCTATACACCGTGGGGGCAACATGCTCCGCCCGGTGTATTACCACCAGGGGGAAGCACTGGTGGCTGCAGATAAAACAACCAGTCCATTTGGTTCCTGTCTGTCAGCACCCGCCTGCTAACGTTGTACAGCAGAACCTACTGGAGTTTGGCACCAGCAGTGGTCAGTGCCTGTACCTGAACCTGTAGTCTGGTACATGTAGTGGAAGTGCGCTCTGCATTTGGGCCCCGCATTTGATATATTTCATGTTTCGTCGGTTAAAAAACGATGATTATGGTAGAAAAATTGAGCGCTCCTTTAATATCCAGTGAAGATTCCCAGAAATTTCTGCTGTGGAGCAAAGCACAAAATTGCATTTTTCAGGAACTGCTCTTTGCTGATCCAAAAGCAAGAGGGGGTGTGCATTTCCCATGCTGCTTACCAAAGGCGTCCTTATAGGTATAACAGGTGTGTCATTCTGACCCACCCACCACCTGCATTCTACCTACTTCCACCCCTAACCACTTCTCACCCATCCTCCAGTAGGTGATGGATGGGACCTTCTCTATGACAACCCTGTTAGATCATGAAGGGGCGAGAGACAGCTTCCACTTGCCAACACAATGAGGACCCTCAAGAGGCTCTCCAGGCAGGCTCAGTAGACAGGGTACAGGCTGTATTGTCCATCTAGATGTCTTCTTTTCACACCTGCATATATTTCTGCAGCCGCGTGACTGGAATGCTTGTTCTTCGCACGGTGGCTATTCACTCGTGTTATCATAGTTTGCTTGGCATATTGGAAATTGGAGATGTAGAAGTGAACTGGTGTCTCTGTGTCTTGAGGGAGCGGTGTATCGTAGTTAAGGGAACTGCTACCTGTTATAGGTGGGGTTCACACTGCCATCCAGGGTATGTGCCAATGCCACCTTATACCTGGCGCATCTAAGTGAAACCCTACCCCTGAACCTCTCTCCCACCGTCTCCCAAAACCCACACTTTTCTGAGCCATTGAGTCACAGTAGCTTTGCTTATTCATACCTTTTAAATCAAGCTTCCATCTCCACTTTCTTAAGGTGGTTATCGACAGCATGACCAGTTGGGCAGTGTGAGGGAATTCAGGTGGGTTCCCTACAGAAAGACCCTCTCACAATCCCAGATACAAATTGATTTTGTGAACTTCTTATTTTGATAGACTAGGACTTAAATGGTCAATAACTCGCTCTCCTATTGCAATGGTATTTTATGTAATGCTGTGTCTGGACTGATACAGAGTTTGCATGGAAAACATAAAATTGAGTGTAAAAAATAAAAGAGAAAGTGCAAATTTCGGTGTGAATTCCTTTAGATTAAAGGAAATGTGCGGTGAAATGCTCCCTGCTTGTGGATGGGCGATAAAAGAGTTGTTTTATGTAGCAGCATTGCGGGTGTCGTTACAGTCAAGAGCCCGGATGTATATTGATGGATGATGCCCACTGCGCATGCCTGAATGCAATGTGATGATGACGGAGATATCGCTGGTCACGTGGGGTCACATGCTTCCCCTGCCTCCACCCTACCCTCCCATCGAACAGCCACATCAGTTCTGTGTTTAGTTAAATTTAACTCATAATGAGACCTCTCCAACCCCACCATTGCCATTATCAGGGGGAGAAAAAAGGAGATTTGAAATTAGGAAGCAACCATTCGTATAAATTTTTCTCAATTCAAATTAAGCTACCTCCTCATGTCAGGCTTTGTCCCGATTTAAAATCGATTTCAGCAAAAATCTGCCATGGATAATTGTTCATACAATCGGGATGAGGATTATTGGAGTGGGACCTTTCTCAGATTACCAGGTCTTGTTTTCATGATTTATTCAAGTGTTATGGGGAGTAAAGTAGCCAGGATGAGTATTGTATCATGGCTGGGTTATGTCTGTCAGGCGGTGCTTACTTTTCACCCATCGATGTGACCTGTTGGCAGGGACAAATGACTCCATAGCATGTTTTTGCAGCAAACAAACCTTCACATGGCCTCCTTATGGTCGACAGGGAGTAATGAGGCACCTTCGCATTTACAAAGACCAAGTTTACACCAGGGCCCAATGCCTGTCAACCAGGACCCGACAACAGGGAGGGGTGATCCATGGGAGGGCTGGGAACGCCGCATCCTCTGCCCGACATGATCTATAGGCGACACTTGTTGGATCTGACAGTCACTGAATATGATCTAGCATGGATTTCTACTTGCTATTGGGTAGAGATGGCAATGAGAAAGTGTCTTGGGGGAAATGGCTAAGGAGGGTGGTAGTTTGTCTTTTATTTAGTGGATTGTTATTCCTCTCAGAGGCCGTACTCAGGCATTATTGTCATCACATGCCAAGATGATTGTAAAGCTGTTCGTATGATCCTTACTCTCTCCTCACTTGGCAGACTCCCTCCTGGCTTTTAGATGGGCCCTCTAACGTTGACACTACTGGAGATCTGGCTTTTTGGGATTCTTGTGAGCTGAGTCTTATCCAGCGTGTTATAATGGGAGGTGTCCACACCCAAAGGTCTGTGCCATGTACCAGTCATCTTTTTTTTTATTAAGAAAACGTCACAAAATAACGGTAATGCTGTTATTGTCTGTCACTCTGTATAAGTTAAGACAGAAGGGACACAATGCTTTATTCTGCACCGATCGATGACATGTTTTTATCTCTTCCTCTCCACCTGCACTGAAGACCTGATTTCGGACACACTATTAGGTTGAGTGACAGTACCTACTGGGTATGTCACTGTTAGGCCAAGGACGTATCATAAAGGGGAGGTAATACCTGTCACTTTGTGGAAATAGGAGGCTGGTTCTTTACCTATTTTCTGATCAGCAAGGTGTAAACTATTGGCTTTTTATCCTGTAGTCTTTAAAATATTCCCTCTCGAGCTTTTTATACACAATTTTATCTATGAAATCGAAAGAAAAATGGATGGATGGATGGTGTATCTGATTCTATCGGGAGTGGGTTTTATGTGCGTGCAACATGTACATGTATCGTGCATATGACGTGGCCGATAATAGATCCATCCACAGCTGTCACTGCCAACTCCAGGGGGGGGGGGCAATCAACAACAAAGTCACACTGTTAATAAGCAGTAATGAAGGAAGTCGAAGCCAAAATGTGCGGGGTGTGTGGCCTCTGTGACTTATCCCTCCTTATATCTAACACAGTTTTATATGAGACGAGAAAAGTACCACCGGAAAGATTAGTTGTGCTGTTGGCACTGCTAGCTCCTGATTTAAGGTGGCTGGCGGGCATCATAGAACGCTCATTGCGCATTTTCCAACGCAGCTAGGCCTATATAGACTGTATGATAGGTAGATGACTATCCTAGTAAAAACTTCAAAGGGTGGCATGGTGGGGTTCGAACCTGTGACCTCATGCATGACAGTCAAAGATGTTACCACTATACTAGAGATTCTGGTCCTATTTCCAGTCTTAGAGGTCATACCCATTGATACATTCATTGTCTTCTCATTTTCTGAACTTTTTTATTTCAATTGTCCAAAACATCAGAAATGTGGCCGGGACCATATGTCAGTATTGCATCTACTGCAAAGATATGCTTATAATCTAAGTGTTGATGGAGTTATATAAAAATCTAATTACATTTGGATAGGAATCTGGGGATTTATATGACATATTGCTCTGTAATCCTATGCAAGGTTGAAGATCCTACAGCTCAGGAAAATGCCTGGGACCCCCATTTTTATTGCATATCCACAATGTACATGTCATTTTTGGGGATATGGTGAGAATATGGTGAAAATCTAATTACTTTTAGTCTATGGCCGCCAGCCACCTTAATACAAGGCCACATCATGGAGTTCTCCTAGAGTCCTACTTGATGTCACTCAGGAAAGGAGCATCAAAACTCGCATTGTGTCAACCTAATTAATAGCTTATTACCCACGCCCTTCCTGAGCTTTTGCCAAATGTGGGTGTTTCCTGATCGTCATAAGTGCTTATGATTTTATGTATCCGGTACTTATGTTGTACTTTGTACCAATTGTACCTGCAAAATTATCTTAGCTTTATGTATTCGTCTTTGGCACCAGCCCTTAGTCATGGCGACAAGGGCACTGATCTCTCTCATATTTTTCTTGTTGGGGTCCAGTAGAGTCGACCATATTAACGGTAAGGTTGACTCCGGAAGTTTCAGACTGGACAGACGACATCCGTTGTCACTGAGGAACCTTTGCCCTTTCGAAGTGGATGGTCAGCATGGCAAAGACGACCTTGAACGAAGGTCAATGGCCCTGTGAAATGCCAATGGGGACCTCGAACGAGCCCCTTGTGTCCACAGACGGGATTTATTTTATGTCCTCGCCAAACTTGCCCTTGACGAGTTAGACTGGCTTCTATAATGGAAACAAAGGGAGTTTCCGGTGACCATTGCCACTCGCTGAGACCACTGACAACTGTATGTGAGCCCTCCGAGAAGGAAATGCCCTAAGGGGGCTTGTGTAGAGGTAAGGGGATGAGGCCCCCAAGATCATCAAAAAGAGAGATATGAACATCAGTGGGGTGCACCTGGTGGTTGGGCGGGGCCAAGGTTGGAAGGTGAGCTGCAGGATCGTCTAGTTAGAGGTTAAAGTAGGCTGTGGCCCTGGTCCCTTGGGGGCTCACTGGGACTGTCCCCTGGCTCCTCCAAGGTCCTCATTAAGTAAAGAATGGGCCAACCTCCTGCCCTCGTCCCCATAAAGAGGGACTACAGGGTATTTACAGACCTTGGACTCCTGCACTTGGCCTCATAAACGCTTCTTTACCCCTTCTGAGGGCATATGATACGAGCCTAGGAATGTGAACAATGTTTTTCTTCATTTACAACAATAGGGCAGTTTAAATTTGATCCTTTACATTAGAACACCACTTTGTCAGTCAGATTGGATAGAAGTTAGTTTTTAAAGAGCAAGTTTGAATACCAATAGGTGAGGCGTAGTTTTGAGTCAGCTCAGTTAGCCCTGAACTTTTTTTGCAGCGCACATCACTCCAGGTACTGCGAATCCAATCAGGAAAGATGTAAGGCGTATGCCTCATGCTAACAACTTCCCGTCTTCATCATAGACAGCTCCTTCTTTCTCCCAGGGCACTCACATAAGCTTATTTTCGCCCACGTTGGGTGTAAAAATTGACCAGCTTATTAGGTGTCTCCAGCGGGCTTTGAGCGGACGGGTGACGCGATCCGAGGCGAGAATGGATCCCCGCCAGAGAAATGTACTCCTCTCGTCAGCAGGTGCATGACATTGCCTGAAGGGGGAGTTGTGAGCGGGCAGAGATGAGCGATAAAGGGGGAGATGATGCGGATGAGCACCGTGACAGAAAGGAGTAATTTGCCAGAATATAAGCATATCAAGTTCGACAGGAATCCCGCGGGCACATGCGCAATGGACGCAATGTTAGCCCCTTACACCCACCGTTTTTAGCATCTGTATGATAAAACCCCTACCACACCGCCCTCTACAGGCCATCGTCGGAAGGAAACGGACCGGAAGGAGACTTGCAGCGCCCCTGGCGCGTCCCTCTGGCGGCGCGCTCACAAAACACGTCTATAATGATGTCGGGTCTGGCTGAAGGGGTCCACTTTGGTAAGGTCCCTTCTGCCCCTTAATCATTACAAATTAGGCGGAGGTGTGTGAGGGTGTGAAGGAGCTGGCCATAGAGGTGCCTGTGAACTATACTTGTGTCTGCTACTATTCCCTGCCGTGTCTCAATGCATCCTTTTGTAGTCTGCGCTCCTCCTGGTCCCCTCCTCCTCCACTGTGAGGGGTGTGGGATGGTGTCTTTCCTCAACACCTGAGGGCATTTGTCGGCGTTTACCTTCAGGTAATTTACCCATTGTCCTCTCAATGCTAAGGTACATACGCACAGTTTGAACCTGAACCACTCAGGGTTTACATTCAAGGGTAGTATTTAGATATTACAGTGGCTTTCTAAGCCATTCAACTTGCCGGCACACATGTTCATATACACACAAGTGTATTGATGGCAAACAGATTCAGAAAAAAAGTCAATTGGCCAACAGCTAACATCATCAAGCAAACATCAGTCTGTGAACACAGTGTCCTTTGAGGATCTAGTATATCACAAGGAGGTCATATGAAAGGGAACTCAAGCTTTGCCTGACACATGTGTTTTTGGCCATGGGGATACCTGATCGGGAGGTATTTCAGTGCTTCAGACGGTGTAAGACGCCATGTAGGATAATTGGGTGGGATATCTGGCCGATGGGGACGTTGTGCGACTGTTTTCCACGTGGATGAGTTATGGGAGTCGCGCCCTTGGCTACGAGTGTCCTGCCGTGCCGGGCCTCTCTTCTACTGAGGGGGCAGCTTAGCAAGACAAATACCACTGTCACTGGCCGCTGGGGGAAAAGGTGGAAGGGGAAGGTGGAAGGTGAAAAGGGCCTGTCCAAGTTATGGCGGGGGGTCAGAGATAGACAGTATCATTGGTGATGGTGTGTTTAGAACCGGATTGCATCGAGACCATTTTTGCATGTGTTCAGTGGGAAAACACTGAGTGATTTGGAAGATATTATAGAGCTCTGTGGGGATTGAGAATACAGGTGGTATAGGAGGTGGGGTAGTGGAGAGATAAACACGAGTTGATGTGAAGGGAGATATGTAATTGCTATTTGCCATGGTGTTTTTATATCCAGGGTCAAATTAGGATATCAGAACTAAGAAAAAGTTGTGGAAAGGGGACCATTGGTGAGAAGGTACAAGCTATGCCTGTAGGCATATACTTTCCAGACAGTAGACTACCTTGTTGGTGACCAAACCACGCTGGGGACCTTTGTTCGATAACAAACCAGCAAAGGACGATGTATTTCCACTTCAGTCCACCCTCTTACCTCCCCTATGGGGCTCAAAACCATTGTGAGTTATGCAAGTACCTTTGACTGATTCCAAAAAGGCGGGAGGATTGTGGAGAATGGTTGATTTGTCTGCTGTGGACTGCGGTGTTCTTCTGCTATGTTGGGAACTAAAGAGCACCTTGCAGATCAACGGGTTTAAAGAACTATCTGAGACGCCTTGCCCGGAGCAGTCTTTTAACCTTCTCTCATATATGGGAATAATAAAATGGTGCCAAGTTTATCAATATAGGCCTACTCTCCAAAGTGAAAGAAAAAAAAATCAGTATACCTAGATAAAAGTGAAATTGTTGTAGACTAATGGTTCAGAGATGTATTCTCTCTATACACATATTTGACACAGTAACAAGAAGTAGGTGCCTCATATTTCAGTATAGTTCTGCAGCTTAGGAATCAGACAAGGTTTTACCTGAAGGTGCCCTATCAGAATGCCTCAACCCACCTGAGATCGGCCATGTGGTTTGTCCACAAAGACCAGGAGGACACTCGGGGAGGATCTCTACAAATAGTTCCGGGAGGGACTTCCCGGAATTATTTGTTTGTGGTGTCCTCTTGGCTAGCCATCTACAGGAGAAGCCATTGTTCTGGAGGTGGGGGAGGGGGACATGGAATGCACTTCATGATCATTTATCCCCTCTGGCGTTTCTCGAGACCAAAGCTTATGAATGTTTGTAGTTAAAGTGGGCAGTAATCCAGCTGTTGGTGTGCAATGAAAAGTTTTGTTCATGTCTAGCTCAGTGCGTTGTATTACCCATTGTCCTCTCAATGCTAAGGTACTTCTTCACTGAAGTCACTCTTCACTGAAAGTTGTCGTTACTTATACATGAATGCCTAGTTTACATGTATATAACTGACCTAACTTTATTGATTTTCAACTGGGATATTGGCACTCTCACTTCCCGATCCTCCACCTTTGTATACAAATTGAATTAAATATTCATGTTTGATTTGTGAACTGACCACAGTAAAGTGAAGGTTTAGCAAAGGTATTAGAATATTAATGAGTTTATGTCAGGGACGATAAATTGTACAACACACATACCAGTATATGTATGAATACTTAAGGGTTATACACCTTAGTTAATAAACGTTTAAATACGGGCAGTGGGGAATGGCCGAAGGTTTGTTTCCAGCATCAGAATTCGTTGTCATGTTGGGTATATTTTTCGTAAGATGTAATGATTTTAGATACATTCATGTGGGCGATAGTATAATAAAACTTCCAATTTCTCATTACAGGAACTCTAACGCTGATCAAACCCCTAGATCGCGAGAAGCAGGCCGAGTATAACGTGTACATCGAGGCCAGCGATAACGTGCAGAGTTCCCGTACACGTGTACGTGTACACGTAGAAGACGTGAACGACGAGAAGCCCACGTTTGAGAAGCCTGTCTATGCCTTCACCATACCTGAGGACACACGTACCGGAACTACTGTAGGACGTGTGTCGGCCTTGGACTCGGACCTGGGCAAGAATGGTCAGGTGTCCTACTCTCTACAAACACACTGGGGACGGGACAAGTTTTCACTGAGCCCCAACAGTGGTGTTCTCACTGTTACAGGCACACTTGACTATGAACAGGTATTTTTCAGTTTTCTTTAAGGTTGAAGGATTAAAATAAAATAGTAATACGAATCAGACATAAACGTTAGAGTTCTAGATAATAGAGTTCTAGGTAATAGAGAACAGCTTAGTACATGAGATCTGGAAAATAGTCATAGGTGTAGGGTATTCAATATTGATGTCCAGAGCTACTGTTTGGGGTTACCTTTCCTTAAAATTGTTACACACAATATCAAGTTGACACCTTGACTATTTTACTCCAGGTCCACCACTACATTCTGGTGGTACAGGCAGAGGACGCTGGTCAGCCAGCTCTGTCATCCACCGTGACGGTCTACGTCAACGTCGGTGACGTCAATGACAACACGCCTGTGTTTGACCCTGGTTCCTACAGTGACGAGGTGGACGAAGACGCCCCTGTGGGTACCAGTATCTTAACCGTGACTGCGACTGATGTAGACTCAGGTAAGTCTGTTTGAATCTGTAAATTTATGTAAAGGACATAGAATTTATAACAGGAATTTATAACAGGTACCTTATGCTATAGATGAGAAAATGATCTTTTAGATGGGACTTGAGCCAGAAAACCTGATATTCAAAGATTTGAATTATCTGGTGTTGTGCTAAGAACACATGGCTACATGTATGGATATATGGGTAGTTGGTTCTTGGACTTGTCATCAGCTGGTCCATAAGGAATTCCATCTAGCTTATTTATCGCTTTGTGAATGAGATCTATATACATACCGATACCGTTATTTTCCCAGGAGAACGAACAGTTCGCCCATAGAGATCCCCCATTTGGGACCAAATTGCACTGTCTGTCAGCGATATTATGTGCTATCAATTATAGCAATAAGTAGGATTTATCAAGGGTGTTTAGGGTTCTACCAGGAGATAGGGCGTTAAATATTGGTGCTGAGTGCCACGATGAGAAAAGATGGCTGCCAGGTCACCTAGGTCACCGGCTGTGCTGAAATGCTCCCCGAATAGCCTTGGCCACCTGGTCTCTGTGCACATGTATAGGACCTGCACAGGGGAGCAGTGTAAATAGGACTGACCTTGGGGTATGATAATACCCCTTCACGTGCATCCTATTATTGCCATCTCCCTCCACCCTAGATTCATTTACTGACAGAATTATCTGGGTTCCTGTAAGAACTGACAGTCCACAAAAGACCCACACACGTTTCCGCTTCATCTGCATGCTGGGATAGCCTCCACGTGCGGTACATGCTGGTTCTATTTGACGACTTCCGGTGTAGCTTGACTAACCTTCTGTAAGAAAACCATGCTAATGTTTTTAACATGGATTTGTCTTTAAGTTGGCTCAGCTCCAGGAGCGTCTACAGTTGCACCTGCAAGTCTACACATTGAATTCCCTGTAAGAAAAAAAAAACTTGAATGACATTGGGATATGAATTCAGCAACCATTAATTCAAAAAATGATTCTAATACTTATATCGAAAAGAATATTGTGTTTTGTAAGGGTAGCAGGAGAGGAAAGTGGCGTGGGTTTAGTGGCACCTACAATAAACCGACTATCGACTCCTGGCACATGGTAACGTCTTTGATCAATAAATCAGATCCGGCTTTCCCCTAACTTGTAGGGGGGGAAACTATTTGTCTGAGACACCCAGGCCTACTCAAAGGGACGGACGCAGCTTTGTGAATACTAAGGACATTTCTCAACTAGGACAGGAAACAAACTGATTGCCTCCAGAAGACTCATCACTAGGCACTGCTTCATCCAACTGACATCCCTTACCTCCACCCCCTCCTCATCATTTAACCTAGGTAGTTTTCCCATGAACTATGTAATTTTGTCTGAATATTGCCTGGATGCGACAACAGCGAGGAACTCGCATTTGCTGCATTTATTCCTAAGAGGTTGATACATGTACACTAACCAGTTGACTCGTTTACCTGATACACCAACACAATGCTGGCAAGTTATACCAGTGTTTTGGTGTGTCATGACGAAAACTGGCAGCAAAGGGTTATAGGGGTGGTGGATATTACAGACCAAAGAATCCCATGTAGATAGAGGAGAGTATCCCATTCCTTTCATGCCACCAGAGCTCACTCACTCTGTGAGTATCATAAGACTTTTCTGCTCCTTTTGCTCTGTTAATGGTGGGTGAGCAGCTTGGTCTGCTCCCGGGGAGCTGCTCCCTTTGTTGGGGGAGGGGAGAGTCTTTCTTTCTTCTCAGAGTGATTCATGGGGTTGCTGATGGAGGACTGCCTCTAATCTGGTGATACATGGGACCAGTCTGCAGGGCAGACAGGAGATGCGTCAGGGGCAGGGTGAAGTTGCCCATGGTAGCTTGACAAAATAACCCTAATCCATGAACTCCCCCAGTTATTCCCACTGGATGGAGTTTCGAAACCCTGTCAAGATATGAGGAAAAAAACAAGATTCACTATTTGTGCAGCATATGAACAGGATATGATGGAGATCGGTCCAGGCTATATATGCCATTGTGAATTTAAAAATACAATCCTCTCTTTCTGGAAGGTGTAGTTACAATTTGAGCACCTCTGATACGTAGACAAACAAAAAAAAAAGCCAAAAGGTACAGAGTAAGGCAATAGCACAAATGGAGATATAGAGTGGTCCATGTAAAACATTGTAAGCCTATACTATTGTAGCAGACGGCTACAGCTCCTCCAGGCGCTCCCTCCTCCAGGACGGTCCTCCTACCTGCCATGTACCTGTAATCTCACAGCCTTGCTCAGGTGGTGGCGATTTGTGGCGCCCCACCCATCAAGCCCCGCCCCAGGAACCAATTACAGGCCGACCCCACCACGACGAGACATCAGTCTGTACCATTTGGGTGCCGACTGATGGCACATGAGGAGGATACTGGTAGTTTAGAGCTGGTAACTGGCCTGGTGTGAGCTGCTCTTCATGAGCTGGAGGTGGGGAGATGGGGGTCAGCCTCCTGCCAGCTGCTGATTGATTGGAGCTGACACAACCCAGCAGCACCCCCCCCCCCCAGGTCCTGAAGTTTCCATTGCATAAGGAGGAAGAGATCAGTGCTTGTGTTCAGGTGAACGCGAGAATATAATGTACAGAATTAACCTTGGGGAAAGAAGATGTTTATCATCATGTGTTTTTTCTTGTGTATTCAGAAGGGAGATAGATGATAAATGTACTGGATAGATACCTGTAATTACTGAGTATAGCCTGGTTCTACCCTTTATCAATGACATAATGGGACATACCGTTAGTGCAAGTTTGTTATCAGCATCAGCACATTCCTCAGTAACATGCTGATGATGCAAGTCAAACACAGCATGTATGGATCCTAAATAATCCTAGAATAAAAAGGTCACATTCAACAAAAGGTTGAGGATTTATAACAGTATCATCAATTTAACATATATAGTCGAAGTCCCAATATCTGACTTGATTTTCCACCTATTGACTCCAACCTGTAATGATTACCTTCATAGTAAATTGTACCAAATCTGATATCTTATTAACCTATATGTAATAATGGTGCTATATGGAGGGTGATCAGTAAGTTAGGTCCCTATGGTGGTAAGGTATTGCACCGAGAGGAAAGCAGTGCTGGGAATTAAACAAGATTAATGAAGAACCATTAAGTCACAAGGCCCCCTGGTTGGCAGCCACACGTCGTGTGCAGTCAGCCATGGTGCAGGCAATGCTGATAACATCGGCAAAGTGTAACCGGATCCGCCTCGGGCACTCCACAGCACCAAGCACAGCGTCTTGTAACCCCTTAAGGATCACGTAGTGTATTAATACTTTATGCCCTTTGGTCGGCATGATGCATCAATGCAGCCCTGACTTGCTAGGACAACACTTGTGCATCATGGCGACCCTGTGGGGTTAACACACTCTCCAACTGTTGCCTTGATACACCAATGCAATAATGACGAAGGGATTCGCCTTCACTACATTGGAGCATCCTTGGCGACCAAGGAGCTTGAACCTGGAGGCATCATGCGGCAGTTAAAGAGGTAAGGCAGCTGAGATCAAAGAGAGCCAAAAGGAATTAGCCGCCTCACTGGCCTCACCTAGAGTCCCACTCGTACCCTGCCCAAAGTAGGAGCCTCTAGGAGAGATCCAGTTGAATTGGGTAGGATTTATAGTGGATCCTATACGTGTGAGAGAGCATGGACACAGGATTCACTAGATCTTTGAAATATGTGGTTGTGACTTTGAAAGGGGGGCTGTAGAGGCAACCATGAGTTAAGTGGAGGACTATGTAAATAGAGCACTGGCACCTTGGTTATTCTAGGTCTGCAGGGAAATTCGGGTGGTTAAGAATTGCATCAAGAGGGAATAAATAGATAATAATGCTATAATCTAACCATATTAGAATTTTAAAGATTAGCTTGTCTGTGGGAATCCCTTACAGATATACTAAGTACCTCTGTTCTTCAGTTAATTCAGTAATAATTAGTGCGAAGCTTTCTTATTGCACTTATTTGTCGGCGAACATTACTATTGTTTGATATAAATTAGCTTTGTCATTGATTCTGGCAATAGCTCTCCAAGGGGGGTGGCAGACAAATAACATTGAATTACCACCTCTACGGGATATAATTCTTTGATATCCTAATAAAATATTCCCATGAATACAATGATATATTAGGACTAGCGATGATTCATACAAGATACCGTTGTCACCTTGATTGCTCCCTTTGTCTGTTTGTCTCTCACCAGAATAAACAAAATAACAGTTGTATATGGAATGTCATTGTTGGCCTGGGGTACAGAGTCCCGCAACCAGAGGTCATATTACAGATCCCATACGTGCCCCAGCATACTGTAACACCAGATCAAGGCTGGTAGTTTTTGTTATGGTTGTACCTGCTGTTGGTCTGAATTCCTGATTAGCAGGAAGTGTGGGGTCATATTCAGTAGGCTGTGCATCAGGTTGTGTATGTAGGCCCTAATCATTGTTATCAATATAGCTGGCCATATTGGTGCCATGCTGAACTACTAGATGCAAATATGTGTCCAACTCGTTTGACCATGGGTCACACCAAGCAGTATGTAATTGAGGAATGCCCAATTGCCACTTGAAGTTCCTTCTTTGACCACACCTGGATGGTCATAAAATGTTTTAATTTATATTCTGTTATTCAACAGTGCAAACAGCTAGCCACTATTCTATGTTAAGGGTCATTCATGGCCAGGTCAGCAGGAGCATACATAATGGTCACTATGTCTTCTGGTCACCCTATACTATGGTTACTTAGTCAAATAGTTGTATTCTACACATACCTGTGGTCAGTTTACCCCTCAGGATTCAAATCTATATTCCTGGGTAAATACCACTCATTGGCACACCTGAGTGATTCCTCCTTTATTTCAGCACCCTTACACATATATGTACATTATACACCACCACTAAACCCTGGAGGAGGGAGCACGGGTTACATCGATTAGTGAGAAGGGTATTGATGAGTGAGCTTTACACAAACAGAGACAAATCCATGGTCACCTTTACATGTTTTGTGGATTTTAGCAAAGCGTTTGACTCTATACACCACTCTTTACTAATTAAAAAGCTAAAACTAGCAGATATCCCCGAGCCCATCCTACGTTGGTTAGCCAGCTACCTGCAGAGCCGCCAGCAAGAAGTCTTGCTGAATGGCGTCAAGACTAATTACAAGGACGTATTATTTGGGGGGCCCCAGGGATCCATACTGGGGCCATTATTATTCATTTTATACGTCAATGATATAACTAGGTCAGTCAAAAACTCAAAAATGCTTTTATATGCTGACGATATAGTACTAACAGCCTGCCATACTGATCCAGAAGTAGCTAGATCAACATTACAAACTGATCTGGATACCATGGTGGCCTGGTGTGACAAAAATGGCATGACGATTAATGCAAAAAGAAATAAACTCAAACGGTCTGGTACGGGGAGAAATCGGCATTATCCAAATGCAATGGACTGGATCTAAAAAAACCTTGCTACACCCAATGAATACACATACCTGGGTGTTAAGCTAGATAGTGAGTTGAAGCTTGATTTATTCCTGAAAGCCACGGAAGATAAAAGTAGGCAAAAGGTCTTTAAGCTGCGTAAGCTTAGACACAAAATGGACCAAGTTACTTCCATTTTAGTATACAAACAAACCATACTACCATATTTCGACTATTGTGGCTTCATGGTCGACGGAGCTAAAAAAAAATCCGTATTGACCAATTACAAACCCTCCAGAATAGAACACTCCGAATCTGCACTAAGAAATTATATATTGACTACAGAACAAGATATATCTACATGGACTGTGAAGTAGAAATGCTAGAGGCAAGAAGAAAGAAGCAGCTTGCCATTATACTGTATAAGAAGGCACAGGCACTAGGCCTGCGCCCAAAGGAAGAAGTTAGAACCAGAGGGGACCTGAAAGTGAAATTTCCTGTGTACAACAGGCGCAAACAAAGGTATAAAAGATTGCCCCTATATAGAGTAATAAAGATATGGGACGGCCTACCACCTTCGACCCAACAGGCCCCGAATATTGGAGCCTTCAAACGCCTATACTCTGGTAAAACCCATAACCCCCCCCCTCTCGCCCAAGACCTCCCCCCCCTCCCCCTCATGCCACCACCTTCATCAGTTACACCGATGACTTAGTTCACGAAGCTCCTACTAGGCATCTACAAAACCCTCCCCAGGCATACTGAACCAAACGTAGCTGTCATCTTCCATCTCCCTCATTTTCACCATCATCAACACGCTCACTGTGAGATGTTACTAGGCACGGTACTCCCAGTTATACTACTGTAGTGACTTTGTTAAACAGATTTAATTAACATATGCATCTGACATATGCTCGTGCATATAAATCCATATATATAACTATATAACGCCTTTTTCGACGACAGGCCCGATCAAAATTATTTTTCTCATTCGATTAAATTATGGATAGAGTCAGAGGGCGTATTGTAATAAGAATAGAGCGAAACTGACGAATACCATGTAAATGAATGTCTTTTTTGCTTATCCTGGAGGAAGGGGTTTGTTGGAATAGGCCGGTGCCATTGTTGGTCCTCAGGTGTGAGAATTAGACTGGGCAGTACTTAGTGGGTGTAGGTAGGCATACACACGTAACCTACTTCTCATCTTTCCTATCCCCTCAGGATGTGTGTGGTGCACATATGCGCAGGCACTGACACATTCCTCTGTGAAATTGTGTAATGTCGTTCTCGCCATGAATATGACCTTAGCTGTCGAAATCGCGTTAAATATCTATTACTCACTCACTCACTCACTCACTCACTCACTCACTCACTCACTCACTCACTCACTCACTCACTCACTCACTCACTCACTCACTCACTCACTCACTCGCTCCATGTACGGGGGCAGGGTAGGGGGATATTATACCATTCATGGTAGATTGATATTTGTACTTTTACCATTTGGCAATGTTTCGGGATTGGTAAGAAACTAATTGTGGGACATAATGCCATGTGCCCCAAGGTTGAAAACTCTTGGACAAATTGTTTCAAGAAATAGACAAATATTATATCAATAAAGATGCTAACATGGACAAGCTTATATTGGGAATCTTTGCTTATGTAACCAGCTACCAGAACATACAGGGAGAACATGGCCAGTCGATCGATTTATGCAGACAACCCTGATGGATAGGGTACCAACCTGTTGCACAATTGACCATCTCTTGAGCTTCATTCAGAGGTTCTATGACTACCAGTGGAGTTCTAGCCTGGGCCTTCGCTATTGGCTATAGCTGGTCTGGAGCTGGTTCTGGCGACACACTGATAAGATGGGACCAGCATTTCCCTGGAAGTGGGTGTTAACCAGGGACAAGGTACCCATCATTGTATGTCTTATTAGTGGGTTTTTATCTCAACCAGAGAAATTCAAAATGGCGGCTTCACTAGGCCTCCATACTGAGTCCTATATATAGGGGACAAATAGCAAACATATATATCCATGTTTCATTGAGGCCCCCCTTCCGCACGTTGATTCAATTGGCAGTGTGCTACTTTGTGCTCTTATCTCATATTAAATGTCACATTATAGTTTCATTGGCTTTTAATAGTGTAATCGATCCAAACGCTCACCTGGCAGTGACATTTGGCACTATGGTCGGTGGTTTACAATTAGGAAGGATACAATCAAGTGCATGGGTGCAACCAGGTTACACTGGCACCATGGTTTTCCAGTCAGTTGCTGTTGAGAGGTCTGATCCCCCACCGACGTCCTCATCCTGTGGTCGCTGATGTATCGATATTCAATTAGTACTGGCTACAGTGGTGAGGATCCAGGTCCAACATGGACACCCTAGGTCTAATGCCTGCTAGGAGGCTTTATCTTGAGGTGGTGAAAAATGGTTATGTTCTCAGCATTAAACCCTACCTAAGACACAAAGAGGATATATTTCAACTTAAGGAGCATAGCTTTTCCCCCTTTGTCATCCGGAAAATGAGTTTGCTATTTACAAAGTCTGGACATGGCTTGAAAAAAAAGCTATCCTGTATTTCTATCATAAAGACCGGGAAATCTGCTCTTGTCTTAGTAGCCATCACTTACTATATGAGCACCAAGTAGATGGTCGTTAAAAGTTGACATACTGGTTGCATGATTTCATTATGACAAATTAATCACAACACTGAAGCTGTCAGTTGGGTGTCAGTTTGTCGGCCAGCATTCTGATCACGGGCCAACAGCTCCCATCGATCTTCATTCACACAGAAGGTGTCTCCCCCTGTGCTTATTATACCTATATATCGGAAAGCTCCCAGCTGTGCTCCAACATTTCCCTTGTATTGATAGCCCCAAGGCTGTCTGGCAACAGCTGCCCGTGCCGTTAGCCAGCTTGGCGTGAGGGGCCGGGGTGCATGGGACAGATTCACTTTGGTTTACCTAACTCAGAGCCAATTCTGGGAAGAAATGGCTTGGCAAGGACGGCCCCTGAAGTCTAGCCAAGGCTCCAGTATTTCCCCGTCCGCCTATAGATTTAGAGGAAATGTATTGGTGATTAGTATATCATACATTATGTAGTTAATTGATATACCAGAATAGTCTTCATATTTAGATATTCAAATTCTCTTAAAACTAAAACTCACGATTACCACTGACGAATGAGTCACTATTGATTGCCAAAATTTAACAGCCCCAAAGATGTTTGTTCTCTCCTTCTTGAAACTGAACACTAAGTGTGGTAAAGAGGAAACTTATACATGTAGCTCAGACGCAGAAACCAGTCCATTATAGATCGTAACTCCCGCCTGTCCCCCTGTGGCCAATATAGTGGACTCCATCGCCAGTGCGCCTACCACTACCTCTGTTCCTCCTCATGCGCCTCTTCCACCCCCGCCCCTACCTTCCCTATTAATTAACAACTCAAACTTGCCGTCCATGAGTCGCTCACGATACCTGTTCACCGCCCACGTCGCCGCCAGGTGGCATTGGACTGGACTAAGGTTCCATCGATTGCCACCAGGATCGCTGACACATTTGGAAAAGAACAAGCAGCCAATTAGAGTTCATCCACAGTAAATTGGCAAAAATCATAGCAATATCGTAAATGAACCCATTTACATTTAATCAAATTTCGGAAACAGGATCATCATTATCTTGACTGAATAGTAGCCTACATTGGTCGTAGGTAACTGTCGTGTGACACAGAATCTACCACAAACGGAAGAATATTATTCGGGGAAGCATTTATAAGATTATGAAAGTGTACACCGACACATAGGTTTAGATGGCGTATAGCGTGCTTGGTGAAGCCACTGGCTGAGTAAGTGAAGCCACTTACTGTTGGTTTGTGAGATGAGGGTTATGATCGACTCCTGCCATGACGACATATAAACCCTAAAGCCAGGTCACGGCACTCGCTATAGTCTCAGTCAAAATCATATATGATGATCACAGCATTAAGGTGACCCCAATCTGGCTTTCAGTGCCTCATGGACGTTCAAACAACCGGCCATCCATTAGAAAGGCAATATGGAGTATATCCATAATAAACTACATTCCGTCTGGGGCTGGCATTATTTTTGAGTTATCTCCTGACACATTGAATACTTTCATCAGAAGCAAAATGTATAGTCCCACCAAAATGTTAATATACAGAGAATATTGTGGGATGCAGTTCCTAGAAATACCAGTGTTTTTCGCTTGTGTTCCTCCCGACTGAGCCTGTCTTAAGGCGGCTGTAGCACCCCTGTTACCCTCAGTGAATCATTGAACGTGGAGGAGACTCAATGAAGTGTGCACCATCCCCTCCCCGCCTCACCTCTAACCCTTACCACCCCTCCTGCTATCTGACCCCACCTATCATCAATAAAACATATTAATATTTCAGACTTGCTTCATGTCCCCTCTCTCCAATATTCATCGCCCTCTGCCTCGTGGCCGTACCTCAAGACACCGGCCAAGTAACCCTAATATCACTCAGGCTCGCCCGGCTATGGCGCCATGAGGGCCGTTAGACCTTGGTGGTGCATATCCCCAGCTGTTTCTTCTGTTTGGAGACGGTCTCCTATTATTTCTTTTATGAGATGCGGTACTTGTTTAGTCTTGGAGGAACCCCAGGGGCTGTCCTGACGTCTTATATGACACAACTCTCTGTACTATCAAACTCCAATAGTGATTTCTCGACCCCCCCCATTAGAATTCTCTCAGTAAGTTGTAACGTCTCATCAGATGCTAATTTGGTGGGTTTCCTAGTCAGATGTGATTTCAGGGGGGTTGTTTCCCCTTGAGCATGCCATGCATTGTTAAAAAATTCACTGGCTATAGTCGGGCGCTCATCTGAAGTTGTTAATCGCGTGCCACATTCTTACTTGGATGCTCAAAGATGGTTTGTCTAGAAATAAGGAGAAATCCTGATTAACTTAAGGTGATGAAGGCGGCCAAAAACTTAATTTGTGTAGATCTAATGACACCTATGTAAATGGCCATTGAGCGGTCACTTCTCCGTCCTGTAGTAGAACCGTATATCAGTCATGGGGTTTGTGGATACGTCACGTAAGCTCACGCACTCTTTCGTGTCACAGGACGCCACCATTACTACGTCACTATCCTCGTGCCCTGTCTTCTATAGACCGTTGATAGAGTACGGGAGTTTTGTTATAGCTCCTCCCTGGTATGATTGTCCTGCCCTTTTATGTCCCCAACTACCGACGCCCCCTTCTTTCACCAAGAGAAGATCGATAGAGACAGTCATTCTAACCTCCCTTGTAGATCACCCCCTTCCTCATTGCACTTTTAGATGATCCAGTCACTCACCCAGCCTCCATCCTGAACCGATCATCAGCAGGAAAAAGAAAGGTCCCAATCAGCGACTAAAACTCCTGTTATCCTAACCCTGTGATCATCTGGTCTCAGCGACTAATTAAGACAAATTATGAGTTATGTAAAGAGTCTTTAATCACGGGACCCATTATGGAACACATCAAGTCCATGGTGGATGGAGAGAAAGAGGGAGAGAGAGAGAGAGAGAGAGAGAGAGAGAGAGAGAGAGAGAGAGAGAGAGAGAGAGAGAGAGGTTCCATGTGAGCTGCTCTGAGTGGCTCGGTGAGCAGGGGAGTTACTCACGAAACGTGGCATTGATTTACTGGTGGTCTATGTGCGTGTTAGTGAGGAGTGAAGGGGAGAGGACAAGCCAGAATGCCATAATAAAAGGGCTTCAAGCTTACTTAAACTGTCAGCGACATGTCTGCACTCAGCCCAGGGTAAGCCCCTCAGGCTGACTGTCCTAATGCACCCTATGCCGTCCCCATCCCGGGTACTTGGCGCCCTTGGTACGTCTTTATGTCATTGCCCATTTTCATATCAGAGGCAAACCACTAGTAGAAATGACTGCTATCAAAATGTGGGATTACAACTGACAAAAGTAGAAGTTGACGTCCACAAAAGTCACAGTCAGTTGTCGTGCTGGAATTCCCATTCGCGACACATGAATATTATCATTAAAAGTAGCTCGCGTCATCCATATCGGGAATATGATCGATATGAAACAGCAGCATCTACTAAAAACTACCTTTCAGGAAATCCCAAGACCATATTGATGGCTTGAAATTGCCTTTGCAGACAGAGAATTAAACGCACATAGCAAAACAGATGGCTTTCCTTTGACTGCACCCTACCCCTTCAAAGGTGCAATTTTCTTTGCAAAAGGTAACCCCTTTGTAGGTGCTTTGAGAATATTGATTTTTATTGGTAGGTTGTAGCCATAAGTTAAGTCCATGATGGTGATGTCTACAGTGGAGTCTATAGCTGATAGTGGCGACCATTGTCGTAGAGGGAGTGTATTAATAAGGGGACGCGGTCGGAGTGTGGGTCGCCGGCCCAGCCGTCGCCGTCCCCAAAGCCCTAACTCTCAGCTACTCACAACATAAAACCACCAGTCTCCGGCGCCCGCTGCTTGTGGGCAAAACTTGTTCACTGCCCCTTCATTCAAACCTGATCAATTTTTGGTCGATGACAGACGGTGTCGGAGGCTTGCATGCCGGAAAATTTCCCTTAAATTACCGTCGGCGTCTCTGGGATTTTTCCTCTCCACCTCTCCTGGTCTACACACACACACAACCCCAACCCCCTCCAAACTCTACCATCACTCCCTCCACCCTGACTTGTATGGCGAGCAGGGGCTGCCTAGGTCAAGGAAGACTCCTGGAGCATGGGGCCGGCCGATTTAATCAGCAGCAGAAGGGGGTAGACTTTGTGAAACCAAGCAAAGGGAATTATTGATTCACCCGCCCCCCCCCCCCGCCCAAATACCCCTCACGGATACCTCCATCTCAAACCGTCAGTAGCCGCGGCCGACGCATGAACGGGACCAGTTCCGTTTCAGATGGGCGCAATGTGGATCCCGACTTTGGCGCGTTTCACGACTGGTGAATCAAAGTCCTCCTGGTGCTTGGTAAAGTAGGGAGCATGCTCAAGGCAAACAGAGCGGCCCGTCAGAGGCTATTGTGTGTGTCTAATCTTGCAGAGCTTAATGAAGACAACAAAGAGATTCCCTCCTGCCACCTTCACTCACCATCTCCCAATGCCTTCATCTGACCCCCCCCCCTCCCACACAGGAGGGCCTCATTGTACCAACAGAAACAATAAGGCCCATAAAGGGAAAGTCTTTGGTAGGGTCCAGAAACAAATATTTAATCAGCGCAAATTAGCCCGAGATTGGTGGATCTTTATCGACTCCAGTGTTTGGGGGCCCTGGAGTTAGGCAATATTGATAATCCGGGAGGACGGGCATTGTTCTGGAACTGAGGGAGGGTTTAGTGAGGCAGGCTCTGTCTTATAGGACAGTATGGCATGGGAGGCTGACCCTTGAGAAGGATTAATGAAAGTGAATACATCACTGGAGATTTCATATTTATGGGTTGGTGACGAGCAAGCTACCCTTGGCTATGCTGTTAGATAGGGCAAATGCTTCAATCCTTTGTAGATTTATAGATAACGTTCCAAATCCCACATATTAAAACTACTTGAATTCTATACTACCGGTAATACATGTTCCTGTTTCTCTCCTCCAGGCGCTAATGGACGGATGGCTTACAGCATCGTTGGGGGCGACAAGCACGGTCACTTCACCATGGAGTCGGATACAGGGGTTATTAGGACCGCCAAGTCACTGGACCGTGAGGCACAGGCCTACTACACCCTGGCCGTCATGGCAACGGACCAAGCTGCTGCTCCCACCCCACGCCTGTCTACAACCACCATGGTGAGCTGCTTTTCTATTTGTATATAAACTTTTAAGGACGACTTGATGTCTTTATGCCTCACATTTACTTACCATCATGGTGTAGCATCGACGAGTTACCCGCGATGCTTTCTCTCGCGTTGGGAATGTATCAAATCTATGGAACCACTGAGTTACGAGGACATATACAGTGTCAGGTAAATAGAGCCCATTCATGGCATTGCTAATGTGTAACTCTATAATAACTCTAAAACATTTTATAATGCGTACATCCATGTTCCCAGGTATCCATCATTCTGAAGGACGCTAATGACAACGCCCCGGAGTTTGTCCCTCTGGGTCCCGTCACGGTCCTGGAGAACCTCACTCCTGGCACGGCTGTCTTCACTGTATCAGCCACCGACCAGGACGAAGGACGTAACGGCTACGTCCAGTATCGACTCACGCCAGCTTCCGGTGACCTCTTCTCGCTAGGTCCGGTAGATGGCGTGCTTCGCGTCAACCGGAAGTTGGATCGTGAGACTCAGGACGAGTACCAAATAGAGGTAGGTGGATTGAACTTTGAAAAGTGCTTCTTGTACGTTACTCTTTGACGACCAATTGGTGGGCTTATAGAATATATGAAATATATTTATTTCATACATGACTCCCTTAAATGTTAAAGGTGTCACAGTTTAAGCACTTCAGAGAGAAGTCTTAAGATTTACCAATATTTATGGAATGGCGCCACAAATAATGTCTGGTTTCTTGGTGCAGGTGATGGCCACAGATAAGGGGGTACCACCGCGCTCAGCATCGACAACAATGCGTGTGGTGGTGGGTGACGCCAACGACAATACCCCTGACTTCCGGCCAAAGGAGTACGAGCAGGAAGTGGCCGAAAACATCAAGGTCGGCACCAGCCTTCTCACCCTCACCGCCACTGACCGTGACGTAGGTCCCAATGGTGACATCCGGTACGTCATTGTGGAGGGTGACGAGAATGAGGACTTCCGGTTGGATTCCCATACAGGAGAACTTATCACGATGAAGAGGCTGGACTACGAGCGGAAGCGGAAGTACACACTCAAGGTGAAAGCCGAGGACCAAGGCACGACGCCGCGCTCTGACGTAGCCACCATCACCGTCACCGTCACTGACGTAAACGACAATGCGCCGACCTTCGTCGATCTACCCTACGTGGCGTACGTACAGGAGAACATTGCGCAGTTTCCGGTGCACGTGCTGCGCATCACGGCACGGGACCCGGATACGGGTTGGGGAGGACGTGCTACGTACTCTATCATGAATGGGGACCGGTCATTGTTTAACATCAACACTACCACAGGGGAGATCCAGGCACTCCGCCCTATGGATCGGGAACAGAGGGCCCAGTACGAACTCACCATCAGGGCTGTGGACTCAGGTGAGTTACTACCATTGACTCAAGATTTTCTAACGTCTTTGTTGATGAAACTGGTTAACGTGATGGTATTTTCCACGGTTGAGACCCGTTTTAGGACATACAAGTCATGTGCTTACGACAATACCCTCCATACGAGTGTGGAAAGAATACAAACCAGAACTTGAAATTATGTTTACCAGTTTTGCTCAACAAAATGACGTGCGCAAGTTTTCAATTCAGTCACCTATGTCTAGTTGTACTCTTTTCTTCCAGCATGATATATTTGACTTTATTAACGATAACCGGACAGAGGGCTATGCGGTCTATATTTTTGCAAGCTTCGATTATGACAATGAAAATGACAATATTATGTAGCAGCCGTGTTTAATTATGGCTGTAATAATGTCTGAAATAATGTCCCTCCGCTTGAACACATGCATTAATGCAGTTCTTTACATAGAAGGGTTTTGCACTGCTACAGTATATGTTCCCTATTTATAGCCTATCAGTGAGACAGCAAAATAGCTCAATACTGAATGAGGAATTCAAACTGAGAAATGTCCTACGGTCTGGATTACCCTATCAAAGCAGCTCGGCGTCATGTGGGCGTACAGGTGATATAATCTCTAACTGGGTGCCCCGCCCCACGGGTTGATGCTATTATCTGCAGCTTTATCTATTGAGACTTTGCTCAATACCCAAATCCCCATCACACAAAGCGCTGGTCAGCCCTAAATCAAATGATAGCCTGGCCCCAACAGGGTAAGCCCCAATCACACCTTCTTGGTCCACCCTCTATAGGGCCTAAACTGAGAAAGAAATTTTCATGGATTTTCCTAAAAATGAAATCACAGTATTAATTAGTTTTATCAGAATCATGGGAAATGGTATATATACTTCGAAATGATGGGTGCATGTACATGTATTATCCTTAGTAAAGGGTACAAAATGTAGCAAACGCATATTTCGAAATCATTTCCCTTGAGTGGGTATACCTTTTGGAACCAGAGATGTTGTTGCTTTAGCCCCCCTTTATCCCCGACACATTCCCCCTACACAGTAGTCGGGTGTAAATCTGAGAGGGTAAGCAGATTAAGGGGGCCACCCCTTCCAGTCAGACGTGTTGACATAAAGAGGGACATTCCCACAAAGAAGGACAGGTAGCCCTGGGATGACCACTGGTCAGGGGTGACAATGGTGAGGGGCTGTGTAGTTTCAGCAGTCACCCGACAAAGTAAGAGATACCCTCATGGACTGGACTGAACGGGTGGTCAGAGGAAATGGAAATGACCAATTTGGTGAGTGGTCAAAGCGATCTAGACAAATACACACCCATCACCTACAGTCGTACCTTTTCAAATATACCCCCCCCCCCCCAACCTCCCTCTCCTTCCAACTCTGCCCTTGTCTGTCCATTGACTGGAGGTCAGTTTCTCTACCCCCCCCCCGTATATTGCCTCTACTTGAGCCCTATACTGTCCAACGTCACCCATGCTGTTTACCCTAGAAAGCCTTGTCGGGGTAGCCTCAGCCTCCCTAGACTGGAATCGGAGTATGTATTTTATGCAGAAGAGAGGTATGTTTGTTATCAAACAGCTCCTGTTTGACATGAGGAGTGTTTGTGAAGATACCAGGCACCTCAGATGCCGCTTAGCCGGGGTCCTCCAGAGGGCGCGGCGGTCAAGTGTCCGGCTGGAATCTGGAAGGTCCTGGGTGAGGACAATGAGTTTGTCTTGGTGAGAAGACGTGACAAAAGAAGCGTAGCGCCCGGCGCCACCACGCCCAACATGACAGGTTGGAGCACTGCCCGGCAGGGCGCCACTCCAATGTGGAGAGCAGGACAAGGTATCACCCACCTGCGGATTACTGGGATTAGAACTCTGACCCTCACCACTCCAGTCCCCTACCTACTGCCTCACACGTCCCGCTTGCCCTACCCCTTGGGATGCACCCTCTATTATGGGTCAGAGGTTGCGTGTCACTAGGTACAGAGGCTACCCTAAGGGCTGACCATCAGACGGGGGTTTAGCTCATTGAGAGTTTTTCACTGAATGTCTGCATTGTGTTCCTTCCCTATCCTGACCATTCTCTTTTGTCCCTGATCCCTTTACCCCCCCCCCCCCCCCCCACCGTGTGCAGGAGAAGCTATACCATTGTGGAATGACAACTTATGCTTCTAATGATAAAACTCAAGCTGCGATTAGCCATCCTAGGCGGACGTGACGATAACACCCCCCTCTGTTTCCAGAATAGACCAACCAATTAAAACCCTGACAGAAACGAAGTTCATCTTACTATTTCAGGGGCGTAGGAAAAGGGAGGGCCAGGGGGGCCTGGGCCCCCCCCCCCCCAATCACAAAGGAGGTGGGGCCCAAGTATGTCTGGGCCCCCCCAAAATTTGCTACAAACTCATAACAAAAAATGGAAAAGAAGGTAAAACTTTGCATCTCAAATTAGATTGATATGGTGATAGGATAGGAAAGATGGGGGCCTGAGCCTAAAGTCAGATGCAAAATTGACTAAAAATTACCTTTCTAAACAAATTCCCTGTACATATATGTATGAGGGGTGTCTCGCTTGAGCCAACAATTCTAGGTCACTGCGATGGGGCCCTCGCTGGGCACCCCCAATGAAGATTTGCTTCCTACGCCTCTGTATTTCTGACTATGCCCCCAACTCTGTGCTTTCTACACTGCCCCCTATTTCTAAAATTGTCACTTTCAGTGAGCCAAGAAATAGAAATGACAGCCCTTATTATCATGGAGGTAACTGTCAGTGCGACAAGTGTTCAATTGCAGGGCTGCTTTTGAGGTAAATGTTGAACCACTCCCTCGCCCTAAGCCCCTATATTACAACTAAACTGAATTTAAGTGGTGTCGTGCCCCCAGTGTGCTATTTTAAAGGTATTTCCTAATGTGAACAGTGGTGCCCCCTGGCACTGACCGTTGCAAATAGTCCAAATTCATGCTGCTGGTTGTTAGTACCAGCATACACCTGTGGCTAGCTCCTAGGTCGTGTACCTGTGCACAGCCTTGATGGTGCTGTGTAGAGATGTAGAGAGGCTTGTTACCTGGTTAGAGGTGATGAATGCTCACCTGAGGCCAGGTGCAAATTGGGAGGTGCATCCCCCTGCTCCTCACACTGGGAACTAGTGGTACTGATGACACCTGCCTTCACCAGGCAGCAGCACTCACCCCTATACCTGGCCTGCTGACCCCTACCTGCCCTATAGGTACAGCCCTAGCTACATAAATCCCCTCATCTTTTATAATTATGAATATAGTTTTAACTTTCAAAATGGTGATGAATATGTTCTCCTTGTTTTAATCAACAAAGGAGGTATGATATTTTAAAGCATTCTGCAGTCAGCGTCATTGCATATCCCACTGAACTAAGCTCAATAAACTACAATATACCAAGCCTTTTGGAGAAATTTCTTAATTAATCTCCCCAGGTTTCAAAGCTGTAGTGCCTATTTCATATCTGTAAATTATATTTTTACATATATATGTACAATGCATGTACAGCTCTGTGTGTATATCAGATATACTGATGTACCTTTGGTATATAATTTTCAGTTGTCACTCCTGTCTAGACTAGAAATGATTGCTACTTGTAAAAATGCCAGAGATGATCAATCTCTTATTACCCCTCCCCCATACCCTCAACACCCCTATCCCACCCCACCATATGGGTGTTAGACTGACTATGTAGGTGATGGAGTGATATGGCCTTGGGCTATGGGCCGTAGTACAGAAGTGTGTTTTGGTGCTAGAGGTACGGCCAAGGGTTGGGGAGGCTGTGTCAGGGGAGGCGACATCAGCACACGGGTATTGTGGCAGGTAGCCTTCCTCTTTCCCACCTCACCCCCAACCCTCAATATTCACATCTCTCTCACTCCCTACTCACACACAGGTATTCCGACCACGCCCTCCCTCCACACCCTCCCCACTCATGCACCTCACCTGGGGTCATGTACTGGAGGGAATATTATGAGGACGTTCGGGGAACCTCTGTACTGGCCGTTCAAATACTTAGTATACCATCCTCTGAAGCTTATGGGTTTGGGCATAAGAAATTTTTTTAAAAAAAAAAGAAAAGGAGAAATTATATTGAAAGAGCACATTGATACATACAACCTTCACATGACAGGAGGTAATTCCATATGAAAATTGGTATATCATTTTTTTGAACATTTCCCTACCATCAATGTTGCTACCATGAAAATATCTTTTCAAGAATACATTTTCAGTAAAACATGGTTTTCCCACAGTGCTTTGTACTTGGCTACCACCGAATAGTAGAGCAAGTTGAGCTCTGCCTGGTGTGGGCCTTTAAGTGCAGTGTACCCTGATTGCACTGGGCCCTGATGGCCCCGGGGCAGTATCTACCTGGGCCACTACACCTGAGTATTGATCCCTATTGATGGATCACTACGATTGATCCATGTATAGGTAGGTATAGGTAGGTAGGTGCGAACTGGTCACCATACCTGGTACTTAGCTATCTCTCCTAAGCCTCAGGGCTTTCAAAGATTATCGATGATATCCTATGGGGATTTTAAAGTTGAACACTGAGTGAATGGATTGGTTTGTACTCGTAGGCAGGTGGAAAATGCAATTCCTTGTGTATACAATATAGTTGAAGGTCGTGTTCGGGCTATTAGTGTGGAAGGATTTTCATGATGCCGAGGTCTACGTTATAGCCAGGGGTCATTTGGAATAGATGATCAACATCACATGGACACATTGGAAGGGAACTTTATTAGCTTAACAAAAATACACTACATATTCATGTATTCTAGGGATGCCTATGTTGTAGACTGGAATGTAATCATATTTCGTAAGTAGGCCATCTCACCCTATCTATTAACGAACATCCCTCCTTTTACACTCCCTCCTTTGATGAAAGTATGGAGGCTGGGTGAGAGACCTCTGAAGCTGGCTGATAGACACTGGAGGTAGCACACAATGGTACCTCCTCCTGGTGGTGGTCAGTCCCCTATCAGGTGGTGCCCAGCCTTTGATCATGGCTAGATGATGGCGATGTTGCTGATTCTGTGGGAAAGTGGTGCCATTGTCTATGGTGCATGGTTGAGTAGCGCAGCGATGTACCATGAGACCTTGGAGCCACCAGTACAAAAATGAATCCCCTTTTCAATGTTTTATTTTTGAATAATGTAGAGCTTGTCTTTAGTTCTTATATCGTTATGGAAGCTTACAGGTCAGCAGACATTCCCTACAGATACATAACCATAATGGCTAGTTATCTCAGTACATGTAGCAATGCCAATTATTTTAACGACTTGTCATTGATGAATGATACATTTGAATGCGTACACTCAGGCCTGTAGCATGAGTTCTTTCTGAGTGATCCATCATTAGATTTGATAGACTGTCAATCATAAAATCTTAACTGTGAGAACGACCTCATCATGGTGCAATAAATTCAGATCAGCTGCATAAATTTACAAACAATTCCTAATTTGAAAAATAAAAGCTACTATTAGTAACAGAAAACTTCATAATACAGGTGTCATTAGTAGAGAACTTAATCAACCATTTGTGTAGAGCCAGGGCTGTCTATCATCTTACATGGTCATAGACCCAGGTGTGTAGGGGCGTTGGCACACCTGTGTCATACTGCTGGTAGTAAGGGAATTCCCAACCTACCGTCCCACCCCTACATACCGGTAAAGTACCATCTGATAACGATGAAAATAGTAGCCACTGCCCTGCACACACCCACTCAACTGCTTTGTTTTCAGAAATGATATAAGCATGTAGCATGGGCAGGGATAGAAGTGTACCTGAAGGTTATGGATGATAGAACTGCAGAAAGGATACGTAACACATCATATATTATACCTGGATAAAGTGGTAATCTATATGTACTTCGTAACAAAGTCCTTTGTTCTTCATTTATTATTGATCATATATAGGCGTTCACCATTGATGTGCCCACAGAATTATCTTTACAGGTATTACATCACGTAATATTTACCTGTTATCAGTACCACGAGCATGATGTCACCTTTACTCAGGGGCTTTTTAATCCCTGTATGTACATTTACCAAAAAGAAATTAACTGTTTCCGGCATTTTGCACATGGGTTATTTGGTGAAGTATGGGGGCTACAGTTGAAAGTTTAACTTTCTTCAAGCTGCATGGCTGAAGTTAAAACAAATTAATAGGCCTTATAATAATCATTAGGTACATGTACCTAGCTATCAAACAAAGATGACCTTAGCTCAAAGCCGCAAACAGAACTGGTGGTCTGACAGGGTCACTACTTTACGAGCAGATAGTGATAAACGATGGATCCCTGGTGCCCAGAGTTCCCTCTCTGAAAGCCGAGATGGTCGGCCTTCCTTCCTGTCGGACGCTATCAGTTAACCCGTCTGCCACTGGGGGCGCCACATTCCATCGGCGGCCATCTTGGCGATGGCCGTGGCTGCGTTGAACTGCATCTCCCGGAAGTGGAGTCAGTGGTGATCGAAGTGCTATCTAATGGCTGGTACCCAAATCACGTGACAGTGCTTAGTGATCAATATATCTTATTTCGAATTAGTTGAATAACAAGTCAATTCTACTGCCAATTTGGACATAGCCATGTATGTTGGGAAAGCCTATCAAAAAGATCAAATCACTCTCACTGGCCTGCACATAGCTACTCCGATTTCAATCCAGAGTTTAAAAGCTCTGCTGTAAAATGTAAAGGCATAATCATCTAACTCAGTCTATGTAAACTGTTCTGTACTCTCAGAACATGAGCATGAGAGACGAGAGGCCTACTCGATGATCATGCCATTTCGCCATCGGCCCCGAGGAACTAGGTTTATTGGGTGGATCCGGAGTATTTATTGGCATTTGAGGACAAGGGTTTAATGGTTGCATGTGGTATCAATGGAAGGGGCGTGCACGGTTAATGGGTCAAGGGCCTCTGATCCTGCCCCGTTGTAAATGGTCCTCGTTCAACTCATTTATTTGTCAGCAGGCTCTGCTGGTCGATTTAATTCCCCTTGGTTAACTTGGTTTCTACGCCTACGTAGAAGTTAGAGGTCATTAATGACATGCCTGTTACTCTGATTTGATCTTGAGAATCACCAGCCGACCCTTGAAAGACCCCCTCCCCATGGGATCCATTTACGTGGATTTGACATCATTGGTGATGATATCTCAAGAAGTTTATGACCACTTTGTTCTGAGTATAAATCATACTTCACTCGACTTGTTAACAGTCACAACTTGTACATCTTAAGCAAACTCAGGCATTTCTCTACCCTTGATCCATTAGATTTAGAACCAGGCTTTAAATCTCAATAACATTAAGGTCAGCTAAGGAGACACGCAAAGTGTAAGAATGGGAGAGAAGGGAGGTGTGCTTTACAGGATAATGTTACGGCATGTATGACGTTGCAGGTAGACAGGACGTAATTGCTGGTTACCTGACGTCCACTCCCACCCCGCGCGGTGCACTATGGACCAGCGTCACATGATCGGTCATCTGACTCTAGTCCACCATGGGGCACCCATTGTATCCATGCCGCAGTTAGGGTGTTACCATGACAACCGTGATGCGTCCTCACGTAAGGATAGAAAGATGAGGAAGTGATCGGGGGCACAACAAAAAGTGAACAGTCCCCAAGGTAACCCAATACTAGACTTTGAGGCTAGGGACAGGTGTTGATAGGAAGTTCTGTATAGTTTGGGCAGTGGTTTAGGTGGGTCAATAGCTGACATGACGTGGCTGGTATCTTTTTCACACGCAGCTAGAAGATTTATGATTAAATTCATGTATGATTTGATTATTTTTTTGGGGGGAATACCGATAATCTAATCAAAACATAATTGTCATATATGCACAGATAGCAGTGAGAGGTCTTTGTAATAAGCCTTTGTTCCCGGGCCTTTGTTATAGATAATAGAGAGATAGAAGCAATTATATCAGATTTGAGACCACCTGGAGAGGGGCTTGTTGCCTTGTCTTCCTTGGTGGCCGGTCTATTGCTAAGCCCTGTTTTACCGCATGTAATCAGGTGCAGCATTTGGACAAAGTGATGGGGAAGTGTGTATTCTGATCAGTTGTCTGTGTAAAATAACACAAGGTGACTCTTTACCTGTGTATCTGTCATGGAAGGTCAGTCTCGGTGATGTATTAGCCTGCCCCCGACTGCTTGACTCAAACCAGCCGCCCAGATAAATGCTACTTGTGAAGTGGGTCTGGCTCTAGAGACAGGCCAGATTACACTGAGGGGAAGAGAAGGGAAATAACTCACAGGGCAGTCCACACAACACAGGGGGTATGAGGTCAGCATGTGAAGAGAGTGTAAACCCATGAAATCTTGGTGATCCAAGCACAGCCATTACACACAGGAAGGAGAAAGGAAGGGGATGAAAAGCTACCATTGCCCTTGGGGCAAATGCTTTCTTTTCATCAACCCAACCTGACTAGATTGCCTTACTATATGTTTATACACTCATTTAGACCAAGACACTGAGCATTATAGCTATGTGTGATATGTCTCTTTGAAGCACTGACAGATTAACTGTTGCTGGCTGGCAGATATATGACAGTAATAAACTGATATTATAGGCTCATCCATCATTTTATGTATGGTAGGATTCCATGGTTCTTGTGAAAACCACTTTGGTGAGGTACCTTGGTAGGTATTGGTATAGTAAATACCACTGACTCCACTCACCTATTCCCCATATGGCGAATACCATGGCCCCTTTATTATCCATAATGAGATGATTGTCCTAGGTGCAAATCACACAACCTTGTCAAGGATCCAAAACTGTGGGTGGGAAGAGTCTAGTGCTGTGAGGCAGTGAGGTCATTACCAGGGCATATCGTTTAGCAGGCCCCCTGTTTTAATGCACCGATAGGTACTTTGTATAGACATTGGGAGCCAGAGTCAAAGAGAAACCCAACTTTATGAGGACATTAGGGGCATAAATGTCACCCTGCACCGGGATCGAACCTCAATCATGAGTGCACCCATTGGTATATATCATGGCCTGGTAGGCATGCGTTTGATATAGGGAGGTATGGTTTAGATATCTACTATCAATGCCTTTTATGATACACATCCACGTGGGGACAACAGGTATTTAGCTATTTGATACCATCTTTTTGTCACACACAATATCAAACAAACTTATATTTTTTATGTAGAGCTAGATATGGGCTAATTCGTTTAAATAACACACCTATATCTGAAATAACGGTTATGTACTGAAAATATCAAGGAAATCAACTATTATGTTTTCACGCTAGCTGTTGGGTAATTACACGGCTAATTAGTCAACGTACTAATGAAAGGTAAGGTGGTGGACGTAGAAGAAGACTGTGAACCTGGTAATGATAATGATTATTTCCCTGTGGTATGCATGATGTCTTGATGACCTTGTCCATAGGTAATAACTTAGCACTAAACTGGAGAGCTACCTAGAAATCTGGAATGTGTGTGCATTACATCACAAATGGTTTTGTCATTGAGTTCCCAGCAGTCTATAATGTGAAGTAAATGATATTTTAGTACACAGATTACACGCATACGGGTATTCAAAGGAGACAGGAAAGCCATTGATGAGCCTAGCATAGATAACAAAAGTCTGCTTCAATATTCTTCTATCAACCTCCCTAGGCCTGACCTTATACCCTTGAAGAGCATAGAGAAGAAAAGAGGAGATAGATTTCCAGTTGGTTCTCGCCTTCAAACGACCTTAAGACTGACCAGGCATTGAATCGATTTCCCAAATTGCATTCCGCTTCCCTTTGGGACTTAATTTGCTGGAAAAGTCTCGTGTAATCTTATTTGTTGAACTTTGCGCTCACTGCAAACTTTGGTCACCCATATCTGCGGGTAAATGAATTAGTTTTTGGAATTAAATCCACTCCCTGCGATTCAAAGGCAGAGACCAATAACACCTTGCCGACTTCCATTTCCAAAGCGGTAGATTTACCACCTCTCTTGGAATTCAATAGTTTTAACCCAAATTAAATTTGGTTAGTGTTATGAAATTACTTGGCAATGTTACAGTAATAGTTTCCCCTTGGATTATGTAACACACTAGTTTTTCTAGCCAAAGGAATGAAAATATTTGAATACGTATCGCCACAGTATCCTCTAGGGTTTTGTCCTACCCTTCTACCCACCCTAAACTACCCCCATTTGATCTCCCTCCCAGTTACCCCCCAAAAACACACCCCACCCAACCCTTCCAATCCAAGCCTATGCAAATCACCGGGACAAGCCTGATGAAAAATCGAGCCCGTTCACGCCTGAAATTGAATTAGGGAGGTGTCTGTGTGTAGGGGGATAGAAAGATGCAGGCGCCACCAAAAAGAAAATCAATTCTTTAAAGCTTGAGTCTGAGATCCCAGTCTTAAAGAGTTGTGAGATGCTTGGAGTGAGGTACTAAGGCCTACATTCTAGAGAAACATAAGGGGTTAGCGTGTACCAGGTGGGTGAATACAGGAGGGGACAATGGTATGTTGTGGGTACCTGTTGATACCTGTTGACGTTTAATCAGAACTCCTGTCTGAGTTGTTATAGGGGATCAAGTGGACATTCCCACAGTCACACCTGACCCCACCTTCTACCCCTAGCCCTGTCCCGTGTAGGCTATACCCAGGCTATATCCCTCCTCCTCCAGCGTGGCCAGTCACCTGTGTGCTTTGTTCACATGGACCTGGGGCTAATTGGCTTCTGATACCCGAAACCTCTTTTGTAAGGTATTCAAACAGCAAGCATTATAGTATGACCTACTTGATTCACTATAGACAAAACAATGTATTTTTGCTGTGATGACTTTGGTTCTCTTGCATTAAGATGTCTACTGCACGTGGATCACCAAGACAGACATTTGGACAATACAGACGTAGGGTTGAAAAAGTAATAGCCTCAGTTTGATTGATAACTCAGTGCATTTCTCGAAAAGGGACGAAAAGAATATAAGGGCCTCCCTCTGAGCTGGGGTCTCTGGTCTGAGTGTTAAGTGGGGAGTGGTTATGGCAGGTTGTCAACTTGTCACAGCCCACGTCAGTACTTCAGTCATCACATGGTCATGCAGTCACTCAATACAACTGTCAGTATGATGTCTTCACCTGGTCCCAGCACATGTGAATTTTAGAACTTCTAAGAGCTTTTTGATCCTGGGAGACCTAACAGAGCCAATTCAGATGCATTTATGTTCTTTATGGATCTAAAATTGTATTCGAAGGATAACCTCATTCCATGTTCATATATTTATTGGCCTCAATTTATTGACATTAAGTACTTTTTGAGTCATCAATTCTCTTTGTGCTAGCTGTTCACGTGATCACAGCCATATTGGATCCTAAGTCTTGTAATTACCCCTCTCACATTATTAGTAAAAAGCGAGCTTCACATGGAATGCCTAGACGGTTAAGGTATTGAGCAATCAGGCTAAGTAGACCACCAGAGTGGCAGGTTACTTAATGTGTCAAATCTAGATGAAAAATGGAAGAAAGAGGTAGAAAGGGTAACATTGAACAGAGGATTGACATGAGACTGGAACGACAAGGACCTAGTCATACCAGAGGGGGCAGAACTGGGTGGTCTCTGTCACACAAGCAGTATGCCTTACACGCCAATGAAAGGGGTACGCTCAGAGTATTTTAATCAGACGACAATTAGCCAAGGAGGGATCCTAGTGACGTTAACCTTAAGACACGTGCCTCATGGGACAGCGTTTGCATCGTCGCAGGACGCCGTCTGATGTGGAGCGTCCGCTGAACTGCTGCCGTCCATGACGTAGTATTAAAGCGCCATGGTCACGTCATGGGCAAATAAGAATTGACGATTTTTAGGATGAGGGGAATCATAATAATGACGAGTTAATGGGCCGTATCACCAATGAGATGAAGTGAAATCATAAGGTCCACGTCGATTGCTTCCTTCTAATTTAGCATCACCTTTGTGATTATGACAATAAGCACGCTTGATATTAGTCTTCGTGGCTAAGGCGTCAATCCTTTACAGAGGAGGGTGGGAGCTCATTTGAAAATGGGCGGACAATTCGATGATCATAGGCAAAAGGTTTCTTGCACTGTAGGTTATGTCTGCAAAGGACCTCACATACAGATCCAATATACATTTATAGCAATATAAGCCATGTAGGTCTTAACGGGGTGTGTATTATATCACTATTTCCGGTCCTAGTCGATCATGTTAAGGGGGGAGTGGACTAGAGTGGCTTTCTGCGTGTCTCAGAAGTTCCACCTAACCTTACGACCCTTCTGAAGATTAGCCTTCAGGATCAACAGACCTGCCACCAACAATGTTTACTGTCCAAATATTCCACGCGGCCATCCTGCTCACCCTCTGCCTGTCACCCCCCCCCCCCGTCTGTGGCCACAGGAACTCGATGGAAAGGCAATAAGCCAAGACTGAGCTTCAGGCAATCGAAAATGATATGTACTTCCTAAGTCACAACCCCTGAAGCCACACCCAAAGGTAGTCCCCATTCCTCATGAATTCCCCCAGTTCAGTACGATTTAATCTTCTTGATTGTATGGTATCATATATGTTAAAGAATATGGGCTACCAATCTCCCATTTATAACCTGACCTCAGTGTATTAAAACTGTACTAATATTGCCGCCTATTACATAGTTTCAGCAAAACAGTCAGGGGAATAATGACAGGAAAATGCGCTATTATCTAATCTTTGTCAAAAGGTAGCAGAACTGCATTATATCTTGCCATGTTCAAAGCCGGGGTAGATCTAGAAGAAGAGGGCACGTACTTTATCCAGTCATCATAGCTGTGTACTAATACAGTTCGAGACCTTTCCACATTACCCTTTTGGTTTTTATATGCAGATACATGTACTTGTTCCTGCGTGCACTCTAATTTACATCAGAATTCCCCACCCACCAAAGAAATGCACCTTTAATCATGATGATGAATTGATGATGATCGGTATAGGCGTGGGGTGGCTTTGGAGCCAATATCATTTGTAAACCTCTCAGTTAGATGGCATTAGTTGGAGGGTTTGTCCTGACACAAGAAGTATGGGGGTAATGTGATCATTGCCCTGAGGAAGCCTACACACTACCCGTCTAATCACATTCTCAGAGGAGGAGGGACCTCCCAGCTACTGACAGGCCAATATCAGCAGCATCCAGCGGCAGTATACCTCAGAGCACATCTCTTTCTGCTTTATCACCTGTTTTCACTTCAGTCACAAAAACTATAATGTACAGTTCCTTGACAACAATGAGTGATTTAGAATCCCTCAAGGTACAAACTGGGAAATGACTAGATGAGTAGTGAGTGAGTGAGTAATAGATGTTTAACGCCATTTCGACAGCTAAGGTCATATTCATGGCGAGAACTACATTACACAATTTCACAGAGGAATGTTTCAGTGCCCGCGCATATGTGCACCACACACATCCTGAGGGGATAGGAAAGATGAGAAATAGACCCTTTTAAGTGGGCTAGGGAAGCCCGCCTAGATGAGTATGGTTAGTTACAGCATGACAGGTGTGAACAGGAGAGGTAAGTTGTGCACAGGTGTAGTCACCTGTTGTAACATGTACGTGACCCCAGTATGTGTACACCAGTCACCCACCTGCACAGCTAACACCTCACATTTCCATAGTCACACCTGGCCCCACCTTCTTTGTGGTCAGGATACAGAGTGGAGCTGCTCTTGAGTCATTACTGAGCTTCTCCACGACATGACCTGCTCCCAGACTGGAGGCCTTGGGAAGTGGGGTTATGCCCTGCTCCCTGATCGATGGTATAGGTGTGGTACACGCTCAGGTAGATGAGCTGCTATTTCTGACCCTTGGCCATGGAGGCATCGCTAATGTTAAAATTCAGTTTGCATACTAAAGTTAACCCATTCACCCTAAAAGCGACATCCTCAGTTGTTGCAACGCCATCCCACAGTAACTCTCAAATGGTTGATAAATTGCCAGGGTTCTTCAAAGCGACTCTGTTACAAATTGCATCAAGATCCCGAGATCAAAACATACTGTTCAATTACTGCATCTATCTCACCTCCACAAGCTATTTACTGAAGGACACTAGAAAAATCAAGAGAAGTATCCTTTGGCTAGTTTGAAAGTGATACCTTTTATCCAGAATGTTTTTAGTGAGAATGAGGGATGACTCAGTGAATACGGTTGATGTGTATCACCTTTCCTATCGACTCCTATATAAGTGCAGTCTGGCCAGCTTAATGTTCTTACCAGTGAACCAGAACGTGAAAAATTGGCTTTCGAGGGGTAGGATATGGCTGGGAATGTAAACCTAGTAGCAATAATCAAAGAAGCAGTACGTTGTATTTTATGTCAGAGTGAGCATATGCATGCTGCACCAACACACAAGTACACGTATCCCAAGGTTAAAATAGAGTTATCTTATATATGAACCCAGTATATGAAACTCAATAGTATGGTGTATTTGAAGACCCAAAGGATAATGCATTGTTATGTATTCTTAGTACATGACTGATGGAGAACGTAAGTGAGGGACCACAAATATATACATGGGAGTGTGGTTAAAAGTGGGAAGCTACTAGTATACAAGTCTCGCCTGAAAGCATTGGTAGCATGTCATACAATAATAATATCGCAGTCTTATCCTCCAGCAATGTAACATTTTATGTCAGTTCTTCACTACATATTGGAATCAGTTTAAATACATGTATGTATTGTTTCATCGTATGACACTATCTGACTCTAGTAGTGCATTAATTAACCTCTGATAAATTACTAGTTTATGGAATGTACCCTTCAAGGGTTATTAAGTGGGACTGCTCCATGGTATGGTTGTCTCTGTCTGGTGATGTGATATTTGATTAGGAAATTGCATGACAGGTAGAGGGGGTCCGTAAATAGGGCATGTTACTTAAGTGATCGACATAATTAGACCTACGTCATAGTATTAAATGTGTTGTTTTTAGTCATAGTCCTACATTAATATAAAGCATGTGGGGTATCATAAACTCAGAGACAAGTGAGTGAGTAATAGATGTTTAATGTCATTTTCATGGCGAGAACTACATTACACAATTTCACAGAAGAATGTCTCGATGCCCGCGCTATGTGCACCACACACATCTGAGGGGATAGGAAAGAGGAAATGTAGAGCGTTTTAGGTGGGCTAGGGAAGCCCAAACTGAGAGATAAAGCACTCCCATGCATTTGGTAATACCTAGACGCTTGTGTCTATCAAGGTAAATTCCTTAGACTGAGCGTATTGGTCCCGTATTGGTATAAAATCAGTGTACTTTTATTTGTTTATGCATTTCAATCTACATTTTCTGTACCTGTATAACAACTTTACCTTCTGTTGTGGCAATAGGTCTACAAAAGTGTCCCTACATGGAGTTCATGGAGTGAGTTGACCTCAGCACATGTCTGCAGCCATTCTCAGTGAATATATTCCCCATGACATTGACCCTGGTGTAATACCATCCAGCCCTCCCCTGTTCCACTCCCTCCAGGGTGCTGGCATAGATTTCATGCTATATCCCTCACATTCCCAACCTCTCTGCTGAGTCGAGGAGACCGGCTGGGTCCCGTTACCATGGTAATGCGTACACAAAGGTGTCAAGGCCTGGGTGACTGACAGTTTTACTGGTGTCACACAGTTTGGGTAGTTTTAAAAGCCTTATTCAAAATATCTTGACACAGAAAAAGACTGATACTGTGACCCAGAATGTGCACTATCTTCAGACTTATATGAGGTATGAGAGGGTTTCAAGTTTGAGGGCGAGTTGAAGATGAACATTACCCCACACGGGTGTTTACCTTTGAGTTGAGTTTGAGTTTGACAATCTTTTATTGCTCTGGGCTTCCCTAGCCCACTTAAAAGGGTCTATTTCTCCTCTTTCCTATCCCCTCAGGATGTGTGTGGTGCACCCCCTCGGGATGGGTGTGGTGCACATATCTGCGGGCACTGACACATTCCTCTGTGAACGTGTAATGTTGTTCTCGCCATGAATATGACCTTAGCTGTCGAAATGGCGTTAAACATCTATTACTCACTACTCACTCACTTTTATTGCTATTTTTCATGTGAATGGTCTTCCATACTTACAGCAATTTGGGTTGACCACACCCTCATTGTCTTGAGAACTAACATATACATGGGCCTTACAGTGAAGTAGCCTCAATTCCCCCTCATGTGTCATGAGGTTAGAGGTCAATGGTGATGAAACTACAGCTTTATAGACATTTTTACCACTGTACATATTGTTTATTGTATTGGGTATTGGTGACAGGTATTCATACAATAACTGGTCAAATTATTGAGTTAACGATGGAAGAGAATGGTAACATAAGGCCTAATCTACAGAAAGAATAGCTGCTGTACAATCAATATCCAAGTCCCTTGTCTCTGTATTATACTTCAAAAGCGATTAGTGTACACTGAATACATGTGTACATTTTGGTATATATATAGGTAAGCCTTAACGGCCCAAGGTTCTCCTGAGAGTTTGAGAAGAGGAGTTTCAGAAAGAGGTGGGAGTTTCAGAAGTAGCAACTAATCACATCTCACCTTAAAGAAACCGTGAGTACTTTCCTCCACAAACACCATAGGAATCCCCACTTTCGTTCACTTCAATCGATAGGCCCCAATCCTGCTTCAGAATCGGATTGGGACCTCCCCGCCTTGACTCCCCTGCCCCTTGCCACCCTGTGATTGTGTTCATCTGATGGAATCACCCTCACTAGGCTCCTAATGCCTGTCTGCTTAACACAAATAACATCAGGCCTAATTGAATATAAATACAAGGGTCGACCTGGGACAGGCAGCATATTTGCATCTAGATTCAATTGCTTCCAGGCACTACAAAATCCATACAAATGGACTTTCAAAGTTATTGCAATGTCAGAGGAATAAATAGTGTAGTATTAGACCCAACCCTGGTGATTGGTTTTACCTTGTTGATCAACTAGTAACATTCCTACATCTGTGATCCCCTGCATGTCATGCCAAGGGTCTATGCCCAAAGTTTCAAGTTTACATGTGTTTTGCTGGAGACTGTGCAGAAGATGGCGTCAGCATGTCTAGACCCTTATCCTTCAGTGACAGTTCATCTTTCTGACCCACAGCTTTATGTCTGAAAACCATTTTGGATCCACCTTTGCCATTGGCCTTGGCATCCCTTACATCCAATGAGGGGTGCTTTGTAAGTTGCCAGGGGAGGTATAATAAAGCAGAAGATAGGCTAGACTCAGTGATGTCTGGGTAATTGTCTCATATGTGTCTAGGCGATGCAGCATCTGAGCAGGTACCTTGGTGCTCAACAGGCACCCGACTACATGTACCATGTCTCTGAGTACACCTGCGTTAGAGCAACTTAAGTTTAAAGTTACACACACTCAGTCACGCATCTACCCAGGGGGCAGGAAATAATTAGTTTTGGATCCTCAACTGATCCATCAATTTGTCAAGACAGGACTTTGTTATTCGTAGAAATTAGAATCATAGAACTCTGAGTTGGATGAATGAAAAGAAAAGCTCTTGCTCTGTGTGTACATTTGATAGGAAAAACTATCGCTTGGGGATATACAAAACCATATTAGATTGATGTTCCTCTGTTAGCAGCTCTTTGTTCTGGTCTCGAGGCGGTGCTCATACGGTGCCTTTGAAGTGTACCTCTGACATAAAGACGATCCATGTTTCCTGCTCCCAGCACTACCACAAGGTACCTGCTCCATCATATTCTACCTGACATAGACATTCCTCACTGGGCTAGGGGCCTGACCTCGCCGTATGGGCCTGGGTTTGTATCTCTATGGTAGGCAGTTTTAGGGTGTTATAAAACAGCCTCTCCAGGGACTCCTACCTGGGTTTCCTCCAGGGGGTGGGGAGATGACAAGTGTACGGCGTCAGGCCGTCCATCATTCTCGCCAGGTAATGGGAAGGCTATAGGATAGAGGACACGTGTTGTGTTTAGCTTAGTAATATTAGGATCCCTTCCTCCAGGAGGTAAAGCTCTCAGTAGGGATAAGGGGGAGGGATGAGGGATCGGAATGAGGGTGGGGCTGGGCCTGATATGATGACCTTTAGTTGACCGCTGATAGAATGCTACATAGTCGCCACCTGACGGCCACTGATAGCCGCTGTCACGTCTAGGTAGACGCTGGATGCATACAGACTGCATGCCCTCTCATCACGTTATGCACATTTTATCGCCCATCCCCCAGTCCAGAAGGGGTGTTAACCTACAAACTATCGTACAGGTATTTCTGTGGATACCCCTGATTGCTCGTAAAAAGGTGATGTGGTTGTTTGAGGTCATTTCTGAAACCACAGGTTTCTATCATCTGCCCAACACACCCTTCTTGATCCTGCCCCTTGCTGGGGTCAGATACTGACCGCTGTAGAAGGCATAAGTACCCCGACCAATATTTCTCTCAGATATTGGAGGAACGCTTATACACGTCCACATGATCAACTGCCCACTCCCCACTCTTTTCTCAGTCACTAGTGAATTCACATAGGCTGGAACTAGTGTCTGATAGCAGCCTGAGATAGAGACCAGGGGTAGTTGGTAGGTAGCTAAACAGGGCTGTTAGGTTATGTCTGTGTCAAGGGCTGGGAGGTAATTGTTTATTGTTATTCTTGTCTCAGTGGTCTGGTTACCTCCCTGAGGCACTCCTTGAGAGGGGGAGAGCTACTCTGAGCTACTACCCAACACTAACAGCCACATGGGTGAGCTGCTCCCAACACAGAGCCACATGGAGCCTGGGCTCCCATAGTGTACCCCTGTTGGGATGGATACACCGAAAGAAAAAAAAAAGAGAGAAAATGAAGTGAATGAAATATGTGGATATGACATTTCTCCATGCATGTGGAGCCTAGAGGGAGAATTCTTTTGGCTAGGCAATGCACTAAAACAAGTAATGATATATCACCAGACATATTTCGTGGTGGCCCACACGTGTGGTGGTACCATGGCCAGGGTGTCGATCTTTTACTAACAGTGACCCAGTCCCCCACCCCTATGCCTTGATCCTGGCCGTGTCCGACAAGCTCCATCTGAAGGCCATGACCGGCCCATTAGCCCACTACTCCCGGTGTTCTGCCACATATATACACATGTAGACCATAATATAACGCCCCAATACCAGCCGTGTCTCCAGGAGCAACCTGCACCCAACATACCAATATCACACCAGGCTATGTGCTGTATTTGTTTAGCAGTGGTTCTTGGGTGTTATTGCAAACACAGAATAAAGTAAATATATGAATTGTTTTGTCTTATTCTCACTCCCCTGACAGCCTGCATGGCATTTGTGGTTTTTGGTTAATCCAAAATATAAATGTATATAGATTGTGGAAGGACTGATGGCCAGTCTACAAAAACAAGATAAATTTGCGCCCTCTGGTGGTTTTGCTTGATACAATTAAGCAATACACAATCGGAAATCAGCAGAATTTTGGATTGAAATACTTTACCTAAGGCAACAGAAGATGACACTGAGTGAGACTCTGAGACTCAGAGTACATCACATAGTCTGCTGTAATGCACCAGTGTCACACGAGCTACCATTCCCATGAAAGTAAAGTCTCCATCCCACTGATCCCACTTACTCTGGTTCTTTGATCAAGCCTTAATTAATAGGATCTATTTCTTCTGGTGGACGCCCATAGTCTCTGGGGAAGGATGGACGAGATCAAACATCGTTCTATTTGTAGAGTTTGAGAAGATAGAAGAGTAATAGATTGGGGTTACTGAGTGGAAAAGATACCATCTGGTTCTAGTTCCTATACCTAAATAAGTTGTCTGTGTACATAATCACTGAACATCTGCCCCCACAGTCCCAAGTGGCCACAGCCAGGTATATAATTAAGCAGCAAGATGCCTTCTTTCTTTTCAATTTCAATCTGAGAGAAATGTTCCAGGAAGAAGCTGTGCAAATATAACATAGGTCTTGGTATAAGGCACACACGTTTATTCAAACACAAATAAAGGGAATAGAATGGGAAGTATGTGAAAAGAAATTTCAGCAGTTCAGAGAAAAGGGACAAGATGATTACACCCTTTGGGTCATCATATTTCCAGATACATGTTTAAAATAGTTGAACATGTCTATAATTTCCCTTTACATTTTTGTGTGGGGTAGGTTTTGGTTGTTGGGGGCTCATGTCCAGAAATATGAGCCTACTTTGTGTGCGGATTACTGCTCATTATTTGGCGCCATAAGGCGTCTCTCCCCTCTCTGGTGTCACTTAGATGGATCAGGTCTAGGCACGGGTGTCGCCACCTATGATCAGTGAATGCTATGATTTGTGCACCTTTATGAAGGGCCGTCACGGAGGAGAGGCTTGACGTAGACAGTGACGGATCACCTAGTGGGGACGTGTAGAACTATCATTACTGCCCCGCAGCGACAAAATGGCCGACGCGATGTTGGCGGCCATGACACCCACGTGACAGGCTCTGGGTTCCATTCAGTAAAAGACGGATCGGCTCCTACACGCCCTTGTCTGGTGCCCCTTTACATCTTCTATAGTTATATCCCCACAACCCCGACTCTAGAACAACAATATTACTCTATATTTTTCCTCTTTTCATCACACCATTGTTCTTAAAACTCTGGCTTGAGCGGAGCTTTAATGCCGATACATTGTACCTGTGTACATGTATTAGGTTTGTCAGAGAAACATGATATATGTCTAGAAGTCAGTAAATTCTATATGTACCAGAGTTCTATATACTTTAATAATGTGTATTATAGCAAGGAAATTTGAAGGGGTAGTTTGTTAGGTTCTCTTTCCACATAAGATCAAATGCTTTGTGGAGGATGATAAGGGGAATTCCCTTTCATTACCAAACGTTAAAGGATACGCGCACTTGTCACGGCATGTTTTCTCCAAGAATGCAATCGAGTGGATGTGTTGCCCAACCACCAACTTGATCACGGCCCAGCTGGCTATCGGCCCTTTCTAGTGCTATAGTGGTGGCCCTGAGGTGTGTCATTAGGTATGATTATTAATTCCCTTGGCACACTACTAGTCTCCCCACCCCACACACCACCATGCTGAACAAACCAGATCTACATCTCAAGGCAATGTTCAGTCTTTGTCGCCTCGAACGCTCAGTTCCGGGCCGATGACGTCACGTGCGCGATTGCTGCATGGTATGGGAAGAGGGGGGTCTTTCATAACAATCTACACAAAACAGTACGGCCAAAACGTGTTTGAATCAGCACCGATGGTGCTAAGAAATACACGCGTCGAACGCAGCCAATTAAACACATCCGGGGCTTTCATAATGGTCGACCAGCGTCTGCTCTCGTCACGTTTTGGAATAACTAGGCACCAATCCCAACAATGCCCCCTTTGGACTGTATTGATTTGTAATTTCCGATACCATTCAATAACGGTAACAAGAGAAACTTCAGAGGTGTTGAAATGAAACATGAGGCTATTGAGTATGATTAGCCAATCAGGTAAGAAGTCAGAGATAAGAGAGCAGAGCAGATAGGCTAAGCTGCCAGCAGGGTGTACATGTCCATTAAGCCATGAACATTATCTTTTGTACCTCTAGATCTAGATGTTTTCTAGAAAGGAGTCAGCCTTCATGCAAGGGCATCATTTATGTGGGATATGGAGACCCGGGTATGGAGATCTCGGGCCTGGATCAGTCAGCATAGTTTGTTGACTTTGGCACTGGTCAGTCACATAGAGGTATAGTGTGCTAATCAGGCTCAGCTGGTCAAACAGCAGCACTCAGGGGCACCCTCCTACTCAATGTCTTCAGGCACCTTGAACTAGGCTGTTATATCAGGGTTAAGTGTTTGCAGTCGGCCATGAAAGCCAAATCTGATAAGGGTTATCGACCATTGGATCAGTACAGAATTGAGAAATAGTTTTGTGCATCAAAGAATATAAGCCCTTACTTCGGTATTACATTCATATTATTTCTAAACCAAAAGCTTCCACAGGTGAATTCATATGATTACACTTAGGTGCTTCCATGTAGAACATCCATACTGTTAACACACATGTTAGAGGAAATTTGCCTCTAGAGGCTACATGTAGCAAAGCAGACACCAGGGAGAAGGGGTACATTCCTTTTTATCTTGACCTTGGGGGTTACTATGTAAACTCTGTAACCATTCCACGCCCATCACAGTAAGGGTAATATTCCCCACCACATGTTCCGCAAAAGCATGACTTTTCTGCCGGCTTTGCTGTTTCTGCAGCCTTCTCCAAACATGTAGTTTTTGGTGAATACGAGATACTCCTGCGTGGTGTTAATACGACCCTGTTTGGTGTGCCATCCTCCTGGGGCCCCAGACACATGGAGGAGTAACTGGTCCCTAGACGACCAGATCCAAACCACATGACATACCTCCGGGCATTCCCAGACCAATAAACACCTCCACATCAAATGGATGAAAACGTCTCCGACTCCTACCACACGAACGCTATCTTTCCTATATATCAACGCTACAGTCAATATTACTTCAGGAACTTCGAGGTTCATGCTTCTTTAAAACTTCACTCACCAAGAGAAACTTATTCAAAATACTTGTTGCAATCACTTTAGACTTTTGTAAGATATTACTTTGATATCATGAGTCACAGGGGAGGAGCTGTCATGAGCTTCATATAAAAGGATCTACGTTGACAGGGTTCCTTTTGAGCTCCTTCCTCATGGTTGTTATCGCAGACGACTTTTGGCCATCGTCTGTCTGGGATGCACTCTGTATAATAAGAACTGCCATATTGGCTCAGCATCATATGGGGGCTGTTGACAGGATGGCATGACACGCCTGTTACCGATGAGCAGCTCAGAATGGCACGGGAGCAGCTCATAAGGCCGAAGAGATGTCTTTTAGATAAGAGGGACTCAGGGTTTATTTTCATTGGCACTCTGTGGATGTATATATATGTGTACGGGACCAACATGGGTCACTTCTAGAATGTTGCCTCCAACAGAGATCCCAACCCCTAATGGTGTAACCTCATCTGCAGCAGACGCTGCATTCAGCGTCCATAAAACATGACCGACAACATGCCTCAAGCTCCCAACACATCCTTTGTGAACACATATGAAACATATCGAACAATACATCGGCAAGGAGACATTTTTCTGTAAGAGAATAAAAGTCGTATGCTTGATAAATCACGAGGCCATGTTGGAGACGCTGACCCTTGCACTTCTGGGTATACTTGAGAAGTAGTGCCTGTAGAAACGTGGCGGGTGGCAAGTCGTAAGTAACTGAGCTCGTCTTGGTGACACATTCCTCTGTGGGTAAACATCCGACGTCATCATGTAGTCTCTGGTCATATCTGGATGAAATGTTAAGTGGATGTTCCTGGTCAAATGTTGAATAAAATTTGTACCACGGGTTTATCTTGGCTATTCATAAAACAGCATCTGACCATTGAAAGTTCTAGTGTATATTTATATGCAACCCTAACGGAGACACAACTGATATGCCAGATAAATAGAGAGAAAAATGAATGGGAATGAACGAATCATTTTGGGCATGAAAATTGGAGGCAGTAGGTGAACATTTTCTGTACACACATCTACCTAGGGTAAAATAATAAACTTGTCGTGATAGTAGTGGAAGGTGTCCATTCTACACCCAGATACCCCTGAGACCATGTGACATGAGTGGCCAGGGTGGGTGGGGTGCTCCATGGGGGCCGGGTGTGTCTTGCTAAAACAATCAACACTCGCGCTATCAGTGGTCACCCGCCACCTTCACTTTCACGCTCATTTACCGGCCTCCAGGGGGTGCCAGGGGTGCTCCGCCCCCAACCTACAAGGCACTGGAGGCCCTCCAAGAGTGTGCCAGGGTGGATAGGGGCATGGCACTGGATTGTGGACGTTGGCATGGGGTTTAGAGGGATGGGGGAGGCTACTTTATCTGATAATAGATGATAAATAGACCAAAATGAATAAAAGATATAAAGGATATTGCTATCACTTGTCATAAATTCCAAACTGGACCAAAGAAGTAGTGCATTTCTTTCTTTTGAGAGTGTCCTTCTCAAGTTGCCAACAGAAATACTTAGACGCTCATTTACTTGAATTAGACAGAGAAGAGATAACCAATCTACTTGAATTAGTTTGCCATGTATCCCCGTGAGACACGAGCTCTTGGTGTGTGTAAAGGCCTGGTGGTCAGCAGGGTACTCCAGGGTGTTGACAGACTGTTGACTTCATTAATTCTGTCCAGCACCGGAAGGTGTCAGGGAGGAGCCTGGTCCGATAGATGTCCAGCCCATCCCTGATAAGGGAATATCGAGTGGCAGCAGGACTGTAGCACTACTATCACTATCATATCAGAGCCCCCGCTGGTCTCTAGCATAGACTAGCAGCCATAGCATCTATTCCCACTTGTTAATTAACATTCCAAGATTAGTCACAGTCATGCTCGTGTTCTTTCCCATAGAGTATGTTCCTTTGAATCAAAGACATTCGCTTTATAAATTATTATTGGAATATACATGTACCGTATATCTAATGTATATTTTCTTTGCTTTTTTTCCGCCAGGTTCGCCCCGATTGAGCAGCACGGCTCTCGTCACGGTTCTCGTGCAGGACGTGAACGACCAGATCCCTCGTTTCCAACACCCCCGCTACGCGGCCCGCATCGCCGAGGCGGAAATACCTCCCAAGTACATCATCCGGGTCTCAGCCTCCGATAAGGATGAGGGTTCCAACGCCAAAATCATGTAAGTAACATTTAATCCCCAACGGTTATTTGATCTGAAAAAGCAGCATCAAAATTCCTGGGTTTGAAAATATATTATTATTAAAAAAAGAAAGAAAGATAGGAAAGGTCAATTCCGTTAATGAGAATTGCATACGAGGATGTTATTAACTAGTATGTATACGTTTTATAGCGGACCTTGGTGTTAGGCTGTGTGTCTGCTCGTCCCCAACCCCCACTCCCCACTTCTGCCACATAACAGCAGGTGGCCACCACCACAGAAATGCTACTGCATGGGGGGCCTGAACTACAGATTCCTCTCCTGGCCACCTAATCAGAAATGGGGGAGCTACGGTAACGCCAAGGTGTGGTATACACAGGGAAAGTGACGACACAAAGTGCACTAATTAACCCCCTGCCTTAACTGCTTGGATCTGGATCGTTCCCCAGTATGGGGTGATGAAAGTTAATGCTGACAGCTAGATGATCATGAGGTTGAGAGCACCCCCACTTTTCGTTTGCAGCACTTATCCTCTGAGGTAATATTGTGGGCTTATGATCCAACGGTGTGGGACACAGTAGTATTACTGCAGTTGGCTATCTATACGTTCCTCACTAAGAGTTGATGGATACAGTAACTGATTAAAAAAATAAAGTCTACTAATGTTGAATTGCTACAATATGCAGCAGCCACACCTACCACTCTTCAATCGATATTACACGTCATTTTAGGGCAATTCAATGCTGAATTACCACAATAGGCCTCCGTGCTAAAGTGGCAGTACTGGGATGCAAAATAAAAAAGAACAATGAGAGATGCTCATACATGTACCAAGTAACCCCAGCATATATGTAACAGCCTACTTCATTGCGTATCAGATAAGCTATATGCCTCGCATTCTATGGTATAACCCTCTTTAACAATGCCCCCCTTGGCTGGCAGGTGCCCTGGTCGTACCCATTGTTTCACCTGTTGACCCCCTAATGACCACCCTGGTCCATAATCATCATTTTACAATACCAGCAGCCCCACCCCCGACATGGGTCAGTGGATCCTAGTACAGGCTCATGCCTGACCGACCCACCATGGGAACCAATTATCTTTAGTACTAAACACCCGTTATTTGTCTCCAATCTCTACAATTTCAATATCCTCTGACGAGAAAAAGAGAAATTAAGTTCTTATCGACTTAATTAGGTGCTGGCAGGTGAAACAACTACATTTGGATTCCTTGGTCATGGAAACGTTTACTTCAGATCTTTTTGTTATGAACAAATGCGTCTTACTTTAGGTTGTATGCCAACATAGATTTATAGAACTTTGCCTCTAGGGAGAATTTCTACCACCCTTTTAGTGAAACAATGTATCAATAATAATGGGGAAACGATAAACAAATGTTTTCCTTTTTGATTTCTAGTTACACTCTGGAGGATAGTATGGGTGAGCGGTTTGGGATCCACCCAGATTCAGGACAGATCTACTCCCAGAAGCTACTAAATAGAGAGGACCAGGACGCCTATGACCTGGTAGTCATGGCCACCGACTCAGGTTTGCTCAGCAGGAGCAGCTCAGCCACTGTACATGTCACTGTAGAGGACAAGAACAACAATAACCCCAAGTTTACACGCTCCCTGTACAAAGCCTACATCAGGGACCCCACCACTCAAGGTAAGGGTTCAATGTGTATGTCAGAAAACTGATGTTAATCGGAGTAAATCCATCTTATATTCCATTATCTCAAAGGGGATGAAGAAAGAGTTCAAGCTGAAAATCACTGAAAGTTTTATCCGAACTATTTCATAATGATTGTCAAGGTTCTTCCAAAAATGCAAATATTTCTTCAATTGTCCGCATGAAATGTTGCAATTTTAATGAGATGGGATTCCCTGAAGTGTCCTCACACAATAAGACAACAACTCTATGTATACATCTAATCCTATTTGTATTTGAATTTGTATGTTATCTGTAGGTATGTTTGTGATGGGTGTGACGGCGGTGGACCCTGACCTGGGTAATAACGGCCACATCGTCTACTCCCTGATGGGAGGCAGTGACAGGAACAACTTCATCATTGACTCGGAGACTGGAATCATCACCGCCTCACGCCGCCTGGCGAGCACTGACAGAACCTCACGCCGCTACATGCTGGAGGTGCGCGCTACAGACAAGGTAAGGTGCTGCCCTCTGCAGGGTCGGCTTTGTACTAAATCCTAATACCAACGTTGTGTACAAGTAATCAGATGTTTTTTTTTTATATATCAGAATTATGTTAATTTTGGGGCTATTCTCTCTAACGGTTTAGCCTAGATACATTGCCATTAATGACGAATGGGATTGGACTGTTGATACTAATGGCCTTTTTTTTCTTTGATTCCATTGTATGTACAGGAAATATCATAAATGAGGAAGAAAAACAATTCAAAATATGATTGGGCAGGCACAAAATGTTCCAAAATCTAATCCCACGTCTACTTTCCCTATGAAACAGGGACAGAACCCTCTGTCAGTGGACGCCCGCGTGGAGGTTCTCCTACTTCCGGCCACCCTGACCGGCTTCCCATCGTTATCAGCCCCTCAGAGGGCATTCCGGCTATCAGAGATGGTGAATGTAGGTCACGTTATTACCACAGTGAGGGGTACGACCACCAAGCCCTCAGTCACCCTCAGGTACAGAATAGCTGGTGGTAATGTGGACCAGTCGTTTGCTGTGACGGCGGCCGGGGAGGTGAAGGTAAACCGGCCCCTGGACTATGAGAGGACACACAACTACAACCTGTGGGTGGAGGTCTATGATGACGGACAGACATCACTTTCTCAGTTCTTATCACTTGATGTGGTGGTTGAGGATTATAATGATAACCCACCCGTCTTTGATAAGACTTTCTACGAGGTAGGTGACCCTTACGGTAAAAAACTACATTGTAAGTAGTATAGAAATGGGAGTTATCGCCAGGGATTCACATGCACTTACCTGTAATCCCACTTGTATTGGCTCAAGCTTCTAGCATTTCATATGTTGATGGAAATAAATATACCAAAGTAAAAAAGAAAGGAATTAATGCATTGGTTATTCATAAGAAATATTACAAAAACAACACTTTTATATGCATCAACAGGTGACAGTGACAGAGGAGGAGCACCCACCTAACAGCGTCATCCGGGTAACTGCTACGGACGCTGACTCTGGAGATAATGGCAGGATAACGTACGAGATAGTACGTGGTAATGAGGAGGAGGCCTTTGACATAGACAGGTCCCAGGGGCAGATCCGCACTAACCGTCAACTGGACAGAGAGACACGATCTAACTACTCACTAGAAGTCAGGGCAACCGACCATGTAAGTCAATCATTTTGATTAGTTGATATAAAATCATATCTCAGTTTGAGGTGTCTCTTTTCGATGTGATAGAACTGTTATGTTCATAACTGGATCCCATGGAAACTGATTTATCCATTGCTCGTTTGCTAAATCTAGGATTGTATTTATTGTTTTTCTTATATGCCTTAGAATAATGATTGAAGAAGTAAGCACTGTCTGTGGAACTATTAGCACATACATGTAACTATTTTCCTTTCGACAGGGTGAGCCATCCTACTCTGCTGTTACCATCGTGGACATCACCGTGGCCGACATTAACGACAAGCCGCCAGTCTTCACCCAGCACTTCCAGGACACCCGCATCCCGGAGAACATCCCTATCGGCACCTCCATCCTCAAAATTACCTCCAGTGATGGTGACGTAGGCTCCAACACCGTCCACAGCTACTCCTTCACCAGCAACCCTGGAGGACGCTTTGAGATAGAGCCCTACACTGGAGTGGTACGCGTTAAGGCAAGGCTGGACTTTGAGACCAAGAGTGAATACATTCTACAGGTGTCTACAAATGACGGCGCACATAACGCTGATACGCCCGTCACCATCCGCGTCACCGACGTCAATGACAACGCACCGCGCTTCTCACGCACCTCATACCGCTTCCCGCTCGTCGCTGGAGCCACTTCCGGTACTCTAGTCGGCCAGGTGAGCGCCACAGACGCCGACGCCGCGGCTAGCCCCAACTCCGACGTCTACTTCCGGTTTAAGAAGCCGACGACCGACTTCCGGTTGGATGGCGATACAGGTCAGATCTACTCCCGCCGCCAGGTGGAGTACAAGGAGGCTGCAGGCAGTGCGTCCCCGGAGAACGTGCGTAGATTGGTGGTAGTGGGATCAGATCGTGGAGAGCCGCCCATGACACGCGAGGTACCTGTAGTCATCATAGTACAGCCGGCTAACGTACGGGCTCCTGTCTTTGAGAAGATTGCCTATACTGAGGCAGTACCAGAGACGGCACCCATAGGCTACAGTATTGCCACCCTAGTAGCCAAGTAAGTTTACCCTACATATTCAATATACCACACAATTAAATCCTTCTAACTTCACTAATACAAATATGGATAGACGAAAAAAAAACGAATAAAAACTTTACTTTATAATGCATGATTTCAGCATAGACTTTCATAATCTTATGAACATTTCTTATGACACATTTACTCTTAATCCTCAGGGACAAACAGGATGATGGTTCTCTCGGAGTGGTGGAATATCTGGAAACCGATGGTAACGGGACCACCCTGTTTGATATCAACAGAAGCACAGGTAAATAAAACACATAATGCATTAATAATTGGTGATGAAAGAAGACGTGACATCTTTATATCAATGAGTGATAATACAGTGAAATTGTAGCAAAATATAATAGTAATCCTTGAAATTAAGATCATCCCTGATGATCCACTACATGACTGATTCATATTATCCCTCCTCCAGGTGTTGTAACGGTAGCCTCCTCAGTAAGTGGACACCGTGGTAGGAGCTACACCATCCAGGTGACTGCCCGGGACCGTGGAGACCCACCCCGCTCCTCCAGTGTGCAACTTAAGATCCGGGTGGCCGAGGTGAACCGTAACGCACCCCGGTTCCTAGGATCCAACTCGGCTTACGAGGTGACTGTGCCTGAGACAACGGAACTCCAGTCCGTTATTGGCACGGTAGGTGTAAATGTAACATTGCATTTAGAAAATACCATTTAAATACGATGTGTCAGGCAAATGTACTATATGAGTGACTTCTTCTTGAAAGATAAACTCCCTATCAAAAAAGAAGGAGTGGGATTTGATAGTTCACAAAAAAAATGAGTTAAAAATCAAATTTGCTATTTTAGTTTCATCTATAGAAAAATAGTTAACCAAACCACCTATCCATATCATTGAGAGATATCTTCAAATGTCTTAATCATTGTTTTACTCTCCTTTGTGTACAGGTGAGTGCTACGGACCCTGACAGTGGTGACAATGGCCTGGTCTCCTACTTCATAACTGGTGGTAACCCTGATAGTCTCTTCAGTGTGGACGAGAGCCAAGGCTCCATCCGAGTTGTCAAACCGCTCGACTACGAGTCAAACACCACACACGTTCTCAATATCACAGCCAGTGACAGGGGTGCTCTGCCAAATTCTGTCTCTCGGCCCTTCACAGTGCGAGTCACAGATCAAAATGATAATCCACCAGTGTTCGATTTGACAGAGTATGACGCCTATGTGAAGGAGAATGCCCCAAGTGGTACAAGAGTCTTTGTAGCTAGTGCTGCTGATGCTGATACCAGAGGGAATGCAATGATACAATACTCCATCATCGGCAGTATATCATCCATGAACAAATTCAACATGGAGGCTGGGGGTGTTATCACCTCACAGGGGTCCATAGACTATGAAGTCAAACATAACTATGACGTCATTGTCAGGGCCATGAACCCTGGGACGGCCCTGAGTAGTACGACCACAGTTCATGTCCATGTGACTGGTGTCAATGAGTATGTACCAGTGTTTGAACAAACTGAGTACCAGTTCGTTATCAGTGAGTCTGCCCGGCCTGGTGATGTAGTAGGCGTTGTCCATGCTAACGACCAAGATGGCGGACCAGACGGAGAAGTCTTCTACTACCTGATAGGGGACAGCAACCTGAGTGGTTTCAAGATCAACCACCAAACTGGGGAAGTGAGCATCGCCTCACAGGTCGATCGTGAAAGCACCAGTGAGATCATGCTCGATATCCTAGCTAAGAACACTAATGCTATCCAGGGCAATGATACCAGTACCTGCAGAGCCCGAGTGATGATCCGAGATGCTAACGACCCTCCAATATTCACATCCAAAGTCTACCGTGTGACAGTCCCGGAGGACGCACAGAGGGGTCAGTCGGTGATACAAGTGGTGGCATCAGACAGCGACCTGCAGTCCAATTTCAGAGATTTCACCTATACTATTGAGGCGGGTGGTGGAAGGAAGGTGGTGCCATTTGATATCAACTCCAGGACTGGGTTAGTGACTGTGGACGGGAAGCTGGATCGTGAGACGCAGCCACAATACAATATCACCATCCTAGCAACTGACAGTGGCGCTCCTCCCATGACAGGTAGGTTCAAACCGAAGTGATAATGATGCATTTTAGGTGTATAGATGCATTGCTAGTTAATCTGTAGATCACAGGATTACAGAATCTATATTATTAGTGTACTGCTTACATAAGGTTTTGATGTCAAACGGTTCTATCTATTTCCATTGGCAATCGGTAGTTTCATTTTTGAAGAGCAAGAGTTAAAATAATATTTTCAGTGCTATTAGCAACCAATACAATGATGCTTTAAACATCGCTAATTGTACATATTGATCATCTCACTACAGGATCTGCTACAGTGTGGGTGACACTTCAAGACGTCAATGACAATGGGCCCCACTTTGATCCTGAACTACCTGAAGGTTACGTGACAGAGAACAAAGCCCCATACACACAGATCATCATGACCCTCTCCATCTACACCAAGGATGCTGACCTCCGCCCATCACAAGGTCCCTACAAGTACAAGCTTCTAGACCACACCGACAAGTTTGAAGTAGGATTCACCTCTGCTCTGGTAAAGTCCAAGGCAAGGCTTGACCGAGAAACCAACCCAGAGTATTTGTTAACGCTTGAGGTATCCGACAATGGTAATCCATCGATGACCTCAACGCTAACCGCCAAAGTCATTGTTACTGATGAAAATGACAATCCATCTGCCCCTCGTCCGTTGGAGGTTCTTGTCTACAGTTACAATGGAAGCTACCCCGGTGGGATCGTCGGGGACATTCGGCCGCTCGATGCAGACACCACTGGAGACTGGCAGTGTCGTATCAGCCAGGGAGATCTCTCTGTACTCAACATACAGAGTGCCTGCAAACTTCGATCAACAAAGGTTCTGAGTGGAAGGCAATTCAACTTGAATGTAAGTGGTTCAGATGGGATTCACCAATCGGTAGATTACAGTGCGAAGATCAAGTACCTGGACTTCACACGCGACACGGTAGATAACAGCGTCAGTATCAAGGTCGGAGTGAACAAGGTGGAGTACTTTTTGGCAAGCTTCTACAGGAAGTTTGAGGCGGCTCTAAAGGATGCTTTACCTTCGGATACTACACCTCATCTATTTGGACTTTCTGGTCTACATGAGTTCACTCTTCTTCATGTTGCAGCAAGGCGTGCCAGCGGTGGGTACCTTTCTAAGAGCCAACTCATCCAGTCCATCCAGAACAATGTGGATAACCTGGAGTCCCACACAGGCCTTGTCCTGGAGAGTTACAACTACAACCCCTGTGATGACGACCCATGTGCGAATGGTGCTGAGTGCAGTTCGAGCATGGTTGTAGGCAGGTATTCCAGTGTGGACAGTGCGTCGCTCATCTTGACTGCTCCACAGATCAAGATGGCCATCAACTGTAACTGTCGATCAGGCTTCACCGGTGACCGATGTGAATCTCCTATCAACAAGTGCGATGACAACCTGTGCCACAATGGAGGCACCTGTTTGTCCACTACAGGCACAGTGACCAGGTGCCTGTGTCTTATGGGTTGGACTGGTTCTACCTGTGATCAGGATGTTAACGAGTGTCAGCAGAAACAACCATGCCGTAACGGCGGAACATGTAATAACAACCCGGGTTCGTACAGCTGTGCATGCGCCCCGCAATATGCCGGTAAGAACTGTGAGTACCGCAACAACTTCTGTGCCTCTGCACCCTGCCAGAATGGTGCCCAGTGCATTTCGACCAGCACAGGTTATGAATGTGTCTGTGCCTTTGGACAGCGAGGTGCTCGCTGTGAGGTGAGCAGCTCAGGCTTCCTACCCTTGTCCTACATGGAGTACTCACTCCCCTGGGACCGCCGCAGGAACAGCATCATGATGGAGTTTGCTACAGTGAAGGAGAATGCCCTATTACTGTTTGGTGCAGGTTCCAGCACTAATGGTAAAGGAGAATTCATCGCTGTGGAGATCATTGGTGGTCAAGTTCGCTTCTCGTTCGCTCTGGGAGAAGGAGGTGTCACTCGACTGACAGTGCCTAGGAGGGTTAATGATGGAGAATGGCATCGCATTGAAGTGGACAGAAATGAAAGGGTAAGCTAAGCCGATTTATAATTGCGTGTTAAAATATTTGCAATAATTCGAAGACTTGAAGATTGGCAATGTATATTCTAGTCATGGTTCTGAAAGGAAGCAATTCTTAATATTCCACTAATTATTCAACTTTCTGTGATTCAATGTGCTGACAGCATTATCTAATATCGGTATAGAAACAGAGTAGATACAGATACCTCTGTTAACATAGTTCTGGCGCATCTGTGCAATAGAATTACTGCCATGTTTACAGACAGAAACACATGGAGGCCTGTGTTTTGAGTGTTTGACCGTGGCCTACTTGAGGTTATTGGTGTTGACCTTGACACTGTGTGATAGTGTTGGCACTTTGACTGCTGTCTGTGTGTTAGTACCGGGGTGTTTTATTGGTGTTTTACAGTTCCTACATACCTGACTGTGCCAGCAGGCCACTCTGAGCTAGACTTCAGATCACTCCCTCCCAACATCTTCCATCGGTTGTAAAACATGGAAATATTGCCTCTCAAATAAGCGCCTTCCCCAAATGCCATGGTAAAAAAACTATGTGTTTTAGGGTACCATAATTGCATATACCGGTACCAGAGAGAAATTCTTCTACAAATTACATGACCTCCATTCATCAACAGCTGGGGTCTAGGTGTAGAGTTTGTATTGTGACCTGTGACCTTAGGTCAGGTCATAGGTCAGACGGCCACAAAGAACTACCCTCTTCAACACAAGTTATGGCTGACTACCAAATTATTTATTTGCGGTCACTTTATTCGATGTGGACATGTACAGGGCAGACTAGAGGCTAAGAGAGCTCAAAGGGGTTGTGTTAGCGTGCTTTGGGCTTTTGTAATAGTCTAAAGGTTACGCTTTCCAAAAGTGGTGGACATATTTCTCAAAGACAAGCAAATTGTAGGCACACATAAAGGGATGGAGATGTGACTTTAGCTAATGGTCAGTTTGCCCCACCCACCTTCCCTCCCACTAGCCTACCTGACCTCCCAACCTTGACCGTCCTGATGTCCTAATGCCGTGACCACTGCCCATCTGTCCAGGTCTAGTGGCCCCAATCAAAAAAGTAGAAGATAAATAATAGCTCACTGGACAGGATGTCGGAAATGCTCACTCGGTGCCTTTTGTGGCTCTGGGGAAGTGCCGGGTGTCGATGATGGTCAGAAGGGTGTGTGTTTGTTTTGGCCTGAAGGGGAACATGCTCTAGTCAGGGAAAGGGGCGGTGTTGTGTATTATTATCATGGAAGTCGATTTGAATACCAGTTCCTCCTTTCCGCAGCAGGGCCCCCTCCCTTTAAAAACTGCAGGGGTCAGCATGTTTACTAGTTACAATAGATACCCATTGCTGTAGTGCAACATGACGATCTTATGGGTTTATATACTTCCGAAGGGTGCGCATGATGAGTATTGGCAAGATCGAGTCCAGTGCAATTGCAATGCAGCATCATTATTTCCTTAATGATACATTTTCACATTCTTCATTTTTATAACTTCATTTACCTCCAGGTGGGAATTCTCCGTGTGACGGACTGCCACCAGGGGGAGGCAGAGTGTATGACGTGTGAGGACGGAGACCCTGCATGTTACGTCCGTGACGAGAACACGGGGCTCTTCAGGTAAGTCAACACAACTTATCAAGGCTTTCCATAGATCTGAATTTCAGAGTATAAATCTGGCTCGAATGAGCGCGTGAGAGGAAAACAGAAAATTCTAAATATGTTTGATATATTCAATAATGTCAACTGTAAGGTAGTTGATACAGGTTTACCCACCGAAGATGCATTTTGGTAGACACTCAGAGAAGATTCCAAGTTGCTAAGATAATTTAAGAAAATATATTCATACTTACCCTACCTCTACCTCCAGTGAGCTACAGTTGACCAATGACCGTATCAGTGTGGGAGGGGTGCGTAGCATTAACCTGGTACTCACCAACCCTGGCCAAGTGGGTGCCTTTGACTTTGTGGGCTGCCTTAGGGATGCCTCCATTAACGACGTCAACCTGATGAGGATGACCCCAGAGGCTATGGACGGCGTTGTGGATGGTTGTCCCCGGGAGGAGGCAGTGAGGTGTCTACCTGGGGTGTGTCAGAATGATGGGTTGTGTGTGGATGAGTGGAACTCACACCGCTGTGACTGCCCTGCTGGATTCTCCGGCCCTGACTGTGCTCAAAGTAAGTCAATTAAGAATAAATCTGATATTTTAAGAAATCATGCCTACTATCTCCAGTTGTATTACTATGTCTGTCAATGTATAAGAATACAATATAAGAATGTATAAGTGCTTGGATAAGCGTGAAAGTTATTTGGATAGGAATCCCTTTCATTGTAGAGCAACGCCGCATATCCACCAAAGCATATTTTAACCCTTTCCTATCCTAGGTATAAATTAATCTGTTAACCCTTTGTGTCCACCTTACAGAGGCTGTGCCCTTCATGTTCGGCCCTAACGCCATGGTCATCTACAAACAGAAGGAGACCTTCACCCGGGACCAGATCTTCACCTCCAGGAGCAGTCAGCGCCGTCGCCGCCGTCAGACCCAGGAGGAGGGTCACTCTGTGTCTGTCAGCTTCAGGACCTCCAACCAGGAGGGACTGCTCTTCTACAGCGCCTCCTCCAGTGACCACACCACCATCCAGGTGTTCGAGGGTCAGGTCCTGTACCAGTCTGAAGTACGTGGGCAAACCTACAAACTGCCCGCACCAGGTGACGCTAAGGTCTCTGACAGCAAGTGGCACAACGTCACCATCACCGTCAAAGGTACGTCATATCCTTATTCCCAGGGTAGAGAATATAACGTTTTCGATCTAGTTAATGTAGAGAAATAGATATTGAAATCACTCTTTATGAAGAAAAATATAGGAAGAATAATGTAGAAATTTAATTACTTTTGCACATTTTGGCAACTCTTTTACCTTGTCCATTGCAGATACCATTGTTTCACTGTCGCTGGATGACCTGTCTACATCGAAGGTTTTCGGCAGCCCAGTCCACAACCCACTGGACCTTGATATTACTGAACTGTCTCTTGGTGGTAGCAACAGCAGAGTGAAAACTCCAGACGGCAGCAGTCTCATCAAAGGTACGCAATAACTTCACCTCATGATTTAAAGGCAACTTGAACAATTCAAAATTCTGTGGATATGTGTTCGCACATAGATGTATATCATTCGCAATATGACAGTAGTATGAGATACATGATTTCAGCAGCTAGTGAGATACTGCCCATCGTGATAGTAGTATATAAAGTGCATTATTTGTCCAGGCGTCACATACTTTCCGCTGAAATAGTAGTATATGAAATAGATGATTTCACCAGGCGTCACGTGTGATAGTACAACAGTAGTTTATCAAATGTATGATTTCACCAGGCATCAGGTACTCCGCGCTGCAGTAGTAGCACAAAATGTAGGATTTTACCTGGGATCACTTAATTCACACTGTGAGTGGCAGTCCATCTCACCAAGCTTGCACTGTTAAAAGAATGTGATGGTCATCATAACTGGCACCATGTTTCTAATATTGGGTATTTCATATCTTTCAGGTTTTGAGGGCTGTGTGTCCGAGTTCCGCTTGGATGGTAGTACCCTGCCCTTCTCTGGAAACACAGACCGCTTTGTGGCTGAACCAGTCGGAGGAGGTGCCAATAATGCCAGCTGCGCTGCACCACTCCTTGGTGCTAATGGTAGCGACTCGGTGATGCACCCAGCCATCATTGTTGTCATTGTCTTCTTCGCTTTGGTGTTCATCGCTATTGCTGCTACCTTCTTGGTGATACGCATGCGCAGAAAGAACAAGGAGGCCGCAGACAAGGCACCCAAGATGAATGGCAATGCAGTCGTGAGTAAGACTAATGGTGCCATCCTGGACAAGACGAGCAATGACAGTCGCAGCCACCAGGACTCTGGGTTTACAGAGAATGGGGATCTTTCTGAGGAGGCCATCATACAGCAGCATGTACAGCGAGAGCTGGCCTCTCGCTCATACTCAGAACGCGAGGTTAGAGATCCATTCGCGGCCTCGCGCCCAGACTTAGTTTCACCAGAGATGGGTGGTGTTGATGGCATTGGAGTGGACAACAGTGGTTATGCTGATGAACCACCAGAGCACTATGATATTGATGCAGCCAGTAGCATAGCACCATCAGACCTGGTTGATGTGACGGGACATTACAAGCGCTACCGTCAATCAGGGGGCATGGGCAACAAGCACCAGCAATACAATGTGCCGCCCGGTCAACGCGGCCGGCACACACCAAGCCCTGCTAATGTCTTAGGTGGTGGAGGAAAGCCCTATGGCATTAGGGAGAGTCCCCTCACTGTGGGACTCCACCATCATAGACAGAGTCCAGCTGTGGCTATGTTGTCTCATAAGGACAACCCCAACATGCATTCCAGCACACCATTGGGACGTGGGGTGTCCCCTCTGCCGGTCCTACCAACTTCTCGACAGAACACCCCAAACCACATGTTGGGGCCATCCGTACCACCAGTCAGCCCCCTCAATAACCTGTCTCGTGCCAGCCCGGCTGTACACGACCAGCGCACCACCTCACCACTCAGCCATAACCACATGTTACGTGGTCAGTCTCCTAGTGTCATGGCCATGCGTGACAAGAGGATGAGTCCACTACCAGCAGGTGTTAATAGTATGAGGTCTACACCTGTCAATGGCCTCTACCCAAGCAATGCCAGCAATAGCAGCGCTGGCTACAGTGACCGCCACAACCACCATGGTATGTCTAATGGCCATGGTCCAAGGCCCTCTAGCCGCATGAAGCAGCCTATTAACCAGATGGCAGCCATGCGAGCTACTCCTACACGAGGACTTACAGTGGAGGATGTCGAGCGACTCAATGCTCGCTCCAAGCCAAGCCCGGTGAGCACCCTCGATGTGGGCTCATCATCTAGCGATGAGGCTCCTCGCAAGAACTTGATCGGGCGTGCACGCACACCAGTATCGCCATTTGATCCTGGTCGAGCTATGCAGATGGAGCCTCCACCTGACTCATCCTCAGATGATGGCAGCAATGACTCTTTCACCTGCTCAGAGTTTGAGTATGAGAACGACAAGGTAAAGAATGATTACACCCCTAACCGTGTTATTTTCCCCAAACTGGCAGAAGTGTCGGAGAACGATGACACTGATGTCAGTCGGACGTTCACCCCCAATGGGTCAGACTCTAACCGAGATGGCTCGCTGAGCACTTTCTTCTCAGACGATGATGCGCCAAAGACAAGCAGTAAACTGCTCAATGGTGCTCTCAACTGGGACTATCTGCTCAACTGGGGGCCCAACTTTGAGAAGCTTGTTGGTGTGTTCAAAGACATTGCTGAGCTCCCTGATGGGAACTCACCTCAAACAGAGAAGAGACCACCAGACTTGCAGCAGCCGCAAGGACAGCATGATAGTACGGGAGTCAATGTGGAATTTGTGTCTGCAGAGCCAACAAATGCAGAAGTTCGTGAAGAATATGTATGATGCTTCATAAATGAATTTATGCCTTAGATTAATGCATTGTTGTGTAATATGAAATGCATTATGAGAACTTATATGCATCATCCCTTCCACAAGTGTTCTTCCAACTGAGATTATTAAAGCTGTCGTTATCATCATCAATAATGCTTAGCATCATCCTCATTATCATTATTATAGATTAATAATTGTTATTATAATACTGTATATTGATGATTATTTTATTTGTTAGAAAACCGCCCTCTAAGGGTCTCATCAAGAAAATCATGTATAATATCATCCCTCATAATCATAAAAGGGACAGAATTATGTCAAACATAAAGATATTCACATTATATGCAGATCATATCAGGGTATGTTTTATACTACTATCTTGATAAAAGAATATAAGATCATTTATGCAGTTCATCATTTATCATTGTTTGCGAAATGAAAGCAGATCCATCTGTATAATATGACACAGTATTGAAACGTATACGGGGGTACCCTCAGTCATCAATACCATCCCTAACTCCCAACACAACTAGCCTTTATACATTTTATACTTATGTAGCATAATCCCAAAAGTGACTCTCTTTGACTTCGACCTTTTGTAAAATGCAAAGAAAAAGAAACATAAAGAAAAGGTGGAAAGGCTACATCCCTGATTTAATAGGTGCCCGATGGACAGTTTCCTGGCTCCTCGAGTGCCTGAACATGTATATTTTGTAAATGGATTTGCTGTTTTATATAGTATGCATACTCATTGTATTTACACAAGTCAGAATATGATACGTTTTGGTTAAAAATTCCAGGTTCTAAACCAATGAGGAAATATAGATGATTTTAATGTAGCACTGCTGGCAAGTATAGCGTTCCAGTGCCCTTGACGATTGTATGTAGATTTAATTTCGGATACATGTGAACACACCATTGTATGCAAATATATCAGACTACAACATAGCAACACATTCACTGGGTGCCTTACTGGACAATTTACCTGTCTCATATCCTATTAACTGTACATGCAAATCTTGTAGTCTTAGATATTTATATTCATTTCGGAAAAAAATATGCGCTTGAAAACACTTGACTAGTTTGATTATAGTTTCTGTAAGGGGTAGGAGTGGCATTCGGAAAGCATAGAAACGTACTATTCATTATGTATTAAACCCACTTTATTCGAGTAGGATTTTATTATAGATTACATATTAGGATAGGATATAGCCTATATACCTTTGGTTTGGGAGTCCTTTACAATTTGGATAAGTTTATACCCCTTTCTGCACGACTCTATTTAGTTTCGATTCCACACACCAGATGGATCCCCGTTCGACCCGTCGCTTCTCAGCGTCCTTGCCAGTCTTGCCACGTTCCTACCCCTGCCACCAATTCTAACATATCACGAATATCTTCTGGTCTGTCATCTTCAGACTTTGTCTGTGTATACAGAGGCCTTTTGCAGTGGCCTTTTCCATGTCCATCAACTAGGTAAATGAGTAATGTGTACGTGTGTGTTGGTTACTAGTCTTGGTACTGTTCTAGAGATGTTACATGTTGCAGCAAAATGAACATTTGTTGTGTCCAGTGTAGGTAGATTAAATATTCAAAAATAACTTTTATTAAAAATCAATGAATCAATGAAAAGATCAGACGTTCACTATCTGAAAGTTAATTCATTTGGTCTATTAGATCATGGAAGTAAGTATACATGCATTCATACCATTTATATTTATCACGAATACCAGGTTTGGCGCAGCATTTCAGTCAGCAAAATAAAGAATTTTCACTGCCGTATTATTCCGTGTAACTGGAATAAGTCGAAGCGTCCAATGAAAAAAAAATATGTATATGTAAGGTAAATCACTCATGAATGGCAATATCAAATTACTTGGGCTTTTTTTAGTGTGTTCTAAAGGTTTAGTCGGGTGGTTGTTCAATATTGTTTGGGCCTAAGGCCATACCTTCACTATTTTTGTTAATTGTTTTATATGGATCTGTCACTGACGTGGTACTAGTGTATCGTAATATAAGAATCTCCAATGTAGGCATCACCCCAGTAATCAGCTGACCTATTATAATTATAATACAAATACTAACTAACAAAATGATTATATCAAAAACACTTGTTTTATAAGTTAATTATTCGTACAAATGTGTATAGCGAAGAAGTTTTATCATGGAGAGATGGTTGGTAATTGAACCGTGTATAGTTTTCTCGAAGTTTATCGAGGACCAATGTGATAACATTGTGACTATTGTAAAGGATGGTTGTCTCGAGTAAATGGTATTTTGTACAAATTGTAATTCAGGCCTAGTGCCTCGAAGCTGGATAAATAAAGAATTTTATACAATATTTACCTCTGTTTTTTGCTATTTTTCTACAGAATTATTAGCTTAAAATTTACTGCATACCCGGTATACCATGAAACTCAGGTGTATGTTACTTATATGTGGGATGCACCTTATGCGCAAGATATCATAGTACCTGTAATTTTATTCCCTCTATCATAAGTTATCGTAACCCAAAGAGAGACTAGGTTCTAAAGTTTAAAGTAGCTTTTCAGAAATTCCGACTCTACGTAGAGATGTGCACATCCGATGCACCTTGCATTTTATTTCATGAAAGGAACAGTGTTATACGCATACCCCATTGGTCACACCCCCGTGAGATACGCCTGCCTGTATCTCACGGTCAGTAACAGCATTCTAAAACGTGTAAATAATCGTCAGTGAATGCTATTTTGAAATGGTTCTGAATATTAAATAAAATGAAATAAATGCCAAGGTTCGCTTCTATTGTGTCTGACTAAGTCTTCGTGCATAGGGCTTATTAGTGCCGACCCATGAAGTATATCACACCGGAGGGGGTGGGGGTGTCCGTGGCTCCTACACATGTCTATAGTAAAAGCGTGACGAAGGGGTGCCCAGAAAGGCATAAAAACTTGCGACATATTTCATGGATCAGCCCTTAAGGCACAACTGCAGATTCATTAGGATTAGTGTAGGTTAAGCTAAAGAAGTCCACATACCTTGTGGCGTTCCCCCACAAAATGAATGTGAAAATAGCTTTAACATTGCTGAATTGTGGATGAGTCCCATACTATTATGTTAATTTTTTTTGGGGCGGACGTCTTAAGATATGTGGACATCTTTAGGTTTACCTACTCTATACCCTACATGCGGGGTAAATCGTATAGGAGTGTAGGGGTATGGTATTTTACACTTTAACGTTCATGTACCCGTGAGACTCAGACCTAGGTCCTTCGGGTGTGGTGGGGGAATCCGGATGGCAGGTGGCAGCACCTGCCTCTGGGTTCGTATCCATTACACCAGGGGGCCTACCACTCATCCGCCACACGTCACGTGGCCGGTCTGAGTTTCGCGGGCTTTTCCCCTATATAAGGCTGGTCCTAGCCCAGGTTCCTCAGTAGTGGTTTACCCACTGCTCAACCAGGTTGTTACCCGAAAGGGTAACCGAATGCCCTAGTAGCATGTAGTCCTCTGAGGCTGTGATCGTATGTAACGTAAGCTATGAAATAAAAGCTCGGTTGCCTACCCGGAAACTTTTCTCTCTCTTCGTTATGATTTAATCTAACTTAACGAGACGAACCATTACACTGGTGCCGTGACCAGTTGGTCTTCGGGTAAGCGCAGTCAGAAATGACTGAGCTGAGCCCAGTCAGGGGAAATGGCCCAAATGATGAGCTAAACTCCCCGATGGAGGATGGTGAAATCAAATCACCACCCCAAGGTACAGACTGGAGAAATCCACTGGAACACTACCCTGATGGGTTAGAGGATGTAAGAAAAAACTTACATGATGAACTGGATGAATTTGGAGACTCCTTATTCATGCCAGGAGGTACTTCGAAACCTGCACCAATGCATAAAAGTACTGCTCAATTTGGTAAACTACCATTTGAGGTACCAAAGCCTAGTGCAGGTATGTTTGAAACTCCATATAGTTCTCGAATTAAACACCAGAAATGTGGATTCGAAAGGAACAAAATGGACGAGCTTGAAGACATGAGAGCTGAATACGAGAAGATCCAGAAGGATCTTATTACACTGACCGGAACCCGAGACAAGATTCTGACTGAAAACAAACAGTTGATATCAGAACGTCTTGATTACGATCAAAGTTGTAGACGCCAACAACAATTGTTATTGGATCAGATGGAGAAAGAAAAACAAGATTTTCAACTCCAGCACCAACAGTATCGTGATGCACTATACACGGCGGATCTGGAATACAGAGCCTCGTGTGATGAGTTGAATAGAACTAAACAAGAGTTAAATTCAACTCAAACGGCCTATGGTAAGTACCAAGAAGAGCTGATGAAAATTGAATCAGCCTTCAAGGATGCTCGGAAAACGTATCAAAAACAAACCGATGAACATGAAAAACTCAAAGGTCAATGGATACGTGAATCCACAGATTTGGCTGCCAAACAGACAAAGATGATGGATGATTATTCCGAACTGGAAGCTAAAGCTATCCAGATGTCAAAGTATCTAGAAGATACTGGTCGTGCAGTAGGCACTCTTGAATCAGACTTCACTGTTTCAGGAATTGCCCTAAACACGACGAGTACCCCGGATGAACTCTTTGAGTGGGGGATGACGGGGTAACAGAGACAACTATACCTCGTTATGAAGAAATAAAGAGTCATCAGGTTAGATTTACGGACAATACCTTCAAACCTCTTGGTTTAGGTACTGGAAATGGTGGGGTTGACTCTGCGAGTGGAACTAAACAAAGCCACTCGGCAAACACCTCCACCTTTGACGGCGGATGGCCACAACAGTCACCTTTAGGGGGACCAAATGGCCCGTATGCCCAATATGGATGGAGTCAATCCCAAACAGGAGCGAATCCGTCCAAAGGTAACACCCGGAACATGTCCGGAGGAATAACCGGACAATCATCCGGGAATTCCAGTCCAGCTGGAGGGCAATCCGGATGTGACCAAGGATCCGGACCTTCAGGAGATCGTTCCAGAAGCAGATCCTCTGCTGGTGGGACTGGTTCCAATAATGGAAATCAGTCAGATGGAACAGGAGGAAACACTAATCCCAATAGTGGTTTCTTTAGCTTTGGTGGAAATACACAACCCACCAATAATCCTGGGCCAACTCCTCAAACCAGCGGATACACCTTCTCACAGGTGCCTCCATACGGAGCAGGAGGATCAGGGGGCGGAGGAGGACCACCGCCTGGAGGCCCTGGAAGTACTTATGGTACGAATCCTCCGAGGAAAAAGAGACTCAGTCGCCGAGTATCTCTTTCTCCAGGGTTACAAGCGCTGCATGACTCTAACGCAGCGATTGCTAACTTAGGTGTTGATTGCTACAATCAAGGTCTGGACGATACGGAGATCATGGAATGGAGTAAGGGTTTATCCCTTACTGGATCCACGAATCCGGCTCGTAGAGTAGCTAAGATACCTACCCCCTCTAATGCCAAGAACCCTTGGAAGGAGGAGTATCAAGGCTGCGCGGATGTCTTTAACTGCAATGGATGGGGTAAAGCGGAAGCTCTCCCCTATTTAGTATGCTGGTTAAAGGAAGGCGACGGAAAAGGAGCCGTGGAACAATGGAGAGATTCTCAAATAGTAGGACTCTCAGCCCATATGAAATATGATGAACTCATAGAGATTGCTTCATATCTATATGGGAATATAGTTGGAGAAGATCCTTGGCTGACGTTCACTAAAAGAACGCAGAAGCCTAAGGAATCTGCCAAAGTGTTCGGCTTGGAATGTCAACGACTGTTGCATAAAGCCAGACCTCAATGGAGACTAGATGATGAATGCTTCCTAGATGAAATGTTTAAACAATTCATTGAAGGATTGCGGAATCAGGAACACAGGACAGTAGCCTGTGAAGCTTGGAAGAATGATGCCTCTCTGACAGATTTGTTCCAGTCCTTAGATCATTATGATCGAAAGGCCCGTATCTTTGCCGGGAAGGTACCCCAACGGATGTCAGCAATGATAATCCCGGAGGGAATACCCGAAACCGATTCATCCGAATCAGGGGAACCTGACGAAGATGAAAACGTTGGGGCCATTAGCCAAGGGAACCCCCGGTATAACCGGAACTGGGGAAAGAAACCGGGTTACGTCAAGGAGAAAGTGAATACTTCTAAACCTCCTGTGACTCAACCCGATACCAAACTTACTACGGGTCCGTCTTTATCAGAGGACCTGGTTAACAATTTGGTAAAGAAGATTACTGAAAATCTTAGGAGGCCTAAGCCTGATAGGAGCGTTGTGACATGCTTTCGATGTCAGGAAACTGGGCGTTATGCTGCCGAGTGTGAGGCAGATAAGCCAGTTTATAGAAACACTCGTTACCGGAACAATCCGGGTAAGGAGGACTCAGTGAAGAAGGAAAACTGAGAGGGGGTGTCCATGAAGGCAACCGGATTACCCCCCGAATGAGTGATTGCCATGACTGCCAGCCTATCGCCGCTTGCGGTACTGGTGAGAATCCTCTAGCGATTTCGCCCAGCAGTGAAGCTAAGGAGCCTGATCAGTTCCTTACTCATGAGGCTGGGGAGACTGATAGTACACCAGGTGTCAAGAACCGGCAGAAGAACACAGAGGGGAAACCCGATATCAGTCCAGAGGGAGCGGCCAACGAGTTGGCCAGGGTGGGGTGTGCCCAGTTCCCCCCGGGTCATCCTTGTCTCAAGTTTTTGGAGGGATGTGGATTTGATCTCGGCGCTAAGACGGAACTTGCTAAGTACGCAAGTAGTCCTACCTACTTGAAAGGTAGGAGGTGGTACGCAGTTGTATCTGTGAGTGGTAGATCCGCTGAGTTTCTTGTCGATACGGGTGCTAGCCACTCCTGCATTGCTAAGAGATTCTACGATCTTTTGCCTACGAATCATGAAACTTTCACAACGGAAGGAAATGCTCGTACGGCCGACGGTAGCATGATACAAACGTTCGGTAGAACATGTATGAGGTTCAGTCTACAGGAAAATAAGGACTTCATCCTTACTCCTACTGTGGCGAACATCGCGGATGATGGTATACTTGGTCTGGATTTTGCTGCATTATATGGAGCAAGGTTAGATTCCCAGAGGGGAATATTGGAAGTGAGAGACCCGTATCATCTCGAAGTACAATGTGTGCTTAGGCAAGTAAGCAGTGTAGCCAGTGTAGCCCAGACTGTTAAGATACCACCGGGCACAGCCTGTGATGTCTTATGTCGAGCGGACAGACAGTTTTCAGGAAAAACTGGAGTTGTAGAGCCAGACATGGCCTTGTTGTCAAGTATCGGATTGGAATCCGCCGACGTTCTAGTAGCTAACGCTGCTTGGACGGTGGTTCCTATATCCAATACCGGTAATAAGACTGTCTACGTACAGAAAGATACGATCCTCGGGTCGGTTGTCCTGTCTGAATTAGTAGAAGGCTGTAAACATGTTTCGGCACCCGGAGCCCCTTCCTCACCCGAAAGGAGCCCGGAACTAGACATTCTAGTAGCCGAAAGCCATGTAGAAAGTGATGAACAACGTGAAGCTCTAACTGACTTGTTATACAAGTACCGTAAAGCTTTTGCAACACCAGGAGAAAAATTGGGGCGTACCGATAAGGTACTGCATACGATTGACACTGGTGAGAATGAACCTTTTAAGATTCCTTATAGAAGACTCCCACTAGCAAAAAAAAAGGTAGCTGAGGAGGAGATAGCTAAAATGCTTGAACAGGATGTAATAATTCCATCAACCAGTCCTTGGTCTAGCCCTGTGTGCATGGTGACTAAGAAAGATGGTACCATCCGTTTCTGCATAGATTACCGGAAATTGAATGGTATGACCAAGAAGAATTCATATCCCTTACCACGGATTGATGAGACTATAGACTCCCTTGGAGGTAAGCAATGGTATTGCTCTCTAGACTTACAATCCGGGTACTGGCAAGTGGGTATGCATCCGAAAGATATGGAGAAGACGGCCTTTTCCAGTCATATTGGATTATTCCAATATAATGTGATGCCGTTTGGATTGTGCAATGCACCGGCGACATTTGAAGCCATGATGGAAACTTTATTAAGTGACCTCTTATGGAAGAAATGTCTAGTCTATCTAGATGATGTGATTGTCTTTGGGAAGACATACGAAGAATGCTTGGAAAATTTAGGTATGGTCCCGGAAAGGATCATAACTAATGGTTTGAAGCTGAAGCCCAAGAAATGCGATCTTTTCAAAAGATCTATTAATTACTTGGGGCGAATAATCTCGAATGAAGGGATTAAAGCCGATCCGGAGAAACTGGATGCCGTGTCAAATTGGCAGGCACCCACAAATGCGAAAGAAGTCAGATCCTTCCTCGGATTCTGTTCCTACTACCGGGACTTTATCCCAGGATATTCAAGGGTTGCCTTTCCTATCCAGAGTTTGTCCCACTGGACACCCGGGATAAGAAAGGAACAATTCCCTTGGGGATCCGAGCAAGACGAGTCCTTTAGGAAAATAAAGGATTTGTTTGCAAGTACACCTGTGTTGAAGTACCCTACGGAGAATGATCATTTCATTCTAGATACTGATGCTAGTAATGAAAGCATAGGAGCCGCCCTTTCTCAGGTCCAGGATGGGGTTGAAGTTCCTATAGCCTTCGCTAGTAACACGTTGAGTAAAACTCAAAGAAATTATTGTACCACTAAACGTGAGTTGTTGGCTGTGGTGGTCTATACGAAGAAGTTCAAGCACTTTTTGTGGGGGAGTGATTTCACTCTACGGACTGACCACTCTTCCCTCAGATGGTTATTGAACTTCAAAGATGCAGAGGGGATGATAGGTCGCTGGTTAGCGCACCTATCCGAATTCGGTCTAAATCACAGCCAGATTGAACACCGAGCCGGGGCAAAGCATTTGAATGCAGATGCTTTGTCTAGAATCCCAGTGAGGAAATGTGCAAATGCTGAGTGCACTGATTGTGGAGCACACAATGCTGTGTTGGCAGGGGTTCGAGTTCCATTCGAAACCCATCCGGAACATGTCTTGAATTGGTCCTTGGAGACCATCCAGCAGTTCCAGGAGTCTGATGCAGTCACATCACGTTTGATTAAGTTCATTAATCAGGGTATCTGTCCTCCAAGACCCGAAGTGTCATTGGAAAACAGAGAGATGAGACGATTCTTAGCTTAATGGGCCGAGCTAGAAGTCCGGGATGGTATTCTGTTCCGATGGAAGAACCATTCTAATAGGAAGAAAACCTTGCAAGTTGTCATACCTAGTGCTATGCGACGAGATATTATGTATTTCTGTCATGGACATAGAACTAGTGGACACTTTGGAAAGAAACGGTCTCTAGAACGTCTAACCAGATGATACTATTGGCCCGGCATGAGTACAGATCTCACCCGATGGGTGGAGACCTGTCCCGAGTGCTGTAAAAACAAACCAGGACCCGGGTTAGGCAAACTGCCATTATCCCAGGAACTGTTTGGTGTAAGGTTTGCTAGAATAGCTGTTGACATTATTAGTGGGATTCCCCCCACTCCTAGTGGCAACACGTGTATGATGGTCGTGTCTGATTATTATACCAAGTACACCCGAGTGTTTCCTCTACCGGATCATAAGGCTGTTACTTGTGCTATGGCCTTTGTAAAAGGGTGGGTGCTGCACTTAGGTGTCCCACTCATGTTACATAGTGACCAAGGCAGAGAATTTGAGTCTAGTCTGTGGCAAGAGATGTGTAATTGTCTGGCGATCTGCAAGACAAGAACTAATCCCTATAGACCACAGAGCGATGGACAGGTAGAGAGATTCAATAGGACTTTGATCCAAGTATTGAAGTCTCTGGTAAATGAGCAGATGGATGATTGGGATGAACAATGCGAATTCGTGGTACATGCCTATAATGGCACTGTACGTTCGAGCACAAACTGTTCTCCTAATCTCCTCGTTTTTGGAGAGGATTTGATTATGCCAGCCGATTTGGTGTTTGGCGTAATAAGAATGAATCCGGAAACCCCTTGCCAGGTGATGTTTGTAGAATCCCTACGGGATAATTTCAAACAAGCCTATGAGAGGGTTAGAGACGAGTTGCAGAAAACTGCGCGTTGGCAGAAAGTTGGCTATGACACAGGTCTAAAAGCTAGATTTTTTAATCTAGGGGATAGAGTACTGCGTCTACACCAACCTCTAGCCAACCTGAAATTAGCCAGCAATTGGGATGGACCTTTCACTATAACTCAGGTTATTAGTGATTGCACAGTGATTATTAAATCACAGCTTGGTAAATGTTACAAGTCAAATGTAGTGAGACTACGCCCATGGAGAGGGAGGGATACCTCCACCGAAATGTATGGTGATGGTCTATTGAAAGTAATGGAACAGAGTCGTGTTAAGCAACTCGAAGTGGTACCGACCCGAAAGCGAGGACCCGGGCGGCCACGGAAGGTTGCAGACCCGAAGAGGGTGGTGCCCCCTGTCGTAACATCCGGAAAACAGGGGAAGATACAAAAAGTCTCGGCAGGCGCAGGTAAAAATAAGAGGAAAGGTCCTTCTAAGGCTAAGAAGACCTTGGAAAAGGCTCTTATGGATACCAGGTCAATAAAAGAGGCCTCAAAACCTCTTAGACGCAGTCCAAGGTTGCTAAAGACTGCCGTAACCTAGCCTGTTAACACAACGAGTGTGTTGTCCTGTACTGTGTACTGTTATATGTTGTAACCTAGTTCAATGTATATTTGAGCCGGTCATGAGTTTCTGGAAAAGGCCCTATGACAATGTACCCATGGTTTTGGACGGATAATCCGGTGGATATGCTTATGCTATCCATAAACTCCATAATACCTAGCGAGTTGTCATAGTTGAACCCTGAGTACGGACGGACGACCGATCGGGTATTGTATTGTTTTTATGTAAGGGCGCGTGACCTAATTAAGGGCACGCTGGAAAGTTGTTGACCCATTTTCGAATGGTCACGTGAGGCGCCGGTTTGATCATGCGCAGCGATTCAAGTTCGAGTATCCCGCCATATTGTCTTATTCCTGCAAAGGAAGAAGACGTGGCCGAGGGTGGTCTTACTCTTGTTGGAGTCTGATAGCCCGTGACAGCCATATTCCGAGGTGTGCCCTCGTTAAAAGGCACCCGCCTTTCACTGGGTAAGCAGTACTTACTGCTTATCCGGTGAATTGGGATATTTTATCCCCGAATAGCCACTTCTGTCAATGGCAGAAGAGGCCGTCCGCCTTGGCGGTGGTGCCGGTGCCAGCACCCCGCCAGAGTATGGAAGTGGTTCTCCCCAGAGTCCCACTTATACATACGACGATCAGCAGTACGATGCTGATTGTGATCAGATGGATCAACAAATGAATGTTGATCAGTACTTCTCTGGAGTAGACGATAGCGACATAGAATCGTTCTATGACGCATCCGACAACTCCAGACAAGTTAGTCCTATACGCCGAGGTGTTCAACAACAAACTGATGTAGGTGAGCCTTACGTAGCCCCTCCATCCGAAGGTTTGAGTGGAGAACCGGCAGGAGCCCAGTCTCATGACAGGGCTCTGATGCCACCTCCCCCTCAACTGCCGCCCCGTCTTGGTGGGAGTACCTCATTCGGTGCTTTTGGACCTGCTTCTCCGGTTGACAGGCCAATGTACCTAGAGCTGCCCAGACAGTCCAGAATGGCACGATGTAGCCGGTCCCTATGACGGACGGATGTTAGCAATTTCTGAGGAAATGCTGATACCCACCTGTTATGGGACGTCCAGAGAGGTTGATGAACGTGTTGTCAACGCAATCTGGGAATGTGCTCATCCGCAATGGGCTAATACCTTTCCGGAGTCCTGGTTGATGGATTACCATCAGATGGCCAAAGGATTGGTAGTCCACTTATGGTTTCGTAAAGCCGTCTGGGACGCAGAAATGGCTTTCCGAAGGAATCCCTCTTATAGGCCTTCCTACGTGTCTGACAAAACGGGTTATACCGGTGTCAAGGCAGACAAGGTCTCTAGATACATAGATAGAGACCAGATCCTACTGTTAGGCACAGCGGATGAGTATGAAGCAGCAGGTAACGCTGTTGTGGATTACTGTCCAGGGGTCCCCATTACGTCTCAAACCATTGAGGCAGAAGAGGCCCGTATAGGTGTGTCTCCACTAGACAGACTCGGGGTAATACAGGACCTCGTAGTACGTCTATTGGAGAGGCAGTATGCACTGGCGCATCCGGAGTTAGTACCCGGACCCGCACCCGTGCAAATAACAGCCAAGATGGCCGATCGGATGGACCGTCTCATGTCTCCTGCTGAAGCTCCTACCTTGGGAGGCGCAGCAGTAGTACCTGAGAAGGCCCTACCTGATGCAGATGTTTCCCTTAAAACTGCTCAGTCTACCCCTATGAAGACTGAGCAAGTAAAGGAGAAAGCAGCTGGTGGAAAGGGTAAAGCAACCCCCACCAAAGGTAAGGGTAAAGGGAAGCGGTCAGGAACCGAACCCTCTACCAGCACGAGTGTGGCCGACAGTACCCGAACCCGTCGGGTGTCTCCACGCTCGGCCAATAAGAAGGGCACTAAGGCTTCGGATGTCTCCGGCAATGAGACGGACGCATCCGAGCCTGGCACTTCTACTAACGGCAGATCCCGCAGGCGGAATAAGAAGAGGGTTGACCAACGCAAACCTGAACCTATCGAGGTAGACGTTCAAGCTGATAATACAGAAGCTGAACCGGCTGTCCCAACCGTAAAAGTTGAGCTCAGTGTGCCAATCGTCAAGCTACATGACGTAATGGCCGATTTGAGTGGAGACGCTCAAGATGCCGCAGCCCAGGTTCTCGCGGGTCAACAACCCGTTGTGCAACCTGTGGATGTACCATCCGACCCGGAGGGAGAGGAGCCGGTTGACCCAGTTGTGGATGCCACTCCGACTGACGAGCAAGAGGCTGCTATCTGGGCTAACGCCAATAGCAACTTTGCCGACTTCATTCCTCTACACAGGGGACACCTGAAGGGGAGTAAATCCGTATGGAGACTGCCCCCTCGGATCACCTGTGAGAAGCGTGAAGATATGGAGGAATGGCTTCGCAAGAAGCTCTCCGATAGAAAACCGGCCAATATGTACTGGATCTATTGGGAATTCGTTAAGAATTCGCCCAATGGTCTGTACAATTACGACCAGAAGGGCAAGCTCAAGTTTGCTCTAGATGAGTACTACGGGGAGGATCGTAAGGATTGTCCCTTTCAACGTTGTACTCAAAGCGAGGGTGAGGTTGAATTCTTCATCGAGAAAGACGAGTTCCTTCGTCATCTCGTGGAGGTTCATATGCACCAGAGGCCGGAATATGTCTGCGACCGGGAGGTTGGCAAGAAATGTGCTAAATGCACAGGATGTGTCACCCCCCGACGCGGAGACATGGTCCGGCACTATGTGACTTCGCATGGAGAGGGCCTGGAGGCAGCCATAGATCGGGTGATGAAAATTCACTCTGAACTCTATGGTAACCTTAAGGGCCTCAATGCAGAGAAGTTGGCTTCCCTCACACCGAGTACGAAGCAGTTTGCGCCTACGGTTCCTGGTACTAACCAGAAACTAAAGGCTCGGTTTGCCCAGACTCCCGGGTCCGGCAAACTAGAGTACGCTCAGGAGGAGTATGATCTGTTGAACGAATGGAGGAGCAACAAGGCCCGCCGTCGTGGTGGGGCTTACGTAACTCCATCCGGAGAACAGATCCAAAGCCGCAGGGATTACCGCCAGGGACCCTCCGCGGCAGATAGGAAGAGACAGGCGTCTGAATCTCCAAGCCGAGCCAGGTCACCACTGGAGGCGTTGGAGAGACAGACGAATGGGGGAAGGAAGAAGCCACATCTTCCATCTCCTACTGGAACTCCTTCCCATTATGGACGAGCACCAACTCCACTAGGTGCACAGAACCCGACATTCTTTGGTGTCAGTGGACCGGGTGGCCAGTCCTCCCGGAAACACGCGCCTTTGAATGTCAAAGACCCGAAGCAGTACCCTGCTATGGGCCCACCCGGACCAGAGATGCAAATCTTTGATCAGTACGGGAGGGTCAAGCAGGAACTGCCGACAGTAGGAGGTCAAGCTCCCCGACCTACAATGAGTGCTGTGGTGAGACAACGTCCACCCGCGCCATTGTTGACAGCCAAAGACCTTAGAAGGGAATTGTCGCGGTTGCCCCTAGCTCAGGGATTACCAAAGCAAGGCCCTTCTTCGACCACTGCTAGTGCGGCTACTACTGCGGTTGCTTCTTCGCACACGCGGGTAGCTGTCACTGCGAGTGGGTCTGGAGCACAGCCGAAGCCTCAGGGTCAGGTACCCCCACCTGGTGCTGTGGTTCATCGGCCTAAGCTGATCCAGACAGTGGAGACCTTCTTCAAGAAGGAGGACAAATTGTCTTGCAATATCCAGAGCAAGCAATTTGAGACGTTACAGCACCATCTGGAAAACCTCCACCTGGATATGTATCGACGGACCGTGTCAAGCACTCTCCAGTGCATTGACGCGATCCAGAAGTCAGAGATCAACCGGATCTCGACTCAGATAAAGGCGGATGTTGCCAAAGATAAGCAGGAAGCTGCTAATCTGCGGCAGGAGGCCCTATCCGAGAAGGAAACAGCTTCTCAGATGCTCGACCTAGAACGAGCAACGAACATGAAGAACCAGCAAAAGTTCTTCAAGGTTTTTGGAGTTATCATGGATAACTGGGACGGCACACCTGAGCATGCTTTGAACCTGTTCGAGGCACGCCAGAAGGTGAAACTAACACCTGCTGTCCCCGCATTGGCACCTACGGATGGAACCGGTGTGGACCCCCCCGTTCAGCCACAGGCTCAACAACCGGGTCCAAACCAGCCACCCGAGGAGAACATGGAACAGTAAAAACTGTTGCATGAAGATCGGACATAAATGTGTGTCCCGGGGTGCTATTACCTATGTATTGTTGGATAAGAAACCATTTTTTTATCCAACCCGTATTGATTCGGGTACCAAACTGTACCCTAATCCGGAAACTGAAAACAGAAGGAGAAACAAACAAGTCACTCTGGAGGAGGAGTACGAATGCTGTAAACACCATAATTGTACTGTGCCATAATATAATGACTGTGCCTATTATAAAATCATGGACAATTTACACTAATATGGACTTTTGAACTACAAACCGGATTTACTACTACACCGCTACTATTTGTGAGCTAGCACTACAGGCATCAGGGTTTAGCTACGCCCATAAAGTCCATCAACAGTCTACAACTGGATCTACTATTACCTCCAGTTAGCTAGCACTACAGGCATCAGGGTTTAGCTACACCCACCAACAAGTTTTACTATAGCACTTCAGGCATCAGGGTTCAGCTCGCCCATACCAAGACATCAGCAGCATCCGACTCCTGTTACATCCTCCAATCATGAAAACAAGTAACTTCGTTGATAATATTATAATGTGTGTAAAATTGTATTTATAACTATATAATATCTTTTATAAAGATATATTATTATATAAGGGTACCTATAAATATACTGGATCTGCGAATCCTAAAAGTTGTTTAAGGTAATCTTAGACCTATAACTGTCTAGATAGGTCATTCTTGGTCTCAATATATTAAGAGACTATATTTCTTCTGTAACTTGTAAATATAAAATACTAAGGTATAAACTGAGCTGCGTCTCAAAAAGTATAAATATTTTTCCATAAAATAAGAGAAGGTCCAATGGATTTCTCTAAACTTAGTATTGTATTACTCAGGTTAATACCTAATTGTGTTCATATAGTATCAGATTAATTGTTCATATCTGATCATTAATATTCAATTCACTTTGTAAAGTGGACAGAGTTGTTAATTTAAAAAGTCAAAAATTTTTTTTCCGGGTTCAATAACTGTAATACGATCATTATTTACAACCACCGGTCCTTTTCAGGACCCTACTGTTGTCAAAACTTTACTATAAATCTGTGATAGTTGTATATTTATCATTTGTGGTTGTTATAAGCTACTAGTGGAAATGACATGAACGACACTCGATGCTATTATTGTATAATTTTTCGGAAATAGGATAGTCTTATACTATAGCCTATTTCACATCGAGCAAGTGTAATTAATACCCCTTTTTAGTATTGTAAACAATCACTTACTAGGTTATTAATACACTGCGGTTTAATTACCCCCAAGTTATTGTCTAAGGGGGGCAGTGTAGGGGTATGGTATTTTACACTTTAACGTTCATGTACCCGTGAGACTCAGACCTAGGTCCTTCGGGTGTGGTGGGGGAATCCGGATGGCAGGTGGCAGCACCTGCCTCTGGGTTCGTATCCATTACACCAGGGGGCCTACCACTCGTCCGCCACACGTCACGTGGCCGGTCTGAGTTTCGCGGGCTTTTCCCCTATATAAGGCTGGTCCTAGCCCAGGTTCCTCAGTAGTGGTTTACCCACTGCTCAACCAGGTTGTTACCCGAAAGGGTAACCGAATGCCCTAGTAGCATGTAGTCCTCTGAGGCTGTGATCGTATGTAACGCAAGCTATGAAATAAAAGCTCGGTTGCCTACCCGGAAACTTTTCTCTCTCTTCGTTATGATTTAATCTAACTTAACGAGACGAACCATTACAGGAGTATTCTCGACCAGGTACCATGCAGACTCAAAGTTTGCCCCACTACTACTCCATGCAGGGTAAACAGTCTTTATATATATATATATATATATATATATATATATATATATATATATATATATATAAATATAGGGCTGTCGTTATATGCAAACGATACATCATGCATATTGGATTCCCGGATCATAACTGCCCTGGTAAACAGCTGTTATTCAACTTATTGATAAGGGAGTGGTCATTTCTTTTTAGAATTAGAGGCAGGTGGTTGGGCTTGAGGGGCGTAACCCCCCCCCCCCCCTCCTTCTTAGGGGGAGGCAGGCATAAACTCTTTTGACCTCCCTTGTCTGGGGAAGGGGGGGGTAAAAATATGACTGCCTAAAGGGGGGGTACACACATTTATACAGGGTGGGGGGTGCAGGAACCCCCCCCCCCCCCCCATCCACTTTGAATGACACTCCCCAACTCTTCCAACACCTGTCACTGAGTGTCAGATCATGAGATGAGGGAGGCTGTGCTGACCAAGGCGCGAAACAGTGGCACCATCTGTCGTTATATTCTGTCACCATGCTCACCAACACCGTCCACAAGATGGCGCTCTAGTCGTATATGCCACTGGTTTCTCATGATAAAGGACATTCTGAAATACTTTGTCCTCAGAGGACCAGCACTGTTTGTTTACAAACAACTTGGGCCAACGTTCACAGGTAAAATTGACAGGTGTAAGAAGACGCTGTTGCCGGTGCCAAGGAGCATAGGTAGTAAGACTGTAAGTACAATGTATCTCAACTGTTGGCCCACTGGTAGTGTTGGGTTCTTGCAGGAGAACAAACAGGCCTACGAGCCAAGCCCAAGGTACTGGTTGTGGCTAATACTTCTAATAGCCTACACCTACCATAGTATGGTTATGGCTAGTATGGCTATGGGCTAGTATGGGTACAACTATAATAATGTAGGTCTACAAAGTACAAAGCTACAACTACAACTTGAACAAGTCTCTGCTAGCAGGGTACCTGGCCTGGGCCCTATTTAGGGAGTGGTCATTTTTTAACAACAGGTTACAGAGCCAGACGTAGGCACTTACCTAATATTTCAAGACTTTATCCCATTAAACCTATCTAATGATCAATGGATGGATCTTGAGAAAAGAAGTGGATTTCCTTTTTAAATGAAGTCCCTATGTCAATTTTAAGTGGAATTACGACCAGTCAAAGGTACCAAATCAGACCCAGAATTCTGCCATAGTTAAGAGTTTAATTTGGATCCAATTTTGTGATCAAGCAAGATGAATCCAAGATAGACTAGATCACTAAAATGATTATTTTGGACAATTTTCTTTTCAGGTAAGCAAGATATACCCTCAAGAACATAAATAATGATTTTAAAGGTCTAGCCAAGCCTGTTAAAATGAGCCCTTGTTTGTAAAGATCCTCCAGTAAATAGCTTCAGAATAAACTTGCAAAGAAAGGAGAGTTCAACACTACCCAGTTTCAGCTTTATCACAGTTTCACACCTCTACTGCAGCAGACTCACACACTGGAGGTATTTCAGTGCCTAGCCAGAGGGAAGGGGGTTGGTGGGTTTGGGCGGGGGACAAAAAAATTTCAGACCCCTTAGCCTTTAGGGGGGGGGGCGCCTTTTCAGCAAAAACCAGTGCTACACTAAAAAATTTCAGACCCCTCAGAAGGGGAACGGAAAAAACTTCTCATCGCGCACACGCAGAATTTCACCAACCCCCTTGTTGTTAAAAAATGACCACTCCCTAATAGGGAGTGGTAATAGGCCACTCCAAAAAAAAAAAAAAGAAGAAGTTGTTTCATCACCAAGTGATGAAATAAAGTGATGAGGGAGGTTTCTTTTTTTGGTGGGGGATATTAAAGCAAAAATTGAAACATATGCGTCGCAGTTGTCTGCAGGTAAGAAAAAATGCCTTTTAAAAGCAAAGTTATGATTACCGCTAAGTTAACATTTAAAAGGTGTGAAAAAAGTTATTAATCATAGCTAGCTGCATTGCTGGGGCCCTAATATAGCTTTAATTTGGTACCAAACTTGACTACCTTTGTCAGTTTTTCAATGTATTTTTATCAGAAAATTTTAACAAAAGAAAAAATTAAAAATTCTCAACTGACGATTTTTCTGACGACGGTGGTGAAGAGAAACAATTGTTTTTGAGTGGCCTAATATGAATCACGAGTAGGGAGGGGCACTGAGAATGGTGTATTACAAATCTTTCCCTTTTAAAATGGGGATTAAACAAAGCATTAATAGGTCTCTATAGAAGATCAAGGCAATAGACCTTTATTAAAGCATCAAAGGCTACTCACTTAAAATTGAGCTGGGACTCTCAGATTTGGGCATGACATACTTTGGTTCACATATTTTCATGTGTATACAGTTTAGTAGAGTAGAAAACCTGTTTTCAATGATTCTATAGTGGGTCTTTTTTTAGTATTCCAAGCACAATCATTATGAAGTCCAAAGTCACCATGGACATGTGATTCCTTCAAAAGTCTTGTTTTCCCGTACTGAAACTTAAAACTGATTGAAAAGATGACTTTTTTTGAGTACCGGGTACATTTTCACAAGCAAATGAGAATTTCCCAAGGGTCACCCCACGGATGTGGATCTTAGGCCAACACAGTTCTGTGGCTGCCACACCTTGATGCTGCCCCCTTGTGTATTGGTCACTAACAAGGGGTGGTGGTGAGTTTTGGACAGTTTTTCTGTTGACACACTAGAATTTTTATGCCCCCTCTTCAACAGTGGTCAAAATGTTGTGTGCCACCGCACCAGTCCAGAGGCGTGTAGAATTGTCACACCCCTCTTTGATCTATAGCACCCGATAGCATGCAGTTTTTTTTGTTTGTTTGTTTTTTGCGAAAAAGAGGCTAAATCTTTTACTCCCCAAAAATATTTATGCCCCCCAGAGGGGTTAAAAGTTATTATGCCCCCTCTCAACCCCCCTCCTCAAGACTGGCACTTATTTGAGACCCCGGCGCTTCATAGGCTAGTGTTTAATGGTCAGGTATTATCATTGCCATCAGTAGGTACAAGATCCTTGGATGCTCCTAGAATATTACAGGCATGCCCTAAAACCACGGTATTGATAAACGACCCAATATACCAGGCCTTTGCTCAATGCAACGCGCTCATCCCTGATTTGAGGTGGATAGTGGGTAAAAAAAACTTTAAAAGTGCAGTAAAAAGAAAGTTAGTAAGTTTCTTTTATGAGCATTTGAGGTCGAATGACATGAGATGGTTGTATGCTGGCTGGAGTATTTTAAGAGAATCTCAAGTGAGCTTACTGTCAAATGCATCCACAAACCCTTCTCAATGTACTGTATTGTATTGTCATGTTATTGTATAGTCATGTTTGTCCATGTAAAGTCTGGTGAACGCTGAGACTTATTATCAAAGCTAGAATACTTCTCTTGTTGTTGGTTGTTCGATACCAGTTATTACTGGTTATAAAACCCCTAGTTAATATTATTATGATTATCACAGAAGCCATGGTGCGAGTATTGTAATATATGCACCCCCCATAAGGGATAAACTACTATACGTGTTAAATGTCAATATGGAGTTAGCCATGTTTTCATCATGTTTATACTGTGTTACACAAAACATAACCAGTTTCACAAAAGTTGGTTATCAGTTTGGAATGTGCAGGTAGAGCACTGACAAGATGAACCTGTAAATTCTTCTGAAATAAAAATGTTTAAAACTTGAACTTGAAACTTGAAATGGGCCATTACAGTAACAATTATGGTAAATGTTTCACATGACAAATTAAGTGGACTACCGGGTACCATTATACCCCATGTATAAGGCGCATTTTATAATATGTGAGGACGGACCCCTGGTGCCCCCTATAGAAGAGGGGGGATATTTTCTCTAAAGGCTTCCTTACTCACTAAGATTAAGATACACCACTAACAACTCTCCATGCATTTTCCTCCCATGTGCTTATCTTAGCTACATTGATGCATGTATGTCGAAGGGCTTCATTTTCCCGAACTCTATCCACCATTAATGCAAATAACGTAAGTGAGTGAGTGAGTAACACTAATAGACTTAACGCCATTTTGACATCTAAGGTCATATTCATGACGATAATTACACAATTTCACAGAGTAATGTGTCAGTGCCCACACAGATGTGCAACACACACATCCGAGAGGATAGGAAAGAGGGGATATAGACCCTTTTAAGTGAGTTAGGAAAGCCCGAATAACAAAAGTAAAGCACCCTGATACATAAATATTCCAAGTGCTCACCCCCCCCCATGCCACCAGAGAGCAATATGCCTCAAAATGCAGAACACAACTTCAAATGAAACTAATGGGAAAATGAAACAAATATAAAGCCATGGAGTTATGTAAATTTGATATTGATAATCCGATATAGTGTTAACTCCGCCCACTGTGGACCATTAATAAGAGGTGTTATATATGAGATAGAGATGGACACCTGACCAGTCTTGTTGGGGCAAGTCCTAGATAAGTGAAATACTGCAGGTACCGTACATATTATATCGGTGGAATTAGGGAAACGCCCATTGATTATCACATGATAAATCCATCCACACTCTCGGACCTGATTCACAAATACAAAACAATGTATATACAAATAAGAAGTCTCCATACTAGTTTGTTAACGTTTGCGCATGTTATAAAAACACACACAAAAAAACATGCAATAGTATGTGCAAGCAAACATGTGATTATGTTAGGCCAAAGAAAGGTAAGTACTGTGTCCGGTGGCATAGTCTAAAAATCCCGGCAAGGTATAGGTAGGAATATTTTATTTACCTACCGGTATGTTTTAATATTAGGCACCAAAGTCATCCAATTATAAATAGCTCTGTGACTGCTTATGGCTATTATGTATGTTATGTCACCAGGGAGAATAGCACCAGTGATCAGATTTCACGATTAGATAGTAAATACTATTGTATAATTACATACTCCTTTGTGATGTACCGTAATCTCCCGCATATAAGACCCAGTGCGCATATAAGACGCACCTAGAGTTTTAGAAAATTTGAAAAAATTTGAAAAATTCATAACTTTGGTTCTACTGAGTGAATTTTCAAAATTTAAAAACCTGTGTGTAGCTTGAGCCCCTTGGACCCCCTGGGCCCCCTTATGCCCTTTTATGACCATTATGGCATGTAACATATCAAAAGAAAGGTCTTGGTGTCCCCCTTGTGGATCCAAGGAGTACTAAAACCCCTCGTATAAGACGCGTCTTATACGCGGGAGATTACGGTAGTTCGATAAATGAGGCACGTTCCACTATGGATGACTGACTGCAGAAGGGGTAAAATATATAACGGGGGAGAGAGTTGGGGAGGCTACTCCTGATATTTTATGTGATAATTGTCCATAACACAGATCGAGGTAGAGTGTAGGGTGCCCATGCCTTGAATAACCTTATAACATTTTATAAAACGGCTGGCAGTGCTCTGCTGCATGGTAGAAGTGACCATGCGTGCATTATAGGAGTACAGTGCACACCTGAGCAAGGTCACCATAGCTGTAAACTAGTCAAGTACCATTAATTGGTCTAAATATACCTTAATTGGGTACTTGGTTGATTGGAATTATATGTACATTGTTTTATAAATACAATAGACAACGATCTTCTTCACATCGAGACTGTCTGTTGTCATATAATGCACTTAGATGCATTCGTGCATTATAGGACAACAGAGAGTCTCGATGTGAAGAAGATCGTTGTCTATTCTCTAAATAACATACACACGGATATGAACTTTGAAGTAAGCTATGAACCTCGCATGGTATGTAACAGTACCATAGATATGGAGTTCTGATATGTATATTTTTTTCACAATTTAAAGGGCTACTGGTAGGGTAGCTACCATGTTCTAAGAAGAAAATATCAATTTCCCGGCAACATACAGGGAAACGCGGGCTTTACACGCAGGATTTAGAAGCATTATCTCTTGGTAACATAATTAGACAGAAAGAAATAGGCCTTTAATAAAATCACACGTTTATTAGGAAACTAAAAAAAAAAAAAGAAAAAAAAGAATTACAGATAAAGGGGATTTTTGAAGAGAAAAAAAAATCACGAAAAATAGAACACAACTTTGCTTTGGACTATCTTAAAGGTTTTTAAGGCTGCGTGAGGAGTGCATCATGTCCATACTTAAAGGGCCGCTAATGGAGGAGTGCATCATGTTCATACTTAAATGGCTGCGTCATGCCTATCTATCGCCATGGGGCATGGACACATGTACGCTGCATTCACACCTTGTGACAATCCTATGGGCTTGATTGAAGGCATGATGCACCAATGCAGTGCTGGTGATGATTAGACTCACCAGCACTGCATTGCTGCATCACGACAACTAAAGTGCATAAACCAAGGGGCATCAGTCAGCCCTTAAGTTGTTCAAAATTCCAATATGGGCCCACTACTATTGATAGTACCCGGTACCTATGCCTGTGCAAGCTCCTTCCCTGGACCTTTCTGCTAAGTGTATTTTGGGGTTTCACGTGGTACGCCAAAATTGGAGAGTACCCACCCCTTCCATAGAGCTACAACGGAAATGTGACACAACATAAACAGTACCCTATCGTCCAGTCACGTTGCTCACATAGAGATAAGGATGTGGGCGGGGATAGGGAAGTACATAAAAGGGCAGTTAAAGCATTTAATAGGTCCCTCAGTATCTGCAGTGTAACACAAGTGAGTAACACAACCTCACGTCCAACCAACAGCTCTGTCACTATATAGGTACCTAGAGACAATCTTGCATTGCAATTAACTATTATTGTGCATAGGAATATAGTTTTAAATTAATACCTTTAATTGATTCCAGGTTAATATAAGAATGTTGCTGAGGTCAGGTATATTGCTTTCTGCCATCGTCCTGGTGCTATTGTTGGTCCAGGAAGGAGCGGCATACAATGAGGGTACCGTGCACATGGACCAGGCTAGAAGAGGACCACCTTTACAGTACAGCCACAAGAAGTACCGACATCAGAGGAAGTGGAGTACTGACTCTACCATAGCTGATCTTAAACGTTACCCTGCCACCAAAACCAGGTATGTATACTATACTATGTGTTACCTAAATCAATCATCTATTGGGAATCAATCTAAATTCTTCATGGTATAGTTAGCTAAATATATCATATATGTCCCTTCTTCAACTAGTTGAATACCAGTCTAAGCACTCACATTCTAACATTTTAATTTCTATACAGGAGGAGTAGATCTACAGCCATAATAGAGCTTTCCTATTAAGAATATAATCGAGATATGGTCATTCAGTGAGAATACACGTCTAGTTGCTATTTCTAAAGATCCTATGACCAATTCTTTTTGTGACATGACAGGATCACCCATGCTGTGACATGCTACTCTAATGCAATTTTCAAATAAGTCATTATTTCTACATTTAGCTCTGGCCCAGATGACTACCCATTCCGTGACCCTACGTTGTCGTGGGAGAAGAGGCTGGATGACCTGGCCTCCAGGATGACCCTGGAGGAGATTGTAGAACAGACAATGACCAGCTACAACAGTCCAGGTACCCCTGGAGTACCCCGCCTGGAGATAGCCCCTTACCCCTGGATCAGTGAGTGTCTGCATGGACAAGTCGGCACAGACGGCACCTCATTTCCACAGGCGTTAGGGCTCTCAGCTACTTTTAGGTACCTGATTTTATCATATAAAACATACCTCTAATCACTTCCCTTCCTACGGATATCTGAGAGTAATTTCCTCTTATCAAATTCTGACTATGCAGACATTCAATTGAAACAAGTGAACACCAAACTGGGCTGAATTAATATGTATATTTTTCTCTTCCTTTTTTGTCAGCCCCGAGCTGTTGTTCAACATCTCTACAGCTATATCCAATGAGGTGCGTGCTCAGTGGAACGAGGACAGAAAGACAGGTACATACAGCGTGTACCACGGTCTCACCTGTTACGACCCTGTGGTCAACATCATGAGGCACCCCCTATGGGGCCGCAACCAGGTAAGGGAGGCATCATAATTAATCAATACATGCAGTGTGTGCATCCATCATACCATCTGTATGAGGGTCCGGTTTATATACGTATAATTTATGCTGGATTCGAGTATAATGTTAGAACTCAGATTTAGTTCTGTAGTACTGTATACTACGCATGTACTTCGTAGAAAATAGAGCATATACATTATTGTAGTAAGACGCATAGGTCAGCAATGACCTCACTTTTTGTTGTCAATAAAATCTATTATTATTATTGTTTCTCCCGACACTCCAATGGGTCATTTTTTTACCACATTTCTCACTCCAATTTAATATATCACACTAAATGAACGAGATGTGTATGCATCTAAACGAGTGCTCTTATCTGTATCAACAGGAGACCTTTGGCGAAGACCCTTATCTGACAGGAACCCTGAGTCAGCATTATGTACGAGGGATGCAGGGTGACCACCCCAGGTAGGTATCAATATGCTCAGTCAATAACAAAAGAAATATCATCTTTTTCCTTAAAGAAAGAAAAATAGCGATGGTATCAATAGAACCCATCACCCTTACCTCAGACCAATTCTAATGCTAAGGTGTTATGGATTTAAGCTGACATGGAATGTACCATAGGACTAACCTTACCATACCGTTTGTATTGGTTGCATTGCATATAGATAGATAACATTACAATTTTCTACCTTCCAGGTACCGTCGGGCCACAGCCACATGTAAGCACTTTGACGCTCATGGAGGACCTGAGGATATCCCTGTCTCACGTTTTGATTTTGATTCACGGGTAAGGAAATTTGTGATAGATCTGTAGTTTCTCACCATTGAACATACGCTGTCCAAACAAAATGAGCTACTTAACCAGCACTTACAAGGTGCACCTCCAAATCCCTTCTTTTCATAAATGGCTTTGTGTATACATTTAATGAGATATACAGCTATCTTAAGATCGACATTCTGTTATCAAACTTCCTTGAGCGTGTTGTGCACTGCCCATCCTTCCTCCAGGTGACAGACGCCGACTGGTGGAACACCTTCCTCCCTCAGTTTAAGATGTGTGTCGGTGCAGGGGCTGGAGGAATCATGTGTAGCTACAACAGGTAGACAACCATATTCTCGATTTAATGATACGAGGATATTTTAAGACAGGAAAAAGCGGACAGGACGTGCCATGATAATTACAGCAGCTATTTTCGCTCTCATGGGTCACGCTCCCATATTGGCCATGTTGTTAAGTGGATTTGGAAATCGCAAAGATATCCTCCTTTTTATAACTAGCAGAAAGGGATATCTTAGTCATAGGGATGGATTTGATACGCTGTGTCATGGAAACCATTGCAAGTAGACAGAGTTAAAAAAAGGGGTAGACAAAGCTAGTGCTTCTAGATCATCATCTTTTCATTTGTTGAAATAAACTAGCATTATTCCACAAAGATTCCATTTTCAGTTTGAATGGTATACCTGCATGCGCAAATAAGAAGTTATTAGACATAGCCAGAAAGAACTGGAACTTTACAGGTTATATCACTGGAGACGCGGGAGCCCTGGATAACATAGTCACCCACCACCACTACCTACCAAATAATGTAAGTATCTGTTCCATTTAAAAGCGTACCGTAATCTCCCACATATAAGGCGCAGCCCGCGTATGAGGCGCACCTAGAGTTTTGGAAAATTCTCAAAAAAAAAATGAAAAATTCATAACTTTGGTTCTACTGAATGAATTTTCAAAATTCAAAGACCTATGTATTACTTGGGCCCCCTGCACCCCCCCCCCCCCCGGGCACCCATATATCCTGTTATGGCTAAGGGGGCATGTAACATATAAAAAGAAAGGTCTTGGAGTCCCCCTTGTGGATGCAATGAGAACTAAAATCCCCGTATAAGACGCGCCTTATACACGGGAGATTGCGGTACTTTCTTTTGCTGAAGTTAATAGGTGACACGCTGGTAATTGGGAAAGGTAGACGTTGATGGCATAATGACATAATAGGTCATGTTCTAGGACATGACATAGATCATATCCAATTCATAGATATCATTATCTGTACACTCTTTACTTTTAGACCATGTCGTCGGCAGCTGTGTTGAAGGCGGGATGTAATATGGAGATAATGGGGACAACACTGAACTCTACCCTGGATGCTGTAAAACATGGCCTTCTAACAGAACAGGAGGTCAGGGACAATGTTAAACCACTCTTCTACGTCCGTATGAGGCAGGGAGAGTTTGACCCACCTGTCATGAACCCCTACTCCAAGGTAATGTATTTTTCCTTTGTGCTAATATCAAGTTTTTTTCGCTTTGATTTGGAGAAAAATGCAATCTTTGATATCTCTTTCAAAATTGTAATAAAACCCTAGTCCCAACTGAACTGTAATTGTTAATTGCATTAAATAAAATATCGGTATCAAAATGTGAATCTTTTTTTTTTAGAAACACTGACTTCTAGCATTAGATTCGAGCCATTTATTTAGTCATATCCTTTGCTGTGGGTTTCAGTTGGATATGTCCATTGTACAAAGTCCTGAGCACCGTGAGCTGGCCATCAGAGCCGCCATGATGAGTTTTGTACTTCTTAAGAACAGACAAGACTTTCTGCCATTAAGGAACAAGTATAATGGTGTAGCTGTGAGTACCGATTTATTCTTATGTTTTGTCATATAAAGATAGAAAATTAAAAATGTGGTTTAAACTTATTTCTTCAAAGAATTACTAGTATACCGTCTTGTAGAAGACCGTAGACCATTTAAAAACAACAAACCAAGGATGATATAAACTCAAAATCGTATCGAAATATCTAATTCATCACGATGTGCTTTCAGATTCATACGTATATAAACAAAGTAAAGCAGAAATGCCACTTTTCCTAACTTTTTAGGAATTCCGAATTTTCGTTTTTCATTCCTATGGGTGTTTCCTATTGTAAATTGAGAAAATTAGGAAGATTTCCGAAATTCTGGGGAACAGTGAGTGGCATCCCGATAAAGATAATGTTAATATTACCGTAATCTCCCACGTATAAGGCGCATCTTATAGGCCAAACAAAATGCTGCTAGGTCTTATACGTGGGAGGGACATTGCCTTGAGTTTGGGGTGTGCCTTATAGGGGGGTATTTTTTACTATAGAACAGTACTAAACTAACAAAAATCTGCCCTCGGAGGTGCGGCTTATTCGTGAAACAGAACTCCCTGAGTTAGGGGTGCGCCTTATACGCGAGCTGCGCCTTATACGCGGGAGTTTACGGTAGTCTCCTAATCTTAGACACAATACGTGAAGATGGATAGATTAGAGGGAAAACGCGAGAAAAGCTGTATAACTTTCTCCTCATGCCCACACAGATTGTTGGGCCTTTGATAATGGACAAAGCAGCGCAGTCAGGAGACTATGCAGCTAGTCCTAACGATAAGTATGCTAGGACCCCTTCTGATACCCTGGGACAGCTATCATCAGGCCCAGTGCACCTAGAACCAGGCTGTAGTGATGCACGGTGTGAGGACTATAACAACACCAAGATACAACAGGCTGTCATGGGGGTAGAACTTGTCGTGGTATCATTAGGCTTAGGTGAGACATGATAATATGATTTACTCTTATTTTGCATTACTGAATAATTCTTCATTTCTGAAACGTTTCTATCAGCACGTGCAACGGATGTTGTAAGCATATCGTAAGCATATTTACTCTGGCAGCTTTGATGTCGAAAAGGGCACCGTTGAAGAAAATTGTGCAAAGAGCATGAATCAAAATATTCAGATCAACTTTCAGGCACTCTCTCTAATTGAACCCCCTTTCTGAAGAAAATGAAAGTCGCCATGTTTGGAACCCTCTTTCTGTATACTATTAGACACATAATGTAAATACACAGAAAATAGCGTGGATTTTACCATCTCAGAGTCCCCTTTTTGTTATACTACTAGCGGGCGGGGACCTAGGATTTCCTGAATAAAAACCTCTTTTGAATATACTACTACCTTTACCTTTGCCCTGCGGCCTCCAGTAACTGAAGGCACGCTCCTTGTTTTATCGAAAAATGAGCTGGGGAGTTATCTGGGGGAGAGAAATGCAACTTTCAAAAGTATTTCAATATATCAAATATCTGTATTCTTGCAGGCCCATCATTAGAGGGTGAGATGAACGACCGATCAACCATTGACCTGCCTGGATCCCAGTTTGACCTTCTTCAGGATGCAGTGTATTGGGGTAATATATTCACATCATTATTTACTTGATTTAGGGATTGGTCTATAGTGTGATTGACGTATCAAATCTGACCAAAATAATGTACTTATAAACACGCACACACACACATACAGGTGTAACCAGCAAATTAGGGACACTGTTGTACACTCCTCCAAAGTGGGGACATTGCTAGATTCACCCAGCTTTCACTTAATTCGGGTTCAATTTAGAGCACAAGTCCATTTTAGCCCCCATTAAACAGTAAACAGTTATAGTGCAAAATATCAAACTGGCCTCTGGTGCTCCCAAGTAGACCAGTATGATGTGCCTAAACTGAGGACATGGCCAGTGTTTCATAAGCAAAGTGAGGACATTTGTACAATTCGAATAGCTATCTACTTTTCTGATCCTAATCACTAGAGTATTCAGTCTATTTATGAAGAATAGACTGTTTTTTAAATAAGCAAGACGTTATTACCTACCCATGTGCTCAAACAAATTGGTGGCTCAAACAATGTGTATGCAAACTGAGGACATAATCACACAGTATGTGTATGCGAATAGAGGACTTGATCTTAGATATACTCCACACAGTGTGTTTGCAAACTGAGGACTTAGCCACACAGAGTGTGTATGAAAATAGAGGACACACAGTATCTGTATGCAAACCGAGGACTTAACCAGACAGTGTGTATATGCAAATAGAGGACAGACAGTATGTGTATGCAAACTGAGGACATGGCCACACAGTGTGTGTATACAAATAGAGGATATTAGTACCCCAAGTGGGTAAATACAGGACCCGGTTAAAGGTAAGGTCCATAAAGTGTGTGTGTACAAACTAATACAGTGCATGTCTGCAAATAGAAAACTAGTGTATAGATACTCTGAGCAAACCGACGACATATCCAAAATTAGATTTTCATTGTAGAGGGAGTTTTGTGATAAGGTTCTCCTTATGAACATTTGACATTTGACCTTGAGTAGACTGGTTTTATAAGCATATATATACCAGTTTATCTCACAATTCTGGCCTCCATTGTGCTTTTTTGGTCATAACTCCAGCGCATTATTGGAGTATAACCGCACTCTGAGACCTTTTATTCTACTCCAAGAAGGTCTTGGTTGGAATCTGGACATGTTAATAAATTTGAGAAGTAAACAAAGTCAACCTCTCCATACGTATCCAGTTGAAACAGTTCAGGTCCTACGGAAAAGCGAGCCCCAGCCACGCTGGTAAGAGGAGAATGCCATAACCGCTATACTAGCTTTGACTCACCCCACTGCCATGTCTCCGGGCTTTGCATTCCTATTTAAGGTAGAAAAACATGTTGACATGTGAATTCCTCAAGGTTTCAGTAAATATAGTATCCATAGATAGTGATGCAATGCATCCATACTTCATAATATTCAACATGTAGAAAGATTGGATGAACTTTTTTTAACCGAGTCGTGATTCGCAATTTCCAGTGCTCTCCTTGCACGGAGCTGCGACCCATATCTTTATGCGAATGTGTGTCAAGTGCTGACTTCTGGCCTAATTCTGCATGGTCTACAAGAAGTTCATCAATTCATTGTAAGTTTGAGTTTGTAGGAAATAACCCAACAAGGTTATCCATGAACTAATTGCTTAATAACAAATATCCTAAGGTTCTAATGGATTTTTATTAAAAGGGCATAGAAATGAAGTAACATGCTTAAACTGTTCATATAAAAGCAACAAAGCATCTCAGGTTGTTTAAAACTGTCTTAGCTGTTAATTTCTATCAATGTCCACTTAAATGTGATGACTTAGACTTTTGAAAATCCCCGGTCGTAAGCTGGGGGAATTTGGGAGAACCAGTTTCGTCAAAAATAGAAAAAGAAATCAGCTCATGACCAGGGTTTTATGGTAGCACACAATAACTAAGATAAGGATAACTATTGACTATTACACAATAAAAAAACAGCATACAAATGAGGACATGGTAGAGATAACCATTTATCTCAAGTTGAATACGAGAGCCTCATAGGCTTAACCAAGAAACTCTGTATCACACCCCACAGTGTGATAACCCTTCCCCGTATCACACTCCCTGGGAAAACATCCAAAACGGTCAAATAACTGATGATAAAATCATTTCTAAAGCCAAATAAATCAAATTTTGAACATATCTGACTAAATCAACTTGAGATAAATACAAAGGAGCACTTGAATTGGTCAGCACTGAGGGTTATCACACTCGGCTTCGTCTCGTGTGATAACCCTCAGTGCTGACCAATTCTCGTGCACCTTTGTCTATTTATCTCTTGGTAAATCCATTCAGATACTGGGCTGCCATAGAAATAGCATTAGGAGGTCGTATCACACGGGAGGTGTGTGATACAAAGTGGTCGTATCACACTGCCTGGTCAAGTGACTTTTTGACGACGTCATATATTCAAGATGTTGAATATATTTTAGATGTTGATATATTTTAGATGTTGTAACCATCCACAGACTTTGTAACAATGTAAGCCCTTTTGACCATGAGATAACTAAGGCGCACCTGTGAACCTTTGCCTATATATGAAAACAGCAACACCGACAACAACAAAAAAGTAAATAAAACTCACATGCCTTGTAGGTGTCATGGTGTAACAAACTACTAACACTTGTACAAACTAAACATATTAAGAGCTAGGGACTATATAGTTATGCTGACAGAAACTTTGAATATCATACATAGGGTTCATTCAAGACACATAAACAGGTGTAGCACACATTGGCAAGATGGGACTGGAACAGCCTACACATGATACACCAACTGGCTGACTCACCAAGTGAACAATGTGTAATACTAGTACAACAAGTCTGCAACCACATCTGGGCCAACAAGGCAAGATGCACAGGAGATTATTTTTCCCACTTGAATGAAGTCATAGAAAAAGGAAGAAATAAGGGCTTCCCAGTGGAAATAAAAGAGGCAAATGGAGGAAAAACGGCATTCACTAGTCATTGCATCAGTTCAGTGTCATGCTGTTCAAGCTATGCTATGGCCCCTGCATCTTTGGAGGACTAAGTAGACCCCTTGTCTGGTCTGCTGAGATGATATTCTCATCTTTGCACTAAATTCCCCTCCTCTCCTAGAATGTATGGTGGAGGTACTACAGCATCTGGAGGATGCTTGGCTCAAGGTAAAGCCTTCTAAATGCTGTATGTCATAGAGGGTCTCTTGTGTAGCCAGAGCAGACTTTCCTCAAGGAGGTATGCATCTTCTTCAGGTGGTATATTAAATGCCTCATATGGTGGCACTGCTAGCCTCATGAACCTTGGTCCATCATATCCCCTAGTTTGCCTTGCTGCTTTCCTCCCTGGCTGAGTGAGGGCTTTCAGATGGGAAGCTCAGTGTGCTGAGACCTTTTAAGATTTGAAAGACAGCCTAATGTCTGCCCCCATCCTGGGGTACCTCAAAAGGATAGTACATAAATGTCATTAAAGGGTAGAGCTCACAGGCTGATGGAGCTTCTACAGCTGCTGGGGAGGCATCTGTGCCTCCTGGCATTAGAAGGGGGTGCCCAAAAGAGCTCCATGGCAATTGGCTGGCTGTATGGTCTCAGTCTTCAACATATTGTCCACTTAAGTCCAGAAATGAGGGCCAGGCAACTAGAAGGCTATCCCAAGGAAGATGTGCGTCAGATGTGTCCAACTAACCTGATGCCATTCACCCATCCTGGGGAGGGCCTCTTGAGAATGTGCCCAGGCAACTGACTATTGATTTTTTTGATTGATTTGTGTTTTACAGCACTTTAGCGGCACTAGGTGGCTATCCTGTGCTTCACAGGTTGATAGGCACTATCAGCGGAAATGGTGGTATGATTTGTCTATGTGGGGGAGGTAATCATCAGGTTTCAACTAGATGTTATTGTAGAGCCCAAGGGCTTTTATATATCCCAATATTTCTTCTGGTTTGTGTTTCTCGAATAGTTCTTTCAAGCTTGTACAAGCGTGGTATAGGCAACTGATTAGATAGTGTGTACCTCTAACTGGCTAAGTTGGTAAGGCATGCCAGTAAACAGAGGGAGAGAATTTGAGGATAGACAAAGGCTCAAAGACATATTAGGTGGGGGCAGAAGAGGCAGCTTAGTTGATCTATCCTAGGAGGGAATAGTTATATAGCAACCAGTAGTGAGCGCTAATTCAAAGAGTCACCTGAAAAGCACACTACCCCAGCAGGGAGCCACAGAACAGACAAACGAGAAGATTTGAGAGAAGTTTGCGAAAACTGCAGGAGTAATACTAAGGAGGCTGCTGATGACTTAGAGTTAGAGGTAAATCACTAGAAGCTGGGTGGTCAGTTGTTGCACAGCAGTCTTTGCTGGAAAAAGTCCTGGTGAAGGTCGAGATTCAATGGGCCAGGACCCCCTGGCTGGACCAGGATGGTGGAAGAGCTGGAACAGAACATGGCCTTCTGAGTGGGATGTCCCTTGAGTTGTCAGGAATCAGTCGCTCTCATTAACAATTTTGATCAACCTGTCTTCAACACTTTTTCAATCATTCCAAATCAATTTTGTCAACCATCACCATTTCAACATCAGATCAACAGTTGACATATCGCTGCTGAAATATTGTTCACAATTCAACATTGATCTGTCATGTCAAATCAATGATACCGATTTCAATGTTGATTCAACATTGACATGTGAACAAAGAATTGCCTAACTACTACATGTATCAGTGTTGTTTCAACTTTGAAACAATGTTGAATCAACATAGAAACACAAATGTTGAATCAGCACTGATGATTTGATGTTGAATCACAGTTGATTTGATTATGTTGTGTCAACTTTCAAATTCGATAATATCTAAACCCAGAATCAACTGTTCATCTGCAAAAATTGATTCAGTGCTGAATCAACATTGATGTGCCCACTGGGTCATTCGATGCTGAGCTGCAGTTTGTCCTCAGTTTGCCTACACACACTGTGGAGTATATCCAACACCATGTTCTATATTCGCTACAACTGTCCCCAGTTTGCCTAACCACACTGTATGGAGTACATCTAAGTCCACATCCTCTATTTGCAAACATGTGCTATGTCATCATGTCCAAAGTTCCATACCTAATTCCAAGCCCCCAGTTTAACTACACTTTTTGCAATTGTCCATACCATAGACAAAGTCATCTGCAGTATCATATGAGCAAGTGGCTAATCAGTGTGCTAGGTTGCAGTGCATGTGTTCACCTTTAGGAGAGGTCCTACTCTGACAAGGTGCGGGGAGAGACCACTTCTGCCTGGTGTTGTAGAAAATTTAATCAAAACTGATCGATCAACCCTGATTAACCAGTATCCTACACTGATTTACAAAAGTATTGCAATAGAATTACTCTAAAACAAAGTTGACTGTATAAATTCTGCTGCATGGGAGGAGGAGGTGTGGCCATATCCTCAGTTTGCCTCCACACACTGTGTGGAGTATATCTAAGACCAAATCTTCTATTTTAACACACATTGTATGGCTTTGTCCTCAGTTTGCCTACACATCCTGCATGGAGTATATCTTAGACTAAGTCCCCAATTTGCCTACACATGCTGTGTCTCAAACCAAGTCCTCTTTTTGCATAGACACACTGTGGGGCCATGTCCCCAATTTATCTACACACACTGTGTGGACCTTAACTAAGACTAAGTCCTCTATTGGCATACACTATGTGGCCATGAGAGAAATGAATAATAAAAAAAAACAGAATTAAATAACTTTTTTAACCATTTAACTCTTCAAAATTTAACTAAAAGTAACTGCTTTTGTTTTAGGCGGTAAAAACCTTAATAATGGTCCGAATAGCATGCCATAAAAAAAATGTAGCCCAAGGTCCAAAAAATACAGCCAGACATTCCGTCTGACAGTTTGATGATTTCGGTTGGTCCGGCAAAAGCCGATGTCCGACGAGTTTTCGTATTGACTGGGAGTGTATCTAAGACAATGTCCTCTATTTGTATACACACACTGTGTGGCCATGTGTGGAGTGTATCTAAGACCATGTCCTCAGTTTGCCTACACACACTGTGTGGAGTATATCTAAGACCAAGTCCTCTATTCGCATACACATACTGTGTGGCCATGTCCTCACTTTGCTTACACACATTGTATGCAGTGTATCTAAGACCATATCCTCTATTTGCATATACACTCTGTGTGGGAATGTCCTCAGTTTGCATACCCACACTGTGTGGCCATATCCTCACTTTGCCTACACACACTGTGTGCAGTGTATCCAAGATCATGTCCTCTATTTGCATACACTCACTGTGTGGGAATGTCCTCAGTTTGCATACACACACACTGTGTGGCCATGTCCTCGCTTTGCCTACATACACTGTATAGAGTGTATCTAAGACCGTGACCTCTATTAGCATACACACACTGTGTGGCCATGTCCTTTGATTGGAGGAAGTCTGTATAAAAGGGGATTCTAAGTAGGTGAGATACCCCTTTACAAAATGTAATAAGGTTGTATAAAGAAACTCTGACTTTAAAATCAGAAATCTGATGGTTTCTGGGGACCTGACCCATATATCTCAGACCAAGTTCTCTACTTGCAGACATGCACCACGTGGCCATGTCCTCACTTTGCCTACTCACATTGTATAGAGGGTATACATCTAAGACAAAGTCCTCTATTTGCCTACACACAGTGTGGCCATGTTCTCAGTTTGCCTACTCACATTGTGTGGAGTGTATCTAAGACCATGTCCTCTATTTGCCTACACACACTGTGTGGAGTGTATCTAAGACCATGTCCTCTATTTGCATACACAGACTGTGTTGTTATGTCCTCAGTTTGCCTACACACACTGTGGAGTATATCCAACACCATGTTCTATATTCGCTACAACTGTCCCCAGTTTGCCTAACCACACTGTATGGAGTACATCTAAGTCCACATCCTCTATTTGCAAACATGTGCTATGTCATCATGTCCAAAGTTCCATACCTAATTCCAAGCCCCCAGTTTAACTACACTTTTTGCAATTGTCCATACCATAGACAAAGTCATCTAGCCCTCATTTTCCATACACACACTGTGTGGGCAAGTCCCCACTTTGTAAACACACAGCTTACTTGATGTAAAAATGTTTTTTTACATTAAAAAAGAAGTTTTTTTTCATTCCTAAGTTTGCCAAATGTTTGTTTTTAAACATCAAAGTAATGTCAAAACATGTACAGAAAAAGATGCCATTTTAACATTTTATAAAAACGTTTATATTTCTAGATAAAAAAAACATTTTCTTAACATAAAAGAAACTAAACTAATAAACGTTTTTATTTGGTTGGTGAAACAAACATCTTTATTTGTTGAAAATTGGTCGAAAAAAAAAAATGTTTAAAACATTTTTTTAATTTTTAACAAAACCTAAAAAACATTGAAAATAGTTTTTTTGCCAAGTGGGAGGTTTGATTAAGGAAAGTCCTCAGTTTGCCTGCACACAGATTCAATGTCTGGTTCCAATGTGTGACACATTTTTATTACAAATACACTTGATTAGTCCTTAAGAGGACAAAAATAGCAATTATGGAAATCAGGGAATACACCCAGATTACTGGATGAACTGGGGACACACAGACCTCTCAGTGTGTAAAACAAATTTGGGACTTTTACACACAGGTTAAAATATTAAATATTTTGCACTGATTTTTCACACACAGCACAATTCTCTTAAGGTCAAATTGGGGACATTTTGTTGACACACTAAAAATCATGTTTATAACCATTTTTCAAGGTCATTGCTGATGCCCAGGCCCATAGCCCCCCTTTTCTCAAGGTCATGCGATGTACCTCATACGAAGATACAGTGTAACTGTGTCTGTGTACCTCACAAGGCTAACATTAGAGTATCCATTAAGGACCCACTGAGTAACTGTGTGTACCTCACAAGGCTAACACCAGAGTACCTCATAAGGACTCTTTGAGGCAGTCCCATGAGGCCTACGGCCTTAGGACGTTAAACACGTTAAACATTTTATCTCTTCCCTTCCTAGGAAGGGAAGAGATAAAACATTGTCAACAGAGCTTTAATTCTTTTACTTTTCTTCTTGGTACCAGCTGCTGGTCGGCCAGTGATCCTCCTGCTGTTCACGGCGGGCCCCATAGACCTGACATGGGCCATGACAACCCCAGGTGTGTCTGCTGTCCTCCAGGTGTTCTACCCTGCCCAGGGAACAGGAGAAGCCCTTCTCCGGACCCTCACCATGAGCGGCCCCGGCCCTGCCTCCCCCGCCGGCCGCCTCTCCTCCACCTGGCCGGCCTATGTCCAGCAGGTGAGTCACTAAACGACCTGCTCACACCTACTTATATCAAATAGTTATGTTTGATAACCTTTACTATTGGCCAAGAGCTTGAACCACAAGGAAAAAAGATAGTCCTGAAGTGTGGGATATATAGAATTTGAACATGCAATAATATTGCGATCCTTATTATTTAGGATTTAAGTAGTAATGCGAATATCTTGCATTATAAAAAAAAAAAATAATCATAGATGGTGTATGGAGTTGTGAATATATTCAGTATAAAGTCTGACGCATTTTTTCTATATAATATGTGGACTATCCATTATCCAATTTGCTCACTCTCAGAGAATGGGATATTGGAGGTTTCAGTTACTGATATTGATAAATACCTGTGGTTTCTTCTCCAGGTGCCCCCTATCTGTAACTACAACATGTACGGGAGGACATACAGGTACTACAATGGTAACCCTCTGTTCCCGTTCGGCTTTGGTCTCTCCTACTCACGCTTCACATATTCCAACCTGAGCGTCTCTCCACCCACGGTAAAAGCTGGACATAACGTCACCGTCACCGTCACACTCAAAAACGTCGGCAACTACACCGCTGACGAGGTAGGCTTTTAGAAGGCTCTCAAATTTATTTCGCTGATTTAACCTAGATTGACAGTGTGGTCACATAATACGGTTCCGTGACTAGTGAACTATATAAAAGCTGCAGTATTAAATTGTACTGGAGTATAGGAAATCTTGATTGTGATTAACATGTGTTACTTGTAAATCTGTCATGGTATTGATGATACATGTACTGGGATTAACTCATACTCAAGCTCATACTCAACCAAATATGCTACCAGAGAAATATTTTCAGCTCTGTATTGATGCGTTATGGTGACAAATAAAAAGACGTATCATGCTGTCATTAAATGGTTAATTAATGGTAAGTGTCCCTCCCCCTTGATCCTCCCTCCAGGTGGTTCAAGTGTACTTGTCGTGGGAGAACTCCACCATAGGAGCTCCCAAGCTGCAGTTAGTTGGGTACAAGCGCGTATCCACCACCTCAGGACAGTCCATGTCACTTAAGTTTGTCATCACCAGTGAACAGATGGCACTGTGGACGTATCAGGCGTCAGGCTACACTATACCATCGGGTAAGTGACGTAACGTCAAGGGCATCCTATAAGAATATCCCGGATTTACCAATATTTACTATATAAGATACAACGATAAATAGATTATGATATAAACTTTTATGCACATCTCCGATCTTAAGTAGTATATGGAAAGAAGTAATTGTACCAGGTATTCTGTCTGAATGGACTTTTTAAGATTTATATTTTAAAAATACAAATCATGCATGTAATTTATTTCTTTTCATTGGTGTTCTTATAGGACTCAAGCGCATTTACGTCGGTGGCCAGCAACCTAACCAACGGGTGAAAGTACCGTCCAACGTCTTAGAAACAAGCTTTGTTGTGTCTTGAAGCGGTTTGATTATGAAGGAAAATAAGAAATAAGCTAACTTCACTATAGGATAGCTCGATGATAATGGGGAAATTATGATATCAAAAGGACAATATCTGCCAAACTTAAGGCTGAAACCAGTGATAATACATGTAGTAAGACTGTTCGTTTTGCCCTTTTAGACCCAAGATATGACAAGAAATTGACCCGGGAAAATAGAGTACATACCTCACCTCTAAAAACATTCATATGTTTCTTCTCTTGCTATAATATTCTTCATTCTTCTCTCCCCACTACAGTTCTATTTCTTGTTTACCTTTCTCACCTCACCTAGCCCTCTGTGTCCTATGCCATATTATATGACCCCGTCTGTCGATTTCTACCTTTCTCAACTCGCTCGCTGCCTCTATGATTCTGTCTGTCTGTCCCTGTAACATACTCTGTCTCTGTATGTCCTGGTACGTTCATGGCACTGCCGATGATTTCTTTTGACTCGCGGTGCCTTTCCTCTTTCACTCTCTCTGCTAAGCACAGCCTTCTCTTGCCTTTCTATATCCTCAGATATCAATGCACTCTCATCCAGTCTTTGTTCCTTTCCTCTGTGGCCTTGCACGACTGCCCCTGCCTATCTCGATCTCTACACGACAAATACTCACTCTCTCACTCCCTGCCAACTTTTCTGTCCTTAACTTGCTTTTCTTTGAGTCCTTGATATGATATTCCTGGATACAGTGACGGTATGTGTTTCTGTCTCCGTCCATATTTTTTTCAGTATCTATGTTGTCAATATATATATTTTAATTTTTAACTTGTGTACAATGTTTATATAAAGTCATCAAATGACGTTCAACTATGTAAGAGAACTGTATAGCTATTCCATAAGGGGTTCTTTTGTGTTTTGTTCAAAATCACCTGTGTATTGCCTTTATCTGTTGTTTGTTTATATTATGAAATATGCTAGTAATCTTACGGATATAAAGGGAATACTCACTTAGCCATTGTTTTTACCTTAGAAAGGTGTGGGGTCCATTTGTATTATATCTTGATGACATTATACAGCCGTGTTACTAGTTAAAGGATCTCTGCTGTTATCTCTGATCCAGTGCTGCTATGAAGATAGATTGTAATAAGAGTCAATAACTTGATTTATCGGATCACGCAAGTTAGAATAACGTTTCACTGTAAAATGTGCATTCCAATTGACTCGTCAGTGTTAAAACTAACCCGGACCAAAATGCAGTAGAAATGCAGCACTAAAGCAGCTGGGAAACAGTGTGGTGTGACAGTAGTGATTCAGTGTGAAAGCAGCATCAGAAACAGTATTGTATCAGCATCTACTGTCATTCTACTGCTCAGCACAACAAAACTTGCAGCAGTGGTACAGTAGTAGAAGAGTAGTATTAGCAGCATGCAAGCAGTATTGAATCAGTTGTCCCAATTATGTAAATTAGATGGCAGCAGTTGAACAGTATCTACTTATTTAATGCTGCATGACCATATATGGGGTTGGGGCAGTGTTCAATCAGCACTACTGCATGGCTGCTGCTATAGCAGTAGTTGTGCAGTAGATCATACTGAAAACTACTGCTGGGGGCAGGTAGAAGCATAAAAGAAGCAGCCGCTGTTGTAGTACTGGCACTACCAATGCCTCTCTAGGTGGTCCTTGCTGGATTTGAACTTGGGATCTTCTGATTACTCTACCAACGCATTAGCCCCCTGAGCCACCGCCCCATCAGCTATTTGAAGCGGTTACTACTTCCTAGTAGTGCATGCAAATTATGTAGGAGGGGGCTAGGGCAGTATTGATTCAGTAGTACTGGGTAACTCTTACCATAACAAAAGGGTAAGAGTAGACATATCTATAGAGTGCTGCTATGTTCAGGTGATGAGACAAGCACTTTGTAATTATCAACGATACATGGATACTATGTAAAAAAAAATATGTCATGATGGGGACCAAAAGAATACTTGATGATTCAGTATATTTGTACCCTATATAAAGTCAGTGAGTAATTTGTTTCTTTCATACACCCCAACATCCATGTGTATCCATTACTGGCACTGAATAAGATATTCATATGCAAAGGGGTGAAGTACGCTTGTCTCCACAAACACTGGAAATTTCCATATTACATTACTGAATCTTTTGATTGCTCTTCACAACCATACTGACATTCACACTATGGACTGTCTTAGAAGCATCAGGTAAATAATCCGTGAATGGACAGAGTCATACCAGTAGATGGTCAGTAGACTACTGCATCTATACTGCTGCACAGAGTGTATAATTTCTGGAATCTATTAACATTCAGTTGAGAGTCAGTAGACTACTGATTCTAGCCTGAAATGCAGTGCACATTCAGTTGATCGTCAGTACACTACTGAGTCTAGACTGAAAATGCAGTGTGGAGTCAGCTGTTTCGGAAGTATTTCAGCAGTACCTACTGCAATATGCAGTTGTTGATCAGCATATTTTCAGTAGCCACTGATAGGAGAAGTAGACACTGCCTTCTGGTCCGGGTTAATATGCCTCCAAGTGTTAGATAAAACATAGAATCACCCACAGTGCTTTGGCAATATGCCTCTTGCCTAAGATGCACTAGGGACTTTTAGCCTTAGGTATGTGTTTGCGATGTTAAATCATGTGATACTTTAAATGAAAACTCAACAGATTTACATATAAAGATGTCACTTGGCTAGAGGAAGCCTAAATTCCCTTCTGACATCAATAGAACTAGGATTTTGAGAAGGAGACGATCTCATATATAGTGCAACAATTTGGGTCCCACACATGCAGTGAATTCTGAAATTTGAGCCCCCTCAATCGAATATGAATACGCTATTTACATTGTAACACAGAAATATATAAATATATTGATCGGCGGAATACTAAATGTACATAACATGTACGTGATTCCGTACAGCGTAGCTCCATTAACCATTATATATTGCTATGAACTTTCTTCTTGTTATAAGTATGTTATTGCTCTCATTGATATTGCCGATATGTTTTGGTGTATACATCGGGATAAAAGCTTTAGAATAAATGTGAATCAAATTCAGTCAACAATGTCTTCATTTTGCCTGTGGTTACAGAGATTAAAGGTGTGAAGTCATAGCTTTTGGTGTTACATCTGCTTCTCTGTCTACTTTGCTTCATCGAGCAAATCATAAAGTGTGGACTGGGTAGGCAAATTGAGGTACTTTGATACTATAATACATATTTTGATACTATAATACATATTTAACAGAAACCTTGGGAACTCGTGGAGTTGGTATAAGCTAAAGGTCCCATATCAATATTGCAACATATTTGCCTTCTGTGGTCGTAGTTTATTTCATGCTGCACACATGTCCGTGTATTTTGGGAAATAAAAAGTCCACGAATATATATACTATGTCCAGCATGAATATTTATCCAGATAGAAATTTTAGGAGTCTGACGGATGCAAAGTAGAGAGATGCATATTCGGAGAGGTCACAGGAGGACGTAGCGTTAGGCTTGGCTGGCTTATCCTGGAGAACCCTCCCCCCCCCACAAGACGCCACGTGCTATTGATAGCTGTAAAACCCAGTGGCTAGTATAAATATCTATGTACCGGGACAACATACATCACTTGGAAGTTCTTATGACAATTTTACAAGTTTGTCCATGGAATCCTTTCAGTTGTTTCTGCTCCCTATCAAATTAATGCACCCGGTAACCATGCCCCCCACCTCAATTAGGCCTTTATCTAGATATAGAAGAAAATTCTGCAAATTTCAATACAGACGAAATAGTATTTTTGGTTGAATCCGTGAACATTTATACACGGAATATACCTACGATGTCCCATGTTTACTACTGTACATCAGCAACTTGAAGGAGTTCAGGGGTCTGTTACTCAAACTCTCGATGTAAGATCACCTAAGTGAGTGGTCATTATTTATCAACGGGGGGGGGCGCAAAAAAATCCAGACCCCTCCCGATGACCCCTCTGGGGTGGGGCTAAAAAAGTTACCCTCTTTTTGGCAAAAAAGCCAGCGCGCTACAATATATCAAAGAGAGGCGTGAACATTTTCCGCGTCTCCGGTGTTGGGGGGAGGGAGGGGAGGCCAAAAAATGTTGACTGCCGTCTGTTGATAAATAATGACCACTCCCTAAGAGCACTACTCTTGCTCTCATAATCCTGTAAGATCAACGCAGAGTACTACTCCAGGCCCGTAACTGGGGGGGGGGGGGGTGGCGGCCGTTGTTTCGAACGAACCACCACACAGAGGTATTTAACGATAAGAGGTCCACCTAGCTAACATTAACGGGGAGATCATGAGCTACATGTCAGTTTTTACGGCTTCATAATCGATCAATTATTAAGGTTTTTACCAAGAAAACTATAATAGAAAGGAAGTTTTTGTCATGTGGCCCACTTGGATGATATTATGGTTTATTAAAGAAGTCAATCCCTATAATTGTTTAATGAATTTAGGGGGGGGGGGGCTAAAAACTCGATGCTACAGAATCATTCTTGTAAAAAATTTTTTATTGTATAGTAGCCCTTTCTGATTGTTCATGGCCACAGTCGGTCTGGATTGCATTAGACAGCACAAACAATTAGTTGTGGTGAAAACTACTGAAATTCTGCATTAAATCGACCACTGACACATACAAATGGGACAAGAACTGGCAATTGGACAGTTGCAACAATAACAGGTTCGACTTTCATATAAGGTGGACCTTCATCGAGTTTTTAGCTAACATTCATGGTCAAGGCAGCAAAAGGCGTATGTTTATGAATTCCAAATTTGTTAAAGATATTCTGAGTGGTTTTAGAAATAGAGCTCGTAAAGAAAAAAACATCCTGGACCCTTTCTTGCTCATCCTTCACCCACAAATGTGTCAAATAAATGGTTTTACAGGTTGTTTTTTTATGATACTTCCACCACTAATTCTGCCCACTTACAGCTCACAGACTAGTCACCCCCCCCCCCCGCCCAACGTTCCAAAAAATGATTTCTCAGGCTCCGTGTGAAAAAGTGACAATTTCCAACATAATTATATTGTTAGCCTACACAGAGTTCTTACAAGAAATATTGTCCCAAACCAACCCTTTCTGCAAAACAGTTTGACCCCGGGATTATAAATTCTTTCTTCTATCTTATACTCTCTCTCTCTCTCTCTCTCTCTCTCTCTCTCTCTCTCTCTTCTCTTCTCTCTCTCTCTCTCTCTCTCTCTCTCTCTCTCTCTCTCTCTCTATCTCAATATGCACTCTTGCTATCTTTCATTGTTTCATCTCACTCACATACTCTCTCTCCCTCAATTTTCCTAAAGTACTTCACGAATAAATTAAATTTGACCTAGTAACGGCCTATCATGGATATATTTAGCAGGATACTTTTACCTTGCCAGAATGAGACACACACATAGGCTCCGTTAGATCGGCTAAGTGCAGAGACTGACACACTTTAGACACATGTTTATGCTGCTACCACTGGAGTTCATTTCAGAATGAATCACCTACTTGGCGGGGAAAACTTTTTTCAGTCAAATGAAAGGTACTTTCAGTTCAAAGAATGCGCTTATTTTTTTGCCGTTCTAAAACGGTTTTATTCCTAGATTGAAAAAAAAGTTTTTATATGATTAAATGTATGGAATAAATATTATGTTCTGTAATCTTAACCTGTTTGGGTATCAATATGTCGGAATATCAATAATTAGTCAGGCTCGAATAGAGGTGTCAAATTATGGTAGCTTTATCGAACTTTAACCAAAGCAATTAATGTTTTCAAACCCTCTGGGCTATTTACCTGGCCATCGTCCGGTGCCAGAGAGCTGAGAGTGCACTGAAAACCTGGAAACTTGTCAGTGGTGACGACTTTAGGTCCTCATATTGACAATACCTAAATCTACAACGTTAGGTGGTCAAAATGACGCCTTTATGTCATCATCATGACGACCTACATCGTCAGTATGACAATACTGATAATACAGAGTCATCATACTGATACCTTAGGTAGTCAGGATGATGATCTAACATTGTCATTTTGACCACCGAAAATTGAAAATTGAAGATTTAGGTATTGTCAATATGAGGACCTAAAGTCGTCACCACTGACAAGTTTCGGATCTTCCAGGTTGTCAGTGTGGTACCCCCTTCCGGGACCCCCCCCTCCAAGTGGATCCTACTATTCATAGGGAGCGATCCCGAAGGATGCATATTTCTCTGCCAGTCCATTGGGTTGGTATACAGTTCTATAAGCAGGGCAAGGATATATTATTTAACTCTTCCTTTACCAACTACGCATTAATGCGTAGTTTTGGCCGATTTTGGCCGATTTTTGACCAATTTTGAGAACACTATAGCTTCCACAAAATCTATTGAAACTCTTTGATTTTTTTGTTAGACTTAACTTGAGTTGGGTTCTCCACAGAGTCCAAAGAGTTAGTCTCTATCTCTTATACTTATAGCATGGCAGTTTTACAAACTTGAGACAAAATCTTAAATTACCCTAAAAGTTTTCCATAGATTTAATCAATATTTACACTAAAAATCATGAAAAATGTCAAATAATATTGTTTTTTTTGTGAAAATTGATTTTGTACATTTTTTCATGCTCAACAAAATGGCATGGGAATTTTTAGTGTATTTTGATGTATTATTGGCCATTTTGGCTGGTTACCATGGCAACAGATATGAAAAAATGCCGATTTTGCATGTTTTGGTTGCCATGGTAACCGAAAAAAAATGTCTTCCGAAATTCATTATCTGCCATAATTCCAACAAAGGTAGATATTTACTACAATATGCACTTCATATCAGTGCAATTGATAAAGGGAGTGCTGAGATATTGCAATTTGAAGTGAATCCATAAGATCAACTTTTCTCATCATGACACCACCTTTATGATGATATATTTCAGTAATTAAACTAGATAGAGAAAACTTGGGTGTCGTTCTATCTGACTTGGTAGCCTAGCTTAACCAGTCACCATTTCCCTTCTAATTGGAATATTGACACAATTCCAATGGTTTTTGAGAGTTTATGTTATGAACTGAAACCCAAAAATCTGCTCTGAAATAATCTGGTAAAGGAAGAGGAGACCGCAAATGTAGTTTGCAATTCAGCTGATAGTAGGCCTATATAAACCTCACCCACTACGATTTGAGCCGGTGCTATTGTACGGTGTACTGAAATAACCCCCAGCTCTACTTGTATATATGGATCCATACAATACCTTGGTAAGAGGTTGCATGCATGGCTACATATATGCCTGCATCTACAGTACAGTATACAGCTCATATGTTAACTTACGGGCTTCACCTCTAAATGAATACACTGAAGATATGCCATAGAACAATATGGGGACAGGCCACAGAAGGCATACAGTGTACGACACATTTGAAGGCGGCAACGATGCTAATCAAAAGAAAGAAGGTGAGATTCATTTTTAGATAGGAAACGATAGGTTAGACGTTGCCGTACACGTTACAAGTAGGCAAATCTTAAACTCTCTAGTGATTGGTAAATAGACCAAAGAACACAGTGCTTTAATCCCTGCCTCCCCCTCCTTTGCCCTTTTCTACCTGCTCCCCTCTCATTATCTTTTCTTTTTCTTTGTTGCCTTTATCTCCCTCTCTCTGTCTCCCCCTCCCTCCCTCCCTCCCTCCCTCCCTCCCTCCCTCCCTCCCTCCCTCCCTCCTCTCTCTCTCTCTCTCTCTCTCTCTCTCTCTCTCTCTCTCTCTCTCTCTCTCTCTGGATGGGGGGGGGGGCAAGGCCCTTGCATCGCTCTTGCATGTCCATTAAACTCTAGTTGACCTGTGTAAAGATTTGAATACACATGTATCCTTTTCTTCACTCACCCCTACAGCAGTTACCATTGAGGAGGTCATGGACCACGTCGGCTTGGGCTGGTCCCAAATTAAAGTGCTGCTTGCCTGTGCCATTGCCTATGTAAGTTCCCGATTCTAAGGTAAAATGATAAAACTATGATAGGTATGCTTCTTTTGGTTTAAGGCTGGTACCAGATCATGAGACGTGCACAAAAAGCAATGAAGGTCATAGCAGGCATTGTTTATAAAGTATAATTTGAAAATAGAGAACCCTTGATGCACCCTGAAGATGACTGATAGAGAAGAGGTTGGCCATGCAGAACTCATGTGTACCTTTGCTACACGATACAGTACAGCACTCCATCCATATTAAGGATATACTATATTAGCCTCTACTGCTATACTGCAATAAAGAGAACCTTCTTTGGACATTTATTTTATAGACAGATAACCTCCTTTGAAATTCATATATACATGTAGGTGGCGGATGGAATGGAAATCATGGTTATTACCATCTTGGGGCCCACCCTGGCGTATAATTGGCACATCACACCTCTACATGAGGCATTACTGACAACGGTGAGTCGAGCGAGCAGCTAAGCATGAACACTCATTATCAAGCTCTTGCTAACCCCGTGTTAGCTTCTTGATACCATTGCCATCTAATGATTGTCCGATGGTGAGATTCTGTATTCCAGAATAGGAAAATATAACTTACGGGACTATTTCGCGTGTTCGCACATCGGACATTTAATACTTACTGGGAAAGGGGTGTTTTATTGCGCCCTGCACTAAGACCCCTTTTCGCAGATCATGTCACATGAACATTGTGCGCATTGTTCATTTTGAGAATTGTTGGATGTGCCTTTTTACTGTGACCTTTACGATAAGATTGATAATTATTAATGGTACGTGGTTCTCTCTGCTCCAAACAGTGTGTGTTCTTCGGACTAAGTATTGGTGCTCCATTCTTTGGTTATGTGGGGGATAGGTACGGGCGACGAACAGTAAGGACATACTTTTATATCGTTATTCGAACAATTTGTCGCCTCAGTGCAACAAGGTTGTAACTGACATTTTGGCAAAATTGAGTTTTCTTCTGTTTTAACATTTGTGACCCATCCTTACAAATTGGTACTGAAGTCGCACATTTAGAAGCCTAGATATAGCCTTTTCAAGTTGGATAGTGTAAAAAATATCAAAATTTTCAAAATTGATATTTTAGCATTTTTCTAAATTATGGGTAGATATCTTTTAGAATCCTTGCTTCCTAAAGTGAAAATAAGCCCCAAAAGCATGGTGTTCTATCAACTTGGTGCTAAAGTAATTGGATCACTTCTTTTCCTGCTAAACCTGAAAAAATGCAGATAGCAGCCTGTTGCACTAAGGGAATGACTTTATCAATAGGGACTCGCATAGAGTCATAGCAATTTTCACGAAATGTGGTACAGATAACATTTAACGCTGGGTCCCCTCCACATGACAGTGATTATATGTATTAGTTTCTCCTGACAATAGCTTCAATTGCGTGATTGGTCGAAGCGTTCATGTTAATCTCTATACCTAAGAATTTGGCGTCACCACATGCTGGGATGTCGCCATCCCCCTTGATAGGATAACCGCATGCTTTTAGTTCATAATTGTGTTTGCCTCAGTTATGAGGGATATACAAAAAAAAATCAGATAACATTTCACCACGCACAAAATATGTCCTTTAAATGATGTTAATTACCATGTTGCAGACTCGGCCTGTTTAAACCAGTATCTTTTGTATGTTGTACTTAAGGCCTAAAAAAAGAGGTTTGTTTCCAGTTACCCGACCGACCCTAGCAAAACAGGCCCGATCCTACAATATATATTTTTTATTTTTTTTTGTGAATTTTTGACATTTTTTGGCAATCTTTAGGGATTTTTTTCCCGTAATTTTCATATTTTTCGATCAATTTTTTTTTTGTGGAGCTTATCTAGGTCCTCATCTATTGGTATAGAGTTCATAACAGTCATTCATGTCATTATGCTTCACATTTCTTGGTTTTTTTTCATAATTCTACTGTAATATCATAGAATCCAACATGTCTGCCCATACATTTCTATACAAAAAAAAAAAAAAAAAAAAAAAAAAAAAATCTGACCTACCGACCCTAGATGTTTGAGGCATGTAACTGGAAACACACCTTTATTTTTTTGGCATAATACGTTTACCTATGTTTACAGAGTTTAATCATCAGTTCTGTATGGGCCTTATTCTATGCCGTATTAATTGTCATTGCGCCCAACTATGGATGGGTTGTAATTCTCAGGACGCTTATAGGCATGGGTATTGGAGGCGGAATGCAGGTGTAGGTAGATCTTTCTTATGTATAACCAGCATAATTGGCACAAGTGCCATACGAGATGTTATGTATTGATGTGCAATCTCAACAAAATTCTAATGCGACCACGATAAGAACATTGAATTAAAGTTATGCTAGATCTACCATTGTCGCCGATGAATAGACCAGTCACGTAAATCTCAAGTGCTCACCCAATATACTAGGGATGTTTGTGAGAGGGGGTTCTGACTAGTTGGATTCTTGCATGTTCACACAAACAAGTGCCCCCCCCCCCCTCTTGGCTCAGGCAATTTACTATTATAGAATTCCGCAGATCCCTTATTGTATAATACGGAGCCCGTAATAGGATATACCAAAAAGATGTTTTTTCATGCAAAAAATATTCCTGCGGGTACAGAAACATTCCTGCGGGTACAGGAGAATTCCTGTGGGTACATGACCATTCATGTGGGTACAGGACCATTCCTGCCGATACAGGAGGATTCCTGCGGGTACAGACACATTATTGTGGGTACAGGGGTGCTCTTGCAGGTACAGGGACACTTTTGCAGGTACATGAACATTCCTGAGGTTATATAAACATTTCCACAAGTACACAAAGACTTATTGCAGGCACACAAAGAATTCTTGTAGGTGCTAGAATTATCCTTGTGGGTGCTAGAATTATGCATTCACCTGCCAAAAAGTCTTCTTTTTCTCCCATAAAATCTTTCTTGCACCAGCCAGAATTATATCTGCACCCGCCAGAATATTTTCTGTACCCACAAGAATTGTTCCTTGTACCCTCAGGAACCCTTCTGTATCTGCAGGTATCTTCCTGTACCTGCAGGAATAGATTTTATGGGTAAAAAAATATTTTTTTGCATGTCATATCCTGGGTTCAGTATCTATAAAAATTGTTTAGTATCCGTAAGAATTGTCCAGTACCCGCAAGAATTGTTCAGTATCCGCAAGAATTGTTCAGTATCTGCAAGAATATTTTTTGTGGTGAAAAAATATTTTTGGTATGGCCTATTAGGGGCTCCGTAGTACGAGCTCGATCGCGAGCACGCTTTATCTTTCTCGCTAATTACTCAAGTTTTTCCTCTCTTTTTTGAAGGGTGGGGATTTGTGAGAGGGAGCTGCTAGTATGAGTGCTTCAGTATGTCTGCTGGGGTATACTCTTGAATTTATTTCACCTGACAATACATACAATATTGGCATTATAAGAGTGTATATAGGTATCATATGTAGTGGGAGAGGTAGCGAAGAGATTATGCGGTGTACTACATAAATTATATACTATTCTTCAATTCTAATAATAAACTAACTTCGTTGTTGCAGTATGACCTACTGCAGTGAATTATTACCACTCAAGTATCGAGGTAGGGCTGGCGTTTTACCTCTGGTATGTATAACACTCCACATGCAACTCACTTTTAATCAATATTCTTAAACATCAAATAAATGGGCAAATTTCATCCCAAAGGTTCCTTAGAAATATTCATCATTTGAGCTGGCCTCATTTGGCTGCCAATGCGGGATGCCTGTCATGTGCCATTAACGGAGATCCCCGGCATCAAACGACGGCAATTGTGTAATTGTAGTTAATTGTAATTATTTATTGCACGGAATCGTCCCGAGGGGACGTTTTTCGGCGCACACATTTGTCAGAGTAACATTGTTCAGGGATATGGCAAGTCCGATTGTTATCAAAAGACAATTCCGGTGTATAAAATGAGAGAAAAACAGAAAAGCACATCAAACAGTAAATAACCTAAATTATAAGATGACTGGCTCAGCCTGACAGTTAATTATTGGGGCTAAGAGCACAGTAATTTTTCAGCAGCTGTTTTGAAGCGTCGTCGAGTTGGAAGGTGCTGGGTTGTGTCATCAACTTTATCCCATAAACTTACCCTCCTATAATATGGTGATTTTTGATAGAAGCTTGTTTTGGCCCTTCTTTTGGCAAACTTAATTTTCCTGTCTCCCCTTGTCCTGGGGTGTAATGACATTCATTCGAACACATCTGTCAATTAGAACCTTTTAGTTTTTATGTATAAGTGCTTTAAATTCTATTGAAATAGTTCAGTGAATTAACAAAAAGAAAAAAAAAGGATAAAAGAACCCCCCCCCAAAAAAAACAACAAAGAAAAACGGAACTAAAAGGATCAATATGATCAAACATACAGGATATAACCTAAACCATATTGTGATTCAGTGTGATTCAGGACTACACAGTTTCGATCACCCACAGATGCCTATGAATAGAAGAAATAAGTAGCTGTAACATGTGATATTCGTCTAAACTTTGTATTTATCCAGTTCTTTCTTTGAGCACAGCCCCCCCCCCAATGACCATCTTGAATCCCTATATCGAAAAGAACCATAATTTTCCTTCATTTTACAGGGGACCTTTCCCATTGGTTCCGTTCTGAATGTGGTGGCGGCGCTGGCTTTCATGCAATTCAGTTGGAGATTGTGGCTCTTTGCATCAGCAATACCCATTGTCATATTCCTATTGTGTTCACCGGTAAAGTACCTATATTCAAATTCCATTTTGATTGAAAAGTTATACATGTTGTATTGAAGATAGATCAATTTTCAGATTACCGCGGTAGTTTACATGATATTCGATGGGTTTAAATGGGAGATTCAACCATTCGATTGATTCATGAAGCAAAGAGTAGTATATGGAAAATATACTTTGAATGAGGCAGTAAGCAGTTTGCCAATATGGGAAATTAGTATCTATAGGCGACCATAACTTAATGATGTGTGTTTGTGCGTCCCCAGGCCCCCATACTTCTTTCACATAGTAGCAGGTGGTGAACAAGTAATTAATGGATATGTCATGACTTGTGACTAATATCCAACAATAACATGCAACTCGGGGGGCTTCGCCCCCTCGTTGCATGATTTTGTTATCAGTCACAAGTCATGACATATCCATTAACCACTTATTTTATTACATGATTAATCAATAGATATTCAATAGAAAATCAATAAATATAATTTGAAAACAAAGATTTCCCCTCCCCGGGACTCAAAGCCAGCCATAGTGTGTTTACACACTGCGAAAAAAAAGTTCACCTGGACCAGGACTAGTCCCGCCTACCTCTAGAAGCTGAGCGCAATGCAATAACCACTAGACCATCGGTACACACACCTCAGCGCCTGGCAGCTGTTGGTTTGGTCTGAACGCGTCCCGCAGTCGTCGCCGTTATGGGAGCAGCAGACCACTAGACCATCGGTACACACACCTCGGCGCCCAGCAGCAGTTGGTTTGGTTTGAACGCGTCCAGCAGTACTGTATATCCTTGTGTTAAGGCCTGGTCAATTTGCCACTTAGTAAGGAGGTTTAGGTAGTAGACAGCACTAGGGAGGTTTAGCAGTCACTAGGTAGGCATTATAACGCAGACGTGCAGCATACTTACAGCACTGCTATATCTACGTAAAATCAGGTTGAGTGACGTACGTCGTGTTTGCTAAACCTCCCTACTAATACAAGCCTGGGCGTATAAACGGGGAAAAAAGGTATGTAACTATGGGACAGGCAGCTCTGACCACTGTGGTGTAATCCTTACTTAATTCTACTGCTGCTATTCTCGTCAGTCCCTGTGGCGCACTGCATGGGGAGTTGGATTTGGGATCAGGAGACTGCAGGTTCAACCCCTACCCTGGCAATGAAAATTTTGTAGGTTTTAACATGTAATGTGACATGTAAGGTGTGCATGTTATCCATGGATAACTGCACTGGGTGCCTGTTATCCTTGGATAACCGCACACCTTACAAAAGTCATGATGCATGCATCATGCCGTGCAATATCGACAGGTATGTGCATGGGAATATCCAGGAAAAGCACTCAGAATCACAGAAATCGTGTAATAAACACCACTATAAAATGCTATTACCCGGTATATGATGTCACCTGGGTCCCCTCCCCCACACATCTCTCCCTGTTCTGGATGTTGCCTGAACTGAATTAAGTTTCCTCTTCTGACCAACTACATGTAATCAGTATTCGGGGAGCTATGGTAACTGCAAGGTGCGGTATACTTATGGCTATTTTGGAATGGATGATCCAGGGATGAGAAGCATATTGAACATAGAATAGATCTGGATGGATGATATTATGTGGTGGACATGATGGAAACAGATTTTTCTAAAAACAAACCGTGGCAGAGATAAGTATGGTAAGACGGAATTTACTTGGGATATAACGTGGACCTACAATCATGCACATACAGTTGTTACCATAGTAAAAACCTATAGTCTACCCTTTACACATTACTTGTTACAGGATACGCCATCTGTGCTATATACCTACCATTGTAACCTCCAAAAAATGGTCATAACATTTCAGCAATGAATGGTGAGAGTTCAATCCATGCCTCTGTATCTCTCCAGTTTCTGCCAGATAGTCCACGCTTTCACTTGGCCAGTAACAGGAAACAAGAGGCCGTCAGGATTCTGAAACAAATGGCCGCAGAAAATGGGAACACTTTACCAGACGTTGACATACAAAATTTGGAGATAAAGCCCAAAGCAAAGATAGCTGACCTTTTTGTTCCCAAATACAGGAAAACCTCAATACTCCTCATGTTTGCATGGTATGTAATTATAGAGCACTTCCACAATTTAATTTCTTTCCGGAATTTCTTACTCCTTGTGTCTTCTGCAGTCGATAATACCTATTTTGGTGACATAACTTATTATTGGCTCCTTATTGGAAATTGGCTATATTCCACTGGATAACCGCATTAATTATTCATGAATGTTAGAGCCCTGCTTTCCCCATTCAAGTTCAACTCCTTCCCTTCTCCTTCTGAACTCCGGGTAACCGGTGATAATCGTGTTTTCTGGAAAATGCAATTATTTAACATAATACAAATCGTTATTTTCAATGCATTCTCCACCTTTGCCACTTTTAGCGAGTATGTGTTGTTCTTTCAGGTCCATAATTGGGGCTTTGACTTATGGATTTGTTTTGTTCTCAACTAGTTTGATAATGTTGGACGGTACATGCCCCCGATGTAAGTAGAGTTTGATTATGTTGGACGGTACATGCCCCCGATGTAAGTAGAGTTTGATTATGTTGGACGGTACATGCCCCCGATGTAAGTAGAGTTTGATTATGTTGGACGGTACATGCCCCCGATGTAAGTAGAGTAATAATCACAAAGTGTCATTTGTTATGTTTAGGATCATCAAAGGGTTTATGAATTACGGGATTATATTATTCACAAGCGATTTGGTGCAAGTGGGAAATACATGTAGTCGTCGTAAGTGGAAAAGTTGTATATAGAGTTTAGAGTAATAATTATTTGTTTGTAGATACACCTAAGCTTTACACTAATATGTTTACAATCTATGGTACATAGCGGGATGTATTATCAGCCAATGAAATAATCCCAAATCTTCACTGCGGTACTCTCGGGGGGGGGGCAGATGATATCCATCTAATAACTGTTATCAGTGATAACCGCTGGTAATCAGGCCTAAAAAGGAGTTGTGTTCAGGCAACGCTACATACCCTAATGTTTGGCCTTTTGGAAAAATATCAGATTTTTTGGCACTTATCAAGACATGGAAGTTTTGATTCGTGTGCTTTAGGCATGATCATTTACAGCCAACCTTGGAAACTTTCTCAAAAAGAATTCTTTTCGACCCCATTACCTGAACACGACACTTTTTAGGCCTCAGCTTCAGCAACGGCCGTGTCCATTGGACAATCCGTAACCCCAGCATACAACCTTAATCTTCTCACCCCCTGTATAATATTGCAGAACTTTAATGCTATAATTATGGTCTATATAATACACTACAACAGGTCTAAGCTAAAGTATAGAAATGACCCTGGGTGATTTTTGACCCGGAGTCATTTTTGACCCTGGGTCATTTTTGACCCAGAGTCATTTATTATAGATTATAACTAGGATACATATTGGCCTTTCCAGCGATGTATGATTGATCAATCTCAAATGTGATACAAACTTATCATTTGCATTATTGTGAGCCAAGAGAGCTATTTTCCCTCATACCCACTGCAATGATTAAAACAGAATGCAAAATAAGATGGCTAAGAAGTAGTTTGGTATTCTAGACTACCATTATCAATCCTCCTCTTTTCATATATGATGGTTTTATGATGGATAGATAAAAAAAAATGGCCCCAAAAAGCAAATTAAAATTGCTTTTTCCATAGCAGACAGAGCAGGGTCATTTTTCACCCTGGGTCATTTTTCACCCAGGATCATTTTTGGGGTTTTACAGAACCTGTACAATGCTCTAAAGGCTAATTTTCACAGCCGAGGCTGCATAGTCCATGATGATGGACCCTTGGTGTACCTTAACTCTCTCACCCCCAGATTCCCTGTACTCAATGCTTCTTTGGCAACTATAAAGAAACATCCAATATTAAGGGTGTGCCTTATAGCACTCAATCAGGTTTGGACTGGTTCCCGGGATTATCACATGCATGCTGATACCAGCCACTTACGGCTCTGACCTTGCACCCACACTTGCTCCTGATCTGTAAGTCACGTCTGGAGGGTGTTGCTCCATTGGGAAAAGGTAGTACTGGATAAGAAATACCTCTTCTACAGAACTGGCTTTCCATGTAGTAATAACTTTTCACTTGTGTTGCTCACAAGTGGTCATGCTAGTACGGTGCTAAAAAAGGGTGATTTAAGTAGGTCCCTAGTCGGGAGAAGTCAGTCAGTATAGTACAGTATAGAGTGTGTGACACGAGTAGGTACCTGGTAGTGCAGCTCTCTCAATTTTAAACAAGGCAGGTGACTTTTCAGACTAATGAGGTAAGTGCAAGCTGAGTGGTGAAGCAGAGCATGACTTGTTTCAAAAAGAGGGCATATACTAACAGCTCTATTTAACATAGGAGCAACACCCTCCTGGTCTGGAAGTATGGCACCTAGCCGAATAACGCGAGAGGTTCTGAGATTGGACAGCAACTGTCATGACTGCGCATACACATAGACAAGAACGCTCGCTATATGCAAGGTCCTTTTGCATTGATTTAGTACTAAACTGGTGAAAATCAAGCCAAAGCTGTGCCCTATAGGATTCACTGTTGAAAATGCGCCTTATACAATGGGTAGTTCGGTAGTAGACGGTGTTTGAGTCCCCACTTGTATAATTCTGTAAATACTAATACTTCATGTAACCCTTCGAAGCTAAGCTGAGGATTTCAGATTTAACATTTCCTCTCAAATCACCAGCCAATAGCCTCATTAGCATTAACTTGTTACATCCTATCATTTATTGAATCTATAGGGTTATCGTCCAATCTTAGTAGGCTCCAGGGAAATAAATGTTAATCTATATGAAGAGTTTGGTTCCAAAACGCAGCAAAGCCATTTTGGGTGTTTTGAGGTAATGAGATATTTATCATTCTAAAAAATTGAAGACGGGGTGGCCATTTTTGTCAGTTCCAATATCTAGGGGACAATAAATAAAACACCTCCACATTTCGTTTTGAAATCCTTGAGTCTTCCTTTATAGCTAAACAAAGTGATTTAATCCCATTTTTCCAAAACGCAATAAATCCACAAACTGTTTTGTTCCAAAACGCAATAAATCCAACATGACTCTTTTTTGTGTCCACATAACAGCCTCAAAAATTAATTCTTTTCTATATTTGACTTTCCTCATTTAGTTGGATATAAATGAAACATTTTCAAGTACTTTTTTTAACACTGATGGTTCTTTCACAGACAAAAGCTGATTTATCATATAATTTCTTTGCAAAATGCAATAAATCCTGTTTTGTTCCAAAAGGCAATAAATCCACACTGTTCTGTTCCAAAACGCAATAAATCTATCAGAACAGCTTTTACTTCTATATACCTCTCTCCTCACCAGCCAAGTTGGTTTTTATTGGGAATAAGGTTATAAAATTTACAAAACACAATTATATGACATTAACAGATCATACAATCCATGGAAATCAGGTTATTAATGAACATACATATCATGACAATGTTTGCCTGAGTTGATTTATTTCGTTTGGAACAAAACAGGTGTTGGGTTTGTCATTTTGGAAAAAAAAAGTGGATTTTAGGTGGGCCCTAGGCGCCAAATGGTGACTGTCTTAGAAAAAATGATTTACCCCAACCTATTGTTTTCTCATCTTAACACTTTTTCCAAAATGGTGTTTATTGCGTTTTGGAACCAAACTCTTCATTATTATATCCCTCATCAGAGATCTACTTTACTGTGAATGCAATACAAGTTATATTTGGATCACACTGTAGATAATTTCACGTATATGAATTCTTTAGGAATTAATTTGAAAATTGGTTATTCCAAACAGGTTGATCATCCTCATTACCATAAAATGTAACGGTAGGATACAGTTCTATACCACTTTTCCTTTTCAGCTTTTTTGAATGACAAAGACGCCAATAAGTGCCCTCAAGAGTTGACAAATGACAAACTTCTTAGTCTTCTCTGGACAGCAATGGGGGAATTACCAGGTATCGATTATACATCGTGATTTTACTATGAGACATATTTTTTTGGACATTTTCTTATCTTCATGAAAACCCCTAAATACGGTTGCAACCAATGAAAATCAATAAAAGTGGAGACAAACCAGTACATGTAGTCCAATTTTAGATAAAAAAAAAGATGGCTATTCAATTTTCAGCACTTCTTTTTATTACAGCCATGTTTGTGACTATTGCTGTCATTGATACGTTAGGACGAAGGTTTGGAAGTATACTTGAGAGTGTATTGTGTGGAATAAGCTGTTTGTTGTTAAACATATGTATGTCAAGGTAAGCAAGTACAAGCCCGATATTTTAATTTGGATTTTAAACCTGCAATTCACAATCGACCCAACTTAATCACAATATGATTATGCATTAGCTTGCATAGCAAAGGTACCCCGTATGATATGATACGGGGGGGGGGTATAGAATCCCTTCGCTTGATTAAAATCAAGCAGGAGAACGTTTTTAAAGACTTCTAGGTAGTTGAACAGATTTTATTTTGCCAAATAATCACACATGATAAAATAAGCTATTCTGACTAGCCAAAAACAAAATAAAAAATAAAAATAAAAATATATCGACTACATTAAGTGCATCAATAAAGTTGTCACTGAAGTTCGTTCAGGACAATTATTATTGTTTTGGACTTATCTCCCCAGCTGGCAGCATTGATACTCACTCTCCATTCCGTTGTGATCACACGCCCTGCCTTGATATGTAACTGCATATAACGATGTGAAATGTAAATACCTTTATATCTGCACTGTTACCTAGTAAAGCAAACTGATACAAGTAAATACCCACTTTCATAAGGGTATGTAGTTGGCTTATCCAGCGAGACCAATGTTTCTCTAATTTTGATTACCTCTATTGTCGCCATTACTGTTACTTACAGAGTGCCAATGATGGTTATCCTGGTGTCTAATAGGTGTCTACTGATTTCAATATATGAAATTACAATAATATATACAAGTGAGGTAAAAAGAGTTTACTGCATGCTGGCATGTGCCGTACGATGGACAATGTTATCAAATGCTAATCATGATTTGTTGTCATTTTTGAGTAGAGTAGAGTTAACTAGTACATATTCTTCTCGAGTTTAAAGTCAATTTTGGCTGTAGGCCTATGGGTTATAGTCATGAATGTATATGTGATTTAGTTGTCCTCAAGTAATGATAGACTGCATTGAATCTAGGTATATCCCACTGAAGTACGCAGTCTGGCAGTTGGACTCGGCAACTCATTATCTCGTATTGGTGCAATGACGACACCCTATTTTGCAAAGGTAATATAACAATAATTATATATAGCAACTCTTAACAGGTCGCAATTATGAGAAGTCCTATTTCTAGACTTGCAATTGTCTAGAGGAGATACATCATTATTTATAAAAGGGGTCATAGGTTCGCAAGTAGACCTTCGTTATAACATGGCCACTATAACATGTGACTTTCAACATCACATATTTCTCTTTAATCCCTTCTTTAAGTTCATGTTAGCAGATTTCTCATAGCTTTATTTGTAATATGCACACATCTAATCAACTGAACCACCTTACTTCTAGAACTTCTTTCAAAATGTAATATTGAGTTGATTTCAAAGCATGGGCTGCCCACAATGTCAATGCTCGCTGTATATCCAGGTTTCTCCCATCTTTAAAAAAGACAACTCATTATTAATATATATTTTATAACAGCTTCATTGTGCACTTACCAGTATGTTATCTAAGCGTTATTCTTTATCCTTTACTAGGTGCTTTTTGCTTATTCCACGAACACCGCATTTACGCTATATGGGCTGATAGCGTTTATAAATGCACTGCTATTTTTCCTGCTTCCCATTGAAACCAAAGGGAGGCCTATGTCTGAGGTAAGATGATGATTGCAGGACATAAGTTGTCGTTAGTTAATAATTATGTTCGGTAGTCAATCTAATCCTTCATGAAAAACACAATATATACATACGATTGTAATACGCCGATGGAGAATTGATATTTCAACGACAGCAGGGACTGCCAGACACTTCTGCATGAAGAAATAGAATTTGAAACTAAGAAGAAAATAACAACATTGAAGGTTTGATCATGGATCCAATGTCATTTACATTGACGATTGTCATGCAGGACTAGGTCCTTGATATGTAGCATATTAAGAGAGTAATGTATATCCTACCATACAAGGGATTCGGTGCCCGTTAGCCCATACATTTCTGTCTTTATTACACGATTAATCAATAAATAATCAATAGAATATCAATATAATATCGATAAAAACAAATGAAGCCAAAAAAGTTGCATCATAACATGCAATATCAACAGGTATCAGAACGGGAATATCCTGAAAAAGCACCCAAAATTACAGAAGTCGTGTAATAAGATGGGTTAAACCTCGCAAGGTTTGGCCTTGTGCAATAACATAACTCATATATTTAATTCTTCTCTCTTTTACCCAGAGTATGGCGAATTGAAGGACACCTACCAGAAACGTCGAAACGTGTGGTAGAAACATTTATAAAGAAGATTTAACTGGACTGTTCAGTGAATACAGACACAATGTATGTTGAAAGTACACCCCTAGGACATGGTTATATAGCACAGGGCTCGTTCCTGTGTGCCTCTACCAGGATTCACACCCACTACCTCAGAAATTTCAGCCCAAGAGTTTGATTCAAATTCAGACTGGACCAATTGATAACTATGAGAAGTACCACACACTTAGGTGCCATGATCCATCAGTTGTGTCTTGTGTAGAGGGTGTTCGTATCAACTTATTGGAGAGAGAAATATTAAAAGTAGGCTACCCTCTTCAAACTGATTTGAAAGCTTTTTCTTTTCTATGGCAGCACAAAGGGAATATGCTTGATGATTAGATAACCTGATAGGAAGGTGATACCATTTAGGCCATTTGAGAGAAAGAAAAGGCCTGTAATTAGCTTAATGTGCAGAATCATACTCTGACAGTGAGTGTATGCCAGATACACCCCTGTTTGCTCAAGTCAATATCATAGATAAGTGCATCATGCTTCGCCCTTGGGTCCTCTCCATGATTTTACTTTTCTTCCCCCGAGGGGTATATCTCTATGCATTTGGACCCAAAAACATGGGAAATCACAAAAATAATTTTTTTGAACCCCCCTGACCCCCCCCCCATATGGTGGGGGGTCCCAAGTTCACCCATATAGTGGAAATACAGCCTAAATTGAGACTTTTAGAATCCTAATCAAACCTCATTATAAACTCAGGAAAGTGGTCAGAAATATTCATTTGGGTCCTAAAGAGAACCTTAGAAACCATCTAGTTATGATGATAAGGGAAAAACCTCCCCTGGAGAGGGGGTCGGCCTTGCTAAAATACTGATAAATCAGCTATTTTGGAGGTATTAGGTTTTATTCAATCCAGTGCTTGTTCTGCCATGATGTATCCGAATGAGGTCAGATTAGGCTGTGTAGAACAGTATAGAGCCTCCCTGAACAGGGGCAGATCCAAGGGGACCCCCCCAAGAACCCCCCCCCCCGCTCCCCACCCCGAAAGCCCCTGTAAATGGGCCTTACTATGAATCTTAACTATAGGAAGTTTGGCCTGGGACCCTGTCTGTGTATCCCACACTAGATCCACTCATCCTGCATGTGCCCCCTAGACCAACCCCTCTGAATCCAGCCCTGTAGAGGCCATCATTAAAACCTTTTCCCCACAATGACCCCCCCCCCCACCTCAAATATCTAAGCTTCCACTTCCAACCAATCCCCTTATAATAAAGGTGATGTTATAACAGACAATGTTATGATGTGATATGCAGTGAACCCTTTGTTGCACCAACACTCTCCTTTCCCAGAAAAGATGCCCTATCCAAAGAGGGGGGGGGGGGCAGAGGGCATAGCTGCTTCCATTCCAGATATGGGGGACCAAAATATGTTTTTGCCCTCAAAATCTGGAAACCAGTATACACTTGGACTCATAAATCAACCTTAAAATGCACCAAATGATGTCCAGATTCTTTCAAATCAAGTCCCCTTAAATACTCACAGTGTGGCACTCACCACAAAAACCACAAAATTATAAATTTTTGGGGACGCCCCACCTTAAATTTCCTCTGACACCCCTACTAGCTAACAGTACACCTTAGAGAGACTATATATACACTCCCCCAAAATCCTAGATGTGTTGATATATTTGGTAAGATTCTTACTTGAAGCATCCAGCCATCATATCCAGTTTGTGTTAGAATTCAGAAGGACACTAAATGAGACAATGTATAGAAACATGGGGGAAGAGCATGTTAATAGCTTGCAGATGCTACACAATGTATATACAATTGGCCGATTGGTGGATTTGGGTAAGTGTTTGATAGTTCCACTTATATCTGTTACTGTATCACAGTATTCTGCTTAGAGAATAAACAACGACATTCTTCACATCGAGACGTTCTGTTGGCCCATAACGCACGGACATCTCGACCTTCACAGTGTGGCACTCACCACAAAAAACACAAAATTTTAAATTTTTGGGGACGCCCCACCTTAAATTGCCTCGAGATGTCCGTGAATTGTGGCCAAATAGGATGTCGAGAAATAAAGAATGAGTTGTCTATTGTCTTTATAAAAGATTCCCACTTTTAGAAATGTACATGATGCTTGGAGTCTGCTCATTCTACCGTGACCTTGGTGACAGCCATGCATTGTACTCCTATAACGCACGCAAGGACACTTCTATTGTGCAGCATTGCACACCACATCATTATTATCTATGGTATTATCTATGGTGGTTCAAGTGCAGTTTACATGCCTGTCTTAGGAAATCCTAATCACAGTTGAGCAGTAGGGGCCTATTCCTATGGTTTGGCCTGCATCATAAGGATATGTGTTGACCCCTATAAAATGGGCTTAGAAGAGGGAGAGGGCAGGCCTAAGCCAACTTTTGATGGGGTCCACCTGGATATCTGAGGGTCAGTCATTCAGATTTAGTTGGAAAGGCTTGAGTGTAAGGGAAACATGTGTTTTTCCCTCTTTTACAACATTCACAGTTAAATCTTGTAGCCTAATGGGGTGGGGAGGGGGTCAGGGCGGCTGGGCCCCTTGTCAACCATCCTTTTCTTTCTTATGTGTCTGGGATAGTTGAGTTTCAGGATTTTATGCATTTTTATAGTCTTATTCAATTCTTGGTATGCCTAGACATTCATTTTGGCTCATCTACTTTGGAGATGAAACCTCTTGACCAGTATATGAGTTATTAGACCCCCCCCCCCTCATTTATTTCATGAATTTATGTTCCCAGAACAGGCAAAGGGAGCAGAAAAGCATACTCAATGGTATAGTGCAATCAACATTTGGCTATGCCTTGTATATAATGCATATTATAACAGAACATGGGGTGTAGGGGGGTGGGGTGAGGAGTGGACAGGGGGGGGGGGACTTGGGAATTGGAGGTAAAAATGAACATTTGGCCTTTTAGGAAAGTCTCCACTGCCTAATCTGATCTTGTTCTCATGTGTCATGGTAGAACAAGCACTGGATTGTATATGAGCAAATACCTTGAAAATAGCTGATTTATAGGTATTTTAGCAAGGCCGACCCCCCTCCCCAGGGGAGGTTATACCCATATCATCACAATAAGATGGCTTCTAAGGGTCTCTTTAGGCCTCAAATGACTATTACTAACCACATTCATGAATTCCTCATGAGGTTTGATTCGGTCACTGAAAGTCCCAATTTGGGATTTATTTCCACTATATGGGCAAACTTCGGACCCCCGTACAGGGGGGTCATGGAGGTTAAAAAAATCATTTTTGTGATTTCCTGTGTTTTTGGGTCCAAATGCATAGTTTGAGCCTGTTCTTGAAACCGAACGGCAAAATTTGCCATTTAACAACCCCTCTATTTCAAAGCATAAATTTTCATATTGTTTGACCCTAACCTATCTAATTGAAAAAAAAAATGATTGATCCTTTTTAACACTACTCACCCCTAGATTTTAAACCGCATAGGAGTTACCTTTGGATTTGAAGGCATGAATCAAAGAGAGAAGTAGGACCAAGTTTGGATGACATGATAATCTGAAAGCTTTCAAAAGTATGAAAGACTGGGTGACGTCATCGTTATGGCCAGTAGCTGAACGTGAGAGCTCTGGCAATTTGGAAGGGATTATGGTGTATTTAGGAAGACATAGGGAGGAATCACAAGCAGGGTCAGTGTAGAAAGGAAACAGGACACTATAGGTTAAGTTTTCCATGAGGGGAAACCCAAGGTTAGTCTGTATTTCCCAGTAGTTCTTCTCAGTGTACACAGACTGGAGGCTGGTTGTCAGGGACGCCATTGTCAAGCCCTACTGGTATACATAGACTTGCACTACCCCCAACACCTATTTCACTATGGCTGGCGACAGAGGGAAGAAAGACTCTGATGAGGGAAATAAAGCTGGTAAAAGGAATCTTAGGAGCAGGGCAAACGAGACTGATGATGACAATATTGACAATAGCAATATAAACAATGTTGGGTCTGACATTGAGGAAAACGAGGTCAATAAAAGTGGTAGCTCTAACTACAAATCACTAGGAAAGAGTGATAGTGAAGATGAGGGCCCCTTAGATGAATTAACTCTAGAAACCCCAACCATAGGCAACAATCAGCTAATCATGTTGCTAGACAACTACTTCATAAAGTTAGAAAAAAAACTGCCCAGCAGGAAAATGTTCAAAGAGTTAGATAGCAAGGTGACGAAAGGTAACAAGAAGATAACTAAATTACAGGATAAGTTCAATGAGTTTGAGAAGAAGGCTAACTTCAGAATGGATACCATTGAGAAGGAAGCCAGAGAGAGCAGTAGGGCTAGGAAGAAGGAGGTTGAAGATTGTAAGGAAGATTACAATAAACTGATAAAAGAGGTGCAAGATAGGTGGGATAATGAGAGGAAGAAGGACAAGGAGGACTACCAGAAGGAGCTGAGGGTTAGAGATGAAGCTATAGAGAAGCTAAAGAGTAAGAGGGGCTCTTATTCAGCAGCAGTTGTAAATGGACAGGAAGCTGAAAATGATTTCACAGTATACACACACGCTGACAGGTCACATACAATAGTTGTGACAGGTATCCCTGAGAGGCCAAATGAAGATTTATCCAGTTACCAAAGGCGTATCTGTAATGACTTAAAGGTGATGCTAACTAGATCAGATGTAATATCAGTCACAAGATCTGAAGTGCAGCCCCAAGCCAAACCCCCTCAAACTACTAAGGAAGAGCCAAAGAGCAAACCTCTAATCAAGATCGCATTCTCTAATCTGAATATATACAAGCTAGTTCTATCGAGGAAACATTGGCTCCGTAAATCAGAAGATGGCTACAATGTGTTCCTAAATCCTGATGAGGATGAGGGAACCAGGGTGAATAGAAGACTGCTCAGAAGGGTGGCTCTCAAAAGCAAAGCACTAGGTAAAACTGTTAAAACATTGCCTAATAGCATTGTTGTTGATGGGGTTGAATATGGGCTAAATGATGTAGATAAAATTCCGCCAGAGCTAACCCCAGCTAAAGATGAGCAATTAAACAATATTCAGGGAGACCGGGGCCAGTCTACTGCACAGGGCTGCAGGAGACAGGGTTAACCTTCCAAGGTGCTAGTGCCTTCCTGTCTAACTTTTTTTTTGTTTTGGACTAGCTCATTGCGTTAATGAACTGTCAGGTTCATTTATGTAACGCTATAGAGCCGACCAATTTTATTTATATTTCAAACAGATACCAAACAGTTGAAGTAAATATAGACTCCACATAATCAGACATATGTCATTATGTACAATAACAGTAAGGAAGCAGGCAAGTGTGTCAAATCAATCACATAGTATTTGTTGAGATATATATCAATATGACACAAGAAACACAAAATACAATCAAATGATCATCAATGATATAATATTATATAATGATGAAAATATGCTGATCACATAAATAATATTTGGAGCGGCGCGGTGACTACACCGTCTCCATCAACCTTTGTTTCTTAGTTATATCCAACCTTTAGCCTTGATCTGAGGTTTTTTAACTTTTTAACCTCATTTTTTAAATTTAACTTTTGTGGTAGCCCTCTGAACCTCCTCAGATAGTAGGTCCCAGAGGACTACACCCCTGTACCATGGCGATCTTTTATAATGGCGAGATATACTTCTTGGCAATTTAAAACGTATCTTATTTTGCGATCTTGTATTATATGCATGACTATGATTTATCTGATCCTTGGATTTCTTATACATCAAACTTAAAAGTAACATATCAAATCTTTGTTCTAATTTTTCCACTTTACAGATGACATGTTTATCCCACTACAGTGAAGTACAAAGACGATACTGGCACTGAAAATATTTACAAATCAGTTGAGCAGGCATTTCAACACCAGAAAGCCAAGATTCATAAAGACGAAGGAGCTGCCACAAGAATAATGGGGGCTAAAGATGCACCTACAGCTAAAAGCTATGGAGATGAGGTAGTTGTGACCAAAAAATGGATGGATGAAGAGAGGCTAGCGCTTATGGAGAAGCTGGAGGAGTGTAAATATAGACAGTCAGATGCATTAGCAGACCAGCTCTGCCAAACACACCCCACCCCCTTAATAGAAGCGACCAAGGATTCCTATTGGGCAGGAGCAAATATGTTGGGACATGCTTGCTATGAAAGTGGAGTGATCCTAGGTGAGAATAATCTAGGGAAAATCCTAGAGAGGTTATGTCACAAGTTAGTTCTCGAACGCCCCCAGCCCCCAGTAGCTGTGCCTATACAGCCAGTTACAGACACAGACACACAGACAGAGGAGAAAGACCAAGACACATCTCTACTGGATGAAAATGGGGGGGGGGGGCAGCAGAAGAGAAAAAGGACCAGGAGAAGGAGTAAAAAGGTCGCCAGTACAGACCCACAGCTGCCTAAATGGCAACCTAGGAGTAGGGACCCCATAACATTGCAAGGGGTGAGCAGTGTTACTACCCCCACAACAGGGGACAGCAGGGTGGGTGCACTAGAACCCCACCTGCATAGTATAGCAAGGGAAAGAGAGGTGAATGTTATCAACATATACTCGGCACCCAGATCATATTTATATAATGGAATGTTGTGTGAGGAGGTGTTTTGAGTTGCATTCACCCCTCCACAACCACCTGGTTTATTTATAATAAGCGTACCATATGATGATTGGCTCCTTGAATTATTATTTGCCCTGAATGATTATGGTGGTGGTATTGTATTATATTTACTACTAGGACACACTAAGTCTGCAGGCAGCTAGTGTGAGCCATTATAAGCCATTTGAATTTGAATTTCCTTTTCTTTAGGCATAGTTTAGATTATATAAGCATTATATAGTATGGTCTAGTATGATAGTGTGAGCTATTATTAAGTCATTTGATAATATAGAGTGTTAGATTATATGGCTTAGAGGCTAGCTAGGAAGGGCTAACACCATTCTCCTGGACATATGCTATGCCCAGAAACACATATTCTCGTCACTATGAATAATTACTTGGTCTGCATGTATGTGATTTGGATCTCCACATTTGGTTTGTATGTTTCTAGAATTAAGTACATGGGAATGATATTGGTTGGCAGTGTGGTTTGACAGGTGTAAGGTAAACGGGTTAACCATTAATGCTAGTAAAACAAAAGTAGTGTGGCATGGCAACAAGTCCCAGATACAGAAATGCCAGGAGCATGAAATTATAGTCAATAATACAGCATTGGGTAACCCCGACAATTACAAATACCTAGGAGTGATAGTCGATAGCAAGTTAAGCATGGAACCACATGTTAAGAACACCATTAAAATGGTCAGTCACAAGTTGTATACCTTAGGTAGAATAAGATACCTAGTTGACAAGCATACAGCACTGCAGATTTAAAAACAAACCGTGTTGCCATTCTTTGATTATTGTAGTTTTCTCACAAATAGTGCAAACCTTGCCTCTATACAAAAGCTGCAGAGACTGCAAAATAGGGGGCTTAAAATCTGTAAAGGGGATTATTCCAAGATTAAAACCATTACTTTACATGAGGATGCAAAGGTGCCACTGCTCCAGGATAGGAGGGATGAGCAATTATTTTTAGTAATGTATAAATATGTCAACAAATTAGGGTTAAGACCAGCGGAAAACCCTAGAACTAGGGCTGATCATAAGATACAGATCAGGCTGCGAGGGCCCAGGTTGGAAAAATACAAGAGAAGCCCGCTGTATCGAGGTAAAAAGCTATGGGACAGGATCCCAGCACGGGTACAACTTGCTGAGTCCAAAAACATATTTCAGAGGCACCTCAGGAAAACACAATTGGAGCCAGAGACGGACTCTGACTTTGACTCTGAAGGACAGGGGGGCAGGAATAAATAGTAAATGGGTGTGGTATTCACCGGTATGTAGTCATACAACTGTTATACCTTTTGTCACTTTAATACTTGATGCCTTTTACTACATATTCCTCTGAATTTTTTTTTTCTGCAGTTATATCTTGGTATAGATGTTATCAAGTGAATACTATTTATATTCATCCTTCATTACACTGCTCATTATTATATGTAAATATGTGCGGGTGGAGGGAATCGTTGCTGGTGCATGGAATCAAAGTCAAATCTAAGTCAAACCGGCCACAAAAAAAACCCCAAAAAAACTCTTCTTTACTATGCCCACACCTATATGACCCAATGTTTTGCAGCCATAAGCATTTCCTTGATAGGTAAAACCGAGGCAAGCCAGGGAGGGGTTCCACAACTGCACAAAATAAAATGATACTGGTAATGGTACATATGTATTACTATATGTTATAGCTCTATTGATTGTAATGATTGTTGCCACATGGCTAATGAGCTACTTTCCTAGTTTTAAGCTGAATCTCACATTTATATGGAATACATATCAATAAGTGACTCTCATGCACACACAATGTGCCAAACCAATAGACACGGCATAGAATGCCTGGACAAAACTGAACTGTAAAGGACCCTTCAGAAAGTGATACACATGTTATCATTGATGAAAAGTAGTTAATACCATATGACTAAAGTCAATGGATTGCAATCCACCAATTTCGATTCGATTCAATGTAAGAATTACCTTACGACCACCTTCCACGTGAGATTACATTGAATAAAAGAAGTCGCCTGACTTCATTGAAACGAAAAAAAGTATGTTTATAGTTGTACGCTGTGTAAAGAAAAATGCAATGCAACACGTAATAACAATGGGGATATACAATCGTGAAAGAAATGGATTTGATAACTGTCCCACTTCAATCATAACCAAATAAAAAAGTCAAACTCCAAATTCAACTCATATGATGCCCAGTTTTACCTGAATCGACCCCAAAGGAATCGATCATAGGCTGATTATAATGTTCACTGCTCACCAAAGCTTGCACATGTGTATCAGTTTAAATCAACATGAGAAATTCACAATTGGGAGAGAAATTATTTTGATAAAGAAGACACTTTCCTAGTTGTCCCAATTTACCCCATGCCCCATTTTACCTGAATCGACCCCATATGATTAGATCAGAATTACGGTGGCTTGACACAGAAGTAGTATATACATGCAAACTGAGCGCAATGCTTCAGCTACTAACTAGGTCATGACCTACTGGTAGACCGGAAGTGACCTAGTTTCAGCAAATCAGAGGGCTGGATTTGACAGGAAGTGATGTCATAAGGTCATGACCTAGTTTTTTCGACCAATCAGAGAGCTGGATTCCATTTGACCTAGTGACCTGACCTAGATGCATAAATTAAGAGAATTACGCAATACCTAGGGTTGACCTATTTGCAAACCGGAAGTGACCTACTAACCTACTTGCAAAAACATATGACCTACGTATGAAGGTGTATTGCGCAATGCTTGTAAGAAATTACACAATAGCCATGACTCATGTTCTGATGCAATATTTCTATGGATTTACGCAATACTTATGACTCATTTTGATATCTCTGTTTATTTCATACATTAAAATAAAACACAACTCATTCAATTCACATAACAGATTATATTTTTATTAGACACAATACTTACAGATGAAGACAGTTTTTCCATTTCCGGGGCGTGCACATATACAACAGAAACATTTGTTGTGTGTGAATTTACTTGCTTGATACCAGCTTTGACCAGTAAGACTAGTTTTCCATGTGTTTCGAAACAATAACTGTTAAGTTTGGCTATGTTAGATATACCATGCTCGAACAAAGCCTGGGCCAGAAAGTAAGTTTGGCTGTTTTTGGGTCCAGGTAAAAGACCAGCCTCGGCCAGCGTCTATTGATACTCAGTTCAATAGCCTGGGGTCAGCTCTATTTTCCACTGGATGTGTATTCTAGTTTATTACTTAATTACCTCTTTGATCTAGATAAGAACTGATTGATCTGGGATGTGTATTCACTCCCTAAGCTGATGTTGGGTCACTCCTTAAGTCAAGCATCTGCTTGGGGAGTGAGCTTCGCCGCCTGGGCGACGATCTACCCAGATGAAGGTCTGAAGCCAGCCCGTACTCTGTCGGGCTGGAGGGGGCGAGCCTGGTAAAAGACCAGATAAAAAGCCATGCTTAAAGTTTACCTCGAAAGAGAAATGATTTCTCACTCCAGGTATACTTAAGGCATGAAGTTCCAGTGAGACCTGTAGTTTTAGCAATAGCAGATACTTCCAGTTTACAGTTACACTGACAAAACACTCCTTCTATGGGACTACATTCTAACTCTTGGAGAGTAACAGCAAACTTTCTTACACTTCCTAAAGTGTACCTTGTGTAGTGTCTTGGGCAGCCAGGTTCAGTGTGCAATTGAAATACTCCTATACACCAATCATGCGATATCAAGTTAACTTTTTTCACTCGACAATAGTACATAGCAGTTTCTGTAGGCGTCCCAAAAAGCTGAAGAGAAATATTTGTACATTTTAACACTAGTTAAACAGTGGTCAACAGTGTCTGGTTCAGCTCCTCTAAAATAACCAATGTTTTCTGCAGGTATTATTTCCCAAAAGAAATTCTCTGAACATCCACATGCTATAGCACTTATATCATTGTCAGGCGATATAGAAGAAGCTTGACTATATGAAGCAGCACTTTGTAAAACTGGACGCATGTAATAGTCATAAGGTGGAGTTTCTGTGGTTTGCTCCACAAGCATAGCTTCTAAACTTTCCATGTTAAATGGTAGCTTAAATCTAACCAAATACTGAAAATCTGGTGAATGTGACGCAATGAGTAAAGAAATCTGGTACCACTTTCTTCAATTCCAAGTTAATTTCTTTAGCGTCGGATTTTTTATTTTTTGTGGTGAATATGTATAGCGTTCACTTTTGTGAAAAGTTTTTTGGATTTTTTTTGGTGATACAGTTCACTTCTTTTACTTTTGTCAGTTTTTTTCATGATACAGTACACATTTTTACCTTTGTTGTTCATTTGAACAAATGTTTATTTGAACAAAAAAACATTTTCCAGTTTAACACTGTTTTCTATGGAAAAAAAAGTTCATTTGAACAAATGTTCATTTGAACAATTGTTTAAAAAAACATTTTCCAGTTTAACACTGTTTTCTATGGGGAAAAATGTTCATTTGAACAAATGTTCATTTGAACAATTGTTCAAAAAAACATTTTCCAGTTTAACACTGTTTTCTATGGGGAAAAATGTTCATTTGAACAAATGTTCATTTGAACAATTGTTCAAAAAAACATTTTTCATTATAACATTTTTTTCTATGGAGAAAAATGTTCATTTGAACAATTTATTTAAAATTGTTAAAAAAAACCAACTTTTTCTTTCAACAAAATGTACAACTGGAAGTGAAACTAGAAAAAGAAACCATTTTTTTATATAGAAAGGGGTAGGGTGCTTGCACCGTCTTCACACACTTGTCTCTTTATGTACTGATAGGTTAGACCTTGTTTTCTTTGAGAGTAAGTGGTAACGCTGTGGTTTACTACTATAAATCCTTTGTTGACTACCATGACAACATTTTCACTGTCCAGTACTTCTTTGTACTTGTCAGTGGTAAGGGGGTTTTGTTTTTGAATTACACCTTTGCAACTCATTTTAACAGGCACATTCACTCCTGTGCCTATGTAACATTTGGAGTTCGAGGCAGTCATTTCATCACCTTCCCACTCCACTTTGAACAACCCCGGGGTTCTCTTGTCAAACGCCAGACGGCTCTTACAGCATGGTTGAGGTATCCACAGCTCACCCAACACTTTGGTTTGAACGTAGGTCTCTCTGTGGTGACTGTTGTCACATGATTCAGAGGGCAACCATTTGTGACGTTCTCTGAAGAAAGCTTCACGTTTCTCAGGAATAATGACATCTTCTATGTTCTCTGCACTTAAAGCAAAGTAAAAACTGTCAGTGTCCATTTCACACATTTCAAAATCTTTCTCATGTATGTATTCAAGGAGAAAGTCGTAATAGAAGGCCAACATTTTAATTTTGGCGTATTGGTATACCATGAAACCTATTTGAACTGGGAGGTCGTAGGTGATGGAGGTGGGCAAACTGGACAGTTCTACCGTGTTGTCGCTTATGTCTTGCATCATCTTGATTTGGACCTTCTAGCTAAGAGCTTAGAAACCAAAACTTTGTTTTCGTCCTGCCCCATATTTCACATCCCATCATCGTCCCTGGATCGTTTCAGTGTGGAGGAGAGAGAAAAAGTGTGGTCTTATCTAACTATGTGGTGCACCCAGCTCACCTCCCTTACTCACTGTTTTCACCACAATCAGCTCACTTTACACAAAACATCATAACAAATCCAAACGAATGAAGAACGATGTAACAGGCAAACCTAAACAGGGGAATGTATGGTAGGGTAATATAGGATAGGGTAGAATAGGGTAGGGTAATATAGGGTAGGATAGGGTAGGGATAGGGTAGGGTAGGGTAGGGATGGGTTGGGTATAAAAAACTATGGGGTGGAGGGGTGGGGGGGTGGGGGCACCCCTCAAGTATGGGGGGTTTGGGGCTTGTTGGCCCGGGCTGGCCGCCCAAATAACCCACCTAACCCACCCACCCACCTACCCTACTCTACACTGCCCTACCCTATATAAGTTTACTGTATGCTTTCTAGCCTGTCATAACCTACCTACCTACCTACATAACTTCCTGGATACCTTTTTGCTGCTATGGAGTTTCACCTTTCGGACGAGTTGTTATTCACGTTAAGTGAAAAAATATCGGAAAAAGACTACCCTCGATTAGGGATTTATTTAGGACTCAGACTAAGTTTGATGGATTACATGGAAAAAACACCGTCTCTTCATTCTATGGGAAGAGAAAGGCTCATATCATGGAACAGGAAGAACGTGCGTTGCAAGTGGATGGTTTTAAGACATGCATTAAGTGACATAGGTAGTTATGATCTCTCTGAATACTGTAGGTGGTACATGCAGTATTACAACATAGTAGATCAATGTGAAATACCTCCAGAAGAGTGGAAAGTTGAAACTTTTTTGGTGAACCTGGGAGACAAGTTAAAAATGCTTGACTGGAGAAAATTGGGAACACAGCTGGGTTTCAGCAAGCACAAACTTGATGTGATAACCACCCCTGTTCCAGGGAAAAAAGGTGTGACAAATCCTGTTTTTGAAGTCCTAATGGTGTGGAAACATCGAGAGATATCTCATCCAAGCTGTCTTATAGCCAGTTTGAACAACATGGGTCTTTTTCACATAGCACTTTACGTGGAAGGTTTAAGAGAGAGTTCTCCTGACTTAAAAGAGGAGAAGGTGGCTCCTTTGGTCACTCTGGTTTAAGATTTCATCCAACATGGATCACAAGGAAGAGGAGGTTATTTTTGACCCACGTCTACAAAGTCCCTTCACTATGATAATAGCTGGACCTACTTCTTGTGGAAAAAGTCAACTTGTATTCAAGTTGATAAAAGGTGTAGACGAGATGGTAACTCCAAAAATACATGATATATACGACACATGGCTATTGTATTATTGACCAATGGGAGGCATCACTGGCTGGGGAGTCAGGGGCTGAAGGTGTTAGTCATAGTGGCGTCGGGGTCTAATGGCGGCCCCCAGCTGATAATGGCTATGTGAGCTATACTACTGCTACAGTCAATGACAAGATGGATTCGACGAAATGGTGAAGTTGGGAGTTAAGTTCAACAAAGGTCTTCTTTCAGAAGACTTTTTGTTCGAGGATAAAAGAGACGTGACTAAACATGGACTGGTCATAATAGATGACCTTATGGATCCCGAGTACGTTCCTACCATAATGAAGCTTTTCACTGTGGGGTCACACCGTCGCAGTTTAAGTGTAATTTTTATAACACAAAACTTGTTTTTCAACAATCCTGCCTTCAGAACATTGAGCTTAAATGCATACTACCTAGTGGTTTTTAATAACCCTAGAGACATGAGTCAAATAGGACACATCAGCAAACAGGCCTTTCCTGGACAAAAATCCTTTCTGACGGAGGTATATAACTCAGAAACCAAAGAGAAGCATTCATATATCCTATTGGACTTTAAGCAGAGCACACCTAACGAGCTGAGGGTAAGGAACAGCATAACAACTCCTTGGAATACCTTGGTTTTCATTCCTAAAGCTTCAGCTTCAAAAAGAAAATGTTAGAATGGTGACCAAAAAATCTACTGCTGGAGGAAAATTGAAACTTTTAAGGAAGCATTACCACTTGTTGAAACACATGTCCAAATGTTCCTCGGGAGAGTGTTCCCACATCATAAAAGGCTTGAGTGATGAGGTCATCAGGTTAATGAGTCAAATTTGTGTCAATGTCATGAACAAAAACCTGTTTCGTAACGAATCAGACAGAGTTAAACGTCTAACACCCTACAAGAAAGAACTAAAGGCAGTTACTAGGCACAAGGCTACCGTGAAGCAGAAGAGGAAAACATTTGAGCAAAAGGATGGATTCTTGGGAACCATATTGGGTTTAGCCTTACCGCTGATAACAGGTCTCATAGGAGCACGTCGATAAGAGCATGTCTTATTCAAGGATGGCCCTCGTAAGGGCAGATCTTGTTCCCCGAGAAAAAAACCCTTCTCCTGTTACTACTACCTCTCCTGCTTCTACATCTCCGTCTCCTCTCCAGCCTGGACCTAGTGTTCAAGACCAGTACTACAGCACTCAACTTCTAAGAGAAGGTTTAACTCCTGATTCCAGCCTGGTTCAGGTCCTGAACCACCTTCAAAGTAAAGCACACGAGGTGCTTAACTCTCCTAACCTCAAACTGAAGGACAAGTTAAGGCAGTACAATCAACTTATGATAAAGTCAGGAATTTTAACTAAAAAAGCCAAGGCCTTAGGACAACGTAGGGAAGGACCCTATCCTGGTCGAGCATTAGGACAAGGACCTGCAGCAGCAGCAAGGGGTGTAAATGACACTTTAGAAGACACCGACGACAACGATGACGGCACTTTCACAGATGCTAGAGATCTTCCCCAACTTCCTGACGATTCAGACGGAGACAGCGTAGATGAAGTTAATGGGGGGGGGGAAGTACCTGGACCTCATGCAAAAGACAACACAGTGGGTATGGACGCCGACATCAAAGAAAGAATACCTTCCACTTTCAGAACGACTGCTAAAAGACTCTACAGAGAATTATCATGTCATGGAAGTGAGATATTGAATTGGAACAGAGACGGGGAAATATATGTCAACGGGGAGCGTGTCCCTGGAACCGACATAACAGATTTGTTAGCTTTTGCTGCCAGACCAAAGTCGTTGAGGAAGGACCTACCTAAAGGAAGCCAGGTCTTCATAAGAGCAGTTAAAAGGATAAACCCCACCTTGAAATTTGTCAAAAACAAGTCGGCTTTTGTAGTACACAGTCCTTCTTTTGCTGCCAGTCCCTTGAAGAGGGCATCCCCTATAAAAGAGAGGAAAGTAAGTCAAAAAGAACTGGACGTAAGTTGATATGGCACACAAGGCTTTGAAGAAAGATGTCCTCAGGTTTTACACAGATCCTAAACAACCTGGAAGTTTCACCAGTGTTTCTAAACTTCAACGTCATCACTTCAAGAAAACAAAGAAAAAAAACATAGAACAAGCATTGGAAGATGTAGACGCATACACCAGACACAAACCTTACAAGAGAAGATTTCCTAGAAGAAAAACACAAACATGGGGCATAGACAAACAGTATGCATAGACAAAATGCCGTCTTCACAGACTCTGCTCATTGTTTCTCCTCTGTCTCCAAGTCAGTTACAGGCTGTGAAAATATCTACACGCTTCAAAGAAATAAGGAAATTCCTCTCTAAGTATTACTTCAAGGAAGGGAGCACCTACAAAATGTTTGCCTTAGAAGGTGTCAACCTGGAAAGCAACTCAGAGTTGATAGGATACTTGAACAGGACCATAAATAAACTACAAAGCATGTTGGTAAGAAAACTAAGAAACTACAGAAAGAACAACAAAGCCACCGTGTTTCACTACAACAGATACACTATGAAAAGTGTAATTTCCTTGCCTCCTGGCGTTGTCATGCAACTGCCAGAAAACTTAGGGAAACAATTAGGTTTCGATGGAAGTGTTTTCCTGAGTGGCAAGACGGAAAGCCCCTATGAGTAGACCTTCAGTACAAAAGTCGATGTGCTTTCGCGTACTCTGACATAGTCAAGCACAGTCTAGTGGGTGATTCTAAAGCACCCCTTTTAAGGCAAATCAACATAAATCGCTACAACGGTGACATGCAAACCATAAGTTTTCAAAACTACTCAAATCCCCACCTGGATAGTCTTGTGTATGATAAAGGAAACAGCAGCTGCTGGGACTAAGACAGAAAATCCTTTCAACTGCAGACATTTCAACGTGAAGGAAATTTGCTATGACGATCAGAAGTTTTAGTTGAAGACTGATTTCCAAACAGGCAACTGCATCAGAGCCTACAGCCAAATGTTCATAGACAGTGGGTTGTCGGCTTTGGGGCAAGACTGTGGCATAACTTTGGGAGATTTCAAAGGTGGGTATTCCTTCTTTGTTTTCGACCTCACCCCAGACAGAGCACCTGAAGACAGTCATATAAATCTAATCAAGCAAGGAAAGCTGGGCATTTCCCTCAGGTTTGCCGCCCCAACTACTCATGCCATATCTGCCGTCTTGTGCTCCTTCTATGACAACAACATCCAACTGACGGCTGACTGTCTTCCTGTCACAGACTACCATATGAACTGAGAAGAATGAGAACTTCAGACATTACAGCTGTACTGGGAAACCATCCACACACAAGGCGTTTCTACCTGGGAACTTTTGCCAGTGATCAATGTCCTAAGAAACCAATTCCCTCTATGTGTTTCGTCAGTAACACAGATCCAAGCTCTAAACCTGGACAGCACTGGGTGGCGTTTTACATTACTCATGAAGGGAATGTGTTCTACTTTGATCCCTATGGCTTACCTCCATTAACTATTATATCATCAGAGGTTCATGCAGAAGTCGTCAGATGGCCATGGGTCGTTCAGCAGAAAACAAGTACAAAACTTTTACGCTAAAACGTGTGGAGCCCACTGCATTAACTTCCCAATACAGACATGTCGCACCAAGGACCCACACCACACTGTGAAAAGGTTTTCTCAGGTCCCTTCAACTTAATGGACAAAATGGTAAGACCCTTGCTGAGGGTCAAAATGAGTCCAGAAGAAGTAGTAGTGAAAACAGACGTGAGCAACCTGTTGGTGAGAGGGAAAGTTAAACATGAATTGGACATGATAGACGGGCTTCAGAGCACGGCGGAAGTACTAGACAAGATTCTCATGATTATGGGAGAGTTAATGGACAAAGTGGTAGCACTGGAGGAGAATGACATAGGAAGAAGAGCCCTGAAGGATTTGATGGAGAGAATGCGTGCCTTAGAGGATCATAGTCAAAGTCCTACTCCAGCTAAGACCTGGTGCAGTTGGTACTGCAACAAGAATTCATTTTCCATATAATATCCATGTACTCTGCTTGCAAGCATATATCATTATAATGATTCATACCTAGCATGTACTCTGATTGGAAGAAACAATAAAAAGATTGAATTAAAAAAGAACCGAGTTGTGTCTTTGTTGCATTTTAATCTGATATCAAAATGAGTCATAAGTATTGCGTAAATCCATAGAAATATTGCATCAGAACATGAGTCATGGCTATTGTGTAATTTCTTACAAGCATTGCGCAATACACCTTCATACGTAGGTCATACGTTTTGCAAGTAGGTTAGTAGGTCACTTCCGGTTTGCAAGAGGGTCAACCCTAGGTATTGCGCAATTCTCTTAATTTATGGAACTAGGTCAAGTCACTAGATCAAATGGAATCCAGCTCTCTGATTGGTCGAAAAAACTAGGTCATGACCTTATGACATCACTTCCTGTCAAATCCAGCCCTCTGATTTGCTGAAACTAGGTCACTTCCGGTCTACCAGTAGGTCATGACCTAGTTAGTAGATAATCCATTGCGCTCAGTTTGCATGTATATACTACTCACAGAACTCTACTATAATAGCAAGCCAACCATTACCAAGGGAGTAGCACTTTGGTAAAGCAGGGGAAGGTTATAAAGATGAACTCTACTAGTTCTAATGATGGCTATAACACTTTTGAGAGGGAACAAAACACAGGGCAGGTCAAAGGTAAGAGATATTACAGAAATTGGTGGTTGGGATGTATGGGTAAGATGAAATCCAGATCTGAAGGCTTATTTGGACATGGACGTCCGCGATTTAAACACGGTTTAATATTGTGATGGATAAAGGGCTATGGTTACAAAAAGTTAGCCACCCATGTTTTGACTTTCCATAGACTGTAATAGCCTATGATAATAAATATGGTTTACTTATCTAATTCAGTTGCAACACGGACGTCCGTCTTTGCAAAGACAGATGCCCATGTTTAAATTACGGACATCCGTGTTTATTTAATTAAACACATTGAAACGGCCTCCTGCCATGATACTGAGTTTACATTATCATTTTCAAATAATGGCAACATCTGAACCAACATATAGGGGGTGAACGGGTTAAATGGGATGTTGACAAAGTTGTTGAATTCATTCAAGTACATTTACCAGGTCACGGATATTCTGGCAATCACCAGGACATCCTCGTTTTGTGTGAAAAAGACATCTATTAATTGGTGACATATGCGTTATTGTTAATCATTTGTGATTACATTATAATGCTTTGATTGAATGCATATGTGCAGGCAGTGTGTTTGGTCTAAATGGACCAACATATTCAGAAGCCTGATTTATAGAATGTAAACCATTGTTAGATCTTCCAATGTCCCACTGATGGGGCAGGGCACGTATCTATTATTTGAAATAAAATTTAAGAGATGGCATACTTACAGACGGAGGTTTACATTTTGATATAACTAACTTCTCTCACTAACATTTCTCTTGTTCTGGAAAGCTCTCACAATAGAGGAGGCGTTGGACCATGTTGGCTTTGGATGGCGGCAGGTCATACATGTTATAGTGACTTCTATTCTTTGGGTAAGACCGCATCAACAAGTTTTGATTTTAATACATGTATTAGCCGGCAGAGTAAAAAGGACGACGGTTTTTAACCAAATATAAAAGCGTTGAACTTAATGAAAGAAAGAATGGACTTAATTTCTCTTAAAGAGGCAAGGTGTCGACGTTTTAACTACACTATTTACTGATATTACTTCTATATCAAAGTAAAAATGATGAAATGGGGGAACAACTTTTAAATCAGATGGCAGATGGGATGGAGATAATGGTTATGGCCATCCTGGGTCCAACACTGGAGTATGAGTGGCACATCACACCTGCCCAACAAGCCCTCCTGACAACGGTGAGAGTAAACTAAATATCCAATATTTCTTTCCTCTTAAAACATATTTAACACGTGTCTCTCTATTCGGTTCTATTCAAGCAGCTGGTAGTAGAAATAAATGGCTGACGGTTTCCCCAAAAGCTTAACATGTACTTGCTCTTCATTTCTGTCTGTAACGTGTCTTTAAGCAACTCAAATGACAATTATTCTGAAATAGATCTAACTCATCTTCCACCAAGGATGATTGCAACTTTTGACATAATCTATATCTATCACGATTGTTGGTGAACGTAATTAAAGTTTGATAGAACTGTGAAGCATTCGAATTGCCTTCTTAAAATACTTTATAATCATTAATTTACCTATTTTGCAGTTTGTGTTTTTCGGTTTCTCCATTGGTTGCCCGGTATTTGGATATATAGCCGATAACTATGGGCGACGTAAAGTAAGTTCGTTACTTGGATATTTAAGGATCAAATATAATGCACTTAAGCGATTGTAAGAGCGGGTCCCATGGATGTCAAATTTACTAACAATGTTAAATCTGGTAGAGGCGGATTTAGGAGGGGGGCGCGGAGATGTGCGCCCCTTATTCTGTGCTTATGAGCTTATTTGCTTATTTAGAACCTCAAATATATTATGGTGATATCATTTTAGATATAAGGGTTGCCCCCCCCCCCTCATGTTGGGCCGCGCCCCATCCTTTTCAAAATCCCCCACTGCAGAATATTTTACATGTATGTATACCATACACGTATATAGTTGTTAAGCATTTTTGTTCATTCTCCGTTTTCAATCATGATTCCTACTACCCTGCTTTGGACACCTCGGTATAGACCCTGATAATGCACAAGAGTGGATCATGCCCATTCGTTCTTATATTATTTAGTTGTATTCTTTAATTGAGACCTATATAATTATTGTGTATATCCTCCAATGCAGCTTTGCCATTGTCGTCATTTCAGAGTCTGATCCTATGTTCCATCTGGATGCTGTTTTATTCAGTACTCACAGCCGCTGCACCTAACTTTGTCTGGATGCTCATCCTGAGAATGCTGTTAGGGATGGGTATCGGAGGAGGCATCCATGGGTATGTTGATGTAGATTTTATTGGGAAAGACATCTAAGGAAGGTTATTAGGTCCTTCCCGCTCACCATTGTACATTTACGCAGCTTTGAGTTATAGTGTATCTTGTTAATATTATGATCCATGAACAAACTTCTGTTTTAACCCTTCAAAAGAACATAAATGCAGCTTTCATGCATAACATAAAATGCCTGCAGATGAGCATCTTGACTAGAGCAATCCGTTTGGATTAAATGCTTTGCCTAGAATAAATTGAAAATAAAAATGAATTTTTTTTTTATATCGAATCAGAAAAATTATAGGTGTTTTGTAAATTACACTGGTCCCGAGCCTCTGCACTATAATCACATTTGTTGATCTGTATCTGCGGCATCTATTTTCTTGTAGAATTTATTACAAGGATTAGGCAATACATGGTTTACCTTCTATGTCTATGCCTTGGTCCATGTAATACAGTTGTACATGTGTATTTACTCCTGTATTTCAGTGCGACCTATGTCACAGAATTGCAACCTGTGAACTATCGTGGAAAGATCACTGTTGTCCCATTGGTACTAATTCCATCATTAAGAAAGATAAGAGGGAGAAAATTTGATAATTATATTGAACTACGAATCTGCACGATGAGGTCCATAAAATGATCCATGGAAGTTATCCTCTGTAGGCAAACTGTGAGATTTTAATTCCACATGAGGCATTCATAAGACTGACACCGTTTGATTAAACTGTAGTTTCGTTCTGTTGATAGATACTTTGTTCGATGGAAATGCATACTGGAGTATGAAGACAAAATAATTGCATGACTTTTTTCATCAATGTACAGGCATGTTGGGCTCTAGGAGGCATTCTCAGTGTTGTTGTAGCCTTGGCTCTCGTACAGTATGGATGGAGATGGTGGCTTTTAGTTTCTTCAGTGCCATCTTTAGTATTTATATTGGCATCTCCGGTAAGATGTTATTCGAAATGACCCTCCTCGTCGGTCTCCATGTCATCTTAAGTCAGTTAACTAAGTGTAATGCGTATGATAGGATATATATCGTTCGACTTGGCTCTGACAAGTCAATTTAAGCCTAATATGGGAGTACTTAGTGACTCATCCCGGAACAAAAAGTGCTACGGAAATTACGTAGTATATAAGTGGCACTTGTGTACATTCCAGTGGCATTGGCGCCTAAAACTAGCACGACATTGCATATTAGGAGTCCAATCACATAAATTATAGCATTGCTACATTCTGATGCCAGGAGCGGCAAAACATGGCCCTATATATGCAGTTACTTAAGACGCTCCAATGACCATTGGGAGCAAAGCCAAGTTTAGAGCTTGCTCTACATCCTCGAACTCGTTACCTCCTGGGTTTTTTGTCGAACTAAACATATGGCAAGAAACTTGTGATCCTAAACAGGATTGATTCCAGAAGAAGTTAAAATGAATGGTTGTATTGTGATGGGGAGGTCATGGCCATTTTATATATTTGCAGATTGGACCAGTAGAAGTATCTGGATGATAGTTTCCTTCAATATACATGTATTTAAGCCCCATTTAAGCCCAAAACAGCGCTTCAAAGCGCGCTTGGGCACCTAGGGGTTAACTAATAGTGGGGGTCCTTATGTACTTCTGTTGGGGTTTTGTGGGGAAATTGGGAACTATACATTTTTGGAAAGCTTGTAACCCCAAAATCCAAAAATCACTGTTGCCATTTTTTGTGACAATTTTTGGTTGCCATGGCGACCATTTTCCATAGCAACCCATAAAATGGTCAAAATCAGCTTAAATCAAGAAGAAACAATGGTCAAATGATACATCTAATCACCCCTTATCCCCTGAAAGCATATCTAAGGATTCTATTTTTTAATTGGCTTTTTTCTGGATGCCTTGGTTGCTTAGCAACAGTTAATTCTATATGTATTTTCCCTAGCAACCAAGGTATTACTGTTGTGTTTATCATTTCTGGCCATGGAAACTCCAATTGATAGACTCTTTAGATTTTATTCAGAGCACCACACCCCTTCAAATTATTAAGAAGGGCCTAGCTAGGGCCTTTCAGTATATATGATGTATATTCTGGGACTAGATATTGTAGTGTGGCAGCTATGAAGGTGCTATACATTACATTAAGGAAGGGCAGAGGTTTTTTGATGAATTTTGGACTAAAAGAGCATGCTAATTCAGAAACTGTCTTTTGCGAGCATGGAAACATTGGCACTTTAAATGACTCCCGATTGCTTAGTAACACACATAAATCAACAAAATGCATAGCAACATGCATATCTAGTGCTGTGGGTAGGTGATAAACAAGTACTATCTTCCCTAAACTAAACCTAAGGCCTATAATTATTTCCCCAATTGTCCTCTGCATGTGGTTCTCTAAGAAATAGGTGTTGTTTAAGAAGAATGTATTCCTAGCAAAGGTCATTTTACTTGTTTGTATAGCCTGGGATTTCTCAAATTGTAGTGGTGGTGTGTAGTCGTAGTGTCTTAAGAAATGGCCTCCAGTTCTAGCAGTCATCATCAAGCCCCTCCCCTCCCTGCCTGCTCCATGCATTAGCTGGGTTTATACGATTTCTGGCTTACACAGTGCTTTTTGGTGGATATTCCCATACACATATCTGTCGATATTGCACACCCTACAGCCTGTAACATCAATATTGTAAGGCGTGCTGTTATCCATCTAAGGTGTGCTGTTATCCATCTAAGGCGTGCTGTTATCCATCTAAGGCATGCTGTTATCCAGGATAACAGCACGCCTTAGAATGTCATATGTTACATATTAAAACCCACGAAATTTACCAGGCCAGGGTATGGATCGAACCTGCAGTCTCACATCCCAAATCCAACTCCCTATGCACTGCGCCACAGGGACTGACGAGATACGCTCGGTTCGAACCAAATCTGGATATGATACAAAGCCGTGTGCGCTGTCGCTGTCCGCTGCCGGGCGACGAGGTGTAGTATACATACATATAACCGCGAGACGCTGTGAGCGGAGCAGGCGCGGTGGCCTAGCGGTTAGTGCTTTGCGCTTAGCCGTGAGAGGTACATGGATCGCGCCCCGGTCTGGGAGCATCTTATTTCGACGTGTGCGCTGTCGCTGTCCGCTGCCGGGCTAGGAGGTGTATTTTATACACAAACATAACCGCGAGAAGCTTCTTTTTTCGTCGTGTGCGCTGTCCTGTCCGCTGCCGGGCTAGGAGGTGTATTTTATACACAAACATAACCGCGAGAAACATATTTTCTTCGCCGTGTGCCGCTGCGGCTGTCCGCTGCCGGGCGAGGAGGTGTATGTACCTGTGTACACACACTATGGCTGGCTTCGATCGAGTCCCGGGGAGGGGGAATAATTTTTATTTTCAACTTGAATTTATTGGTATAATATTGATTATTTATTGGTTTCGTGGTATAAAATAAGAAGTTACTTGTTCACTAAAAGATACCTTCTGCTTTACAGGCCTGCACTATATATAGGCCAGGTTTGGAGGGGGTGGTTAGGGATTAATGTAAAGTCAATAGAATTAATTCTTTTAGATCATAACTCTATTTCTATAAGGGAAATCAACATGTTTGCTTCCCCTATCCTTCTTCTCTATGACTGTCACCATTTATAAGATAAAAATATTATCATTTGATACACAAATTATTGGAAATGAAATATATTAGAAAAGTACATACTTATCAGGCAATGGGAGGTTGTGTTTTCCGGCATGGAAACATAAGCTCAACCAGTGAATAAGCCTGGTCAATTTGCCATTTTGCATTTGTATAAGACCAGGCTTATGTATACACTGGGAAATAGAGTTTGTGAAATATGTGTAGACCTATAACTAATATTCATATGCTATAGAGTGGCTTCTCACTCAGTGTTAATCTAGGCCTCTGTGTACTTGACACTAGTGTATGGACAAAAAATGTGAAAGCCACCCGCATAGGCATTGTTATAACACCTCAACCCCTCCTTGCCCCACTGCCCCCCCACCCCTCACCAGAAGGTGGAGGTATGGCCTGGAGAGCATTCCATGCTTTACTTTTAGGATTCGTACTTGAAGGTAAAGCATAGAAAAGTCAGTCTAAAATACAAATCTTATACTCTTATATTTCACTGTGTATAAGGGCAAGATTATACAAGTATTAAGTGACAAATTGCTGAGGTTTGTTCATATACAGTGCATGAAGGAATTAACTGAAAGATCCCTGGGCAATGTGCCTATTTTGCTACATTGAAACCCACTCTATCTCGGTTAGTCAGCTAAGGGGACCCTAGATTTTACAGATTTGACTAGATTAGATCTGTGTCTAGCAGATCTAAACCTTAACATAAAAATCAGTAACAGTTTTGTGACAGCGGAATATTAGGACACAGTTGCAGAGAGATATGAGGACACTGTCATAGCTAAGTACCAATGGGGTCCTCAGCTTTGAGGACGCCCCATACACTAACCATGCCCTAGGAGGTTGGTGTTGAAAGGACCTGTTTACTGTACATAACATGAGTGGTGATGTAAGGGTTTATGTATACAGTGTCCTCTGCCATGGAGCACTATAATCAAATCCTCAATTTCGTTATCACTAAATGGTGAGTTTAATAGAAAAAAAGGTCAGTGAAATGACCAAATGGCCTGTGCGGAGAAAAACTTTTCGTATAGACTACATTATAGTATTTAGGAAGGCAGTTGGGGTCACATGATACTGATTGGGATGTGTGTCAATATATGTGATGGATACTAGGGTTGTATCAAAAGTCACCTCTAGATCTGAGGGTACAACTGGTAACTAGAAGTCTATTTGAGGCCAATGATGATAGCTAGGATATGGTATCTTAGGGTATATGATGGTAGCTAGGAAAGTATCTAAGACCTTAAAATGGTGGCTAGGAGGGTATCTAAGACCTTAAAATGGTGGCTAGGAGGGTATCTAGGGTCACAAAATGGTCGGCGACAAGAGAGTAACTAGGAAGGTATCTAAGGCCATGAGATGGAGCTAGGAAGGTATCGTAGACCAGTGATGGCAGCTAGGGGGTGTCTGAGGCCAATGACAGTAGCTAGGAGGGTATCAGAGGGTATATGATGGTAGCTAGGGGGTTATCTGAGGGCAATAATGGTATCTCAGGTCACAAGATTGTTGCTAGAAGTGTTTCTAGTAACAAGATGGTAGCTAGGAGGGTATCTCAGACCACAAAATGGTATCTAGGACAGTATCTAAGGCTACAAAATGGTCAGTGACAAGGTGGTAGGAGGGTATCTGAGGCCACAAGATGGTAGCTAGGAGTGAATGAGGCTAATGCTGGAAGGTAGTAGGGTATCTGATGCCACAAGATGGTAAGTAGAAGGGTATATATGATGGTTGCTAGGAGGGTATATGAGACTATACAGTAACAGATATTTTAGGCTAAGCAATGATAGCTGGCAGGGTATCTGAGGCTGGATGATGTTATATGTTAAGAGTGCTGTATCTGAGAATATTCATGATGGAAAACTGGAGTCTCTTGGAGGCTACATGATGGAAGCTTGGAGGCTACATGATGGCAGTCTCTCAGACCATATGACATTAATTGAGGGTGTTTCCTGATGGTTACTAGGGGTGTATCTGAGGCCATGATATGATAGTAGGTAGAGAAAAGCTTAGGTTACATGAAAATATGAATCTTAAGGCCATATGATGGCAGCTACAGAGTGTATCTGAAGCTACATTGTAATAAATATGGTGTATTGAGGGCTATGTTGATGTTAACTAGGCAGATGAAAGTAGCTGACAAAAACAAATTTCAAATAAACTGCGATATATATCTAGAAATGAGCACATATTAAAGCATCAACTTTGCACCTAGCTTGAACCTAGCGTCTCTCAGGCAGAGAAATAATCATTCACAACATGCTAGGTATATCGTAGACATCCTTATGAGCATAGAAAATACATGAAACCTTTTAGCAGAGATTTCACACCCCTGACAGAGGATCTGATAGGGAGTCCACATTTTTATGGAGTGTAAGCTAGGCCCAGTTAGCTCTTATATACCAGTGAGTCTTTTTTGTTGTTGAAAATCTATCAAGTAGAATTAAACTCAGGATGTATATTATACCCAGTTGCATACATGAGCATTTACAGTTAGCAGAATGTAGTCTTAAGGGCTGCTTAGTTACAATATTTGCCTATCCTCTAGCTACCACCATGTAGCCTCAAGCACACTATTAGCTCTCACCATGTGTTCTCAAGTGCTTCCCTAGGTGTTATCTCAGACATAGCACTAGTTACCATCCTCTAGCCTAATTCCCATCAGGCAGCCTCACACACCATCTAGTTACCAATGTATAGCCGCAGATATTGCTTAGCAACAATGACATAGCTTTGAGTACCCCTGTAGCTACCACAATTTGGCCTCTTATACCCTCCTCCCTTCCAGCTACCATCATGTTGCCTCAGTTACTATCATGCAAATGTAACCCTCCAGCCTCAGAAATACCTTCTAGTTTTCATACATAATCATACATCAGCTACCAACATCTACTGTAATTATTAAGTAGGCAAGTATAAAGGATCAGCCATCACACACCCCTACATGAATATATCAGTCTGCATACTGTATTGGCCTGTATAAGTGCTAGGGCGCTCATTGATTTCAATGAGGCTTTACGCTTGGTGCTTATTCGAGACCAGCGCTTATTCAAATACCCAGCGCTTATACAGGCCAATATGTTATCCCATTATTACCATAGTCTACCCTTAAACACCCCCTAGTCATGTAGCTTCACATACCACCTAGCCAGCATAATGTAGCCTTACATTGCACCTAGTTTTAATCATATAGCCTCGGATACAGTCCAGTTACCATCTTGTATATATAGAGATATCTTCTCATATAAGTTATTTGCTTTGACTTTTGAATAGGTAGTGTTTAGTATGGGTGACCTTTTCTAACACAATATCCATGTGTTAATAGTTTTCACTTAATGAACAAAAGGAATTACAATATAATAAAATATAATGGTATGTGGGTTGCTAGGCAACAGCCTTTGCAACCAACAAAATGATGTTGCTGTTTAGACATTCAGCATTTTCTTCAGCGATGTAGGTAGCTTAAAATTGGCCAACTAAGATAAAGATGTATTATTCAGCCCAACCATGTAGCTTAGAATAGTCCCATAGTTACCATCTTGTAGTCCTAGATATGATCATGTGGCTTTAAATAATTTCATGTGAACTCAAATACCCCTATAGTTACCACAATGTTGCCTCAGATACCCCCTAGTTGCACATATCCTCAGATAGTTTCAAAATTTAAATGAATAAGGAGGGTGACCAGCATATATGTCTTTTCTCATATTTTATAGGAATTAAGAAATAGAGTGTCTGCTGCTTAGGAATACACTTCCCTAGTAACAAGGGAAATATTTCTCTCAAACCCTGTAAATCTGCTTTAGGGAGGGTAGGTAAAATGAAAATGAGCCTATTGAAAGCCCAAATGCATCCTGTACAGTGGGCACCAAAATACATATGGCAATGCACTATTCGTGTGTTTCTTTCTAGGCAGCTATAAAGGGCCATAGCAGAGGAAAAGTAGGGTTAAATATAGTATTTTGGGTTAATTCAGGGGAGATAGGACAGATTCATTACCTGCCCACACCCCTGTTGCTATGCATTTTTTTTTTATTTATTGCTGTTGCTAAGCAACCTGGAGACATTTAATGTGCCAATGTTTCCATGCTCACAACAGACAGATTCAGAATCACCATGCCCTTGTAGTCCAAAGATCATCAAAACTTTTCTGCCTTTCCTTGATGCAAGTTATTGCTCCTTAGCTATCTAGTCCCATAATATATACATTGAGTACACTGAACATTATTGTTGTTGCTATGGTGACCTATGAGTAGATTACCATTTCTAGGCCCTTGTCATTGCTTAGGATAGGTGTGGTGATTCTAATGAAATTTAAAAGGTCAATTAATTGGCGTTTCCATGGCCAGAAATGATGAACACTGCAGTGATACCTTGGTTGCTAGGGAAAATACATATAGAATCAGCTGTTGCTAAGCAACCAAGGCTTCTAGAAGACAACCAATAAAACATAGAATCCTTAGGAATGCTTTCAGGGGGTAGGGGGTTATTAGATATATCATTTGACCATTATTTCTTGTGGATTTAGGCTGATCATTTTATGGGTTGCTATGGAAAATGGTTGCCATGGCAACCAAAAATTGTCACAAAAAATGGCAACAATGATTTTTGGATTTGGGGGGTTACAAGTGTTCCAAAAATGTATAGTTTCCAATTTCCCCACAAAACCCCAACAGAACCTTTTTTTAGCTACATAAGGGACCCCACTATAAGTGTAATGTGTATGATGGGATATATATCATTCGACTTGGCTCTGACAAGTCAATTTAAGCCTAATATAGGAGTACTTAGTGACTCATCCTGGAACAAAAAGTGCTATGGAAATTACGTAGGATGTAAGTGGCACTTCCAGTGGCGTTGGCACCTAAAACGAGCATGACATTGCATATTAGGAGTCCAATCACATAAATTATAGCATTGCTACATTCTGATGCCAGGAGCCGCAAAATGTGGCCCTATATGCAGTTACTTAAGATGCCCCAATGACCATTGGGAGCAAAGCCAAGTTTAGAGCTTGCTCTACATCCTCAAACTCGTTACCTCCTGGGTTTTTTGTCCATCTTAACATATGCAAGAAACTTGTGATCCTAAACAGGGTTGATTCCAGAAGAAGTTAAACTGCTCACAAATGGCTGTTTCAGAGGGTTTACTAAGTGGTTAAAACTGCATGATTTTATCTAATGTTAACACGACAGCACTATCTTGGGGCTTTAGGGACCCCCAGAAGTAGGGTGCACCACTAAGTCAGTCAAAACTATTGTGTAGACGTTGTCTTCTTTATATACAACATTTGGCACTTTCTCCTCTGCAGCTTTTACCAAAGAGTCCCAGGCATGCTTTGGCCTGTGGTAAAAAGGTTGCAGCCCTGCATATCTTGCAGGAGTTAGCTGCAGGAAATGGAAGAACTTTACCCAAAATCGAACTTAAGGAGATCCAAGTGAAAAGCAAAGGAAACATAGCTGATTTATTTTTACCCAGATTTAAAAGGACATCAATCATTTTAGGCTTTTTATGGTAGGTAGTCAATCTTTTCATTAGGATGGTAGTGAGTTAAATGGATAAAGACTAATTAGCCCTCACAGTGCCCTCCATGTCACATTTTAACTTACTGGCTAAGGTAATTGCATGGGTTACATTAATCGATATATTAAGTTGATGCCACTTACTCACAATTTCAGGGAGCTCCAGTTCCCTATCTTGTATGTTAACATTCGAGATAAATCTATTTTACTCATAAAAGTTCCTTTACAAAAATAAAATAACACTTCATTAGAAATTAAGCTTTAGGACAGGAAAGTGCTGTTTAAGAATTAAGCCGTCTAGCATTAACAAGCTTTAGGATGCATGGTGCTACTCTTGTTACTAAATGAAATACTATTCTAAACTGGATTGCATCTTTTATATGATACCCACTCAGCCACTCATGATTCACCTGTTCATTCTAGGTTCAATTTTGGATTCATGTACTATGGTCTCATCTTAGTATCATCTTATCTTATTCAACATGGCACTACATGCATTTCAGGTACATTTAGTACAATCAGGATTACCATAAATTCAGCGTTTAACATGTATTTATATAATGCATCATTCAATATCAGTTTCGCATTAGGATTTAAGTTAATGTTTCAAATACCTATGTACTTTTCAGCTGGAAATGTATCACAAGTTGCTTCACATTGCTATGCTGACAGCCAACAACTGACTTTGGAAACGTATCTTGAACTTCTCTGGACTGCATGTGGAGAATTACCAGGTCAAACCCTGTTTTATTATGAATTTTGCTCAATGCTGCTAAGTAAAATAGTTATAAGGGAGTGATCATTTCTAACACCGAGAGGAGAGAGGGGTGGTAGGTTGTCACGAGGACGGTGCAAAGAGATGTTGTGCCCCTCCCTCTTGAGGGGGCAGGGGAAAGGCCCATTTAAGGCTTATACTATTAGACGAGGCAAAATTCCTAAATATGTGAATCTTGAAGTTCCTAGGGGCGTTTTGGGGTACAAGTCGGTAACAACCTTATTCCGGGTAATTTGGGTGTGCTGAATCTAAAGAACCTTGTTACCAAGCTGAAAAATGGCCATTTATGTGTCAAAATGGCCAAAACAAAATGGCCGCCTATCAGCTTTGAGGATATTCTTTTATTTTAGGATTTTTTTTGCAGTTCAATTCAATCTACTAGTTTAGTATGTGCCTGAGATGGACTGCCCTTACTATTACCTTGATTTTGAGGCATAACAAGGCCAGAAATGATGGATATAGCGTGCCTTTTTGAATTTCCCCAAAGCTGAGAGGCGGCTATGTTATTTTTGTCATTTCGACACATAAGCTTGGTAACTTTTTTTTTTAATCAGCACACCAACATTACCCAGAACGTGGCTGTTACCGACTTTTACCCCCAAGAAAACGCCTCTAGGTGGTTAGACTTCCTATTTTGTCACCAGTTTATAATATTATACTTAAATCCATGTTTTTTTTTTTTTCTGAAAATAGGTATAAAATTAATCCCCCCCCCAAGTGATTGAAAATAATCGCCCACCGCTAGTCAAGGGATCAATAAGACCGTCCCCCTCAAACCCACCCTTGTTGTCCAAAGAATGCTCCCTAATGCTCAATCCTAAATCCAGATTTTGCCTCAAGTAATCTGTCCCCCCTTATCATTTGACATTATAAAAGAAATTTACGAAAGCACCTTTGCTTCCATAAAACAGGCCAACGTATCATCATGAAAATGTATTTGGATTGGTGATTACTCCATGCCCTTATATAAGATACATTCTTATTCGAGGTCCACTTTTAATGCCTTAGACTTATTTCAGCCCCTTAGCAATTATTAGAGTTTGGCGCCTGTTCAAAACCAGTTGCTTAAACGTGACGCTACATCGTTTCAATTTCAGGTGTATTGCTGACGTTGATTGTCATAGATACTGTTGGCAGAAAGTTTGGATCATTGTACCAAACCTTGGCTATTGTCATTCTATGTACACTTTTAAACATATGTTTATCACGGTAGGTTTTCCATCTGCTTGTTTAACATCTTCCCCTTTTGTTTCTAAATTCGTTATACTAATTACATCAAAGTTTATACCTCGGTTATCACTTTTCAGAACTATTTTGGGTGCCCAAACTGGATGATCTGAGTGCTTATATCACAGGATAGAGGCACTGAGAGTTGACACTTGAATATTGACAGTGTTCTTTTTCTATTATGTTCTTATATGTGACAGCAGCTAGGACATAGCTTTGACAGTGGTTCATACTGGAAAAGCTCAGCATTGCCTGGGATCGATCCTGGGACCTTCTGATATAAATTCCTGCATCTTATCCATTAGGCCACAGGGGCTGGACAATAGTGTTGGGTTAGATGAGTCATTTGTCTGGGAACCTGTGGATACCATATATATGTATATATATATATATATATATATATATATATATATATAGTGTGGCATAGACCGAGGGGAGGCGGTGGAAGCGAAACCATCCTGGTATGGGGGCGTAGAAGCCACCAATCCTGGAGTCACGCTAGGAGTGAGCATCGCCTGGCGGTGCTCGGGGGAATGTTCACCGCCGCTGGCACCGTGCCAACTGTGCCAGCATCAGGGGAATGGCAAGCGTATATATAGTGGTTGTGTTTCTCTGACCAGGGGGACGGGAGATACGTGCTGGTCGAGACTCATAGCCTGGCTTGCCCCAGTGGTGAAAGCAGATAAGAGATATTCACCGACGGCTTAGATGATGTGGCCCGAAGCCAGGCAATAAACAGTGTTGATACTAAAGTTGACGGAGTCTTCGTAATCCTTTCCATAGAGCTAAGACGATGGGTATTTGGAATGCTACTGGGCAATGGTGCTAGGTTAGATGAGTTTTATGCTTGGGACCCTAATGAATACCATATATATATATATATATATATATATATATATATATATATATATATATATATATATATACATACATACATACAGAATGCAGAAGGTGCAGACGGTGGTATAAACACAATGTGTGATGATTATGCTTGCACTAGTGCCTTCTAGGTTCTTGATAGAGGCACTAGTGCAAGCATAATCATCATACATTAATATCCTTGACATGACTGTGAACACATTTACATGGTTATTCATTTGGCAAATCTGTAATCCCTAATTCATAAACTTATGCCTAGTCTACACACCCATAAAATATCCTTATGCTTGTTACTTGTGATTAGCATAAAGCTGTATTCAATAACATGATATTCTTACTTTCCAGAACACCAATGCTGATTCTTTTGTTTGCTATACGCTGCTGTGGTCTTTCGGCGTTTCAGATAATGGTCATTTATACAAATGAGGTAATTCATTCTATCAATCTTCATGCGCTCAAACAAAATTGTTGTGTAAATTTGATGCAACATGTGCCAAGTCCTCAACAGACAAACTGCAGTTCATGAACTGATGATTGTACGTATGCTACAGTAAATACAAGTACTTTTCTTAACGGCCTTCAAGTAGACTACATGTACCAAGATCGTGTTTCAATAGTTTCCATGACAGGATGGCCTCAAATCGTAGTGGGAGGTATAAGAAATGACTGCATACCAGTGACTACAAAGTGAGCTACTGTACAGGCCTCAAAATAGCAGCTGCTATTTATTCAGCTACTGACTCAATACCCACCACTATGAAGTCATAGCACCCAGTCATAGGAGCCACTTTTAGTTACATAGTGACCAGTCATACCTCCTTCATGGTCTAGTATGCACTCCTGTGTTCAAATGAGCATAGGTCTGCAGTAAGGGTCAAGTGATTTATTGCCAGGTGGGGGGGTCTTGTTAAATATAGGGGGGTCATTTTGAAAAAGACTTCCTTGAAGGGGGGGGCAAACCCCAATAAACCTTCACATTGGAGGGGTCAAAACTAAATTATGGGCAATTCAAATACCCATTGCAACACATCATTTTGCAAAATCAGTTCTTGGGGGGGGGGGGCATTAAAACCCATTGAAGACTAGCATCTACTATAGTTGACACCATGGTAGGCCTAGCGCCGACTATAGTTGACACCATGGCAGGCCTAGCATTGACTATAGTTGACGCCCATTATATAGGATGTGTATAGAAATTGAAAAAAAGCTCGTCCTCTAGGAACCACACTTTTTTCAGAGGCCATCCCCATGCGCAGTTTTTGCACTGCCCTTAAAGGGTTAAAAGAAAATCTGCCCATCTGCCGAAATCCATCAAGCCTCCCCCCACCTGACAATAGTTGTCTCTAACTATATAAAGGTGATCCCACCTGGTTACACAGTCTTATTTTTTCTAGGAGCCCATATATTATAATGTACAACACAACTAATTGGAATAATCTTGCAAAATCAATGCACAGGCTAGATAAAACATCCATAGATGTTATCATCCCACAATATCTCAGAGGATGATTGAGGCCAGGGATGCTATATAGAAAGACTCCTCGAGCTCTGTGAGTGGCCTGTGTTCAAGACCTTTTGGATCATTAGTCTATATAGAGAGAATATATATATGATTACAAAGCAAAGAGTACAGATTGGCTACATTTTAGCAAAGGAGTGCAGAGGGCAGCAGCTAAGACTAGCCACTAATCATTCACACAGAGGGCTATCATACAAGCACCCCTTATTGAGTCACTACTCTTGTGGCTATTTAGCCAGTAGGCAGTATGATCACCCAGTAATGTAGTCACTATGGCCAAAATCCTAAGATCAGCTGGTAAGATTTGGCCAATCTCCAGTCGTAGCTGGTTGAACCTGTCGTAGAATCTATTGAGACAAGGTCCTGTTCTCCTTGTAGCTGAATGCAAAATTAAAGAACGCATTTCATTGTAGGTATATCCTACGGAGGTTAGAGCCTTTGCTACAGGCTTGGGAAGTGGTCTATCTCGTCTAGGTGCAATGGTAACACCATATTTTGCTCAGGTAAATCCAACATATAATATCACAATGACTTTATCTAATTCAATTTTGCTTTCTATGTTTTAATATATACTAACTAATCAATTATCTTGCTGAAAATCCTATCTGACCATATGTTTAAGGTTCTGTTAGATTGGTCACTACATCTAGGATTGGCAGCATATGCAGTCATTGCAATAGTGACGGTGATCCTTTTGGTCCTTCTTCCATTCGACACAAAAGGACGGCAGATGGAGGAAGTAAGATTTCAGATTTAATACGACATTATAGCGCATTCTCAACTTATCACTGAATTACATTTGTGACAGGATCTGTGAAAAGGGCCTTTAGTGCAGGGAGCATTAAGGATCCTATTCCCAGTACATGTCACTTTGTATATTCAAAATAAATCTTTATTACATCAGTGAAGGAGGAAAGGATGTGTTTCAGGTCCTTTGGTTTCAGGTCCTCTAGCTAGTTATCTTTCCTGGAATTCCATAAATTCATATAAATCCCTTCATAAGGCTCAAGATAAGCTAAACTCTCAAATATAGATGTCAACTCAAAATTCAGTGTGCATGAGGGATTTTCTTAATTTAATGAAAAATTAGCAAAAGACTGGAATATTATATTAATAATTGGGAATCTTAATTTCAGAATTGGTCGACCTGATGTGAGAAATGTTTAGTGACAGGTTCAAGTTGGATAAAATATCTCTACGATTAAAACTCATGGTCTCTGTACGAGACATTTTTATCCATTCTATCAGAGATAACAACCTGAGATATCCTTGTAGGAACACTTGAATAAACCTAGGTTATGCACAACTGAAAGTCAATTGTTATGCATTTTTGTGAAACGGGGGCCAGTGCTCTGATGCACAATAGGATAAGCCTGTTCACGCAGTTCTACTAGCCAAATTATTTCTGGCCAGACCCTCAGCTTACATGGGGATCATACAACACAGCCTAGGCTACCCTCTACACCCTCAGCTGACCATAACCACATGGTCCCAGGCACCCCATGGAGAGCACGGCTGGTTTCATTCCATATCATGCACCAGATCCATCTATGAATATATGACTATCAGATCATTGAATACTCATAATATTTGTGAATATCAAAGAATTTGGTTGCACTGACAACAAAGATAATTTTAGGTTGATCACAGAGGTCCTTTACAGACATAGGGTTCCTCTTATTGGTGCCATTGTCTATACACAGTGTTGAGTTCTAGCTGAATCTACCCAATATCTATTAGGCTTGACCCGACAGTGGGCCTGTCTGATCCCCAATCAATGGCCAATCACCCATAATTAGAACTATGCATGACCCTTATTGGCCGTGAGTGAATTGTAGCAGTGCAGTGGACACCTGAGCAAGGTCATGGTAGTTGTAAATAGGTTAAGGGCCATAAATTGCTCTAGCCATACATTTATTGGGAGCTCAATTGTTTGCAGGGAAATGTACACCGTTTTCTAAAGACAATAGACAACTGCCTCTTCACACCTTGACTGTGTGTTTAGGGAATAAGGCATGGGGCATCGGCGTGGTCATGCTCTAGACTGTATTGAGATGTCAAGGGGCATTAGTAGTATAGTATGTACCCTTGACTGGCTGGCTGGTTAGGTCACGTGACCTCTATTATGCAAATAAGCTCACATGACCCTAATTTGAATGGACCAATCAGAGGTCGTCATTTTGGTGGGAAATTTGAAAAATCTGGTGATGTCACTTTATTTTTTTAAAATTTGTTGCCAAAAGAAAAAATAAAAAAAATGGAGACCTCTGATTGTGTCAACGAACCGTTACTAGTCGATATTGTAATGAACACTGAATCCAGAGAAGTTCTTTGATCCTTGTTTATTGCATGATGACAGAGTGTACATATAGGTGATAACAATGATACACTTGCCAGCGTGCAGGCTCTGCCCCTAAGCTCCCAGCTCAACCTGTCATAGGTTCTAGATACTAGGGAGGTTATACGTGGGATAATGTAAGTAGAAAAAGGATGAGCTTAGAATAGATGATTGGGAGCTGCTCACCAGGTCTTAAATACTAAGGTGAGCAGCTCACAGGGTTTTTGAAAATTTTGGGGTTAAGACGTGGGGCATTTGGTCTGATCTTGTTTTTAATTTGTATTTCAGCATCGTTCAGATACAGTGGGTCATTATCCCGCCCGGCGGGATTGCGAATGGATATTGAGGTAAGTCCGATCTGAGCAAGCTAAAGTGTGAACATGTGCTAATGTTGTTGTTGTGGCAGTGATGCCACGTGCAGGTGTCACATGACCGATGGTAGTCGTGTGGCGCGAAAGTTTGTCGGGCCGGACACCGCAGCCGGTGCCGATATCGATGAACATCAGTGTAAACCAATCTATCGTGTTAGTTAGGCCTATTTATTGCTATGACTATGTGTAAGTGAATAGGCCTGGTGTTTAGCGGTCTGTGGGTGTGGTTTAGGCGATGTCTTGGGGAGGGGGGTCTCACTGTGGGGGGCGGGGGTCTGATGGGTAAGTTGGATGGGGGGAATCCCCACATCAGCGTTTTTATGGCGTCATCCGCCATATTATCCGGTGCGTGTGATGGGGTACCTGCCATCCCCACATAAGTGTGATGGTATCGTCCAAGCCTTACTAAGGTTTGGGTGTAACCTTGGGGCGGACCTAAGTTATACGAAACCGGCCATCTTGATTTGTAAGTTGAAAATTTACCTACCAATAACAATATCTGTGGCCCTCTCAGCCAGGTTAGGAATGAACATATAAGGTTCTTGGGACGCTGGGCCTTCTTAGGGTTCAGCAGGTCCAACTCAGTGCGGTTCATTTTGCTTGTCAACGGCTGGGCCCAAGCTTCCTTATCTGGTATGTCCTCCTGGATCGGGGGGGCGATACCGGGGCGAGACTCGCCGAGGATTCACCATCACAATGTGGGAGCGCCTCGTACTATAAATAGACTAGGTGTTCCCCGTTGCTATGGTTGCGGGTACACTGACAATAAGTTTGTTTTGATATTGCCAGTGTGCATGTACTCTCCTGTAATAGTAATCTAGTGGTGCACTCAACACCATAGCACCTCTGCGGGCGGTGTGGAGTGCACCAGATAGGTCATGAGGGACTTAAGTTAACAGGGAGCTCGCCTCCATCAAAGAGTTAAGTGAGTCTAGTGGGGGATTTAGGTCGATATCTATAAGGGTTTTAATGTGCTTTGGGGGGGGGGGGTGAGTAGGGGGGGTTTGTTTGCTTGGCTTTTTGTGAGGGAAATGTGTGTAAGGTCTAGTTGTTTGGTGAAATTTGGGTTGGGAAAAAAAAAAAAAAATTCATGCAATTTGGGTGGGGGTTGCGATTGTGTGGGTGGTGTGTTTCTTGTAGGCATAATTCTTAAACAGACTAGTTTGTTAGGCTAATCTATGATCAGTAATTGATGTATTTTACCTTGACTTTGTGTGAGGAACAGTGACTAATAAACTAGGATGGCTCAATACAGTGGTGGGGGTGTTTGGCCTGGTAAAAATGAGCAAATTCAAACCTTTTTAGATTGACAGCTTTGACCAAACAGATCCATGGCCTTGCTCCTATTGCCATGTGGGCCTAGAAGGCTATGGATGGTGCCTCAAGGCTAATAGACAATATTAAATTAATGGGTAGTCTAAGGTAGGATAGGTTGTGTGTGGGGTGGGTGGGGTGTTGCCAAAAGGTTGATAAATAAGATCTAAAGTGGTCAGGGCGTCGCAGAAAGGCATGAAGTGGACTGCGAATTCAACTATCACATTTTACAAAGCACTCTGGGCGCACACTACCATTGGCATGTAATGGGTATCTGGGTAACATGATGGCATAATCCATCATTGTCATGCTAGAACGATTGATGACGCTACTAAATAGACACATAAGACAAGTCCTACCTGGGTTGGTTGCATGGCAGCCTCGGCATTTGGCCCTGTGGTCTCCGGATACTTGCTCCATGTGGTGACTGGGTTTGGTAAGTTTTGTGTATTGTTTGGGATATTGGATAAGATTGGGGTGGGAGGAGGCTTGTATGTTGATCATGAAGTGGCTATTTCTCAATCACAGACATCCCTCAGAGGTATGTCTCTCCCTAAAATGGCATGGGGCCTTTCTATTGGTTGGATGCTAGAGGACTTGCCAGTCTCATGCAAATTATGATCCTGTATTACATTAGGATGGAGTGGCCAGCTATGATGCAATATTGTTGGGTTTATGGGTGGGTTGTATATGAAATACCGATGATGAAATCAGGTCATATTGGATCCCTATCCTGGCCACCTGTGGCGCAGGAATTAAGGATGTTCATATAATTATGTGTCTCACCAAACATTCCAGTACCAATGGTAAACAGAGGTATAAACACGGATCAGGATGCAATAGAGCTGCTCTCCTACAGTAGGCCGTCATTTGGTAATACCTTAGGGTATTGAGGAGCCCTGAGCTTGTAACAAACCGGCGCATGCATGTCCCAATTAAATGGGATCACAAACCGAGCGTACGCTGTGACCGTGGGTAATTTATGTGGCATGCCAACCAGATCATCCAGTTTACGGCTGCCTGAGCCTTTAGGAAATTAAATAAAATTTTTGGCAATATCACTCACTAATTTGTGGTTGTAAGGTTTAATGTGTTGGTATAATAATTGGAATTTATGAAGAAAACAAAAAAATAGAAAAATTGTGAATTTGGGGGTTTTAAATGAATACTCTCCATTGAGATAATAAATGGGAAATGGAGAGGAAACATCTATCACATGAAGAAAAGATGCCTATGGTGTCTGGGTAGTATTTGTATGTGTGTTTTAAGGGTGGTAAAAAGGTTACCATGGGTGAGTTTGTTAGGAAATAATAGAGTGGGGTGTAGGGCTGGGGTGGGGGTTGGGGAGGGGGGTCTATACTCTCAATATAGACATTGTAGGATAATTTTGGAGGAAAAAGGATCCCTATTTTCTTGTAGTGTTGGGTGTTATGGGAATATTTTTTATAGCCCTGATGTGATTGGGTGTTTTAGGTTCAGGACCAAGGAAATTGTTGTCTTAAGTCATGAATTTTACACCTAGGATGGGCGGGTGATTTAAATCAGGAACCACATGGAACTTGGTTCTAAATTCATGGCCGTTGATGAGGGAGCTTGTGGTCACTGAGTGACCTATCTGGTTTGGGTCTTATCATCCAGTAGAGAGTCTGGAGTGTCTACATGTCTGAAATTTTTTGGGTAATGGAAGACAGGGAGGCGCCAGAATTAATGAGAGCTCTATACAAGTGGTTATCTATGTCAACAGATACTGCACCCTTAGTCAATTCTGTATCAACGAAAATGGCCTTACCTTGCTGTCCATATTGATCAGACTTGTTTTTCGGCTTCAGAATTGAGGTTTTTACAGCTGTAGTCCTCATATTCGTCCTCATCATTGTCAGTGCAAGAGTCCTGGTCCTCCCTATATTTCATATGTTCTGTGTAATAGTCACTGGAGGTGTGCGAGTCAATTGAGTTAACTTCTGCTTCAGTAATAGGATCAGGAGTAGTGGGGGGCGGTCGTATGGTCTGGTCCTTTAGGGTGGGGGCGGGGACTATAGGTGCTGTAGTTCCGTCCCCTGAATCCTAATCATCGCGACTGCTCCTGGGGCTGTCGCTGTCAGCGTCAGACTGAGACGCTGTATAACTTCTGCTATTTTTTTCTACCAGGGGAGGTGTCCCTTGGTGTGACGGGTGGGTATAACTGGATCATTTTGAAGGCGGCGGGTGACGAATTCTCTCTCTGGAAATGGTGTGCTGCAGTTGCAGGTGGGCTGGGTGCGTCTAGCCCAGGTAATGCAAAGGTATGTTCAGAAACTGGCTCCTTGGGTGTGGTCTCACTATTACTCATGGCTATGAGAGGTTAGTAGTGGGATATTCTGAGGAGTTCTCCACCATTGTCAACGAACCGTTACAAGTCGATATTGTAATGAACACTGAATCCAGAGAAGTTCTTTGATCCTTGTTTATTGCATGATGACAGAGTGTACATATAGGTGATAACAATGATACACTTGCCAGCTGGGTCTGATCAGATCTGACACGTGGCCATACCCGGTAATGATTCTATTTATGGATGGACCAATCAGGATGAAGGGAGGTTGTGGAATTTCCCTGCATCCTAGAAATGCGTCCACTAGTATGTCGGTATGTTGTGATACTCCCAGTGGGTCAGTGCCCAGAAATAGGATGGGTCCGGCTCTCACAACATCCTGGTATGGGTGATGTAAGAGCAGCTCACTGTACACACTGGGGGGGATTGAGCTGTGAGCTTGTGAGCAGGTCCTGAGCGTATATGGCGAAGTATTTTATAAATGTGTAAAATAATGAATAATACCCAGAATGGTCCATTGACAATTGGTTGGCTGACCGGCTGGCTGGCTGGCTGGCTGTCCACACGTCATACTGTCAGTCAGCGGTATGCAGCAAGCAAGTAGTTACGTGACCTTATTAGCATCAAAAGGTGTGGTTTATTATGTAGATGAGGGTGCGAGCATAGTGAGATATTTTTTATATAAATAAAAAAAAAACAAGCTGAGAGCTTGCCAAGAAAAAAAAAACACAAAAAAAAACAAAAAAAAGGGGAATATTTGGGGAGGGCGGGCCCTTGGGGTGCGGGGGCCTTTGGGGGAACCATTGGGTTGGGGGGCCTTTGGGGTGGGTGAGGCCCCTTTTTTTTAGTAAAAGTGAAATTTGCATAAGGTAGTTAAATATTAAATAGAAATAGAACCCACATATGGAGTAGTGCACATTCCACTTTTTTTATTTGTCGTAATCTCATTTTCATTTTTTTTACATACAAACTATCTTGGTGTCTTATCTATACATGAATCGTGATTCATTGTGGATGGTCTTTGGTCGGTTCATATATGTTGTCCATGGTGTCTGGTGTATATATGTTGTTTCTCATTTATCTACTGTGTCCTCCGATGTCACAGCGTTAGAAAACATAGCAGTTACTTGTTCAAAAGTAAAAACTCCTCCACGCTTATTTCTGAAAAGCTGCAACTCGTAGTCCAGAGAGTTCAATTTCTTCAACATTGCCGTCAGCAAAATTTTGCTCTGTGGACTTAGATTCATACCTTCCGAGGCCAACAGACAGGTAGGAGAATGTCTGAAATGATCCACCGTGATGTCATCACTTTCTAACTATGTGTGTATAGCAACTCCACATTGGTAGCATTGAACAAGGTCCTTACCTCCGATGTAAAAGAATCCGTGGGTGGCGAGTTTCTCTGTGAAAGGACGGGGTTTATTCCATATAGTTGTGTCGAAAGTGTTGAGTCTCCTTGATCAATCGACGAAACGTACGTACTTGACCATTCTCTTAGGTAGGTAGGTAGGTAACGTGGTGCGCGCAGTGACAACGGTGGTAGTAGCTGTGTCGAGTGTGGACGTATCAGTGGTAGGCGAGGTGGTAAATGAGACAGCAGAAACGTGACGTAAGTGGTTTATATAGATGTGCTTAATCCCTTTCCAGCTGCATACTTTTTATCTCCACCACCACGTTCCTGTGTAGCGACTTAAGATGAGATTCCCGTGGTGCACACCTCCTTTACATAAGTCACCACGCCCTTCCACAATTACTCTCTACGTATCATCTCTTTTTCTTTGTTTTCAAAGTGAAGCAATATATATCTGGCCACGTCAAACCTCCGCATGTCATCCATTGCATTCGAATGAGCTGATGATGTGTACTGTCGGGTTTAGCTTGCCACATTTTCAACACTTTGAAGGCGTGGAGAGACATATCTTGTTCTGGTTGTTGAGCGATTCTATTTAGCTTTTCAGACGACAAACCTAAATACGTCCCCATTTCTTTCCACTCCATGAATAGAGATTCAGGCATGGTGACAAAGTACCTCTCTATTAAAAACTGGTCGGGATTGTTGTAATCCAATTTGTACGTCTTGAAAAAGCTCTGCGACTGAAATAACAGATCTTGTCGATGAACACTCATGAAGGCGTGGTGGAGTTCTCCCCATCTGGCATGATCCGTAGTTTTAGACCACCAAGTTTGGAACATCTCCATACACATATCCTGCAACGTCTTGATAAAGACCATCTCCTGCAGACGCCTATAGGGGATGTCCAAGTAGATTCCCAATTTCTTCCAAGATCCAACTAACAGCCTTCTTATTTCATGAAGCAAACGATCACTATATGTAAATTTCATTTCACACGTGACATGATCCTGTACACTCACTTCACATATGTCAGAGTTAGATAGGAAGGGGTTATTTTCAAGACTCATCTCACCTGCAAAAACTTCAGAAATCACTTGATGACAGTCGGTAGGCGAGCAGGTAGGCAGGGATCCGGCGGGTAGGTGGTGCTGGTGATGGTAAAGGTAGTGGCGGTAGGTGCGGTAGTTGTAGTGGTCAGCAGTGATATATCCTTGCAAAGAGAAATTGGGGTGCTTTATATAGGATGATCTAAGTCTATTTCCAGCTGGATACTTACCACCACCTTTTCCTTTCTGTGTAGCGGCTTATCAGCATGAGTCTTTTGAATTTGTTAATATCAAACAGGGGGAAAGACGTTGTGACAAGTGTATTTGGTGAAAATTAGGGTGATTGCTTTCATTCTGTGTAGCGACTTATCTTTTAGATCTGTTAACATAAAACAGGTGGAAAGGTATTGCGATAACTGTATTTTGGCAGGATTAAAGGAAATTAAACTGTGATAATTAGCTTAATCCACTTTACAGGTGTGAGGGAGGCTCGCTCGTTAAGGTATTATGAGATTTCTTAATTTTAACTTCTCTTTTTGTTAACAGGGGTGTATAATTGCTACCGACTACTCTTTGAAGTTTTCTAACCCAAATTTAGACAAAATTTCATCTGGATCCTCCTACGGTTTGGTTTACCTGTGCAGGGCAGGTGAAATTAGATTTATAGACACCCTACCGAGTGAGGATCTCTGTGATCATAGGATTAGAGCTCTTTTCTAAAAAGATATCAAAAAGCGGACTTTGATCTTGCTGGAACTTTCTTTTTTTTCCACCTAACCTTTGATGATCTAAGAATGGAGTGAAATTTTTATCCGGATTTTCCTACTGTTATTTCCCCTGTAAAGGACAGGTGAAAATTGGATTTATAGGCCTCCTACCGAGCGAGGAGCTCTTCTGTTGTGACTACAGGATTAATCCTCTTTTCTAAGAAGAGACGTCAAAGCCACCTTTCATCTATTCAAACTGCAAGAAGTGACTTATCTCCAGGGGCGTATATAAGGGAGGGAGAAAAATTTCATTCACACACACTCTCTTTGCAACGCTCACCATGAGTAGAAGACCGTCTAAGCTACAGCTCTAAAGGAAGAAGAGATGGACCAACAAGACTTCATTGTCTTCTGCTGCTGAAGATGGTACTACTGCAGTTGCTCCTGCTTACAACCCACATGGTGTAATGGGTGGTGGTGGTGTTACTGCTGCTGGTGGTGGTGGTGGTGCTGCTGGTGCTGCTGGTGCTGCTACTACTGCTGGTGCTACTACTGGTGGTGCTACTGCTGGTGCTACTACTGCTGGTGCTACTGCTGCTGCTACTACTGCTGGTGCTGCTGCTGCTACTGCTGGTGCTGCTACTGTTGCTGGTACTGTTGCTGATAACGTCGGAGCTGCTATTGACGGTGGGTCTTACACACCTCCTTACTGGACACCGATGTTTTATACCCCCGTTGCTGCTGCTGATGCTGATGCTAATGCTGGAGAATCCATGCTGGTGCAACTACAGCTGACGTAGACACACACGATTGCACTCATACGGATAATTTAAAGACCCGCCACTTGGTAGAAACAGAGGAAGAGGAGGAGGAGGAGGAGGAGGAGCAGGAAGAGTTGACTTCTCCAGTGGTTCCTCAAAAATCACCCGATCTACTCGCCTCTGCTATCGTGAACTCTTTAAGAACCACCGGCTTCTGCTATCCACCAGGGGACACCGACGTTGAGCAGAGTTGGAGCGAGCTTTTTCTTACCTCTCTGACTTACTCACCCTCCACAAACACGAACGATGGGGTGTGGCTATCATCTTCTCAAAAGTCGCGAGATACCGACGCGAGCGTTGCTCCTCTTGCTGGTTCTGCTGTTGATTCAGCTCACACTGATGGTACTTCTCTTTTTACTTTGAAACCCTCTATGGGTATCAAGAGGCGTTTTACCAAGAGTGGTGACCAGGCGTCCAAGAAGAGAAAAGCGGTAGTGAAATGTGAACCACCTACACCTTCCACAGTCCCCAGATTGGAGTTCTTCATCGACAGTTTGAAGCTGGAGATCTGGCTTGACAGGGTTAGGATCTCCAAGGAATGCTAGAGTGCTGTAAAGTGCACCTTGACGCCCACCAGAAAAGTAAACTTCACCACTGACTCACTCCTCAGGTTAATAGTGACCGCCACTGACATCCAAGAGGAGGTACGGATACACAACAGAGCAGTTTCCCAAGGACTACCCAATTACAACACATGGTTCATCATGTTCATCATTCTGGATCCGGAAAGCTCGCTGTATGTTGCTGTCAGCTATTACAAGGGTAAGAACGTCATCCACGAGCACAGGTACGAAGGACCCCAGAAAACTCTGACACAGGACGGTGTGACCCTTTTTGACCAAGGGACTGAAAGCACTGGGTGACAAATAAGAGATTATTCTTGAATTTCTTGATAAATTTTGATTGAAACTTGGTGAGCTAGTGCTGACATATGCTTTTTATGACATGAACTTTGTGTAGGTATGTTGCGTATATAGGTGTACACATATAAGTAACTCAGTGAAAATGGACCATCATATCTGCAAAAAGTGTTTCAAAAAATTTGAAAGGGTGTACAATTACGACAGACACGTGGAAAAATGTAGGGTAATACCTAAATTTTGTCCTCTATGTGCCGAAAGAAATTGCAAAAAAATCACCTGTCGACGCAAATCTCTCGACGGAGTGACTATTCCTCCTATAATACGCACTGTACCAGAGGGTGAGGAAATGTTCACCAGGAATCGGCCTACAAAACAAACAGGAGTCAGGGCACACGGGAGTCGCGTGAGTAACTTAAGACTATCAACCGGTGAGTTGAGTGATGCTATAGATACCTTGCTTCAGATTCACATCACGCAAAGATTCAGATACAAAGTGGGTTTGTCAGTAGGCTTTATTTGACAACACAGAGAAAACAGACACAAGCTACGCTACTTTCAGGCCTCCCAAAACAATGCGTCTCTTTTACAACCCCTCCCCACCATAACTAATTCAGAAACTTTGGAAGAGCTTCTCTCCCTCATGGAAAACACTATCACTTCCGAAAAAGTACAGAAACTTTGCGACTCTGACACCAAGTGGAAAGTTTTTTTTCCCACCAATTTAAACATTTGCGTTTACAAAGTCCCAGAGACCCAGAGAATTCCCCATAGGAGGTAGGGTTACCCATTCGGGTAGACTTAAAAAGAGAGGAGGTGTATATCCTTTTACTTATACAACTGGCAAACACACTTCAAAAATTGTTGCGTCTGTTCGATTCCACTGCTGTCATGAAACCTTTCCAGGTTTGGTTATCAGCGACTTACCCGCGTTAGAGAACTTGTTTGACATACAAATAGCGGTTAACACCACCCGTAAAGTGAGGGGTCAAAACCTGAAAAACCAAGTTACCTGATCAGGCCGCCTTCCAAAACATTGGCTGCCCAAGGTAAAGTCAACCTTCACCTGTCCGCGACACATGGTTTGCACGTGTCCATTGTTACGGATTTCAATGAATACGCTGGCATCTACGAATGTCCCGAGTGTAAGTCGGCGTTCACGACTAAGTTCTTACTGAAAAGACACAGGAACCAACTTTCCCCTTGCAGACTTGCAGACAAGTCGCCTTGAAATATGTAGGTGGAACCTACCAAAATTCGAAAACGTTTTTCAAAGCACTAGCAGATTTTTCCATTTTTCCTCCCAACGGAAATTAAAAAATGTACCCTTTCAAAATTACCTTTGATTTCGAAGCTTTCTTCAGACCACCCAAAGAGCTGTCGGCCGAACATGTGTCAGTCCTGTGGGAACACCTCCCTCTGTTGGCTAGCGTCGCATCTGACTTTCCAGGTCGCGAAGGTCCGGTCTGCTTCGTGAGACAATCCGACACAGATTCAGACCCCTTGTTGGATAAAGTTTTGAATTACATAAACGACACCGCCAAAATCATCGGGGAAGAAGTGCTAGAACTTTACCAACCGACGTTATCGAAGTTAGATGAGAGGATAGCTGAAGCTCTCCACCTAGAGGAGGCGTTCAGTCCTCCTGGTGTCGACTTCAATGAAACTCGAACAAGACACCATTTAGTTGAACTGAAGAAGAGACTTTTGAGATATCTCCGCGAAGTTCCGGTCGTAGGTTTCAACTCGGGGCGCTATGACTTAAATCTGATCAAAGGACAGCTTCACTCGTTCTTCTCCTCCAAAGAGCGAGAGAACGAAGAATTCAGTGTCATAAAGAGAAGTAACCAATACTTGGCGATTTACACTCGACACATTGTTTCACATAGTAAACTATTTGGCACCTGGTTATAACTACGCGAATTATCTACTAGCTTTCACCAGAAATCAGCACAAAGGACACTTTCCTTACGAATGGATGACATCTACCAAAAAACTGGAAAACAGAACACTACCACCAAGATCTGCATTCGGCAGCAAACTGACTGGTACCAAGATGTCTGAAACTGACTACGCCAAATGTGAAAAAGTTTGGTCCCAACAGAACATGCAAACTTTCATGTTCAAAGACGGCATCTCCCTTCCGGGTTTGACTTTACGGTTCCTTTTTCAAACCACAGAGACCCCATTCGTGACCTTCCACCAGTTCGAGTCCCACTTCCACTCTTTAATAAAAAAGAAATCTGGTCCGGGGTCTTCCATACTCTTCCATAGATTTCACGAGAAGGGTACCATGCTGATAAGGGAACACAAGTATGGTGAAGAAGAGAGAATGTGCGATCATATCCTAGGTGTAGATGCTAACTCTCTGTACTTGCGCTGCATGAGCGAAGCACACTGCACAGGTCATTACCTGGTGAGACGACCCGAGACCGAGTTCAAACCGAAAATCAGGAGCACGCCCACAGCGTGAAACTTCGCCACACTTTCAAGGGGGGAGGTATCTCTAGGTAGTCAAAAAATTCACGTAGACGGTTTTCACCCGTCCTCTAACACCGTTTTCCAATTTCACGGGTGTTGGTTCCACGCTCATGAGTGTATACCCCTGCGTAGATATCCGTGTGCTTCAGACAGGGACGAGAAACGTCACAGAACAGCTAGAGTAAGCAATTTCTTAAAAGCTCTAGGTCACAAGTTGATCATCGTATGGGAGTGTGAATGGAGAAATATGAAACACCCGGATCCGCAGGTTATGGCGTCCAAACAACACTGGAAGGTCGACTACTTGAAAGCGTCTCGAAATCCCATGACAGAGAGCGATATCATATCCTCTGTGAAAGACGGGCAAATGTTCGGTTTGATTCACCTATGTGAATACTTCGAAGAAATGACTCCTGTTTTCAAGAACATGACCATTTCGAAATCCGACATAGGACTGTTTTGTCATCAATAGCCAATAATTATAATGAACGGGTATAACAGGGTACACTTGTGTAGGTAGGTATTTATTGTATGCTGCATTATGTGTGTATTTATTATATGCTATATTGGAGAGTGCTATGGGAGTCCTGTATAGGGTTTATGGTAGTATAGAGTTTATGGTAGGCTGTGGAATGTGTAGACGGAGGGGAGTCGACGAGATCTGGTCAGGTAGATTCTGTAGAGGGGGAGGGGGGAATACGGGTGAGCCAAACATCGGCGTCTGAAAGGTGTGAGGGGTTGGTAAGAGATAGGGAGGAGTCAGTATTGTGGGAGAAGCCGAGGAGGCAACACATACTCCTGGAGTAGACGAGGATGAAGCTGTTTAATATTTAGTATTACACCTAGCCAATGTAAGAACGGATTGAGCAGGATCTCTATGGCACTCATACCTCTCCAGTAGCATCGGATTGTTAAACATGAACTGCTTGTATGAATAGACTGATGTCGTTGAAGCTGTACAACCATGAGTGGACTCATCATCAGCTGTAACTGTGAATAACCAATGAACAATAAATGGTGACTTGTATCGGCGTCTTGGTGTTGGTTAAAAGGATGGGCTGAGCCAACATCATACCACTAGAGTTAGTCTTCCCAAATACGTGAGAATAGCGGAGTGAGCTGATAATAACTACACAACTTATAACACATTGATATACATATAAACACAACCCACACAGCCCAGATGGTGGAGAATTAGTGGTTGGGCTTATCATTGTACTGATGAGCGGCTCGCCGTACCCGATACCTAACAGCTCAGACGCTGGATGTGACTCAGCGGCATCGCCACACACTGACAGTAGTGACGGTGTGGAAGTCTATACTATCATACCTGCAGCGCGCACATTGCCTGGGAATGCAGCAGTAGCACATAGTGGTGTAGCAGAGGGACAGGGTGGAAGATCCGGAGTGAGTGAAGCGGGACCTGATCAATCACGTGTCACTCTTAGATCGGATCACACACATGTGCATGTGCAATTAGGACCCAGGTCGCAAGTGGTGCTTTTGCCTGGAGAGGAGGTGTCTAGAGAGATTGGATTCCCCGTGGCTCGGTCAGAGGAGGAGCGGGCGTCGTCTCAAAGGGATCCCAAGTCTGGGGGGACGTCTGGCCTACAATTGTCTACTGCGGCTGATTCTGAACCAGCAGGGTCGGTGGTAGTGAACGATACCTCTGGACCATTCTCAGCATTGGGAGTGGAGAACGAGCATCAGTCATCTGCGGCAGAGTCGGAGACCAGGGCTGATATTTCTAGTGATGGGCAACAGGCGGCGGTTCAGGAGCACACAGTGAGTGCTGATGCAGGGGAACGGCCTGATAATCTCTGCAAAGGATGGACGACAGGAGACAGATTAGTGAATTATAAGTATTTTTCGACGCCCATTGCTAGGAGCTCCAGTATTAATTTCTGTAAGGCTACTCCTAGGTGTCTTGAGTTTGAGGGTACAGCGGACCAGGGACGGATTAGACGCGCATCTGAGGGGGATGTGGCGGATATTGGTGATGAGGATTTGAATTTTGAAGCAATTGCAACGTCATTGGGGTTAATTGAGCCAGTACATGAAGACGGACAGGTGGATGAGAGTGGAACAAAGGATGGTCATGAGGATGAGGGGGACGCACATGGGGAGAATGATCCAGTAGACGGGGCGTCTACGGTGGTGGCAGTGCCGGGGCAAAGCGAGGACGTCGGTGAGAAGATACAGGAACAGGGGTCGGAGGCCTGTGGTGATTCACAAGGGGGGAGTGCAGGATTGCTACCGTCTGGTTTCTTGGTGGTTGTTGAGAATGGGAGACAGTTAAGTGATAAGGACTTGGTGGGTCAGGATGAGAGTGGTGGAGTTGGACAGGATTGGACAAGCTGTACTACACCGGTTGTTACAGGTGATCGAAGTGGCAGTCGTCTGGGAGAGTCTGTGAGTAAAACAAGGGTGGATGAAGTTATTACAGGTCTGCAGAACACTAATATTAGGGTACGACAAAGCATAGAGAGGGGGAGGGCCATATTGGAACAGGAGCTGAGCTATCGGCAGGCCATTGATGGGGAGGAGCCGCCCGCGAGGCCGGAGATAGACCGGGAGCGTGTAGCACGAAGGGAGAGATTTTTGAGCGACACAGTAAATTGGAGGAAGGTAACTGCGAATATCCGCTCAGGCAATAGTACAGGTCGTACTACAGATGAGGGGCATTTAGATGATGTTCTAAAAAGCCATCTTCAGACTGATGTTTCGGGTGACTGGGAGGATTGGTGGGCTCGGAGAGCGGACGAAAAGAGAAGACGGCAGATAGAAAGGGAGGCCCGGGAGGAAGCCGCTGAGGGCTCCGTAGCTGCAGGTGTTGGAACTGGTGTACAGGGGAACGATAGTGAAGAGAGCTCAGTGGGTGATTTGGATGCGGAGAAACAGGTGGAGGAGGATATTGCACCTATTATTGGTTCTGAAGACGACGACATGGCGCCTAGTCCGAATGTTAAACTACCATCCTTCAATGGGGAACCTGGGGAGGATTATCGGAGATATTTCAAGGAATTGAATGGAATGCAAAAGCTATTTGGATGGTCTCCGGATCAACATCTTGAGTATGCAAAATTGGGCTTGAAGAAGGGGGCATCGAAATGGATGGATGGTATTCCAGAGGGGGAAAAGGATACTTTGGACAAAGTAGTGGCTATAGTGAAGAGGGTTTTTGAAGACAAAAGGCCACTGTGGCAGAAACATAGGGATTTGCACTGTCTGAAGCAGGAAAAGGGACAGTCGGTCTGGGACTTCGCATTGAAAATAAAGGAATATGACGAGTTGGATGTTCCTGATGTCATCAAACTGTCAGTCTTTGTGGGGGGTTTGCTTCCGCCCATTGATAAGGACCTGATGAAACACAATGCTGATTCTTTTGAAGAGGCTCTCAGACTGGCGTCTTATTGGGAAAATGTGGAGAAGGGCAGGAACTCCAAAGGTGTGGCGCAGCTACACATGCTAGAGTCTGAGGGGACTCGGGATGGAGCATGTGGGGACGATCAATTCGATCCTAAAGAGTATGCTAGAGAACAAACTAAAGCAGTGGTGGAGATGTGCACTATGGAATATAGACGGGGGCTCAGGGAGATGGAACATGGGCGGGAGAATCAGCAGGGACAATATGCTGGAAGGGGTGGTAACTCACAAGGGCAGTATCAGGCGCAGGCGGGCAGAGGGACTGGCGCGGGAACATATGGTCAGAATAGGCAGTTTGGTACAGGCGGTGGAGGCCGAGGATGGAATTATCAAGGGGGACGCGGTGGAAATCAGTATAACGCATCTCAGTATTTCAATAACAGGTTTCAGGGACAGAGATACACAGGAGGAAGCAGGCAGGGTCAACAGGGGGATGATAAAGGTCAGAGAAGAGCACAGGAATATGCTAGGATGATGGGAGATGCAGGAGAGAGTCAGAAAGGAGGAGGGGCAATCTATTGCTTAATTCATGACTCTACTACACATTCTACAGAGGAGTGCACGTTTTTGAAGAAATACAGGGATCAGTTGTCATCCTCTCAGCAGAACAGAGACCAACGAGGTCAGGGAAATGATGTTCGCAGGCCGGGAAACGGGCACAACGGCTCATTCCTACCCCAGAATTAAATTTGATATCAGGGGATGGGTCGGGAAACAGGGGATCAAAAGACAAAGCGCCATGGTTGGTTCAGTGTACTATTGACGAGAATACATACAGATGTTTAGTGGACACGGGCGCGTCTGATTGTTTTATAGCACGAACAATTGTGAGTAGTATAAGTGAGACAGCAATTTGGGACAGGCAGCCATCTCAATTGGGGAAGGTGCGTCTGGGGGACAAAACATCATTACAAGTTTATGAGACGGTGCGACTGCAGTGTTTTATGGATGGTGCTTGCATATACTATGATTTTAATGTGGTGGATTCACTGGCTTATGATATTGTGCTGGGGCGTAATTTTCTGATTGACGCACGGGCACAGATTATAGCTATAGATGGAAAGGTACGTATCTTTACTGAGGATCCGGTCTCAATTGAAGTAGCGGCGATTTTGGACCCATGGGAGGAAAGATTGGTGAAGGTGAAAGGATGGGATGTTGCGGCTGAAAGGGTTGGAACAACGGTCTTGTTGAGACCATCTAATTTGGCGGTGGTAGCTGCGGATGGTGCGGTGAACTATGTGGGGAAGAAATGGTATATGAGAATTGCTAATCTCTCTGACAGGCAAGTGTATGTGGATACAACTGAGGTTATAGCATACGCGGAAGACATAGATGAACCGGAACTTAATTTGCTGGAGGTAATTGATACAGCTAATGTTGGCAGGGATAGAAAGGATGAGGCTCGTGAGATTTTGGCAAGATGTACTGAAGAACGGCGGGAGAATGGTCAAGATGCTTGGGGAGGGTCAAAGCACCGGCAGGATCCTCAGGACAATGGTGGTGGATGTGGCGTTTCTACATTGAGTGAGCAGGAGAGGCTGGATAAAATTGAGAAGATCAGGGGCCTTGATTTGGGTGACACTATGATGACGCCGGAAGAGCAGAAGGTATTCAGAGAGATGCTGGTGGTCAACATGGACACTATAGCATTTTCTATGAAGGAGTTGGGTCATTGTTCATTGGCTCCAATGAAAATAAGGGTCGATGAGTCCAAGGGTCCGTGTATGGCGCGACCATACAGGTATTCTCCTCAGAAAATGGATATTATTGATGAACAGGTGAGGGAATTGTTAAAGTTGGGAATTATTGAGCCCAGTGACAGCGTCTGGAGAAGTCCGTTGGTGGTAGTGCAGAAGAAGGATGGAAAGGCTAGATTATGTACAGACTATCGCATGTTGAATCTTATTACGGCGGATGACACATATCCTATGCCCACAGCCAGAAGCATGTTTTTGTATATGGCATACAGAAAACCTATAATCTTTACAGCCATGGATTTGCTCAGTGGGTATCATCAGTGCGATTTACATCATGACAGCAGGCAATATTCAGCATTTGAATCGCCTTCGGGGGTTTGGCAATGGACGAGGATGCCGTTTGGTATGAAGCAGAGCCCATGGCAATTTACTAAGATTATGTCATTAGCACTAGGAGGCTTAATACCACGTACTTGTCTAGCCTACCTAGACGATATCATTATCTTTGATCCGGATGTGGACAGCCATATCACTAATGTCGGCAGAGTATTGGCAGCTTTAGGTAAAGCAGGTTTAACAGTGAAGCCGGAAAAGTGTGAGTGGGGCAAAGCGGAAATCAAGTTTTTGGGGCACATTATTAATGCTGAAGGAGTGCAGACGCAATCTAAAGTGATCAGAAAGGTGCAGGAATTTGGTAGACCGTATAATGAACATACAACTCGATCCTTTCTGGGGCTTTGTAATTATTACAGGAGTTTTATTCCTAACTATGCTGTTTTGTCGATGCCTCTGAATAATTTGTTGAAAATCAAGGTGCCATTTAAGTGGACAGATGAGTGTGAGGTGTCATTCAAGAAAATACAAGCAGCATTAGCTAGCACACCGTTATTGGTACATCCAGAGATCGGGGGTCACTTTTATGTTTTAACAGATGCTTCGGATGGCGCGTGTGGAGCGGCCATCTGTATAAAAAGGGATGGATTGCTGAGACCGGTAACATATTATGGGTATACATTTACAAAGGCTGAAAGAAACTACACTATAACAGAGAAAGAAGGCCTAGCTGTTATAAGAGTATTGAAGAAATTTGAGGATATGCTGACTGGGGCTAAGATCACGATAATAACAGACCATCAACCATTAATACCTTTGCTTCAACAAGCCAGTAAGGCTCCATCCAAAAGGTTGACTAGATGGGGTTTAGCAATGACTGACTTTGACTATGAGATTAGGTATGAGCCGGGAGCCACTCACTACCTGCCGGATTTTATATCCAGAGTGCCGTTGGCAGTGGGACAGGATACACCTGGCGAGGAGTCGGGGGAGTTTGAGCCTGAGGTGGGATGTGAGTTACTCGTGATGGAACTTGTAGGGGAGGAATTGGATAGGGAAACCTTCATTCAGGAGCAGTGGAAGGATGGATTCTGCAGGGGGATGATGAGATATTTGGCGGGAGATGAATTGCCAGTGGATGAGGAAAAGGCGCGAGGGATTTTACATAATGCTGATTTTATGGGTATGAAGGATGGATTGTTATGCAAGTATATAAAACCAGCTAGAAAGAGGGGTGGGCCTATAGCTGACTTAAACCCAAGGATAGTGGTGCCTAAGGCTATGGTGAATAGAGTGCTCTATCTCATGCATGATGATATCATGTGCGGAGGACATGTGGGAACAGTGGCGTTGAATACAAAAGTACAGGCTCGGTTTTATTGGAAAAATATGATGGTGGACATAGCTAGGTATGTGCGGCTATGTGAAAGGTGCGCGTTGAGAAAAAGAGCACCTCACTTTAGAGCCAAGGCAAGGTCATGGGATACGCCGGATTATCCATGGCAAGTGATACAGACAGATTTTGTTGGGCCACTACGTAGGTCCAAAGAAGGTTATAAATATATTATGACCTTCATAGACCTTCTGACGGGATGGCCGGAGGCATTCTGTACTAAAGACACGACTGCGCACACGGCAGCTGGGGTGTTTCTACGGGAGATCGTGTGTAGGTACGGCAAGGTGGAAGTGCTGTGTAGTGACAGAGGGTCTACGTATATGGGTCAGGTTTTTCGTGAGGTCACCGCTAGACTATCAACCAAACAGAGGTTTACGTCTTCTAGGAATCCGACCGGAAATGCCAGGGTTGAAAGATTGCATAAATCAGTAGAGGATACGATAGGATGCTATGTGACCGAGGATCATGAACACTGGCCAGAACTGTTACCCATTGCATTGTGGACAGTGCGCTCCAATATCAGTATGAGGACGGGGTTTTCACCATATGCACTACAATTCGGGAGGGATCCAGTGGCTATGTCCTTTGCTGAGGAAAGGCCACTGCCTAAAGTGCCATCTGAGAGGGATTGGTTTCTTAGAACAAATCATAGCATACAGTTATTACAAGAGGCGGCCAACGCTCATACTGCTAGGTATGAGGAGCAGCTCAGACGTAGATTGGATGGACGGGCTCGACCTGTATCTTTTATAGAGGGGGAGTGGGTATATTACTATGATCCGAAATGCGCGGTGAATAATACATCGAAGTTTGCTGGTAGATACACAGGGCCACACAGGATAATAGAGGTGGTGGGGGATAACAGGGTGAGGTTGAGAGCAGTGAAGACGGGCAAAGAGATACCTCACTTGGTAAATGTGAATAAACTGAAGAGAGCATACAAAGGGGAGGGTGAAAATGACGAAGGAGTAGCCAAAGATGAGAGGTCTGTGGAAGTGGATAAGTCAGAAGTGGAATCACAAGTGGATAAAGAAGACATAGGACATGAGAACCCGAGAGGGGTGACTGAGGTGGAACATCCTTCATCTGGTCTGGAGGATACAGCGTTAGCGGGCGCTGATAAGGAGGACAAATTGAATACGTCAGACGACGATAGAAGTGCACATGAGAAAAAGAGAGAGGTGGCCGGAGCTGGACCGCGCGCACCTATACAGGAATCTGATAATGAGAAAGATGGAGTTGTACGGCGAGATAGCCGGGAGAAGCACAGGCAGGAAGCTGTGGTCGATAATTGGTGTAAAAAGAAAGGGTTACAGGATAGTGATATTGATAAGGTCGAGGGTGGCCGAAGACAGGATAATGAAGAGAAAAGGAAGGGTAGAGTGAGAAATGTTGAGGTGAAGAGACAGATGGACGAAGAAAGAGAGAGAGAAGAATTGGAGAGAAGACAGAAGAGAAAAGAGAGAGAGGATAGAGCTGAGAAGAGACGGAGGCAAAGAGATAGGAGAGCGCAATTGGCTGCAGGGGCTATTATGAGTGAGGAATCTAGCAGTGAACATATCATTCCAAAGGGACCGATTTGTAAGCATCACAGGAGAGGCAGAGAGGAGCTCAGCTCATCCAGCGATGGAGAATAGGGCGAGCTTAGACGGGATGCTACAGGATGGGCGATAATCCTGTAGTATTCACGTGTGTTGCTATGAGGGAGAAGGGGGGGTGATGCAGGTGCCGAAGGGGGAGGGGCCGCCCGGAGGAGCAGGTCAAGCTGACTCATGCAGGTAGACGGAAAGGAGGGCGATACACAAAGAAAAGGGAAAAGTAGGGCAAGGTAGGAAAAGAAGGGAGGGGGGGGGGAGGCCAGCGCAACAGGTATATGCAGGAGGAGATGCATCAGGAGGTGGCAGTGCGCGCACAACGAGGGACGAGATAAGACCTCACAGTAAATAGCAGGTGCTGATGGACGGATGGCAGATAGCTGGTACGATAGTGTTGGAGAACAGCAATACCAACAATACTATAATACGTGGATGATTCAAGACAACTATTGCAATAGCACTTACAATGAAAGGAGCACAGTGTCTGCAGCAAGTTCAACAACAACAGAAACAAATGAAAAAGGATTTGGTGCGACTTCAACGTCAGGCCAACCAAGCTCAGCGCAAGAGCCAATACAGGTGGTGGAAGCAGCTCAAGCCGAGGTCCTGGTAAATCATCAGGGAAACATATGGGATAGCATACGTGACATCACTGTGGGACAGACAGAATGGGAGTGGTTGTTGGATGCCACTCTACAAGGCACCGGTGGTATAATTAAAAGAGAGACTCAGACCACAGAAACAGCGACACAGACAGAACCATCAATATTTTATAGTAAAGACGATGAATTTGTGCTGGATACATCAATCAGATTGGATGACATATTGATAGAAGAGTATTATAGCAGAAGACAAGTGACATCAAGGCTCTGTCACATTTGTGGCAGAACAACAGCAACAGCGGCAGGAGCGGCCAAACACCTGGAACAGGTACATGGGATAAAACATCTCATATAATGTCCACTAGTGAGGAAGCGGGAAAGAGAGCACCATCTATAGTAAAGGCAGGGAGATATAGGGGACAACAGGTAGAAGACGCGCTGGATGCTATATATGGATTTGGATATTCATTGCCAAAGGTATTCAGATACAATGGGGCGACGTTACAGGACATAGTAATGCAGAAAATATCAAAACTGAAATTGGACATCGCGAGATTGCCAAGATATTTGAGGGAACAAGTAAACAGACATCACTTTAAATATGGAGTAGGGAGTGTGACTAATGCATTCTTTTTCTCAAGAAAGTGTAGGAGGCATCGCAAGACTAGTAGAGGGAAACGATGCAGGCAGTGTAGACAAAGAGACGAAACTTGGGAAATGTTTAAACTGAAGCAAAAGGGAAAGCATATCACCCAAGGAGTATTAACATCCGGGGTTAAAGACAATGAGACGACCCTGGAGGAGGAGGATGTAACCGAAAACTTTGATAAATATAACTAGAAAGAATATGAGTTGATAGGAAAGAACAGAGGGACTGTATGGTTATAAAATACAATACCTGTTAAGGGAACGTTGTGAGGGGTTGAAGAAATGTACAAAATGGCAGGTATCAGTATAACGCCACCTACCTTTAGAGGAGCACCAGGAGAAAAGATAGAAGAATATTTCTACGACATGGATTTGATTAAGAGAATATATGATCTAGGGGAAATGGAATATGTGGCATTATTATTGTGGGGAATGAAAGGTGAAGTGAAAACTTGGGTTAGGAAACTACCTGAGGAAAGTAAGAATACTGCATGGAAAATACAGCAAATAACCATGGCAGTATTTGCAGCTCCAGATGCCTGGAAAGAATGGGGTACAGGAGGAAAGAGACAGAAAAGACAGCGCGAGAATGACGGCGCGGAAACAGAGCCAGCGGGGGAATGAACACGAGAGTGAGAAAAAAAAGGGGGGGGGGGAAGTGCCGGACATTGAGACAGACATATGTATATTAAGAGCCCAGTAACAGAAAAAAGGGGGGGGGGGAAGAGAGCAGACATGCGCAGGTAAAGAAAGAGATAAGATGCAATGACAAGCAAGACAGTTGGCAGTGTAGGAGTGGAACTCCAGCTGTACAGACATCGGCAAGCAACAGATACAGACTACACTCAAAAGTTTAACAAGATAGAACAACCAGCATGCTACGTGGACATAACCAAGACAAGACAACATAATCAGCAGTTTAGATAAGCTATAAACATGAGTTCTAGTGGAAAAGCCTGGATCATAGACAACGGAAGGTTCATGGCGGTTGAGATGAATTAATGGAGATCAGTAATAATTTACTGAAGGAAAGGAATCATCGCCCACTGTAGAGAGGGTAGAGATATTAAGGCTCAGATACACCCTACTCTATGGATAAGACTTAACTACTTAATACAGTTTGTGGAAAATTGTAAAAGGTCGGATCCATTTAGGATGCATTTAATATAAATACATACCTGAAGTGAAGATTTAAGGACTAGTAGGAGTAGAGGCATCATCATCATCAGCAGATGAAGCGGGAGAAGAACTGAAGATAGTAAATAAAGCAGGTATATGAGATAAAGAGAAAGAAGTGCATCACATACAGGAGGCAACCACTATGGGGCACCTTATAAGTTGTCTAAGAGTGAATGGAAACACTAGTCGGAACCAACAGGACCACAGTCGCGACACACATAGAATGACTCCAGTAACAAGGTCCATAATTAAGAGGCCTAAATTTAAAGGATATATTTGTCCAGAAGTAAGGCATTCTGTTAAAGAACCAGAGCCTATAATGGTTTAATTATTTAGGAAGCCCAGACTCTGAGAAAAGAAATACGATGTCTATAGCTGTAGATATATATTCAAAAATAAGTGTGAGTGAAATTCTTTTCTAAGAAGGTATTAGGACACATAAAATTCAGCCATATGGGTGTATTAATGAGATCAGTTATACACCTGAGACTGTGAATGTGATCGCCACTACTCACAAATCAGAGGAGCTCAGCAACTTTATAGAGTTAGCTTATGCATATATTTTAAAAGAAAATATGTGTATAGTATCTTATTACAAGAACGAAGTGAGCGTCTCTAGGAATCAAAGTATGAATCACTAGGGAAATATACTTACTTCTGCGAGAGGGTAGAAGCTGGGGAAGCCAATGTTGGAAGGATAGGACCTCCAAGATTAGAAGAACGGGAGGTTTGTGGTCTGGCAGGAAGCTGATAGGGATGATGTCGCGTAGTGGTAGCAGATGAAGATGTCAAGAGAGATATGATGGTAGAAGAACTGTGAGTCAGTCGTGAGGAAGAGGCCATGGTGCTGGAATGACAGGTCAACGGTGAGAAGGGTGGATGTCCAGGTGAGATAGCCAGAGTACTCCAGAACGAGGGCGACATTACTGGAAGGTGTGGAAGTGAAGCTGCAGTGGATGAAGATGAAGTAAACTGACCGGAAGTAGAAGAGGTCAGGGCCAGAGCGGGCGTATGTAGGCAGGAAGGCGGAGACCTAGAAGCCGAGGTGGCGCGGGCCTCTGCAGCTGGAGCAGCTCGGATGGTGATGTGAGGCATTCTTAATGAAGATACGGCAGGAAACTGACCGGAAGTAGTGGCGCTGGTAGTAGAAAAGGGACGAGAAGCAGCGGCAGAATAGGTAAATGTGGATGTTAGGGTTGTTCTGGACGTCAGAGGTGCAGTGGTGGTTAGCAACGGTGTGTATGGTAAGGGCGAAACACCGGAAGTAGCAGGAAGGTGAGAAAACACATTGTAGTCTACATATGAAGAGTGATGCTGAGGTGGCAATGGACGAGAAGTTGATGACACAGCGAAGTTGGCAGGCAGAGAATATTGGTGGGAGGTGTCCACTCGTAGAGGAAGGGTCGCTGTGCAAGTTGGTAGCGCATTGGAGGTAAAGGTGGATGCGAGGCTTGGAGCAGAGGTAGCAGGCACTATAGCGCTATAGGTGGGACGCGCACCTATGGGCGACATCAGAGTGGGATTCCAAGGTGGCACGAAAAGAGTGGTAGGGTTGACTGGAGGCGGAGTGATGTCGACATAAGCTGGTTGATAAGCAGGAGTAGGAATAGGTGGAACAGCAGCAGTTGATTGCAGGCGGTAACTGGGATCGGGCATCCCATCTAGGTGGATGACGCGCAGTGTCATATCAGTCATGTTACAAGCTAAGCGTAGATGATCTCGAATGGTGGTGTGTGAGGGCATGGTCGCGCCTTGCGGTCCGGTGCATACTAGCATGCACGGAGTAACGTTAGCATCTGTGGAGGACAGGTCTCTGCAGCCGACGATGTAGGTAAAACCGGGCTGGAGACGATCTATCGGGAGATAGACGAGTGCGCCATTGACAGAAACGCTGGAATAACTAGCCATCTTCAGTGCGAACAGGGTGGAAGTCAAGCATCGACTGAGAATTTAATTCTAGGTATCTAACCAAGGGGATGGGAAGTTGAAATAAGAAAACAAAAATATAGTGAAAACTATAGTAAAAAAATTGAGGGCACATTAGGAGGAGTAGCTGAGACAAAGACTCCAATCCAATAAATTGGTGTTATCAGATGGAAGAGACGTACAGCTAGATAGGAGAGGAAGGCACACGTGTTCAGATTGACGGGAAAATATATACAAGAAGGGGTAAAAGGGTCATGAACTGGTGAACTATCTGACACGATAGGGCTTATTAAGTGTTCAAGATCCATAAAAACTTCCAGGAGCGATCAGTTAGGAGTCGTAGTAACCCAACTCGAACTGTAACCGGAAGCCATAATAAGAAGAAAATGGCGTGGCTAACTATACTATGTGTCTTATGTTCCTTGTGGGGTGTGGTAGATGCTGGAAGGCACACTTTCGAGACTTTAGAGAGAGCCGAATTAGGTGTCATTTTGCAACCTGGTAGACGTATTTCTACAGCTGAGCACAATCATGTGTCACAAGTGTTTGTATTAGAGATACCAGATAGATTACCAGAGCCGGAAATGGAAAGTATTTATGAACAATGTGTGAAGAATATGCAGGTTATGTGTGATATTCAACATCACAACAGAACCTTATTATTTGAAGATACCTGTGACAACATCAAACAGAAAGAAGAATGGCTGAATCAAATTATTAGAAAATTAATACAGGCCAGAGAGGAGGAAGTGGAAAAGCTAATGGAAAACATACCTGAACAACAACAAGTCAAAAGGTCTAAGAGAGCAGGTATACCAGGTCTAAATATTATAGGAGAGTTGTCGTACTATATTTTTGGCACTGGAAGAGCTGATGATGTAGCCAGAAATGAAAAGGATATTCAATTGCTGAAGACTTCGTATTATAAGATGCGTGATGTTATTAAAACATTGGCCACAAGTACTAGCAATGGCTTGGAGGATGTCATGGCGGAAGTGGGAGAGTTGGCTGATAGACAGTTGCAATTGTATGAAATGGCTAAAATATCATTGAAGAGACGGAAGTTGCTGGAAAGAACTCAAACTATGCACAGTGTGGCATTATATGAACTATCCATTGTATACAACCATGAAAGCCTGCTGACAAGGGTCAAATGGGGGTATATTATACATTTATTAAATGAACTCATTGAGATAAAGGATATGGCAGCTGAGGTAAGATTGGCATCACGAAGAAAACTATCCTCAAAATTGGTCACTAGAGAAGATTTGAAAGAAGCTATAATCAACACTGAAGTATATCTAAAGGCTACGTACCCACGATTTAGAGTCGCTTTTACTGATCCGGAATATTACTATGATAATAGTGTGGTGCGAGTATATCAGCACCAAGGTCGTGTAAAAATGCAGATAAGAATTCCGGTGGTGTCAGAGGAACACATATTTTGTGTATACTCTGTAAAGGTGTTTCCAGTACCAGTGCGGCTGGCCAATAAAGAAGCTGACGGGACGAGAATAGAGGGATTGCCATCAGAAGTAGCCATATCAAAGAATGGACGATATTATATATCAGAGCCAGTGGTGAATTGGGCGCGTTGCCATGGCAACTCGATAGCAGTATGCCCAGATATTCCACACATGAGAAAAATAGCCGAGCGAGGATGCATGGCGGCACTAATAAGAAATGACAAGGTGGCCATAGCAGAAACATGTGAGATCAACTATATAGTGCAACCAAATTTTCCTTCATTTGCGATAGCACTGGGAAAGGGTCGTACTTTGGTATCGGGACCCGACATACAAGGTCAATTGATGTGTCAATCAAGCCCACCTGTTAAGGTGAACATGCACCATTACGCTATATTGAACATTGGGTGTGATTGCGCATTCATGACCGCCGGGGCGTGGATGCCTTACAGTTTGGCAGGATGTGGTCATGTGAACATGGAAACTAATGTGACTTTTGTAAATAACGATTTGCTACAAATGAACAGCGTTAAGAAATTGACATGGATAAAGGCCGTATTAAATGGTGAAACTGTAGAGGTATTGCAAGATGAAGTGTTGCCAAAATTAGTAAAGACCAAAATGAAGCACAAGGCTAGGATACAACAGTCGCCAGCAGCTGTCAATCTGAAGAATTTGGTGAGTGCAATGGAAGACGGATCGGCATTACCTGATTTGGATGGCATGAGTGGTGGAGGCCATTTTCCCACTGAATCACTATGGGATTATTCACCAATTATGATTGCAGGGGTGATTGTTATGACTCTGATGGTGGTACAATATTTTTGTTTAAAAAGACTATTAATGGCATACATATTAGCAAGAATGCCTATGAGAATAAGGAGTCTAGAAACCTGGGACTATGAAAAATACGGTGAAGATGTCGGAGGTAATTATGAGGAAGAAGATCCGGAACACAAAACGACAATAGCTATGTTATCATTGATATTGATAGTACTGATAATAATAATAGCGTTACTGGTGAGGAAAGTGCGACAACTAAAGAGGCTTCAACCAGTGGATGGACTGTATCTACAGGTGGCAACTAAAGAGATCACAGAAATAATACCATTGGGGGAGAGTCTAATGCCTTTGGACCAGGTATTTCAAAGACCAGCAGAACAGGCTCTTATTAGAGACGTAGCAATAAGCTATTCGTGCCCGAAGTACATAGCTACAGTGCAGTGGGGTCGAGTGTTATATTCCACTGAGATGGCAACGGCGGAAAACGCAGTGCCATTGCCATTACCGGCCACTGTGAAGGTGTCAAAGAAATTAGCAGGGATACTGAACGGTGACTATGGATTTACGGTGATGACAAGATTAATTAGGTATAGTGGGGGCCTGGCGACAGGTGTACCACTAGAGATACCTATGATATCAGCGGCGGGCTGGACACCAATAAGGAACAGAGAGATAAATACACATCAGTTATCTGACACGGGCCATGCCAGAGCCATGGCTCAGTTAAGAAGATCAAGACAGTTACCAGAAGTACCTGGAGAATCATATGGGGCTACGGCTGTCTCATATTCAGTAAACAAGGGGCATAAAGAGTCGGTGAACGTGGCTCTGCGAGGTCAAGAGCCCAGGACGGGATCGTCGTCGGTGTACGTGGACCTGAATGAATGAGACTGAAGGTGATGAATAAAACGCCATCATGATAGAGACTTGACATAGACGGTGTCAGGACATGAGAAAAAGGGGGGGGGGAGAAAGATATCGTGCAGCTGGCGTGAGACGAAAGGATGGAATAGACAATACAAAGACTATCTACAAATGAATTGATATAATGTCTGGGAATGGTGCCAGTGTATATTATTAAGTAAGATAATATAGCTAAAAGAAACTGTAATTTAAATGTACGACCAACTAATGAGACACTAACTACGACGTAATGTAGCAAGTGAAAAGATTTCTGATGTATATACTCGTTGACAAGCTGTGCACGCGTGAGTTAAGTAAGAGGTTGCCAGGTGTAACCCAAGACGCGTTAGAGTGTGTTTTAGAGTGATGCTTGGGGCAAAGGTTAGATAGAGGGGAACGTTTCGGAACAAGGAGTTGACAGATGTAAGGAGATTTATTGGCCCGATTGGGTGTGACTGGTGTCGACTCCCGGGTAAGGATAGTAAAAGAATATATAAACATGGAATGGGACAAAGTGCTTAGTAAAGGCGAGTGAATGAGTAAAATAAATAACAAAGGAAAGAAAAACAAATTGAGAATCAAGAAATGAGAGAATTGTAATAATAAAATATATGTTAGAGGACAAGTTTGCGCTAAGAATAAGTCACCAATGCAGTGTGGAAAATATATATAGTAATAATGCATGGTATTATATAAGTGTGTTGCATATGTATGTATATAAATAACTATTGAAATGTATAATATAATAACGATGATTACCTCAGGTATTAGTGACAAAACAATACATAAGATGTATTCAAGCATAATTTATGCTTGACAATTGGTGTGACTCGCGTCACAAGAGGGGAGCGCCCGCACCTGTTTTGTCATCAATAGCCAATAATTATAATGAACGGGTATAACAGGGTACACTTGTGTAGGTAGGTATTTATTGTATGCTGCATTATGTGTGTATTTATTATATGCTATATTGGAGAGTGCTATGGGAGTCCTGTATAGGGTTTATGGTAGTATAGAGTTTATGGTAGGCTGTGGAATGTGTAGACGGAGGGGAGTCGACGAGATCTGGTCAGGTAGATTCTGTAGAGGGGGAGGGGGGAATACGGGTGAGCCAAACATCGGCGTCTGAAAGGTGTGAGGGGTTGGTAAGAGATAGGGAGGAGTCAGTATTGTGGGAGAAGCCGAGGAGGCAACACATACTCCTGGAGTAGACGAGGATGAAGCTGTTTAATATTTAGTATTACACCTAGCCAATGTAAGAACGGATTGAGCAGGATCTCTATGGCACTCATACCTCTCCAGTAGCATCGGATTGTTAAACATGAACTGCTTGTATGAATAGACTGATGTCGTTGAAGCTGTACAACCATGAGTGGACTCATCATCAGCTGTAACTGTGAATAACCAATGAACAATAAATGGTGACTTGTATCGGCGTCTTGGTGTTGGTTAAAAGGATGGGCTGAGCCAACATCATACCACTAGAGTTAGTCTTCCCAAATACGTGAGAATAGCGGAGTGAGCTGATAATAACTACACAACTTATAACACATTGATATACATATAAACACAACCCACACAGCCCAGGACCTCACATGACAGACTTTGCGAACAACGAAAACCTGATGAACACCCCTCAAAGATCCTTGATAGGTAGTTACCATGGAAAAAAAAGATTCTCTTGGGAACACCTTTTCTTAAGTGGTATTTGGATCACGGTTTAACACAGAAGTGCACCTATTCATAGAATACTTTCCTAGAAGTCCCTTCGCCGGTTTCGCAGACGAAGTAACTGCAGCACGAAGACTTGGTGACGTAAACGCGAATGAGAAAATTCTGTCAGAATGTTACAAGTTGATGGGAAACACCATTTACGGTAAAACTATTTGCAACAAAGAAAAACACACCACTGTGAAATACACTAGAGGTCGAACCTTCAAATTATAGACCAATTCGTGGTGGTTTAAAAAGGGTACATAGTTGAGCACAGAAACATTCAAGAACCCAAAGACTTCTTGGATGCTCTTTTGAAACGAAAAACTATCTGCGCTGTAAATACAAATTTTAAAGTAATAGAAAACAAAATGCACACTCTACACAATAGAGAAAAAGGGACTGAGTTACTTATATGTGAAGCGTCGCGTACATTCTGACGGAGTGACGATGAGTGCTTTAGAGTTATGAAAATAATAAAAAAAAGAAAAATAATAATAAAAAAAAATGTAGATGTAGATAAGCCAGTGAGATAATACCCTTTGTTGTTGTATTAACTTCATCTACTTTGTCCACCGACTTATCTTGTGTGTTGAAAAAAAAAGAAGACAATGTGTACTTGCGATCCCATTTTCACTTGGGAAATAATAGATGCATTAGATGTTTTGTTCTTTAGGGCTTCGTTGTTAAACCAAGGTGTTCATAAAGTGTTCGTTTCTAATGATGTATTCTTTGAGTGTGTGTTTCAAAGATGCGTTTCAAAGAGTGGTTGGTAGCATCACAAATAGAGTTATAGGAGTATATCAATTCCATGACGAGAACACATGTGCTTTCGTCAAAAGGCGATATACGAATCGATCAACACGTTGCTTTCTCTTTTGCAAGAGACCACAGACTTCTGGAGAAAAATGTGTCATTGTTCAAAGGGACCATTCGACTCTTTTTTCAAAAGTGTGTTGACCAAATGTTGTGTAGCAAAGTTCCTTACCCCGGTGTACCAGCTGCTCAACTGAGAAGTATCATGTTCAGACTAACTGGATGGAGTACTTGGTATAGCGCTTCAGTGGATTTCACTTGTGATATCGATGAGTTGTGGATGGGAAATATGGCTAACACCTATCCTTCATTTCAAGAGGGTACTTGCTCCAAAGTTGTACACCAAGATTACACTATGTACAGTCTGAATTATGACAAGCAAAAGTTGAATGTGTACATCTCAAAGTGTGAATTCTGTCATGTTCCTCTCCGATATTCGTCTATATTATGTCGAGAGTGTGAATTTGCATTTACCAACTTGTAAATAATAAAGTGTAAATATTATTTATCAAAATAAAAAAAATGAAATAAATTTGTTTGTTAAGTTTTAAGGGGCGGGTTTACTAAAAAAAAAAGGGCCCCATCCACCCCAAAGGCCCCCCCAACCCAATGGTTCCCCCAAAGGCCCCCCCCACCCTAAGGGCCCCCCTCCCCAAATATTTCCCTTGTTTTTTTTTTCTTTTTTTTATTTATATAAAAAATATCTCACTATGCTCGCTCCCTCATCTTCATAACTTCATAATAAGCCGCACCTCTTTATGCTAATAAGGTCACATAACTACTTGCTTGCTTGCTGCATACAGCTGACTGACGGTATGACGTCTGGACAGCCAGCCAGCCAGCCGGTCTGCCAACCAATCAGAGGTCTCCATGTTTTCATTTTATTTTTTTCTGGCAAATAAAGGTCACATGACCTAAACAGCCAGCCAATCAGAGGGTGGCACACCACAGGGGGTTTGGGTCACGTGACCATTTTTGAATTTCCCGCCAAAAGGGAGGGCTCTGATTGGTCCATTTTGGTGCCACACCATGGGGGGTCTAGGTCACTTGACCCCACATTTCAATTTCCCGCCAAAAGGGAGGCCTCTGATTGGCTGCATGCCCAGTGAGTAATATCCTTAGATTAGCTATAGTCCCGTTCTGATACATACTATACTACTGGCCTTGTCTAGAGCATGACCACAGCCATGGCCAAGTGCCCTATTTCTGTTATGACACAGAAACATCACACGTTATTCAACTAATAACACAGGAATATCAATTGTGAAGTCTTATGGTGAAATAAAGTTAGCCTCCTGTACTGGGAGTGCATTATCGATCTGGAAAATGCACTGTTAATGAGACAATCAGAATGCAGTATTGAGGATATGCATCATGACTTTGCCTAGTTGTGTTATACATGTAGTGTTAAATTATTGTGTCTGATTAAAGCCATTTGCGGTTAAACAAAGCAAATGCACTCAATTGACCTGTTTGCAGGGTAAGATACCTATGTCTAGTCAGGGGCAGTTTTTAGAAAAAGGAGGCCCTTAAGGAATGTGCAAGGCATTTTTGAGTAGAATTGTTTTTAGAGTTGGATAAGAGCTGAATCCAAATCTGCCGTATAACATTTGATATTTTCACTCTTTATCCCCGAAAATGTAAAAACAAAATGGCTGCCATTTTTGGCTTCAAATATTCAGTATTCAGCAGATGTAAAGTAATATAGGCAACTTTAAAAGGTGATATTAGCGAGAAATTGAATATGACAAATCCTTATAGGTTGCCTTTTATATTTGTGTCATTAGACTTTTGAAAATTCAAGATGGCATCCATTTTTCAAGATGGCCACCAAGTTAACCTTTCAAACCTCGTTTCCTTCATAGAAACTGAAGTAGTTCTTCAATCATCCTGATTGTAGTGTCAATGCCTATGTTTTCAAACCTGCTGAACCTGATTTAACTATTTATAACACTCTCTGGGCCCTTCTATGAGGTGTAAACATGTTTTTATACACTATAATTACATATAGATTGGTGCAATATGATATTTTCGTTATTTCACCATCAGCTTCCAAAGTCTCACATATCTTCCATCCTGCATCTGAACAGTTTAGATAGATCTATCTTATATAATCATATTTGGAGAAAGTTGCAAATCCAAGATGGCCACCATTTATGAACATGGCCTCTCTTAGTAAATCCTGCATATAACCTGCATCTGCCTCTAAGCTACCCTGAAGTAAGACCCATTCTACAGACTCTAACAGTCTCATACTTTCATTACTGTTCTGTAGTGTTTGGACCTTTTGCTTTAAGACAGAACTTCAGTTCAGGAATGCCCTATAAGCTGTAGGGCTGTAAAAACATTGCCTATCTTTGTGACAAATCACCTTTCAGAAGTTGTTTCTCTCAAGAGATGGATATTGTTCTTCAACCAGCTTGATCCTCTTGTCAATTTCTATCATTCCAAAAACTGCTGAATCAAATCACTACTTTTCATGCTTCCAGACCACAAGTGATTTGAAAATATGTATTAACCCTTTGTTTGTATATAACCCGGGTATAGGCTTGGTTGATCTGTAAAAAATCATTTGTGATATTGCCTTCAGATTCTTATACCCTTAACAACCTTATCTCTTCTGCCTTGAAATAATCTTGATAGATTCAGCTCACGGAACTTTGCAAATTATAGATGGTGATCATTTTCTAAGATGGCTGCTTATGTTAAATCACCTATGAAATGTTGGAAGATAAGCATAAGTACAATGTCAACTTCTATCAGTAGACATATTAAGCAAATCTCTTTCCAAAGTTGCTATATTGGCTTTTGGTGCTATATTTGATATCTTAATGTCTGCTATATCAAATTATGGCATAGTGCCTAATATCTCTCTAGTATAGTCAAAGTCAATCTGTTTCAGAATGGATTTAATGTCACCAAAAGTTGTTATATTCATTGAAATATTATATTTTTGCCTGTTTCAAAACTGGATTTCTACGTGCATCTCTGAGGTACACATAGAATATATTGAGGAAATAAAAAATGTAATTCTGATGAAATTATTCATATGGGGGTAAAGTATGTGTGTTACACATATATCCACCAGAATTCAGTGACTTAAAGTGGCATAGTCCGATTTTTTTTTTTTTCATTTTTCAAATTCTGTTCAAATGTTTTCTATACCATGCAATAACACCATAATTATATAGGCATTCATGGACAATTTATTGCTATCTTAAGCTCATAGACACCTAGAAAGGGGGTCCCATGGACCTTGTGATAGGCATTTTACAGTGTATTTCCAATGGATGGAGTTTTGGCGTGCACTCCAAAACTAGAAAATAGGGTATAAATCTGACAATTCTCTCAAATATCAGCTTGATTATGTGGAAGAATATCAATTAAATTAGTCACGATAGGAAGTATGACCTATATGATCAACCTGGTTCATTTTGGAGAAGATTGATTTTTTGGCTCCAACTATTGGACTATGCCACATTAATATCTTTTAGGTCGCTAGTTATTCCAATTCATTATCAAAATGCCTATAAAGATCTTTTAGGGACATACTAGCATACAATTAGCCAATAGAGAATATTAATGGTTTGAAGAAGGATTGTCAGAACTTATGAGCTCAAATCGTCGGTTATAGTGTTTTTCTCTCTTGATTATTCATCTATAGGGTCCCTATAATCATTTTCAGGCAGGTGTGGAAGTGTCACCCTTGAGGAATTTGAATTATTCAAGATGGCCACCAATATGTCTATATTTCTTTAAAAAAAAACACATTTTTGCTTCTAATCAACATAGAAACATGATTTTAAGTTCTAAATATATATTTTTGGGGTCAAGGAATTCATATTTGTCATCACTGATAACATGGGTGGCAGCCATTTTGAATTTTTAATGAGATTAGTGCTATATCGACGTGATTTATTGACACATACTTCATTTCTTGATTTGATAAAGATAAAAATTCCATCAAAGGCACCCAAAATATATTCATATGGTCAGGGGACTTCAATATGACCGTTTAGTTAAAGTAGAAAACAAAACATATCTTTCAAAATATGACTTTTAATGTATAATGATATAGATATATTTAATTGCTGAACATTAAAAACTTTAAAATTCATTTCATATCAGAAGACATCTGCACAGTTATGATGGACAAATTAGGGTAATTTAGGAAAAATATGATCCATCTGGATAGTCTCAGATTCCTCATATCAGTGTGGATCCAGGGTTTTGACTTGCTTAATTCAGTAATTTTGGCTAAATTAAGTGAGACTTAAATGGGAAAAATAAACTCTGAGCTACATACAAAAAAGGGGGGTACAGCCTACAGCAGAAATCAATGCCTCTCTGTAAAGAAATATTATATTGAACTCTAATATACCCCAATGGTTCAAAGTAAGTCAACTAACCATACTTATAATAGGATGTGTGTAGTACACATCAGCCTCATGTAAAGGTTAATAATGGGATTTACAAGGGTTTGCTGTGGGATTTGGAGTAGGCATGTTTGAAGTTTTAACACTGTTTATTGGCTAAAGAAAGCACTACATAGGTAGTTTTTATAATCAGTCGCCAAATACAATATATCATATAGATAGAGTACAGGGTGTAATTGTAATTTTGAACAGGTGGTTTCCATGAACGTATCATGTACATAAATTATTTCTATCATATATCTTTCACGTTATAGTTCATAATCTGCCCAATGTTGTTAAAATTTCTCCTCTTAAGCTCGATTTAAAACCATCTATGTTAGGTTTTAATTGGATTTCTGCTGGTAACATATCCCATATTTGGTTTCCACGATACAACAGACTATTCCTATAGATTTCCCTCTTTGGTCTACTCACTTTCAATTTTTTCTTATTATATCCTCGCAGTTCTCTAGTGGGAACCATAACATTCTCTTCACATCGAGCATATTTGTACATATAACATGCTAAGGATTTTTTATGCCTGATACTAAGCGATTCCATTTTACATCTTATCAAGAGGTCAACTATATGAACATCTTGGGCATTCTTTATCCTCATACATGCTCGTAGGCAATGGTTTTGTATTACATCTATATGGTCTACAATAGTTTTTGGTCCAGATTCCTGTACAAAGCTACAGTACTCTAGTATAGGTACAATCATCTGTTTGTATATCTTTAACGAGTTTTCGATATCAAGGTATTTTACAATGTTTCGTAGTTGTTTCAACTTTGCAGTACCCATTCCATCTATTTTCTTACAATGTTGCTTGAAATTTAAGTCTTTATCTATTATTACACCCAGGTAGTTGAATTTATCCACATTCATTAGTACGGTACCTTGCATAGTAATATTACCTCTGAGTATATATTGTCTTATAGAACTACACCACATGGTTTTTGTTTTCTTAACATTCACCGTAAGGACATTCAATCTACACCATTTTTCAATTTCATTGACATCCCTCTGCATCAATGCGGTCATTATTACGGGGTCTTTCCCTTTATTACCAATGCCACATCATCAGCATATAGGAAACATTCACAATTTACTACTCTACTAGTAATATTATTGAGATATATATTGAACATCAATGGACCCATACCCTGTGCCACTCCACAATCCATAACCTTTTTACTAGAGGACATTCCATTCACCTTAGTAGTCTGGTATCTATTTATTAGAAAACCTTTTAACCATTTTATACATGTTTCATCACAGTTTATATTTTGTAGTTTTGTTACCAATATATCCAAGTTTACAGTATTAAATGCCTTCTTTAGGTCTAGAAATAGTATCAGCGAGTACTCTCCTCTATTACGAGCCTCTAGTAGGTATTGTACCAACTTAAAAATAGCATCTGAGGTACATCGACCTGGCATAAAACCAAATTGATGTTTATTGATAATATCATTTTCTAACAGGTGTTTCATTATTTGTATATGTACACATTTTTCAATAAGTTTCGAGAAAATATTAGTCATTGTAATCGGTCTCCAATTTGATACATCACATAATAATCCATCTTTTGGTAAAGGCACAACATGTCCTATTTTCAATACCTTTGGTATATCCCCACTCTCAAATGACTTATTTACAAAAGTTGGTAATAATTTATCATTACTTAGCAGGAAATCTTTAACTATACTACATGGTACATCTTCAATATTTGTACTATTGTTTACATCAATTGTTTTAAGGATCTTATTGCAAATTGCTGCTGTACAGTTTTCTAATGTAAGTACATTTTCACATATCATTCCCTCATTGACATATGCTATGACATCAAACCTTTTTGCTAGGTCCGAACCTATATTTATATAGTAGTCATTTATATAATCTGGCAATTGTTTAGTATTTATCATTGTACCGGTATCATCTTTTAGGCTAACAGTAGGTGTTGTGTTTTTACCTTTCCATACCATGTTCAACATCTTCCAGAACCGTCCAGGGTCTTTCTTATACTTACATAATAAGTTCATTGTTACATTTTTCCTTTTACTTTTTAGTCTCTTGTTAATATCCTTTTTTAATAATTTCACTCTATCAAGTAGTTGGTTTATATGACCCGGTATACATTTTTTAGCTCGTCTAAACAGTCTTTTCTTCTTAGTAATTAATTTACCTACTCGTTCATCATAGAACATATCATTTTCCCGTATCTTGTACTGTTTTACAGAATGGAACCTATCTAGATACTTGATAATATGGTTTATTATTACATTATATACGTCTTCTTCATTAGAGTCTGGTGTTATACAAGTATCCCATCTAATATCGTTTACATAAGATTGTAGTTCATTCTTACTGAAATTTTTCATATTTCTTGATTTTACCCAATTTATTGGTTTTTTAACCTCTTTAACCATTTTCCTAACTACAAATACTGGGACATGGTCTCCACAGATGTCGTTTAATAGTCCATAATCCTTTATGCATGTACAGTTTGTATAATAATGATCAAGTGTTGATTTACCATATCTATGAAAATATGTTGGTTGTGTTCTTAAATACCTTAAACCTGTGTCCTTTAAAAAGTTGGACATTCTTCTAAATTTAATACAGTTCCTACTACGACTGTTTACATTAAGATCCCCCATGATCCATATTTCTTTATTCTTATGATTTTTCGCATGTTACTATGGTATTAATATGATTGTAGCATTCCGCTACATTGCCCTTTGGTGGTCTATATATCACTGTTACCACTTTCTGTTTATGTCCAGGGTAATTTATAGTTAAGCATATACATTCTATGTTCTTGTTTACCACTGAGTTGATATTATCTATTTCCACATAGGGCATGTACCTATTGTCTATATAACATGCAACTCCTCCTCTTTTACCACGTCTTCTGTCATTCCTGACCAATGTTTTATCATACATATGGAGTTGACTACTTGGTGTATATGGCTTTAACCACGTCTCAGTTATATCTATGAAATCAAAACCATTAAATTCTTGTCTAATATAGTTGTATTTATCCTTTAGACTCTGTGCATTAAAGACCAAGAACTTAAAACCATTACCTTCTTGTACAATCTTTGGGTCTTTACTCATTTATTGCTATACAATAGTTCCACCTGTCTCCATTAATCCCTACTCTGAACATACATGATATCATATTAACTAACATATATACAAGTGTCAATGTTGTATGAACACTAATCATTATAGGGTCCATACAGAGAGAGTCGGTTGAGGTTGACACTCTATACAGTGTGTCCGTAATGTCCATTGGTGGTATAACAGAACCACAAACTAATAGACATTGGCACACTTGGTGAATGAACAGAATTATATCTTTATTATTAAGTTATCACATAATATACCCTACACCAATATAACAATCATTCATTAGTATACCCACCTACTGCTAAATATGACAATTCTTATATACCCAATACACCAATTTTATTAATAACGGGACCTTTTGATAAATTGTAGTCCCATATCAACAATACATATATTATATTGTACCTTGGTCTACATGTTCTGTCTTTTATTAACAATCATTCAATATAGTTCTTATGTTGAGCAATTGTGAACGGTCCAGAATCCCTGTTTGTACCGTTCATTTTCTGAGTTTTTTATAGTACTGTTCTATATATTGACCAAACCGGCCATCGTATATCAGTCTTTGTGGTATATTGGGTCGATTGCTTCTTTTGTAGTTAGCCTCTCCTCGTGGAGTGTATCCTCTACCAGCTTGACATCAGTCTTCATGATGTATTCCTCTTGCAGTCGGGATCTCAACTCCTCTAGCAGTGTACCTAACATATTTTCTCCTCTGTAGCTATCCTCGTCTAGGCATGGGTCGTCATAATCAGCTCCTGCACTCCAGAACATATCCTGGTCACTGTGTACTAAGTACAGCTTATTTGTTTTCCTCAGCAAGTCCTTCAACATACGATTCTGTATGAATTTTTTGCTGAGGCATAACTTCATAACCTGTAGCCTCATCTTCCTCCACCTTAGTCCTTTTTTACATTTCCCTCCTTCCTCTTTTGCTGCTAGGGCTGTGGGGGCCTTTATCACCCTTTCCACACTTTCAAAGTCTTCCATTTCCACACATCCCACCCATTGAAACATCTCTTCAGCAGATTGGAAGACTATGCCTTGATGTTCAATCTTCACACCCTACAGATTACTTAGGTAGCACCTCTCACGACAGAATACTACACTAGTGCCTGTTTGTCTCATGTAGAGTCTGCCTATAGGCAGTTCAGGAGATATAGGTTGATTGTTTTGTAGTGATGAAAAGCTTATGACTGAAGTATGCAGAATATATTTAGAAAGAATATATTATAGTGCCAGTCATAGGATATATAAGCGACATTCTTTTATTTTGATCTCCCCCTCAAGTGAGGTATAAGCTTACATAGATCACATATGCAAAGCGCTTCTTATAAGGAATCTACGGTCTACAACCATGTCATTATTGGTATGACACTACACCAATAAATTTTCTATGAGAAAAAACATTTTTCACTTTGAATTTTCATTATAGGTTCGCCATGCCTAACTGGTACCTCTTAATTGTTCATGGTACCAGTTAGGCAGGTGGAGAAGCCCTAAACCAGGCCCTAAACCTCCATGACGGCCACAATCCGAGGTTGAGGGGTAGGGATGGGGCAAGAGGTTCATTGCATCAGGTTGGCAGGGGAGAATTTATCTCAGCCTAGCTGTAGATGGTGAAATAAGTCTGATATTTACATAAGGGAGGCGTTGTTATGATACAAAATGTTTAAGGGTAGGGCTATTTCACACCCCTAAGATATTATTGGCTTCTATGTGACCAGTCAAGCAAAAACACCCCTCTGCAGGGAAATTCATTATCAAAGTTCATCTCAAGATCTTTAAAATGGGACATCATTGAGTTAGAAAATTCCTAGTAGTTATGTCAGAACCCCTTCTTGAACATAGGTCGTTATTCATATCTGAAATTGATGATTAAGCTTTAAATACATTATAAACCATAATAATGTCTAAAAACACAGTAAATCAGCATTTTTATAAAACATTCATAACAATATGGTGATTTTTATCACAGACTTTGATCTAGAAGGAATTTTCCATTTCTGTTTTCAATTTTGGGTTTTTGGTGAGTATCCCCAAAGAATACATCTGCAAAATTTGATTATTGGAATGGTTGCCATGGCAACCAGGAACAGGCATATAGGTTGATTTTGCCATCTAAATATGAGCCAATTCTACCGAAAATGGTGCATTTTGAATAAAACCATTGAATTCTGCATTAAAAATTAGCTTAGTGTATTTTTACAATGATTTCAGAGTAATTTTGCCCTCCAATGCCCCCTGGTGGCCAAATGGGGAATTACAAATTCCCCACGGAGGGGTGTTCTCCCTTGATGGGTCACCTATGTTAAAGGGCTAATTTCTATACTAAGTGCCTATATAACAAGAATCCTGTTGCAGCACAGTGACCCTAGAATGATCCAAGTTTTTAAACTACACATTGTACATTGTAAAATGAGGTTCCAGCTCTCTGCACGCATTATGGGGAAGCTGGGAGTGGTTGTAGGCGTCCATAAGTACCCTGGGTGCATAGGTCCAAGCTGTGCCACTAACTGAGGTAATTAAGGCAAGCAAGTCTATGTCCTGTGGCAAATATTTGGTGTATTCCTTTGCAGTTCTTCCCTATGATCAAATATGTTATTGGGGAGCCAATAACATAACAAGACCAGTTTGTGCCGAAGCAAAGTACACATTAACCCTCAACCTTTATATAATTTAATAACTCTTCTACAAAGGGGAAAATAACCAAAATGGCTGCCACTTGTCCAGTCTTAGCTATGTGTGAAATCACTGTTGTCATTTATCTATATTTAGGAGTTTTGAATTGCATTTTATCTTCATTAGAATATGAAATTGTGTTTTATGATGATTATCTCATTGAAAATTCAAAATGGTTGCCACCTACTTTGTCTAAAATGGTTATATTGAAGTCCCCTAACCATATGAATATATAATGGGTGCCTTTTTAATTTTTATCTTTATCAGAACAAGAAATGAACTATGTGTCAATATATACTTAGAACATGAAATCATGTTTCTACGTTGATTAGAAGCAAAGATATGTGGTTTTTAAAGAAATATTGACATATTGGCGGCCATCTTGAATAATTCAAATTGCTCAAGGGTGACACTTCCACACCCGCCTGGAAATGATTATATGGACCCTATAGATGAATAATCAAGAGAGAAAAAACTATAACCGATGAGTCCAGGTTAGACTAAAAATCCCATAATTTCTGCCAGACTATAAAGAACTAACCACAATTCTATGAGAGAAACAAGGTTTGTCAGGTTAACTTGGTGGCCATTTTGAAAAATAGGTGCCATCTTGAAATTTCAAAAAACAACTTTACAACTTTCTATTAATACATTGACATTAGATAGATGTATCTTAGGTATTTAGATGCAGTAGAGATCATATTTGTAGGGACCTTGGAAGCAGAAGATGAAATAACCAAAGGTATCATATTAAAACCCATCTTAATCAATGGCCGCCATCTTTAATTTTCAAAAGTCTAATGATACAGATATTAAAGGTAACATATAAGGACCTGTTGTGTTTAATTTTATACTAATATCACCTCTCAAAGTGGCCTATATTACCTGACATCTGCTGAATACTGGATATTTTAAGCCGAGAATGGCAGCCATTTTGCTTTTACATTTTTGTGGATAAAGAGTGAAAATATCAAATGTTATATGGCAGATTTAGATTCAACACACCTGAGTTACCCTTATCCAACTCTAAAATCAATTCTACTCTAAAATGCCTTACCAAGTTTGATTTCCTGAAAACTGCCCCTGACTATCTCAATGATTTACAAATAATCCACCCATGGTAATAACCCTATTCCGTATATTACATAAAACCTCATCAATTTCTCTAAATGGGGGAAAATCTAGAATGTAGAAAGGTGAAGGGTGTTGATTATTCATTACATAATGGCCTCTAGATTACATAGACCTACATCTGGCTGTTAATAGCACACCAGGGGCCTGTTTCAAAACCTCTATCAGTAGACATATTAGGCAAATCTGTTTCCAAAGTTGCTATATTGGCTTTTGGTGATATATTTGATATTTTAATGTATGCTATATCAAATTATGGCATAGTGCCTAATATCTCTCTATTATAGCCAAAGTCAATCTGTTTCAGAATGGATTTAATGTCACCAAAAGTTGTTATATTAACTGAAATATTATATTTTCGCATGTTTCAAAACTGGATTTCTACGGGCACCTCTGAGGTACACGTAGGATATATTGAGGAAATTGAAAATGTAATTCTGATGAAATTATTCATATGGGGGTAAAGTATGTGTATTACACATATATCCACCAGAATTCAGTGACTTAATATCTTTTAGCTTGGGAGTTATTCCAATTCATTATCAAAATGCCTATAAAGATCTATTAGGGACATACTAGCATACAATTAGCCAATAGAGAATGTTAATGGTTTGAGGAAGCATTGTCAGAACTTATGAGCTCAAATATAACCACATTTTGAGGCCTAATAGTGCCAGTTTCCTAATATATCAATCTGTTTTAAAAGTTGCTATCTTAATATAGGAGAGATACACACCCTAATATAGGCGTTGCTCTATTTGTGTTATATTTAGTTCTGAAACAGATTGATATATTAGAAAATTGGCACTTTTAAATTGGTTATACTAAGTGCTAATAGCTCTACTAAATATCTAAATGTTTTGAAACAGCCCCCTGACATGGTTCACTGCCAGGTTAGGGTAGATATACCAGTAAGGTATCCGCAGTATAGCTCTGCGTTTTCAAGGTGACGTTTACAGCGACAGAGAGGACTAGCGAAAATATTGTACTGATGGACACAAGTAACGCCGGTGGTGGCTATAAGACATTTGACAGGGAGAAAGACACATGTCATATAAAAGGTATGGTGTCCTCGTTCTTGTTAATTTTGTCATATTACCAAGGATATTACAGTATAAGATAATTCAGTCCATACAGTCCTATAGTGAAGGCCAACCCCCCTCTACCCCTCATGAAACTAGGTGACCTTGTGTGTTCAGCATTGGGCCCTATGTAGGATAAGGGGGCTTCTGGAGCTATCATGTATCTTCATGAAAGGGATACCAGATGAAATGAAGAGACCATCCAAGCTAAAAAAAATCCTGCTAAATCCAGAAATGATGGTCTTTATTCTCAGAACTTGACTGAAAGTACCCAAAAATGATATTTTGAAAATGTACAAAAATGATATTTAAAATGATTGGAATTCTTTAAATATAGAACATGTAAATCAGAGTTAATACCTCACACACATACCCAAATGTCTGCCTATCTCTCAGTCAGGCAAATTCTGGGCCTGTGCATTGCTCTGCCTATCCCACATACAGCATATCAATTGTGTACCTATCACTCATCCTGCCTATCTCTTCAATCCAAAACATCTACTGTTAAATTGGGTTATCTCTTAAAAGGCTTAACTTATAATGCTTACCCCTCACCTTACTTTATCTTATTTGTTCCTTCTTTCCTTTAGTCTACCTATCCTCAATCTCCCTATCATTAATTTTACCTATCTCTCATGTGACTATCCCTCAGACCCTCATGTTTAATCTGCGCTGTTTCTCTGCTATATAAGCCTTTATTGGTTAACAGTACATTCCTTACCATGTCTACTACTTCAATTTCACCTATCCCTGATAATGCCTATAATGAAGCCTACCTATCCCTCATTGTGCCAATCCCCCAACTCTGCAAATCCCTCATATTTGACTTGCACATCTGACCCTAGGACTATGTTTTTTTTATGTTTGCTCATCTTACAAGCTACTCTGTGCCTATTCCTCAAATTGCTAATTGCTCATACTACCTATCCCCCTTGCTACCCATCCTTACCTATCCCCCATGTGCTCTATATAGCTCTCCTACCCATCTCAACTCTTTTAACCTACCTGTCACAACCAACCTTCATTATGATGACCATTTCTTAGTCAACCCATCACCTGGTTACAGTCCACCTTATTCATACATCTGCCTATCATTCATGTTGCATATCTTTCAGTTTACCCATATAATGATATGAATGGAGGATAGGCATAATGGGGGATAGGTATATTTCACAAGGCATAGACCTGGAGACAGGTAGAAGAAATTGCACACAAGCTGAGATATGTATAGAGAGAGTGAGTCAGACTGACTGAGGGATAGGCATTCATAAGGATTGGTAGCAAGGGGGATAGGCATGAACAATATCCAGTTTGAGGGATAGGCACAGAGAGTACCTTGTAAGATCAGCAAATGTAAAACAAGAAGACATGGATGCTAGCGACAGATGTGCAAGTCAAATATGAGGGATATGCAGAGTTGGGGGATAGGTATAATGAAGGATAGGTAGGCTTTATGATAGGCATCTTTGGCCGCATTGTTAAGGATAGGTAGGATCAAAACGGCAGACATGATAAGCAATGTACTGTTAACAATTAGGGCCTAAATAAACGGATGAACAATACAGTTTAAACATGGTGGTCTGAGGGATAGTCACCATGAGGGATAGGTAAAATGAATGATAGGCAGATTGAGGGTAGGTAAACTATGGGAAACTATAGGACCAGAGAAGATTAGCTAAAGTAAGGAGTAAGCTTTAGTATCTAGGCCTTTTGGGAGATAGCCTCACTTAACTCAAGATGCTTTGGATTCAAGAGATAGGCAGTATGAATGATAGGTAGATAAGGGATAGGCAGTATGTGAGATAGGCAGAGTAATGCACAGTTAGAATACTTGTCAGATTGGGAGATAGGCAGACATTTGGATATGTGCATTGAGGTACTAACTCTGGTTTAAATGTTGTGTCTATGAAGACTTCTCATCATTTTGAATATTTTTGTACATCTTTAAAATATTTTCTTCATCAAACCTCATTTTTGGGTACCTTTAGTCAATTTCTGAGTATCATGATCACAAGATTTGGATTCGGCAGGATTTTCTGGTCTAGGTGGTTTCTTCTTCTCCTTTAGTATCACCCTGATAAAGGAATACCACAGCTCCATAAACCACCTAATCCTCTAGAGAAATCAACAATGAAGACACAGGGGCACCTAGTTTGATGGGGGGGGGGGGTAGAGGGGGGTGACCTGTCACACACTACCCATAGACAATGCTCTCAGTGACCTCTCCTATAGTATCTAACCTTCTTGATATTACATCCAAGAGACAAAGACGAACCGACGTCTGGTTGTTGTTGTCAACTTCCCCTCCTACAACTTTTGCAGGGGCGGATCCAGTAGGTGTGGCCTTGGGGGCAGAACTAAGAGCATGGGGTTGGGAGGGGGGGGGCTGACTAGGTCCCGTCTGATATTTCTTATAGCTGAAAATCTTACAAAAAAAAGGCCCATTTTCATGGGGTATACTTCCTGTAAACCCATGCCCCCCTTGGATCCGCCCCTGTTACTATTGCACAGTAACAGAATTATCTAATAACGCCACCACATTTTAGATACTAGAAAAGGGTAACGTCTAGCAGGAGAGAGTGTGTGCTCACTAATGGAATGACTCCACCTACAAGACTGTACTATAATGTATCTGCCTAAACTTAAGAATTCTTCAAATACTTTAGTATACAACTGTTGCAGCTTGATAATTGTGATGTCCCTGATGGCCATCCTGTAGCTGTGTTGTGCTGTGGCACATGAATTCGTGTGCATTTCTTACCACTAGAGGTGGATGGCAACACTACAGCTTTCTACTCCATAGCCTAGCGTGGTTGTCTGTGGGTAAACATTGTCAACAAAAGGTGGTAGCACATGTTCTACAGTATCTCCCTCTGTACATAGGTGGAGAAAACTAGCTAATTTTAAGCTACACAGACTGAGACCACAAAACATATGGAGGAGGATACAGTGTGGACAGGAATTATTTTACAAATGAACAGAAGCAGGAGTTCTATTCAATTGGCAGTCTAAAATGTAAATGAATTTGTGAAGTATATGCCCTATACTTGAGCATGGGTCATTGCTCCATATTCCTCATGCTGTCTAAAATGATGACTTACTTTAGAACCCCACTTGAATCAGTGGGCTCTGTTACCAGCCAGGATAATACCTTGTTCTATATCTTGGCTGGTTTGCCAGCTAGCCTAGATCTTGACTGGAAGCATGGATCACTTACTATAGCTCAAAGGGGCCTCTGTTTTTGAGTGACTTTGATATGTAGATGGGTGAACATAACATATGCGTCCATAATATTATATCAAATTTGGCATCTAAGGCTATTCTCAAAGTACATTATCTTCGCATCCCAAAAGTGGATTTAATTTGGGGTATAAGTTATTATTTGCTGGTATATGAGGCGAATCTGGTTTAGATGTTATCTTTTTTCTAGCTTGGCTATCCCAGCTCTAATACTTTGTAATGCAATATACTCAGACCAAGCTGTGTCTAGACTAAACCAGCAGTTCAGCTGTCAATCCAAGCATCTTCCATCTAAGGGACCTCCGACCTGCCCCCTGCATCCCCCTACCCCTATGGTTTAGCTGAAATGCTTAAATCACGATGACCACTGTACCACTGCACGCATTTGAACTGATTTTTAAATGAATATGTGAAATTCTCTTCACTGTGACCAGCAATTACGATAGATGAGGCACTGGATCATGTTGGGTTTGGATGGCGACAGTTTGTGTATATGGCAATTGCATCTATACTTTGGGTAAGTATCATGATTCATGAAAGGGTAATTAGTGATAAGGCCAATTGCTAAAGAGGTTACACAAAATTATTCAGGATAAATCAATAGAACTGGATGGCCAGTATGCATTGCTCAGTATGTAGAGTTCATGGTTCTTTTTACAGGAATACAGTATGTATGTTCCTTTGAATGGATATATTCCTCCTGTGCATGCAGGTAAATGGAATGCATAAAATACTCAACTCGGTTTTGTTTGAATAGATGGCAGATGGGATGGAGATAATGGTTATTGCCATCCTGGGTCCAACACTTGAGTATGAGTGGCATATCACACCTGTCCAACAGGCCCTCCTTACAACGGTGAGTGGTAGAGTCACAGTATGTTTGTAAGGAATTGCCACACAGAATGTCTATTGCTAGACAACCGCTTACCCTAGCAACACCACAATAATTTCATTGAAAATCTAGTAATTGATTTAGGGGTGTAGGTAGCCATCAAAAAGTCCTATAGTTAGCCCGAATGCACTTTTTAGAGCAAAATCTGGATTGTTGCCATAGAAACAGCCACGGCCAAAGGAGGACCCCGTCTGGAACTTCTTTTTCTTGGGAGATGGGGGTGGGGAAGAAGTCACGTACAATAAGAAAAGAATATAATATCTAAGTCTAGGTCTCCTTTATGGGTATGCATTGCAGTCTATAGGTGAACGCCCCATAACAATTGGGGTCAGTGATGGGTAAGAGTATGTTAATCAATGTATTATTACACATAGTCGGTGTCAGCTCATCATTCTGTCATGGTGGTAATGCATTGAGAGAGAGAGAGAGAGAGAGAGAGAGAGAGAGAGAGAGAGAGAGAGAGTGGGTAGATGAGGAAAGGTCTATAACAAAAACCCTAATAACGTTTGATACATACTGACCACTGGAGCAAAATGGTAGGGAGTAAATAAATCTAGGCCCGCAGGTTGCAATTAACTGATTTCTTACTTTACACTACTGTTAATGTTACACTATATTCATATGTGATCTTCATTTCACTCTGCTGTCCCATTTTCAGTTTGTGTTTTTCGGGCTCACTGTCGGTTGCCCTATGTTTGGATATATTGCTGATAACTATGGACGCCGCAAAGTAAGTCCCCTAAATGATCGATTTTAGGAAGGTAGCCCTTTAGTGTTTCTGGACCAGTGTTAGTGCCTCTCACTACTAAGCCAGGTTTTATATCAAGAAAGGGTGTATAGCCCAAACTCCACTAGGTGACACAGGGTGGCAGCGTTGCTGTGCAAAACACTTTTCCCTCTGTTCTGTATGTTATTGTTGACATCATATACTGCATTTGAGTACCCTTTCTGCTTGGCTCCTCAATACGATCTTTTACATCACAGATCAGTTTCATGTGCGTCAATGGTGTCAGTATCGAGCCGTTGATGCCTAGAATAATGGATTTTGGTGTGCCGTATGTAACGATGCCACCCCATACCACCTAGTAGAGTCCTGGCTTATCTTTGTTCTTCGATAGATATTTTCTCACCTCAATTCTTAGATGACAGGGTTGGGAGGTTTCTTCTAGGGGGTGAAAAAAACCCCAGTAAAAACCATGGGAAAAAACGTCCAGAAGAAATAGGATTAGTCTGCCTCAAAGTAGAAGAAATGGAAGAAACTGAGAAAATGTCTCTAAACATTTAGAATACAAGAAGAATGTGGCAAGGACCTAATGCGGGAAGGCCTCCCGCATTAGAGACGTCGATGTTGACAGTCTGGGAGTTGCCACTCTGTGGCGACGTGTGACGTCACGGCGGACGTATGATGTCACAAATTGCGTCACAAGGTGACAGTGACGTCACTGACAAACCGAAAACATAATGGAATTGCTACGGTCGCTGCGCTCCCGGCCGCTATGCGGCAAGCAACTCCAAATAACTAGAGTATAAATGTCACCATTTACCAATTAAAGTATAATAAAGATAATTACAGAGGTATCTTTTCCATATTTGTAGGCGGGGGAGTTATTGGTTTTTCAAAATCATGATGGAGGAAACCAAATTATGAGTGAATATTGTCTGTTTTGTGTTTTTGTATCTTAATTGTCTTTTTTTTTCTTCCTTTTCTGAGTAAAAGCTAGATAATCATCACATAAATGTTAAAATACTGAAAGTGAAAGATGAACAGCCAGGTCAATATAGAGCTGGGATAAACATAGTCACATCATGTACTTAACTACAACCTAGTACAGAATTTAACAGATAATAACTCGCTCTGATTAACACAGAGTGAAATAATATTTCTGTAGATGTAGCTATATTCCGACTTAGCAGGTCGTCCCATGGGTGCCACCATTACTGGAGCTTGTTATCAGCGAGTTCTACTGATAAGACCTATCAGATGGGTACCAGTCAGCCCCCGAGAGGACCGCAGTGAATCGTTGGGATTATCTCATTGGCTAATAAATAATCCTGCTAAGTCCTTATACATGTAGTTACCCCTTCTGTTATTTACAGTAGATTAAGCTTTAGTCTTATTCTATAGTCTGGTAATTAACCGAAATACCGAGACATTCAGGCGAAACTGGCATATAAATGGAAACAAAAACAAAAAGAACAAAGGAATACCTGTGCCGCCTGTAATGCTGCCGCCCCATGCGGCCTATTGGAGTTTGGGCTTATGCTTTGATTGTGTCCTTATAGTTACCCCTTCTGTTATTTACAGTAGATCAAGACTTAGTCTCATTCTATACAGGTTAATTACCCTGGGTTAATTACCAGACTATACTTTCAATATCTGTTTTGCACATTTTGTCTGAAAACTAACCATCATCTTTCAATTATGTCTTTTGTTTCCTTTCCTGAGTAAAAGCTATCACATAAATGTTAAGATATTGAAAGTAAAGATGAACAGCCAAAGAGATATTGAAAGTATAGTCTGGTAATTAACTGAAATACCGAGACATTCAGGCGAAACTTGCATATAAATGTAAACAAAAACAAAAAGAACAAAGGAATACCTGTGCTGCCTGTAATACTGCCGCCCCATGTGGCCTATTGGAGCTTGGGCTTATGCTTTGATTGTGGACATTTCCCTAATTTTCTGGCTTTGAGATGGATGTAGCCCATTTCTTTCACCTATTGTCCATCTTGATTTTCTTATTACCCTGAACAAACTAGAAAGTAGAAGCCATTGCATGCCAAATCATCACTTGATATCTAGAGTGTTAGAATTGGTGCTTGTGCTTGATATGATCCGAGTGTAAGAATCGGTTCAACAGGGGCACACTGTCATGTCATCTACTGAACCTGCAGTTCATTTGATTAACTTATCTAAGCTAGAGCTAAGGCTAACCCAGATAGCCCTACTGTCCTACATGTAGGACCCCTATGTGACATCATGGGAAGAGGTCTATATATCCACAAGTAAACTTAACAGATATGGAAGTAAAATGTTACATCCTATAGTTCTAGGCCCAAGGCTTCCAAAAATGCTCCATACGGGTATTCTTAGGTACTTTTACGACATTACACACATGTCCCAAAACACCTACTACTTATGAAATTACCTTCCAGTAAAGATTTGGACCTTTTCAGAGGAGACAGACGCCCAAAGTCCTACTGTCCTACATGTAGGATGGTGCTAATCTCTGGATCTGCTATATCTAAAGCTTTAAAATTTCTTGTATGGCATAAATGGCCATATATAAGCCTATTCTGGCACTCTTGTACAGGAATTGTGGTTTCCATGGCAACCAAAAGAACACAAATTTCAAAGGACAGTAGTCCTAAGTCCTACTATCCTACATGTAGGATGGTAAGCAATCTGTGGACACAGTGCAGGTAAAGGTCCAAAATTTTGTACAGGGCATATTTGGTCATATATTAGTCTACTTACTAATTTTAAGCACTCTATTACAGAAATTGCCACTTAAGGGTTATCTGGGTGTTACAGTCGCAAGAAAACTAACTAGTACTCTTATGTCAGGTTTTGCTTTCATAGATCCCCATCAGTCTGTCTCTTCACCATAGCAGGTGATATATATAGCAGGTGAATTTAGAAAAAGTCATGGCTTACATACCTTTTTTCCAAGAGTGTTCTGAGTTTCTTCCAGTTTCTCCCATTTCTTCCGGAAGAAACCTGGAAGTAACCGGACAAAATAGGTTTCTTCCAGGTTTCTTCCACTGTCCAGGAAGAAATACCTTTCTTCCGGGAAGAAACCCAGCCCTGTTTGATGATAATGTCTTTACAATACCACCAAATTTCTCTTTTCAGACTTTGATCCTATGTTCCATCTGGACACTGTTTTATTCCTTGCTCACAGCCGCTGCACCCAACTTTGTCTGGATGCTCATCCTGAGAATGCTACTGGGGATTGGCTTAGGAGGAGTCTTTAATGTGTATGAAATAAATATTGTGTTTTCTAATTTTTTTTTATTTATTTTTTTTTTTACATCATAACACATTAAATTTCATGCAACGAATTGGTGATGACTTAAATTCAAATATTGGGTATTACACGGAGGGTTGGGGGGGGGTTATGGAATAAAATTATGGTCTGCCTTAAGATCAAAATCATATGAATTATCTAGTATTGGCCCAATGCCAGGAACTTTAATATATCTGACGATTCCAAAACCACTGACTACTTGGCTATCTTAGCAGGAGGGCATGTTATTGTCAGAGGTGTCTGTGTGAGAAAGGAGTTCTACTCCCACGTTGCAAGATGCGATTAAATTTGAATTTGTATTTCCAGTGCAACATATGTAACCGAATTTCAACCTGTTAAATATCGTGGAAGGATTGGTCTCATTCCATTGGTATGACCCTGTAAAATATAACTATGTTTTTTGAAGAGGCGTTTTACAATGACTAGCACCGGAGGAACATGCATGTCTCCGTTTCTTGCCTGTGACAGCTATCCTTTTAACAGCTGATTCTGTTAGAACTTGTCAGAAACGTCCATAGAAATTGCGATATCAAGTCTTGGAGTACATTGATTTTAAAAGCAAGGGAATTGTTTAAAAAATGACTGCATTGCATAATGTACAATTTGAATACCAAAATCTGTTTACAGTTGCCTTTCATTTCCACTTTCAGACAACTTGGGGAATAGGAGGCATTCTAAATGTTGTCTTAGCTCTGGCATTCATGCAATTTGGTTGGCGATGCTGGCTTTTAGTATCGTCTGTGCCGTCTCTAATATTCCTATTGATATCGCCGGTAAGACAGTAAATGCAAACTTAATACAGACTGAATACCTCAAGATCATATAGAGTTGATTAGCAATATGTACAATTACCTTGTGGCATTGGAAACTAGCTTCCCCTTTCATCTGATAACGCCATATTATTGTGGTAAACTCACAAACATGCAATGCAAAGTATACGTGTACTCCTGCTAAATTCCTGATAAAATAATATAACATAAAATACAGCTTCCATGATGCCCAGGTCCAGCAGGGCATTTCAAAATGATATCTATAGCTATAGTTTGAAATGCCCTCCAGGTTAAGTCAATTACTGTACAGTCTGTTACCTTAATTGCTCAATCATCTTATCGTTGTCTATCATTTATTGTCCAAAATTGTCCTAGTGATAATACTGATGTGTAAACCATTCCTTGATTTCACCTATACAGATTTTACCAAAGAGTCCAAGGTATGCATTAGCCTGTGGTAGGAAAGCTGAAGCTCTACAAATCTTACAGAGTTTAGCTGCAGGGAATGGGCGGACTTTACCCCAAATAGAACTCAAGGAGATCCAGTTGAAAAGGAAAGGAAATATTGCTGATTTATTTTCACCTAAATTGAAAAAGACATCCATCATTGCAGGATGTGCATGGTAGGTGTTCCCACCTCTGATTTATGTATGAAGATGTCCAGAATTGGAAAGGAAATGTCAAATGAATTGATTAGGCACAGAATCCCACTAGTTGTTGTTGTTGCGGGAAAATATATTGGTGAACAAATACATCTAGGCATACTATATATTCCACACTTTTTGTTTTCATTTCAGGTTTAATTTTGGCTTCATGTACTTTGGTCTAATCCTAGTATCAACATATCTAATTCAGCGTGGAACGACTTGTAATTCAGGTATTATGACTGTTCTAATTAGTTTAGGACTCATGAATCATATTATTCGTTTCCAGTTGATATATATATGAGTAGCATGTTTTAAATATTGAATAAACATTTTCAGATAGTGATATATCACCAAGTGACTCACAGTGTTATGCTGACAGACACCCACTAACCACAGAAACTTACCATCAACTACTCTGGACATCTTCAGCAGAACTACCAGGTTAAGATCTCAGCATTCATAATTGATGTTATGTATAAGATCTAGGCATTTGACGGGAAATGTTACCTTATGGTGCATACATGTTGAAGTAGTGGGATTATGCCATCACAAATGACCACCGTATTATATATAAATCATTATCTTTTGAGGCAGTTGGAAATCATATTGATTTTTGGTCAACCTGAGTGAAAGAACCCTTGGTATTGCTTTCAATTAATCAAATCATTCACAATTGCAAATTCTAATAGAGCTAACGCTATTTCAAATGAAAATGTATTTTACAGCTGTGCTTCTGACTGGGATTCTCATTGACACCGTTGGCAGAAAGTTTGGATCACTTTACCAAACCATAGGCGTCGTACTTTTATGTGCATTGCTAAACATATGTTTATCAAGGTAGGATTTCCCTTATCTAATTGTATTTTTCTTTTGCCTTTGTGCTGCTCTTCCATCTCGATTTCCTTGTGATATAATTTATCACAGCTGTGCACATATATTCGGTGGTGAACAAGTACTTGAATAAATGACAGGCATAATATTTTTTTTCTTTTACTTTTCAGGACACCAATGCTGATTCTTCTGTTTGCGATACACTGCCTTGGTCTATCAGCATTTCAAATAATGGTTATTTATACAACAGAGGTAATGCAATTATTTTGTCTTAGTGTACTTGTTATTTCGACCTCAATCTGGTACACCCATTTTTTTTTTATAGAACTCATGACAAGGCCAAAAAAGAGGAAGTTGGGTTTCCAGTTTCCCGACCGACCCTGGCATAACAGGGCCGACCCCGGGGCCGATCCTAATTTCTTTTTGTAATTTTGAGAATTTTGAAGAAATCTTTCATATTTTTCGTCAGTTTTCATTAATTTCCGATAATTTTTTTCCGTATTCTTCATAGATTTTAAACAATATTTCGATTGGCCTCGAATCTAAACCTTAACATGCCTATTATTTTTACCTTTCTCATGTGTTTTTTCATAGTCTAATATAAAATCAATGAATATGGCATATCTACCCATATATTTCAATACAAGATTTAAAAAAAAACAACAAAAACAAAAAACGACCTGCCGACCCTACATATTTGAGCTATGTAACTAAAAAGACACAATTTTATTGACCCAATAATAGTGAGGGACATTTTTCTTGCTCCAGGAATAGACAATTCACCAATGTGATAATACTGCAGTAATTTACTACATGAACACGCTGTTCTAGTGTTACTTAGACAATAGACAATGATCTTCTTCACATCGAGACTGTCTGTTGTCCTTTATAAAACGGCAGCCCATGCACTGCTGCACAATAGAAGTGACCTTGAGTGCATTATAGGAGTACAGTTCACACCTAAGCAAGGGTACAGCTTGTCTATCATTCCTGTGGGATATTAGAGGCTTTAGACTTTGTATCAATGTGATGAAAATGGTAACATGTTTTATAAAGACAATAGACAACTCATTCTTCATGTCTTTACTCTCTGTTGGACTATAACACACTCTGGTCTCGGGCCTTATGAAGGCCCTCAACCATCATGTGTTATAGTCCAACCGAGAGTCTTGACATGAAGAATATCGGTGTCTATTCTCTAAATAATGTACAAATGCATCTGAGTGCATTACAGGACAACAGACAGCTGAGATATGAAGAAGGAGTTGTCTATTGTCTTTATAAAACATTGTACATTTCATTCCAATCGATCAAGTACCCAATCAAGGTATATCCAGACCAATTAATGGTACTTCACTGCTTTACAGCTATGGTGACCTTGCTCAGGTGTGCACTGTACTCCTATAATGCACTCAAGGTCACTTCTACCGTGCAGCAGAGCACTGCCAGCTGTTTTATAAAGGTTTATATAATGTATCGCCCTTTAGTTCTTTTTCGAGACACATTAATTCATCCACCTGTTTCTACGATTTGAAACACCTCAGATCATTGCAAGGAGTTGTATGACCAAGGGACCCACATATTCACCACACCTTTCATGGTATTGCAACTACTAATGCAGCAAATCTTGATATGTATTTTCAGCTCTCATTAAGATCTGAACCAGTATGATTGTAGGGTAGGGTTTATTAAAATTACCATACCCCTTGTAAGGTTACTTTATTTTTCAGGATCTCGCTATCTCAATGCTGAATCAGAAAAAAAACAGATACATTTTGTTCCATTTAGGTTTATCCTACAGAAGTCCGAGCCTTGGCTGTTGGTTTAGGAAGTGGTTTATCGCGCCTAGGTACAATGGTCACACCGTATTTTTCTGAGGTACATACATTTCATGGAAACAGGTTTTTTTTTTTCCTTTAGTAAAAATGCTCTGTAATCAATTTACATACATATATATATATATTTTTTTTTAATCTATGCAAGTATGATTATTGTGTTTCTTGTAATAATTAATCATAAGGATGTTGTCAAACGCGTATGGGTATAACAAGGGGCTTTTACAACCATTATAATGACGGTATAGATAACGTTCTACACCTAGAGGCTGAACATCCGACCGCTATCTGTGTAAAAATTAACGCATCCAACCACTACCTTTAGAAATTAACGCCATCTGTAACACCTTCACTATCAATATGTTAAATACATAATCAATATTATCATAATTCTTTTATTATAGTATGAGGGGAGTGTCTTTGATAGGCCTATAGATAGCAGCCTTAATTAAGACACTTAATGTAATATAGATGGGGCTATTTTCACAAGGATAGCGGTTGGAGGATCAGCCTCGGACTGTATATTTCAAAAAGCAGATAGTGGTTGTACAGTTGTGCTTGCAGAGGGCAGTCCTCCATTCAGAGGAAAGATTGAATCACATGTTGTATTTTGTAGGTACTTTTGCACTGGTCGTTACACGTAGGACTGGCTATTTATATATTCATTTCACTGGTAACGGTTGTCCTTTTGGCCTTACTTCCATTTGACACCAAAGGACGTGAGATGGAAGAAGTAAGTTTCCAGATTCATCTTGACACTGATTGATCATTATTGTTTAGACTATCCCACTCTGTGTAGTTAAGGGTAATTATTGCTGAGTTGCAGTTTTGATGTCCAATTAGAATTGTAATGACGATTTTCAACTCCACTCAGGACAGGGTTCCTACACAACGATAACGAGGCAAATATCTTTGTATTTCCACTTCAGAATTGGTCTTCTTGATGTCTACGGATGGACAAGACATAAGGTATTTTGTGTGCATGACCCCATGATGGCATGTGAAGTCCTTTCAACTGAGAAGATCTGCTGAAAACACTAATTACCTTAGCCCCAAAGATTCCCACCCCATGTTGGAGATAATTATAAGGACGACCTATTCCTGTGTTAGCCCAACATTGAAGATATTTATTCAGTTCAAGCCAGAAATCGGTGTCGCAGTGACGTTCATGATAGCGTTATTTCGACAACCAGAACATAAATAAATGAACTTTTATATGAAGATTACACAAGTTCTTGAATTTGAAATAGGGGGCCAACAATACTGGACATATACTTGTATTCTGATCTGTCTCTCTCTTCCCTATAATTATATATATTCGAAACACTGATGTTCTGACATTTTTGTATGGAGACGATCTGTTATATCAATAATCGTTCTCCCTAGATGAGATAGAACAGAGATCGTCTCCATTCTCTGTTAGATTACAAATGGAGCTCATTAGCATATTCCTTTGGCTGTCTGCACTGAATTAATGCTGAGCTGTGATTGGTTGAAATGATTTTTCTCTCTTTGTTCCTATGTGGTGAATTTAGTTCACCGTTTTTGCAATAGATGGCATGTATGTACTCTACTACAAGGCGTGGACCCTTTCGGGGAGAAACGGTATGATCGGAAGTGTGTCCCTGGTACCGGTGAATATGCGAAAGTTTACTGCTCATATTTTACAAGCGAAATTGGCGCCACGTTAGCGCTTCTCCTCGAAAGACGTAACCACTACAAGGGGAAGGGGCTACTATGGGGTCAGTCTCAGGCGCCCAACTGTATCAATAGTACAGTCTGGGAGTACTCATACTAGTCACTGTAACCGCTTGGGGGCACTGCAAATTGTCGCATTGGGAAGGAAGCAGTGGGTGTTGTGTTTTGTCCTTATCTGATTTCACTGCCTCCAGGATATAATGGACTTGACTGCTGGTAGATATTTACATTGACTGTATTCAGGATATCAATAACTCATGCTTTATACACTTTCATGATTATAATTATTAATATCGAGTAAACATAATGATGTTGTTAGTGCAAAAGAAAACAATGACATATTACACGTTTTAACAATTGATTTTATTGCCATGACGTGTATATATATATATATATATATATATATATATATATATACTTATATATTTATTTATATATATGTGAGCCAGCAAGCAAAAATGGGGGTTCCTGCGGGATTTAGTACCTGTTTTAGCCACCAGGGGGCACCACTATAGGCTAGAATAGGAAAAATATGCCTAAAACTGCTAAAGGCTACTTTTATGTGGAGAATTCAAGGGTTTTTGACAAAATGTTCTATTTTTAGGGGAAAGGTTCCATATTTGGCATTAAAAATAATGTTTTTGGGCCAAAATAGGAATTTTTGATGATTTCTGTTGCCATGGAAACATGATATTCATTCTAAATAAGAAAATCGATGATCCTATGTGAAGGAAAGTTTCACAAGGTCCACTATGGTGAAAGCAGAATGAAAATATCATTTCTAGATCAAAAGTTATGGGCAAAAGAATGAAAATTTATGCTAATTTAGCTAATTAGCATAAATTATGCTAATTATAGTTGTATCTCATGACCATGGAGACGTAGGGCTTATTGACATTCCAGAAATGGTCATACCTACCCATATTTAGCAAGCTATTCCTCCTAAACTAACAGGAGTATCTTCTCATGCAATATATCACTGTAAAGCTAGTGATCTGAATTTTAAAGTTGACTTTTAGCACGGAGTACCCTTTCTCCTTGCCTCTACACACACACACACACACACACATATATATATATATATATATATATATATATATATATATATATATATATATATATATATATATGATAAGTTCTTGAATCTTTAACATTTGGATGGCAGCATTCATCCCTATCTTGTCAGTTGAAAGGTTGACAATGACTTCTTTTCACTCTCTGTCAGCATAACATATACATAACGAATGGGCACTTCTTTCATATGGTACAATTGAAAGAGTGATAATAACACATGAACATGTTTGTGTGGTTTTTGTCTTTAGAATAGTAGCGTTCAAAATCAAGCCCCAGATCCCCGTTATAGTGTGTCTTAATATGTAAATTACAGCTGATCAGAAGTAGTTTGCCACACTTTCCCTATTCCTGATGAAATGCAAGCCAACACAATAATACTTTTTTATTCCATTTGAGACCAACAATTGATACCACCAAGTGTTAATATGAAGCAATCATAAAAACATACTTAACACTTTTTGAAGGATGACTTTTAGAAGGATGTGTAGTATTCAACAAGTTTAGACATATCAAATGTATAAGTGCAATGAATTACATGGGGCATCTGGACATCATCATTATTTAAGGTGGATGGTGCCCATGTGATTAAAGTAGCTAAATTTTCACCAAACTTTCGTTACAAGATCCAAATTACATATACTTTCCAATGGCAATGGGAAAATATAGGGGTCCCAGGCATTTTTTGGAGATATTCAACCATTAAGACACTGTGAAAGTCATGTCAAATGTATGGTCAGTACATCCCCTACACTTTGGACAAGCAGCTGGCTCTGTGGCCTAACTAGTAGGAGCGCTGGGCTCACAACCCTAGGGTCGGGGGTTCGACCCTCACACCAACCTGCTGCAATTTTGTAACCATTCTCCATAACCACAGAGAAGCTTACATGCACAGAGATGTGTGCAAAGGACAAGTTTGGCATGGTAGCGATCCACCTTAACAATTATGACTATATTATTGTAGGTTCATTAGATTGTAATAACAATCGATCCTTGGAGACAAGAATCCAGTAGCTTCACATTCATGAAATTCCCATTACACTCAATCCTTGGAGACAAGAATCATGGGTCTGTACATTCAGGAAATTCCCATAACACTCGATCTTTGGAGACAAGAATCAAGGGTCTGTACATTCATGAAATTCCTGTTACACTCGACCCTTGGAGACAAGAATCAAGGGGCCATGCATACATTCATGAAATTCTTATTACACTCAATCCTCCCACAGTCAGTTACTCATGATCCTGGGTTTCTATGTCCCACAGTCATTTATTCATGATGCTGGGCTACTATGTCCCACAGTCAGTTACTCATGATGCTGGGCTTCTATGTCCCACAGTCGGTTACTCATGATGCTGGGCTTCTATGTCCCACAGTCAGTTACAGTTCTGTTCACACAAATTCTGTGCTTCTGTGTCCCATGCTTGACAGGAAAGCAAAGTGATGATGGACTGTATGCTACAGTTCACAAACAATATTGGCTCTCTGCATTCACTCTTCGGTTTCATATTCTTGTACATGGTAAACTATGCTTGGGTTTCTTCTGACATGGTGCTGTTGGTGCTGTTCCATGTGGTTGCTGCTGCAAGAAAAGAATGAAAAAGGTTAAATACATTCTTCAATCTTGTAGACTGTAAAACAGACATTATTCTACACCATCCCCCTCAATACTGGTCAAAATTATGTCCCATCCACGCTAGAGGGACAGAAATTGTTCATGCCCCTCATTGGTATATAGTAGAACACTAGATTTTTAGCCCCCTCCCTTGAGAAGGTTCAAACGGTTTTACACTTCTGTCAGGAAGAGTCAAATTGGGAAGAATCCAGACCTTTTTTTCCTAAATCAACCAATGGGAGAGCTTGTATAGGCATTATGTGACCACACTGTCTCATAGGGTGGCAAAATTGCACATATCTAGCTCAGAAACAGTGGAGTGTTAGGAAAGCGAACAGCCACATCCCCTGCCACAACCTTTGATAGTAGATGGCTGAGCAATGTCCATATATAGTGAAGTCCCCAGAGGACTGCCAGAAAGAAAAGAATGTATTTGTTAGTTAGTGAGGAACAAAAGAAAAAATTAAAAGCACATCGAGCATGTTTGGTCCATTCTGACTCAATCAGATACACGTCCCCACACACAGAGCTCTTCCAGTCAGATGGAGGAATCAGTCCGTTTGCAATCCCCTTGCATTTCAGGCTCTTCCAGATGCTTTAAAGATTATGTGTACAATGTTACCCTGTGTTCCGATTTTACCCCACATTTTTTGTTAATTCAGATAATACTAATTATACTATTCATTAAAAAATCATTGTAATTTGAGGTAAACCTCATGTCTTTGTAAAAAGTTGTATGTTTGTCAAGATAGCATAATCTACCATTTGATTATGTGACTCTGACATGAAAAATCACAGATTTTTACTTAATCTATGGTTCAATAACCAATAATGGAAGAGGCCGTAAGTCTATGAAAATTGAAAATAATGGCTTAACCCTTTAAGGGCTGCTGATGCAGGAGTGCATCATGCCCAATAGTTGTCAATGGTCATGATGCTCTCCAGCACTTCATTGGAGCATGATGACGACCATCCAGAACAGTATCAAACTCATAGGGTCATCATGATGCAACAATGAAGTGTTGGCAAGCAGTCTCACCAGTACTTCATTGGTACATTGCGACGACGAATGGGCATGATGCATTAGCGACCTTTAAGGATTGATTGTCTGACAATACCTCCTCTATTCTAGAGTGTGTGCTAGCTATAATAGTATGATTTTCATTACCGGCACCTGTAAAGCTAGAAAGTATGTCACAATGCCCCCACCCCACCCTATAACCCCACCCCCAGCTGGCCTTTACAGTTTACTGTTTTAGTGGGCCCTTTACTGAGCCTTTAGTGTATGTACGTAGAGGTCTGGCATAATGAATACCATTCTTACTACTGTAACCACTGACTAGACCCATTTATGTTTGACTTGGAAGAGGGCACTGGGTTATAGACTAAATATATATAATGTTGTTTGGGGTAACCATGTTCAACCAAAGATGGAATTCATTGGGTTTACATGGAACTTACCTGTACATGTTTGAAAGCAGCGCCATTGATCCACTGGTGACTCTCTGTGGCTATGTATTGACTGTGCCCAGTTGAGTAATCTCTTTATGGCAGCCTTTTGGAGAGAGTAGGGGCCATCATGGTTTCTCCGGGATTCTGAAGATTGCCAGGGTGGCTCCCGCAAGTGGCCACTACTCCTAGATAGGAGTGGGGCCAGACCCTCTCACACGCCTGCCTCCATGAGAGTCGACTGGCCCGCGCGAGACTGCTATGAGGTATTGACAGGCCTGCCACCTACTGGTTTGATTAGGCAAACAATCTGTAGGTCACATGGAAATAAATGCTGCCCTCTCATGAATCATATGGTATTCAGGCCTGCACTGAAGGTGACCTGGGGACTGAATGCATGTCTTAAGCGATCTATGAATAATAAAATCATTTCATAATTTTCAGGGTGAGGTGTAGGGAGGTGACTTCTGAGAATTTTTTTTAGGAAATTGAGGTGATTTTCAAAATTGAGGGAACTTATGAGTAAAGCCTTCCACCAAGCAAGTGGGGTTCCATGGTATGACACATCCCTATCGTCTCCCTACTATTGTATATATACAATAGTGCGGTCCCCCTGACGTCCTTCTTGTTTCAAATGTATTTATTGAACATTCCACTATGCAAAGGAGGTGATAATATTGTGACCAAAGAATTTAGGCTCAGTTTCACTTGTTATTTTGTGTATATAAAGACATGACAGTCCCACCCTGATTGATAGGACTTGTAACATAAAGATGAAATGATGCACATCGAGATGAGAGAAAAGATGAAATTTTGAGTTGATGTTGTGTTTTGGTCTCAATTACACTGACTGTTTATAGACACAAACAAGGCAGGTAGGCTGCTATGTAGCAGTCCTAATATATATATATATATATATATATATATATATATATATATATATATATATATATTGGTATGTGGGAATTAATACAAGAAAAATGCAAAACACATAACAATGTCATTATCAAAGTATAACTTGTACCTTGATAGTACTAATGCAATTTGGAGAAATTGTGCATCAGTAATAAAAATACATATTAAAACACATTATTATCTACAAAATTATTTACGAATGTCAACAAGACCTCATTCAGAAAATCTAAGGGAACATTCGAGAAAGGATTATTGAAGATTTGAGGTAGACTAAGCAATATTAGCCCTAGGTTTTCAGTTTGAATTTTAGGTCATAAGTCACAGAAGTGGACTTTTAGATTTTGCCCTTGAAGGGCCTGAAAAATTGTTTTTTCTAATTAATTTATATAACCTTAACAAAGTTGTGAAGGAACACACCTCAGCTCAGAAAACCCAAAAATACCAACTTAGGATGTTCGGTTCCATTTTTATCACTTGTTTTGTGTCATGTAACGTCCGGTACCAAAATGATAAAATATGGAGGTAATTAAAGTTGCTCTGAGTAATATAGGAATGTCCCATTATGAATAACAAACATGAAATAACAACGCCAATATGTCTATAATTGACTTCAATTATAAAATATAACAAAAAATTGAGTTATGCATGCAAAGTAGACTGCCCCTTATATGTTGATAAAAGTACCGGACTTTATGTAACGTCCGGTACTTTCATCAGAATTATTTCACATAAGCTGCTCTCGCCTGGCAACAAATGCAGATAGACACACAATTTTTTCACCAAAGTAGGGGACAATAGGAATCTTCATATGTTTAATAACAAAGATTTTGAAGCTCAATTTATTTCATGTTTTATAACTGATTTAGATTTAGGTACCGGACGTTACAAAATTACAGATTTCCATTTTTAAAGACACATTATGAAAGTTTCTCAGTCAGTTACGTGTCCAAACCTCATGGAAATGATACCTATAATCATATACAATACAAAAAATAACTTTGGGATACTCCAGATGTTCTTTATTCAATACAGGACACTTGTAAAAAATACAAAAAGTACAAAAGAACAAATTTGGCCTTTCTTTCCACTTTGGCAGGCTATAAGTCTGAGAGTTTTTGATGGATGTCCACAAATTTACATCTTTTTGAGAGCCCTAAGTGTCCTCTATCAAATGAGTCTATATAACACAAAATTGGTTCAAAACTTCTTTCTCCAGACTCATAAGAGTCTAAAATAGCCTAAAAACACAAAATCTACTGCTTTCTGGCGCCCTGACCCGTTACATAGGTGTTGGGTTACCTCAACAGAAGGGTCATGTTGAGACTGATTTAGGTATACTTCAGATGTTTTTTGCCTTGGCCATGACTCATTTTCCTCCAGGCTGTATACTGAATTTCAACACATTTTTAGGTGACGAATTTTTGTTTACTTTCTATTCTGCATTAGGGATCCACAGGGCAAGGTAGGAACTCTTGTATACATGTAAGGCAAAGGCCAAGACATGTACTTTTAGTAGTAAAATTTGGGAGGACAATTCAGTCATTCCCTTCTGCTATTCCAAACCATTAGGTGGAAATTAATTTCTAACACACTGGGCACTTAAGTATATGTGGGGGTAAATCATGCCTTGAATGTACTTTTTGCAGGATGATCACAAACATATTGATATTGGGCAACAACATAGTGGGTGCCATAACTGACGACCTGATGCAAGTAGCCCCACCGGGAATAAGAACCAAGTGCATCCCAAGAGCAACCATACAGACTTTACAAGACTGGATTGACGATGACAAAAATTCAGCTGAATTACCAAGACATAAACTGTACATAATGGCGGGTATTTGGGATCTGGTTGGAAAAAACCTGAATGATAATGGTCCTAATATATCATGTACCCAGGAGGATAATGCACTAATGATTCTAGAATCATAAATATATAAAGTACACGAGTTGACTGAAGTTGTTGAAAAGAAAATGTGCGTGAGAGTAAGTCAAATGATGTTCTTCATTGAACATAATTCTGTGAGCGCGTATTGGTTAGGTTGCTGTATTGCTGTAGTATTGTTAGCACTCACAGTCTATACCTATGAGTTATAGGTCCTCGACTTTTGGTTTCCTGCTTTATTAAGTCATTATGTAATATTTTGTTTCAATTTGTTTGCTATAGTGTGGGCTATGGTGTTATATCTAAGTGCATGCAGAGAATCACAATTATAGACGAATATATATTTTCATGTTTTTTTTGGGGTTAAAATTTTCCTCCTAGCACCCATGGTTTTCCCATTCACTACTATAGTTAAATCATGTCCGCTTTTTCTAAGTACTCTACAGCTCACAGTTCTCATTTTTTGTTATATCTTCTCCATATATGTGATATCATTGAATGGTTCTGTAAGGCACAGTTATAGGGTTATGGCAAATTTTAATTGAAATGTGCTTTTGAAGGCTGTTAATATGGACATCATCGAGGTTTTGGTTTAGCAATGGTGTATCCTTTTCCCTAAACATGTGTAGGGGCTCATGGAGCGTCTTATATGGTTCTAGCTCCCTATTCGAGAGGGCAGGTCAGTCGGTGCGGTTACCACCGGTAGGACCAGAGGTTGCTTCGATCTCTGTCCACTATGAGGTGGTGGCAACACTGGTTGTTGCTGCTCCAGTCCCTACCTGGGACCGCGTAGGGAGTTCAGTCGGCTTCTGGCTATGGCCAGAGCAACACCTGCCAAGCATCAAGCTATCCTTATAGCACCGCTTCGAACTCATGTGACTCATGAATAAACACTAACCCGAGCTAACTTGTCTGGTCTTAATTGATATTAACATATCTCGGACCCAACCGAAGTTACATAAGAACTCGAACCATTACACTGGTGCCTTGACCAGTCTTGGTTTTAGTGCGCGACCCTGGAGGTCGAACCGAATCATGACAAATTGACCCAAGGAGACTTGGGGTCCGACAGTGCTGAGTCCACTGAATCTGATCAGCGACTTAGGTTCTGAAGCAAAGGCGCCACCACTTACGGTTGGTACAGGCCAAAGCCTGACTATCGAAACCGAAGATGGTTATACAACGTTTGCCGACTCCTTTACAGAAAAAGTAGTTCAAACTCCTAAGGTGACAACTGCCCATATACAAATGACTTCGAATCTGAAGAAACCACATTTATCAGGACCACCAAAGGATGTATTCCTACAAAATGAACCAAGTATGTCAGACCAAATAACTCGAAGTCCCATCATGATGAAGAATACTTCGGTTTGAAGACACGTGGCTACCACCACTAGTACTGCTACACCAACACCAATTACAAACAGGAAGTCCTTGGAAGGCCTAAGTACATCTATATTTGATATAGGTGGAAGTCAAAGCCAAGGAATAACTGCTAAAGAATACTTGAGACAACAAGCAATCAAACGAGATGAGATGATGAGACTCAACCAACAGAAAAAGTTGGAAAACTCTAAACGCAAGGTATTGCGACTACAAAATCTGAAAAAACAATGCGAGAAATATGAAAACGAACAAAAAAATCTTTGAACAATCTTGAACAAAATGTAGAAAATAAGGAAGCTAGAAATAGATCTCTCAAAAAAGAGTGTCTGGTTATCCAAAAGAAACTCGAATTAACTAGAGCCGAAATTGGAAAACGAGAAACTCAGACTAGAGATCGAGCATGAACAATGGAAAGCCAATCAAGAAGATAAACATAACCAATTGTTAGCTGAAGAGGATAAGATCAAAAAGAACATTGATCTTAGAAAAACTGAAAACGAAAAATTAATACAGATTCGAAATGCAATGATTGAAGACAATGAACAGCTAATGCTGGAAATAAAAGACAATAATGAGGACCTAATAACTCATCAGCAGGAGCTGTGTTTACAGATAGCTAACAAAGAAAAAGAATGCCCTAGACTGTTATATAACAGGTATAGAGAATACAGTACCACCACCGAAGTTGACTAAAACGGAACACAAACTGGTGAGACATACCACCACAAAATCTCAAATAGCAGATGATGATAATTCAAACATTGAAAATGGTCATATCGACACTCATGAAAATTCTTTTCATACAGATAGTACCACAACTTTATGTTGTGATGTGGCAGACGAGACTAATTTAAAAGCTTGAGGAAGATGAAGAGATCCCTTCTGATCAGACTTTTGTCAAAGGTGTGGCACCAATGACAACTTAGACACCCGCAGATGCCCTGGTGAGAAATAGACTACCTGACTACGATCCATTCATCAATAACAATGCTAGGGTGAACGTCACCGGTGGTGGTGTGTATCAACCTGGACATAAATCTGAACGGGGTGGACGTAAGAATCTGAGATTTAGTGTCGGAGGTGTTCCTTTAGGAGCCTGAACTGATGAAAATGGTGGTTCCTATCAGGGTTTGGACACAGTTTGTACCGGTGAGGACGGATCTCTTGACATCTCGTATGAAGACGACTCCTCTCCACGCGATTTAGGAGCAGGAAACAGAACTAAGGAGCCACGCGAGGTACTTTGGGTAATGCCGGAGGAGCTTTGAACGCTACCGGGGGAGCTTCAAGGCCCAATAGTGGGACGGCAGGTTCCACTTGGGGATCTTTTGGAAACAGGAGACGATGTCGAGCCACCCTCGATAATCTGCTGAATTGATCTTCAAACACTTCAGGGTGTGCTCATAACGAGGAAACAATTCGCTACTGGTGTGTTAGTCAAGTTGGAAAATTGGTATGCAACAGCAATGCTGCTCGAAGAGTTGCCATCATTCCTAAATCCTACGACGGGACTACCACGTGGAAGGAATAGTTTTCGAATTTCACATCCGTTGTAATGCATGGTCTCCTGAAGAGGCACTGCCACATCTGATCAGATGTTTGAAGGCCGGGCCAGGCAAAATTGCAGTGGCCAAATGGAACGAGGTATACAACGAATGTGGCACATTCACAGATTTGGTAGAGTTTGCAAGTGTACTTCTGTATAACTTGGTAACCAAGGGCCCTATGATGGTTTTCAAGAAGCGAACCCAATAGCCTCATGAGACTTTCAGGGCTTTTGGATTTGAGCTGCAGACCCTACTGCATAAAGCCCATCCAAGTGTTGGTTTGAATGAGGAATGCTTCATTAATGACCTATTACCTCAGTTCATACAAGGACTCAGAGACGAGGAAAAGCAACAAGCCGCCATAGCAGCTTGGAAAGGGAAGAATTCTGGGCTGACCGACCTTTTAGAGGGAATAGACGACTTTAATAAAGTTCGAACCTTAATGGTGGGTAAAGTCCCCATGAAGGCAGCTGCTACTGCTATGGCCCCAACAAGTCCTGTCTCCTCCATGGACCAGGCTGATGGGGCTGACTCCTATGTTGAGGTGATCGAGATTGAAGAAGAAGATAGAAGCATTTCTGCTGTCCAAGTCAAGCGAGACATGAAGAGGAAATACAAACCTCAACGAATGTTTAATAAGAAAGCTCCTGGTCGAGATGTCAGACCCAAATCTGAACCCACTTCCATGGAAGGAACAAACCCTTGAGGTCTGAGGTCCTCCTCGATACCCACCTCGACAGCATCTAATGCTACTACCTCTGTAGCAACCCTAACACAAATGGATGTGACTAAAATGATGGAAGAAATGATTAAAACCTTTACTGAAGCCATGACCATGAGACGGCCCCGACAGAGGGTGGATCCATCTCGGTTGCGGTGCTACAGATGTCAAGAGATGGGTCATTATGCCCACGAATGTATTGCTCCGAAGCCTGTACTTGCTCATGTTACGGCTGTTAAAGAAGGCGAGGATGAAGCAAGAAATGAGGAAAACTAGAGGGGCTCACATTAAGGGCAAAAGATGTGATTCCTGAAAGGAACTGCCAAAATACCGGAAACAGCGAGATTGAACTGTCCAACGAGCCAGTTCCTCCCGGGAGTCTGGTAAGTGAGAAGGATCCTTTCACTCCAGTCGGGGCCTGGAGCTTTGATGTGAAGGCGGATCAGGGGATCTGAGGCCAGAGGGAGAAATCCTGCATCAAAGACGAGGAAGGGTGGGTCAGAGAGCTTGCTCAGGTGAGTGTGACACACGTTACCCCTGACCATCCATGTTTAGTCTTTTTGAAAGGTTTACATGATGCAAGCAGCCACGAGTTTTGGATCAAGATAACCAAAGCAGAAATGAGCATCAAGCAGATGACAGTCGATGACGAGGTGGTCGACACTCACAATAAACGGGTCGTCGATCCGCAGTTCAGGCCATTCAACTACTACATATCGAGGTGTGAAGTGACCAAGCACACGCTGGACCGTGGTTCGCAAGACTACAGGTGGACTCAACCGGACACCAGTCAAATCCCCACCAGTTTGGTCTTGGCTATGGTCAAAGAAACGGCTTCGGCAGGCAGAAAAACTGAGACACCGTTCTACTATAGGCACTTTAACGTGAAGTAGGTCACTCTCAGATACGAAGATCAAAAGTTTGAACTGAGAACGGCTTTTCACATTGACAACTGCGTGAGAGCTTACCACCAAATGTACACCGATAGCGGTCTCTTAGCACTTGGGCAAAACTGCGACATCTCTCTGGAGGAGTTCAAGGACGGGCACTCGTTCTTCATATTTGACCTAACTCCGGACAGAACTCAGGTTCGCTACTGCCACCACCCACGCCATTTCGGCCATCCTGTGTTCCTTCTACGACAACAACATCCAACTCACGGCTGACCGCCTCCCAGTGACAGACTATCACATGAACTAGGAATGAAAACTGGCGACATCACCTCCATGTTGAAAAACCACCCGCAAACACGAAGACAATACCTCGGAACTTTTTCCAGTGACCAATGTCCTAAAACTCCGAAACCCTCCACATGCTTCATAAGCAACACCGACCCTAGTTCTGAACAGGGTCAACACTGGGTGGCTTTCTACATGAAAGAAAACGGTCTAGTATTCTACTTTGATCCCTACGGCATACCACCTCTAACTATATATCATCGCAAGTTCTTGTCGAAATTGTCAGACGGGCACAGAAGCTTCAACAGAATGCAACTTCAGAACCTGTATGCCAAAACCTGTGGAGCTCACTGCATCCACTTTCTCATAGAGGCATGTCAAAGCAAGGACCCCTCTCACACGGTGAAAACCTTCTCTCAACTACTCAAAAACCTAATGGACAAAATAGTCCAACCATGGATGAAAACGTAGTTTGCACAGGGCAACTCACACGTGTAAGGATCCGTGACACGGACTTGGGCAACGACGTGCAACAAATAAAAGTGGTAGTGGAACTAGTCCTGGAACTCATAGAAAAGTTGGTGAACAAGGTGACCACGTTGGAGGAAAAAGTGTATGTGTTTGAATGTGAAACACCACCAGCAACAAGAAAATCAGGATGTTCTTGGAACGGTACAAAAAACTCTATTAGCATACAGCTGTAGCATGTGTGTGTGTGTGTGTAACCCTTTTTTGTAGTGAAAATAAAGTGACAAAAATGAAAAATAAAAAGCCTTCAAGTTGTTTTTCCACATCTGTTAGCAGCATAGTAGAAACATTGTAGGTGCAAAACATATGATGCAACCACACCCCATGGCGACTATAGAAATAAACAAGCTGCAGCCGGCTGCTGCTACAGCAGCAGGCAGCGTTTACCTTGGGCACTTTGGGTTTGTTTTTGTTTACATTTTCTGCTGTGTGGACCATGCCGACCATGTGGTCAGTCTGTTTTTGTTTACGTTTTTTGTTGTGATCACATGATCATCACATGATGATGTCATAGCTCTCAGCCAATCAGAGTCTCAAAACTAGGTCACTTCCATTTCGTAAGTAGGTCAAATTAATTTAAGTAGCTCTTCCTATGTTCTGAGTTTGCCCCTATATACTACTAACATGTAATTATTTCTATCAGCAATGGCCTCTTTGATGTCCTGGGTGAGCCAGTCAGCATTTCTGCCTTTAATTTTGATAAGCTTGATTGGACAAACCCGGTCCAAGTATTCCTTAATCTTATTTATCATCATATCCCATTGTTTGTTTGGATCCTTTTCCTTGTAAAAGATGGTCCAGTCTGCGTACATGAGGTGTTCTTCAAGGTCCCCTATAACTCCTACCCCAGAATCCCTGCACACTTATAGGTTCTTTAGTTTTCTTTTGAATACATGCTACTGGGCGATGATCACTGATTAAACTTGGAAGTACAAGACTTTGGGCTATATATTGCTACAATTTGTCAAAATATTGTCAATAATAGTCCCACCTCCATCTTCATCGGGGCGGGGAATATTGTGTATTGTCACATCGTGGCCATAGGCTGCTGCTGTGCTTAATAGCTTTTGTGTTTTCCCATCATTTGGCTCACCAGTATTAATATTGTACTCTCCACCCAAGACAATTTCGCCATTTACCAAATATTGGCTCTCAATGAATTCCTCTAGAGTATAAAAAAATTCCTTTGGTTTACCAGACGGCGGTCTATACAGACTACTGATCACACAGCGTTTGGTATGAGGCCTATCCAATGCTAAGGATACCATCTCTATATCCTCATTCATATGTATCCCACTATCAATCAGTTTGACATGATTGGCCCATTTATTTTTTATATATAACATCACCCATCCGCTTTTTTTATTTTCCCGGTCGTTTCTGAACACTTTCATATCTTCCCAATATACTAATCCTTCTTCTGAGGCATCTTTCAGCCAGGTTTCATTAACTCCCACCACATCAAAGTCGTGTAAACTCTCCCTAATGTCCACCATTTTATAAAACATACTGCGGGCATTGACAAATGCCATTTTAAATCCCTTTTTAATGATTCTGTCAATCATTAATATAGAGCAGTCCAATTCTATAGCAGTCCATGGTACTATATCTGTATATAAATCAAAACTGTGAGTGCGTATGTCCATTATAAGCTAAAGTTTTATTAGCAGGAAGTGAGTTAATAAGGAATAATGAATGTCCCTTTCTACCTGGCTGCTCACACATTTGGAACTATGAAACTATAACTATAGATCAATAGAACTATAGAACATTAGAGCTGTAATCTAGAAAAATAGAACTACTCTGATAAAATAATGACAAATATTGACTAATTGATGACAAATAATGAGTAAGTACTGACACATACTGACTAATTGCTGACAAAATAGTAAGTAAGTACTGACATATGTTGACTAATTGCTGATTAATAGTGAGTAAGTACTGACATATTTTGACTAATTGCTGATTAATAGTGAGTAAGTACTGCCAACAATCTACTTTTCTTTGGGGACAGTCTCAAACTATGCGATTGGATCCAAATACACGAGAAATCACAAAAACAATTTTTTTCGACTGTCTAAATTCATCCACGAGGATTCAAAGGTTTTTAATATACAGGACATTTATGATGGTGTGGGTAGATTTTAGATTGAGGGTTTTGATTTGTTACAGAAAGTAATACATCTTCGATGTAGATGCAGTAACTTCTCCTCAGATTAATCTTTAAAGATGGCAGACTAATACTATTACAGAGAAAAAGTGCATTATTACTGACATATCTTTACTAATTGCTGACAAATAGTGAACAATTACTGACATATATTGACTAATTGCTGACAAATAGTGAGTAATTACTGACATATATATTGACTAATTGCTGAAAATTGTGCATTATTACTGACATATTTTGACTAATTACTGATACATAGTGAGTAATTACTAACATATATTAACTAATTGCTGACAAATAGTCCATAGAAACTGACATATTTTGATAAATACCAGTCAAGGCAAGATGCACAATTGAATCAATGGCTATTTCTCTGTTGTATAATGACTTATTGCTGACAGATTGTGAGTAAATACTGACATGTATTGATAATTGCTGATATTACGTGACTAAGTACTGACATATTTTGACTAATTGCTGACAAATTGTGAGTAAATACTGACATATATTGACTAATTGCTGACAAATAGTGAGTAATTACTATTATATTGAATAATTGCTGACAAATAGTAAGCAATTACTAACATATATTGACTAAAAACTGATAAAATGTAAGTAATTACTACCATGTATTGACTAATTGCTGACAAAAAGTGAATAATTACTAGCATATAATAACTAATTGTTGACAAATAGTCCATAGATACTGACATATTTTGACAAATACCAGTCAAGGCAAGATGCACAATTGAATCAATGGTTATTTCTCTATTATATTGACTAATTGCTGACAGATTGTGAGTAAATAAAAAATCGATCCCTAAACATGGGAGGGTACTGAAGGGTCACTCGCCCAGACATGAAATTTGGGAGGACAATTCAGTCAATCCCTTCTTCTATTCCAAACCATTAGGTGGAAATTAATTTCTAACACACTGGGCACTTAGGTATATGTGGGGAGTAAATAAATAACATAGTTAGGATAGTTTAATATATTAAGCCTAGGTAGGAGGACCCGAAAGCTGTATTGTGTGTCTGGGCGATTAAAATGGGGTATTTTAAGGTAAATCACTTATGGCTTCCTCAGCACCAAGAAAATGGAGGAATTCTTTTCATCCTTTCTTTATGCATGGTCTCCCACCTTACTCTAAAGATTAGTAGCAAAAATTAAGTTATATCTTTAATGGGTATTTTAGGGGAGGGTTACATATAGGGGGTAACTCGCCTTGACAGACCACTTTACAAAATGTAATCTGCTCCAGGGAAAAATAAAAAAAAAGTCTGGTCCTATTCAATCTTGGGTCCAAATTCATCCTGAGACTCACTAACATAGGGGACAATAATGGAAAAACACATGTCTAGGGGTAAATACACAAAAAATAATGTAAATATCGAATTTCTCTTGGTTTTTGGGGTCGTTTTGGGCCTATTTAGGCCCCTAACACCCCAAATATCGATTTTTGATCAGTAAAACCCATATATGTGACATGAAGATCTCATAAGGTCCGACAATTTGGGCCAAAAACATGGGGGAAAATGAAAATCCTAAGGCCAGGGCCTGGAATACCTTCAAAATTCCTGAAAGTCCACTTTCTGTGATTTATGTAGATTTTGTATTTGACATATTCGGGCCTTGAACTGCGATTTTTGCTCAATGGCTTGATGCCAGTGTGATAGTTTATTCCACATCTGAGATCCTCTGTAAAGGGGAGATCTTTTCAAAAGATCTCATTTTGGCCTTTTCAAATAAAATTTCACCTTGCCTAGTGACCTTGTGGGTCTGGCTTCAGTAGTGTTTTTCACAAATTTGCCTTGTTTAGCATATTTGTACATATATTATACTAACAGGGTTTCATCCCTTCATCTGTCTAGTTTATAACCATTACATTTGTCATGCAGCAGATGTCTCGAACACTGGTTCCCATGCATATTCTCAATCTTCTATTCTGCAGACGTTGCAATTTCGCAGTCAAGTTAAAATTTGCTCCTGAATGCAAGAAGCTTGCATAGTCAAACAAGGACATGTGATTGTTGACTTATATGCCATAACAGCAGCTTTCTGTGTCAGATCACATCATATTTTTATGAACTTGAACAGTCAATGGTTCACTTTTCATATCACCTCCTTGACTGCAGGACACCTGTCAAGTATAACACTTAAGTAGTGATATGTTTCTACTCTATCAAGTGGAATACCATTTATTTTTGGAGGGTTTGCCAGAACTGTTTTCTTTTTATCTCTTGTACCATTCAACATGTTGCTGTTGTTCACAGTTAGACTCATTTTTTTTTTTACATTTAGATTCCAGTTTGTCTATGTCTGTTTGAAGTGTTTCCACTTTTTACACGACCACACGACTGAGCAATGTTGATTTAGATAATAAAACAACTTTTTAAAATCATCTCAAATCGGATCTATGGACAGTTTTCCTACACAACATAGCTTTTAACTCACATTTATGTCTGCACCTAATGTAAATGATCATGTTCCTCATTGTGTATAGCCCATAGAGGGTATGCCATCACTTCCAATGTCGACATAATGTCTCTCCAGTGCACACATATACTGTGTATTTTGCTGACCATAGTCTACCTCTGAATCTACAGCCAAGATGTAAACTATTTACATGCCATCAGATGTTTTCAATTTCATTGCATATTTAACATAGCTCCCCGAACTGTCTGAACCCGTACATGTGGTTAGACTAGAACTATTGGTATTGACCTCTCCCATATTGGATCAATAATGCCCTTTAGTTAACAGCTATTTCACGTGTAGGAATAAGCCTAATGAGATCCATAAACGTTGGCAGAAATCAGCTTACATATGCTGCCTTCCACCCTCTCCCCACTACCACCTCTACTGTGGTCAATAAAAAGAAAGTCAAATATTGTTTCTAGTATTTCACCTCATGGTTTGAATGTTGGATACACGTTGATCCGGCTTACGGACAGAACCTTACCTTTCAACGGCTACTGATTTGACCTCTTAGAAATCATTGAATATTGAATGTAGTACGCCTCTTTCTAGTATCTAGGGTGAAATGATATTGAGCAATGTGAGATTTGCAAAGAACATTTCGACACAGAATAAACATGATTGTGGGTATACATATCATGGTTGGAGACCCCTACTTCGGGAAAAGACTTGGGGAAACTGTAAGGTCTTGAGTCTACTGTCTTGAGATCGTATTAATGCAATGAGAACATTTTTAAAATGAGTTTATAAAAAGAGACAATGCAGTGACTCAGCAATGTTGAATTTGCAGCATCACTAATGTTTTCGAAAATTGCTAATATTAAGCTTTTACGCATAATGGCTTCTTCAGGGCTGCATAACCTCACAGGCAGCCCAACCAACCCACCAGCTGTGCTAATTACACAAGGAGCATTGATGTGAACCTTATGTTACATGACCTTTTCCTCGCTCAATGCGGCTATATGGACCGACACAGCATGTTAGATGTTCTGATTTGTTTAAAGTAACCCTACATTAGCGTGGCATTGGCGCTCCATTAGAGGGGAGGGTGGTGGTGTATTGACATAACGGGTTACAGTCCCTCCAGAAGCCACCCACTCTCACACTTAGTGAGAAGTAAAGGAACAGAAAATCCCCATTCTTAACCCAGGTAGAAAATGGTGCAGAGTCCTCATTAAGCCAATGTACTATGGTAGGTCAATACTGGTCAACTGCGCCTTAACCATCAATGAGGTTTGGTGAGGTTACATGTTGGTGCATTGCATAGAAATCCCCGTAGAAATCACAAGCGACCTCCCCAACCCCTCCTACCCCACCATCCACCCACGCGACACTCCACCCCTTGTCCGTGCCTACATGTGGACAGGTGTTCAGTCGGTGCTGAGGTTGCTACTAGACTGCACCCTGGAGACGGGACACACGAGTCCTTAGTAGTATAGGGCTCGCCTCGAGGTGAGGACATATTGCCATACCGCCTAGGGGCCAAAGGCGCACTTCGGATATAACACTGGACTATACCAATGACACAATGGTCTTTGGTAATATGGAATTGTTGATGTGATCTTGAATACGGCTGATAACTTTCGAAACATCTTTCTTCACCAACCAAGGAATCTTTATTGGATGAAGAGAACTTACAAGAAGGAGTGGTCATATTATTCACTTAAAGAACTGCCCCAATTATCGCTGCCTCTAGAAACTTCAGTGAAAGTCTAGCATTGTGGCAAAGGGCTAACCTTTGGAGTTACTGGAAAGGATTTGTTGAACCAGTGTGAGGGAAGTGTGAGAATACCTGTAAACCTCTAAATCAGACTTCTTCTTGTCAGCATGACGGGGGGTACAAGAAGGGTGGCAACCCAGGAGGACCTAGATAAGATAACAGAGCGGCTCCATAATTCGCACACTAAGAGCAGTGCGGCTCTGGTATGTAAAGCACCTAGTCCTTGTGCAAAGGATCAGGTGGCACCACATCCGCTACCGGAAGAAGAACGCCAGGAGATCTATCGTCGCCTCTACAGGGCGCAGACCAAGGCTAGTTCAGGCGGCGCTCGATGTAAATCGGCCGACCCTCGAGCACCTCCTGGTCTGGGTCTCAAGATGCTGCCGATTATTGAGGGTCTGGACGCCAGGTTCAGTGGGACAAAGGCCATGAAAAAGGAGGAGGCTGAGGGCGTGGTAGCGCAGCGTCTCCACCGCGCACAGACTGCTTCCGGTCGCGCACGCGCTGATTTCCCGAGGATCCTGCTGTATCCAGAGCGAACTCTGGTGGGAGGCGACACAAACAGGGTACTAGCGTACCATGAATCAGGAACTATCACCAAACAGTCTATGCTAGGCCGACGTGAAAAATGGTTCATGTAAGAACATATTTAATTAAAACTGAACGTGAGTGATTGTGACCAGCGGAAACCTCTTTCCGGTTTGGATTGTCCAGTATACAAGGTTTGGGTCCCATTTAATATTTACACCTCTGCTTTTGAACAAAACAGACACCCAATTTTGCCTTGGAATGCAGAGTGTAAGATACCCGCCCTGGTATTTGCAAACCCAAATTTGTGCTTGTGTATCCCGGTACAAACGAGGTTGAGTTGAGTTGAGTTGAAATTCTTTTTTTTTTATCCTGCGTAAAGGTAGGACCAGGTCCTGTCTTTCTGTTTATACAGCAGGAGATAAATCTGATAGTCAGATTATCATTTGTGACAGATAATTTAATGTGAAGCCTTAAGGGCAACTTGTATACAAATTCAATATGTAGGAGGGAAAAACATTCAATGATTGTTGTTCCCTTCCTATAAAAAAGAAAAGAGATAAAGGAGATTAGATTAGGTCTCAGAGGGCATCCTGAGATACATCTTTAAGAGAAACGAAAGGTAGAGCGTGAAAAGAGTGTATAGAAGAGAAATAATAATATTCACAAAAGTATTTTGATATATATTTTCACAGACTATATGGTGTTGTCTCTATGGGACTGATGTTGTTAGTTCAGGCTGATGTTATTGCCTATTTGAATTTGGTAGGACACTGATGTTAATGTGCCCAGGACATGATGTTGTTGTGTCGGGACAAAGATGTTATTTGTCTATTGCATCAATGTTATGATGCAAAAAAGTGAGCTAATGAGATTATATTATATTAATTAATTAGGTTTAGGTAGGGGGTTTTAGGGGGCCGGGAGCCGTTGGCAGTTTTTACCATTGTTAAAGGTTAAACCATGAAGAGTTTTTGCCCGCTGCAGTTAGAGGAAGGGCACAAATGTCCAGTATTACTGGAGAGACAAAATTCATCCCGGTTACACTCAGCTCACATTTTATTTACAAAGCACTTTTTCTTTAGAAATAAACGTCAGTTTTACGTGTTCGCCGATGAGCAGGCCTTTCGGCTTTTTTGTAGAAATGAAGGGAAGGGAAGTACAATTGTACGTCTTTGGTTATTCCTCGATTCTTGTCAGAGAAGTTCATGTTTAATTTAAGAGAAGACTGAAATCATTTATATTGATAATGATTGACGTTATATAAATGGTTTAAAGTAGTATCCAAATTGCATTTCAAATAATCTTAACCTTGTATCAAGAGCATTGCTAGCATTCTAAAATAACTAACCTTATTTTATTGGACTCATCCCGTCGTCTTTGTAGCTCTAAAGACAATAAACCTATAATCGTGTATATAACGGAAGAACGTACTGTAGTTATCAGTTGATAGTATTGTAAATTTCAAATCATAACTTACCTTATTTTATTGGACTCATCTCATCGTCTTTGTAGCTCTGCAATAAACGTATAAATTTATAACCGTGTATATAAAGGAAGAGCGTACTGTAGTTATAAGTTGATTTATTCTGTATTTCAAAGTATAACTAACCTTATTTTATTGGGCTCATCTTATCGCCCCTGTTGCTCTACATATCCCTGTGTACATAATGTAGGGGCGTACCATAGTTATCAGTTACTGAATTCATCACACCTAATGTGGGCTCAATGCAAATAGCGACAGATGAATATCCATAACACTGCCACAGTATAGAGCTCCAGGCCCTACCATTGCAGTTATTTAAATATTTGATTACATGGCTAGTTTATACGTCTACTGTGGGAGGTCATGACTGTGAATAATCGATTGCAGTGCTAAGGCGCCTCTCCATTGTACGCAGCAACATGATTATGCATATGTCTACAGCAAGAATACCTAAGAGCTAGTCCTGGTAACTTTAAGGAAGTTAATCGTGGTAGAACTGATAAGCAGATTTGAGAGTGAAAAAAGTCTTTTTTTCTAATTACATATATTGCATGCACCTTTTATGACCCCTGGTATGTGCGCGGCTGAGTAGAACCTGTGTCAGTGTTCCCAACACTGGGCAATGAGTGAGCATCTCGTACCGTGTATTGTATCCATACAATGAGCTGCTCACAAAGGAAACCCACCCCTGGCAGGGTGGGGCCCAGGTCTGGACTCCTTACACGCGAGCAACAAGTGTAGGTGACCGAGCAGCTCACTTAGCAACTCACCAGCCCCTCACCAATCTGGTGATTGGTTATTGATTTCTTGTTGCCTGTTGTTCCAATGTAAATCCCACCACACCATGGAACTGTAACATTCACTTCCTTAGTTCCCGTCTTCACATAGGATATATATCTTGAACAAAAAGCACAATACGTACATACATGTACTTCATGTGTTGGAGTGCAAGTGGAATTGAGTTTTTGGATACAGTGACAGAAATCTTCTGACATTATCCTCCAAGCTGACTGAAGGAATTTGGCGAGGCATCCCCTTGATTTCCTTATCCTGGACTGGAATTCTTTCCATCCTATCTGTATGTGGTGGATACCTACTCTCATAGCTACAAAAGGAAGTGATGTTGTTCAAATCAGTGAATTCTTATTTTAAGGATTATCTTGCACCCTAGGATAAAACTGACACTTGCTCTTCTGTCTGGAAAATTTCACTTATCCACAAGTTTTCTCTATGGAAGTAGAAGGTAGGAAATCTGATGTTGATTCACCAGTTGATAATGGGAGCCCTAGACGTAGCTCCCCCATACATCACTCAGGGCAGGAGTCCGATGAGGAGCAGCTTTGCAAACGGAGCCCATCGCCAGAGAATGTGCTAACACCTCCTGACTCCGAGTCTGAGGTGGACATCTTCCCAAAAGGGGAGGATAATGACGTTGAAAATAATGACGACACTGGGGACGACATTGGTGCAGGATATCACCAAGACAATGAGTCTGAGGATGAGAGGAAGTCAACCGACGGGAATAAAACTGAACATGAGACACGGGAAGAAAGAAACTCTGATGTAGAAAATGATGCTGAGAAATATGAGGAGGAGGTCGAGGACGTTGAGGATAAGGATGACTATAACAATGGTAAAACTGATGAAGATGTGAGAAATAGGACAAATGACAACGACGAAAGGAATTATGAGGAAGAGGTAGAAGATGAATTAGACGATGAACAGGATAACGTTGTCAAAGTAAATGACTCTCAACAAGACAAAGGTGATAAGTCAAAAAGAAAGAAAGAGAGGGATATTTATGTTCCTGTATCGCATGATGAGGAAGACATAATTGATGAGCCACTCAGAGAAGCTTCTCCTGACAGAAGGTCTAATGGTGGTTATGAAAATGACCAAAGTGAACAGAATAAAAACCACCGTCCTGATGACACCAAACAGAATAAGGAAGAAGGCGGTATGCAATCTCGCCCAGTGAAAAAGAAGGAGCCCAAGAAAAAGGCTAGCTTTGAAGCAGGTGAAGCCGGTAGAGCGGAAAATGATCCAGAGGATGATAATGACCAAGGGGATCATGATAATCAAAGGGAAAAGATTGAAAGAAATCAACCAAAGGGAAAGAAACGCAATAAGAAATCCAAATCCAAATCACAATCTCAATCAAGTAGTGACCTTCACAATGGTAGCAAGAACGAGGATCCCCGAGACTTCCAAAATGATCAGGCGGACCAGAAGCAGGCAAGGGGCCAGCGTCAGAATTCCCAAAAGAATCAAAGGAAAGCAAAACGTGCTGACGACAAGGGTAAATCCAGATCGAGGGACAGTCTAAGATCCTTAGGAGATGGTGATAGAGGAAAGGGAGATTTGGATAACGAGGATACCATTGACAGTATATCAATTGACCGCTCACGTCCCCAGACCCAGGTATCTTCAAATCCTCGTTCAAAATCCTCAAGTAGAAAGAGAACCCCATCAAGAAAAAATCAATCAAGGTCAAACTCTAGTGATGAAATATTTGAGCGGCTCCACCGTTCAGACACCATATCCTTCTCAGGGAGCGCAATCAAAGATGCGCCAAAAGCAGAGGATTTGATATCAAAGAAACCATATGGAACAGAGGATGAACTAAAGGAGATATCAGATAGACTCTATACAACTCCTATCTCACACAGTAAGAACTATATAAGACCCAGGGCTAGAGATATCATCAGCAGACAGGACTTAGAGCCTGAGGAGCTCGACCGAATATCTGATCGTCTTCACAACACAGGCACAATATCACTCTCCGGTCACGCTCCACTGAACGGTCCTGTTGCTATCGATGAGATCTCGCGGGATGTAACATCAGGAAAAGAGGTTCGGCAAATCGCGCAGCGACTCAACTCTGCGCATACGCTGAGTTCGGCTGGCTCCGATCGTTGCCGAACCACGCCTGAGCTTCCACCCATAGGGTACGGCAAAAAGTGTTATCCAATCATAAAAGGCACCGAGACGCGCTTCCGGGGCCAGAAACAACTTGAATATCCCAAAGTTGTTGCTGCAGTGGACAGACTCCACTCTGGTCACACTACAGCATCAAAATCGCGAGTCGATGCTCCTGTTACCGAAAAACCGGCCTTCCTGTTGAGAGAATACCTTTCAGAGAGCCAGTCCTGGAAATAATGTGTGTGTGCGTGTGGATAGGGAGTCGACATAAATTATTATCTTCAAATTACGATGATTGGTCAAGGTCGTTTCCAATTGTAGATACCTATGAAAAATCATAGAAATAGTAAAGTCCAAGGAAGAAAAAGGACAGGAAATGTGTGTTTCTCTGCCCATCTTTTTACAGTCAACTCTCTACTTAGAAATGGTCATCTCTCTGATAAATAGCCACGTCTCCACTTGACTCCCAGGTTCTTTGAAGAAATATAGGAGATGGTGGGTGGCCTGGGGGTCGGAGCAGGGGCGCATAGGGAAAGGGGGAGGGGTAGGGGGACCTTGGCCCCCTCATCACGCAAGAAGGGAGCTGAGTATGTCTGCCCCCCCAAAAAAAATAAAAAGAAAGAACTTGCATAGAACTCATAATAAATTGGACAAGAAGCTAAAACTTTGCATTTTGAATTAGATTGATATAGTAATGGAATAGGAAAAATGGGGGCCTGAACCTCAAAAATTACTTTTCTATACAAATTCTATATCTTGGTATATAGGCGTCATCGTGCTTAAGCCGACAGTTTAGGTAGGGTGGGTGCACATGTAGTTGGGCCATGCTCCCCCCTCCCCCAATGAAGATTTGCTTCCTACGCATCTATCAGAAAATTCTGCACTCGCCCCCAGGTCATTTAAAAGACTGTAGAAAGTGGCGGGTGGAATGGGGAGGGTCAGGACTTCTCCACTCACCTGTTGAGTTGTTTTCATCGAATTTCATGTACCATTGGAACGCCCACCTGGCAAAAACGTATTTTTAGCTTTTAGAAACTCTTTCTAAAATGTGCTTTTTAAACCTATAGGTATAGACAATTTTCATTTCGATTTTCCCTTTTCATAGATTGCACAGTTTGACACTCTGAAATGTTACAGAAAAAAAACTTATAAATAAACTGAGAAATATCCATTTTGCCAGCTGCACATGAACTCTCTCCCAATGTCACCCCACCAATATGGGTACTTTAGTCGGATAGGGCTATTGTGGTCATCATCTTAACTGTCATAAAGTCACCACATTTGTGAAGCGACCCTGTTAGAAAGATTCCATTAGAAAGAATTGCTTTCTGTACACCACCACCTTTAAGGTTTTCTCCAAGGCTAACCACACCATAGAGGCATTGGCGGATCCAGGGGGGGGGGGGCAGGGGACCTGCCCAAAAAAACAGGAGGAGGAGGAGAAACACGAAAAGAGCAGGAGAGGGAAGGGGAGAGGGAGGCAGATATTCAATCATACTGTTCCATATAGTGTGAAAGATCTTAATGAAATGAACCTTTGCCCTCTCATATTATGTGCAATGGAAATCGAAATTTTCAAAATAATTTTTTCAAAAGAATCACTTCTCTAAGGTTAGATACTTTGAATTGGCTGTTTGACTGCTGTCCCACTGTCCTTCCACTGCTAAACAGTTGCATTATGACATATTAGGGTAGATTAACCTAAAGATGACCGTTCCTGTGCAGATTTTCAATAAGGGAAATGCAGTAGCTAATATCTTTGAGTCTAATAGGTCCTCAGGGTTCCCCAAGGTACTAAGTGAAAGATAATTATTTGGGCTTTTTGACCAATTACCTTTTTCAAATCCATGTGCAAAGTTTATCTATTGTTTTCATCATTTCTAAGACCATCTTAGTTAGTCTATTTTCACCTTGAGATGACCACCTTGCACCTTGAGTGGACCACTTGATAACTACCCTTTTAATGGCACTATGATCATTAAACTATTATTTGAAAAAAGAATAAGTGTCTTCTATAGATATGCAGTAAAATGACGTAATTAAAACTATTGCATCATAAGAAAATGTATGTTTTTACAGTGACTCAATTAGAATGGAAATTGGAGGCAATTTTATGGCCATGGATATTGTAAATCTCATCAAAATAGAAGTGGTATTTTCAACCCTGCATTATAGAGGCTTTGTTTTTAATGTTCTTTTATAGACCTTCAATATGGACTATAATAACCCATTCCTTAACTTTATCATCACAATCTCAGTATCAAATACTTCCTCTACACAGTAATAACCATAGCATTACAGTAAAGATTGAAATGTATGCATCAGAGCATAAACCAGTGAAGATTTCTATCCCAAACTATTCTGGCCATGAATCTTGTGATGTAAGACCTACAGAATCATTGGTTTCTATTCAATTAAATGTACAAATAGGTGTATAAGGAGTGGTCAACTTAAGGTAAAATGGTGGTCATCTCAAGGTAAAATCGGCACATTCTAGGAAATTAGTCCTATACAGAGAGTATTTAACATTTCTGCACTTTTCCTTATGCTATCATTCAGCAAAGATATTTATCAATTCCTAGAGTCAAAATGTTGTATATTTGAGCACTTGTCATCTTCAAATTATCGAACCAAAGTTGGAGAATTTTGATGAAATGGCCAGCTGGTCATGGTAAAAACCATTCAAACATGGGAACTTTAGTGTAATATCATGCAATGACAATTACTTCATATAAAGATATATTCCAGAACATCATTCTATGGGGTAATATAACACCTCTATTTCAATAATATTAGGGTTCAAGAACAATGCAGTACATGTGAGAGTGAGAAAGTCTAGCTGACAGCTGGTCGGCTCTAGGTATGTGGTCGTCTTTAGGTTAATCTACCCTAGATCCATAGACTGGTTGCAGCGAGAGGGAAGTGACTGAATACCTACTGTAATATAACTATAACAACACTCTGGTACCTGATGCACACTTCTTTTTGACTAATAACACACTGATTTCCAATTTATTCTCAGAAAGCACTAGGATGCACATTGACTTCAAGGGTTCCAAAACTTTTCAGGGGATATCCCCAGACCCCTCACATACAATCAGGATTTCTCAGCAGAAAATGTTTCACCTTTAAAGGCCATGTTCAGTGGGTATTGCCATTGTATTGAGATTCACAATTTACTTTGGGGTGGAGGTAGGTGTATGAGAGTGCATACGAATATATGTGGTGTGCCCGAATGCTTCAGAATGCACCATTTCAAATCTAATCCCTCAAAATCTTCTTGGGGGGATCCCCCCTAGTTGGACCGCTATGCGTTGCTTGTGGTGCTCTGGCAGTACTTCACCAATTTTACCAGCAGGGCATTTTAAAACGATATCTTTAGCTATAGTTTTGAAATGCCCTCCAGGTCTTGCCCCACTCCTCTCGAGAATCCTAGATCCGCCACTGAGGGGGCTGACTATACAAGCGAAATGTTGCACATGACATGCAATTTTGCAATCCCTACTTGTCATAGCTTTACTATTTAAATCTTTCAGTGATTGTCATTTTATATAATTATCATGTAATACAGAATTCACACATATGCACACCATGATTATACTATCATACTTATTAAAATGTGATACCTGTTTTAAACTCAAGATGTTCATCAGAAGTGGAATGCTATGTGGTTAATTTGTAAGAGGTATAAATCTCACTTGTTTTAACTTTGATATATCTGACACGTGTGTTCGGTTTCAGATCTTGATACGATCCCCTTCTATCAGTATTCAAGAACTTGATATCTTTCAGAGTATTATACATTGTATTAAACAGAGTGTTCATAATAATTGTTTAATTGGTAATGCTTATTATGCTATAGACTTATCTGATATGAAGGTCGAATCCCACATGGCGATTTAGGGCTACAATATCTCTGCAATTTAGGCCATTACATTCTAGAGGCCTTGCAGAGATTGTTGATACTTTTACTGCTCGATTCAGGTTGTGTTGTACAACCTTTGCATTCTAGAGGCTGGACAATGCAAGAGATCAAAATCGCAGAGATATTGGAGCCCGAAACAGTGCTTAACCATTTTTAATGGCATGCATTACCATGTTAGGGCCCCTTTAAGATAAATCCATACTGGGTAACCCAGTGGGCACTAGTAGGGAGCCCCAATGCAGGTATCAAGAAGCCCTTATCTTTTCTTATCTCAGATGCGGTGCTGGGTCGACCGGAGACCCTATCACAGCTCTGCGTTAGACCACACACTGGAAAGGTCGAATCCCATGATGCAGTCTAGGTAGAATCCCACAATGCAATCTAACCCTCTTGCAATTTGGGAACTCTTCACTTAAGCAAGGGAAAATATCTAAATATAAAGATCTTAACTTCAGTGCAAATCCACAAAGGATTCCTTGCCATTAAAGCCCCCTGTAGTCATCTTGCAATATGAGGAGAGAGCCCCACATTGCAACAGATACCTAGATTGCAGAAACTTTTCAGCCAAAATCACGTCGTGGGATTCGACTTTCAGGTCCTCAGTACGAAACCCCATTTCTCCCAGCAGACGGACGTACTTAACTCTAAGTTATAGGGAACAGAGCCATTGCTAGTACCAAACAAATTAGCTAGGTGGCTCATCTGGTCCGGGGCTAGATGAGCAGTTGGACTCTTTGTACAGTTTACTTTGGTTGGCCCTTACTTATAGTCTATATTAGGCTATATTCTAGAAGTCTATACCTTTGGATAGCAAATACTTTAAACTTAAACAATATAAGCTTTATAGACTAAGTACTTCAAATACAAGACAAATTAAAATTTAAAAGTTTTCTGGGAGGGCACATAATAATCCAGGCTGAGTAAAACCAAGCCATTGTCTCCCTATCAGGCTAATCCCCTCCATTCACTCCTTAAACAATGGACAGGTACTCAAGGTGATTAAGCTAGAGTCAGGGGCAGCTTATCAGTCTTATCAATTCCCATTGTTTTCTGTGGGTGGAGGGGAAGATAAGAGATTACCCACAATCCTCTGCCAGATCCAAGATGGCCGTCGGAGGCCAGTTACATAAATGATTTCAAGATGGCCACCTCCATACAGGAATGGCTCTGTACATACACTGTCAGACCGGGGCAAGCATTTTGGAGTAGATTGGCAGCCCGAGCGGCCGAGACAGAACCGGCCAGTGAGCGGCATACAGTCCAATCCGCGAGCCTTAACAAATGTTATGACGACATCCACTGTTCTATTAACTGGCTGAAAAGGGTCAGCATTAAAAGAGGACCATAAAGAGTAAGGGATCCGTGTATACACTGCCGAATCCTCGTCAATAAGATCAACTAAGGCCGTCAGTACTGAAGGCCTTTAAAACATAGGTTTCCAGTGCAGGACTGAGTTACATGACTATTATTATTCCAGCAAAAGAGTGTGGCAACTTGCCACAATATATTGCGAGTAATTCCTTACTAGAAAGGAATGGAAATGCCGCGCCTTATTGCATGACCTGTAATTACAGACGGAAACCCATGTGCACAATATTCTATATCCAGAACACATTAAGTTACATTATCATAGATGATCCTACCTTACATGTCGGTTTATGTACTATACATGATTCGTATAAGGCATGTAGGCCAATATAGTTGGTTGTTATTACGACAGCTATTGGCAGTGCACAGGTCCGGTTGCTACTTTTCTCTCCATCCATTTATCAGCAATTTGGAAAGGAAAACAAATAATAAGAACCTGGTACATTGGTTTATGACGTAAGGAGGGAAACCATTGACAAATGAATCTATAAGTGAGAAACCCTTAAGGCCCGGGTGCTAAAGGGAACTTCAGAGACCGTTTCACTTAAGATTACAATATATATTTGCCATCACCTCTTGGATAGAACGTTGGCAAATGAACAAGTAATCAATGGATAACTCATGACGCGTGTGTGTTAGTGAAGGATAATGACACGAGGCCGTAGGCCGAGTGTTATTAGCCTTTGCTAACACACTTATTTTATACCACGAAACCAATAAATAATCAATATTATACCAATAAATTCAAGTTGAAAACAAAAATTATTCCCCCTCCCCGGGACTCGATGCCAGCCATTGTGTGTACACGATCGGTACATACACCTCCTCGCCCGGCAGCGGACAGCGGCAGCGGCACATGGCGAAGAAAAGATGCTTCTCGTGGTTATGTTTGTGTATAAAGTACACCTCCTAGCCCGGCAGCGGACAGCGACAGCGCACACGGCGAAAAAAGATTTCAATTAGTCTCGCTGTTATGTTTGACACGAGGCCGTAGGCCGAGTGTTATTAGCCTTTGCTAACACACTTATTTTATACCACGAAACCAATAAATAATCAATATTATACCAATAAATTCAAGTTGAAAACAAAAATTATTCCCCCTCCCCGGGACTCGATGCCAGCCATTGTGTGTACACGATCGGTACATACACCTCCTCGCCCGGCAGCGGACAGCGGCAGCGGCACATGGCGAAGAAAAGATGCTTCTCGTGGTTATGTTTGTGTATAAAGTACACCTCCTAGCCCGGCAGCGGACAGCGACAGCGCACACGGCGAAAAAAGATTTCAATTAGTCTCGCTGTTATGTTTGTGTAGAATACACCTCCTCGCCCAGCAGCGGACAGCGACAGCGCACACGGCGAAAAAAGATGCGCCCAGGCCGGGATTCGATCCACAAACCTCTCACGGCTGAGCGCAAGGCGCTAACCGCTAGGCCACCGCGTCTCCTCCTTCTGCGCCCGGCGGCGGACAGCGACATATAGCGCACACGGCGAAAAAAGACGCATCTCGCGGTTATGTTTGTGTATAATACACCTCGTTGCCCGCCAGCGGACAGCGACAGAGCACACGGCTTCGTATCATATCCAGATTTGGTTCGAACCGAACGTTTCTCCTCAGTCCCTGTGGCGCAGAGCATAGGGAGTTGGATTTGGGATGTGAGACTGCTGGTTCGATCCCTACCCTGGCAATGAAAATTAACGTAGGTTTTAACATGTAACATATGACATGGGAGGACATGAGAGGCGTGCTGTTATCCAGGATAACAGCATGCCTTACATGGATAACAGCACGCCTTACATGGATAACAGCACGCCTTACAAAATTGATGTAACAGCCTACAGAGTGTGCAATATCGACAGATATGTGGATGGGAATAGCCACCAAAAAGCACTGTGTGACCCAGAAATCGTGGTATAAAGCCTAATACAATCCTTTCTTGTAATTCAGATGACCGTCAGTTCTGTACATGTATGGTAATACTATACAATAGAACCACAAGTACAGAATGGAAGTCTCTTAATGCAGTCAGGTTTTACGAAGTAACTAGATCTAGTTTGCCACAGGTCGGTAAGGCATTGATGTTGTCACACAGAATGTGTGTAAGACCGATCTCAACTTTCGGACTAACAGGATCCCTTTGAGGATAATGAGTATTTTAGGAATCGTGTAGTTGAAGAAAACAAAAGTTGTTTCTCGTAAAACTTTGCTCAGGTGGTTCATAGAAACTGATGACATTAATAATGGAAAGTGACAATTAAATTAAAATTTTGTCTGAATCAAAACCGTATGTATGTATGTACATTTTTCGTACATATGAATATAGTTCTGGTGATAACCATTATCTCTAGACCATGCAGCGGCTGAATTGGGGCATTGTTTGTGGTGTCTAAGGCATCTCAGGATGAAAATTAACATTTTTTCTTATCTATGTTATTTGGATTCAATACGTGACCAGTTATTTCAATAAAATAATCTTTTCTAAATGCATCAATTAGCCGTAGAGGTCATTTCAAAAGATGTTATGATTAGGTCGTGAGATAAAACGATAAGTAAGATTAGTTCTTATGGAAAATTTTTCTTTTTTATAGTGTAGGCTGCAAATTTAAGACATACAGTCGTAGGACCTCGTGAAGTGAACGCCTGCATGGAAGAGTCGTAAGTGTTTTTTTTTTATGAATCACCCTGCTGACAACTGGTACTAAATAGCAAATCGGCTTTTTTCTTCCAGGGAGAAAATGGCCACATAGCAATAAATGTTCAGTTGGCATTTTCTCCAGCAGTCTTTAGGTCGAATCCCTTTTGGCGAAAGATACTCCAAATATCTCTGCGATTTTGTCAGTTGTGTTTTATAGCCTCCCCGGTGTCGTAAATCACAAGGAGAATAAAGGGAAAGATGTAATATCAAACTCCCACTGCAGACTGTGCTAATGCTTTATATCCTTACGATTAGGATTAGGATAGGAAACATGTCAGGCAGAGATCAGGCAGAGATAATATTATACCCATTAACCAGGACAACATATGACAAATGCTTTACAGTAAAACACAACAGTGTCCTTGTGTTTTATAGGTAGAATCCCACATGGCGATTTAAGGCTCAAATATCTCTGTGATTTTGTCCTTTGCATTCTGGGGGCATTCCTGAGCCCCTAAATCGCAAGGATAGCTGCCTTTTAGGCCTTAACTCACTGTGGGATTCGGTATAAGTTGAACAATCCTTGCGATCTATAGGGTCAGAAAGGCCCAAATAATGAAAAGGACAAAATCGCAGAGATGTTTGAGCCCAAAATCGCCATGTGGGATTCGACCTCATGTAACCTATTGTAGTTAAATCTCTTGCGAATTTAGGGTAGAACCCAAATCGTAAGAGTTTCAAAATTGCAGATATATTTGAGGCATTTTTCGCCATGTGAGAATCGACCTTTCGAATGCCATTGAACATCAAATAAATCTATTTCTATATAGTCATTTGAGTATTTCTGTGTACCTCTATCTAAGGGCTCGGTCACATAATATTAGGTTATCAGAATGGCTAAAGGTCGAATCCCACAATGCAATTTTGGCTGAAAAGTTACTGCAATCTAGACACCTGTTGCAATTTGGGGCTCTCTCCTTATATTGCAAGACCTATAATGGCTATGTGAGGCTTTAATGGTAAGGAATCCCTTGTAGATTTGCACTGAAGTTAAGATCTTTATATTTAGATATTTTGTCTTGCTTAAGTGAAAAGTTTCTGCAATTTACAGAATCCACTTGCAATTTACAGAAATGTGGATAAAGTCATTGACAACTAAGGATGTGTGTTCACTTCAACTTGCAAACCAAGACCCACTATGCAATCTAAACTTGCCCCATACCCTGCAATTCGTATGCGAAATGTCTATATAAATTACACACAGAATTCAATTCTGGTCTCATTCTGCACTGTGCTTACCTACAACAGCTTGCAAATTCAATACCAAGCAGAATGGCATTGCAATTTAACACAGCTTACAGATCTACATTGCAAGGGTGAGGGTCAGTTTAATTGTAACAGTCGGATTTGTAAAATGCAATGGCACATTAAAAGCCTTGCAATTTGCAGTAAAGGCAAGTCCCCCTATCTGCAAGAGCTCCTAAATTGCAAGAACTTTCCAGGGTTAGATTGCATTGTGGGATTCGACCTTAAAGAAGACTTTATTTAGAAGGCCTAGAGGGACTAACACAAAAAGAACTATAGGTCGAATCCCACGATGTAATTTTGGCTGTGTTTCTGCAATTTAGTCATCTGTTGCAATTTGGGGCTCTCTCCTTATATTGCAATTAATGTTGGTGCATGTATGTACATACATTATATAGATTTCTGTGATTGTTGTTGGACTATGGTCATCTTAGACATTGACATAGATGAGAGTTGGCAGTTTTATTAAGGTAATTGTAACAAGCTGTTTCTGTGAGTCCTCCAGGTTGGCCCCATGACACAGTCTGCGTAGCTGAATAAGGTTGAATCCCACAATGCAATCTAACCATGGGAAGTTCTTGCAATTTGGGAACTCTTGCAGATAGGGGGACTTGCCTTTACTGCAAATTGCAAGGCTTCTAACATGTCATTGCATATTACTAATTCATCTGTTGCGATTAAACTGACCCCTCACTCTTGCAATGTAGATCTGTAAGCTGTGTTAAATTGCAATGCCATTCTCCTTGATATTGAATTTGCAAGCTGTTGTAGGTAAGCACAGTGCAGAATAAGACCAAAAGCGAACTCTGTGTGTAATTTATACAGACATTTTGCATACAAATTGCAGGGTATGGGGCAAGTTTAGATTGCATAGTGGGACTTGGGTTGCAAGTTGAAGTGGACACACATCCCTATTTCTCAATGAATTTATCCACATTTCTGTAAATTGCAAGTTAATTCTGTAAATCACAGAAACTTTTCACTTAAAGGTCGAATCCCACGATGCAATTTTGGCTGAAAGGTTTCTGCAATTTAGTCATCTGTTGCAATCTGGGGCCCTGTCCTTATATTGCAAGACCTATAACGGCTACGGGGGGCTTTAATGGCAAGGAATCCCTTGTAGATTTGCACTGAAAATAAGATCCTTATATTTAGATATTTTTCCTTGCTTAAGCGAAAAGTTTCTGCAATTTACAGAATTCCATTGCAATTTACAGAAATGTGGATAAAGTCACTGACGAATAGGGATGTGTGTTCACTTCAACTTGCAACCCAAGTCCCACTATGCAATCTAACCTTGCCCCATACCCTGCAATTTGTACGCAAAGTGTCTGTATAAATTACACACAGAGTTCAATTTCAGTCTCATTCTGCACTGTGCTTGCCTACAACAGCTTGCAAATTCAATATCAAGGAGAATGGCATTGTAATTTAATGCAGCTTACAGATCTACATTGCAAGGGTTAGGGGTCAGTTCAATGGCAACGGTCGGATTTGTAAAATGCAATGGCATTTTAGAAGCCTTGCAATTTGCAGTAAAGGCAAGTCCCCCTATTTGCAATAGTCCCCAAATTGCAAGAACTTTCCAGGGTTAGATTGCATCGTGGGATTCTACCTAAAGCAAGGGAAAATATCTAAATACAAAGATCTTAACTTCAGTGCAAATCTACAAGGTATTCCTTGACATTAAAGCCCCCCGTAGCTGTTATAGGTCTTGCAATATAAGGAGAGAGCCCCAAATTGCAACAGATGACTAAATTGCAGAAACCTTTCAGCCAAAATTGCATCGTAGGATTCAACCTATACATGTTTCATCCTATGTTTGTACCATAGGAAGCAGGATGACCATTTTAAGGTTGAATCCGACATGGAGATTTAGGGCTCCAATATCCCTGCGATTTTCAAACAATGGCGATTTTGGGGAATACCTCAAAATCGCAAGAAGTATAACTACAGTAAGGAGTATAGAAACTAGCACCCTGTTGAGATATCATACATTTATTAATTCTTATTTCTCTATGTGTTACATGTTTCCTGCCCTAAAATCGCAACAGTGTCCTTGTGCTCTATTCTCCCTCCTGTATAGGTGTTGCAGTTTTGAGGTAGTTCCAAAAATCGCAACAGGTTGTAAATACATTAATATAAACCATCAAACAATAGGTGAGGCTCCACTACACGATTTTTGCAGAGAATCGCAGCAATTCTCAGAAAATGGGAGACAAACATGGATTAAAGAGTAGTATTTGTTACCATTTCAAGGTAGAATGTGTATGTTGAGGGAGCTACTTGTTTATCTGGGGATGTGATTGCGTGCGATCTCAAGCATGCTTGTGTTGTCAAAAAGATGTTTTTGTTTCCTGAATCAAGCTGATATTATGTAAACATTGCAGACTTTCACATTGGGGAGTCTCTGCAACTCAATATCAGACAGGTTTGATTTTTACAGTACGAGACCCTGTGATCTGTGTGACTGCTGTGTTGTTATTTATATTTTGCTGTGTTGATGTTTATATATTGAACTCCCACCCAATCACAAAGTCTATGCAGGTGTTTGTAAATATGGCACACAAGGAGAGTGATCACCCATGAAATGATCCCTGAAATCTCATGTTTACAACTTTGAATCTCATGTTCACAATATAGGAATGTCAACACCCCTATACCTTAGGCATTATAGGTATAGCAGTTAGTGAGAATGTACCAAAATATCGCAAAGTGGAGCCTCCACTATTGGGAAATGGATACATAGAAGTTAACAGTGGGCTGCATGAATCTAGGGGAAGGTCATTAACTGCCTTCCATTGGGATATAGGTAATGTAATGGTGTATCTGGGAGGAGAATACGCACAGCATATTAAGGACATGGGCTCCAGGTGACCCAAAAATTAATTGACAAAGGATTTTCTTGTAACTTGAAATATTTGTTCCTTACATTCCCTGGCCTAAAATCGCATAAAAGTGCCTGTGTTCTATACACCCTACTGTAGTTATATCCTTGCGAATTTGGGGTGGGTCCAAAAATCGCAACAGATTCAAAATCGCAGAGATATTTCAGCCAATTTTCGCCATGTTGGATTCGACCTTTAGCATGAATTTGGTCAGACCATGTGTTGGATATAGATAAACCCTAATCAGTTCACGTGTTCGAAAATAAAAATGGTGAACGTATTTCACACGTGGATTATCTATAGCTCATTAGCTAAATGCGCACAGCAATGAGTGCTTCACAATGAAAATTTATGGAAGAGTCGCATGGCAGCAGAGGGGATAACAAACACATTATAAATACAAGCTGTATTTGAGTTACTTTTCTGTTTTAACATCTATTGACCCTTATATTATGGAAGTAGTGAAGCTCTGTCGATGACTTTATGCCGACAGGTCAACTGTGTGCTATAGTAATTGTACACTTCTTTTGCCTCTCCTGCAAAACTTGAAAATGCAGATAAAGCCTTGTTGCACTGAGGTGACGACGTTATGATCCAACTTATAGTGATACCAGTTTAGATAGAGAAGTCTCTGAGATCAAACTTGGCGAACCCCAATTGACATGTCAGGTGGTATGGCAGCTTGCTTTAAGATCCAATTATTCTGCAGCGGGTCTGCAAATTGCATATGGTTATTGTTCACATAAAGGTCGAATCCCTCGATGATATCTATCCCTCAAAAGATTCTGCAATTTATGAACTCTTGCAAATTGGGAGCTTTGCCTATACTGCAAATTGCAAGGACTCTAGTACACTATTGCATTTCCAAATCCCACTGTTGCAATAGAAATGGCCTCTCAGCCTTGCAATATATAGGTTGAATCCCACATGGCGAAAAATGGCTGAAATATCTCTGCGATTTTGTCCCTTGTGTTGTATGGCCCTTGTTGAGGCCATAAAATGCAAGGACTACTGCAAACTTGACTCTAAACCACTGTGGGATTCGGAATTAGTTGATCAATCCTTGCAGTTTATGGCCCCCATAAGGGCCATACAATGCCAGGGACAAAATCGCAGAAGGTCGAATCCCACGATGCAATTTTGGCTGAAAGGTATCTGCAATTTAGTCATCTGTTGCAATTTTTGGCTCTCTCCTTATATTGCAAGACCTATAATGGCTACGGGGGGCTTTAATGGCAAGGAATTCCTTGTAGATTTGCACTGAAGTTAAGATCTTTATATTTAGATATTTTCCCTTGCTTAAGTGAAAAGTTTCTGCAATTTTAAAAAGGGTGAGGGGTCAGTTTAATTGCAACAGTCGGATTTGTAAAATGCAATGGCATGTTAGAAGCCTTGCAATTTGCAGTAAAGGCAAGTCCCCCTATCTGCAAGAGTTCCCAAATTGCAAGAACTTTCCAGGGTTAGATTGCATCGTGGGATTCGACATAATGATATTTTAGCCATTTTTCGCCATGTGGGATTCAACCTAATGCAACAAGTAAGCTAATGAAAATTGCTATGCCATTCTATTTGATATTGAAATAGCAAGCAAATGTAGGCAATCCAGTGTACAATCCAGTGTCCAATTACATATAAAGGTCGAATCCCACAATGCAATCTAACCCTGGAAAGTTCTTGCAATTTGGGAACTCTTGCAGATAGGGGGACTTGCCTTTACTGCAAATTGCAAGGCTTCTAACATGCCATTGCATTTTACAAATCCGACTGTTGCAATTAAACTGACCCATCACCCTTGCAATGTAGATCTGTAAGCTGCGTTAGATTGCAATGCCATTCTCCTTGATATTGAATTTGCAAGTTGTTGTAAGTGAGCACAGTGCAGAATGAGACCGAAATTGAACTCTGAGTGTAATTTATACAGACATTTTGCATACAAATTGCAGGGTATGGGGCAAGTTTAGATTGCATAGTGGGACTTGGGTAGCAAGTTGAAGTGAACACACATCCCTATTTGTCAATGACTTTATCCACATTTCTGTAAATTGCAAGTTAATTCTGTAAATTGCCTTAAGGTCAAATCCCACGATGCAATTTTGGCTGAAAAGTTTCTGCAATTTAGTCATCTGTTCCAATTTGGGGCTCTCTCCTTATATTGCAAGACCTGTAACGGCTACAGGGGGCTTTAATGTCAAGGAATACCTTGTAGATTTGCACTGAAGTTAAGATCTTTATATTTAGATATTTTCCCTTGCTTAAGTGAAAAGTTTCTGCAATTTACAGAATTTGCTTGCAATTTACAGAAATATGGATAAAGTCATTGACAAATAGGGATGTGTGTTCACTTCAACTTGTAACACAAGTCCCACTATGCAATCTAAACTTGCCCCATACCCTGCAATTTGTATGCAAAATGTCTGTATAAATTACACACAGAGTTCGCTTTTGGTCTTATTCTGCACTGTGCTTACTTACAACAGCTTGCAAATTCAATATCAAGGAGAATGGCATTGCAATTCAATGCAGCTTACAGGTCTGCATTGCAAGGGTGAGGGGTCAGTTTAATTGAAACAGTCGGATTTGTAAAATGCAATGGCATGTTAGAAGCCTAGCCATTTGCAGTAAAGGCAAGTCCCCCTATCTGCAAGAGTTCCCAAATTGCAAGAACTTTCCAGGGTTAGATTGCATTGTGGGATTTGACCTAAAGATTGAACTCTGTATATAGCTTATGCAGACGAAATTGCAACATAAGGTCGAATCCCACATGGCGATTTTGGGCTCAAACATCTCTGTGATTTTGTCCCTTGCGATTTTGGGGTCTTCCTGGGCTCCTAGATCGCAAGGATTGTTCAACTTATACCGAAGCCAACAGTGAATCAAGACCAATTACGCAGTTATCCTTGCGATATAGGGGCTCAGGAAAGCGCCAAGAGTGCAGGTGACAAAATCGCAGAGATATTTGAGCCTTAAATGGCCATGTGGGATTCGACCTATAGGATAAAGGATTAGATTGCAAAGTGGAACTTGGGTTGCAAATTGAAGGGACAAGCATACCTTCATGTCCAATATTTTACCCAAGTTTCTGTAATTTGCAACAGAATCTGGCAAATTGCAGAAACTTTTCATTTAAGCAAGGGCAAATATATTTAGATCTTGATTTGTCTACCAAACTGCAAGAGGTTCCTTGTCATTATACCTCCCTGTAGATATTATACATCTTGCAATGTGCAGGGAGTATACCAAATTGCTACAGATGTCTATACTGCAGAAACCTTTCTCTGTAAATTGTATCGTGGGATTCGACCTTATATGATTTCAAATAAGGCTAGACCACGCCCACGTTTTTACCTCATGGATGAATATGAGATTAATTCTAACACTTCCACAGGTACTCTGTGCACCTTACTCTAGGAAAAAAACTACTATTAGAGTCAAGCTACAGTGTGCACCCAGATGTGATAAGCTGGTAGAGTCTTGAATGCAAGCCTAATCTTTGACTCAGATAAGGTGAGATATTGGCCACTGGTAGCTTCCGACTGGATATGAGTTGAAAATGGTCCTCAACTTACAGTGACCCTAGTGTGTAGTCAATCAGGTACATTATACACACTACCATAGGTCTAACACTGTCTAACACACCCATTGTTTCTACATTGTACAAGTCCATACTCTAACTCGACTTGCTGGGTGGGAGGTAATCACTAAAGGGGCATAACACATGCAGCTTAATAAATTTACATATGTGCTGCTTTATACATAAAGTCTGGAGGCCATTTCTTAACACACTACGACTGCTGTCCTTTAAGTCATAGTGAGAACCTAACAATTTGGCCATAACAGTACCATGCACTAGTAGTCCCTAATGTCTGCTCCAGTACGACTACCCTACTAAACCTTATGTAAATACTGCATACCTGCTTATCGTAGTGAGCAGTCGTAGGGCAGTTCCTACGATAGCCTGGCTTATTCTTGGCATTTTTAAATTGTAGTGGCTATGTGTAGTCGTAGTACATTGAGAAATGGCCTCCAGACAGGTCAAAATGGAAATCAAAATTAATTATCTATTTCTTATATTTATATAGTCAAGGTCCAAAGGTCTGATAAACGCAGATTGCTTTGAGGTGGTGTATAAAGGTGTAGACGGTCTACAGCAGAGTGCTAATATTTGATGGCATTAATAGTTAATAAAGTACAGTGGACTGATGCCAGTTCTTGTGGCTGTGCATAAGCCGCTAGTGGCTGTTGTTCAAGTCTGTAAGGATCTGCGTGGCCCTAGAGACGGCGGGTAGGGCCTAGCCGATTAAGCAGATTATATAGCTGCTGTAGACACCGATATTAATGCCTTACACAAAGACTGACCTCAATTCCCTCCCCCAGTAGCTTTAGTTGTTATAATAGAGTTTGGCTGCTGGATTTCTACAGTGCACGGCTTGTATATTGTTTGTTAGGCTCTGCGTGGGACTAAACTAACTAAGATATCAGTAGAGCACAGAGGCCCGTCAGAAGCAGGCTGGTTCACTTGATGAATTGCAGGAGAGACATGTACTGAGAAGTTACAGATTGCTTCTTACTGTAAAGTGGAATGGGGATAAAACTGTGAAGCGCTATTTTCATCATATTGGAGTTTTATTCATAAAGGAAACAATCACCAACAGAGGCTTTGTGCACATTGGTCGCATTGAGACGGGGTCTTCAACGAGGTAATAAGCCATCATATCAGTTTTAAAAGAGGACATATGCTTCAATAATCTAGAAAAGGTTATTTAAGGAATACACCTAGAAGGATTATAGACGTTCTGTTTATACTTATAAAGGTATTATATATTGGCTTCAGTGAACCGTTCCACTAGGAGACAGATATAGACTAAAACTCATCATAATGGAGGCCAAGGATATCATTAGCCGTAAACCTGTTAGCACAGAGAAGATGTTAGATATCGTAGAGCGGTTATTTACATCGGAGACGATCTCGTGGTCGGGCGGCAATCCTCCAAAAAAGCAGACGACAAACAGTGTTTCCCGCGCTCCGGCATCCGAGGAAGAAATGAAGGAAATCTACGATCGTCTTGCTACCACTCACACCAAGGCCAGTGTCGCGAGTGCCTGTAAATCTTACGATCCCCTGAAACCACCTGGATATGGTATGAAGATGATGCCAGTTATAGACGGGATAGAGACAAGGTTTGCAGCGGAGAATGGACTTCCAAAGGACAAGGTGGAGGAAGTTGTTGGGACTCTGCACACGACCATGACCAAATCGTCACAGGCACGGAGGGACAACCCACGCCATCTGTTGTACCCAGAGAGAACACTGTTAATGAACAATGTAGAACGTATTGTGGAGTTCCAAGAGAAAGGATCCCTGGTTAAACAAAATATTCTTCAGCGCAGGGAGAAGTGGTACAATTGAGCGACCCGAGCACCGAGCCAAAGAGCAGCTTTTGATTTCATGTCAGAATACTGGACTGATGTTATGATCTTCTACAGGGAAAAGTATCTATATTCATGAGGACAAAATAGACTTTATCTTGCAGATGCCAAAAAGTGTCTAGCTCATCATTCTTCCGAGCATGCAACCTGAAAAAAAATCATTGTGAACTATACTCACATTTAACTGTATTCCAAAGCCTGCATTCTGTGTAGACAGGGGGCAATACCAAGGATGGCATTCATCTATAATTATGTGTTAATTGTATTTGGTATGGTTTAATGCATTATTTGTGTCATTACATGTGGTGTGGAGGCAACATGGTTTGTTATATTGCATTGCCATGTTGGATATTTAGTCAATAAATGGACATTCGAACTTGAATATGTGTATAGAACAACAGGCTTACTTACTTCTCTGTCTCTCTGTACATATAATTATTCTCAACCTCCCAACAACTTGGCAATTCCTCTTATTACATTCAGAATATGTAACACAATCACAACAAGGCATCTCAGGTCTTCTCAACATTACATTAGACCACGAACCATTTAATAAGAGACTGGTTCGATCTGGACGGCATTTACTAAAAACCACGACTAAGGTTTGATGGTCAGGCTTTCACACACACACACACACACACACACACACACACACACACACACACACACACACACACACACACACACACACACACACACACACACACACACACACACACACACACACACACACACACACACACACACACACACACACACACATATATATATATATATATATACATACAAGCCCTACAGTGTCCCAGATGGATGTGTGGTACATTATATATTATCGGTAGTACAGGAGGGTTCTGAATCTTCATGATACTGTAAGATTGAAATTGATTCCCTTATTCAAGATGCCTATTTAGATAAGGTCGAATCCCACATGGTGAAATATGGCTTCAGTATCTCTGCAATTTTGTCTGTTGCATTGCATGGCCCTTTCTGAGGCCAACTTATCCCGAATCCTACAGTGGTTTTTGAAGTACCCCTTGCATTTTATGGCCTCCAAAAGAGTCATACAATGCAACAGACAAAATCGCAGAGATATTGAAGTCATATTTTGCCATGTGGGATTCAACCTATAGTGAAAATATTGCTAACACCTACATTTCTCTCTCTCACCTGGAACGCTTTTTACTAGCAGGATTAAAGGCCAACTTCCACTACGCGAAAAATGGGTCCAAAATGCCTGTGATTCTGGATATTGGCAGCCTTGGAGTCTTGTCAATAACAAAATTCACAAGGGTTCCCATACCAGCCCTACCTTTATCAAACCCCACTACTAGCCGATGTTGGAAGAGAAATGTCTGTGAAATTCATCACTGTACTGACAAGTTGCAATTTTGATTCACAAGTACAACATTCTTATGACTATAGTGTGTGGAACTTGGGTCCTGATTTATGAAAAAAGTACACACCTCTTGTGATTTACTAGAGATTCTTGTTTTTCTCTAAATCACAGGGAATTTCCATATATTACAGAGATTTCTGGCCTCTTGTGAGGAAAATATCAAAAACGTTTGATGCATTTCACTCCTGAAATAACAACACTTTGGCAAGGTTTCTTAGCTGTTATGGGCCCTCCTTAGATGATATTGCCACCCCAATATCGGCTAAGTAACCACATGTCCTATATCACAAGGATTCTCTGGCTATTTTCGCATTGTGGGATTTGGCCTTAAGGTAACTAACTAACCATTATGGACCGCCACTATTGGGCACCTAATAATAGATTTCAAGGTCAATTATCAGCACTCATATCAATATGTGACGAGGCAAGCAAAAACACCCGTCTGCAGGAAAATTCATTATCAAAGTTCATCTCAACATCTTCAAAATGAGACATCATTGGTTTGAATATTCCTAGTAGTTATATCAGAACCCCTCCTTGAACATAGGTTGTTATTTAGATAGGAAATCGATGATTAAGGTCTAAATACATTATAAACTATAATAATGTCTAAAAACAAGATAAATCAGCTTTTTCCATAAAAAAATACATAAAAATATGGTAATTTTTATCATAGATTTTGATCTAGATGGAATTTTCCATCTCTTTTTTAGTTTTAGGTTTTTGGCGAGTATCCCCAAAAACTGGCATAAAAATCTGCAAATTTTGATTATGAGAATGGTTGCCATGGCAACCAGGAACAGACATATAGGTTGATTTCTCATGAAAAATGTGCATTTTAGCATCCGAATATGGGCCATTTCTAATGAAAATAGTGCATTTTAAATAACACCATTGAATTATGCATCAAAAATTAGCTCAATGGATTTTTATAATGATTTTAGAGTAATTTTGCCCCTCCAATGCTCCCTGCTAGCCAAATGAGGAATTAAAAAAAAAAACGCGGAGGGGTGTTCTCCCTTGATGGGTCACATATGTTTGGGCTAATGTGGGTTCTAGGGGTGAATTCATAGGTAGACATTTTAGTAGAAATGTCTACCTATAACGGGGTACCTGCTGAGGGGAGCTGCCTAGTGGCACCACCTTAAAGGCCAAATCCCACTACGTGAAAAATGGGTCTGAAATGTCTGTGATTCTGGATATCGACAACATTGGACTCTTGCCAATTTTCTAAATCACAAGGGTTACTCACTACACTTCTTACCACTCCAAATCCGACTATAGCTGATAGTAGCAGGGGAATCTCTGTGATTTTCATTACTGCACAGATGAGTTGCTAGAATGATTCACAGAGATAGAGTATTTGATATTAAAATCACAGTTGTCTCTGACTATTTTCCGTGGTTTGCAATGGTCTGCTGCATAGCATTTAAACAAATGTAGCTTGCATAAATTACAAGCAGAAGCCCATTATGACTGTAGTATGTGGAACTTGGCTCCTGATTTATCAAAGACACACCTCTTCTGATTTCCTAGAAACTGTTGTTCTCCTCTAAATCACAGGGATTTTGAGTCTATCACAGAGATTTCAAGCCCTTTGGGTCAAATCCCACAACGTGAAAAATGAGTCTGAAATGTCTGTGATTCTGAATATCGGCAGCCCTGGACTCTTGTCAATTTCCTTAATCACATGGGTTCTCACCCCACTTCTCCGTACTCCAAATCCCACTATAGCTGGTATTAGAAGGAGAATCTCTGTTATTTCCATTACTGTACAGAAGAGCTACTAGTTTGATTCACAGAGATAGAGTATTTGATAATAAATTCACAGTTGTCTCAATGTGCAATGGTCTCCAGTATAGACATATGCTATGTGTTTTTCTTTCTGTAACAATCCTTAATCCTTAATGTACCACACATATATCACAAGTAGACCCATCTTATAACTGTAGTATGTGGAACTTGGGTCCTGATTTATCAAAGACACACCTCTTGTGATTTTCTAGAAATTGTTGTTTTCCTCTAAAATCACAGGGATTCTCAGTCTATCACAGAGATTTTAGGGTCTTTGTAAAGAAAATATCAAACACCTCTGATATGTTCCACTCCCAAAATAGCAGCACTTTGACAGGGATTCTTAGCCATTATGAGCATCCCTTAGACGATATTACCCCTCCAATATCGTCTAAGGACCACTCTATTCCTTTATCACAAGCATTTTAGGACATTTTTCACGTTGTGGGATTTGGCCTTTTGTGAAGAAAATATCAAAAACTTTTGATGTACTATACTCCCTAAATACCATCACTTTGACAGGGATTCTTAGCCTTTATAGGTCTTCCCTAGACGATATTACCACCCCAATATCGGCTAAGCACCCACATATCCTATTTCACAACGATTTCCCTACCATTTTCACGTTGTGGGATTTAGCCTTAAGGTGTTTTCTATGACCAAGTTGAATCCCCTTGTTGGTTTGACAGGTTCATTATTCTGAAGAGTGTGCTTTGAAATGGCATACAAGCTCTACCGGATGAGATAGGAATTAATGGATTGCAGTTCCATTCTATCCTATATTGGATACATAGTGCGTTCGATAAAATAGGCAGGTTTAGCAACCACTACGCAGGCAATATAATGCAGACGTGCAGCATACCTACAGTACTGCTACATATTAGTTGATTGAAAAGACCTGACTGAATAAGTGGTACCTGATTCAATTGTGACATAATTTTTTTCAGTCAGATTTTCAGACTTTTTTTAGTCAGTTATGAGACTTTTCCAGTCAGTTCTCAGACTTTTTCAGTTAGTTCTCTGACTTAGGGGCAGTACACCTGATTCCACTGGTTGTAAGTCAATGGAAAAGTTGACTGAAACAGTCAAAAGTCAGACCTGAAGTGACAAAATCTAAATTGATTGACTTTTTAAAATATTGAAAAAAAGTAATATTTGGAGAAAAGTCAAAAACTCACTGGAAAAGTTTGACTTTGACTAGAAAACCGCTTCCATTGACCGTCAGTCTGCTAAGGAGTTCAGTCAACTTTGACTGAAAAAGTCTGAATGGAATAATGAAAATAGGAAAAGTCTTTGGAAGTGGGAGACAGCTGAATGGAAAAATCAGGATTTCATTTTTTCAGTCACAGAAAGTGGCAAACAGTCACTCGAAGTTGACTTTTTTAATCAACCTTCTGTGACTTTTTGCAGACTTGACTATAGTGGAATACGGCCTTTTTTTTTCGTTTCAATGAAGTCAGGCGACTTCTTTTATTCAATGTAATCTCACGTGGAAGGTGGTCGTAAGGTAATTCTTACATTGAATCGAATCAAAATTGGTGGATTGCAATCCATTGACTTTAGTCATATGGTATTAACTACTTTTCATCAATGATAAACATGTGTATCAATTTCTGAAGGGTCCTTTACAGTTCAGTTTTGTCCAGGCATTCTATGCCGTGTCTATTGGTTTGGCACATTGTGTGCGCATGAGAGTCACTTATTCATGTATTCCATATAAATGTGAGATTCAGCTTAAAACTAGGAAAGTAGCTCATTAGCCATGTGGCAACAATCATTACAATCAGTAGAGCTATAACATACAGTAATACATATGTACCATTACCAGTATCATTTTATTTTGTGCAGTTGTGGAACCCCTCCCCGGCTTGCCTCGGTTTTACCCATCAAGGAAATGCTTATGGCTGCAAAACATTGGGACATATAGGTGTGGGCATAGTAAAGAAGAGTCTCTTTTTTTTTTTTTTTGTGGCCGGTTTGACTTAGATTTGACTTTGATTCCATCCACCAGCAACAATTCCTTCCACCCGCACATATTTACATATAATAATGAGCAGTGTAATGAAGTATGAATATAAATAGTATTCACTTGATAACATCTATACCAAGATATAACTGCAGAAAAAAAATTCAGCGGAATATGTAGAAAAAGGCATCAATTATAAATAGTATTCACTTAATAACATCTATAGCAAGGTAACACTGCAGAAAAGTTCAGAGGAATATGTAGTAAAAGGCATCAAGTATTAAAGTGACAAAAGGTATAACAGTTGTATGACTACATACCGGTGAATAGCACACCCATTTACTATTTATTCCTGGCCCCCCCTCTCCTTCAGAGTCAAAGTCAGAGTCCGTCTCTGGCTCCAATTGTGTTTTCCTGAGGTGCCTCTGGAATATGTGTTTGGACTCAGCAAGTTGTACCCGTGCTGGGATCCTGTCCCATAGCTTTTTACCTTGATACAGTGGGCCTCTCTTGTATTTTTCCAACCTGGGCCGTCGCAGCCTGATCTGTATCTTATGATCAGCCCTAGTTCTAAGGTTTTCCACTGGTCTTAACCCTAATTTGTTGACATATTTATACATTACTAATAATAATTGCTCATCCTTCCTATCCTGGAGCAGTGGCACCTTTGCATCCTTATGTAAAGTAATGGTTTCAATCTTGGAATAATCCCTTTACAGATTTTAAGCCCCCTATTTTGCAGTCTCTGCAGCTTTTGTATAGAGGCAAGGTTTGCACTATTTGTGAGAAAACTACAATAATCAAAGAATGGCAACACGGTTTGTTTATAAATCTGCAGTGCTGTATGCTTGTCAACTAGGTATCTTATTCTACCTAAGGTAGAATATAACCCCCCTTCTATCTCAAATATATTCTTTTTATTTTTTTGTTATGAATCTCATAACAGTTAATTGCTATGGTTTTCAGTATTACGATTCTCGTACTGACCTGCAAGTTAGGGGGGTAATTTTACTCTAAAATTCAATGTAGGTGTGTACACTGTACAGTAACATGGATTACATTTGAACATTAACACAAACACATTATTTGAGCGCTTAAAAGTGAGAAGGCAGATTCAGTAAACATTTCGCTGTGAAGTGGCACAGACTACCAACAAAGAGCTGATGATATATACAATGAGGTGAGTTTAAAAGGAAAGAAAGGTAGGGAATGTCAAGTTCATTTGAGGGGAGGGGGAAAGATGGTGTAAAAGGCAGAGCTTAAAGATGGCTTGAAAGCCAGAGCTTAAGGCGGGGAAAGGAGGGTTTTTACTTGAGTAAAATATCGTTGTCCTACCTACTCAAGGTCTTCATCGCTGAGGACTATATAGGTGCTCATGTTGATGATACCAAAATCTACAGCTTTGTCGTAGTCAGATTGAGTAGGTCAGTGTGACCTGTAAGTTCATCAGATTGACTACCCTGGGTACTCCATCTGACAGCCTGGGGTTGTAGATTTTTTTTTTTTTTTTTTTTTTCTTAATGTGAAGACCTTGGGGAGTTTCTTGATAACGCTAATTGGCATTATTAACGGTGTGAGTGCGGTGTTTGACAAGCCAGAAATACTAATACATTGTAGTTGTAAAACATCCATTTCTAAAATCAAATTATGACTATTGTAAAGATAGAACCATACTTATCTTGACCCAGCGCTAAAGAGAAATGTATTATAATATACCAATGACCTTTATAGAAACACCTGCTATTGTAAGCCTACAACCAATCTTAAAACTGTTATCACGTCTAGGTGTGACTGGTTGTAAATATTTCCAACTTGTGAAACACCCCACCGGAGTATCCGAAAGAGAAGTGGGCAACTGGTAAACTAATGAAACGAAGATGAAAAGAGTCACAAGGGAGAATGATTTTCAAATAGAACCTATAGAATCAGTGTGGCATGCAGCAATACTGGACTGACGTCAGGGACTGACGTGACTGACACGGCACTAATCATGAGAGGTACGTGGGCCGTTATGGTTTAACAGTTATATAAAAAACTACAAGGTGGCAGCACTGCCATGGCGGTATTACGGTATTACTCTCAGCAGATCTTCTATCCAATCAAGACAACGTTCTTGCTAGCCATAACAAAGTCCGTGTCATTTCACTAATAAATTTTCAGTAGAAGAGCACGAGTAATTGGGTAAGGATTGTCATGTTGCAAATTAAATATTAATATTAAGTCTTGTTTCATTAGCTCTGACTCTTCAGGTTGCCTGATTTGTTTCAGCATGGATGTTTCTATGCAGTTTCGGGTTTCAGATTTTACATTTACTGTTAAAGATCATAAACATTGTCACCACACAGAAACTGACCTTCACAGCCATTGATTCTGATGCCATGAAACTGACTTTCCTTATTCTCAAAGGTGGACAGGAATAGATTGAATTGAAAGTTTACAAATAAGAGGAGGGAAACACTAAGGTCTTCTCTCTCCATGTCACCTCTGTAAAAAAAAGTCGCTGTGAAGGCTCAGAAAGAAAATTGATGCATTGTCTATGTTTATTTTATCCTAACCTATTTTCATCGGCCTTTTTAGGGAAATTCTTTTGGGACAAAACAATTTTTTTCTTGGCCTAACTCAAAAGCTCTACACTGTAGTTTACCAGATGTGGCACTTTTAAGAAACAAATCACTACTTACACAATTTTCTCATTTCTTTTTTTTTGTAGAAAGACACTTCATACCGGTAGATAATTACCATGTAACGTGTCATAATGAATGGACTGAATTCTTTCCATGGACACCTAATCAGAATTGAGCCAGTAGTTTTTCTGCTTACGGCATAATTATGGTGTGTGTATATAAACACGTGTCTGGCGAATCTGTTATTTTGTGTTAATGTCCCCAATAACAAAGGCAATTGGATTGGAGAAGCCACATACACTTCAAGACCGAAGCATGTGTGGTGATAGTATTACCGAGAATTCAGGAGGTGAGTCTGGTTATATGCCATATCTTATCATTATAATTATGCGCAGGTGCATGCACAGAAAAAAATCGAAGTTAGTCGGTCTAACTTAACTTAGTCAAAACTGCCAAATAATCTTAGTTAGTGCATATGACTAATGTGTGACTAACAATGTCTAGCTTATGTAACAGTTTTGGGCATTGGAGAATTATTGGGTAATTTAGATTAAACTATAAGCCTAACTCCAGGGGGATACTAAGGCTGGGGATGATTGAAGATGGCCAATTCTATAAAGTCTACATAATGGAAACAAGACAGACTCTTTCAACTATAATTACCTTAATCTCCTGCGTAGAAGACGCGGTGCGCGTATAGGACGCACCCCCTTCTTGGGAGAAGCATTTTCGCGTATAAGACGCACATTTTAAGCATGGAATTTGCAAGATTAGTATATTTCTATAGAAAAATTACCCCTCGTATAAGACGCCCCCCCCAACTTGAGAGAAAGCTATAAGACTCCCCAGCATTTTGTTTGGCGTAGAGGATGCGTCTTATACGCGGGAGTTTACGGTAATACTTATATTGTCCACAAATGGTACAAAGCCTCAAATACAATATGATAGTCACAAGTCAGCAGTAATAATGCAATAATCCTGACCCTGCACAAACCACCCACCAAAAATGGAGCTCTATGGCTTACCTTCCTGGCTGACTGGTCTCTGGTGCAAAAGTGACCAGTGGTCAGTTACACAGTCCCCACCAGCCTGCCTGCCTAGGTCACATGACCTCCAGCCCTACAGGTGGAGCCACAAGAGGGTGATGTGATGTTACCCGGTGGTTCCCGCCCATAGGGGTTCCCGGTACACCCTCCCCTCCTTAACCTTTTGCTCGTCCTCGAGCAAACCAAAACCCTAATTCTACTACATCTTAACCCTTTCGTGCCCAGATTTATTTTGAGGAGCCTGCTATATTCAACAAAGTTGACATATCAGAGGCCTTGACCCATGCTATGTCCACATTAAGGTACTTATTCAAATTGTAACAAATAGGGCAGTAAAAAGGGTTTCAGAAAATGTGATGTGAAGCACAGGTTAGAGTATCATATGAGACAGTAGGGAATGATGATTGCACAAGAAGTTGACAAGAGCCTGATTTTGATGAAAGTGTCCAGAGACTATTTTTCTTATTATATTGGTAGGGGATAGACTATTATCAATTCATAAAGCATTATTTTGATATTTAAAAGCAGGTCATATTGATGGAAATTGAAAAAGATATGTATTATAATTGGATTCCTTGGAAAAAAAATCACATAAAAAATATTTCCTCTATATTTTTGGTAACTTTTGAATAATTTTTTTTTTAATTTTAGTGAATTTTCTGTATTTTTTCATTATTCTCAGGGCCAGAGCGTGCACTTTTTATATGTTTTAAGCCTATTTTCATTTGATTATTTTCTGCAATAGGATCCATCAATAATTATATACCTAATGAACCATAACAAATCTGGTATCGCTGGAAAGCCCATGACATTACGAAACATTTGGTGTTAAAATTATCTTAATCTGATCAAAATTAAACCCATGATAACCTGCTGAACATATATACCTGCTTAAGAGCGCACTGTTGCTAATCTGGGCACGTAAGGGATAAACTAAAGACTGCTGCCAAGTGACTATATCCACAATGAAACAAAGGTACATCGAAGTAGGTTACAAAGGTGTCCACATCAAGATATGACGTCCAGAAGCCCGGCCACTTGTCCCTGCTGGGGCGTTTCATACCGGATGATTGCACTGGTGCCTCCCTGTGCTGAGCGTCTTGACTGACGAGATCCGCTGAAACCAATTTGGTTATTATTCATACAGTTACAATGAAAATAGGCCTAAAACAGAATACATCGAAGTACAGTTACAGAGATGTCCACATCAAGATTCGACGTCCAGAAGCCTGGCCACATTTCTCCGGCTGGGGCGCCTCGTACCGCATGACTCCATTGGTGTTTCTTCATCCTGATTTCGAACCACGATATTCGCTGAAATCGACTCTACATTGTATATACAATAACAATGAAAACAGCTATTACAATCGGTCACAGCTGGAGTATCATCAATCAGTTACCAAAATTGTTACTTAAAAAAAAACAACCAAAAAACTAGTACCAATATAATCCATACCTGATACATAGGAGGTCGCAACAATAATCCTTATGTTAGTAAGTTCCAACTGCAGACATTTCGCCAATTGGCTACATCATGTCATCATATGCTAATTACCAGTGAGAACAACAATGCATGACATCTCCAATAATTACAATTTTCTGACAAGTGGCATCCCCACACACTCCTGTACTAAAATTGCCCATCCATGACATTAACAATAGACAAGTAACATTGGTCCATGCTACATTACATAGTCTCCTTAAGACCTCTATAAATACAAGAATTGCAGGACCACTACTCTTTGAATATCAGAAAAAAAAATGTCGTAAAACAGTAACAACACCCATAGACAATTATAAGGTATGACCACTCGACATGTATCCCAGACATTTCACCGCAAGCAATAACTCCCATAATACCAACCCTTATGATTCTTGATATTCGGTACAATGTGTCACAAAGTAACGTACATAGGAACAAATATTTTTGACCTCTCATCATGACACCCTATACATCTAGCATTTTATTCGGCTATACCCAATACCACAGATCTTGGTCTTGACTAGCTTTTATCTCATAGGCAAATACACGTTTAGCATTATTCTCATGCTCGCTGAGGGTCAACTCTTCGATTAGGTAACTTTACAAAATCATAGGAATTAAAACCCAATGTGATTATCCCTGCTTATCTTTAGTGATCTTGGCCACCCTGACATTCCTCCTGACAAAATACAACAACAACAGAATGATTGCACCTCCTTTATTTGTACAACAGAATCGAACCGGTCCAAGTTTATAGCTTATTCTGCGGAACGTGCTGGGCTGGCTTTCAGGATGGATGCCACCCAGCTGGCCTCAATGTCCCCACGCACGGGCTGGCACTTATCAACGTGTACAATCCGCAAACGTGAGCGTGGACCTTCACGGATCTCCACATTAAGCCCGCCAATAGTATCCGTTATGACGAAGGGGCCCGTCCATGCTAGCTGTAGTTTGGGTGACAGGCCAACCCGCCTAACCGGGTAATAAACCCATATGACATCCCCGCACTGGAACTTCTGTTCCTGGCTGCCGCGGTCATGGTTCACCTTTTGCCTCATGTAGGAGGCGCCCAGGTTGTTCCGCACTAAGGCATGACTGCGACGCATCTTCTCAGCCAGGAACTCTACAAACCTAGGGTAACCCGGGCCCTCGGTGTCCCAGCCAGGGGCCGTCTCTTGGAGGTTAAATGGTGCGGCACACTCCCTACCAAGCATCAACTGGTTCAGAGTGTACCCAGTAGACGTATGTACGCTCGACCGGTAGGCCATGCCCATTAATGGTAGGTACTTGTCCCAGTCGGTTTGTTGGTCATTCACCAGCTGCCGAAGCATCTTACCGATGTCCCGGTTGAGCCTTTCGACTTGCCCGTCGGTCTGAGGTCTGTAAGGTGAAGTTCGAATCTTCCTGGATTTTAATAACCTGGAAAGTTTGCTCACCACCTCTGAAGTGAAATCTGGGCCCTGGTCTGTCAGCAGTTCAGTTGGTACTCCTAACCGGCAAACCATTGTTTTGAGGAAGGCTTCTGCAACAGTCACTGCCCTCTGGTCTGGCAAGGGTATGAACTCTGCCCACTTAGTGAAATAGTCTGCCACCACTAAAATCACAGTGTTGTTGTATGTAGTGACTGGCAGGGGACCGAGGATGTCTATTGCTACCCTTTCCATGAGGGCACCAGTTGCCATGGTTTTTAGTGGTGACTTTTGAGTTTTATTCGGAGCTTTGGCACGGAAACACAAGTCACACCGTTTACACCACTCTGCAGTGTCCTTGCTCATCGTCCTCCAGTAGTATCGAGTTTGGCGGACTCGCTGGAGGGTTTTCTCACGCCCCATATGCCCAGCAGTAGGGTGGTCATGTAGTAGTGTAAGCAGTGCTGGGACCCTAGATCGGGGCAGCAGTACTTTCTCCTTGTCTGTGCTGTTTTCACGGAAGCTGTAGCACAGGAGGCCTTTTTCGTTGGTCCGTAGCCTCTCAAACTGTGCATGTAGATATTTTACTTCAGGGTCCTGTCCTGAAATCATGTCCCTGGTCGGCTTAGCCTGGCCCCAGGCACGGACTACTCCAAGGACAGGATCATTCTCTTGTGCTGTCCGCAGGTCATCCTCTGACCATTCCTGAGCAGAATCAACAACTTTTGTCTCAGACTCTGGGATAAGGCGGCGCCTGCGGCCTCTACCCCGGTGGCCAACTGTTCTGCGGGTGGAGACTGCTCGAACCTGAATCGCTTTAGTCATGGCACTTAGGTGTGCTGAAACACTTCTGACTCTCTTTTCCCCATGTGTATTGGCATGTCGACGGGATGCAGGTGGGCTGGACTTTGAGCGGCGCTTCCACTTGGTGGGCTCTGGGTTATCGTGCTCCCTGCCACACTGGGCACAAGGGAAAGGGCATGGAATGCGAGAGAGGGCATCAGCATTGCCATGGAGGGTTCCTTTTCTGTGTTCTATATAGAACTGGAAAGGAGGCAGCCTTTCGATCCAACGCGCCAACTGTCCTTCAGGCTCTTTCTTTTGGAGCAGCCACTGCAATGCTGCGTGGTCCGTTCTCACTAGAAACCTTTTCCCATACAGGTAGTGGCGGTGCTTCTCGATAAATTCTACTACAGCCAACAGTTCTCGCCGGGTGACACAGTAGTTGCGTTCTGTAACTGACAAAACCAAGCTGGCGTAGGCAATGACACGCTCTACTTTTCCCTGAACCTGGGACAGGACGCCACCAATGCCACAGTTGCTTGCGTCCGTGTCCAGGATGAAAAGTCCTTCCTTTTGGGGGTACCCTAATATCGGAGCTGAGACAAGAAGGGACTTCATGAGGTGAAATGCTTTCTCTTGTTCTGTCCCCCAGTCAAATGCAGCATCAGGTCCCGTCAGTTGGTGCAAGGGAGCAGCTATGGTGCCATAGTCCCGCATGAATTTCCGGTAGTAGCCTGTCAGTCCGACAAAAGCTCTAATCTCTTTCTTAATTTTTGGGGGTGGCCAGCTGGTAACTTTTTCTACTTTATCTCTGCTGGTCTGAATCCCCTCTGCAGAGACCACATGCCCCAAGAAGTCCACCTCCTTCTTGAACATGTGGCATTTCTTTGGTTTGAGTTTCAACCCTGCTTCCCGCAAGCGAGTGAACACCACTTCCAACCGGTTGCGCAATCCTTCGAAGGTGGGTGCGAAGACGATGATATTGTCCAGATAGAGGAGGACACCATCCCCCCTCTCCTCCCTCAAAACATGCTCCATCAACCTCTCAAATGTTGATGGAGCATTACAGAGGCCAAATGGCATGGCCGTCTACTCATACAAGCCCATCGGCGTAGCGAAGGCAGTCTTAGGTTGATCTTCAGGCCGCATGCGGACCTGCCAATAGCCACTAGCCAGATCTAAAGTTGCAAACCAGGCGCTACCCCCAAGATGCGCCAAACAGTCATCGATGTTTGGTAAGGGGTATGTGTCTTTCTCTGTCATGGCGTTAAGCTGCCGGTAGTCAACGCAAAATCGATGACTACCATCTTTCTTGCTCACCATGACAATCGGAGCTGACCAGGCACTGCTGGAGGGTTGGATCACGCCCTGACCGACCATTTTTGTCATCTCATCCGGCACCACCTGCTCCATGTGTATCGGGAGTCTTCGCGGGGGTACTCTTACTGGTCGGGCATCACCTGTCTTTATCTCATGCTCTACCAAGTCTGTATGGTCTGGTTTGTCCCCTGCACACATGAAAGTGTCCCGGTTTTCCAGCAAAAGCTGCTTCACCTTCTCTCCCTGTTCTTCATCTAATCCGGCCTTTGTGTTTTGATACAGGGCCAGCATCTCTCCCTCTAATTGCTTGCACACTGCCAACCGCCGAAAGTGACAACTCTCTGCCGCTGCTAGTTGTGCCTCATTCACTTCTGTCAGGTAAGCGATCTCCTGCCCCTGCTTTATCACGATGTCAAGCGGTGACCGGTTACTCAAATGGACTGGGACTTGTCCACCGGACACAGTAACAACTGCTTCTGTTACTGTTGGATCGAGCGTCAGGTCAGTTCCGTCCTTTGGTCCTAACAACCCTTTATTGAAACTTGGCCTTTCCAGCAGGACACCACCTATGGTAATGGCATGTGATAGGGGAAGCACACAATCTCTCCCTGCATATACTGGCAGAGTCTGGGAGGGACTTACAGCCTGCAAGGGGAGGCCTGTCCCCGGGATATTATCTCCCGGGAGCCGTACGTCTTCATCTCTCCAGCTCCACTCGCAATGATGCTCTCGTAGGAAGTCACACCCTAAAACCACTTTGTATCCCATGTTTGAGACATAGAACTCATGACGCACATCTCCTAATTTCGTCAGTAACTCCAACTGTACAGAGTTGTCGGTCCTTACAGAGGTGCCGTTAATAGCGAAGACTTCTAGGTTCACCCGCCTCATGTGTAATCCAGCACCCTGCTGGCACAGCCGAGTCACCAGGTCCTGCCCAACAAAAGACTTCTCGGCTCCCATGTCAATGAGAGCTGCCACCTTCTCTTTTCCCGCCTGTGTGACTATCTCCACCATGACGCGCATCTCTTGAGGTGCCTGATTAGGCAGGACAGGGCCCATTACACGGGCCGACACTTGTTTAGGTACCGTGTTCAAAGGCAAGGTACTGGGTGCCTCTTCCATAGGTATTCTGTTGCCTGGATGGGGGCTATCCCTCCGACCAGCTGGAGCCCAGCTTCTGTTGGTACTTGGAGATTGGGAGCGCCCCCGCTGTTGGTGAGCTGTATCGTCCTTCCTTTCAGCAGAGGTTCTTGAGTGAGGGCAATCACGTTGGTAGTGAGTGGAACATCCACAGTTGAAACAGCCCGACAGTGGAGGGTTGTGTCCAGGTGACCTAGCAGGGCTAGGAGGTCTGGGGCACTCCCTTTGATAGTGTCCTGTCACTCCACAGTTATAACAGCTGTGGCCAGGTGATCGAGCTTGATGTCGGTCTCTACCTGGGCTAAGTCTCCTCTTACATTCCCTCTGGTAGTGTCCTTCCGCACCACAATTGTAGCACTTGGTGGTGCGGCCGGGGCTTTGGCTACGCTCACAGGGGCAGCGGCGCTGCCAGTGGTCCAAGCCACCACAGCTGAAACATCCACCATTACCCGTGCTCTGCCCATCATATCTTGGGGTTGCCTGCTCCCTTTGCACCTTCTCCAGCTGCTAGGACAGAGTAGCCATTTTCTCCTCGAGAGCGTTGTGGCCTTGGTTGGCTGCGGGACTTGTTCCACGGAACCTAACCTTAGCCACTGTGTTCTTAGGGTCTCGGTTCTGCCATGCCTCTTCACGGGCTGCCGCATCTACGGCCTTATCCAGGTCTTGAGGTGTGGCATCATAAACCACCTTACCAAGCTCTGGTGACCCGAGAGAATGAATAAACCTCTCGATGGCTATGGTTTCTGCCGCCTTGGGTGGGAAACCAGGGTAGGCCAGCTTGACAAGGTACTTGATGTCTTGTCCCAGAGCTGCCAGTGACTCGCCTTCTTTCCTGGTTCTGGTCCTGAGGGCAGCTTGGTGAACCGCAGCCTGCTGCTGGGCACCAAAGCGCCTCTGAAGCACCTTGTTCAATTTGTGGAATGACCGGGTGTATTTCAGATCCCCTCCATCCACAAAGCGCTGGGCTTCCCCAGTCAGCTGGACTAGGAGGACGTCAAGCATTTCTTCAGGCTCCTATCTGTTGAAGTGAGCCAGCCGCAGAAAGTAGTTCTTATACTCTTCCCACGGCACGGAACCATCGTAGGTACGTGGTTTCAAGGTATTCCGACGAGACCCATGCCTACCATCCTGGTTGGTGGATAGGGGGCCAGGTGGACCGCCTGGGGGGTCTCGTCCCTGGTCATCGGAACTCGAGCTTGAACTCAAGTGTTTCCGGGGCTTCTTCTCACGCTTCTTTCGTTGGCGCTGATCATGCCCATCATGCTTTCTTCGGTCACCACGGCGATGATCATCATCTGATGAACTTGATGAAGAAAAGGAGCGTCGTCCTCTGTCGCCACCCTGAACCTTGTACCGCAATGTACCTGCTGCAAGGGGCTGTGATTGAGAGGACACTCCTTGTGGGGGAGGGGCTTGGCCGAATGCAGGCGGCTTCCTGCCCCCCTCTCGTTTGTGGGTCTTCGAGCCACTCGATGGGTTGCTCCCTCTAGTATGGTATACACCCGAAGTCACTTGACCTCTAGGGCTTTTGTCATCGATGCCAATCTGATGGTTGGTTGGTGCTCCCGAGTCAAAACCTGAACCATCCATGCAGGGCGGTGCCTGTTGCTGCATCACCTGCATGAGCATCCCACTTATTTGCCGAATGGCATCCCAAACCTTGGCTTGAGAGTTACTGCTTGTATCTCTCTGACCTGAATAAGAAGGGGAACGGTCTCCCTCGGTGTTCGACTTCTTGTGCGCATATTTTGATGTGCGTTTCTGTGGACTCTGCATAGGTGGCTGCCGAACAGAGCGTCCCCTTGAGATGTTTCCCGATGATTCTGAGTCCCCATCCCAATTGTCACCACCACTCTTGCGTTCATCACAGCTATCTCTCTCCCCTCCGGAGGGGCTACTATCAGGGCGCCGCCTGGGGCAGGCGTTGAAGGTTATGACCGAGTCTCCTCAGTCATACGATTACATACCTGGCACAGTAGACTGGGAGGAGGAGTGCTCATTACCTCTGGGAGACGAGTTCTGCTTATCATGTCGGATGGACTGATCATGCTCATTATACCGCTTATCGCTCCGCCTGTCATATAGCATCGCATTGCGTTGGTCAGTGTGCCGATCATCATATTGATCATCGTCACGTTCGAACCGCTGATCACCGGGTCCATTGGTGTGTTGCCCAGAATCGGGCTCATGATGCCACTGGCTACCTCTATCACCATGTCCCCCATCAACATTTTGATGGGGATACACCAGACCATGTCGCCCCTGGTGGCCAGCCCTCATGTAACTTGGGCTACATCCCCGCAAATGTACCGATCCGCCATTGTGGAACCTAGCACTAAGGGTACTGGAGGGATGGGGGGAGCAAGCAAAGTATCAAGTCAACACACCCGGACAATGTTCATATTTTCAGAGAACCGCTTTTTTTTTTTTTTTGTTTGAAAAGGATATGTTTGATTCTGCAACAATCTAGCTGTCTTCCTTCCTGTCCAAGCCTTGGATAAATGGCAGCACTGGAATCAACCTGGGTTAGACAACAATGCAAAAGAGGGTAGGGGGTAGGGAGGGGGGGTCCCTTATCTAAAATGATTATGTATCCGGTAACACTGTATAATTGTTTCTTGTATAAATCTTAATCAACAGTCAATATACAAAGTATCAATCAATGTAGGTATACTTCAACAATAGTAATCAAAAGATTTAGATAACCAGTATCATGAGATAACTGATCCAAGATGATCACTACTCTCAGAAAGAAAATGCACAATTAAAAGAATAAAATTGACAAATGCTTTAAAGATTTAGATAACCAGTATCATGAGATAACTGATCCAAGATGATCACTACTCTCAGAAAGAAAATGCACAATTAAAAGAATAAAATTGACAAATGCTGGACACAGTCTTAATCAGTCATGAGACTGACAGCCATAGACCATTTTTTGGTGAGGTAACTAATCTAAATGCTGACTTTAACCCTTGTGATTTACGAAAAAATAAATTGAATACCCTGGCTAGAAAAAAAAAAAAAAAAAAGCCTACGAAAATTCGGAAATATAGCCAGTTTTCGTTGTATCACACTTTAAATGGAAAATTATGTGACCCTAATCAGTCCTGATCAACATGGGATGTAGCACCATAAGCTTTGGTGTGGGGGAGGGGGGCCGCTCCCAACGCACCTAATGTGACCTTGCGGCCGTCAACCAGCATTATATCCATCAAACTCACTAAAGTCGGTATTATTTTACCCAACGATTTTGAACAACAGTCACACTTTATGGTATATCAGCTGTCTACCCAACCATGTTTAGGATTGGTATTCACGTGAAATTATTCAATTTAGACAAAGCTAATGCCTTAAGCCTTATTGGGCGTCAGAAATGCGAATTTTACATCAGTTTCTGCCGCACTTTATAAACCCAGATCACTTAAAATCCTGTGTCAAGACTTTTAAGATGATTTTACTAAACATTTAGGTTATGGGGACAAAAGATTCCCAATGAGCTTGGGCGTAATTTTAGGTGGTATTCTCCAGATTAACAGTGCCAAATATTGGTATCTTAGGGGGCGTCGCCCATGCGAATTTTACTGCCACAACTGCCGTGACTTTAAAGCCACTAGGATTCAGAAATCTAAGGATTTCAACCTACCCCTGGCACACATAGGTTATTCACATGATTTAATTAAGGAATTAGACTACCAGCCTCATACAGGTACTCGTGATCCCACAATCATGAGACAAAGGTAGACAATGCCAAAGCTCTTTAATCTTATCAATGTTTGTGAATAAACACTCACGTGAATGAGAACATTAGGGTAAAACGCCCTCAGAATCAATGTATTATCTGTCCTCTTACATATACACGCTAGTCTCAATAGATTTAGAATCAATTTCAAGTGAACCATGCAAAATATTGAATGGTTGGTTGGGCGTCGCTTTCATGATTTTAGAACACAATTCCTCTTATCAGGGCGTTATTCGCACACAGTTTTTTTTTTTAAATACGACTACTGGATGAATTTGTGTGGTTTTTATCGTGTAGACATTCTAATAATTTGTACTATGAAGGGGGCTTATTCCAATAAGAATGACAGAGATACAGTGGGAGATTATTTAACACAATCGTTTTTGACTAGCTCCAGTACATGAATACAACTTTTGTCTGGCCAATATGGGTAGCTTTGCAATGGATAATAACGTTTCGAACCTTAGAGCAGGAGTTTTTTTTTTTTTTTTTTTTTTTTTTTAGTGACACTTTCCCACGTGCAGGAGATGGAGGGTGGGGGCAAAGACAGGATCTAATCTTATGGTTTACTGTTCCTAATTGGTAAGTAGTAGGCAGCAAACTAACCGTCTTTTATCTGCCCTGGAGAAATAGTTATCTAAATGGCACCAAAATGCGCATCTAGGAAAATTTATGGCCCTCTCTGTCGTGATTTTCAACCCCCTTTAACTAGTAATGTAAACCTGGCAGATCAATGTGAGTTTGACCAAAGAATAACCAGCATGTATACTGGCTCACTTTAACCAACTGATGGTGATTTTCGCATGGAATGTAGGAGGAATTTAGACAATAATGAAAGGCGTGAGGGGGGTGACGGTTGGAGATGGGGGGGGGAGGGGGGTGACGGTTGGAGATGGGGACAGGATGTTACCTTAAGATTTACTAATCCTTAACCCTTACATGCCCAGAATAGCAAAAGTGCGCTCTTAACCATCTATGTATGTTCAACAGACCATCATAGGTTTAATAGTAATCATATTAAGATGATCTTAACACCAGCAGACTCAGAATGCCAAGAGCTTTCCAACGATACCAGATTTGTTATGGTGCAATGAGTATTAATTATCAGTAGGCGCTAATGCAGAAATTAATGAATTAAATGTAGGGAGTACACGGTCAGGGCTCCCGTGTGCTTTTCAGTGCCGCCCGTGTGCTTTAGCTGAAAAGCACCGCCTGTGTGCTTCTCAGGGGACTATAAGCTTTCTACACTTTTTTGAATTTTGCAAATCGGCCAATTAGAACAGAAGTTAGGCCTGAAAAAGTAACATTTTATCTAAAAGGGAGAGAGGGTGGGTGACGTGGATGCGGCAGGAGGGTGGTGGGGGGGGGGGAGTCAGCACTACAACTCTTGCCGCCACCAGGGGTGGGACTTCTGTCACCCCAAGGGGGGGCAAGGTGGCCTCCTGCTGGCGGGAGAGAAACACGCCACTTTCCTGCGTGGAGGTGGGGAGGGGGTGCTGGTAGGCAGGGAGCGCTTGGTAGGCAGACTCACGGACAGTGTAACTCCCGTCACCACCAGGGATGGATAGGCCTCCTGGCAGCGTAAGATTGACACACCACTTTCCCACGTGCAGGTGGGAGGGTGGGGGGTGGGGAGGCAGAGGGGTGCTGCGGGGCAGAAGGTGGGTGACGTGGATGCGGGTGGGGTAACTCGCGTCACCACTGGGGCGAGGTGTTGCCTCAGGCCAACGCAGTGGGGCCGTTGTTCAGCTTTCAGTGGATCCAGGATACACAAGGAATAGTGGTTCCAGGATCCACAATGGACTGACCAATCAGAAGCCAGCACCTGCTTAGCAGATGCATCTGCTGCTGTCCAAGATGGTGGATGTTTTTGTTAGCCAATTCTTGTCCATTCAATGCACAAAACACTTGATTACTCATGCTCTATGGAAAATTAGAGGTTGTTATTTGAGAAAATGAATGGGATATGACCAAACATAATAAAACATAAAGCTTCACTATTGGCATTGCATCTGGGCTTGCCCTCATACTATAGAGCCCCCCTATATCTTCCTTGGAGTTGGACTTGGGATTTTTTCAGGCTGCCCCCCACATGAGTTGAAGATGGACGAGGGGGGGTGATCATTTATTAACAATGGCGGGGGGGGGAGGGTTGAGGGGGTCGAAAAATTGTCAACCCCTTTGAGAAAATACAGGTGGGGTGGACTAAATTCTTTCAGCCCTGCTATTAATTGGAGGGGGTGTGTGTCTGCTCTTGATTTTCAGCTTCTCCATGGCAGGGGAGGGGGGCAAAAAGTTTTTTTGTGGTTCTGATTTTTTTTTTTAATAAAAAAAAGAAGAGATTTTTCTGCCCAAAAGGGTCTGCGTCTGTATCGAGGATCCACAATGGTCTGCTTCTGTATCCAGGATCCACAATAGACTGCTTCTGTATCCAGGATCCACAATAGACTCCTTCTGTATCCAGGATCCACAATATAGACTGCTTCGATCTGTATCCAGGATCCACAATAGACTCCTACGTATCCAGGATCCACAATAGACTGCTTCTGTATCCAGGATCCACAATAGACTGCTTCTGTATCCAGGATCCACAATATAGACTCCTTCTGTATCCAGGATCCACAATAGACTCCTTCTGTATCCAGGATCCACAATAGCCTGCTTCTGTATCCAGGATCCACAATAGACTCCTTCTGTATCCAGCATCCACAATAGACTGCTTCTGTATCCAGGATCCACGCGGCACTCAGACCCAGGTCTCCGGGTGTGATGAGTAGTATCTAAGACGGTCTCCTATAAATCACACCTTTTGAATTAAAGATTTTAATTTAAAGTTTGAATTCAAAAGGTGTGATTTTTAGGAGACTGTCTTAGATACTACTGTGATGGGGGAGTCTGGATGGCAGGTGGCAGTACCTGCTTCCGGGTTCGTATCCGTTACACCAGTGGGCCTTCCACTCGTCCGTCACATGTCACATGACAGGTCTGAGTTTCGCTGGCTTTTCCCTTATATAAGGGCAGTTCCTACAGAAGTTCTCCAGTAGTGGTCCTACCACTGCTCAGCACACTTCTACTGTTATACCTACGGGTAACCGAATGCCATCCGGCATGTAGTCTCTATAGGCTGTGATCGTATGTAACTAAGATCAGAATAAACTTTTGGTTGCCTACCCGGAAACTTCTTCTCTTTTCATTATGATTTAAAGGAGCTCTGAATCAGCTACGTCCGCCACAGTGCTAACGTCGGCGGACTTAGGTCCTCGATTCAGAGCGCCTTTAACATCTAACCAAAAAGACGAACCACTACATAACGTTTTTTTTGTTGACTGGGTCAGTTATTATATAGATGCATTGAAATCAGGAATATGTTTTTTTCTGGGAGTCTTTTGTGGATCCTGGATACAACAGCAGCCTATTGTGTATCCTGGATACAGAAGCAGTCTATTGTGTATCCTGGATACAGAAGCAGTCTATTGTGGATCCTGGATACAGAAGGGAGATCCTTGTGGGTCCTGGATACAGAAGGAGTCGATTGTGGATCCTGGATACAGAAGCAGTCTATTGTGGATCCTGGATACAGAAGGGACCCCTCTCAGGCGGGGATAAAAAAATTCAGACCCATTTTAGGGGGGACGAAAAAAAATGTTGCCCCTTTTGAGCGAAAAAGCCTGTGTGCCACTAAAGAATAAAAGGGGGGAAGAAAAAATTTCAGAGCCCTCCAAGGGGGGGGGCAGAAAAATTTCAGACCCCTCCGAGGGGGGTCAGAAAAATTTTCGCCGAGAGTCCTTGTGGATCCTGAGTAGGCCTAGGCCTGCAGGGGTCTAAGGGAGTGATCACTTTTTTAACAACAGAGGGGGGGGGGCTGGTGGGTTTGAGGGGGGTCAGAATTTTTTCAACACCTTTGATGGAGGGGGGTCAAAATAATTTCACCTGTTTTCAGTGGAAAACCCCGCACGTTACTATAGGCTAAAGGGGACGTTTGCGCGCGATTACCGTCCCTTATGCGGGGGGCGGGGTGAAAAAAATTTCGACCCCTCATTATATAGGGACAAAAATTGCGCGCGAACGTCCCCTTTTAGCCTATAGTAACGCGCTGGGTTTTCCGCTGAAAACAGGTGAAATTATTTTGACCCCCCCATCAGAGGTGTTGAAAAAATACTGCCCCCCCCTCAAAACCCACCAGCCCTACCCCCCCCTGTGGTTAAAAAATGAGCACTCCCTAATGTGGATCCTAGATAGGCCTACAGAAGCAGTCCTTGTGTATCCTGGATACAGAAGCAGTCCCTTTGTTGGTAAACAGCCCAGTGCCCAAAACAGTTAAGTCCAGTATGGACAGTGATGCTAAGAGAGTAAATCATAGTAAATTTTTTGTGACTTTCCAATGAAACTGCATTCTTGAATATATATAAGCTCAAAGATGATGTTGCTGCTTTTAATTGTACTTCATCTATCATAAACTAGCAGATATCTGTGATAAAATAAGCTGAACTGAGTGGCCAAGACATCCACCATCTTGAAAGTAGCAGATGCATCTGCTGAGCAGGTGCTTGCTCCTGATTGGTCAATCCCTTGTGTATCCCGGGTACACTATTCCTTGTGGATCCTGGATGCCCAGAAAGCTGAACAACGGCCCCACTGCCAGGCGCACGGCCGCTGGGTGGCACTAAAAGATATGGGAGGGCGAGGTGCATCACAGGATGTTATCTTAAGGTTTACTGCTCCTTTATTGGCGGCAAGAGGGTGCAGGTGATCTAGCTGTCTGTACCCGGGCTATTTAGTTACAAAATAATGTGCATAAATTCCTCTAGTTCAACCCAGTGATTCACAAAGAAATGACAATCAAGAGATCTTATCCCAAAATATGGGTACTAGTTTTTTTTTTATCATACATACATGTAATCTTTAACGAGCTTGGATTCACCTCTGGTACATGGAATTGTGCATGTTAAATGACCCTTAAGACAAGTCCTTTGATGGGCATCACAGACGCGAATTTTACGGCCATTTCTGCCCTGATTTTTAAACCTAAATCAATTGCAATTATTAGTGCTGAAATGCCACGGAGGGACGACTTTCCCACGTGCAGGTGGGAAGGGGGTGGGCAGGGAGCCAGGGGGTGCTGGTAGGCGGGAATGCGTCTGGTGCCGACAAACGGGGCGGCACCACAAGGGGTAGGCACGCGTCTATGACGGTTGGGATTGGGGGGCAGGATGTTATCTCTAGATTTAGCGGCGGTTCTAAGCCCAGTGGAGGGATGTTGCTTTAGATGCAACGGCCGCTGGATAGCACCAGAGGATGCAGGAAAGCAGGAGTACAAGGCAGGGTGTTATCTTTAGGTTTAGTAATCCTTAATTGGCGGGTAAACTAACTGTGTTTCATCTCGGGACCCTGGAGGAATGATTACCAAAATGGGGCAAAGTCTCCTGATCTCTTAGGTCCACAACTGATGCAACGATTTCTCCCCACCTCACCCCAGTGGTGACGGGAGTTACTTCATACCACACCAGTAAATCTTAACCCTTTTGTGCCCAGAATTATTTGAGGATTTTACATTATTTAACAATTGTATCACTTTGTTGCTAAGACCATGTGTTATTTTGATCTTCTCTTTTGAAAGGGGCACTGCATTACATTATCTGAATTCAATTGGGTGTATATGATCCAGCATCACTTTTGGTATGATGTAAGATCTTAGGTCCCTGGAGGGTTGCCCTCTAATGAATCACATAAGAAAGCAGCTCATTTTAAACTTTTGACTCCCTGTGTTTGATATAGTGGAGATAAAGCAAAATGGATGGTTGTATCGTAATGGGGATATCAGGACCATTCTAAAGAGGGTCTAACTTCATAGATTGGATCAGTAGAAGTTTGATAATAACCATTTCTTTCAATATACATGCATTTAAGCCCAAAACCACCCTTAAATGCGCGCATGGGCACCTAGGGGTTTATATGCCTAACCTATTTTTAAACTTGCCTAAAGAAGATACCCAGCTCATCACAATGAAAACAGCAAAAGGAAGTTTGGATTCTGTCAGGTTTTCTCCAGCGTCTGACATCCAATCCAATATAACCTCACCAACAATACCAACCTAAAACTGACTCTATCTTCCTCAAAATAAACATTCTACCAAGACAAGCCTTGATCACCTGAACTGACTAATGTAAAGATACCTTAGGAAACGTTTGTGAACAATTCTGGTAAATGAAATTACAGTTAAAGCAGTCTGATATTACTTAACAATTTAGATGTAGGGTCCAGGAGTGGGAGACAAAGAGAATAAATCTCTGCCTCCCAGAATTCTGGGAATTCCAGGAATTCTATCCCACTTCTGACACCAGTGTAACAGTTTTGGGCATTGGAGAATTATTGGGTAATTTAGATTAAACTATAAGCCTAACTCCAGGGGGAGACTAAGGCTGAGGATGATTGAAGATTGCCAATTCTATAAAGTCTACATAATGGAAACAAGACAGACTCTTTCAACTATAATTAATACTTATATTGTCCACAAATGGTACAAAGCCTCAAATACAATATGATAGTCACAAGTCAGCAGTAATAATGCAATAATCCTGACCCTGCACAAACCACCCACCAAAAATGGAGCTCTGTGGCTTACCTTCCTGGCTGACTGGTCTCTGGTGCAAAAGTGACCAGTGGTCAGTTACACAGTCCCCACCAGCCTGCCTGCCTAGGTCACATGACCTCCAGCCCTACAGGTGGAGCCACAAGAGGGTGATGTGATGTTACCCGGTGGTTTCCGCCCATAGGGGTTCCCGTTGCACTTATGTTAGTCACATTGACTATCCAAATCATTTTCCCTCTCCAAGTACAGTCTTGAACAAGGTATCTGCTGGGAGTTTCAGGCAAGCTAACTTAATTTAGCCACTGTCACTAAAGGATCTTAGTCACTTTGACTAAGATCCCTTAGTCACTTTGACTAAGGTATATATTGGCATAGTGTTGCCTTTACACAGCAGGTGGCAGTGTGGTTTGAAACAGGATTTTTTTGGTGGCTTCATACCATAAATTGTTCAATGGATGTCAAAATGATGGTGATTTTCAGGCACTGTATACATTTGAGGCTTTCACAATTCAATATAACATCAAGTGTGGCAGAATATATCAAATAGGTTGATGATTTGCTAAATAAACTAGGTAAACAGATACTAAACCAAAAAGTAATACATTGCATACTTAGTCAAAACCACCAAGGAATCTTAGTCAAAATCAGGCAAGCCAAGGCAAGTTGGGCACTAATGGTTAGTCATATTTGACTAACAAAATCTTGGACACTTAGGCACGTGCATTTGACTAGGTATTGTTAGAAAGTTAGCCTTTTTGACTAACATCTGACTAAGATTTTGGATATTATTTTTTTCTGTGTGATAATGTATAGTGATTTATTGGGATGCTCCCTTTTTCAAATGATTTGCAGAACTACTGATTGGCAACACCATCAAAGCATATTCCCACAGTCCACATGCGTTCACAATAAAAAGAAAATCCCTTAATATAATGGTGTTTCATTGGCAATGACGGGTGCCAGGGTTTCCAAGTTATTTCAGGGTTCACCATTGCTCTCAGGTCCACCATACAGTGAAAGCTGCTACAAGATGTGAAATTATGTAGGTTTTTCATTTTCTTCATTTCTACCATAAGCCCACTTGTTACAGTGTGTCGGTCAAATCTCGTTCTGTTTGGTGGGCTCTAGCCATCATAGACAGCAGACAGCAGCTGAGACCTAAGTCCTTAGCTGTATGCTCTTTATAGGGGTGAGACACATTGGAATGCTCTGAGTGCAACTGAGCAAAATGCAATGATAATCTAGCAATTTAGATTGTAGGTGAAGAACAAATAGGGATATTGTGGTCATATTTTTTTTCGCGCTGTACATATTTTCGCAGATTTCACAGAAATTGAAAGTCCGTGAATTAATGTCTTAAGTGAATGCTGGTTCTGTGTGTGTGTGTAGGGGGGGGGGGTGTTAAATCATTGATACAACAAAAGTTAATTGGGATTTCCTTTGGAATGTTTGGTCAACAGAACATAAAAGTTGCATTGGAGTCTTCTAGTGTACAAAATAAGAAAACATTAAGATATGATAATGGTGCAAATGGCACTAATCAATTCTCAAGTCAGAATTGCAAGTAATGTTTGTAATGTGTATGTATCTTGGCTTTCACACCTATCTGCTACCACAGGCAGAACAGCTTTGAACAGAATGCAGGCATGCCTACTTTTGGGTACCAACTAATCCTAGTATTGTCAGCATTCTAACTGTTCCTAGGGCTATAAAATTACTTCATATTCCAGGGGCCTATCAAAAAAAAGGAAAATAAACTTGATTTTTAAAAATCTGCGAATTTAAATACCAGCGAAAGTGCACTTTTTACTATTTCCGTGAATATTTATACCAGTGAAAATATCTACGACCACAGTAGTTTATTGTTTGTTTCTGAATAGAGAATTCTAATGTATGTACTCTGTGACAAATACATGTAAGCCTTCAACGTTGAAACAAAGTGCACATGTGAAAAATACTTATCGACATGATATGATATGATATGATATGTTTTCATTTCGGTTTGAAGGGTGATTTGATATTATGTTGTCTGACATGGAAAAAGTACAATGTATTGTATGTAATTGAGGACAATAGGATTTTCAACAATATAACGTAGGCCTGCATGTAATGATTTTCAACAACAACGTAGGCCTGCGTGCAATATTACATTACTTTTCTCTTTGTATTGATACACAGGCTTTTTAGTTTGGTATGTGGTATGTATTAGCGTCACGTTCCACTGCCCTGATACCCCGATAATCACCTCTTACAGGTACGTTATCCCTATAAGCTCTGCCATACCAAGTGCTACCAAAATCTACAACGGAATGTGGATTGGGAAAATGTATCTGGGGTTAAATCTCTCTTTAATACCCATTGCTGCTTAAGGAACCCACCAACCACACTCTGTATGACCAATGGCCGACAAGCTCCTACTCAGTTCATGTGAACTCCACTGTCGTCTCCTCCAAACTTCTGGGGTCTCAGCAACGTTTCAGCAGAATCCTTGACATGGTTTCCATCATCAACTTGGCATATCACCAGAAATGTTCAATTAAAAGGAGTCCGATTTGATGGTCAGCCTATCAATTATCTGCGCTGGTTTCTAAGTTATCGTCATCTCACCTAAACCTCTAACAACATTTAGGGCCTTCGACAGCCAACCATGGAGGTGAGTGTCTCTATCCCGCACTACATGTCAATTGCAACATTATGTAATTATGCGGTAAAGTAGTACCTCAGTGAAACACTGTATCAATAACGTTGGCTGAAAATGACAAGGCTATACAGTTAACCACCTCTCTTTTTGTGGCTAGCTTTACAATTTCAAAGGTTGCAAATGAGAGTGAGTGAGTAATGGTTGTTTAACGCCAAGCCGACAGCTAAGGTCATATTCATGGCGGAAAAAGTACATTAGACATCATGTCACAAAGGAATACATGTGCCTGTGCCCGTGCATATGGACACCAGACACATGTAAAAAAGAGGGGACAGGAAAGAGGAGATTCAAGGAATGAATATGTGCCAGTGCCCATGCATATGGACACCACCCACACTCAGAGAGGATAGAAAAGCAAGACATAGACCCCTTTTAAAGATGGCCTGGGGCTGGGGAGGCCCGGGTTGCAAATGAAAACGGATCTGTACCAGCAGTAGATATTATGGAAAACACACTGGCCAGGCCAGAGGTAGATGAGGAAAGGTGGAGCATATTAGTGTGCAGCACAGGGAAAATGAAAACAGAGAGGTCTACCCACAAGGTGAAACGCGCAAACCTAACCAATCACAGTCTATTCAGAAGACACAGGAGAATAGAGAAGCTCTTTCAATGGTCTATGTACCTACAGCCAGTCCTTAGATTGAGTATTAAGCTGTCAATTACAAAAATCTATTTGAATAAGACTGCACAATATGCAACTGCACTACACTGAGATAATGGATTCATCACGTCATTCACCACACCTTTGTAGCAATAGTAATGTGATTGATAGATTTCATTGATCAATTTCCACCTAATGAATTTACATCTATAATTATTGTTTTTTTCCTGTCTTTCTTTTAAAGTCTGCTGGGGGTGATACAATTTTGATATTTCAAGAATGCTATATCATCGTCAAAGGCCATAGTAATGACAATGACATCGTGATCTGCAGCGGATTAAACAAAGGGAGAAGGGATTAAGGCATTGATGTTTATTATAAATCTTATTTCTTTTTTTAAGCGAGGGGAGACACCGACTACATCCGGTTCCGGTGCAGACATCCGGTCATCAGCAACTCCCCCTTTCGGCTCACCAAATGAACTCCCCCCTGTGAAGATTCAGGCAGTCAATGCCAACAAGGGTCGCCAAGAGGAAGAACAAGCCTTTATTGAGAATGTTCACAACCAAGGGGAATCTAGACAAGGTCACAGTGAAGGTGCACCAGGTCAAGAGGAGGACTGGCAAGGTCAAAGGGACCAGCAGGGTGAGGAAGATAGACAGGAGAAAGAATATCGAGATAAAATGGGAGGTCAACAGGGGGCACAAGTGGACGGCCTAAATGAAGACCGAAATGAAGATAAGAGAGAGGCTTCGAAGGCTGCCCAGGAGGAGAATCCCAATGGGAGTCAGGAACGAAGGGAGGAAGGTCGAGGAAGGAGGAGGACGAGAGAACTATCAAAGTATGTATTTGTAAGGAACAGCTATAGATAATTTGTAATGAGTCATATTACTGATAACTAGTCATGGTCAATGGTGGAAAAAATATCAATAGGATACGTACTAAATTTACCAAGCATTAAGATTAGGAATTACAGTTCTCAGTTGAAAAGGGATATATTTTCATCAGATAATACCTGCCAGGGCGAAAGACCGTCTGGGAAGTCTGTTCCCTTCTCACGTCACTTGAGCCACATGATATTATTCATTTAAGTGAGAAAAAGGTTTGGTCGGCCCAGTTTTAGGTCAGGTCCCAGTGGGCACAGAATGTTGCATCAACGTTGACAACCCGCTGATATTGTGTTGATGATGTTGATCAACCTGTCTTCAACCTGTTTTCAATGATTCTATTTCAATGTTGTCAACCAACACCATTTCAACATCCAATCAACAGTTGACATATCAATGTTGAAATATTGTTCTCAATTCAATGTTGACTCAACATTGATTTGTCAATGTTGAATCAACAATATTGATTTCAATGTTGATTCAATGTTGATTCAACATTGACATGTCAACAAAGAATGCCCTAACAAATATCAATGTTGTTTCAACATCATATCAATGTTGTGTCAATGTTGTGTCAACATTGAATCAATATAGAAATACAAATGTTGAATCAGCGCTGATGGTTAGATATTGAATCACAGTTGATTTTGATTATGTTGTGTCAACTTTCAAATTCAACTTAATGTAACATTCTGTCTCACTTACTCAATACAAAAAAAAACAAACAAACTAATTTTCAATTGAAATTTCTGTAAAACTTTTTTTTGTGGGTTGCCCACCGAATCATTAAGTTGAGATGCAGGGCACAACTCCATAACCGGAGTACGTTAAGTTGGTGGTGAAGCCTTCTTTTCTAAGAGACTCAAAATTTGGCCAAATGTCAGTGCATTCTTCCTGAGCTTTCATTAGTCAGAAACTACGCAGATGATTACCATGCATTATTTAGATGTACTTAGCATTGACCCCTCATATAGAACAAAATAACACCAAACACCTACAAACACCGTAAGTCATCTATAGGCAAACAATCATATCTTGACTTCAAAGCATTTTTTCTCTCGCATTGGTGATCAGGTCTGAGCAACTAACTTAATTACACCCCGGTAGGAAATCACACCCCGTTGCCATTTTACACACCAATCCCCCAATGTGGTGATGTGTTTTTCCGCATCAGTGCAAAAAAGAGCTGCCAGTGCAAGAAAAGGCACCAGTAGGAAAAACTGCTATGCTGCTCTGTATTATTTTGTCAAGTGTGTATTGTAACATGGCTTTTATCATTAATGACTAATTAAATCACTTTGGCTTTTTGTGAGTAGCATACTGGGATATTGGTTTAATTATTGATACACATTACATTGTTTAGCAAAAAGCATAAAGGATTAGCAAATTAGATACAAAATGGGTTGTGATGAATTTGGGACATAATTCAGAGGAAAAAATCGACTTTTCTCTGTTACAAACCAATTCTAAGGGTAAAACTTGGAAAAGTACAACAGAGAATATTTGTTTCAAGAATTACCATGATTTATATCCATAAGAATATTAATTTGATTGGTCAAAATCATCTTTGAAATGGCTATTTTGGCAGCGATGCCAAATCACACACCATCCCCAAATCACAGGCTGGTGTGATGTGTGATTTGGTGCCATACTGGTTTTCCACACCAGTAGGTTATTTCAGCTTTGCTGGAACCTGGTGATAAAACCATTACCGTAGTACTTCGCATATAAGACGCAGATCGCGTGTACATTAGACACACTCTGAGTTGCAGCTGGGGTTTGATTTTACCAGTTCAGTACTAATCTAATTCAATCTTACCCCCGCCTATAAAGCCCCCCCCCCCGAATGCTTTTACGAGAGGTACTACGGTAATATCAGATTTGAGTTGATTGTGACAATATTGATCACTTATCACACGAGTAGAGTGACTTGCATTAGCGGATCCACTGAATCATATCATGGAAAGTAGACGTCTGTGGTGACATGGTGTGATATCATAAATCATACTCCACTCAGATAGCAACTATCAAAGGGGAATTACTGTGGATTTGCCATTGATATGATAACAGACATGTCTCTATTAGTACTTTATCACAGTACTAAAGGTATTAGCATGCGATTGTGAATTGAGCACTCGCGTGACTGTAAATGTTCTTAATATTTGCATTGAGTGGCGGGGATTGCAATATGAATGATATTTGTTTTTCCCCATTCTGATCTAAAAAAGCTATTAATGTAAATATAATATTATATCCTCCACATATGTCTGACAATACAGAAGCAGTTGGCCTTTCATCTTTGTATGCACATATACACTACTTTTTACAGACTGGAGATTCAAAAATCCAAACTACATGATCTTATTTTTGTACCAGGATTAATCACTACCAAGAAGTACTACCAACACTTGAGACATTTGATGTGTCTGTGTCATTTTGTTTTCATGAAAAATAGATCATTAAGGTCTGTAAATACTATCAATGAATGGTAGTGAATTCTATTTCATTGTTAAATTTGCATTTGTTATTGAATATCAAAATAGACACTCACCATCCTGAATACTTCAACTGGAGAGGTTAGACACCTTATGTGTGGGTCAGTGAAAATACCAAAGGACTGTATTCTAACCCACAATTTATAATCTCAGTATCTACAGTACAGGGAGACATATTGCATTGCCATGCACCTTCATGCCCTTGTCTTATGGACGGCATAGAGGTCCTCAGTAAAGTAGAAGTTCTGTAGATAGGAAAAAGTGCCTTAGTTTTGCAGGCCTGTGGGACTATGATATCCCCTGCCTTCTATTATAGGCCTGCCTTGATTAAACCATTGGTACATAGTTATTGACTGCTCTTGACCCTTACATAATTGTCTCACAGTATTACCTAGCACTCAGGTGAATGGATCAGAAATATGTGACGTGTCTTCATTATGCATGTCAAGTGGAGTTGACGAACCAAATATAAGAGAGTCAACCTCATTCGACATGCCTTCATACATGTCATGTGGGAGACAAATTGTGACCTGTGCAGTATGCGTCAAAGCGATCAGTGTTCTTCTCTCTGTGAAGGTATACAGTAATACACACAGGAGGGTGTTGCTCCCATAGTAAAAGGAAGAGCTGGCTAAAAATGCCCTTGTTTCCAGTCCTTTCTTTTCATGTAGCTATGACTTGTCCCTTTTGTTGCTCACAAGTGGTCATTCAAGTATGGTGATAAAAAAGGGGGATTTGAGTAGGTACCTATTTGGCACAAGTCAGTCAGTATAATATACTATAGCGTGTGTGACATGAGTAGGTACCTGATAGTGCAGCTCTCTCTGTTTTAAACAAGGCAGGTGACTTTTCAGACTGATGTGGTGAGTGCAAGTTGAATGGCGGAGCAGAGCGTGACTTCTTTGGAAAAGAGGGTACCTAATAACAGCTCTTTTTACCATAGGAGCAACACACTCCTGATGAGTACATGTATGTATAGGAGGAGGCTATCAATAATGACGACACAGGGCTTAGGGAGAGAGATAACCTGTCTGGTTCCTCCAGTACATCCCTGACTTGGATCAATAAACACAAAGGGGTTTGTAGCTGAGGTATGGAGACATCCTGAACCACTGTAGATCTACACCAGGATTATGTTTGGCGGTTACACACGCTCCCTTCTCTCACAGTAAGTCTCTTGGGGGATGGAGGAATTTGGGGGTTGGAGTGGGTTTGTGTGGGTTACATGTACATGCATGGACCTAGCTTACATGGCTGTGTTGGCAAAGGTACTTAGTGAATAAGGTATACAGATATTATTCTCTAGTATGTAGTGGATAATAAATTTTGAATATAGACCCTTATATAAAGGTGTCACTCTAGGTATCTCTAGGCCTACATAATAGGCCTGATCTGTGAATATAGGTTTGCCAATTTAGCTATCTCCCTCCTCCGTCGTAGACTGGAAAGGCCATTTTATGAGAAAATAGCTTGATAGTAAAGGTAGGTTGCGTTTACGAGGCATTTGAAATATTAAGGTTGTATAAATTGGCTGTAAGTGGGCGTGACCTCAGATTTATGTGAGTGGCGGAGAACCTATATAATCTATCTCCATGCTACAGCAAGAAAAACCGTATGTGCTCAGTGCCGAATGAGCAGTTAGGGGAAGTTATGGATTATCCTAGAATTAGGGGCGATTTTGCAAACACCTGTAACATAATCATCAAGTTATTTTTAGCTCCTATCCTTATCACTTAAGCCGAATGGTATATGGCTCATAGGAAATGCTGCAGCCTACTTGTGATGGCCAACTAGTGATCCAGACATGCAACCTGTCCTCTCTAATCTACTCACCCACCCTGAAGGTCTCGGACCACCAAAACATTTCTCACTCTAATCTATTATAGCTCAACCACCGATAAAACCCGCCTACAATGATTCAAATCGCCCAAAATGACCACAAATCTTTAGATACATCTTTTATCCTTAATCTGAGATGAAAAAAATATAGGTTTGACCAATCCAGTTTTTTTCTATTGGCCTGCATGCGTACCCACCTACATTTTGACCTATTCTGCACCTAATAATTCAACAGTGCTCACTATTTTTTTAATGCCACCCACCAGTGCCTAACCAAAGGGCCAGTGTGTCACAATTTATATTCTATGAATCAGTACAGTTTAGTGATTTATTTGATGCCTTATAGCAAAGCTGACAATAATTTCCACACACTAATATAGACCAATCAGAGGCCACCATCTCTTAACTGCCTACATTTACTGTATGATCGTCGTCACTGCGGACCTCTATGGTGGTCCGAGATCTTAAAGGAGGGGGTCAGGACTAAAACTTACCCCAAACACTACTTATACAAACTTTTAGGTGTAATTCATCAAATTCTAACTTGTGAGGTGCCCTGTGAGCCCCTAAACTATAGACCATGGAGGTAATCGATGCCCTCGTAACCCTGGAAAATGGTCTCTTTTTCAGGCTGTTTTCACTCTCCGACACCCTATACATGTTTAACTTGTTTTCTCAAGAGATATTCAACCCAGGACCCTGAAATTCAGCACAGATTTCGTCCAGGTGGTCTCCTACATGAAACAACTGCTTTTTCTAAGCTTTGACCCCTAGATTGTACATGGAGTGTTGAAATATTATGCAAAATTGACAAAATGTGCACTGAAAATAGAGATATTTTGACATTTTCTCTATTTTTTCTGGATTTATTCCTTATCCATGGCTGTTTTTATGTTATGTCCATATTCCCAGATATGTTAGGAATGACTCTGTAAAATATTGTGATAAAAGCTTTAATATTTACTGTTCTATGACTTGAGCAAGGGCTTGATATTAGACAATGGAGCTGTACACCGTCTATCAGCAAGTAGGGCCTGAGTGTCCTTCAATCCTACATTCTGTCAAATATGCATGTCATTAGGTTATAAAAGCCAAAAGAGGGCATTATTCAGCATTTTTGCCCACAAATCCTTGAATTGATCCATCCCTGTAACTCTAAAAATGTGGTAATGTGCATAGAAAGGCCTCTAAGGCAGAATCAATGAAGTCCGCAATAATACCAATAGCCCTACAGCCTGGATTTTCTCCATTTTCCATACTTTTCATGCAAATTTCCACCTTTTTCAGCATTAATCTATCCAAACTAACCAAATCCAACTAAGAAAAAAGCTTTTTGAGCATTTCCAAGCTATTCTGGCTAACTGTCATATCACCACTTAAGGTCTCGGACCACCAAAACATTTCTCACTCTAATCTATTATAGCTCAACCACCGATAAAACCCGCCTACAATGATTCAAATCGCCCAAAATGACCACAAATCTTTAGATACATCTTTTATCCTTAATCTGAGATGAAAAAAATATAGGTTTGACCAATCCAGTTTTTTTCTATTGGCCTGCATGCGTACCCACCTACATTTTGACCTATTCTGCACCTAATAATTCAACAGTGCTCACTATTTTTTTAATGCCACCCACCAGTGCCTAACCAAAGGGCCAGTGTGTCACAATTTATATTCTATGAATCAGTACAGTTTAGTGATTTATTTGATGCCTTATAGCAAAGCTGACAATAATTTCCACACACTAATATAGACCAATCAGAGGCCACCATCTCTTAACTGCCTACATTTACTGTATGATCGTCGTCACTGCGGACCTCTATGGTGGTCCGAGATCTGAAGGACGCCTCCTCTCTCCGTCCTTGGGAGTAAACTATCCTCTCATGGCTCACAGCCTAGCATAAACCAATTTCCCTCTTATGTTTATCCTGTGTGCAAATGTCTATATAATATGCTATTTTCTCTCATGGCTCTGGAGGTTAATTCAAAAGATCCTGGGATCACAACCTCAATCTTAGGAATTATTCTGCCTTATCCTATTAAGCGATCTTAAGACTGTGTTCACTTTTCCTAGCCAGCACTAAGATCGCATCGATCTTAGCCTCAGCCCTGCTACACTATTCCAAGAATAACTGACTAGGCACAGGGGTAAGAGTCCCAAAATAAAGGAATAGCTGTGGAGTCACTCTTCTTCACAACAGTATTTATACCATTGTTCCCCATTCCCATATGGGCTAACAAAAGAGCACAGGGTGCAATTGACCCTGTACAGTATTCAAGAGTTGTTCCCGTGAATGTATGATTTATGCTTGCCTATTAGAAGCATTGTGCCCCCCCAGGACAAAGAGAGAGAAGGGAAGAATTACATTACAGTGCACTTAATGCATGAGTAGCCTTAAGAGCCCTCAAGGACACTCATCAAACGTCATCCCTTCCCTCTATACACTGTAAAAAACGTGCTTAGAGTTTAAACACAATGCTAAACACTGTCCTGTTATTGAACACACTTTAGAAACCTAAACATGTTTAGATTCATAATGTGATTAGCTTTTGTGCTTAGATTTTGATGTGCTTAACTATGTGAGTAGGTTCATATTGTGTTTACTATGATTATGCTTATGTCTGTTATGCGTTTACATCTGACATGTTTAGATAATCGCTCAAGCCTTTAGTGTTAGCATTATGATATTATGTATATTTGAACACAGTGCTGCGACCTAGTGTGTCTTTTTACCTAAACACCTAAACATATATATGTTTACATACTAAACACCTAAACATCAAACTGCTTAAATGCTAAACATCAAAACATGTTTAGCAGCGGTGTTTAGGCATCTAGAATAAAAGTGTTTAAGTCCTAAACAGAGGGCCAAGAATGCAACTCCCTTTTCTACGTGTTGAGACTTTAAACATGTTTAGACCTCAACAATTCTTTCACTAAGATCACAGTGATCTTAGCTCTGGAAAAGGAATAGTTAAGTGATCTCAGGACTTGCTATTCCTGACAGGCCTGCAACCACTGCATTAGATAGGGTAGACTGGCCAGGTCTTATGACATGTGCCTACACTAAGATCGCAGGGGTAGAAATCCCAGGATCTTTTGAATTAACCTCCTGAATGCTGGTTAACCTTTGATTCCTCAACTCATAATTCATAATATCTGCCTCTTCCTGAAAATATAGTGCAATGTGTGGCCTTAATGTATACTTACTAAAGTCTATTGATTTTAATTCCAGAGAAACAAAATAATGTAAAAGACTTTCAAGTATGAGACCTCTAGTTAATCTTGAGGGGTACTGAAGGAGAGGGGTCATAGCTTGGAGACTGTAGGGAGTCTAGTTTTAATGGTATTGCTCACATAGCCATTATCAGCTGGGGGCCGCCATTAGACCCCGACGGCACTATGACTAACACCTTCAGCCCCCAACTCCGCAGTATATGCCAGGGATGCCTCCCATTGGTCAATAATACAATAGCCATGTGCCGTATATACAATGTATAGGGAACAGAGCCATTCCTGAATGGAAGTGGCCATCTTGAAATAAGTTATGTAACTGCCCCGCGACGGCCATCTTGGATCTGACAGAGGATTGTGAGTAATCTCTTATCTTGCCCTCCACTCACAGAAAAAAGGGAATTGATAAGACTGATAAACTGCCCCTGCCTCTATCTTAATCACCTTGAGTACCTACCGTAGTGGCCCGTTTTAGCGCAGGTTCTCAAATTAGCGCAGGTCTCGTTTTAGCGCAGGGTAGAGGGAGGTTTTAAAATTTGATTTTCCATACATTTTTATACTTCAAATAACCGCAGGTCTCATATAAACGCAGGGCAAGTCATAGACTGAAATATATTACCGCAGGTGCGCTAAAACGGGCCACTACGGTATCCATTGTTTTAGGTGTGAATGGAGGGGATTAGCCTGATAGGGAGACAATGGCTTGGTTTTATTCAGCCTGGATTATATGTGCCCGCTGCAAAAAAAAGAAAACTTTTAAAGTTTAATTTCTCTTGTATTTGAAGTACTAAGTCTATATAAAGCTTATATTGTTTAAGTTAAAAGTATATGCTATCCAAAGGTATAGACTTTCAGAATATAGCTTCATATAGACTATTAGGAAGGCCAACCAAAGTTAACTGTACAAAGAGGCCAACGGCTGATCTAGCCCCCAACTACATGAGCCACCTAGCTAATTTGTTTGGTAATAGCAATAGCTCTGTCCCCTATAGGTCTATATAACCTTTTCTGTCCTATCAAGTAATATCATCATCTTGAATATTCAAATGTTCCATTGCCATCCATCTCAACAATTCTATAGAAGGAGTTTATAATGCTGGTTTCCAATCCCTGCCCACACCGCTAATCTCGTCCTCTCTCCTCCCTTCTCCATAATTAATAGGTAGAGCCCATCACTCCTCCATCAAGTGACACTGTACATTAAATTTGTTTGCTCTATCCTCTCGTTATGCTGACTCATAATTTTTCTCGTTGACAATGACTTGCGTCCATGTCACAGGCTGTAAAGACAGCTCATTAGAAATTAGACAGAAATTGCGGCAAGGGTTCTTTTTATCAACTAATGAGAAACTTGACACAGATGGCTGCATTAGACCAGGGAAAGAAATCAATCACACCTTGACTTGATATCTGGAAATGAGTTCAACATTTTTAATCTCAGCAAATACCAGACATGCCACTATGTCTGATAAGATATTATAAACCCTAAGGCCCAATAAAAAATGGTTTGTTTCCAGTTACCGGACGGACCTTAGCAAAATAGGGCCGACACCCTGAACTTTTTTTTTATTTTGAGAATTCTTGATATTTCTTTACGTATATTTTTCATCAATTTTTCATGGATATAATCGTTGGGTGTCCAGTTGATAGTTTCACTAGATATTAGGCCGGGGGCTGATAGGGCCCACCATGCACCCCCCAACATCCCAACGCGACAAGTATTTTTTCGATCCTTAGGGTCCCCTGAACAAGATTCAAGATGTTAACATTGATTATCTTGGGATGTACTACCGGTTTTGGCTCATTATCCATGTGCGGGTTGTCTGGATCCTGAAGCTATTGGTCTTGTTAGAAAGAAGACATAATCAGCTTTTCATTAAGCCATAATACATGTTTTTAAGCTCAGGGAATTCTGTAAAATGTCTCATTTTACTCAAAAAGGCTTGTCCTACATAAATCATATAAGATATTGTGCTTAGATTGGGAAAAGGGCAAGTTTTATACGTATATCTGGAGCGCATTTAAGATTTTCAGTAAAAAAAAAGGAACTTTTTAATTTCAATCTTCCGTCTTCCCGACTGTCTGGTTCACTCAAATCTGAGCTTAAAAACATGTATTATGGCTTAATGAAAAGCTGATTATGTCTTCTTTCCAACAAGACCAACAGCTTCAGGATCCAGACAAGGTAAGATAGTCTTAGAGCTTGGGGATTGAGCATACCCCTTGAATGACATGGTACCAAAATTGACCCAAAAGTGGTCTGGACCCGCACATGGATAATGAGCCAAAACTGGTAGTGCATCCCAAGATAATCAATGTTAACATCTCGAATCTTGTTCAGGGGACCCTAAGGATCGAAAAAATACCCGTTGCGTTGGGATGTGGGGGGGTGCATGGTGGGCCCTATCAGCCCCCGGCCTATATCCTTTGCATATTTCTCATATGCTTTCCATGTTCCTGCACACTGGTTTGGACTATCTCAAAGAATCGGATAGATTTGCCCATAAATGTCTATACAAAAAAAAAAAAAAAAAATCTGACCCTAGATCTTTGGGTCATGTTACTGGAAACAAATGAGATTTTTCTTTGGCCTACGGTAGGTTCATTATGATAATGTGATGGGCCCCTTTTAATTAAAGCTGCTACAATATGTCGATTTTTCATTTTTCTTCATTTCTACCATTAGCCCACTTGTTACAGTTAGTTGGTCAATTCCCATTCTGTTTGGTGAGCTCTAGCCATGCTAATTCCAGGAATAGAGATGTGCAAAAATAAAATGCTTCCAGCATTTTATCCATGTTGACAAATACCTTATTAGACCCGTTCAGTAGCTCCATCTGTTATAAGAAATCAGACTGGTATTCTATTGTCAATGAACCGTTACAAGTCGATGTTGTAATGAACACTGAATCCAGAGAAGTTCTTTGATCCTTGTTTATTGCATGATGACAGAGTGTACATATAGGTGGTAAAAATGATACACTTGCCAGCGTGCAGGCTCTGCCCCTAAGCTCGCAGCCCAACCTGTCGTAGGTCCTAGATACTAGGGAGGTTGTGCGTGGGATAATGTAAGTAGAAAAGATGATTGCTGGGGGCTGCTCACCGGTCTTATATACCTAGGTGAGCAGCTCACAGGGTGATGAAGTGTACCGGTAGGAGCAGGTCAGATCTGGTTGGGTCTGGTCAGATCTGAGGCGTCGCCATACCTGGTAATGATTCTATTTATAAGTGGACCAATCAGGATGAAGGGAGATCGTGGAATTTCCCTGCATCCTAGAAATGCGTCCACAGGTATGTCAGTATGTTGTGATACTCCCAGTGAGTCAGTGCCCAGAAATGGAATGGGTCCGGCTCTCACAACATCCTGGTATGGGTGATGTAAGAGCAGCTCATTGTACACACTGGGGGGGAATGAGCTGTAAGCTTGTGAGCAGGTCATGAGCGTGTGTGGCGAAGAATTTGATAAATGTGTAAAATAATGAATAATACCCAGAATGGTCCATTGACACTATGGTGGAAAGAGCTCTGCATCAAGGGACCTGCCTGCTCAGTCCTGCCACCTGGTGAAATTATCCAAAACTATTTAGCTGACTGTTGTCCCTTCCCACCAAAAGGCAGACAGCAGCTGAGACCTGAGTTCTTAGCTGTATATGCATCACAGCTCACCTCTCACCAAAATGAGTGGCACTGGATTTGAGGAAAGGTGGTGTAGAATTATTTAAGATAGAGGTTAGAAAAGGGTATTCGAACATTTATTGCAGCTTTAACTAAAGTAGGGATCTAAGATTAAGACCGTCGGGTATTGAACTTCAGCAGCAGTAGGACTACATCTATCCAATGAGGTGGATGTGGGATGGGGAAAGGAAAGTAGGAGATAATCCGCATAACATTTATTGTTTGAGCATCACCTAAGAAAATAAACAGTGTTTACGTGTAGTCACAATTTTCTCATGAACAGCCAGAGTGAGCAAAGGAAAAGACAAATTAAACAATCGTGTGGAGAATCAGTGCTAATAAACCACGGGTGTCCTACATTAACATGAAACAGATTCACCTTCTAATTACTATTTTATTTCTTGAGACTAGATCTTTCTCCAAAAAAATCAATTTATAGTATCACAGGATTGCCTGTCATAGGGTAATTCCGACCAGACCTGTTTTCCTCCATACAGTGGAACAGCCTACTTGCTCAACTTATCTTTAACTTGATTTTACCATCAATTTGTAACACTCTTGTATCCTTTAATACATTTTCCTCATCCCTAAATGAACATTTAGATTTACAATTAAAGTAAGATAAATTGATCATTATGCTGGTACTATGTCTACACTAGAGAGCAATTTCCCAGATCTGAATACAGATGAGATGGGACTACGTTGACTAGATTTTCAGGCTGAGACCTACTTTTAACTTCCCCTCTGACTGTATCAGGCCTTATTAGAGAACCTCAGATAAAACAAGTAGATAAAAAAAGTTGATCTCCATGGCCATAATAAGATAATAATAATAACAATGATGATGATGATGATGATGATGATGATGATGATGATGATGATGATGATGATGATGATGATGATGATAGAATTTTCAATATATTTCTCAACTCCTTTCTTATTGTAGGGACAGGCCGTCGTCCGATGAGATGAAGACGGCTAATATTGTGGACAAGTTGATGGACTACTGTAAGCGTGCTGATCTACGTAACGTGCGTCGTGTCCTCACGCGTTACCGTGATGATGGCGTGCGTTACTGCCTAACTCCTGGTCAGCAGGGCTGGAGCTGCGTCACTTCCGCCGCCGACCTTGGCCAGCGCCATGTTCTTAGTCTTCTCCGGGAACACGGCATACCAGTCGACGGGAAGGACGGAAATGGCTGGACAGCGGCGCACGCAGCGGCAAGACGCGGTGACGTGGATATCCTGCGTTTGCTTGACGATGGGAAAAACGATATGAACATCCGGAACGGTGAAGGCTGGGCACCGATTCACGTGGCCATTGCCAAGGGTACGACCCCAGCGGTCACCACACTCCTCGGCGGAAGTGCCGACCCTAATCTAACCGGACCGGAAGGATGGACTGCCCTCCACCTGGCGGCGTTTTACGGCCGGAAGGACTTGATCCAGATCCTGATCGCCAAGGGGGGAGCTGTGAATACAGTGAATAAGAACGGTGCCAGTGGGGTGTACATTGCTGCACAGAATGGATTTGTAGGCAGCCTAGAGATGCAGACAGCACGAGGAGGACTCTCCACTAGGGCAAAGTATAACGCGTGGGCACCACTTCACATTGCCGCCGCCAGAGGGCATCTGGAGGTGGTCCGTATCCTGCTCAAAGAACGCTCCTTCATCGACCTGCAGAACGGAGACGGCTGTACCCCCTTGTATCTGGCCACCCAGAACGCACACAAGGAGGTGATGGACTACCTGTTGAACCGTGGAGCAGACACCACCATATCCTCCAATGGCGGCTGGCAGGCCATGCATGTGGCTATAGACAATGCTGACCGAGAGATGCTGGACATCTTCCTAACCCATGGGCTGGATATCAACACTCAGATGCCGTCTGGCGATTCAGGCTTACATGTGGCCCTCAAACGCCAGGACCAGAGAATGATGGATTATCTTATCTCACAAGGTGCCAATGTTAACCTACAGAACAATGAGGGACTCTCCCCCCTCCACATTATCATCCTCAACAATGATAAGGCCTTCATGGAGGTCATCCTCCGGTCTGACGTGGACGTTAATCTCAAGGATAACAATGGTGCTACGCCCTTACACTGGGCAGTTAAGAACAATATGTTCCGTGCTTCCCAAACCGTAGCTGGTACTCGGAACGCCAATCTCAACTCTAAAGACCGTTTTGGTCAGGTCCCTCTTCATTTGGCCTGCTCCAGTGGCTACAAAGACATTGCCTCAATGCTCATTGCACGCGGCTGTGACGTGGATATAACTGATGAGAATGGTTATTCCCCTCTGCATATTGCTGTACTTAAGGGAAACATCCACATGGTGGAGATACTGCTAAAACGAAACTGTGACGTCAACCATCTTGGAAAGGGTGCATGGACGCCGGTTCATTTCGCGGCACGTGCCGGAAGTTACGTCCTTAGCGAAATGTTGATTCACGCGGGAGCGCGCGTCGACTGGCAGACCATAGAGGGACTCATGTGTCTCCACCTGGCGGCGCACAATAAAAACAATAAATTGGCACAACTGTTCATTGCCAGTGGAGGCGACGAGGTAAGAACACTGCAATTGAAATTGTGATGCTCTGATTGTGATCAAGATCTGAATTGATTCCGTTCAGGGTTATGATATAAACAACACTACTTGGTTGATTGGGCTCGTTTCAGGGAAGATTAAAAGTAATGACTTCCAATTCATATGCAACATGGTTGATTAGGTAATGGCTTAAAGGGCCGTTGAGAGGCGTGCAATACCGGTTACCATATCTTGAGATTCCAGTCAAGATGAGATATCTGATTTCTTTGTACCTTCAGGTAAACATTCCCGATGAAAAGGGGTGGACACCACTACACATTGCCTGTCAGGAGGGGGACAGAGACCTGGCCGCTACCCTGCTAGCTGCAGGAGCAGACCCGAACTGGCTGCTACCAGATGGGACCACTCCCCTTTACACTGCCGCTATGTTTGGGCACCCAAAACTGGTAGGTATTCATGATTTAGGATAATATCACATTCCCTCTCTGCCATTCGAAGAACTGCAACACAAACATATTCTCCAGATTTCACGCCCCTCGATTGCAATAATCCATATGCACAAATAAAGAAAACTGGGGAAAGGAAGAAGAAGTCTCTTTGGCTATTAAAGCCCCCCTTTCTGATTCAATTATCATATTTGTCTCACTCAAAATGATATCAATTGGAACCTGGCCGAGGTTTTGTCAAACTAAGCTACCCTGAGCTCAGACTGGATATCTATCTGCAGTCCTGTCTAAATCCCAATCCGTTCCATACAAGAAGTCGCATAACTGAAGTTTGTATTGCTATCAGAAAAACAAAGCAACATACCTCACCATATAACAACCCCCATAAATATAGTTGGACCCTGTAGTGTTTTTTTGTTTGTTTTGTTTGTCCGCATTTGATAGCTCATAAATTAAGCACTATGTATTGGGAATGTTGTTTCCCCTGCGTTCATAATCCCTGCCAAAATATCCGCAGTAGAGGCATGTTTATCAGTTTGACTCGAACCTGGCCAGTTTGACGTGGATACATGGTCAGCTCTGTGAAATAAATATGTATACCTATTTCTCTCATCCTATGATATTGAATATATCAAATTAATGTTAATGCTGGATCTGTTCTACACACCCACGCTCACTTTATATTTAACAAATATGTCGTTTGGAACATACAGATGTAAACAACTGCCAATAGCAAGCTGTGCATGGCTTGTCGCAATAAGTAACATTGCTATCATACACGTCCCAATTTGGTTAATTGCCTTCAGTAGCTGTTTGCTACTGGGTATTACAGATTGTATGACACGTGTGAAGTCTCTTGTCGGAAGAGTGATATTCATTGAAGAAGTGGTTTAATTAATTCAGTAAGATTTCCTATGGCCTCTTTATATGATTAGTCCATCACTTATACCTCCCGCTTAAACCGTAAATATACCTTCATACAGGTGCGCCTCCTGCTGGCTAACAACACAGACAGTGTCGATGTACGGACCACCCACGGCTGGTCGCCCCTACATGTTGCCGCCCTGAGGGGGCAGTCCGAGACCGTCCTCACACTCATTCAAAATGGCGCCACCGTCGACATCCGGGCACGTAACGGGGAGACGCCGCTACACCTAGCGGCAGGGGCCGGGAAACTCGACGTCATCAGGAAGTTGCTCTCCGCGGGTGGCAACGTCAACTGCGCCTGCGCGGACGGGCGCGCACCCCTGCATTGCGCTGCCGGAAGCGGAAAGGTAGAGGTGGCTCGGGAGCTGTTGGCTTCCGGCGCGGCCGTAACGATGAGGACGCGGAATGGGGGTGACTCTTGCCTCCATGAGGCGTGTAGGGAGGGTCATTTTGATATGGTAGTCTTCCTGTTGGACCACTGCAAAAAGGTGAATATGGTGAACGACAAGGGCCATACTGCCTGTCAGGTGGCATTTGACAAGGGCCATGAGGATATTGTTAAGGTTCTGATAGAATCAGGGGCAAAAGGTGTCAAACCTACCCCTCCCCCTGTAACCCCAAAAGGAACTCCATCTACAAACGTCAGATAAGGACCATGTACAAAGTGACGCAAAGGAATCCGGGAAAGTAATATTCTACATCTATCATGAATCTCATTCTATCTTACTAGATGTATAGTATGTTCGCTATATGCTGGATCTTGCTCAATGAATAGTGATCACCTTCCATCACCAGTAACAAGGGAAATGCCGCCTCTGTATTTACAATCAATATCATGTACTGTACATGCACGGTGTGTTACGACTGAACAGTTATAGAGGAGGGATATCTTGTTCATACACCTATCTTTGGTTGTAAGGGAGAATACATGTGCATCTATGCATCGTGTGGAGTTTCATTCAATTCAAATTTAATATTTTTACGTAAGTAATAGATAAAAGAAATTCAGGGGGGGGGGGGGCGATTCCAATAGAAACAGCCTGGAAAATTGTTCTTTGGAGCATGATATATAAACCTGAATATAATAGAATTGAACCCGAATAGAATATTGGAAATGCCTGGATAAATTCCGAGTAATGTCAAGTTAGGTAGCTCAATTAATTCCTTATTGCTGCAGAGGTTAAGAGACTCATGGGTAGCGACCAAGATCATCTTAACTGCAAAACGACAATGCATTTTGGTATACACGGCTAGGTAGGGTGGCTTATCAAGGCCATTTTATGTAGAGGTAGGCCTACATGGGTGCCATAATTGACACATACATGACCCTGAAACCCCAATTAACCAAGTTGATCAACATCATGAATCGCCATTCAGGCTTCCCTAGCCCACTTAAAAGGGTCTAATTCTCATCTTTCCTATCCCCTCAGGATGTGTGTGGTGCACATATGCGCGGGCACTGACACATTCGTTTGTGAAATTGTGTAATGTTCTCGCCATGAATATGACCTTAGCTGTCGAAATGGCGTTAAACATCTATTACTCACTCACTGAATCGCCATTATGTCGAATAAAAGTATGGGCAGATCGAGACACTACAATACAAGTGTATAAACAAAAGATTAGATCGATTGTGGACTACTGTAGCTCTTCAATTGAGGGAGGACCAGCTTAGGTAGTGAGGAAAATCCAAGCCCAACAGAATAATGTTTTATTCATTGTGGAGGGAGTCATGGGCCCAAGAGATATATAGGTTAGATGAACTACATGCAAAGTGTAATGTAGCAAAGCTGTCACTTAAAAAGACACAACAAAACCTAGCGATGGTAGAGTTGGCTAACCTAAATAGGCCCACATACATTGAGATGCCCACCGGAGAAAATAACCATAACTTTGAATTTGCTGCTGAATCAGTAACAGGTATTTTAGGGTGCAAGGACACTTAGGGTGCAGACATGTAGGGTGCGAAGACACTTAGGTAGCAGACACTTAGGGTGCACAAAAAGGACAGGTAGGGTGCAGGGTGAAAATACCAAGACACTTAGGGTGCAGTCGGTCTATAGCCCATCTGTCTGTAGGGAGTCCCCTCTGAACAGACATCACATGCCTCTAGCTCGCACCACTATTTTTATCTCTATGCTTATAAGGCTATGGGGAATAAAATCAGTGGTAGGGCTAGAGGCTGGTGATTTCATCTTTGTATACACAACAAAACTGCCGACTGACGGCGTAGGGACAGTATCCTTAGCCCTTTAATTGTTTCTAGTTCTATTAGAGCTTGGAGTATGATTATTTGGTTCACTATTAATCCCAAATCTTTTTAGTTCCACTATCACTGCTGACAGGAGGCCGACTCCCGACCACCAGCCTCGGGAGGGGTGAAGGGTGGGAGGCAGACACTCTGAGGGGGGCAGAATAGTTCACAGTTTACAAATCTAGACCAGTTTGTTTTGCACCCTAAATGTCCTGCCGTTGCACCCTATGTGTCCTTGCACCCTAGAGGTCCTGTGGTTTGCACCCTACATGTCTTAGCACCCTAAGTGTCCACCTGCATGCACCCTAAGTGTCTGCACCCTAAGTGTCTCTGCTACCTAAGGTACCAGTATTCGCTGAATCAACGTTGCCAACTGTTTGATTCCATGCTCATCAACGATTTGGTAAAGTTTATTCAAGAATAAGTCCTTATTTATTGTTAATTTGTCTCAAGGTACTAGTATGTGGGCGTCTTTAGGTTAAACTACCCTAATACTTTCATTCCAGTGTAGGGCGTTGCCATAATTGTAGGTGGGAGGGGAGGGGCAATTCATTCATCTTTGTTGGAAAAAGATGTCTAACACAACGATAAGAACACCCATTTAATTCCAGAGAAACGCCTTAATATCATCAATGAAAGTATCAAGTTTATCCAAATGCACTGTTCGTTCACTGTCTATGACACTATTTACACGTGCAGTGACTGGCTGTTTCAAGGATTTTAATAGTCCCCATTTTTATTTCCCCGTTCCTACTTCTAAATTGGTAATTTCGTCGTGGGTATGACGGGTTACCAAAAGTGACAGTCATATATCTACACTTCTGTAGTAACTCGTGGTTTAGTTATTCTTGCTGTCGAGGCTACCAGTAAACCCAGGAATGAAGTCTGGAGGTGGGAATAAACTAGATGTCATAGAAAACAGCTTTATTCTTCAGGCATCACTATTGTAGCCATAAATGGACAGCAATATGACAACAGCTCTTCCACCAGGTGGAAAAGGTGCCACTATGTGTACACAAATATCACAGCACTAGGATTCAATAGAGAACTTTCTCCTGGAGCATAGTTCTCTGTAGGAGATTCCAATATCCTCAGCAGTTATAGGAGAGTGAGGCAGCTATTGAGTATCTGGCTTCAACCACTCCATGAGTGACCAGAGGTCAGGACACCAGGAGCTGACTGTCCTATCCTCGGCTCAGAGTGCTCCATATATAAATTTATTACATGATTCCTGTGATTCTGAGTGCTTTTCCTGGATATTCCCATGCACATACCTGTCGATATTGCATGGCATGATGCATGCATCATGACTTTTGTAAGGTGTGTGGTTATCCAAGGATAACAGGCACCCAGTGTGGTTATCAATAGTTAACATGCACACCTTACATGTCATATGTTACATGTTAAAACCTACGAAATTTTCATTGCGAGAGGTAGGGGTCGAACCTGCACTCTACTGATCCAAAATCCAACTCCCTATGCATTGCGCCACAGGGACTGACGAGAAAGTGTGTGTGTTTGCCTGTGTATGTATAATGCCATAGCCCCTACCTGAATAGAAGCGACCCCAGCAACTCTCACATACGCAAGGTTAGAATAGCATTATAATCATAGAGGATATACGGTACTGCTGGACATGTTCAAACCAAGCCAGCAGTTGCTGGGTGCCAAGGTGTGTGTACTGATAGTATAGTGGCTAGCGAGTAGCACTCCAAACCCCAGGTGTAGGCATTCAAGCCCCAGCCTCGTTCATCTTTTTCGCGGTCTGGAACAGGTGTTGGTGGGATGAGTCCTGGTCACGGCATATGTTTTATTTATGGCTGGTTTGGGGAGGAACGATTTTTTTTCAAATTATATTTATTGATTTTCTATTGATTATCTATTGATTAATCGTGTAATAAAATAAGTAGTTAATGGATATGTCATGACGTGTGACTGATATCCAACAGTAACATGTAACTTGGGGCCTTCGCCCCCTCATTGCATGTTATTGTTTGATATCAGTCACACGTCATGACATATCCATAAATTACTTGTTCCATACAGATTCGCCCCGACCATAGCACCCCTTAGGTGCATCAAAGTTTTTGGCCAGAAATGTAAGCAGAAACAGGGAAAGGGTGCAATAAGGGTCCGCTGCCCGGAGCCACTAGCTTTTGGGTCAAAAAAGGTTTCTGGCTGGAAAGGCAGGGTTCTCAGGCCAAAGTGGCTTCTCGCTCTGAGAAAGAGCAGAATGGAAATGAGACTCTCCATCTCTGGCCGAGACCGCGTACCCTCAGGGCCCTGTTTCTATACTTTTAAAAAAAGAATGGCACCATCCATGTCCACTAATGCAAAGATAAAAGTGCAGATAGAGCAAAACCAGCTTTCTGTTTCTTAACTTGAGTTCTACTCTCCTGTTCTATTGGCTAGAACTGGATAGGACAACTTGAGAAACACTAATGCAATGGTGGCATCCACCTCTAGTGCACCTCTCACTGGTATATCCGTAGGGCCTTCTGCCTATTTATTTGTGTGTTATATCATATGTTTAAATCAATTGAAATATGTGGATCCTGTTTTATAGTGGGTTATGGAAGGCACCATTTGCATTAGTGTTTCTTAAGTTGCTCTCTCCAAAATGGCTTAGTTCGAGTTCTAGCTGAGTTCATTTTAGGCAACTGCCTAGACCCAAATGAATAGAGCAGGATGTGCCACTGTTTCTAAACCTTAGGATACAACTCAAACTCAATCTAATCTGCTCCAATGATGAAGGCAAAATGATTGCTTTTCAAACAACTTTGCCATTAACCCTTATAGGTGGTCAGCAAAACTTTAAATAAGAGAAATACACAAAAAAACTTGGATGATTCATTTGATGATTGATTAGCTGAAATTCAAGGATTTTGATGGCACCATTGCATGAGCATTTCTAAAGTTGTCCTATCCAGCTCTAGCCAATAGAGCATTAGAACAGAACTCAAGTTAAGAAACAGAAGCATGTTTTTGCTGGTTCTGCACTATTAGCTTTGCATTAGTAAACATGGATAGTGCCATTCAGGTATACAATCAGGGCCATGATGCCAGCAAAGTCAGTTGGAAAACCACAGATTTACTTCTGTCAATGCAACAGATGGGACTCAGTTTGAGTTCTATCAAAAACTTTAGAAACAGCGGCACTTCTTGCTCTAATCATTTGGATTTAGGTAGTTGGCTAACACAGACTTAGATAGAACACGAACTGAGCTATTTTGGATAAAGCAACTTAGGAAACACTAATGCAAATGGTGCCATCCAAACCAACTATAGAAACAGGGCCCAGCAGTGTTACTTGGTATCTTATACCTTGAATCACCACAATTCTATAATTCATCAGCACTGTCCACATTTGAATTGCTCTTTCAACATGTCGTTGATATGCTGTCAAATATTTTGGGATGTCAAATTTAAAATTGTTTGCAGCCTATAGAACTCTGTCATCTATAATCCCAATGGCGCTTTGCATACTCTGACATTGTACTATATCTGAGCCATGAGTAAAGATATCCTTTAATCCTTTGTCGAAAGAGAAAAGGTCAGAAGCCATTTAAGAAGACTAACGCGGGCTATTCATAATTGTTTACAATTTTAGTGTTAAATTTCTCTCAAAATATATCCTGTAGTGGTGGCTCAGTCTGCTTTTTGTGGGATGTCTGATGCAGATAAAATTTACAATTTTCAGAATCTTTGACCAGCAACATAATCTTTGTAGTTGTGTCTAGCTGTTGTTTCTTGATTTCAAACTCTCTGCTCTTTCTCTTCGTGAATATTTGGGCATTGGTCTATTATTTTGCAGGAAGATGCTGTTTTTTTAGTACAGGATGAGAAAGTGGCAAGTACATTGTATACTTTACTACAGTGGTACATCATATTAGTCGGTATTGATATCCTGTGTCCCATCCAGCTATTATCGTTATTATGACTCAACCACATCAGTCGGGGCTTTTATCTTTCTAGAATGCCCGGACAAATTTAGAACAGGTATTCTGGAATGCATTTAGGACCTACAGTTTCTCTATGACAGATATAGAAAGACAAAAAATAGACCTAAAAAAATAATTAGGGGTTTCAGAGACACTTCTTAAATCATTTATTTTTATTCAATGCAGAAAGGATCTATCCCGACCTTACTTATGGAATATAAGCTGTAGGCCAATATCTGTCTAGAACTATTTGCCACCCCCCCCCCCCTCGATTGATAGACATTAAGGAATCGAATTAGTATGCATGGTTACGCATATTGCTATTTGGGAGTTGATTGGAAACCAGCTGCATTATGTCGGAAAACAACAGAATGATGAATTGAAACCAGCCTTCCATATCATAAACACCATTTTTAAAACAGTCCTTAATGTGGTTTCCCATTTTTGACCTCCTTCACAAATGTCATACTTTAAGCTTAAAAGCCCAATGGCAAATCGATACCAATCTTCTTTTGGAGTGGAACTGATATTTCCTGCCAACCGCTCATGGCATAGTGCACACCAAGTAGGCTTCATTTGGGCCCTGAAATGGCAATTTGATAAAATTACCAAAGTTATTTCATTTTGAGTAGATGTTTACGTTCGTCCAAAAACGCATCACATTGAATAAGAGGCGGAGGACATTCCACGGGTCTTACTACCCAGCTTATCATAAAGATGATAATTTAAAATGTTATGGGGAAATCAAAAGAAAGGTAACGTTGAGATTGAAGCCAGTGCATTATTATATTAACTGATTTCAACCTGTGCAAGTCTAGAAATCATAATTATGATACTATACTTAATTCAGGCCCGTAGCCAGACTTCACTGTGAGGGGGAGCTCAAATAATTTAGGTGGAACTCGATAGAAATACTCGAGTGCGAAGCGGCTAAATCGCAAGCGTAGTACAGCAACAAAGCTGGGGGGGGGGGGGGGTCCGGGGGCATGCTCCACTGAAAAAACTTTGAAAAAAAGTATTCAAAATGGATGATTACAGATCTGACCCCCTGTTGTTCCACTCACCTGTGATAAGTTCCCCCTTTTCATGCCCATGATGAGTTCCATCCTTTCATGCATTACCCCTTTAGTTCCACTTGCCCATGTGGGAGGGTGGAACTTTTGCTTGGAGTGGTGGGGGGCAGGGGGGGCTCGATCCCCCTGAGCCCCCCCCCCTCTGGCTACAGGCCTGTTCAAGTTAATAATTATGAACGGACTCTCCCATTGTCTCTCTTCCATTTTCAAAATCTAAGCATAAGAGTTTTCTTAGGAAATGTCAATAAAGCAGGTTGTTTCGTTTTCTCTCCACCTCATGAAAACCAGAATATATACATCTATTATCAGCTGCGATTGAAATAGACGCAATGGGCCAGATTGAATATAATAACCACGTCTGATGTTGCAGGCATAACCCTAATTATCGAATAAGCTAAGGCTGTGGATGGAGTAGGTGATGCCCACGCCTGATGATGACATTTCCCAAAGAACACAGGAGAAAGTCTCCAATACCACACACTGTCACACGTGAATAACTAAAGGTTTGACCTGTTTTACCCTGATGCATGTCATATATGTTCTCCAACTTTATGGTCTTACCTCTAAATCCTATATATATAATAAATGAGGAATATCAGTAGCGTGTGAGAGACCCATTGGTTTTCTTCTTATCTTTCCCCACACACGACCCCATTAGCGACAGGGCCCTAGAAACCAACGACCCTGGACCCTGTTTCTATACTTTTGGGTTTTGGATGGCACCATTCATCATTGCTAGAACAGAGCTGGTGAAGGCAAATGGAGCAAACAGTTCCTGTGTTTCTAAAGTTGCCTTCGCCAGCTCTGTTCTAGCAGGTCTGTCAGTGAAGGCAACTATGGAAACACAAGAGCTCATTAGCTTTAGTCACTTACCCTCTCATAGAGTTCAGTCCAGTTCTGTTCTATCCACTCAGACTAAAGCAACAAGATTTGAACAAGACACAGGAAACCAGAGTAAAAAAAGGATTTCCCCTGGGAAACCCCTTTCTGATGGGGAACCCCCCTCCTCTTATTTTGTTTTTGTCTCCAGTGAATCCTATGGCATGAGTGAGTTTGGGGAGGGCCGGGAGGGAGGGTGTGAGTGAGGGGAGGAAGGGATGGAATGAGTGAGTGAATAAGTGAGTTAAGGGGGGAGGGCAGGAAGGAGTGAGGGAGTGAATGAAGGGAATGAATGAGTGAGTGAGTGAATGAGTGGGTGATGGGCAAGAAGAGAGGGCAGGAAGGGGTGAAGGAGTGTGGGAGTGATTGAGGGAGAGGGATGGCAGGATGGAGGGAGGGAAGGAGTGAATGAGTGATGTTTGGGGGAGGAAGGGGGAAGAGTCGAGTTAAGTAGTGGAAGTAAGTTGGTTTAATTGGAATGAAGTGGATTGGATTGGAATGAAGTGGAGTGGACAGGGTTGAGTAGACCCAGATTGTCCCAAGTGGGGTAAATTGGGTCATAAATAGTCAATATAATGTCAAAAAAGGTCATTGGACCTAATGGACCTAAAAGGAGGAAAAATTGGGTCATAACAGGTCAGTCGCGGCCAAATTGAGTAAAAGTAGCCAAAAATGGGTAAATTTGGGTCAAATCAGGTCATTTTAAGTCTAATTGGGTAAAAGTGGTCCAAAAAGATTAAATTGGGTCAAAACAGGTCAGTGAAGGTCAAAATGGGAAAAGTGACCCGAATTGGGTAAATTGGGTCAATAAGGTCCACCTAGGTCAGATTAGATAAAAGTGGCCCAATGTGGATAAATTGGGTCAAAAGAGGTAAATCTAGGTCAAATTGGGTAAAAGTGGCCCGAAGTGGGTAAATTGGGTCAAAAAAAGGTCATTCTAGGTTAGATTAGGTGAAAGTGGCCCAATGTGGGTGAATTGGATCAAATTGGTTAATATGGGTCAAAATGGGCCAAATTGATTAAAATTGATACTAAAGTGGGTCAGATGGGGGTCAAAGCCGGTTAAATAAGTGAAGAATGGTTCAAATTCCCCATAATTGAACTTCACTCTATCTAGCCTAATTTTGGACAGATTGACCCATTTTTGGCCTATTTGACCTACTTTGATTTATATTGGCCTGATTTCACCCACTTTGATATTGGTAAGTCAATCTTACTCACTTTAGCCCATTTTGACCTATGTTGACCTGATTTTACCCTATTTACCCACTTTTGGCCAATTCTACCCAGTTTGACCATGATCGACCTGTTGACTTAGTTTACTCATCTTAGGTCAATATGACTCTATTTGGACGAACATACTGCTCTTGGGTCAGGCTGAACCCTCTTGGGTCATTATGGCCTATTTTGATCCATATGGACCTGCTTTTACCTAATTCTTTTGCCTTAAATCAATCTGACTCAATTTGGCCCAATTAACCAATCTCAGACCAATTTCACTATTTTGATCCATATTAACCTGATTTGACACAGTTTACCTCACTTCACTCCATTGAATTCAAAACTCATTCCACTTAACTCAAGTGATATCAAGTTAGTAGGATTGACTGACCTCCAGTTACCTCCAGATTCCCCTTGACTCAATACACTCAACTCAACCCCATCCACTCCACTCCATTCCAATCCACCCCACCCAACCCATTCATTTTAATTCAACTACATTCACTCCACCCAAGTCACCTCCACCACTCTACTTCTTTCTTCCCTCTCTCCCTCCCTCCTGCTGACTCACTCCATCACTCCCTAACTCCTTCCCTCCCTGACTCAATCACTCACTCACTTATTCAATCATTATTTCCCTTCCTCCACTCATTCCCTCCCTGTCTGCCTTTTCCGTGCCCACCTCCCTGCATCTCTGCCTACCTGCATCCCTGTGTCTCTGCCTCCGTCCCTCATTGACTCGCTCACTCACTCATTCTCTCACTCACTCACCCATAGCTTTGACCCTTGGTTCCTGTATCCCTCACTCATTGCTTCCAAGCATACCTTTACCGATAAGGAATTAAGCAAAAACTGCTCTACTCAACAGAACTCAACAGAACTGAACTGAAAGGGCCAAATCATGTAAAAAGATACATTATCATATCTTGTAAAATACTAATAAAAAATTCTGATGAACCCACACAAAATAAAGAAAAACAACTCATAATCATATATCCTGAAAATCATAATCAACAATTGAGGAGAAATACACTTTTTCAATTTCCATCACCACCCCCTAGGGAAAGAGGCCATTTTGGTTCTGAAACACTAGATTTGCTTTCGCCTAAAGAGCACTTAGAACTCAAACTATTACTATCCAACACTATGGAAACACTGAGGCTTTCAGCTCTGTTCGGGTGAAATTAAGCCTTAGTGAGTGCCCACTAGAACTGAACTCAAATGGCACCATTCTTTATGGGTTTTCTACAGAAACACTAATGCAAATGGCGCCATCCAATTAGAGTATAGAAACAGGGTCCTGAAGATAAAGGAACTGGTGAAAGAGGCAGGGATGGATGTTAAGGGCAGTGCACAGTTGGGGCTGCCAACTGATGACAGAGAGAGAGGCTAAGGACTGTGAGAGGTAGATTGCTGATATCCAGCTGAGAGTGGCTCTATCAAGTGGTATAGGTATGTAAGAGGATAGCATGGGACAGATGATTCGTTGGTACTTTCCATTTGCCCCTCAAATAGTCCCTCAAATAGTCTTTCAGCAATAAGTGAGTGAGTGAGTTAGTAATAGCTAAGGTCATATTCATGGCGAGAACGACATTACACAATTTCACAGAGGAATGTGTCGGTACCCGCACATATGTGCACCATCAGCAATAAGTAAATGCGCACTAGACATTCATGTTTAGCACAAACCATTAAACCCCGCGTATAAGCCACAACATACTGAAGGCAGCATAGACCTACCATTTCCACATCCAAAGGCATTGCAAAGAGTATGGAAAGTTTCACTTATCAATTAATTTACGATTTACACCATTGTGCTAATTAGATGATTTACTTAAAACAATAAGAGAGAGAGAGAGAGAGAGAGAGAGAGAGAGAGAGAGCACTTATTGACAATATGATTAAATCAGTCTATTTCTCTATCGCCAAAGCTATGGAAAGGGTATCAGCAAATGTTTCACCTCGTTTAAAAACTAATGACTCCAAGCCTAAACATTAAATTCTACCTTGGAGGATCCTTTTCCCCATAACCTGCTATCGTTGGCCATTGTTTATCGGAATGTGACTATATATGCATGGTTGCTGATCACTGCTGGATAACATCCAACAGTAGCTAAGACAGCTGCCCTTTGATCGCTGTTATCACTGATCAGGTTTTGCCTAATGGCACTATGGTATAATCTACCCTATATTTTGGATGTCACTAGTCTTTCATATGGATTCTGAACATTCAATGATTTATGATATATATTACACCTAGATCCCTGTAACTAAAGGATAGCAATATGTATACTGCAAAAAGGAGAAAGGGCAGTGGTCAGGTAGACACCTAAATGTCCTATCTATGAGTGAATATTTTACACTGACACAACCAGAGGAAGTGGTGGGGGAGTAGCAAGGACATTCATCCCAAACCGAGGTGACCTGTGGTGCATCAGATGCCGTGTATGTCATTTACAGGCATAGGCTGATGTAGGTGCTCAGAGCTCAATACTGGAGCAGCTCACATCTTGGCTAAATTATCCGCCTCCACATCCACCACAAAGTATTACCATAGGGCAGAGAGGGTCAGTCAGCAAGCGAAAGCCAGTGCCTGAAAGGCCATGGAAAGAGGAGTACAGGGAAGATGGCTACTACTATTTGAGTCTCCCCTCCAGCTACCATCTCACTGCTAACCACACCCAAGCTCTAATGGGTAGGATGGGATCTGCTCATTATAACAACTGTCCGGAAAGGGATTTTTCGCAACATTTTTTGCATCATTTTAATATACCAAACTTCCATTCCAAAAGTTCCTCAGTTATAGCGACCATTCCCAAAACAAAAGCCATATCATCCAAAGTTAGTCTGTTGAATAGTTCAGAAAGGTGGATTCAAAAGCTCTTTGTTTAACATTATACAGCCGCAGTCGAATGTGTACAAAGGAAAACAGTTTGATGATCTTCACTACATGTAGGATTCGGTCGCATGTCAACTCTAATGGGAGATGATAATATTTATTTGTTGCACTGCCCTTTCAAGAGCAGTACAGATCCTGAGGTTGTCAGACTAGCAACGGTCTGGCTCCAGCGTATTTGTTCATAATCTTTTTATATCCATTTATTATTGTTCCTATATTCCGTGAGACTTATGATTCACATGTATAGCAGATAGACTGCGATACCCCAGCCTGCTGGCTCGCAACTATCATAATCTCAAGGAGGATGCGGAGGAGTTCCTGATAAGAGCCATCAATTGGTGCAGGTCTATGACGGACACATCTTTCATCTCAATAAAGTAACATGCACACCATGTAAGAGGATACATTCTTTATGATTATTCCTCCATATACTACAAAGGATTAATGACATACAGTGGGAGCTCTATGGCATGCTAGAAGCCCATTACTAATTCTTATCATCATTAAACACAAACCATCCTATCACTATCAATATAGATCTACACTGCAGACTCCTATGAGCAACTAGTCCCAAATATGTACAGCCTGTGGTAGGTGATTAAATTTAGCGCGATGCCCTCAGTTCCTTATAGGATATCTCCCTTTCCTTCTTTTCCTTCATCTTCCTGACATGAAGTGTATGCATTTCCGAGAACAGCCCTCTCAGATTTGAAATGTAGATATTTCAGACACTGATACAACTTGTTATTCCATAGAACCCTGTGTATAAGCCAAAGTCATGTATAAGCCACACACTTTGGGAAGAGGCTATAAGCTGCACATGGGGCTAGAAAATCTCCACTTTAGCGCCATCATTCAGTGTTAAACCCCATGTGTACACTACACCAGTGGATGCCCATAATTTACAAGAGACTGTTGCTTAACCCGAAGCAGCCATATAATGCGTAAATACAATCTTCTCTTTTATCATCATGATGTGTATATCTATATTAGGTCTGGTTAAACATAGGCCTACTCAGTAGGCAAAATACAGCCCTAAAGGGTCAGTGGCAGTGGCCCTTGAGTTGTTTAGAGAAACTGTGTTAGTACATCACTGCAAAACATATTGCTTGATTCGTAGGCAAAATGTCATCCTTAAAGATGTAAGTGCCTTCCTCCATTTTGCATTGGTTTGTTATTAGTGGGAGGCACCTTAAGGAATAGAGGGCCATACGCTTTGGTTTGGCTCGTTGAATAGAAATATGAGCCGACATAATTATTGGCTGGCGACCTGCCTCTATGTTGGGGACATCATAGAGGCAGGCCATGTCTAAGAAGTTAGCTGTCAATCATCCCCTGTTTAGCCCTTACTCACAAGAGGGCATCCTAGTACCCCAATGGTTAACCTGTCTCTCCTATACAGATGTTTGGATATAGTCTGTGATTGGAGAATAGAAATACTCCCATCTAGTGGAGTTCAAGAGTACTTCTCCCCATGATCTGGGGAGAATGTCATCAGGCATGGCCAGCGGGTATCATGCCCTCAAATACCTGTGGGGACCAGCGTAACATAATTATAGCCAATTGAAGAGCGCCATCCTCATATACTACTGTCAAGAGAGCGCTGGCCATTCTCATAATATTATGAGGAGTGTACTGTTTGGAAAATAGTTGGGAAGTAATAAAATGGACATACATAATACACATACTCGATCCATTTCGTTGTAATCAGTTGTGATGTCAATACTATGAAGTTGGCGCTGGAAAATAAAATGAGCAACAGAATGAGCAACAACTATTTCAGAAATATCTCATTACTTTTAAAACTGCAGGATTAAAAGATGAAGTCGGGGTCAGTATAGACAGAATTATTACAATGTTGACCTGTTATCTAGCTGTAATAATATTTTGAAGCATGGCATGAGGGCTGTGGAAGATGGGTTCATTTGAGTCCACTCATGAATGTTAATTCCACGCGGGCCTAATAAGTAGGGGTTAAGTAGGGAGTTAGTGCCTGCGGCACTGATTAACCCCCAAATAGCCTGGGATGCATCACAACTCCTGTAAAAGAGTATCATGTTTCTAGTGGCTGCTGGGAGAGCAGCTAAGATCAGGGGCCTGTTTCAAAACCTTTATCAGTAGACATATTAGTCAAATCTGTTTCCTAAGTTGCTGTATCAGGTTTGGTGCTATATTTGATATTTTCATGTCTGCTATAATATTTAAGTATGGTCTAGTGCCTGATATCTCTCTATAAGAGCCAAAATCAATCTGTTTCAGAATGGATTTAATGTCATCAAAGGCTGTTATATTAACTGAAATATTATCCCTTTTGCCTGTTTCAATATGGATTTCTTTATGCACCTCCAAGGTACACGGAATCAGAAAATCGGAAATTCGCGAATTTAATTACACGCGAAAATGTCTTTTTATACAAATTCGCGAAAATTTATACACGCGAAAATATATACGTTTACAGTAGTTCCAATGAAATTATTCATTTGGTGGTAAAGTACATATGTGACTCAATATAGCAGAGTGGAACTTTTGTTGCACCTTAGACATTTCTAGTTAGCTATACCATGTCATAGAGCACATCAATACCTTTCTATAGAGCCCTTGCGTGAGTCGCTACCCAAATTCTAAGTATTTTATTTTATTTTTGTAAGTTAAAAAACGTGAGGAGTACTTTTTTGAGCTACGCGCGATCAAAGTGGGGCGAGGAGCACAGAAAAAAGTAAGCTGGTCAAAATGACTCAATTAAATGAGTCAAAGCTCTATCGCCAGGATGACTCTGTATTTGACTCTGATGGGGAAGTGAGTCAAAGTCTTTTGACCCATCTGTGTAAAAGAGTCCAATTCATTTGATCCATTTGTAAATTTGAATCAAACTGACTCAAATTCGAGAAGAGTTAACTGGGATTGACTCAGCACGCCAGGAGTGGATGCTCAGTTGATAGGGGACTACTTATTTATTCATCACTTATGTTCTGTTTGTTATCCATTACTCTTTCTGCAGTGAGCTCAGGGAAGCTTCTAATACCATCTGTAAGAGAAGAGAAATATACTATAGAATTATATGCATATCATATATTGATATATCCATAGAACGTAATGCTAGCATATCCCATGTGGTAATTCGGTAATGAAGTTAACTAAAGAATATACTGCTATTGGCTAGTTCTACTATGAAAAACCATTAGGTCTACATTGCAAACTCTCTCCCACCACATGACGTGTATAGTTCATTAATGCACGACTCTCTCACCCAAAGTATTGAGGGATATAATTAGAATACTCAACAATATCACTTTTTAATTGCCAATATTTTTACACATCCCTCTACAAATGTTGATATATAAATTTACTCACCTTGCAAATTGTCTGTATATGTAGCCCCATCCATGTCTGGTCTGCTCCAGGGCAGTAACAGTTATGAGGCTTACACCAAGACACATACAGGAAGTGGGGATTAGTGTCAGATTGGCTTTGTGGCGGGGGGGTGTGGCTGCAAACAAAGAGCATAGGGTCCCCATGTGACCTGTGTGGCGGGAATAATGCTATATGAGTCAAATCAATTTGACTCAGCCAATGACTGAGTAAAACTGATCTGACTCTGCAATACATCTGAATCATATGTGGTAGAAGAGTCAATTTTAGTTTACTCACCACATCACGTGAGTCAAACAACCTGGTAAGTGAGTAAGCATGAGTTTACTCAGGTCACAGAGTCATTCTGACCAGCTTAATTTTTTTTGTGTGAGGTCGTGAGGGGCTTGTGAGCAGTTGGTGAGCACATCAGTCAATACTCACCCTAGCAACAGGTACTTGTATTTGAGATATCAATGTGAAATCTTCAGCAATTGTTCCAAACATATAGATCTCATACATAATCAAAAACAGGGTATATTGGAGAAATATTTTAATTCATGCAACATCATCAAATAACATGCACAATTCCCTGAAAAAATGACTGAGTTAGTGATTTAGTCGAATAGTCTGTGTGCACAATACCTGTTCCTTGTGTAGTTTGGAGACATCTCACACATTCTGTAGGTATATCAGCATTATCTTTTGAGTGTTTACACCTCATAATACCAATTTAAGGTAGATTCCAAGTGGTGAGTGGGCTCCTCCATGTTAAATGTTCATACCAATTTAGATCCAAGTGGCGGGTGTGCTCCACTGTGTTCAATGTTTGCACTAATTGAAATGATAAAATAAATATATCCAAAATGTTGAGTCTATAATGTTCAAAGTTGAGATTAGCACCATAGTGTGCATTGTATGTGATTCTAACTAGAATCACTTGCACATGCAGGCACAAGTGCAAGTGATTTTAGTCAGAATCACTTGCACTCCACGACGCATCAGTTGAGTCATTTTCTGATGAAGGACTCCTGGCCTTTTTCCTTGATGTGGCACCTTTAGGTCGTCCTCTTGATCTAGGCTCCTGTTCTTGGCTTTGGGCACTGCCCCTGCCCCTGCCTCTGCCCTTGCCCCTGCCTCTGCCCCTAGCTGCCTATACCAGTACCAACAGGTGCCCCCTGCTCTGCTTGTTCACCATTACCTCTGCCCCTTCCTCTGGCCCTGGGCCTGCCTCTACCAGTACCAACAGGTGCCTCCTGCTCTGCTTGTTCACCATTACCTCTGCTCCTTCCTCTGGCCCTGGGCCTGCCTCTGGCCCTGCCCCTTCCATGGCCTCTGAGGGACTCTTGTTCTGTCTGTTGGCCCTCAGTCTCATTATCCCTTTGTCCTGAGCTTGCCCCTGGCTTTTCTACTGTTGGCTTAGGACAGGTGATGTCTCTGGTGGAACTGGTGCAGAAGTCCCTCAAATCTTATTGCATTAGTAAGGGTTCTAACGCTGTAATCTCATACCTCAACCATTATTTTGAACAGTATTCTCCGGATGCCAAGCACTTGGATTTACATTGTGACAATTGCAGCGGACAAAGTAAAAACAAATACATGTTGGCCTACTTGATGTGGCGGTGTCTAACTCGGCTAAACATCACCATCACTCTGAACTTTCTAAAATGTGTTTTGGGCTTCTTAAGCAGAAGTTGAGAAAGTGTGATGTATCTAGTCTAGATGACATGAAGGCCGTTGTCCAGAGAAGCACCCTGGAAGGTGTCAACATCCAACACCAAGTGCTTGGCACCCAGAGAATACTGTTCAAAATAATGGTGGAGGTATGAGATTAAAAAATTCATTTTCCCCTTCAGACCCCATTTCTGAGGTTCGTGCTGATGAGACGTAAGGTCCACTCTGCTATATTGAGTCACATATATGTTACACCTAAACCCAGCAGAATTTAGAGAATTGATTTCTATTAGCTTGGTAGTCATTTCAATTCATTATCAAAATGCCTATATAGATCTATTAGGGACATAATACCATAGTATTATCCTATAGAATGTTAATGGCTTAGAGAAACATTGTCAGAACTTATAAGCTCAAATATGACCACAATATGAAGTCAAAAAAGTCTAAATAGTGCCAGTTTCCTTATATATCAATCTGTTTCAATCCTAATACAGGAGAGATACACACCCAAACATAGGCATCACTCTTTGCTTGTTATATTCAGTTCTGAAACAGATTTATGTATTAAGAAATTGGCACTTTTAAATCAGTTATACTAAGTGCTAATAGCTCTATTAAATAACTAAACATTTTGAAACAGGCCCCAGCTCACATCTCAGCTGAATTACTCTCCCACAGCCACAGTGGGCACCCTCGTCATTACCACAGGTCAGAGGAGGTCATTCAGTGAGTGGATGTGAGTGCCTGGGTGATATAGGAAGTATAGAACAGTCACATTGGCTAGCTGTTTTGAAAAGTGTGTTCGACCTAGCCACTATATAATATTTACCATACTTTCCACACAGCTATAAGGTTTAGGCTAAGGCAGACTACAATATTCGCTCCTGGTACATATATTACTACATGGATTGAGTCACCCTGAATGCATCCTGACTACTTTATGAAATCTAAATTCACACTAGAAGAGTGATATAATTTAATTTATGTAGGCCAAACCTATCTGAGTAATATGACACATTTTGCAGCATTGCTTGTTGACTAAGAACCACATTATTGCCTTAGAAGCAAAGACACTACCGTGAGCCAATACGATGCTGTTCCATTTCAATAATCTCCCTCTTTATCTAAATGGATGTTTTTCCATGCTAAATCTTTATCAGTTCTTCCAACTCTTACGTAAAAAAGGGTGCTGATTAAGAATATACATGTTTCTACTTCATAAAATTTAATGGTGAGGCTGTATATGGCTGAAATTCAAAATGGCCAACAATAGATTCAAATGTCACTTTGAATTACATATATATATATGTGCAGTCTAGAAAGTATCAGCTTAGTAGAATACAGTGGTGCTTTTGTTTTGTTGCTAGGTGGTGTGGTTGCATAGCAACAGTAGCTTTGCATAGCAACCAAGCCTGAAAATATGCTTGAATGTGCATATCTGCATCGTTTCCTTTCTGTCCATTTCAGTCTTATGTATCCATCACAGCCATTCAACATACTATTTTTTTTTTTCTCTTCCACTTTAATCAAACCTTCCTGCAAAATGAATTACAGAGTTAGTGGGCAAGTCTGTGATTGCTGTTTAAAAGATGCAATAGATGACTTGGCACTGTGGTGAGCAGCTTAATGTTTAAACCCTGGGTTACTTTAAAAGATGGCTTTCAATTGTCAAAGGCAGGAAGATCCAGTCATAGGATCCATGGAGAAAGGGAATCAAGTGAAGATGACAGAAGCACAACAGTAGCCTCAGGTGCTTTCTAGATATATTAGGGAAATTTGTACAATATGGATGACACTTCCCTCTTCTATAAGCTAGACCAATCCACCACCATGTCCAGTGATGTGGAATGGTAGAAGATACTCAAGGTCTGTGTGCCAGTGGCCTTCAGTAGTATTATCAGGGTCAACTAGTAATTCACTACACCATGTGTTGGGGATAATGAACTATAACAGATCAACATGCCTTCTCAGAAGTCTCCAGCAGCATAATCCCCAGCTGTTGGGATCACACTGCTATGAGAGAGGTTGAACCAGAATGTAATGTTCAGAGATATGTAAGGATGGATAACACTGGGCCTGATGCTCTGAGGAGGTAACAGATGAGAGAATATCCTGAGAATTGTACAATCATATTCCAAGCCTTCTCTTTCATTTTCTCAATATGTGAATGAAACCACCTTGCACTTACTTTCAGACAGGTAGGCTGCCCAAGGCTTTTGGGATAATCAATTAGGCATGTAGTACATTATGAGGCTGAGAGCCAATCTTCTGTATTCTAAATGTGTGTTTTCAGTATCAGCAATGGTAAATTTTGATAATATGACAGTGGTTACAGGAATTTGATATTTGTGGGGGGGACAGTTGTTAGGAATTACAATCCTGTGTAATCATGGATGATCTGAGATACATATGCATGGATATGTGTATACAAAATAACACAGCTAAACCAATTCTGAATGTTTTAACCATTCTCATCTCAAAGAAATAGATGTCTAGAAATAAAATGCTTCCAGCATTTTATCTCTGTTTACAAGCACTTAATTACATTAGCTCAGTGGTGCCACCTGTAGTTAGGAAATCAGACAGTGGTGTTCTATGGCAATGACACCTTCTCAAGGGAAGCCTGTAGGGTTGCAGACTGCTCAGTGCTGCAATACAGGAACTTTGATGAGAGCTAATTAACCAAAGCAGTTTACCATCCCACCAATGCAGCAAGCAGAGTTGAACATTGAATTTCCAACTGCATTTTTTTAAGGTTCGAAGGGTTTTATTGCCAAGTCACAAATTATACATAAATGATAAAATCTGACAATAGTTGATTTCCTTTCTTTCAATGGATTTTTCAGTTGTTAACACATAGATAATGAGAATAATGATACATGTAAACTGGTGAGGATGAAAAAACACAAAATATAAGAATAACAAAGGAAAACAATATGTACAAAGAGAGGTATACCATATATACAGAGAAAAAATGATCCGGATAAGAGAAAATTACTATGATGGCAGATTTTCATCCACCTAGTATTCATTCAAGTTTAATATTTTTGTAGTAGGGCTTTCTAAGCTTATAAGGGGATCTTGTGGTTTTAATAATATGAAGAGGTCTGCAAGCAGCTGCTTCTGACATAGCAAAACAATGAAAAGAAGTCTCATTGAAGGTATGAGAAGGGGGTACAACATCATATGATGTAACCATTGATGGAACAATGACAACTCTATCAGCAAGCATTGGCAGAATTAACAGACAGGAACGACAATACACCAAACTCCCTCCTATGTTAGAACACATACTTCAACCATACTCACATAACAGTCCCTCATAGCCACACAATTTTTTTATTTTTTTTTAAATCAATAAGTTGAATCATTCCAGTAGCAAGTTCTACAATAACCATAAGAAGTGGGTGGTGGGTTTGGTCATTACAACCCATCCCCCCCCTACTTCTTGAAAAACTAGCAGACAGCAAAAACAGGTGAGGTCACTACAACCCATCCTCCTTTTGCTGACTAAGGCCCAGCCTGAGATGAAACAATGATCAGGAGGCAGGTAAGGTCATTACAACCCATCCTCTCCCAATCACCGTTCTACCCAGGCCAGACCAACATTAATGACCGGATATGTAGAAGAGTCGAATGCATTAAGATTCAAGAGTAGCAGTCGCTGAGGATACAGCTGGTTTCATTAAGTTAACAATTTTCACAATCCTATGCTTAAAAGCTACTTTATTGGGACTACACTGATGCCAGGCAGTCAGGTTATTCCATAGTGTAACACCTCTGCTTAATGGAGAGTTTAGATAGCCTCTGTTCTGGGCCCTCATCAACTTGAAGAGTATTTTGTCCTCAGACCGCAATCCTTCCCGCCTTAGAGTCTTATCAATCATATCAGTACGTTTGATTAGTTTAAACATGTACATCAAGAGTAGTTGCTGCTTCCTCCTATGTAGTTTGCACACATCACCTCTTGTATACATATCAGATTCACTATAATTTTTATCACGGAAACAAATTTTTAATCCTCTCATTTGAAGTCTTTCCAATTTTTTAATATATGCTTCATTCGCCCGTCGTGCACAAAACTTGCATAATCAAACAGACTTAGAATTGTTTACACCCACTCCTTACTAGATTAAATACCCTAAATTCAATTGGAAAGTAATGCATAATCATCTGAGATAGAAATCAGTAAAACATAAATCACATCTTGTACCAGCTTTAAACAGGACCTTTGATCATTTAATCTGCATACTTTATAGTAGACATGATTTATTTATGGTTTGTCCCTCCCTCTGCACATAAAAAATATCCATTATTTTAGAGCCATGCCCTTACACTGTAAAAAATGATAAACATCCCTAGCATGACCATCCCTAGGCACAGCATATTGTGTTACTGAGACACACAGATAGTAATATAAAAACAGGTGACATTAAGAATGGGTTGTTCTCAGCTACTGCCCTTGCCCCAGTCACTCAGAGTGGATGTATTACTGTTAGTACCACTAACTACCACTTGTTGGTGCATGCATACAGTGCATACAGTTGTTGTCTTCAATGATTGGTATATGCTCGGTTCATGGAGGAAGGGGACAATCGTCCCTCTTCACAAGAAACCAAATTCGTTAGATGTTAATGACTTAAGACCGATTAGTCTTTTACAGCTCCCTGGTAAAATCCTAGAAAAAATTGTCTGTCATAGGTTACAAAACTACATGGAAGACAATGGTCTTTTGTGTCCTACACAACATGGGTACAGAAAGGGACGTTCAACCCTAAGCGCAGTCACTGAGCACCTAAGTAATATCATAAACAATATTATTAATGAGAAACCAACTTACTGTATATATCTTAATTACAAAAAGGCTTTTGATACTGTCTCACATTCAAAATTAAAAGGAAAGTTGTCACTTTTAGGACTGGATACTAGGACTTGCAACTTTTTTTTCAAGAACTACCTATCGAATAGAAACCAAATGACAATAGCTAATGACAACTGTTTAAGCTCTAAAATTATCACACATGGGGTGCCTCAGGGCTCTGTTTTGGGTCCTGTCCTTTTTTTCTATATATGTTAACTCCTTATCTAAAGACTGTGAGTGTAGTATGACACTATATGCTGATGATGCAGTAGTCTCCGTCACATCCCCGGATGAAATGCGAATAGCACTGAAAAGAATTAAAGAATGGTGCCTACAGAACACTTTGACTATTAATGAAAAGAAAACAAAATGGATGTTGTATAATGATGTCGACCACGATAATAGTGTTTTTACCTTAAATGATGTTATATTGGAAAGGGTATATAGCTTTCCTTACCTTGGATTAACCTTAGATACCGATATCAAATTCATCGAACATAGAAATAATACTATCAGAACTATCAAGCATAGAATATACCAATTATCTAGGATTAGAAAGTTTATAAACCCTGACACTGCTGTTGACATTTATAAGTCGATGATCTTACCATGTTTTGATTATGGAGATTTTATATGGGAGAGGGACTATAGAGGTGAAACAAAAGAACTTCAGCTTCTACAAAACTGGGCTTTAAGAGTAGCCCAGATGGTAAAACGTGAAGAAAATCCTCGTATGACTACTGTTAAGATAAGACATGCAAGCAATTGCTCTGAGCTATATGTAAGAAGAGATCAGCATTTGCTTTTCTATGCTTTTCAATTGGCACAGAAAATGGAATATGTTGATAATAGACACCTACCAACTCCACTACATACAGGGAAAAGATTGATAATCCCACACTCTCTAAAACCTGTTGTACTAAGAAGTGGCTATTATAAATCCAGAGTAAGATGGAATCAATTAAAAGCTTAGTACACTCATATACCTACATTGGAAAAATTCAAGAGTGAGATAACACATGACTATCCAAACTGCTTTATCTAAAAGTTGTACATTTACACTGTGTTGTTCCTAGATCCTCATCCCTCATCTCATCTCATCATCATTAATTCCCTAACTAAGTAAGATATTTGTAGACCTGTTTTATTCTTATATGAATCATAGAACTTGTGATATTATTATGATGCGGACACCATGTCTTTAATATTCAACTGAATTGTCAATGTATATGAGTAATACAGGGGGCCTAGCGGAGGTACCACAATGCGTGGATGCTAGGTATAAATACCGGTTACAATGTACTCAGTATTTTTCCCAATAAAACACTTTAAAAATGCCTGACTGAGCACCACTGTAACCTGGATGCTCCCTAGCCCCTGGAACACCTTGACCTAATTGCCTTGACATGATTATCCAGCAGCAACTGCAGGCTGAACTGCCATGTTGTAAACACGGGACCTGGTCTCTTCATTTGGTAAAGAATTACACTGCATTGGATTAATTCAGGGCAGGACATAGCATGGATGATTGAGCTCAAGGACAAGACATGCCTACCAGGCAGGTGCATAGAAACAGTGAACGGCTACATGCTTTAGTTGCTGATTGCAAGGCTTTTGAAAATCTGTCACCTGTCCTTACTATAACTTAATCTCCAGCTCTGAACAAATCTCAGAGCTGGATACTCAGACTAGACCATCCCCTTCCTCTTTGTGTGGCTATGAATGACCACTGCTCTGTACGTGTTAGAGCGTATCTTCTGCAAAATAGGGCAGATACTTTATATAAATTATATTCATGGGCAGGAAAACAACCTCTACACCACATTGGTGTGTCGGCCCGGCTTCTTGATGTACACTGGTATGTAGGTTAAGTACAGGGTTGCCAACTCTCATGCAATTATTCGTACTGTTTACAGCGCCACCCTCTACTGGAGTGTGAGTCAATGCGTGAGAGTTGGCAACCCTTTTAAGATATTAGTTGGAGGGTCTTGCCAAAATGGAAACAAGAGCCAGAAAAAAATTGAAATGTGCATGTTTCTGTGTTGCCAAAGCCTTTCTCCATCTCAATAATACATAAAACATGCATGGGGTAGGTATAAATGGAAACATTGGTATGAGCACTGGCGTTGTACCAATGGCAACAACTTGTGTCCGGGTTGAGGAGAGTAAATTTGAGTGTCTGTTTTGAACAAACCAAGAGGTTCACAATCAATGTACAGAGTCTAGGTGTTACTCTGATGTCTTAACTCTAGAACCTACCCTGTTGTTAGAGAATAACAAGTCCCTATAAATTGCATCATGTTTATTTGTAATCTGAAATGTTTGAACTTGCCATCATTCCCAGAAAATGTCAATAAATCACTGGGCCACTACCTGGTGGATTGGTTCTGAACTAGAAATTGATGGTGAGGCCCTCTGGTGTGGTTCATTATTTTGCACTGCAGACTTCGGGACTATAACAGCTAGACTATAAGCCGCACCCAAGGCTTGAAAATTGAAGATTTTATACTGCACTATTGTAAATACTCCCATGCATGTAGCCTTCAATAATTATAGGTTTGCATAATGCACAGGAAAGGCTGGAGGACTGCTGGCTTCCTCTGGTGAGAATTTAAGTATGGAGCTCTGGAGACACCTAGCGATAGGAGGTGACATGCTGACATGAGGGCTTATGGCAGGAGGGTTTTGACATTTTGTCAAGGGACTATTCTATGTATTATAATTATTAACACCATACTCTAACCAAGCTGACCAAGCTTTCCCCTGTAGAACCCAAGGTTACCTATTTTCAGCCTTCCGGGCTGAGTGACTCACTCACTCCAGAGTGACTCACTCACCCCCTCCCTCTCCCAGTGGGAACCCCCAGGTTCCACCTGTGAACCCCCACTGGAATGCATGATTCATACACTACCTCTAGGCCCACCTGTCCAGGTGACTCACCTTGGAGAGCAGCTCACCCCCCCCCCCCAAATCCGGATCAGACTGGATCTAACCGGACTGGGGCCGAGCTACTCATCCCCAGACTGAGTCACTGGACATGCCCTAACATTGAGGCATGAGTCACCCTGAGCAGCTCCTTTTCCCCCTTTATAAGCTGGATGGATCCTGCTCAGATCATCTTATTCTTCTCCAACCTAGACCCTACGACACTCAGGTGCCTTGGCCCCAGGATATAGCTTGGTCAGACTGGCGAGTACCATACTGTACACTGTATTGACTACTCTTATGCCAATCTTACAATAAAGCTGGATCATCAACTGAATTGTCTGGACTCCTGTTACCTCACTTCATGACATGTAACAACCTGTTGACAATGGTGGAGAAGTCCAACTGTAACAATCCCATTGTTTTCACCTCTCATGAGCCATGAATCAAAGTAAGACGACGCCCAAAGAGTTTGCTTCACAACGCGCCGTTACATCCCAGGGGCTAGACGCGCCCCAACCAGCAGCAGCAGCAGCAGCAGCAGCAGCCCCAGACGCATACCAGCCTACTCAAACAGCTGACTCGTCACCTGACGACTTTCTGTTGGATCCTATCCTTCCAGCCTCATTATTAACACCTAAACCAACACCTGTGAGTAGTGACAAAACTTTCTCATCAACCATAGTTGATAATGGTCGAAAATCATAGAAGGTTTGCATATGACGAATTTGGACGTATTCCAGCCCCTACTCTTTGAATTTTAGTTTCCCTCTCTATTTCTTTGGCTCAAAGTGTCAGGCTGGATGAGATCTTCATGTTACGTATAGGTTTTGATGGTCCCATATGCATATTTTGGGCTCCAGGGGGGTAAAATGTGCCCAAAATGACCAAAATTGTCTTGGCGAAATTGTGTCTGGGAGAATGACATTTGAGTTACAAGCCATGTTGAGGGCTTAATTTCCTACAGAAACAATCTTCATAACTTCATAAAAATCTCAGGTCCAGACTATTTTGACCTCAGGTCCCTCCTTTATGAATGTCATGGAACAGCTACTTATGAAGTGTAAATACAGAAATGCAGTAGCATATGTAGATGACGTGGCTATCTATAGCCCCACTTGGGAAAGACATCTGCAGGACCTAGACGAGGTGCTCAAACTTTTCATAAAAGGAAATATCAAACTAAAATCAGAAAAATGTGAATTTGGCACCACCAAGATGGATTTCTTAGGTTTCTCCCTAGACCAACATGGTGTGTCGCCTTCCCCAGACAAAATCTGGCCAGTCAAAACCTTTCCTCTTCCCAAGAACATTCATGATCTTAGGTGTTTCAATGGCATGGCACAGTTTTACAAAAGATTCATCAAAGGTTTTGCTCAAATCATGAAGCCCCTATACGAGGCCACAAAAAACACCTTTAAATTGACAGTAAACTGTCAGAAAGCTTTTGAAAAAATCAAAGCCTCAATTTGTACTGAAGCTGTACTCAAATTCCCAGACTACAGCAGACCTTTTGTTATCTTCACCGACTCAAGTAATTACAGCTTGGGAGCTGTGATTACACAGGTGGATGACTATGGTTTCTACAGACCCGTTAAATTCACAGGCAGAGGTTTGACCCCACAGGAAACCAGATATGGAATAACAAACAAAGAACTACTGGGCATAGTCTTTGCAGTAAAAAAAAATCCACCCTTATGTGGATGGAACTCACTTCAAGGTCTACTCCGACCACACTGCCCGAGTTTCCCTTTTCAATAAAAAAGAAAACATCACAAATGGGAGATTAGCCAGGTGGGTGGACACAGTCATGTCTTACGACTTTGAAGTGAAATACTTGCAGGGCAGAGCCAATCTCGTGGCAGATTTCCTCTCCAGAAGGACCTACCCACCAAGCTCTGATGACCCAATTCCCATCAGGTCACAAGGAAAAATCATACTTCCCCCCAAGAAGTTGTCTTTCTCTGACATTACCATGACCAAGGTTTTCAGATCCAATGAGCCAGTACCCAATCACCCAATCCAGATGGGACCTCCAAGATCAATCCTAAAAGGAGGCAAAATCTGGGGAAGTACAGGCAAACCACCAAAGGGTGTCATTGCAAAGAAAAACACCTAAAATCACCAATGACAATCCGTGAACTAGTGCTAACAGCTTACTCCCAAGTCACCATGGACACCATAGGCCCTTTTAATAAAGCTGTGGATGGTTCCCACCATATACACGTGGTAAAAGACCATGCCACTAGACATGTCACTGCATGGTGTACACGGCTGCCTACGTAGCCCTTGGCTTCTTCCAAAGAGTAATCTGTATCCATGGAACTCCCTCAGTCCTAAACACCGATAATGCCAGACAATACACTTCATAATTTTTTGCATTATTTTGCAAAACGTTTGGCATCAAACATGTCACAGGGAGCACACATTGGAGCCGGAGCCAAGGTCTCTGTGAAAGACAACACCAAACAATAGAGTCATCCCTCAGAGCCTTTGTATCCAAATCACAGAAGCATTGGTCCACCTTCCTCCAGGCTGTAATTTTTTGAGCATGAATAGCACAGTCTCTAGCGCCCTAGGTTACTCACCCAACCTATTGGTCTTTGGCAAGCAGACACACTTACCTACAGAGGCCGCACTGGCACTAATCACTTCAACTAGTGATATTAAACAGAAGGAGGATATAGCCACCCACCTGTTAAATCTCAGGGATGATATCCAAATGAAGGCGGCAGAAACATGGTTATGGCTCATAAAAAGATGAAAGCCAAACATGATGCCTCAGCAGAGACATGCACCTTCAACACTGGTCAATTGGTGTACCTCTATGAGACATCCTGACCTACAGTTTGTACTGGCGATAACACCCATACAGCGGCCTTCTCTAAAGAAACGCCAGTATCCAAAAATTTTCCAAAATACTAACCCATATACCATAATCCCCATCTCTGTATATTTCTCTTTGGTATATTATCTTTCTATATTATCTTTGTTATTTTTCTTTCATCAAGAAAGAAACCTTTCTCAATCATCATCACTGAAGGTGGACTTCAAAAACAATCTCAAGCCGCACTGCTAATCATTCAAGGGTAGCACACACATATATATATATTACTCACTCAGTGGTGGTTTGGTAGCCACATATATTGTCCAAGGCAGCAGCGTATCCTCAGGCACATGTCTTTATTTTAGAAAGCATGCATACCCTGGCTTGTTAGCTTTTCAGGGCTCCTATTTTACAAGTGACACGCCTATTGTAGGTGTCTGTGTTCCCCATGCCCAATCCATGTTTGTACCTCTGTTTAGCACGAGGGCGGTGATGCAGGTAGAATACAAAATTTATGACCTGTCAATTAAAGACAGCTCACCTACTCATGCATGTTTCCACACATCATGCCTCCCTGGTCAGTGGCTTCTACAAACATAATGCTGACCTTACCCACCCCTCCCTTATCTCATACAACTGACCCCAGGGTCCCAATTATAAACCTTCTATACCTAGGCATAGATACCAAAATTTGCATAGAGGGCAGCGCAGCCTAAACTGCATCCATCCAATAGAATTTGGCCAACGCCTTATAGGGCAAGACATACCAACACAGGGAGACCAGGAAGTGAGAAATAGCCACCCTCATGGATGGGTTTATAAGCCTTAGCCCACCCCCACCTTATCCACTCTCACAATCATTCCTTATCCAACCACATCACCATACCAAGTCAGCAAGTACCTGGACTGGGATTTTACCATGGCGTCCATCGCTTGCAACAAGCCCAGGTAGGCCTGTCCTATGTGCCCAAGATGGATTTCTTAGGTTTCTCCCTAGACCAACATGGTGTGTCGCCTTCCCCAGACAAAATCTGGCCAGTCAAAACCTTTCCTCTTCCCAAGAACATTCATTATCTTAGGTGTTTCAATGGCATGGCACAGTTTTACAAAAGATTCATCAAAGGTTTTGCTCAAATCATGAAGCCCCTATACGAGGCCACAAAAAACACCTTTAAATTGACAGTAAACTGTCAGAAAGCTTTTGAAAAAATCAAAGCCTCAATTTGTACTGAAGCTGTACTCAAATTCCCAGACTACAGCAGACCTTTTGTTATCTTCACCGACTCAAGTAATTACAGCTTGGGAGCTGTGATTACACAGGTGGATGACTATGGTTTCTACAGACCCGTTAAATTCACAGGCAGAGGTTTGACCCCACAGGAAACCAGATATGGAATAACAAACAAAGAACTACTGGGCATAGTCTTTGCAGTAAAAAAAATCCACCCTTATGTGGATGGAACTCACTTCAAGGTCTACTCCGACCACACTGCCCGAGTTTCCCTTTTCAATGAAAAAAAAAACATCACAAATGGGAGATTAGCCAGGTGGGTGGACACAGTCATGTCTTACGACTTTGAAGTGAAATACTTGCAGGGCAGAGCCAATCTCGTGGCAGATTTCCTCTCCAGAAGGACCTACCCACCAAGCTCTGATGACCCAATTCCCATCAGGTCACAAGGAAAAATCATACTTCCCCCCAAAAAGTTGTCTTTCTCTGACATTACCATGACCAAGGTTTTCAGATCCAATGAGCCAGTACCCAATCACCCAATCCAGATGGGACCTCCAAGATCAATTCTAAAAGGAGGCAAAATCTGGGGAAGTACAGGCAAACCACCAAAGGGTGTCATTGCAAAGAAAAACACCTAAAATCACCAATGACAATCCGTGAACTAGTGCTAACAGCTTACTCCCACGTCACCATGGACACCATAGGCCCTTTTAATAAAGCTGTGGATGGTTCCCACCATATACACGTGGTAAAAGACCATGCCACTAGACATGTCACTGCATGGTGTACACGGCTGCCTACGTAGCCCTTGGCTTCTTCCAAAGAGTAATCTGTATCCATGGAACTCCCTCAGTCCTAAACACCGATAATGCCAGACAATACACTTCATAATTTTTTGCATTATTTTGCAAAACGTTTGGCATCAAACATGTCACAGGGAGCACACATTGGAGCCGGAGCCAAGGTCTCTGTGAAAGACAACACCAAACAATAGAGTCATCCCTCAGAGCCTTTGTATCCAAATCACAGAAGCATTGGTCCACCTTCCTCCAGGCTGTAATTTTTTGAGCATGAATAGCACAGTCTCTAGCGCCCTAGGTTACTCACCCAACCTATTGGTCTTTGGCAAGCAGACACACTTACCTACAGAGGCCGCACTGGCACTAATCACTTCAACTAGTGATATTAAACAGAAGGAGGATATAGCCACCCACCTGTTAAATCTCAGGGATGATATCCAAATGAAGGCGGCAGAAACATGGTTATGGCTCATAAAAAGATGAAAGCCAAACATGATGCCTCAGCAGAGACATGCACCTTCAACACTGGTCAATTGGTGTACCTCTATGAGACATCCTGACCTACAGTTTGTACTGGCGATAACACCCATACAGCGGCCTTCTCTAAAGAAACGCCAGTATCCAAAAATTTTCCAAAATACTAACCCATATACCATAATCCCCATCTCTGTATATTTCTCTTTGGTATATTATCTTTCTATATTATCTTTGTTATTTTTCTTTCATCAAGAAAGAAACCTTTCTCAATCATCATCACTGAAGGTGGACTTCAAAAACAATCTCAAGCCGCACTGCTAATCATTCAAGGGTAGCACACACATATATATATATATTACTCACTCAGTGGTGGTTTGGTAGCCACATATATTGTCCAAGGCAGCAGCGTATCCTCAGGCACATGTCTTTATTTTAGAAAGCATGCATACCCTGGCTTGTTAGCTTTTCAGGGCTCCTATTTTACAAGTGACACGCCTATTGTAGGTGTCTGTGTTCCCCATGCCCAATCCATGTTTGTACCTCTGTTTAGCATGAGGGCAGTGATGCAGGTAGAATACAAAATTTATGACCTGTCAATTAAAGACAGCTCACCTACTCATGCATGTTTCCACACATCATGCCTCCCTGGTCAGTGGCTTCTACAAACATAATGCTGACCTTACCCACCCCTCCCTTATCTCATACAACTGACCCCAGGGTCCCAATTATAAACCTTCTATACCTAGGCATAGATACCAAAATTTGCATAGAGGGCAGCGCAGCCTAAACTGCATCCATCCAATAGAATTTGGCCAACGCCTTATGGGGCAAGACATACCAACACAGGGAGACCAGGAAGTGAGAAATAGCCACCCTCATGGATGGGTTTATAAGCCTTAGCCCACCCCCACCTTATCCACTCTCACAATAATTCCTTATCCAACCACATCACCATACCAAGTGAGCAAGTACCTGGACTGGGATTTTACCATGGCGTCCATCGCTTGCAACAAGCCCAGGTAGGCCTGTCCTATGTGCCCAAGATGGATTTCTTAGGTTTCTCCCTAGACCAACATGGTGTGTCGCCTTCCCCAGACAAAATCTGGCCAGTCAAAACCTTTCCTCTTCCCAAGAACATTCATGATCCTAGGTGTTTCAATGGCATGGCACAGTTTTACAAAAGATTCATCAAAGGTTTTGCTCAAATCATGAAGCCCCTATACGAGGCCACAAAAAACACCTTTAAATTGACAGTAAACTGTCAGAAAGCTTTTGAAAAAATCAAAGCCTCAATTTATACTGAAGCTGTACTCAAATTCCCAGACTACAGCAGACCTTTTGTTATCTTCACCGACTCAAGTAATTACAGCTTGGGAGCTGTGATTACACAGGTGGATGACTATGGTTTCTACAGACCCGTTAAATTCACAGGCAGAGGTTTGACCCCACAGGAAACCAGATATGGAATAACAAACAAAGAACTACTGGGCATAGTCTTTGCAGTAAAAAAAAATCCACCCTTATGTGGGTAGAACTCACTTCAAGGTCTACTCCGACCACACTGCCCGAGTTTCCCTTTTCAATAAAAAAGAAAACATCACAAATGGGAGATTAGCCAGGTGGGTGGACACAGTCATGTCTTACGACTTTGAAGTGAAATACTTGCAGGGCAGAGCCAATCTCGTGGCAGATTTCCTCTCCAGAAGGACCTACCCACCAAGCTCTGATGACCCAATTCCCATCAGGTCACAAGGAAAAATCATACTTCCCCCCAAAAAGTTGTCTTTCTCTGACATTACCATGACCAAGGTTTTCAGATCCAATGAGCCAGTACCCAATCACCCAATCCAGATGGGACCTCCAAGATCAATCCTAAAAGGAGGCAAAATCTGGGGAAGTACAGGCAAACCACCAAAGGGTGTCATTGCAAAGAAAAACACCTAAAATCACCAATGACAATCCGTGAACTAGTGCTAACACCATAGGCCCTTTTAATAAAGCTGTGGATGGTTCCCACCATATACACGTGGTAAAAGACCATGCCACTAGACATGTCACTGCATGGTGTACACGGCTGCCTACGTAGCCCTTGGCTTCTTCCAAAGAGTAATCTGTATCCATGGAACTCCCTCAGTCCTAAACACCGATAATGCCAGACAATACACTTCATAATTTTTTGCATTATTTTGCAAAACGTTTGGCATCAAACATGTCACAGGGAGCACACATTGGAGCCGGAGCCAAGGTCTCTGTGAAAGACAACACCAAACAATAGAGTCATCCCTCAGAGCCTTTGTATCCAAATCACAGAAGCATTGGTCCACCTTCCTCCAGGCTGTAATTTTTTGAGCATGAATAGCACAGTCTCTAGCGCCCTAGGTTACTCACCCAACCTATTGGTCTTTGGCAAGCAGACACACTTACCTACAGAGGCCGCACTGGCACTAATCACTTCAACTAGTGATATTAAACAGAAGGAGGATATAGCCACCCACCTGTTAAATCTCAGGGATGATATCCAAATGAAGGCGGCAGAAACATGGTTATGGCTCATAAAAAGATGAAAGCCAAACATGATGCCTCAGCAGAGACATGCACCTTCAACACTGGTCAATTGGTGTACCTCTATGAGACATCCTGACCTACAGTTTGTACTGGCGATAACACCCATACAGCGGCCTTCTCTAAAGAAACGCCAGTATCCAAAAATTTTCCAAAATACTAACCCATATACCATAATCCCCATCTCTGTATATTTCTCTTTGGTATATTATCTTTCTATATTATCTTTGTTATTTTTCTTTCATCAAGAAAGAAACCTTTCTCAATCATCATCACTGAAGGTGGACTTCAAAAACAATCTCAAGCCGCACTGCTAATCATTCAAGGGTAGCACACACATATATATATTACTCACTCAGTGGTGGTTTGGTAGCCACATATATTGTCCAAGGCAGCAGCGTATCCTCAGGCACATGTCTTTATTTTAGAAAGCATGCATACCCTGGCTTGTTAGCTTTTCAGGGCTCCTATTTTACAAGTGACACGCCTATTGTAGGTGTCTGTGTTCCCCATGCCCAATCCATGTTTGTACCTCTGTTTAGCATGAGGGCGGTGATGCAGGTAGAATACAAAATTTATGACCTGTCAATTAAAGACAGCTCACCTACTCATGCATGTTTCCACACATCATGCCTCCCTGGTCAGTGGCTTCTACAAACATAATGCTGACCTTACCCACCCCTCCCTTATCTCATACAACTGACCCCAGGGTCCCAATTATAAACCTTCTATACCTAGGCATAGATACCAAAATTTGCATAGAGGGCAGCGCAGCCTAAACTGCATCCATCCAATAGAATTTGGCCAACGCCTTATAGGGCAAGACATACCAACACAGGGAGACCAGGAAGTGAGAAATAGCCACCCTCATGGATGGGTTTATAAGCCTTAGCCCACCCCCACCTTATCCACTCTCACAATAATTCCTTATCCAACCACATCACCATACCAAGTCAGCAAGTACCTGGACTGGGATTTTACCATGGCGTCCATCGCTTGCAACAAGCCCAGGTAGGCCTGTCCTATGTGCCCACTCTAGTATTAGACTATCAGTCGTTAATGTATTGTCAATGGCAAATTTAGTTGTCATGATACCAAGGTACCTCTATTAACCAATGGCAGTGTGAGCCCAGATACCTCTAAAAGTTTGAAGTTACTTATACCTCTTCACATCCACACCTGGGTTGATTTTTATTTGCCTCTGTGTTACCCCCCTGTTTGTATTATCAGTCTATTCAAAAAGTAGCTTACTCAAAATAAAAACTTCTCTGCAGGAAAAATGCTCATGATTGTACAATTCATGACCTCCTGTGACCAATTGGAATATCAAATGGCAGAAGAGATATTGTAGGGACTAGGTTGCTGATGATGGAGCACCAAAATTTGGTTATCAATATGACTGCGGGGGATAAGAGCTTTTACCTGAATGACCCAGTAGTGTTGGAAGAACTGCCCCTAAATGACCCAACGGTCTCCACCTTCATCAAAAGGATGATGTATTATGTGGTATGTGACAATCCCACTACTCCAGATCGGAGCACCTTCTCTACCAAGGCAGCAGCTTACGTAGCGCTGTTATGTGCGCACGCACTTCTGGCTTCTGACAAGCCCATTAAAGACCTTCCCAGATATTTCACTGGGATAGGCAGACTTATGGTCATCAGAAATACTGTAGAGCTCACCTACCAACAAGCCATTTTTGAAACCCACTCGTGCCCAATGGGCAACCTAGATTCCCCCAGCACCAGCCACCAGAGCTGATTTGAATAACCCAACCAGGGTAAGCTACCAATTTTCACAATTTAAAACCCCCCAACTAGCTTAGAACCTACTATTACCCTAGGTCGTCCGTCACACCAAAAACCCTCACCTCACACCCAAAGCCAAGCAACCCCCCCCCCCACATTCACACATATAATCACACCCAGCTAGGTGTACCAAAACCCACCCACACAAACCCCAAAGTAAAAGATTTTCTTCATACTACTAAAACATTCTCCCTTTCCCTCTTCGTTCTAGGGATGCATACCCTATGGCAGTCATCCTCATCCTCATTGCTGCCACCAGTGGATCACAACATCAGAAGCCACACACAGAAAACATCTTCAGACCCAATTACGGAGTCCTATTCACACCAATGCCCCAGCCCCTGCTGTCAAATTTCATGGACTGCCCCCTGGTTTTCAGCCTAAATATATCCCTCACCCCCACCCTCCAGAGACCTGACAGAGTATCCCCCCTGGTCAGACCCAATGCCTCGGCGTACATCACCCACACAGCTAATAACTTGGACCTGATGATCAACACCCTTTTTGACAAATCTCAAAATTCCCTAGACCTCCTTTTTGATCTAATTTCTACCCCTAAAACTCGTGTCACCAGAAATGCCCCTGGGGAAATCATTTGCGACATTCTCAGGGCCACTATCTGTCTAGGAACCCAACCTGAAATTGATCTTCTAAATTCAGATGTAACAGAAATAGAAAAAGCTAGGCACCAAAATGCATGTAGTAGAACTGGCCACCCATTTTCTGCTCAACATTTCAGAGTACAATTATAAATCTTTAGATACTCTATCTGAAGTCCAGAATGACACTGATGATGCCTTGTCCCTTCTGGCCCATAAACTTCAAAATTTAAACTCTAATTTTTCAAGTATTATTGTATTATTCTGAATTTGGAAGGCCAGGCCAGACAGGACAACTTCTACTCTATGCTGTTTTCTGCAGCAAATGCACAAATTGAATCACTCATTGATCTCCAAGATGACTTAGATACCCTCCTAAAAGCTATCAATGATTTGATGGAAGGCGAGCTACCACCCACCCTAATTCCCCATGATACCCTAAGGCTAGGTCTAAACAACCTCTCCAGCACCCTCAGTAGCGCCCACCAAGGTATCAGTATCCTACAGGTACTGGTAGGTTTTACTACAAAAGAAGGGTGAGCGCTCACTGGAGCGACAACTCTACCTTACTTATAACCATACCAATACCCATAGGCCTAGGGGATAACACCTATTCTATTTTTAGGACCGAAACCTTCCCAGTCCCTTTCGACACATCAGAGCCAGGCTCCACAGGCTATACACTAGCACAACCCCTGCCCCCCTACATAGCCATGTCCAACAGCCACGCCCACTACATAGAGCTGCAGCAGGCCGACATGGACATGTGTACACAAGACTCCTTTATCAGCTGTAACCTACCCCTACCCCTGTTATCACCACTCCACCCCACTTGCACCCTATCTCTACTTTTAGATCTACCTGATGCAGTCCATCACACCTGCAGTTTTGCTGCACACATGGCTGCACCCATTCCAAATCTAATTAAACCCATAGCTAGGGACACATACCTTTTGATCACCAGCACCTCACAATCCCACCTACAATGCCACAATGCTGGACAAATTACAATCAAAACTGCAGCTTATTCAGTAATAACAGTACCATGCCTATGTTCCATTAATGATGCTGGTAGGATCATGATAAATTCAAACATGTCTTGTATACAAAACATCACCCTAGATCCCCTAGCCATGAGCCCCGTCAACCTCCCCCTATGGCGACACTTTGAACCCCCTCCAGCCAATGTGTCAGGCGACTACCTAACTTTCAGTGTTTAAAATTCCTACACAATTAAAAAATAGTACAAAGAGGTACTCACCCTCAGAAATGCAGCTGAAGGCCTGTCGGATGAAGCTTCCCTGTTATCAACAAGTTCACTGGTGCACCTCGGCCTCCACCTGGAGTACTCGCCCTGGTTACACCTGTTGACCCCGCTATTGGCCATCTTCTGTTGTGTAATCACGTGTCACTCATACAGGCGCGTCACATGCCTTGCCCAGTTGGTCACTGTCCACTCTATGCTTAAGTCCTCGACCATGGCAGACGCAGCAGCTTGGAAGAACCTCAAAGCACTGATAAATGAGGCCAACAACAACTGGCCCTCACCGCCTACAAGGATCCCTCGGGATGAAGGGCTTGACTTCATCCGGCAACCCAACAGATATGATGCCATGTGGTCCATGGCCGTGGTCTTGGTGGTGTTGTATCTGTTACGCCTCCTCGTTGCAAGATGCTGGAGACACTGGCCATACAGCAGACAGAACGATTCCAGCGGCCTACCTCAATTCGTCCTCAGAATTCATTCTGGCGACCGATGTTTTGAATTCATGGTGGGAACCATGATGTTTGGACCCAACTTGTGGCTCCCCTTCATTAAGGCCCCCAAGATCTCCAGACCCCGCCTAACTAGCCCCCTTGGCCGCCACCTAGATCTGCACTGGAAGGCTAAGGTTAGTTTCATCATCGCCGGACAGCTCAAGGTGGTGCAGGTAGAAAGATACCCCCGCTGCCCCCTTTTCTGGAGAATTCCGATTTATAGAATCCTGAACTCAAGCCCCCATGTCATGACCCTGGTCATTAAATCTAAGGACCAACCAGACTTCCAGTTGTCACCGGCTCTGGATATCTTGGAGTCTACCAATCTACCGGAGTTATCCGAAATCCGAAGCCCCAGGAGTCCTCTCTCACCACTGAGATCATCCCATCAATCAAGGAGTTTGGTGGAGCTGACTGGCTACAGATCAAAGGATCTCCAGCCCTTAAAGGATAAGTTCCTGTTCGACCCCTCCATGCCTGATGAAGCTGCCAAATTCCTCCCAGCCGATGGTAGGTCAATTTAGAATTTAGCCCATGATCAGGAATTATGTGGGGATACCCCCATATATACATCAGTCACCATAAACCCACCCGACCCACCTGGAGGATCCCACCGGATAGCCCCCCACTGTTATACCTCATACCTCATGTGGGGATGCCCACTATTATATGTTACTGCCCGACTATGCCGAGCCATCCTGACTGCACTTCCTAAGTACAAACTGGGCCCCATACCTTATCAGCCCTTATCAGCCGACAAACAAACCCAACTAAAACAAACATACCGCCACATACCTATACAATAGCAGCCCCACTGACCCAGTTTGGACCTTGCATAGCGGATTACAAACGTCAAATGCTGATGCTGCGTCTGTGCGTTTTCGCGCCAAACGCAGCGTCATGACATCACCTGAGCGTCCCCAATACAGCTCCAAACGTCAGTTTTCGCACGTTATAACATGGGATTGGCGACATCAATACACAATCCGACGTTTGCACGTGGTGCATATATCAATACAACAACATAAGCACGTGTTTATTTTGACAATAGACTTGCATCATACCCCGACTTACCACTCCCCAATCACCAAACCAATCTAATTCAAACAACACCGGCGCCCAATTTACAAGCCCTAATATTTATAACAGAACTCTAAACTGGTGGTGGACCTTCTATATCATTGACTAAAGCACCATCATTTGATCAGGCCTTCTGGCAGAGCATCAATCACATAAAATCACAGGAAATCAAGTATATTGCACAGTTATCACAGTTTGATCCAAGCCCTCCTGGCTGTCGATGTCACAATCACAAAGTCAATCACAGGTAAAGAATCACAATCAATCACAGTGTCGCATTAGGCCCCCCGCCACCTTCTGGACAAGTCCTTTTTCGTTTTTCTCGTCTACGGCTCCACCTCAGTCATTTCCTGTTTCTTTCCTTTTAGACCGCTATCCTGAAATACAATTCAAAATGTTCTTAGCGCCCCTGAACTTCAAACGGACTGCAAATTGGAAATTCAAATTCACAATTTCATACTCTTTCATTACATTCACCTTCCTCCACATAGCATACAAAATGCAAAAGACCCTCAACCCTGACACATACCTTGAGAATCTCATCTTCAGGCTCACATGGAGCAAGGGCCACTAGACCCCTCGGCAGGACCATCTTGCGACCCCCGGAAATCACGGCAGTGGTATTGGCCGTATCCCACCAGCACCCACATAGTGCAGACCCTGCAATAAAAATCTCCTTGTCAAAATCATCCCTCACAAAATCCACACATCGACACCCAATTTCGATCGTTCTTGCATCATCAATACAAAAACACTCACCAGATTGGATCAATCAGCACATACACCAAATAAATGGCCTCGGAACTCGCCGCATACACCCCAACGTAAAACTCATTGTGTCTTTCTTTACTCCGATCTGGTCTCTTTCGTTTTTCAGCACTCTCTGACATCAAAAACGCCGTCTGCCCCTTTTTTAGTAGACCCTACCGCAGGAACCTTCATTCATTTTTCGGCCCAATTTTCGAACCTCAAAAAAATCCAAAACCTTACCAGATTTTCCAAATTTTTGCCACCAAACCAGCCCCTCCCAAGCCCAAACACACAAACTGGACCCCTCTCCCTAGCCAAGACGCACCAAAGGAATGGTGCAAGTCTACACCATTTAGTCATACCATTCGCCTCATACCATTAACACCAACGCTGGAGAGACGCCGACTCAGTGGTGCTGTATGGTATTTTACATCATAACAGAACTAACTTAGAGTCCTTGGCAACAAGCCTCCCGCGCGTGTTCTACCTATCCGCCAAGCTCTGTAGATACTGGTCTTTGTCTGAGACTGATACTTAATACCTCCATGTTACTTTTGGTATTAGTGTGGACCTGCTTGTGAATCATGCAACCTGATTGATCTCTAATACCAGCGTGTTTAATCTCTCTGTTTCTTTCCCATAATAGACAGGGCCAGGATGACTGTTCAGATGCAGGGCAGCTCGACAACACCTTCACCACCACAAGGGTCAGCCACAGCCTCAGCGACCACCGAGGCAGTGGTTCATCAGGTACCAGAGCAGAAGGTCGACCCACCAAAAGACCAGTAAGGCCAGGAACACTGATCCCCCCTGAATACAAGCATTGGAGAGACACAGCTGTCTCCCCCACCAGCAGCCAGGACCATGATCTCCGGTGCAAACTGTGCACCAACACTCCGGACGGTTTCTTGTGCCCATGTTCCCTTACAATAGCCATAAAGAAAATCAAACTCAAACAACTTACCTATACTAGACCACATACCCACCTGGACTCCTTCAGAACCATCCCCACTAAAACAGCATCCAGCCAGCCATATCAGGATCAACCCACAACCAGCTGCCGCTCATCACCAAATTCGCCCCCCCTTGGACTCTTAAAAATGAGGATTCCTCATCCTCAACCTCAGCCGAGCCAGGCAACCTGGCTTCAGTCGAAGAAGATTTCAAGGACCTAAATATCATTCACTACACCAAAACCATAGACAGAGCAGCCACCAGAAGGAAAACCTCGTCCGGGCGATATTATTTAAGATCACCCAGGAGCCACAGCGATCTGCCCCCAGCTAGTATCGGGGCCAGCTCTTGGAAATTTAAACACTAACTATATTTGAACCCATAAAATTTTCTCACACACCATTTTTACAGTATGTTTGATCTGACATTGTGGGGACACAATTTACACCCCCCCCCCCAAAAATACCCCAAGGTGCACGATATTTTATTGTCATTATTTATGGAAAAGCTGTTCCTAAAATCAATGCTAGTCTCAGGTCACATTACAAGTACTTGTACGCGTAAAACTCTGGTCACCCCCTTTTTGTACACCCCTCTTTTCTTTCTCTCTGTAAAAGATTTTTGGACCTGGGCCAGCTGGCAACCAAGCACCAAAATCTTCAAGGTGCTACAGAGTCCCCATTTTTCTCATCCTTTCAAGCCCAACCTTGCCAATGTATTTATGGGTTTTAGTCATGTAGTAAAACTTGTGTGAATTTTTTTTTGAGACCACCCAGAACAATCCTAGTCACTAAAATTCCCAGGACAAATTTTTTTCTAAACAGCTCGATGACCTCAAAGTCCCGTTGAGGTCCAAAATCACACTCCACCCCGCAGTGCAGAATTTTTTTTTATAATACATTCAGAAACAAAATTTTCAAAACTCGATTCTGGGTGGACCATTGATTATTTTTATGTCTGTTTTTATTTGTTTCTTACGGTACAAACTGTTGTCAGGCTCAACAGTCACACCTCAGGGAATATCATTGCTGTTGTTGCCCTGACTACCCAAGACAATACGTGAGCAGCGAATATCACTGTTGCCTACAGCGTCTTCTCAGACACTTACCTTTTTGTATATCAGGACGATGTGTACATTTTCATATTTCCTTAACTTATAACTGACTGATTGTAACTGCTGATGCCGCCCTGACTACCCATGGCAGCATATAACAGAGAATATCACTGCTGTTCATGGTACCCAGGTTACACATGTATCTTCGTAATCTTACCCTATCTTAACTTATGGACCTATGATTATTATATGATACACCTTGAATGCCAATACTGCCCTGATTACCCAAGGCAGCATATGGAAGAGAGTATCACTGCTGCCTGACTGATCATATTTTTGCATAAGCCTCAGGTAACACATAACTTGCAAGAGCAAGTATTATATTTTTATAAGCATTGTCAGCAGACCAGATCAGTCAAGCCTCTTTATTGCCTCACATCCGTCGCTATATTTTTGGAAAGTTTTGTACCAAGTTTGCCTCACTCCCTAAGGATGTCAACCTTTTCCTCGCTTAGTTTTAGAACAAAATACCAGTTGTTATCCCGAAGTATCTACTCTACCTTTTTCTATCGGTACACAGACTGCAATTAAGTTACTCAGCAGCTGCTACACAAGTCACCTCAGAAAACTTGTTTTCAACCCTCTACAAATTGTACCAGCTACTTGTTTCATATCAACATCAGAATATGTCAATGCACTTGATGTGTCCTCCCTTTTCTTATATTTATTCTCCCCTTTAACCTTGTGCAGAGACGAGTGGGAATGTGGGGATATGTCAAGGGACTATTCTATGTATTATAATTATTAACGCCATACTCTAACCAAGCTGACCAAGCTTTCCCCTGTAGAACCAAGGTTACCTATTTTTAGCCTACCGGGCTGAGTGACTCACTCACTCCAGAGTGACTCACTCACCCCCTCCCTCTCCCAGTGGGAACCACCAGGCTCCACCTGTGAACCCCCACTGGAATGCATGACTCATACACTACCTCTAGGCCCACCTGTCCAGGTGACTCACCTTGGAGAGCAGCTCACCCCCCCCCAAATCCGGATCAGACTGGATCTAACCGGACTGGGGCTGAGCTACCTATCCCCAGACTGAGTCACTGGACATGCCCTGATACGGAGGCATGAGTCACCCCGAGCAGCTCCTTTTCCCCTTTATAAGCTGGACGGATCCTGCTCAGATCATCTTATTCTTCTCCAACCTAGACCCTACGACACTCAGGTGCCTTGGCCCCAGGATATAGCTTGGTCAGACTGGCGAGTACCATACTGTACACTGTATTGACTACTCTTATGCCAATCTTACAATAAAGCTGGATCATCAACTGAATTGTCTGGACTCCTGTTACCTCACTTCATGACATGTAACCACCTGTTGACAATTTGTACAGGGATTTAATCAGAATATACAATATATCCATTTCTTGCCACACTGACAGGAAGTAACAAGAGCATATACACACTAGGTCTACCCAGGGAACCACTTATATTAAGGCTAAATGGTCATATAAGTGCTGTTTCACAGGCTCAAAGTTTGCTCTCCTCGATTCTAGGCACACCTATTACCAAGGTTCTGACTGATAAGATCCTAAGCCGAGGTTCTGAGTAGGGTAGGCACACTTGCATACACTCATTGAAGGTATAGCTTTAATGTTACCGGACATACAATGAAGTGATAATTATGAGCTGGAGAATGTTGGATACTTCTGATTACTGGATAATTTGTTGTTTGTTATCCACAAAAGGGCTTAACTTTAGGTCAAGGAGAAGTATTCCCCAGAGATACCTGAAGGTTAATTCAAAACAATGCTAATTTACCACTGTTTGAATCAACCTCCTGAAACACTCATGTTCACGATATTTTGTTGCTGAATGAACATGAATGGGCCTCTGGTAGGGTAAGCAATAACTGAACTGCCTGTTCGTGTAGTCCATGTAGTAGGCTGTGATTACAATGTCTGATCGAGCTCAACCTTGAGTTTCTCCAGATCAATAAGATAGGAAGATGATTCAAACAGATTTGAAAAGTTATCAAATACATTGATATGGCCAAATCCATCCTATGAATTTTAAACCACCATTTCATGAAAGTGCCTACATGAAGGTTTCACATTAAAAGATGCATGTTTTATCTAAAACATAGATTTAATAGTAGTATACTGGGAGATTGTTTGGCAAGACAGTGAAAACGAGTTATACCATGCACGTTTCCCTAAGTTCTCTGTGAAGGAATTAACAGAGGCGCTTACTGTCATCTTTTGGCGAAGACCCTCCAGGGCACCTGTTTTCAGTGGCAAATGATTTGTGAAAAATAATAGACGGTCTTAAGGCTCAATTTACTACCGTAAAACCCACATAAAACCGCACCCTAAAATTAGGAGAATGCTATCATTTGCAAATTGAGTATGATATGGCGGACATTCTTCCAATAGTCTGTATTTGTAATGGAAAACCTCTGTGGACCTGAGGAGGTTTTGTGGCAAATCCTCAAGGTCCAAGGAGGTTTTCTGACTTATACTCTATCCACAGAAGTTTATAAAACAGTAAAACCATGAATATAAGCATATTTTTATAAAAACTGTAGAGGCCTAGAAGAGGATTTGAATCTTCTACACTGGCTGTGATACAAAACTATGATGAATATAAATTATGGTGTTCCAGGCTACAATCACCACCAATTTTAATAGTATAATGGTTAGCAGGTCTGACTTTGAATCACAGAATGTTGGTTCAAGACTGCATGGGGTTACCCTTTTTAACATACACATACAAGGTAAAAGGGGTCTTTGTAAGAGGGCTCTCTTTATCCTATTGGCATTCAGGGGATGTTCATAATAATACATTATTTTTAGAATTTGTTGCAAAAGTAACAGCCGCCAACTGAGAATAAAAACAAAATCACACCAGGGGTTTGAACCTTTGTGGTCTAGAGTTCTAGTCCCAGGCCTTAACCACTACACTACATTTATCAGTCATACTTTCAAAGTGAAATTATTGTCTTTATCTATAATTGATTACTCAGTCATAGTAGTAGCATATATCACCATTCACTAGATGTTCTAACACCCACAGTATCAGGTGAGGACTCATGGTGTAATGGTTAGCACTGTGATATCCGAACGGCCTCACCGTCCGAATAACGATCCTCATTCGGACGGTGGGGGTGGGACACGGGACTATAGGGTGGGGGTGGGACACGGGACTATAGGGTGGGGGTGGGACACGGGACTATAGGGTGGGGGTGGGACATGGGACTATAGGGTGGGGTTGGGACACAGGACTATACAGTAGGGGTGGGACACAGGACTATACAGACAGTACACTACTGAGAGGGTAGGACACAGGACACTGTCGGATACCACCGGGAGGGAAGGACACAGGACACTACCGAGGATACTACTTGGAGGGTAGGACACAGGACACTCCACTGAACTATTGGTAATGATGATGCTCAAAGGGGAAGTGGGCCTATAGGTATTGGAATTTGCATGTCCCCATGTGTGTCCTGTGTCCCACCATCTTTGTGTCTTGTGTCCCACCTCCCATGTGTGTCCTGTGTCCTACTCTCCTGGCGTGTTCTGTGTCCTGCCCTCCTGGTGTGTCCTGTGTCCTACCCTCCTGGGATGTCCTGTGTCTTACCCTGCAGGAGAGTCCTGTGTCCTACCCTCCAGGAGGGTCCTGTGCCCTACCCTCCAGGAGAGTCCTGTGTCCTACCCTACAAGAGTGTCCTGTGTCCTACCCTACAGGAGAGTCCTGTGTCCTACCCTACAGGAGGGTCCTGTGCCCTACCCTCCAGGAGAGTCCTGTGTCCTACCCTCCAGGAGGGTCCTGTGCCCTACCCTCCAGGAGAGTCATATGTCCTACCCTCCGGGAGTGGCCCATGTGCTACCCTACAGGAGTGTCCTGTGTCCTACCCTACAGGGGTGCCCTGTGTCCCACCTTCACAGTCCGAATAAGGATTGTTATTCGGACATTGAAGGATATCACTTCCTGTGTGGTGCATGGGAACGAGTCCTTTATGAGACAAAATTTTCCCAAGAATTCCGTCTGTGGCTTAGGGCTGGGGTCCTAAGACCCCTTTTCCCAGTACATGACACAAATTTATTCTGCTGTTCAAAAATGACCTAATTCATAGAACCTCCTGCTACACTTGGCCTATTTCACAAAACCTCCTCCCAGACCTGACCTGATTTTTGACACATCTGCTGTTCAAAAATGACCTAATTCACAAAATCTCCTGCCAGAACTGACCTAATTCATAAAACCTCCTGCTGGCCCCGTAACTGTAGAATGGGGAAATAAACCTACAATAGGAACAATGGGGTGCAAAGCCAGGTGGAGTATAAATATGGTAAGCCACTCTTTTAAGCCGCACCCTGAGGCATCTATTTTGTAAACAAGGCAGGTGGCATTTCAGTCTTATGTGGTGATTAGAAGTTTGATTGTGAAGGAGACTGTGACTTATTAGAGAAAGAGGGCACCTACTCAGTGCTCTATTTAGCTTATGTGCAACAGCCTCCCGATCGACTCATTGACCTCAGCTCGTGAGGTATTTGCATGATTTATCATCCAAGCCTGCGAGGAGTGCTATACAAACATTTATAATCATAGCATTTGGGGTATAGGTAAATGATTTGTTATGAAGCCACAAAGGTACATTTTAGAGCCAACTATATTAAATCCCATAATCACAGCAGCTGAGGCTAAGTAGGTCATTATAGACCCTAAACTGAAAATCAAGAATATTGCTAAGCGTTCAACATACACAGGGCCGGGCCGCTGCCTTGCATAACATTAACACGGGGTCAGGTATAATTAAAACAGCCATCGAGCTGAATAATAAGTGTTGTTCTCATGTGCATGTTACTTATTTTATGATCATGTCCTCACAGGGCTTTGGACTAGTAGTGGTACATGTACTTGTCGTCACAGGGCCATTACACCCAGGTAACAAGAAACGTTAATTGAACTTTGATTAACGCTCACTGACAGCCATTTGGACTGTAATGTATGACCGTTGGTGGTTCGGAAAGGATCACGAATACAAGGGAATTTGGTTTCGAAAGGCAACAAGTTTTTATTCAGTATCCTAAGTTACAGGGAGCTAAGTAGATTCCGTATGGTAAATAGACTGTTCGGAAAGCTCGGATTTACGACTACCAGGTAAGGTCTCGGAGTCAGTAAAGTTCAGATGGTATCCCTGGAGAATCCGGTAGGATTCTCCCCTTCCTAGGTTCCGACCCGACTATTATATAGCCACAGGGGTTGGGTGGCGACCTCTCGTGTTTAACCCCCGCAGCCCGGAGGGTGGTGCTGCCACCGCCCGCCAGGCGTACCAGGCTCTCAACCCGAAAGGTCGCTCCGTTCGGAACCTAGGCAACCCGTAAGCCATAAACACTACTACTAAACCGTGCCCCTACACTACCCCCACCAAGACTATAACAAGGTGATACACAAAGGGTAAAAACTAAGTTATAGTATTTAAAAATATAATATAAAGGGCGCACGGCTGGCTTACAGGTTGTCTGACTCTACATTAAAGTATAAACATGGAAATATGATGAGTATTGATATGGTTATATAAACACATTTACACCATAGTATGTACGTTATCAGTGTAATAAATACATCTAATCAGATGTTTTGCTTCAGTGTTATTATTTACACAGTACATATAGAGTTTAAGGTGTTACCCATCGTAGTTTATACAGTAAGAAGGGGAAGACTTAATACAGATGCTTCCGTATATACCATGTTAACCTGGAGTGTCTTTTTGACTATCCGAACTAAATTAATGAGTCAATACCATGTTTTTAGTATCGAAACCATACGGGATGGTATAAATAACATATAACCCTTAGGTCCGGCATGGAAGAAATTTTAGCTATGAACCTGATATTTATAATACAGATTCTAAATAGGATACATGTGTTATACGAATAACCTAGGAAACCTTGGTAAGTATGATATGTGAATAATAGTAATAGCATTTTAAATAGTTTATATATTTACAGCACCGGAAAACACATATACAACTTTGAACACGTAGTGGTGATAATGATCTGGTCTTAACAATTGCCAGATATATGTAATTTAATTAAATAGTAACCTACCAGTGTAGTAGGAAACTGTACAGATACATAAAATTAAGTAGTAACGTAGTGTTCATATCACCCTTGGATTTTTCCGTCTGCATGGCCGTCCCATCGTCTCGATATAGTTGTATAACGGTACTAGCCCAGGGCCTCTCGGGACCTTTCAGGGTCTGAGTACGGGATCGTCCATCTCCTAGGTTCTGGAATGTCCATTCCGGTCGTGTTGAACTGTCTCATAATGGAGTCCACGTATCGTAATCGTCTGCTGCCACTCCTCATATTCATTCCGGGTGTCAGCACTCATCATACCATTCAGATTCATGTTAAAACATATTACGAATAAAATTCTACCGATTAATCTTAAATTTATTAAACTTATTGGAATCTTTGGGTTTTTCTGGTTCTAACCCATACAGAGCAATCTGTTCGTCAATCATATCTTTGGCCTCACGACGAGTGCCATCCCAATCTGAGAGTCTCTTTCCGAAGGCCTCAAAGAATTTCTGATTCAGGAAGTCCACTTCACTCCTGGCCTTAGCTACCTCAACGGTCCAGAACTCGGATGCTTTCTTCTGACGTGCCTCCTGGGCTTCCAACACTTTCATCTTCTCACTATGTTCCAAATCACGTTCTGATTCGATCCGACTTATTTCCAGAGATTGGACAGATTCAGTCAGATGCATTACCGAGCCTACAACATTTTGCAGGTATTCTACAGACATGGCATGATGGCGTTTCTGCCAGTCAATCATACAGCTCTTTTGAATCTGAAAGCTTTCCGGAGAGATATTCACAATGTCATAGTTAACCGGGTCCTGAATGTACGAACCCCGCGTGGGTAGTGGTTCGCGTTCGGAATAGTCTGAGGATCCAGAGTGTTTCCGACGTCTGGGGTTCTCAGACAGGCTTCCGGATGGCATTGAAGAGGTTGTCACATCTCCCTGGGGGGTGGAGATTGTGACTCCCCTGCCATTTCCTACTGGTGGCGGGGCTGGCTTGGCCCAATTTCCGACTGTACGTGTTCCGGTTGATGCAGAATTGGGTGTTCCCCTTCCGATACCAGTGGGCCGTTCCCTACCCCGTTGGTTAAGGGTCTGGCTTTCAGGTCCGGCTGGTCCCATTTCCGGCTGGTCCCATCTCGGTCCTTATTCACATCAAACACAGGTGGGGCAGCGCCTCTCAATGAAGACAGAGGAGATGATGCTTCCAGACTACGATCCCTACGATCAGGTGCCGGGCGTTGGATCCCACGGAATGAGATCTTACCCGGCTGCGGCTTCATACGCTTTGCGGACGTGGCCTTATTGGAGTCCCGATAGGCGCTGTCGCCCCGGTACTCCCTCATTTCTCCAAACTGTTCATTGGTAATCCTTAACCTTCCGGGAGTGTAGTTCAGCTGAAACGCCGCCTCCAGTTTGGAATTGACGTGCGTTTCAACTTCGCACAATTTACTGAGCGGAAGTTGGTTTTCTTCCAGGAGTCCCACTTATCAATCAGAAGTTTGTGCAGATCTAAGGCTGCTTTCAGAGCTGATTTCACACCGACCTGGTGTTCATCCTTCAGATGTCGGGCCAGCTCGCTCTTTCGGAACGTGGTCAGTCCCGAACAGATGGCGCTGTTCCTTCCTTTGTTCATATAACACATATACACCGGGTGATGGTGCATATGCTCCTCAACAATGTGACGGATGAATCTCATATGGGTGCTGAACTTTTCGGGTTCATCGCTACCCCTAGCACAGATAATAAACAGACAGGTTGTGTTATTATCCTTATCCCAACTATCGACAGCCCACTTGATCTTACAGTAGGCATCGAAATCGTAATACTCCTTATTTCGGTTGTCGATAGTCTGCTCGACCTAATTCACATAGAAGTAGTTTGGATTCCGGTCCTGACGAGTGTACCTCATCCACTCTTCATCATCCTGCTCCCCATCCATGTTAATGAACGGAGGGCAGCTGTAGTACCGAGTATTTCTCTTACACTCCTCCAGACATTTGGGAATCATGTGCATGAATCCACTCCTGACGTTGTTCCAGATTTTCTTTTCGTCCAGAGAGGGAGCCTCCTCGTCATCATACAATTCGGGATGGTCTATATCCGTAGACCAATCCCAAGTCACTGACTCTGCGGTCTCCTGTGAGCCGGAAGCCACAGGTTCCAGGACCGCAGTAGTCTTCGGAATGGCCCCAGTTGGCTTTGGACTTGTGGCTGCCAGGACCTGAGTTGCCTCGGTTCCGGCTCCCTCCTCCTCCGCCTTCTTATCCATCTTCTCCTTCTTCTTAAGCTTCTCCCTCTCCTCTTTCTCCTTTTTCTTAATCAGGGCTTTCGCCTTCTTACTTAGACTCTGCTTCCAACCTTCTTTTTCCTTAACAGTGCCCTTCGTACTTACTCAGGCCTGCATCCGGGCTTTGGTGTCTTCTACTGACGCACTCAGCCCGGTACTTATTTCAGCCAATTGTTCTCTTTGTTTTCTTAACACCTCTTCTTGTTGCTCAAGCTTCTCCTCCGCTTCTGATTGCATTCTTACGGCTTCTTTCTCAATCCGGCTGTCTTCAGGTCGCAGCTCGGATTCAGAAAGAGTATCAGATGAGACGGAGGATCTCCTGGGGTAGACTTAGCAGCAGTCACTCCCACAGCTTCACCTCCGTCATCGATGTCCATTTGGTCCGATCCTGAATCAATCTTAACAGGGCTCGGTGGGTTCCGTGATGGCTGCATCCCGTACCAGAACAGGGATGCATGCTTCTCAACGGTGGCTTCCGGGTGCTCCCGGCTCCACTTGTCCTTAACGTATGCCACCGTACGGTAGAATTCTTGGTTCACACTCATACCGGTGGCAAGGTCCATATAGTTAAGTAACCATATGTCCGGAATCGACAGATCTTCAGGGATCGCCTTCTTAATCAAGTTCCTCCACAAATCTTTTCCGGTTTTGATGTTTTCGGATTCCAGATATAGTCTTTCTCGAGGAAGATCGTATCGCCATTCGGCCACACGATGCTTCCCAAGGAATAGTCAATCTTACCATGACTTTCCGGGGGGTCCATCATGGCTTCGGTTGATTCTGAATGTGCGGATTTTGCTGGGGAGGGGGGTGGAGGCATCTCCGTAGTTCCCACTCCACTAGTGTTCAGATCCAGACGTACAAGCGTGTTTGCTGCTTCCAAATCTTCCAAAGCAGCCTCTTCTTCGGGATGAATGGGGCTCATTCCCAAATGGTCCTCCATATCTACCTCCATACTGGTTTCGGACAACATCTTTTCCGCCATTTAGACGGAGTTCAGATGCAGCAAGTTAGCCCAGTAGTACTTCAACGTACTCCTCGGCTTTATAATCTTAGTTAGTGTTCGTATTTATCAGAGTTTAGCGCTTTCAGCAGGGAAAAAGCTACCGAGCAAAATCAAGCACGTCGAGTTTCCTCGGCGTGGTCGCTTGATTAAACAAGATGGCGTCAATTCGCGCGAGAAACCCCGAACCCGGGGTCAAGGGTCAAACCCTCGTTCCCGGTAATTGGGTCACGCGGCACCACGTGCTTTCCACGCATCTGAAAACAAAACGGTCTGTCAGAGCTCGTATTGTCTTCCCGGCTCGATATCATCTGGAGTACCCATGGAGAATACGTATAGCATTATGCTGATACGCCGGATCAATCCGTCCATTACCCACTGGAAACTCAAGGAGCCGACAACAGAGCAGGTTAGAGCGGTTTCATTACAAACTGACGAGCATCCCGAAGGTGCTGTCAACATAGTTGACACCACGCTCTGTCATAACAAGTAACGACAAACATTCAAAGACACACACAAAAACAGGACAATACATCGTTGTGTTTCAGGATTCAATACTTATTAGAATCCACTGTTGGGCTTATTTAGGTAATACCGCTTCTCTGAGCAATCCTAGCACTATGGCGAACGCCCTCCTTAATAGTTCTATTTTTAGCATTGGGGGACTCCGCTCTATTCCCGAGATCCAAGCTAGCCTTTGGGTTCCCGGTCCGCTTTGCCCTCCCTACTCCTGCCGAGACTTTTTTATCCTTAACATCACTCTCATTTGATTTGGTTTCATTCTTCATACGTCTTCTTCGTTTTCGGGTGCCGAGCATGGGCATCCTTTTAGGTTTCTTCTTAATTCTTTTTTCTTCATTTACAGGTTTTTCCGGATCTTCATCCCGATCCCCTGTACCAGGACCTCCGCCTAGTTCAGGTAAGTCAATGACTTCTGGTAATTCCATAACATTCCGACCTAACCCATACATCTCTTCAGCTAACTGCCTACCTCGGTACGGCCTTAGTACTTCGACATGACATCGTCGTACGTTCCCGTACAAATCTTTTATAAAGCAGGTCGTTTCCGAAATTATCTGAGTTATGATGTGTGGGCCATCCCAGCTAGACACCACTTTCAATTTATCAAGGGGTTTATAGAATCTGAGGACCCTATCTCCCACCCTGAAAAATCTAGGTTTCAGTCCAGTGTCGTAGCCCACTTTCTGCCATTTCGCTGATTTCCCTAGCTGATTCCGAACTAGTTGATAGGCTTTCTTAAAGTTATCCCGTAAGGATTCCACAAACATAATCGAACACAGGGTTTCAGGACTTATTCCAATTACCCCAAATACTAAATCCGCTGGCATTATGATGTCTTCACCATAAACCAACATATTCGGAGTACAATTAGTAGAGGCATGCACTGTGCTGTTGTATGCATGCACCACGAAATCGCATTGGATGTCCCAATCGTCCTGATGCTTATTCACTAGCGGTTTCAGAACTTGTAGTAGGGTTCTGTTGAACCGTTCTACTAAGCCGTCCGGATTAGTGCGCGTCTTGCAGATAGCTAAGTACTTGCACATTTCCTGGAATAATTCTGATTCAAACTCCCTTCCTTGGTCACTGTGGAGCATCAGGGGTACCCCGTATTGCAACACCCAACCTCTCACGAATGCTTCTGCACAGGTGATGGCTTTGTGATCTTTCAGAGGGAAGACTTTCGTGTATTTCGTATAGTAATCGCAAACAACCATCATGAAAGTGTTATCCCTAGGGGTTGTATTAAACCCACTAATGATGTCAATCGCAATTCTGGCGAAGCGTACTCCGAACAATTCCTGAACCAATGGGTTCTTTCCTAATCCTTCTCCGGGCTTATTCTTACAACATTCGGGACAAGTGGCGATTCACCTTAGCAAATCTCCACTCATTCCCGGCCAGTAGTATCTCCGGGTGAGTCTTTCCAGAGATCTACTCTTTCCGAAATGGCCACTTGTCACGTGGCCATGGCAGTAATACATAATATCCCGACGCATAGCGTTCGGAATAACAATCTGAAGAATCTTTTTAGTTGGACTAATTTTCCACCTACATAAGATTCCATCTCTGACCTCTAGCTCGGCCCATTGGGCTAGAAGTCTTCTCATCTCCCTGTTCTCCATGCTAATAGCAGGACGGACAATGGTAAAGGTGAACGATGATCAGTTTGAGCTGACTGTTTCTTCACGAGCGCTTCCTGCCCGTTCCGCACGAGGCCGATAGGCCGTCATCGTGCGGATTTCCAGCGGGTTATTTAACGCAGGGGTGCAATACGGGGGTTTAGTGCATTGTCAATGGAGCATCGATATTCACCTTGACATAAAGGTTTGATCCCTAACGGAACTGTTTCCAGGAGTTTCTTGGTAATGGGGTCCTTACCCTGGAACTCGCGAATGGCCTCTGGTGACCATTCTATTAAAGTTCCCGGGTAGTCCCTGAGTGGCATATGCGCGGCAGCAATTACTGCGTTATGCTGCCCGCAATCACCACAACTCCCCCTACCACCTTTCCGGATTGGCTTCCTAGATAGGGCGTCTGCATTGGTATGCTTCTTCCCGGACCGATGTTGGATCTGGCTGTGCTCCAACCCGAATTCCGAAAGGTGCGCCAACCATCTGCCTATCATCCCCTCGGCGTCCTTGAAGTTAAGGAGCCATCGGAGAGATGAATGGTCGGTTCTTAGTGTAAAATCGGATCCCCATAAAAAGTGTTTAAATTTCTTAGTATACACCACCACAGCCAGAAGTTCCCTCTTAGTGGTGCAATAATTCCGTTGGGCTTTATTCAGAGTGTTGCTAGCAAATGCAATCGGGACTTCCACGCCGTCCTGGACCTGGGACAGTGCGGCCCCAATGCTATCATTACTAGCATCCGTATCCAATATGAAGTGACCTGAAGGGGTTGGGTATTTCAATACCGGTGTATCCGTAAATAGGGCTTTTAGTTTCCTAAAAGACTCCTCCTGTTCATTCCCCCATGGGAATGGCTCCCTAGCTCTCCCAGGTGTCCAATGGGCGATGCTTTGCATAGGAAAACTTACTCAAGAGTATCCCGGAATGAAGTCTCTGTAGTAACTACAGAACCCCAGGAAAGATCGTACCTGCTTAGCAGTTCTTGGTCTCTCCCAGTCCCGAACACTCTCTATTTTTTCCGGATCAGCTTTAATCCCATCGGTGGATATAATCCTACCCAGGTAAGTGATTGATTTCTGAAATAATCTACATTTCTTAGGTTTCAGACATAATCCATTGGATACTATCCTCTTGATCACTTCTTCTAGATTATTCAAACATTCACGGAATGTCTTTCCGAAGACAATTACATCGTCCAGGTATACTAGACATTTCTTCCATAACAGATCACTCAGGAGAGTCTCCATCATGGCTTCGAAGGTAGCAGGTGCATTACATAACCCGAAGGGTATAACCGTATATTCAAACAGGCCTAAGTGACTGGAAAATGCTGTTTTCTCCATGTCCTTGGGTTCCATTCCAATCTGCCAATACCCGGATTGGAGATCCAGGGTGCAGAACCAATTGTTCCCTCCCAGGGCGTCTAATGTCTCGTCAACCCTGGGTAAAGGATACGAGTTTTTCTTAGTTAGTCCATTTAGTTTTCGATAATCCACACAAAAGCGAATGCTTCCGTCTTTCTTAGTAGTCATGACTACTGGACTAGACCAGGGGCTGGTACTAGGCACAATCACCCTCTTTTCCAACTGATCTATAATTTCCTTCTCACAAATGATTTTCTTCTTAAGCGGCAGTCGGCGGTACGGAATCTTGAAGGGCTCCGCCTCTCCAGTATTGATATGGTGCAATACCTTATCATTCCAGCCCAAGGGACCACCGGTATAGCCAAAAGCATCCTTGTATTTCCGTATTAGATTCCGGACTCCCATCTTCTGATAGCTATCTTCCAGGGAGGATTCCTCTATTAGGTTATCCAGTTCCATGTTCATCTTCTCTTTCCCTACCAGTTTACATTCGGGTTCCCGAATGTCATTCCGTATCCCATTTACCAATGTCATGGACCCAAGCCTGGATCCCTTCTGTAGATAAATGGTTTTATCCCCTCGGTTCATTACTGGTAGTACGCTCCAGAACGGGTTTCCTACCAGCGTATCTACTGATTCCAACCCAATGCTGGCTAACTGAACCACATCTGGCTCAAATACACCTTCCTGATCTTTCAGTTTTCTATCTGAAGTACAAAGGACATCACAGGAGACACCCGGGGGTATCTTTACTGTATCCACCACGCTAGCTGCCGCGCTTATCTGTCTTAATACACACTTCACATGGATATCGTATGGCTTCCGAATTCTCAACTTTCCCGTACACGGGTTCAACTCCGCCTCGAACAGACTCGCGAAGTCCAGCCCAAGTATCCCATCATCATTCATATTGGCTATAGTGGGAGAGAGAACGAACTCCTTCCCGCCAATAGAGGCTTTCATAAATGTTCTACCAAGAACCTGCATACGGGTCCCATCGGCCGTACAAGCGTTTACCCCCTTTATGAGGTTCTCACTCTTGTCCGGCAAGAGGCTGTAGAATTTATTGGAGATCATTGAGTGACTAGCCCCCGTATCGACCAAAAATTCCCCAGTCCTACTCTGGGTCGTAACAGACACATACCATCTCCTACCTCCCAGTGGGGAAGGGTTTCCGGTAAACCTATCAAAATCTTCCGAAATGCCAAGATCCAATCCATGGTCTTTCAGGTGCTCCAGACATGGATGGTTCGGGGGAAGGTGTGCCGCACATACACGTGTGAATGCCTCTATCCACCCTTCCTCTTCTCCAACGCGCGTACTTTCCCTTACTACTGACTTGGTACCCTCGCTTATGTTGGAGTCCCCGGCCATAGGAGGGGCGAGGTGATCAATCTCGGATCCCTCCTTCCCGGGCGTAATCATTTCGGATTCATCAGACGGTTTATTGGGGACAGTACTCTGGCATACAACAAGTTTCTGGGTTGAGCAATCTGCCACATCCTCAACCCTCCTTAATTTTCCGAATTAGGTTCTACCTCTTCAACTGCCGACATATTCCGAGGGACTGGCTCAGCGGCCCGGCATTCATAGGCTACGTGACCCATTTTCTGACAGCGATAACATCTGATTCTGGACTTATCATACCTCGGCCTACTATACCGGTGCCTCTCAAGGTCCTCCCGGAAAGACTTCAGCATGCTCTCCATCATACTTTTCATATCGAGGTTTCCAGATGGTTTAATCTCATCCTTCTTAACTATAGTTTCCTTGGGTTCAGAAACACTCTTATTGTGACTTTCGGGAACTCCCCGCCTTGGCTGCGTAGTCAAGGTCCTTCTGGGAATGAACTTCTTGGCATTCTTAGGGAACCTCAATGCTGAGATTGTTCCGTCCTCTTCCTCATACTCTACTGTTTCATATTCTGTTTCAGCTTCCGAGACAGCGGCTGCTGCAGTAGGAATTACTGGTTTCAGATCAGGGGTCACCACACTGGCGGTTTCCCGAGGGACAAATCCGGAAAGAAAAGTTTTCTTCTTATCCAAGTTAGCTATGGCATCACATAACGTTTTCATAGTCGCACCCGGGCCCCATGCTCGGTAAGCACAGTCCTGGTGATCTTTATCTCGTAATCCTCGCACGAAGTGTGAGATCAACTCATCGCTTGCATAATCGTCATCCGTCATAAGGTTAGGCCTAGCCTTCCGTAGTAGTATCTGAAGTTCTAATCCATAGACCTGAACCGACTCACCCGGCTTCTGAATTCTCTTCCTATATTGAGTCATCGGATCCTCCGACACTATACTCCCTAGATAAGAACTACAAATCTCAACTAACTGAGTGTACGTTCCCTTATTCCTATACTGTTCTCTCCAATGATCGACTGCAATCGTACCCAGTCCCTTTTTCAGGCATCTGACCAGTATGGGTAACGACTCGTCTTCATCGTATCCATCTACCTCACGGTCGTCCGTGAAGTCTGAAAACCAATCTCTCCATGGTTCTGATCCATCGAAGGACTTAGTATCGATCTGATTCTTCTTAGCTGAGATCTCCCTACTTTTTAACCTAGTGCATTGCTCTAGGCTCCAATCTAACATTTTCTGATCCTTAGTCTTCTTACCACCCCCACCGGATCCATTGGGTCCCGGACCACCGGATCCCGGATGGCTGTTATTCGGACTATTCCAGAAGGTAAACCCATATCCGGTATTCATAACGGGTTGGGGTCCTATGTCCCCAGGAGCTTGGGCACTGGTGTAGCAAGCCCTACCACCACACAGGGTGTCGTTATTATTCTGATCTGTGCTACACACCTGATTGTCCACCCTATAGGTCTGATCGTTCGGAATAGACTGACCGCTGCCCTGTAGTTGGCTAGGTATATTGACTGGTTCCCCAGCGCCCTCTGGAGGGGTGTGGTCGAAATAACTCGGGGGCGGGGCTTGCCCCCTGGTGTCAATGTACTGATACTCACCATCGGTGGTGAAAGTGGCATCTTTTTGACCTACGCTTAGCCGGACATTCTTATCACGGCCGGGAACACATCTGTTCCCCATGACATTCAGAGTGGCCTGGTCGTTCACAAAGGGATCATACCCCTTCTTCAAAATGGGTTTTGGGGTAGAAGTGATTGGTGGGCCTTCCTTTCCGTCATCCCTTGGGATGCAACTGATGTTGGGGTCCTCCGAGGGTCCCCTATTCTCGTCTACTTCCTCGAGATCCGGTTCTTCCTCCTCGGAATCCTCGGATCCCTCCTGCATCATCCGCAGCTTAGTTATTTCATATATGAGATCATCCCTCTCCTGATACAGTTCCCGATTGTTATCCTGAATGTCAGTGATCAACTGGTCGTTTTCCTGAATATGTTTCTCCCGAAGGGCCACATGTTCCCTCTGCTGTTTCTCTATGATTTTCTGATTCTTCTCATAAATCTCATGTTGGGCCTCAATTTGGTTTTTCAAATCGGTAAGGCGCTTACCAGCGACATCCAGCCCCGTTCGGTATTGTCCCAAAGTCTCGTCCTGCTCTGAAGTCTTAGCTTCCAGTGTGGAGGTTGCCAGACTCAGTTGCAGTTCGACTTCTTCGACTTTCTTCCCGTACCTTTCATATTCAGCTTTCTTACCCTGAATCATAGCCTCGATCTCCCGGAGTCGAGTACGGTGGATATCCACCTCTCGTTCCAAGGTTTCCGTGGTACGTTCCAACAGTCCCTTACTCTTGCATAAGTCCCCAATTTCTTCTAAGAGGTCTTCAATCTCCCTTTCTAATTCTTTCACCTTATTCTGTTTCCGCTCAGTCTCTTTCTTCTGATATTCCAGCAGCTTTTCACCCCTGGACTTTTCCTGATCGCTCATCCGCTTCCATTCCACATGAGCTGTCCTTTCTGATTCATACCTATTCCTCTCATCCCGGTACCTATCCACGGGTGCCCCACTCACAGGAGCCGGCTGACTAGACCCACCGGGATTGAAAACGGAGTCAGAAAGGGATGCCGAGTTTAAGTGATTCAAAAAAACTCCCTGGCCAGCCAAGGGCACCAGGTGAATCGGATCTCTCCCTCGTCCTCACGGCTCAGTACCAGGGACTTGGGCCAAAATGATGGGACTACCGAAATCCCCATCTCTCAATAAACCTGATGATCTTATATTAGGCGCGGTTTGGTTAGCTGGCGCGATCGGATGGTCATCGGTTGTAGTGTCCAACCCTACCATAGAAACCTCACTTCCGGAATCCAATGCCTCGGTCTCATTCCGGGATGGATCCCTATATTCCTGATAGGTTAGGCCTGGGGCGCCATGGCTTCCCGGGAGCTCACCTTCCGGACACTGATTCTCGTCTTGTTCAGACAGGGCTGCACACTTCCGAGAACCGAATCCTGGTCATGGCACCAGTGTAATGTATGACCGTTGGTGGTTCGGAAAGGATCACGAATACAAGGGAATTTGGTTTCGAAAGGCAACAAGTTTTTATTCAGTATCCTAAGTTACAGGGAGCTAAGTAGATTCCGTATGGTAAATAGACTGTTCGGAAAGCTCGGATTTACAACTACCAGGTAAGGTCTCTGAGTCAGTAAAGTTCAGATGGTATCCCTGGAGAATCCGGTAGGATTCTCCCCTTCCTAGGTTCTGACCCGACTATTATATAGCCACAGGGGTTGGGTGGCGACCTCTCGTGTTTAACCCCCGCAGCCCGGAGGGTGGTGCTGCCACCGCCCGCCAGGCGTACCAGGATCTCAACCCGAAAGGTCGCTCCGTTCGGAACCTAGGCAACCCGTAAGCCATAAACACTACTACTAAACCGTGCCCCTACAGGACTAACATTTGTTGAAAAGCGTTGGTTCAATGTTTATCTTAGGTTGTCAAGAAAACGGTATACCGTCATGTTGGTTTAACGTTAAAACATGTTTAGTAAAACCTTAGATCAATGTTCATAACATGGACTCGAAACGACATTGATTTAAATATTGAAAACAAAAACGCTGATTCAACATTATTTTGTGAATCCAATTTGTCTCACTAGGTGACAAGAAATGTTGTGATGGGACTTGGTTGGATGCTACGAACAGGTATCTGTCAAATCTAAGTCATAATGATGAAAATATATGATAGTTGTACCAACATTATCATCAAGTGTCATTTACACACTCTAATGAGCTAAACGTGTCCATCCGACAGTAAAGATCTGATTTTAGGGTAATTAATTTTGAAGCCAATGGTGTGCCAGGTTGGTGCTTCATGTGACAAATATTATTAATTTCCCCTAAAGTAGTCTTGCTTAAGCTAGTATAGTTTGCGTTCAAGGAGAATTTGACCATTTAATACAGAGCTAGATCGAAAATAGTGTTTGTGATGAAAATTTTCAATTCTTCACAAAGAGACTAAAGATCATCAGCTTATATATCAAAAGGTTCTTTAATGGCAATGCTCATTTTTGATATTATTAAACATTTATGTATCCTTGTTATATATGAAAATTAGTGGCCTTTAGTATGTAAATTGGAAAATGTCCCTTGACAGAGTTGGACTATGGAAAAACCTGAGTAAGAACCATCCCTTGAACATAAAGCACCCTTCATGGTTAGTAGAGTAGAGGTTTTGCCCTGTCTATCTATCGTCCATAGCTGGCGTGATAACTGATATTCCTTTCACTCAGAACCTTCCAGACAATTGTTTTACCAGCAGAGCCGACCGAGCCTAGCTCATATACTGTTTATTATGGATGGCCGAGTGGCATACATCTGATCTAATCTAACTGGCAACTGCCAGTACCTGGATCGTGTTTCAATAGTTTCCACGACTGGACACCCTCAAATTGTAGTGGGAGGTGTAAGAAATGACTCCATACCAGTGACTACATAGTGAGCTCCAGTAGAGGCCTCAAAATAGCGGCTGCTATTTATTCAACTACTGGCTCAATACACACCACTATGAAGTCATAGCACCCAGTCATAGGGGCCACTATTGGCTACATAGTGACCAGTCATACCTCCTTCATGGTCTAGTATGCACTCCTGTGTTTAAATTAGCATAGGGCTGCAGTAACTACCGTAATGTCTCATATAGGAGCCGGGCCTTGAATAGCAGCCTCCCTTGAATAGGAACCAGGGTAGAAGGGCTGTCAAATCAATAGGGGTCGGGCCTTGGATAGGCACCTGGTGGGGCCAGTTTTAGATGGTTTTAGGAAGACAATCAAGACCCTCAGCCCAAATGATGTATATTTGTTCTAGATAGTTCCCTTTCAAATCACATATGATAGATCTATATCTAATGACCTAATTGTATCTAAAACAATGTACGCTCTGTTATTCTTTCCTGATAGTAGGGCTGAGGTGTCAGCTAGGTGTAATATCCTTTGTAATATTATTAGAAAGCCATGGTGGGTGAGGGCTGGGTATGACAGGCATAATGTAATACTCAATCCTAAGGTGAAACACCACAATTTTCAAAATGATATTTTATTCTTTAGAAAAAAATGCCATCCCAGCACCAAAGGCACTGGCCACAGCGTTATAGGTAGTAGTGTAAAGAGCCCAGATTGGATACATTTGAGCAAAGGAGTGCAGAGGGCAGTAGCTAAGGCTACCCACTAATTATTCACACGGAGGGTTGCCATACAGGATCCTTTATTGAGTCACTGCTGTGGTGGCCATTTAGCTAGCAGGCAGTACGATCACCCAGTAATGTAGCCAGCTATTTAGTCACCAAGGCCAAAATCCTAAGATCACCTGCTAAGATTTGACCCATCTCCAGTCGTAGCTGGCTGAACCTGTCGTGGAAACTATTGAAACACGATCCAGGTCTCATCACCACCGTAAGCAAATGTCAGTGCTCAAGGGCCCTTCACTCGGAGGATGTGTTTCTACCTGTGATGAAGGACCATGTAATCTCACTGATTTCCCCTCCTCTAGTAATGGTTAAGACGGATATGGCACATTATAGAAGTCTGAGGTATCGGTTATTTGGTAAGTGATTGGGAGAGAGCAAACATCTACAGGAGCGATATTCCCAGTCCTTGCTGCAATACACCAAGGTTCTATCCATATTGTCATTTATTTACCACTAGGTAATTAATCAAATCAATTGTATCAATGATAGCATAATTCTAACTCTGTCTAAAAAATCCATTTGAATAGAGATACGGTGATAAAATACCAAATGTTATAATGGTATCATTCACCCAACATCTAAGGACATGCTGTGTCGGCACACGATCTATAAACGATTTATTTCAGTGTAGCATCTCAGGATTGGATGAGCTGCTCATGTGGGCCAGACAATAGTATAGAGTTCTGGCGTGGCTGCAGGGGGATGTCTACACCAAATTAGTGATACTACTCTTCAGATTAGGAACCGACTCTAAATGAGCAAATCCCGAGAAGCTCTCAAGTGAAAATGAGAAAAACACATGAGCACCAGGTGCCTGGATACATAGTTTACCCGAAGTTGGGAACTTTCAAACTGCTCATGATTCTGCTTCAGGATATTTATAAGTTAGAAGTCAGTTATCTGTAGACTTCCATAATTATTTACCTACTACACACAGACTTAAATTCTAGGAAGGCCACTGTAACTTGCTGACAGCTTCATGGCTGACACAAGATTATAATTATTGACATTGTAGAAGGGAGTCAGCCTAATAGCTTATATGAAAAACAGGTGAAATTAATGTAAACTTGATTTGCTAGGCATACTCCTATTACTTTGGCTAATTCTATAAGGTACAGAATTAATGGGTCTATCGTCCTATTACGCCTATTACAGGGGGTATCATAGTATTATTCATACATCTAGGGGCAGGTAATTTGCTTTTATTCAGACTTCCAGAATATAACAAAGCTAACATGCTTGTGCTTTACATTACAGATGCAAAAAGGGAGTTGGTTGCTAAGTGCTTGAAAATGATTTGATACAATACGAAGTTTATATGCAATTTGTATATATGACAGGAATCTAAACCTTTTATCTGCCTTACAATCATTCTGAAATGGTTAGTTGGTTAACAAATCAGACACTTAGATAGAAGAACCCTTATTAAAGAGAAACATAATCAATATGACAATGCTCTTTTTGCTGAAAGCATTGAGGGAAGCTCTGATTGTAAATCGCAAAAGTTGTTTCCTATTTTTACGGTGTGTGAAGAAAATGTTTTTCTTTGATTTCATACATTGGCAAACGCTACCCGGTACACAGAACCCACTTGGTGGCAGAAATCAGAACTCCTCAATTATACAATTTTAATGATTTTTCTCACCCTAACTGGATCACTTTACCTGTACTTATTACACAACTTCTGTGATTTTGGGTGCTTTTTCTGGATATTCCCATGCACATTCCTGTCGATATTGCACACCATGATGCATGCAGCATGACTTTTGTAAGGTGTATGGTTATCCATGTAAGGAGGCATGTTATCCATGGATAACATGCCTCCTTACATGGATAACATGCCTCCTTACATGTCCTTAAATGTCATATGTTACATTTTAAAACCTACGAAATTTTTTAATATCCAGGGTAGGGGTCAAACCTGGAGTCTCCTGATCCCAAATCCAACTCCCTATGCATTGCGCCACAGGGACTGACGAGAAATGCTTGGTTAGAACCAGGTCTTGATATGATATAAAGCTGCTGCCATAACTGCGATGACTGTGGGATGCGTTCAAACCAAACCAAGCCAAGCCGGGTGCCGAGGTGTGTGGCCCAGTGGTCTAGTGGTTAGCGCATTGTGCTCAGCTGCTAGAGGTAGGTGGGACGAGTCCCGGTCCGGGCGAATCTATATTTCTCTACCCCAAGAATAGTTGTTACTGAGAAAAAAATATTTTTTACATGTTTTAAACTCTCAAAATTTAGAAATGCTACTGTGTCCAAAGAATTATCCTGTACATGCAGGAATATATTTTGCATGAAAAAAAAATCTTTTTAGTATGTTCCTCTACCCCAAAAAAAAATTATTCCTGTGCCCGCAAGAATTGTTCAGTTTCAGCAAGAATTGTTCAGTACCCGCAAGAATTGTTTCTGTACCCGCAAGAATTGTTCAGTACCCGCAAGAATTGTTCAGTATCCCAAAGAATTCTTTAGTATCCACAAGAATTCATCAGTATCCGCAAGAATTCTTCAGTACCCGCAAGAATTCTTCAGTATCTGCAAGAATTCTTCAGTATCAGCAAGAATATTTTTCAGGGGAAAAATTATTTGTGATATGTCCTTTTAGGGGCTCCGTACATTTTCAACTAAATGGTCATAAAATGAAAATAAGCATGGTGACAGGGACTTTTTTTTTTTACATTTTCCTATTCTTTATATATCAAACTAATACTATCCAGAGTTATTTGTGATAATCAATAGAAATTCTAACATTGGTCAGCATGTAGCGTTTGTCTTTAAGGGCCACATCTCATATTTACGCCAATTCTTACTATAGGTCACAAATACCTTTTGAATACCTTTTCTTTCTCATCAATTGTTTAAGTGGTATATACATGACTCTCATAATGGGAAATGATGTAAGGGATATCATTAGATACCAAACCCGACACGTGTGCGGGCTGATTACGTACATGAATATGAAGACACCTGAACTGTATAAAAGAAAAATAACCTTCAATTGATACAAGGTCCGTCAACAAGAGTATTTAGAATCCACATGTATATGTCTGCATCTTATAGTATGGCTGACCTCGGGCCCCTGTCAACAAGCCAATAGCAATATAGTCAACGATCTACTCATCTTTTTCTTTTATAGCTTGTCATAGAAGGTGGGTAAGTGGCTCCAGGGTACTGATATGTGCACAAACCTTCTCAGGGCCCCTTTGAGCTGCTCACCCATCATAAGGCTGTTTGCAGTCGATAAACCTTTGCTCATCATGGCCGAGTGTAGAGGCTTTGTGCTGCTCAGAGCAGCTCATATAGAAATCACCTCTTTGACCATTAAGGGTTCTCTGGATGCAGCATCATCTACAGCTGTAAATGAGATGGGTTCTACTTCTACAGCCCACACACACTCAAAGACGGCGGTGAGAGGGAGGATTGAGGTGGAGAGGATGTGGCAGTTGAGTAGATGAGAGGGGTTTGGGTAAGTAGGATAGGTGGACAGGGTGTGGGGATGGCTAGAAAGTCTGTTAGGGTAGATTAACCTAAAGTCGACCACATACCTTGAGTCGTCCACCTGTCATCTCATTTTCTTACATTTACATGTATTCCCTGGGCTTGGGGCCCTGATATTATTGACATAGAAGTGTTATTGTACCCCATGGAATGATCTACTGGGATATATTATGTAATTATCATTGTGTAATGATGCACTAAGTTACCCATGCTTGAGTTGTTTTTATCATGACAAACTGGCCATTTCATCAGAATTTTCCAACTTTGGTTGCATAATTATTTTGAACGTTACAATTGATAACATGTACGTCATATTGACTACAGACGTAGATGAATAATATAACTGGACCTTCTAGGACCTACCAATTTCACCATGAAACAACCACTATTTCACTTGAGCCAACCACTTCTTACACACATATCTATGCATTTAATAAAATCGAAACCATTGATTATGTGGGATTACATCACAAGATTCATGGTCAGAATAGTTTGGGATTTTACCAGATAATGCTCTGATATATACATTTCAACCTTTACTGTAATCCTACTGTAATTAATATGTAAAGGAACTATTTGATACTGAGAGCATGATGATAAATTCTAGGAATGGATTACTATAGCTCATATTGGAAGTCTATTACATTATAGGTAATACAAATCCTCTATAATGCAGGATTAGCATTGCCAGCTATATTTTGATGAGAATTGCAATATCCATGGGTGTAAGATTGTCTGCAATTTCCATTCTTATTCAGCCACTACAAACCCTACATTTTCATTATGATGCAGTGGTTTTAACAATGCCACTTTAGTGCATATTCATGGAAGACACTTAGTCCTTTTTAAATTGATGATTTAATGAAAAGGGTTTTAATAGAAGGGTGGATACTAAGTGGACGTCTCAAGGTGCAAAGTGGACATCTCAAGGTGGAAATAGACTAATTGGATTGTTCTCAAACATGGTGGGAAAACAGAAATAAAATAAGCATATGGATTTCAGAAATGTAACAGGTACAAATCTCTAAATAATTATCTTTCACCCAGTACCTTGGAGAAGCATGAGGAACTATTAGTCTAAGAATTATTAGGTATTACAAATCTCCCATAGAAAACCTGTACAGAAACGGCCATCTTTAGGTTTACCTACCCTTCTGGAAGACATGCTGATTCAGCTAGATCACAGTCAGACATTTTAACTGTATTAAGAGAAGAAATGAGAACATAATTGGCGTTCTCTAGCTTCTCTGAGACGTCTGCCTTCAAGCAGATATGTAGCGTTTAATGTATGTTATGGGAGAGCACGAGTGGATTTACGGGTTGATAATCCACGATCGTGCAGCGGGAGTGGAATATCAACCCATAAATTCATGAGTGTAGAGAGTAGGATGTTCAGTCTTTTTTTAGAAAACAGAGAAAAAACTGAGCATTTACTATAGCTCGATGCAGCAAGTTGGGAACCTAAAACTTAGTTTTTCCTGAATTTACGCTAAGAAATGCTGTGGTTTAGCCAAAAATTATCCAATTTACACAATATTTGCAGCAAATGAAAGATGAAACTCATTGCTTTCAGGCCAGGGTAGATGGTATTACAATAATAAAGTGCACAGTTTACCACTGAAGTACGGATTATAAATTTAAAAATCATTAGTTTGAAAAAATTGCTGTTTTTCAAAGTTTGGCCCTATATATTTTGTGAAAAAATATTCTAATCATCAGTTTTTGAAAGATAGTGCATAATACTGACCCATCAAGTTTATAAATGAGTATGCTTTTTTTTACCCTACCTCTAGGGTGGCTTATTACACTATGGGAGACATGTGATTTTTGTTAGTTTGCAAAAACTGTGATTTTCAGCAAAATTTCTGCTTGGTTTTTGATGTGGGACCACATAGATCACCATATATGGATGCGTGATCACCCACTGATACCAGAATTATCCATTTTTATGGTATACTTGATCATCTTTAAAGGCATGGGAAACATCTAAGTGATACAATAAGTGTGAGAAGAATTAGCCCCATCTTATGATTCTAGTCTTTGGTGCCGACAACGTTTTTGTTGCTATTTGCAGCTAAATAGCTCAATAGTGCATTATAATAGGCCTAACATGCCTAATATGGGGTGCTAATAGCATTTCAATATGGTTTTCAATGGGTCATCAGGTCAAAACAACAATTGATGATGGAATTTAACAGAAACAAAAGGGTTTTGCACCATGGACCTGTTCACATTGTTCAGGTCTTCAGATATTCTTATCTTGAAAATGATGAAGGTATTTTTGAGCATGGTGCTTTTCCAGCCCATATGGGACCTATGGAGGGCATTTTGTCAAGTCTGACATGTATTATGAGGGAATAATGCATAGCAAATGATTTTGTTTTCATATTTTGTTATGATTTTTGAGAGAGAATCATGCACAAGACTTGTCTTCTGCTGCATATACAAAAATGTCCCTTGAATGAAGGCATTTTACATGCAGAGCTGCCTCCAAAACTGGAAAACACTCAGGTTCCCAACTTGCTGCATCGAGCAATCCTTTTGGACAATGACATGTATGTGTAGTATGAAACCAGCACTGGTGATATTATCATTATGAGTCCAGAGACAAGGAAATCAAAGGCTTCAGATAACACAGCAACTACCACCAATATCCCTATTAGCTCAAAGAAATCACAGGAAATAAATTATACATCTGACGAGGATTTCCTTAATTGCATTTCAAAAGTAATTGAAATCACTAAGGAAACAGGGAAAGGAAAATATTTCCTATCACTGCTCACTGCACTTGCAACAGGATTGCCGTTTCAACTTTGCAGTCCATCAGATAAAGCCCTATCAAAACATGCAACAAAGTATAAAGTTCTTATAATAATAAAAATTATTGTATATAATGGACAACAACCACAACTCAGAACTTAAAGTTCAATAGGCTTTATTGACCTTTCAAAAATGTACAGTAGTAGTTATCACAATGTTTCAACAGTAGGTGTAGCCTTCCTCAGGTGATATGTATAAGTACAAAGTTGATGCAACCAAACCAGGGATACTTTACACCTCCCTAGATACTTTCACCACACCATCAGATTGTAAAATAGCTATAGATGGGAAGAATATTGCCTATGGGTTTGGAAAGCATCTAGGTGACAAGGATCTGTGTGGGTATGAAAGTCAGCCAACACTTGAACAACGTAAACAAAAAGGTCAGTGGGAAACAGCAGTGATACATGATCTAACTGCCAAAGTCACACAGTACACATTAGACTCCATCAACAAATATGAAATAGAGGAGAAAAACATTGTTAAAGAACAACTGATTGATATCATTCATATGCTCAGTGTGCAGGTGAAACAACTGCAGGAGCTCAGCATAAAGAAGAAGTATGCCCTCTCAGTATTGAAAAAGGAAATAGAAGGAGACTGGAAGGAAAGTAAACTCGTGGGTACGATTAGTCACTTCAAACACAGATAGTAAAAGTGAACTCATGCTGCCATGGACGGTTACAATGTATTGATGACCTAGGATACGTTGTGGCTCATATAAATAAACAGATGTGGTGGTGGTGTCTTGATGTAAAGTAAGTCCTAGTAGGCTCAGTGACCAGTGCCGTCCGACCAGTGGCCTCCCACTGTCAACTACTCAACTCCTTCTGTCCACTTACAATTGAGCACTACATATAAATTTTACTTGTGGTAATTTAGAGGCCAAAACAAGCATAGGTCAATAGGTCTATGATAAAGGTGATGTAGGCCTCATGATGTTACATTCGAGTGGGAGAGGGAATGTTTATAGGAGTACCATAAAACCCTACAAAGTAAATGATAGTCTCAGCTCTAATTTGACATATATATATATATATATATATATATATATATATATATATATATATATATATATAACCTTACTGTCATCATTTTGTGGCTACAGCTACTACTAAAAATACTGTAAGTGGTCTCCTATCTGCTCAAAGTCTTCTAGCATTACCCATACTAGCCTAATGCATTACCTATACCAGCTGTTTGAGAACTGTGTATGTTACCCATACCATAACACATGAGATAGACAATCCTGCCCTCAGTAGATGTTCAAATTAGATCTTGATTGTGTGTTTTCACAATAAACTTGGATGTTGAACTCCACAACAGCAAATATTTCTTAGAAAGGCATGAAAACCAAAGAAAACATGCCCCCATTTAACTGTATGCTGCCATTTGTGGTACAGGTAATGAGCATTACCCATACCGGTTTTTCCTAGAAATAAATTTCTTATTAACATTCTCCATTAAAAGGCCTCTCATTTTAACCACCTTATCTTCAGGTAAGGATAATTCCAAATTAACAGAGTCTATATTAATACCAAGAAATTTACATTTTTGAGAAGGCTCCGTTACCTTTTCCATCGATACCACAAACCCCATATGCTGCATGCATTCAATGAGGATATTCCTTTGACGTAGACATTCACCATAAGTATCCGCAATTATGATAAAATCATCTAAATAATTGACCAATCTTTTTACACCATAGCTTTTAGCCGCCTCTACAATAAAATTAGAAATTCTGTTAAATATGTAAGGGGCACACTTGAGACCAAAAGTCAACCTGTTGCTTACATAGAAGCCTTCACCTTGACCAAAATCCAACCTAAAGCCCTGCATACCAGTGTGAGGACCAAAGACATTGATGGTTCTATAGGCAGATTTTAAATCTACCACGCTCATAAAATCATTTTTATCCAACTGAGCTGTGACCGTACCAATATTATTGTAAGAGAAAGTAGAACTAGTCTCATTCATATAGTTATTAATAGAAATTTTTTCAGGCATGCTGCAATCCGTTATAGGCCTTAATTTACCATTTGATTTTTCAACACCACCCAGAGAGTGGATGGACCGTGGTTTGCTTTCAACCTTAGACACGAGACTAGCCTCTAACTCCTCTCGTAATATGCTACAATATGTCTCGTAAAAACTGCCTTCAAGAATGGACTTGTAGTTTTTGCAATCGTAAGACGTATTGCACACAGGGTCAACTATCTTAAACCCTTCAACAAAACCCTGCCACAAGAATGAAGCCTCTTTACTGTCTATATTAATGACACCTTTTTGGGCCAGAAAAGGGGCTACTCTGCAAGGTAAAATCTGGGACCTTTTACCCTGAATATAATGTACACAATCGCACACACCATTTATACAGCTATCATACACTTTGATGTTAGGTAGATTTCCAATAGCAACATTAAAAAATGGTTCAACCTTGCCCTGTACTGAGCTACTATATGATATATCCAAACCAACAGCGTCGGATTTAATATTGTCAATGGACCATTCTGGGTATTATAATTATTTTTCATATTTACTAAATTCTTCGCCATATAAAACCTGAGCTCTGCCCATGATCTACACTCAATAACATCCTGCATTCCCCAACAGGAACCAGGATCCATTACTCATCACAAACACACTTCCTCGATGACACTCTGTGACATAAGGTACAAGGATGTAATAACATTCCAACCTTATGTGCACATACACAGTGTAACTGGAGGAAGTGCGATTCACCTGTGGTGCCATATTTGGAATGAGAGAATATTTCACAATCTCCTCTCAACCCTCATCAACATGACTAACACACAGGTGGCAATCTCTCCCTATGACATGTGTCCCTATTTCATTGAGCCACGTGTATAGAATATTTCACAACACTGTGAGCTGCTCAAGTCTTTCATATAAAAGGCAGCTTGAGCAGCTCCCAGTCATCTCTCCCAACTTACACCTTACACCTATACCTAGAACCTACGACAGGTTGAGCTATAGGATCAGAGGCAGAGCTTAGATCTTGGCGAGTGTTATCATTGTTACCACCTTTATGAAACACTCATGTCAGCTATGCAATAAAAGGATCAACTGAACTTCCCTGGATTCCGTGTACATTCACTTCACCACATGTAACCATCCGTTGACACGATGGTGGATGAACCCTCCAAGAATATCCCACTACCAACCTCTCATTAAACATGAGCAATAGTGAGACATCACCTAAGGAGCCAACTTCAGAACAACGCACCTTTACATCACCTGGGCTAGACGCGCCCAACCACCCCACAAGTGATACTACACATCCCCTCCAGAGACAAACTTCATCTCCAGACGCACTGACATTGGACCCAGTTTTACCTATAGCACTGCAGGCCCACGTATTACAACCTGTGAGTACCGGTATTGAACAATTTTCCTCTACAATAGTGGATCACAACACTGGAGCACACACCAGTACCCCAGTATCACTACCTGCACCAGGACTAGACATCACCTTACCTGGTTACTCACAAGTAAATTCACCGCCACTAAGACTTTCTGGTATAACTAGCCCAACCTCTGAAGTACCTGTGGACAATACACAAAGCCACCTGTACCTCGACCCACACCTGGAGGACAGAACACCAGAGCTTCAAGCCGCCCTCCAGGACATAACTCCCCCACAACCCACAACACCTAGTGCAGCTGCATCTGCAGCACAAACTGACCCAAGTGTAACTTCACATAAACCACCAGTTTGTGAGGAGCCAGTGGTTGTAGACACAGACTCTGACGCTTCCCTAGACGCTGATTACTGGAGAGACAGAATCGGATCAGCAGTTTCTAGGTGGAGAGCAGCCTATGAAAACGGTGTAGGCAGGGTTTCCAATAACGACTCTGGACACCCGGTAGGAGACAATCCAAACTTCTCACTCAATATTAATAGACTATTGGACGAGTGGCTTGACCCTACCGTTACCCAGCCAAACCGATACCAATCCACTTCTGAAGAGGAGGACCTGTACCCCCCACCTGTGTACACACCTACACAGCCACTTAGAACCAGGTCAGTGGACTCACCACCAAGACAAGGCTCTAGATTTAGAAGGAGGGCCCAATCAAATTCACCTCTTAGAAGAAGAACCCCCACTGGTTACAGACTACTGAGAAGTGTGGACGGAGCTACAAGTAGGTCTCACCTCGTAGCTACAACCCCGCTACTCAACAGAGGCAATAGGACGCCTTACAACTCACCTCTCCCCATCAATTCACCTGGAGGAGATACTGAAGTGACCTTTCCCCGCCGACCCAACATGGCAATGTCCAGAGGTCACCCCCCTCAGTATGACCAGGAGGACATGAGAAGAAGTCTTGTCAGAGACTGTACAAGCGCCGTCAGCGAATCTCTCTCTGAGCTACTGGCCAAGCACGTGAGCACCCTATCCACTGAAATTAAAAATCATGGACAGGAACACTCAGACCAATTGGCTAGAGTACACCTCAGGTTAGATGACATGGAACGTTGGAAGGAGCATATGGAAAGCAACACCGCCCATAATTTCAGGCAGGCAGAACAGAGCAATATGGAAGTTCTCAGAAGATCCGAGGATTTCACAAATCAAATGACTGACCAGCTCAGCAAAAACATGGACTCAATGAGGCTCGACCTAATGAGGGCCATTCAAAGCCATTCAAACGATGCCGACGCCACCAACTCCAACCAAACCGCCACCGGCGCCCAAGGTAATTCAGGACAGGCACAATCCACTCCACCTTACCCCACGGCACCGGACTACAGCACCAACCACAACGACATGACAGGAGCAGGTATGAGCCCACCACATGCCTTCAACAATCAATACACAGCATCACATGCACTGCACCAATCTCCAACAGCTGGTGCACCAAACACCCACCAGGGGGCGACAACGTCTTGTAACACAGCGCCTAATCCAAATCAACACGGCGGCCATGTGGTTAATGGTGTTTACAGTCCCCAAGGACACACAAGCAACCATTCTGGACTACCGTATCCTCCTAGATATGATCATATAGCACACTCCACACCGGTAGTGCACCAGGGAGGATACCATGGCGCTGAGTATACCAGATTTCCCCCTAGTAGAATTGACAGCGACAAGCTCACATCTGCCCAGCTAGGATCATTCAATAAGCCTGAACCCTTTGACAAACCAACGCCCTACAGGTCTGCAGCAAAATTTCTGACTGAATTTAAATTCTTCATAAGGAATGTGCACGCCAAGAGGCCCGACCTACATGCAACTTGCCTGTACACCTTTCTCAAAGGAAGGGCAGCTCAGTGGTTTTTCAGCAATATAATGGACAAGCCCATCATGCAAAACAATGACGCCGTCTATGAAGCTTTCTTGGCGAGGTTTGGCACTCCCGACCTCAGCACCATCCTCAAAGGATACAGAGCCAGGAAGCAAAAGCCAAATGAAACCACTGAGGACTACCTAGCAGACATGACCATGTTGTTGTCCAACAGCAGCCTGGACGAGGCCTCACAAGTGGACTACCTTGTAAATGGCCTCAGACCCGAGCTGAAAAATGTTGTTGTAGCCAAATCTCCCAAAACCTTGCTGGAAGCTGAACAATTGGCCATAAATCAAGAACTAAACCTCGAAGCCATAAAAATTGCTCAGAACAGCTCAGCAGAGTTATGTGCTGTAGGCTACAACAAGAACGACGACAGATCCAGAAAGGATAAATATCAGCGCGACCACAAGAAAGAAGACAGACTGCCCAGTAGTAATTACAACAAACAGTATGAAAATAAATTCAAAAACGGCTACAGAGGAAGGTCCAAATCTTCGGACAGATCCAATCCAAAGGACTACAGATCTAATTCCAAAAATAGATCCGACTATAAGTCCCCAGGAAGAGATAGGTCAAAAGATAGATCAGAACAAAGATCAAGATCCTCTGATAGCAACAAAAGTTTCGTCTTCATACCAGTTGCTGGACAGCCAAACAACAATAAGAATGTTTCCTTCATGGTCCCAGCTGACTTCACCATCCCAGACAATTGGGTACAACAGTCATTAAAGAAGTCTAGTGTTCCAACCCCAGGCAGGAATTACTCCAGGAGCCATTCGGGATCTCAGTCTGAGGCAGACAATGACAGCCCCAACAACACACAAGATGAATAGGGATCAGGGGAAGGCACTCAAGCACCTAGTGACCCCGACCCCAACCGGACCACGACCATCGAATTATCCAAGGACACTTCTCGAGATGCTGATGCACAAATGAATTCAGTAGACTCCCAATCATCCAGTTCGGATTATACCAACTTCTTGAATACCAATGAGACTTCAGACTCCAGTGATGACGAGGACGAGTACGAGGACCAGAGCCAAAGGACCTCAATCCTGAAACTAAGGATCAAATCTGAGCAGTATGGGCAGCAAGGTAAGGCCATTTACGTTGATACAGAATTAACCAAAGGTGCAGTTTCTGTAGACATAAATAACCACTTGTATAGAGCTCTTGTTGACTCAGGTGCCTCACTTTCCTTTATTAGCCAAAAAATGGCTGACAAAATCGCGAGCACACCAAATTTTAAACACGGGAGACGCGCGCGACTGACAGTTTTATTGGCTGATAAAACCCCCATCCAAGTAAATCACTCCATAACTGTAACTTTCCTCATTGGTGGCCATGAATTCAGATCCAGATTCCATGTGGTACCTGAACTGAACCATCCCCTAATTTTAGGAGTAAATTTCATGACCAAATACAAAGCCAAAATTTCCTTTGGACCGACCCCCTCATCGCCCAACTACATCAGGGCGAACAAAAATGTTGATATCCCACCAAACACTGAAGCCACTTTCAATGCGGTCGTGATAGGGAATAGCAACATTGTGGGAAAAACTGGATTGACTGAGAACTCAGGTTCTACCCTACCGGTACTTATTAAGCACGCAATAGTTAAACCTAGATCAGACCTTAAAATAGTACCAGTAACAGTAGCTAACCCAAATGACTTCCCCATCAAGATAAAAAGACACATGAACCTCGGTGTATTTAGACTTTTCAACATCAAAAAGGCTGTACCCATTGGTGCACTCAATAGCGCCCATTCATTCAACAGTGTAACAACAGAAAAGGACTTATTCCCAATCAATTGTGGAGAGGATCCCATGGACCAACTCCCCAAAGGGAATGAACCTTTGAAGTATAAAATCTGTGAAAAACTCTCTGAAATTCAAAGACAACAGATCAAAAACATTGTTGAGGCCAATAGGCAAGCCTTTGTCCTAAATGAAAGCGCCATAGGTCTCAATGTAGAAAATGAAGTCAAGCTGGAATTAAAGCCAGACTTCAAACCCTGCAACAGACCGTCGTATAGGATGTCCCCCCACAAAGAAATTTTTCAAAGGGAACTCCTGAAAAAACATTTAGAACAGGGGATAATAGAAGAGTGTACCAAACCCTGTGAGTGGAACTCACCCGCCCTTTTAGTGCCAAAACCACAAGGTGACAGGTCAGTAGCCTCTGGTTGGAGAATTGTAGTTGACTACAGATGGGTAAATGAGAATTTAAAAACTTTCTCTTACTCATTCCCCAGAGCTGACGACCTCATGCAGCAGATAGGCAGAACGGGCGCCAAGTATTTTTCCAAATTGGATGTCTACAGCGCCTACCACCAGATTCCCCTAGCAGAAGAATCTAGGCCACTTACCACTTTCTCCGCCAATGGCACGAGATACATGGCAAAAGTTCTCCCTATGGGACTCAAAACTTCAGGCCTATCCTTCATGAATGTAATGGAGCAACTTCTCATGAAATGCAAGTATAAAAATGCTGTAGCATATGTAGATGATGTAGCCATTTACAGCCCCACGTGGGAAAGGCACTTACAAGATCTGGACGAGGTTTTAAAACTTTTTATCAGAGGTAACATCAAACTGAAATCAGAAAAGTGCAAATTTGGAACTACCAAAATGGAATTTTTGGGTTTCAATGTAGACCAGCATGGTTTGTCACCATCCCCGGACAAAATAGGACCTGTCAAAACCTTCCCCCCACCTAAAAACATCCATGATCTTAGATGTTTCAATGGTATGGCGCAGTTTTACAAAAGGTTCATCAGAGGTTTTGCTCATGTCATGAAGCCCCTTTATGAGGCGACGAAAAGCACCTTTAAATGGACCGCTGAGTGCCAGAGAGCCTTTGAGAAAATTAAAGCTGCTATCTGTACTGAAGCTGTGCTGAAATTCCCGGACTATAATAGACCTTTTGTCATTTTTACTGACTCGAGCAACTACAGCCTAGGAGCTGTAATCACTCAAGTAGACGACCATGGTTTCTATAGACCGATTGAATTTGCAGGGAGAGGCTTGACACCTCAAGAGTCTAGGTATGGGATAACTGACAAAGAACTGTTAGGAATAGTTTTTGCAGTCAAAAAGTTCCACCATTATGTGGATGGAACTCACTTCAAAGTATACTCGGACCACACCGCCCTGGTTTCCCTTTTCAACAAAAAGGAAAACATAACCAATGGAAGGTTAGCCAGGTGGGTCGACACAGTCATGTCCTACGACTTTGAAGTCAGATACCTGCAAGGCAGAGCCAACATTGTGGCAGACTTCCTTTCCAGAAGGAAATACCCGCCCAGCTCTGATGATCCAATTCCCATCAGGTCTCAAGGTAGAATAATACTCCCTCCTAAATCAGTCAGATTCTCCGACATCACCATGACCAAAGTCTTCAAATCAAACGACCCAATTCCCAAAAATCCAGTCCTCAGGGGACCACCTAGGTCCATACTAAAAGGAGGACAGATTTGGGGTAGCACTTCCAAGAAGCCAAAGGGCGTGATTGCCAAGAAAGGTAGCTCTGAGAGAGAAAAACTCCAATCAAACCGTGCCCAAGCTGTGCATTCTAACTCGATCTAAAGCCAAGTTACCAGATCCAGCCACACCCCCTCAGCCCAGCAAATCAACCAGAAGTAAACAGACCCGCCCCCCTAAGGTCAAGGACACCAAGACCAAAACAAGGGGCCGACCACCAAAATCTAGGTCACCCAGAGTATCAGTGAAATTAGCTAATACCAGAAGGGCTAAGCTATCACACAAAGTGCTACCCATGGCTGAACGAGCGATAAGCCAGCTATGTAAACACCACTCCCTAACCCCATCCAGGGAGACACTGATACAGGCACAGCAGGAGGATGTTTTCTCAAACTCCATGCTGTCATACATCAATAAGGGTGAATTACCAGAGGACCCAAGCCTTAGTAAACAGATACTGCTAAACCATGACCAGTTCATGATTTTAGACGAAGTTTTATTCAGGATCACCAAATCAACCTATGGAGACAGTTTGGAGCCTACACTACAAATAGTGATGCCAGAAAAATGGGCAGAATCACTAATTGAGGCCACACACTGCTCACCATTAGGAGGACACCTTGGTCCCACTGAAACATATGCAGCAATCAGATCCAGGTATTATTGGCGTTCCATGTTCAAACATGTTTTTGACTACTGTGGCACTTGCCACACATGTCTCACAACAAAGAAAAGACCAAAACACTTGAGAACCCCAATGACCCTGAGAGACCCTGTTTTAACAGCCTACACTCACCTCACCATGGACACCATCGGTCCTTTCACACCTGCTGTGGATGGATCCTCATTTATCCATGTTGTCACAGATCATGCTACCAGGCACATCACCGTTTGGTCCACAAAGCATAACACCAGCGCCGAAGTAGCGCTAGGATTTTTCCAAAGGGTTATCTGTGTTTTTGGAACCCCGTCAGTCCTGAACACAGATAACGCAAAACAGTATGTGTCCAAATATTTCACATCTTTTTGTGATAAATTCGGCATCAAACATGTGACAGGGAGTGCACATTGGTCAAAATCACAAGGTCTATGTGAGCGTCAACATCAAACAATAGAATCTTCACTCAGAGCCTTCGTCTCCAAATCACAGAAACATTGGTCGACCTTCCTACAGGCTATAGCATTCAGCATAAACAACACCGTATGCAGCGTGTTAGGATACTCACCCAGTCTTTTGGTGTTTGGAAAGCAATCACATCTCTCAACTGAGTCCTCCCTGTCATTGGTCAAACAAACTGAAGAGATCAAAGACAAGGAAAAATTGGTCACCGCCTTACTCAGCTTAAGAGATGACATCCAACTTAAGGCAGCTGAGAGCATGGTCAAACACCATAAAAAGATGAAAGCCAGATTTGACGCCACTGCTTCCCCATGCACCTACAACACAGGCCAGCTTGTGTATTTACACATACCTAACCTGTTGGTAAAACAAATGAGCAAAAAGCTGCAGCCCACCTATAGTGGACCATACATCATAATGAAAATGACTTCACCAGTAACTGCAAAATTAAAAAGGCTTCAAGATGGTAAAGTATTAAAAAAATCAATACATGTATCCAGATTAAGGAGACCAATCACCAAGGCTAGCGCCAAGGCTGTAATCAAAAGACTGCAGTCTGGGCCAATCAACACCTTGTATGACCCTGATCTGGATTCCACCCATATTGGTGAACCAGAATCCCCCGCAGTCAAAAAGAAAAGAGGACGGCCCGCAAAGAAAGGACTTGTCACCTTTGCCCCTTCCCCAAAGAAGAAGACAAGGAAAAAGTCCACAGAAAAAAAGAAATAGATTTTCAGAAAACACACAATTTTTTTTTCCTCTCCCTCCTTTTTTCACCCCAAGACCCCCACCACAACCCCCCCCCCACATCTACACATACCCCCCTACCTTCACCCAAACCGGTGGCAATTTTGGCCACGTGTTATTTCATGCAGTGATGTTTTTCCCCCACAATTTTTTTTTATTTTTCATCTGATTATCCAAACCACATACCAGTTACCTTTAACGTCACAATTTCTACACAACACCCCAAAAGCCTTCTGGCTTACTTCTACTGATGAGACATTGTCAAGAATCTTATCTAGGATTTGAGACTCAGACAGTCATATAATGATTGATTAAGGTTGGCACGCCACATAAATTACCCAAGGTCACAGCGTATTCTCGGTTCGTGAATCCTAATTTTAAGAACACGCATGCGCCGGTTTGTTACAAGCTCAGGGCTCCTCTATACCTTAAAGTATTACCAAATGACCACCTATTGTAGGAGAGCAGCACCTAGACATCCTGATCCGTGTTTATGCCTCTGTTTATCATCGGTACTGGAATGTTTGGTGAGACACTTATTCAAATAATTCAGCACAGTTCCCTGCTGTGTTATCATAACAGGAACAAGTGCACCCCCACAAGCTGACTAATCTCAGCACCACAACCAACAACCCCCCCATCATTACTACAATATTCAGATCACCCAATGATCATCCACGCCCCTCTAAAAGGCCCATCAAATTTGCATATCACAAAGTACACGTGTATGCAAACCAACCAATAGCCAGGCCCCGTGCCATATATGGGTGAGACATACCTCATCGGGAGGCATGTAATGAGGAATTAGCCAACCTCATGAAATGCTTATAAGCCTCACACCACCCCCATCTTATCCACTTCCAAAACAATAACCAAACTCACCACACCCAGCCACCATGGAGCAAGCATCCGGAGACCACAGGACCCAAGTGTCGGGACTGCCATGCAACAAGCCCAGGTAGGATCGGTCTTATGTGTCCATTAGTAGCGTCATCAATCGTTCTAGCATGACAATGATGGAATCTACCATCATGTTGCCCAGATACCCATTACATGCCAATGGTAGTGTGCGCCCAGAGTGCTTTGTAAAATGCAATAGTTGAATTTGCAGTCCTTTTTCAAAACCATGTATGGCAGTCTGACTTTTCACAACCTTATTTATCAACCTCTTGACAATACCCCCCACCAGCCCCTTCATCTATCTTAGTCTAAAAACGAACCTATCAAAATTTTCCTCTTATTATTCACAACAGCCTTAGAGCCCCAGAGATTAGACATGGAGCCAACTCAGGGTGGACCATCCACAGTCTTTTAGGCCCAAACGGCATCAAAAGTAAGGCCATGGATCTGTTCGAGATCAGAATAACTATCATGGAGCACAAAGACATGATCAAACGTATATCCAGCGACGACTTAGGTGTATACCTAAACAACAAAACAGTTCAAAAAGAGCTCACCCTACAAGACCCAATTATATTGTCGGCCACCAAGGCCATGATATTCGATCTATGCAAAGATTTCCCCACAGTCCCATTGTGGGACAGATTCAGTGAGGAAACATCAAGCTACATAGCACTCCTATGTGCCAGGACTCTGATTACCTCAGAGAAACCACTTAAAGAGCTACCAAGATATGAAACAGGTATCGGCAGATACAATGTCATAATTCAATCAACAAATCTTCAGACTCAGCTGGCAGCATTTGAAATGGCTAGATACTCCGACTTATACAGTTAAATCTATCAACCCTAAATTGACCCATCCTACCCCCCCCATTTTTACACATTCACGATGTGAAAAATCAATTCATTTCCCCTTTCTCTTCTCGCGACCTTTTTACATGACTAAGATGGAGACATCATTACTAGTTAAGGCATCAGCCTAGCAAACTGATAACCTTTTAAATAAACACGCCCAGAAGCGCCACATTTACACTACACTGAACCAAGAACACACCCAAACACGTATAGGACGACCACCGCCCAATCTACACAAACATACCTCACACAAAGCCAACCCCCCCCCCAACCCCACCCTTAGAACACCAGACTCACCCCAGACAACAGTCCTATCTCAGTCTCATATGATCGATCTCTCACAAGCTTATCTAAATTTCTATTTTTAGGACAGCAGCCTACTTGGCAGCACTCCTCCTAATCTTGTGCGCCCAGACCCACCAGTCAGGAGCACAGGATTTTGTAACCAATGAGGAAACCATCTTCAGGCCAAACTATGGTGTTTTATTCACCAAAATACCCCAGAAAATGATCTCAGGATATATGGATTACCCATTAGTTTTCACTTTAGACCTATCCTTCAATCAATCCTTGCAGCGACTGGACAAATTAACCTTCCTAATCAGCAAAAATGCCCCAAACTTTATCTTGGAAACCGCCCAAACTTTAGACCTAATCTTGGCAAATCTCTACCAAAAATCTCAAAAATCTTTAGCCCTATTAATAAAATTTTTGGAACATCCCCAAACTAGGTCACCCAGAGGCGCCCCAGGACAAATCATAGGTGATATTTTAAGAGCATCAATTGGCTTGAGCACGCAACCCGAAGTAGACTTGTTGAATTCCGAAATGTCCGACTTAGAGAAAACTCTAGCCACCAAAATGCACGTGGTAGAATTAGCCACACATTTTCTCTTGAACATTTCTGAATTTAATTATCAATCTTTGAGTATTTTCTCCAGCATGCAGAATGATACGGACGACGCCCTGGCTCTGCTCAGCTCCAACCTCCAACTGTTGACTAAGAATGTATCAAACATCTTATTCAACCTGGAACAACAGAGCAGACAGGACACCTATCATTCGATGTTATTTACCGCTGCTAACTCTCAAATTGAAGCGCTAATGAATCTGCAAAATGATTTAGACACCCTACTGGACTCACTAACCACTCTAATGGAAGGCGAGCTACCTCCAAAATTAATTCCACATAAAGTCATGGAAGATGGACTTAATAATCTATCAAGCTCCTTGTATGAATCCAACAATGGTATCAAATTCTAAAGGTACCCACCGGTTTCTACTACCAAAGGAGAGTGCATGTGCACTGGCAGGACCAAAACAAACTTTACATCACAGTGCCTATACCCATAGGACTGGGGGACAATATCTACTCCATATATAGAGCGGAGGCCTTCCCAGTCCCATTTGATACCACCAATGTAAACACTACTGGGTTTACACGAGTACAGCCATTGCCTAATTATATAGCCATGTCTGCGTCCCAGTCACACTACATTGAACTGGATCACTCTGACTTAGATCTTTGTGATGTAAATGTTTTCATAACATGCAACCTGCCCCTGCCCATGTTATCTCCTAGGCACCCCACCTGCAGCTTATCCTTATTTTTAGACCTACCTAACGCTGTACATAACACCTGCAATTTTCGGGTCCACATGACAGCACAAATTCCCAACATTGCTAAGCCCATCTCCCAGAGCTCCTACTTGCTCATCACTAGCTCTTCACCTTCAATAATACAATGCTCAAACTCAGGCCAAATTGAGATAAAAAATGCAGCCTACTCTATTATCTCAGTACCATGCCTCTGCTCACTTAAAAACAAAGGCATGATAATGATTAATTCAGACCTGTCCTGCGCCCAAAACTTTACTTTAGAACCTATCGCCAAAGTGCCCTTCAACTTGCCTCTATGGCAGCATTTTGGTAACCCGCCAAACAACATATCAGGAGTAACCATAGCAACCACTCCGACCCACCTAGACCTACCAAATTTTCAGCGCCTGAAGCGCCTTCACAACCAAAAATTCCTACCCCTATTCAAGGACATTTTAGACCTAAAAGGCGCTGCCACCAAAATTCAGGACAAATCATCCATCCTGAGCACCAACTCACTCATACATCTAGGATATCACCTGGAGTTCTCCCCTTGGTTACACCTGTTGTCGCCAGCCATCGCCATCTTGTGCTGCCTGATCACGTGTCGCATACACATGCGCGTGGTATACTTAGCCCAATTAGTGACCATTCACAGTCGAGCAACGATGGTGGACGCAGCATCTTGGAATAAGCTTAAAGAGATGATCAAAAATACCAACCAAAATTGGCCCACGCGGACCACACCCCAGGAGATCACTACACCTGACTGGATTCAGATGCCAGGAAGGTATGATTCCATGATTGCCTTCCTAGGCATCATCCTCAGCCTGTTATTCATCAAGGCGGCGGGAAGACGCTGTCTTAGGCATTGGCCCTACGGCAGACAGGACCCCGCCCCCGGAACACCAAGATTCGTGCTGAAGATACACTCTGGAGGGCACACATATGCCTTTCCAGTGGGATTAATGGTGTATGGAAGGAACCTTTGGCCAGCATCCATCTTGGCACCCAAACTAGCACCACCCAGGTTAACTTTCCCCCTAGCCCGTCATCTTGATGCGCACTGGAAGTCGGACGTCGGAATGATCATTGGTGGAAGACTGAGGACGGTGAGGCTGTAGAGATACCCCAGTTGCCCTTTGCTCTGGCGGATCCCCCTCACAGTCATCCTCAGATCGAGACCCCACACGGTCACCCTGGCCATTGTACAGGAAAACCAGCCCGATTTCCAACTCACACCAAGTGAATATGAACTATCAGCCAGCTACAAACCAGTGCCACCTCTGACACGGAGAAAAGACCTAAGCAGGCGGGAAGCCCCTAAAGCCTCCACCAGTGGGACAACTCCGGCAGAGATGGCCCTGCTACAACTCAGGGAAACCCAACCACCCAAGGATCTATACCTATTCGACCCTACACTGGCTGAGAGGGCCATTAACACCATAGATGGTAGGTTTTTCTTTAAAACTTTAAACCATTAGTTCGGCTGATGTGGGGATCGTTGGGTACGCTCAGCGTCCTCATCGACCTCCACCGGCCACCCCCAGAGGTTCCTCCCATAATGGACTGTCCCCAGCGCCCACAGGCCCGGTGACAACGCTGGACGGTACCACCACCCTTATGTGGGGATGGCAGGTGCTGAACAGCGCTACATAGCAGACCGGATAGCCCTGAGACGCTGATGTGGGGATCCCCCTCCTATCCGGCGAGATCCCCCCGAGACCCCCAAGGACCCCCCCCATAGGGCCCCATCCCGACCACACATAACCATACCCACAAAATCGCAATATCCCGCCATTGCTTGACTTTGCACATCACTGGATCTTATCAATGACGACGCAAGGCCGTTCCACAAACCACAAACGCAGTCATAACGTCTGCACAAAATTTTCGCGCCAGTCGCGACCCGGCGTCGCCATTTTTAAAGAGCTTCGTGATATGCAAATGTCCATTAGTTTCGGTCACATGATCGTCGTGACTCGATACATAGACTGAAAACAACAACATCAACACGTGCAAACAACCTAGCTTCATGATAAAAGGGATTACTCACGTCTTTCCTAAAAGCCGTTCACTGCCGGCACCTGAGGTGCCAGCAGTAGGTAGGTGACCTGATGTATCCTACAAAAAACAAATCCAAAATTGAAATTACCAAAAAGCCCGTAACAAATTTCTGATTCAAAATTTTCCAAAACAAATTCACACAACCACCAATTCAAAATTACTTACGTCCCGTCCTCGTTGATGAACACTGTGATCAACAGGGCGCGACCGTCCGGGAAATGGAGAACGCCTTGGACGATCTCCATCTTGCGTAACTACTGATAAGATAGCCGGCACCCATATCTTATATAGGACCAAGGCTATAGGCATCAAAACTCAAAATTTATTTCAAATCCGCGACCCCCACCCTCAAATTCAGTTAACATACCGTATAACAGAATGCCACAACTCGAAATTTTCCAAGACCTTTTTTCAACCACCCTCATAAAACTTTAGGCCACTATTCGAAATATTTTTCAGGATTTTTATCTGAATAATCAGGTTCAGCACGGTGAAGCGACAGCTCGGTACCGCCACCCAGTGTGATACAAATTAACCAACTAAGGTTGCTTAGTTACACTTACCGCCTTCTATTCTTGCAATCATATTGAGCTCTGTCAAGTTAATATTATGTGTCAAACAGCTGAAATTCATAGCACCTATTGGTTATCCTGTATTGACAAGGCCACCAGCTGACCCAAGCAGGATTTCACACCTCTGTTAATGGTTTGTTTTCACGGCTCTCTTCCCTACAGACCCCTCCTCTGGAGACCTGGCAGCCCTACCATCCGTCGGCCCTCCAGCCCTGGAGAAAGACGAGCCGGGGCTATCATCGTCCAGGAAGGCGACAGGAAGAAGAAGCAGCATGGAAGAGGTCAAGCCAAATCCAACCCCACCAGCCGCGGACCCCGAGCCCCAGCAGCAACTTCCACCAGCCAGTGGAGGGAGCCAGCTAGGAAGCCCCATCTAACACCCAGGGGAACCTATGTGTCGGCAGCTCGTAGGCCTGGGACACCCATGCCCCCAACCTACAGGCACGCCAATAATTACTGCCGCCACATCAATGGACAAGTATCCGCCGCCAAACTCTGTATACCGTGTTACCATCAGCCAAATGGGTTCCTGTGCCCTTGCGCTTATGACAATAAACCTAAGCCAGGCGGCAACAGGCAACAGTCCCCACCCAGAACCATGTGGAGGCCCATGCCAGCTCGACCTAGCCCCACCACAGAGACAGACACAACCTCAGAGGACGGATCAGATGTGGCCACTGCTGGTGACTTAGCATCAGTACACCTAGACTTTTCGGACATTACCATCTCAAAATTCAGACCCATCAGATCCAGGAACCATCATAAAGCTGAAGGCAGGTTTAAGAACTTCAACATCAAAGAACACCAAAACCTACCTCCAAACAGCATACACCCTAATCGACATCTCAGAACACACAAATAGACATTTCTCAGAATCAATCCTTGTACTACCCAACCATTGAGATACGGTTGTAAACAACCCCCATGCCTATACGTATCTTTTGTTTTCTGTGAATGTAAAAGTTTGTTTTTTTTCCTCTATCAAGTATGTCAAATCCTTTTCACTGGATTCTTTAAAAAGCCTGTTTTGTTTAGGCCAAATGTATATATTAGCTTAAGATTTCTCCCCCTTGATGAACATTATGAGACTAAAAACCAAATTGGCCTCCTGGTTTAACTCTAGGCGCTATAAAGTTCATCACCTTCACCATTGTTTTTCAAACTCAACCATGAAATGTATTTATGAGTTTTAGTTATAGTAGCAATCCATAGCAATAAGTTTTTTATTTACCCCATTCATATATATTTGATGAATATTTTGCGTCCCTGTCATACACTACTCCACCTTAATTTTCACCTCGTAACTAACTTCGCAAGATAAAATTGGTAGTGTGGAGCCAAAAGTTCATCACCCTTGTGCCGATCTTTGACCCCACAGTACCAAGAATTACTGACCCCAGTTAATTTTCACATGGACAGTTTCTGGCATATCAATGCGCCAAAACAGAACTTGCCTCCAAGAAAATTCCCATCTTTTCGAAATAACAGGCATACGCACACATTATAAACATAACATGTAACCTTTATAACCTGTACATAGATTAAGTCACTTGATCCACACGAACCGTATTCTTGTAAACCCAGAAAGAAGCGTTTTCTTTTTTTATATACCGCAGGTTATGTAAACTCGTCAGATTTTCACAAAAACCTTGGATATGTACCATAATACCCATAATTGTCAATGGAGTTGGCAAAGCCTTATTTTTCTGCTTATTTTTCTCCCTTTACACTCGTGCAGAGACGAGTAGGAATGTGGGGATTTGTCAATGGACCATTCTGGGTATTATAATTATTTTTCATATTTACTAAATTCTTCGCCATATAAAACCTGAGCTCTGCCCATGATCTACACTCAATAACATCCTGCATTCCCCAACAGGAACCAGGATCCATTACTCATCACAAACACACTTCCTCGATGACACTCTGTGACATAAGGTACAAGGATGTAATAACATTCCAACCTTATGTGCACATACACAGTGTAACTGGAGGAAGTGCGATCCACCTGTGGTGCCATATTTGGAATGAGAGAATATTTCACAATCTCCTCTCAACCCTCATCAACATGACTAACACACAGGTGGCAATCTCTCCCTATGACACGTGTCCCTATTTCATTGAGCCACGTGTATAGAATATTTCACAACACTGTGAGCTGCTCAAGTCTTTCATATAAAAGGCAGCTTGAGCAGCTCCCAGTCATCTCTACCAACTTACACCTTACACCTATACCTAGAACCTACGACAGGTTGAGCTATAGGATCAGAGGCAGAGCTTAGATCTTGGCGAGTGTTATCATTGTTACCACCTTTATGAAACACTCATGTCAGCTATGCAATAAAAGGATCAACTGAACTTCCCTGGATTCCGTGTACATTCACTTCACCACATGTAACCGTCCGTTGACAATATTAATATCATTTTCAACATCACTTTGTAAACTTGGTACGCTGATATCATTCAGAGAGACCAAATCTACCCCTCCAGCATTAGCTAAACCAACACCCCGAGCTGGAGCAGCGGGTGGAGGCGAGCTAGGGTCTACCAAACCTACTATACATGACTTTGACATCGACACACTGTCACACATAGGACCCTGCTCACCTGTAAAATCCTAGTCAGTTTTGATTACCTGACAGTCCACTCTACTGTGGCCTGGTTTGTTACATGAGCTGCATACATGTTTGTATTTGCAGGGGTCCCTATTACATCCCTCAGCCCTGTTAAAGGCATAACAAGAATTTGAGGAAACTTTAAATTTCCCAGAATTTTTTGATTTATTGGAAAAAACCTTCTGGGCCTGTACAGTACCATCATATAATAAATACCTTAAAATGTCTGAATTATCAATGACATTGAACGCACAGATACCATTCTCGTTAGCCCTGGATCTTACAGACTTGTCATATGCAGTGAGGGCTGGTACAGTATATATTTTAGTACCAGATTTCTCAACCAAAACTTGCAAGTGTTTCAGCATCCCTTCAATATCAGCGCCCTTCCTATAGTACTTTAGAGCGAATTTAAGGTTGACTAGAACAAGCTTCTCAATAGAGTCTATTCTATCCTTCTTTTCTACATAGTTTTCTTGGTCAAACTCACCGATTTTGGTATGACGATGACGACCAGACATAGACGAATCCATTGACGATGAACGTGAGTAGCTGCGGCTGCATTGACGAGCTGTAAATGACGATCTAGACCGATGACGACCCTGTCGAGCGACTTTAATCCACTCGTCCTCGTCTTGCGCTGGCGGAAAGCATGGTGACTGTTGTCTCGTCTCCTTGACTACCAGTCCGCGTCCCTGGCGACGTGACGTCATCTCTTGTTTATCAACATGCGCACGTGGCTTGCCCGAACCGCTCGAAATACCATATATCACATCTTTACGGCCCCCTCCGTCAACCACCTCTCGAAGTAGAGACTTGATATCTGCCAACTCGCCCTCCAGCCTCTCCAGCCTGCTGTTCCTCGTCTGGTCAACGACTGGATTGTCCAAATCAAGTGATGCACTGGACAAATCCAAGTCGCTCGATAATCCTAAATTGGCCGATTCAGGCAAAGTTTTTGCCGATTTAGCCGATTTTTTCGCCGATACCTTAATTTTGGTATTCCTCGTAGACTTCCTACCCATTTTTGGGTAAAAATTGAGACCAAAAAGGCCTTAAACAGCTTTTAAAATTTAAAATTCCAGGGAACACCCAGCGTGGTGTTACCTGTACAGGTGAATACGAGCCAATTGACGGTTAGCTTGAACCCGCCCCCTTTTATACCAGTGGGGTTGTTGACCATGACGTCACACTATGACATCATTGGTATCCTTATGAGCTGAAAGTAGTCCCTAACCGTCCGCGGCTAATTATATAAATATACACGAGTGTATATAGTTCCATATATATATATATATAACCTTACTGTCATCATTTTGTGGCTACAGCTACTACTAAAAATACTGTAAGTGGTCTCCTATCTGCTCAAAGTCTTCTAGCATTACCCATACTAGCCTAATGCATTACCTATACCAGCTGTTTGAGAACTGTGTATGTTATCCATACCATAACACATGAGATAGACAATCCTGCCCTCAGTAGATGTTCAAATTAGATCTTGATTGTGTGTTTTCACAATAAACTTGGATGTTGAACTCCACAACAGCAAATATTTCTTAGAAAGGCATGAAAACCAAAGAAAACATGCCCCCATTTAACTGTATGCTGCCATTTGTGGTACAGGTAATGAGCATTACCCATACCGGTGCTCACACTGTGATAGTGATTGGATGGCTAGAAATTATATGGCTCTGAGCCATCCAATCCTGCTGAGTTCTCAGTCACCATGATAATACATAATAGCATGCATCGTTAACATAAACTCTAGGTATCTACTCACCTATACCATGGTTCCCACCCTACCTGATACTGTCACTCACCTGGCAACCCACTGGTACAGCCTTCCCCATCACTGTCAGCATCCAATCTCTTCAGTACCCAGGGGAAGCGTTTCACAGTTATCTGGCCTTCTCCAGACCACCAATAAAGGAGAAATCAGACATGAGATAACACTCATTAATCCATTGGTTGGTTTGTAATTCCACCCTTCGTGCTTAATCATTTTGCCAAAGTGTGATTCATCTTCAGGCCAGGGACATTTTCAAAGCATTCTACAGGTGGGGTGTGTTGTCTTGAAGATAATCTTTAGGCACCAGGTGGAAATACGGGTCAAACTGTGAAATGTAACTAAGGATGGATCTTTTTAACTTCTCTCACCAGGTGGAAACAGGGGTCAAATGTGATTAAGGATGGATCTTATTTAATTCTCCCACCAGGTGGACATTGAACTTAATTTGGCGCTAACCTCCCGATAAAGCAATCCACTATACCCTTCCAGTCTGCAGGTACTCAGTAATTTGCAGAGTTAGTTCATTGGGCAACAACATTTCAATCCAGTAGATCTGGGGTTTAGATGTTATTAGAAGAGGTATAACAACCATTACACTGGGGATTGTGAATGCACTTGAAATGCAAAGAACTAAATTTCATATAAATTATAATGTGCTATGTAGTCCATGGGCCAGAGCCGAGAAAGGTACCATCTCGAGGGAATATTCATACCAGTACTTTTTGGATACCTATATGTCTATGGTTCATGGCCATAGGATTGCCAAATGAGTAGCTTAGTGTCCAAAATCACTTGTTTAATGAGTTGCTGGTGGTGGATTTTTACAATTTTCCTGAAAAAAAACCTACTTTGCCCAATACAAGATAACTATCGATGGCAGATGCCTGATACTTTCACAGAGTATGACCATACTAATGGTTAATCACCATAAAAGTTTTTAGTGACCTACCTATAGGACAGGGTCATATGTCAGCAACATTTCTTGCATAAAAATGATAAAATTCTACAATAGTCATTTCTAAATTTTTCCTGTCGCTCTGACATCTGTTCAATCTGTCATATCATATGTTAGAGGGATTCTCAGATGCATTGGGAGTACATTGGTGTATGATAAGGCAGTGTAGGTACCGTATTTTAGGCCACAGTGATGGTATACTGATACATAGTCATAATCAGTCATGGTCCAAAAACTGTTTCCGAGGCCACTAAAATAGACAAATACCAGACATGGTGCACTATTATATCTATATTAATTCTCTCTTTCCCCTAAGGTAGGGCCTAACAGTTGAATAGAGTTATTTAGGTTTGTCAAGACTGATATTTTGGGTGTGTCTAGACAGATATTTTGGTCAAAAATACTCTTCCGAGGCAACTGGATTGCAGAAACATGTTGCATCATTGAACTGAAAGTACATGCTCCCCTAAGAATTGGGCTTAGCAATTCAGTGAGAGTACCTGTTTCCTTCTATAACAAGATATTGCTAATACACTACATAAATATCACATGTGACTCTTGAGCACTACAGCAGATAATAGAGTATCTTTGCACTGAATCTCTATGCATGTTACTCATCAACATAGGCATTTAGCTTCCTTGCAACTGCGGGTGCACTTACATAAGAGTATTCCAGCACAGCTTGTGGAGCAGGGGAACCTTGCATCAACATTATGGCCAAAGTCCCATTTTCCATGATCCAGCCACATTCAGTTGGATTAGGTTACTCTGGATTGCACATCCCCATAATAGCGGCCTGGTGATTTGCTCAATGAACATGCATCCATAAGAAATCCTGGCATGGTGGTAGTCTGATGGACTCACACTCGCCATGCTTTGCACAGAGGTCCCCTTCTGGTACATTGTATACGTGAACTCCTGCAGTCTTTCAAAAAGACAGTCAGGTACTGTGACAGACTTACTAAGCTCACAATATGCTGTTTGCTAGGCCTCATTAGATTTCAGCTGCTTGAGATCTGTGATATTTCCTCTTCCTGAAAAGACACTGACACTATCACATCCTGTAAAGACATGCTTGCTTACAATGGCATCAGATACAGTAGGTCCAAGTTAGTCATGAATTTTGTTGATGCCAATTGACTGGGTCCTGTTTTTCTGCCCACAGTTCAGAAATATCCTGTATGGAATACTGCTACTGGCTGCCAAAGCAATGACCATTATGTTCGTGTCATCTGCACTGATGACAACATTCTCATAGCCTGAATGTGCAGCATTTAATGCAAGCAGTAATATACAAGATTCAATCTCCTCTTGAGAAGAATGTAATTCTGCAATGAGTTCCGACTGGGATCTTATTATTCTGTAACACTTCTCTTCACATGTAACATACAGTGTTGTGTGATTTAGCTTTTCTCACATTAGATCCTTTTGCCATTGTGTGACAAAGAACCTGATCAGACTTGTGTTGCTTAAGGCAACAAAGAAGTAATTTTATCCTGAGCTTCATTTTTGAAAGTGACCTATAGAACTGCTCTTTTGATTGCTCACTTACAAGACATTCGCTTTTGAAGGCCATGCAAGCAGCTTCCCCTTGGTCTTCAGCTTCCACATCTTAAGCTATGTCTGGTGGTACAACCTTGCCACTAGCAATATTGACAAATTCTACTTGGTCTGGATCAAAAGAATTGACCCAACTTATTTCTAATATGTTTACTAGAGAATCCACATGGCCTTCATTTAATTGATTGTTTGATTGATTGATTTGTTTAACGTCCTAAGGCCTGTAGGGCCTCATGGGACTGTCCCATTGGTTATCAGACATTTAGTACATTGTTTTCTTAATCTTAATTTGCACATATGAGTGTGTGAATGTGGGTGTAAGTGTGCATGTGTTTGGGAGTCTGCTTGTAGCAGTGGGACGCAGCAGTGAGACACTGTTTGTGGCATCGGGCTCCTCTTTACCGTGCTGCTTCACCCAGGTGCTGTGCTGCACACTGTTGACACATAATCTGACGGGTTCATTATCCTGACACCGGCAGAACAGTCATTGTTCTATACCAATCAGGCCAGTTTACTAGGGACTGGCGAGTAAAGAGAGCAACTTTCCAACATGCCTGCAAGATTACTCTTCCAGCCGAGCTGGAGGATTACTCCCCCAGCCCACCGGACCAATACTTGAGGAGGGGAGGTGTTTCCCCCCACCCGCTTTATGGCCTTCATCTATTTGGGTTCTTGTAGGTTGTAAGTCAGGATGGTCTGACTTGGAACCACTTTGACCTACCATTCCTCTCATTTTACATAGGGAATGACTACTGAATTCAGCAGTGAGATAATACCCTTTGTCTCACGATTCAGGGCCATCAGCGTGCTTTATTTTATCTTGGTTTAACCACACTCTGAGAGCTTTTATTTTTTTCTAAGACCATGTTGGTGTGAATCTGGACATGTTAATAAATTGGAGAAGTATACAAAGTCAACCTCGCCATACATTTCCAGTTAAAACCGTTCAGGGCTCTATGGGGAATCGATCCCCGGCCGATGTGGTAGGAAGTGAACTCGCTGTCCACTATACCAAGCTGAACGGTACTAGAAACCCATGTACATGAAGTATTTGAATAAGTTGTCCAACATACCTGATGTTTGCAGACCTTATTAGTTTAGAATCCAATGATGCCAGGTGGAGTTATTAACAGGGAAACATCCTAAGATATCCTAGATGAACATGCCATGCCAAAGGACTCCATAACATTAAAAATAAATAAGAATCCAATGATTTTACATAGCGATTCAACGCACACGGCATTCCGTCTTGTTGACAAAGCGGGGAGGTGCCCGGATGTAAATTGACATACTTTTGGCTGAAGAACTGGGTCAAATACGCGTCTAACAAGGAATGGCCGGACGGGGTGGGTGCCGAGACGCATTGCTATGGAAAATCATTGGATTATTAGTTATTTAGAAGAAAATGGAGACAAAATGTAGGCGAATACCAACTAGAGATCGAATATTTGTCGGTGCTAGAAGTACAGGACTTGACCTGCTTGGATTCTACCCGAAAAATGTGTGTAAAGGTGGAGGTATGTCGGGCAGAGTGACAAGATGGCCACGACGGCTTGGCAAACCGTGCGGATCGCATACACTTTTCAAAATGTCTTCTCCTGGATTAATTCTGCGGTTATCAGGTAAGGAATTCATACAAAATGTATGAATAAGTGCGATAAACGCATTAATGCATTAATAACCTAGGACTCGGTGAGGTTAGCTGGAAATATTCATTCGCCAACCTCACCTCGTCCTAGGTTATCAAAAGATTAATAGCTTATTAACAGCTTCTATTTTTAGGCTGAATCCCTTTGTACCTCCTGTAGTTTGGGGGTCTTTGTTAACAGTTTCTCCAATTGTTTGATCTACTAGGATTTGGCCAAATTGGGGTTTCCTCCACTTTGCACAGAGATGGCACCTGATAGAAACTGCTCAAATATACTGTGTGGTCTATTTGTAATCTTGTCCTTGCTCCATAACAGAAGGGCAGAAATCTTGCATAACTGATCCTATTGTATGCAAAGCACCAGTAGATTGTTTTCTGCACCATTGCAAGATGCAGAAGCCAATTCCCTCACCATGAGGCAAGGAGCAGCCGAAGCAGTATCTCCACCATATCTATAATATAGGACATCCAATATGCTGACAGCTGTATGAGAATAACATATCTAGTATTTTGTCTATTTCAGGATTTTTTCTAAAATTGCTCAAATGTGGCAAATCATCAGGCCCTCTTGTATAGCTTTATGTTTGTGCTCAAGCCATGCAATAAAATGTTCCCACACCAGCTTTATGACTGCTTTATGGACTAATTTGTGAGTTCTGATCCCCAGGCCTCGGAAAAGGCAACATGATGCCAACAGTGGACTGGAGAAAAACGTTGGCCATATCTCCACTGATAACACTGTATGTGGAGGAGCCTGAGCCACTGTTGGACAACTCTCCAATGGTGGACACTGGGGGCCTGCGCCACTTTTGGACAACTCCCCACTGTTGGGCACTGGCCCTCAGTGAGTGTTCTTATCTCCTGGTTGCCATAGTTATATTGAAATCAGTCTACCTGCTGACTGTTTGGACATCAGTGCTGAACATTCTTGCAATAAGCCAGATACAGTTATTCACCTTTGCTTCTTTGCATGTGTAGCAGTTTTGACACTAGACAGAGCAACTGTTTCCAGCATTGTATACACCTGGTAGGATGCTGAGGCTGAGATACTTCTCTGTTTCAATTTTGGAATAATTGGCCCTGTCAGCTGAGATACGGGACCTTCAATCTTTTGCTGAATAATGATTCCATCTTGGTGAGAAGTGTCTCCTCTAGTATCTGCAAGAGCTAGCTTCTGAAGGCATAGCGCAGTGTCTATTTCCTCCAGTTGGCTGTATGAAACCCTGTGACAGAACCTATTGATCATTTGGATCAACTCCACATTTCGAGTGAGTGTTTTGACAGCATATGGCAATATGATTTGTTATGGAGGCTTTACTTTTCCATGTGAGACAGCATAAATCAAATTACTTCTAATTCTATTTTAGAAGGAAACAGGTACTCTCACTGAATTGCTAAGCCCAATTTTTAGGGGAGCATGTACCTTCAGTTTAATAATGCAACATGTCAAACCCAAATATCTCTATTCAACTGTTAGGCCCTACCTTAGGGGAAAGAGAATTAGTATAGATATAATAGTGCACCATGTCTGGTGTTTGTCTATTTTAGTGGCCTTGGAAACAGTTTTCGGACCATGACTGATTATGACTTTGTATCAGTATACCATCACTATGGCCTAAAATACGGTACCTACCATGCCTTATCATACACCAATGTACTCCCAATGAATCTAAGAATCACTCTAAGATATGATATGACAGATTGAACAGATTACAGAGTGACACGAAAAATGTAAAAATGACTATTGTAGAATTTCATAATTTTTTTTTTGCAAAAAATGTTGCTGAAATATGACCTTCTCCTATAAGTAGGTCAATAAAAACTTTTGTTGTGATTGACCATAAGTGTGGTCATACTCTGTGAAAATATCAAGCATTGGCCATTGATAATTATCTTGTATTGGGCAAGGTAGTTTTTTTCAGGGAAATTGTAAAAATCTACCACCCGCAACTCATGTTCAAGTTCAATAGGATTTTATTGCCAACATTCAACATCATGTTCTTCAGTCGCAATACTGGGCCGACTACACCCTCATGGAAAGAAATAAACAGCCTTTTTGTATATAAATAAACAATTGAGAATACATGCCCCAAAATATGTTGCATAATAATGTACTTTAAATTTATCAAGATTGTACCGATAGGACGGCATGATATTAATAGGATACTGCTGGGGCATCTTGTTCTGCGGTGGCTACAACTAGTATTTCTATAAATCACATTAGTTAATATATACATACAATAGGTATGCACATGCTTATTTCTAAACAGCTTAGGATTATTGAATATTTCTCACAGATTGGTAACCTAGTAGATCATAGATATGTGAGGTCAAGGGTGTCACATGCTGGATATACCCGACCCGTGAAGCGGGGAGGGTATATCCAGCATGTAACACCTGTGATCTCATATATCTATGACCTATTAAGTTTATACCACTGATTTCCCCATTGTGTATTAATATCTTACCTGATATCTAAAGAATAAAAGCTGTATAAGACATTTTGTAAGTGCCACCGATCCTCCCTGGTTCGCTACGCAAGAAGCCATTGTTATTGTTGTCCCTTGGCGGGTGTGCGACTTTCCACCCACTTTTCGTATTGATTCCAACCATGACATGTCGAGATATTAAAAAGAATACATCCTTAGACATTCTAGATAATCCCTCCATACCAAATGAGTCCATAATATTAACAATAAAGAAGAATCTAATAATTTTTCCATCGTAAGCGGGTCGTGGTCCGGCCATTCTCAGCGTCTGCCTTGTTCGTCCTCTGACCTACATACGGGCCACTGACACATTTTGTTGAGCAAGGAGGCAGGTGGGAATGGCTGGACTGCGACTCGCTTACGATGGAAAAATCAATGGATTCTTCTTTATTGTTAATATTATGGACATTTTAGCGAGGCTATGATATGGTAACATAATGATAATGGATCATACACACATAGGTTCCAATATTCCAAATATATTTTTATATTGTTTCTAGTACAACATATCATGTTTCCTGTGTGCCAGTACATGTAGATAAAGCAGGCAAATCAGCTTTGAAAGGTCTCAGGATTGGAGGGATTATGGATATATATATAGAGACCAAATACTACTAAATGACAACAAATGGAATGTTTTGGTAACTATGGTTACTAGACCTGACCAGTAGTATCACATCCTTAACTGAAAGTCTTCACTGAGCTATGAGAATTAAGAAAATGTTATATGCCAAGTCCTTATAAAGGAAGAAGATCGAAATTACACATGGTCTTATAAAACAAAAAATGAAATTGTGAAATAATGTAAAATAATGTAAAATCTTTAAATAATTCTGGGCACGAAAAGGTTAAGAAGAAAATTATTTGTAAGAATGAAATAATAGACCAATTGATGAAGGGAGTGATTGTGACTAGCACCAGCCCCTGGTCTAGTCCAGTAGTCATAACCACTAAGAAAGATGGAAGCATTCGCTTCTGTGTGGATTATAGAAAACTAAATGGGCTAACTAAGAAAAACTCGTATCCTTTACCCAGGGTTGACGAAACCTTAGATGCCCTGGGAGGGAACAATTGGTTCTGCACCCTGGATCTCCAATCCGGGTATTGGCAGATCGGAATGGAGCCCAGGGACATGGAGAAGACAGCGTTTTCCAGTCACTTAGGCCTGTTCGAATATACGGTTATGCCCTTTGGGTTATGTAACGCACCTGCTACTTTCGAAGCCATGATGGAAACACTCCTGAGTGATCTATTATGGAAGAAATGTCTGGTGTACCTGGATGATGTAATTGTCTTTGGAATGACATTCCGTGAGTGTTTGGATAAGTGATCAAGAGGATAGTTTCCAATGGATTACGTCTAAAACCTAAGAAATGTAGATTATTTCAGAAATCAATCACTTATCTAGGTAGGATTATATCCACCGATTGGATTAAAGCTGATCCGGAAAAAGTAGAGAGTGTTCAGGACTGGGAGAGACCAAAAACTGCTAAGCAGGTACGATCTTTTCTGGGGTTCTGTAGTTACTACAGAGACTTCATTCCGGGATACTCTCGAGTAAGTTTTCCTATGCAGAGTATCGCCCATTGGACGCCTGGGGGAGTTCGGGAACCATTCCCATGGGGGAATGAACAGGAGGAATCTTTTAGGAAACTAAAAGCCCTATTTACGGATACACCGGTATTAAAATACCCAACCCCTTCAGATCACTTCATATTGGATACGGATGCTAGTAATGGTAGCATTGGAGCCACACTGTCCCAGGTCCAGGACGGTGTGGAAGTTCCGATCGCATTTGCTAGCAACACTCTGAATAAGGCCCAACGGAATTATTGCACCACTAAGAGAGAACTTCTGGCTGTGGTGGTGTATACTAAGAAATTTAAACATTTTTTATGGGGATCTGATTTTACACTAAGAACTGACCACTCATCTCTCCGATGGCTCTTTAACTTCAAGGATGCCGAGGGGATGATAGGTAGATGGTTGGCGCACCTTTCGGAATTCGGGTTGGAGCACAGCCAGATCCAACATAGGTCGGGGAAGAAGCACACCAATGAGGACGCCCTATCTAGGAAGCCAGTCCGGAAATGTGGTCGAGAGAGTTGTGGTGATTGCGGACAGCATAACGCAGTAATTGCTGCCGCGCATATGCCACCCGGGGACTATCCGGGAACTCTAATAGAATGGTCACCAGAGATCATTCGCAAGTTCCAGGGTAAGGACCCCATTACCAAGAAACTCCTGGAAACAGTTCTGTTAGGGATCAAACCTGTCCGTCCTGCTATCAGTATGGAGAACAGAGAAATGAGAAGACTTCTAGCCCAATGGGCCGAGCTAGAGGTCAGAGACGGAATCTTATGTAGATGGAAAATTAGTCCAACTAAAAAGATTTTTCAGATTGTTATTCCGAGCGCTATGCGTCGGGACATTACGTATTACTGCTATGGCCACGTGACAAGTCATTTCGGAAAGAGTAGATCTCTGGAAAGACTTACCCGGAGATACTACTGGCCGGGAATGAGTGGAGACTTGCTAAGGTGGATCGCCACTTGTCCCGAATGTTGTAAGAATAAACCCAGGGAAGGGTTAGGAAAGAACCCATTAGTTCAGGAATTATTCGGGGTACGCTTTGCCAGGATTGCAATTGACATCATTAGCGGGTTTAATACAACCCCTAGGGATAACACTTGCATGATGGTTGTTTGCAATTACTATACGAAATATACGAAAGTGTTCCCTCTGAAAGATCACAAAGCCATCACTTGTGCGGAAGCATTCGTGAGAGGTTGGGTGTTGCAATACGGGGTCCCCCTGATGCTCCACAGTGATCAAGGGAGAGAATTTGAATCAGAATTGTTTCAGGAAATGTGCAAGTACTTAGCTATCTGCAAGACGCGCACTAATCCGTACCGGCCCCAGTCGGACGGCTTAGTAGAACGGTTCAACAGAACCCTACTACAAGTTCTGAAACCACTAGTGAATAAACATCAGGATGATTGGGATATCCAATGCGATTTCGTGGTGCATGCATATAACAGCACAGTGCATGCCTCTACTAATTGTACTCCGAACATGTTGGTTTATGGTGAAGACATCATAATGCCGGCAGATTTAGTGTTTGGGGTAATCGGAAAAAGTCCTGAAACCCCGTGTTCCATTATGTTTGTAGAATGCTTACGGGATAACTTTAAGAAAGCTTATGAACTAGTTCGGAATCAGCTAGAGAAATCAGCAAAATGGCAGAAAGTGGGCTACGACACTGGACTGAAACCTAGATTTTTCAGGGTGGGAGATAGGGTCCTTAGATTCTATAAACCCCTTGATAGATTGAAAGTAGTGTCTAGCTGGGATGGCCCACATGTCATAACTCAGATAATTTCAGAAACCACCTGCTTTATAAGAGATCTGCACAAGAACGTACGATGGTGTCATGTCGAAGTATGAAGGCCGTACAGAGGCAGGGAGTTAGCTGAAGAAATGTACGGGATAGGCCCGAAAGTTATGGAATTACCAGAGGTTATTGACTTACCTGAACTAAGCGAATCTCCTAGTGTAGAGGATCGGAATGAAGATACGGAAAAACCTGTACAGGAAGTAAAGAGAAATAAGAAGAAACCAAAAAGGATGCCGATGCTCGGCACCCTAAAGCGAAAGAAACGTAAGAAGAATGTAACTGAATCGAATGAGAATGATGCTAAGAATAAAAAAGTCTCGGCAGGAGAAGGGAAGGCAAAGCGGACCAGGAACCCAAAGGCTAGATTGGATCTCGGGAATGGAGCGGAGTCTCCCAATGCTAAAAATAGAACTATTAAGGAGGGCGTTTGCCGTAGTGCTAGGATTGCTCAGAGAAGCGGTGTTACCTAAATAAGCCTGACAATAGATTCTAATAAGTATTGAATCCTGAAACACAACGATGTTTAGTCCTGTTTTTGTGTATGTTTACACCCTTAAATGTTTGTGTTGTTACTGTTGTTATGACAGAGAGTGGTGTCAACTATGTTGACAGCACCTTCGGGATGCTCGTCAGTTTGTAATGAAACCGCTCTAACCTGCTCTGTTGTCGGCTCCTCGAGGTTCCAGTGGGTAGTGGACGGATTAATCCGACGTATCAGCATAATGCTATACATATTCTCCATGTGTATTCCAGATGATATCGAGCCAGGAAGACAATACAAACTCTGACAGACCGTTTTGTTTACGGATGCGTGGGAGCACGTGGCACCGCGTGACCTAATTACCCGGAACGAGGGTACGACCCTTGACCTCAGGTTTGGGGTTTCTCGCGCGAGTTGACGCCATCTTGTTGAATCAAGCGTCTACGCCGAGGAAACTCGACGTGCTTGATTTTGCTCGGTAGTTTTTCCCTGCTGTAAGCGCAATACTCTGATAAATACGAACACTAACTAAGATTATAAGGTCGAGGAGTACGTCGAAGTACTGCTGGGCGCAGCTGGTGCATCTGAACTCCGTCTAAATGGCGGAAAAGATGCTGTCGGAATCAAGTATGGAGGTGGATATGGAGGACCGCTCGGGAATGAGTCCGATTCATCCCGAAGAGGAGGCGGCTCTGGAGGATAGGGTAGCAGCAAACACGCTGGTATGTCTGGATCTGAACACTAGTGGAGTGGGAACTGCGGAGATGCCTCCACCCCCTCCCCAGCAAAATCCGTACATTCAGAATCAACCGAAGCCATGATGGACCCCCGGAAAATCATGGTAAGATTGACTATTTGTTGGGAAGCATTGCGTGGCCGAATGGCGATACGATCTTCCTCGAGAAGGATTATATCTGGAATCCGAAAACATCCAAACCGGAAAAGATTCCTGAGATGTGGAGGAACTTAATTAAGAAAGCAATCCCTGAAGATCTATCGATTCCGGACATATGGTTACTAAACTATATGGATTTTGCTACCGGTATGAGTGTGAACCAAGAGTTCTACCATACGGTGGCATATGTTAAGGACAAGTGGAGCCGGGATCACCCGGGAGCCACTGTTGAGGAGCATGCATCCCTGTTCTGGAACGGGATGCAGCCATCGCGAAACCCACCGAGCCCTGTTAAGATTGATTCAGGATCGGACCATATGGATGTTGACGATGGAGGTGAAGCTGTAGGAGGGGCTACTGCTAAGCCTACCCGCAGAAAATCCTCCGTCTCATCTGACACACTTTCTGAAACCGAGCTGCGAGCTGAAGACAGCCGGATTGAGAAAGAAGTCGTGAGAATGCAGTCAGAAGCCGAGGAGAAGTTAGAACAACAGGAAGAAGTGTTAAGAAAACAAAAAGAACAGTTAACTGAAATAAGTACCGGGCTAAGTGTTCAGTAGAAGAGACCAAAGCCCGGATGCAAGCCCGAGTAAGTACGAAGGGTACTGTTAAGGAAAAAGAGGGTTGGAAACAGAGTTTAAGTAAAAAGGTGAAAGCCCTAATTAAGAAAAAGGAGAAAGAGGAGAGGGAGAAGCTTAAGAAAAAGGAAAAGATGGATAAGAAGGCGGAGGAGGAAGAAGCCGGAAACGAGGCAACTCGGGTTGCGGCAGCCACAAGTCCGAAGCCAACTGGTGCTATTCCGAAGACTGCTGTCATTCTGAAACCTGTGGCTTCCGGCTCACGGGATACCACAGAGTCAGATACGTGGGATTGGTCTACTGACATAGACCATCCCGAGCTGTATGATGATGAGGAAGCGCCCACCCTCGATGAGAAGAAGATCTGGAACAATGTCAGGAGTGGATTCATGCACATGATTCCTAAATCTCTGGAGGAGTGTAAGCGAAACACTCGTTATTATAGCTGCCCTCCGTTCATTAACATGGATGGGGAGCAGGATGATGAAGAGTGGATGAGGTACACTCGTCAGGACCGGAATCCGAATTATTTCTATTCGAACTGGGTCGAACAGACTATCGACAACCGGAATAAGGAGTATTACGATTTCGATGCCTACTGTAAGATCAAGTGGGCCATCGATAGTTGGGATAAGGATACCAACACCACCTGTCCATTCATTATCTGTGCTAGGGGAAGCGATGAACCCGAAAAGTTCAGCTCCCATATGAGATTCATCCGTCACATTGTTGAGGAACATATGCACCATCACCCGGTGTATATGTGTTATATGAATAAAGGTAGGAATAGCGCCATCTGCTCGGGACTAACCACGTTCCGAAAGAGCGAGCTAGTCCGACATCTGAAGGATGAACACCAGATCGGTGTGAAATCAGCTCTGAAGGCAGCCTTAGATCTGCACAAACTTCTGATTGATAAGTGGGACTCCTGGAAGAAAACCAACTTCCGGAGTCTAAATTCCAAAGTCAGTAGATTGTGCGAAGTTGAAACGCACGTCAACTCCAAACTGGAGGCGGTGTTTCAGCTGAACTACACTCCGGGAAGGTTAAGGATTACCAATGAACAGTTCGGAGAAATCAGGGAGTACCGGGCGACAGCGCCTATCGGGACTCCAGTAAGGCCACATCCGCAAAACGTATGAAGCCACAGCCGGGTAAGATCTCATTCCATGGGATCCAACGCCCGGCACCTGACCGTAGGGATCGCAGTCTGGAAGCATCGTCTCCTCTGTCTTCATTGAGAGGCGCTGCCCCACCTGTGTTCGATGTGAATAAGGACAAAGATAAGGACTTTCCGGAAATGGGACCATCCGGACCTGAGAGGCAGACCCTTAACCAACGGGGTAGGGAACGGTCTGCTGGTATCGGAAGGGGAACACCCAGGTCTGCATCATCTGGAAACCGTACTGTCAGAAACTGGGCTAAGCCAACCCCACCACCCGTCGGAAATGGCAGGGGAGTCACAATCTCCACCCCCCAGGGAGATGTGACAACCTCCTCTGTAGCATCCGGAAGCCTGTCTGAGAACCCCAGACGTCGGAAACACTCTGGATCCTCAGACCATTCCGAACGCGAACCACTGCCTACGCAGGGTTCGTATATTCAGGACCCAGTCAACTATGACATTGTGAACATATCTCCGGAAAGCTTTCAGATTCAAAAGAGCTGCATGATTGACTGGCAGAGACGCCATCATGCTATGTCCGTAGAAAACCTGCAAAACGTTGTAGGTTCTGTGATGCATCTGACTGAATCAGTCCAATCTCTGGAAATAAGTCGGATCGAATCAGAACGAGACATAGAACATAAGGAGAAAATGAAAGTATTGGAAGCCCAGGAGGCACGTCAGACGAAAGCAGCCGAATTCTGGACTGTTGAGGTACCTAAGGCCAGGAGTGAGGTGGAGTTCCTGAATCAGAAATTTTTTGAAGCCTTCAGAAAGAGACTGTCGGATTGGGATGGCACTCGCCGTGAGGCCAAAGATATGATTGACGAACAGATTGCTCTGTATGGGTTGGAACCAGAAAAACCCAAAGATTCTGGAAGTAAATAAGTTTGATAAGATTAATCTGCAGAATTTTATTTTTAATATGTTTGACACATATCTGAATGGTATGATGAGTGCTGACACCTGGAATGGATACGAGGGCTGGCAGCAGACGTTTACGATACGTAGGACCCACTTATAAGCAGTTCAATACGACCGGAATGGACATTCCAGAACCTAGGAGGTGGACAATCCTGTACTCAGACTCTGAAAGGTCCCGAGAGGCCCTGAGCTAGTACCGTTACACAACTATATCAAGATGAGGGGACGGCCATGCATACGGAAAACTCCAAGGGTGATATGAAAACTACGTTACTACTTAATTCTATATGTTTGTACAGTTTCCTGCTACACTGGTAGGTTACTATTTAATTAAACTACATATATCTGGCAATTGTTAAGACCAGATCGTTATCACCACTACGTGTTCAAGGTCGTATATGTATTTTTCCAGTGCTATAAATGTATAAAACTTTTTAAAATGTTATTAATATTATTCACATATCATACTTACCAAGGTATCCTAGGTTATTCGTATAATACATGTATCCTAATTAGAATCTGTATTATAAATATCAGGTTCATAGCTAAAATTCCTTCCATTCCGAACCTATGGTATCAACTTATTAATCTAGTTCGGATAGTCAAATAAATACTCCAGGTTAATATGGTATATACGGAAGCAGCTGTATTAAGTCTTCCATTTCTTACTGTATAAACTATGATGATTAACACCGTAAACGCCATATGTACTGTGTAAATAATAACACTGAAACAAACATCTGATTAGATGTATTTATAACACTTATAACGTACATACTATGGTGTAAATGTGTTTAAATAACCATATCAATATTCATCACATTTCCATGTTTATACTTTAATATAGAGTCAGACAACCTGTAAGCCAGCCGTGCGCCTTTATATTATATTGTTGTTGTAAATACTATAACTTAGCTTCTACCCATTATGTAACACCTTGTTATAGTCTTGGTGGGGGTAGTGTAGGGGCACGGTTTAGTAGTAGTGTTTATGGCTTACGGGTTGCCTAGGTTCCGAGCGGAGCGGCCTTTCGGGTTGAGAGCCTGGCACACCTGGTGGGCGGTGGCAGCACCACCCTCCGGGCTGCGTGGGTTAAACACGAGAGGTTGCCACCCAACCCCTGTGGCTATATAATAGTCGGGTCGGAACCTAGGATGAGGAGAATCCTACCGGATTCCCTAGGAATACCATCTGAACTTTACTGACTCGGAAGCCTTACCTGGTAGTCGTAAATCCGAGCTTTCCGAACAGTCCCTTTACCATACGGAATCTATTTAGCTCCCTGTAACATAGGATACTCAATAAAGACTCGTCAGGGAGTGATGTTTACATCGATAGGATCATGGACAATTCACCACTCTATTACTGGGACAAGTGCCCAAGCTGCATGTAGCGTGTTATAACTCCATCAAATAGATGGAGGCATGTACCTTTTAAGTACCATGGATCAGACCTAAGTGGCAGAGGACTAGGAGTTTCCAGAACTTAAAAAAACAAAAAAAAAACAGAGAATAATATTACAATAAAAAAGAGCTTGCCTTGCAGAAAAATGTAAAAGGTGGGTACTACAGTGGCAGACAGCAGGACATGCTGCTGCCTATGTGACTACAGTCTGCACATGTGACTGTCAAACGATGGCATCTAATGGGATATAATATTATGATTTAAGCTAGCTCCAGGGTAAAAGTGAATGGAGCAATGGCACTCAACCATAGTGATAAATGTTCTCTTCCTAGAGTTGGGTGTGTTACTGAGGGTCTAGCATTAACAAGCTAAATGATGCCTCTGCTGTAGAACCACTATACGGTAAGAGCTAAAGTTATAGAGGTGGTTACATAGTTCCTTTTATTGTGAGTTAGTCTGTGCCTCCACGATGATCTAATCCAAGAGCTAACCATTTTGAGCCATCGAGATAAGGGGACATAGCCATTCAGCAATGTGTATATGGAGGTGGCCATCTTGAAATCAGTTATGTACACCCATCTTGGATTTAGCATATGATTGCGGGTAATTTTTTATCTTGCCCTCCATCCTGCAGAAAACAATGGTGCTTGATATTGATAAGACTGATTGGATTCTGCCTCTATCTTAATCGCCCTAAGTACCTCTCCATTGTTTTAGGTGTGGGAGAGGGGATAAGCCTAACGGGCAGACAATATTGTTTGGTAGTCACCCATCAGCATATGGAGTGCATTTGTCTAGATCTTTAGGTATTCGCTTGGATATAAATAGGTAAATAGATTTTGGTCATAGTTTGAAAGCCGTTGCCAAATCCTTTGGGAAAAATATGAGCATTAAATTCGAGACAGGAAATGGAATATAAACAAGCATGCAGTACCAAGTACTTTTTGGGCAAAGTCCATATACCAGCTTCTTCAATAGAATAATCTCAAAAGGAGTCTTTTAAAGCTGTCGTATTTCTAAGAGATGAGACATCGAATATATGTTTGATGACAGAAGACCTCTGTTACCGTGATTCCTGCTATTAGATATATAGCCTTACATATATTATATCAGATAAATCATCCTGACCTGGAATTCAGGACAATATCTCCCACACATGAGGATTTGTTCATGGTACAGAAGAACCCGGAGTAGGGCAGGTCTGGAGCATGTGTTACTATGATGGGTAGGAGTAACAAGTGAGGGTTGCAACCTTAAGCCCCACTACATTTTTGGTTGACTTCAGCCTAATAAGAGTCACCTGCCCCTGGCCCTAAGTAGTTTTATTACTACTGTGAATCTCACTGCTGTTTTTTACCACGTGGTCTGCATGGACTAGGTCTTACCTTCTCACCTCCATGCAGTGCTGGAGATTGCCCTGCAGAATTTTAACTTGTTACTTTCTCCTCTTCAGACAGGTCATTAACGTCCTTTAGGGTATTCATTTAATTGCATATGAGGTCATCCACAAATGACGTCATGCTGCAGGGGGGGGGGGTCTGGCCCGGCATGACGGAATTAATTTCCATAAACCTTAAGCATTGCAGAATTGACCAAAAACATGATGAGGGGTAGGGGGGGGGGGTAAAATGTTCCCCTATCCCTGCAACCATTAGATAGCGCTCCCATCCACGTTCCAAGGCTGCAACCCACAATTCGATTATAGCATATGAAGAAATGTTGAAGGAACCTAGAGTTTACTCGGATTTGCAGCTCTGAATATTATGGTAGTTATTCTTTAGACTAAAGAGTCAATTTTAGTCATAGATTGTGATGTGGAAAGGTTCATCAGTAACTCAAAAATGAAAACGGGGATCCATAGCTCTTCCTAGAACGATTGTAGGTAGCTGTTGATACATTTTAAGACCGAAAACACAGGGAGAGACAGAAAAAAAACAGATGTCTACAGGGCATGCATAAGCTGGGGAAGATTTAGGGAAAGCTGAGGGTTTCAGATTACGCATTTGAATAGAAATAAGATACACTACAGTATCCCTCTGGAATTTGAGTTAATCCAAAGTTGCAGGTGCTAAACGTATCAATTTAATTCATAAGAATATCGTTATGAATCTTATTGATTTACTATGATCCACTGGCTGTGTGATTCCAACGTCAGGGAACCCATTGAAAATGTGCCTTATCAGCTGTCAACTGGCTGCAGTCTTTACATCGTTGCAGCAACAACGTAATTACAAACATAACTCAATAGTCCACGTCACATTCAACAACTGATACCTCAACTCTGAGGTTTTAAAGTCACACTACACCCTCACCATTGGCCATTAAATTACTTCACGCCAGAAATTGAATCTTGGTAGCTGATGAGATTCGTCTACCTTTACACGTAGGCGGCTGATCTTAACATCACTGTCGCCAACCCTTGTAGGGCACATTCCAGCTTAAGTCAATCTTTTCATGTCCTCAGATGCATTTTGGTTATATTTTGCCATGTACTCTGTATAGAATAATGTGGACTGTTTGTAATTAATCCTGAAGTCTCAGAGATATTTTTCATGTGCACTAAGATATTTTTATATATTATTTTTCCTGAAGTTAGTAGGTTCAACGAGGGACAGGAGGTAAAAAACGCCTGTCCTCAACTCAAATTTTCATTTTTGAAGAATAATTGTTGAATGATCATAGAGAGTAGTGTCTCATATGCTTGAACAGGCGAAATCATTGTCATCTCAACTTTTTCATACACTTTAAATTAGGAGCCTGTGATAAATAGACATTTTTTAATTAATTTATTTCTAATGTCCTCAGATTTCAGTTCATTTCCGAATGATTAATTATAAAAAGCTTTAAAATTATATCTGTATACCAGAAGTAATTTCTGTTTAGTTAGAATGAATATACATAAGGGATGCTACCTAATGGCCTATGACATTTAGAGAAGGCATGCAGTATAAGTAATTCCTGAATCTACAAAGTTGTGAAAATAATATAATTTTTTTAAGGTTTTCATTTCTGAACAGTTAATTAAAGGCACATACAATTATTCAGCTAATCCAATAATTGTCATGCAACTTTCTTTCAATTATATTGACCTGACAAAAATTATTAGAGGGTTAAATAAAGCATTAAAATAACTTAATTTCAGCTTGTTTCATAAAATTTTCATTTCTGAACATTTAATCATAGTCTATGAAAATTTGACCTTTTCTCACATAAATGTCTCTAAAATAATCAATATATTACACACAAAAACAGTAGTGGTCCCAAATTAAAGCTGATGCATAGCCGGAACTGACGGTCATACAAATTATCTGGCTACCTTTATTATCACTCCCCTTATAGACCTGTGAATATTAGTACCATATTTCATTTTGTATGACACTATGGAGTGTTGTGCCTTCAAAATCGACCCTCAAAAGATAGACTTAACGTGAAATGTGCCGTAGATGGAGTTACCAGAATGGAGCATACTATGGTATGATGTTGAATTCGTGGCATTCTCCTAGTTTAGGTCGCTAAATATCCACCATTATTTATACTAATTAGCTAAATTAGCTTAATTTTCTTATTCTTTTGCCTATAACTTTTGATCTAGAAATGGTATTTTCCTTCTATTTTCACCATAGTAAACCTGGTGAAAAATTCTTTCGAATGGGATCATTGATGTTTCCATGGTAACAGAAATCAACAAAAATACCTATTTAGGCCCAAAAACGTTCTTTTTACAAGCCTAATTTGGAACCTTTTCACTCAAAATATAACATTCTATTAAAAATCATTGAATTCTCCATAGAAAAGTATCCTAAAATTGTTTTAGGTATATCTTTCCTATTTTAGCCCATAGTGGTGCCCCCTGGTGGCTAAAACAGGTACTAAATCCCACAGAAACCCCCATTTCTGCTTGCTGGCTCACATATATATAGGGGATAATCTTAGTTTAGGTCGCTACGTTTACAGAGGATAGTTTATGTCGCCACTGAAGTCTCTGTGGCTAGTTTAGGTCGCTACTGAAGTCTCTAGCGACCAGTTTTGGGCCACCAATTTTTAGCAACCACTTTTAATGACCTCCATGAGAATACGGGTGACATTGTGGGCTACATGTCAGTTTTTACAGAATGAAAATCGGAGTGTTATTAAGGAAACTACAAAGCAAAACGGGATCCTACCCAGTTTTCAGCAACCAGTTTTTAGTGACCAGTTTTAGCGACCAGTTTTCAGCAACCATTAATCTTTTTGCTTCATTATTTAGCGACCTAATCGTGGGTATGGCCGAATTCATAATGGTATGTACATAGAATATCACTCACAGATAGCCCTAACTTAATACCTTTCGTAGAATCATTGATATATGAATTTACTACTAGAATCTGCCTGACAGTGACAGCCGAGGATATGTCACACTGAAGAACAGTAGCCTATACTGAACTGCTAAAAATGGAACCCCAGGTGCACCTTGTTGGTTATGCATGCTCTCCGGGCGCACCTTATATGCGAGGGAATGTGGTAGTATTGAAATAAGAGACAAGCTGACAGAGTATTGATCAGCTATAATCTCCATTCAAATATCTCTTAACTAGATGTTATCGGATTTGGTGTGCAAATACCATAAAAATGAAAAATGCCCATCACGATACATACTTTTGTTGTAGGCCCCTATGACAAGTTAAAATGCCTCAAATATAGAATCGAATGGAATTTTTGTTCATATCATGTGTCGGTTGTAACGTACCTAGCTACTGATTTATAAGCAAGATGTTCTGCCCTCCTTTTCGGCCAACTGATGACTATTTTAGTTATACACATCAGAAATGAGCTGGAAATGGGCTGGAAATGTAGAATAGTCCATACGCGGTGTGGAATCTAGTTAGAGCGGTTGGATTATGAGCTTTTGATTTTCTGCCACTAATTGGTATATGTGTGGGTATTAGCATTTTAACTTGACATTTAGTATGTCACACGTCATCCAAAGGTACAGTATTCTGATATTTGTCAGGCTTAGGTATGGATATTGGAAACGTGTTTAAGAAACTAACTTCAGGAGGGCATTTTTCAACATGCTACGACTTGAGCTATTCAAGTCATAGCAGAAGTATCCTGTACAACCAAATTACTGCCAAATGATATAAAACAATCACAATGTCTGCAGTCATACCTTTATAATTATATGGGTAGCTAATTGTACTTTCACCAACTACCTTGTGTGCACTGTTAGATAACTGTTGCTGAAATAACAATGTATTCCTTGTCCCAAAGTTACCAGAGAACCGTCAATATTTTCACAGCTCTAGATTCCTTGTTTGTGTACCACTGTACTGCCATCTGGGGCTTCTAGTAAAAGCTACACTGGTGCAATGCTTTTCAATTACGGTGGTCCACTGTTAAGTTTTAGCAGGATACCTGATAGATTCAACAGTTACTTTTTTACAGTATACAGTAGGCTATAGCCATTATAATTGCGTTGTACGAGTGGGTGTATTCTGGGTCGTAGTGGCTGTGTTGAGCCGTACCATGTAGAGAAATTACCTGTTCTAGATGGTGAGAAATAGGTAAGACCAACTTCGATACTATCTTCCGAAGTTGCGTATTGATGTTTATCATCTGTTTACAAAAGGTTCTGGTGAGTTAGTGGGTGTAGCCTGAGGGCACACTCAGTAATTGGTGTGTATGTTGGGTGAAATTAAACACCCTCTGTGGTTATCTAACTACCCAAGAGCAGCCACCAGACTCTGCGTGTCAGATGGCATAACAGGGAGCACCTATTGGCTCAGCTCTTCTGCCTTGCAGTGACTTGTATCTCCTACTGCCCACAAGTCTGATCGGCACGTTTTTCAATGCCCACATACATGTAATCAATGCTCTGCACACTCTGTTAAAATATGTCTGCAGACATACAACTGATTTATCATCTTCTTTTGTTCATCATTGTACATATCACTTTGCAACAGCTCTAGTTATAAGCAATATTGCTACTACCAACATAGACGGACACACCTATCAGCTGGCTATAGCTATCAGGTGCTGGTGCCCACGAATATACTAAAAGTAAGACAGGGATTTAAATGTGTCTGTGGTCATTCTGTCATTGTAAAGAGACACTAAAACGACCTGCTGCCACTACTGCTGCTGAAGGCCGACAGTCCACTTCTCAGCCAGATGGACATGCATGTTCAGCATTAGGAGTTCTCAACAATAGGCTGTTGTAGTGGCTTTAGTTTACAGATGCAACTCATGTTTTCCTGGCTGGGGATCAGATCCAGACTGAAACTTTTCTCTTTAATGCTGCAGTACAGTTCTGGCCGTCCTACCATCTGGGCCCACACTTTTAAAGAGAAATAGGAACCCTTTAGTGCTGACATCTATTGTTGCATTATAGAACTCCGCCTTGGTATTTTGAAGGAATAGATAAGGAAAGTATATGATATCTAGCATAATATGACATAGGTGTTATAGAGTATGAATAACTGTGTGTTGCCATAATTTGTGAGACCATGTAAGACCATTGATCCCATTGCCCATTTCAACATCAATAATATCGATAATTTTATCATTTTATTTGGCAATTCATTACAAAACAGCCAATTTTAACCCAAATTATACTAAAGCCTGATTTTGGGCATAAAAAGATTGCACATTACATCCTGTATGCCTAAATATGCATCATTTCAAATTTTGTCGTGATCAGATGAAAATGTTCAGGTTTTCAATACTGACCTACATGTAGGTCATTAGGAGAATCCACTGTATGGAATTTCATAGGTCAAAGGCATCATCTTATAGTGAACTGTGTATGTTCAAGGTCAAGCCTTAAGACCTTAACCTTGAGCAACGTCACTCATATCACATTCAATTATGAGGGTCATATAGCATTACCAAATATCAAAATTTTATAAAGCTAGGCTAAGCCATAATGGAAATATAAAGTGATAACATTCTAATTGATATCTATACAAAATACATACCTAACCAGACCCCCTATCTTCCTAATGACCTACATGTAGGTCACTTTTGAACAATAGGCCATATATTGAGAAGTTATGTCTCCATGACAACCAAATTTGGCATGCATAGTCTTGTATACTAGTTTTCCACATCAACTAACTTTTGAATACCAGGTACTAAGTTATCTGATAAAATGACCAGGTTCATTTTTCCAATTTCCCTGTTTGCCTATTTTCAGATTACGTGGTATATTGGGTGCCATGACAACATACAAAAAATGGTTGGCAACTTCAAAATGTGATTGAAAAATGTAATGGATCTTATTTTCACAATAGGAGGGGTATGTGTCCTTTATGGTAATGTAGGTGACCTACATGTAGGTCGTTTTGATAATCTGGGTAATGGCAACGAGCAAACGATCATAGAGTAACTTCTGCCCATGGATCCTAATATTAAAGTATTATGGATAATTGTGTATGCTTCTCATGGGGCGGTCATGGAAACAACTTTCAATACACCGAATGTAAACTGGTTGTATGCAATGTACTATTTTGAGGCTCTTGTGTACGTTATATGGCTGATAATACTAAAAGCTCCATGTGATGTGACGTTGTATTATTTTTGAAACTTGGAAAAGTGATGGTCAGAGTGATAAATGTATAACAAAAAGGCCTGGAGGGCATTTCTACATATGGTACAACTAGACCCCCTTCAAGTCGTAGTGAGATCCCTCAGTTAAATGCCATTACAGCCCTGCAACTAGTGGTCACTAATAACTACACTGGTACGACTGCCCTACCAAACCCTATGTAATTACTGCCTTAAGTGCTGAGTCATTGTAGTGCATTACCTACAATTAGCCACTCTGATAATGAGGGTTTCAAGTCGTACTGGCTGTCATACTATCTTGAGAAATGCCCTCCTGGCACTGGGTTGAGTTTGAAATTGAACTATGTCACCAATGGAGCCATGCAATTTATCCATGGAGATCTGATATAAGAAATTATTCAGGGGAATTCTTTTGATGAAAATGATGTCCCGAATCATAATGGAAAAATATGTATAGAGCCTTTCACTGTATTTAACTTAATATTTTGAGCCTATACATAAACAACCCTGAATGGCTGTATTAATTTACAATAAAATATTAAAACCCGTGCCCATATAGGAAATAGTCAAAGTATGGTCACATTGTTGGCAGTGGGACACCATTACGTCTATCGGAATTATTCTTCACAGTGTACTCTAGAAGTAATTCGCAACTCACAACGCTGAATGGATGCTCTAGGATGCTACGGCTAGACCCCTACGGATTGCAGAGGAATCCCTCACTCTAAATCCACTCATATATCTAGTAGCCACTAATGATCTTGTGCTGATGATAGAGAGCAGTCGTGGCACATTACCTACGATCACCAATTTAACACAACCGTACTGTCTTGAGAAATACCTTCCAGGCATCGACTTGTGACCCATTTAAACTATAGGTTCTTTTTCACACACTGGCTAAGGGATTCTGAATCCAATCCTGTATAGCTAAGCACGCCTCTTTTCATATGTAAGATTGTCAGGGATCCTTTGTAAGCAGGGATGAACTTACTGCAATCCAGAACCCCGGGCCAGGACCTCATGGTCTGGAGATCATTTCTTAGCATGATACGACTGCCCATCTTTAGATCACAGGGGCAATAGAGTCCTACATACTCTATATTAGTGGTCGATATTTGGAATCCAAGACTGATTTACCACTGTTAATTAACCTCAAGTACTACGAATGGCCTACCCTTTGTGATAACTAGAAACGTCATAATCGTAAAGAGCTGTCATAGGTATAATAACCTACAATTACTCAATAAGATTGAGTTTCAAAACTCAGTAACTGGGTATCTCAATTCAGTTTCAAAAAGTAGTAACTGTGTATCTAGCAGTAGCCTGTTAAGTAATCACCTTCTGAGGTCGGACCAAGAACCCAGATAATTTTGTATCACCTAAATATTGTGAAGGTCTGTGCTTTAGAAGAACATGACTAACTGCACATTTCCTTATGCCTCTAACTCCATGTAGTTCATCGAATGCTGATTCCACAATCGTGATGTTAATTTCCGGTACTTCACAGTACGAAGCCTTATCAATTTGGCAGACTATGTCCATGGTTTTATACCAGATTATGGCATATTATGTTCATCAGTTTTCACTGAAGCCCCTCATGTCAGTGAGGTAGGGAATTCCCTGGAGTACAGTTAATCTGTTCCAGACTTTGTGTAATGCCTACTCAATTGGAGCCTCATTCGTTAGTTTCCACCCACCCAATCTAATCAATGTCTAAGTTACTAAGAAATCCCATTTCATCGTTCTACTGCAGACATTCCTCGCATTCTAAACAGAGCATCTGAATTTAATGATCATATATTTTCCAGAATTAATAGGGTATACATCAGACAGATAACACTCATTTGTTAGAGCTAGGTCAACCAAAGGTGTCCTTTAATTAGATCACCCTTGCCCTTGGAGTGCAGGGTCATTTTAAGAAGCACATTGGGTCCTCATCTTCTGTATTACTCCTTTTTGCCCAAAGGACGTCATTATTGTCAACGGACGGTTACAAGTGGTGAAGTGAATATACACGGAATCCAGAGAAGTTCATTTGATCCTTTTATTGCATAGCTGACATGAGTGTTTCATAAAGGTGGTAACAATGATAACACTCGCCAATATCCAAGCTCTGCCTCCGATCCTATAGCTCAACCTGTCGTAGGTTCTAGGTGTAGGTGTAAGGTGTAAGTTGGGAGAGATGATTGGGAGCTGCTCAAGCTGCCTTTTATATTAAGGGCTTGAGCAGCTCACAGTATTGCGAAATGTTCTATACACGTGGTTCAATAAAATAGAGACACGTGTCATAGGGAGAGATTGCCACCTGTGGGTTAATCATGTTAATGAGGATTGAGAGGAGATTGTGAAATATCCTCTCATTCCAAATATGGCACCACAGGTGGATCCCACATCCTCCAGCGGGGCTGTGTGGGTGTAGATATGATTGGAATGGTATTACATCTGTGTACCTTATGTCACAGAGTCTCATGGAGGAAGTGGGTTCGTGATAACTTATGGAATCTGGTTCCTGTTAGGGAATACAGGAGATTGTTGAGTGTGGATCGTGAGCAGAGCTTAGGTTTTATATGGCGAAGAAATTAGTAAATATGAAAAATAATTATAATACCCAGAATGGTCCATTGACATTATAGGGAAAAAGTAATTGAAATTGAAGTTCAACAAGAAAGATTAAATGGTAAGAGACAGAAATAATATAGTGGGTTATGGAGTGGGAGGTAAGATACTTGGCTTTCAAAAGGCTTCTGAAAGCCTCCTTAGGATGTTTTATCCTGGTCTTATAAGACCCCTTTTGTCATTTTACAGAGGAGGACATCATCTATTATACATTTCACAGACATGAAATATAGAGTTTCCTGCAGTATTGAGTTATAACACGCAATATGACCATAATGTACTAGGAGGGTAAAAGTCCATAATGGCAATATCTTATTCATATTAACAGTGAACTGCTCTAGTGTGTATCAACATTTTGTGGGGTATACTAAATATAGCTATATGGTGCTAACTAGAAACACCATTACCTTATCAAGCGTCCCTCCTGTCTTGCCTCTATGGGCAAAACACAATATTTCATCACCTGTAAGTATTCTTCACCTTAGTGAACCATAGCTAACTACAGGATATTACTCACTGGGGATGCATTTGGTCATTTAGACCTGGACCCCTGTGGTGCACCTCATTTGCATAATAGGCCACATCCCCTTAGCCAATCAGAGCCCTCCATTTGATCATGTGACCCCTCATTTACATAAAAGGCCACTCCCCTTTATGCTAATGAGACCTCATTTGCATAATAAGCCATGCCCCCTTAGCCAATTAGAGCCCTCCATTTGGTCATGTGACCCCTCATTTACATAAAAGACCATGCCCCTTTATGCTAATGAGATCTCATTTGCATAATAGACCACATTCCCTTGATCACGTGACTTAGACCCCCTGTGGAGTGATTTCCAAATGTAGGTCTCTGATTGGCTAATGGTCTAGGTCACGTGACCAGATTATGTAAATAGGGGTTGCCCAACCTTGTTTGTAAACAACACATGATCTAGCCAAGTGACTTAACCACATTGTTTCTATAATAGGCCATACCTCCTTGATCACTTGGTGTAGTCAGGTGACCACTTGTTTGTAAACAAGGGGTGGGGTTAATTATGCATAAAAGGTCTTTCTCAGGAAGAATTATTTAAGCTTTGGTAAATTTAACAAAAAAAATATTTTGTGGCCTTTTGTTTGTTTTAAAGGCAAGCTAAAAGCTTGCCCAAAAAAAAATTCACGAGCCTGTGTACAACTTTTGAGCAAGTACCCTCTTGAAATCAAGGATAGGTGTAAGACATATTTTCCATCCACATCTCATCGATATTACAAGTGAAATCCACTAAAGAACTAAATCAAGTACTCCATTCAAATTGTCTGGACATGATACTTCTCAGTTGAGCAGCTGGTACACCAGGGTAAGGAACTTTGCTACACAACATTCGATCGACACTACAACGTATTCTATGATGTCTGTTTGCAAAGCTAAGACTTTTCCAATGAATCTAGGTTCTTTTCAGTAAGTTTTTACCTTGTTTACCAGTATATCCATATTTTATAACCTTGAACCCATAGAGGAAAGGACACATGTGTGGTAGAGTATTCTATTAGTTACAGTTATGAGTTATTATGTGGGTCCACTGGAAATAAAACTTAACGAAGGAATTCAGTTGTTTTTTTTTTATTTTAAAGTATACCACCTTTTGAGGAGGTTCTCGACATGGAATTGATATATCACTATAGCTCTGTCTGTGGTGGTACCATGTTTGAAACACACACTTAACGATCAAATACAGCATTAGAAACGAACACTTTATAAACACCTTCGTTTAACAGCGGTACCTTAAAGAACAGCACATCTGATACATCTGATATATCTATTAATTCCCATCGAAGGTTTGACCTCTAGGCTATTTCACAGTGTAGTGTTTTTTCTTTGCTGCAAATTATTTTACCGTACGTGGTGTTTCCCATTAACTTGCAACAGTATGACAAGTAACTACTGCAATCGTCAGTGTCTGCGTTAGCTGTAGTTGCACCAGCAGGATCTTCTCCAGCATGAGGGTGATAATGATGATGATCATCATCAGCAGCAGCAGCAGCAGTATGAGCAGCAGCAGCATCAGCAGCAGCAGCATCAACAGTAGCAGCAGCAGCAGCATCACCAGCAGCAGCAGCAGCAGTAGTAGCAGGACCATAGGACATCAGTAGGTAGTAAGGACATGTATAAGACCCACCATCAACAGTAGCACCATCGTCAACAGCAGTAGCAGCAGCAGGCGTAGTAAACGCTACACCACGGGGGTCGTAAACAAAAGCAGCTGTGGTAGCATCTTGAACAAGAGAAAAAGAAGCTGAAGTCTTGTTTCTTTTATCTCCCCCAAGAGCTGTAGTGTAGTCGGTCTTTTTCTCATGGTAAGGGTTAAAGAGCAAGTGTGAGTGAGCAGCAGCAGCAGCAGTAGCAGCAGCAGCAGTAGCAGCAACAGCAGATACACCCCTTGTAGTTTTGTATACAGACTTTGAACGCTTTAACCACCTAATGGGTCCATAATTCCCTTACACATGTCAGTCGTATTAAGGTAATTATCACAGTTGTTACACCTGTTATTCCACCTGATACACTTATTTCAAAAATATTTTTCCCTTTTCATGTTGTTTAATCTGGGGTGAAAGGACCCAGGTGAAAACGGGATTAAATTTCCCTCTCAATTATATAAATGGTAGTGAGCAAGCCAATCAAAACACTTTGACTTATATTTTCCCCTGTTGTTATCCGCCCCCTGTAGATTTTGTATACAGACTTTTAACACCTTAATCTCCTAACGATTCATAACCCTCTTATACATGTAAGACATATTAAGGTAATTATCACAGTTGTTACACCTGTTATTCCAATTATCTCAAAAAGCATTTTTCCCTTTTTCATGTTAATTAATCAAGGGGTGGAAGCAGCCAGGTGAAAACGCGATTAGATAATTCTCTCAGCTATATAATCAGCCCTGATTTTTCTTGGAAGGGTAGATCACATCCCCTGTCACCATCAGCGGTAGCAGGGGGTGCAAAAGCAGGAGCATGTGTAGCAGCAGGAGCAAGTGCAGCGGCAGCACCAGCAGGCGTATGTGCAGTAGGAGGATGTGTAGCAGCAGCAGCAACAGCAGTAAGTACAACAGCAGCGACAGTAGTAGCTAGTAGTAAGAGTAGCAGCAGTGACAGCAGTAGTAGTAGCAGCAGTAACAATAACAGCAACAGAAGTAGTAGCAGCAGCAGCAGCAGCATTAGCAGCAACAGGTGTAGAAGTAACTGCAACACCAGTAGTAGTAGTAGTAGAAGTAGTAGTAGCGACAGGAGTAGTAGTAGAAGTAGTAGTAGCAGCAACAGCAACAGTAGGAGTAGATGATAATCATAATAGTAATAATAGTAGTAGTACTAGTAGGTGTAACAGAGAAAATATCAGTATTACCCCTGTAGGCTACTTGGAGAGTTACTAACACCCGGCGCCAGTAGTGACTAAAAAAAAACCCTAATTTCCAGTAAGTTATAACTTGTCTCTTGTGTTGCTCACAGGTGGTCATTGAAGTACAGTGCTAAAAATTTGGAATTAAGTAGGTACCTAATTGGGAGAAGTCAGTCAGTGTACTATTCTATAGAGTGTGTAACATGAGTAGGTACCTGGTGTATTATTAGGATACTAACCATATTCAGGTTAAAATTATTGTTACCACTTCATTCCACCAACATGCAAGCAGTAGTTGTTCTGGTGGTGCAAATTTTTGGATCGATTTTTAAGGTATTTTCAACGCCTAAGTGGTGTGGAGTGTTAAACCTTATATAGAGCAAAACAAAGGTGATTTTAAAATTTGTTTTTATTCTTTTTGTGGGTGACTCCCAATTACAACACACGGTTCGTCGTCCTAAATCAGGAAAGCAAATTGTATCAGCTACTACAAGGGTAAAATCGTCATCCACGTGCGCAGGTACAAAGGATCCCAAAAGACTCCAACACAGGTCGGTGTGACACTTTCAACCAAGGGGGCTAAAAGAACTGGGTTACAATAAAAAAAAAAGAGATTATCCTTGAATTTCTTGATAGAATTTGATTGAGATGTGGTTTTATATGTCGTGTATGAAGGTGTATATACTTTGTGTAGATATGTTGTGTATATAGGTGTACAGGTAGATAGATAGAAAGAAAGAAAGAAAGAAAGAAAGAAAGAAAGAAAGAAAGATAAATAGATAGATATTGAAAAGAAAAATTCTCTTCACATATAATTAACTCAGTGAAAATAGATCAACATATCTGGTTTTTCTTTTAAAATCAAAAAGTCAGGGCAATTCTACTCCTACTACCTATGGTTGACATGTGTTTCCCATCCTTTGATTTATAAATGATATAAAATACAATGCTCCGTGATTACAGAGAGAACGACCTGGAGTTTTAGGGATTAAATAAAAAAGATAAGAATGGTATGTGGTTAGGAGTGAACTTTCTCCAATTGAGTGAAAATAAATCTTGCCATGGTCTAGGCAACGCATGGGACACTTAATTTTGGTCATGGATATAATGGAGCTTGAATTGTGTCATTTGTGAATTTTTTTCCAATTGATCAAAGTAATTTGTTTGAATAACCCATCCTATTCGGCTTTTAAACAGCTGTTCCCCCCTTTTAAGTCGCCGACAGACTATTGATAAGTGACCCTACCCCACTAGCGCTTGAATGCACCACACCCTTATTACCACAATTTACTTTTGATTTACAAATGGGGGTCCTCTATAGAACCCATGAAGGGTGTGCCTCCGCAACAGACAGCGTAGATCTCCCTAACATACACCCCATTCATTGCTCTAACCGGTACTTGTGAAACTGTCATCTCCTTTAAAAAGGTGTAATCAATATAACACTCATTGATAACTATATCAGGTTATCCCAAATGCGTAAAAAAACGTATAAATGTAAAGTCAACAACGTTTAACAGTGTTTTGGAACAAATATAACATCATATATATGCAAAGTTCAATCCAATTTAGACCCGAAAATGATTAAATACCACAAAGTTTTTTTACTACAGGACTAGTGCCTCCATCTGGTGGCAAACAATGGTACTACTACTCATAGTACTGTATGCATCACTACTGATGCGTTGAGTCGATATCTTTAATTCAAAAAGGGTGGTTCTGTAGAGAACCTATATGACAGCATACAGAAAAGCTAGCTGTAAGGGGTGACGCTCAGTTTGGTGGGAACGTGCAGACTGAATTGAACCTTGGTGGCTAGATTCATAATGGGATGATTACATGTAACTCCTAAAATCAGTTTTGAAAAAGGGTGTAGTCTTTATAATGAGGCTAATGCGAATATTATTTATGTATGATTGTGAATTTTAAATCACTGTAGTTCATATAACACTAATCTAGGTAGTATTAAGCTGTGTTAAATAAAATTCAGAAGCTATACATCTATAAGGCATTTAGTTGTGCATATACTACATTAGGAAGTATGGAAGATTTATGTTGCTGACACCTGGTGGTGAATGATTTAATTAAACCATTGTCCATAAGTAACTTAAAATGGCGCCACTGTTTCTATTTGAGATAATCATTTCACCAATGAAACATGTATTTCATTGCAATAAATTCAACTTTGTGTGTAGACGTTTGACCATAGTTTGATAAAGAAGCGTGCTGTCAGACATGTCTTAATGTCCAAAAAAAAGTATGTGTTTATCATTGATAGTGTGGAATATACAGCTGTTTTGTTCAGACCCTCCCCCCCTTTATAAAGGGTGGGTGTAGTGACCCTCACTTCTATCTCGACTAATTTAGTTGAGAAGTTGTGACCCCGCAATAGACAGCGTTGACCTCAGTACCATACCCGCTGAGGTCCAATGCCCCAATTGAAACAAAGGTAATAATTAGTTCCTCAACTTCTCACTAGGTGGTGTTACTAGGGGTTAGGTTGGACTATTTGCTCACCATACACGCATTCATCAATGTAAATTGGACCGACATTGCTGGTGTACTATATTAAGTTCGTTTAGGTATTGTTTAAAAAATACAGACCTAACACCTGAAGCGTTTTCTCTTGCCAAAAAAAGCTTCAGGTAGGCTATAAACGAGGTCGACATTGGCCGAAACCTTTTTGGTAATGAGTATTGAGTTTGGATGATGTGAGTGTGGGCATTGTTTTCTACAGTGACACTAGTACTTACTGCTGCTATAACAATCTGTTTTTACAGGTTAGGCTATTGCGGCACACTGGTCCAACTGTCTCAGTAATGTAATACTGAGGGAAACGCTGTCACTGGGAAAAACGCTGTCATAGGTTCTATACAGAACCACCCCTTTTAACCAAAGTTAATCACCTACTGTATCATGGTGTGCATGATATATCATTTAGCACATCATGCTGTTTGTGTTGCATTTATATAATACCGTAACAGTGCGTTTAAGTGGAGGGGTACTGGGGATTGAATTCAATTAGCACCCAGGGACTTATACGCACACACTATATCCGTGGTTTTTGTATTTTCCCACTAGTTGCCCCCCACTATGCAATGTGGAGGAGATTTCGGTCAGCATTCATGTAAACCGAGATGTAATGATAGCTTATCTCGGTGTAAACCTGTGTGAATTTGGTTTAGTTATTGCTAAAAAAAATCAGACTTTACATCTATATTGGATTTAACCAATAAAAGAAAGGTGTAAATGTAATATAAATATGGTCGGATTAACTTACACCATTTTGGTAGATATCATAGTTTTATAAGTACTATTCAGTGTGCAATTTTTAAACATGAGCGCTGTAATTACAGCTGGTGATCTGTTCGTTTTGGACAGGTCAACCATGCGACAAAACAGTCTGCACATGTGACATACATGTCAATGTATTGATGAGGTACCACTTGCTTACCTCACCCTCTTTTATCCAACATCATCACCACACTCATCCTTTTAATTTTTTATTTAAAAAAATAAGGGAAAAATAAAATAAAATTCTCATCTACATAATGAACCCCCCTAGGTGGTCACGTAACCTTTGATACCTTTATCCAAGTCTCTTTTTCAACACATTTATTCAAGTGACTTTTCATAGGTAGACAAATGGTTCAATATTCACCACTTTTTCATCAGTTACCTACCTAGTTATCTTTCAGGATGAATGTTATTATGAGTACAAATGTCATAAACATTAAAAGTGTATAAATAAAATGTCGAAAACATTACTTTAAATTTTTAACATTTTTACTTTGTTCACAGCTATATTATAGAATTTCTACTCGATAGGTGTTGCTTTTGTCAACCAATACACGTTTATGGTCCATATTGAAAAGATACATTATTAGTTCTTTCACATTCAGGGAATTGACAATGTCAAATATGACACACACCCTTGTAAATTTATCCCAAATATCACCGACAGACATCCTGGAAAATACCCACTCTCCATACATAGAAATAAGTTCTTCCTTGTTGGAGTAGTATCCATGATATTTATGGTTTTTACATCCATAACATCCATCTTTAACTGTCCTATTAAACTCCCTGTGTAGTAAATAATGATACTTACATTGTTGGTGAAAAAATTAAAAAAAGTTGTGTTTTTTAGTCTATATAGTCTTGCAGTCATATATACCCTTCATACTTTACATTCTCACCTTACACTCAGAGTTTGACACATTTATTCACAGGTAACACTTGAAAGAAAAGAAGCGTTTTATTTTATCTCCCCTTAGCATGTTGCACACACAATGTGTAAATGCTTGTTGCTGTCACAATATTTGAATAAATAAGTAGAAATAAAAGTAAAGAAAAAAAAGAAAGGTGGTGCCACCCACCTGTTACGTCACTCTACTATTTTACTAGAAATAGGTAGTATTTTTAACTTCTACTTGACCTGAGTTAGAGCATAGTAAGATTAATGGTGATTTATTGGTGATCAACATATATGAACTATGGATATATCAGATTTATAATATTAAAAATTTGGTCACTCTTACACACTTTTTATGTGTCTTCTCCCTCACACATCGCTATATAAAGAGACTACTGTCTAGGTCGTATGGCGCCACCCACTCATTATGTTACTCCATTGTTTTACTCGCGTCACTCCACGTTTTTACCTTACACACCTTTTATGTAGCTTCTCCCGTGCATATCACTATATAAAGAGACTAGCATGAAGGTAGTAGTGGGGTGTTCGTGGTAGTAGTGTCTCCCTCCTGTTGTCAAATGATATGTCGCAGTCTTCATTCCATTAGCCAATCAGAGACCTCCATTTGGAAATCACTCCACAGGGGGTCTAAGTCACATGATCAAGGGAACGTGGTCTATTATGCAAATGAGGTCTCATTAGCATAAAGGGGTGTGGCCTATTATGTAAATGAGGGGTCGAGTGACCAAATGGAGGGCTCTGATTGGCTAAGGGGGCGTGGCCTATTATGCAAATGAGGTGCACCACAGGGGGTCCAGGTCACGTGACCAAATGGAGGCCTCTGATTGGCTGCATCCCCAGTGAGTAATATCCTGTAGTTAGCTATAGTCCCGTTCCGATACATACTATACTACTGACATTGGTCTCATTAATTCCATCTGTAATTGTCAATAAAGAAGACATTTAATTCCACCTCATTAATTGAAATTGTGTCCCAGGCTGTCCAAAGCATTGTCCCCACTGGCAACAGTAATGGCTATCATCTTGTCTTGTCATGAATGTAAGTAAGTAAGGCAGTGGAGGTATAACAGCGATGTTTGTGTCAGTACGGGTATGAGGCATGGTTTGAGCATGAGGTAAGCAGCGGACGACTGGGGTAGGATAGGCCCTACACCAAGGCAGGGACTTATATGGTGACGGAGGGGTGTGCATGCGGTGGACACGTGGTGAGGGATTCAGCCAATAACCGAGGAGAGAGAAACCCAGGTAGAGACGAGCAGGATGAGCCGAGCAGAAGTGCGGGAGCCGGCATGAAGAGCGGACGTTAGGCTAGGGCCTGGTGTCAAACCATGGACTACGAGTAGAGCAGCTCAGCTAGGACTTAGTCCTAGGGCCTGGAGCCACTATCTCACCACACATGCACACACCTTGCCAGCCACACTGTTCTGCTACTGACATTGCCATGGACTATTGAGGATTGTAACCTATCATAACTATGTGTTAATGGACAATAAAACCCAGTAAACACATCCAAAGCAGTACTCATCTGTGGATTAAGAGTGGGCTGGTCTACAGAAAGACACTTGAGTCTAGCTAACCCCAACACCAGTAACACCCCCTAATATACACATCTAACACAACCATCAGCCCAATCTTGATCATATTGAAGGCTTCATCATCGACCCATGCATGACTTGAACACTGGTTAAGTATCTAAAACCATTTTGAAAATTAATTGCAAATTACACTAAAAAATAGATTATCCCAGTGGGCACACAATGTTGCATCAACATTGACAACCAGTTGATGTTATGTTGATGGTGTTGATCAACCTGTTTTCAACACTTTTTTCAATATTTGTATTTCAACGTTGTCAACCATCACCATTTCAACATCCAGTCAACAGTTGACATATCAATGTTGAAATATTGTTGTCAACTCAACGTTGATTCAACATTGATATGTCAATGTTGAATCAACAATATTGATTTCAATGTTGATACAATGTTGATTCAACATTGATATGTCAACAAAACAACTGTCAACGTTGTTTCAACATTGTTGAAACAATGTTGAGTCAACATAGAAACACAAACATTGAATCAGCGCTGATGGTTAGATGTTGAATCACAGTTGATTTTGAGTATGTTGTTTCAACTTTCAGTTTCAACTCTATTTCAACCCTAAATCAATGTTGATATGCAAACATTGCAAACGTTGTTTCAACACTGAATCAACATTGATGTGCCCAGTGGGATGTGGAATGTTTTAACCTGACCTGTGAATATTAGATGTCTTAATTAATTCTGCCATGCTAACTGTCACATCTCACAGCTGTCTTGGGAAGCATGTTCAAAATAAACTATAATAGCCTACTTTCATCGTAGAATGATAGATATCAAATCAATTATGCAAACCCTGGGGTCATCATGGGGTCATGAGAAAAGAGGTCGTTGAGTCTAATAATAGTCAGTGAGAAAAATAGTGGAATGACTACAATCTCACCTCAAACGATCCATTTATAGCACCACTGCATGGGTGATTGATGCAAACTTTCAGGATTCAGTTCCCCAGTTCTGGATCTGATTTATCATCAGTGGCCATTACCCATCTGCACTCCGCTGATGTTGTTAGGCCTTGTCCAATTAGCAGATAGTGGGTAGGCAATGTGGTTCTGCTAGCTCTACTACCTCTTGTCAGATGTAAGCAGATTAGGGCTTGTCAAGAGGGGTAGTACGATTAGCTGTCCACTATACCCATTAACGTGTCATTGTGAAAAGTTTGGTGTAAATCGGTTTGTACATATTAAGATTATATAAGGTTCCCCATCCAGTCTCTCAGTCTATGTTATAAGCATCTTGGTGTCAGTTGGTGGCCTGCATTCAAGCTAAATTAGTTGACAACATTTTGAATTCCCTTTACACTAGTGTTTATTGTATTTAAATCTGTAATAATTGCATCTCTTGATTCTCATAAGAATGCATCAACATAGCACTGTATGACCAATCAATGGATGCCTGTATGTTTCCAAAAGAGGAAATAATACCCACCCTTATGCATAGGCCTATATAAAAATAAACTCTGAATAAATTGAGTTTTTGGTGGACCATTCTGGGTATTATTCATTATTTTACACATTTATCAAATTCTTCGCCACACACGCTCAGGACCTGCTCACAAGCTCACAGCTCATTCCCCCCCCCCAGTGTGTACAGTGAGCTGCTCTTACATCACCCATACCATGATGTTGTGAGAGCCTGACCCATCCCATTTCTGGGCACTGACTCACTGGGAGTATCACAACATACCGACATACCTGTGGACGCATTTTTAGGATGCAGGGAAATTCCACGATCTCCCTTCATCCTGATTGGTCCACTTATAAATAGAATCATTACCAGGTATGGCGACGTGTCAGATCTGACCAGACCCAACCAGATCTGACCTGCTCCTACCGGTACATTTCATCACCCTGTGAGCTGCTCACCCAGGTATATAAGACCGGTGAGCAGCCCCCAGCAATCTTCTTTTCTACTTACATTATACCACGCACAACCTCCCTAGTATCTAGGACCTACGACAGGTTGAGCTACGAGCTTAGGGGCAGAGCCTGCACGCTGGCAAGTGTTTCATTGTTACCACCTATATGTACACTCTGTCATCATGCAATAAACAAAGAACTTCTCTGGATTCAGTGTTCATTACGACATTGACTTTTAACGGTTCGTTGACAATGGTGGAGAACTCCTCAGAATATCCCACTACTAACCTCTCATAGCAATGAGTAATAGTGAGACCACACCCAAGGAGCCAGTTTCTAAACGTACCTTCGCATCACCTGGGCTAGACGCGCCCAACCACTCTGCAGCTGCAGCACACCATTTCCAGAGAGAAAATTCGTCACCTGACGCCTTCAAAATGATCCAGTTATACCCACCTATCACACCCAGGGACCCTACCCCTGGTAGAAAAAATAGCAGAAGCTATACAGCGTCTCAGTCTGACGCTGACAGCGACAGCCCCAGGGGCAGTCGCGATGGTTACGATTCAGGGGACGGAACTACAGCACCTATAGTCCCCTCCCCCACCATAAAGGACCCGACCAAACAAACGCCCCCCACTACTCCTGATCCTATTACTGAAGCAGAAGTTAACTCAATTGACTCTTACACCTCCAGTAACTATTACACAGAACATATGGAATATAAGGAGGACCAGGACTCTTGCACTGACGATGATGAGGACGGATATGAGAACTACAGCCGGAGGACGCCAATTCTGAAGCTGAAAAGCAAGTCTGATCAATATGGACAGCAAGGTAAGGCCATTTTCGTTGATACAGAATTGACTAAGGGTGCAGTATCTGTTGACATAAATAACCACTTGTATAGAGCTCTCGTTGATTCTGGCGCCTCCCCGTCTTCCATTAGCCAAAAATGGTGAATAAAATATCAAACACACCCAATTTCAGACATAGTAGACACTCTAGACTCTCAGTGTTACTGGCTGATAAGACCCCAGTCCAGATAAGTCACTCAATGACCATGAGCTCCCTCATCGACGGCCATGAATTTAGAACCAGGTTCCGTGTGGTTCCTGATTTAAATCACCTGCCCATCCTAAGTGTAAATTTCATGACCAAACACAGAGCAAAAATCTCCTTTGGTCCTAAACCAAAAACACCCAACCACATCAGGGCTGTGAAAAATATTCCCATACCATCCAACACTAAAAGAAAATAAGGATCCTTTTTCCTCCAAAATTATCTTACAACGTCTATATTCAGAGTATAGACCCCCCCAACCCCCACGACAGCCCCACTCTATTATTTTCTAACAAACTCACCCATGATAACCTTTTTACCACCCTTAAAACACACATACAAATACTACCCAGACACCATAGGCATCTCTTCTTCATGTGATAGATGTTTCCTCTCCATTTCCCATATATTAACTCAATGGAGAGTATTCATTTAAAACCCCCAAATTCACAATTTTTTTTATTTTTCCTTCATAAATCCTAATCATTATACCAACACATTAAACTCTACTACCACAATTTAGTGATTGACATTGCCAAAATTTTATTTAATTTCCTAGAGGCTCAGGCAGCCGTAAACTGGATGATCTGGTTGGCACGCCACATAAATTACCCGAGGTCACAGCGTACACTCGGTTTGTGATCCCATTCAATTGGGACATGCATGCGCCGGTTTGTTACAAGCTCAGGGCTCCTCAATACCCTAAGGTATTACCAAATGACAGCCTACTGTAGGAGAGCAGCTCTCTTGCATCCTGATCCATGTTTATACCTCTGTTTACCATTGGTACTGGAATGTTTGGTGAGACACATAATTACATTACATCCTTAATTCCTGCGCCACAGGTGGCCAGGATAGGGATCCTACAAGACCTGATTTCATCATCAGTATTTCACATATCACCCACCCATAACCACAACAATGTTGTGTCATAACTGACCACTCCATCCTGTTAGCTACAGGATCATAATTTGCACAGGACCGGCCAGTCCACTAGAATCCATCCAATAGAAGGGCTCCATGCCATTTTAGGGAGGGACACACCTCTAAGGGATGTCTGTGATTGAGAAATACCCACCTCATAATCAGCATATAAGCCTCCTCCCACCCCAATCTTACCCATTTCTCAACAATACACCAAACTTACCAAAACCCAGTCACCACATGGAGCAAGTATATGGAGACCACAGGGCCAAAATGCCGAGGCTGCCATGCAACCAGCCCAGGTAGGTCTTATGTGTCCATTTAGTAGCATCATCAATCATTCTAGCATGACAATGATGGATTATGCCATCATGTTACCCAGATACCCATTACATGCCAATGGTAGTGTGCGCCAAGAGTGCTTTGTAAAATGCAATAGTTGAATTTGCAGTCCACTTCATGCCTTTCTACGACGGCCTGACCACGTTAGGTCTTACTTATCAACCTTTTGGCAACACCCCACCCACCCCACACACAACCAATCTTACCTTAGACTAACTAGTTACTTAATATTATTTAGAAGCCATAAGGCACCAGAGATTAAAAATGGACTCAACTCAGGGTGGACCATCCATAGTCTTCCAAGCCCACATGGCAATAAAAGCAAGGCCATGGATCTGTTCGGGGTCAGACTGGCTATCATGAAGCACTAACATTTATTTATTGACATAGGCTGCTAAGACCTGAAATTTTTACCTGTGTAGTACAGTGCACAAGGAGATGAACTCCAGGACCCCACAGTGTCCTCAGCTATCAAAGGCTTCACTTGAGCTGTTCGTAGCGACTACCCTACCGTCCCATTGTGGGACAGACAAGCATATAACTTGCAGTCATATTGCCTCAGAGCAACCTAGTCACTGAACCTGTACAAAAGTCAGGGTAAAATATATCAATTACTAGTCATGATAAGCCTAACAAACTAGTCTGTTTAAGAATTATGCCTACAAGTGTCCTATGGAGAAACACACCACCCCAAGACAAGCAAAACCCCCCCAAAACTCATATGAATTTTTCCTTTTTTTTTCACAACCCCAAATTCACCAAACAACTAGACCCTACACACCTTTCCCCTCACACAAAGCCAAGCAAACACCCCCCCCCCTACTCACCCCCACCACCCAAGCGCATTGAAACCCTTATAGATATCAAATTTTAATCCCCCACTAGACTCACTCAACTCCCTGATGGAAGCGAGCTCCCTGTTAACTTGAATCTCTCATGACACAATGAAAACAGGACTTAAGAACCTATCTGATGCACTCCACACCGCCCACAGAGGCGCTATGGTGTCGAATGCACCACTAGATTAATATCACAGAGAGCACACGTGCACTGGCAAAATCAAAACAAACCCCTTGCTACTATACCCGCAGCCATAACACTCGGGGGAAACACCTACTCTATTTATAGAACAGGCGTTCCCATGCTGTGATGGAGAATCCTCGGCGAATCTCACCCCAATATCGCCCCTTGACCCAGGAGGACATATCAGGTCGGGAAGCTTGGGCCCCAGCTGTCGGCAAGCAAGGACAACAATGCTGAGTTGACCCTGCTAGACCCTAGGATACCCAGCATCCCACCAATCTCTATATGTTGAACCCCGACCTGGCTGAGAGGGCCACAAATATTGTCAATAGTAGCTAAAATTTCGACTCACCGATCCAACATGGCCGGTTTCGACACGTGGTGGAATCACCCAAATCCCTATCGCCCCACCTCACCATTTACCAGCCACCCCCACCATCATATAACTTAGGACCGTCCCAAGGTTATACCCAAATGTCAATGATGCTTGGGAGATACCATCACACTTATGTGGGGATGACAGGTACCCCTTACACACAACGTCAAATTAGATGGTGGGCACCGCCATGAAGACGCTGATGTGGGGATCGCCCCCCATCCAACTCGCCCATCAGACCCCCGCCCCCCACAGTGAACCCCCACCTCAGAATATCCCCCATAGCACATCTACACACCGCTAAACACCAGGCCCATCAAACCACATAAAATCATAGCAATTGGTAAGCCCAACTAACACAATAGATCGGTTTTTACTGATTCTTACCAGAGCCAACACCGGCCGCGGCGTCTGACAGGCGAATTTCGCGCCACACGCCCAGCGCCATCTTGGTTTCGTATCACAAACCAAAAGTGATGGACGTCACGGCCATCACCATGACTACAATCGGTCATGTGACACCCGCATGTGGCGCTTTCTATCACAACAACAACATTGACGCATGTTCACACTTCGACTTGCTCAAAGTCTTACCTTAATATCCATTGGGCATCCCGCCCGGAGGGACTATGGTCCACTGAATCTGTGTGATGCTGAAATACAAATTGAAAAGCAGATCAGACCGAATGCCCCACGGTCTTGATCCTCAAATTTTTCAAAACTCAAGAATCGCCCTTGAAAATCAAAATGTACTTACAATCCGGCCGACATGGTGATAGTGAGGTGGAGAATGGTCTCGTTCGGCATGACTATGTCCACCTTGTACACCTCCATGGCGATTATGTAAGATTATGACATCACTAAACAGACAAGTGCCCTTTTATAGCAGCCCGGATCAAAAACTTTGGCGGCACAGGAAAGAATCTTTTTTTTCTCCCCGCCCCTATTTCGGCCCAAAAATAAATTTTCTGTTAATCAGCATCAACATAGTTTCTTTTTAAGGTACATGAAGCAAGTAGGAGTCGACCTGAGCAGGTCACACCTGCATTAAACCCCATAACTTACTTGACTTTTTCGCCATTATGGGACAGCGCCAGCTCGCTACTACCACCTGGTGGAATTTAGGAAAAACTAACCATAGCGTCCCTGGATACAGGACCCGCGCTAAGCCAAATGAATCAATTGAGCTCTGTACTTATGTTTTATACGTTGACAAAATGATATTGACCCCGCGTCCTTTTTCTGTTTTAACTATGGCCTGTTTGCAAACCATGACAGACAATCTGTGGTTGATGAATTGTTCTCTCTTCCTGTTGTTTTCTCAGCAGGCCCACCGCCGGACACAGCCACAATCCCGTCAGGACCACGAGCAGAGCCCAAGACAGAGGGACCAGTACCACCGGATACAGAGGCTCAACGACCAGCAGACCGATCCCTATAAGACCAGCACGACCCAACCACCTTGCCGTGCTGCCACTATCGGGCACTGTCATCTCTGCATCCTGTAGGCCTGGGACCCCGATGCCCCCAGCACACAGGATGCACAACAATAATTTTTGCACACATATGAGAGGGAAGACATCATCTGCAGCCCTCTGTACACTGTGCCACCACAGACCCAATAGCTTCACCTGCCCCTGTTCCTACAGCAAAATGGTCCCTATTAACTAGAGGAACAGCGCAGCATATTCCCCACCCAGAACAGCATGGAGGCCCATGCCAGCTCGCCGACCTTCTCCTGTCGAGCCCCCTACACCTACAGACTCAGACAGTGGAGACACAGCCATTTCTGAGGCTGGAAACCTAGCCTCGGTGATGGAGGATTTCGCAGACTTCACTCTCCTACAGGCCTATTAGACAGAGGACTAAAAGGAGAGCTGAGGGCCGTTTCATGAACTCAAACGCCCAACAGCATGGCAGCCTACCACCCAACAGCTTCCATGCTGGAAAGCACTTCAGGAAAAGCAAGTGACAATATTCCAATAAGCAATAATGAACTTTGGAATATATATTATGTTGTGGAGACACAAACCTTCCCAGACCCCCCAAACAACCACCCAAGATAATTATTTTTGGACAAAGACTGACTCTTTATTTTTTGTAAAACAAGGTCGACTTTTTTCTTATGCCTGCAATAGATTGGCAAACTCTTATGATCTTATAGGTGATTTTTATAACATGACCTTAGGTGCTACAAGATCATCCCCATTCGAACACCTTTTTCAAGCTCAACTATGTATTGTATTTATGAGCTTTAGTCAGTAGTATAATTAAGTTAACATTTACCCGTAAGTTCTTAAGTTTGGCACAAACTATATAGAGCATGGCCAACAGTCAGATCGAATACTACCTTGACCCTGCCCTACATACAATCTTTAATTTTTCTCTCTTCCTACAGCCAGTCCAAATACGACCTCAGTCAATTTTTGCTGGCTAAACATGAATTGTGCCCTTGCCAGCCTGAAGCCAAATTTATCTTGGGAAACTCCCAACCTTGGTTTGACTTCCTGGTGCCAACTCCACAAACTGTTTAAATAAAAATTTTTCTTTGTTTTCTCCGTACATCATATTTGTAATTAAATACCTCAGCTTAGAAAGAATGTATTTTTATACTCCAATGTATCACTGTATAGCTCATGACAAGCTCAGGTAGAAAAACAGTATTCACGACGTGCCAAAAATATATGTACCCATTTATTCTTGTAGTAATAAGTATCATAAGCCTTCTTTTATCCAACAAGGTAATAGCATGCTACCTGTATCTCTTATTTTTACAGTTCCATAAAGGAACCTCTATGTATACTTATTTTATTTTTATACTGTATTTTCACACCGAACACATAATACCCAAAATTGTCAATGGACTTGGCAAAGCCATTATTATTAATGATTTTCCTCCCTTAAACCTCGTGCAGAGACGAGTGGGAATGTGGGGATTTGTCAATGGACCATTCTGGGTATTATTCATTATTTTACACATTTATCCAATTCTTTGCCACACACGCTCAGGACCTGCTCAGAAGCTAACAGCTCATTCCCCCCCCCCCCCAGTGTGTACAGTGAGCTGGGAGTATCACAACATACCGACATACCTGTGGACGCATTTTTAGGATGCAGGGAAATTCCACGATCTCCCTTCATCCTGATTGGTCCACTTATAAATAGAATCATTACCAGGTATGGCGACACGTCAGATCTGACCAGACCCAACCAGATCTGACCAGATCTGACCTGCTCCTACTGGTACATTTCATCACCCTGTGAGCTGCTCACCTAGGTATACAAGACCGGTGAGCAGCCCCTAGCAATTTTCTTTTCTACTTACATTATCCCACGCACAACCTCCCTAGTATCTAGGACCTACGACAGGTTGAGCTACGAGCTTAGGGGCAGAGCCTGCATGCTGGCAAGTGTATCATTGTTACCACCTATATGTACACTCTGTCATCATGCAATAAACAAGGATCAAAGAACTTCTCTGGATTCAGTGTTCAATACAACATTGACTTGTAAGGGTTTGTTGACACTGACATTATACTAATAACCTGAAAGCCTCGCTCAATTCTAGTTTTCATATCACAATCATAGAAATACAATGTTTCAATACATTACCGTTGATGATGTTGATGCATGCTCTGGTGGTAAACTGGTAGTTGCTATCCATGACTTTGTGATATTTGTCATTTATAGCCGCATTAAAACTCAAAACTGTGAAGGCACATTCCCTGTTAAGTAGGGAACTGCTGTCCAGGGAAGTTCCCGTGCCATAGTACATTTGAAAATCAGTTTTTACCAACTTTTTGGACTTTTTTTACAATTACTAGAACTGATTAAAGAAAACTTTCCACAACATAGATTATTTTTGTACTTTTTGCATGTGGGGGGCCTTATGATGAGAAAGGGTCACAAATCATAGAAAGTGTGCATATGGGGCCTTACATGTCATTCGCCCAGACATGCGCCCAGAAAAAGAATTCTTATAAGTAAGCTTCTTTTACAATAGCAGGGACACATCTGACATAAATGATAATGTGATTTTCTTAATCTACAGGTCAAAGTCTGGACCTGAGATTTTCATGGAGGTATGAAGGTTGTTTCTGTAGGAAATTAAGCCCTCAACATGGCTTGTAACTCAAATGTCATTCTCCCAGACACAATTCCGCCCAGACAATGTTGGTCATTTTGGGAACATTTTACCTCCCTGGAGCCCAAAATATGCATATGGGACCATCAAAACCCATATGTAACATAAGGATCTCATCCAGCCTGACACTTTGAGCCAAAGAAATAGAGGGGGAAAATTTGAAGAGTAGGGGCTGGAATACCTCCAAATTCGTCATATGCATACCTTCTATGATTTTCAACCAAAGGCTGCTTAGTGAAAACACTATGTCCTGAAGCATGATTACAATTATTGACCCATTACAATTGGCACAGAAAATATATGTGTGGTATCAAATGTGATGTTTTATAATTTTTAAGTGTTCAAAAAATTCAAAATAGAAATTTCCCCTAAATTTACCCATTAAGCTGATGGACTGGACCTCTTTATACCAGTGTCCAGCATTTTAGCGTGACCTGCGTTACCATCAGCCTTCAGTCGCCCTGGACAGAAAATAAAAAGAATATTCTGGTCAATGTCAGACTAAAATGAAGATCAATTAGGTACATAGTTATGTGCCAGATTATGACTTGATAATCTCTTCACATCTCCGCACTAGATGCATTTCCCTGCCGAAATCTGAAGTAGTGTTTTTAAGGTGAGTTACCTCTGTTACCATGATTAAGCATGCATATTTAGGGTGCAAACAAAAATAACCAATACTAGTCAAAAGGTAATGAAATAGAGAAACTGTATACCCAAAATCATATTGATTGATGGTATATCTAATTTTCTAGAGAGGAGATACTGTAAGAAAGTGACCTCTGTTACCGTGACCTCCATTACCGCCCACCCCCATTTTCAGTGACCTCCATTTCCATAGCCTGCCCACCCACCTGAGTCAAGCCACAATGTCAGCTTTGATATCATAATTTGGCCAACTCATTTTTGACACACCTTGAAATCCAAAAACTAGTTACTCCTTGGGTACAAGGTCATGACACATTTGACCTTGGCCAAGGTCAAGGTCACCCTTTTCAAGGTCAAACACCTAAATTTGGCAGAAAACTGCAAGGAAATCATGTTTATGGCTACAAAATTGGCTTTGATTAACTTTTTGGCATGCTGTGAAATACAAAAATGGCCACATCTTTAAGTCCTTTTTTATGGTTCCAACAATGTTGGCCTTAGACAAGGTCAAGGTCTTCCTTTTTAAGGTCAAACATCGTTGAAAGCAGCTGGGAAATTAAATTAATGACCATAAAATTGGTTTAAATTCACTTTGTGCCATGCTTTGAAATATTGAAGTGGTCTACTTGATGAATGCCTTTTCAAGGTCATAACATGGTTGACCTTGGTCAAGGTCAAGGCAATCCTTTTCAAAGTCAAACACCCTCAATTCAGCTGAAATTAGCAAAAGAGTCAAGTTTATGGCGATAAATTTGGCTTAAATTAAGTTCAAGGTTCCAACATTGTTTACCTTAGCCTAGGACAAGTTCATCTTTTTCAAGGTCAAACACCTATATCTGGTTGAAATCAGGTAGTGAAGTAAATACTAAGTGCCTTTTCAAGGTCATGATATGGTTGACCTTTGCCTAGGTCAAGGCCAACCTTTTCATGGTCAAACACCTGAATTCAGCTGAATTTCGCAAGGGAATCGTCTTTATGGCTATGAAATAGACTTTCCATCTCTGGGTTTCCCAAATACAGTGCTATAGTGCTGCATTTATGCTGTACAGGCAGTTTAAGGGTTTTTGACATCCTTTCAAAAATTAAAGTAGTCTGCTCAACTGATTTTCCCCCCATCTTTCGTATTTTCCCGGCGTTCCGGGTAAGCGTAGGAAAAAAATCCCCTCAATCCTCACCTGTTCAGCTCTCTGACCCATAATGTCTAGCTTTAAAAACTTAAATTGATCAACTCTTTGAGTCCTTTTCCTAGGTCCTATCATTATTGACCCTAGCCAAGGTCATCCTTTTCAAAGTCAAATCAGCAAGGGGATGAAAGTTATGTCCTTAAAATTGGTTTAAATTCACTTTGACATGCTTTGAAATTCTAAAATGGGTTACTCCCTGATTGCCTTTTCATGGTCATAACATAGTTGACATGGTCAAGGTCCTCCTTTGAATGGTCAAACACCTTAATTTGGATAAGGCCTAAAAAAATTCTTGTGTTCAGGTAACATTGCCCAAAAAATTAGGGAATGTAGGTCGGATTTATTTTTTTTTTAGATTTTTTTTTAAGTTCCTGGATGCCAAAATGATATTAAACATGGATCAAAAGATTAACCAACTTGAAAAAAAACTATAAAAAATGTTGATTATTTCAACTTGTAGCATTTGTGAAACTGTGGGCTTTAATTTGATACTAAACATGCCTATATATTGACTTTTTTCACATTTTTCTGAATTTTGGGTCATATTTACCAAAAATTTCTAAAAAAAAATATTAGTGTTTATATACACTTTTTAAAATGCTTGGAATTCTAAAGTTGACATGGTTGAACTAGGTAAATAGGTCAAAGTCGTGTTCCAGAAAGTCAAGGACACTTAAATTTGAATGATTATAGTATTGTGGTGGAAGATGGATTTTTACCCAGATCCTAAGTTCTCTGTAACAATATCAACTATGAATGAAATTGAGATAATCAAGCTGGCTGCCAGAATTTGATCAAAATCTTGGAACAATAGGGGGTTGATCAAATACAGTGCTTTTCTTTCCCCCTTTTATTCTCAAAAAGAGGTGAAAAAAATCTTTTTGCGCCCTCTTTAGAGGAGCTTGAAATTTTTTTGCCTCCACAAAATACACCAACCACCCCCCCAACTACTTGATCCCTAATCAAAATAGAAAGCCAAAAAAAAAAATTAGTACTAAAAGTACATTACTGAAGACCAGGAATCGATTCATGGCATTTAGAACCATGTATATGGCAGTCATTTTGAACTATTAATGGGTGTTACCATTTCTGCTTCAAACAAATATAAAGGCACAAATCACAGGTTAAAAATTCAGAGGTGTTACCAAAGGTGTTCGCAAAGGATGATCTTGACCTAGGCTAAGGTCAACAATGTTAGAACTTTGAAAAAGTATCAAATGAAAAGAAGACCATTTTGACCCATCCTTAGAAACTAAGGGATAGGCCACAGAGAAAAGAGTATTAAAAAAAGACACCAAGAGCTTTTATTTCATATAATACACATTAATAAGAGCATGGGAGGTATATTGAAACCATTGTTGAAAGATATCATACCAAATGACCTAAACTGAGAAAAATGCCTCATAAAGGCTCTAGTCCCATATTCACAAAACTAATCAATTTCAGGAAAATTAATCTGTTACTATGTATACTGTAATCACACTGATATACTTTGTGTTATCTCTGAACATACTGTTTTGATAGTTCATATTACATCTTCTGAAAGCCTTTGGAGTGGTATTGATCCTAGTGAGGGAAGACAGGAACAAGATAGCCACACAGAACTGACTGAATTGAACTGAACCGGGGTGCTGACTGAATGACTTGAGTGGTGCCTGCCAGTGCATGTGAGTCCAGTGTATGTGAGTGGAGGTGTTGGTGACAGGTAGAACTGGTCATCCTTGACTGTGGCTGGCCTCCAGGACCAATACCTCGAACAGTGAGTATGATATACAAATCTAAAGAAAATTCCAAATTTGGTTACCATGGCAACCTGAAGTACTCTGTTTGTTGTCATTAGTCAATATCCTCCAGTTATATCAGCATATTAGTCCCATCCAGCAGGACATAATAACTATTATGATGAGCTAACATTATTCAGAGTGAGGATCTACCTAAAACTTTTTGATTCAGTTAAATTGGCATTTTTACCTTTAAATGGCCTGTTTCTGTGTAACTTTTCCCCCCATTTTTTTTAAGGATGAGCTGCTAATAACCAGCCAATTTGAGGTGTTTAACCTTGTAAAGGATGGCTTTGACCTTGGCCAAGGTCAACTGTGTTATGACCTTGAAAAGGCACTCAAGAAGTAGACCAAGTATTTCAAAGCATGGCATAGAGTGAATTCAAACCAATGTTATGGTCATAGATTTAATTTCCCAGCTGATTTCGATGATATTTGACCTTGAAAAGGATGACAACATTGTTGGAACTATGAAAAAGGACTCAAAGATGTGGCCATTTTAGTATTTTACAGCATGCCAAAAGGTTGATTAAAGCCAATTTTATAGCAATAAACATGATTCCTTGCTACTTTCTGCCAAATTTAGGTGTTTGACCTTGAAAAGGGTGACCTTGAACTTGGCCAAGGTTAAATGTGTCATGACCTTTTGCTCAAGGAGTAGCTAGTTTTTGGATTTCAAGGTGTGTCAAAAATGAGTTGATAAACTCAGCATTTCAAAGCTAGACATTGTGGCTTGACTCGTAACGGAGGTCACCGGTAACGGATGTCAGTTTTTACAGTACTTCCTCTCTAGAAAATTAGATATACCATCAATCAATCTGGTTTTGGGTATCCTGTTTCTTTTTTACATTATCTTTGGACTAATATTGGTTATTTTTGTTTTAACCTTACTTATCGATGCTTAATCATGGTAACGGAGGTTACTCACCTTAAAAAAAAAAAATTGGCAGGGAAATGCATCTAGCACTGAGATGTGAAGAGATATCAAGTCCTAATCTGGCACATAACTATGTCCCTAATTGATCTTCATTTTAGTCTGACATTGACCAGAATATTCTTTTTATTTTCTGCCCAGGGCCACTAAAGGCTGATGGTAACGGAGGTCACCCTTAATACTGGACATCAGCTTTGCTTATTTCTGAAATTTAAGTGTTTGACCTTGAAAAGGGTGACCTTGACCTTGGCCAAGGTTGTGTCATGACCTTGTCCTGAAGAAGTAGCTAATTTTTGGAGTTCAAGGTGTGTCAAAAAATGAGTTGATCAACTTAGATTTGGCCATTTTTAGTAAAAAGTAACTTAAGAAGTGGAATATTTGACATGTTTTAAGATACTGAGATAGCTATCTTATTATCTTAAAGCATGTCAAATAGTGAATTTAAACCAACTTTATCGCCAAAAATTTAATTCTCATGTTAATTCCAATCAGACTTGACCTTAAGAAGGAAAAAGAACTCAAAGACTTGACCATTTTAGCATATTAAAACATGTGAGAGAGTGAATTTAATCCAATTTTATGGCCAAAAATATGATGTCCTTGCTAATTTCTGCCGAATTTCAGCATTTGACCTTGAAGGGTGACCTTGACCTTGAACATGTCATAACCTTGAAAAGGTACTCAAGGAGTAGATCTTTTTTTTTTAAATTTCAAAGTGTGTTAAAAAATGAATTCAAACCAAGGTTATGGCTCATTATGTGATATCTGCGATTTTTCATTTTGCTTTAGCTGGTTGCCATGGCAACCAGCCTTGCCAGAAAAAAAGTATGCCAATTTAGAAGATGGATCCCATTTTGCACAAATAGTCAAGAAACAACCTATGGACCATTGATAGATGCAATTCTCTTTTTTTTTCTAAAAAGGGATTTTTTCAATAAAAAGGGAGAAAATAATTGTAGAGGAAAAATGTCCAATCTCCATGCCAGTTGCCGGGGGGAGGCTGAAATTGGATTGTGCAAGATGTATTTGGGGGCTAATATTTTGATAACCAGGAAACATTTATGTTCACTTCTTTTTTGTGGAAGTATCAGGATGACTTAAAGTTGTTGTTGGTACCTTACACTTACCTTTGTGAATATTTCCAATTTTAGACATTTTCTCTCCTAGTGGGGGTAATAAGCCACAAAAAAAGGCATAATCATTCATTTTGTGCTAGAAGTGTATAACTTCCCAGAGTGGTACTTTGTAGGGTACTTTTTCATATCAGGAAGGGAGACCCATTCGATTTTTGTTTTATAGGTCATTTTTGACGACCTGAAAGATATGAAGAAGTCAGGTTTATTTTTCAAAACATTTTAATATTGTTCAATTTTTTTCATTTTGCAATTAAGTTTGAAGTTAACAAGTTTATTGGCCATAGACATTATTACACAGATATTCTTCGTGTTACAGCCAGAATGTACATTTGATACATTAGCATGACTAGTAAACAGTTGACAATGGACAATGGGTGACTCATTACTCAAGACAGGGTGAGAAAAAAATCTCAGTTATATATCGTTTAGTACAATATTCGTAACCTGTGTTCCAACTATATAGTCATTCATTACTTGCCATCAATACTCTAACATTCTTTTGAATTGTATCAAGATCTTTAGCTTTCTGGCCACGTTCGGGTAATAGGTCCCATTGTAGCATGCCTCTATACAACGGGCTTTGGCGTTATTACTCAAATCTTGGTATATCAACCTTAGGTTTTAGTTGATTACTACTCTGTAGGTTTCTTACCGGTACAATTAAGTTAGCTTCATTACTGGTAAGTTTGTACATTACACATAATAATGCTCTAGGGCTACGTTTTTCATTTAGTCTCTCAAATTTACATGAGTCATGAAGATAAGCAACATGGACATCTGAAGGAAATCTGATTCTAAGACTTAATCTCAGGAAATTGTTCTGGTGCAATCAAAGTGTGTCCCCAGACATGTTATAAACCCTTGCATGGGTTGATTTCTATATTCTGACCTAAGATGACCTCACTTGCATAATTTGCATATGAGTGCTCCATAACTAGGCCACAGGGAAATTATTGTGACAAAAATGTGAAATTTGTCATACATATACTTTGTTGGGTACTTTTTCATCTCAGGAAGGGAGACCTATAGGGAGGGACCATGTATTAAATTATCTAACCTGCCCTTCGGGAGACCTGCACATGTCAGGTTTGGTATAATATGGTTTCTCTAGTGCTTCTAATGCCGATGGGTAGTCTGGATAGCGCTTGCCATTGCCCATTTACTGGTTGAACGGGCCTGGGATTTAGGCTACCATCCGATAGTGATACCCACCTGAAATAAAGCGAATGTATTTTGAGGGCTGTGGCCTTGGCCTAACCCAAAGGTCTCCTGTTTGGACTACATGGAATCCCTGTTGTCCTGCATGGGCAAGGCCAAGCAGTACTGGTGAAAGGTATAGGGCCTTTTCTCAGGACTGCGGAAACTGTTAATAATAATCTCTATGATCTCAAGTCTATGGTATCCAGCGCAAGACCTCTAAATGATCTCAATGTCAGCTGAAATCCTATTTTTCACAGTCATCATTACAATTTTGGATCTCTCTTTGAAAGTGTTGTTTGAATGCTGTGGATATGTGAAACTCTGCACTTGGAGATTCCATGCCTAAGCTCACAATCACCTAAGTAATAATTAGTAGCTCCCATCCCATGTTTGAGCAACACCAAAAGGATGCTCTGAATGATAGTTTCAAAGGGTTCCTCATCACACAAATGCACAACCAGCATTAAAGGAGTACAAATGTCATGTAGATCATGTGGGTATGATTACCCTTTCCTACTTATTTCATTGGACAGCAGCCTCAATGACAAAGTTGGCTCTGACAGATTCTGTATTTTATTTTCATGTCTCCACACATGGAAAATGCTAAACAATGAAATTTAGATCTGAGCAAGGTACTAATCATTTAACCACAGGTGAGCATTCACACATAGTCCCGAAATAGTCTCAGTGGCTTAGGTCAGTGAACACTCACTCTAATTGGAATTAATGCCCATTGACCAAATGTAAGATCATTACAAGTAAAATCTTTAACTAACCTCCTGTAAAACCCCAGTAACAAGCCATGGCTTATTGCTTATTGTGGACACTAAGTGTGGCTTTTAGGGCCATGCCGAACTCAGGGTGTGGTGAATATGGCTGGTTTGTCATATTTAGACTATAGTAAGGAATTGTAACCCAGGGGTAGGTTTTAGCATTCCGCAATAGGCAGGGTGATTTATATAAATGTGAAGCTTGCATATGGGGTTTCACATACCATGAATTGGCACTGAGATAAGGAAATTTCACATTTTCCGTTCTTCACAGGACTTTGTGTGACCCTTAATATGGTGTACAAATATGCAAATTAGTTTGATTTATGTCTCAAAATTCAAATCACCACTTATGGTATTTGGGGTATCCTGTCGTGCTTGGGGACTTGACAATGTGCACAATGTGACAATTGGAGAAGTAACTTAGCATATAAGACACTCTGTGTTGTAGAAAAAGCAATGAGGTGCATCTTGGACTTGATTGTAAGCAGTTTAATACTAATTAGATATATAGTATACCTTTAACTCTTCTTCTACCACATTCTACATAAAAATAAGTTTACTAGAACCAAATAATTTTAGGCTTTATTTGGATAGGACTTTTATGAATAGAGTATGATGTGAGCTTTCAGAAACCGAAAGAATTTTCTAGATATTCCAATTATAAGTGAAGTTATGAAGGACTATGCTGTCCCTAATAATCAAAATGTGTGAGACTTATATTAGCTTGAATATGCCTTAATTGAAGAGATATATATTGTATGACAAGTACGGCATGCAGATGTAATAATTATGGCAATACAAAAATTGTGTTTTCTTGTTGCCATGGCAACCAAAAGAAACAAAAATTGGGATATCTAGTCATTTTGTTGCCATGGAAACCAGGATTTTATCCAGAATACATCAGAATATACTTTTGATTTTGTCACCAACGTTTTCCTCAAGAAAAATTACCCTTAGTCACTTTTTGACACAAAATTGATAATATTTTTCAGTTTTTTTTCACATTTCTCCCCTTAGAGGAACTACCATAGGACAACTCCTGAAAAAATCGTGAGATTTGACCAATTTTTAGGGGGTATAATATCGTCAAAAATCGGCTGAAAAACGGCGAGTAACTTGCAAAAGTGCCGCGTCCGGTAAAGCAGCAGTAACTCACAAAAATCTGTGATTGGTAGAAGAAGAGTTAAGACTCCCCCGAATATCCTACACACTTATTACTTATCCCAGCATAAAAGCCATATCTTTAACACAAGAATTTACCTTTACTTTGGCTGATTTATCATAGGATTTCCTGTATGACCCATATTCTCGAGAAGGTGTGCAAATGAAGTCAAATTAGGTCAGAGTATTTATGTAATTTTCATGCTTTTGCCATGAATGGTTGCATATTTTGATCATAGGGTAGAAATTGTTTTACCATGAATACACCATCTGAAATAGATCAATGTGTTGTTTTTTTCTTTTCCCCTTGAGCTTTTTCCAGGTCACACCTTCAAAATAGGAATTTTAATGGTCTTTCATGCCACAATGAAATAGTACCTTACACAAAGTATTTTTACAACAAATTTAACATTTTTGTCACACTAATTTACCTGTGACCTATTTACTGGACACATATATGCAAATTATGCAAATGAGGTCATCTCAGATCAGAGTAATAAAATCAGCCTATTCAAAGAATTATAACATCTTTGGAGACACACTCTAATTGTAAAATAGAAGTAATTTGACCAGTATTAAGATGTTTTGAAAATTATCTTCTTCATTTCCTTATTTTCTATTTGACCTTATTTCAGGTCATCAAAACTGACCTGAAAATTATGAAATCAGCAGGTCTCCCTTCCTGAGATGAAAACATACCCAACAAACTATGTGTATGACAAATCTCACATTTTTGTCACAGTAATTTCCCTGTGACCTAGTTATGGAACACTAATATGCAAATTATGCAAATGACGTCATCTTAGGTCAGAATTAAAGAACCGACCTAGTCAAGGGCTCACAACATGTCCGGGGACACACTATGATTGCAAAATGAAAGTAATTTGATCAGTATTTAGATGTTTTCAAAATCAATGCTTATTTCCTTATTTTCGAATTGACCTAAATTCAGGACATCAAAAATGATCAAAATATTGTTAAATCAGCGGGTCTCCCTTCCTGAAATGAAAAAGTACCCTACAGAGTAAATACCCCTAGACCAAATCTTACACTTCTATCAAAAAATGAACGATCATATCACTTATTCCCCTCACTACTCCCTATCTGCAAGACTTAACTTGGAATGTGCCTGAAGAGCCATAAGCAAAATACTACGAAAACACCCACTAGTAGCAAAGAAATTAAAACAACAGTAGAAGATGCACCAACGAAGCAATCTTAGCTGAAGGGTGATAAAGAGGATGCTGTTGTGGCATGATGAATATATGGTGACAGCTTCAGAACAAATTGCATTATGATAAAGGACTAGAGACAGGATGCCACCTGTGGAGAGAGAATGACTTAGTTCTGGGGACAAAAGCTCTCATGATAGGAAGGTTTGCATAAGCATTGACATCAATCTCTTTTGTGTCAATGGGAAGATGGATGTCTCTTCAGGTAATGCAATATAAACTTTGTGTACTTAAGGATGCTGATGACTAACAAATCATTTTGGAAAGCACTTATATTCGGTGTTCAAGTGAATTTAGACGGTATAGATGTTCCCACCAAGTATAGGACTGATCTAAGATATGTCTTTACTGAAGGGCATTTTTAATTTAAAAGCAATTTTGCCGGTCATTTCTGTTTTAATCATACAGGAGAAGCATTGCACATTATTTCCAAGCAGAATTGATGAGAAATGAGGCCAATATTGCATCTCTAGAGCTAAATAGGTGATAGGAATAGCCTACATTAGGGGGTAACTTGGCCTAAACAAGCCTATATTCTGCCATGTTTTCAACTTTTTGAAGCATATTATGTGTTACAGAGAGGTCATTTATGATAAATACCATTCGCATCAACATAGATCTTGTAGTTTTGATAAACACTTCTTTGAGATGCATTATGGTCAGATTTCTTATGATTGTACTCAGTCAGATAACCAAAAAAGGTCGTTCAGTTGCCAATTCCAGCCCATTCCTTCCCCTCGAGAACCTCCATTCCCCAACCATCGCATCTCCCATTGGAGTTGAAGCCATCACTACAGGATCAACTTTGCACCTCCTCATTGGTCTAAAGGTGTAACACCCTTAAAAGATTTTAACATTTCTGTCTAATCATTGTCATTAAACATATCTGTACTCTTTTGACAAATCTCTCAGTGTCTGAGCAATCAGTTGAGTGAGGATTTGATGTATTTGAAGGGGAAGAATGTGTACGGTCTGGATGATTCTCAGGGTAGGTTTTGGTGAAAAATGGCAGTTTCCAGCAATCTGAGAGCCTGTTTGGTGACTGATATTTTTTAAAGTAACGGTGCTACAGTTATCAAAATTGTCTCAAATTAAGCAGAATTTTGTTTTACAACTTCTGTGGACTTCCGATGTACACAGAAAAAATATGTTTCTCTTTAAAGGCTGTGAGAGCAATGAAAGGTAGCAAAAAATTGAAGATTTTAGAAAACTTTTACCATGGTTTCCATGGCAACCAGTCACATGATTTTCAAAATATTGAAGAAATGGTCCTACGTTCAGGTAGCCCTTTATCTTAGCTTTAACCTGATATGTAGATCAATATTGCAGTTTAATTGGTTGGGAAATTGTCAATGACCTTTTAAAACAAGTAAGGGAAACTTTAAGTTTTCAGGCCCATACGTGGTGAAAATATTTATGTGGATACCAATGATAATCATTAAATATGAATTTAATGTGCCATAGAAAGGGCAGATTTTGAAATACATGAGCAGATAAAAGATTTTCTGTTTCGTAATTGTAGGGGGGAGGATTGTCTACCAAGACTGGAACATCAAATCAGAAAATTGTTCTTATAGTAACTGGCAAAAAACTATAAATTCATGTGGGGCTGCATGAAGTATTGGCTAACACATTTACTTCCTCAGGTACTCAGGCACTATGAGGAATCTTTTCAATATTTTCCAGGTAAAGCACTCTTATTTCAATATGTTGCACCTTCATATTAAGAGATATTATATAACAGATATCAGTCTGGGCCATCACATTTTTTTGCTTGAATCTAGTCCCAGTACCATACTATTCACTAGTTGTCTCAAGGTAATGAGAAGGGCTTTCTCCGCAAGAGCAGATGTTGGTGGAATAATTTTGATGCTGCACTGTCTGACATAGCATAGGGTTTTTATTAACATTTATCATATATAGAGGTCATTCCTTAAGACACTACGATCGCACACAACCCTTCAAATATCAATGCTATTCTTTTGGGAATTTTACTACGGCTTGGAGGATGCAGACATAGGGATCAGAAACCAAACTTGCCAGTAAATACACCTCAATAATCGTCATGTTACAAAGTCTTACCATTTTGGCATACTACATCCATGGCTTTATCCCACACTGAAAAAATGGTGTTTAGATCCTAAACACAATTCTAAACATGATCTTGTCCCGTTTTCTAATCACTTTAAGTTCCTTAATATATTTAACCAAACAATGTGTTTAGCTCAAGTATTGAGTAATTTAGGTGTCTTAAAAGGTTTAGAATTTTGTGTTTAGATATCTATAAAATGTTGTGTTTAGGTGTTTATGAAATTTTATGTCAGATGTCTACTTGATTTTAAGCTACTTATATGCGTGCATATAAGTGGTGATAAATAGGCAGTAGCAGTTCCCTATTGTATTACTAGATGTCACCACTTGCATTCAGGTGTTATGTAACAGGTTCCTTCACTGGTGGCCCTTGTAGTCGGCCATATTGCCTAGCCCCAGGTAGGACCACCGGTCTCACATTGGCCAGGTCCAATGAAATATTCGCCCAAACTAGATTGGAGTTGTCGTACGTCTATTTATATGGAAATTTAGGGCTTGCAGACGTTCGCATTTAGAAAATAAAGGATTATTTCTTATTCATTGTCACATTTATTTTGTGGGGGACATCAGGTATTTATAAGTCTCCAAAGATGTCAGCCATGGGTATATACATTCATGTATACACTTATGTACATACTGCATTAGAGACTCTTTAGAAAGTACAACAGCTTTGAAGGAAGGACATTGCTTTGATCTTTACAAAGTAACATGAAATAGGTGTCAGTCATGAAACCTATTGATTATTTTATGCCAATGATGGTGGTCTAAGGTGAATTCAGTCATTTCTCTACTGCCATTTCTATTCTCTTGACATTCTATGAAATGAAACTAAGACCAATATGGGATTTGGGGACATTTGTCACAAAAAGTTGATTGTGATTGTGTGCTAATAGTCCATTCACAGGTAGTGTTGCTATCTGGTGTGTATCTGACATACAATTTTCAATGTGTTTAAACTCTAAACATCTAAACATGTTTTAGCAAAAATGTTTATGTGTGGATCATCATGGTAAAAGGTACGCCCACGAGGGGGTGCGCGGGCGTACCTTTTACCGTGTTGATCCACATGTATTTAGAATAAAAGTGTTTCCTAAATATGTAGTTAATTAATGAGACACCTAACAGACCTATATGTTTAGGTATTAAACATGTTTAGACCTAAACATGTTCATAATCTAAACAACATTAAAGCAGTGCAGATTATGGCATATTGTTTTCATCACATCTCATTGCAGCCCTCATGTTAGTGATTCCCATAAGAAGGGAAGTCCCTAGAGTGTAGTTAATCTGCTGCAGACTTTGTGTAATGGCTACTGAATGGGAGCCTCATTCGTCAGTGTCCACCCACCCGATCTAATCAAAGTCCAAGTTACTGCGAAGTGCCATTGCATCATTCTAAAACCTTCTATTTCTTCTGCAGACATTCCTCTTACTCTAAATGGAGCCTCTGAATTTAATGATCATATATTCTCCAGCATTAAAAGGGTAGACATCATACAGATAACCAAATGACAGTTGTTTGTTAGAGCTAGGTTGACCAAAGGTGTCCTTTAACTATAGATTACCCTTGCCCTCAGAGTACAGGGTAATGTTAAGAAGCACATTGGGTCCTCATCTTGCATAAATTACTCCCTTTTGCCAAAAGGAAGTCATCACAGGGAATAAGGAATTGAAGTTGAAGTTCAACAAGAAAGACATAAATGGTAAGAGACAGAAATAATGTAGTGGGTTATGGAGTGGGAGGCAAGATACTTGGCTTTCAAAAGGCTTCTGAAGGCTCCTTAGGAAGTTTTATCTTGGTCTTATAGCACCCTTTCTGCCATTTTACAGAACAGGACTTTACCTATTATACATTTCACAGACATGAAATATAGAGTTTCCTGTGGTTTTGAGTTATAACACGCAATCTGAACATAATGTGCTAGGGAGTAGAAGTCCATAATGGCAATATCTTATTCATATTTACAGTGGGCTGCTGCAGCATGTATCGACCTTTTGTTGGGTATACTATCAATACAGTGCTACCTAGAAACACCATTCTCGCATTAAAACAATAATTATGATCTCTAAAGTCTTGCCTCTATGGACAAAGCAAGTTATCACATCACCTGTATGTATTATACACCTTTTGTATGTGAGCCGAAGTCCGCGACATTTTCTTTGGTCTTAACCGTGATGTTCTATGTTATTAGAATAAAGAACTGTTGATTTACTGTCAAGGTTCACCACTTATGATATAACATATAGAAATCTGAGGACCATGCCTAATTTGCTTTCGTTCCTCTTTACTTCAAAAGATATAATCTGTCGATTAGCATGTGCATGCATGTGCATGTGTTGTGTGATTGAAATAGCATGATCCTAAATGTAAAATTACAAAAAAAGGAAATTGTGACTTTGGCAAGTTAACTTTGTGCAACCAGGTTTCGATGCTACTTCATGTTTCTGTGCCCTCTGCATGAGTGTAAGTATAGCCCATGAATTATTGAGGGGTGTTAAAACCTTGAACTCTGGAAAGCCATATTATTTTGGTCAGCACAAATGTATGTGTACCAGAGATAATTAAACCTCAAATAATAATGATAATCGAAGCCTTGTATTATCAGTGCAGGTATTCATTAAACCATATAAACTATAAATAATCTAATCACTGAAACAGAAAAGGGTGCCTGGACATAGGTCTCATTAATTCCATCTGTAATTGTTAATAAAGAACACATGTAATTATACCTCATTAATGGAAATTGTGTCCCAGGCTGTCCACAGCATTGCCCCCACTGTCAACAATAATGATTACGGTATCATCTTGATCATATTGAACTTATGAAGGCTTCATCATCAACCAGTGCATAATAGTTAAACTAGAACACTGGTTAGATATCCACCGTTATTTTTGAGAACTAATTGCAAATTACAGTAATCCATTCATAATAGGTTATGTGGAATGTTCTGACCTAACCTGTGAACTTTAGATATCTTAATTTAAGGAGTCTGAAAATGCGGAAATGAAAACATTTTGCCATGTTAACTGTCAGACAGCTGTCTTAAACAGCATGTTCAAAATAAACTATAACACTAATTTCATTGTAGAATGATAGATATTAAATCAATTATGCAAACACTGGGATCTTCATAAGGCTGTAAAAGAAGAGGTCATTCAGTCTTAATGGAAAATAGTGGAGTGACTATAATCTCATCTCAAACAATCCATTTATAGTGGCACTACGTGGGTGATCGATGCAACCTTTCAGGATTCAGTCCCCCAGTTCTGGATCAGATTTATCATCCGTGGCCTGGACCCATCTGGTGCAAAGGACTCCTCTGATGTTGTTAGTCTTTGTCCAATTAGCAGATAGTGGGAAGGCAATGTGGTTCTGCTAACTCTACTACCCCTTGTGATATGCAAGCAGATTAGGATGTGTCAAGAGGAGATAGTCTCAACATCTGTCCACTACCCATTAACGTGTTATTGTGAAAAGTTTGGTGTAAATCGGTTAGTAAATTTTGAGATTATATAAGGTTCTCTATGCATTTTGCAGGAATGTAATATATTAAATATAGGGTAGGTTTGTAGGGGCCAGCTCTGGCTGTAAGTCCATGGCGGTAGACCATCTGCCCCGTTCCAGTTGCACTAGCCCTCAGGGGCTGGTCAGTCAGTATAAGCTGCCCCCTCGTGTATTTTACCGATCCAGATGTAGGTGGAAGGTAGAGAATGTCAGAGGGGGAAGTAGCTCAGCGGTAGAGCTTCCGCCTGCAGGTTGGAGGGTCCCGGGTTCGACTCCCGGTTTCTCCAGGACATTTTCCGCCGACCTCGATGTATATACCTGTTTGGGTAGGCTTTTATTAGAGAAGATGACAACACGTCTGGACTGGACTAGGTCCAGTCCTCTTCTGCGGATCGTCCAGCTCCTTAGTAGGAGCTGGATGCGAGGCGTGGTGCTTTCCCCTCTTATACCAAACGGGTACAAAGCAACACCTGGTTGGCATAGAAGGAACGAGCACCACACGAACACATCTCTTGGATGAGGCGCACTAATATATACACGACGATGCCGGCCCCTACACCACATACATATGTATATACATCGCTATAAACCGAGTGTACCGGTTAATCTGACCACCACTCATGGGATATGACTACCCAGGGAACATATGTTCGACGCCCTTGCCGCGATACATATGTCATGCGCCTACGGCGAACTACACACAGTTGCTCATTGTGTACTGAGTTAGGTAATGGCAGACCTCAACCGAGGACTGCGTCTGACGCCTTGGGTCAGCATTTTATTTCTCCTGGCATTACACACGGCCTTCTCCTGGTGCCACGCAGCCACGGCAGGACCCATCCCATGTGTAATGTCTTCACTGAGTGAGACATTTTTCCATTTCTTACGATTTGGCCGTTTCAGACCCGTCGTCTTCTTAGAAGCTACCTTCGCCTCCGGATGCTTCCTAGGCCGACCTCTAGGGCATTTCTCAGTTACCACCACCTTAGGCCTACTTATAGTCGGCCCTGGGGGTTGGTACCTTCCAGGGCCTAAGCTTTCCTACATTGGTCTTCCATTTTCTACCAGTGTAGCGATCCTCCATCATCACTGTGGATTCAGAGATGATGCGCACAATTTTAAACAGACCCTCCCAAGGCGTTTCGAGCTTCAACCGTTCAAGCGGCTCATAATACCTCAGTACCTTGTCCCCTACATTAAAATGTTTTATTCATGCATTGGTGTCATATCCCACCTTCTGCCAATCAGCACTCTTCAGTAGTACTTTTCCAAATCTATCCAAAAGCGACTCCACAAACAACACAGTGCAAGGAGCCTCCAGGTGGATTCCAACCACTCCGTATACCAAGTCAGCGGGCATAATTATGTCCTCGCCAAACACCAAGAGGTTTGGGGTACAGTTAGTGGATGAATGGACAGTGTTATTGTAGGCGTGTACTACAAACTCACACTGTTCGTCCCAATTGTCCTGATGGCTATTAACCAGGGGCTTCAAAGTCCTGTTGAACCTCTCTACCTAGCCATCCGATTGTGGTCAGTATGGGTTGGTTCGGGTCTTACATATTGCTAAGTAATGGCACATTTCCTGCCATAACTCTGACTCGAACTCCCTACCTTGATCACTGTGCATCATGAGGGGTACACCCTAATGTAGCACCCAGCCTTTTACAAATGCCTCGGCACATGTAGCGGCTTTGTGATTTGGAAGGGGAAACACCTTAGTATAGTAGATGGTTACGACCATCATACAAGTGTTCTCTCTATGTGCCGTTTTAAATCCACTAATGATGTCGATTGCTACTCGAGCAAACCTGACACCAAACAGTTCCTCAGTCAAGGGTAACTTGCCCAGGCCGGGTCCTGGCTTGTTTTTACAACAATCAGGGCAAGTTGCAATCCACCGAAGTAGGTCGCCCCTCATCCCTGGCCAGTAATATCGTCTTTGTAGACATTCAATGGACTTTTTCTACCCAAAATGGCCACCTGTTTGGTGTCCATGACAATAATACATGATATCCCTTCTCATCAAGGTGGGAATCACTATTTGCAATAGCTTATTGCCAGTGGAAGTGGTCTTCCACCTGCACAATATGCCATCTCGGATCTCTCGGATCAATTGCCTTGTTTCTCTGTCTTCCAGAGATAACATTGGCCTCACCGGCTTAATACCTTTCCGTAAGTATTCCAAGATGCGTGCAGTGGTGGGATCCGACTGTTGGAACTTCTTGATGGTCTCCGGGGACAATCGAGATAGCTACACACAGCCTCCTCCCAGGGGATACGAGGGGTGGTATAGTTATATACCAACCAGGCAACCACAGCATTGTGGGCCCCGCAGTCATCACAAGTGGCATTTTGGCACTTTTGGATTGGCCGTCTCGATAAGGCATCCACATTTATATGCTTTTCACCCGGACGGTGCTCAATCGGCTTATGCTCTAATCCGAATTCGGATAAATGAGCTAACCACCTTCCAATCATCCCCTCGGCATCCTTAAAATTAAGAAGCCATCTCAGAGACGAATGGTCAGTACGCAAAGTAAAGTCAGTTCCCCAGAGGAAATGCTTATACTTCTTCGTATACACCACTACCACCAAGAGTTCTCTTTTAGTGGTACAATAATTAAGCTGAGTTTTGCTTAGCATGTTGCTAGCAAATGCTAATGGGACTTCGACTCCATTCTGGACCTGAGAGAGTGCAGCCCCTATAGCATTATTGCTCACATCGGTGTCTAGTATGAAATGTCCCTTGGGAGTGGGATATTTCAGTACCAGTGTGTTTCTAAACAAATCTTTTATCAAAAGATTCTTCTTGCACGCTGGTCCATGGGAAGGGTTCCTGTGCCCTACCCGGGGTCCAATTAGCTAAGCATTGCATAGGAAAACTTACACGAGAGTAATTTGGTATAAAATCATGGTAATAGGAACAGATTCCTAAAAATGATCTAACCTCCTTAGCACTCGTGGGTCTTTGCCAATTCTCTACTGCCTCAAGCTTCTCCGGATCTGCACTTACCCCGTTCCGGGTAATTATCCTTCCCAAGTATGTAATTGTTTTCTTAAACAGATTACATTTCTTAGGCTTAAGTTTTAGGCCGTTGGCTAGAATCCTATCCAAGACCAGCTGTAGATACGCGTGGCACTCCTTGAATGACTTGCCGAATAAGACAACATCATCCAAGTAAACCAAACACTGCTTCCACAGCAAGTCACTGAGTAGAGATTCCATCATAGCCTCAAACGTAGCTGGTGCATTACACAATCCAAACGGCAAGACATTATACTCGAATAGTTCCAAATGGCTAGAGAACGCAGTTTTCTCTATGTCTTTGGGATGCATCGGTATCTGCCAATATCCGGACTGTAAATCCAGGGTGCAGAACCATTGGTTCCCACCCAAGCTATCTTTGGTCTCGTCTATCCTTGGTAGAGGATACAAGTTCTTCTTTGTCATACCATTTAGTTTCCGGTAGTCAACACAGAAACGGATGGTACTCTCTTCCTTTTTGGTCATACAAACAGGGCTGGACCAGGGGCTCGAGCTTGACACAATTACCCCTAGTTCCAACTGTTTTTGTATTTCCTGTTCACATATTAACTTCTTCTTAAGAGGAAGTCTACGATATGGTATTTTAAAAGGTCTTTCCTTGCCCACATTGATAGTGTGCAACACCTTATCGGTTCTACCTACGGGTCCTCCCTCCCTACTGAAAGCATTCGCATACCTTCGAAGGAGATCCCCTAGGTGCCGTATATCCTCCGTATTCTGTAAATCTGATTCATCAATCAGTTTCTGAAATTCTTCATCCAAAGAATGCTTACTAACAGGGTTTAATGGTTTCTTGAACTCGGCTTCGGCGACATTTTCCACTGAAATTATCACCCCTACGCCGTCGCCTCGTTTCAAGTAAATCACTGAACCGGTACAGTTAGTAATGGGTAATACAGTCCATGCTGCATTCGCCACTAACGTATCCACTGAGTCCAACCTGATGCTTGATAAATGTATTGTGTCGGGTTCAAAGACTCCAGTCTCACCCTTCTGGGCCATCGATCTGTCACAAAGGACATCACAAGTAGTACCTGGAGGGATTTTCACTGTATGAATAACCGAAGCTACTGAAGACACTTGTCTCAACACACACTGTACATGCAAGCCATATGGGTTCCAGATACTCATCATCCCGTCCCTCAGATCCAACATGGCCCCGGATAGGCTTGCAAAATCCAAACCGAGGATTCCATCGTCACTAACCTCTGCTATAGTAGGCGAAAGAACAAATTCTTTGCCTCCTATACGGATAGGCATAAAAGTCCTCCCAAAATTTCTCATACTGCTTCCGTCAGCCGTGCAAGCATTTACCCCCGTTTTGAGGTTCTCATGACTGCCGGCCACCGAATCGAAGAATCTTTTGGACACACAGGAATGGCTAGCTCCAGTATCCACTAAGAATTCTCCGACCCGACCTTCCACAGTTACGGATATGTACCACCGTCTCCCTCCCAATGGGGATGGGTTACTGGTAAACTGATGAAAGTCTCCCGAATCACCAAGATTCAGTCCGAGTCCTCTTAAAAACTCCAGACATGGATGACTTGGGGGAAGGCGTGTCCCACACACTCGGATCAACTCATTGATCCATCCTTCCTCTCCCCCAGTGTGGCCACTCGCCATGTAGTCACCTCCAACACACATATTGGCACTAGGGTCCCTGGCCCCGGTCGGAATGCTGGGGTGCGCACCCAAAGTCACCCGACCTCCAGGTAAATTTGGCATTCCTTTCTCGTTGGGGCTATACCCAATGCCGTGGATACAACCCCCTCTAATTTCCCACTACGTCAGACATCTCAGCATCCAGCTGATCTGGTTTGGGTTCAGGTTCGTCTTCATAGTAAGCCGCCATTCTTTAAAGTATCTTTTAATAAGCGATACTTCTCGCTCTTTTCCTTCTGAGACCTCTGGTACTCAGTAGTCTCCCTACAGATCTCATCTTGTTCTGAGACAAGTCTGGATTCCCTTCCGGCTTTACAAAGTTGAAGTCTTTTCAGCTTCTCTTCCATTGCATTTAGCTCGGATTGCAGTCTATTCACATCCCGAGCTTTAGCAATTTCTTCGGCTCTAGCCTTTTCAATCGCTCTCTGCCTATTGGCTTCCTCTTTTTCCAGGTCAGCCAAATTACTCTCCCTTCCTTTCTCCTCATTTGCCTTTAACTCTACCCGATGGGCTAGAGATGACAACTGATACTTGGGGTCGGATTCCTTTACGATCGCCTCTTGTTCTATAGAATGAAGCTTGTTAATTCGTTCTCAGGTATCTCCCTCTATTTTCTTCTGTGCAGCAATGAATTGTACCTGATCTCTGGCTTTTAAATAGGCCGAGGTTGACTTATATCCGGGACCTATCCGACGTTTATGCCTGGACTTACGGCTTCCTCCCGGATTGAATACAGAATCCGACAAGGCTTCGTCTAGGGATAGTCCCAAGGTATACATTTCCGTATTTCTCGGCAATGTATCTCGGGTAGTATCCCACTGGGTTGAGGCGGACCCAATGGGGTCTTTACCATCCCCTCCATCATCGCTATTGTGATCCGAAGATGTCATTAAAGCTCTATCCTGCCTTATTCGGGTAGACCCATGTAACCCCTGTCCAGTAGGCGTCTCCGTCCTTTGGATCGGACTTTGGGCCTTAGGGGTCTTTATTGTACTTGTGGCGCTCACCGATATGCCGGCTTCTAGTCGGCGCCTACTAGTTATTACCTGAGACCAATCGCTCAAGTCCAACCGGGCGGGTTTATTAACCCACTCAGCAAGCCAGTATCCAAAGCCACATGGCTAGGGGTACTAGGTTATACCTTAACAACCCCATCTCCTAATGTGGAGGGGTCGTCCAAGAGACCGGGTGTAGAGAAAACTCTCTGTAAACCAGCTGGGTTATACATATACTGTTGACCTGGTTTCCAGCCTAACAGTAGATGCTGGGAGGCAATACCATCCTCTTCGAATTCCTCGAGCCCAGGGCTGGAGGAGCGTGCCTTGGTTAGTCTGCGGCTTTAGGCCGTTTGGCCGCGCTCCACCCCGAACCGCCTGGTCACGGCACCAATGTAACGGTTCGTGTTAGGTTTTTATGTTGGGTGGCTCTTAGGCTTGCTTAACACTAGAGGTATTAACACAACACGAGTAGTTCGGGTTGGGCAAAGCCCTGCAGACTTCCCACCTGTTCGGGTAGGCATTTATTGGAGAAGACGACAACACGTCTGGACTGGACTAGGTCCAGTCCTCTTCTGCGGATTGTCTGGCTCCTTAGTAGGAGCTGGATGCGAGGCGTGGTGCTGCCCCCTCTTGTACCAAACAGGTATCACAAAGCGACACCTGGTTGGCATAAAAGGAACGAGCACCACACAAACACATCTCTCGGATGAGGCGCACTAATATATACACGACGATGCCGGCCCCTACATATTTCTTAAAAATCATTGTATTCTCAGTTTACGTTATAAGTATAGGTGTCTGTTTATGGTCTGCTTTTATGGTAAATTATTTCACTAAATTTACAATTCCCTTTACTCTATTGTGTAATGTATTACATCTCTTGATTCTTATATTAACCGATTAACATAACACTTTATGTCCAATCAATGGACGCCTGTATGCTTTCAAAAGAGGAAATATACCCACCCTTATGTGTGTGCCTATATAAAAATAATACTGTAAATAAATATAGTTTTTGAGGTTTACATTATACAAATAACATGAAAGCCTCACTCAATTTTAGTTTCCATATCACAATCGTAGAAATACAAAGTTTCAAAACATTACCGTTGATGATGCTGATGCATGCTCGGGCTGTAGATTGATAGTTTCTATACATTACTTTGTGATACCTGTATATAAACTAAAAACCGTGAAGAGCCTTAAGCCAAAATACTTTGAAAACGCTCACTATAGCAAAAACTGATAACAATGGTATAAGATGCAGCAGCAAAGCAATCTTAGCTAAAGGGTGATATAGAGGAAGCTGCTGTGACATGATTGATATGGTGACAGCTTCAGAACAAATTGCATTATGATAAAGGACTGGAGACAGGATGCCACCTGTGGGGAGAACATTACTTTGTTTTGGGGACAAAGGCACTCTTATGGGAAGGTTTGGATAAGCATTGACATCAATCTCTGTTGTGTGAATGGGAAGATAGATGTCTCTTCAGGTAACACTGTACAACAAATTTTCACTTTTCTAAAAAAAAACGGAGCTGAAACCCACTATTTCCTATGTATTTTTACCTGGGGAATTCAAAAATAACATCCCTTTTTTGCTGGTGGCTCTCAATATTTAGATACCCATGATACCTAGAATTGCCCATTTTCATCCTTGGTAACCAAATCTATATTAGTGAAAACTGTACAAACACCAGATTTTACATCAAATCTGGTTTAATTTATCTTTGATCACCATTTACAAACCCATAACTGATGAATTATTCATCCTTTGACTCAGTAATATGCAGTTAAAGTAGAAAATATGCTCAAAATGTTAGCTAGACGACACTTGTTCGAGGCTGCTTTGACTGTCTCTTGTACAGAAAATTAGGGCTCATCCCACATCAGACCACATTACTAGCCTACTAGAAGGGAAGGTAACACTATTTCTGGTAGCATTTTTCCATCTCTGATAGTCCTTGTTAGAATCTCTCCCCATGTATGTTACCTACTGAGCCACAGATCTTTTTTTAAAGGATGAGGGGTAGGTTGCAGAAGGTGGATCTTCAAGGACATCTTGCATTTGTGTTTCTGATATGTGGTAGCAGTGTATGCACCACTCTACTAAGTCCTCAGCCCTCTTGTTTCCCAAAAATCCTGTTATGACTGCTCTGAGGGCAGGCCATGACTTCCATTTACTATGTAGCCTATTATTGGCTATAACATCAAATTACCCCCACTTTAATCTCATGATTTTGGATAATCCTGATGTTCAGATGCAGCCTTACTCACCACAAATCATGGTTTTTTTTGCACTAAATGATCCAGAAGTCAGTGTTTCAAGGAAGTAAACATGAAAATGTGGCTGTCTTTTCAAGATGACTACCCTTGTTCCAAAATGAAGCAATATAACCCCGAAACAAGTGGCTATAATGCAATGTACATGAAATCAAGCTGATATAGTGTGGAAATAATTATGTGCACCTTGACCCCTATTGGCATGATTCAAGTTGGAATCTTGCTTCTGAACTACCCAAACTTCCACGACCATGCATATGAAGTGTGCTAACACCAAACATGTAATGTTACAAAAGATTGGTTCCAACGCTCGGAATGATAGAGGCCTAGGAGCCACTTTTGGGTGAAATATGATTTGTAGCAGTGTCAAAGCTATTGATATTACCCAGACAAATTCCAGGAATGACATAAGAAAGTTCTTGTACAGGTTTGGACTACACTACATAGGTGAACATAGTGAAACCATTGCCCTTGGGGGGGATTTTCAGCATATGGCAGCCTATGGATATCTAAACATTGAGAGCCAATAGACATTTTTTAACCACATTTTCAGACTCAGCAGCCTCAAATTGGGTATAATTGGTATGTTTGGTCTCTGTTTTTTTTGGCTGTTGTTCCGTGTAATGCAATATAAACTTTGGGTACTCAAGGATGATGGTGACTCAAGGATGATGATGATCATTTCAGAAAATACTTATATCAATATTCTGTATTCAAGTGAAATCATAATGTGTCAATAATGTGGATACAAATGATAATCATTGTATGGATTCAACGTGCCATAGAAAGGGCAGATTTTGAAATACATGAGCAGATAAAAGATTTTCTGTTTCATCATTGTATGGAGTCTGGATCAATTGTATACCAAGACTGGAACATCGTATCAGAAAATTGTTGTTAAATGGTAACTGGCAAAAAAACTATAAATTGGCTATCGCATTTACTTCCTCAGGCACTATAAGGAATCTTTTCAATATTTTCCAGGTATAGCTCTCTTATTTCAATACGTTGCAGTTGCACTGTCATATTAGGAGATATCATATATCAGATATCAGTCTAGGCCACCCCTTTTATCACATTTTTTGCGTGAATCTAGTCCCAGTACCATTCTACTCACAGGCTTTTCTCAAGGTAATGATGCTGGTTTCCATCTTGTGCAAGAATAGAAGGGTTGTCTCTGGAAAAGCAGATGTCGGTGGAAGAATTTTGATGCTGCACTGTCTGACATAGGATAGATTTTTTTATCAACATTTGTGGACAGATGAGGGGAAGGGTCCTCCGAGGTTGAATTTGGAATTCAAAATTGATGTTATCAGCTTTAAAATGAGATGTAACACTTGTAGATAGCCCTTCAGTCTTGGAGATATTGCTTCATGAAAATGGAATGACATGACTGTATCAATGCAGCCAATAAGCTCTATCATACATTGTTTTAATTAAATCAGGCATCTAATTAGCATAATGATTTAAATAATCAATAAAAAAATGACCATCCCTTTCCATACATTTGGGCATAGCTTTGGAGCTAGAAATGGTACCTTTATGCTTTTTTTCAGCATATGAATCTCCATGCATCATTCTATCAGTTGACATTTTTTTTTTCTATTTGGAATATAATTTTGGTTGCCATGGCAACACATTTTTCTGAAAATCCTCATTTAGGCCTTGTTTTGGATTCCATTTACATTCCAAATATACAGGGAGTGCCAGGAAATACGTTTTTTGAGAAAACCACCTTTTTCTGTGTAAAAAATTACATAAGAGCTATTTTTGGTCTATTTTTCACATTTTAGCCTCTGTAGCTCCCCTAGTGGCCAAATCCAGTACTAAAAATCCCACAGGGAGGGCCCTTTCCCCTCATCTGCCCACGATCACACACAACCCTTCAAATATCAATGCTACTCTTATGAGAATTTTGCTATGTCTTGGAGAATGCAGTCCTAGGGATCAGAAATCAAACTTACCAGTTAACACACCTACATAATCTGATAATATTTCATCTTATTTGAGAACGTTCTCTGAACATAAAAATATATCTTTTTTTTTCTTGTAAATGGAAATGATTTGATCTAAATCTATGTTTACAGGATGTTAATCCTTGACGTCTATTTGATGTAAAAATGGACCTCACTTAATCAATTAAAACAAGTGTCTTGAAAATGATAGACAAAATGTGAGTCATGGGGATTCAAACTCAAAATCTTCAAAATCTGTTTGTCACACAGAAACACTTGCCTGTCAAGCTAATGTAGGAGAACTACTGACTAAGCAGGGAACCAAACCCTTGAAAAGCTTGAATTCAGTGTTCTGAGCTCTAGCAGTGGGGTTATTTTGACGACCAGAAGGCGGTCAGGATGATATCAGCATGCTTTCAACAACATGTACTGTACATTTTCCATGTGAAAAGGTTTTACTAAAAGAAAAAAAGAACAATATCTCGAGTTCATCACCAATACATAAAGTTACATCTTAGTTCTGCAAATAATAGTCCATAATTTACATCAAATAAGTGCATTCTGAAACAATAATTCTTGAGATTGCCGGTCCATTAAGGGAATCCTTAGAAGTTCTGTAAATTAGGTAAATACATCACCAGACATCACGTCTCTAAGCCCCATTAACCAAGGCCCCATCCAGGAAGGCCCCCTAACGAAAGCCCCAAAGTCCTGAGGCCCCCTGGTCCTAAGGCCCCATACCTATTGGGCACCAAATACGTCATCCTTACATCATTTTTACGTCATTTGTACATCATTCTTACATCATCCAATACCTCCCCTATCCACATTTTACGTCATTCTTACATCATACTAAACATCATACTTACGTCATCCTTACGTCATTCCAATACCTCCTTACGTCATTTTTACATCATCCAATACCTACTTTTATGTCATTCTTACATCATTCTTACATCATTTTTACGTCATCATTACGTCATTTTTACATCATCTTTACGTCATCCTTACCTCCCCTATCCATCTTTTACGTCATTCTTACATCATCCTTACGTCATTCTTACATCATCCTTACGTCATTCTTACATCATCCTTACGTCATTTTTACATCATCCAATACCTCCTTTTACGTCATTTTTACATCATATTTACGTCATACTTACGTCATATTTACATCATTTAGTTATTTCCCCGTCCAATTCCTTCGTCATACTTACATCATATTTACGTCATTTTTACATCATCTTTACGTAACCTTACCTCCCCTATCCACCTTTTATGTCATTCTTACATCATCCCTACGTCATTTTTACATCATCCAATACCTCCTTTTACGTCATTTTTACATCATACTTACGTCATATTTACATCATTTAGTTATTTCCCCAATTCCTTCGTCATACTTACATCATACTTACGTCATATTTACATAGTTTCTGTGTTAATCTAATACGTCATAATTACGTCATAGTTACAAACACTTCAATTTACCTTTTCCCACTAATTTCCGTGATGCAATCTAATACGTTATAATTACGTCATTTATGTCATAATTACGTCATTTCCGTGTTAATCTAATACGGAAACACGTCATAATTACAAATACTTCAAAATACCTTTTCCCCTCATTTCCGTGGTGTCAATCTAATACGTCATAATTACGTCATAATACTTCCATTTACTCGTTTACCTTCATTCAATAAGTCAAAATTACGTCATAATTACGTCATAATAACACAATTTATTTTCCTCTCAATCCGTTGTTTTTATCTAATACGTTATAGTTATAACGTTCAATAAAGAAAAATGTAACTTCATTGAAATAACTTTCATTCCTTTATTAGTCACTAGTCACAAAATTTCAAGAGGTTTATAACCTGAGATTACACACCATCTATCTTCAGTTAATATACATCCAACCTTTGAACTTCTGTCTTTACACGGATTACAAAATCACATATTTGTAAAAGTCATTGTAAAAATTGAGAGCTACAATTTTCACCCGACCATCGTACAAGACTATAATAAAACATGTTTCCTTCTTTTACACCCCTGCACCAGTAAGTCTTTGCATTTACATACTTTTTTTCATTTCTTTCATTTGACTTAAAAGCAATGTGTATTTAGTGAACCTACCCAGAGTTCAAGTGCAAGTCAGTGGTTTATAATTTATACCTGAACGATAAACGTCTTATCTCTTGTAGTACCTAGTAAATAAACATCATTCTTCCAAAGTTGTTCAAGTGCTACCCCAAAGTTGTTCAAGTGCTACTCCAAAGTTGTTCAAGTGCTACTCCGTGGTTATAACTTATAAGTGAATTAACAACTACTTCCAAAGTTGTTCAAGTGCAACCCCGTGGTTATAATTTATAAGTGAACTATCAACGTCTTATCTTGCGTAGTACCTATTAAAAAAAAATATCAGATAATAAACATCATTCTTCAAAAGTTTAAGATCATGCTCATGATTCGGGTCGAATTCTCATATATGAGGCACCTTAGAAGTGTTGGGAAATATGGGCTTCCTTGTCCCCCCAAGTTACTTTCTGCCATCTGTCAGTCTCCCCACATGCAATCAGGATGGCACTGATCATGTGATGAGGGGGTTAAATGCAGAGGTGAACAGAGTTGTTTACGAGGCTGTAATTGAGGCCGTAAATGTAAAGGTTTTACTAAAGCTCCTGCAAGATTTCACTCGTGTGCACTTTAGGACAGGACTAGCAGTCTGGTGCCTACGCTAGCCGTGTCCGCCCGTACCACTCCACCCCCTATAACATTATATGGACTGAAATATTTTTATGCAAATACTGTCTTTTTACCAGTGTTGTTTATTCATGCTCCCCAGTGGTAGAAGTTTCACATTGCCAGGCCCAACAATCCAGTAACTTCAATCGAGTAACATCCTGTTTTCCTGTTTGGGGGAAACCCTTAATCTGTCGAATTCTCAGAGTCCCATCCAAGTCGTCCTCGTATTGTTCTCATCTGAAATCGATACATTTATAGACAATATAAATTTAGGCCATTGTATTTTCCCTCATCTTCTTAGAAAACTGTCTTGGGACAAGTGTCTTTTTATCCTGCAATATCTAAATTTTTCCCAAAGTCCCCCCCGGCTTTTGACTGTTTTTTGTTTTTTTATTACTTCCTGTAATTTATTGAGAAAATATTCAACTTCTCATAATTGATTGCATTGTTAATTGATTACTTACCAGTAAATCGACTGCTGGTCCCAATGGAGTGTAGGGTAGGGTCAACGAGTCTGTCCCCTGTAAATGTAATAGCATTCTCGTCATCATCAATCACCGACCAACTCCTTGGGTATTTGCAACTTTGCCCAGTCAACAAGCTCATATATGGGAACATATTCCGACCTAGCGGGATACATTATTGACCAATGAGAAAATTCCTATATTCAGTGCTGACTTTTGCTCACTTTTTCAGGGTTCATTATGTAACACCTGGTGCCCATCAGCTCGGGGTGTCCCAAAAGGTTTCAGCTTCAGCGATGGTCGGCCCACTAAGGAACACGCTAAGGCCATATATCATGTACTTATGTAATTGATAACATGATAACATGTACTCATGATATTGGTATGAATTAGAAACCCAATTCTCAAAGGAAAATTAAGTACAGGGAATATGGTTCCAACTTTATCTAATTGAAAATTTTAAACACAACATGCCCTTTTAAGGGTGCGTATTTCCAGTCAACGCGCTCATATATGGGAACATGCAATATCTGCTTTCTGCACTCAAATCAGTGTGTAAACCTGATAGCCATGTCACAAAATAAGATAATTTACTTATCACATACCTCTATGGTGTACTGTTTTTCATCCATGAACCCAGTCTGATCTGTACATTTTTCGTCGTGATATTCTGCAGTTTTTGAACCACTTGTCATGCTTGGGTCGTCATAATTGGTCACTGGTAGTTGTGTTTCCAGATTGTCCCGATTGCCTGTTCCACTATTCATCACTTGATCTCTATCACTGTTTCCTACGGGTGGTACTTTGCGGTTTACCCCTCTCTCGAAAGAACTGTTCATAATTTGCTCTTTATTACTGGTTACTGCTCGTTGTTTTTGCGGATTGTCCCTTTTGTTGGAACCAATATTATTTGTTTGCTCTTCATTACTGGTTCCTGCTGGTTTTTCTTTGTGAATTATTCCTGTCTCTGGAGTGTTATTTATCACTTGCTCTTTATTCCCTGGTAGTGCTGCTTGGAGTTCCGGATTGTCTGCCTTGCCTGCACCACTGTTCATTGTGTGCTCCTCAGTATCTGTTCCTGTTGTTGTCATTTCACCATACACCCCTGTCCAGGAAGAACTAATCATTAGGTGCTCTTCATTACTGGTTCCTTCTGGTTGTACTTGCAGTGTCACTGTATCTGAACTACTACTATTTGTGTTCTCTTCGTTACTGCTTCCGGCAGTTGGTACTTTGTGGTTTACCCCTGTTTCTGAACAACTTGCCATCATTAGCCCTTCTTTACTGGTTCCCGCTGGTGTTTCTACAGGACTTACCCTTGTCTCTGGACAACCACCGATTGTGACTAGTTCATAATCGGTTCCTGCTTGTCCTACCTGACAAGTTACCCCTTTCTCTGATAAAGAACTAATCATCGGCTCTTCTATATAGGTTTCTTCTGCGTGTAATTCACATTTGTTCTCTCTCTCTATGCAACCACTATTCGTCTCCTGGTCATCCCTGGTGACTGCCTCTGTATCGGTTCCTGTTGCTGTCATTTCACGATTTACTCTGGTCCATGAAGAACTAATTATTAAGTTCTCTTCATTAGTGGTTCCTTCTGGTTGTACTTGAAGATTTATCACTGTCTCTGAATTACTACTCTTCGTGTGCTCTTCATTACTGCTTTCTGCTGTTGGTATTTCGCGGTTTACCCCTGTCTTTGGACAACTAATCATTGTGTCCAGTTCATAACCGGTTCCTGCTTGTCCTACCTCACAAGGTATCCCTTTCTCTGAAATAGTACTCATCATCTGCTCTTCTATATGGGTTCCTGCTCGTTGTAATTCATAATTGTCCCCTCTCTCTATACAACCAGTTTTGGTCTCCTGTTCATTTCTGGGTACTGCTAGTTCTATTTCACTTTTTATCCCTGTCTCTGAATCAGTACTCATGATGTCCTGTGAAAGACCTGGTTCTGCTGGTGTTAATTCACAATTTACTGTCATGTTTGAAAAACTACACATTGTGCCCTCTTCAATACTCATTACTGCTGTTGGTTCTATGCGATTTACCCCTGTCTCTGCAAAACTATCCTTTGGGTGTTCTTCATTGCAGGTTACTGTGGGTATTACTTCACAATTTACCCTTGTCTCTGAAAGACTGCTCAAGATGTCCTCTTCATTACCGCTTCCTGCTGGTGATACTTCATGATTTACCCCTTCCTCTGGACAAAAACTTAATGTGTCCTGTTCTTTAACAGTTCCTGCTTGTTCTACCTCACAATTTATCCCTGTTTTTAAATATGTACCCTTCATGTCCTCTTTCACATGTGTTACTGCTGGTTGTAATTCACTATTGTCCCCTCTCTCCATACAACTACTCGGTGTCTCCTGGTCATTACTGGGTACTGCTTGTTGTAATTCACAATATACCCCTGTCTCTGAACAAGTACTCATTATGTGGAGCACAGGGCCGGTTCCTGCTGGTTCTAATTCACAATTTACCACCCTGTTTGAAGAACTACTCGTTGTGAGCTCTTCATCTCCTGTTCCTTCTTCTTGCAATTCACGATTATCTGCTGTGCTGGTACAACTGCTTGAACAAGGGCTTGAACCCCTTTTCATAGCCTCGGGCCCAAAACTGTGGGTCTTGCTTTTCTTCCTCTGATGCCCTTTAAGTCGGCTTTCCAGTTTCATCTCGGTTCTCCCCTGTTTATAAATATATAGAAAAATTTAATCATGCGTGATGCGATAAAGAATCTCTCATTGTGTCACTACTATGTTGTGATTCTTCAACATGCCTGGGCAAATTTTGCCTACTCACCAAAAAATCTCAAAATTGTTGTTTCAAACCCACCTGTAAAACACCTGAAATTCCCATTTAAATTTGGGCACATGAATCCCAATAGTTACTGATCTGTAATATTACGGTAGGAGCCAAATAATTCTCCTGGTTTGTTTACATAATACTCCGAATTTTAGTAGCTTCCTAGTTTCCTCCTAGTTGGAAAGCATTTATAACCAAACTTTTCTCTTTTCTTTTATTTCATGTTGGTATGCCCGAGATACTGACAGCCCATAGCCTTACCCTTGTAGCTCCGTATCGCACACCCCCCGTGCGATAACCCGCGAAAATATCACACGCCGAGGTCACGTGACTACTTAGTGACGTCATAGCTCCAAGATGGCGATGTAAACAATGCGCACGGGGAGTAATTCTGGTAAATTCTATTGTAATTCAGCTGTTTTAGATCAAAATTACATGAAATAAATGCAAAGGCACACTCGTTGGAGGAATGTCGGGGGGTTATCGCACTTGGCGATCAGTTGCCGCATCGCACTCCGCCCTGGGGGCGTCGTGCGATACGGCAACTGATCGCCGCGTGCGATAACCCCTCGACATTCCTCCAACTCGTGAACCTTTGCTTATTTATCTATCATTTCCATTATACCTACTACTTTACCTTCATGATATCACACTTACCTTTTTTTGTCTACTGATACGTTTTCCCTCCCTCATTTCCCTTTGAACTGCAGGGGTCATTGCAACTGTGGGTAGAAGCATCGGATGTCCTCTTTCATCACATCTCTTTCTCTTCTGTGGAGGTAGATAAATCAATTACATATTTTATTTTAAATATATCATTCCTTTCACTGTTTTTTTTTTGTCTGCTTTTAATTTTCGCAGATATTTGACTTGTCCTATTATCTTATGTACGTATGTAATCAAAGTCAACCAACTTGCGAGTGCTATTTCTTAAATTAATCGCCCTCTCATAGTGAAGTCCTTCAATATATTTTGAACTTTACACGCTCGTTTCTCCTTAACATCTCACATACTCTCCCAAAACCGTCAAAACCTTACCGTCGGCACGATTTGGGCTGCCCTCTTTCCGCTACCCTCCCCTCTCCTTCTCTTCTCTTCTGCCAGTACCTTTGTCTGGTTTTGGATTCTTGTTGTCAAATGCTCGTACCTCAGTCGACCAGCAAAATACAACCGCCGTCTCTCCATTTCTGTAACATTCCTTCATTATTTTAATAGTCACGACATAAAAAAATTTTCATTCAGGTATTCCCTTCACTTTTAGAAGCCCTGTACAGTAACAAGAAAAATAATTATAATAGCCCACACCTTAATCCCACAGCCATTAATCTTAGTTCTTGTTTTTCCCCTTTAAATAGTATATTCTGCTGTCTGCACGCCTCTTGTTGCACCGCATGATTTTTGGTCCTAATTGCTAATTTCATTTTCATTTCCACCATGCCTTGCTTAGTTATCCCAAATCTACCCTATAATTTAAATCCTTCACAAACTAAATCCAAGCTCCACCTCTCCCCCTTCATAAAACAGGTAATTTACACTCACCCATAGCACGGTATTGAATCGAATACTCCCTAGTCTCCATTCTTCTAACTGGAAAGAAAAATTTATGAAATAAATATTACTTGGTAATAGCCTTATTTTTAGCATACCTTCCATCCTACCGTAATCTGCTGCATATAAGGCGTGTCTTATACGCCAAACAAAATGCTGCTGGGTCTTATAGCGAGCTGCGCCTTATACGCGGGAGATTATGCTAGGTCAGGTGTCTATATTCATAAAGCAAATGTTGCTCTTTTAAGGATTCCTTTAGCATCCCTACAATTGTTAGTGGTCTACACACAATAAGTAATGTTCTTTGGAAAAAAAAAATTCTTCTGCATCCAACTTTTGTCAGTAGTCTACATCCCTGGATTAAATCCCCCTACATGCAGTGACATCAAATATTCCAATAGTACCCCCTTGACGACTAAAAATCTGCAAAATACTATCTTAACATTTGTGCCCTGTGTGTGCGATGCTGTGCTTGTAATATCACAGTGAATGTCCCGAGAATTGGACCTTTTTGGATGGGACATGCCCCAAAAATTTGTTGATGACAATTAAAATAATTATCATGCATGGGAAATAGTATGATATCTCAAAATTGAAATTATGGTACCCAACTTCAGTTGCCTACAGCATCAAGCTATAATTTTTTAGGCCATGGCCTGGGAAATCAGGTTACAGTTTACCGGCCAAGCTATTATGAAAAGTGATGAGGCTTTTTTTCATAATTCATTAAATAGGTACCAGTACCGTAATCTCCCGTGTATAAGGCCCGTCTTATACGCCAAACAAAATGCTGCTCGGTCTTATACGTGGGAGGTAAATTGCCTTGCGTTTGGGGTGCGCCTTATAGGGGGGTATTTTTACTATAGAACAATACTAAATTGACAAAGATCTCCCCTCAGGGGGCGCCTTATATGTGAAACAGCCCCACTGTGTGTTGGGGGGGGGCGCCTTATATGCGAGCTGCACCTTATACGCGGGAGATTACGGTACCTAGAATTCCATCGGTGGTATTTATCAAATCTTATTTACATTCCTTCCACTACCGTAAAAAGGGGGCTATTCTGGCCACTTTTTTTAGGTTCAATTTGGACTTTTGCTGCAATCTTTCACTCTTTACATATACTGCATTTTTCTCATAAGAACTAATCGGAACACTTGTACTATGAATGAAATTATATTTAAAATGGGGGCTGGGATGGAAAATTAACAACATGAGTACCGATCCAACCTGCGATCGTAAAATCACGGGAACTAGCGGAGAAATCACGACACCTTTAATTGGTGAAGGGGTGATCATGTAAAAGAAATCTGGCATATGACAAATATGCCGTAATTGTTCTTTTTCAACCCAGGTTTCGCTGGTGGGTTGCTTATCATCTTCACTTCAAGGATAACTATCGAAATACACAAGAAACTGACTAGTGCCACTAGTTATGGCCGGCGGCGGCCATATTCACAGCTAGAAAAATTTGTCAGTAGAGTCTGTCAGGTTTCCACACCCACCACCACACTGTCCACAGGCACAGGGTTGTCAAAGTGCCTACATGATGATCCAGAATTACACCTCCTTTTTTCTACATCACTCATCGGCGAAATTAGCCTACTTACCTTAGATTAAACTTGTAATACCTCGTCGTTTTCCTCCGTCTTTTTTTTCGGTGTTTCACTTGACCCGAGGACAGCGCAGAATAATGGTCCGGTTGTCCAGTGGCGTTGTCGCATGCAGAATGTCGCCACCATGCAAAATGTTTCCAGCGTTCTCCTAACAGACTTTGCAGCCTCTAAATAGTATGGCGCTGGGATTGAACGATATGCTAGGAGAGTGATAAACTTTGCTTAATCTCGAAACAGATATTTTTTTCTTTGAAAGGAAGAAACCACGATAATATCCCTCTCCTCTTATAGAAATTGAAGAAACAACAACCCTGATGATACTGCCCCTACGCCGTAGAACTATGAATAATGCAAAGTGTAACTTGAATTTCCGCGGAAACATTTTGCATGTAGCGACATTTTGCATATTACAGCGTCTTCCGAGCTGCTCTTCGGCTCATCCTCTCCTCTTTTACGACATTGAAGTCCTCATAAACAATAAAAATTCTATTCATGGTACCCCCAGTGCACGCTTTTTTGTTATAAATATTGTCTTGTTATTTATTTGCCACAGTACCCATTTGCGTCTCCACCTTTTTTAGGTACAGCGCCTTCGCCGCTGGGATAGTAGGGTTTAGTGGCAACTACGTGGGCAATGATTTTTTTTTCTAGCCCCCCCCCCCAAGAGGGGTAAGAATGTTTGTAGCCTCCCCCCTCGAAGGGTCAGAATTTTTTACGCCCCCGTCTCAATTTTTTTAGCCTCCCCTCAAGAGGGGTCAAAATTATTTTACCCCCCCCCCCTCGAGAGTGGGCGGAATTTTTTACGCCCCCCCCTCAAACCCACCACCCCCCCCCCCCACGTTGATAATAAATGACCACTCCCTAAGTGGAATTGTATTAGGGAGGGTACTCATACTTGGGCATGGACAGTGTCTGTTATTGATATGGGGGGCTTGGACCGGGACTGCTTCATGATATTGGGGCATGGACAGGGATTGCTACATGATATTGGGGGCATGGACAGGGACTGCTACATGATATTGGGGGCATGGACAGGGACTGCTACATGCTATTGGAGGCTTGGACAGGGACTCCTACATCATATTGGGGGCGTTTGTTTGTTTGTTTAGTTTTAAGTCCGCGGGCCATTGAGGATATTGGGGGTGTAGACAGGGTACTGCTACATGATATTGGGGGCGTAGACAGGGTCTGCATGTATCAGTATCCCAGCCAGGTTTATGTGCTTTAACTGTATTAAAATTGTAATCTTATTCATTTTCTTATCAGGGGTGTGAAATCTCTGGAGTTACATGGTTTTTATGTTCACAAAAAAGTAAATACTGTGATCTGTGCATATCCACAGACAATAAACTCTGAGGGGGTGGGGGTCCTTAGAATTTCTCCCGATCTTAAGATATAACACATAGCCGAATCAGAATATGAGTATCAGGGTTGCTAATATATATTGTAAATATATAATCAAGAAATCCTTCTGCAGTAGCTTCATATGAAATGGATTTCAGGAATTCACACCTGTGCTTATATGAGTTAAAAGAGACAGTTAACATTGATTTTTTTTTCACTTTTTATTACTCTTATAATCATAACAACAATTTTAAGTTTTTGCCATATATCTTTTTGTCTTGCGCAAATTACTAACATTCAATATAGCATGCTCCGTGTTATATAACTCACGCCCCTGCTTATGTCAGGGGCCGGCTTTGTGCGGGGTGACTCGGTCCATATTTATACAGTGTGATATAAATAATAACACATTGATCAGCCACAGCATAGAGTGGAATACATTTAAACCATAAGACATTGATTTGCAGCACCCTTACTTTGCACATCTCTGGCCCACTTTCTATATATGTGAGCCTTCCTAACAAAATGGTACGGAAGTCGCAAATCGAAAATGTTTAGATATTGCAATATTCATGTACAGCTCATCAAGAGCTTACATTTGGTATATAACACTTGCATATTTGAACCAGGTTGCCCTCTCTGGCTCGTCTCACAGTAACTGTAGTCGTATCAATTAATGAAAGATAAAACTGAGATAATTAACATACCGTAATCTCCCGCGTGTAAGGCGCGTCTTATACGCCAAACTAATGCTGCTGGGTTTTATACATGGGAGGTAAATTGCCTTGAATTGGGGTGCGCCTTATAGGGGGGGTATTTTTTACTTCAGAACATTACTAAATTGACAAAAATCAACCCCTCAGGGGGGCGCCTTATATGTGAAACAGCCCCACTGTGAGTTGGGGGGGGCGCCTTATATGCGAGCTGCGCTTATACACGGGAGATTACAGTTGTAAACATATAATAATTCTTAAATTCTATATAATTCCTATGTAATTCTATATAACCACAAAAGTTATAGCCATGTCTATTGGGCATCTGGGGCTGAAAGTAAGTTTAGTATACTGTGGTCATAGATATTTTCACTTATATCAATTTTCACGGAATTGATAAAAGGCCTTATTTCATGTGTATTTGTATTCACGGATTTTCAAAATAGCTATTGCTATTCTATATGATAGATATATTCAATATGGACATAAATTCAAAGATTTTACACTTCCTTGAAATCCGTGAAAATATGTACTGTGCGGAATAATTTACGACCACAGTATGTTACGAAAATGCTGAAATATCAATTTTGAAACTTTTGATATTTTTGACACTATGCAACTTGAAAAGGCTATAGTTAGGGAGTGATCATTTTTTAACAAAAGGGGGGGGCTTGTTGAAATTGAGGTGGGGGGGTCAGAATTTTTTCAACCCCTTGACCAGGGGGGGGGGTCAGAATTATTTCAATACCTCTGATGGGGGGGTCAAAATAATTTCACCTGTTTTCAGTGGAAAACCCCGCGCGTTACTATAGGCCTTAGAGGGGGGGTCGAAATTTTTTTCGTGTGCGCGCAAACCCCCCAGCAGCCCCCCCCCTGTTGTTAAAAAATGATCACTCCCTTAGGCTTCTACAGGTGCGACTTCAGTACCAATTTGTAAGGACGGGTCACATATGCCTAAGGCCCATGTCAATTTCTTCATGCACTATGACAGGCGTTTATGTTGATGGCCCATAAAAACCACGAAATCTGGACTTGGACACACATGGCAAGGCAATTAAGATAATGTTACACAGATATCTTGGAAAACCATGAAAAGTGGCATCCTGCTACCCTACTGTGCACAACTATATGACGTGTTATCAATGGTTGTATTATTAGCTTTATGTCCACTTATTTGTTATTGGAGTTATGATGCCTTATGAATTTTAGATCTTCTTTGCTCTACGTGACGTTGGAGTACCTTGCACCCCCTTGTTTTCCATAGGCAATTTTCGTAGGGTCTGCAAAGAGAAAAGAAAAGAAGTCACTCAGATCTTTTCACTTATTCCTCAGGTTCTGGATGGACCCATATGGATGACACATTCTACCTTATGGTGAAACCTTATAAAATGCAACTGGGATTATAATTAAGGCCAGTTAAAGGGCCTCTGTCCGGTAAAATTGAGAAGGGGCAAATCCTTTTCCTGAAATTGAATACAGCCCTTTCTTAAAACCGACAAGTCACATGAGAAAATCCTGTCTAGGGCCTAGTTCAGTTCTCTTTTTAGCCCAAATTCGACCTTAATTCTTAATCATGAACAGTCATTTTTCATTGATGCTCAGACTTCTTTAGAGATCAACCATAAGTGATATCCTTATTCAGCAATACTTCGATGGGAACTCACTTATCAGTTGAAGGTTGTGTGGATGAATTTTCAAGCAGGAGATTTAAATTAAAATAAATCCACGTCTTTGTAGAGGTGCCTCTATTTCAAGTATTTTACAACAAATGGTTCCCAAATAGGAGATAAGTACCAAACATACCTTTCTTCCGCTCCCGTCCTGTCGTGCCCATATTGTTGGTGTTCTCTTCTGCACACTTTTCGGTAATGAGGATGGAATTGGTTTGTCCAAGGTTTTGTTATCGTCTCCTCCTAGCATCAGGTCGGTTTTCTTTTCTCGGTTTGCCTGTGCACAAAATAAATCAATGCTTGCTTTATCCTGGTAATTTAGCAGAAGTGTAAGTTAGTAAGTCCACATAAAATTCTACTCAATTCAAATCGTCAGAAATTTTCTAGAAAATAGGGTGGTCCTTCCTTGTTGAGATTTTCAGCCATGTTATTCATCTGGATATATACAAAATCTCGGAATTTTGAAAGTGCTATGGGCCATTTTTTTTGTGGTTTTTGTAGATCCAATGAGAACAGATTTCTATATAGATGGGGGTGGGGGTTGTTAGACTGGAAGGTACCAACTGGGAAATTTCCTTCTAAATTATTCTGAGACAGATTTCACTCCAATGTGCACTTCATAAGTGTCCTTTTGCACAGGACCCAAGGGCCTCATCTAAATAAAATTTTCACATACTCACCATGCATTCTTTGATTGCTTTGGGGATCGTCTTGTCCTTCCATGGGTTGGATTTGTGGCTTTCCTGAAAAACACAAAAGTAAACTTATCATACCACCGTGGCCAAGACTTTGAACCCCCCTCCCCCCTTCTTTGTTTACCATCCTTACAAAGATCCAAATATTTGATCAACTAATCCACAACCAAAACAATGTAAAAGTTATCAAATGATTTTTCTCATGGTTCTTTTTATGTCCATTGGGAAAGCAGTTGTTGGAATAACAAAAGGGAGCAATAGAGATGAAGATCTGCAAACTGTTTCAAACCTTCCCATACTGTTTAAATTGTCACTTTCAAAGTGCTTCCCATCAGTTAATATGGCATGTTTGACATTGCTGGCATTACCCTTATATTTGGTTATATTCAGGTTCATGTGTCATCACTTTATCAAAGAAAAGTTCTTACCTCCAGGTCACTTGTGCTGCTATCAAATAAGGTGTGGTTTGACTGCCTATTGCAGCCCTGTTTGAAAGAGAGAAAACATAAAATGAAATGATTGGCAAAAATGGCTGTTATCTTATGTGAATATTGAATAAACTGCAAAGCTCACAAGATAAGAGCAGCAAATAACAGGAAGCAGCCTTTTGAATGAAAATTTCCGCGATTTCTCAGAGGTCTCATACAGCTGAATTTCAAGAAACATGTAATGTGGCATATTCAGAGAAACCAATCTCACCTCTATTTCTCTTTTTTCCCTTTCAGTCAGAACAATATCACTTTCGTCCGTAAGGATGGTGCTGTTGCCTTCGTAATCACTGCTCATGGTACTAAAGCTCCCAACCTCCTCCACGGGGCTGCTCGTCACAGGGTGGTTGCTTCCTCTTGTAACTGCAGCTGGTGTCCTGAAGACATGGTTTCGCTCTTCTGAGGCTATTGGGCTGAGTAGACTTGCTACTTCGATGTGGTCTGGGGTGGAACATTCCTCTTTGTTCCTGTCCTTCACGTCATGTTCTTGCATTTTTGTTGGTCGATCTTGCTGAGTAGGGGTTACTGGGTTCTCAATAGTGCCGGTTATGCTGTCATGAGTATCATCACAACTCTCCATGCTATTTATCAGAGAGGCGTCTGTTTGGCTTTCATCCTGAGTTGAGTGGGTACCTCCTGTGGTCTGGCTGTTTCCCATAGTCTTGTTGGTCCTACTCCTAGTGCAATTTAGCGTTGGCTCACATGGTGTGGTCACATTTCGAGACTTGCTACAGTGTAGTTGAAGGCTGTCTTCATCATCGTCGCTGTATACCACAGAATTTGTTTTTTTCTTGCCCTTCTTTCCTTTTGAGATGGTCTCATCCAATGCTAGACTGCCTTCTGCTTCTTGTAATGTCGGCTCTTTTCCAATTTTTTTCTTCTGCTGCTTTCTGACTGGTTGTTTTTTGGGTATAGGTTTCTTCAAGGTTGTTTTTGCCGCTTTTGAGGTGTTGTCTTCTGAATTCAAACTCTCATCAGTCTCCGCTGGTTCATCTTGGGGTCCTTGAGCAGCTTTCCCCTTCCTTTTAGTGGGTGTTTTCCTCTGCGTTGCACCCTTGGAGGAGGTTTTTGTTTTTTCATTTTTGCCATGTCCGCTGCTGGTTTCACTCTGATGTATGGTGGCCGTCTTATTGTTTGAAATGCTAGCATCTAACGTCACACTGTTGTCTTGCACTTCGGCATCTTGGCACATGTCAGGAGATTTTTTTCCCCCCTTTTTTGTTGGAGTTCTTTGTGCTTTGTTCTTTTTGGCCGTTTGCTTGTTTTCTGCTTTCCTCTGGTCCTGATAGACAATGTCTTCAGATAGAGGGTCGTCTGCATGGGGGTCAACCGTCGCCTTCCTTTTCTTGGTAGGAGGACTTTGTAGTTTATTTCTTGGCTTCGCCTTGGTCTTTTCTGGTGTGTCCTTTGGGCAGTTCTGTGTTGCGACTTCAGGACTTTCCTCTCTTACGTCATCCACAGCAACTGCCCTTTTCTTTGGCGCTGGTTTTCCCTGGGGCGAGTTAACTTTGCACTTTCCTTTTGTTTTTTTTTCCATTGAATTGCCTGTATTTTTCTTTGTGCCAATAGTCTTTGTATGGTTCTGGTTGCTTCTTTCTAATGTGGAAGTACTTGATTCAATGAGGGTTTCACCCGCTGAGATGCCCGTTTCGTTGGGGCCACTTGCATCCAGGTCCTTCAAATTTGAAGAGTGGGAGCTAGCCGTGTTTTTACGCGTCTTCCTAGGTCCATGTTGCGCTGTAGAGTCTGGTTCCTGGCAGTTTAGAACAGAAACACATAAAATAATGCCAGCAGGAATCCTCATATAATAAGAGGTTTCTTTTGTATTGATCTATAAAAGTACCTATTATAAATCATTTCGGCTTTAAAGGCACCAATGTTGCGGTCATCGTGTTTGGTCAATTTGTTCAGTTGAAAAATTCTCTCCATCTTTGAAAAATTGAGCTTGGCCCTTACTTTAGTTAGAAAGAGCATATAAAAGCCTTACCCCACCCTTTTGTCTTAATACAATAATAAAATGTTCCTACCTCTCTTTCCTGATCGCTGCTGGTTTCCCCCCTTTCATTGGCAGCCACCTTCTGTAAGAAATGAAATAATCCATTTTCATTAACTCATTTTTTTGGTCAACGAATTATTCTCATGGTGCTTTTTTTTTTTAAACAAGTACAGAAATGTGAAAGCTAAATTTTTGGGGGATTAACTTTGGTCTTTTTTGTATGTTACATGTGGTTCTTTTTATCTAAAACAAACATCCCTATTTTACACTGAACTAGTTCAGCTATACCGTAATCTCCCGCCTAGACGACACGTTGCGCGTATAAGCCGCACCCCAAACTTAAGACGCAAATTTTAAGGCTGAAATTTGTAAGATAAGTACATTTCTATAGAAAAATTACCCCTCGTATAAGGCGCCCCCCCAACTTGAAAGAAAGCTATAAGACTCCCCAGCATTTTGTTTGGCGTAGATGACGCGTCTTATACGCGGGAGTTTACGGTACTTTCAAACAAATTCCTGTTATTCTTTCAAAAAGAGATACGGTAAGAGAAGCAAGAATATTTACCCGTTTGGCTAAACTTTCTACCAGTGCATGTCCAGCCAGTTCCAGGACCACATTCACCGTTCCTGTGTTGTCATCTCTAGTCGTTTCGTTCAACTTAAAACAGGAAAAGAATTGGTTTTCTTTTATAAATTTACATTATTTCTACAATTTTTTAACTATCGATTGTATTCTTTTTTGCTTCAACCAATCATATGTCAATATGGTTCATGATTGAAATACATTTATCATGGGATACTTAGGAGAAATGGCTCTGAGTATATTTGGTATATTCATTTTGAATTATATACATATAAATATAAGATGATTCAGAGACTCAAGTAAAAAAAAATATTATTGCCCATTACAATGCTCAGATTCTCCGAAGGCCCTACGCCGGCCATTTTTCATTAGATGGCAAGAATGCGAACTTTTTTAAGTTATAATCTACCTCAACCCAGTCCCACAGTATCATCGAAATTTGTTTCTTGTCCTGTACATAGCAATAAATAAGAAATTGCACCCTGAGTCAATAGGATTATTCAGTCGGTTAGTAATTTGCTTACTTACACAGAAGTCTCCCCAGTCACCAGATTTTTGCAGCTGATATCGAGGTAATTTTGAAAAATTGTTCTTTTGAATCAAAATGGATTGGAAGGGAAAATTATCATAACGAATTTCTCTAGGAAAAACTTCCCCTTGTCAATTTAGAGAGAGTCGTGTAGAATTGTAGGGTCATCACATTCATTGACTTTTTCCTCACTTTATGCTGAACACTGGCAAATATATTCTGGTGTATCTGAAAAAATCATTGTATAGGTAGCAAGTTTACCCATAACTTAAAAAGTTAGTGTTTACCACGTATTCATTAGTAAAGTATGTAGCCTACCTCATTTTCTGTGGACTTCCCCTCGTCATCAGCTGTCAGGTCGAGCTTTTTCCTTTTATTTCCACTCCCGTACTTTTTTACCCTCTCGGATTCCCTCGCCAGCCATTTCTTGCCGTACTTCTTTTTCATGTTCTGTCTGTACCTTCGTGCTGCCTCTGCGTTCCTCTTTTTCTTCTCCTGTAATGGATATGGATAATTTGGTAATTCATCCGAGACTTAAAACACCAATCAACATATTCAGTTCTGAGTTTTACTCCCAATCTCCCAATTACAAGGGGGCAACAGATAGGATTTTAAGATCAGGATACTGATCCAGCTGAAATCGTAGGGTCCATATCTAGGAACAGGATATTAGGATCAGAATTTAGGATTTGGCATGGCCACGGTCTTAACAGTAGACATTTTTATATTGCTGTACATTATACTGATTTAAAATTTAATCTGGTTTATTCTGGTAGTTTCATGACATTTTATCATTCAAAACCAAATTATTGTTATCACAGACATACACAGCATAGTTGTAATACCCTACGCATTAATACTTAGATACTTAGGAGTCAAGATGGCCGACAAACATGGAAAACAATAAAACAAGGTATTTGAGGTGTTTGAATGGTCACTAACATACATCTGATAACGTTTGAAGATTCAAATTGACCATATATGGCCTGGATCCCTGTGTTTCCAAAAACCAAGATGACTGACACACATGATAACATTTGAAGATTAAAATTCACCTACACCTATATGTTGTACCTATACCCATGACCTACAGCTTTTGACCTCGTTATCTCTGGTCTATAAGGGGTGGAGATGATCCTGAATTGGTTAGAATGCATCACATATATGGTGTTTTTATGTGCAAGCATGTTAATTCTGTAAGGGAGCAATGACACAGCAAATATATATATACAAATATATACCGTCTTACTGAGTTCCTAGCGTCAATGCACGAATATAGCAAGTTGATTTGAAACAATGCTAACCATCCTCACTCTCTGATCACAGCTACCGCTCTAATTCAAACCAATCGGCTTCCTCTGTTTTATAGGGCACCCACTCTTTGCCATGGCAACGTGATGTCACACCGTAGCATGGATACGGTGTAAAAATTTGCTTAACATGACTAGGACAATATAGCAAGTTAAATGAGTATTAGTCTGACCCTACAAATTATATAGCGTGTCAATGAGTTACTACCGTAATCTCCCACGTGTAAGGCGCTGCTCACGTATAAGGCGCACCCCCAACTCAGAACATGCAAGTAAGGCTTATAAGGCGCACCTCTAAGAGCAGATTTTTGTTTATCTAGTACTGTTCTATAGTTAAAATACCCCCATATAAGGCGCACCCCAAACTCAAGGCAATTTTCCTCCCATGTATAAGACCCAGCAGCCTTTTGTTTGGCCTATAAGATGCGCCTTATTCACGGGAGATTAAGGTAGCGTCAATGCACTATTATAGCAAGGTAAAGGAGTATGAGTCTGACCCTACAAATTATATACAGCCTTAATGAGTTCCTAGCCTCAATTGACCACTGTAGCAAGGTACAGAAATAGTATTAGAGGTAGGCTAGCCCAAGTAGACAACAGTTTACTTACTCAGGTCGTCCCTCAGGACTAATAAAACAATCATGCCATACCTTTTGTGCAAGAACACGCTGTTCTTCTTCTGACAGCTCTGCAGTGCGGTTGTGACCTTCTCCCATGTTAACGTCCTCCTGGCCTATGCCCTCCATTGTCTATACCTTTAGTCCTGCCTGCAACAAAAATTCACATTTAAGTAAGAACAATGACCTAAAAATTGGTATGATGTAAGAATGACATGTAAAAATGACGTAAGTATGATGTAAGTATGATGTACGGATGACGTAAGTATGTATTGGTAATTATAACCAAAAATTTAAGTGAAATACCCAAAAAAATGTCAATATATAGGCATGTTCGGTACCAAATTATAGCCTACAGCCTCACGCATGCTACTTATTCACCAATGTCTGTGGACGATGTTGGCCAAAGACTATGTGGACAATAGTCGGGGCCAAAATGAAAAAGAAGTGGTTTTGGTCGGAAGCAATTTCTTAAAGGTACCGGGACCCATGGCCCTAGAGACCGATGGCCCCGTGGACCGATGGCCACAAGTGGGACCGATGGCCCTAGAAAATGAGACTGATGGCCCCAACTTTTAAACCAGGGTCCATCCCACATCTATCACCTATCTTCATTAATCATGCATATCTATGACACTTTCCATGTTACACTTGATTGAAAATTATATGAAAAAAAAAAAGAAAATTATTAAGAAAAAATGTTGAAAAAATCAAAAAAAATTTATCACAGATGTGCTTTCTATATTGAATCCATACATAAACACAATTAAATCACATGTCTTACATATGTTTTAACCATATATTCTATGATTTATTTGCCATTTTAATAAAATAATAGAATTCAGGTTTGAATGTGTGGTTTTTTTTTTCAATTTCTATTTAATTTCCTTTATTTTTTTTCAAATTGCTTGTGTATTCAAAGCAGGTGTGAAAGTAGTAGCTTCCTAGTTGTGAAGAATGTGAATTTTTTTTTGTGTATTCCATTTTTTTTTTTTCAATTTAGTTTTAGTGACAAGTGGCATGGCCATTTCTTAAAATCGACATGTGACATGAAGACCCCCCATCTAGACCCCCATTAGAAAACCCAGAAAAATGTGTATAGGCTACACCCATACCCCCCCCCCCCCCGGATGCGCGCATCTAATCATGTCTACCAACGGGTAGGTAGGTAGAGCTAGTTGTTTTTTTTTAGGGTTTTTTCTTTTTTCTTTCGCTTCTACTGAGTCGATTTGCATGAAGTAACTTGCCCCCCCCCCCCCTTGGAATCCAGGCCCATCATGTATTACATAACTGTCCCCCTAAAGGGGCCCCCAAGGGGACCCCCCCCTGAGGTCACAATGTCGCCAAAATGTAAGGTTTCAGGTCACATGTCACTTTTTTAGGGAGAAAAAACATGTCTAATATTCTCAAAATTTAAGGTCTCAGATCAAATGTCACTTTTCTAAAGATTGGAAATCTCACATGTCACTTTTAAAAGGGTACAAAGTCGAAATGTCGCAAAAAAATGGACAAAAGTCGCCATGTCGTTTTTTACCCCTTGGGGGCCACCCTAAAGCTAGTGTAAGACACATGCTGGTGACCAACTTCAGCTAGACACTACGGGACCATCTCTGTCCCCGGTAGTAAATGACTGATAACGTTCAAGGGCCCGCCCTACCCCTTCCCACAGGGGGGGGGGGGGCGGTGTAGTGAAGTCAGAAAAGCAAATACAGTGCACCAGACAAGAGGGAAGGGGTTCATGGGTGTGTGGTATATGGAGGTTCTTGGGAGAAATGTTGTTGTCCAAACCCCTTACTTTGTCCATTTAAAAATATTGTCTTGTTCTCTTGACCAAATTAACCCACCCAGACAACGACCAGCTATTCATGGTTCCCCCTTTGTTCGGAGTTCAGCTGAAATTAAAAGCAAATTGGGCCCACCCATAGAGGGAAGGAGAACTAATAACTTCATTTGTACCTTATACTAGAGGGAGGTAGAAATTATAACTTGTGGAATGACTTATCCCTTCCCCCCTACCTCACTATGTAAGGGGTTAGGCATGGCAGGCCGGTTAACACCGACGTCTCTCCGGGAGGCCAGTCAGTTTCTCCTGGGTGAACAATATGGATATGGAAGGTATGAAACAGGGTATATGAACAGATACTCACTCTTTCCCAAACTAAAGGACGTCTTGTCTCACGACTGTGTTCGACTTGTTGTTCTGTCAAAATTCCAACTCGGAGTGTGAGCCCAACTGTGGCGCATCCTCCTACCTCCATGCAGGACCCGCCACTCTCCCGTCACAGTGTCTGGCAAAATTTGTTGGTATAGTAGAGGAAATCTGTGGTCGGAGAGCTACACTAGTGTGACGTCATGATGTGGCGTAACCTCGACAGTAGCCTACCGTAGGTAGACAAAGTTTTTGGCCAATCAGAAGCCACTTGCAACTTCTTAAGCACCGAGCATCGAACACAGAAAGACTGGAAGGCTAGCCCCTGACTCCGTGCACTACGGGCCTGTCTTATCTTGGTTATCTGGGTCCCCGGGGGGGACACTTCATATATTTTGCTGACACTTGTGTGCGGCTGGCAAGGGCACTTTTTCATCAAAATCCCCCTAACAAGGGTCCGATTTCTAGGCCAAAATCCCCCTAACAAGGGTTCACTTTTGACTTAAGTCTGAAATAGGATCCCATAAGAAACACCCACATTTTGACCATAATCCCCTAGTTTTCAGGAGATATTTTCACATCTAGGGAATTCTAATGGTTTATGAGTGAGATATTTCTTTAAAAACATGACTGGAAGGCTAGCCCCTGACTCCATGCACTACGGGCCTGTCTTATCTTGGTTATCTGGGTGTTTTGTTTTTTTAAAGTGCCCCCCCCCCCCTTCCCTCATTTGCTCACCCCCCACCCTGCCATAAATAATGAACCCTCCCTTGGAAAGGGTTTGAGAGGGGGTCAAAATCTTTTCAACCCCTTGCCCAGGGGGGGGGGCGGAATTTATCAATAACTCTGGCGCAATTGTTGTCCCTTGTTGGGTCGCAAAGTTAAAAATACATTCAATTCCTCCTGATGATTGAGTTTGAGTCGTAAACTTCATTGAAATCCCTTGAGCCCCACCCCACCTTACTGCTAAAAAAATCATGTTCACACCTGGTAACCTAATCTGGGGGAGGGCCCCCCCCCCTCCCTATCAAGGGCGCACCGGCCGCGAGCAGGTAGTGCGTGCAGAGCGACAAGGAATCCTGACCTGGTAGGCTGGAGACTGGAGCTTCTGATTGCGACGTCTATGACGGAAAGGGCCGACGGGGGCGTTATAAAAGGTAGAAAGTAATCCTTTCTCCTTGCTCTAGGTAGGTGTCTTTTCATAATTTTTTTTTGGTTCTTTCTGGGGGTAAGGTGTGTGTGCTGGGGGGGGGGGGCATGGGCCAAATGCCTCATCTAAAGTTAAGGAAAAAGTCTAGACATCATACAGCCAAATGCCAACCTAAATTTTGATGCATTATTTTCTTATCCCAATATTTTAAACGAGATCAGAAAAAAGCTTGTTATCCTACTTCGTTGCCTATATGGTCGGACCCTTTGGCAGTATCCTAGCATACTAGGTTTTACTCCCCATGTAGGCGACAGGTACACTATGAGATCCTGCGCATATACCTTGCATGTATACATTGCCTTGTATGAATTGGCGTGTGAGGTTTTTTTTTGCCCATGAATAACCTCAAGAGTGTATCAAGAAAGAATTCATTCTATGCTTTTCTGTACATAGTAAATTTTTTTTTCGAGGGCACATATATGTCCAAGTGAGAGGTTTAAAGTAAAAATCTTAGTGATACTATCAAAATGAATCATACCTTACACCCCCTGATAAGGATTGGCAGCTTATCGGCGGGAGCGTCAGACGCTGGCGACTTCTTATCTTGAACGTGAGACAGAAAGTCTGAGACGGCCACAGACAATGACAATGGTTCTAGCTCCGATAACAATGGAAGGGGGAGGGGTGGGGGGTGGGGGGGGCAGGCTTCCCCTATCCAGTGCACCCAGATAACTCTGTCGGGCTGGAGAAGAAGAGCCATTGTTTAGACGGGGATTAGTTTGCCAGGAGTCATCAACCTGTGCCTCTTTGTCAAATCAACATAAACATTACCATATGTGACCCATCCTTACAAAATGGTTCGGAAGTCACTCATAGAAAAAGGTTGAGATATTACCATATTCATTTCCAGCTCATCAAGAGCTTTCACTTGATATATATATGAACCAGGTTGCTGTCTGTGGATATTGTAGCAGTTAACATAGTCAGATCACCTAATTAAAGATTAAACTGAGGTCATTGATATATGAAACATGTAATAATTTATAAATCATATATAATCCCTATGTAAATCTATATAACCACAAAAGCTATAGCTCACATAGCCATTATGGGCCGCCATTAGACCCCGATGCCACTATGACTAACACCTTCAGCCCCCAACTCCGCAGTATATGCCAGGGATGCCTCCCATTGGTCAATAATGCAATAGCCATGTGCCGTGCAACTTAAAATGGCCATATCTATAAATGTGCAACTTCAGTACCATTTTGTCAGGATGGGTTACATATGTCTTACTCTTTCTATACAGCAATCTTACAACTTTCATACCCATAGTGAAGGAATTATTAGAGCACCCATTGTTCAATAGTTCATGAGTATCTGCTGGTCTCTGCCCTCTGCATACAAACATACAACCATTCACATTACCAAAAACATGGATAAAGGGGGTACTTCCTAATAATTGCCGGTGGATTTGCGGGAAAAACGGATGTACCTTTTTTCTGGTCTTTTAAAAACAGGGGCTGGAGTTACATTTCCTATTTAATGTAACCCTTCATAGTGCCCCCTAGCTAGTGGTGGGATTATCAAAATAGAGCAACTGGGGTGGCTTTAGGGAGGGGTCTGCCATTCCCCCCCCCCCCTCAGACCCACAATCCCCCTCTTGATAAATAATGACCACTCCCTTAGTGTGGACGAGCCGCGCTGATTGTTATGACATCACTGCAGCTCCCTAGAACAGGAAATGTACTAGAAAAATGTGCTAAAACCCATCCCCGGTCCCTGCATTCGGTGTACAAAAGTACTCCATGCACGGTACCAAAGAACAGGGCGAAAGGCGTGTATTTCCACAAAAATTTGTGGTATGGGTGTGTTATGAAATTCCCGTAAATAGAGCATTTTGTCTTATCCCATTTTTTTTTTTTTTTTGGGGGGGGGAACAAACCAGCATAGAGGTTTTTTTTTCTTTTAAATGTGAAAATAATGATTTATCTGCTGAAAATAATATATTCCATACATATTACATACAATATGAAATATCTTGAAAAACATGATAGTCCGGCCTCTTCATCAAAACCTCAACGATTTTCTACTTCTTGTGCTTCACCATTCCCTACCGATTCATATAATGATACTCTAACATTTCCTTGATATTACATTTTCTGAAAGCTATTTTAATACCCTGTCTAGTGTAATGTAAATCAGTACTTTATTCTCAACATGAAATAGGTATGGGTCTGTCTATGTACCATCTCATAGAAATTCTGGGCGCAAAAGGGTTAATATGTGACTTTGTGTTAATTTCAGTTGTGGAAGATGGATGAATGTGAATTCGTTCAGAGCAGAAGAGGGGGAGACCATGTTCTCTTGGCACGGAGAGGTTACCTCTACACCTACAAGAAAACTATAACAAGGGCCGACGGAACGGAAAAAGGGATCTGGGAATGTCGCTACCGATCACATGGAACAACAAAGAAAGGAAATAGGCCGAGATGTCTTGCACAGATACACGTGACCGGTGAACGAGTGTACATGCCTGAAGGCTATGTGAGTAGACATTCTATAAATGTATACTGGTAATTGGTCCAAAGTTATTAATGTAGACATGTAAGCATTCCACACCCACTCATTAGGAGAGTATTTACGGTCGACTCTTCAACGGTGATTTAACGGGACCCCCCCCCCCCCCACTCTCCATGGATGTACCTAGGGGGGGGGGGTTAAGATCACTCCAAATCATAACAGTCATAAAAGTCGAATTATAAAAGGTCATGAAATTATCACCCATTATCATAATACATATGATCCATATGTTCTTTTTCTAAATATGGGAGAACAAAGTAATCAATATTATTAGTTTCAGTAATCACTTATGATTAGTCAAAAGGTGATAGTGTTCTCACCTCGGTCTGCGTCAACATGTGCACCCAAAAGTTATAAGTATTGAATGGTTATTGTACTTTCCGTTTTCTGTGCAAACAAAACGTTTTGTCAAAAAATCTGACTTAACAACAAATCGTGACCTGGTTTTAAGAGTCTCAATACAAATAATTTCTTCCACCTTCAGGCTCACACACATCCAGCGGACGACGTCGACATAGATGTGGCCCGTGCAAAGGCATACATCCGATTTCATGCAGACGCTGGAGAAGTTGCACCAGCAGCCATTGTTGCTAGAGCACGAGAGCAACTGACCTTCAATGCCAAGCTGTGGCTAGGGGGAACAGCAGTGAGTATCGATGTATAATAGGCCTGGGGCTGATAGGGCCCACCATGCACCCCCCCCACTTCCCAACGCACCAGGTTATTCTTTTATCATTAGGGTCCCCTGTTACCATTGTTTATCTTGGGATGCACTACTGGTTTTTGCTCATTATCCATGTGCAGGTTCAGACCACTTTTGAGTCAATTTTGCTACCATGTTATTCAAGGGGCATGCTCAAACCCTAAGCTCTAAGACTATCTTACCTTGTCTGAATCCTAAAGCTATTGGTCTTGTTGGAAAGAAGACATGATAAGCTTTTCATTAAGCCCTAAAACATGTTTTTAAGTTCAGATTTCAGTTGTTAGGAATTACAATCCTGTGTATTCACGGATGATCTGAGATACATATGCATAGAATCAGCCCCCAGCCTATAACATCAAAGTCCATTATTCCATCTCAGCACCCGTTGTTGCCAATGATTCTTCGTTTTTTCTATGATTTTTAACAATGTACCCAAGCGTTTGATATTAAGACCAAATAGTGTAAGTCTTTTGACCCAATATACAGATGTGATTCATTCCCAGAGAGAACTTGTAACTCCAATTTATTATCCAGAAACTTCGGAGGATGGTGCAAAGGAGACGTGCTGGGTACTACAAACATCCAACATACCCACGGTCTCTGGGTGATATCCCGAATCCTCTTCCGCGAAGGTACAGGAAAGGGGTGGATGGGGAAAAGCAGTGGCTTCTTTGGGATTCTGGCGATGATACAAGAACTCTGATATTTGGTAGGTTATCCATCTTTTTTTTTCTTTTTTTTGACGTCTGTTGTTTTGTAGGGTAACTAACATAGCATTTGTAGTTATACACAGCAGTACAACCGTATATATATACTTACATTATATATATATATATAAATATACATATATATATATATAGTGTAAGTATATATATATATACTATATATTGTAATAAACAGAGGCCGGCGGCTCGGCGGCGGCCACCGAAGCTCGGTGGCGGGTTCCCGCTGTGGCCGCTAGGTGGGGCGTCAGCGGTGACGTCACAGCCTTGTGACGTCACCGTCGGCGGCCGGGGGCTATAAAACGCGGTGCTCGGTGGTTTTATGGCAGACGCAATCAGACACTCAGGTGGCCTACGTGTAAGCTATCTTAAGGGAGTTCGGTGGCTAGTCCTAGCTCACGAACAGAGTGGCGTCTCTAAGCAAGAATAAGTACAAGTACAAGTATCAGTATAAGCAAGTAACTGATGACCAGTGGCTGTTAGTCCTTAAGGCTCCTAAGAAATAAAACAACAACAACGGCTGTAACTTTATATTCCATATACATTTTCCTTTGTCTGACAGCAACAGAAGAGGGCATGAACTGCTTGTCAAACTTTCGTGAATGGTTTATGGACGGTACCTTCAAGGTTACCCCAAAGCCATACTACCAACTCTACGCCATACATGCCAAAGTGGATGCAATCACCGTACCCTGTGTCTACGTCCTGATGTCATCAAAGTCTCAAGTAGCATATGAAAGAGTCTTCGCCAAGTTAAAGAGCAAAGCACCCCTTAATCCACGGAGCATCCTGATCGACTTTGAGACGGCAGTAGAGGTAAATATTTGTTCTTGATGGCTAAAAGAAATTTCTTTCTTCACATCGTAGAACTCAGTCTAAAAGTAGCCATTTATATTTGAAAAATTCGCCAGGCCTCTGGAAAGTCAATGAAAATGTTTTTCTCCTTGGCCCCTTAACTCAAACATTTTTTTGGTTATTACAAACCCAAAACTATCTGCCATATGGATGTATCATTATGGGATGAATTTGCACACACATTGATATTTTCAGCACATTTACGTTTTATTTATTTTTTACTTGTTTTCACATTGCAGAAGGCAGCCAAGAATGAGTTTCCAAATGTTATTATAAAAGCCTGCTACTTCCACTTGTGCCAGAGTGTATGGAGGAAACTGCAAACAACAGAAGGGGCCAAGACTCTGTACCAAGAAGACGGCGAGTTTGCAATAGAGGCGCGCATCATCCCAGCCCTAGCCTTTCTACCACCACGTAGGTGACTTGTCCTATTTTAACATTTTCAGACGAAAAGTGTTCATTTACTAAATGTGTAGTCAATGAGACACCTAACTGACCTATATGTTTAGGTGTTAAGTGTGTTTAGACCTAAATATGTTTAGAACCTAAAGACCGTTTTGCCAGTGTACATAAACAGAACAGAATAAATTCATGATACTATGTGATACTACATAAATATAACATTATCACATGATATAACTACAAATGGAATACATAAGGCTAACATCAACTTCTGTATGGCCCACCCTAAGTGCCTACTCATTCCTTGAAGTGACCATAAAGGAAATATTTGAAGTAATAGACTTCATCCACCCAGAAATACACAGAACAACACCCTTCTTTTTATCTTCACAGACAGAATAAGGATGGGATTCAAGTTTGCAGCAGAACACATCCGGGCCAATGGCTACCTACCAGCTTTGAAAGATACACTCCTCTACTTCAAGAAGTACTACACCGGTAAGTAAACTATAAGCTTTTTCACTAATATTTATATAAATAGAAAAAAAAAACAATCTTATTCTGCATTTTAAGACACCTAAATTTTGTCACCTTTTTATAGAGGGTAGATTTTGTACACTGAAAAAAGTTAATGTACATATACAGCAAATTTTGCAGTGATCATACAGTAGAAGTTACTGAAGTTACTGTAATCTAAAAGTAATAACTTTGTTGCTGTAAATAAAACATTACAGCAAGTGTTGCTGTAGATATACTCTCATATATTTGCTGTAGCCCCAAATACAGCAACACCCACTGTTCAGTTACTAAGTGTTTTGCTGTAGATGCAGGATTACTGCAAGTACTGCTGTAGACATTGTGGTTCTGTACTTTGGCACCAGGTGGCCTTGATGATGTATAAATAGGTTCACAACACCTCCCAATTTTGTCTGCTTGTAGGCTCAAATGTCGAAGATGAAGTCTACAAGAGAGAGTTCTGGTCAGTCAGCGATCGAGTCTCAGACAATCTGCCCAAGAGCAACAACTCCGTAGAGGGCTGGCATAATGGCCTGAGGACACTGATAGGAAAAAACAAGCCAACTCTGTGGAAGTTCATCATCAGACTCCGTGAACAAAATGCCAATCAAGAAACAAACATGGGCTTGGCAATGTGCGGACAAAGTCATGAGGTGTCAAGGAAAACCCAAGGACGAATGTGGCTCAGTGAAACAATCTCTGCCCTCTGGAATCAGTACAGGGACCACTTCGAAGATCGCACTGAAGACCTGGACCGTGAAAAAACCATTATGTTCCTGAGAGGTATGGCGATGCTGTACAGGATGGTGGAGTAGAGCCCCACCCCAGAATCTTATACACGATGGCAGGCCATGGGTGAACTAGTCTTATAGTATGATCATGATTAAAAGGAATATCCGGGAACATTTGTATGTATACATTGCATTATAGCCTTGTGAAACAATGACCAGTGGGAAGACACAACGTTGACTTTTTTCAAAAAATTAAAAAAAATAAACTTCTGATTTATCAACAAGTAAAGAAGACTGTGGATGGCCATATACATGTAGGTTCCCCTTATATCCATCAGGTTCACCTATGAGTCTGCATTAATTTGGTACCACTACTGTTTTGGTGTGTGTTTTATCAGTTTTGGCAGAAACATTAAGATGAGAACAAGTATAACATTCATTGACTGTAGCGGTGGTAATAACATAATGTTTAAAGTATTGATCCCATAAAGTTCTATGGGTGTTGTGATCTGTATGCTGCCACTCTAGGGGAAAAGGGTGCCCTAGTGGGATATGAATGACGTTGACAGTAATACTGTTTGTGTAATACAGAACGCGGTGTGACTGTGCTAGGACTTGAATAAATGAAATAAGAAACCCGCCAAATCTTTCTTTGAGCAGTTTATTTCCTTAAGTACATGAGATGAGAGTAGAAGATAAAATAGAAAGATACATCTACATTATGGGAAGGCATAAGTTTAGAATTAGCATGTTATTCATCAACAATTAGAAAAGTGTTCATAGATTTAGTCATTCAATGACTTAGCAAGGCCTGGCCTAGGTATAGGCCAGCACACTTTCCAGATAGGAGGACCATGCCAGCATGACTGTAGATACACATGAAGGGTTCACAATAGCGAACAACTTACATTTCAGGTGCATACAGTTCCACCAAGTTTCTAATGGCCAGTGTGGTCCTGGAAGCAAACGTAGCATAAGTGAGACACGGTACCATAACTATCATTAGAGCAAGGTTGGTGTCGAACATGGTTAGAGCGGCAAGACTACGAGCATCATCAGGTAGCAGTCCATCGCAGTACACTGTGGTCACATTGAACCAGTCTTCATCTCCCTCGGGATCCATGAGTAGAACTGGAACATTGGTGATGGCAGTGAGGAGGACAGAAAGAGAGATAGGCTGCAACCCAACTGAAGAAAAGAAATACAAATGTCATTAGCTTTGATGCCATATGCGCAAGCGTCATCAAGGGAGGGGTGAAGCTGACAGATGCTCATTTTGAAAAAAAAAATATAGCCAAAAGAAGGTCCTTAAAATGGAAGCTCAAAATGTTATTAAAAAATGAAGAAAAAGTTGTATGAGACTCATTGGTTTGAAGTGGATATATGGCCAGAGAACATGTACCTACCCTCACAGTCATGGACGTAGCGCCTCAGCCAAGAGCGAACTTGATGTTTTTGTGAAGGGGAACCTTCAGCAGGGCCGTCGATGTCATATTCCCCACGGAAATGACATCTCCCAATGAACTTATCAGCCGTCAGCGTATTTGGGATGGGGACAGTCTACAAATTTTAATATGATAATAAAAAAAACTATTATACAATAAAAAGAAACAGGACTCTAAAAAGAAGAGACTAAAATTTGTCCACGAAAATAATTGGGCCTTGGTATATATAGTTAACGTCAATCTTTGAAGGTGTAGGAAAACACATAAAATGTAAACCACACTTACCGCCGGCCCAATCCATTGAACATGGACAGAGCAGTCAAATGGAATTGCACAGCCAATGAGCACATCACCCCTGATCATGTGTGAGAAGAAAGGATGGTCGTAGAAGGACAGATGAAATTTCTTCTGTGAACCATTCAGGGAGCGAACAAATTTGACAACAGTCTGAAATAGTGAAGAAGAAAAATGGGTAAATACTATGCATGATACTGCAATACCATGATTCAAAAGACCCGATAGGTCCAAACATTCGATGGTGAAAATGGGTCCAACCCAGGCCTAAAAAAAAAGGTGTGTTTCCGGTAACATGGTCTAAAAGGTTGAGGTCGGTAGGTCGGATTTTTTTTTGGTTTTCTTTCTGTATCCAAGGTGTCACATAGTTAAATATTGCAGTTTTTTGCACTGATGATTGTTATGAACATTAATTTCCTGCTTGCCATATGGGAATCCATGGGGAAAATGTGTGCATATATGTCAAATAAAAATTTCAGAAGTGGGTCTTTGAAAATTTTGAAAAAAAATGTTCAAAAATGGGGAGAATTTTGAAAAAAAAATTTCTGAGGTCGGCCCCTTAGAGCTGAGCACGGTCGGGTGACCAGAAACAAACTTTTTTTTTTGCCCTACCATATTTTGCAAAAGAAAAATGGTTGCCCTCCACACAATTCTACTGTAAAACGCCTATAATGCAATCCACAATTACCCAAAAAGTGAATTCAAACAACACTTATTAGCAATTTAGACATGTTTCATTGGATATCTAAGTTAAAGTGAAATTTTGATAATTAGATACCTCTCGATTAATCAGAATTTTCTACTTCTTAATGTGTTATTCTGGTGGTGGGTATATGACTAGAATGAGTGGACTAAATGTGAATTCCTAAGTTCCAAGAATGATGAACAGGGACAAAATAAATAGTCAAAGCACATACCTCCATAAGGAAATATCGGGTGAATGTTTGCTGGACAGGAGGAAAGGTGGCCCCGTAGAACACAACAGCAACCGGTTCGTCCCAGGACACTGAAGCAGGTTCATGTACCAGGGCTTTATCAGTCTGTGGACAAGAAAACGCTTCAGTTAGATAAAATTACAGTGTAAAAAAGGGGACCTCTTCTTGTCAAAAATATGCCAAAAATCTGTTGTAAATACGCAGGAATTCCATATGAAAGGACATAAATGTTCCAATTAAACATTTTGGATTGGTCATTTAAAAAATATATTGATTGGAAGAATTTGATCTATGAGCCATTCTTATATAGACACCTTTCCTCTGTAGTCCAAGAATATGTTTACTAACCTAAACATAAACACAGTAAAAACATTACAGGCCTAACAAAAACCTAAAAATAATTGAAATCTAAATACAAAGGCTAATCACATTATAAGGCTAAACATGTTTATAAAGTAACATCAACACCTTCTAAACACCTTTTTTACAGGTTTATTTTTATTGCATTCCTTAGAAAGGGAATATATATATATATATATATATATATATATATATATATATATATATATATATACCCACTATGGACCCACTATGACACAAACACCCACAAGCTTTACTGCTACAGAGAAATGAACAAGACTTGTACTTACCATGTATTCGGAGTCATCAGTAGTAGGAAGGCCCCTCTAAAAGAATAAAAGGCGTAATGTATTGGACATTGAAGTGGGGGTGGGGGATTTAAATTTATTCTTATTTTCGAGTCATTTTTATTACAAAATTTTACACGACCTCACACATATAACCAAGAAAGACACAAATTAAATGACATAAAACTTACAACAAAAATGGGAAGAATGTATACCAGCTCCCCATCATTCAGAGTAGTTGGGCAAAGTCGGGTTAGTCTGCCATGCCTGTTAGATCTGGCAAACTGACAGTGAAGGACACGGGGCCAAGCACGCCGGACAAGGCTTCTCCAGTTGTCTTCACCCCACGTTTTAGATACTTGGAGCAGCCTATTTCCAGAAAGCATGTGGCATGGAATCCGACCTACAAAAGCAAAGGTATTCAGATCAGACATACATGAAACATTGGTCCAGGGGGGGGGCACTCAAAAATTTATGGCTATCATTTGTGTACACAGCCCGTTTTTTATTGCCCCTTTTAGCAATATATACCCCATTGGCCTAAAAAGGCCAAAAAAACACCCTTATTAAAGGATACGGCCGGATCCTGCCCCAGGATGAAAAAGGCACTGCCTCGTTAGGCAGTAGACTCAATAGTACAGTGACTGTCACTGACATTGATGAGTTGGGGCTTGCAAATTTTCTTGTGTGGGCCTATGAGTTGAAATTATGTTGAAAATTCTGCTGGGCCAAAAAGATAGGGTGAGAAATGCAAAGAATATCAAAAAAAATCCATGTATAAGGTCCCGGGGGTAAATTGGGGTAGGGTAGGTAATTCAACTAATTGGGTCAGCCACGGGGATCCATTATCTTTTAGCAAATTGTATTTAAAAACAGTCCAGACATGGTCCACCCGGTTTGGCCACATAGTCCCCAACTTTGACCAGATCGTCAGGGCCATATCGTGTTTTGGCCAAATCCTCTACAAATCCCCCCGCAACCTAAATCTGTACTTTTTATTTCCCTCCTGTAGGGAGGGCCAGGTGTCATTACCCATGGTCCCTTACTTTTGGTGTGAGTAGCCCTATAAGACACCCCCGATCCTGCATATAGCATAGAAAAATTGACTTACCATATCCCTCCGAAACCAGGAGTTCCATTTCCTCCTGTATACCGTCAATGTTGTTAGTATGAGGACGCAAGCATACTACTTGCACATGCATGAATCCCAATCCAGAAACTGCGAGAGAAGCTGCAATAGATATAATATCTATGTACAAATGGGGATAATTCAATAGGTGGATGGAATTTAGACATGAGATGGCATTACCCCCCAAAAGCATGGGCGTGGACATGTGAAAGTTGACATGTGAAATGGGCCTAATGACGGGGAATTAAGGGACATGTGACATAATCATTTCTTAAAACCACAATTACATGTATATTTATGAGTGTTTGGCTAGGGTGCTCTGATACATGGAATGAATTAAGGGTATATATGCATGTATATATGTATATATTGTGAAATGAAGAAAAAAAGAGTGACATGAAATAGAAATAGGAATTGTCTCTTAGAGGTGACATGGACTGGGAATTTTATACACATGTGACATGACCAGTTCTTAAAATCGACATGTGATATGGGGGGCCCCATCCAATGTGATGAAAGGAGAGGGCAATTAAATTACCGATACTAAACCAAAAAAGAAAGTGATCCCAAAATGTTGGAGACCTGGGACCTGGTCGGAAGCCCCTACCCGCCGCCTCTACAGATAATATAGTCAAAAAAGGGAGTTCAAATAGCCTAAAGCCCGGTCCCTGCAAAAAAGAAAAAAAGAAAAAGAGTACTTACACATTGTGGGTACCTTTAACCGATTCCTGGGTGCAGAGAGGATTTCGCATAGAGAGAAGCGGGTTCTAGATGAGAAGCAGAAGGGTGGAATAACTAAATAGACCTTCCATATAGCACTGACCACAAGTTGTGAATGTGGCCTGACCAAACTAACGAACCAACTAAACTGGTTGTCGCTCTTTTGATTTTGAATTACATAACGGGCCATTAAAATAACAGCCAGGTGCCATGCCGAGACCCCTGCAGCCTTTGAGTTTTATTGCCCGGATACATCATCACAAGTGCCACAAGTTGAAACAAAGGGACCCGTGATCGTTCTTGCATGACCGCGACAAAACGGAGGGGAGGGCATCTCACTGCAGACTTCAAAGGATTGCCGCTCTAACCCAAGGAGCGGATGACGGGAGGGGGGGGGGGGGAGCGACTCACTGTCCGTTGGTGGCAAGACTGGAGGCCTCTGATGTTTAGTCCTATGTGACCACCCTAAATGAGGGAAGGAGGTGCGATCTTTAACCCTTTAAAGGCGGAGGTTCCAGGATAGTGTTATTCCATGGAACATCGGGAATTTTACTCTTCCTGTTGAATATCATTGTACAAGTTAATGGTTGAAATAAAGCCAAAAGTTAAAAAGCTAGAGCACCTTGGCCAATTTCTAGATCTTAAACACCAAAAGGTAATCAAGGGTAAAAAATATCGTCTTGGGGTTTCCAGCTCACCCACTGTCCACTTGTCGATTTGCCACAACCCCCATAAATCCCAATTTGTGTTGGGGTAAAAGGAGAATAAAAAAAAATTATTTAAGTTCCTGTCACTTGGTGGACCTAATCACGGGCCTAGGACAAATTGAGTACACAATTCTCTAGGAGCCAAACTGTAGGGGCTGCCATTGTGCGCCTCCAAAGCAATTTAATGTCACTCTGATAACTAGCAGGGCAGCTCCTCTGCAAATCATTAATAAAGTTTTTCATATGAAAGAACATCATTCATATGATTGAACATTTTGGCCTGGCTTTTTGGACCTTATATTGTTTGGAGCATGAACAACCCATCCCCCTAGTAACATTTACTCTTTATTCAAAGAATAGTTATTCAGCTTAATTCATCCATTCGTTTGCAATCTACATTGTTCTACAAATGCTACACACTAACAACATAAAAACAGTAAAACCACTACAAACCTAGAAAATAGGAACGAACACATTGAATTCTGAACTTTAGAGTTGTTTATGTGGTGCCCAAAAATCCAAACTCCCTCACTGGCCCTTTGGCATAGCTCTGCTGAAAATGCGTCTATGGCAACCCAATTATCTCCATGATATGGCAGTGATTGAGACTTCTTGAGATGGTTAAAATGGTATCAAAGCAATAGACAGTATATCATGCACCCTCCCGCCCCCCTCTAATAAATGCACTGCGCAAAATTCAGTTCCCCACACTGCCAAAGTATTATCATTGCGTGCCCTTAATGGGTTAAAGTTTAGGGAGGTAGGTAATAGATAGACAATTGATAGGTATGTCACGAGGTACAGTGAAACTTGGTTATAAGAAACTTCCTTATAACGAATTTTGGTTATTCACACAAAAGTGCCTGATCACAATGCTCTCCTATACATTTCTATAGTAAAAAAACTTAGTCAGAACAAATTTCTATTGGCAGGAACTTATTAAAAAACGAAGACATTTTGACCATTCTGGGGTTGGAAAAAGGGTAAAACAAAAGTTTATAGATGGCAGGTGCAGAAGACCTATCACAGCCCCTGACACCTCTTAGAACTCTCATTCAGCTACTGCAGCTGAACTTCCATAGAGGCGGGTATAGATGTCCTATCACACCCCCTGCCACCTCTTAGTTCTCTCATTGCGCTACTGCAGCTAAGGGTTCAATAGAGGCGGGTACAGAAGTCCTATCACAGCCCTTAACATGTCTTAGACATGGCATTCTGCTCCTTCAGCTAAACCTTCGGTAGAGGTGCCCCCCCTCCACTCCCATAACGCTGAACTTGGGTTTAACAGAATTTGGTTACAACGACTTTTTAAGCTTCTCAGAAGGGGTTCGTTGTAACCAAGTTTTACTGTAATCAAAATTTGCGGATAACAGTTGAGGGATGAGGGATGAGGTCGGTGGGGAGGTCGGTGGATGGACGCCCGTGGTGACCTGAGCAGAAACGGGACGAGGTCACTTCAAAGGATAAGTCCCCTGCCCGTGTACAGTTGGGATTGGGGGGGGGGGGGGTGAGCGACTCAGACGGAGTGGTCAGGATGTGCGGTGATTGGCCTAGGTCAGGTGTGAAGTGCCTGGGGGAGGTGGGCCGAACTGTATAAGACAGGTAGAATCGCTAAATACATGATTAAGTTGAAAACAATCAATAGATTAAAACGATCACGGAGACACAGGAGAAGGATTCACCCACAGAGTACAGCACAGGAGGGAAATAATCTTACTTTCTTAGGAGTGAGGACTTTAACTTTCACTGCCCGCATAGGAGAAGGAGGGAGGAAATGACCAACCAAGGTGAGCACTTTGTACCAGCCTTTTTTTAGAATTGTATGCATGCAATAACATAGGCTAGTTCCAATCCAGGGAAGAAGTGACAACACTATACTGGAAACTTTATTGGGCCTTAAATTAAAATACTATCAGGGTCGGACTTATTATATTGAGATTCATAAGGGAGATAATTTGGACATTCAAAAATGATATAAAAGATTACAAATGAATGAAACGATCATTACAATCATTTCTGAAATTACAGAGAATACTTTCATTATGAAGGGGATGAATAGAAGTAAAATAGATGCAAATGCTCATACCATTTCTGCCAATTTTGAATACAAATCGATTATTCTGAAATTATAACGCATGAGTCTGCCATTCTGGGTATTCTGATAAAAATTGAAAATTATCAATAGCATAACCGTAATCTTTGGAAAAAGTTATGAACATAAGTTTTATGGCTATTTTTTCACTTTTTATCATTACTTTTGTGATATAATTGATGTTTTTTTGTAATTAATATGTATAGCGATGGCTAGAGCGCGCACTGTCCACACTCTAAAAAATGTGTTTTGTTTTTAAACACTTTTACCTGTATTTAAAACACTTTCTTGTAACACTTTGTTAAACACATTTTTGGGCAAAACAGAAAACACTTTTTCAAAAAGTGTTAAAGATTGAAAAGTGTTTTGATCAAAATGTGTTTTAGATGAAAAAGTGTTTAAATGATTCTGAGAATAACATGTTTAGGTTCAGAAAGTGTTTAAAATGAGCTTCAGGCAAATTTATGCCCTTGCTATTATTTCATTTTCCTTATAAACCCATGGTCCTAGTTTAAGGATTAGTGAGTCCTTCCTAATGCATATTGCTGTCTCTCTGCAGGTAGAGAATATCGAAGTTATGTTGATAGCAAGTTGATGAATGTTGATCAGCCAGTTATCAACATTGATTTTGTGCTAACCAGGCTTGGCCTACAGTCAAGATGAGTTCAAACACATTGATACACAGAGTTAGTGAGAGAGTTTAGGACTGGGATATATGTATTAATCCTGAATGTTACAAAATGGGTGTTTATCATGGGTTACGTTGGAATCAAGGTATTGAGAAGGTAATTTTTAGATATTTCTTTTCCAAATCCAATCTAAGATAAAGTATCTATGTTACGGTCTATCAGGATGATGTGTATCATTATCATTTATACCTAAATTCAGACGTTTGTGTCCATATGAATGTTACAATAGTACCATCATAGGTGGTCCCTGCCACCTGGTGAGTTGGATTGGAACCAAGTATTAAAACACTTTTATAAACCTAAACACATTTGCAGGAAAAGTGTAAAGTGTTTTAGGAAATGTGTTTAGATGATGAAAATGTATTTTACCAAAAAGTGTTTTGGTAAAATATGTTTTAGTTAAAACACATTTTTTAGAGTGCACGCATTTAAAGCTATATTTAATTCATTATCATTTTGCAATAGTGCCGACTGATAATTACATACTTTTTGTACCATAAGAAATTTGGTATCGTTGGAAAGCCCTTGATATAACAAGTCTTCTGGTGTTAAAATCATCTTAATCTGAGAAATATTAAACCCGTGTTGAACATAAGTAAATCATTAAAGCAGACTTTTGCTATTCTGGGCACGTAAGGGTTAACAGCCACGGTTGCATTAAGGCATCATGCCCATTGGTCGGCATTAAGTTTTGGTGAGTAACTCACCAGGGCAACATTCATGCCTCATGCTGACCCTACCGGATTGATACACAAACTCCGGGAGGGTCTGTGTGATGCATCCATGAAGTGCTGTTATAATGGAGAGCACACTCTCCTGATGCATCATGACCAAAACTAGGCATGATGCATTAATGCATCAGCGGCCCTGAAAGGGTAAGGTCGTTCTTTTATGAAACTAAAATATGAAATGTCTGGTACCCATCAAGTTCCAATTGGGGAGTGCTCATTTTTTTAACAACAGGGGGGGGGGGGCTGCTGGGTTTGCACGCGTATGCACAAAAAGTATTTCGACCCCCCCTCTTTAGGGGGTACAATGTTTTTGACCCCACCCCCACAAGGGACAAAAATCCCCTTTTAGCCTATAATAACGCGCAGGATTTTCCACTGAAAAACAGGTGAAATTATTTTGACCCCCCCCATCAGAGGTGTAGAAAAATTCTGACCCCCCCCAGTCAAGGAACACACTAAGGCCATATAGTGTCTACCTAAATGCAGGGAATGGCAGTGACAGTTTATTGGTTCTGATAGGTTCTTTTTATAAATTCAGTGGGACATGATACATTGAAGGTCGTTGTGTGGTGCCTGCGCCCTGGAACAACGAGCGTGGGAGACACAGACGAGGAAAGGAGAGAACTAGAGCAGGAAGGATACGGTAGGTGAAATTATATCATTTGGGAACTTGAGGACGTGTACAAATGAAGTCATTCGATTTTGTGCCATTCTTCACCCCCACCCCTCTTTTGTCCCACTGAAATCCTAAACAAAGGGACAATAATGCGACTACTTTAAATATGTTCAATGCCAAGGCTCTTTTTTGCAGTGTATATGATAAACTTTATTATCGGACCTTAGTGACACAGTAAATATAGCAAGGGAAAAAGGGCAAAAAAAAATCTAGTATGGGCTAACTTTAGAAGAATCCCCTTTAATATCCGAGGTATGTAATGGGTCCAGGGATAACAGAATTATCTTCCCCTCGCCCAAAACCCAATAACATGGACTATGAGTCGATATACATTATTTCAAAATCACTTTTTTACTACCAACATGAATTTTGTAGCCTATAAATTGGTTATAAATAATATACTGCCCATACTACTGGCATCTGCCATTATAGAAGCATATCAGTTTTCCTGTGAATCTTTATTTGTCTTCTGAACAGGAATGCCCATCTTGACACAGAGACACGAGGAAGATGGAACAGAGTATATTGAAATAGGAGAAGACTGGACTAGGGATGACTGGGATACTTTTGTCAACAGAAATTGGCCCAGAGTTACAAGTTACAACTTGAAGCAAGAGGGCAGAAGGGGGATGCTGCGCCACATAGAACCTGAGGAAATTTGCACAGGAAGCAGGGTTTACGTGGTGCCGCGACGTGTGGTAAATTTCTTGTCATATATTATACAAAAGGTACAATGCGGTTAACAAAAGACAGAATAACCTCATTACCCCCTCCCCCTTTGTGGGAAAACAAGCGTAATGAATCGCTGTGTTGTGCCATTTTTAATGCATTCTTTGAATTATTACCATATGAACGAAAGGTAGGATGAGGGTTAACGGTATGTTTCCTGTCCCCCAACCGACCTGGTAAATCAGGGACAACCTAAAAAATTAATCCGAGCATTTTTGTGAAAATTTCCATATGTTTGGGTTGGGTGATAATATAATGCAGGAGGAGGGGGAAAGAAAATATATGAGGGCAAAATATTGATAAATATATCTTTCTTCCTACAGACAATACTGCCCATACCTGAACCTCATGTGGTATTCAATGAAGAAGAGGGAATGTTGGAGGAGCAATTGGAAGGGAGATACAACGTGCTGGTACCTGACACACCGGACAGGGAGAGCGATGAGAACTCAGTCATCATGATAGATGAGTATGATGTCATCCTTGTACCTGCTTCGGATGAGGAGGGGGAAGAACTAATGGACGCCACGTGGACAAACTGGACAAGGGATCACGTAGACAACTGGGACTGGGACGTGGCAGAAAACACGCAGGTAGAGGCGGGGGAAATTATTTAATGAAATTGTTGGTTTAAATTTAATTTTTAATATGGAAAAGTCTAGGAGAGAAGACCCATGGTGTCTGCTATTTTATCGTTGTTGTAAAAGTATAGATACATCAATAAACATGACTTTTAACTTTCAGTCAGACGATGACTATGTATCAATAGGAGAAGGATTTTGGGTAACTATCAGTGTCACTGGAGAGACATTCGAAAGATTTGAGAAACACTTCAGCAGAAATACAAGAATCTGGGTAAGTAGGCAATGGTATATGGTGTGACATAGTTGGTAAATCCTCATTGTATTTCTCATTACATAAAAATACTTTGCACTTCTGTGGGCTATGGGGTAGGAAGTGGATGCAATAATGATAAGATTACCAATGAAATTGAGGTAATGTCTTGATTATGATTAAGAGTTGAGGGCCAGAAAAGGAGACATACATATTTTAAAAGCATCGTATTATCTGCTTCCGTCACCAGAGTCTAGTGGAAAAGATACAAAAACAGAAAGGTGCAACCTACTGTTTTGACCTGAAGTTGAACGGGACCATACATATGACAGAGGAGGCTGACAAAGATCTAAGAATAGGAGATGTATTTGACCGAAACGTGGAGCTGGAAGTCACATGGATGGGGGTGAGTTTTTCAAATGGAAGATATATACTGAAAAACGTGTTTAAAAATACACACCAAGTTTTCTCAACACCAGCATTTAAAGACCTAAAAACGAGAAGTGTTAAAGTGCAGGGGCGGATCCAAGATTTTGGAAAGGGGGGGGGGTCCAACACTCAGTTACCAGGTATCATGGCAATGTCAGAAGCGTGGCGCGGCGACATCGCAAGTGCAGCCTGGTCATGAAAGGGGACATACAAAGTGGACATCTGGTGGGCCCAAAGGAGGGGGGGGGGCACCTCCGGGGACCCCTATTTGCACATGTTATGGGTGGACCAAAAGGGGGGGTGGGTCCTGACCCCCAGGACCCACCCCCTGGATCCGCCCCTGAAGTGTTTGGCCATTATATACTTTCTGTCAGACACCTAAACACTGAAGGGTTTAGCTTTTAATTACTTGATTAAAGAGATGTACAATAAATATTAATGACTTAACTATATACTGTTAAGGGCCTTTAAAATTGAACGTGTTTTCAGCCCAAACAAATGGGAAGAAAACACTTGTTTAACAGAGTGTTTAAATATGTAGATTTTCCAAAAATATGTATAATCATTTAATAAATGAACACTTCCTTTCCAGTATGGAAGGCCCGGGGAGGATGTTTGGGAGGTAGCGGAGAGGGAGCTCATGTGGGCGATAGACAGGATGATGGAGGAGGAAAGTGAAGGATACAACTCTTTTGAAGTTAACATCGATGAACCTTGGAAATCGTTCAGGAGCTGGGGAGACGATTCCCGCCTAAGTCCCCACCTTATGGTAAGATTGGCCACCGAGGCAGAAGACGGGACTCTCCAAGACTCACGTGCAGTAGACGGGGGAGGACTTAAACGCCTCTACCTTCATAAACTCATCCTTTCAGCGGGCCAGCTACCAGTGATGAGGGGGAGAGAAGGGGGCAAAATACTGGTGTATGACGAATTGGGTATGTAACAGGAACTTTTTTTATTTCAAAATTAAAAAAAAAAGGTGCATTTATAAAAGGACAACCATGTTCTTTGCGGGATTAGGATATGGGACAAATAGTGGAGACAATCCGTAAATAGTAAAGGTTTATTGGAAACAGCAAAAGTGTAATGAAAGAAGTACGTAGTAGGAGAGAAAATTTCATTTTTCTATTTCTATTTGAAACAGAATACTTGAAAGGCACATACTACTACATCGGTAAGGCTGTGGCTCTGAGTATGGCTAGTGGCGGCCCTGGTCCTGCTTTCATGGGAGAGGAGTTAGCAGAAGCAGTTGCCCTTGGAAGCAAAAGCCTGATGGAGATGAAGGGAAAGATAAATAGGAGTGAGGCCTTGGAGAAGGACTACATAACGATTGTTGACTCAGAAGAACTGTCAAGGGTATGTACCTACCTAATGGTGGATTTATTCTTCAGAAATTGTGACAATTTTTGCATTGCTGTGGTATGAAAAGAAAAGCAATTGTCACACCATGACTCCGTAACCTTTTTTCACAAGCCAATTATTACTTGACCAACCGATGGCCTATATAGTAGTGCATGTTAAGGGGCAACTTCCTATGACAGACGAGAGCCTAATAAGCACTATGTTGATTATGTATATGCGTTGTGCCTGTATAGCTAAATCACAGAGCAGGATGTCTGGATGCTAACCAGTAGAGCATTGCAGTCTATCAACTGTGCATAAATCCCTAAGGGAATAAATATGCACTACTCTGAGCTTTCTTATAGAAGAGAAAATTTAATAATTTATATCACAATTGTAGAATGTCCCCGTGAGAAAAATAGATCGGGAGCTAGGAGCCATTTTGTGATATGCATGCAAGGTCCAATAAATCACTACTTTTCTCTATCAGCTGGAGAACGCAATCGACGCTCAGCACCTGATGGCCGCCGCAGAACACAATAAGTTCGGAAAGCAGTGGGAGCTAGATGAGTACTTGGCTGAGGACAAAACCCTGGACCAGGACAAAATTAAGATGAGCAACGCCGGTGCCGCAGAGGCACTATTTATTCTTCACCAAAGAGCATATGAACAGTAAGTACGACCATCCAAGCATATATACACTGTAAAAAAGGTGTTTAGATATTAAACACTTGTCTAAACACTTTCCTGTCCCACCTTTCTAAACACTTATTATATAAGTTTATAGGGAAGTGTTTAGGCAAAAAGTGTTTAGACAAGTGTTTAGATAAGTGTTTAATTTCTAAACACTTATCTAAATAAGTGTTTAGAATCTAAACACTTATTCAAATGTTCTAAACACTTTGAATAAGTGTTTAGAATCTAAACACTTATTCAAATGTTCTAAACACTTTTTGAAAAAGTTTTGAAATGTGTTTAGAAAGGAAACACTTTTCTAAACACTTTTTGGGAAAGTGTTTTGTGTGTAAACACTTTTTGACTAAACACTTTTTGCTAAACACTTTTCAAAAAGTGTTTTGATTCTAAACACTTTTCAAAATAAGTGTTTACAATCTAACCCCATTGTTAATGTGTGTTTAAGATCTAAACACATATGGATGTGTTTACGTGAAATGTGTTTAGAATGTAAACACTTATGCAATGTGTTTAAAAAACTGGGACAAATAAGTGTTTACAATCTAAACACTATTTTTTACAGTGTAGGGACTTCACGGTACAAGCAGATTCTCAAATGAGTAGGATAATCCATATAAATTATTGCTTTTTCTTTAAATATGCCTTTTAGATACAGGGTAGGGAGGCCTAATGATGTAAAAAATAATTACAAGTGTGCGTCGCTGGTTGTATGTCATAAAGTTAATAATTAATGTGTACCTGTTGGCAGGCTTGAAATGGGATTGGGAAAGGTAGGACAAGTTATCCGCCAACACAGGATGGGCTTCATCCAACTGTGCCGAAGACAAATGGAGGTGACGGCAAAAGACGTTCTGGACAGGCTTGTAATAAATCCAAGTGAACACTGGGGTACTGGTGAGCAGTCTGACACATTGGATTGGCTCAAGCAGTACATTAGAGAGTGTGAGGGTAGGTAAATTAATAATAGCTGAGATTATTTATATACTATACAAATATAGTATACAATGATTATTTATAGTCATAATAAATATGACATTATAAGTTTGCATACATGATATTTCTATCTACCGGATTTAAGATTATGTAAATTAGGGCAGAGTGACACCCCGGAATGACATTGGTATTTCAGAAGGAAAACACAACAAGGTGAAGGTGGGAGACATCCTGATGGCGTTCACAGGAATGCCTACTATCGAGATGCATGGAGAAAGGTCTAAACAACTACTCACCATCGACTTCGTACACAGAAAGATGAACGACACCCATGGCCTCTGCCTACCAGAATTCTCAACATGTTTCAAGATAATGTATTGGGTTCTGCCTTGTGCCAAATACGAGGAGCTAGTTGGGAGAATGAACTACTCTTTGACAGGAAGCAGGGGCCATGATATGGAGGGTTAAGGAAGACAAGAGGTCCACAAATGTTATCGCAGTTGCAAATGGACAGACATATATTATGTTAAAGTGATATTGTATTGTACATAGTCGACTAATATACTAAGTAGACATCTTCCGTCCGGAATAAATGTGATTATTACTAGTGCAATGTAAGTGATATAAGTTTACCTGTATTGTATTGGACATCCATCCATCCAAACTTATTGTCTTTGAATGAAACACATGGTGAGTGTAGCGAACATGCATATATGCAAACATTCTGTGATTGTAAGTTAAACCGACTGTGAGAGAAAAGAGTCTTGTCTTATGGAAGACACACTCAAACAACAGTCTGAACTTGATAAGGTGGGTACAAATCATTCTGAGAGATATTGAAGATATGTTTAAGATATACATTAAAAATATGATTGCAGTATAGGTGAATAACTTTGTACTTCTGCTTCCAGATTTATTTCTATCCTTTGATATGGTTTACAATTTGATTATTATCTATTTAACCGTATGAATATGATTTGTAGCATTTTTTTTTTGATTGTATGATTGTGTTTGTCCTACTGATAGATGTTTGATTATAATTCCAGTTGTGCTTCATTTACCACGATTCTGTAAATTGTGAGAGGCTCAATAAACTTTGATTTTCAAATTAAAAAAACATAACTTGTATTTTTGCCCAGCTATCTATGTCATTCTACCGTAATACTCCTGTGATCATATCTCGCAGCTAATCGTGTTATTGTTTGAACTTGTAGTTTTGATGTAAGAATTATGGAACTTTGGTCTTGAAGTGTATTATGTAAGAAATATGTAAGAATCTTGTAGGAAGACCACAACCCATAGTTGCAGTACTAGTTGCACTAAATTTATGTATGATGTCAAAAAGTTGTATGAATGATGTAAGATGAAAGGAAAACTAGGGCCGTATGCTTTTTGTGGTTGATTGGGCTTAAGAGGGCTAAGTTGAATGCAAAAGTATTTGAAGACAAAATTCGACTTGATGAATGCGATTCTTTCTTAAACAGACTTACTTGGGTAAATGATGTAGATATGACGTAATCATTTCACATGATGAAATTCCTAGGGGGGAAGTATGACATAAAAATGACGTAGACAAAGTGTGATATCCTGTAAGAATTATGTAAGAATGATGTAAGAATGACTTAAACCGAACGAGACACGAAAGAATTGCAAAAAATGAATGCAAGAAAGAGGATATGACGAAATTATGACATATTTATGACGTAAGAATGACGTAAAAATGCGATGGAGAAAGTGAGGATATGACGTAATTATGACGTAAGAATGATGTAAAAATAACGTAGGAATGACAATGGAGAAAACTAAAAGGATCGAACCTAGGCATGTAATGACGTAATTATGACGTAAAAATGACTTAAGAATGATGTAAGCGTGACGTGAAAATGCTGTAAGAATTACGTAAAAATGAGGACGGAGAAAGTGAGGAAATGACGTAATTATGACGTAAGAATGATGTAAGAATAACGTAGGAATGACGATGGAGAAACCTAAAAAGGGTCGAACCTAGGCATGTAATGACGTAATTATGACGTAAAAATGACGTAAGAATGATGTAAGCATGACGTAAAAATGATGTAAGAATTAGGTAAGCATGACGTAAGTATAATGTAAACATGACGTAAAAATGATGTAAGAATGATGTAAGAATTACGTAAAAATGACGTAAGTAGGGAGTAAGCATGACGTAAAAATGATGTAAGAATGATGTAAGAATTACGTAAAAATGACGTAAGTATGATGTAAGCATGACGTAAAAATGATGTAAGAATGATGTAAGAATTACGTAAAAATTACGTAAGTATGATGTAAGCATAAAGTAAAAATGATGTAAGAATGATGTAAGAATTACGTAAAAATGACGTAAGAATGATGTAAAAATGACGTAAATGTATGATGATGTAAAAATGACGTAAATGACGTAGGAATGACGTAAGAATGATGTAAGAAATGACCATCAAAAATGCCTTACATTTTTTAAAAAATGACGTAACAATGACGTAAGGGAAAAATGATGTAATTATGACGTATATACGACGTAATTAAGACGTAATTATGATGTAAATATGACGTAATTGGGGTGTTAGGACCCTGGGGCCTTATGACCTTGGGGCCTTGAGACCGGGGGGCCTTTGGCGTGGGGCTGTGGGAGATGAGGCCTTCTTCTATGGGGCTTTCCATGGTACAATCCACCAGACATCACGTCTCTAAGCCCCATTAACCAAGGCCCCATCCAGGAAGGCCCCCTAACGAAAGCCCCAAAGTCCTGAGGCCCCCTGGTCCTAAGGCCCCATACCTATTGGGCACCAAATACGTCATCCTTACATCATTTTTACGTCATTTGTACATCATTCTTACATCATCCAATACCTCCCCTATCCACATTTTACGTCATTCTTACATCATACTAAACATCATACTTACGTCATCCTTACGTCATTCCAATACCTCCTTACGTCATTTTTACATCATCCAATACCTACTTTTATGTCATTCTTACATCATTCTTACATCATTTTTACGTCATCATTACGTCATTTTTACATCATCTTTACGTCATCCTTACCTCCCCTATCCATCTTTTACGTCATTCTTACATCATCCTTACGTCATTCTTACATCATCCTTACGTCATTCTTACATCATCCTTACGTCATTTTTACATCATCCAATACCTCCTTTTACGTCATTTTTACATCATATTTACGTCATACTTACGTCATATTTACATCATTTAGTTATTTCCCCGTCCAATTCCTTCGTCATACTTACATCATATTTACGTCATTTTTACATCATCTTTACGTAACCTTACCTCCCCTATCCACCTTTTATGTCATTCTTACATCATCCCTACGTCATTTTTACATCATCCAATACCTCCTTTTACGTCATTTTTACATCATACTTACGTCATATTTACATCATTTAGTTATTTCCCCAATTCCTTCGTCATACTTACATCATACTTACGTCATATTTACATAGTTTCTGTGTTAATCTAATACGTCATAATTACGTCATAGTTACAAACACTTCAATTTACCTTTTCCCACTAATTTCCGTGATGCAATCTAATACGTTATAATTACGTCATTTATGTCATAATTACGTCATTTCCGTGTTAATCTAATACGGAAACACGTCATAATTACAAATACTTCAAAATACCTTTTCCCCTCATTTCCGTGGTGTCAATCTAATACGTCATAATTACGTCATAATACTTCCATTTACTCGTTTACCTTCATTCAATAAGTCAAAATTACGTCATAATTACGTCATAATAACACAATTTATTTTCCTCTCAATCCGTTGTTTTTATCTAATACGTTATAGTTATAACGTTCAATAAAGAAAAATGTAACTTCATTGAAATAACTTTCATTCCTTTATTAGTCACTAGTCACAAAATTTCAAGAGGTTTATAACCTGAGATTACACACCATCTATCTTCAGTTAATATACATCCAACCTTTGAACTTCTGTCTTTACACGGATTACAAAATCACATATTTGTAAAAGTCATTGTAAAAATTGAGAGCTACAATTTTCACCCGACCATCGTACAAGACTCTAATAAAACATGTTTCCTTCTTTTACACCCCTGCACCAGTAAGTCTTTGCATTTACATACTTTTTTTCATTTCTTTCATTTGACTTAAAAGCAATGTGTATTTAGTGAACCTACCCAGAGTTCAAGTGCAAGTCAGTGGTTTATAATTTATACCTGAACGATAAACGTCTTATCTCTTGTAGTACCTAGTAAATAAACATCATTCTTCCAAAGTTGTTCAAGTGCTACCCCAAAGTTGTTCAAGTGCTACTCCAAAGTTGTTCAAGTGCTACTCCGTGGTTATAACTTATAAGTGAATTAACAACTACTTCCAAAGTTGTTCAAGTGCAACCCCGTGGTTATAATTTATAAGTGAACTATCAACGTCTTATCTTGCGTAGTACCTATTAAAAAAAAATATCAGATAATAAACATCATTCTTCAAAAGTTTAAGATCATGCTCATGATTCGGGTCGAATTCTCATATATGAGGCACCTTAGAAGTGTTGGGAAATATGGGCTTCCTTGTCCCCCCAAGTTACTTTCTGCCATCTGTCAGTCTCCCCACATGCAATCAGGATGGCACTGATCATGTGATGAGGGGGTTAAATGCAGAGGTGAACAGAGTTGTTTACGAGGCTGTAATTGAGGCCGTAAATGTAAAGGTTTTACTAAAGCTCCTGCAAGATTTCACTCGTGTGCACTTTAGGACAGGACTAGCAGTCTGGTGCCTACGCTAGCCGTGTCCGCCCGTACCACTCCACCCCCTATAACATTATATGGACTGAAATATTTTTATGCAAATACTGTCTTTTTACCAGTGTTGTTTATTCATGCTCCCCAGTGGTAGAAGTTTCACATTGCCAGGCCCAACAATCCAGTAACTTCAATCGAGTAACATCCTGTTTTCCTGTTTGGGGGAAACCCTTAATCTGTCGAATTCTCAGAGTCCCATCCAAGTCGTCCTCGTATTGTTCTCATCTGAAATCGATACATTTATAGACAATATAAATTTAGGCCATTGTATTTTCCCTCATCTTCTTAGAAAACTGTCTTGGGACAAGTGTCTTTTTATCCTGCAATATCTAAATTTTTCCCAAAGTCCCCCCCGGCTTTTGACTGTTTTTTGTTTTTTTATTACTTCCTGTAATTTATTGAGAAAATATTCAACTTCTCATAATTGATTGCATTGTTAATTGATTACTTACCAGTAAATCGACTGCTGGTCCCAATGGAGTGTAGGGTAGGGTCAACGAGTCTGTCCCCTGTAAATGTAATAGCATTCTCGTCATCATCAATCACCGACCAACTCCTTGGGTATTTGCAACTTTGCCCAGTCAACAAGCTCATATATGGGAACATATTCCGACCTAGCGGGATACATTATTGACCAATGAGAAAATTCCTATATTCAGTGCTGACTTTTGCTCACTTTTTCAGGGTTCATTATGTAACACCTGGTGCCCATCAGCTTGGGGTGTCCCAAAAGGTTTCAGCTTCAGCGATGGTCGGCCCACTAAGGAACACGCTAAGGCCATATATCATGTACTTATGTAATTGATAACATGATAACATGTACTCATGATATTGGTATGAATTAGAAACCCAATTCTCAAAGGAAAATTAAGTACAGGGAATATGGTTCCAACTTTATCTAATTGAAAATTTTAAACACAACATGCCCTTTTAAGGGTGCGTATTTCCAGTCAACGCGCTCATATATGGGAACATGCAATATCTGCTTTCTGCACTCAAATCAGTGTGTAAACCTGATAGCCATGTCACAAAATAAGATAATTTACTTATCACATACCTCTATGGTGTACTGTTTTTCATCCATGAACCCAGTCTGATCTGTACATTTTTCGTCGTGATATTCTGCAGTTTTTGAACCACTTGTCATGCTTGGGTCGTCATAATTGGTCACTGGTAGTTGTGTTTCCAGATTGTCCCGATTGCCTGTTCCACTATTCATCACTTGATCTCTATCACTGTTTCCTACGGGTGGTACTTTGCGGTTTACCCCTCTCTCGAAAGAACTGTTCATAATTTGCTCTTTATTACTGGTTACTGCTCGTTGTTTTTGCGGATTGTCCCTTTTGTTGGAACCAATATTATTTGTTTGCTCTTCATTACTGGTTCCTGCTGGTTTTTCTTTGTGAATTATTCCTGTCTCTGGAGTGTTATTTATCACTTGCTCTTTATTCCCTGGTAGTGCTGCTTGGAGTTCCGGATTGTCTGCCTTGCCTGCACCACTGTTCATTGTGTGCTCCTCAGTATCTGTTCCTGTTGTTGTCATTTCACCATACACCCCTGTCCAGGAAGAACTAATCATTAGGTGCTCTTCATTACTGGTTCCTTCTGGTTGTACTTGCAGTGTCACTGTATCTGAACTACTACTATTTGTGTTCTCTTCGTTACTGCTTCCGGCAGTTGGTACTTTGTGGTTTACCCCTGTTTCTGAACAACTTGCCATCATTAGCCCTTCTTTACTGGTTCCCGCTGGTGTTTCTACAGGACTTACCCTTGTCTCTGGACAACCACCGATTGTGACTAGTTCATAATCGGTTCCTGCTTGTCCTACCTGACAAGTTACCCCTTTCTCTGATAAAGAACTAATCATCGGCTCTTCTATATAGGTTTCTTCTGCGTGTAATTCACATTTGTTCTCTCTCTCTATGCAACCACTATTCGTCTCCTGGTCATCCCTGGTGACTGCCTCTGTATCGGTTCCTGTTGCTGTCATTTCACGATTTACTCTGGTCCATGAAGAACTAATTATTAAGTTCTCTTCATTAGTGGTTCCTTCTGGTTGTACTTGAAGATTTATCACTGTCTCTGAATTACTACTCTTCGTGTGCTCTTCATTACTGCTTTCTGCTGTTGGTATTTCGCGGTTTACCCCTGTCTTTGGACAACTAATCATTGTGTCCAGTTCATAACCGGTTCCTGCTTGTCCTACCTCACAAGGTATCCCTTTCTCTGAAATAGTACTCATCATCTGCTCTTCTATATGGGTTCCTGCTCGTTGTAATTCATAATTGTCCCCTCTCTCTATACAACCAGTTTTGGTCTCCTGTTCATTTCTGGGTACTGCTAGTTCTATTTCACTTTTTATCCCTGTCTCTGAATCAGTACTCATGATGTCCTGTGAAAGACCTGGTTCTGCTGGTGTTAATTCACAATTTACTGTCATGTTTGAAAAACTACACATTGTGCCCTCTTCAATACTCATTACTGCTGTTGGTTCTATGCGATTTACCCCTGTCTCTGCAAAACTATCCTTTGGGTGTTCTTCATTGCAGGTTACTGTGGGTATTACTTCACAATTTACCCTTGTCTCTGAAAGACTGCTCAAGATGTCCTCTTCATTACCGCTTCCTGCTGGTGATACTTCATGATTTACCCCTTCCTCTGGACAAAAACTTAATGTGTCCTGTTCTTTAACAGTTCCTGCTTGTTCTACCTCACAATTTATCCCTGTTTTTAAATATGTACCCTTCATGTCCTCTTTCACATGTGTTACTGCTGGTTGTAATTCACTATTGTCCCCTCTCTCCATACAACTACTCGGTGTCTCCTGGTCATTACTGGGTACTGCTTGTTGTAATTCACAATATACCCCTGTCTCTGAACAAGTACTCATTATGTGGAGCACAGGGCCGGTTCCTGCTGGTTCTAATTCACAATTTACCACCCTGTTTGAAGAACTACTCGTTGTGAGCTCTTCATCTCCTGTTCCTTCTTCTTGCAATTCACGATTATCTGCTGTGCTGGTACAACTGCTTGAACAAGGGCTTGAACCCCTTTTCATAGCCTCGGGCCCAAAACTGTGGGTCTTGCTTTTCTTCCTCTGATGCCCTTTAAGTCGGCTTTCCAGTTTCATCTCGGTTCTCCCCTGTTTATAAATATATAGAAAAATTTAATCATGCGTGATGCGATAAAGAATCTCTCATTGTGTCACTACTATGTTGTGATTCTTCAACATGCCTGGGCAAATTTTGCCTACTCACCAAAAAATCTCAAAATTGTTGTTTCAAACCCACCTGTAAAACACCTGAAATTCCCATTTAAATTTGGGCACATGAATCCCAATAGTTACTGATCTGTAATATTACGGTAGGAGCCAAATAATTCTCCTGGTTTGTTTACATAATACTCCGAATTTTAGTAGCTTCCTAGTTTCCTCCTAGTTGGAAAGCATTTATAACCAAACTTTTCTCTTTTCTTTTATTTCATGTTGGTATGCCCGAGATACTGACAGCCCATAGCCTTACCCTTGTAGCTCCGTATCGCACACCCCCCGTGCGATAACCCGCGAAAATATCACACGCCGAGGTCACGTGACTACTTAGTGACGTCATAGCTCCAAGATGGCGATGTAAACAATGCGCACGGGGAGTAATTCTGGTAAATTCTATTGTAATTCAGCTGTTTTAGATCAAAATTACATGAAATAAATGCAAAGGCACACTCGTTGGAGGAATGTCGGGGGGTTATCGCACTTGGCGATCAGTTGCCGCATCGCACTCCGCCCTGGGGGCGTCGTGCGATACGGCAACTGATCGCCGCGTGCGATAACCCCTCGACATTCCTCCAACTCGTGAACCTTTGCTTATTTATCTATCATTTCCATTATACCTACTACTTTACCTTCATGATATCACACTTACCTTTTTTTGTCTACTGATACGTTTTCCCTCCCTCATTTCCCTTTGAACTGCAGGGGTCATTGCAACTGTGGGTAGAAGCATCGGATGTCCTCTTTCATCACATCTCTTTCTCTTCTGTGGAGGTAGATAAATCAATTACATATTTTATTTTAAATATATCATTCCTTTCACTGTTTTTTTTTTGTCTGCTTTTAATTTTCGCAGATATTTGACTTGTCCTATTATCTTATGTACGTATGTAATCAAAGTCAACCAACTTGCGAGTGCTATTTCTTAAATTAATCGCCCTCTCATAGTGAAGTCCTTCAATATATTTTGAACTTTACACGCTCGTTTCTCCTTAACATCTCACATACTCTCCCAAAACCGTCAAAACCTTACCGTCGGCACGATTTGGGCTGCCCTCTTTCCGCTACCCTCCCCTCTCCTTCTCTTCTCTTCTGCCAGTACCTTTGTCTGGTTTTGGATTCTTGTTGTCAAATGCTCGTACCTCAGTCGACCAGCAAAATACAACCGCCGTCTCTCCATTTCTGTAACATTCCTTCATTATTTTAATAGTCACGACATAAAAAAATTTTCATTCAGGTATTCCCTTCACTTTTAGAAGCCCTGTACAGTAACAAGAAAAATAATTATAATAGCCCACACCTTAATCCCACAGCCATTAATCTTAGTTCTTGTTTTTCCCCTTTAAATAGTATATTCTGCTGTCTGCACGCCTCTTGTTGCACCGCATGATTTTTGGTCCTAATTGCTAATTTCATTTTCATTTCCACCATGCCTTGCTTAGTTATCCCAAATCTACCCTATAATTTAAATCCTTCACAAACTAAATCCAAGCTCCACCTCTCCCCCTTCATAAAACAGGTAATTTACACTCACCCATAGCACGGTATTGAATCGAATACTCCCTAGTCTCCATTCTTCTAACTGGAAAGAAAAATTTATGAAATAAATATTACTTGGTAATAGCCTTATTTTTAGCATACCTTCCATCCTACCGTAATCTGCTGCATATAAGGCGTGTCTTATACGCCAAACAAAATGCTGCTGGGTCTTATAGCGAGCTGCGCCTTATACGCGGGAGATTATGCTAGGTCAGGTGTCTATATTCATAAAGCAAATGTTGCTCTTTTAAGGATTCCTTTAGCATCCCTACAATTGTTAGTGGTCTACACACAATAAGTAATGTTCTTTGGAAAAAAAAAATTCTTCTGCATCCAACTTTTGTCAGTAGTCTACATCCCTGGATTAAATCCCCCTACATGCAGTGACATCAAATATTCCAATAGTACCCCCTTGACGACTAAAAATCTGCAAAATACTATCTTAACATTTGTGCCCTGTGTGTGCGATGCTGTGCTTGTAATATCACAGTGAATGTCCCGAGAATTGGACCTTTTTGGATGGGACATGCCCCAAAAATTTGTTGATGACAATTAAAATAATTATCATGCATGGGAAATAGTATGATATCTCAAAATTGAAATTATGGTACCCAACTTCAGTTGCCTACAGCATCAAGCTATAATTTTTTAGGCCATGGCCTGGGAAATCAGGTTACAGTTTACCGGCCAAGCTATTATGAAAAGTGATGAGGCTTTTTTTCATAATTCATTAAATAGGTACCAGTACCGTAATCTCCCGTGTATAAGGCCCGTCTTATACGCCAAACAAAATGCTGCTCGGTCTTATACGTGGGAGGTAAATTGCCTTGCGTTTGGGGTGCGCCTTATAGGGGGGTATTTTTACTATAGAACAATACTAAATTGACAAAGATCTCCCCTCAGGGGGCGCCTTATATGTGAAACAGCCCCACTGTGTGTTGGGGGGGGGCGCCTTATATGCGAGCTGCACCTTATACGCGGGAGATTACGGTACCTAGAATTCCATCGGTGGTATTTATCAAATCTTATTTACATTCCTTCCACTACCGTAAAAAGGGGGCTATTCTGGCCACTTTTTTTAGGTTCAATTTGGACTTTTGCTGCAATCTTTCACTCTTTACATATACTGCATTTTTCTCATAAGAACTAATCGGAACACTTGTACTATGAATGAAATTATATTTAAAATGGGGGCTGGGATGGAAAATTAACAACATGAGTACCGATCCAACCTGCGATCGTAAAATCACGGGAACTAGCGGAGAAATCACGACACCTTTAATTGGTGAAGGGGTGATCATGTAAAAGAAATCTGGCATATGACAAATATGCCGTAATTGTTCTTTTTCAACCCAGGTTTCGCTGGTGGGTTGCTTATCATCTTCACTTCAAGGATAACTATCGAAATACACAAGAAACTGACTAGTGCCACTAGTTATGGCCGGCGGCGGCCATATTCACAGCTAGAAAAATTTGTCAGTAGAGTCTGTCAGGTTTCCACACCCACCACCACACTGTCCACAGGCACAGGGTTGTCAAAGTGCCTACATGATGATCCAGAATTACACCTCCTTTTTTCTACATCACTCATCGGCGAAATTAGCCTACTTACCTTAGATTAAACTTGTAATACCTCGTCGTTTTCCTCCGTCTTTTTTTTCGGTGTTTCACTTGACCCGAGGACAGCGCAGAATAATGGTCCGGTTGTCCAGTGGCGTTGTCGCATGCAGAATGTCGCCACCATGCAAAATGTTTCCAGCGTTCTCCTAACAGACTTTGCAGCCTCTAAATAGTATGGCGCTGGGATTGAACGATATGCTAGGAGAGTGATAAACTTTGCTTAATCTCGAAACAGATATTTTTTTCTTTGAAAGGAAGAAACCACGATAATATCCCTCTCCTCTTATAGAAATTGAAGAAACAACAACCCTGATGATACTGCCCCTACGCCGTAGAACTATGAATAATGCAAAGTGTAACTTGAATTTCCGCGGAAACATTTTGCATGTAGCGACATTTTGCATATTACAGCGTCTTCCGAGCTGCTCTTCGGCTCATCCTCTCCTCTTTTACGACATTGAAGTCCTCATAAACAATAAAAATTCTATTCATGGTACCCCCAGTGCACGCTTTTTTGTTATAAATATTGTCTTGTTATTTATTTGCCACAGTACCCATTTGCGTCTCCACCTTTTTTAGGTACAGCGCCTTCGCCGCTGGGATAGTAGGGTTTAGTGGCAACTACGTGGGCAATGATTTTTTTTTCTAGCCCCCCCCCCCAAGAGGGGTAAGAATGTTTGTAGCCTCCCCCCTCGAAGGGTCAGAATTTTTTACGCCCCCGTCTCAATTTTTTTAGCCTCCCCTCAAGAGGGGTCAAAATTATTTTACCCCCCCCCCCTCGAGAGTGGGCGGAATTTTTTACGCCCCCCCCTCAAACCCACCACCCCCCCCCCCCACGTTGATAATAAATGACCACTCCCTAAGTGGAATTGTATTAGGGAGGGTACTCATACTTGGGCATGGACAGTGTCTGTTATTGATATGGGGGGCTTGGACCGGGACTGCTTCATGATATTGGGGCATGGACAGGGATTGCTACATGATATTGGGGGCATGGACAGGGACTGCTACATGATATTGGGGGCATGGACAGGGACTGCTACATGCTATTGGAGGCTTGGACAGGGACTCCTACATCATATTGGGGGCGTTTGTTTGTTTGTTTAGTTTTAAGTCCGCGGGCCATTGAGGATATTGGGGGTGTAGACAGGGTACTGCTACATGATATTGGGGGCGTAGACAGGGTCTGCATGTATCAGTATCCCAGCCAGGTTTATGTGCTTTAACTGTATTAAAATTGTAATCTTATTCATTTTCTTATCAGGGGTGTGAAATCTCTGGAGTTACATGGTTTTTATGTTCACAAAAAAGTAAATACTGTGATCTGTGCATATCCACAGACAATAAACTCTGAGGGGGTGGGGGTCCTTAGAATTTCTCCCGATCTTAAGATATAACACATAGCCGAATCAGAATATGAGTATCAGGGTTGCTAATATATATTGTAAATATATAATCAAGAAATCCTTCTGCAGTAGCTTCATATGAAATGGATTTCAGGAATTCACACCTGTGCTTATATGAGTTAAAAGAGACAGTTAACATTGATTTTTTTTTCACTTTTTATTACTCTTATAATCATAACAACAATTTTAAGTTTTTGCCATATATCTTTTTGTCTTGCGCAAATTACTAACATTCAATATAGCATGCTCCGTGTTATATAACTCACGCCCCTGCTTATGTCAGGGGCCGGCTTTGTGCGGGGTGACTCGGTCCATATTTATACAGTGTGATATAAATAATAACACATTGATCAGCCACAGCATAGAGTGGAATACATTTAAACCATAAGACATTGATTTGCAGCACCCTTACTTTGCACATCTCTGGCCCACTTTCTATATATGTGAGCCTTCCTAACAAAATGGTACGGAAGTCGCAAATCGAAAATGTTTAGATATTGCAATATTCATGTACAGCTCATCAAGAGCTTACATTTGGTATATAACACTTGCATATTTGAACCAGGTTGCCCTCTCTGGCTCGTCTCACAGTAACTGTAGTCGTATCAATTAATGAAAGATAAAACTGAGATAATTAACATACCGTAATCTCCCGCGTGTAAGGCGCGTCTTATACGCCAAACTAATGCTGCTGGGTTTTATACATGGGAGGTAAATTGCCTTGAATTGGGGTGCGCCTTATAGGGGGGGTATTTTTTACTTCAGAACATTACTAAATTGACAAAAATCAACCCCTCAGGGGGGCGCCTTATATGTGAAACAGCCCCACTGTGAGTTGGGGGGGGCGCCTTATATGCGAGCTGCGCTTATACACGGGAGATTACAGTTGTAAACATATAATAATTCTTAAATTCTATATAATTCCTATGTAATTCTATATAACCACAAAAGTTATAGCCATGTCTATTGGGCATCTGGGGCTGAAAGTAAGTTTAGTATACTGTGGTCATAGATATTTTCACTTATATCAATTTTCACGGAATTGATAAAAGGCCTTATTTCATGTGTATTTGTATTCACGGATTTTCAAAATAGCTATTGCTATTCTATATGATAGATATATTCAATATGGACATAAATTCAAAGATTTTACACTTCCTTGAAATCCGTGAAAATATGTACTGTGCGGAATAATTTACGACCACAGTATGTTACGAAAATGCTGAAATATCAATTTTGAAACTTTTGATATTTTTGACACTATGCAACTTGAAAAGGCTATAGTTAGGGAGTGATCATTTTTTAACAAAAGGGGGGGGCTTGTTGAAATTGAGGTGGGGGGGTCAGAATTTTTTCAACCCCTTGACCAGGGGGGGGGGTCAGAATTATTTCAATACCTCTGATGGGGGGGTCAAAATAATTTCACCTGTTTTCAGTGGAAAACCCCGCGCGTTACTATAGGCCTTAGAGGGGGGGTCGAAATTTTTTTCGTGTGCGCGCAAACCCCCCAGCAGCCCCCCCCCTGTTGTTAAAAAATGATCACTCCCTTAGGCTTCTACAGGTGCGACTTCAGTACCAATTTGTAAGGACGGGTCACATATGCCTAAGGCCCATGTCAATTTCTTCATGCACTATGACAGGCGTTTATGTTGATGGCCCATAAAAACCACGAAATCTGGACTTGGACACACATGGCAAGGCAATTAAGATAATGTTACACAGATATCTTGGAAAACCATGAAAAGTGGCATCCTGCTACCCTACTGTGCACAACTATATGACGTGTTATCAATGGTTGTATTATTAGCTTTATGTCCACTTATTTGTTATTGGAGTTATGATGCCTTATGAATTTTAGATCTTCTTTGCTCTACGTGACGTTGGAGTACCTTGCACCCCCTTGTTTTCCATAGGCAATTTTCGTAGGGTCTGCAAAGAGAAAAGAAAAGAAGTCACTCAGATCTTTTCACTTATTCCTCAGGTTCTGGATGGACCCATATGGATGACACATTCTACCTTATGGTGAAACCTTATAAAATGCAACTGGGATTATAATTAAGGCCAGTTAAAGGGCCTCTGTCCGGTAAAATTGAGAAGGGGCAAATCCTTTTCCTGAAATTGAATACAGCCCTTTCTTAAAACCGACAAGTCACATGAGAAAATCCTGTCTAGGGCCTAGTTCAGTTCTCTTTTTAGCCCAAATTCGACCTTAATTCTTAATCATGAACAGTCATTTTTCATTGATGCTCAGACTTCTTTAGAGATCAACCATAAGTGATATCCTTATTCAGCAATACTTCGATGGGAACTCACTTATCAGTTGAAGGTTGTGTGGATGAATTTTCAAGCAGGAGATTTAAATTAAAATAAATCCACGTCTTTGTAGAGGTGCCTCTATTTCAAGTATTTTACAACAAATGGTTCCCAAATAGGAGATAAGTACCAAACATACCTTTCTTCCGCTCCCGTCCTGTCGTGCCCATATTGTTGGTGTTCTCTTCTGCACACTTTTCGGTAATGAGGATGGAATTGGTTTGTCCAAGGTTTTGTTATCGTCTCCTCCTAGCATCAGGTCGGTTTTCTTTTCTCGGTTTGCCTGTGCACAAAATAAATCAATGCTTGCTTTATCCTGGTAATTTAGCAGAAGTGTAAGTTAGTAAGTCCACATAAAATTCTACTCAATTCAAATCGTCAGAAATTTTCTAGAAAATAGGGTGGTCCTTCCTTGTTGAGATTTTCAGCCATGTTATTCATCTGGATATATACAAAATCTCGGAATTTTGAAAGTGCTATGGGCCATTTTTTTTGTGGTTTTTGTAGATCCAATGAGAACAGATTTCTATATAGATGGGGGTGGGGGTTGTTAGACTGGAAGGTACCAACTGGGAAATTTCCTTCTAAATTATTCTGAGACAGATTTCACTCCAATGTGCACTTCATAAGTGTCCTTTTGCACAGGACCCAAGGGCCTCATCTAAATAAAATTTTCACATACTCACCATGCATTCTTTGATTGCTTTGGGGATCGTCTTGTCCTTCCATGGGTTGGATTTGTGGCTTTCCTGAAAAACACAAAAGTAAACTTATCATACCACCGTGGCCAAGACTTTGAACCCCCCTCCCCCCTTCTTTGTTTACCATCCTTACAAAGATCCAAATATTTGATCAACTAATCCACAACCAAAACAATGTAAAAGTTATCAAATGATTTTTCTCATGGTTCTTTTTATGTCCATTGGGAAAGCAGTTGTTGGAATAACAAAAGGGAGCAATAGAGATGAAGATCTGCAAACTGTTTCAAACCTTCCCATACTGTTTAAATTGTCACTTTCAAAGTGCTTCCCATCAGTTAATATGGCATGTTTGACATTGCTGGCATTACCCTTATATTTGGTTATATTCAGGTTCATGTGTCATCACTTTATCAAAGAAAAGTTCTTACCTCCAGGTCACTTGTGCTGCTATCAAATAAGGTGTGGTTTGACTGCCTATTGCAGCCCTGTTTGAAAGAGAGAAAACATAAAATGAAATGATTGGCAAAAATGGCTGTTATCTTATGTGAATATTGAATAAACTGCAAAGCTCACAAGATAAGAGCAGCAAATAACAGGAAGCAGCCTTTTGAATGAAAATTTCCGCGATTTCTCAGAGGTCTCATACAGCTGAATTTCAAGAAACATGTAATGTGGCATATTCAGAGAAACCAATCTCACCTCTATTTCTCTTTTTTCCCTTTCAGTCAGAACAATATCACTTTCGTCCGTAAGGATGGTGCTGTTGCCTTCGTAATCACTGCTCATGGTACTAAAGCTCCCAACCTCCTCCACGGGGCTGCTCGTCACAGGGTGGTTGCTTCCTCTTGTAACTGCAGCTGGTGTCCTGAAGACATGGTTTCGCTCTTCTGAGGCTATTGGGCTGAGTAGACTTGCTACTTCGATGTGGTCTGGGGTGGAACATTCCTCTTTGTTCCTGTCCTTCACGTCATGTTCTTGCATTTTTGTTGGTCGATCTTGCTGAGTAGGGGTTACTGGGTTCTCAATAGTGCCGGTTATGCTGTCATGAGTATCATCACAACTCTCCATGCTATTTATCAGAGAGGCGTCTGTTTGGCTTTCATCCTGAGTTGAGTGGGTACCTCCTGTGGTCTGGCTGTTTCCCATAGTCTTGTTGGTCCTACTCCTAGTGCAATTTAGCGTTGGCTCACATGGTGTGGTCACATTTCGAGACTTGCTACAGTGTAGTTGAAGGCTGTCTTCATCATCGTCGCTGTATACCACAGAATTTGTTTTTTTCTTGCCCTTCTTTCCTTTTGAGATGGTCTCATCCAATGCTAGACTGCCTTCTGCTTCTTGTAATGTCGGCTCTTTTCCAATTTTTTTCTTCTGCTGCTTTCTGACTGGTTGTTTTTTGGGTATAGGTTTCTTCAAGGTTGTTTTTGCCGCTTTTGAGGTGTTGTCTTCTGAATTCAAACTCTCATCAGTCTCCGCTGGTTCATCTTGGGGTCCTTGAGCAGCTTTCCCCTTCCTTTTAGTGGGTGTTTTCCTCTGCGTTGCACCCTTGGAGGAGGTTTTTGTTTTTTCATTTTTGCCATGTCCGCTGCTGGTTTCACTCTGATGTATGGTGGCCGTCTTATTGTTTGAAATGCTAGCATCTAACGTCACACTGTTGTCTTGCACTTCGGCATCTTGGCACATGTCAGGAGATTTTTTTCCCCCCTTTTTTGTTGGAGTTCTTTGTGCTTTGTTCTTTTTGGCCGTTTGCTTGTTTTCTGCTTTCCTCTGGTCCTGATAGACAATGTCTTCAGATAGAGGGTCGTCTGCATGGGGGTCAACCGTCGCCTTCCTTTTCTTGGTAGGAGGACTTTGTAGTTTATTTCTTGGCTTCGCCTTGGTCTTTTCTGGTGTGTCCTTTGGGCAGTTCTGTGTTGCGACTTCAGGACTTTCCTCTCTTACGTCATCCACAGCAACTGCCCTTTTCTTTGGCGCTGGTTTTCCCTGGGGCGAGTTAACTTTGCACTTTCCTTTTGTTTTTTTTTCCATTGAATTGCCTGTATTTTTCTTTGTGCCAATAGTCTTTGTATGGTTCTGGTTGCTTCTTTCTAATGTGGAAGTACTTGATTCAATGAGGGTTTCACCCGCTGAGATGCCCGTTTCGTTGGGGCCACTTGCATCCAGGTCCTTCAAATTTGAAGAGTGGGAGCTAGCCGTGTTTTTACGCGTCTTCCTAGGTCCATGTTGCGCTGTAGAGTCTGGTTCCTGGCAGTTTAGAACAGAAACACATAAAATAATGCCAGCAGGAATCCTCATATAATAAGAGGTTTCTTTTGTATTGATCTATAAAAGTACCTATTATAAATCATTTCGGCTTTAAAGGCACCAATGTTGCGGTCATCGTGTTTGGTCAATTTGTTCAGTTGAAAAATTCTCTCCATCTTTGAAAAATTGAGCTTGGCCCTTACTTTAGTTAGAAAGAGCATATAAAAGCCTTACCCCACCCTTTTGTCTTAATACAATAATAAAATGTTCCTACCTCTCTTTCCTGATCGCTGCTGGTTTCCCCCCTTTCATTGGCAGCCACCTTCTGTAAGAAATGAAATAATCCATTTTCATTAACTCATTTTTTTGGTCAACGAATTATTCTCATGGTGCTTTTTTTTTTTAAACAAGTACAGAAATGTGAAAGCTAAATTTTTGGGGGATTAACTTTGGTCTTTTTTGTATGTTACATGTGGTTCTTTTTATCTAAAACAAACATCCCTATTTTACACTGAACTAGTTCAGCTATACCGTAATCTCCCGCCTAGACGACACGTTGCGCGTATAAGCCGCACCCCAAACTTAAGACGCAAATTTTAAGGCTGAAATTTGTAAGATAAGTACATTTCTATAGAAAAATTACCCCTCGTATAAGGCGCCCCCCCAACTTGAAAGAAAGCTATAAGACTCCCCAGCATTTTGTTTGGCGTAGATGACGCGTCTTATACGCGGGAGTTTACGGTACTTTCAAACAAATTCCTGTTATTCTTTCAAAAAGAGATACGGTAAGAGAAGCAAGAATATTTACCCGTTTGGCTAAACTTTCTACCAGTGCATGTCCAGCCAGTTCCAGGACCACATTCACCGTTCCTGTGTTGTCATCTCTAGTCGTTTCGTTCAACTTAAAACAGGAAAAGAATTGGTTTTCTTTTATAAATTTACATTATTTCTACAATTTTTTAACTATCGATTGTATTCTTTTTTGCTTCAACCAATCATATGTCAATATGGTTCATGATTGAAATACATTTATCATGGGATACTTAGGAGAAATGGCTCTGAGTATATTTGGTATATTCATTTTGAATTATATACATATAAATATAAGATGATTCAGAGACTCAACTAAAAAAAAATATTATTGCCCATTACAATGCTCAGATTCTCCGAAGGCCCTACGCCGGCCATTTTTCATTAGATGGCAAGAATGCGAACTTTTTTAAGTTATAATCTACCTCAACCCAGTCCCACAGTATCATCGAAATTTGTTTCTTGTCCTGTACATAGCAATAAATAAGAAATTGCACCCTGAGTCAATAGGATTATTCAGTCGGTTAGTAATTTGCTTACTTACACAGAAGTCTCCCCAGTCACCAGATTTTTGCAGCTGATATCGAGGTAATTTTGAAAAATTGTTCTTTTGAATCAAAATGGATTGGAAGGGAAAATTATCATAACGAATTTCTCTAGGAAAAACTTCCCCTTGTCAATTTAGAGAGAGTCGTGTAGAATTGTAGGGTCATCACATTCATTGACTTTTTCCTCACTTTATGCTGAACACTGGCAAATATATTCTGGTGTATCTGAAAAAATCATTGTATAGGTAGCAAGTTTACCCATAACTTAAAAAGTTAGTGTTTACCACGTATTCATTAGTAAAGTATGTAGCCTACCTCATTTTCTGTGGACTTCCCCTCGTCATCAGCTGTCAGGTCGAGCTTTTTCCTTTTATTTCCACTCCCGTACTTTTTTACCCTCTCGGATTCCCTCGCCAGCCATTTCTTGCCGTACTTCTTTTTCATGTTCTGTCTGTACCTTCGTGCTGCCTCTGCGTTCCTCTTTTTCTTCTCCTGTAATGGATATGGATAATTTGGTAATTCATCCGAGACTTAAAACACCAATCAACATATTCAGTTCTGAGTTTTACTCCCAATCTCCCAATTACAAGGGGGCAACAGATAGGATTTTAAGATCAGGATACTGATCCAGCTGAAATCGTAGGGTCCATATCTAGGAACAGGATATTAGGATCAGAATTTAGGATTTGGCATGGCCACGGTCTTAACAGTAGACATTTTTATATTGCTGTACATTATACTGATTTAAAATTTAATCTGGTTTATTCTGGTAGTTTCATGACATTTTATCATTCAAAACCAAATTATTGTTATCACAGACATACACAGCATAGTTGTAATACCCTACGCATTAATACTTAGATACTTAGGAGTCAAGATGGCCGACAAACATGGAAAACAATAAAACAAGGTATTTGAGGTGTTTGAATGGTCACTAACATACATCTGATAACGTTTGAAGATTCAAATTGACCATATATGGCCTGGATCCCTGTGTTTCCAAAAACCAAGATGACTGACACACATGATAACATTTGAAGATTAAAATTCACCTACACCTATATGTTGTACCTATACCCATGACCTACAGCTTTTGACCTCGTTATCTCTGGTCTATAAGGGGTGGAGATGATCCTGAATTGGTTAGAATGCATCACATATATGGTGTTTTTATGTGCAAGCATGTTAATTCTGTAAGGGAGCAATGACACAGCAAATAAATATATACAAATATATACCGTCTTACTGAGTTCCTAGCGTCAATGCACGAATATAGCAAGTTGATTTGAAACAATGCTAACCATCCTCACTCTCTGATCACAGCTACCGCTCTAATTCAAACCAATCGGCTTCCTCTGTTTTATAGGGCACCCACTCTTTGCCATGGCAACGTGATGTCACACCGTAGCATGGATACGGTGTAAAAATTTGCTTAACATGACTAGGACAATATAGCAAGTTAAATGAGTATTAGTCTGACCCTACAAATTATATAGCGTGTCAATGAGTTACTACCGTAATCTCCCACGTGTAAGGCGCTGCTCACGTATAAGGCGCACCCCCAACTCAGAACATGCAAGTAAGGCTTATAAGGCGCACCTCTAAGAGCAGATTTTTGTTTATCTAGTACTGTTCTATAGTTAAAATACCCCCATATAAGGCGCACCCCAAACTCAAGGCAATTTTCCTCCCATGTATAAGACCCAGCAGCCTTTTGTTTGGCCTATAAGATGCGCCTTATACACGGGAGATTAAGGTAGCGTCAATGCACTATTATAGCAAGGTAAAGGAGTATGAGTCTGACCCTACAAATTATATACAGCCTTAATGAGTTCCTAGCCTCAATTGACCACTGTAGCAAGGTACAGAAATAGTATTAGAGGTAGGCTAGCCCAAGTAGACAACAGTTTACTTACTCAGGTCGTCCCTCAGGACTAATAAAACAATCATGCCATACCTTTTGTGCAAGAACACGCTGTTCTTCTTCTGACAGCTCTGCAGTGCGGTTGTGACCTTCTCCCATGTTAACGTCCTCCTGGCCTATGCCCTCCATTGTCTATACCTTTAGTCCTGCCTGCAACAAAAATTCACATTTAAGTAAGAACAATGACCTAAAAATTGGTATGATGTAAGAATGACATGTAAAAATGACGTAAGTATGATGTAAGTATGATGTACGGATGACGTAAGTATGTATTGGTAATTATAACCAAAAATTTAAGTGAAATACCCAAAAAAATGTCAATATATAGGCATGTTCGGTACCAAATTATAGCCTACAGCCTCACGCATGCTACTTATTCACCAATGTCTGTGGACGATGTTGGCCAAAGACTATGTGGACAATAGTCGGGGCCAAAATGAAAAAGAAGTGGTTTTGGTCGGAAGCAATTTCTTAAAGGTACCGGGACCCATGGCCCTAGAGACCGATGGCCCCGTGGACCGATGGCCACAAGTGGGACCGATGGCCCTAGAAAATGAGACTGATGGCCCCAACTTTTAAACCAGGGTCCATCCCACATCTATCACCTATCTTCATTAATCATGCATATCTATGACACTTTCCATGTTACACTTGATTGAAAATTATATGAAAAAAAAAAAGAAAATTATTAAGAAAAAATGTTGAAAAAATCAAAAAAAATTTATCACAGATGTGCTTTCTATATTGAATCCATACATAAACACAATTAAATCACATGTCTTACATATGTTTTAACCATATATTCTATGATTTATTTGCCATTTTAATAAAATAATAGAATTCAGGTTTGAATGTGTGGTTTTTTTTTTCAATTTCTATTTAATTTCCTTTATTTTTTTTCAAATTGCTTGTGTATTCAAAGCAGGTGTGAAAGTAGTAGCTTCCTAGTTGTGAAGAATGTGAATTTTTTTTTGTGTATTCCATTTTTTTTTTTTCAATTTAGTTTTAGTGACAAGTGGCATGGCCATTTCTTAAAATCGACATGTGACATGAAGACCCCCCATCTAGACCCCCATTAGAAAACCCAGAAAAATGTGTATAGGCTACACCCATACCCCCCCCCCCCCCCGGATGCGCGCATCTAATCATGTCTACCAACGGGTAGGTAGGTAGAGCTAGTTTTTTTTTTTTAGGGTTTTTTCTTTTTTCTTTCGCTTCTACTGAGTCGATTTGCATGAAGTAACTTGCCCCCCCCCCCTTGGAATCCAGGCCCATCATGTATTACATAACTGTCCCCCTAAAGGGGCCCCCAAGGGGACCCCCCCCTGAGGTCACAATGTCGCCAAAATGTAAGGTTTCAGGTCACATGTCACTTTTTTAGGGAGAAAAAACATGTCTAATATTCTCAAAATTTAAGGTCTCAGATCAAATGTCACTTTTCTAAAGATTGGAAATCTCACATGTCACTTTTAAAAGGGTACAAAGTCGAAATGTCGCAAAAAAATGGACAAAAGTCGCCATGTCGTTTTTTACCCCTTGGGGGCCACCCTAAAGCTAGTGTAAGACACATGCTGGTGACCAACTTCAGCTAGACACTACGGGACCATCTCTGTCCCCGGTAGTAAATGACTGATAACGTTCAAGGGCCCGCCCTACCCCTTCCCACAGGGGGGGGGGGGGGCGGTGTAGTGAAGTCAGAAAAGCAAATACAGTGCACCAGACAAGAGGGAAGGGGTTCATGGGTGTGTGGTATATGGAGGTTCTTGGGAGAAATGTTGTTGTCCAAACCCCTTACTTTGTCCATTTAAAAATATTGTCTTGTTCTCTTGACCAAATTAACCCACCCAGACAACGACCACCTATTCATGGTTCCCCCTTTGTTCGGAGTTCAGCTGAAATTAAAAGCAAATTGGGCCCACCCATAGAGGGAAGGAGAACTAATAACTTCATTTGTACCTTATACTAGAGGGAGGTAGAAATTATAACTTGTGGAATGACTTATCCCTTCCCCCCTACCTCACTATGTAAGGGGTTACGTCTTCAGGCATGGCAGGCCGGTTAACACCGACGTCTCTCCGGGAGGCCAGTCAGTTTCTCCTGGGTGAACAATATGGATATGGAAGGTATGAAACAGGGTATATGAACAGATACTCACTCTTTCCCAAACTAAAGGACGTCTTGTCTCACGACTGTGTTCGACTTGTTGTTCTGTCAAAATTCCAACTCGGAGTGTGAGCCCAACTGTGGCGCATCCTCCTACCTCCATGCAGGACCCGCCACTCTCCCGTCACAGTGTCTGGCAAAATTTGTTGGTATAGTAGAGGAAATCTGTGGTCGGAGAGCTACACTAGTGTGACGTCATGATGTGGCGTAACCTCGACAGTAGCCTACCGTAGGTAGACAAAGTTTTTGGCCAATCAGAAGCCACTTGCAACTTCTTAAGCACCGAGCATCGAACACAGAAAGACTGGAAGGCTAGCCCCTGACTCCGTGCACTACGGGCCTGTCTTATCTTGGTTATCTGGGTCCCCGGGGGGGACACTTCATATATTTTGCTGACACTTGTGTGCGGCTGGCAAGGGCACTTTTTCATCAAAATCCCCCTAACAAGGGTCCGATTTCTAGGCCAAAATCCCCCTAACAAGGGTTCACTTTTGACTTAAGTCTGAAATAGGATCCCATAAGAAACACCCACATTTTGACCATAATCCCCTAGTTTTCAGGAGATATTTTCACATCTAGGGAATTCTAATGGTTTATGAGTGAGATATTTCTTTAAAAACATGACTGGAAGGCTAGCCCCTGACTCCATGCACTACGGGCCTGTCTTATCTTGGTTATCTGGGTGTTTTGTTTTTTTAAAGTGCCCCCCCCCCCCCTTCCCTCATTTGCTCACCCCCCACCCTGCCATAAATAATGAACCCTCCCTTGGAAAGGGTTTGAGAGGGGGTCAAAATCTTTTCAACCCCTTGCCCAGGGGGGGGGGCGGAATTTATCAATAACTCTGGCGCAATTGTTGTCCCTTGTTGGGTCGCAAAGTTAAAAATACATTCAATTCCTCCTGATGATTGAGTTTGAGTCGTAAACTTCATTGAAATCCCTTGAGCCCCACCCCACCTTACTGCTAAAAAAATCATGTTCACACCTGGTAACCTAATCTGGGGGAGGGCCCCCCCCCCTCCCTATCAAGGGCGCACCGGCCGCGAGCAGGTAGTGCGTGCAGAGCGACAAGGAATCCTGACCTGGTAGGCTGGAGACTGGAGCTTCTGATTGCGACGTCTATGACGGAAAGGGCCGACGGGGGCGTTATAAAAGGTAGAAAGTAATCCTTTCTCCTTGCTCTAGGTAGGTGTCTTTTCATAATTTTTTTTTGGTTCTTTCTGGGGGTAAGGTGTGTGTGCTGGGGGGGGGGGGGCATGGGCCAAATGCCTCATCTAAAGTTAAGGAAAAAGTCTAGACATCATACAGCCAAATGCCAACCTAAATTTTGATGCATTATTTTCTTATCCCAATATTTTAAACGAGATCAGAAAAAAGCTTGTTATCCTACTTCGTTGCCTATATGGTCGGACCCTTTGGCAGTATCCTAGCATACTAGGTTTTACTCCCCATGTAGGCGACAGGTACACTATGAGATCCTGCGCATATACCTTGCATGTATACATTGCCTTGTATGAATTGGCGTGTGAGGTTTTTTTTTGCCCATGAATAACCTCAAGAGTGTATCAAGAAAGAATTCATTCTATGCTTTTCTGTACATAGTAAATTTTTTTTTCGAGGGCACATATATGTCCAAGTGAGAGGTTTAAAGTAAAAATCTTAGTGATACTATCAAAATGAATCATACCTTACACCCCCTGATAAGGATTGGCAGCTTATCGGCGGGAGCGTCAGACGCTGGCGACTTCTTATCTTGAACGTGAGACAGAAAGTCTGAGACGGCCACAGACAATGACAATGGTTCTAGCTCCGATAACAATGGAAGGGGGAGGGGTGGGGGGTGGGGGGGGCAGGCTTCCCCTATCCAGTGCACCCAGATAACTCTGTCGGGCTGGAGAAGAAGAGCCATTGTTTAGACGGGGATTAGTTTGCCAGGAGTCATCAACCTGTGCCTCTTTGTCAAATCAACATAAACATTACCATATGTGACCCATCCTTACAAAATGGTTCGGAAGTCACTCATAGAAAAAGGTTGAGATATTACCATATTCATTTCCAGCTCATCAAGAGCTTTCACTTGATATATATATGAACCAGGTTGCTGTCTGTGGATATTGTAGCAGTTAACATAGTCAGATCACCTAATTAAAGATTAAACTGAGGTCATTGATATATGAAACATGTAATAATTTATAAATCATATATAATCCCTATGTAAATCTATATAACCACAAAAGCTATAGCTCACATAGCCATTATGGGCCGCCATTAGACCCCGATGCCACTATGACTAACACCTTCAGCCCCCAACTCCGCAGTATATGCCAGGGATGCCTCCCATTGGTCAATAATGCAATAGCCATGTGCCGTGCAACTTAAAATGGCCATATCTATAAATGTGCAACTTCAGTACCATTTTGTCAGGATGGGTTACATATGTCTTACTCTTTCTATACAGCAATCTTACAACTTTCATACCCATAGTGAAGGAATTATTAGAGCACCCATTGTTCAATAGTTCATGAGTATCTGCTGGTCTCTGCCCTCTGCATACAAACATACAACCATTCACATTACCAAAAACATGGATAAAGGGGGTACTTCCTAATAATTGCCGGTGGATTTGCGGGAAAAACGGATGTACCTTTTTTCTGGTCTTTTAAAAACAGGGGCTGGAGTTACATTTCCTATTTAATGTAACCCTTCATAGTGCCCCCTAGCTAGTGGTGGGATTATCAAAATAGAGCAACTGGGGTGGCTTTAGGGAGGGGTCTGCCATTCCCCCCCCCCCCTCAGACCCACAATCCCCCTCTTGATAAATAATGACCACTCCCTTAGTGTGGACGAGCCGCGCTGATTGTTATGACATCACTGCAGCTCCCTAGAACAGGAAATGTACTAGAAAAATGTGCTAAAACCCATCCCCGGTCCCTGCATTCGGTGTACAAAAGTACTCCATGCACGGTACCAAAGAACAGGGCGAAAGGCGTGTATTTCCACAAAAATTTGTGGTATGGGTGTGTTATGAAATTCCCGTAAATAGAGCATTTTGTCTTATCCCATTTTTTTTTTTTTTTTGGGGGGGGGAACAAACCAGCATAGAGGTTTTTTTTTCTTTTAAATGTGAAAATAATGATTTATCTGCTGAAAATAATATATTCCATACATATTACATACAATATGAAATATCTTGAAAAACATGATAGTCCGGCCTCTTCATCAAAACCTCAACGATTTTCTACTTCTTGTGCTTCACCATTCCCTACCGATTCATATAATGATACTCTAACATTTCCTTGATATTACATTTTCTGAAAGCTATTTTAATACCCTGTCTAGTGTAATGTAAATCAGTACTTTATTCTCAACATGAAATAGGTATGGGTCTGTCTATGTACCATCTCATAGAAATTCTGGGCGCAAAAGGGTTAATATGTGACTTTGTGTTAATTTCAGTTGTGGAAGATGGATGAATGTGAATTCGTTCAGAGCAGAAGAGGGGGAGACCATGTTCTCTTGGCACGGAGAGGTTACCTCTACACCTACAAGAAAACTATAACAAGGGCCGACGGAACGGAAAAAGGGATCTGGGAATGTCGCTACCGATCACATGGAACAACAAAGAAAGGAAATAGGCCGAGATGTCTTGCACAGATACACGTGACCGGTGAACGAGTGTACATGCCTGAAGGCTATGTGAGTAGACATTCTATAAATGTATACTGGTAATTGGTCCAAAGTTATTAATGTAGACATGTAAGCATTCCACACCCACTCATTAGGAGAGTATTTACGGTCGACTCTTCAACGGTGATTTAACGGGACCCCCCCCCCCCCCACTCTCCATGGATGTACCTAGGGGGGGGGGGTTAAGATCACTCCAAATCATAACAGTCATAAAAGTCGAATTATAAAAGGTCATGAAATTATCACCCATTATCATAATACATATGATCCATATGTTCTTTTTCTAAATATGGGAGAACAAAGTAATCAATATTATTAGTTTCAGTAATCACTTATGATTAGTCAAAAGGTGATAGTGTTCTCACCTCGGTCTGCGTCAACATGTGCACCCAAAAGTTATAAGTATTGAATGGTTATTGTACTTTCCGTTTTCTGTGCAAACAAAACGTTTTGTCAAAAAATCTGACTTAACAACAAATCGTGACCTGGTTTTAAGAGTCTCAATACAAATAATTTCTTCCACCTTCAGGCTCACACACATCCAGCGGACGACGTCGACATAGATGTGGCCCGTGCAAAGGCATACATCCGATTTCATGCAGACGCTGGAGAAGTTGCACCAGCAGCCATTGTTGCTAGAGCACGAGAGCAACTGACCTTCAATGCCAAGCTGTGGCTAGGGGGAACAGCAGTGAGTATCGATGTATAATAGGCCTGGGGCTGATAGGGCCCACCATGCACCCCCCCCACTTCCCAACGCACCAGGTTATTCTTTTATCATTAGGGTCCCCTGTTACCATTGTTTATCTTGGGATGCACTACTGGTTTTTGCTCATTATCCATGTGCAGGTTCAGACCACTTTTGAGTCAATTTTGCTACCATGTTATTCAAGGGGCATGCTCAAACCCTAAGCTCTAAGACTATCTTACCTTGTCTGAATCCTAAAGCTATTGGTCTTGTTGGAAAGAAGACATGATAAGCTTTTCATTAAGCCCTAAAACATGTTTTTAAGTTCAGATTTCAGTTGTTAGGAATTACAATCCTGTGTATTCACGGATGATCTGAGATACATATGCATAGAATCAGCCCCCAGCCTATAACATCAAAGTCCATTATTCCATCTCAGCACCCGTTGTTGCCAATGATTCTTCGTTTTTTCTATGATTTTTAACAATGTACCCAAGCGTTTGATATTAAGACCAAATAGTGTAAGTCTTTTGACCCAATATACAGATGTGATTCATTCCCAGAGAGAACTTGTAACTCCAATTTATTATCCAGAAACTTCGGAGGATGGTGCAAAGGAGACGTGCTGGGTACTACAAACATCCAACATACCCACGGTCTCTGGGTGATATCCCGAATCCTCTTCCGCGAAGGTACAGGAAAGGGGTGGATGGGGAAAAGCAGTGGCTTCTTTGGGATTCTGGCGATGATACAAGAACTCTGATATTTGGTAGGTTATCCATCTTTTTTTTTCTTTTTTTTGACGTCTGTTGTTTTGTAGGGTAACTAACATAGCATTTGTAGTTATACACAGCAGTACAACCGTATATATATACTTACATTATATATATATATATAAATATACATATATATATATATAGTGTAAGTATATATATATATACTATATATTGTAATAAACAGAGGCCGGCGGCTCGGCGGCGGCCACCGAAGCTCGGTGGCGGGTTCCCGCTGTGGCCGCTAGGTGGGGCGTCAGCGGTGACGTCACAGCCTTGTGACGTCACCGTCGGCGGCCGGGGGCTATAAAACGCGGTGCTCGGTGGTTTTATGGCAGACGCAATCAGACACTCAGGTGGCCTACGTGTAAGCTATCTTAAGGGAGTTCGGTGGCTAGTCCTAGCTCACGAACAGAGTGGCGTCTCTAAGCAAGAATAAGTACAAGTACAAGTATCAGTATAAGCAAGTAACTGATGACCAGTGGCTGTTAGTCCTTAAGGCTCCTAAGAAATAAAACAACAACAACGGCTGTAACTTTATATTCCATATACATTTTCCTTTGTCTGACAGCAACAGAAGAGGGCATGAACTGCTTGTCAAACTTTCGTGAATGGTTTATGGACGGTACCTTCAAGGTTACCCCAAAGCCATACTACCAACTCTACGCCATACATGCCAAAGTGGATGCAATCACCGTACCCTGTGTCTACGTCCTGATGTCATCAAAGTCTCAAGTAGCATATGAAAGAGTCTTCGCCAAGTTAAAGAGCAAAGCACCCCTTAATCCACGGAGCATCCTGATCGACTTTGAGACGGCAGTAGAGGTAAATATTTGTTCTTGATGGCTAAAAGAAATTTCTTTCTTCACATCGTAGAACTCAGTCTAAAAGTAGCCATTTATATTTGAAAAATTCGCCAGGCCTCTGGAAAGTCAATGAAAATGTTTTTCTCCTTGGCCCCTTAACTCAAACATTTTTTTGGTTATTACAAACCCAAAACTATCTGCCATATGGATGTATCATTATGGGATGAATTTGCACACACATTGATATTTTCAGCACATTTACGTTTTATTTATTTTTTACTTGTTTTCACATTGCAGAAGGCAGCCAAGAATGAGTTTCCAAATGTTATTATAAAAGCCTGCTACTTCCACTTGTGCCAGAGTGTATGGAGGAAACTGCAAACAACAGAAGGGGCCAAGACTCTGTACCAAGAAGACGGCGAGTTTGCAATAGAGGCGCGCATCATCCCAGCCCTAGCCTTTCTACCACCACGTAGGTGACTTGTCCTATTTTAACATTTTCAGACGAAAAGTGTTCATTTACTAAATGTGTAGTCAATGAGACACCTAACTGACCTATATGTTTAGGTGTTAAGTGTGTTTAGACCTAAATATGTTTAGAACCTAAAGACCGTTTTGCCAGTGTACATAAACAGAACAGAATAAATTCATGATACTATGTGATACTACATAAATATAACATTATCACATGATATAACTACAAATGGAATACATAAGGCTAACATCAACTTCTGTATGGCCCACCCTAAGTGCCTACTCATTCCTTGAAGTGACCATAAAGGAAATATTTGAAGTAATAGACTTCATCCACCCAGAAATACACAGAACAACACCCTTCTTTTTATCTTCACAGACAGAATAAGGATGGGATTCAAGTTTGCAGCAGAACACATCCGGGCCAATGGCTACCTACCAGCTTTGAAAGATACACTCCTCTACTTCAAGAAGTACTACACCGGTAAGTAAACTATAAGCTTTTTCACTAATATTTATATAAATAGAAAAAAAAAACAATCTTATTCTGCATTTTAAGACACCTAAATTTTGTCACCTTTTTATAGAGGGTAGATTTTGTACACTGAAAAAAGTTAATGTACATATACAGCAAATTTTGCAGTGATCATACAGTAGAAGTTACTGAAGTTACTGTAATCTAAAAGTAATAACTTTGTTGCTGTAAATAAAACATTACAGCAAGTGTTGCTGTAGATATACTCTCATATATTTGCTGTAGCCCCAAATACAGCAACACCCACTGTTCAGTTACTAAGTGTTTTGCTGTAGATGCAGGATTACTGCAAGTACTGCTGTAGACATTGTGGTTCTGTACTTTGGCACCAGGTGGCCTTGATGATGTATAAATAGGTTCACAACACCTCCCAATTTTGTCTGCTTGTAGGCTCAAATGTCGAAGATGAAGTCTACAAGAGAGAGTTCTGGTCAGTCAGCGATCGAGTCTCAGACAATCTGCCCAAGAGCAACAACTCCGTAGAGGGCTGGCATAATGGCCTGAGGACACTGATAGGAAAAAACAAGCCAACTCTGTGGAAGTTCATCATCAGACTCCGTGAACAAAATGCCAATCAAGAAACAAACATGGGCTTGGCAATGTGCGGACAAAGTCATGAGGTGTCAAGGAAAACCCAAGGACGAATGTGGCTCAGTGAAACAATCTCTGCCCTCTGGAATCAGTACAGGGACCACTTCGAAGATCGCACTGAAGACCTGGACCGTGAAAAAACCATTATGTTCCTGAGAGGTATGGCGATGCTGTACAGGATGGTGGAGTAGAGCCCCACCCCAGAATCTTATACACGATGGCAGGCCATGGGTGAACTAGTCTTATAGTATGATCATGATTAAAAGGAATATCCGGGAACATTTGTATGTATACATTGCATTATAGCCTTGTGAAACAATGACCAGTGGGAAGACACAACGTTGACTTTTTTCAAAAAATTAAAAAAAATAAACTTCTGATTTATCAACAAGTAAAGAAGACTGTGGATGGCCATATACATGTAGGTTCCCCTTATATCCATCAGGTTCACCTATGAGTCTGCATTAATTTGGTACCACTACTGTTTTGGTGTGTGTTTTATCAGTTTTGGCAGAAACATTAAGATGAGAACAAGTATAACATTCATTGACTGTAGCGGTGGTAATAACATAATGTTTAAAGTATTGATCCCATAAAGTTCTATGGGTGTTGTGATCTGTATGCTGCCACTCTAGGGGAAAAGGGTGCCCTAGTGGGATATGAATGACGTTGACAGTAATACTGTTTGTGTAATACAGAACGCGGTGTGACTGTGCTAGGACTTGAATAAATGAAATAAGAAACCCGCCAAATCTTTCTTTGAGCAGTTTATTTCCTTAAGTACATGAGATGAGAGTAGAAGATAAAATAGAAAGATACATCTACATTATGGGAAGGCATAAGTTTAGAATTAGCATGTTATTCATCAACAATTAGAAAAGTGTTCATAGATTTAGTCATTCAATGACTTAGCAAGGCCTGGCCTAGGTATAGGCCAGCACACTTTCCAGATAGGAGGACCATGCCAGCATGACTGTAGATACACATGAAGGGTTCACAATAGCGAACAACTTACATTTCAGGTGCATACAGTTCCACCAAGTTTCTAATGGCCAGTGTGGTCCTGGAAGCAAACGTAGCATAAGTGAGACACGGTACCATAACTATCATTAGAGAAGGGTTGGTGTCGAACATGGTTAGAGCGGCAAGACTACGAGCATCATCAGGTAGCAGTCCATCGCAGTACACTGTGGTCACATTGAACCAGTCTTCATCTCCCTCGGGATCCATGAGTAGAACTGGAACATTGGTGATGGCAGTGAGGAGGACAGAAAGAGAGATAGGCTGCAACCCAACTGAAGAAAAGAAATACAAATGTCATTAGCTTTGATGCCATATGCGCAAGCGTCATCAAGGGAGGGGTGAAGCTGACAGATGCTCATTTTGAAAAAAAAAATATAGCCAAAAGAAGGTCCTTAAAATGGAAGCTCAAAATGTTATTAAAAAATGAAGAAAAAGTTGTATGAGACTCATTGGTTTGAAGTGGATATATGGCCAGAGAACATGTACCTACCCTCACAGTCATGGACGTAGCGCCTCAGCCAAGAGCGAACTTGATGTTTTTGTGAAGGGGAACCTTCAGCAGGGCCGTCGATGTCATATTCCCCACGGAAATGACATCTCCCAATGAACTTATCAGCCGTCAGCGTATTTGGGATGGGGACAGTCTACAAATTTTAATATGATAATAAAAAAAACTATTATACAATAAAAAGAAACAGGACTCTAAAAAGAAGAGACTAAAATTTGTCCACGAAAATAATTGGGCCTTGGTATATATAGTTAACGTCAATCTTTGAAGGTGTAGGAAAACACATAAAATGTAAACCACACTTACCGCCGGCCCAATCCATTGAACATGGACAGAGCAGTCAAATGGAATTGCACAGCCAATGAGCACATCACCCCTGATCATGTGTGAGAAGAAAGGATGGTCGTAGAAGGACAGATGAAATTTCTTCTGTGAACCATTCAGGGAGCGAACAAATTTGACAACAGTCTGAAATAGTGAAGAAGAAAAATGGGTAAATACTATGCATGATACTGCAATACCATGATTCAAAAGACCCGATAGGTCCAAACATTCGATGGTGAAAATGGGTCCAACCCAGGCCTAAAAAAAAAGGTGTGTTTCCGGTAACATGGTCTAAAAGGTTGAGGTCGGTAGGTCGGATTTTTTTTTGGTTTTCTTTCTGTATCCAAGGTGTCACATAGTTAAATATTGCAGTTTTTTGCACTGATGATTGTTATGAACATTAATTTCCTGCTTGCCATATGGGAATCCATGGGGAAAATGTGTGCATATATGTCAAATAAAAATTTCAGAAGTGGGTCTTTGAAAATTTTGAAAAAAAATGTTCAAAAATGGGGAGAATTTTGAAAAAAAAATTTCTGAGGTCGGCCCCTTAGAGCTGAGCACGGTCGGGTGACCAGAAACAAACTTTTTTTTTTGCCCTACCATATTTTGCAAAAGAAAAATGGTTGCCCTCCACACAATTCTACTGTAAAACGCCTATAATGCAATCCACAATTACCCAAAAAGTGAATTCAAACAACACTTATTAGCAATTTAGACATGTTTCATTGGATATCTAAGTTAAAGTGAAATTTTGATAATTAGATACCTCTCGATTAATCAGAATTTTCTACTTCTTAATGTGTTATTCTGGTGGTGGGTATATGACTAGAATGAGTGGACTAAATGTGAATTCCTAAGTTCCAAGAATGATGAACAGGGACAAAATAAATAGTCAAAGCACATACCTCCATAAGGAAATATCGGGTGAATGTTTGCTGGACAGGAGGAAAGGTGGCCCCGTAGAACACAACAGCAACCGGTTCGTCCCAGGACACTGAAGCAGGTTCATGTACCAGGGCTTTATCAGTCTGTGGACAAGAAAACGCTTCAGTTAGATAAAATTACAGTGTAAAAAAGGGGACCTCTTCTTGTCAAAAATATGCCAAAAATCTGTTGTAAATACGCAGGAATTCCATATGAAAGGACATAAATGTTCCAATTAAACATTTTGGATTGGTCATTTAAAAAATATATTGATTGGAAGAATTTGATCTATGAGCCATTCTTATATAGACACCTTTCCTCTGTAGTCCAAGAATATGTTTACTAACCTAAACATAAACACAGTAAAAACATTACAGGCCTAACAAAAACCTAAAAATAATTGAAATCTAAATACAAAGGCTAATCACATTATAAGGCTAAACATGTTTATAAAGTAACATCAACACCTTCTAAACACCTTTTTTACAGGTTTATTTTTATTGCATTCCTTAGAAAGGGAATATATATATATATATATATATATATATATATATATATATATATATATATATATATATACCCACTATGGACCCACTATGACACAAACACCCACAAGCTTTACTGCTACAGAGAAATGAACAAGACTTGTACTTACCATGTATTCGGAGTCATCAGTAGTAGGAAGGCCCCTCTAAAAGAATAAAAGGCGTAATGTATTGGACATTGAAGTGGGGGTGGGGGATTTAAATTTATTCTTATTTTCGAGTCATTTTTATTACAAAATTTTACACGACCTCACACATATAACCAAGAAAGACACAAATTAAATGACATAAAACTTACAACAAAAATGGGAAGAATGTATACCAGCTCCCCATCATTCAGAGTAGTTGGGCAAAGTCGGGTTAGTCTGCCATGCCTGTTAGATCTGGCAAACTGACAGTGAAGGACACGGGGCCAAGCACGCCGGACAAGGCTTCTCCAGTTGTCTTCACCCCACGTTTTAGATACTTGGAGCAGCCTATTTCCAGAAAGCATGTGGCATGGAATCCGACCTACAAAAGCAAAGGTATTCAGATCAGACATACATGAAACATTGGTCCAGGGGGGGGGCACTCAAAAATTTATGGCTATCATTTGTGTACACAGCCCGTTTTTTATTGCCCCTTTTAGCAATATATACCCCATTGGCCTAAAAAGGCCAAAAAAACACCCTTATTAAAGGATACGGCCGGATCCTGCCCCAGGATGAAAAAGGCACTGCCTCGTTAGGCAGTAGACTCAATAGTACAGTGACTGTCACTGACATTGATGAGTTGGGGCTTGCAAATTTTCTTGTGTGGGCCTATGAGTTGAAATTATGTTGAAAATTCTGCTGGGCCAAAAAGATAGGGTGAGAAATGCAAAGAATATCAAAAAAAATCCATGTATAAGGTCCCGGGGGTAAATTGGGGTAGGGTAGGTAATTCAACTAATTGGGTCAGCCACGGGGATCCATTATCTTTTAGCAAATTGTATTTAAAAACAGTCCAGACATGGTCCACCCGGTTTGGCCACATAGTCCCCAACTTTGACCAGATCGTCAGGGCCATATCGTGTTTTGGCCAAATCCTCTACAAATCCCCCCGCAACCTAAATCTGTACTTTTTATTTCCCTCCTGTAGGGAGGGCCAGGTGTCATTACCCATGGTCCCTTACTTTTGGTGTGAGTAGCCCTATAAGACACCCCCGATCCTGCATATAGCATAGAAAAATTGACTTACCATATCCCTCCGAAACCAGGAGTTCCATTTCCTCCTGTATACCGTCAATGTTGTTAGTATGAGGACGCAAGCATACTACTTGCACATGCATGAATCCCAATCCAGAAACTGCGAGAGAAGCTGCAATAGATATAATATCTATGTACAAATGGGGATAATTCAATAGGTGGATGGAATTTAGACATGAGATGGCATTACCCCCCAAAAGCATGGGCGTGGACATGTGAAAGTTGACATGTGAAATGGGCCTAATGACGGGGAATTAAGGGACATGTGACATAATCATTTCTTAAAACCACAATTACATGTATATTTATGAGTGTTTGGCTAGGGTGCTCTGATACATGGAATGAATTAAGGGTATATATGCATGTATATATGTATATATTGTGAAATGAAGAAAAAAAGAGTGACATGAAATAGAAATAGGAATTGTCTCTTAGAGGTGACATGGACTGGGAATTTTATACACATGTGACATGACCAGTTCTTAAAATCGACATGTGATATGGGGGGCCCCATCCAATGTGATGAAAGGAGAGGGCAATTAAATTACCGATACTAAACCAAAAAAGAAAGTGATCCCAAAATGTTGGAGACCTGGGACCTGGTCGGAAGCCCCTACCCGCCGCCTCTACAGATAATATAGTCAAAAAAGGGAGTTCAAATAGCCTAAAGCCCGGTCCCTGCAAAAAAGAAAAAAAGAAAAAGAGTACTTACACATTGTGGGTACCTTTAACCGATTCCTGGGTGCAGAGAGGATTTCGCATAGAGAGAAGCTGGTTCTAGATGAGAAGCAGAAGGGTGGAATAACTAAATAGACCTTCCATATAGCACTGACCACAAGTTGTGAATGTGGCCTGACCAAACTAACGAACCAACTAAACTGGTTGTCGCTCTTTTGATTTTGAATTACATAACGGGCCATTAAAATAACAGCCAGGTGCCATGCCGAGACCCCTGCAGCCTTTGAGTTTTATTGCCCGGATACATCATCACAAGTGCCACAAGTTGAAACAAAGGGACCCGTGATCGTTCTTGCATGACCGCGACAAAACGGAGGGGAGGGCATCTCACTGCAGACTTCAAAGGATTGCCGCTCTAACCCAAGGAGCGGATGACGGGAGGGGGGGGGGGGAGCGACTCACTGTCCGTTGGTGGCAAGACTGGAGGCCTCTGATGTTTAGTCCTATGTGACCACCCTAAATGAGGGAAGGAGGTGCGATCTTTAACCCTTTAAAGGCGGAGGTTCCAGGATAGTGTTATTCCATGGAACATCGGGAATTTTACTCTTCCTGTTGAATATCATTGTACAAGTTAATGGTTGAAATAAAGCCAAAAGTTAAAAAGCTAGAGCACCTTGGCCAATTTCTAGATCTTAAACACCAAAAGGTAATCAAGGGTAAAAAATATCGTCTTGGGGTTTCCAGCTCACCCACTGTCCACTTGTCGATTTGCCACAACCCCCATAAATCCCAATTTGTGTTGGGGTAAAAGGAGAATAAAAAAAAATTATTTAAGTTCCTGTCACTTGGTGGACCTAATCACGGGCCTAGGACAAATTGAGTACACAATTCTCTAGGAGCCAAACTGTAGGGGCTGCCATTGTGCGCCTCCAAAGCAATTTAATGTCACTCTGATAACTAGCAGGGCAGCTCCTCTGCAAATCATTAATAAAGTTTTTCATATGAAAGAACATCATTCATATGATTGAACATTTTGGCCTGGCTTTTTGGACCTTATATTGTTTGGAGCATGAACAACCCATCCCCCTAGTAACATTTACTCTTTATTCAAAGAATAGTTATTCAGCTTAATTCATCCATTCGTTTGCAATCTACATTGTTCTACAAATGCTACACACTAACAACATAAAAACAGTAAAACCACTACAAACCTAGAAAATAGGAACGAACACATTGAATTCTGAACTTTAGAGTTGTTTATGTGGTGCCCAAAAATCCAAACTCCCTCACTGGCCCTTTGGCATAGCTCTGCTGAAAATGCGTCTATGGCAACCCAATTATCTCCATGATATGGCAGTGATTGAGACTTCTTGAGATGGTTAAAATGGTATCAAAGCAATAGACAGTATATCATGCACCCTCCCGCCCCCCTCTAATAAATGCACTGCGCAAAATTCAGTTCCCCACACTGCCAAAGTATTATCATTGCGTGCCCTTAATGGGTTAAAGTTTAGGGAGGTAGGTAATAGATAGACAATTGATAGGTATGTCACGAGGTACAGTGAAACTTGGTTATAAGAAACTTCCTTATAACGAATTTTGGTTATTCACACAAAAGTGCCTGATCACAATGCTCTCCTATACATTTCTATAGTAAAAAAACTTAGTCAGAACAAATTTCTATTGGCAGGAACTTATTAAAAAACGAAGACATTTTGACCATTCTGGGGTTGGAAAAAGGGTAAAACAAAAGTTTATAGATGGCAGGTGCAGAAGACCTATCACAGCCCCTGACACCTCTTAGAACTCTCATTCAGCTACTGCAGCTGAACTTCCATAGAGGCGGGTATAGATGTCCTATCACACCCCCTGCCACCTCTTAGTTCTCTCATTGCGCTACTGCAGCTAAGGGTTCAATAGAGGCGGGTACAGAAGTCCTATCACAGCCCTTAACATGTCTTAGACATGGCATTCTGCTCCTTCAGCTAAACCTTCGGTAGAGGTGCCCCCCCTCCACTCCCATAACGCTGAACTTGGGTTTAACAGAATTTGGTTACAACGACTTTTTAAGCTTCTCAGAAGGGGTTCGTTGTAACCAAGTTTTACTGTAATCAAAATTTGCGGATAACAGTTGAGGGATGAGGGATGAGGTCGGTGGGGAGGTCGGTGGATGGACGCCCGTGGTGACCTGAGCAGAAACGGGACGAGGTCACTTCAAAGGATAAGTCCCCTGCCCGTGTACAGTTGGGATTGGGGGGGGGGGGGGGTGAGCGACTCAGACGGAGTGGTCAGGATGTGCGGTGATTGGCCTAGGTCAGGTGTGAAGTGCCTGGGGGAGGTGGGCCGAACTGTATAAGACAGGTAGAATCGCTAAATACATGATTAAGTTGAAAACAATCAATAGATTAAAACGATCACGGAGACACAGGAGAAGGATTCACCCACAGAGTACAGCACAGGAGGGAAATAATCTTACTTTCTTAGGAGTGAGGACTTTAACTTTCACTGCCCGCATAGGAGAAGGAGGGAGGAAATGACCAACCAAGGTGAGCACTTTGTACCAGCCTTTTTTTAGAATTGTATGCATGCAATAACATAGGCTAGTTCCAATCCAGGGAAGAAGTGACAACACTATACTGGAAACTTTATTGGGCCTTAAATTAAAATACTATCAGGGTCGGACTTATTATATTGAGATTCATAAGGGAGATAATTTGGACATTCAAAAATGATATAAAAGATTACAAATGAATGAAACGATCATTACAATCATTTCTGAAATTACAGAGAATACTTTCATTATGAAGGGGATGAATAGAAGTAAAATAGATGCAAATGCTCATACCATTTCTGCCAATTTTGAATACAAATCGATTATTCTGAAATTATAACGCATGAGTCTGCCATTCTGGGTATTCTGATAAAAATTGAAAATTATCAATAGCATAACCGTAATCTTTGGAAAAAGTTATGAACATAAGTTTTATGGCTATTTTTTCACTTTTTATCATTACTTTTGTGATATAATTGATGTTTTTTTGTAATTAATATGTATAGCGATGGCTAGAGCGCGCACTGTCCACACTCTAAAAAATGTGTTTTGTTTTTAAACACTTTTACCTGTATTTAAAACACTTTCTTGTAACACTTTGTTAAACACATTTTTGGGCAAAACAGAAAACACTTTTTCAAAAAGTGTTAAAGATTGAAAAGTGTTTTGATCAAAATGTGTTTTAGATGAAAAAGTGTTTAAATGATTCTGAGAATAACATGTTTAGGTTCAGAAAGTGTTTAAAATGAGCTTCAGGCAAATTTATGCCCTTGCTATTATTTCATTTTCCTTATAAACCCATGGTCCTAGTTTAAGGATTAGTGAGTCCTTCCTAATGCATATTGCTGTCTCTCTGCAGGTAGAGAATATCGAAGTTATGTTGATAGCAAGTTGATGAATGTTGATCAGCCAGTTATCAACATTGATTTTGTGCTAACCAGGCTTGGCCTACAGTCAAGATGAGTTCAAACACATTGATACACAGAGTTAGTGAGAGAGTTTAGGACTGGGATATATGTATTAATCCTGAATGTTACAAAATGGGTGTTTATCATGGGTTACGTTGGAATCAAGGTATTGAGAAGGTAATTTTTAGATATTTCTTTTCCAAATCCAATCTAAGATAAAGTATCTATGTTACGGTCTATCAGGATGATGTGTATCATTATCATTTATACCTAAATTCAGACGTTTGTGTCCATATGAATGTTACAATAGTACCATCATAGGTGGTCCCTGCCACCTGGTGAGTTGGATTGGAACCAAGTATTAAAACACTTTTATAAACCTAAACACATTTGCAGGAAAAGTGTAAAGTGTTTTAGGAAATGTGTTTAGATGATGAAAATGTATTTTACCAAAAAGTGTTTTGGTAAAATATGTTTTAGTTAAAACACATTTTTTAGAGTGCACGCATTTAAAGCTATATTTAATTCATTATCATTTTGCAATAGTGCCGACTGATAATTACATACTTTTTGTACCATAAGAAATTTGGTATCGTTGGAAAGCCCTTGATATAACAAGTCTTCTGGTGTTAAAATCATCTTAATCTGAGAAATATTAAACCCGTGTTGAACATAAGTAAATCATTAAAGCAGACTTTTGCTATTCTGGGCACGTAAGGGTTAACAGCCACGGTTGCATTAAGGCATCATGCCCATTGGTCGGCATTAAGTTTTGGTGAGTAACTCACCAGGGCAACATTCATGCCTCATGCTGACCCTACCGGATTGATACACAAACTCCGGGAGGGTCTGTGTGATGCATCCATGAAGTGCTGTTATAATGGAGAGCACACTCTCCTGATGCATCATGACCAAAACTAGGCATGATGCATTAATGCATCAGCGGCCCTGAAAGGGTAAGGTCGTTCTTTTATGAAACTAAAATATGAAATGTCTGGTACCCATCAAGTTCCAATTGGGGAGTGCTCATTTTTTTAACAACAGGGGGGGGGGGGCTGCTGGGTTTGCACGCGTATGCACAAAAAGTATTTCGACCCCCCCTCTTTAGGGGGTACAATGTTTTTGACCCCACCCCCACAAGGGACAAAAATCCCCTTTTAGCCTATAATAACGCGCAGGATTTTCCACTGAAAAACAGGTGAAATTATTTTGACCCCCCCCCATCAGAGGTGTAGAAAAATTCTGACCCCCCCCAGTCAAGGAACACACTAAGGCCATATAGTGTCTACCTAAATGCAGGGAATGGCAGTGACAGTTTATTGGTTCTGATAGGTTCTTTTTATAAATTCAGTGGGACATGATACATTGAAGGTCGTTGTGTGGTGCCTGCGCCCTGGAACAACGAGCGTGGGAGACACAGACGAGGAAAGGAGAGAACTAGAGCAGGAAGGATACGGTAGGTGAAATTATATCATTTGGGAACTTGAGGACGTGTACAAATGAAGTCATTCGATTTTGTGCCATTCTTCACCCCCACCCCTCTTTTGTCCCACTGAAATCCTAAACAAAGGGACAATAATGCGACTACTTTAAATATGTTCAATGCCAAGGCTCTTTTTTGCAGTGTATATGATAAACTTTATTATCGGACCTTAGTGACACAGTAAATATAGCAAGGGAAAAAGGGCAAAAAAAAATCTAGTATGGGCTAACTTTAGAAGAATCCCCTTTAATATCCGAGGTATGTAATGGGTCCAGGGATAACAGAATTATCTTCCCCTCGCCCAAAACCCAATAACATGGACTATGAGTCGATATACATTATTTCAAAATCACTTTTTTACTACCAACATGAATTTTGTAGCCTATAAATTGGTTATAAATAATATACTGCCCATACTACTGGCATCTGCCATTATAGAAGCATATCAGTTTTCCTGTGAATCTTTATTTGTCTTCTGAACAGGAATGCCCATCTTGACACAGAGACACGAGGAAGATGGAACAGAGTATATTGAAATAGGAGAAGACTGGACTAGGGATGACTGGGATACTTTTGTCAACAGAAATTGGCCCAGAGTTACAAGTTACAACTTGAAGCAAGAGGGCAGAAGGGGGATGCTGCGCCACATAGAACCTGAGGAAATTTGCACAGGAAGCAGGGTTTACGTGGTGCCGCGACGTGTGGTAAATTTCTTGTCATATATTATACAAAAGGTACAATGCGGTTAACAAAAGACAGAATAACCTCATTACCCCCTCCCCCTTTGTGGGAAAACAAGCGTAATGAATCGCTGTGTTGTGCCATTTTTAATGCATTCTTTGAATTATTACCATATGAACGAAAGGTAGGATGAGGGTTAACGGTATGTTTCCTGTCCCCCAACCGACCTGGTAAATCAGGGACAACCTAAAAAATTAATCCGAGCATTTTTGTGAAAATTTCCATATGTTTGGGTTGGGTGATAATATAATGCAGGAGGAGGGGGAAAGAAAATATATGAGGGCAAAATATTGATAAATATATCTTTCTTCCTACAGACAATACTGCCCATACCTGAACCTCATGTGGTATTCAATGAAGAAGAGGGAATGTTGGAGGAGCAATTGGAAGGGAGATACAACGTGCTGGTACCTGACACACCGGACAGGGAGAGCGATGAGAACTCAGTCATCATGATAGATGAGTATGATGTCATCCTTGTACCTGCTTCGGATGAGGAGGGGGAAGAACTAATGGACGCCACGTGGACAAACTGGACAAGGGATCACGTAGACAACTGGGACTGGGACGTGGCAGAAAACACGCAGGTAGAGGCGGGGGAAATTATTTAATGAAATTGTTGGTTTAAATTTAATTTTTAATATGGAAAAGTCTAGGAGAGAAGACCCATGGTGTCTGCTATTTTATCGTTGTTGTAAAAGTATAGATACATCAATAAACATGACTTTTAACTTTCAGTCAGACGATGACTATGTATCAATAGGAGAAGGATTTTGGGTAACTATCAGTGTCACTGGAGAGACATTCGAAAGATTTGAGAAACACTTCAGCAGAAATACAAGAATCTGGGTAAGTAGGCAATGGTATATGGTGTGACATAGTTGGTAAATCCTCATTGTATTTCTCATTACATAAAAATACTTTGCACTTCTGTGGGCTATGGGGTAGGAAGTGGATGCAATAATGATAAGATTACCAATGAAATTGAGGTAATGTCTTGATTATGATTAAGAGTTGAGGGCCAGAAAAGGAGACATACATATTTTAAAAGCATCGTATTATCTGCTTCCGTCACCAGAGTCTAGTTGAAAAGATACAAAAACAGAAAGGTGCAACCTACTGTTTTGACCTGAAGTTGAACGGGACCATACATATGACAGAGGAGGCTGACAAAGATCTAAGAATAGGAGATGTATTTGACCGAAACGTGGAGCTGGAAGTCACATGGATGGGGGTGAGTTTTTCAAATGGAAGATATATACTGAAAAACGTGTTTAAAAATACACACCAAGTTTTCTCAACACCAGCATTTAAAGACCTAAAAACGAGAAGTGTTAAAGTGCAGGGGCGGATCCAAGATTTTGGAAAGGGGGGGGGGTCCAACACTCAGTTACCAGGTATCATGGCAATGTCAGAAGCGTGGCGCGGCGACATCGCAAGTGCAGCCTGGTCATGAAAGGGGACATACAAAGTGGACATCTGGTGGGCCCAAAGGAGGGGGGGGGGCACCTCCGGGGACCCCTATTTGCACATGTTATGGGTGGACCAAAAGGGGGGGTGGGTCCTGACCCCCAGGACCCACCCCCTGGATCCGCCCCTGAAGTGTTTGGCCATTATATACTTTCTGTCAGACACCTAAACACTGAAGGGTTTAGCTTTTAATTACTTGATTAAAGAGATGTACAATAAATATTAATGACTTAACTATATACTGTTAAGGGCCTTTAAAATTGAACGTGTTTTCAGCCCAAACAAATGGGAAGAAAACACTTGTTTAACAGAGTGTTTAAATATGTAGATTTTCCAAAAATATGTATAATCATTTAATAAATGAACACTTCCTTTCCAGTATGGAAGGCCCGGGGAGGATGTTTGGGAGGTAGCGGAGAGGGAGCTCATGTGGGCGATAGACAGGATGATGGAGGAGGAAAGTGAAGGATACAACTCTTTTGAAGTTAACATCGATGAACCTTGGAAATCGTTCAGGAGCTGGGGAGACGATTCCCGCCTAAGTCCCCACCTTATGGTAAGATTGGCCACCGAGGCAGAAGACGGGACTCTCCAAGACTCACGTGCAGTAGACGGGGGAGGACCTAAACGCCTCTACCTTCATAAACTCATCCTTTCAGCGGGCCAGCTACCAGTGATGAGGGGGAGAGAAGGGGGCAAAATACTGGTGTATGACGAATTGGGTATGTAACAGGAACTTTTTTTATTTCAAAATTAAAAAAAAAAGGTGCATTTATAAAAGGACAACCATGTTCTTTGCGGGATTAGGATATGGGACAAATAGTGGAGACAATCCGTAAATAGTAAAGGTTTATTGGAAACAGCAAAAGTGTAATGAAAGAAGTACGTAGTAGGAGAGAAAATTTCATTTTTCTATTTCTATTTGAAACAGAATACTTGAAAGGCACATACTACTACATCGGTAAGGCTGTGGCTCTGAGTATGGGTAGTGGCGGCCCTGGTCCTGCTTTCATGGGAGAGGAGTTAGCAGAAGCAGTTGCCCTTGGAAGCAAAAGCCTGATGGAGATGAAGGGAAAGATAAATAGGAGTGAGGCCTTGGAGAAGGACTACATAACGATTGTTGACTCAGAAGAACTGTCAAGGGTATGTACCTACCTAATGGTGGATTTATTCTTCAGAAATTGTGACAATTTTTGCATTGCTGTGGTATGAAAAGAAAAGCAATTGTCACACCATGACTCCGTAACCTTTTTTCACAAGCCAATTATTACTTGACCAACCGATGGCCTATATAGTAGTGCATGTTAAGGGGCAACTTCCTATGACAGACGAGAGCCTAATAAGCACTATGTTGATTATGTATATGCGTTGTGCCTGTATAGCTAAATCACAGAGCAGGATGTCTGGATGCTAACCAGTAGAGCATTGCAGTCTATCAACTGTGCATAAATCCCTAAGGGAATAAATATGCACTACTCTGAGCTTTCTTATAGAAGAGAAAATTTAATAATTTATATCACAATTGTAGAATGTCCCCGTGAGAAAAATAGATCGGGAGCTAGGAGCCATTTTGTGATATGCATGCAAGGTCCAATAAATCACTACTTTTCTCTATCAGCTGGAGAACGCAATCGACGCTCAGCACCTGATGGCCGCCGCAGAACACAATAAGTTCGGAAAGCAGTGGGAGCTAGATGAGTACTTGGCTGAGGACAAAACCCTGGACCAGGACAAAATTAAGATGAGCAACGCCGGTGCCGCAGAGGCACTATTTATTCTTCACCAAAGAGCATATGAACAGTAAGTACGACCATCCAAGCATATATACACTGTAAAAAAGGTGTTTAGATATTAAACACTTGTCTAAACACTTTCCTGTCCCACCTTTCTAAACACTTATTATATAAGTTTATAGGGAAGTGTTTAGGCAAAAAGTGTTTAGACAAGTGTTTAGATAAGTGTTTAATTTCTAAACACTTATCTAAATAAGTGTTTAGAATCTAAACACTTATTCAAATGTTCTAAACACTTTGAATAAGTGTTTAGAATCTAAACACTTATTCAAATGTTCTAAACACTTTTTGAAAAAGTTTTGAAATGTGTTTAGAAAGGAAACACTTTTCTAAACACTTTTTGGGAAAGTGTTTTGTGTGTAAACACTTTTTGACTAAACACTTTTTGCTAAACACTTTTCAAAAAGTGTTTTGATTCTAAACACTTTTCAAAATAAGTGTTTACAATCTAACCCCATTGTTAATGTGTGTTTAAGATCTAAACACATATGGATGTGTTTACGTGAAATGTGTTTAGAATGTAAACACTTATGCAATGTGTTTAAAAAACTGGGACAAATAAGTGTTTACAATCTAAACACTATTTTTTACAGTGTAGGGACTTCACGGTACAAGCAGATTCTCAAATGAGTAGGATAATCCATATAAATTATTGCTTTTTCTTTAAATATGCCTTTTAGATACAGGGTAGGGAGGCCTAATGATGTAAAAAATAATTACAAGTGTGCGTCGCTGGTTGTATGTCATAAAGTTAATAATTAATGTGTACCTGTTGGCAGGCTTGAAATGGGATTGGGAAAGGTAGGACAAATTATCCGCCAACACAGGATGGGCTTCATCCAACTGTGCCGAAGACAAATGGAGGTGACGGCAAAAGACGTTCTGGACAGGCTTGTAATAAATCCAAGTGAACACTGGGGTACTGGTGAGCAGTCTGACACATTGGATTGGCTCAAGCAGTACATTAGAGAGTGTGAGGGTAGGTAAATTAATAATAGCTGAGATTATTTATATACTATACAAATATAGTATACAATGATTATTTATAGTCATAATAAATATGACATTATAAGTTTGCATACATGATATTTCTATCTACCGGATTTAAGATTATGTAAATTAGGGCAGAGTGACACCCCGGAATGACATTGGTATTTCAGAAGGAAAACACAACAAGGTGAAGGTGGGAGACATCCTGATGGCGTTCACAGGAATGCCTACTATCGAGATGCATGGAGAAAGGTCTAAACAACTACTCACCATCGACTTCGTACACAGAAAGATGAACGACACCCATGGCCTCTGCCTACCAGAATTCTCAACATGTTTCAAGATAATGTATTGGGTTCTGCCTTGTGCCAAATACGAGGAGCTAGTTGGGAGAATGAACTACTCTTTGACAGGAAGCAGGGGCCATGATATGGAGGGTTAAGGAAGACAAGAGGTCCACAAATGTTATCGCAGTTGCAAATGGACAGACATATATTATGTTAAAGTGATATTGTATTGTACATAGTCGACTAATATACTAAGTAGACATCTTCCGTCCGGAATAAATGTGATTATTACTAGTGCAATGTAAGTGATATAAGTTTACCTGTATTGTATTGGACATCCATCCATCCAAACTTATTGTCTTTGAATGAAACACATGGTGAGTGTAGCGAACATGCATATATGCAAACATTCTGTGATTGTAAGTTAAACCGACTGTGAGAGAAAAGAGTCTTGTCTTATGGAAGACACACTCAAACAACAGTCTAAACTTGATAAGGTGGGTACAAATCATTCTGAGAGATATTGAAGATATGTTTAAGATATACATTAAAAATATGATTGCAGTATAGGTGAATAACTTTGTACTTCTGCTTCCAGATTTATTTCTATCCTTTGATATGGTTTACAATTTGATTATTATCTATTTAACCGTATGAATATGATTTGTAGCATTTTTTTTTTGATTGTATGATTGTGTTTGTCCTACTGATAGATGTTTGATTATAATTCCAGTTGTGCTTCATTTACCACGATTCTGTAAATTGTGAGAGGCTCAATAAACTTTGATTTTCAAATTAAAAAAACATAACTTGTATTTTTGCCCAGCTATCTATGTCATTCTACCGTAATACTCCTGTGATCATATCTCGCAGCTAATCGTGTTATTGTTTGAACTTGTAGTTTTGATGTAAGAATTATGGAACTTTGGTCTTGAAGTGTATTATGTAAGAAATATGTAAGAATCTTGTAGGAAGACCACAACCCATAGTTGCAGTACTAGTTGCACTAAATTTATGTATGATGTCAAAAAGTTGTATGAATGATGTAAGATGAAAGGAAAACTAGGGCCGTATGCTTTTTGTGGTTGATTGGGCTTAAGAGGGCTAAGTTGAATGCAAAAGTATTTGAAGACAAAATTCGACTTGATGAATGCGATTCTTTCTTAAACAGACTTACTTGGGTAAATGATGTAGATATGACGTAATCATTTCACATGATGAAATTCCTAGGGGGGAAGTATGACATAAAAATGACGTAGACAAAGTGTGATATCCTGTAAGAATTATGTAAGAATGATGTAAGAATGACTTAAACCGAACGAGACACGAAAGAATTGCAAAAAATGAATGCAAGAAAGAGGATATGACGAAATTATGACATATTTATGACGTAAGAATGACGTAAAAATGCGATGGAGAAAGTGAGGATATGACGTAATTATGACGTAAGAATGATGTAAAAATAACGTAGGAATGACAATGGAGAAAACTAAAAGGATCGAACCTAGGCATGTAATGACGTAATTATGACGTAAAAATGACTTAAGAATGATGTAAGCGTGACGTGAAAATGCTGTAAGAATTACGTAAAAATGAGGACGGAGAAAGTGAGGAAATGACGTAATTATGACGTAAGAATGATGTAAGAATAACGTAGGAATGACGATGGAGAAACCTAAAAAGGGTCGAACCTAGGCATGTAATGACGTAATTATGACGTAAAAATGACGTAAGAATGATGTAAGCATGACGTAAAAATGATGTAAGAATTAGGTAAGCATGACGTAAGTATAATGTAAACATGACGTAAAAATGATGTAAGAATGATGTAAGAATTACGTAAAAATGACGTAAGTAGGGAGTAAGCATGACGTAAAAATGATGTAAGAATGATGTAAGAATTACGTAAAAATGACGTAAGTATGATGTAAGCATGACGTAAAAATGATGTAAGAATGATGTAAGAATTACGTAAAAATTACGTAAGTATGATGTAAGCATAAAGTAAAAATGATGTAAGAATGATGTAAGAATTACGTAAAAATGACGTAAGAATGATGTAAAAATGACGTAAATGTATGATGATGTAAAAATGACGTAAATGACGTAGGAATGACGTAAGAATGATGTAAGAAATGACCATCAAAAATGCCTTACATTTTTTAAAAAATGACGTAACAATGACGTAAGGGAAAAATGATGTAATTATGACGTATATACGACGTAATTAAGACGTAATTATGATGTAAATATGACGTAATTGGGGTGTTAGGACCCTGGGGCCTTATGACCTTGGGGCCTTGAGACCGGGGGGCCTTTGGCGTGGGGCTGTGGGAGATGAGGCCTTCTTCTATGGGGCTTTCCATGGTACAATCACATCACCAGACATAGGGGTGTAAGTTTGCTTATTCTTAATTGAAGGCCAGCCAACTTGGTAACTGTGTTGTCACGGAGGAGAGTCAATTTGTCACAGGGTGCACTCAAGCTTGGTGCAACGCCTTCCCCATGACACTGTTGCTATTCACTACCTCCAGCCACACAAAGTAATGAATGTTCTGGTTGTAACATGCTTGGCCTAATCTTTAATAGCCTGCAAGGCTGCTTGTTGAGATTATCCACAGGCCCAAATAGAGAGCTGTCATTAATTGATAAAATGGCTTAATCCATTCATGTTCACACCATAAAAGTTATGAAGTATGTGATATTATGTCAAGTAGACATAGCCTTTAGTATCTCTGGGATGTATTATGATGGGCTACTCAGAGTCCACCTTCAAAAAGAAATTATTAGAAGTCAGAGAATTGAAATGAAAGCAAAAGTGATTGGTTCGAGGAGTTACATCAGAAGGGATTAAGAATGTCTTGGTCAAAGATAATTCAGATCATCAATATCAGTGGAATATAAGGAGAGCCTATGACTAGTGTTGGCCTTAATCTGATTTTTACAGAACTTAAAGGCCAACTCCCACTACGTGAAAAATGAGTCTAAAATGCATGTGATTCTAAATATCGGCAGCCTTGGAGTCTTGTCAAAAACAAAATTCACAAGGGTTCCCATACCACTCCTACCTTTCTAAAACCCCACTACTAGCCACTATGGGAAGGGATATTCATCTCTGTACTGACTAGTTGCTACTTTGATTCACAAGTACAACATTCTTATGGCTATAGTGTGTGGAACTTGGGTCCTGATTTATGAAAAATATACAGATCTCTTGTGATTTACTAAAGATTCTTGTTTTCCTCTAAATCACAGGGAATTTCCCTATATCACAGAGATTTCTGGCCTCTTGCAAGAATAATATCAAAAACTTTTGATGGATTTCACTCCCCAAATACCAGCACTTTGGCAAGGTTTATTAGCCCATTATAGGCCTTCCTTAGAAGATATTACCACCCCAATATCGGCTAAGCAACCACATATCCTATATCACAAGGATTTTCTGCCCATTTTCACGTTGTGGGATTTGACCTTAAGGTCCCACAGCGTAGAGCTTGGAGATATAATTTAATCTCACATCAGAGAAAGGTTTGTAGATTATGGATGTCTTCTGATCAGCATCATAAGGCCAAAACCCACTACGTGAAAAATGGGTCTGAAATGTCTGTGATTCTGGATATCGGCAACATTGGACTCTTGCCAATTTCCTAAATCACAAGGGTACTCACTGCACTTCTTACCACTCCAAATCCGACTATAGCTGATAGTAGCAGAAGAATCTCTGTGATTTTCATTACTGCACAGATGATTTGCTAGAATGATTCACAGAGATAGAGTATTTGATATTAAAATCACAGTTGTCTCTGACTATTTTCTGTGGTTTGCAATGGTCTCCTGCATAGCATAAACAAATGTAACTTGCATAAATCACAAGCAGAACCCCATTATGACTGTAGTATGTGGAACTTGGCTCCTGATTTATCAAGACACACCTCTTCTAGTTTCCTAGAAACTGTTGTTTTCCTCTAAATCACAGGGATTTTGAGTCTATCACAGAGATTTCAAGCCCTTTGTGAAGAAAATATCAAAAACTTTTGATGTACTATACTCCCTAAATACCAGCACTTTGACAAGGATTCTTAGCCTTTATAGGTCTTCCCTAGACAATATTACCACCCCAATATTGGCTAAGCACCCACATATCCTGTTTCACAATGATTTCCCAACCATTTTCACGTTGTGGGATTCGGCCTTTACTGAGACTTTTCAATTTGCTATGACATAATAATGGCGGTCGCTGATGTCTGTGCTTTTGCAACACAAGGTAAAGATTATTACAGTTATGTTGTTTGCACACTGAGACTTACTCAGGACCCCTGGAGCAACTTTAATATGTTATATTGAATGTGTCACCTCCTGCGGAATGGCTCTCCCTTTCCCACTTGTCCAATGTCTTCCAACTGCTCATGTGAGGCGTCCATATTATATGCAACACATTGTGCATCATATTATAGCAACACATCTATCATTTGTATGAAGCCCCGGGATGAAGCCATTACAGGAATGAATGTGTCTTTTGACTTGCGGGGTCGCTAAGGGCTATAGAAGTACCAGGACACCGTTAGATTAGCGTTAAAACCATCCAACTGCTATTTATAGAGACTAATGCAAACCAAAGTCCACAATTAACAAGAAAATGTGATAATTTATTTATGACATGACATGCCGTGCCCATTGTACTATGGGCACGGCCATTGCTTGACCTTAATGGTACCGGTGATATATAAACACCGACAAAAAGCTTTAAAATCGATGGACGAGCACATCTGGTGACTTTCGTTGATTCAAACAGATCCCAAACTAGATGAACAACCTCCAAAACACTTAAGGCAAGTGAATTTTAAGATATATAACATCAGGATATTCATGTAACACCATTATAGTTCCAGCGTCACTGGTTCTGGTCTGCATATACACGTATCTTGCTTAGGTCTGCGTGATTCAAGGTGATTCAGTATAATATCGGGGAATTATCGGTTCAGGGATGGGTGTGTGTATAGGTAAGGCTCCACTACGCGATTTTTGCAGAGAATCGCAGCGATTCTCAGAAAATGGGAGACAAACATGGGTAAAAGAGTAGTATTTGTTACCATTACAAGGTAGAATGTGAATGTTGAGGGAGCTATTTGTTTATCTGGGGATGTGATTGTGTGCGATCTCAAGCATGCTTGTGTTGTCAAAGAGATGTTTTTGTTTACTAAATCAAGCTGATGTTATGTAAACATTGCAGACTTTCACATTGGGGAGCCTCTGCAACTCAATATCAGACAGGTTTGATTTTTACAGTACAAGACGTGCGATCTGTGTGACTGCTGTGTTGTTATTTATATTTTGCTGTGTTGATGTTTATATATTGAACTCTCACCCAATCACAGAGTTTATGCAGGTGCAGGTTAGTTTGTAAATATGGCACACAAGGAGAGAGATCACCCATGAAATGACCCCTGAAATCTCATGTTTGCATTTTTGAATCTCATGTTTACAATATAGGAATGTCAACACCCTATAGCTTAGGCACTATAGGGATAGCAGTTAGTGAGAATGTGCCAAAAAATCGTGTAGTGGAGCCTCCACTTTCGATTTACCCCCACTTCTTACCCCCGGGAACAATTAGATTAAGGGGTGCATTCACTGCCGATGAATGGACCATCCGTCGGTTTCATCCGTTTCATTTAGCATTGATTTCTATGGAGCAAAGAAGGGATGAAGGGAGACGGATTGTCCATCCGTTGCAGTGGATACAGCCCTTAAGGTTATGTCCTGGAGGACCAGTCTCAGCAGCTGGGGCCCCCGTCAAGGTATAGTTGTGTTGTGAGATGAGAAATGTATTCCTAATTATGTGAGCCTAAAAGCGGGTCCTGCATTATAGCCGAATTTTTTCTTTGCCTGATTCTGTATTTTGAAGCCAATTTCTTGTTTGTCTGCCCGATTTATTTGCTCATGCACGATGCGGTAAATTTGCTTATGTCATCACTAAATCCATTTTATACTAGTGTTGCTGTAAGTGCACTTGACATCGCTCCCCATAGAATTAATCTTTGTTACAAAAACCCTCTAGTTCAAGGCCTGAAAGGTTGGTTATAACCAAAATTGATGGTGCCCAAAGTGAATTTGTATATACAAATTGTAATAATAGTACTCTCTGAAAAGCAAGTTTTGCTTTATTAAACAAGTTTATCATAACCAGGTTTCTCTATACCGAGCATTGAAGAACAATTGTCTCAGATCATTGTCATAGTCATTATTTAAGAAAACCAAAGAGTGCCATCTGATCAGTGGTTGCTGAACGTAAGTAAGTTATTTGGGTAGTGTTATACCTCTGGGTGCGGTTGTCATGAGGATACCTCTAGGTCGAATCCCACATGGCGATTTAGGGCTCAAATATCTCTGCGATTTTGTCCCTTGCGCTTTTGGGGTCTTTCTGGGCTCCTAGATCGCAAGGATTGTTCAACTTATACCGAATCCAACAGTGAATCAAGACCAATTAAGTAGTTATCCTTGTGATATAGGGCCTCAGGAAAGCCCCAAGAGTGCAAGGGACGAAATCGCAGAGATATTTGAGCCCTAAATCGCCATGTGGGATTCGACCTTTTCTGACAACCTTGCATAAATACCAATGGGGAGGTTGCGAGTGACTTGGGTACAGGGGGTGTCGTGCAGTTTCAGAATCCTGATGGTGTTAAGCTGTGGCAGTGGATGCCGATCCCTTTCAGACTTTTGCAATCTTAATTCTCCATAGTCACGTGTACTATACGTTCACCATTATCCGGCATTATCCCTAAATGATGGCTAGAGCCATGATCAATAGGTTTCCACCATAACCTACTTATGCCTACCTTATCATTTTGCCATAATGATACTACTTACCACATGCCTCTCATTTATGGTTCGGTTTCACGAACATCTCGCATGGGCATCTTAGTGCCAGAACACGATTATCATGGTGAATTCACAACCAACTTGAGAGATTGCTATTAAAGGTGTATTCAATGGTTTTTTTTTCTACTTATGACTCTGGTACACTTATCAGAGTGTGGACGCAGGAAATCAAGGTGCCGGAGACAAAGTCAAACACCGTGGCTGTGTTGGGGGATGTATAGACATAGATTCTGCAGAAATGAACAAATAAATCGTTCTGCAATGTTAGATTGCACCTATAAGGTCGAATCCCACATGGCGAAAAATGCCTCAAATATCTCTGCGATTTTGAATCTGTTGTGATTTTGGAGTCTACCCCAAATTCTCAAAGGATGTGACTGTAATAGGGTACATAGAACACAAGGATACTGTTGTGCTTTATTGTGAAGTATTTGTCATTTATTGTCCTGGTGAATGGATATATCTCTGTCTGACATGTTTAAGATCCTAAAATCGCAAGGACATAAAACCTAAGCACAGTCTGCAGTGCTACTTTGATATTGCACAATGCTCCTAGCACTGTCTGTGATTTAGAACACCAGGAAAGCTATAAAACCCAACTAACAAAATCGCAGAGATATTTGAGGCATTTTTCGCCATGTGGGATTCGACCTAGAGACATTGATCAGAAGGTGGTGGTTCGGCTAATGCTCATAGAGCATTTGTGGATCAACACGGTAAAAGGTATGCCCGCGAGGGGTACGCAGGTATACCTTTTACTGTGTTGATCCACATTTGTCCATTATGTAGTCACTGAAAACGAACAACGGGCGTTCGTTAATACAGAAATGTAAAACTCCGGTAGGTGTACTAGATTTTCTGGCGAGTATTCCCTACTTAATTGTTAGTAAGACAAGGTTGCATGTGTGCTCAAAAGTTGCTAGCATGGTACTAAAGCCAGATTAAAAACACCAACTCATACTACTACTTACATGAATGCTAGAATTCTGTTAACGTAACTTTGCCCTCTTCTAGCATCTTTGCAATTATTTGGTATCTATCTGTATTATCACTTTACTATGTCTCTAGTGTCATTGTTGTGTTAGTGCAAGTTTCCATTCTTGTGTTATTAGCACAAGTTTGGAAAAAAACAAAACTTGCAAGTATGGCATATGTAACATGTGTATTCATGCTGGCATATTCCCCCAAAAGTTGCTTTAATGCAAGTGTTTTGTAATATAGTAACTATTGGAGTAACAGACCCCAGCTTTGAACTCTGCTCTTCCACCGCTCCATACATCTCCTGTCCTTTTAGGATTAAGGGATACTGTACTAGTCACTTAGTACCACTCTTATTTACACTATATTTAGGCTCATCAACTTTGGTTCATTTTGGTAGCTGTGTTATGGTGACACCACTTGTACTCTTCTCTCAGTGATTCATAATGTTGTACATTGTAATTATCTTTATTCCATTGGTATGTTACGGCGGGTCATGATAAGAAACATCACTGTTTTGCCTTTATTGATAACTCCTATCCTTAGGCACTTTTGAGATAATTGGGAAGATGATAGAATATAATCTCCCTTCTTCCCTTTACCTATATAAATGGTTGCTTTTTGATAATTGTGAGGGAAACTGTATGAGTTGGGCCATTAACCCTATACCTTTTTATTGTATTCAGCGTTATAATGATGTTCTGTTGTTCTGATTTTGCCAACCTGTCACACACATGTGGCCTGATGCACAACAAATTGGTCGTCAAAAATTGCTACCAATGCGAGTAAGTTTTTAGTGAGAGGCATGTCCTTTGCACAATATACTGCCATTGAAAATAGGTAAATTTCACTAAACACTCAGCACCAACGAGTACTCGTAACACATCATTGACGAGAGGAGTGCTGCTTCTGCAACAGACCACTGACCTAATTCATGCCAATCAAACTAGAGTAATTCGACAAGAAGTAACCGGTGAATAGACGACGGACAATTAGCCCCCTCCCGTCAGACATTCCTCAGCGAACTGCATTTATAATGAGCACCTGGAGGATGCCATCGTAATAAGCTTAAGTTTGACTTGCCCATTAATGAGACATGCTGAGTACTTAGGCGAGATAACTAGATGACGCGTCCTATTCAGATATGCCGTTTCTTCTCCTGTGTGTCAAAGCCAGTGCAATGATGTTCCATAATTTTGTATGCCGGAATACATGAAAACCACGATGGAAGAGGCTCGGGAGACATTCTGGGGTATAATGGATCACGTGTACACATTCTAATTAGGTATGGGTTATGACTGTGATGCCTCGCCACCATTGAAATAAATAGGGAGTGCATAAGGTCGAATCCCACATGGCGAAATAGGGCTTCAATATCTCTGCGAATTTGTCTGTTGCATTGTATGGCCCTTGTTGGGGCCATAAAGCGCAAGGATTGATCAACTTATTCTGAGTCCCACAGTGGATTATGTAGCTATACCCCTTGCGAATTTGGGATAGGCCCCGAAATCGCAACAGGTCGAATCCCACATGGCGATTTAGGGCTCAAATATCTCTGCGATTTTGTCCCTTGCGATTTTGGGGTCTTCTTGGGCTCTTAGATCGCAAGGATTGTGCCGAATCCAACAATAAATCAAGACCAATTAAGCAGTTATCCTTGCGATAAAGGGGCTCCGGAAGGCTCCAAGAGTGCAAGGGACAAAATCGCAGAGATATTTGATCCCTAAATCGCCATGTGGGATTCGACCTAACAGATTCAAAATCGCAGAGATATTTGAGCCATTTTTCGCCAAGTGGGATTCGACCTATAAAGGAAGGCTACTCATGGTGTTGTGAGAGTGTTGTTTGATTCAACATTAATATCTACCCAAGACACATTGTATCGTGTTATTTTAATAGGTGCACAGGATCACTTTTGTATATGTCACCTCGTTTCCTACACGCCTCTTATTCACAACATATACACGTGTCGACAGATCGGGATGTTAGACGTGTCCCTGTAGGTATTATGAAACACCAGAATTCTAGCTTATTGATTTCGCCCAGTTATCAGAAAGCCTTTTTCTAGCGTTTACCGTGTGTTCTTCAAATCGTTTTTCGCCTAACCCTTGGCGATGCACTGGCATACGTTGTACTAACTCCATTACTGGAGCCATACTTACCTGTGTGAATGCCTTTGACTAGCTGTCTAACAATGGTGTCCAGTGGCATTTACACAGCATATGTGTGTTATCCCTTGTTTAGATAGTGTACGATAAAGTGGATAAGAGGAGATGGTAAACATGAGGCTTTCAGCTGGCGTCAAGTCTACTCAGGTGTTGGAGGAAACAGCTTTGTGCCTTATCCTACCACTCCAGGTGATGGCTATAGTGTTTTGTAATCGGCTGTTCACCCTGAGAATAATGTTCTTTGAACTAGATCTAGAAGAAGTGTTTACTAAAAATACGTTTCTCACGTGGCTATTATGGTGCGTGCCAGCGAATATTTTTATCAGCGGAGTGTTGCAGCAGTATAATTATGGCCTGACACTTGCCATTCTCTGTCCCCATATAACGGCCCCATATTGTAGCTAAATAGCTACTATAAAAGGGGAATATAATGTATACGACTCTCATAAACCCAGATCATTGTCGGTGCTTCCTAGAGGTACCAGTAGGCCTACATTATATTAGGTTGTCTGCCCGACAGCAAGGATCAAGGGTCCAGTCCGTGACAACCATCAAAGATATCAGACATATCCAATGCAACGTTGTTCATCCAATAGGTCGAATCCCACATGGCTAAAAATGGCTGAAATATCTCTACAATTTTGTGTGTTGCATTGTATGGCCCTTGTGAGGACCATAAAATGTCAGGATTTATCAACTAATTCCGAATCCCACAGTGGTTTAGGGCTAAGTTTGCAGTAGTCCTTGCATTTTATGGCCTCAATAAGGGCCATACAGCCTATAGCCAAAAAAAATATCTCCTATAAGATAAAGGATAAATGACCGTATGTATCCTATAAAAAAAGAATAATTCGTTTTACCAGCCGTGTAGAATTAATGACATTATTTCCTTGAAACAAGGAAATTATCTTGGTCAATGTTCTTGTAAAAATGTTTCCCTATAAGCTACGATTGGGTTATACTCGGATGTCCTAGATGCTGGAGGGGGATGGAAAGATGCTGCTCATGCACCTGATGGTGTTAGCAATAAGTGTCACCTTACCAGTGCTTAAATGAGACTTTGAACAATAGACCTTGTGTATACATGCTGTGCCATCCCTATGGTATGGCTGCATCTTCGTTATCATGTTCACTACCTTGTCCTTTAGGTCGAATCCAACATGGTGATTTTGGCCTCCAATGTCTCTGCGATTTTGTCTGTTTTGTTTTATGACCATTACTGAGGCCATAAAATGCAAGGATTGATCAACTTATACTGAATCCAACAGTAGGTTCAGCACTAATATGCTGTAACCCTTGTGTTTTATGGCCTCAGCATGGGCCATATAACACAACAGACAAAATCGCAGCGATATTAGAGGCCTAAATCGCCATGTGGGATTCGACCTTTTCTGTCGAGTCGGAGTCAAAGGACTATGGAATGCTACTTGTAGCATATCCATCTCTACATTTTAATGGAACAATTGAATATTGAGTGTCCTATATAATATTATTTTTTCCATATACTACTTACATATTTATCATAGCGATCGTACCCCAGCCCCTATCAAGGCTAAGTAATCTAGAACAGGGTGAAATGGCATATATTGACCAATGGATAGGGCTCTCAACATTCATAGTATAAGACCCTTATCTTGTGTGCCCTTTTCCAAATAATTATACTTGTGAATGTGATTTATGTAGACTACTGTATAATTTGATGTTTAATATATACATACCTGTCTGTCAAAATTGGATGTCTAGTAAATAAGTTCAGGCTTTTTATTCAGGAAAAAACAAACAAAAAAACACTTATTCACATCTGTTAGTTGTTGTAGCCCCTTTCTGACCATTCGTTTGTTTTTCAGTATAATTATGTTTTTCCAGTATTTCTCAAAGGCATAGAACACAAAGACAATCAACGTCCGGCCATGTTTACCGAATTGCCTGCATCTCAATACAGACCCCATTACCATACAAAGTGGTGAATGATGTAACACCCTTACTTCATCTCCAATGGGGTGGTAGCATGACTTGGTCACTCTCCCCATTCCGGGTGCTAAGGAAGTGTGCCAAGCGTGCACTGTTGGTCAGCCCATCGTTAAGGTATTGTGATACATATTGATAGGGTCCCTAACAATACTGGACTGAACAAGGTACTGTACCCCAATCTCCCGGGATATTACCATCAAGATTTGACTCATATATCCAGTGATCTAGGGCGGCAGGTCACGAGGTTATGGGTGTAAAGGCATCTATTCTAGGGGAAAAAACATTTGCTTCTCTGGATTCCTTTTCTGATGCAAGCAGGTCCACCCATATCATCGTAGCAACAAGACAGACCGATGATCGGTCCGAATTAAGGACCACTTGCTATATATAATGTATGTCTGAGTTGAATGAAATAACATCTCACCTTCTGTGTGAAAGCTGTAAGGTAATCAGTACGTGAATAGTGCAATAAACATCTTGTTTTAGAGGTTTTTGTCAGTTTTAAATCAGATTCCCAGTAAGAAGAATACGGCTCGTTAAAGCAGTCATTTTCTCTTTCAACCGAATGAGCTACTCCCTTTAGAAATAACCCAGACTCAATAACTGATTTCACACTGCTGTGAGAGTCTCTGACGAGCAATCTATCAACAGCATTTCATGTGATTCCACCCACAGCATAGCATAACACAATGCTGGAATCCTTGCCAAATAAATCTAATAACATGGGAACACAAACAATGCTCAACAAAAATGTGAAAAAATGAAGAATTATGATACATTTCTTATCTGTAGGTTTTGATGATGTCCGTTCCTCTAAGAAGATAGGCTAGCTTCAGTTCTTAAAGCTTCCCACCCACCCCACTACTTAGTTCTATGACCAATTTCCTTTTGGCAGCCCAACTAAGAAATTGATTCCCTGAAGTCAGTCAGCTTTGTTTTGGGAATAGCACCTCGGACAGAAACTGTACCAGAACTAGGTTGTCAAAACAAATCAGCAATATCAGAATGTTCCCATGGTCCCATGCATGGTAACAGGTCGTTTCAGACCCAAAGTCATGTCAGACCCGGTCATTTCACACCCATGGTCATTTCAGACCCAAGTCATTTCGGACCCACATCCATTTCAGACCCATGTCATTTCAGACCCATATGACATGTCTTACATCACAACCCCTGGCCTACTCCAGCGGTGCCTGCAGCCCCTCTCCCACATTCCAAGTTTACACCAGGGGTGGAGGGAGCACAGATACTATTGTTAGACTTCTAGTTCTATGGCGTAGGGGCTGTATCCTAAGCCCTTCAATTGTTTCTAGTTCTATTAGATCTTGGAGTTTGATTATTTGGTTCACATTTCATCCCAAATCATATAATTCCACTATCACTGCCCATGGGCAGCCGACTGCCAATGACATACAGACATTGGCTGGTCACTGGACTGGCTCCAATGAAATGTGTGGCGAAGGCCACTCCTGGACCACCCCTTCTGAATCTGCCCCTGATTAGTGTCATTCATATATTCATGCATTATGCAGGCTCTAATTGAGTCTATGGGTCTGAAATGACCATGGTCTGAAATGACCATGGGTCTGAAATGACCATGGGTCTGAAATGACCATGGGTCTGAAATGACTTGGGTCTGAAATGACTATGGGTCTGAAATGACCAGGTCTGAAATGACTTTGGGTCTGAAATGACTTGTATTCCCATGCATAATACTTTACCCTTATTTCCATTTTTATCTTGGTGTTATGGTCAGCCAGCTCAGAACCAGCAGCCAGCGTTGGCACCAGCTGTGGTTGCTGATCAGTGTGTGTAGCAAAGGTTGAAATGGGTGGCAGATGGTCGTCAAGGGGCGGCTGCCGATACCACCAAGTGTTGCTGGAATAACAGCGCTCCCTCCAAGAGGTTGAGGCATGATATGGCCCCACGGGGAACTGATGTGATAGAAACTAAGTCTGCATTGAATTTGTTTTCGTTACTTTTGCCTTTTCCATCACTGTCACGAAAACATTATCCATTGCTGTTATGAGATTCATTCAAAATACCGGACTATGCCATATATTCATTCAATGAAAGTACTTTTTGGGTGATGCCAGGGGAATAGGTTTAACTGATCTCAGAACTCGATTCAGGCTTTCTCATCATGCAGATTTCATTTTTAGCCTAGTAAAAAAAACGTGTAAGTAGGGTGTTGTCAGCTGTCAGCTGGCCATTAATTTAGATGTACACAGAATGAAGTTGAAGGTGCAGTTTAGGACTAAGGTTACCATGGTCCGGTTGCCATACAGTTGCCTCATTATGTTGAAATCGTAATCACCTAGGACTTCAAACAACTGCTTGTCTCTTGTAGTTTTGAATTCTAGTGTAAAATTACTTTGCTTTCTAGATTCTCAGCACCAAATTCACAAAGCCATGTGTGTACTCTCAGATCGTATATAGGGTTGCGAGATTTAGGTCGAATCCCACATGGCGAAAAACGGCTGAAATATCTCTGCAATTTTGTCCCTTGTGTTGTATGGCTCTTGTTGAGGCCATAAAACGCAAGGACTATTGCAAACTTGACCCTAAACCACTGTGGGATTCGGAATTAGTTGATCAATCCTTGCGTTTATGGCCCCCACAAGGGCCATACAATGCAAGGGACAAAATCGCAGAGATATTTTAGCAATTTTTCGCCATGTGGGATTCGACCTATACCCCTCCTATTAGAACTGTTCCTGGCTTCTTGGGCTTCACACAAACGAAGGCACGGTCAATGGATCAAAGGTTTCCCAGAGTGTCATTGACCTCTTTCTCGAGTGAAATATGGGGAGAGGATAATTATGGTCATTATAAATTAAGTCCATGGGGGACAAGGCTCATTGTAAAGGGACAAATCACCTGTAGATTATTAGATTTCATGAGAAAGAGCGTCGAAGAATACTGTGGTAAGTAATTACTCCACGGAAGCCTCTAATTGCATAGATAACTGTAAAAGGTACGTCTTCGTGCATATTAATTAAGATTAAGTAAGATATGCATCATACATGCCAACACTTACTCATAGACCCGGAGACCCCACACCCTCAGGCGCAACTGGGCGAAAATCTGAGATGTGTAACAATTGCAAAATAGAGATTTTGTGACATACACGGCTTACCACGTGAACCATGATAAATCAAATATAAGAAGACCTCATGAAATTAGCTGTAGACATCCATACCTAAATATTGATAATTATACATTTCGTCATGTTTACTTTTATTTATGGAATATTGGCGAATATTTGAATATAAAAAGTAGGCAAAATGGCCATGTCTTTTTGCAGAAAATAAATGTAAGTTTATACTGTGGGTTGGATCACTGGTAATGATCATCTCTATTTGAAGATTAGGTTATCAGGTTATTTCAGAATAATAAAGACTCTCCTGTATATCCAAGTGGTGGACGGACAGTGCGGATTTTGCAAATTTCTCCCCTCAGTTCTCTCGGATTCTCGGCCTTTAGTAGCATCCAAATGCTCATCTACCCTGTTAAAAACAACTTTCTCAGGCCTAAGAGCTGAACTCACAAATACTCCGAAACAGCCATTCGGGGTACTGGAGGGGAAAGAGAAATGTGCTCCTCCAGACAAGAGCCTACCTCATGGAGGAGAAGATGAAAGGAGATAGGCCACCTGCTCCCTCTGATTGACTTCCTCGATGATGCATGGCATAAGAGGTTCTTGAGCGGTTGGAGAACCCATGTCCCTATATATAAGAACTGACATAATATGTCAGTGACAAAGACAAAAAGAACAAGAAAAATGAGGGCATTGACAGATATGAAGCTACATCAATAAGGTATTGGACCACCAAAACTGTCCGCTATATAATTCAATGTATTATGACCATCCATAACAGTTGGATTTAAGGGTTCAAAGAATATAAACTAAACAGAATCCCATAGAGCAGCAGTTTCCTCATAACCTGGGAGCATAATATGGGCAGGCTAAGGGACCCAATTTTATCGAACCCCACATCGCAAAAAATGCTGCAAACATCTCTGCAAATTCAGAATTTGGGGAAGGTCCCAAATTCACAAGGATCATAATACACTAGGGTACATAGAACACAAGGACACTGTTGTGCTTTATTGTAAAGCATTTTTGATTTATTGTCCTGGTGAATGAGTATATCTGTGTCTGACATGTTTGAGATCCTAAAATCGCAAGGATATAAAACCTAAGCACAGTCTACAGTGTGACTTTGATATTGGACAATGCTACTAGCACTTCTTGCAATTTAGGACACCAGGAAAGCCATAAAACCCAACTAACAAAATCGCAGGGATGTTTGAGGCATTTTTCGCCATGTGGGATTCGACCTATTACAAGCTATATGTGTACTCATCCCTAAAGCAGTCAGCAGATTTGACAGTTTTCATTATTCATTCTAAGGCCGTATTAGTTCCTTAAACCAAATAATAGTACTTCAATGCTCATTATTATTGTTAACTGCAACAGGATAGGGAATCTATCGAGCCTAATATCAAACTTTGCTGCAACTATTTGGCTCAAATATAGACCAATCACAGCCCTCATAGTCTGAAATCCTTGCATATCAATTTATTACAGGCAATGACGTCGTCATCAATGGTGGTCCGATAACTTAAAGAATAGTATCAATATTACTATTGCCATTACGCTTTTGAATCTGTATGATCGTGATGAAGAATGAGAGGAAGCAACCACAATTTTAGGGAAAATAAAGTTAGTATATGTACCTATTGGTAGATCTGGCATTATGATTATACATTAATTGTTAAAACATGAGAGACACCTGGTGCAAGATAGCACCAGATGGATGATTTATATGCAAAATTACTGGAGTATTTCAATCTGGATTGTGCTGCACATGAATTCTTCTTGATGAGAGTGAGCATCTAGGTCTACTAAACAGATAATCTCTATCTTTGTATTACCGGCTTGTGTTGCACTCTGATGGGCTACTCACCTCCAATGAATTATCATTATTATAGCGAAATGTTAATGCTAGAGACGAGTACATCTATGCCATCAGAGTAGGAAAAGTACTCAAGTCGAACCACTACTGCATGCCTCGAAAGCCTCTGCAATTTATCCATTGAGATTTGGGAACCGTGCTGACATGCCAGATCACAACGGCCACCCAGATAACCCCAAGATCCCATGGTGAATTGATGGGAATTGCCTTGAGATTATACCCAAATTCACAAAGGCCTCTAGAATGGAACACAATCATGTGTAGGGTTGGCAGTAGGCACTTTAGAAAGCACGGTGTCTGTCGACCTGTAAACCCATAGTCCACTTGGACTCTGTTGTGTGAATGGGTCATACAAATCCAATATAAATTCTGGCAGCCCTGGTGGACTATGGGGATAAGAGCAGTATCTATAAGGTTCAATCCCACATGGCGAAAAATGCCTCAAATATCTTTGCGATTTTGTCAGCTGCGTTTTATGGGCTTCCTGGTGCCCTAAATCGCAAGGAGTGCTAGTTACATTGTGTAATATCAATGTACCAATGCAGACTCTGCTAAGGTTTTATATCCTTGCGATTTTAGGATATCAAACATGTTAGACACAGATATACCCATTAATTAACCAGGGCAATATATTGCATATGCTTTACAATAAAACATAACAGTGTCCTTGTGTTCTATGTACCCTAATGTAGTTATGTCCCTTGCAAATTTGGGGTGGATCCCAAAATCGCAACAGATTCAAAATCGCAGATATATTTGAGGCATTTTTCGCCAAGTGGGATTCGACCTATAGGTTGAAAGGACTTTGACACTATGACCCTTTGGTACCAAATATTAATTCAGCCTTAGAATAGAAAAGAAGTCAGGATCCTGGTGTTAGAAAGAAAACCCTTCGGAGCTTTCCAACCTGGCACCAATGAGCTCTTGACCAATCCTTTCTTAAAAGGTATAATCCCAAGATGGAACTATCCATCAAAAGAGGTATGCACTAAGCCATTCTGAGTGACAAAACCCCTCTGCATGCACATAGCACAAAGATAGGTTCTTAAGGTCGAATCCCACATGGCGAAAAATGCCTCAAATATCTCTGCGATTTCGAATCTGTTGTGTTTGTGGGACCTTCCCCAAATTCGCAAAGCTTATAAGTACAACAGGGTGTATAGAACACAAGCATTCTGTTGCAATTTTTAGGCCCAAAAATATATAAATCACAGAGATATAAACATAAACAAAGGCAAGTGTCCTTGTGTTCTATGTACCCTAGTGCATTATGATCCTTGCGAATTTGGGGAAGGTCCCAAAATCGCAACAGATACAAATTCGCAGAGATGTTTGGGGCATTTTTCGCCATGTGGGATTTGACATTTAGGGAGCTATTCCTTATCAACAAAGCTGTTGGCATAATGAGCTGAAGTCACGGCACTCCTCCAAATACCCAAAACAGCTGTTCAAGTTAATGGAAGGAATGAGAAATGTGCCACTACCTGGTGGAGTAGATGAAAGGGGATAGGCCACCCGCTCCCTCTAATTAACTTCTTCAATGATGCATGTTTTATTAGAGGTTCTTGGGCTGTTAGGGAACCCATCCATATCATATAAGGATGGACATAATATGTCTGTGACAAACATAAAAAGAACAAGAAAAATATGGGCATTGACAAATATGAAGCAATATCAATATAGAGAATGTTAAAGAATAGTATCAAAATTACTATATCCAGTTCACTTTTGAATCTGTATGGTTTTCATGAAGAACGAAAGGATTTAACTGCACCTTTAGAAAAAATGAAGTTAGTATCCACTGGTAGAGCTACCATGTTTATACATTGATTGTGAGAAATGAGAGACATTTGGTGCAAGATAGCATCAGACGAATAGGCCAAATCCCACTACGTGAAAAATGGGTCTAAAATGTCTGTGATTCTGGATATCTGCAACATTGGACTCTTGCCAATATCCTAAATCACAAGGGTACTCACTGCACTTCTTACCACTCCAAATCCGACTATAGCTGATAGTAGCAGGGGAATCTCTGTGATTTTCATTACTGCACATATGAGTTGCTAGAATGATTCACAGAGATAGAGTATTTGATATTAAAATCACAGTTGTCTCTGACTATTTTCTGTGGTTTGCAACGGTCTCCTGCATGGCATAAACAAATGTAGCTTGCATAAATCACAAGCAGAACCCCATTATGACTGTAGTATGTGGAACTTGGCTCCTGATTTATCAAAGACACACCTCTTCTGATTTCCTAGAAACTGTTGTTTTCCTCTAAATCACAGGGATTTTGAGTCTATCACAAAGATTTCAAGCCCTTTGTGAAGAAAATATCAAAAACTTTTGATGTACTTTACTCCTTAAATACCAGCACTTTGACAGGGATTCTTAGCCTCTATAGGTCTTCCCTAGACGATATTACCACCCCAATATCGGCTAAGCACCCACATATCCTATTTCACAACAATTTCCTGACCACTTTCATGTTGTGGGATTTGGCCTAATGTGTTTGCAAGATTACCAAAGTATTTCCATTTAGTTTGTGCTCCACATGGTTTATACTAAACAAATGAATTCTATCTTATTCTGTCTTGTGGCACTCTGATGGGCTGCTTACCTGTAATGAATTATTTTTCTTGTTAAATGTTTATGCTGGAGACACTCATGTATGCCATAAAGGTAGGGCAACTACTGAAGACAATACATTACGCTATGCCCCTGAAACCCCTGAAATTTATCGTCCATTGAGATATGGGAACAATGCTGATATGCCAGATCACAACAAGGTTGAATCCCACATGGCGAAAAATGGCTGAAATATCTCTGAGATTTTGAATCTGTTGCATTTATGGGACCTTCCCTAAATTCACAAGGGTTATAAGTACAACAGGGTGTATAGAACACAAGCATTCTTTTACGATTATAGGCCAGAAAATGTATAATTCACAGAGATATAAACATGAACAAAGGCAAAATATCCCAAAGAGTACATGAATAAACACAACAGTGTCCTTCTGTTCTATAGGTCGAATCCCACATGGCAAAAAATGCCTCAAATATCTCTGCGATTTTGAATCTGTTGCGATTTTGGGGACTACCCCAAATTCGCAAGGGATATAACTACAAGAGGGTACATAGAACACAAGGACACTGTTGTGTTTTATAGTAAAGCATTTGTGATATGTTGTCCTGTTTAATGGGTATATCTCTGTCTGTCATGTTTGACATTCTAAATTCACAAGGATATAAAACAAAAGCACAGTCTGCATTAGGACTTTGATATCATACAATATAACTTGCACTCCTTGCGATTTAGGGCATCAGGAACCCCATAATATGTCACTGGCAAAATCGCAGAGATGTTTGAGGCATTTTTCGCCATGTGGGATTCGACCTTTAACGGTCATTGTCCTGAGGTTATACTGCTATTCACAAAGACCACTAAGACAGAACACGATCATGATATATATGTACGGTCAGGGTTTAGAGCTATAGAAATCACGGTGTCTGCCGACCTTCAGAGTAGTAGGTTGGAAGGAATTTGACACCATGGCCATGGCCCTCAGGTACAAGTGTAAATATAAATGCAGCCTTAGAATAGAAAACCCTTCAGGCTTTGGTTCTGTTTGAAAAAGAGAAGCCTTCTGTGCTTTCCAAACTGACACTACTAAGCTCCAGACCAATCCGTTCCTAAAAGGTATAATCCCCAGACACAATCTATCCATCAAAAGAGGCATGCACCCAGCCGTGCGGTTGTGATATGGTCATTGTGGTATGATATTATTGTCATTGTGGAAAGTCCTGATACTCTAGTAGCGTGTTCCCGACGTCTAAAAGGCCTATGAATGACAGATGACCAGTTTGCTTGCATGTTTTAATTGTTGATGCCCCCAGGACTAACTGAGGTAACAAAGACAAGACAAATTTCGACTATGTGATCGCTCCACAGGAATAGGTGATGAATCCCACTGCATTCTGTATTCTGCAGTTGGCAAGGCAGCACACTTCACAAACTTTTAATTACATCTCCCTCAGAGTCCACATTGATGTTATATCGTCCCTGTGAGGATGATGTTGCGCATTTGTGTTACCACGGTGCAATACAATGGCCTCCATATATTGAGCTCAGAAATAAGCAGTTCCTTTTTGTACATGCATACCAGTTGATCCTTTAAATAATAATGGCAAAGGATCCTTTAGGGTCAGCCATAAAGACGGACAGAATGTCTGGTGATAAGCAATGTATTTATGGACGCCTTTCCTACTTTTTTTTAAAGCCCACTCGCCACTCAACGCAGAATCAATGTCAGTCTGCCCAATGGGCAATGACAGTGTTGTAAACGCAAACAATCCCTAAGATGCCTGTAATGCTATTTCAAAAGATACTTATTATATAAATTCTAATGTTCTCTTCTTCCTATAATGGAGCTGACAGAAGGACAAGACACCTCTATAACTAAATATAAGTATAAGACGAAATAAGTGCTTGTTTTGATATTCCATCTGCGAAACTTCATCAGAACAGAAAAAGACAGCTATCTAGATATATGTCAGAAATATAGTATTTCTCTGATACATTCTCTTTTCGAAAATTATGTCATATGAACTTATTTTATTTACTTTTTTCATGAGAAAATCGTTGTGATTATTTCTCTCTTGCTCCAAAGAATCTGATGAGCAGAAGACCCTTTTTGAGCCGTTTTCAAAAAAAAAGTTTTGAAAATATCAAAAAGTCAAAATGTCAAAAATGTCAAAATTTGAAATCAAGTCCTAATGAATCAGTAATCACGCACAAATGTTAGTTAATTAATCCAAAAAGTAATTTATGCTATAATTAGGTCATTAAAGTTTGACCTACTTACAGAGGGCAAAGGTCACGCATAATTTATAATAAACATTTCTGAACGATTCAAAATTGTAAATTGGGGTTTCTGGGGAAGGGAGAATTGTTGAAGTATATTTCAACCCTTTCTGATTGGTATATATTTATGTGCATAAACCAGACTCAAACTTTCCAAATACACACATTTCTACATTATTTACTTATGCACAATCCAAGGCTTAGTCTCAAATGTTCTTTGCTTTGTATCAGTGTATCCTGTAATTAGAGAAAGAATTGACTCGGTCAATGTGCAGACAGTACAGGACTTCCAAGTTAGCTTTCCCACGCTCACTTCACTGATACCCAGCCTGTGAGTACACAGGAAAGAGGGGTTGGAGTAGATTTTCCATATAGGAAATGTATTAGCTCTTAAATTAAAACCCTCCTGCTGTAGGCATTAATGCAAATATCTGATAGGGAATCCATACAGGTATACACCATGTATGGTCCTGTACCTTGAATAGATGTTGGATATAATAGATAGTAGGACTTTAATGATATACACAGTGACCTAGTTAGGTGAGACAGTGAGTGTACCCTCCTTCTGCTGCTGCCCCTGGCCTGCCTCCCGGTCATCCCATCCCATCCCCCACTCGCTGTGGCTATCTTCTAACCCCTCCTTCTGCCTCTTCTGGTCATTTACAGCGCCACCAACTGTTGATATCCCCGGCTCTAGGGGCATTCACGGCGAACTCAAAACTTGTGTATTTCGGATTATCGATTAGTGTGTCCTTCAAGTCTAAAGAAGAGATTATTCATAGTAGAGGCCTGCGGCAATATACACTATAGTAGTTCATCGACCACTGCTCAGGTGTCCTTTCATGTGACAGGCATAAGTATCTTTCGATTCCCTGCAAGTGAAAATGTTGGGATTCAAAGTTGTAAATTGGGATTTCTGGGAAAGGGGAATTGCTGAGTTGTATTTCAACCTATTCAGATTAGTATCCACATGCCTAATAGTAAAATATTAGCTCCCTTAACATCAAAATTGTTTTTCACTAGACAAAAAGAGCAAAGTAGGACCATGTATACAATATAAGACATCACAGGACAAAAAGACTTAGCACAATGTATTTCAATTTATTAATCTTGGTGTCTGTGATGAACTCCTTGACAGATTTTATCCAATCCTGCTATAAGTCCCAAAATATTAGGGCACTTCATGGTTAAATGGTCATGAAGAGTTTAGATGTCTAGTCCATTTAGATCTGTAACCACTGCAAAAGCCACTGTTTAGATATGATACTTTGGTAGTCAAATCATTTTACACCATGCAACATAACACGAGGGCTGACTTGGGAAGGGTTATCTTTGGCACCTGCAATGACATAGGTCTGTAGATGGCACACCTGCTTCTCTGCAGCTACAGGAGACACACCCATGATCAGACCTGCTGCTACGGGAACGGTTGTCAACTATGTGTTCTTTTCAAGCATCCATCCCCAGCCTTTAGATAGTGCTTTATTAGGCATTGGTTATCTGTTGAATGTCCATACAATTGTTTGGTGCACTGCCCTCTTTGTATTTTGGAGCAGGGCATCCCTAAATTATGATTTAATATGTTTAAACCCAGGTGGCAGAAGAAAATAATACAATACTAACCTGCATTGGTGGTAGGTTTTCTAGAGTGCCCTTTTCATGTGTTCCAAACAATTCTCATCTGACAACATCAACAGACTCCAATAAGCTGGTGTTGTCATACATAAGGATTGTGAAGCATTCTAAATACTGGAAAACTTCAAACATGGAGCATACTTCAGGAAATGGGCCCTGGTGTACAGCTGCAAAAGCCTCTAATACCCCAGGCAGGATAACTAAATCAAAGTGTCCATGATCCCTCCCTGTCCATGACATGGTTTTCACATAAAGAGTTGATTCAAAACTTGGTAACCAGCACGACAGCCCTCTTGATCTACAAAACTAATTTGGCCAGCATGACAGCAGTTAATCACCAACACTCCTGTTATAGTGTTAAGCAGCTCTTGATAAAAATAGCTCATACACAACTCAGCCAGTCATCCTACCGTGGCAGCTAATCTATCTGTCAAAGACATACCAGGTAATTCTTCCACCAAAAGGCACTAATAAATTCTGGAAGCAATTTCGATAAATTTTAGAAATATGGTCACACAAGCTGGAGGAATGGAAAATGGCTTCCACGCATGTATTATAGTGCACACTCCAGGTTTCTAGCACCATCATCATTTGGTAGCTGCTGCGCCAGTGCATAATCCCCATCAGAATGGCTTCACTCGTGTATATGTGGTGAATTTGGTTGGAAAATTGGCCTGGGGCCATTCCCATATTTTTCCTCTATCAGCGTTCAAAGCATATATTGAGCAAATATCAATCATGAATGTGGAAGGGTGCAGTGTGATTGTGCAGTTGAGCATGATGAAGTTTGGAGAAGGCTGACAGAAATGTGAAGTTTCCTATAAGGAGGATTAAGGGCAGCCTTTATAAAACCTTCTAGTAATTCTGTATCAGTTGAAAGAGGTTAGTCCAGGGTGGTCGTCTTAAGGTACCAACATGCCTGGTGGTCAAGTCAGGGGCGATTTACCCTATAGCACCTCAATAGTCGGGAAGCGCAACCTTGGGGACATCATTTTGCTGCTCCTCTCTGAATACCATCCTCAGCTGTGTTCAGCAAGAAAGTAAATACAGAAGTAACACTACAGAGATTAGAGTACAGTAAATCTCGGTAGCCAACATAGGCAGCTGTACACTTGCTTGTCATCATGGGAAACAGAAATGTCCAGTATTTGTGACAGATGTCCTTGTGCCTCCAGCCTCCAATCTTTGGTAAGCCGCAGACCAACAGGCATTGCCTATTATTTCACGATGTTGGATTCCCACACCATAAAGCACTGCCGTATGGCATATCCTCAGGACCCTGTTTCTATACTCTAATTGGATGGCGCCATCTGCATTAGTGTTTCTATAGAATACCCTCTAAGAATGGTGCCATTTGAGTTCTAGTGGGTGCTTGCTAAGGCTTAATTCAGAGCTAACAGCCTTAGTGTTTCTATAGTCTTGGATAGAACTAGTTTGAGTTCTAACTGCTCTGTAGGCAAAAGCAAATATAGTGTATCAGAACCAAAATTGCCTCCTACCCTAGGACCCTGTTTCTATACTTTTGGGTTTTGGATGGCACCATTCATCATTGCTAGAACAGAGCTGGTGAAGGCAAATGGAGCAAACAGTTCCTGTGTTTCTAAAGTTGCCTTCGCCAGCTCTGTTCTAGTAGGTCTGTCGGTGAAGGCAACTTTGGAAACACAAGAGCTCATTAGCTTTAGTCACTTACCCTCTCATAGAGTTCAGTCCAGTTCTGTTCTATCCACTCAGACTAAAGCAACAAAATTTGAACAAGACACAGGAGACCAGATTAAAAAAAAGATTTCCTTGGGAAACCCCTTTCTGATGGGGAACCCATCCCCCCCCCCCCCTCTTATTTTGTTTTTGTCTGCAGTGAATCCTATGGCGTGAGTGAGTGTGGGGAGGGCCGGGAGGGAAGGTGTGAGTGAGGGGAGGAAGGGAGGGAATGAGTGAGTGAATGAGTGAGTTAAGGGGGGGAGGGCAGGAAGGAGAGAGGGAGTGAATGAAGGAGACTGAGTGAATGAGTGGATGATGGGGAAGAAGAGAGGGCAGGAAGGGGTGAAGGAGTGCAGAAGTGAGTGAGAGAGAGGGATGACAGGATGGAGTGAGGGAAGGAGTGAATAAGTGATGTTTGGGGAGGAAAGGGGGGGAAAGGCCGAGTTAAACTGTGGAAGTAAGCAGGTTTGGTAAAAGGCTACATTTTCACATCACCTGCAAAAAATGGCGTACCTGTCATCTTCGGCAGTACACCTATGCCATTTTTGGCAGTAGGTGCTAGATTCTGCAGTAGGCATTTTAAATTGCTATTAACATGAACTTATATTAAGAATAACATTTCCTAAACATGTGTATCTAGAGGGTCATTCATAGACCTATATATTTTTGTATATTTCATTCATTATGATACCAATCATCACTCTGTAGATTCAGCTTTTATGATGGAAATCATGGTAAGTTTCTGAAATCAAAAAGTGTAGGCAATTTGTGGTGTATTAATCATGATTTGTGGTCAAATCTGAGAGTAACACATGCTAGGTCATTGTCCTATCTACACCCATACAGGTTCTCAGGTGTCTAACTTGGTGCATTAGAAAGAAATACTCAATGATTTGATATAAATGTCTTCAAATAATCCATAGCTGTCATGTAATCTGCTAAATTTGGGGGCTATGCCATATTTGGCAGTACCTACCATATCTAGGGTACATGACATATTTTGCATGAGAAACATTCTGTATTTAGGGACATACGCCATATTTGGCAGTACCTGCCATGTCTAGGGTACATGCCATATTTTGCAGGGGAAAACTGCTGTATTTAGGGACATATGCCATATTTGGCAGTACGGTACCTGCCATATCTAGGGTACATGCCATATCTCATAGGTACTGCAATATATGGCAAGGCTGCGAAAATGTATAGATTGACCTAACCTGGTAAGTTGGTTAAATTGGAATGAAGTGGATTGCATTGGAATGAAGTGGAGTGGACAGGGTTGAGTAGACCCAGATTGTCCCAAGTGGGGTAAATTGGGTCATAATGAGTCAATATAATGTCGAAAAAGGTCATTAGACCTGATGGACCTAAAAGGCCAAATTGAGTAAAAGTAGCCAAAAATGGGTAAATTTGGGTCAAATCAGGTCAATTTTAGTCCAATTGGGTAAAAGTGGTCCAAAAAGGTTAAATTGGGTCAAACCAGAGCAATGCAGGTCAAACTAGGGAAAAGTGGCCCAAATAAGTGGGTAAATTGGGAAAAATCAGTTGACTCTAAGTCAACTTATGTAAAAGTGGCCTGAAGTGGGTACATTGGGTCAAAAAAGTTCAATCTAGGTCAGATTGGGGAACAGTGGCCCAAAGTGGCTAAATTGGGTCAAAACAGATCAATGAAGGTCAAAATGGGAAAAATGACCCGAAATTGGGTAAATTAAGTCATTAGGGTCAATCTAGGTCAGATTAGATTAAAAAAAATGGCCCAAAGTGGGTAAATTGGGTCAAAAGAGGTAAATCTAGGTCGAATTGGGTAAAAGTGGCCCGAAGTGTATATTGGCCTGATTTCACCCACTTTGCTATTGGTAAGTCAATCTTACTCACTTTAGCCCATTTTGACCTTTGTTGACCTGATTTTACCCAATTTACCCACTTGAGACCACTGTCTTTTCCCCAGTTTGACCTAGATTGCCCTCTTTTGACCCAATTTACCCACTTTTGGCCAATTCTATCCACTTTGACCTTGAATAAAAGTAGCCAAAAACTAAGCCTGTTGACTTAGTTTACTCATCTTAGGTCAATATGACTCTATTTGGACGAACATACTGCTCTTGGGCCAGGCTGAACCCTCTTGGGTCATTATGACCTATTTTGATCCATATGGACCGTCTTTTACCTAAATCTTCTGCCTTGAGTCAATCTGACTCAATTTGGCCCAATTAACCCATCTCAGACCAATTTGACTATTTTGATCCATATTAACCTGATTTGACACAGTTTACCTTACTTCACTCCATTGAACTCAAAACTCATTCCACTTAACTCAAGTGATATCAAGTTAGTGGGATTGACTGACCTCCAGTGACCTCCAGATTCCACTTGACTCACTGCACTCAACTCAACCCCATCCACTCCACTCCATTCCAATCCACCCCACCCAACCCATTCATTTTAATTCAGCTACATTCACTCCACCCAAGTCACCTCCACCACTCTACTTCTTTCTTCCCTCTCTCCCTCTTCCTGCTGACTCACTCCATCACTCCCTAACTCTCTCCCTCACTCACTCACTCACTTATTCAATCATTACCTCCCTCCCTCCACTCATTCCCTCCCTGTCTGCCTTTTCCATGCCCACCTGCCTGTATCTCTGCCTACCTGCCTCTGCATCCCTGTGTCCCTGCCTCCGTCCCTCATTCACTCGCTCACTCACTCATTCTCTCACTCACTCACCAATAGCTTTGACCCTTGGTTCCTGTATCCCTCACTCATTGCTTCCATGCATACCTTTACCAATAAGAAACTAGGCAAAAACGGCTCTACTCAACAGAACTGAACTGAAAGGGCCAAATCATGTAAAACGATACATTATCATATCTTGTAAAACATTAATCAAACATTCTGATGAACCCACACAAAATAAAGAAAAACAACTCATAATCATATATCCTGAAAATCATAATCAACAATGGAGAAATACACTTTTTCAATTTCCATCACCACCCCCTAGGGTAGGAGGCAATTTTGGTTCTGAAACACTAGATTTGCTTTCGCCTACAGAGCACTTAGAACTCAAACTAGTTCTATCCAGCACTATGGAAACACTGAGGCTGTCAGCTCTGTTCTAGTGAAATTAAGCCTTAGCGAGTGCCCACTAGAACTGAACTCAAATGGCACCATTCTTTATGGGGTTTCTACAGAAACACTAATGCAGATGGCGCCATCTAATTAGAGTATAGAAACAGGGTCCTGGGGTTGGTGATGGGAATTGAAAAGGTATATTTCTCCTCCATTGTTAATTATGATTTTCCGGATATATGATTATGAGTTGTTTTACTTTTTTTGTGTGGTTTCATCTGAATTTTTTATTAATATTTTACAAGATATGACAATGTATCTTTTTACATTATTTGGCCCTTTCAGTTCAGTTCTGTTGAGTTACAGTTTTGTTGAGTTACAGGGATCAAGAGTCAAAGCTATGGGTGAGTGAGAGAGAGAGGATGAGTGAGTGAGTGAGAGAGTGAGTGAGGGAGGGAGGCAGGGACACAGGGATGCAGGTATGTAGGGATGCAGGCAGGCGGGCACCAAAAAGGCAGACAGGTAGGGAATGAGTGAAGGGAGGGTGGAAATGATTGAATGTGTCAGTTAGTGAGTAAGTGAGTTCGGAGTTTGGTAGTGAGTCAGCAGGAGAGAGGGAGCGAGAGAGGGAAGGAAGGAAGAAGTAGAGTGGTGGAGGTGACTTGTATGGAGTGAATGTAGTTGAATTAAAATGAATGGGTTGGGTGGAGTGGATTGGAATGGAGTGGAGTGGTTGGGGTTGACTTGAGTGCAGTCAGTGGAGTGGAATCTGGAGATCAGTGGAGGTCAGTCGATCCTACCAACTGGATTCCACTTTAGTTGAGTGGAATGAGTTTTGAGTTCAATTAAGTGAAGCGAGGTAAACTGTGTCAAATCAGGTTAAAATGGATCAAAATGGGTCAAATTGGTCTGAGATGGGTTTATTGGGCCAAATTGAGTCAGGTTGACTCAAGGCAGGCAAATTGGGTAAAGTTAGATTGATATAGGTCATAATGACCCAAGAGGGTTCAGTCTGGCCCAAAATCTGTTGGCCCAAGATCAATATGTTCATCCAAATAGAGTCATAGTGAACTAAGAGGAGTGAAGTAAGTCAACAGGTCAATCACGGTCAAAGAGGGTAAAAGTGGACCAAAGTGGATAGATTGGTTGAAATGGATAAAACAGGTCGATCTAGGTCAAACTGGTTAGAATTGGCCCAAAGTGGGTAAATTGGGTCAAAAGAGGTCAATCTAGGTCAAACTGGGGAAAAGTGGCCCCAAGTGGGTAAATTGGGTAAAATCAGGTCAACATAGGTCAAAATGGGCTAAAGTGAGTCCAATGGACCTACCAAGAGTAATTTGGGTGAAATCAGGGCGATATGGATAAAAATAGGTCAAATAGGCCAAAAATGGATCAAACTGCCCAGAATTAGGCTAGACGCCATAAAGTTGACAAAATTGGCCCAATTATGGGGAATTTGAACCTTTTTTGGCCTATTTGACCTGCTTTGACCAATAGTGCCCTGATTTGATGCATTTTGTTCTCAGTATCAATTGCACTCAATTTGGCCCATTTTGACCCACATTGACTGATTTGACCTAATTTACCCACTTTGGGCCACTTTTACCCAATTCCTGATTTGACCTAATCTAACCACTTCGGGCCACTTTTTTCCCTTTTGACTTATGTTGACCTGATTTGACCCAATTTACCCACTTTGGTCCACTTTTTCCCAGTTTGACCTGCATTGCTCTGTTTTGACCCAATTAACCCACTTTAGACCACTTTTACCCCATTTTACTTAGATTGACCTGATTGGAGCTAATTTAACCAATTCAGGCCAATTCTTTTTTTCCCCATTTGACCTGTGTTGACCTGATTTTACCCAATTTACCAACCTTTGCCCAGTTTTATCTAATCTGACATAGATTGACCTGATTTGACCCAAACTTTGAGCCACTTTTCCTAATTTGACCTAGATAAAAAATTTTTAACCCAATTTACCCACTTCGAGCCACTTTTTACCAGTTTGACCTGCATTTCTCTGTTTTGACCCAGTTCACCCACTTTGAATGATTTATACCCAATTTGACTTAGATTGACCTGATTTGACCAAATTTAACAATTGAGGCCACTTTTACCCAACTTGACCCCGATAGACATGATTTTACCTAATTTACTCATCTTAGGTCAATCTGATTTAATTTGGCCCAATCTTGGCCAATTGAATAATTTTGACAAATTTGACCTAATTCAGTCAACTTTGGTATGGTGAATATGATTAGGGCCAATATTGGACAAGTTTAATCATTTGGCCCAATTTGACATCTTTTGACATAATATTGACTCATTTTGACCCAATTTAATCGGACTTGGCCCATTCAACCTCATCCTTTCCACTTCATTCCAATCCATTCAAGTCAATCCAATTCCATTGACTATATCCAACTAACTTCCACTCACTCGCTCCCTTCACTCACTGCACTCACTCACTCACTGCACTCACTCATGTCGTAGGATGATTATTTCAAGTTTAATGGAACACAGTCTCCCCCTGACTGCCACTGTATTCACTGCAGACCAAAACAAAACAAGAGGTGGTTTCCTTGTCAGAATGAGGTTCCCCTGGACCCAGTTTCTATACTTTTGGGTTTTGGATGGCACCATCCGTCGTTGCTAGAACAGAGCTGGCGAAGGCAGATGGAGCAAACAGTTCCTGTGTTTCTAAAGTTGCCTTCGCCAGCTCTGTTCTAGCAGGTCTGTTGGCTCATTAGCTTTAGTCACTTGCCCTCTCATGGAGTTCAGTTCAGTTCAGTTCTATCCCCTCTGACCAAGCCAACAAGATTTGAATGAGACTCAGGAAACCAGAGTAAAAAAAAAGGATCTCCCTTGGGGAACCCCAGGGGAACCTCATTCTGACAAGGAAACCTCTTCTTGTTTTGTTTTGGTCTGCAGTGAATACAGTGCAGTCAGGGGGAGACTGTGTTCCATTGAAATTGAAATAATCATCCTACGACATGAGTGAGTGCAGTGATTTTGCGAGTGAAGGGAGTGAGTGAGTGAAAGTAAGTTGGATCAATGGAATTGTATAGACTTGAATGGATTGGAACGAAGTGGAATGGATGAGGATGAATGGGCCAAGGCCGATTGAATTGGGTCAAAATGAGACAATATTATGTCAAAAGATGTCACATTGGGCCAAATGTTTATAAACTTGTCCAATGTTGGCCCTAATCGAGTCATGTTCACCATACCAAAGTTGACTGAATTGGGTCAAATTTGTCAAAATTATTCAATTGGCCAAGATTGGGCCAAATTAAATCAGATGGACCTAAGATGAAATTAGGTGAAATCAGGTCTATCTAGGTCAAGTTGGGTAAAAGTGGCCTGAATTGGTTAAATTGGGTAAAATCAGGTCAATACAAGTCAAATTGGGTATAAATCATCCAAAGTGGGTCAACTGGGTCAAAACAGTGCAATACAGGTCAAACTGGGAAAAAGTGGCTCGAAGTGGGTAAATTGGGTTAAAAAAATTCTATCTAGGTCAAATTAGGAAAAAGTGGCTCAAAGTTTGGGTCAAATCAGGTCAATCTATGCCAGATTAGGTAAAAGTGGGCAAAAGTAGGTAAATTGAGTCAAATCAGGTCAATGTAGGTCAAAAGGGGAAAAAGTGGCCTGAATTGGTTAAATTGGGTCAAATCAGGTCAATCTAAATCAAATTGGGTAAAAGTGGATAAATTGGGTCCAATTAGATCACCCTATGTCAAATTAGGTAAAAAAGGGCAAAAGTGGTTAAATTGGGTAAAATGAGGTCAACATAAATCAAAAGGGAAAAAGTGGCCCAAAGTGGTTAAATTTGGTCAAATCAGGTCAATCTAAGTCAAATTGAGTAAAAGTGGCCCAAAATGGGGTAAAAGTGGTCTAAAGTGGGTTAATTGGGTCAAAACAGAGCAATGCAGGTCAAACTGGGAAAAAGTGGCCCAAAGTGGGTAAATTGGGTCAAATCAGGTCAACATAGGTCGAAAGGGAAAAAGTGGCCTGAAGTGGTTAGATTAGGTCAAATCAGGAATTGGGAAAAAGTGGCCCAAAGTGGATATATTAGGTCAAATCAGTCAATGTGGGTCAAAATGGGCCAAATAGAGTGCAATTGATACTGAGAACAAAATGCGTCAAATCGGGGCACTATTGGTCAAAGTAGGTCAATTAGGCCAAAAAAAGTTTCAAATTCCCCATAATTGGGCCAATTTTATCAACTTTATGCCCTCTAGCCTAATTCTTGGCAGTTTGATCCATTTTTGGCCTATTTGACCTACTTTGATCCATATCACCCTGATTTCACCCAATTTACTCTTGGTAGGTCAAATGAACTCACTTTAGCCCATTTCGACCTATGTTGACCTGATTTTACCCAATTTACCCACTTCAGGCCACTTTTCCTCAGTTTGACCTAGATCGACATCTTTCAACCTACTTTACCCACTTTGGGCCAATTCTAACCAGTTTGACCTAGATCAACCTGTTTTATCCATTTCAACCAATCTATCCACTTTGGCCCACTTGTACCCTCTTCGACCTTGATTGACCTGTTGACTTACTTTACTCATCTTAGGTCAATATGACTCTATTTGGATGAACATATTGATCTTGGGTCAACCGATTTTAGGCCAGACTGAACGCTCTTGGGTCATTATGACCTATATTAATCTGACTATACCTAATTTGCCTGCCTTGATTCAATCTGACTCAATTTGGCCCAATAAACCCATCTCAGACCAATTTGACCTATTTTGATCCATTTTAACCTGATTTGACAAAGTTTACCTCACTTCACTCCATTTAACTCATTCCACTCAACTCAAGTGGAATCCAGTTAGTAGGATCAACTGACCTCCACTGATTTCCAGATTCCACTCCACTCACTGCACTCAAGTCAACCCCATCCACTCCAACCCATTCCAACCCACTCCACCCAACCCATTCATTTCAATTCAACTACATTTACTCCATCCTCACCTCCATCACTCTACTTCTTCCTTCCCTCTCTCGCTCCCTCCCTCCTGCTGACTCACTAACAAACCCCCAAACTCCCTCCCTCCCTCACTTACTTACTCACTCACTGACTCATTCAATCATTTCCTCCCTCCCTCCACTCATTCCCTACCTGTCTGCCTTTGTGCCCGCCTGCCTGCATCCCTACATACCTGCATCCCTGTGTGCCTGCCTCCCCCTCTCCCTCACTCACTCATTATTTTACTTACTCACCCATAGCTTTGACTCTTGATCTCTGTAACTCAACACAACTGTAACTCAACAGAACTGAACTGAAAGGGCCAAATAATGTAAAAAGATACATCGTCATATCTTGTAAAATATTAATCAAAAATTCAGATGAAGCCACACAAAAAAAGAAAAACAACTCATAATCATATATCCTGAAGATCCTAATTAACAATGGAGGAGAAATATACTTTTTCAATTCCCATCACCAACCCTTAGGGTAGGAGGCAATTTTGGTTCTGAAACACTAGATTTCCTTTCACCTACAGAGCAGTTAGAACTCAAACTAGTTCTATCCAAGACTATAAAAACACTAAGGCTGTCAGCTCTGTTCTAACGAAACTAAGCCTTAGCAAGCACCCACTAGAACTGAACTCAGATGGCGGGCTTCCCTAGCCCACTTAAAAGGGTCTGTTTCTCCTCTTTCCTATCCCCTCGATGTGTGTGGTGCACATATGCGCGGGCACTGACACATTCCCGTGTGAAATTGTGTAATGTAGTTCTCGCCATGAATATGACCTTAGCTGTCGAAATGGCGTTAAACACCTATTACTCACTCACTCACTGAACTCAGATGGCACCATTTTTAGAGGGTATTCTATAGAAACACTTATGCAGATGGCGCCATCCAATTAAAGTATTGAAACAGGGTACAAGGGAAATCCTTTTTTTACTCTGGTTTCCTGAGTCTCGTTCAAATCTTGTTGCCTTAGTCAAAGGGGATAGAACTGAACTGAACTGAACTCCATGAGAGGGCAAGTGACTAAAGCTAATGAGCTTCTGTGTTTCCATAATTGCCTTCGCCAACAGACCTGCTAGAACAGACCTGGCGAATGCAACTTTAGAAACACAGGAATTGTTTGCTCCATCTGCCTTCACCAGCTCTGTTCTAGCAACGACGGATGGTGCCATCCAAAACCCAAAAGTATAGAAACAGGGTCCAGGGTATGTCCATTGTAGTTGATAATACTGATGTCAATATTCTTAGAGACCTTTTGATAAAGAACGCACACAGGTAAGTGCCATGGTTGTCTAGTGTCTCTGGGGGCATCTAAGTATTCTTGGCTGATATACCCTGCAACATAGTTGACGAGGAGGTTCTGTACATACCTTGTCTTTCTACACTCTGTGTAATTTTATTTTCTTATAAGGTAGCAAATAATATATGGAGGGTAGAGGGTAATGACCGAGTGGTTGTCTGTATGCAGTACATTCACCGTAGCTAGATATAGATGCAATCATGTAAACTATCTACATACAGCCAAGAGCTTGCTTCATCCATTTGCCACTAACATGTTGTATGTGAAAAGGTATGTCGTACATGTCCATTATGGTATATAATTATGTGGGTGTGAACATCAGCGTCAGTAGTATAGTATGTATCAGAACGGGACTATAGTTAAGTACTGTTTATTACTCACTCAACCTGCAGCCAATGAGAGGGCTCCCTTTTGGCGGGAAATTTAAATGTGGGGTCACGTGACCTAGACCAGGAGTTGTTTTGTCGTGAACATAACGACTCTGACAACAAGCAAGGGGGACCCATTCTTTCACACCTTCTGTTTTTGTTTTCATGAAAGCGTCTAAGTGATCATCGCACACCGTTGTCGGAAATCAGTTTCGCTTCTCGCTGAAGTACGACTCTCTCAGGTCGGGTTTCACGAGTTCGACCAACGTTTTTCCACTGAGAGCCATGATAAGACTGTCGGTGTCCATTTGACAAAGAGCGTAATTGCGCCGATCGATAAATTTATCCAGAAAGTCGAACATGAGCTCTAACATTTTGAACTTGGCGTACTGGTACACCATGAACCCTATTTGAAGAGGGAGGTTGTTCTTGACTGTTTTCGGTTGCAGTTCGACTTGAAAGAGATCTAGGGTCAACTCGGCACCCTTTTTGAATCGCCACGAATTAGTCAATGATTCAAAGTTTCAACCACTAGAGTATTCAACTGTGCTGTGTTTTTCTTTGTTGGAAATTGTTTTTTACCATACGCACTGTTCCCTATTAACTTTTAACAGTCTGAGAGAATTTGCTCCTCTGCATTTACATCTCCATGTCTTCGCGCCGCGGTTACTTCGTCTGCGAAATCAACGAAGGGTCGTCTAGGAAAGTATTCTATCATCATTGGTGACTATCAAACCGTGATCCAGATACCACTTAAGGAGAGACTTTCCCAAGAGAATTTCTCTTTCCGTGGTAACTACCTATCAAGGATCTCTGAGGAGCGTTCAACATGTTTTCTTTCTTCGCAAAGTTTGACATGTGAGTCCCTATGTCGGATTTTGAAATGGTCACGTTCTTGAACATAGGAGTCATTTCCTCAAAGTATTCACGTAGGTGAGGCGGGGTGGTAATGTCCACCTGAATCAAACCGAACATTTTTCCATTTTTCACAGAGGATATAATGTCACGTCTGTCATGGGGTTTCAATGCACTTTCAAGTCGTCGACGCTCCAGTGTTGTTCTGAAGTCTTAACCTGCGGATCCTCATGGTTCATTTTACTCCATTCACACTCCCATACGACGATCAACTTGTGACCTATTGCTTTCAAGTAAGCGCTTACGTCTCTCTTACGTCTCTCGTTCCTGTCTGAAGCACACAAATATCTGCGTCGTGGTATGCACTCATGAGCATGGTGCCAACACCCGTGAAATTGGAATACGGTATTAGAGGGTGGGTGAAACCCGTCTACGCAAATTTTTCGGCAACCTACAGACACCTCCCCTCCGTTAAAAGCGTGGCGAAGTTTAACGTGGCGGGCGTTCTCCACGTAGCGTAGCCACTCTTAAGTGATCTTAGACTGTCTTTGTCTGATTTTCAGTCGGAACTCGGTGTCGGGTTGTCTGACCACATCATAACCTGTGCAGTGCGCTTCGCTCATGCACTGCAAGTACAGAGAGTTAGGGTCTACACCTAGGATGTGGTTGCATGTTCTCGCTTTTTAGCCTGATTTAGCCTGATTATTCAGTGCCTCTATGAAGGGTTTCACGTCTTTGTTGTTGTAGTAGATCAAGTAATCTTTTCGTCGGACCAAACTTTTTCACATTTGGCATAGTCAGTTTCAGACATCTTGGTGCCGGTCAGTTTGCTGTCGAAAGCAGACCTTGGTGGAAGAGTTCTGTTTTCCAGTTTCCTGGTAGAAGTCATCCATTCGTAAGGAAACCCTTGTGCTCCTCTTTGGTGAAAGCTAGCAAATAATTCGCATAGTTATAACCAGGTGCCAAATAGTTTACTACGTCAAAGAAAACAGTGTGCCGAGTGTAAATCGCCAAGTATTGGTTACTTCTCTTTATGATGCTGAATTCTTCGTTCTTTCGGTCTTTGGAGGAGAAGAACGAGTGAAGCTGTACTTTGATAAGATTTAAGTTGTAATGCCCCGTGTTGAAACCTACGACCGGAACTTGCTGGAGATATCTCAGAAGTCTTTTCTCCAGTTGGACTAAAGGGTGCTTTTCCTGAGTTTGAGCGAAGAAGCTGCCAGACGGACTCAACAACGCCTCCTCTAGGCGAAGAGCTTTGTCTATCCTCTCATCCTCTCTAACTTCGCTAACGTCGGTCGGTAAAGTTTCAGCCTTTCTTCCCCGATGACCTTGGCGGTGCCGTTAATGAAATTCAAAACTCTGTTCAACAAGGGGTCGGAAGTTGCGTCAGACTCTCTCATGACGCACACCGGACCTTTGTGTCCTGGAAAGTCGGATGCGACGCTAGCTGACAGAGGTGCGTGTTCCCACAGGACTATCACGTGTTCGGTCGACGGTTGTTGGGTCGGTCTGAAGAAAGCTTCGAAATCGAAGGCGATTTTGTATGGGTACATTTTCGAACAACCGTCAGGAGGAAAAAGGGAAAAATCGGCTAGCGCTTCGAAAATCGTTTTTGGATTCTGGAAGATTCCACCTATGTATTCAAGGTCACTTGTCTGGAATCGGAAAGCTGGTTCCTGTGTCTTTTCAGTAAGAACTTAGTCCTGAAGGCCGACTTACATTGGGGACATTCATAGATGCCGGCGTATTCATTGAAATCCGTCACGAGGGACACGTGTAGACCGTGTTTCGTGGACATGTGAAGGTTTACTTTACCTCGGGTGGTCAAAGTTTTGAAAGGTGGTCTGATAAGGACGACTGGGTTCTTCAGGTTCTGACCTCTCACTTTACGGGTGGTGTAAACCGCTATTTGTACGTCAAACAAACTCTCTAACGTCGGTAAGTCACTCATCGTCACACCTGGAAAGGTTGCGGATTTCGCAGTGGAATCGAAATGACTATCTAATACACCCCCTCTTTTTTTCAGCCGACCCGATTGGGAACCCTCCCCCTATGGGGAATTCTCTGGGCCCCATGTAAATGCAAACCTTCACATTGGTGGGAAAAAGAACTTTCCACTTGGTGTCAGAGTCGCAAAGTTTCTGTACTTCTTCGGAAGTGATAGTGTTTTTCATGAGAGAGAGGAAGTCTTCCAGAGTTTCTGAATTAGTTATGGTGGGGAGGGGTTGTAAAAGAGTCGCGTTGTTTTGGGAGGCGTGAAAGTAGCGTAGTTTGTCTCTGTTTTCCCTGTGTTGTAATATTAACCCTACTGACAAGCCCACTTTGTATCTGAATCTTTGCACAATGTGAATCTGATGCATGGTATCTACAGCGTCACTCAACACACCGGTTGGTAGTGTTACGCTCACGCGAGCCCCATGCGCCCTGACTCCGGTTTGTATAGCAGGCCAATTTAGGGTGAACATTTCCTCACCCTGCGGTAAAGCGCGTATTATGGGAGGAATAGTCACACTGTCCAGAGATTCCCGTCGACATGTGATTTTTTTGCAATTTCCTTTGCCGCACAGAGGACAAAACTTAGGAATAACATTACATCTTTCCACATGCCTCTCGTAATTGTACACCCTCATGAAAATTTTGAAACACTTTTCACACATATTGAACCATTTTCACTGAGTTACTTATACGTGAAGAGAAACGAGGTCTCTGTTTGTCTTCCTTTCTTTCCGTCTGTGTCTATCTACCTGTACACCTATATACACGTCGTATCGACACACCTACACACAGTCTCATTCTAACCTAACGCTGTTAAGCAATTCAAGAATAATTTCCTATTGTCACCTAGTTCTTTTAGCCCCTTTGGGGAAAAAGCCACACCGTCCTGTGTCTTGGTTTTCTGGGTACCTTCGTACCTGTGCCCGTGGATGACGTTCTTACGCTTGTAGTGGCTGTCTGCTACATACGTCTTGTTTTCCTCATCCAGGATGACGAACCATGTGTTGTGATTGGGTCGTCCTTGGGTGACCGCTCTGTCACGTTTCCGTACCTCCTCTTGAACGTCAGCGACGGACGCTATTAACCTGAGCAGTGCGCTAGGGGTGAACTTTACTTCCCTGGTGGGTGTCGAGGTACCCTTTATGGCGCTGTAGTGTTCCTTGGACAGTTTCACCCTCTTGATCCAGACCTTTAACTTAAAACTGTCGACGAAGAACTCCAATTTGGGACTGTGGTGAAATATTGGTAGTGGTGGTGGTAGTTCACTTTTCACTACCGCTTTTTTTCTTCTTGGACGCCTGGTCCTTATCACTCTTGGTAAACCTCCTCTTTTTACCTGTAGAGGGTTTCAAAGAAGAAAAAAGAGGACCATCAGTGAGAGCTGAATCAACAGCAGAACCAGCAACAGGATGAGGGCCCGTGTCGCTATCTCGTGTCTTCTTAGAAGCAGATAACCATACGTCATGGAAGTCGAGAGGGTAAAAAAAAACTCGCTCCGACTCTGCTCGACGTCGGTGCCACCACCACCACCACCAGCAACACCAGCACCAGCACCAGTACCATCAGCAGCACCAGCACCAGCACCACCACCACCAGGACTTACATCGGTAGTGGTAACAGAAGGAATGGGTTTATAAAATGGTGGTGGCCATTAGGAAGCCTGCCCGTCAAGTGTAACAAAACAGTAATCAGCAGTAGCAGCAGCAACAGGGGTAGTATCACCCGTAGCAGCAGCAGCAGCGGCAGGAGCACCCACAACATCAGCAGCAGCAGCAGTAGGAGAAGACAAAAAACTCTTGGTTCTTCTTGTCGTCTTCCTTGTTGAAAGCTGGAGCTTAGAAGGTGTTCGTCTACTCATGGTGAGGGAAGTAGAGAAAATGTGAGTGAATGCGATTTTCTCCCTTCCTTATTTACGCCTCTGGAGATAAGCTTCTTACTACAGTTTTAATAGATGAAAGGGAAAATTAACGTCTCTAATCCTATAGTCACAGAGGGTCTTACTCAAAGGAAGTAACCCTCCACAGGGAAAATAAAACAACAGGAGGATCCGAATTAAAACTTCACTCCACTCTTAGATCGTCAATGGGGTGGTGGTCCAGATCAAAGTCTGCTTTTTGATATCTTTTAGACAAGAACTTTAACCCTATGATCACAGAGAGCCTTAAATATAATTTTCACCTGCCCTCAACAGGTGAACCAAACCGTAGGGGGGATCCAAATGAAAGTTCATCTAAACAGGATTAGAAAACTTAAAAAAAAAAGAGTGTCTTATCTCATTTACACACAAACCACCAGGGAGGGTAATCTCATAATACCTCAACAAGCAACCGTCCCCCCGCTTGCCTTACACATGTAAAAAAAAAATGGATTAAGATAATTATCACTACACCTTTTCACACTTGTCACAGTGTCTTCTCCTTCTGTTTGATGTCAACAGATCCAAAGGCTCACGCTGATAAGTCGCTACACAACGGTGAGAGTATCCAGCTGAAAAATAGGCTTAAATGCCCGCGTGTTACACCTGTAAAATAGACTTAGGGTAATTATCACAACACCTTTTCACACTTTTCACAGTGTCTTCTCCTTCTGTTTCATGTCAACAGATCCAAAGGCGCATGCTGATAAGTCGCTACACAATGGTGAGAGTATCCAGCTGAAAATAGGCTTAAATGCCCACGCCTTACACCTTTAAAATAGACTTAGGGTAATTATCACAACACCTTTTCACTTTTTTAATGAGATTTTTAAAAGTAATCGGACTAAATACACTTGTAACAGTGTCTTACTGTTTGATGTCAACAGATCCAAAAGACGGTGGGAGTATCCAACTGTAAATAGGATTCAATCACCCTATATAAAGAAGCTCAATTTCTCTTGAAAGACCATATCACTGCTGACCACTTTGACTACCGCACCTACCACCCGCCACTGTCTGTCTGCCTGCCTGCCTGCCTGCCTGCCTGCCTGCCTGCCTGCCTACCGACCCCTTTCGACGATTTTGCAGACAAGATGAGTCTTGAAACTCAACCATCCTCCCCGTCGGCTCCCTCTCTTGACGTATGTGAAGTGATTGTACGGGATGACCACTGTATTATGGGACCATACCAGAACAATTTGGGATATGACGACTATTTGCTTCATGAAATAGGAAGGCAGTTAGTTGGAATATATTTGGAGCTTCCCTCTGAAGTTCTGGAGTCGATGGTCATTATCAAGACGTTGGAGGACATGTGTATGGCGATGTTCAAAGCTTGGTGGTCTAAAGCTTTGCCTCATGCCAGATGGGGTCAACTTCACCACGCCTATATCAGTGTTTGTCGACTAGACCTGTTGTATGGGACGCACAACTTTTACAAGGAGCACAACCTGGATTACAACAACCCCGACCCGCTTTTAATGGAGAGGTACTTCATGTCCATGTCTGAAGTTCTATCCAGGGAGTGGCAAGATATGGGTATGTATTTAGAAGTGGATTCTGATAAGCTAACTAGCATTGCTCAACAACCGGAACAAGATCTATCTCTCCACGCCTTTAAAGTATTGAAGACGTGGGCAGCTAAACCCACCAGTACACATCATGAGCTCATTCGAGTACTGATGGATGACATGAGGAGGGGTGATGTGGTCAGATATATATTGCGCTATTTTGAAAACCGAGACAGATGAAGACGGAAGCAAGGTGGAGAAAGCTCTTTGTAGTTTGAGGTAAGCTTACATAAAGGAGGTGTGCACCACAGGGGTCTAAATCTTAAGTCGCTACACAAAAAACAGGGAGTAAACAGCTGGAAAGCGAATTAAACACCACTATATAAACCTGCCCAGCACTGGTATACGTCCACAATCGACACACAGACATCACCACCGTCGTCACCTACCTACCTACCTACATACCTTGTGTGTCAAGAAAATGGTGCCCAAGTACGCACTTTTCACCGATTTATCCAAGAGACTCAGACTTTCAACCATTTCACGTGGCCTAAGAACCGACCTTTGGCAGAGAAACTCGCTGCCCACGGATTTTTTTACATCGGAAGTAAGGACGCTGTTCAATGCTACCAATGTGGAGTCACCATACACATGTGGTTAGAAGACGATCACGTCGCCTTGGAACATTTCAGATTTTCTTTTAACTGTCCATTAGCTGATAGAGCACGAGTTGAAGTTCATCAAATCAGTGCACAGCAGATCGATGGAAAGCAACGTCAGACGTTTCCTTATCCCACCACTTTCAGTTGCGGATCTCTTTTTGCACACATAGAGTAAGATGGAGGAAGAGAGGACACATTAGATAAAAACTGAGGCACAACATATATATTGATATATGGCAACGTATCATAAAAAATTGTATGTAAGTTTGTGTTAATTGTCTATTTAATAACAAAAGTTGAATGTACACATCTCAATGTGTAAGTTTTGTTGTGTTCCTCTCCGATATTCAACTATGTTATGTAGAGAGTGTCAACTTGAATTCCCTGACTTGTCATTATAATTGAATGAAATGAAAAATATGAAAATAACAAATAAAGTGAAATGTGTACATTAAAATATGACATTTATAAGAAATAAAAAAAAAGTGAAAATGTGTAATGTGGTTTCTGTTGTATTCCTTACCTTATTATGTAAGTTTTTTTTTAGTTTTTTTCCAATAGACCCGCCCCTGTTTCAAGGGGTGGGTCTTTTGTTTAAACCCCAATAAATGCCCCAAAGGGCCCCCCTCCCCTCCCCATACTATTAGGGCTCCCCACCCAAAGGACCCCCCAATATTTTTTCCCTTTTTTTTTTTTTTGCAAGCTTTCAGCTTGCCTTTCATTATCTATAAAAATGTATCTCACTATAAGTCACACTCTCATCTACATAATAAACCATGCCTCTTTATGCTAATGAGGTCATGTGACCAAATTTCAAATTTCCCACCAAAATGCTAACCTCTGATTGGTCCATTCAAATTAGGGTCACGTGACCTTATTTTGCATAATAGAGGTCATGTGACCTAAACAGCCAGCCAATCAGAGGACACCATTTTGGCGGGAAACCACAGGGGGTAAGGGTCACGTGACCATTTTTGAATTTCCTGCCAAAAGGAAGGGCTCTGATTTTGGCACCACACCACAAGGGGGTCTAGATCATGTGACCCCACATTTGAATTTCCCGCCAAAGGGAGCCCTCTCATTGGCTGCAGGTCGAGTGAGTAATAAACAGTACTTAACTATAGTCCCGTTCCGATACATACTATACTACTAGCGTCAACGTACAAAGAAAGCTACCCTTGCACCAGCTTCACATAGAGAGAGTCATCTTTTTCTAGTATCAGAATCATCCAACCATATATGGTAGCGGTTCTTTTCCTGGGAGTAAGTTAGATTAATTCATAATTAAAGTTCCAGACTTCCAATAATCCACAGACTATATCCGTCCTCATTTGAGCTTTTTGGCCTTGCAAAGGCTTCATTTTCAACATAGTGGAGTTGATCTAGAACCAATGAATGTGCTTCCACTACCCACTAGTCAATGGAAAATGCTCAAAAGTTAACTTTGTTTCAATGGAATTTTATGGAAGGGTCAGAAAACGTCAGACTTCACCCGATGGGAAAACTCAACACTTTGCTAAACAGCTGCTAAAGCCATTTATGTCTGTCGACTAGAGTGTACCCCAGTCCATGCTTTATGAAAAACGCTGACTTTGACTTTGACTCACAGCAATTGGAATAAGACACAGGTTATAATTATTAACTAAGGAACCTATAGCTTCTGCATATTGAGAAACTGGGAATACCTCTATCTAGGTATGAATGTGGTGACACAGTTCAGCATACCTTACAACAATTTCCTGGGCGTTGGAATGCCATTTATTCCTTAGAACAGATCGTTAGATGGAATACTGTACAATGTTGTTTTATCAGTGGATAGCGCCCAGTGTTGAATGAGTTACTTCTATGTCTATTCTAATTACACTGCAACAAACTTTGATTGCGTACAACTTTTTTATCTGTTCTTTCTTGAATATCCATCAATTTAGGTGGGTTCCCGTTCCAGGCCCTTTCTAATTGGACACCGGGGAGAGGGTAAAATCATTTTCACTAAAGTTCAAAGAATGATACATGTGGAGACAAGGTATGGTCTCAGGTGAATACCGTCAATGTACAAAGATGTTCGGCTGATAGACTAAAATCAGTGTACTCTCCAGGCCGTTGAGTAACCTATCATAGAAATAAAGAGGAATAAGATGTGTAATTACAGCCGACCTGGAGCACTGGACGAAAGAGCCTATAGGAGGGCAGGCCGCCTGCTTCCTCTGAGTGTCTTATTCAGTAATGTTGCTTGTTAGAGGTGCTCAGACTGGCTTCAACCCTTCCCTAGCTATGACAAAGGGCAAGAAACGGATCGCTACTGGCAAATGGAATGAAGGGAGAGGTTATTAGAGAACATTATCCTTCTGTAATCAATACAGCTCATTAGAGATTGATACGTGATAATGTGCCCCAAGCAATGTGGGAAAAGCTATAATTCTATACATTGAAGCACAATAAAATGAATCAACAACATAAGTCACATTTCCATAGAAATCCCATCTATAACGGCAATCTAGCAACATGAATTGTGATCATTACCAGGGAAAGACATTTCTATGCAGAAGACCAGATTTTTGAACTCAGAATGATGAGGACGTAAAGCCTATTGAGAAAAGGCGACCCGGCTGTTGGCCTAGTTTATGTCCCACGCTTGCACACCTGCCATTTGATGAAAAAAAAAATCATTAAAGGGCCTCCAATTCCAGATGATGCCCATTGCGCTATATTTAACCATTTGTTTAACCAGTCTACACCTCCCTGAAGGGACATACAATGAGGTGGGTGGAATCCTCCTGGTGGAGGATTACCCAAATATACAGTCCAAGTCCAGTCCACACCTAAAAGCATGCGTGGGCCAATGCCACCTTGTATTCTGAGAGCACGTCTCACTATCTGGTACACCCCTCTAGAGGCCGTATCGGTTTTGTCGATAAAATTCCAACCTACCCATGAGGAGGATATCGAATGTCGGCTCTAGTTGGACAATAGAGGGGTTTAGCAATGTCAGAAGGGTGTTGCTCCTATTGTAAAAAGAGCTGTGAGTATGTGCCCTCTTTTCTAAACAAGTCATGCACTGCTTCATCTAAGTACTTGCACTCACCACATTAGTCTGAAAGGTCACCTGCCTTAGAATAGAGAGAGAGCTGCACTACCAGGTACCTACTCATGTCACACACTCTATAGTTTATTATACTGACTGACTTCTCCCAACTAGGTACCTACTCAAATCCCCCTTTTTCAGCACCGTACTTGAATGACCACTTGTGAGCAACAAAAGGGACAAGTTATAGCTACATGAAAAGAAAGGACTGGAAACAAAGGCATTTTTAGCCAGCTCTTCCTTTTACTATAGGAGCAACACCCTCCAGGTAGCCAGTGTTCGCCCACATGTCGTATATCCAGACAAGCTCTAAAACTGCTCTTCCAGATCTGTTGTCAATACTAAATAGGTGAAGCTAGATAGATAGCGCTCTATATAAGGGCCCTAGACCCCTAAAATCGACATGGCGACATGGGCATTTTTGAGCTTAGTGACATGGGACATTGGCACTTTCTTAAAATCGACATGGGGACATGAGCTTTTCTTAAAATCGACACAGTGACATGGACATTTCTTAAAATCGACACAGTGACATGATCATTTCTTAAAATAGACATGGGACATTGGGGACCCCCCATCAAGGGCCCCTATATATACAACAGTTGTGTAGTAGGACTTACATCTAAGAGACAAAGACCTATGTGATACAAATAGGCCTATGCGTGAACACTAATGCACTGAGAACCTTTGAACCTCACCCTGAACAACAATACTGACGGCTTTAAATCTTCAGATTGACAATAACCCAAATCTACAGTCGACTAACGACCTAAAGTCATCACTTTGGCCACACATTTTTGCTCTATCATGCTGTATGCAGAAAGTGCACATTGCTATATAGCTCTTATGTATATAAATCTTTCTTATATTATTGAAAGTACTTTGGATCCATCTTTCCCTCCCACCCAATCTTTATAAGGCTATCTTTTTTAACCCAGATTGGCCATTATACTCTGCTGAGAACACGAATAAGTTTTTACAACTGTACCAATAAGGTATTATTCTAAAGCACCAAACACAAAAGAGGTAGCTTAATTAAGAATGGCAATATTTCTGTTTTCAACATAAGTCTTCATATTATCATGTTTGCAGCTGTTATTTTCCATTTGGTAATGCAACGAATTCAATGCAGATGTTTATTAGTCAATAAATAGCCCATCCTGGAGTAGATCATATACCCAGCAAATTGTCGTTATCTGTCGCCATGATTGGTCATCAATGGTGACTCCTTTCTGAGTGATAACTCACTGCGTCATCTTTCGCCACTGTGTGTCAGTCTCACATGGCATGGCGATTTATCACAACAGTCGCCAACATGATCTCACTCACTGCGTGAGTATGTGCCACTGCCTGTCAACTCTCAGTCAGAATGGCGGCTTATCCCAAACATCGCCAACATGGATCTGACTCATTGCGTGATTATGTGCCACTCCCAGTCAGTTCTCACTCAGATTGGCGACTTATCACCAACATCACTAATATGGATCTCACTCCCTGCGTGATTATGCGCCACTCCCTGTCAACTCTCACTCAGAATGGCAGCTTATCACCACCATCGCCAACATGGATCTCACTCACTCCGTCAATATGTGCCACTGTTTGTCAACTCTCATTCAGAATGGCAACATTTCACCTGCATTGCCACATGGCTCTCACTCACTGCGTGAGTTTGTATCACTCCTAGTTAATCTCTCAAATTGACGACTTATCACCACCATTGCCAACATTGGTCTCACTCAATATGTGAATTTGTGTCACTCCAAGTCAATGCTCTCTGAGGATTGCATCATCTGTCACTCACTCTCACTCACAGTGGCAACTTATCACCAGCATTGCCAAAGTTGTTGAGACAGCACCACTGTTCAACATGTAGCCTATCTAGGAAGTGTGGGCATGAAGTATAAGTCCCATATGTATCAAATGTGCTTTGTTTCACACTGATTTCCATGTAATATTTCCGAGTTGAATCAAACAAGATTATATAGAGAGAATATTAATTGAATTTAGATAGAGGTATCTCTAAAATGAAAGCAACTATCCATAAACACCTTTTCTCTGGTTACAGGAAAAATACATAGGGAAATATGAACATGAACACCTTGTCTGTGGTTAGAGGGAAGATACATATGGCAATACCTTCTCTGGCAAAACATACTTTGATCTGGCAGATGTGAGGCTGCATGATTACCAATGTCAATGATCATGAGCTTTTCATCTAACAAGGTCAGTGATCACCAGCGTCGCCATCACTGGTGAGTCTGAGTGATCACCACTCTCGCCATCCATGGTGAACCTGCGCTATGATGTGGTGTGCATTTCATCTAGCGAGGTGAGTGATCAATCGCCTTGCTATCCCTGGTGAGTGTGAGTCATCACGATCCTCGCCAACCGTGGTGAACGTGCGCTATGGCATGGTGTGTGTTTCATCTAGCGAGGTGAGTGATCACTCGTGTTGCCATCCCTGGTGAGTGTGGGTGATCAAGATCCTCACCATCTGTGGTGAACCTGTGCTATCACGAGGTACGCATTTTATCTAGCGAGGTGACTGATCACAATCCTTGCCATCCGTGGTGAATGTGCATTATGACGTGGTGTGCATCTCATCTAGCGAAGTGAGTGATCACTCATTTCGCCGTCCCTGGTGAGGATGAGTGATCACTCATGTCGCCATCCCTGGTGAGGATGAGTGATCACCCGCGTCGCCATCCCTGGTGAGTCTGAGTGATCACCATCCTCGCTATCTGAGGTGAGGCCATGTGATCACCACCATTGCTATTCCTGGTGATCTTGTGCTATAGCGATGTCGTGTTCCATCTAGCGACATGTGTGAGCCACTTCACACAGGTTGACGAGGAGTCACGACAATTTGCTGGGTAACTTGTGGAATTCGACAGAGGGGCCCTCTTATGGGATATCTACATACATGTACTACTGCACCAAACAGTGTGGTCAGAATGACAACTTTAGGTCGTTACAATGGTCTGTCAACACTAAACTCGCCAGCTATGACCAGTCACGACCCTCCAATAGCAACAGGTTTTCAGTTTATGAAAGGGCATCCTGTGTGGCCTTCAGGGGATTTCCTATTGGCTGTGACTAACATTTTATATATAAGTTGTTTCAGGTCAATCACCTTTCGTATCGACTTTATATGTTGGGTGGCTCTTTGGCTCGCTTAACCCTAGAGATACCAACACAACACGAGTATTTCGGGTTGGGCAAAGCCCCAGAACTTCCTACCAGCTTGGGTAGGCCTTTATTGAGAAGCAGTAACAAGTCTGGACTGGACTAGGTCCAGTCCTCTTCTGCGGATCATCCGGCTCCTTAGTAGGAGCTGGATGCGAGGCGTGGTGCTGCCCCCTCTTGTACCAAACGGGTATCGCAAAGTGACACCTGGTTGGCATAGAAGGAACGAGCACCACACAAACACATCTCTTGAATGAAGCGCACTAATACATACATAACGATGCCGGCCCCTACACTGGTTTGTGGGTCCATTTATTTATTACATCTTGGTGTTTTTTTTCCTTTCACTGCCCATGGAAACCCATGGAAACCCAGTAAACCTTATCCTTTTACTATGATGAATAGGAAAGCTTCACGGCCCTTGGCCCCTTTTTGTCAGCCGTCAGGGAAATCTCATGTTGGATTTCTTGAGGGCCAGGCCGTTATTATAAAGGTAATGGGGACTGTCACTGTGAAAAAAAAGACAGTTGATCTGGGGTCCACCTGTCATAAGCCTTCCCCCACTCCTACAGGCATCCCTTTTAAATCATAAATTAAATACCCTATTCACACTGTCCAGCGGAAACCTATCCCTAAGGTAAAATCTATTCTGACATCTGTCTCAAATGTTGGTCTTCAGGCAAATCCCATGTTGAATATCTTATTGGGAAAGACGCCACTAGGGGTAATAAGGGTTGTCAGTGTCACTATATATGGGCAGATGAGGGGAAAGGGCCCTCCCTGCGGGATTTTTAGTACTAGGTTTGGCCACTAGGGGAACTTCAAAAACTACAAATGTGAAAAATAGGCCAAAAACTGGTATTGGGTACTTTTTTTTACACAGAAAAAGATGATTTTCTCAAAAATGTTCTATTTTCACTCATTTCCTCCATATTTGGAAGGTAAATGGACGGTTTAAATCCAAAAAAAAGTACTCAATAAGGGTTCTCATAGAAATGTGTTGCCATGGCAACAAAAGAACTTTTCAAATAGAAAACGAAAATTAAATTAATCCATAGAATGATTCAAGGGGATTTAAATGCTGAAACCCCCATGTAGATACCATTTCTACATCCAATGTTATGGCCAAGTGTACATAAAGCATTGGTCATTTGTCAATAAATTATTTAAATCATTTTGCTAATTAGATGCATCATTTGATTGAAATAGTGAATCATAGAGCTTATTGACTGTATTAATATGGGTATGTCATCCCTTCTTCATTAAGCCATATCTCCAAGACCAGTAGGGCTATCTGCAAGTGTTAGGCCTCATTTTAAAGGTGATGGCTTCAATTTTAAATGCTACATTTTACCTTGGAGGACCCTCTCTCCTCATCTATCTATAGGCGTTGTGTCTTGGGTGGGCCAGTGTCAAATTTATGTCTGCTATACACCAGTCCTCTCATATGGCATTCATGTTATATGGGATTGGAGAATAAAAAGAGAAAAGGCAGGGGCTGACATGCCCCGGCACCATAGACCATGTTTGAATTACGCTGATTTGAAGCTGGTATCTGTAAGAAACAGGAAGGTTTGCTCTTTTGACAAAATGTTTTTGAGCTTCTTGATTTATTACACATTTTGCCCATGCATCATCAGGGGGATCTGAGGTTTACATGTTAGCCTGTCAACGCACACCAGTTTTCCTTTTCAACTTCTGTCAATCGGAAGGCAATTTTCTCTTTTAATGAAGTGATTTAAGATAATGAACTACAAAATACGCGAGGTAGTGAGAGTGTCCTCTAGTGTCCTACATCATAAAAGGAAAAGAATTAATGATGATTAGAACCAGGACTGTCACGATGACGATGTAAATGCTTGTCGCCGGGTTGTAGTACTTGCTGATAGTAATTGTGATGGACAAGGACTCAGTTGAAAAGGTCCACAAGTATTTGCCTGATAAGAACACACTTGAGTTGCGTTACCATGTTTTTGTAATACAAATTACAATAAGAACCTTTGCACCATGTACAAATGTATACAATAATTCATGCAGGCATGAAGGTCTGTAGTCCTCTCCAGACCTCCCTTTTCATCTTTTTTTTTGTCTTATTAAGGTGACAGAAGGATCTACAGAGCCCTGGAACAGACATTGCACAGGAAATATTTATGTTCTTGCAGCTGCAAGAACGTTTTTGCAGCCGCAAAATGCATTCTTCCAGCTGCCAAATTCATTCTTGCACCCACAAAAATTATTTTTGCACCAGCAAAACATTTTTGGAACTTCAAGAATAATATTTCCCATAATAATCATGTCAATGGATTTTAAAATTTAGAAAATGCTAGGTTGCAATAGCCTCCCCCTATATATTTTCACAACCTTCTTGCGGCTGTAACAATGTGTTTTGGTGGTAGCAAGAATATTTTTGTGGGTGTGAAAGTGTTTTTGCGGGTGCAAGAATGTGTTGCACCTGCAAAAACAACCTGCAAAAACCATGAAATATTTTTCTGTATGTTCGCTCCAGGGCTCCGTAAAGATCATTGGCTGAGCCTGTATTCAATTTCTGACTCAATCGATTTATCGAACTTGATTTTCAAAGGCTATAATATTCCTCAATTACTTTGCTAATCAAAATTGAAAGGCTTAATGAAATTAAAGGCCTGTCAGGTGCAAGGCAGCATGAAAGATCCCCACTGATACCTCATAGACGATACATATTTAATAATACAATGACAACTGATAACTGATGAGACTTAATTGTAAGTGCTCTCTTACTAAAGTATACCCTGGAGGATATCTCAAAATAATACATACATATACATACACTCATGTAGCACTATTGCGAAGTACTCTACAGACACCACTCACGTTAGGGGTACTTAAAACCATCCCATTTCATTTGTGTATTCCTGGAGGATGATGGCTGAACAGAGTTCACTTAGCAGCAAGCAGATCTAAGGAGAAGAAGCCTTTTTATAGTTGATTGTTTGAAAGCTCTGTAGACTACTGTCCAAAAGTAGGTACTGTCTGAAAGATAATAACACTCGACGAGATGGAAGGAGCTGTATGTGAAGTATAACACATGGCACTTTATTCTCTGTAGTAAAGGTTTTTGACTGAAAAGATCACAGAGAGCAGACTAGGTCCTATTGAGATTGGAGGGCTCCACACACTATCAAATTCAGTTATATTGCAATTCTAGGAGATTCCTTATCAGGACGTTTTCAAGCGAGGACCAGCCGTAGGTCTTTCCAACATATTCGCAATCAAATGAAATGAAAGAGACCGTTTTAAGAAGGCAGAGTACATTGAGAATGACTGTGAGAAGACATCCCGGTGGCCTTTGAAGTAAACTAGTTCTGACTATTCTGACCCCCAATCCTCAGTCATCCCGAGTTCACCTTTTAAAGATCAATTATATACCCTCTAGGTCTCAATCATCTTTTTTTCCCTCTGAACTTAGACACACTACATCCACATACACAGTTCCCATTTTCATTATGCCTATAGTCCACTGGGCCTCTTCGGTCGAATTTGGCCGTACATGTCCTACACAAAAGTATCTTTGTGGTACTGGACAATGATGAAATGTCAGTTTAGCTCTGGGTTTCTGAGGCGATGACGGCATGGCATCTGGATGCGCTGAAGTATTATTTTTGTTGCTTGTGTTCTGAGGATATTACGATCTTGCAAAACTGTCAAAGACGGGTTTAAGGACAAGTACTCTGTTCCAAGGCTAATCATCTATTTGACGTTATAATTATTGATGTCCCAAATTTAGTCAGCCTGTGAGACAGGTATGCAATTCTGGAATAATTAGCCCTTTAAGGGCCGCTGATGCAGTAATGCATCATGCCCACGGGTCGCCATGATGCCCCAATGAAGTGCTGGTGAGACTGCTTGCCAGCACTTCATTGGAGCATCATGACGACCCTTTGGGAGTATACATATAAATCCTGTAGGGTTGGCATGATGCTCCAATAGAGTGCTTGCAAGCAGTCTCGCCAGTACTATATTGATGCATCATGACGACCAATGGGCATGATGTATTAATTCATCAGCGGCCCTCAAAGGGTTAAGGGCCTTTGAGACGAAATATATTCATCTTCATAAGTGTATGTGGGATTTACTCCTTTCCGATAACTATAGAAATATGGAAATGAAACTACCTTCTCTGGCCATTAGCATTTTCATGAAACCACTATCATGTGCCTTACTGAGGGTCTATAAAGGCAAATGCGTAGAAATCGATGAAGGGAATATGCTCCCCTGTGGGGGTACTCGGGTCGGAAATGGGTAGCGACTGCCAAATGGGCTCCAGAAGCGGAGGCGGTCAGATGGAATTTTAGGGGGCGGTAACTGTGTGCCCCTAAAAAAACAGGGGGCAGTAACTGTGTGTACACCTCAAGTATAGGGGATGGTAAATATATTTTCTTCACCAGAAAAAAAAAATGACTGTGCATATTAGGGTATATGTTGCAGATACTTCTGCAAATCTCAGGTACAATACCTTCAAATGCCCTGAAATTAGGGTGCGGTAGCTCCAAATGCCCTAAAAGTAGGGGGTGGTGGATTATTTCAGGAATTTGGGAGCAGTCATATCACCTGGATTTAGGGGTTCGGTAGTTTGGCATATAGTGAGTACCCCCCCACCTGGGATGCTCCCATTCATCAAAATGATTGTCTCTGTCAATTGTTATGTCTCAGAGAGTTAACTCATAATCCCAATTTGATACCAATTGTTAAAACGTGTTTTGTTTCACACTGAATGAAAAAGTGTTATTTTATTATGCACTTAGTGAAAGACTATACATAAGGAGTAGATTTAAATTTCTTTCCTCGGCAGGCGGTCTACCAGCTGTTTAGGTCAGCAGGTACCTTTCACTGTTGGGTAACATGCTGCCTTTTCAAGCCTATCACGTTGGAATGTGGTGAATCCCAAATGTGTCGAGTGTGATTTAGATGTTTCCTGACCTCGATATGTTAAAAAAGGACCTATCAGTAAGTCTTGGCCTGATTGGCTCAGCACTGGTGGTACTCCTTTGTAGTACAACTTGGGGCAGAGGGTGGTGCCTAAGTGAGGAGTACAGGTGAGGAGTGGGGCAGGTGAATGATGTGGGAATGGAGGTAGGAGCAGGTTACGAGGTGGTGGCCATTTATCAATGTAACATTCATCTGTGAAAGTCGAAGCCCAGTGCCGATTCTCCACCTACTCCTCCCCCGTGATCTAATCGTACATACCTACACTATATCTTGTGAATCTGGGATCTTTTTTATTAAAGAATTATTCATCATGTACGGGCTTCTTTAGCTAAGAAATGGCATTATGGATATTGACATGATGATTGTGTTAGGCCTGTTGCAAGAAAATAAACGTGATAACAAGATTGTGTTTGTAACATTTCATTTTTTTTTTAAGAAAGAGCAAGCCTTCTATTCCATTTGGAAAAGCGAAATTCGGACGAGATCCTCAACCTCATGTCAACCTCGTGTCATGTCAAACTAGATCGTGGGTTCAAACCCTGATTTTCTCCGTTTTTAACAATAAGATAGCAAAAAATGGGACATGATAAGAAACAGGACCAAACCTATTATGTAGGAAATAGGGTTCGTTGGGACAACACCCTTTCTATTTCGGACAGCACTGATCCGGTAGCTAGCATTTTCTCGTTCCCCAGGTAGTGCGGTATGTCGGGGTTGCATGTCAGCCTGTCTGCTCGTCTTGACCCCTGACTGGGAACACTGTTCCCATTTAGCACTGTTTAGCTTGCCGTATTATTGGTCCTGAGTAACAAATGGAAACATATTCCATTTCAGGGTTTCCCCTCGAGTCGGTCATTGTATATATCATAGCCTCTTGCCTCAGGCCAAGCTTTCCAAAGACCGCTACATGGCATACATATAATACAGAAACACCCTCCACGAATTAAAGTCCATTCTTCCGGTTCTCGTCCTCCTATTACTATCATTTTATTCTAGAAGAAGCCATGTATCCTAATGCCCTCATTTTCCTTTGAAATCGCAGATCCCTTGGACTCAGACCTTTGATACTTGATCAGATAAATCAGCAGTTCATCTTTGACAATGCATTTGCATATTATTTGCCAATGATTCACTCTAAGTGTTTTATCTTGTCTGACACAGCATGTTATGGATTGATTATTGGTAGAAGCAGCTTTAAAAGTGGGATTTGGTAGCCTAAAACATATGAGGATAAGGGCTAGAGGTATTTAAATAGTTTTAAATCTCTCAGCTAGACGTGATAAAGCACAATTAATGCATATTATATTCACCATACAGGTAAACCAGGCACAGCTGGGTATCAATTAATGACCAGCAGGTGTAGAAGTAAAGCCACTAGCAGCTGCTGGGCCGATAGCTTAGATGCCAACAAGTACACCCGACAGACATTCAATACCTAGATTTAGACTCTATCCAAAAGGACCTATAGGTAATACCTACTGGGGGCGGATCGAGCAGCTGAAAAAAGTGAGGGGATGATCTGTCTAAATTCTGATATATTTCATTATAATCCATGGTGAAACCTGAAAAGGTGTGGTGGAGGGGGTGCATCCCCCATACCCCCACGGTTCCGCCGCCACTCTGTTAATTATTAGATAAAAATGGGAGTATCCTCAAAATACAAATACATAAAGTGTACAAATGAAATGAACACCATTCTCATGTTTATATAGTAGTGCCTCGTATCTAATGGATTTAACCTTATCAGCTCGGAGACTTTGTTATCCTTTTCCTCGAAGGTTTGCACGTTGGGACAAAACTAAAATCATCCCGAATCTTCATGTTTCTCGTGATCTTGGCCATTTCTATTTTCAAGTTCCAGACTCCTATGAATCGCATAGTGCCAGCTGCAGATCTATTGTAAAGGCGGGACACACCAGGAATTTGCAACTTGTGCCTGCGGATACTACCGTGTCAGTTTAACCCATTCTCAAGGACGAGGAATACTTGTTGTCATAAGCTTAATGTTGGCTCAGAATTGTTGGCTTTAATGTAAGATCATAGACTAGTACCTTTACCAAACCTCTCAATGTACATCGGTTTCAAAGGGCATTCGCGATGATGCCCTTGTAGGAAGGGTAGGTGGATGGGGGGGGGGGGGGTTTTTGTTCACCTGATTAAATGGATCCACAAACAGGTTGATTATCCTTTGGTCTTTGATATGGAAGAATTATTTTCATCTTTCAACTCCATAAATGCACTGATAATTACTACAATAATAGTGCTGAACCAAAATAATAATATTATCCTCCTCTCAAACAGTATGAGGCCTTCTAAGGAAAATGTTATGATAGCGATTCCCCTGAGTTTTTAGTTTAGAAACTACACTTTAGTTCCAATTACTGTCTACCTATGGAGTGCTTGCCAGGCGTTCATCCGCAATTATCTGAACCTTGTGAATGGTAAGGATCTGTTCCTGTGTGGGGGCTGGTGACTGATCAAAAATGCTCTCCCAAGCCTTTAACAGGTCATTGGGAGTTCCCCAATCATTTTGCAAGAACAAAGATATCCTATTAACGATGGCTTCAGAGCATGGCAAGTTCCTCTCTCGGAACCCTACTTAGTCAGGTGCCTTAGCCCAGCTAGAATGTTTATAAGTTAATGACCAATGCCTATTCAAGATTATAATTCATACATTTGCCTTTATTCCCCTTCCTCTGACACTCATTCATTACCAGAATTTAATTCAAGAACAACACTTACGTAGATGGTTACATAGTCAGAAGCCATGGGGATAGGGCCTAATACCATACTTTCCACTGGAATCCCTTATTTAGGGAGTTTTGGCAATCCTGCTTTCTGGGTTAACAACCCCTAACCTGCATGATTGGTGCTCAGTGGGGACATATGCTCCAATAAGCATTACCATTACGGTAGGTAAACAGGTTTGTGAATTGGTTTGAGCATGACTAACAGTGGAGATCTATGTAGGGTCTCAGATTGTAGCTCTCTTCTTAATTTATACCCTGCAGGCAGGAGCAGGTACCTCCTCCATGTGCCCTTGGTGTACATCAACATCCTGTGACATTCTGCTCTTGACCTGAGGCGCAAGTCAATATAGTATTGGTGGTCCGAGGATTGTATTTGGGCTCATATCCCTGCTAGCACAACTCATCCAAATGATGTCTTTTTTACGTAAATAAGATGAGTTTTCACGTAAGAATGACATAAATTTCACGAGTAGTGCTAGCTGGGATAGTATCTATAGGCTTATCTAGGAAACCATACCATTGTCTCCTCCCCTTTCTACCATGCCCGTGTCAGAAGTCACTACCTATTTTGCTGCAGCCTGATTTCTCAGAAAGGCAAAAGGTCGTGGCTCTTGGATATGTTGGCTAAGAGGATCAGATAAAAGTCACACCGAACTTCGAAGAAAGACCGTTATCAACATGCAGCCTCTCCTTACTTGTGGAAGGGGAATCAGTAAATGGATATTTTGAAGATGAAGGAAAAATAGCTGGTGGAGGAGGGCACTATCATGATTAGAGGGATTTGGTGAGTCGAGGTGATACGCTGCACAATACAGGGGACATCTAACATCATAATAGACATCAGCATAATGTCATTCTTTTCTCCGCTGTCATATCTAGGTATCCCTTCAGAACTGATGCAAATGTACTACTATCTAACTTCACACTCTGATGGCAATTGCCTTTTATATGGATTTATTGTTGCTTATACCACGATTTCTGGGTTGCTCAGTGCTTTTTCCTGGATATTCCCATGCACATATCTTTCGATATTGCACAGCATGAATGCTGTAGCATGAGTTTTGGAAAGCGACAAGGTGTATTATACACAAACATAACCGCGAGAAGCATTCAAAGCTTTAGCTGTCCGCTGCTGGGCGACGAGGAATATGTGCACTATTTTTCGCCGTGTGCCGCTGCCAAGCCTAGCCGAGATGGCCGCTGTCGCTGTCTGCTCCCGGGCGACAAGGTGTATGTACCTGTGTACACACACTATGGCTGGCTCGTGTAATTATCCTTCACTAACACACACTTGTTATGAATTATCCATTGATTACTTGTTCAATATCAGGTATCCCTTCAGAACTGATGCAAATGTACTACTATCTTACTTCACACTCTGATGGCAATTGCCTTTTATAGGGATTTATTGTTGCATTGATAACACAGGTTACCTCTGTTTTCAAGGTTTTACTATTGACTTTGATAATATAACAGTGACTTGTTTGACTCTTGGCTGCAATAATTATATTAGCCTAATGCTTAAATCTGTATCCCATTATATATATATATATATATATATATATATATATATATATATATATTATGATACCATTATGATTATAACTGCTCGCTTCAAACTTCAAGTTTGATTTAAATTGTATTGGGTAAGAATGTGGACCATCTTGAAAAATACTGCATATGGGGGTATTCCACCGAAACCGATTCTTGGCCGATAGTCCATCTCCGATGCATTTCCGATGCATCGGCGACAGAAATAGAGAATCGGACCCTTATCGGGTGGAAATCGGGTATCATCGGCCAAGAATCGGGTCCAGTGGAAGAGGTCGTGAAAAAAATCGGAGACCATCGGAATCACGTCGGGAACGCATCGGGAATGATCGCCGACGGTTTCACTTTGGACCCGATTTTTTCTGTTCAGACAGAAAAAATCGGCCAGGAATCGTTTCTATTTTTTGTCGGCCCGGCAATTTTAGTTTCCGGGGAAGGCGGTAGGGGGGCGTACGCATCGCCGATCACATGGAAATCACGTGACCTGCACTTCGTCCGTACTAGAGGAAAACATCCAAGATGGCTCCACGGCGTGCAACTAAGCGCAAGACGCAAAGAAAACCAGTAAATACAACAAATGACGAGGGGAATGAGGGCCAACAGCCTGAGGATACCTCGAGGAAGGGCCAGGGAACACGTTTCACGGCAAGAGGTAGGCCTAGGCTTGAAATAACAAAGGAAGATGAAGAATCTGCTCGACGTCTTCTCGACCGTACTACCGGTAGTAAATCTGGGGCAGTGGAGGAGTACAATGAAGACGACGACAATGACGAGCCCCAAGACCTAAGTTGCACACCTTCCTCCCGTTCCAGGGGAGGCTATTCTGACTCCAAAGGTCCCTACTCACGGCTAGGTATGGGTGGCAGCCGCCTGACCAAGAGAAAACTCATCCCCGATTACGATGAAAACAATGAAGATGAAGAGGGAGAAGGCAGTCCTCGTCCTGCCAAGTCTTTTAAGAGCCCCCCTACCTCTGCAGGTACAGAAATCATTATTGATCACGACGAGGATGATCCCTGGTATATGGACCCCGATTATGATTCACAGGAATTTTCTTTGGACAATGAAGACGAAGAAGAAGAAGAAGACGATCCCCTCCCTACCATAAAGCCACCCAAAAAGAAAAGACCTGTAGCCCCCACAAACTTTGACATGACTAAAAGAAACCAGGAGGAGGCCAAGGTCACCAAGGTCACTCCTAAGAAGACTGTTAGTGAGGTTAAAAAGACCCAGGTTACTCCTAAAAAAACTATAGGTCAGTTAAAGTCCAGACCAGATGCCCCTGGAAGTGGCCGACAGTACTTCAAAGACAATGCGGTGTTGGAAAGGTTGTGTGAGCTATGGGAGGCTGTTCCATACCTGTATGACAAAAATCACAAGCTGTATAAGGACCCGACAGCAAGGTGGGCCGCCTTAGGAAAAATTGGCGACGACTTAGGGATACCAGGTAATTTATTCAAGATTTTCAAGAAAATATATTTTATCCTAGACCCACATATTTCAAATCGTCCTAGACAACAGAAAAAATCCAAGATAAAAAAGAGAGAAATAATTCTGATTATTATTAAAAACAGCTTTCTTTCATTTCTACTTGCTCTTGTGTTTAAAACAAATCTGAATTACTATGAAAATAAAAAAAAATTCTATTTTTTTCAGCCTTCTTTGTGAACACAAGGATGAATTCGCTGAGGACAGACTATCAAAAAATAGTCTCAGGCAAGGTCAAGTCGGGCTCTTCTGCAGCAGACGGGAAGCTCCCATACAAGAAGGAGTTAATTAAGCGGCTTTGCTTCTTCTTGGATCCGTATTGCAAGAAGGAAGCAAGCATAACTAACTACAGGAAGGTAAGTTCTCCCCTTTCTTGATTTTTAACAGGCCAATGATGCTCGCAATGGATTAAAAATCCCAAATAAAATAATCCCCAACAAAAAATTATCTGAAATAAAATAATCCCCAAAAAAAAAATCCCAAATATATAAAATAATCACAAACAAAATACCCCAATATAAAATTTGATTATCTATTTGCCTGCTACCTTGATCAATTAATCAATCAACGACAATTATAAAGTAATGCATCTTGTATAATTTTTGCTTGCTATTACCCTGATTAATAGACTACCAGGCTATCTTCTCTGCTCATTTACTTTTCCCCCTTTCTTGTTTTTTCAAGCAAACCCAGGTAGAGGAGGAATCACCAGAACAGGAGGTCGACAACGAGGACCAGGACAAGGGCTGTAGTGAGGAGGAAAACTTGGAGCCTGATGAAGGAGGGTTGGAGGAAGCTCATGTAATCCCAGATGAATACGAAGAAGAAGCTGTTTCATCCAGGACGTGTAGTTCTCCCAACAAACAGAACATTGGTAAATCTAAGACCCCCCCCTCTTCTGGCAAGGGCAAAGGTTCAGGTAAAAGCTCTTCCAAAAAGCCAACTCCTGAGGCTACCACTAAACCCCCCCCCCAGAAGGGCTGGCAGCACAGGCAGTTCGACGGTACAGCGACCCTCCTCCTCTGAAGGTAGGAGGACATACAGGACAGATTACCTGGCTGACAAAGATAAATTCTATACGAATAATGAGGAGGTTTCCACTGAATATTTCAGGAACAAGGAGCCTCAGCATCTCCGAGAGAAAAAAAACAAGACTGTCGCCGAGGTCCTTGAAAATCGAGAGCAATATTTTGAGAAGTGCACCAACTCTGTGGTAGAGCTGACCCAGCTTGCTGCAGCACGCCATGCTCAGCCCCCTCCACCTCCTCCTGTGGCAGAACCTGAGACGGAGGACTCCCACTGGAGTAAGATGATCTTGTTCCAGTGTCAGAGAATGAACCAGAGAGTACGAGAAAAGTTTAAGCTACACGTGCACAGCTTGGCTTTAGACGCTGTGAATGGGGACTGGGTCCCATAAAAGACATAAAAAACTGTTTTGCTCGCGACGAATTATCCCAGATTTGTAGTTAAAAGTTATATATCCCAGACATTTTTTATATAGGATCCGAGCGATGATCTCAACCAATATTCTTACTGTTAGTGCACTTGACTCAAAAGACTTGAGGATTGCTATATGTTCTGTTCTAGTGCATAAAAAAACAATATGAGACAACAATTTTTCAGGATCGCAGATTGAGGGAAGTGTATGATAATATTTGTTGTTGCTATTGTTGTTGCTGTCGCTGTTATTATCTATCAAGGACTGAAGACAAGGCTTGTATAATCCTGCTTTGTACTTTCTTGTAGTAGGCGATTACCTCATGTAAAAGGAAAATTTTTTTTTTATTTCAAGGAGAAGTAAAAAGCCTTCTGGTTATCATGGAAACAGACTAGACGACTTTATTTCTAGTTTACTACATGGTTTTATATCAAGTTAAAAGTTGCTTCGTCTGAAAGAGATCATAAAAGTTAAAAGTTCATCCACTGTTGTGTGTTCAATAAAAAGAGGTTTCTACTTTTATAATTAATTCTTCCCTTCAATGACTTTGAAAACATTTATAATCTCCATATATATATAACAGAAACAATACATGTCGCTCATAAACCCAAAAGTCCTCTTCCCAGATTTGTTTGTCCCCAATAAAATTATCTTGGACATTTTTTGTCAGAGATTATTAGTCATCCTCCTCTTCCTCAACTTCTGCTACAGCCTCCATCCGCCTTTTGCGCATGTACTTGTCTTGCCATGGTACCTTACCGTGCCTGGAGTTGAACCAGCGGCACAGGCTTTCCCGCATGGCTTTCGCACTCTGAGGCATGTTCCTCCCATGATGAGACCTGTCAAGGCCATCCAGGCCATGATCTTCATCCCGCCACTGTCCAGGATGGACCTCGAGCTCTGGCCCTTCATAGTCAACGGATCCTGCTGGGATGTACTCTGATGGTGCTCGAGTGCGAAGGAAGTTGTGCAGGGAAACTGCTGCCATGGTTACCATTTTAACTCCCTTCGGTTCCATGTCCTGTGTACGCAGGAAGAGGCGGAATCTGGTAGCAAAAATTCCGAAAGCATTCTCAGACATGAGACGGCCCCGAGATACTCTGTAGTTGTACACTATCTGCTCATCTCCCTGGTCTTTTACCGCATACGGCTTCATGAGATTGGTTGCTAGTGAGAACGCATCATCCCCTACCATGAAGTAAGGTAGCAAGTCCCGCATGCCATTTATCTTAGACGCTGGTGGTATGTTGAGAGGGTTCGTTGGGTCATTAAGGTCAGCGTAGAGGGGCCCTTCCTTCCATATGCGGGAATCACCTGCCTTGCCTTCTGACCCTATGTCTACATATATGAACCGGTAGTAGGCGTCTACGACAGCCATTAACACTACACTAAAATACTTCTTGTAATTGTAGAAGGTGGTTCCACTCTTCCGGGGTTGGCGAATACGAATGTGCTTCCCGTCCACTGCCCCGATCATGTGAGGGACTTGCCACTCCTTCCAAAATCCATCTGCGATTTCCTTCCATTCCACTTCGGTTTGTGGGACCTGGAGGGAGGAAAGGAAAGCATATAATAATTGATGTAAATTATTTAATATATGTTTCTTGTATATATCCCAGATTTTTTTGTAGCAGACAAGACCTTCGGCTAGGTCCAAGATTTTATATTTGAAACACTATATAAATAGAAAAGAAAACAAAGAAACAAACCTTCAAGAAATCTTTAAGTACGGCAGTCAGGGCAATGCAGGTGTCTCTTATTATAGGGTAGACTGTTGACCCCCCCACTAAATGACCGTGGTGTAGAGTTTGACTGCTGTCTCCTACAAAATAAAAAGGAAATTAAGTCAGGTGTCTCAGATAGTTGAAATCCCAATAAAAAATACGCTATATTTAAAACACACATTTTATCATTGATATTCTACCTTTGTAAATTTCACGGGATAATTTTTATATATCATACATTTTATAGAAAATAAAACAAAAGCTCACCTAAAGCCAAATACCGTAGGGTTATGTCTAGGCGTTCCTCTGGCTTAATAGACTCTCTGAAGTTTGTGTCACGCCTGTATATCAGGGGGTAGACCTTGCTCAGGAGCTCTTTGTATTCTCCAGGGCCCATCCTCAGAGTGTGGCGAAACTCATTCACCTCGTCCATCTGAAATTATTTTATAATATTTTTATCTCTGATAAATTTTATCTTGGACAAATAAGGACTCACATCTGTTTTTTTATGACCACGAGCTGCTCTTCTCCTCTTGATCTCTTTAAAATAAGTGAAAATACCACCACCCCACAGAGCTCTACTCCTGTCAGGGGAACATGAAGCCACAGACCGGTACCCCTTGACTCCTACCCCCCAAGTAAACAAAGAAGACAGAGTAGTACTTACTTCCAGTAGGTCCCTGTGCAGTTTAGTGAAGGTGTTTCGCTGCAGATTGTCTGTCCGGTCCTTCAAGTATGGAGCCACGTGGTACTTGTGCTTCCTCTTCTTGCCCTGAAGTATGTCAGCATCTTCCTCATCCAGTTTCATGAGCATTAAAGTGGCGTGAGCGACCACGAGCACATCTGTGGGCTCCATCTTGGATTTGCTCAGTATGTAGGTCATATGGTTGATACTAGGTCATCGCCGATGAAGAGGCCTCTGGTGGAAGAGGGTGGAACCATCCGCGATGACTGTCGGCGATGACAATCCGACAATTTTGTCCTCGGTGGAAGAGTGAATTTTTTGGTGATTTTGAGACCCGATTTCACTGTCCCCGATAAAATTTGACTATCGGGCCGACAAAATTGTCGGCCCGACAGGCGCCCGACGACCGTCGCCGATAGCAAAAACCCACTATCGGGCCGACAATTCTGCCGGTTTTGGTGGAATACCCCCAATAGAAAATCAAAATACTAACCTACAATCGGGGATTGGTGAAAAAATGGGCGTATATTGTGAGGTTCAGTAAAAATGTCATGATGGATAGTCTGTTACATGTAGTATAGATCTCATTTTCAATTTTTACTGTGTACTAGGTGATTCCACTGACCAAATTACTGCTCGGGTTGAGAATCTTCGGTGTCGATGAATTTGTGCGGGTTATGTGGCAATTCATAGCAGCTGTACTACCAGAATACCCTGTAATAGTATGAGCTACAGCTGAAATTAGCCAGGTTGGCGTGCGGGGACCATGTCAGAAATGTAACTGGCTCTGGCACCTTTCCTGCCCTGACTCTCGTCGACATAGGATGTTTGATCCTACAGTTGGGGGTATACTCCGTGTGGCCTCTCATTTCTAATATCATCGGATGCAATTCTCAGGGGCGTAGGAAAAGGGGGGGGGGGGCTGGGCCCCCCAATAATGAGGAGGTTTCCTATATAAGCCTATATAAAAATATAGCAGGCCCCCCAACCGAGACCCCTGGGCCCCCCCCCACCCCCAATAAAAATTTGCTTCTTCCACCCCTGATTTTGTGATATACTTATGGGACCCGAATCTCAGGTATAAGATAAATACATGTACCTTGAATTTTCAGCTAGTTTTAGTGCATTAGATGTACCACAAACTCATTTTGCTTATACCTTATCCACAGACCTCCTGAAGTGTTTAGAAACAGCCCAAAGATGGAGCGTGACTTATATCGCTGGGCATTCAGCACTACAGTGCTTTATCCGCACTAGCTTTTTCAAGCCATTGGTGAAGCTTATAGATGTTCCAAAGACGGGGATGTGGCTTATATGCAAGTGAGGCTTACACACAGGGGTGAACGGTGGTGTCAAATGGATCATGGCTAAACTGCATGCAGCAAATGTGGTTATTGAGATGGCGGCAATTATCTTATTTTAGGATAGAATGTGACTATATCAATGTGAAATTAATACCATGAGGTATAGGATAGAGCGGATGCTTCATATTAGATCTCCAGAGAATTAATAGTGGTTTTCAATTCCATCATGGCAGATTGAAAAGTTTGAAGATTGAAAGAGTAAGTATAATATATATAATATATATATATATATATATATATATATATATACATATATATATATATATATATATATATATATATATATATATATGTGTGTGTGTGTGTGTGTGTGTGGGTGTGTGTGTGTGTGTGTGTGTGTGTGTGTGTGACAGGTTGCCAGAGGGTCCGAAGACTTGTGCATGGTCCGGGGACAGCTAGCAAGCATCTTGATGAAATGACAGACTATGCAATTAAGGAAGCAAAGTGATATTTCCTGAGGCTATCACTACCTTTTTGACAGCCATGATATTAGATGTACTTAGGAACCTCCTTTTCATGTCATATGACCGATGCTGAAGTAAACAATGTTATCCAGATATTTAGGGTCTCATGACATTTCCTTGAGTCTTACTACTATAATACATAATTACTATAGGGGAATCTTATTTTGAATGGTCCATCAGTGTCTGTTTGGCATCATATCTGTCTCAATCAATTTAGATTGATTCAGGGAAATGTGTCAGGATTTGTACGTCACCGCGAGAACATATTACCCGGCCTTGAGGTGACGTCATGATGACATAACGTGCCTTTCCCCCAACGTGCCATTAAGTCGTATCCTTAATGACGTTTTATTGACTACTTCATCATAACTGAATGGATACCTGATTGTTGAGCCCCTAGTTACAGCGGCCGGATGATGAAGCAGGAATTAGCCATGAAGGTAACTTAACGGGTCAGACCTAATTATACTATCTGAATAGAGTACCTCTTTATAGTACCGTGTGTACGGCATGGCTTTTAATGCGAAGACAGACCTCTTCTCCATCTGCACTGAGCAGCCCAGTTTATAAGAGGAACCAATGGATATGCATACATCAATTAACTGCCCTTTTAGTTCAATTGCTGTTTGGGACAGACACAGATGCCTAAGTGTTCATCCTGGATGGTGTGTATACATTGAAAGTGTTCAGACTCTTCCTGTTTGGGGCGTGCCCAATGTCTCACGGATCATTGGTAGGCTGACCAAGTCTATTGACAATGCCTGCAGAGCATGCCATTTGTTTTAGTACCTGCTGTATGTACACCAGGTCAAATTGGTGTTTCGGACATAGCCTCATATAATTATGCACAATTATAAATGTCGCAACTGTAGCAATAAACCTAGGTTGCCAATAAGCTGACACAGAATGCTTTGTGCTAGATATAAGATTAGAGCCTGCCTTATCAGTGTGTATGCAATCAGTTAGTGCCTATCAGTCCCTGTTAGTCCCCTTCCCTCTGAACCCCTGGTCAGTAGTAGATGAGCAGAAAAACAGATTGTTGGTCTGTGATGAACCAGTCCCCATGCTGCACTGTGGGACTGTAACCCAGTGCTCCCCAGAAACAGCAAGGAATGTTAACAAGACACATTTCTGTTTGGGAGTGTGGGCCGGGAGTAGGGGGCATAGGATCCAGAGTTCACCAAGGTAATGATAGGATCACACTAAACTGTTGGGATAGCAGAACAGAATTCTACACACTGAGAGCAAGGATAAAACTAAGAAAATAGCACAAAATGTGGAGGAAAGTCTATGATATATACTTAGACAAAACGTATAATCCCCTATTTATATGGAATTGAGGTCTACCGTCCTGGGTGAAACGAGAAAAATAGTATTTACTAGATTGTCATGTTATATCACTAGCCCTGCTTCTTTCTCTATCTGTATTTCTCCCCACAATGCTACTAGGGAGCTACAAACATTTATTAGACAGTCTAGATCCTATGTTGAAGTTGAAAAGTGTTTTATTGGTCATAATACTTTGCACATGTGTAAGCTCTTCCCAGAACAGTAAGGGAATCAATACATTGATATCACATTATATATATTGTGTGTATAAAAAGGGAAAGTATGTATATCACTGGAGAGCTATCCCTTTTCAAATCATGCCCCTGGGCTTTGTTACACTTCACAGTCTTGAAGTTTAGTTTAGTTTAGTCCATTATAACAAATAGCTCATGTCCTTTTTCTTACAATTCAGATTCCGAACTAGATTCCGCTTAAAGGATACATTACAACCTGACCCAACAGATGCCCAATGGGAGGGCTAGGGGTTCCTATAGTCCCTATCCAACCACAGACATTACCACTACAGTTTTATATATCTGCTTAAGTACGTCTTGTAAGAGGCAAGAGGTGGCTGCCAAGTGGACCTCAGGCTCGATATGCCATTTAGGCATGATTAAGATTAAGTACCTCAAACATCCCAGTAACCTACTTGTCTGATCGATCACCTTACATATATGCTCTAACTATCATCAAGCTTATAGGCTACATCATATATATCATAGTCAAGGCAAGCATTATTTGTTGGTGGCAAGTCCAGGAGCTTAATTCAAAACATCCTGGGATCGCAACCCCAGCGATCTTAGTGTAGGCACATATCATAAGACCTGGCCAGTCTACCCTATCTAATGCAGTGGTTGCAGGCCTGTCAGGAATAGTAAGTCCTGGGATTACTTCACTATTCCTTTTCCAGCACTAAGATTACTGTGATCTTAGTGAAAGAATTGCATAGTGGTTTCACCTGAGTACAAGAGCACTTACAGGGAACACTCCTGAACGAAAGAGTGAATAGCCTGCTGCATACATAAACAGGGGAGGGAGGACGTTTACTGAGAGTCCTTGAGGGCCCTTAGGCCTACTCATGTGTTAAGGGCACTCTAAGGTAATTCTTACTTCTCAAGTTTTGAAGTGAAGTCCTACCCCACTCCCTTTGGTATCCTCTTGCTGCAAGCCAGACTCTGTCTTCGGGGAATTTCATCTGTCTCTCTCTATTGAGGTAAGATATTTTTATTTTATCCTGGTTGAACATTTGCATTAAAGTTACCTTATTTACAGATGGAATCTAATATATTTCTTAGCCCATATGGGGATGGGAAACGATGGTATAAGCACTCTTGTGAAGAAGAGTGACTCCACAGCTATTCCTTTATTTTGGGACTCTTACCCCTGTGCCTAGTCAGTACTTATTGGAATAGTGTAGGAGGGCTGAGGCTTAGATTGATGTGATCTTAGTGCTGGCTAGGAAATGTGAATGCAGTCTGATCTTAAGATCGCTTAATAGGATAAGGTAGAATAATTCCTAAGATTGCTGGGGTTGTGATCCCAGGATGTTTTGAATTAACCTCCTGGTAAAGGATAATAATTATATGTGACGCGATCTGTGAAAAGGGACCTTTTTCAGGGGGAATAAGGTTCCTTTTCCCAGTACAGCTCACATGTTTAGACACTTAAATCGCTCTATTAGTTTCATGAAAATATGTATTAATCTGTACATTCTTTGATAATTGTACTGCTTGGAAATTTGGACTGTTTTTTTATCATTATGACATGTTGTTTATCACCGACAGTAATGCGTTTTATATAGGCCCTAGCCCTCATCAAAAAGTATCTACTTTTCCACTTCTGAAGCTGCCCTACTAGAACTGCATTCTCCTTTAAATTGCCTTCGTCTATTTGTGCTCTTAATTGAAAGAACAACATACCGATGCCAACAGACTGTTTATAATATACCCCGCAGGAGATCGCTGCTGAACAGATAGAAAAATGAATGTAGATGAAGTATATACGATGATTCCTTATGATATTAATCAGTTACCACCAGAATGGCACAGAATGCCACAACAAATGTTAGTTTTTTTTTTAATTTCCATTTGGTGGAAACCTTATTCTGTTTCTCGATTAGACTAGCAGAGCCACATCATTTCATTGAACACAATGCCCATGTAAAATACAAGACCACTCATCCAATAACTAACAAGGAGAAAGCCACTTGATGATAGGTGTGGTGAACCTTAAGACCAACAAAGAGCTACTCGGAAACGTGCTTGACGTGTTGTTGTTTGTTTTATAACGCACACATACTCATGTAATTATTAGTACATTTATAACTTACTCAATGCTACATAAAGAAAGTAAAAAAAAAAAATGACCACCTATCATATTTCCCGCTCTGAGATCTGATTACAAGAGTTGAGATGAACCAATTGGTATTTGAAGAGTAACGGCTTATTGCTGGTTTGTCAGACAGATCAGCAAGTATACAATGCACTCTAGGCACTCTACCATGTCTGCTAGCTGGTCAATAAACTGTAACACATGCAGGTGGCCTGTCAAACGGTAGCCATGGGAACTGCCATTCAAGTCTCTGGCATCATTTACCTGGAGGGTAGGTGATAGGATGAGTCAGCCCAAGGTACTTTAATATAGACGTTATAAAACATGCATTAATATGAACCTTAGTATGGGTAATTGCATTCATATCGTATGTGCCCTTATCTGTCTGGTATGCAGTTTTAGGTCTAATATTTCAGACATTAGACTGGCAGCTGCTTAGATCACATTCTCGGATCCCAAAGTTTTCATACTGGCCCTTTATTGGCCAGCACGCTCATTGATTTTTAACCATGATGTAGGGTAGTTTAACCTAAAGATGTCCGTTTCTAGGCAGGTAGTGGCTAATCTATCTGCAGGTTTTAGGTCCTAAGACTTCCAAAGGGTACTGAATGAAAGATAATTGTTTGGGCTTTTGTACCTGATGTATTTTAGAAATCCATTTGTACATTTTATTTCTAGTTTATCACCCTTACTACAAACATTCCATTTAGTTCATTTTCACCTTGAGACGTCCAATTTGCTCCTAGAGCCATCCACCTAAACCCCACCCTTGTTATAAAGCCCTTTTGATTAAACTGTTAATTTATCAAAAGAATAAGTATCTCACATAACCATGCAATAAAATGGCATAGTTAGAGCGCCTTCATCATATTGAAAATGTGTGTTTTATAGTAGCTCAACTAGAATGAAAGTCTAGGGCATTGTTGTGCCCATGGTAATTGCAAATCTCAACAAAATACGGGTGGTATTCCTAACCCTGCATTATATAGGCTTTGTGTTAGCTCTACCTTAATAAAGCATCAATATGCACTATGATAACCCTGCCCTGGAATTTATAATGATGCTTAGTTTCACATACCTCCTGTCCATTCTAATACTGCTAGGATTACAGAGAAGATTGTTATAATATTATATGCATCAAAGCATTGTCCAGTCAAATAATGTATCCCAAACTATTCTGGGCATGAATCTTGTGATGTAATCCTACATAATGAGAACACTGAACAGGAAATTCATAAAGTGGAGTTTTATTAAACTAACACGAGTAAATACAGTATATGATAAACATGGAACTAAACTAATGAGATACCGGTTTGTATCTAAGAGTAAGAGTTGAATATGTAAATGAGGTAAGGCACTAACTTGTACCGTATGTTACCAACAATGGATAAATGTTCAGAGTCCATATACATAAAGTTTGAGTATGATATATATGGTAAGTCAACATATCAAGATGCAAATAAGTCTCTGAGGCACTGTGAGACTGATAGGGTATGTTGGCTCAGTATTTAAGGTCTCATACCAGAAGTGGATGACCAGGTGCCATGGTGTGAGGCAGCCTGTTTGTCACATCCACCAACAAGAGCCGATTAAAGACCACCTCTTCTGACAGAGTGGCCAGAGAAGTCCATGGCATATGGGCACTCAATATATAAGAGTGCGGCTCTTGTAATGTTGGTGAGTTGTAAAGGGGTAAGAGGTAGTCCCATGGGATGAGTGAAGGCCGGGGCAAACTGAGATGATGGTACATAGTTTGCATATTATATCCAGGCTTTAGTAGGGCAGGCTGGAGATGACGGGATGGAAGGTAGGGATATGACTACTGGGGCATCTCTTGGTCCAATAGTTTTTGATGAGCGTATTACTATATTAATACTGGTTTCAGTCAGTATTAGGTCTCTCCTGAGTCAGGTATGTGGGCCAGACCACAGTGAGGCAGTTGGGGTGAGGAGATTAGAAACTCTAAGGAAGGCAAAGAAGCCTATTGTAAGGGCTGCTTTGTAGTGTAATGTGTTTGGTACATTATCCAATAGTGTACAGACTGCAACTAAGTGTTGGGGTAGTAATGGTGGAGCTGGTACTGTCTAATGTGGTGAGAGTCTAACTGCTCCCTTAGCTACCCCCACTGATTCATATGATAATAACAAAGAGGGTCACCTCCATGTGTAAGTATCCAAAGTTTGGCCCCAGATATATAGTTCCTATGAAATAAAGGCGCTGACAGTGAGTTAGCCAGATATTGTTGATATAGGGCAGCAGCCTGAGGTGATGGATGTAATATGTCTGTGTTGTAGGACACAGTGAAGGTTAAGTAATAGGTAGCTTGTCTAAGTCTGTTTACTGCCGTGGCCTGTGAAACCGAGGCCTGGAATGAGGCTATAGCCTGGTCTCCCAGAGTAAGGCCTGAAATGTATAGAATCAAATTACATCAGACATAGGGTGAGGTAGGGCAGGTTTGAGCTAAGGTGGGTTTGAGCTAGAGCATAGGTTATTTTAGCTGGGTCATGTTGGCGGGACAGTGCATCTGCCAGAGGTATGAGTTTGCCTTTCTTGTGTCTAATATCTAGTGTGTGTTCATTTGTAGTAGCATCAAGCCACAGCTATCTTACACAGGCAGATAACACTTTGTCTTGAGTTCTGCCTGAGACTAGGGCCTGTTGGGATCCTAGGTTGTCGGTATATATTATGATCCTAAAGCCATGCTTATCATTGGGTACTAGTGTACGATAGGCTATAAGCATATTTATAGCTTCAAGTCTATGTATGGGCTTTTAGGCTTCTATGTGTGCTTCATCATATTGTAGTGTATAGTAGTGTTGGTCTGAGTTGCCACCCCGCCCACCAGTGTGGAGTCACATTCTAACGAGTAGGTTTCAGTGGGTGGTAGTAGGAGGTGTATGCCGTTAGCTAGAGTGGCATACTTAACAAACCATGATATATCAGATTTGCATGGGTTTTTGAGGAAGACCATACGGGCATCTGGAGCATTCCTTAGTGTCTCCAGGACCCTTCACATGAACTTCCTTGAGTTAGGGATGCATTTTGAAATGTGAGATAATTTGCCTACCAGCGACTGAAGTTGCTTCTTTGTGGCAAATTTTGTCTTTTCCCAGCATTTGCACTCATCAGTAACCTCCTGCAGTTTAGAGTTAGGTATGGTGTGGGTCATTTCTACAGTACTGAGTCTGAATCCCAGCCAGTCCATGATCTGGGTCGAAGGTTCACACTTTTTAGGGGACAACTCGACGTCTAGTTCAGCTGTCAGACTTAGGAAGTCTGAATAAGCCTGATTAGCCTCATCCAGAGTCTGAGTTGCTCCGCAGAAGTTGTTGAGGTAATTCAAGGACCACTTCCCTTGTTTAGCAAAGAGGTAGGCAATAGCCGAGGTAGTGAGTTGACAGGCTAAGCTGGAAAGCCTGGCCCCAAAGGAGGGGCCAGCTATAGCGTAAGTATTCCCATAGTTTGTAGTCATGGTAACCTTGTAATTTGCTTTCCCAGACATCCAGATTGAGGCCCGATGGTAATGTGAGTCTGGGGCCTAACTTGTTGGGCAAGCAGGTCTCTCTCATAGTGTCATATAGGTTAGCATATTGAGGAAAACTATCCCAAAGGTCAGTAACCCTTACCGGCCAAAACGAGGCTTTGATAGGAGCGAATAGCTCTGGGGACGGACCTGCGGAAGGTGAGCTGTAAAACAAGTCCGCCTCAGAAGGGTAATAAATTTCATCTGAATCAGTGAGTGAGCTTGCAGTGTATGCCTGGCTATCACTAGAGTCAGATGAAGTAGTATGTATAGTAGTGCAAGCTGGACTAGCAGTACTAACAACCTGATCCATTTGCTCTATTATATAAGTGGTACATGGAGAGTGGTCTACTGTACAGGTGTTGTCTGGAGTGTGAAGTTTAGTATTGATATCTGACATGGGCCTAAATATGGGAGCATTAGGCCTAAGTAGTGCAAGCTGGACTAGCAGTACTAACAACCTGATCCATTTGCTCTATTATATAAGTAGTACATGGAGAGTGGTCTACTGTACAGGTGTTGTCTGGAGTGTGAAGTTTAGTATTGATATCTGACATGGGCCTCAATATGGGAGCATTAGGCCTAAGCTTGGATGAGGTAGCTTTATCACAATCATCAGCAGGGATAGATGTGGCTAAATCTGAGTCCAAGTTCATGTCAGCACACTGCAAAAAGGGTGTTTAAAGATACACACCAAATTTTCTCAACACCAGCATTTAAACACTTTAACACTTGAAGTGTTTAGGTGTTTAGCTTTTAAACACTTATTTTCAAACACCTAAACACTGAAGTGTTTAAGTGTTTAGCATTTAAACACTTGGTTAAACACTTCTTATTTAAACATGTTTAAAATTGAACGCATTTAATCCCTAAACACTGTTTTTACAGTGCAGTGTCATAGGGAGAGCCGGGGTAATCCGGCTCAGGCCTGAAAAGAGGGCTCTTTATCTCCTGGTTGTTTGCAGCAGCATGCTGTGAAGCCATGGAAATAAAGCTTCTGAATATTGTGCCTGCACCAGGTGCAGTGGTGGCCATACTGTATACCACCTCCTGTATGGCCGTCAGGCTTAGTGCAGCCAGTCTTAGTGTTGTAAGCCTGACAGGGTACATCAGTGTGACTAGCTAAGCTGCAAGAGACTTTGTAGGCTGGTTGTGAAGCAGAAGCGATCTGTATAGGCTGTTAATCAGGTTAAGTCTGATTCTGAGAAGTGGCCTGATTTTTAGACTCTGCTTTAGACTTAGACTTATTCTTCTTGAGTGAGGCTTCAGCCATGTCTGTAATGGGGTAGAGTTTACCAGCTCTGACCTTGGCAACCTCTGACCTCAATGAACTGATAGATGCACTGTCCTGCCAAGTAAATAGTTCATCAGCAATGGAAGACAGGACTTCTTCTGACCACACGTATCTGTTCCCACTGATAATCTTTGCCCACTGTTATTATATCCGTGATATGCTCAGCGATATGGGGCTTATCTTGGGGAAGAGTACGGTGGTCTTTTATAAGCTGTGACAGGCCAAACAAATATTCTAAAGGGTCTAGGACATTTAGACCTGTTTTAATATGTGTAGGGCCACGGAAAATGAAGTCGTGGGCATGAGTAGGCTTACCATTGATGGATGACAGCTGATGTGATGTAGAGGTGAGGATATTTGCTACCTTCTCAATGACAGAAGCAGGAACTTTGGCTTGGTAGCTGAGTGGTAGAGGGTAGGATTTCTCACCCGCGAAGGTAGCGGCCTGTATGGCCGCAGCAAACTTGTCAATGACCGGTCCCGCATCAGGCTGTGACGTCACTGCAGCCGGGATGGCCGCAGCAGTTGCGGCGGCACGAGTATTTCTGGACGGAGTCTGTACTACAGGTACTGACTCTGTTGAAGTGATATCCACTACCGGGATGTGACTGACCTGTGGCTGTACTTGTGCAGTTGTAGGCTGTGTAGCAGCAGGCTTAAGGCCATTTATAGCAGTGAGGATTTCATTGTTTTGAGACCGGATGGCGAGGACATTGTCCTCGAGGCTTGTAACATGGTCACCTAAATTGTCCATAGAAGTAGTCTTTTTAGCCTTACTGCCTACTTTCTTTTTAGGTGGAGCAGCGGTAGATGGTGTAGTATTAGTACGCTTCATCCTGGAAGTCCGATGGTCATTTTAGACGGTGATAGTGATGGATTAAATATGTATAGTTTATAAGGCGTATTATTATGAACATCGGAGGAGAAAAGGTGAAGTGTGTCACCCATTGCAACCGGGGTTGAGAGTTGCTCAGTGATTAGCAGAAGGTTGAGACTTAAGAGTCTTGTGAGTACTTGGAAGCACCAATAGGTGGGGTATGAATTTGCCTGTTAGTCTCAATTACTGATAATGAATGGATTCTATTCAATTAAATGTATAGATAAATCAGCAAGGGTTGCTTGATTCAAGGTGAAATGGTATATTCTAGAAAATAGGTCTTGCACTGGAAGTATCTAACACCTATGTGGTTTTGTTTATGCTATCATTAAGTAATATCATTTATCTATCCTTATAGTCAATATATTGTACATGTGAGCAATTTAAATGTCCAAAAGGTGCAACCAAAGTTGGACGTTTTTGAGGAAATGGCCAGATGGTCATTATAAAAACAAGTCAAACATAAGTACTTTAGTGCATTATCATACAATGACAATCACTTGTTATATTCTAAGAAATCATTCCAGGGGTGATATGACACCTTTATTTTAATAATATTGGGTTCCCAAGGCTAGGGAATACGAGGTGAGAAAAGCAAGATGACAGGTGGACGACTCAAAGTATGTGGCAGTCTTTAGGTTAATCTACCCTACCCCTGGAGCTCATACCAGCCCTACGCTTATTCAAGTCAATGTCTCTTTAGGCACTGGTATTGATATATGCCATTAGATGATGATGTGCATTGCCTTGGTTGCCGTTGTTTATTAATCATAACAGACCAGTGCTTAAAGGACCAATGTATATCTAATTTCTAAACACATAAAAACGACCTTGTAGCACAGGTTGCGCCCCCACAGAGGGTAATAGAGGGTAATGCATTAGACTTTGGCAGAACATAGGTGTCAGGTTCTCTCCTCCAGTTGATTTAAGTCTACCACGCAACAGCTTTGTGGATTACCTTAGAGGATTACCTTGAGTGTAGGCCTAATTTTTCAGGAACAGACACTGAAAAAATGTCCAAGCCATTCCTGTTTTTCGTGGTGTTTTGAGCTGTGTCTGCCCATGTACAATTTAGTGATATAAGGGAATCGGCATAATGGTAGCACATCAGTATTTAGGCAGAATTCCACTAGTCTGCTAGTATGCAAGAAATAGGTCTGGAAGGCATTTCAAAACTCAAAACCATACCTATAGATATCGTTTTGAAAAGGTTATGAATTTCATCAGCATTGGACTTCTCTGTGACATGTAATAAAAATTTGTTAAAGGCTGTAGTTGAGAGGGAGTTGCATTCTATTATGATTTTGTTTCAACATTTTTCTCAAGAATGCCTGAAAAATATCTGCAGTGGCCACCCCGTATGTCTGAGATAAATAGACAGAACTATAAATGACCATGGCGTACATTGGGGTCGATCCACCCTGAGGAGGTTTGTTTCCCCCTCGGGCTTCGCTTTTGGGAGAGACAGCCCCCTGAGGGGTCGATGACCCCAATGAATGACATGGGAGTTTAGTTCTGTATTTATTTCATGTTATATTGATGTAAAAATGCCCAAATTCCATGAAAACAACATGTAAATTAGTCACTCGTGCACCAGTGGTGATCGAGACATGTTACGCCACTGGGGGTATGGCATACAGACCTTCAATGCTATCTCTATGGGTCATTGTTATTCACACGAAATAATGTATATTACAGTAGTACAATGTATTACATGATTCGTGGCAATTCAAACAGTAGCTCTGCCACTCAATATCAGTCCAACTCTAAATATATTGGCTTATTTCACGATTTCTGGGATTCTGAGTGCTTTTCCTGGATATGCCCATGCACATACCTGTCGATATTGCACACCATGATGCCTGCATCATGACTTTTGTAAGGTGTGTGGTTATCCAAGGATAACAGGCACCCGGTGCCATTATCCATGGATAACCTGCACACCTTACATGTCCCTACATGTCATATGTTACATGTTAAAACCCACGAAATTTCATGGACAGGCCATCTTTTTTCCGCCGTGTGTCCGCGACCATAATCGCGAAACGCATTCAAAGCAAGCAATGACAAGTCGTACACAAACACAGTCCAGGCGCATCTTTTTTTCGCTGTTTGTCCACTCTCATAACGGCGAGATGACGACTGCGGGCTGTCTGCTGCCATAACCGCAAGATGCATTCAAAGCAAGCGAAGCCGAGACGGGCGCTGTAGCTGTCCGCTGCCGGGCGACAAGGTGTTTGTACCGATCGTGTACGAGTCCCGGGAAGGGGGAACAATTTTTGTTTTTAACTTGAATTTATTGATATTCTATTGATTATCTATTGGTATCGTGGCATAAAATAAGTAGTCAATGGATAATTCATGACTTGTGTGTGTTAGCAAAGGATAATAACACTCGGGCTATGCCCTCATGTAATTATCCTTTGCTAACACACACTCGTCATGAATTATCCATTGATTGCTTGTTCAATATACATAATATGCGCATTGCAGTTGTCAATGTACAGGAAAATATTGATATTGCCTTGGCAATGAAATCATTTTAAATGGAATCCTTATGCTACTTGTTTCCCTATTTTATTTGCCCCTCACTGTATTTTCAAAGTCTGAAGATGTACTCTTACGACTTAAGGGTATAAAATTATTCTTTCTACAACTCCCAGTATTTCATTTCGCCACCAGCACAGCTCTTAGAACGTTATGACCCGACCATTTACATAGGACTAAATGATAGAAAAAAAAGATGATGTACATAGAAAAAAACGTAATACGATCAGAGTAAAAACTCACTGCCTTGATTGAAAGTGGTTGCAGGTTACAAAAGATCACGTGTGTCAAGGTTTTAAGGTCAAGCTATACCCCGGTATACTGGATAAATTTCAAATGAATTTAAAAATGACATTAGCATCTGCAAAATGTGTTTGGATTTATTGTCGTTTCAAAACCTTGCAGATTCCACTTATCTATCCTAAAGGCTCTGAAGAAGCAAAAAAAGAATGATAAACTGGTAGTTCGCGTTCTTAAAACGATAATAACTTTTAATTGGCATCACTGATCAAGGCTTAAAGTGCCTTGCTACCGATTCAGCTGCTTCTCTCATGCATTTTCCATATACTTACGTTAATATTGATGGACACACCAAATTTGTACCCAATGTGCTGCATTTTGAGTGTATGCCACATCTCCACCCATTGAGACACACTGCAATATTCCATAAACGACTCTATCGTATCCCCTTTCTATTAGCTCACACAAATTTGACATTTGAGCAGTGTCTTGTAGTGAAGGTCAGTTTCTTATCAAATGATAAGTGTCCTGATCTTAGCTAAGTGGCTTAAGCTCATCGAAGGTTTAAATGATCTAAGCCGTTTTGCATCATCCAAACAAGTTGTGAAGTCGATGGCAGACTTAAGGCAGTACCATAGAGCCTGTTAAGGATCCCGAAAACGTAGCGCTTTCTTGCCTCCGCTCTCCAATTTGGCGATTGTCATAAAAGCTTTAATTTCCTTCCTCTACGTAAAACACTGATTGATATCGATAAAGAGACCATCATTTATACAAACATAATTGCTGCAGGGTCTAGATATGTGCTGTTATTTTGTAATGTTTGGTGCAAATATACATGAAATGCACAGGTCACAATCATGATTGGAATTCTGCCAAATTAGAGAGCGGAGGCGAGAAAGCGCTACGTTTTCGGGAACCTCGACAGGCTCTATACAGGCCGGGAATTGCCTCTGCCCACTGCTGTGCGGGGCTCACTTCACCTTTAGGACATGAATAAAACTCACCTTTTCCCCAATTTAAGGCATTTGGATTGATTTTTCTTTGAACGCTGCTAACCCTCATGACCTCTGGTTGTGACATCACAAACTTCAGAGCGACACATAGGCCCCCTTGCGGATCATATCAGAATCATAACGACTCTATAGACAAGATAAGGAAAAATGTATGTTAGGCTGCATGTATTTCTTTTTAAATGATACTATTAGCCTGAAATGATGTCCTTAAGAATCTGTATAACGTTTTATTTTAAATTTTCTTTTATTTACCAGAAATTATCATGATCTCTGTCAATAGGAGGAAAAAAACTGAACAATTAATATGGAACAAACAACTTTTATTTAAAAGGTTAATCTTTGAGATTATATCTTTCTATGTTTCTTGGATAAATTAGATATTATACATAGGCTATATTGCGTCCTCTTCCTAAACATGAAAGCACCCTTCAGGGTTAACATAATCAAGGGGCATACCGGTTGTTAGGGACTAGGCCTGCGTGTGGGACATACTGGAAAACCACCTTACCACTGAATAACATCTACTGTTTTCATAGATAAATAAATGATACTGATTACTCCAATACTGACTTAGTCTTTAAAATCAATATATCGCAGGTACGATCTATATAGCAGTATTTGGCAATAAAAGAATATATATGGACTTGAACGGTAAAAAAATTAAAGACTTAATGTTTGTAGTCGCTAATTAAAATGAGATGAACAGTTCTCCTTGGTAATGTTTGGTGCAAATAAACATGAAATGCACGGGTCACATTAATGATTGGAATTCTGCCAAATTAGAGAGCGGAGGCAAGAAAGCGCTACGTTTTTGGGAACCTCGACAGGCTCTATACAGGCCGGGAATTGCCTCTGCCCACTGCTGTGCGGGGCTTTTGCTACGGAATCTAGTTACTGGTACACGTTGGATCCACTATAGACAGGTCGATATTAATACGTTACTCACCCAGATATGTGACAGACTTTTGAGAATAAATTGATTCTTGGTTATGGAAGGCACCTTTTGCATTAGTGTTTCTTAAGTTGCTCTTTCCAAAATGGCTCAGTTCGAGTTCTAGCTGAGTTCATTTTAGGCAACTGCCTAAACCCAAATGAATAGAGCAGGATGTGCCACTGTTTCTAAACCTTATATAACTCAAACTCAGTCTTATCTGCTCCAATGATGAAGGCAAAATTATTGCATTTCAAACAACTTTGCCACCAACCCTTATAGGTGGTCAGCAAAACTTTAAATAAGAGAAATACATACAAAAATTTGGATGATTCATTTGATGATGGATTAGCTGAAATTCAAGGATTTTGATGGCACCATTGCATGAGTGTTTCTAAAGTTGTCCTATCCAGCTCTAGCCAATAGAGCATTAGAACAGAAACTCAAGTTAAGAAACAGAAGCATGTTTTTGCTGGGTCTGCACTATTAGCTTTGTATTAGTAAACACAGTTTGTGCCATTCAGATATACAATCAGGGCCATGATGCCAGCAAAGTCAGTTGGAAAACAACAGATTTACTTCTGTCAATGGAACAGATAGGACTCAGTTTGAGTTCTATCCAAAACTTTAGAAACATTGGCACTTCTTGCTCTATTCATTTGGATTTAGGCAGTTAGCTAACACAGACGTAGATAGAACTCGAACTGAGCTATTTTGGATAAAGCAACTTAGGAAACACTAATGCAAATGGTGCCATCCAAACCAACTATAGAAACAGGGCCCAGGGGACATAGCAAAATCGACCTGTCTACCATACAATCTGATACTCTATCCAATCAAAACTATTCCAAAGAATCGGACTAGGGTGGCATTGCAGAATGATAGAGTTTGTTATCCTTTTGAAATGACCTCCAAAATTAGTAAGACATTGAGTAAATAAGAAGTAAAATATCTTATCAATTGGAGTCAAACTTTATGATAATGACACTAAAGCCTTTTGTCCACAGGGCGATATAATTAGTAGTGACATTATTTCCCGATGATAAAAGCACTTTTGTTGTCCATTCCCGGTGACAAAAGCACTTTTGTTGTCCATTCCCGGCTACAAAAATCAAACATTATAGATATTATCATCAGAGATGGACGGCAAAAGTGCTTTTATCATTGGAAATGGACGACCAAAGCATTTTTATTGTTGGGAAAAAACGCTGGGTTCTGTCATCACAAATTTTGACACCTTGTGGACACATGGCTTTAGGTGCGCAAAATGTTGTGCAGTGGCCTGGCCATTTATTCCCAAGACAGAATGATGTGGTTTCCCTATCATGGTTGTTGCAGGAGGAGATGGATTTCTTGTCTTAGCAACTGTCTGATATAGATTAGGGTTTTACCTAACACTCAGGTAAAGTAGTGGCCCACAAGGGTCAAATTGAAGTTGAAGCAAAGAGTTGACTTTCACAAAAAAAAAGCCAGCAGGTACTGGGTGCAAGAAACAGCAGAGGTGTGAGATCCAGCAGCTACTTGTGTTAGGGACCAGTTTATATGGGAACCAGCACCTACTGGATGTGGGAAGCAATAGCTACTGTATGTGGGAAAAAGCATGTACTGGGTACAGGAACCAGCAAGTAATGTGCATGGGTGCTGGGTGTGGGAACCAGCAGCTACTTGGTATGGGATCCAGTACCAGTAGCTGATTGGTGTGGAACCACCAGTTACAGTGGGTGGGAACCACCAGTTATGAGATGCTGGAACCAGCAGCTACTTGGTGTGGAACCATCAGTTATTGTGTGAGGGAACCTATGGCTACCCAGTAGTTGCTGGTATAGACATATGTAGAAAGACATAGAGTGCACCATACAATGCTAAAAGGTACCTGTCACAAGTTGGTTTGCATGAGTTGACGACTTGACAGCTTGACAGCAATGAAATGAAATTGACTTTGAACATTGATTTTGGTTTTGGACTCTAACTTTTTTGTGAAAGTCAACTCTTTGCTCCAACTTCAATTTGACCCTTGTGGGCCACTGTAATAGGATATAATTATGTTTATGGTGTGCTCAGAGCATTGCAGTCATCACAGGGTAATGACACAGCAGATATTCAAACCTTGAAGATGATTAGGCTGTCTGCCATTATTTACAACTTGACTATTATCTATTTACCCCTGAGCCAACCCTATGAAGTAATGTACTGGTAATACTGAACAAGTAATCAATGCCTAACAGGTGACGCATCAGAGATGTGCACCAATAATGCATTCGGCGCCTTCGGCTCATTATTGGTGCATATCTCTGCAAGTCGCCTATTAGGCATTGACTTCTTATTTTATTACACAATTAATCAATAGATATTCAATAGAAAATCAATAAATATAATTTGAAAACAAAAATCTTTCCCACCCCGGTACCCAAAGCCAGCCATAGTGTGGACTGGGACGCGTCCCGCCTACCTCTAGCAGCTGAGTGCAATGAGCTAACCACTAGACCACCGGGCCGCACACTTCAGAGCCCGGCTTGGCTCGATTTGAATGCGTCTCACGGTTATTGTAGCGGACAGCCCGGACCGGGACTTGTCCCGCCTCCCTCTAAAATCAGATTCTAACCAAGCAAACACACATCAGTCCCTGTGGCGCACTGCATAGGGAGTTGGATATGGGATCTGAGACTGCAGGTTCGAACCCTACCCTGGCAATGAAAAATTTCATAGGTTTTAACATGTAACATATGACATGTATGGACATGTAAGGAGGCATGTTATCCATGGATAACAGCATCGGGTGCCTGTTATCCTTGGATAACCGCACACCTTACAAAAGTCATGATGCATGCATCATGGTGTGCAATATCGACAGGTATGTGCATGGGAATATCCAGAAAAGGCACCCAAAATCACAGAAGTTGAGTAATAAAATGTGATACCTCTGATAAAATGGGATAGGTTCATATTCTCACACTTTCTAGCAAAAATGTATGTTCTTAAGAATGTGGCAGAAGACGTATAAGAGGAATGAATGTCTAGAACTCACATGAGAAAAGAGTATGTCCAAATTAAGTGTTCATCAAAGGTTCTCCACTTTATCCTGTACTCTCTCTTCTCAGATCTCTTCTTTAGGAAAAGAACTGCTTCCGACTGTTTGAAAAATGGTAATCAAGTTACACTTTTCTGTTCTTCTCACCTAATAACCAGGCAAGGTGAAGACAAGTCAGTGTAAGAGAAAAACGGAGCACTATTACTACTTCTTTCAAAAAAAAAATCCAATTTGAGCAAGACCAACTTGAAGAACATGTTCTTGCTCAGAATCAACTCCCTTGTTAGGAACGAGCTGCTCACAAAAGAGGACATAAATAACCCTTCATGACAGTAAATTAGTATTGGACTGTTTTCTGCCAAGGATAGACCGGTCTTGTTTCATAAGGAAATTCAAAATGATGTTAAAGCACCACAGACTATCTTGAAATATCCTCCCACAGACCTACATACATGTATTCAAATCCGTCATCCCCCTGATCCACTGAGTGCAGAAGAATATTCATTTAGTGTAATAATCCCAGCCGGAAAAGGATCAGACGTTGTGCCATAACATATACTTATACAATATTAATTTTACTGGTAACATTTCCCCGCATGGTTTCTTTCTCCTAAATCTAATTAATTCTTAGGCTAAGCTTTTGGTCTCGAATTTGCCACAAACAATCAAATACATACACCTTTCGCATAGGGATTTAGGCATACATTTGGTTCACTGTATACAGATCCTGAGATTTTAAAACCATTTCATTTTACTTTTCAACTTATATCTAACTATACAAGACTAGGCAGTTATAAATTTATGTAGAAATAGACTTTTTTTTGTCTATTTGAATAGTGTTACCATTTGTCAGTCTTAACATCTACATTAAAGGGCAAATTCCCTATTGGGTCTAAGCAGGGTTGGAGCTGGTTTCTGGCAAGATAGGACCAGCGTGTATCTGGAGGTGATTGTTATCCAGGGACAGGTTACCCATCACATCAGGTCTTATCAGTGTGTTTTTGCACTTTTAGAAGAACCAGCAAAATGGTGAACCCACTAGATATGGGTCAAGAGTCCTATAGAGCATGTTGCATCAGACTGATAAGATACCTGTTTGAGTAGTTCCTGGAGTTGGCGATAGCAGGAAAGCCTTTTGTAACATGGTGAGAGCAGCCATCGTCACCTGCCATTGGAAACCAGTCTGCAGTAAGCCGCTTATGGCCAGTCTCATCTATCCATGGTTTATTCCTTCACAAAGCTGTCACTGTAGGCTTTCATTGTTAATCAGCCACGGGTCAAACACCGAACATAGGAGCTTCACCACCTCACAGAGTTCATGAGTTCATTTTTTCGTGTTGTTTTTTTTTGCGGTCCCGGGGTGGAAAAGATTTTTGTTTTCAAATTATATTTATTGATTTTCTATTGAATATCTATTGATTAATTGTGTAATAAAATAAGAAGTCAATCCCAAACAGGTGACTTGTCAGAGATATGCACCAATAATGAGCCGAAGGCGCCGACTGCATTATTGGTTCACATCTCTGACGGGTCACCTGTTAGGCATTGATTACTTGTTCAGTATTACCAGTACATTACTTCATAGGGTTGGCTCAGGGGTAAATAGATAATAGTCGAGTTGTAAGTAATGGCAGACAGCCTAATCATCTTCAAGGTTTGAATATCTGCTGTGTCATTTCCCTGTGATGACTGCAATGCTCTGAGCACACCGTAAACATAATTATATCGTATTACAGTGGCCCACAAGGGTCAAATTGAAGTTGGAGCAAAGAGTTGACTTTCACAAAAAAGTTAGAGTCCAAAACCAAAATCAATGTTCAAAGTCAATTTCGTTTCATTGCTGTCAAGCTGTCAAGGTGTCAACTCATGCAAACCAACTTGTGACAGGTATCTTTTAGCATTGTATGGTGCACTCTATGTCTTTCTACATATGTCTATACCAGCAACTACTGGGTAGCTATTGGTTCCCTCACACAATAACTGATGGTTCCACACCAAGTAGCTGCTGGTTCCAGCATCTCATAACTGGTGGTTCCCACCCACTGTAACTGGTGGTTCCACACCAATCAGCTACTGGTACTGGATCCCATACCAAGTAGCTGCTGGTTCCAACACCCAGCACCCATGCACATTACTTGCTGGTTCCTGTGGACACAAGGCTTTAATGTCATTATCATAAAGTTTGACTCCAATTGATGAGATATTTTACTTCTTATTTACTCAATGTCTTACTAATTTTGGAGGTCATTTCAAAAGGATAACAAACTCTATCATTCTGCAATGCCACCCTAGTCCGATTCTTTGGAATAGTTTGGATTGAATAGATTGTCAGATTGTATGGTAGACAGGTCGATTTTGCCATGTCCCCTGGGCCCTTTTTCTATAGTTGGTTTGGATGGCACCATTTGCATTAGTGTTTCCTAAGTTGCTTTATCCAAAATAGCTCAGTTCGAGTTCTATCTAAGTCTGTGTTAGCCAACTGCCTAAATCCAAATGAATAGAGCAAGAAGTACCACTGTTTCTAAAGTTTTGGATAAAACTCAAACTGAGTCCCATCTGTTCTATTGACAGAAGTAAATCTGTTGTTTTCCAACTGACTTTGCTGCCATCATGGCCCTGATTGTATATCTGAATGGCACCATCCGTGTTTACTAACACAAAGCTAATAGTGCAGACCCAGCAAAAAGATGCTTCTGTTTCTTAACTTGAGTTCTGTTCTAATGTTCTATTGGCTAGAGCTGGATAGGACAACTTTAGAAACACTCATGCAATGGTGCCATCAAAATCCTTGAATTTCAGCTAATCCATCATCAAATGAATCATCCAAGTTTTTGTGTATATTTCTCTTATTTAAAGTTTTGCTGACCACCTATAAGGGTTGGTTGCAAAGTTGTTTGAATAGCAACAATTTTTCCTTCATCATTGGAGCAGATAAGACTGAGTTTGAGTTATATCCTAAGGTTTAGAAACAGTGGCACATCCTGCTCTATTCATTTGGGTTTAGGCAGTTGCCTAAAATGAACTCAGCTAGAACTCAAACTGAGCCATTTTGAAAAGAGCAACTTAAGAAACACTAATGCAAACGGTGCCTTCCATAACCCACTATAAAACAGGATCTACATATTTCAATTGATTTAAACATATGATATAACACACAAATGAATAGGCAGAGGGCCCTAAGGATATACCAGTGAGAGGTGCACTAGAGGTGGATGCCACCATTGCATTAGCATTTCTCAAGTAGTCCTATCCAGTTGTAGCCAATAGAACAGGAGAGTAGAACTCAAGTTAAGAAACAGAAAGCTGGTTTTGCTATATCTGCACTTTTAGCTTTGCATTAGTGGACATGGATGGTGCCATTCTTTTTTGAAAAGTATAGAAACAGGGCCCAGGTAGATTTGGATTCCTTCGAAAAAACAAAACTGCACAAGAATCAATTTATTCTCAAAAGTCTGTCACATATCTGGGTGAGTAGCGTATTAATATTGACCTGTCTATAGTGGATCCAACGTGTACCAGTAACTAGATTCCGTAGCAAAAGCCCCACACAGCAGTGGGCAGAGGCAATTCCCGGCCTGTATAGAGCCTGTCGAGGTTCCCGAAAAATGTAGCGCTTTCTCGCCTCCGCTCTCTAATTTGGCAGAATTCCAATCATCAATGTGACCTGTGCATTTCATGTTTATTTGCACCAAACATTACCAAGGAGAACTGTTCATCTCATTTTAATTAGCAACTACAAACATTAAGTCTTTAATTTTTTACCGTTCAAGTCCATATATATTCTTTTATTGCCAAATACTGCTATATAGATCGTACCTGCGATATATTGATTTTAAAGACTAAGTCAGTATTGGAGTAATCAGTATCATTTATTTATCTATGAAAACAGTAGATGTTATTCAGTGGTAAGGTGGTTTCCAGTATGTCCCACACGCAGGCCTAGTCCCTAACAACCGGTATGCCCCTTGATTATGTTAACCCTGAAGGGTCGCTGAAGCTGCATGTTAATATTTCCAGCTAATGACTTCTTTAAGGAGTACATGACACAGTTCATCTTTGTGCTTTTTATTGCAATTCATGGCGACACAAAGCACATACAGGGAAAAGGAAGTGCTTTCATGTTCAGGAAGAGGACGCAATATAGCCTATGTATAATATCTAATTTATCCAAGAAACATAGAAAGATATAATCTCAAAGATTAACCTTTTAAATAAAAGTTGTTTTTCCATATTAATTGTTCAGTTTTTTCCTCCTATTGACAGATATCATGATAATTTCTGGTAAATAAAAGAAAATTTAAAATAAAACATTGTACAGATTCTTAAGGACATCATTTCAGGCTAATAGTATCATTTAAAAAGAAATACATGCAGCCTAACATACATTTTTCCTTATCTTGTCTATTGAGTCATTATGATTCTGATATGATCCGCAAGGGGGCCTATGTGTCGCTCTGAAGTTTGTGACGTCACAACCAGAGGTCATGAGGGTTAGCAGTGTTCAAAGAAAAATCAATCCAAATGCCTTAAATTGGGGAAAAGGTGAGTTCTATTCATGTCCTAAAGGTGAAGTGAGAATTCAGGAACCACACTACTTTGGTAAAAATGAAATTAAAGGCTGGGAAAAACGAGAAAAATGAACTTCTCTTCATAACGATTTCTCGTTCTACTTTTCTCGTTCGTATACCGGTATACTTTAATATTTACTACGGTTTCTCTCTCAATTCTCACATGCAGGGAGGTACATCTAAGACAGGTACAAAAAAAAAGAAACAACTCGTCCTCACACCCAAGGAAGGAGATGGCAGTGTCAGGTCTGAAGCTTCCACCCTCCCCTTCTCTCCCCCCTCCCCCCACTCATCCCTCAAGGAAATGACACAGTTCATGTGAGCGACTTAGAGGGGAGTACCCTCAGTGAGTCAGAGGATGTGGCCCTCAGAGAAGATATACCTGTCAAAGAGAGGAGATGGTCTGATACAGAACTTGATGCCATTCTTGATGCTATCAATGTAAATCGAGACGCCCTAAAGTACCATTTTGATGGACCCGGGGGTGGTAAAGAGGTGAAGAGACAGGGGTGGAGAGACGTTGCATGCTATGTTAACGACGTCGGAAGAACCAACCGTACAGTTAAACAATGTGCTGGGAAGGTATCAGACTACACTCAGTCAGTCAAGGCTAAAGTAAGTACTTTAATTGTAATATAATGGTATTTTGTGCTTTATACAATGAAATAGTCATGAAGATAATTCTATTCAGTTCTTTAATTTTTAAAGTAGAATTTATTTTCTTTACATGTCACTTAAAAGCGAATCTTTATAACAACATACAATTTATAACCCAACTTTATGAACCTTTGACATATGTCAATATTTGATTTTTTTTAAAACAATGAAAAAGGAAATTCACCCTGGTGTCTTGATTTACAGTACAACAGGTTAAGGCATGAGGTTGGGAAGACCGGTCGGGGCCGCATAAGTAAGAAGCTCCATCTCTCAAACCGTCAACAAAAGGCACTGGATTTTCTTAAAGAGGATGCTGTTGCAGGTAGATAACATTGCACCTAGTTATAACCATAATCAATTTCCTTCACAAAAATGACGGCTTCTACTGTCTAATTTAGTCAAAGTAATATCACATTAAACTAAGGTGAAGTATGGCTATCTAGTTGAAAATTCTGACACAAGTTTTTCATACTATTAAGACAAAAATTAAAAAATATTTTCTGGTTTATCGCTGACTCAGGTATACCAGGAGTGGAGCCTATGCAGATAAGTGCTAAGGTGAGACCTACACCCTCTGAAGAGAACAAAAAGCTGCTGTGGAAGGAGGAGAGAGAGGACAGGCCAGATTACTGCAAAATAAAAATGAAAAAAGACATGGGTGCCACATAGACGAAAATCTGAAAAGAACAGCAGTCAGGCAAGGAAAGCCAAGTTGCAGCGAAAGAAGGACCACCAGGAGAAAATGATTAAGGAGAGACAGCTCGAGGAGGAAGAAAGAGAGGCCATGGAAGCAGCTGATAGAATGGCCAATGAGGACCTCAGAATAAGGCAACAGCTTATCAAAGACAAAAAAAATTATACACCCACAAGGAGAATTTTCTGACGGCGTGGAGGAATCAAAAGCTAAGAGGGAAAAGAAAGAGCGCAAGAGGCAGAGAGCAGAAATAAGGGCAGCTAGAGAGGAGAGAAGGATGAAACGGCTGGAGAAAGATAGAAAAGGAAAACAACCAGAGGTGAAAGAGAAAAGAAATGACAAGGAACATGGGGAGGAGAAAGGAGAAGTCGCTGAAATCTATAATCAGGACAAAGAGAGCTGGGAGAGAACAAATGAAGCTCAGAAAGAAGAAAAGGCAGAGCGAAAGAGGAAGAGAGCAGAAATAAGGGCTGCTAGACAGGAGAGAAGGATGAAAAGGTAGAGAGGAGATACTTTTGTGAAGGGTATTTTACAACAATACTGAGACATTTTCTGCTCCTAAAGGGGACTAAGGTTTCATTCTACTCCTTGAATAAAAAAGAGAATTAAAAGTTAATATTGTTACTTTGTAGGTTATGTGTTCTTAAGTTTATAACAAAGGTCATACGAAGTAAAATTTGTTTTTATACTAGACAGCTGGTTTGTTATAACAGAACTTAATGCAACAGAACTTAACAAGTTGAAGAGAATGGACTTTGTTCAGTCAGTACATAAGATATGTTCATACAATATCACTGAAAGAAATGAATAGATGTATGAAACATCTTTACAAGTCGAACGTTATTAACGATGAAAGAGATAAGGTGCTGTGAAAAAATTAAAAGAACTTGTTGACATAATCCTGGCGAAACCCTCGGATGTGCTCGCTCTCAGTTTCTTCACTTCTGTTTGATCTTTGGTGGGGTTGACTCAGAGGAGCTCTGACAGGGATCCATGGGTGTGATGGATGTGTTGTAATCCTTACGCCGTGATCCAGGGCCACATTATGTAGACAACAACATGAGATTATTATCTTGGTGCTCCGTTGAGGGCTGTGGTGGATGTACCCAGCAGAGGAGTCTAGGATACTGTGTAAAAAAAAATTACTCACAAAGGACGAAAATTTTAGTTATAAAGTATTGTTGTCATAAAGATAAGTAGTAGTAACAAGGCCTTAAGAAAATGATATCCAAGAGGTTTCTACATGACAGTAGCGGAAGTAAGTTACTAAAGATTTTATAATGTTAGATATTATTACAAAAAAATATTCCTACTCACTGCCACTTCTGATTCAATATCCCGATCGACTGCTCCACACAGACTCGGGTTTTCCGGTGCCACTTGTTAAAACTCTCCTCCTTTGTTCCTGCTTCAGTCGTCCTGTAGGGAGTGAAGAGGTTGGGCTTCAGGCCGTATCTGGGAACAAAAAACAGACAATGTAAAGTAATGAAGTACAGATAATAGGTGTCGGACTAGAAAAAAATTGTTTCTCATGGCAAAAATGACAAAAAGTACTACTTTGAAAAAATTACAAAAAATAGTTAAGGTACTTACCCACAATCTCCAAGGAGAACAAACTTGCCCCATGCTTCCTCCTCGATCTCATCTCCGACAGGAGAGCACCTCAGTGCATAAGAGTCGTTTACAGATCCTGGCCACCTGGGATCCACATATATTATCCTCTTGTCAAAGTCTGAGATGATCTGTTAATAACAAATTTTTTTTGTTTTTAATAAATGTGTTAGTTGAAGACTTTATTCCTTATTGATGTATTCTTTATGTCAAATTTCATTAAAAAAATGTCAAATTTTGTAACACTAACGTAAATGTCAAATTTCATAACATATAAAGGATATAAAAACTGAAGAAGCAAAACAAACAAAAAAGTATGAAGTGAAAAAAAAAACTTACAGTCGTGTTGATAGAATGATACCTTTTTCGACAGACATAAGGGGCCTCATTCTGCTCAGGTGTCTTTATAGGAATGTGGGTGCCATCCACGAAACCGAAGACGTACTTCTTCTTCTGTTCCTGGTCGGAGCCCTTGGGTTTGTGGCGATACACTTTCAGAGCGTTTTCCATCTTCTCTTCCAAAGACTGAGGCCACTTTATGAACTTGTTCCTCTGGTTATAGAAGAACTCAGTGACATCCTTAACAGACCGACACAGCATAGTATGGGAGACATTTTGAGTGTCCCCTGTGGTGCTATAAAAAGAGCCCGTAGCAAAATACCTGAGGACCAGGCATAGCTGAAAAAATAAAATATAAATACATTTGCTCATATTTTTGTATGGGACCTAGCAAAAGAAAAATTTTAGTAACAATTGATAAATATTTCAGTATTAATCTTTCCATTTCTTAATTATTTTTAATGAAAATGAATAATTGGGATTTTTTTTGTTTTATACTCCTTATAACTTACCCTGTCCAAGTGGGACAGTCCCCCTCCTCTCGTTGTACCTTTGAAGGTGCTGTGTTGGCTGTATTCATCAACCAACCTCTTGATGACTGGTTTAGTGAGCCTGTAGCGGGCCTGAAACTCAGTCTCGTCGTAAATGACGAAAGGAGACCTCCTTACTTGGATTTTTCTCTGCTTTCGACTTAGAGAATCTCTCTTTGGAGAAGGAGCCATGTTCAATTTTCCCTCGCTGAGACAGGAAGTGACGCAGAGAAGGAAAATTACTCTGGTCTCCCCCTCTTTTTTCGGTAAAAAATGTCAGAACGATGGTCGTAATGATGATTGGGCACCTAAAATTTAATCTGGGAAAATGGATCTTTGTAACATTAACATAAGGAAATGAGCGATAGTTACGCAAAGAGAAAAAGTTTGTGTAACAGGGGTTTTGTCGTTAGGCTATAACGAGAAGTTCTGGTTTGAAAATCAGAGCGACTATTTATATTGTGTAACGCACTTCGCTCCCTACGAGAGTCGTAATGTAACGAGACCTGTTTCTGTAACGCCCTCCAGGAATGCTGTCATCTCTTGGTAGCTTGGGGTCTGTGGATTGAAGCACACTCTGTAAGCAAATGCCAGGTAGTTCCTCATGGTGGACTTCCGGTTCTTTATGGTACCATGGGCCCTGGACTTGGTCTGCCGTAATGCTGCATGCTGCTGTAGTGACACAAACACCGGATCTGGAGTAGATAGACAGTTGAAGTTGGTGTAAGAAATAATAACAACCTTCAATCACATTCATATTATTGTCAGCTATGTGTGTGAGAGCAGCAGTGCGATGAGTGCTAGAGAGGTGTGCTCTACTGAGGTCGTCTGCAAATTTATTTAGCTCCCCTTTTAGATGGTCATAGGACATTGATATATCATACCTGGCCTGCATCATCCAGGCCGCCCTAGCACAGTCCAATGATACTTTATCATGACCTTTTTCACTGGAGAACACTTCATCGCAGCCTCATTGTCACAGAACACATGTATACATGTGGCTGCGGTAGTCTTTTAATCCCACAAATGTGTGTAGGGCTAACACCACATTGACAGCTTCCAAATGGCATAATATGTTTTGGGCACCGTCTTTTTCATGTGTTACTTGTGCGGCATATGCTGATTTACCATTGGAACCTCCAACCCCTGACAAGCAGGCGTCGACATAGAACGTCTGGGTATAGTGGTTATCTTCCACAAACTCCTTAAACCACCTCAAGTCCTTTCTAACCTCTCCATTAAATTTTACATAGTGTCCTTTTGCTTCCCGTAGTGGTTCCAATAGCCTAGCGACGAATAGTCGGTCTGGGGCGATGCACTTCCCCACAAGCAGGAGAGCACCTAGGAGGCTCTGAAATTGTTTTTTCGAACGCCTCATACTAAGCTTGTTGATTTTGTTGTTTTTTTTATACCTGTTTGAGTTTTTCATCCGGGCAGATCATGTCATGGAATCAGAGTCCAGTACTATGCCCAACCAGGTGACTGCCATCTCTGTGGGGTGTTTCAGAAGCAGGTAATGTTTACAACCGGTCATAAGGAGATATGTCGCCTCGGGTACGCCTAGGTTACTGATGAGCTGGTGTGCATGGTTGAAGTGTGCAAGGGCAGTGTGGTAGTCTGGAGAAACAATATTTATGTCATCAAGGTACATACGGGCATAGATATTGTCTTTAGCTAGCATTTCCACTATAGCCTCTGCTACACACTGCATGTGTCTAGCGCTAGCTCTTGCCCCAAATGGTACTGATTGATCAAGGTAAAATACGTCCTTCCATTTAAAGCACAAGAGTGGATAATCTAAGGGGTCACTGTTCAGGTTTTTGTATGCCATACTGATATATATGCTGGAGAGATAGCAAACTTGACCTTGGTTCAGGATTTCCTTTGACGCTGCCTCAACTGTAGGGAGGCTGCGGGTCTGTTGTTTTCCTACTACCGTATTTTTCATAATGTAGGCTTTTACAGATTTTTCTCTTGGAAAGCTCGTGTCAGTAATAAACCACCTTTCGTCTTAAGGGGGAAACGTGGCACCACTCTTGAAAGGGGGCTTCGTCGAATGGGCCTTTCAATCCATCCAATGCGATTTCTTTATTAATGAAAGCGTCTACATGTGATTGATACTCTAGTGCGCTACTGTGATTTGGTGTGTCAGTATTACCTGACACTGGGCCAATGTAGCCAAGTGGAAACCTATAAGTCAGGAAGTCAAGTAATTCAGCATATTTGGGGAAGTCAGTAAGCTTCTGCTTCCAGGCGGTAATATTTATGCCGGTTGGTAGGGGAAGCCGGGCTCCCAGGGCATTTGGTATACCGGTAGCGCGCACCTTATTGTAGATTTCGGCCATGTGCTGGGCCTCAGTGTTTGGGTTCATTGTGGGCCAATATTCTATTTAAATGCCAATGGATCAATGCTAAGGTCAGGTGATAAAATGTCATTGGTACACACATTTTTGATCTTGTCAAAGTTGATACTCACTGGGTGTGTGTTGGCCGTAGGTTGAATTGTTGATGACGATTCACTGTGTTGTATAGCGGTAGTGCTGGCCGTGTCGGCGTGCTGGGAGAGGTGGGCAGTTATACGCTGAAGTCCGTGCCTGTATCCATCTCCCCCCGCTGCCAGATTATAGAATAGGGCTATAACATTTGTTAAATCGGCCTGAATTCTGCTACATTCCTTGTCAGGGTGGCTTTCTGGAAGGTCGTGGTGGCCATCTTGTATGCCGGGGCAGCTGGGATCAGGGAATCCCGCGTAGTGACGTCATCCAGGGTGTCATGGCGCCGTCTGTTGATGTTTACGGGGGCTGCCATATTGGGTCCACATGAAGCCATGACGTCATGACCCTGGTAATGGCGGCACCCATGATCACCGCTGTATGGCTCGCTGAGACTTAATTTTCTTTCGGTGATATAATGAGGGAAATGTAAGCAAAAAGTGGAGCATGATAATAGTCCCATTCTCGTGATCTGATGGGCCCTACTGGGCATTTTCTGGAGCTGTATGACCAAATTGGTGTTGGTCATGTTGGTTTCTCCACGAAGTGTGCGGGCCGCTGTTATTGTTGTGATTATGATGATTGGTACCATAGTGATTGTCAAACTGTGACCGACCGGCATTCATCTCCCTGAACTTGTGGTCGCACTGGACATATGGATGAGTACACAGCTTACCTTACCGACTTCTGGCAGAAGTGAGCTACATTATCATGGTGAGAGCAGTGCTTGCAGCCTTTCGCAGCTGAAGTCATCCAGCTCTATACTATCAAACACAAAGTGAGACCAGGTAAGTACCCCTTCCCAATTTAGCTGTCGGGCATCTTTTGTGACGTCTGGTAGGTGCTCCATCATATAGTCCTTTACAGTGTAGGCGTCTCTCCGCCTAATGAGGATGGATAAGGTGTCTATGTACTCCAGTGAGGTCATAGTGTTACTTGTATCTAGCTTCTGCTTGAGTGTGCTGCAGCCAGGGTGGTCTAGATACATATAAGGCTTAGCTATGAGTTTCTTCTGGAATGGGTTAACGATAAAGAAGGCCTTAACCCCCGTAGCCTGATGCTGGAACTGCTGCTTTAATAGTTCTTGTGCAATGAACTGGTTGGCCCCTGGGGCAGCCATGAGTTCCACTGGGGAAGGGTACCGATGAGTATCGTCAAGGTGTATAGGGTCGGATGCCGCCATATTGAATGGCGGGATGGGACCCGGTGCCAAATTAGCGTGGGGCAGTGTAGCTGACTTTTTGGGTGTGCTATGTACAGAAGCCCCTTTGGCATTTGACAGGTTACAGTCAATCAATAGGTCAAGTTTCTTGTTAATGTTACCTATATCAGTTTATATGGTTTCCATGTCAGTCTTGAGGACTGAGACACGCATGGATGTATTTGACGTATCTGGTACCTGGGCTTAAGGCCTACCGGTATGTTATTTACAATGGCCCTCTTGGTTGGCTTCCCACGTTACACCTCCGTACTCCTAAGCTTAGCTGGCGCCATGTTGTAGCACCAGTGTGCCGACAGATAAAAGAGTTAAAATGTACAAAATGTACCTGTCCTCCTTGGTATAGAAGTTATGATGACTTGACATGTGATGTTTATGGCGTATGGAGTGACCTGAAGAAGGATGTGGTGAGTTTGGTTTGATGGTGGTGAATGAGGGCGAGAGGAGTGGTGCTGGGGTGAATGTGTGGACCCAGGGGGTTGGTGTAGAAGTATAACACCAGGGGTCAGTAATTAGGCTCCATTACCCTAATGGCAATGAAGTACAATTACAGAAGCTTCTGTGATTTATGGTGTACGATGGTGATAGAGAAATCTCTAATAGATAATAATGTGTAATCAACAGTGCCGACAGTAATAAGATATGAAAAGGATTTTATAGGGATATGAAAAAAAAGGCAGTAAGGCAAAACAGAGTAATGGATGTTTATTGATAAAGCATTTTAGGAAGAAGTGGATTGGTGGAGTGTTCGAGTCCATAATGAGATTTGAGGTAGAAGGCTTGATTGCTCTAGTTGAGAGATGAAAGGGATAAAAACACTAACAGCCAGGGAGAAAACAGGAGAGACTCCATCTAAAAATAAAAGAGATAATTGATTTAGGACCAGCAGAATCAGAGGGACTAATGATGAATAATAGGAAGAAGAATATTAGATTAAGAGATAACTACTTTATAAAGTTGAACTGAAGTTGATAATAAATGGGAAATGAATCCAAGGTAGTGACATCATGAGATGACGACATTTCTCGGAGCAGGCGCGTTGAGATAACAACACTTAGAAAGGAGGCTCCTTAAATAATATATTCATGGAATTCTGAGATGTAAATGGGGAGTTCGTTAAGAGGGAGCATGGAAACAACATTGAAAGTTAGGCACACATATCTCAGCTAGCAGTTAATAGCCCGATACAATTAGATCAAAGGAGTGGATAGCCTATATATACATCAGAAAACAATAGCATTATATAGGAGGAGAGTTATCACCTTAGGAATTGCATGCACACTTAACAACAAACACACTCACCATTCACTACTGAGGAGATTTAGAGAGTAGACCATGCACAACTATTGGTAGCTCTGAAACGCAATGACTGGGAATGGCTATCTCTCAACAAAGGGACTTCATATAAAATGAAGGTAGGAATTAGAGGCAGTGATTAGTACAATCAGACTCCAGGCCTTGGGAAGGCCTTTTCCTCTCCACGCAGGGAACATCCCTGTGTGGACTTAGGATCCACCGCGAGGTCGGCATCCTATAACAGCTATTCAAACTTTCCATGTGAATGCACTACACTGCTTTATAAGAGGTTAAAATCAGACTGAACTCACCTTCTGCCTTGCCTACTATTTAACATCATGTGAACTTAGGAATTATGAGTTGTCATCAGGATAGGGAACTTTTAATATCAGAAGGAAATTAGGAGAGAACGAGGAAGACATTGTCTGAAAAAATAAAGATTGTCATGATAAGATTCTGTGAATAATAGGACATGATCGAGTATTGGTCATTTATGAGATGCTGGGATATTTGGCAAACCTTTGTACTCTTTTGATGCTTGACGTGTTAGTAGCCGAGGAGAGGAATCAATATAGCCTTCAGTCAATAGGTATCTCTCACTGGTTTTATTTGAGTAGGACTGCTGCACAGCTTAATAGGTGTACTGGGCTGAGGTAGTGGCATACTCTACCCTGTAAAGGAAGCAAACTCAAACCCCAAAAGACACTTTATTACCTCTATATACAACGACCAGAAAATAAGGCTAAAACAACTTCAAATTAATGGAGTTACCTCACAGTACAATACCAAGATCCTGGCAGATTGTCTCACTAGTGGGGCTGTCCTCAGTGTTCCCCAAGAGTAATGTAATTAGGGAGTGCGCTGTCTCATCTATATAAAATAGGCTCTAAACCAGAGGTAATGGTGTCTATCCCAAGGGCTATGGTCATCTTTATCTATAATTACATCTGGGATCTATAGCCTTAAAGCATAGGCATGTCGTTATTATTTGAGTAGGCACAAGAGATTGCTGTATAGCTTTCTGTCTGAGATACCTGAGATATAATCAAGGATAGTATAGGGAACCTATATCATCCTTGATATAATTTCTATTTAAACAATCTACATGAATTCCTTGGGAGTTATGATGTAAATTGTGAGAATGGTTTTCAAACCTCATGAGATAACCCTCAGCAGACCCAATCAGAACTCTGTTATTCATTTAGATCTAGTCGAGGAGGGAGGGGGGCTTTTTCTCAATAAGGCTAATTAACATCAATTGAAAGTCCCCCCAGTCTCATACTGAAAGTGATTGGTAGTTTTAATTATATTAACCTTTCCAAAAATACCATCATCTACTCATCAAGATAACTGTTTTGTGGTTGTCTTCCCTTCAGGAGTTGGGACGCGGCTACTTCAAAGATGATAAATCTATACAACAGCCAATGACGTCACTGATGTTGAAGCTACTCCTCAGTCTACTGGTTTATGGTAATGCGCAGATTTGTATCTTCGATTTGCATCATCAATTGTCTATGAATGCTTGTGACAAAATGTGGGAAAACCTAACATTATGGGGAGTTAGTGCTATTCACTGCCTCATAAGCCTTGTGTCCACAGAGCGATATAATTAGTACTGACAAAATTTCCTGATGACAAAACCACTTTTGTCGCCCAAATTTGTCAGCATCTATTTTTATTGGTCGACTCAGCCATAGTTTATGGGGAGATATCAAAACTGATAAGCATGGACCCAGTTGAGATGTGGTTGAAGGATTGGAAAGAGCCAATAGCCAAATTAGTATCCCTCCTGGGAGCACTCACGTTAGTAGAAAGATTCAAGACGGAAGCAAGGGCAGCACCTTTGTTGAGCGGCATAGGTTGCCAAAGCCTAGCATTCACGTCAGTGCACGGTACAGTCCCAACATACAGAAGGCAGCATGCCTACTGGAAGTCGCGCTCTGAAGGCGTGTGGCACCATGCCTTTGAAGACAGGTACAACATTTAAAATCCAAAACTCTTATAGCACAATTTTTGAGCATAAGGCATGTTTCAAGAATTAACATCATAAATAACCAGATGATCTAACATCAGACATGTACAATTAGAAATGACAGAGAAACCCCTCCCCCCCAACCTACCCCCTACCAACCTCATACCTAACGCACCCACACATATATACACTTAAACACAAAATCCTAATCACTCACTCACCAGCAGTTGTAGTGACAAGACACATGCACACAGTATGCAACAACAACACACAGAGTATATTGGAGTAATATAGACACACTAGGACATCATATAATCAGCATTCAAAATGGTCACCACTCAGGTTCTGGTAAGTCTATTGACTTTGTTTCATATGACATCTTGTTCAGATGCTGTAATTAGACAGAACTATGGAGTCAACTTCAGGAAAGAAGCAACCCCAATGTTACACGGCGTAACATTGCTAGATTTCGAGTTTGTAATTAACTTCAAAATATTCAGATCAATGCCAAAGCCAATCAGACTCAGTGAAGCTTTGCTAGTCAGAGAACACTACAGTCTAATCCACACAAAGTTATTTCAAATTGACATTGACAGCTACGATTTCTTTGCAGCATTCGATGATTGTGAAGACAACATCCATGCATTGAATCTACAATGAAAAACATGACATTAAAATGCAGGACAATATTGACATTTTTGTTTTTCAATGCAAAATAAGCATGTACCGACAATTATTGATTTATACATATAAATTATCATCCAAAATGAAGGATGAGAGAACTAAATGATGGACTGACACCACCAGGAGATATATTCTATGAAAATTGACACAAAAACTTATTAAGAATATAAAGGTTATACATATACAATGATTATAAATAATAAATTTTAAGGGTCACTCAATCATCACCAACATGGTTAATTGACCAATTTACAAAATTACTATATGAATACCCATAAGGACATGAGTTATAATAATCAAGGTAATATACATATAAACGTACATATCAACTATTCAAATTAGGAATAAGAGCTTAATTACCTAGATCATCGCTGATTGAAAGCCCAAATATGGGTAGTTGTTAAGTCGTGCTTGGTAAACTTGTGCAAAAACATGTGTATATACATGGATTTGTATTGTTCTTGAAATGACATGATAAAACAGTCAATATAATATCCATGACAATCACAATGCACAGCCTTATAAATAAGGCCATTTTTCATGAGTACAAATGCTAATAATAATTGGAACGCAATTGGCACAGGGAATCAATTTCCTTATTATTGCAGTGAAATGTTTTATTGGGTCATAACTCAGAGACATAGGAAGCAAATCTTCATTGGGGGCCCCACCTTGACCACCTTGAATTGTCAGCTCAAACGCAACAGTGCCTTCACATAACTACATAAAATTTGTATAGAAAAGTGAATTTTGATGAATGTTAGATCTGATTTGAGGCCCATGCCCCCATTTTCCCTATCCCATTACTAAAGTTTTAGGTTCTTGTTCATTTTGTTATGAATTCTTGGCAAATGTTGGGGGGGCCCAGACATACTCAGGCCCCACCTCCTTTAGGATTGGGGGGGACCCAGGCCCCCCTGCCTCCCCCCATTTCCTATGCCCCTGTGTCCGCCCGAGTAATCATAAATGGTAGAAGAGAATATCCTAACATGCAGAAAACACAACTTCCCTGCCTTTTTTCCCCCACAGTTTACAATACCGAGTGCACTGTGTAAAGGCCAAGAATTAGACCTGTAGCATTTATTTTCACTTCCTTGGAGGCCAAAGCCCCTTTTCATCAGCATGTCCACCCGAGTAACCTTAAATGGTACAAGAGCATATCCTACCATGCAAAAATCACAATTTTCCTGCCCTTTTTTTTCTCACTTTAAAGTACTGAGTGCACTGTTTATAGGCAAAGAATTAGACCTGTTGCATTTATTTTCACTTCCTTGGAGGCCAAAGTCCCTTTTCATCAGCATGTCTGTCCAAGTAACCGTAAATGGTATAAGACCATATCCTACCATCCAGAAAACACAATTTCCCTGCCCTTTTTTTCTCAGTTTACAGTACCGACTGCACTGTGTAAAGGCCAAGAATTAGACCTGTAGCATTTATTTTCACTTCCATGGAGGGCAAAGTCCGTTCTCTTCAGCATGTCCGCCAGAGTAACCAAAAATACAAGTGGATTTTTTGTTGTTTTGTTGTTCTCCTTAAAAAATAGCAGTTCCTACCCCTTCTTGCAGCCAATATCTACAGTTCTATTTCCTTTTTTTTTACTGCTTTGGAGGATTCCTCTCTACAGGCCAATGTTATAGCTAAAAAAAACATGAAAACCTGTCCATTATTTTTTATCATTTTATGTCCCTTTGACTGAGATAACATGATAAAAAAGAAAAGTACTTTACTGGGCAAGCTAAGCCTCAGTCAGCCCCACTACTTATGAACCTTCACCTATGTGCACCCGAGTAACCACCCTGGGAGGGCTGTGGGCAAGAGAGAGCGAGAAGATATCATGAATTGGGATAGATCACAAACTTTCCACACCTGCCACGTGTAGGACACAATATTATTATGAAAAGGAAAAAAGATATGGTCATGGTACACAGTGGAGAAAAAGTAAAATCAAGGCTGGAAAGAGGCCTGCTGCTATGGGAAATGTCCGCCAGAGTAACCTGTTTAGGCTGCGGTGGGAAGGAAGAATGGTAGAATATGGCTAAAACCATGATCTCTGACATAAACCAGGAGTGGCACAAGGGCTTTACTACACACATGCTTTTAATGGAACCTGTGTTCTCTCCCACTCCCACCCCCTTTTTTTTTTATTTAAAAAACCCTTCTTTTGTCCGCCGGAGTAACCAAACCTCCCTATTTACAGGTCCTGTTAAGCCAGTACACAGAATATTTTGTGACACTAGTCCAATATACCATGTGAAAGAGTAAACCTTCCTCTATTACATCAATATAAAAGAAAGGACAGGGGTCATTGCTGGTGAGTTACAGAGCTTTCATGAAGGAAGCTTATTAATATGAGATGTCATTTCTGCCTGCTTTTCTGGGTGAAATTTCCTTTCCTTCAGCCTGCTGCTAATTTTTTTTTTTTTTTTTTTTTTTTTTTTTACTTTGGACTACCTCAATAGTTGGGTACATGTGTTTCCTAAAATGAAAAATGCTAAAAACCTAAGTTTTACCCTTTTAGCCTAAAAAGAATACCTGAAAACCAAAAATCCTTATATTTGGTTACTCGTCCGGACATGCGGGATGGTACCTCTTCTCCTGATGGTTGCCATGGCAACCGTTTTTGTACCTGGACCCTGGTACTATACACATTCATAGCCCAACCCATTATACATTACCCACAATAAATATGAGAACTCTCCTCCAAACTTTTTTTCTGAATCCCCCTACAGGGCACATGCAAAGGGTTCATGGGTTTTGGCCTTACATAAGAAATCTAAAATATATTGTATATACAAAAGTTAACAATACTTAATTACCCAGGTAGCAAAAATGGTGTGGCCCGAGTCTGGGCCAGAGCGGGCTCCTGATGTGGGCCACACTGGGTTAACACAGTGGGCGCCCGATGGGTTTTGTCCTCAGCAAAGGGTCTGGGCCACACTGGGCTAACCGATTCGGGCACAGATCTGTTTGAAATTGGGCTCACCGATTTGGGCTCAAAGTGAGTTTAACATGGGTTTTTGGTGTGGCCTAAAGTGGGCTGCCCGATTTGATGAAAAATTAGCGGTGACATGTTAAAAATTCTTTTTGAGAAATTTATCCAAAATCTTTTCTTTTTTTTAAAAGTCAATAAGCAACAAATCCTTGAGCTAATCTAACCCCCCCCCCCATCACCAAAGCAGTAAATGCAATATCTGTCCAAGTGGAAAGGCAGAGCAGTGCCATTCATTTGAATCAAACTCATTCAGCCAACACAAGGCACTTTGATTCATTAAAGTGACATTCTGGCCTCAATCTTCCCCTACTAATTCCCTATGTAGGAGTAGAGAAGAGAGCCTTCAAGTTCATAATGACTGTACCTCTGCATATCTGCTCTTGTTCCAAGTTCAGTGCAATAGAAATGGTGTTGCCATTCCACTACTACTCAGATGACCTTGATTTGCACTTTTGACTAGAAACATCTAAGTATTTCCAGAATATGAGAAAGTCTGCACATTATTACTTCATATCTGATTTAGTAGTGTAATGCAGTCGGCTTCGGTGGAATACACGGGGAGGAGACGGGCGAGTCCAGCGGAGGGGCCAGACGTTAATTGGAGCGGCCGACGCCGGGTGGCGCCGCGGTCGGCGGGCTAGACCATATTTGGTAGTGTGACGTCACCGGAACATCAGGGGGTATATAAGGGGGAGCTCGGGAGGAGTCAGGGGTTCGGACCGACTAAGAGGGAAGCCGCGAAGACGCACGGTGAGGCAGCAGGGGCCAGTAGTAGCAGAGACGCCGGGATCCGACTGAGAGTGGGTTCGCCGCCGGAAGCGCTAGAGAGGGTTAGCTGCCGCCGCACGAGTCGTCGTGATAAGGAATCGGTGTACCTAAGCCCACAGGGCGGGCCGGGATGTGGCCCATGAATAAAAGTACTTAAGTCGTTAACTCGGAATCCGGTGTTCATCCTTATTTATTACATTGGTGACAGCGGTCTCGCGTATCCGGTGGTTGCTGGTTCGAACCCTGGGGCTGCGCGCTTTATTTAAGGATGGCATCGAAACGAAGGAAGGGGTGGTGATACGCCGCCCGGGGCTGGGTGATAATAAGGGAAGTTCGACCGGAAGTGAGGAGCCGGGGCCACCGCCGGAAAGGCGGGAGGGGAGTAGGAGTCGGTTTCAGGAGGTCTATGAGGCGTGGAAGAGGGGGCCCACCGATAGCCCAGCTAGACGGACCTGGCGCTCCGGGGAGACGGTCGACCAGGGGGATGGGGCCCCCGCCGACAGTGAAGGACCCTGGCAGAGGCGGGGGGAGCGGCCAGAGGCTGGTCGGGTTTTGTCAGGGGCGAGTCGGTCACAGAGTGCAGCACTGGGGGGACAGCTGCTGGCAGCGGTCCCACAGGGGCCCTCAGGGAGCGTGGAGGAGGGGTTTGTGCCCAGGCGGGTGGAGAAACCGGCGGTTATGCCGGGGAAATTCGATGGGAATACTAACCTGGATGAATTTCTGGCGCACTTTGATTTGTGCGTGCGTGCCAACAAGTGGACGGACTAGGAGGCGGGGGTGTTTTTAGGCATTAGCCTCTCCGGGGTTGCCCGTCGCTTGTTGTCATCAGTGAACCCCTCGGAGGAGGGGGGTTACACTCGGTTACGGGCCGCCCTGGTTAACAGATTTCAGCCTCCCAACCAGGTGGATGGTCGACATTTCTGATTACCATGGGGTGAGTAAGGACTGTTTCGAGCATAGTTTCGTCTATGTTGACTAACAGATGCTGGTGTTCATATATTAGTTGTCTAGCGCTCATTGGGTCGAAGGCACGTAGTCCTCGGGGCCAATTAAGGACTCAACCGTCCAGGGCATAGATGTCCCCAGAAAATGGCTGCTATTTAGAGGGTAGTCTTTGATTTCTTGGTGACTATGGGTAGAATAAATATAAAATAATTTTTTACTAAGCGAGTAAGCCTTTAGCTATAGGTAGATGATCTTAAATAGTACATTTGTGATGATTTTATGTCAAAGGCTATTCCTGTCTGAAATAAGTTCGACCATTTTGGTTTTAGCAATATAATAATGACATCTGTCTATGTAATACATATATCAAACCATATATAGAGGACTACTGATAGGATGGGGGTTAGGATGTGGCCTTAGAGGGAATTATTCCATGCCTGAGCACCACTATGGGTTCAAAGCTAAACTTTAGAATTTCAAAATCCCTGAGTGATATACTTATTGCAAGTGCACAAAATCTCACGTGTTGGCCAGAGCCCACTGGAACATTTCTCCCGCCATGGTTCAACAGCGATGGCTAATCTTCTAACCGATTTCAAACGTTATGCTAACAAGGCCTTGTTGGGTGGCCCTACTATCTATAATTTATAGTGGATATCTCACTTTTTGTTGGCAGTCACCGAGTGGCGACGAGAGCTGGCTAATTCTCGTGTTAATCTTTCCACTTTTGGCCTCACTGGCTGGCGCTGCTCCTAATTAACATTTATTGTTATGAGTTGACTCACGCGTCCATGGTCTCCTCTCTTTGTTATTATGGAAGGCCGAACATGCCAACCATTCATAGGTAAAAAAACAATACCTATTTCGTTAACAAAGACCTACAAATACATTATTTGTCCCTCTGTGGAAATAGATGGAATTAATATGGATTCTTTTCATATTGATGTGTTTGCCCAATTAGTCAAACCTATCACTGTTTGGCCATAGCCTGTTCCTTTAAAACACAATGAGAGATTTTTTTTTTTTCAGCTCTTGCAGCATATCAAGTCTCAAAAATTAGGGGGTGTTTTTTTATACCAGTCTTTGGCCATAAGACACTTTTTTCAGGCTGTTTGGATACCCTTGCCATACCAGACATAAGTGTCCTTATGACAGTTGTTGTGCATGGTTACACATCGTAAAACATTTTCAAGTTGATATTTACATTGAATATATTAAAGGTGTCTACTCATACCTACTGGAAAGTTTACAATTTTGGATGATTCAGTTCGCTCTATGGAATAATCCTAGGTCTTTGTTCTCTTACACTTAGACTCCATGATTTTTGATTTTTCTTTTAAAATTGGTATCTCATTACATGACAGTTTTGCATGTCCAATTATGTCTGGATTTGACAACTTTCCCACAGATGCTGGTCTCTTTTTTTAAAATTGCTTTTTGTGAGGCATAACTTGAAGGTTTCCTTAGGCGTTTGATATTGATTGATTTCTGAGTTGTTTTGCTGTCTGACAAATGTCTCAAATGTACTGTGTGTGGTGAGCACACTTCTGTGACCATGTAGCATCCTGCATATGTTGGTTGAAGCTTCTTACTGGTACTCGGTACCAGTAGATTGGGTACATGTATACTATATCACCTGGGTTGTAGGCAGTGATTTTGTTTTGTCATGCCTTTCTTTCATGAGTTCGTGACAGTTTCTCAGATTATCTGAATCGATTTTCTGAGCTGAGTCTCTTTGTTTTATAATGTGTAGAACCATTTCTTTTTCATCCTTGAATTCTGTTTTATTAAACAGGGCCAACGATGCATCCTTTTGTAGCAGTGCTTGCTTCCCAAAAATCAAGAAATTGGGTGAGTAACCAGTGGCCTTGCTAACCGTATTGTTTAGGCTGAAAACTACCGACTGTAGGTACAAATTCCAGTTCTTCTGATCTTTGTAGATATATGATCTCAGGGCGTTTTCAATTGCTCGGTTACTCCTTTCACATAATTCTTGACTCTTTGAATGTAGTGCACTCCCGAAAACCTGTTTAATTCCGAATTTTGAACAGAATAACCTTGTCAATTTTGATGTGAAAATTGATCCATTGTCACTCATGAGTACACTTTGTAGACTGTGTATACAAATTACCTTGTCTATGCAGTCTAATATGAATGACACACTGCTCAATTCTTTGCAGTCCCAAGAGGTGATGACCTGGTTTCGCGAATTTGATGCATTTGAGGGGTGGGGTGGTCTCAGAGAAATTTTGGAGTAAGGTGATTTCTCTTTTTATGGGAATAATATGGGTGTGGGTGGTCACTACTGCACTGGTAATTTTTCTTAAATATGTAAACTGTTGCCATGGTTTCCACTGCCCAGGCATATGGTAGATAGTTAAGTCACAGAATTGTACCTGTGCTACAAATAGGTACGACAGCCCGGCAAATGATACCAAATTGCAGTTGAAGTACCACTGTTGCATTGTGCAACAGTGGTACTTCGAAGATTGTATCTTGAATTTTGATCATTCATAATTCATGAACCATATGCACCGAAAAAGACCAAAAATGTAGGGTCAAGACATCCTTTTTGATATGATGATTCTCAAGAACTCAAGAACCCATAGATACAGTTTTATATATCTTTATTGTGTAGGTTTAACAATTAATGTTTCATGGTGAGCAATACTTCTTGCTTGGCTAATAAGACGATAAACATTTCCATTGTTAGAGGTTCCATACACAATTTACAATATAACAAATAAGTCTTTCAGGCCCGTGATGATGATCTCCATCGTGCACTCCGCTATCACCATAGGAAGTCTATGGTTCCAGGCTTGGCATGCCTGTATATAGTTAACCTATAGGGTGCAGCACATGATGCTGCATGGCTATGCTATTGTATATCGGAAGGTGGCACTGCACAACCTGTGTCCGAGCTGAGTGACCGTCAGGGCTGCTACTGGTTCTACTAAAGAGGAATATGGGTATCCTGTCACATGGGCTTGCTAGGTCTGGTTTATGCTGGAATGAACCGGTCGATGGGCCTCACTATGGGATAACCCTACGTGATGGATACCATGCATGGTGTTTATCCTGTATAATGGATATCCTGCCTAATGGTTGTCCCTTGTATGTTCTTTATGTATTCTGGACTATTAGTGGTATGGTTTACAAATACAAAATTGGTCACACCAACCATTACTCATTCACCACCTGTAGAGATCACTGATGCCCACCCAGTGATCCCTCCACCAACTCCTGATCGAGGTGCCACCCCTAGTGTGGCTGATCTGGAATCAAGAAGATCTAAGCCGCAGAGAATTGCTCCTTAAAGACTGATTGAAGAATACTAATGACTCATCTCTTTCAGATTATTTATCATATAACTTTATAAGTTAGTTGGTAAGGTGACAGAACACTATCGCCTGAGGCACCATAAATTATGACACATGCTTATGCGTAGAGATACTGTGATAATGATATATGATGAGAATAAAGCACGAGAACAGCACTAGCAGTGAACGTGCCACTTGCAATTAGGCCATTCCCTGATGTCTATGCAATCTTATCATGAGATATGGGGCTTACTAGTCACTGTGAAGAGTTTGTAGCTGAGTTGTTATCAATTTGTCACACAATGTAAGTACTAGACATGTGTTATAGGAATTACCTGTACAGGTATACAGCGTAAACCACCCCAGGCCTGCTGGGAGCAGCTCTGGGCCGTCCATGACCTACTGTGAGCTACTCCCCACCTCGTGTTTGCTCCATGGGGATAAGGAATAACTCACTGAGACTTTGGAGCATCAGTAGAAGATTAGCTACTCCCTACCTATGATCTGAGAGCAATTCAGGGCCATGGGTCAACTATCCTGAGGCTGTAAGTATGGTTGTGTGCTTTAACTGCCATCGATCATAGAGTATTACTTGTATACATCAGATATGGGTATCTCTCTGTGTATTACAGTAGCCTTTTTATATACGTGTTCCCATGTAATAAGTGGCCAGCCGGACACAGGTCTGGTCAGGTAAGTACAAAAGTGGATATAATTACACATGGAGGTTCAAAGACGGCTTATGAACCGTCCATGATTTACAAGGTGAAATAGAAAATGAAAATATTCGAACTAAAAGAAAATACACACTGGACTTGCGATGATCCTGAAAAATTCCAATTTGGGCCATTGAGTGAGTTTTCTTGGTGTTGGCTCGATTTATTTATATTTTGTTATCTTCTCCTTATATTACTTCCTTTTTCACCCGAGGACCATCAATGTCGGTTCACGCGTCTCATCAAGGTCATCTGTACCCTGTAACCCACTTTCATGGCCAATCTTTCTTCTTTTTTTATTTCTTAACTTTTTGAGTAAGGACGTGGTGAGTCCTGGATCCACAAATAATCCCTAAGTCCGGTGGGTTAGCTGTTATCCCGGTAACAGCTTATCCCCCACCCCACACCGCCCTTCCTCCAGATCGTTAGCCTCCTGGTGAACCTGGCGGAGGCAGAGGGATGTTGGAGCATCTACCATGGAGTAGGGTTAGCCTCTGACAAACAGCTCACCTGTTACCATGGCATACACATCTCCACATGATATAAACAGGCTTACATGTTTAATACCTGTATCAATTCTTATCTGTAATTCCCAATAGAACTGTACCTGGCACCTGCTGACACCAAAATATTTCACACAACACCTGGACAAGTAGAGTACTAATCCAATGTATAATATCCACGTCTTTGAGGTGCACCCCTTACTTTCTCAATTTGGCTGCATCTTTACACGTAAGGGTTCAATCCTCGTGTGTAAACCCCGCCTTATACATGAGGCGATACAATGATGTGTTTCTAGATAAGGGGAGTGTCTGATACTAGATCTATCTACTATGGTATAATCATGAACCTGTTGAGCCTGTTGGGTCAGTACTATTCTTGTCTAGATAGCTGGTGTATCAGCGAGAGAGAGAGACAGAGAGACAGAGAGAGAGACAGAGACAGACACAGACACAGAGACAGACACAGAGAGAGACAGACAGAGACAGACAGACAGACAGACAGAGACAGACAGAGACCGACAGACAGACAGAAACAGACACAGAGGGAGACAGAGAGACAGAGATAGAGAGAGAAAAAGAGACAGGGACAGAGAGAGACATACACAGAGAGAGACACACACACACAGACACAGACAGAGATAGACAGACAGACAGACACAGACAGACAGAGGTAGACACAGAAAGACAGTGGCAGGCAGACAGACAGAGAGAGCGATATAAACGGGGCCTACATGATAGGAACAGACATAACAGTACCAGTGTTGATTCCTCTCCAGATTTATCTATAGGTATATTGTATGCAGGCTTATGGGGGATATTTCTTATTGAAGCTGGTCAACCCTTATGCAAAGCTTGATTATATACATCCGTCACAGGATATATGCATATTGCAGCAACATGGCTTTTCTAATACTGCAGGCATATCAATCAACTTACTTGAACAATACCCATGGGCAAGAAGAGACTGAATACATTTATTTTGATTCCGGGTTCCCACTCTTTTCTCCGAACTCCAACCACAGTTTCATTCATTATATGCATAACGGTTTCTGTTTTATTTTGTTTTGTTGTTGTTGTTTTATTTTTGTTGTTGTTGTTTTGTGTTGTTTTTTTGGGGTTTTTTGGGGGTTGGTTGGTTGTGTGTGTATTTTTGTAGTCGTGTGTTTGTGTTGTTGTTGTTGTTGTTGTTGTTGTTTTGCGTTTGTCCATTAAGAAGTGTCGCCAGCCTAGGCGACATTACATGCACCAGGTAATGTGTCTGGTCGATAGGACAGTCTGGTCGGATTAGAGCTTGGTAACTAGAGCCTAATTATTTTAGATGTGTTAATTGTGTCCGGATCGAATGCCGGCCTGTAGGCATTGATGTTCTATAGAGCTAAGGGCGTAGCAGTCAGTGCTATAAAGGCCAATAGAGCTTTGTACTTCCATCATCCACACGGCCCAGTATAGTGCACTAATTTTGGACATATGGTACAGTCTGGGAGAATTGTTATGGAACCACTGACATTGCAATAATATGAAGCAGGTGTTAAAACGCACTTATAATGTATGCTAACCTCAATAAACACATAATATTATTCCCATATTGATGTTGAAAAGAGGTATATATATATATATATATATATATATATATATATATATATATATATATATATATGTGTGTGTGTGTGTGTGTGTGTGTGTGATCTGCGAAAAGGGACCTTATTTCAGGGGGAATAAGGTCCCTTTTGCCAGTTCAGGTCATATATATATATATATATATATATATATATATATATATATATATACATAAATGTTTAGTTAATACTAGCAAAAACTACTTGTATGATATATACTTGCAGCATGTTGATGAAAATGGGCTACGGTGAAGCCTTGAACACTAGACCTTCCAATATGCCTTGCCAACCTGCTACCACTATAGTACAGATTCTGATGAAGATTTGTCTGTTAAAGCACCAAAATGCCATTCTCCTAACGGGGTACCTTATGCCTAGAGCCAAGAGAATATGCCAATCTGTTTGCTGTTGGCAAATTCTAAATTGATTGCCTGATTAGCTAAGTCAGGAGAGCAAAGGTTTTCAAATGCAGGGGTCATGGGTTCAATCTCAATCCTAGGTGACATTTTGTAGTTGCATTGAGCCTGCTGGTTCTAGTGATGAAGTTTCAACAGGTATAGGCACAGGGGAGCAAGTTCCATTCATAAATATTCATTAGCACATGTGGGAATGTACCAATCAGTGAGGCCACTACCTTATGAGAACATAATTCAGGATCCTGGATCATTCTTAAGGAGGTATTGCAGTGGTTTGATAAGGCAGGGTCCAGTCCCACTCTAGGGACTGAATAATCCAGGGGGCCAGCATGATGCACCATTGAGCATGCGCCATACGGGAGGGACTAATTTGGTACGCCGAAATATACTAAAATTCTATGATTCTTTGCACAATTTCAAGTCTAAACCATCAACATCAGATTTTGCCCACTCTCTTTCACAATCTTGGTCTGTCCTTGTCTTGTAGCAGGCTAGCCATGCATGATGCCTAGTAGCACCTTGTTTCTCCTTTTCTTTAATTCTTCCAATCCATATCTGTGTTTCGCTTAGGCTTTCACCCTTTTTTATTTCATTAGGTCTAATGTTGTATGGGATGTGGTCTGTGTTGTAAATGTTTATTATTTACCAGTTCACAAAAACAGATAATTAGAATTTAAGGGACTATATGTATAATTTGAACTGGGACTGTCAAGCCTTGTATTCGAAGAGCAGCACTGGATCAATCCCTAACCGAACACTTATAATTTATATGGTTTTATTTCCGCCAGCAATAGTGGCTATTATACTCTGGAAATGTACCTATTCACCTATGCAGCACCCATCAACAATTCAGCGGGATAGAGAGCGTGCTTGGCATTGGCCCCTATCTGTAAATACTTTAGAATCTAGCATGGCATTGGATGAGTGTGGCCTACAGGTTATCAGATGACATATGGTTAGTTATGTGATGGTGGATGAAATACATACCAGGTATTTAACGTGCTATTCAATGGGGAGTATTGGTTGTAGCTGCTATCTTATATCTGTATCGATTAGAGGAGCCATTGTCTGAGAGACAATTACTACAAGTTGCGTGTCTATCATGTATAGGGAATTATACTACGATTTCTGGGTTACTCAGTGCTTTTTGCTGGATATTCCCATGCACATACCTGTCGATATTGCACAGCATGAATGCTGTAGCATGAATTTTGGAAGGCGTGCGGTTATCCATGGATAACCTGCACACTGTGCAGTTATCCATGGATAACCCACATGCCTCTCATATCCTTCCATGTCATATGTTACATGTTAAAACCTACGATAATTTTTATTGCCAGGGTAGGGATCGAACCAGCAGTCTCACATCCCAAATCCAACTCCCTATGCACTGCGCCACAGGGACTGACGAGAAATGCTTGGTTCGAACCACATCTGGATATGATACAAAGCCCAGGAAGGAGATGATTGCGGACTGTCAGCTACCATAACTGCAGGATGCATTCAAACATAGCCAAGCCGAGAGGGGAGGAGACGCGGTGGTCTAGTGGGTAGCGCATTGCGCTCAGCCGTCAGAGGTACACAGATCGAGTCCCAGTCCGGGCGCGTCTTTTTTCGCCGTGTGCACTGTAGCTGTCCGCTGCCTGGCGACGAGGTGTAGATCTAATCTAACACAATCCGGGCGCATCTTTTTTCGCCGTGTGCACTGTAGCTGTCCGCTGCCAGGCAACGAGGTGTGTTATACACAAACATAACCGCGAGACGCATTCAAAGCTATTTTTCGCCGTGTGCCGCTGCCAAGCCTAGCCGAGACGGGCGCTGTCGCTGTCTGCTGCCGGGCGACGAGGTGTATGTACCTGTATACACACACTATGGCTGGCTTCGAGTCCCGGGGAGGGGGAATAATTTTTGTTTTCAACTTGAATTTATTGGTATTCTATTGATTATTTATTGGTTTCATGGTATAAAATAAGTAGTCAATGGATAATTCATGACTCGTGTGTGTTAGCAAAGGATAATTACACACACTCGTCATGAATTATCCATTGATTACTTGTTCACTATTTGGCTGGATTTAAACAAGCAGTTATACTGAGATGTATTGTATTTAGATAAAGGGATGGGGCATCTATTGATGTAGATAGAAAGGGTCCGTGTATTGAGTGCGGTCAATTTGTAAAAGTAACGAAAATTCATTGGATCTTCGCATGTAGACATGAATGTATATTGAAAAAGTTTGCCTTACAGTTCCCTAGACAGTTATCGTCCAACTCAATATTATTTCCATCCTAGTGTCTGCATACATCTTATTACCCTCAAAGTCAAATAAAATCTATACGAAATGATACTTTTTATAAAGTAGACTTTTCAGATAAGTAATAATGGAAATAAATGTAACTAGTAATCATTTTAAGTGAACATTTCATATTCCCGCCTGTCAACAGAGATCCTAAATGTTTGTGTCTATTCACCTGATTAAATAAATATACAGATGTGCAGTGCAATTCACGTGGGCTTCATTAGTACAATTCTGATATATCTGCACCACTACCTTAAACATGCATTACCATCAGTTCTATTTACATTGTTCTATTCTATGCTTTTCTCAAGGAGATCGTGCATGTTTTGTTTTGATATTTACAAAATCACCCACGTCTTACTGAAGAAAAAAAATCCATTGCTGAACATATATTACGCCCATGAAAAGACCTGTACCCAATGCATTATCATAGTAGAGAATGCCACACGTTCTAGTATCTCTGTTAACTTTCAAACAGAATAACAACAGCAAGTTTTACCTTGTCCATTAAGACCTTTGACAAGGGGAGCAATACTGTAACTAGAGTCATGGTAAAAAAGGTGTCTGACTTCTGAGCGAGGGCGTTTCTCACTCTCTATGGTCTCAAAATACAAATGGACTATTTGATATGTGGACGGCTGAGTCAGGTGGACTTCGACCCTCTTTTTATATAAATATGAATGTGTAGGAGGATGTGTGGTCATTCTGAGTGAAACTGCACTATAAGCAAACATAGCATAATACTCCGCACGTAAGACGCATCGAGATTTTGTGGATATCTTAGGAAAAATCATAACTCCTGTTCTAATTGGTGGATTATCAAAATTCAAAACATTACAGAGGTAGCTAGCAGGTTCCTTGACCTCGATCCCTCTCCATTGTAGTCATTCCCATGTTTGCATATGACAAATATGGACATATTCAAGCTCCTACACTTAGGATTTTAGTTTCCCCCCTAATTCTTTTGGCTCAATATGTAGGGCTCATTGAGATCTTCATGTTACATAATGGGTTTTGATGGTCCAATATGCATAATTATTTTGGGCACCAGGGGGTTAAATTAGGCCATAATTGACCAATTTTGTAGGGAAAAATCAATAAATCTGACATTTTTCATAATTTTGAAAAATTTGACAATATGAATGGGTCCTTCCATTTATCCACTGAACTCTGAAGGGAAAGTATAATTTTTAGACCTAAGATTGCCTTCCTAGGGGCAGTTGGTCTATAATTTCTGAGAAATTAACTTTCTTTTAAGTGTTTTTTTTTGGAATAGCTCCATCATCTTGTCTGTGAGCAGGCCATGAGTATTTTTTTCAGCTAGACAGCCCTTTTTTGGGTGTCATCCCAAAATAGCACATTCCTTCTCCTCCTGGCTTGGGTTTAACTATGTCAGTTAACTATGTCAGTTATTTAACCCCACATATGTCTAAGTGCCTATAGTGTAAAACAGATAAATTATCCCTCATGGTTTGGAATAGCAAGGGGAGAAGTCTAAAAAATGTCTTCCCGAATGACATGTCTTTACGTTTTTGGGATTTTTGGCTATACCTTTTAGAGGTCAAGTTGGAATCTTTTGGGAAACTGCCAGCAGACATACAAAGTCAGTCTTGCCATTGTTTCATATTGAAAAATCGTGCCAACTCGTAGGAGAATTGAAACCCGGCTGCAGTGGAGCTGGGTGGAAGCCTTAGCCATGACGCCACACTGTACGGTGATTAAAATGTATACATCCTTAGATATCCTAGATGATCTCTCCATGCCAAATGTCTCCATAATATAACAAAAAAGGGAAGAATCCAATGATTTTTCCATAGTAAGCGATTCTTCTTTATTTTGAATATATTGGACATATTAAGCATGGGGGGATTATCTAGACTATCTAAGGATGTCTACGTTTTAATAACTCGACATGACATGGTTGGATTCAATACGAAAAATGGGTGGAAAGACGAGCACCTGCCGAGAATAACAATGGCTTCGTGCAGAGTGAACTGGGGATTATGTCAAGGTGAATATCGATGCCCCATTGACAATGCACTGAGACCGCGTATTGTACCCCTGCGTTGAATAACCCGGGCCAAATCCGCACGATGACGTCATAGGTCCATTGCGCATGCGCAGCCTTTTTGAAACGTAAACATTCAAAATGGCCGCGGTCAGGATTTCGCGATGACGATGGGTAAATAAGAGTTAATTAGGGATTATATTGATGAAATATCGATTAATTATCAACCCAAACACCTTGACATAAATGTAATTATGAACTCTGATCAGTTTGAGCTTCCTGTTTCTTCACTCGCGTGTCCTGCCCGCTCCGCACTCGGCCTACCGGCCTCGTGCGGAACGGGCAGGACACGCTCGTGAAGAAACGGTCAGCTCAAACTGCTCATCGTTCACCTTTACCATTGTATCGCTGGCACTTACAAAATGTCTTCTGCTGTATTTATTCTGGGAATATCAGGTATAGGTAATTAATGTTATTATGGAGGAAAAGGTGGTATAACCCTAATATGACATAAATATGGGAGCCCATGGTTTGGATATTTATGTTATATTGGATTTATGTTATATTGGATTAATATGAGTGGGCAGGTGCGTGGATGGGTGGTAAAGACCTATACATGTACTATGCATGCAACATCTGACTCACTGGGGTGGCAGTGCAATGAGGTGATCTCCATGCAAAAGCCTACTTACAAGCCAATGTTGTTGTCAGGAAGCAACGCAAAAGGAACCCATGTTGACACTAACTGGAGTTAATGACATGGACACCAAGGCCAACCCGATAAAGGCCACCCTCTGAGGTAATGTATGGTCATGATAACGTCAAACAAAGCTCGGTCTATCATAAAATGTACCAACACATTGTCAAGGGGAAACTCCTAAAAGTTAACAACTACATGTTCTGCTACATCGTATATAAACATTTGCACTATATTGAAAGACCAGATCTTTTGTTAGCGAACTGATGTGCAGATATATGCAGTGCTAAAGTACTGAATAATAATCAATTCAGATGCCATAAAGGTCTGTATTTCCTATACTCACACAAAATGTCTCATAATTATACTCAAGGTTCATCTACCCTTTGTCCCGAATTCAGTCTTTATCTTCTGGCAGTGTTCCAGGGTAGTTCATCTCCTGTTGTTCTTTTATGTCACTACACTTCTCTTGTTTATGATATCCTTTAACATTTGTGGCTTACCCTTGCACCTCTAGACTCCACCCAATGAATATGACTGAGGTGTACTGAGTCTGACTGTCGTATAGATGAGTGGCTCAGAGAAACTCAATTAACATAATAACAGTGAGTAAGTCCATGCAGCTCTCAGAACACAGATCACATGCTTGTAGCATAGCCACACTGATCCCGTTTCCCGTAGCGTTACGGCCTCGATGGAATCAGCACTTGACGCTACAAGCACTTGATCTGAGCCAGCCTCATTTTCAACTCCAATTACGTCATGAGGTCATGACGTCACACACAGTGATGGCAGCCGGCTGGCGGCTGGAGTGTTTAGTGATAGTGGAATTAAAGCAATTAGGGATGAATAGTGAACCAAATAATCATACTCCAAGCTCTAATAGAACTAGAAACAATTAAAGGGTTAATGATACTGTCCCTATGCTGTCCGTCAGTGACTGATGGCCGTCAGTTGGCCATGAATTGGTAGTTTTGTTGTGATGACATTTCTTTCTTGTTTTTTAGTGTTTGAAAAAGTTTAATTGATCTCTACACAATACGAATAAAGTGGTGGCTGAGAACAGTATATGAGATATCAATAGGCACTCTTATCAAAATTTGTATCAAACTTGTACAATATATAGGTGACAATATGATGAGCAATGAGTAAATAAATAAAAATGGTTGATGTAACATCCGACGAGACAATATGTACAAGACAAAACATGGAGTGATAAGACAGGAACATATATATAATGCAACATCCAAGGTAGAGTAAGTAAGATAGATATCTAAAAACAGTTCATGTCAACAACAATCTGTTGAGTATTTAGCACAACACAATTACTGAATAAACGTTGAAGGGTTATTTAATAAGAAGCGGTCTCCTTCCACAGAAAGTATTTTTGTATAATAAGCAAAACTAAAGCAAGTGAATGAGATGTTTCCCTATAATTAGTATAAAATATACTAATCAAGTTATATCACTCTATACAAACATACATGCCACAGAAAAATGATAGATATGCAGATTCCTGTCACATAAACAGGAAGTAGGAACTAGTCCTCTAATGCTAGAAATCAAGGTTTGGGTTAAATTTCCCACCTCCCAATCTAAAACTACTATGTAGCACAGATCGCCTGAAGAGGAAGGACAGAGATGTTGATGAGAGCTTGAAAAATTAAATGGCACCTGCGTTAAATCTTATGAAGATAGGTAATTTCAATAAGTAGGGAGAATCATAACCAGATGATCCCTATCCAGTAATCTCCCGGTCAAGTTCTCATACCCAACCCATGGACCAAGGTGATCCCAACCAGTTATAATAAGTTGGAGAATAAATCACAGTTCACCATCCAACGTTACAACTCATCAACACCCACCCCATCATCTGTTACAGAGCTGTGTGAGGAATCGCTGTATGCTATACTGCCATAATCTAGAAATTCTTCATCTTCCTCTGATGGATTTATATTAACAATACATAGAATTTCTAATTTAGAAATCCTTGCTTTAAATTGATGTTTTGTTTCAATAATTTGGTAGAATTCTCCTAAGAGATCCCATGGAGCCTCGGTACAACAGTGAGTTTTTGTATCCACTCAGTTTTGGTCTTTTCACAGCAAATTTGATCTTGTGTTTCGATCTTGTAATTCTATCACGCCACCTCAAGTCCAAATTGATTTCATCCTTCGAGTACTTATACATCAGAGTGAGTAGGATTTCATCCCATCTCCTGTCCAGCTTAAGGACATCTGCTTTTGAGTGTAGCTCATCAACCGAGTATTTATTAACATCACACCAGAAGCAAGTTCTTAATCCTCGATTTTGCAATCGCTGTAGTTTTTTAAACTGTCAGCCAGGATAAATAAAGCTACAATAGTCAAGTAAACTCATAATTATAGTTTTGTAGACTAATACAGCAGCGTTTTGTGATAATAAATATCATAATTTGCTGAACCTGAATAACCTATTATTCACTCTCTGGACGATATCACTAATTGATAACTCCATTGTTAGATAACGATCTATAAGCATACCCAAATAGCGATACTCATTACATCATTCCAGAATTCTTCCTTGCATATAGAAATTGGGTAATTTTAGTTTGGGAAGCTTTTTTCTTGAACCAAACCATACCACCTTTGTCTTTTCAACATTAATTGTTAGGCGCTTGTCAATACACCATTGTACAACTTTGTTAACAGCGTCTTGTAGGCACTCCCTTACTAGATCCACCTTATTATTGTTTGTATAAAACACCAAATCATCAGCATACATTAGAAATCTGCAATGTGTCGTCTCAAGCACATCATTGATATCATTAACATAAAGGATGAACAACAATGGACCAAGCACAGAGCCCTGCGGCACACCATAGTTAACTGATTTGGTCTCGGAAATATTATCACCAATTTTAATATACTGTTTTCTATCAGTGAGATAATCTCGTAACCATTTAACTGAACTCGGATGCAAGCCAAGTTCAGCTATCAATTCTATCAAATAAGAGTGGCATACATCCCTGAGATCAATTGCCTGTAGCGTCAATCACTGTCCCATAGAGGCCGTAATGCTATGGGAAACGGGATCAGTGTGGCTATGTCTAATTACTCAGGACGTCTAGTAAATGAAGGAGGATTCTATGATGAGTTATTGTGATGAATCTTTGAGAGGCGCTTTCCCTGTAATTGGGGCTACTTTACCACTGCACATTAGCACTGATATACTCATACGACCGTTTAGGACAAGGGGCCATTTCTTAATGCACTACGATCACACACAGTCATACGACTAATGATATTCCTATGTGAATCTTGGTGAGATTTGGAGGTTGCCGTCATAGAATGTTAGGAAAAGACCTCCTGATGCAGATGGTAATTTCATTTTTTTCCCTCTATTTATGGTAAAATTTAATTTGCTAGGCCTTAATGTTGTGATCCATTAGTGAAGGCATTTCCTGGAATTCTGCAATTGTGTATCTAATCTCTGAGCTCTGCCATTATCTGTTCACTGGTTACTTTCCACTTCCTTCTCTACCTCATATCAATTCAGATAGTGGAGATAATGATGGTTAATGGTTACTGGAAATTGCAGTGCCTCTGCTCGTTTTCATCTTTTTTTATTTTGTGTCGGAAGCTTTACCTGCGTCATTTCGATCACGGCAACGTTCCACTGTGCTGCAATCTGCTGGGAGGCTGGCCTTTAATTGTGTAGAGGCAAGGAGAAAGGGTGCTCCGTGCTAAAAGTCAACTTTAAAATTCAGATCACTAGCTTTACAGTGATATATTGCATGAGAAGATACTCCTGTTAGTTTTGGAGGAATAGCTTGCTAAATATGGGTAGGTATGACCATTTTGTAAATGTCAATAGGCCTTACATATCCATGGTCATCAGATACTACTATAATTAGCATAATTTATGCTAATTAGTTAAATTAGCATAAATTTTCATTCTTTTGCCCATAACTTTTGATCTAGAAATGATATTTTCATTCTTTTTTCACCATAGTGGACCTTGTGAAACATTCCTTCAAATAGGGTCATGGATTTTCTTATTTAGAATGAATATCATGTTTCCATGGCAACAGAAATCAACAAAAATGCCTATTTTGGCCAAAAAACATTCTTTTTAATGCCAAATATGGAACCTTTCCCCCAAAATAGAACGTTTTATCAAAAATCTTTAAATTCTCCACAATAAAGTAGCCTATAGCATTTTTAGGCATGTTTTTCATATTCTAGCCCATAGTGGTGCCCCCTGGTGGCTAAATTAGGTAGCTAATTGATTAGCAGTTGGTGTATAGTTTAAGGATCAGCAGGTCATTGTTCACATTAACACTGATTTATACATGCTAGAGGAGTATGTCAATTCTTTTACAGATTATCAGCTACATGTATTGTGTCTGAAATATATGAAGACAATGGTGAAGATTCCTAAAGTGTGGTCCTGGAGCTGTCCTTTGAATTTTTTAGATAAGGTCAGACATATTCCGGCCCTTATCCTCTATAGGGCGGGAAAGTAGGTCACAAGAATAGGCGAGAAATCTCAAAGTCAGGACCTCCTATTATCGCTCACAGTGCAATGTCTATGGACTGGAAACATTTCTTGTCATTTCTGCATCTTACAGACACAAATTGTCAATTCCAAGCATATTCCTAATATCATGCAATATCTGCACACTGAAAAATAACATGGAGGTGATTTTTCAACTAAAACAACTTTAACAAGACACTTTTTCCCTGCTATCCCACTCATGTTAGACAGCACATTAAATGAGCTATGGGCTATTGCATACTAGTATGTGAACTCAACTCTCAATAATCCAATTGGTGTATGATTATACTGGTATGGTAATTAAAATATCATGGGGGACTGCATTTGAAACTGTCACTATAGCATGTAATGCAACAGCTCGCTGTGAGTATGACAACTAAATGCATGAAGCTACTCCATGCCTAGGCCGCAAAACATCACCCCCTCCCCCATCTACCCAAGCTTAGCCTTAAGCCTCCACACCTATAAGTGTGACATTTCCACACCTAGAAGTGGTGGTGAGATGCTCATGTCACACTGACCTTCACTAATGCTTCACACCTATTGGCCTTGATGTTGCATTAGGCCACAAAGGAATTGTATGTCCATGGACTTGTTACTTGGCTGATACAACTGCTTTAAACAATATAAGCCTATATTGAAAAAGTACAAAAAAAAATGTTTGAAATTCTTTTTAAGAAAACTGAAGAAGAATCTGAAATTCTTCAAAAATTCTTTGGTTGGTCCTATCTTGGATATCTTTTTTTTTTTTCGGGGGGGGGGGCTTATGATCGTTCCCTCAACATTACATGTTGTATTAATATCAACACAACAACGTGCTGGATATATTATATCAATGGAAACCAAAATAGCGGCCAAATTGCAAGTATTTTCCCTCACTCTTACAAATATAAAGTACCCCTAACTGATGTAAAATAAGTGCTCAAAGATCAACAGTGGAATGATTTACATAATGATTGTTCTGATTCTCATAAGTTTGAACATTTCACAGCCACTTGAAAAGTGGGTTCTAAGTCCAGTTCTAATAGGAATATAAAAGGATGACTTTCAGATTTTTAAAGCTTGAAATCGGGAGCACTTGGTGATTCATTTAGCTAGCTATTTTCCTCAGAGATATTGGTCCAAAATTGAGGATTTTTTGGTCTAATCAGGGCAACACCTGTATGCTTATGGTAGCAGTAATACCCTGAGCGATAAAGGGAGGTCCCGACCCCTTACATAGGTCACGAGACTTGCCCGCCCTATAATCAGGGGTCAATGTCATTGTTTCGCCTAAACCCTGCACTGCAAAATTAATCATCATAGTATATACGGCAAGATCCATAATATTTACTGAGGTCAAAATAAATGTGTCAGTTCCAAATGGGTGAAAAACATAATGGATACACTGGGAGATGAAATCTTCTATTTCTTTTGTCCTTATAAAAATTTATTGAAACGTGTAACATAGGTACATGTCAATGTAGTGCTGAAATCAGAACCATAATGATACGTACATGCGTATGAGGAAAGCAAAACCTCAGAGAAAATTGTGACTAGGCAAGCAAGAACACCCCTCTGCAAGATCTTTAAAATGAGACATCATTGGCTTAAATATTCCTAGTAGTTATGTCAGAACCTCTCCTTGAACATAGGTCGTTATTCATATCTGAAATTGATGGTTAAGTTCTGAATACATTATAAACCATAAAAATGTCTAAAAACACAATAAATCAGCCTTTTTCATAAAAGAAATACATAACAATATGGTGATTTTCATCATACGCTGTAAAAAAAAAGGTGTTTTTAAGTGACTTTAAACATGTTTAGCCTCATAGTGTGATTAGCCTTTGTGTTTAGATTTCAATGTGATTAGGTTTATCTTTAGGTTTGTAAAATGTTTACCGTGTTGATGTTAAGGTTTGTCCATGTGTTTAAATATGACATGTTTAGATAATATTTCAAGGTTATAGTGTTTAGCATTATGTTATTGTGTTTAGATATGGCATCCAAGGATATATAACTTTGTAGATGATCTTAATTATTCTACTAAATCTTTAGTAGGCAGAGAGTACATCATACTCCCAAGGAATTATGTCACATCTCTTATCTACAATAGGGAATACCCTATGTCTGTAGAATACAACAGAGTAGATGGTGATGATCGAATTTTATCTCACCTTGTGCCTTCCTTACGGCCGACACTCAAGGGTGAGAGGTCCCGCAGGGTGTATCCACACCGAAGTGAGATTACCCTTGTGGCGTTTTTGCCCAGACCCTAGTCTAGTGGGGAGGAGGGATGATGGTGACCGAATCTATGGGAAGATCGAAAGCACGCCCCTTCACTTTAACTGAGGCAATGGTTCTTTAATATCCGCCACTACATAGGAATAGTGATAGATGGACAGGCCTGTTTTAAGTCATTTGTCTGCCATGACCGCCGAGAGACTTTCCAGCACAGCCTAGCCAGAGCAGGGAGGAACTCAAACGACACCTTATGGCGAAGTTTGGAACCGCCACTGTGTCCCGGCCGGGCCGGGAACCGAACCCACGACCTTACGGCCCGTGAGCAGACGCGCTACCGACTGCGCCACGCCTCCTGGCTACAACAGAGTAGATAAATGAAGATGGCTTTATCTATTTTTGGACTTGATAGAAAAGGTGTCTATGGAAAGAATTGCTTATTGTTCCAAATAATATAGGATCTAAATGGCCAATCCATATTTTTTAATCATATCATTGATGTTTTTTTTTCATAAACTCTAGTCAAGCACAGAGCTGCTAACTAGTGAGTCTTTCACACCCAAACACCTAAACGTATACATGTTGATATCCTAAACACCTAAACTTCAGACTGTTTCAATACTAAACATCTAAACATATTTAGCATAGGTGTTTAGGCGTTTAGAATAAAAGTGTTTAAATCCTAAATAGATAGCCAAGAGTACACCTACCTATCCAATAGGTTTATATTTTAAACATGTTTAGAACTAAACATGTTTAAAACCTAAGCTCCTTTTTTACAGTGTAGATTTTGATCTAGAAGGAATTTCCGTTTCTGTTTCCATTTGTTTGTTTTTTCTTTTGTTTTTTTTGTGAGTATCCCCAAAAATTGGCATAAAAATCTGCAAATTTTGATTATTGGAATTGTTGCCATGGCAACCACGAACAGGCATATAGGTTGATTTATCATGAAAAATGTTCATTTTACCATTACAATTAATGTTCTCATGTTGGTGTGAAGATCAACATTTAAAAACCATGTGCGGTTACTGCATAGCGTTTGTTATAAGAAGAGTCATATGTATAAAACGAATTGTGTGTTAGGGGTATCTATTTCTTCGTCCACTTTCCGAAGAATCGGGATGAGCATAAAACCACAATCATTATTAGCCAAACCAGCCAATGCCATTTTCACTAGATTAACCATCTCTTAAACAAAGTAGATGCGTTCTGGCAATTATCGTTATGAGTGATTCGATAAATGGTCTGCAAAAATCTTATGTAAAACGAGTAGCTCAGAGCACGTGGCTGATTGATTGTTGCAGGTGGTGCCCCGGCGGTCGGCTAGTTCGGGACGCAGATTCCAGGTGGCGTGGTGGGAAATGAGACGCGCTCCGACTGCAGGCTGGAGGGTACCAGTGTGGATGAGCCTACTCATGCTGCTGCAGGGAAACCAGCCCAGGTCTGAGCAGCTCGTGTTAAGCAGCTGGCCGATCAGAGTGAACTCTCCTACCACCAGGACTACACGTGTGTTGCTGGGTGTTAACAGTTAAGACTCAAGGGAAATTTACCTGATTAGAATAGGATATTGATACAAAACACAAACTAGCTTTCAGCATGAGTGCGAGGTTCTGGATTACCTTTACATGCCCCAACAACAAAATGATTGTGTTCTATTCATAAACAAACCAGAAAGTTATCGCAATGAGTTGCTCACACAGTCCGTGAGCAGGTCGGAGAAGGAGCAGCTACTGTCAGGGGTTGGCGAAGCCCCAAATTTAGATGATTCTACCCAGAAAAAAAACAGTATGTGAGCAGTTCAGGTTGGTGACGGGATTACATCCTGAGCTCCTCGGGAGGTGTTATGTGGAGGTGTGCGAGCTGGTAATGTGGAGGCTATGGTAGGACTGTTAAGTGTGTAGGTGCCTTGCCTCACCCTCCACCATCCGGAATGACGGATCCAGGCCAATTCGAGCAGTTTGACGTGTTGCTCAACGCCTCAGTCTCCACCATCACCCTTTCCCCACTCACGGCCTACCCCCTCGATATTAACGACACTCTGCCTCTCTACGACACTAACGACTCATATCCTCTACCACCAATAGACTCAGGAGACCAGAGGTTTCAGCAAGTTGTCAATAAGCTCATCATCTTTGGTATCCCTGCTATAATCGTGATTGGCTTCTTTGGGAACACATTATCTTTTATGGTGTTTGTTTGCACACATCTCCGCTATCAGTCATGCAGTGTATACCTAGCCTTCCTGAACCTGGTCGATATCGGCTTCCTCCTGAGTCTGGGGGTTATCTGGTTCGAGTGGCTGCGAATGAATCTGTTTCATCGACAGGTGATGTGCCAGTTCATCATCTACCTATCCTATGTATGTGCCTTTCTCAGCTCTTGGACCGTGGTTACCTTCACCATAGAACGTTATATTGTCGTCTTCTATCCCTTGAAGAAGCATGTCCTGTGCACACCCAGGAGAGCCAAGTTTATAGTACTTGGTATTTCGCTCTGTGCCCTGGCCTTGTACTCGTTCTCAACCTGGATGAACGGAGTGGTGGTACATGGAGGTAGGAAGATGTGCATCCCCTTAATGCGCTACTACAAGGTCCTCCAGGGTGTCACCGCTGTGGACACGCTCATCACCTTCCTTGTGCCATCCCTACTCATCATCGTGCTCAACATCGGCATCGTCATCAAAATCTGTGACTTCATCTACCGGAGGGGAGAAAGTGGGAGTTTTGTGACAAAGGAAAGTGTTCAATTGGACAGAACGATACGAATAGCCCAGTGTAACTGTAGTAAGGCTGGGGCTTGTAGTTTAGCCGCCGGCATCGGTCCAAATGGTAACGGGCATAAAAGCTGTGGCAATGGCAAGGGTTCTGAGGGAGATAGGGGCAGCGGCGGGAATGGCGGCTCGTGTGGCCATGGGAAAGGTAACGGAAATGTGGTCGGAAAGGGATCTTGTGGTAATGGGAGGGTATCGTGTGGTAACGGGAAGGGATCGTGTGGTAACGGGAAGGGATCGTGTGGTATCGGGAAGGGATCGTGTGGTAACGGGAAGGGATCGAGTGGTATCGGGAAGGGATCGTGTGGTAACGGGAAGGGATCGTGCTGTTGCTGCAGCGGAAAGGGATCGTGTGGTAACGGAAGTGGCAGCGGGAATGGTAGTAATGGCGGCAACAACCACGCGCCTAATGGCGGAGCAGGAGGCGGTGCTGCTGGAGGTGGACAAGGAAAACCACATTCCCATGGCTCACGTTGCAGTAGCTCCGCAAAAAGACAAATGAACTATGTGTTCACTTCCGCCCTTCCTAAAAAGCATTCCAAATTGCCCTGTGTGAGGCATAATTACCAGATACGGACAACACGAGCTCTGGTCATAGTCTCCAGCACCTACGTTCTGCTGAATCTGCCTAGCCATGCCTTCCGAGCCATTGCCTGCATTATATACTTGACAGACGCTTCATATACGTTCCCTAAAAAAGCTCTCATTTGGCAAAATGTTCTGCAGTTGTTATATTATCTCAATTTTGCCTCCAATGTATTCCTATATTCGGCCAGCAGCCGGTCCTTTCGCAGTGCACTTCGCCGGCTGCTGGCCAGATGGCGCCATAAGATACAGAGTGCCTTTACAAAATTACGGAGCAGACGACTTCGCCTTTCATTTCCCGCTAAAAGCAGCAAGCAGCGCGGAGTGCGCTTATGACAAATGTATACCTGCCTAAGGAGACGCACCTGAGAAGTGGACAAATATCTTTGTCCAAGGGGAAGCTATAACATACACATTCAGAAATAAAAGAGAAAACAGCAGCGATCCACCAATGCTTATGATCCTATTCATTGATAGCCCGCATAACTTTTGGCAAATGGCCAGACCTAAGTGGTTTGTTGGACTTGGAGTCGTCTCATTGATCACCCCAATAGATAATGTATGACAACCAGCCGTACATAACCATTGCATATGTATTAACAACATTTAAACGTCCACCTATATGCCACTTGCTTATGCCCTATACGGATTTAAACCCCGGTAATTTATCAAGAACGAAACTGTTGGATATCCTTGTGCTTTTGAAAGCATTCAAAGCATTGCAGGGTGGTGTAGTATTTATGTTGTGTATTTGTTATATAGATGTCGTTTTATTTCTAAGTCCACAAGTGTTGCATGGCTATATATTCTGAGTGGTCCATAAAAAAAAACTATATTGGCCTGCGGGACAGGACAATGAGATAGGTTACGTGTCAGTAAAAGCAAGTGAAACAACCAAGCTGAACTCTGGGTAAAAATACATGCCACGCCATAATACATGTACCAGATTATAACAGAGGACTAGTAGCATTGTAAACATTGCATAGGCCTATACGTCTACAACTTTTAAAGGTCAGACTTAGTGCCTTGGGCGCGGAATCATCGTTGAATATTGAATATTGTTGATAATTATTGTCATTTATGAAACATGCTGTGTTATATTCCTTGAATGGAACTGTTGTATTAAGATATATAATGATATGTTTTATTCATCCAAAAGACTCGAAGTCACACAAGAGATTAAACAATGAGGACTCAACTGTTCAATTTACCTGTATAAGGAATTTCAACAGGGAATGGTAAGTGAACATCAGAATATGTATGTTATTTATGTGTCACTGTTTTTGATAAAAAAAAGAAAGAAAAAACTAAAAAATATTTAAAATGGTATGTACCTGAGAAGAGATATGTGAGCCAGCAAGCAGAAATGGGGGTTCCTGCGGGATTTAGTACCTGTTTTAGCCACCAGGGGGCATCACTATGGGCTAGAATAGGAAAAATATGCCTAAAACTGTTCTAGGGTACTTTTTCATGGAGAATTCAATGATTTCTGATAAAACTTTCTATTTTGGGTGGAAAGGTTTCAAACAAGGCATGTAAAAAGAACATTTTTTGGGCCTAAATAGGCATTTTTGTTGATTTCTGTTGCCATGGAAACATGATTTTCATTCTAAATAGGAAAATCAATGATCTCATTTGAAGGTATGTTTCACCAGGTTTACTATGGTGAAAACAGAACGAAAATACCATTTCCAGTTCAAAAATTATGGGCAAAAGAATTAAAAAAGTATGCTAATTTAGCTAATTAGCATAAATTATGCTAATTTTTTATGTATCTCATGACCAATTAGATGTAGAGCTTATTGCCATTCAGGAAATGGTCATAACTACCCATATTTAGCAAGCCATTCCTTTAAGACTAACAGGAGTATCTTCTCTTGCAATATATCACTGAAAAGCTAGTGATCTGAATTTTAAAGTTGACTTTTAGCACAGAGCACCCTTTCTCCTTGCCTCTACACATATTATATCGTTTATGATAGATGGCCCAGTCGGTCGACAGAAGCCTAGTAGACTTTAGTTCATGCATTTCACAGGCACTGCAGGCTACTCATTTGAATACTATTCAAGCGTCTCTCAATGGACAACCCTACAGTAAAGGCACCCTGAGTCAAACAGACACCTAAACTCTAACACCTTTTTGACTGAATAGCTTAATCAATATGAGAGTGTTGCTTATCATATGAAATCAACATAAAATTATACTATGTGACTTTGCACCATATTCCATGTAGAGTTATCCATCATCCGAAATGGGTGCCTTTATCCTAATTCTCACTGCACTAACAAGATTGCATGTTCAGGTCTCAATGATTGACACCTTGAATATTGCCACCAGAGCTGCATAGTGTTCAAAGACCTCCATTAAGGGTTTTTTTTTCATAACTTTATAAAAAGTTTTTTTTTTCTTACTCTGAAAGAACAAGTTTCCGACACTTCTTCCAAGTTCACAGTTTTGTACTATGAATTAAGTATTTTTCGTCTCAGTCCATCATGTAACCACTAGCATGGTTCATGGTGCCACTTATACGACTCATTTTGGTTGAAAGAATTATCTTTTTAATAAGTTTCCCCTGGAAAAGCTGTTATCATGGACGGCTTGTGACACAACCCACTAACACTGTATATAATGCTTTCATAGACGATTCGATGTAGCATGCTGTGAACAGCATGGGAACGGTCATGCCGAAGAATGCCGAAGAAAATGTTCGCTTAACCCCTTTGGTTGGATATTTAAATTCATATCCCACAGAGAAATCCCCCACGTTATTCTAACTGCAGTTTCCATACTGATCCATACTAACCCTAAAGTGGCAATGTCTGTCATAGATTTCTGAAAATTGATAAGTAGACTAATATAATGACCACATATGCCCTGTACGAAATTTCTGAGCTTTACCTGCACCGTGTCTAGAGATATGAGGGTTTGCTTACCATCCTACATGTAGGACAGTAGGACTTTCGAAAGTTGTGTTCTTTTGGTTTTCATGGAAACAGTAATGGCTGTGGGAGAGTGCTAGAAACTGAAAAGTATGCTTATATATGGCCATTTATGCCATACAAGAAATTTCAAAGCTTTACTTATAGTGGATTCAGAGATTAGCACCGTCCTACATATAGGACAGAAGGACATTGGGCATATGTCCCCTCTGTGAAGGTCAAAATCTATACCAGTAGGTAATTTCCTAAGTAGTAGGTGTTTTGGGACATAGGTGTAATGTCATAGAAGTACCTAAGAAAACCCATATGGAGCATTTTTGGAAGTCTTGCGCCTAGAACTATTATATAGGATGCAACATTTTACTTCCATATCTGTTGATTTTACGTGTGGATATAGACCTCTTCTCATAATGTCACTTAGGTGTCCTACATGAAGGACAGTAGGGTTATCGTGGTTGAGGACAGTCGATCCCAGTGCCTACAGCCGAAACAAATTCCCGTATCTTTTCTTAAATAATATAACGCTTTTGCTAAAAATGAAGATGGAACATAATCTATCCCCTCTCTCCTCTACCAGTACGATATCTGTGTGTTGGAGTTGTGGGCAAGAACTTCTTTTCTGGAGGTCAGTGCTGGCACTCAGCCGTGGACACTCAATTCCTACACTAATTGGTAAATGGAGATAACAAGGCCGCTGGGATTCCCTAACGCCGGCTTTCATAGCCAGATTAAATTATGCTTGCAGTGTATTGTAATTGGCTGTGCACGTCTGGAAATTGTAAATTCTTGCGTCAAACTGTGAGTAGCCAATCGGGTAAATAGTTTTTTCTTCGGCTAAAATGTGCAGATATGATTATTTGCCGGGACACTGCCTGTTGACGAGCGTAGAGATGAGTGACAACAAAAAACAATGTGATGAATTTACTTTTTTTATGTTTATTGTGACATCTTATATGAAAATGGACCATGAAGCATCTTTTTCCCATAAAATACCAGGAGCTCAATTCAAAACATCCTAGGATCACGACCCCAGCGATCTTAGGAATAAATCAGCCTTATCCTATTAAGCGATCTTAAGAGTTGACTGGGTTCACATATCCTAGCCAGCACTAAGATCACATCGATCTTAGCCTCAGCCCTCCTACACTATTCCAAAAAGAACTGACTAGGCAGTGGGATAAGAGTCCCAAAATAAAGGAATAGCTGTGGAGTCACTCTTCTTCACAAGAGTGCTTATACCATCGCTCCCCATCCCCATATGGGCTAACAAAAGAGCACAGGGTGCAGTTGACCCCCGTACAGTATTCAAGAGTTGTTCCCATGAATGTATGATTTATGCTTGCCTATTAGAAGCATTGTGCCCTCCCTCCAGGACAAAGAGAGAGAAGGGAAGAATTACCTTACAGTGCACTTGACGCATGAGTAGCCCTAAGAGCCCTCAAGGACACTCAGCAAACATCCTCCCTCCCCTCTTTATGTATGCAGCAGGATATTCACTCTTTCGATCAGGAGTGTTCCCTGTAAGTGCTCTTGTACTCAGGTGAAACCACTATGCATTTCTTTCACTAAGATCGCAGTGATCTTAGTGGTGGAAATGGAATAGTGAAGTGATCCCAGGACTAGCTATTCTGGACAGGCCTGCAACCACTGCATTACATAGGGTAGACCAGCCAGGTCTTATGATATGTGCCTACACTAAGATCGCTGGGGTTGGGATCCCAGGATGTTTTGAATTAAGCTCCTGGAGGATGTTTCTTTATGTATAGGTTATTTGTATACTTAGGTCCTAGTTCGCAAGGCCATTTAAATTTATGTTGTAATGGGCCCTTGTGTGTCCTATGTGGGAACTACTCAATGATAAATAATTCACAATTGATTCACGCCATTGAGAAATGATATCTGAAGATCTATATCACATGGTCGTATTTGAATTGGAACAGAAGTTATATGCTCCAAGCGGGATTGGAACTGATTCTGCCAAATGCACTGATAAGATGGGGTCCAGCTTGTCCCTGAAAGTGGGTGTTTTCAATGGACAAGGTACCCATGATGACATGTCTTATCAGTGTGTTTTGTCACTTTGGACAGACGCAACGAAATTCAAAATGGTGGATAAGATGTGAACTATATTCAGCACTGTCAAAATGTTACTGATAGGACCTAGCATAACTGCCTCTCCGTTCCTCCTATAACGGATTAGTTGGTCCATTCTTTTCATTGAAGTGTAATTACAGAGGGTAAATAGAGTTGCACGGTAAAGTGTCGACAAGACCATTCTTCACACGCGGGGGTGTTGTTGTTGTTTCAAATGAGGCCAGAGGCCGAGGTTGGAACAATGTTTTCAACAACCCCACAAGTGAAGAAAGTGGGAGTGGAGACCCTTATAAGTGCAACATTGTATTTATTTCATGCTATCTAAGATGAAAACCCCACTTTTTGATAAAAGGATTTGAGGCTATTTGATGATGTGACAGTGGAGAACAGGGCCTTGCAGAATGGAATTCAGTTTCTTCATGGCCCAGTTGAGAATGGCCTTCAATATGTTTCCCACTTGGCAAAACAAAACGTATTTTCAACGTATGCAAACTTTCTTTTAAAAAACCTCGTTCTTAAACGAGTTTTCAGCGATTTTGCAACGTTTGGTTTTTCAACCTAAAAAAAGTTTGCAGAAACGTTTTAAGTAACGCTTTTTCTACATAAAAAAAAAACGTTTTTTAACCTATAATAGAAGCATTTTCACCGAACGTCAAAAAACGATGTTTTTAGTATATGTTTTTGACGTGTTTTTCTTTTTACATTGAAAAAAAAATGTTTGGCAAACTTTTTTTAAGAGAAAAAAAACGTTCATTATGTCAAGTGGGTTTACTATAGGAACTGTCGTTCTCAACATGAAATAATTGTCATTTATTGCTTGGGGAAAAGTGAACTACGGAGACAAGGATAGAAGCATACATTAGAATATGATGTTTGAAAAGGTGCACAGAAAACCTGGAAGATCCAAAACTATAGTCAGTGCCGACGACTTAAGCTCCTCGGGTTGACAATACCTAAAACTACAACTTCAGGTAGTCAAAAATGACGACTTTAGGTCGTCATCCCGAAGGGGCTTTTAAACCACAGTCTTCATACTGCATTGGGAATGCAATGTGCGTCATAGTCTTTTGTAAATCATTTAGAAGAGATGTGAATGCTCTGGTAGTGCCAGTGTGAACTTTGGGTTTCAGTTAATACGGCATTCAGTTAAGAATCGGCACCGACATTTCATAAAAGTGATATCAAACAGTTCTAAATCTTTTAAACAGACTAAATTAGTACACATTCCGAATTCAATCCTATCAGAAATAGAAACTTGCTTATTTTTTTACAAATGTCACAATTGAAATTGTCGTTCTTACTTGTTTTTGTTGCAAGGGATAAGTGATGGACAATTAACTCTGGGTTCATTTTGTCAAGAGGTCAGACACAATAAATGGAAACTTTTCATGTCTTGCCTCACACGGGATCCAAAGCCATTTCAGTAACTTTGACAACACATGGTTTGATCTATTTCAATTTGAGAATCAAAAAGAAAACTAACCACCTTGTTCCCTCTCTTTCTGAGACAATGTCGCCATCGCCTTTATTTTACTCTTCTGATATTTTTAGCATATGAATTTATTTAGGTAATAATACGATCAGTGGCGTTGGCCTGAGGGGAACATGCATCATGTTGGGGTAATTGTCATAGGTAACTGATAAAATTTGATGTTTTCTCCACGTGGAAGAGAACAGATTTACGTTTGTGAATGTCTGTTGAACGCAATCATTTAGGTAGCTGCTTTGATTTTGACTTGGAAGCAAATTCCTCAACTCATTTAGTTGAATAGAATAGAACCTCTCAGAGTCTTAACCAATATACAAAGCGCTATTGAAATATGAAGCCTGCCGCGTGTGGGAGGCATCAAACATGGTCTTAATATTAGATAATAAAAAAATGCTGATTGTGCAGAAAAGGGATGTCTTGTGGCCACCGTTGTTGGAGGGGCTGCGGTATATACTGGTAACTATTTAGAGCTGTGTCAATGTATGCAGACAGGTAAAATGACACAGCCCCCTTCTATTGGCCTCCTGTCGCCATCCGGTGTGATAATATCATAGTCTATTTTTCTTGGTGGTGTTTTTGTGGTGATGCTGCCTGTTGTCAACGCACTTTACAGTATACATCCGAGTTCCATTTGTCAGGGGGCTCCGAACGGAATAGGTGAATGTGCCCAGACCGTAGCATCCGGCGGCTGTCAAAACAATCAGGACTAATATCACTATACATTGTACGTAACATAATACAGATGTCTCATAAGACTGGAACTATACTGCATGGCAAAGTCTCCTGCGACCGCTCCCGTGTTAGTGATATATGCAATTTATGTCTAAAAACGTTACTTAAAACTCCAAACTTTCCTGGAGCAAAATGCCCCCCCCCCTCCCGGTTGTCACTTCTTTAATATAATAGTAACTAAGTAATGTATAATATAATAGTAACTAAGTAATGTATAGTAACTAAGTAATATATCGTAGGATATCGTAACTCGTGGCCTACGGCCACTCATTACGATATCCTACGATACATGCCATTCGGTGCCTGTTAGCCCATACCTTACTAAGTTTATTACACGATTAATCAATAAAAAATCAATAAAAAATCAATAGAATATCAATAAAAACAAGTTGAAAACAAAAATCCTTCCCCGGGACGCGAAGCCAGCCATAGTGTGTGTACACAGGTACATACACCTCCTCGCCCGGCAGCGGACAGGCAGCGGCACACGGCTAAAGATTTCAATGCGTCTCGCTGTTATGTTTGTGTACTAAATACACCTCCTCGCCCGGCAGCGGACAGCTAAAGCTTTGAATGCGTCTCGCAGTTATCTTTGTGTAGAATACACCTCGTCGCCCGGCAGCGGACAGCGGCAGCGCACACGGCGAAAAAAGAAGCTTCTCGCTGTTATGTTTGTGTACTGAATACACCTCCTCGCCTGGCAGCGGACAGCGACAGCGCACACGGCGAAAAAAGATGCGCCCAGACCGGGCGCAAAGCGCTAACCGCTAGGCCACCGCACCTTCTCCATTCACTGCGTGTCGTGGTTATGTTTGTGTATAATACACCTCCTCGCCCGGCAGCGGACAGTGACAGCGCACACGGCTTTTTATCATATCCAGACTTGGTTCGAACCACACGTTTCTCGTCAGTCCCTGTGGCGCAATGCATAGGGTGTTGGATTAGGGATCTGAGACTGCAGGTTCGAGCCCTTCCCTGACCATGGAAATTTCATGGGTTGTAAATATGACATGTTAGGAGTGCTGATATCCACCCCAAACCGTGCTGATATCCACCTCAAAGAGTGCTGATATCCACCTCAAAGAGTGCTGATATCCACCTGGGATCTGATCATAAGGGGTCGCACAATATGCAGGAATATCAGAACTGGGATATCCAGGAAAAGCACCGTGAGTCACAGAAATCGTGTAATAAGCACCTATAATACTAGGGGCCTCTCCTTGCGTTCCCCAAAGTCCAGATTAAAACCAAGCATTTTCGTTGTTATGACCATATCAATATTAGGGGATGCCAATGCTCAAGCCCCATCCAGGTTAATCCCATCATCCCGGGGCCCAACACTCAAGCAGATGTACATTCTCTTTCCCTCACCCCGTCTCCTGCCCCCCCCCCCTGCCTCTGTATGTCTCTTGTCTCTCACTCTCTCACTTTCTGTCTTTGCCTCTGTCTCTGTCTGTCTGTCTGTCTGTCTCTCTCTCTCTCTCTCTCTCTCTCTCTCTCTCTCTGTGTCTCTGTCTGTCTCTGTCTGTCTGTTCTCAGCACACAATAATTGCCCTAATGCTTATCCCTTTTGTCAATGGGAAGCCATAAGGCATTTCATCCTCTGTCTCATGTCTTATTCTACTCCAGTAGAAGCCATAGAGGGGTATGGTACAGGTACATGAAACCGTATTAGGGTGCTATTTTTGTAGGTTTATTCGTGCGTAATGGTATTGCTATCTATTCTGTCTGGTTCCAGAAGCTCTCTCTCTCTCTCTCTCTCTCTCTCTGATTACACACTCTATCTCTCCCTCACTGAAAACTTATACATAATTATATAAAGGTAATCATTGAAGATGACTTTTGTTCATTATTTGAAAATGATGACCACTAGTCTAGGGGCCTCCACTATCCAAAAATACAGAATAGGAATTACCTAAAGGTAATCTATCAATCAATAGTTACATTAATCCAGACAATAATTGTCTGAAATGACAGGTTATCATTCAGCCATCTCATAGGGACTCAATTAATTCAAGAAAAAAAATGGCAGAAATTCCAACAGCATTTAACAATTCTATGCACATAGACACCTCTCCTGTCTCTGAAATGTTCAACTGGGGGAATTGATTCTTGCTTGTTATACATATTGATATACATTATGTGCTATTTGACCAATCATAATGCTTAGGAGGGTCTAACATAAAGACCTACCAATACCAGGAGGGGGAGGGCCGTGATTTTAAACATATTTGAAACCGGACAAAATGCCAAGTTTGGCTGTACACCTATCAATCTGAGCATGTAAGCTATTTTTTCTAAAAAGTAATCAATGAACCAAATGGTGACAAGGTACTCCCCCCAGACGGCTTCAAACTAAGCACCCTAAAGTGATCTACACTGATTAGTTTCTACTGCTATAGGTTTTCAGTGCTATGACTGAATCTTTGACTGGCTTTATCTTTATTATCATTCTCTTTTCCCTTGCTATTCATTACCTGTGGAGTGGCTTTAGGGTGTAGTGTGTGTTGCTAATTGTCTATGAGATTTATTCTAATGAGCCGCCGGTGGTCGTCACCATGGTTTTGCGAGCTGTCAGTCCGATAGTAGTATAAACAAATGTACCGTTAACACATTCAGGTCTATAGTGTTTTACACCAATTTTTTTTACCTTAGAGGGGGGGTCATTACCTTTAAAAAACTGTTTGATTCATGTTCATATTCCTACTAGTAGTGAAATGGTGGTGGTCTAAGCTAAACACATGGGTATAAAATCCAGGAATCCTATAGTGATACTCTCTCACTTTCTGCCTTGCCTCTGCCTCTGTCTGTCTCTGTATGTCCCTGTCTCTCTGTCTCTCTCCCTCTCTCTCTCTCTCTGTATCTCTCTCTGTCTCTCTCTGTCTTGCTCTCTCTCTCTCTCTCTCTCTCTTTCTGTCTCTCTCTCTCCCTCTCTGCATTCTCGGCACACAATAATTGCCCTAATGCTTATCCCCTTTGTCAATAGTAAGCCATAAGGCATTTCATCCTCTGTCTCATGTCTTATTCTACTCCAGTGGAAGCCATAGAGTGGTATAGTACAGGTACATGAAACCGTATTAGGGTTCTGTGTTCTATGTTCCTCATTCTCTTTTCCCTTGCTATTCATTACCTGTGGAGTGGCTTTAGGGTGTAGTGTGTGTTGCTAATTGTCTATGAGATTTAGCGTAATGAGCCGCCTGTGGACGTCACCATGGTTTTGCGAGCTGTCAGTCCAATAGTAGTATAAACAAATGTACCGTTAACACGGGCACTCGGGCTGAATATTGGCACTGGGGAGATACCGTCATAAAGTAGGCCTATCAGCCAGCAACGTTATTGCAAAGTATCATTAAATTATTCCTGTGTATTAGCACTGATCATCGATTTAAGGCATCCTCGAGAATACGCCCTGGTCATCCTATCTCTTATCAGAGTCTAATATACTCCTAATCTAGGGCAAGTAATTGCTGAATTAACAGAAGTACCGAAGCTAAACTGTTACAAAACGGTATTTAATGGTGACTAGGGAGTGACTCCCACCCTCAGGATTCGTGGGGGGGGGGGTTCCTTCTTTTATACATGATCCACTGAGTGACAGTGCCCCTCATGTTGGTAAAAGTAACGCTTTTTTTGTCATGCTCGCCGTGTATGATGAAAGCAACATCAGTCCCTGTGTTGGTTCATGTTTATACATATTATATGTAACTTACCATGCTCCCCTGCATAGTGACAGCAACAACAGCCCCAGTGTAGGTCCATTTAATATAACTGGCCACCCCCTCCCTGTGTGGCAAGAGCAACAACAGGGCTCCAAAGTGTAGGTTCCTATATATAGATTTATAGGGTTATCGAGTTTCAGAACGATTTCGGGTGCCTAAACTGGATAGTATGGACCCCTCTATAGTGAGATAGAGGCATTGTAAGACCTGTGGCACCATCTGGTGTGTAGTGAATGGACTAGACCATGATATAAATGCAATGTGTGATGAATAGACTTGAACAAATGCCTTTCAGGGGCTTGATAGCAGCACTCCACTTTGTGTCATGCCTCTATCATCCCCTGAAATGCATCCGTCCAAGTCTATTCATCATAATTACATTACATTCATAACTTACCATGTTCCCCCTGTATGGTCAAGGCTACAACAGCCCCAGTGTAGGTTAATATAAATATATAACTTACCATGTTCCCCCTGTATGGTCACAGCTACAACAGCCCCAGTGTAGGTTCATATAAATATATAACTTGCCATGTTCCCCTTGTATGGTCACAGCTACAACAGCCCCAGTGTAGGTTAATATAAATATATAACTTACCATGTTCCCCCTGTATGGTCAGGGCTACAACAGCCCCAGTGTAGGTTAATACGAGGGGGCAATGCCACAGGATTATACAACGGAGTTGTAAGGCCAATGGTCTCTGACATGATTTATGAATACAATGAATATAGGTAGGTGGTGGTGGCTGGGTGTGGGGAGCCTGTGGCTGGTGGTAGGAGAGTGAGTGGGGTGGGATGGGGATGGGTGAACCGACAGGGGCCTAAGTCTAAGGGCCATCCACTGGCTTCTGGTGGTGGGATGGAGTGGGGAGGGGGGGGGGGTTGCGGTGGTGCATGTGGTGGCATTGGAGGGATGGGGGAGGGGAGTCGTGGTGGTCGTGGCTGACTGCATACTGAGGTGGTCTTTGGCCTCTGCATTTATGTGTGTGTGTGTGTGTGTGTGTGTGTGTATGGAGGGGTGTTGTAGGGGTCAGAGACAGGTAAACACAGGGTAATTACCTGGTGTTCTGTTCGTTGGGGGGGGGGCTATTGTAGCTAGTGTCATAAACATTCTTGAAGAGCATGTACAGTCTTTCCCTCATAGGTAAGGGGCATTTAATAGTCATGTGAATGTGACGCCCACAGGGTATTACCAAATATGACACCGTGCTTTCTATGCCCTGAGCACTCATGACTGATTTGACACTACAAAATGTTAGGGTAATACAGACTCTAGGCTATAGACTCTTCAGACTGGAAATAATCCACCCCCTGTTCCTACTCTGAGCAAGGGTTTCCTTGAATACAGGATCTGGTGATTTTTAAGCTCAGACCCATACCCTCCATAGTAAAAGCCAATAGGTCCAAGGACCATTGGCTTAATAAATATATAACTTGCCATGTTCCCCTTGTATGGTCACAGCTACAACAGCCCCAGTGTAGGTAAATATAAATATATAACTTACCATGTTCCCCCTGTATGGTCACAGCTACAACAGCCCCAGTGTAGGTAAATATAAATATATAACTTGCCATATTCCCCCTGTATGGTCACAGCTACAACAGCCCCAGTGTAGGTTAATATAAATATATAACTTGCCATGTTCCCCCTGTATGGTCACAGCTACAACAGCCCCAGTGTAGATTAATATAAATATATAACTTACCATGTTCCCCCTGTATGGTCACAGCTACAACAGCCCCAGTGTAGGTTAATATAAATATATAACTTGCCATGTTCCCCTTGTATGGTCACAGCTACAACAGCCCCAGGGTAGGTTAATATAAATATATAACTTATCATGTTCCCCCTGTATGGTCACGGCTACAACAGCCCCAGTGTAGGTTGATATAGATATATAACTTACCATGTTCCCCCTGTATGGTCACGGTTACAACAGCTCCAGTGTAGGTTGATATAGATATATAACTTACCATGTTCCCCCTGTATGGTCACAGCTACAACAGCCCCAGTGTAGGTTGATATAAATATATAACTTACCATGTTCCCCCTGTATGGTCACGGCTACAACAGCCCCAGTATAGGTTAATATAAATATATAGCTTACCATGTTCCCCCTGTATGGTCAAGGCTACAACAGCCCCAGTGTAGGTTGATATAGATATATAACTTACCATGTTCCCCCTGTATGGTCACGGCTACAACAGCCCCAGTGTAGGTTGGGAACTTGGTGGCTATTTTTCCTACTGCCTGTCGACACGCAGATGTAGGTGACGTTCCTGCCCTCATCATCTCTACTATATGGAAGCTGCAATAAGGAAAATAAGAGGCACCTAGATATATTTAATGCTCAGAAATTCAAAACTTCAAAAAGCTTTAATATCAACTTCAAAGTCTGCAAAATGGCGTGTGGGGTGTTTCCAAAAAAGAACTAACTTTAGTCTGTGCCCGCCCCCGACCCAACCAAAGGGACGCTGAAATGACCTCCTCAATGGCACATCACATCAGGTCTGAGTAATACAATATTTGCACCCGACGCACCAAAGAAGTAGGAGAAGTAAGGAGAAGTACTATTTCGCATACCAAATGCACTGTGTCAAAAAGGCCAAAGCATAGTGTTTTCATCGACACATGGTGGGGGAAGTGTTTTTTATTGGCGGTGGGAACGAATTACCCCTCGAGAGGCGAGTCTGTAAAAGAAATTGACCATTTAAGGGGGTGGGGGATAAATTATGCGCCAGTTTTAGTGAAAAATCCCCCCACACAAGTGCACATAAAAAGGGGAAGTATTAAGATTGTCTGTGCATCCATGTGAAATCTCAGCAACCCTATTTACGAACAATGACCACTGCCTAGATATAAGACAATTCCAAAAAAATATCACATCTTAGCTTATTAAAGTATCGTATGATGTTCTATTTTCTTTCTTCTTTTATTTTCGCTATTCAAAGTACACTTGGAAGTCCTATCATCCGGGATGTGTATTTAACTCAATAATAAAGCAGGTCTATATTTGTGATGTATATTAAAGATTAACAGATCAGAAAGAAAAAGGGGGAAAAGTATCAGGTTTCTATGACTTGTACGCTTAAGAGATGGTGGTACAATGTAGCAGTGGTATACCATGTAACAACCTGTGTAAAAGGACAGATGAACTGTTTTAGGGCCTCCCAGACTGTCCACGGATCAACAGCACAATTATAAAGATATATTTAGCATCCCTATTATCACCACACGGAATTCTGCATAGTCAGCAAATCACTGCCTCCCGTGCAGTGTTCACCTGGCTGTGTGACACCTCCTGTATTTATAATGCCCTATTACTAGTTGCTGCTGCGGGCACACAGGAGGAATTGTGATGGACCTGTGGAGTTATCTATATGTGGGAACTAGCGAAAGGCCCCTTTGAGGGCTCCCATTGCCGCCGTAATGTCATGGCCTAAAGGAGTGTGGCTGATTGTATAGTGACTGTTTGGCTGTACACCTATAGGAGTGTGGCTGATTGTATAGTGACTGCCTATAGCTACAGTTGTACATAGGTATTATGTATTCAATATATGAATATGATGTGGTAAACTGATTTCATCTTGAATCAGTGTGAATGTTCCAACCTCAGACCCCTCATCATAAACTAATCAGTGTAGTCAAATTGCTGCTAGATTGACTCCTTTTATTTCTTTCCTTCTTATAACCTACTAACTCAATGCGGGCACCTTTTCCAAGTACAGTAAGGCAAAAAAAAAAGGTTTGTTTCCGGTCACCCGACCGTCCTCAGCTAGATAGGGCCGACCTCAGAATTTTTTTAAGATTTTTTTTTTTAATTTTTTACTGATTTTTTAAAGATTTTTTGAAGATTTTTGAAGATTTTTTCAAAATTTTCGAACAGTCTCTTCCAAAATTGTTATTTGATATTTAGAGACATATTTCCCAATGTTTTTTTTAATATCACATGCAGGAAATGAACTTTTCTAACATCCACCAGTGAAAACTCAGGAAAGAATGATTATATGAGACCTTGGACCAAAAAAAAAAAAATTAAAAAAAATCCGACCTACCTACCTCAACTTTTTGGACCATGTTACCGGAAACAAAGCTTTTTTTGCCTAAGGTTATTACCTGGGCAGGAATCGCATCATCACGTCTCCGTCTCCAGTAGCCGCCGCGCCGCCCACCTCCCCGTCAGCGTAGGCCCCGGCTCCCATGATGGGCGAGTCGCCGACACGCCTAGACCAAGGTTAAAAATAGACCAATCTGGTGTTATAGAGACTATATGGAAGCTGTTCCTGGGGCCAAAGACACCAACATTCCATGGTGTGGTGCTGATAAAGGAGGTATTGGGGTGCCAGAATCTATACAGGGGTCAATGGGCACATCGTTATGATGCAGCATTATTCGTACAGTAAAGCCTGATGCACTAGCACATGTGATTAATAATGAAAGAAGGAAAGAATATTAATTTATGGATAGCAATAACTATTGTTTCTACGTGATAGATGAGTAAAACTGGTGATTTGATAGATACTATGAGAACCTCTATAATATATGAGCATAGTTTGAAAACAAATAAAAAAGCATGGTCTAATGGTCTAATTTCTGCCGGCACTTTCTTAACGTACAAATGGAATGATGACATGTAAAGAATATTTTCTTGGTGCTTCCATATAGTGGTAAATTATGCTGTAACATGTATTAGCTTTGATGTCTAAAATCGGGCCAAACACCATTAAAATAGACACAAAAGGGCTGGCGGAAGTACTGGCGGAAATGAGAAAAGGGAACAACTCTATTGCAAAGGGAGGACACCCAGTTAGATAACCATACACTCCCTTTTATCTAGGGAGTGTATGGTTATCTAACCTCACCACCCTCTTGATAAACGATGGACACTCCCTTGCAAGAGTCATAGGAATTTGATTAACCATCTAACAGTAGTTAATTTTGACATGGGTGCATCCTGCCATTGGTTCGTACACAGTTTAATTGGTCATTTTGGGCCTCGACATTTGCTCGAAAATATGGGATGTGGACATCCCTCATCTTAGGCTCCCTCCCCCTCTTTTACCTACGAGGACAGCCCCTTCCGGTGAGCCTTCCTGTTTACTATTAGGTGTAAGGTCAGAGTGTGCACCTGCATTTGCTGGTTCCCCCGTTCTTTCTACCTGTACATTGGTACCTTCAGGTGGACAACAGAGACAGGGGACAAGAGCAGGAGGGTCTTGCCAAAACATAACGAGGAAGAACCTCTTAAATATTTTCAAAGAGTACTGAGCAAAACGTGAATGGATAAACTCGTTTTCACAGTGTTGAGAAATAGTTTTACCTTGGAATGTATGTAAAACACTTTTTGAATAGAGTAAGAAACATGCACGTTTTACCTTCCCAGTCTGAAGAGAATTCTTTTGGCAATACCAAAACGTGCACGTTTTACTTTTTGGTTCACGTTTATTATTTGGCAAGACCCTCCTGGTAACTGAGGGCTCTACTGAGATACCCCTCTTTGAGCCTAGGCCCTGCATTAGTGGCAAAGGAGACTGGCGACCATGAGGGTCTTGCCAAAAGATAACGAGGAAGAACCTCTCTAAATCTTTTCAGAGAGTACTGAAGAAAGCGTGCATGACCTAACCAGTCAGTCGTCAGTCGGTTTTGAAAGCTCCCGAGCTGGGAGGGTGATGTGGGCATGGACAGTGGGTCTCTAAACACCTGGGACAAAGAGTGTGAGAGATAAATTTCTCAAAATCACAAAATCATTTAAAGGTTAGAAGAAAAATTAACAGAAACATCGAAAATAGACAGGAATTTTTAAAAGTGAGGATGTGTAGCTAAATACAGCCAACTTATTACTGCTTTTATAAAAATAGAGATATTTGTAAACCAGGGGTCAGAAGTAGGAGGCCTCAATTGGACCCTTATCTTATCTCTTATCTCCGATCTTCTCAAAACTACTTCCGACTGACCACTGACTGTAACTCATTTTCATAGTATTGACAAATAATTTAGTAGCAGAATGCATTCAGGAGGGTCTTGCCAAAAACCAAACGTGCATGGAATACAGAAACGTGCAGAGAATCGTGTTGATAAAAGTTATTCTTGTCCACCCTTTCCTTTAAACGTGCACATTTTCACCTGCTCACGTTTGCAGTTTCCCATAAGGATATGTTGTATAGCTTTTGGAAAGATGATCAAAACGTGCATGCCATAGAGCACATTTATATGAACACGTTTTATGCAGGTTAGTGGCTAAACTCGTTTTCTTTTTGGCAATACCCTCCTGAACTCTTTTTGGGGAGTGAAAAAACGTGCACGTTTATCTAAATGATTATCAAAACAATTATTTAGCAATACAAAAACGTGCACGCTTTCGTTTTGGGTCCATGTTCATTCTTGGCAAGACCCTCCAGACCCTATACATCGTCTTACCACTACTATACATAGGATTGCCTCTGCTTAGCTATAGTGTCAACAGCTCCAAGCAATGCTTTTACCGAGTCCCAGATCCGCCACTGAAACCTAGAACACGTGCTGTCCAAAATTGTGTGCATTATGCGCATGTGTGAAGCACACAGGGTTGCTAAATCGTATACAATTCTGGAAAGCTTAAAACAAGAGCGACCCATTGAATAACGAGCTGGTGCAGAAACTTCACATCAGCGGTGCCAAAACCTGAGCCGACAGAAATAGCCCTACAGAACTGCCCCTGGAAATGGTACCAATCTAACTGTGCCCACAGAACACATTGTGTTTTGTTGGAAGCAGGCGGGTGAAGCTCATGAGGATGCCACATGGTCCATCCTTGACAATGTTACAAAAGCAGTAGCAACATTTATTTTGAAAATACAATAAGAATAAGTGTAGTTGCAAATCAGATTGATAACCAAGAACATAATCGAGAGTTTTACCATTCTGACCATATACTCAAATAATTTTTTATGACATTTTTCTAATTTTCTGTGTTTTCCAGAAAAAGTCCATGTAAATAAAAACAAAATAATCAATTACTACTTTTTTTCTAAAAGAAATCCTCAAAAATATAAAGCAGATGCACACATGCTTAAAAATGACACAAAACGATAGGAATTCTTTTTTAAGATATTGATAGACACTTTTACAACTTAAATATATGTATTTTCTGCATATCTATAACCCTTTAAAGTCCATGTCACAAAACAACCATGTTAAGGACGTCCGTTACCTGTCCGTTATGCCATATGGGGTCATATGGGGTAATATGAGGCCATATGAAGCTCAAGAAAGTTTTACAGATGTTAGGCTCCAACTTCTTTACCAATCACCCTATGAAAATTGTAAGGGTACCTACCCCCCCCCTAAATCGATGCCAACGAATCCAATGGTGCTATTCATTTTGTTCTATTCTAAATGGTTGCTTAGCAACGAGCCCTTTTATAAAAAAAATATATCAAATAAGAGGCAATGAGGGGAAAACTGTGATTCTACAAGGTATTTTTATGATAATAATTTTCCAAGAAATAACCATAGCTATATGATGAAATTTTATGGGCATGGTCCTGAATACCTATATTTCCCATTGCAATTGAGAAATAATAAGGACAGACAGTGGCAATGAGGGGAAAACTATGATTCTACAAGGTATTTTCATGATAATAATTTTCCAAGAAATAACCATAGCTATATGATGAAATTTTATGGGCATGGTCCTGAATACCTATATTTCCTATTGCAATTGAGAAATAATAAGGACAGACAGATTGATTTTTTACGATTTTTCCACTTTTATTTGTTGCAAACTCATGAGCTTCAGCCAGGCGCCAAAGGCACAATTTACCCAGAATGCCATTTAGACTGTCGTGAGTGGATAGTATTTCTAAACGCCAAGACACCCATTCTCTCTCTCTCTCTCTCTCTCTCTCTCTCTCTCTCTCTCTCTCTCTCTCTCTCGTGTTTATAATGCATGATGAATATAACCACTGGCATGGACTTACCCTGGAACTTTATGTGAGAGTCCGTTAGTGGATGTTCCTGCAGCGACCTTTCCAATGGGATCAACCACCACCATGCCTATTGTGTCATGGTTATCTGGACCTACTGGAGGTCTCACTTTCCACCCTAACCCTGGAGGTTTTAAGGCTTTACCACGTCTACCTGCCCTCTTCGCACCGTGTCGTCGTTGGCTGGTGCCAGCACCATTTAGTGACAAATGGGGCACAGGGTGGTAAGGACCACACGATTTAGATGGATCTGGCAAAACGTTCTGTGGAAAAGACCAGAGGTAAATTATTATTAAACAGCGCAAACAGGGAGTACTGTGCAGCCCGGGGGAGTGATCAATTGGGAGAGACGGAGGGGACAGGAGAGCTACTAAACACAGACAGATATGGGTGGACACAGGCAGAGAGAGTCTGAGATAGTAATGATATGTAGTTATTGGCCCTGCTTAGATACACAAGGATTCATCTCGAAAATATAGCTGAGTTAAGTTTCGAGTTTGAAAATGTTTTTATTGGCCATAACAATCATATATAATTGAATAAGTTTTTCGTGACGATCAATGTGAAAGAAGACAATAACTGACAACATGTGAGACGAGGAATGACAAAATGATGTGACCTGTGACCTTTTATGAATAATGCTCCCATGAATATTGAATGGTGTCTATGGTATATCTATGTCACACATTCCTCATACCTGGGTTATAGATCATTTAAGCCAGTGCTTTTTCTGTTAATAATTTCTCTAAATTGAAACTCATAAAATTATGGCTAGTTATGGCAGTCTTTCAAATTTTGTGTCTGCCAAACGTGTGTTTTTTTTTGTTTTTTTTTTACCTTCCTATAATTTGGCTGACAGTTGTTCTTCTTCCAGTCTTTCCAGTCGGAAATGGATTTATTTGAGCTTAAATCGGACTTTTCAAATCCCATCTCTAAGGCAAAATTAGTCGCTGTGAAGAGGAAAACAATAGATTGATGTTAAGATTTCAATTTCAATTTATCTATAATTAGGTCTCTGAGATAACATTAGTAAAATGTTAAGATCTTGGAAGTTACCATTCACTGCAGATGTCGGACAGAGAAAAGGTTCTCCATCAACTGTGAATGTTGGTAATTAATGCCATAACTTTTTACCACTTGCTTCTTCATTGGTTTGCAGTTCTGATTAGGCAGATGTTTTTTTACGATGTTTGCCAACGACGGACAATATCAGCATTCATAGTCGCAGTGTGAGAAAACGTTTCTTTTATGCCACGTTTTCTTATCTTTGTTGTGTTTTCTATAAGTGTCACTGATATAGTGCATATATCACCACAGTATAAAAAATAACCTATGGACTATGCTATAGGGACCGCATACATATATATCAAAAACGTATATCAAAAACCATAGCTCCCTGTGGGCTATCCCAAAGCCCATTCTTCTGAGAGAAAGATGGGAAGAAGTCTTTGGAAGGTGCTCCAGCGACCTACCCTCCCCCTCACTAAACTCCCCGTATGTTTCAAAATGCCAAGATATGCCGCAACTTATGCGCCGGTTTTTACTGTCTGTGTTACCGATTTGTCAATGTAGTTCCTTTCTTACCCAGCTCACCAACAAGTAAGGTCTGTTCTGTGTATTGTAATACGGCATGTGCTACAGCCACAGCGTCCGCTACATGCCGTAGTCCTCCAACACTACCAACATCCATCGACGTTCTGAAAGCAGGGACGTAGATGATGCTGGATGTTCTTAATGTCAGTTATTGCCTTTCTGAAATTTTATTATCTCTAAAATATGGTCAAATTAATTGAAAATTGAAGTGGCAATACTAAGCTATTATGGATATTAATTGTAAGATACATAAGCAAATGTCAATGAGCAATGAGCATTCAATGACACCTATAAGGCGTCGTTGAATAAGCACAGCCTCACCTCAGTGAATATGATGCAAAAATATTCTAGGGGAATTGACATTTGCATTTATGTCATGGCTACACAGGTTTGAAAGCTTTTACATGAAGAAATTCAACTATATTTAGCTGTGTTCATTGCATCAGGTCAGATGATCATCAGCCATGGAATACGGACACATTGTATTCCATGCCCCCATTGAATATGACATGTCCAGTACTGTTCTATAGTAATGATCATATCTGCCATGACATAAAGACTGTTAAAATCTTCTGTAGAAAAAAAAACACAAAGATTCATTGGCAACAATGATTTTTTCTTCATTATTTTTAGTCACCGTTTTTCAAAATCACTGTAATTTTTATGGACTAAAAAATGACTAAGGGTGATTAATTACACACTGTTTTGGTTTCAATGCAATACATATTGTACACCATTAACTTTTCATATGAATATCCAGTCTGTATTGATTCCACACATTTCAAAGTAAATCCAGAATGGACTAGGTTATCTTAAATATATATGGTTTGGTTGCATATATAATTCAACTCTGCATCCTGGACCTAATGCGAGGACATCATAATTATTATGATTATTTATATAAATAAGTCCTTGAGAGGCACATCACGCCTATCATAACTTTAGAGTAATAATCTAAGAACATATAGATTACCTTAGAAATGCGATAAACTGAAAACTGCCTTTGATTAGCAGAAATCTATGAAACTACAATGTAGCCTTGTGATGTCATGGTGCATAAACCAAAGTCTAAACTGTTTGAACTTTGCTTCAATTTATCTGTTTAGGGTCTAGAGTCTAACCACGCCCCCCTAGTCGTCCTAGTGGAAAGATATGAACTTTTAACAAGACAAAGACTCACCGCAAAAGAAATAACAGTATGTTTCCATAGTTTCATTGCAAATGAATTAGAAAGAACGCAGCAAAATTTAACATTGATTCTCTGTAAAATCTATGGAATTTCTTTATATCGTATGTAGGAGGGGGAGTTATGCACGTCCTTTGACAATTTTATACTGTTGGCTTTGTCTAAATAGACTTGAAACTGTTAAACTCAAATAATAGTTTGAAATTCAATTACCCGTCCATAACCATGGCATCAAGTGTGGTTTCTCCCTCCTCATCTGGGTGGTTGCCTGCCCCAACACTGCCATCACATCGTTGCTTTTCGCACTGGCCGCACCCTGACACCACCGCCTCCAGGGCAGTGCCTCCAGTCTCCAGGCGCTCCCAGGCTACAGGAGAGTGTATAGGTGATAATGGGAACAAAAACTGATGGATATATATTATCAGTCATAAATAACAATTATCAAGGATATAACTCAACTCATTTATGAAATCAGTTGAGTGTATACATCTTTAGGGAGTGATCATTATTTATCAACAGGGAGATAGTTGGGTTAAGAGGAAAACAGTTTAACCCCTCCGGAGGGGTTCTCTTGAGGAGGCGTAAAAGAAATTGCCTCTTTTTAGCAAAACAATAGAGGGGCGCTCTCGAGGAGGCATATATATAAGAATTGGGAAATTTGGATCTACTTACAGGATACTCATTATCACATGGGTTTTCTTGTTTTCTCTTTCTAATAATCCCCTCTACACGTATAAGTCTTGTCAGAAATGCAATCTTTTTGTCATAAAACTCCGGCATATCATACACCTGTAGTATAGCGATATGAAAAGGTTTCTTGGACATTTCTAAACGCTTCCATCGTTTGCAAGAACGCCTTCGAACAAAACCGTTTTCACCATAAAACGCAGTTTGCATTCTAAGCTGCAAGCGTTTTTATTGTGCACATAGGTTGAGGAAACGTTTTCAACGTTCAACTAGCAAATGTTTAACAAGAAGAAATCAAGATCCCATGGAAAAAAAAAGATATTTCACAGATTGATCCTTTGAACGACTAGACTCCTTCAAATCGTAGTGGGATCCCTCATTCTAATGCCATTAAAGCCTTGTATCTAGTGGTTACTAAGGATTGCTCTGGTACGACTGCCCTACCAAACCCTATGTAATGACTGTACTAAATGCTAATCGTACAGAGCAGTTCTAGTGCATTACCTACGATCACCCACTCTAGTTTTCAGGGTTTCAAATCGTAGTCGCTGTATCTAGTCGTACCATCTATAGAAATGCCCTTCTGGAAGTGTTGTTTTCTCCCCTCTCTCTACACACAGAAAAGATACATGTTCAACACCTTGGGCTAAGTTTAGTACTTTTGTTGATGGTGAACTTTTGAAGCCGGTACGAGACCGAGGCCCTATATATGTTCTAGAGGAACGGGGCCGGAAACTTTTGTTGCTGGGATGGGCCTTTATATTAATCTTCTGAAACATCAGAAGATGGCGCCACGACCAGAACACTAACGAAATCTGTTGTCTCATAGTGTCCCACTGCACTGTATTGATATAATCTTGTATCGCCTACATACCTACCCTTATCCGTGGCATTGGTGAAGGGCCACGTGTTGACGACTAGAGGGAGACCAGCCTGCAGGGAACCACCAAGTGTAGAGCACATTACAATACCAAATACAAGCATAACAAGCACTTTGAGCACCCTTTGTGTGGCCATCATGGCAGACGACTTTGTGTGAATGGTTCAGTGGTTTTCAACGAGATGGCAGTGTGAGCATGCACCTGATTTTAGGTGTTAAAGTCCATTCTACCGATAATAAATATTTACTATAGGTCACGGGGAACTAAATCCATTTCCTCTATGTTTTTATATAGGGTAACACACAAAACCAGCTGCCTAAAATGTTCGTTAAATCATCCCTCATACACAATCTGACAGAATGTTGGATAGGCTTAACCCTGAAAATCTTAAATAAGGGAATGATATGTGCAGTCAGTGCCATTCCACCCTATTTTGAGCTTAAAAATCTCCATTGGTCAGATTGACTTTTGCATGCCTCATAAAATCCCTAAGCCCTGGCATTATATAAAAACACACCTACTATTCCATTTATTAACTATTTCATAATTTTACCAATATTCTTCTATTCCAATTCTAAACCAATCAGCAGTCAGCACACCCTTAAGTGCAGGCCTGAATACCATATGGCTCACGCGAGGGCGGTATTTACTTCCACGTGACCTACAGTGATATGGTGAATGAAACAATAAAATCCATCTATTTATAAGGGCATGACCTTTCTTTGAACTATACCAGTAGTGATAAGCTAAACATAATTGCCCTTTGTTATACATATGAGATACCTATTATATTCATTGGAACTACTGGTGTAGGGGAGAGATATCATATGTTTTTGAGGGCCTCAGACGGGTAAAATAGACAAGGGGACAAGCTCCTTTCTTAGAATCGACAAGGGGACAAGGTCACATCTTAAAATCGACAAGGGACATGGGGATAAAGTGACAGGGGACAAATGGCTATTCTTGGGGGGGGACAAGTGACACAGCAGCATAGCGACATGTTGGTGCATTTCTCATGCAATTGGATGGGTGTGGACCACTAAATTCGACATGGTGACATGGCCATTTCTTAAAATCGACATATGACATGGGCCTTAGTGACATGAGCCAAAAGATTAGTGACATGACATAGGTGCTTTCTTAAAATCGACATGAGACATGAGAGGTTCTTAGAGGTGACATGGAACACAGGGATTCAAGTGACATGTGACATGATCATTTCTTAAAATCGACATGTGACATGGGGGACCCCCATCCACACCCCCAATTGGGTGCATTGGCTGAATTCACTGCATCATGGGGTTTCCAAAACTGAAAGAATTTCTCAAATATTCCCACTAGGTCTAGAATTAAGAAATATTCCCAAAGCCCACAAAAAAAAATCACTATTTCGGATAATTTTTGTCAAAGTTTTCTTCGAGGGAATCCGTCTCTCCCATTTGTTCTTATCTACTAGACATCCATACAGGACGAAGTCCGAGTTGGTCACTGAACAGAGACCCTGTGTACATAGAATGCTGGGTCATGTTTAAGCATAGGGGACGTGGGCAAAGAGATAATGTCGTAAAATCAATTCATGATAATATTTTCTCACTTCTACTCCGACATCTAGCAATAGTATCACCAAACAGTGAGCTAGAGGCACGTGATGTCTGTTCACAGGGGTCAAACAGTGATATCTTGATCATTATATTTAGGGTATTTAAGGGATCCTGATATTACCAAAGGACATTCAACAGTTCTCATAGTGTAGTGCTTAGGGAGTTTGAATACCAAATAGAGGGTTGTGGGTTTGAGACTGAAAAGCAAATCTCTTTCTTTCTAAGATTTGTTTTCTTTTTAAACATTTTGTTGCACGTTGGGATGACACCTTTGAATAGAATTAATGCAGAAGTCTAAATAGGGATTTATTGCTTTGCTTCTCCTAATTTTTTAATATTGTAAGGGGACCCAGAGCTCTGTGCTGTGACACACCACACCCCTCCCACTGGTGATGTACGAGAAACACCCTACTTTCTGGCGCCCCTTTTTCCTAGAACTGACTGGTGGGCTGCATCCCTGTAATTGACTGGTGGCCTGAATTCATGGAATCCAGCATCACACAGGTATCAAAACTGGTTGCAGCCTCCCAGCCAGGCAGACTTGAACTGATATCCTGAGTAGCCACACTTGACCCCCACAGATACAAAGATCTGCTTGGTGGTTAGTGGCAGTGGGTTGAAGTCAAGTCCAACAACACAGGATAGAGGTAAGGCACTGATCACTACTTGTATGTATTTGTGTACTCTATAATATCACCACTGTTAGAGAAACCAATATAATCTTTAGACCACACTTTCTTGTGTTTGTTCCATCTTTGTAAAGGATAGCTTAGGACCCACCCACTTTAGAATACCATCACCCTTTTGGCCACATATCACCTAATTATCAGCCCACCCAGCTCTCCCGTTACAATATCATTAACAAAAGAACATTAGGAAACGTTTTTCCAATAAAGTGATTCGATCCCAAGACCTTCTGCAGCAATGATAACCATTATAAAACAGCTGGCAGTGCTCTGCTGCACGATAGAAGTGACCTTGAGTGCATTATAGCAGTGTAGTGCACGCCTGAGCAAGGTCACCATAGCTGTAAAACAGTCAGATGCATTCGTGCATTATAGGACAACAGACAGTCTCGATGTGAAGAAGATCGTTGTCTATTCTCTAACTATACTACTGAATGTGAGGTGTAAGAACACTGTTTCGATTCCATAATGAGTACGTTCTATATGAAGAGTAGTATTATTATAGGTATATGAAATAGGCTTCACTACAAGTACTTAGGCAGAAACATCATGCATACACAGACGATGTGGCTGAGTGATATGGGCGCTGGCATTTGGATCTTACTCATACAGGTTCAAATCCCATACAAAGTCCCAATATTTCAGAACTGCATTATTCCCCATAACCTCCCGGAGGTTATGTTCTTAATTTATGGTAGATCATGTGCATAACCTCCTCCCAAATGTCCCATAAGTTCCTCCCAGATGCCACATTAGAGAATCAACAGTAAGAACAATAGGACGGACACCAAGATGGATATAATGGCAGGGAATGCTCTGATCTTTTACAATGTTGTTCCTCCTCACGACCTTTATGATGAGGGCATGAAGGAGCAGAATAACTTAGTCCACCGAGGAGCAGTCCCCTTCCATACGAACAATGGGCATACCAAATTTGTAAAAGATGACAAACTTTACTACGGTAGGCCCTATACCCATAGGCCCCTCTCAAATGCACCAATGCCCCTCCTCCTTTAATTACAGAGCAAATTTGCTTTGATAAGTTACAAACGACAAGTGAAGTGTTTGGTTCCAAACGCAATAAACGCCATTTTGAAAATAGAGTCAAATATTTCAAATGCCTACATGTTAGAGATACGTTATAAAGAAACCATTTTCTTTAAGAAATATTTTTTTCAGCTGTGCACAGTCTATTTATTAAAGATTTTATCATGATAGCACTGAAATTCACTTCAGGGGAGCACTACAAACATGGGTATATGCTGAAAATCTGGAATGGATTTGTTGCGTTTTGGAAACAAACTCTTCAAGTGATTTTTGGTAGGGACAGATGACATTCCTATTTCTTATAATAGACAAGGGACATGAGACCCCCCCCCCCCGTCTGGGGCCCTTCTTTGGACTGGTTCCCTAATACATGTATATATACATCTACCCAATCAGCCATGCTTTGACCAATATCCGTCAGTAGAATGTCCCAATGTTGGCATGTTTGGTTATTGGAATGCTTGACCGCTGGCCTTCAATTGGCCAAAGCTTGAAACTGGTTACATTGACTATAATGCTGGCACAATGTTGGCTCATCATTTTGATGTTATTTTGGTACAATATTGATCCAATGTCTGATTTTCAAATAATGGTTCAATAGGCCAACAGAAAATAATGATAAATACTCAATGTCATTTGCTTTATTTTTTTTTTGGACTTGCTCATTGCATCAATGAACTGTTATGTTCATTTAAGTGAAGCTATAGAGCAGACCAAGTTTTATTAGATTTTTCAACAACAAAATAAGGAACAGCAACTACAAAACACAAAACATGACAATAGTCAATTTGTACAAGATCAACAACATTGGAGAGTTCAGGAGCTGGTCGACTGATCATAGTAACATACACACATGCATTTTTTTTATAAGATAGTATAAGATATAATGTACTGGTATAGTAGCTAAGGTTTACATAACATTTGACATTCATGTTAGTGTATTAGGCAGTAACATAATGGTAATTAGGATTCAACACAATTATCTGGAAGCGGCGCGGTAACTACACCTGCTTCATATACTAGTTGTAACCAATTTTCAATTTCTGCCTCAAATTATCTATCTTCAGTATTTCAGTTTTAAATTTGACTTTAGTGGTGGCTTTCTGGATGTTCTCAGGTAGGACATTCCAGAGCGCCACCCCTCTATACCATGGAGATCTCTTGTAATGCCTGGAAATTTTTCTTGGTAATTCAAAAACAATTTTATTTTGTGACCGTGTATTATGTGCATGTGGCCTTTGCTCTATATCTTTAGATTTTTTGTACATCAGACACAATAGAAGCATATCAAACCTTTTTTCCAATAGAGTTATATCACACAGCATATGTAATTCTTTAACATTGTATTTTCTAATGTTGCATTTTAGACATATCCTTAAGGCTCTATTTTGTAAGCGTTGTAAAGCTTTCAAACCTTCCTCATTACAGCTAGTTGAAATGAAGGAACAATATTCTATAATTGGTCTTATTGTACTACAATATATCTTTACACTTTGATCTTGAGTCAGAAATTTTCTTAAATTGGCAAAACAAAATAATTTATTACATACATTTCTTTTAACTATTTTAATTTGCTTGTCAAAGCTGAGTTTGCTATAAATGTGGACTCCCAAATAAGGGAAGAAGGTCACTGTTTGAACAGTACTCTCATTGAATTCTATTTTTGGATCAGGGCAGTACATTAACAACATCATCTATATATAAAACAAACAACAGGGGGCCCAGAACTGAGCCTTGTGGTACACCATACTTTATACATTTCTTTTTAGATATTTCATTACCATAACTCGTTCTCTGTTGCCTGTTTTCTAAATAACTTTTGAACCACATAAAATTTGTCCTACTTAGCCCAAGCTTACTAAGTTTGACCAGCAATTTTGAGTGAATTACACTATCAAAGGCTTTAGTGAAATCAATGAAAAGGGCCCCTGTTATGTACCCATCATTTCTATTCTCAAACAATTCATTTATGAGATCAAAGGTAGCATCACCTGTTCCAGTACCTTTTTTATAACCATATTGATTGTCACAAAAGGTGTTATTTCTTTTCATACTTTCACTTAAATGATAATACATAATTTTTTCAATAATCTTTGATGGCATTGGTAGGAGGGAAATAGGCCTCCAGTTTTTGACCTGTGATAAATCTCCATCCTTAGGTAATGGTTTTACTAGGGCAGAGGCCCAGTCTCTGGGAAAAATACCTTTATCTAAACTAGTCTGAATCAGGTGGGTAGATTGATGTATTAGGCATAGCAATGCACATTGTAATATATCACCCCTTATGCCTTCAATCCCAGATGATTTATTTTTGTCTATTTCTTTTATAGCGTAATGAACATCCCATTTATTCACCTTAATGTTTGTTTCAGTGAAGTTTCCATTTATGAGTACATTTTCAATACTTTGATCATTATCAAGTTTACATTGATCATCACCAACCGCTGCAATATGTAGCTCCCTTCCAATATTACAAAAGTACTCATTCACATACTCACATGCTACATCAGAAGCAATATCAATCCCTGTCTCATGGTGTTTCATATCGGGGTATATAATGGATTTATTATTCTTAAACATGTCATTTAGTGTTCAATGCGTATAGTTTATCTACATAGGTTGGTGTTTGTAGACATCTCTGTAGCAGCTGTCTTTCAACAGCCTAGGGGACATCCACAAATGACATAATGTGGAAGGGGGGAGGAGGGGTCTGGCCCGGCATGACGGAATTAATTTTCCATATACCTTAAGCATTGCAAAATTGGGAAAAAGCATGATGAGAGGGGAGGGGGGTCAAAAATGGTCAAATTTTGCATGACGTCATTTATGGATGGCCCCCTATATGTTTGCAAAGACCCTAAGGACAGGCCTGTCAAGTACCATGCAGATTAGAAACAGCCATTTCTACCTTTGGAGGTAATCTCAATCTTAGCCCCAAAAGGATAAGGAATGGTAAAAACTGTTACACTATGATTTAGGACTTAGCCATATGTCATTGCCACAAATGAGGTGCCGTCATGTTACTCCTGATATACTCTTGCCTAATTCATGCTGTTATATAGCCAATTCCTCAACTATACCTATCTTACATTAATACATATTATTCATCACTATAAACCACTATTATAATGTACCGCATGTAGGACCGCTACATGTTACAGTTTGTATCACATGCTAGTTGCACATGCCACTACTGGGGTCGCCCTGTGCACCTAGGTTATATACATGCAGACTCACAGACCTGCCATACGCTATGACTGTATACACATAACCATCTAGGACTCTGTACAATATACAGCAATAAACATCATCCATACTGCCAACTGCTATGGATCATTTATATGTCATACCTATTTGTGACAGGATCTGCGAAAAGGGCCCTTAGTGCAGGGTGCATTAAGGTCCCTATTCCCAGTATATGTCACATTTAGAGACTATCAGGATATGACATGTGGTGGAGAACATCGGTCCTTTTGAAAGGTGCACTCTCATAGACCAGTGAGTATAAATCAGTTGTGAGAATGCAGTATTGGATAGTGACTGCCGTTAATTCAGTTACTTGGCAGCACCGGCATTCCCATCACCATTTGTAACATCATTATTCTTATTTTGTAACTGTTGTAGGGGCCGGCATCGTTGTATATATACTAGTGCAGATCATCCGAGAGATGTGCTTCTATGCCAACCAGGTGTCACTTTGCGATACCCGTTTGGTACAAGAGGGGGCAGCACCACGTCTCGCATCCAGCTCCTACTAAGGAGCCGGACTATCGGCAGAAGGGGACTCGACCTTGTCCAGTCCACACATGTTACTAGACCTTCTCAGGAATCAATAAAGGCCATCCGAGCAGAGGAATTTTTTTTTTTTTGGACTTGCTCATTGCATTTATGAACTGCTATGTTCATTTAAATAATGCTATAGAGCAGACCAAGTTTTATTGATTTTTCAAAAGAAAGTCACAAATGAAACAGTACAATAACTTCATGGATCTTGACAAATGTCAATATGAACACAATCAGCAGATGGAAAAATAGGGACTGGCAATATTCACTCAATAGGTTATTAACATAGAAAGTACAGACAAACAAATTAAAAGCAAAAAGAGATAGATAGTAAATAATATGTCATACATAGAGATTTGTGTGTCTACACATTATTTCAGTACATCATGATTACAGCTAAATACACCTTGTCTTTAGTTCAAATAAGTGATAATTAGAGTTGGTAGTATATGCTGTTATATGCATATGGGAACATCAGCAATATCAATATGGATGTAAACATGAAAAAGGATAGGAATGTGAGTATGAATATGAATATGAAGCGGCGCAGTTTCCACACCTGCTTCTCATTATCAATTATAACCCAATTTCAGGTTCAACCTTATATTTTCTATCTTCATCACACCCTTTTTGAATTTTACCTTTGTTGTAGCTTTCTGAATCTCCTCAGGTAGAGTATTCCAGAGAGCCACCCCTCTTTACCATGGCGATCTTTTATAGTGTCTAGTAATAACCCTAGGTAGTTCAAAAACAATCTTCTTTTGAGACCTTGTATTACAAGATTGTGGTCTATTTAACACAGTCTTTGATTTCTTATACATTAAGCATAATAATAGCATGTCAAATCTTTTCTCTAACACTGGAACCTTGCAAATTTCATGCAACTCCTTCACACTATACCATCTATTATTGCATTTCAGACAAACTCTAAGAGCTCTATTTTGCAGTCGTTGTAATGCCGCAAGACCATCCTCATTACAACTAGTACTTATAATTGAACAATATTCTATAATTGGTCTGATTGTACAACAATATATCTTTACACTTTGCTCTTGTGTTAAAAACTTTCTTAACTTAGCAAACCTACATAGTTTATTGCATACATTTCTTTTAATAGTTTTAATCTGTTTATCAAAACTATGTTTACTGTCAATATATACACCTAGATATGGAAAGAAGGTGACAGTTTGCAGAGTGCTGCCATTGAAGTCTATAGTAGAATCCGCACATCTTTTTAATCTATGAGCACTACAAAACCACATAAATTTTGTTTTAGTTGGATTTACTGTTAGTCTGTTTTCGATAACCCAACGCTTAAAGTTAATTACATCTTCATTCAAATTCTCATTAACCAAGTCTACATCTTTGTTAGAACTATAAATCACAATGTCATCAGCATACAGTTTAATCTTGCATTTTTTTAAGACCTTAACAACATCATCAATATATAGGACAAACAACAGGGGACCTAAAACTGATCCTTGAGGGACACCATAATCAATATCTTGGTTTGAGGACAATTTATTACCATAGCTAGTTCATTGTTTTCTATTTTCCAGGTAACTTTTAAACCATAGAAAATTAGATTTACTCAAACCAAGTTTACTGAATTTAATTAGCAATTTTGAATGTAATACACTGTCAAATGCTTTAGTGAAGTCTATAAATAGAGCCCCTGTTATCAGAACATTTTTTCTACATTCATAAAGCTCATTAACAAAGTCAAAAGTGGCATCACCAGTACCTGTCCCTTTTTTGTAACCATATTGGTTTTCACAAAAAGTACCCTTTTTCTTCATACTTTCACATAAGTAATAATACATAATTTTCTCAATGACTTTAGACGGCATTGGTAGTATTGATATGGGTCGCATTGGTAGTATTGATATGGGATATGGATAGGTGGAGGCCAGCAAAGTCAAGCAGGTGGCATGTCTAATGCTAGCGGACAAAATGGCACTGCCTATACGAGTGGTCAAGGGGCGAGTGGTACCTCGGGTACTACCCCTAATGGAAACAGCAGCGGAGGTGGAAACACGGGAGCTGGACAGTCGCAGTGGGGCTATGGTCAAGCGCCACCACCACCGCCGAATAACAGTAGTTTTGGTGGATTGGGAGGCAATCGAACCTTGAATGAAACCAAGGTGATTGAATGGAGCAAACAACAGTGTAGAAGACTGATGTAGGCTCATAGCTTAGCCAGAAGGGTAGCCGTCATTCCGAAGGGGTATGATGGTAGCCGACCATGGAAGGAATCGTTTGACGACTTCATCGATGTGATGAATTGTAATGGGTGGACGCCATATGAGGCAAAGCCACATTTAGTTAGATGCCTAAAGGCTGGCCCGGGTCGCATGGGCGTGGAGCAATAGCACACATGGTACAGCCTAGTAGGAAGCTTTGAGCAGTTAGTAGAAACTGCTAGTGGGTTGTTGTGTAACATGGTCAAGGAGGATCCGATGGTTCATTTTAGAAAGCAAACTCAAAAACCTTCAGAAGCATTTAGAGCTTATGGTATGGAGGTCCACGCTCTACTAAGTAAGGCCAGACCCAGAACAGAAAACCAAGACTGGTATATGGACAGGCATATTTAATGGAATAGATATGGCTGTGAAGAAATGAACCATGTTAGCCGGGGATGTTCCTAACGTATCAGGACACACCCCCATAGCCACCGCGCTGCATTGACCCAAGGAGACGAACACCTCAGACGATTTCGAATTAATTGACATTGAGCAGGAGGATGGTACATTCTGCGCAATGTAATTAAGAAGAAACACTTCCGGTAGGAAATACATTCCTAGGAAGGTGTTTAATAAGTCGAAGGATACAAAGACAGTACCTGAGACTTAGAGTGTGTCCAGAGCTAACAGCAAACAACAAAGCCAGCTGATAGCGCTTCAAAAGCGGGTGGTCAGTCACAAGACATGACAAAGGTAATGGAAGAAAAGTGCGAAAAGATAACTGAAGCATTACAAGCCAGTCGGTCTAGACCCACAGTGGATCACCGAACGGTGAAATGTTTTAGGTGCCAGAAAATGGGGCACTACTCATCCGAGTGTACTGCTGCAAACCCAGTTATGGTGGCTTACTATGAAGCCGAAGACGAATCCGAAGCAAGTCTGCAGGATGCAGTAGCAGCAGATATTGTGAAAAATTAGAGGGGGTTGTATCCATGGCATTGGGTATAGCCCTATCTAGAAAAGAATGCCAAAACGCTACTGGGGGTAAGCTGGTGGAAGAATTCAAATCAAATTTACCTGGAGGTCTGGTGACTGTAGGTGCTCACCCCAGCATACTGACCGGGGCCAGGGACCCCAGTGCAGATATGTGTGGTGGAGGAGACAAATCGGGGAATGGCCGCACTGGGGGAGAGGAAGGATGGATTAAAGAGTTGATCCAAGTGTGTGGGACACGCCTTCCCCCAAGTCATCCTTGTCTGGAGTTTTTAAAAGGAGATGGTGGTATATACCCATAACTGTGGAAGGTCAGGTAGGGGAATTCTTAGTGGATACTGGAGCTAGCCATTCCTGTTTGTCCAAAAAGTTCTTCGACTCGATGGCCGGCAGTCATGAAAACCTCAAAACAGGGGTAAATGCTTGCAGTATGAGGACTTTTGGGAGAACTTTTATGCCTATCCTTATAGGAGGCAAAGAATTCGTTCTTTCGCGTAGGTAGGACCTATAAGGTGTTACACTCTATTGATGTGGGTGACGAAAGACCTTTTAAAATTCCGTATCGAAGACTTCCTCTGAAGAAGAAGTTAATATGCGAACAGGAAATACAAAAGCAGCTGGAGCTGGGGGTAATTGTGTCGAGCAGGAGCCCTTGGTCCAGTCCTGTATGTATGACCACAAAGAAAGACGGTATTATCTGTTTTTGTGTCGATTACCAGAAACTAAACGGAATGACAAAGATCTTTGCACTTTGGATCTACAATCCGAGTATTGGCAATTACCGATGCACCCTAAGGACATAGAGAAAACCGCATTCTCTAGTAACTTGGGATTGTTTCGAATATAACGTCTTGCCCTTTGGTTGTGTAATGCATCAGCTACGTTCGAGGCTATGATGGAATCACTGCTCAGCAACTTGTTTTGGAAAAAGTGTTTTGTTTACTTGGATGATATTGTCGTGTTCGGCAAGTCATTCAAGGAATGCCAGGCTAATCTACAATTGGTCCTGGATAGGATTCTAGCTAACGGCCTTAACCCTTTCGTGCCCAGAATTATTTTGAGAAAGCTGATTTATTCAACAAATTTGACATAGTAGAGACTATTATCTATATCATGACCAGATTAATGTGCTTCAAATGGTAACAAAGAGGACAGTAAAATAGCTTTCAGAAAATCTAATATGAAGCATAGGTTAGAGTGTTATATGAGTCAGTAGGGGATAAGGACAACACAAGATGTTGAAATGGACTGATTTGGATGAAGGTGCCTAGAAAATCTTCTCTTTTTATATTTTGGTGGGGAATAGGTTATTTTCAATTCATAAAGCATTATTTTGACATTTCAAAGAAAGCTATATTAATGAAAATTGAAAAAGATATGTATAATGATTGGATTCCTATGAGAAAATCGCAGGAAAAATATTTTATTAATATTTTTGGTATTTTTATCAATATTTTTGTGAATTTAGTGAATTTTCTGTGTTTTCCCATTATTTTCATGGCCAGAGCGCGCACTTTTAATGGATTTTAAGCCTATTTTCAATTAATTATTTTCTGCAATAAGATCTATTAATAATCATTAACCTAATGCACCTAGACAAATTTGGTAGCATTGGAAAGTACTCGATATTACGAATCTTCTGGTGTTGGAATTACCATTATCTGATGAATATTAAACCCATGCTGGTCTGTTGAACATATATACATGCTTAAGAGCGCACTTTTGCTATTCTGGGCACGTAAGCCTAAGAAGTGTAATTTGTTTAATCAAACAATAACATACATATATAGGAAGGATAATTACCCCGAGTGGGATAAGTGCGGACCCGGAGAAGCTAGACGCTGTGGAGAATTGGGAAAGGCCTTCGTGTGCTAAGGAGGTTAGATCATTTTTAGAATTTTGTTCCTACTACCGTGATTTTATACCAAATTACTCTCGTTTGAGCTTTCCTGTGCAATGCTTAGCTCATTGGACAGCCGGTAGGGCTCGGGAACCCTTTCCATGGACCAGTGAGCAGGAAGAATCTTTTAATAGAATAAAAGATTTGTTTAGAAACACACCGGTATTGAAATATCACACACCCGAGGGACATTTCATACTAGACACTGATGCTAGCAATAGTGCCATAGGGGTGGCACTCTCTCAGGTCCAGAACGGAGTTGAAGTCCCATTAGCATTCGCTAGTAACACATCAAGCAAGACTCAGCTTAATTATTGTACCACTAAAAGGGAACTACTGGCGGTAGTGGTGTATACCAAGAAGTATAAGCATTTCCTTTGGGGGACTGACTTTACTTTGCATACCGACCATTCATCTCTAAGGTGGCTTCTTAACTTTAAGGACGACGAGGGGATGATTGGATAATGGTTAGTTCATTTATCCGAATTCGGATTGGAGCATAAGCAGATTGAGCACCGCCCGGGTGAAAAGCATATCAATGCGGATGCCTTATCGAGAAGGCCAATTCGAAAGTGCCAAAATGCCACTTGTGAGGACTGTGGGGCCCACAATGCTGTGGTTGCCAGGTTGGTATACAACTATACCACATCCCGGATCCCATGGGAGGAGGCTGTAGGTAGCTATCTCGATTGGTCACCAGAGACCATCGAGAAGTTTCAACAGTCGGATCCCACCACTGCAAGCATCTTGGAATACTTACGGAAAGGTATTAAGCCGGTAAGGCCAATGTTATCTCTGGAGGACAGAGAGAGTAGGCGATTTATTGCTCAATGGACCGAGCTAGAGATCCGAGATGGCATATTGTGCTGATGGAAAACCACTTCTACTAGCAATAAGCTATTAGTGATTCCTACCTCGATGAGGAGAGACATCATGTATTATTGCCATGGCCACCAAACGAGTGGTCATTTCGAGAAGAAAAGATCTATCAAACGTCTGCAAAGACGTTACTACTGGCCAGGGATGAGGAGCAACCTTCTTCGGTGGATTGCAACTTGTCCCGACTGTTGTAAAAACAAGCCAGGACCCGGCCTGAGCAAGTTACCCTTGTCTCAGGAGCTGTTTGGTGTAAGATTTGCTCGGGTAGCAATTGCCATCATAAGTGGAGTCAAGATGACACCTAAGGAGAATACATGTATGATGGTCGTGACAGACTATTACACAACGTATACTCAGGTGTTTCCCCTTCCAAATCCTAAGGCCGCTACATGTGCTCAGGCATTTGTGAAAGGCTGGGTGCTACATTTGGGAGCACCCCTTATGATGCACAGTGATTAAGGTAGGGAGTTCGAGTCAGAGTTATGGCAAGAAATGTGCCATTACTTAGCTATATGCAAGACCCGAACCAACCCATACCGGCCACAATCTGATGGCCAAGTGGAACAGTTTAACAGAACTCTGATACAAGTTCTGAAGCCTTTGGTGAAACAGCCATCAGGACGATTGGGATGAACAGTGTGAGTTTGTAGTACATGCCTACAATAACACCGTCCATGCAGCCACCAATTGTACCCCTAACCTTTTGGTGTTCGGCGAGGACATAATAATGCCCGCCGATTTGGTGTATGGAGTAGTTGGAATTAATCCGGAAGCTCCTTGCAGTGTACTTATTGTGGAATCACTTCGTGACCAATTTAAACAGGCATACGAAGTAGTTCGAAATGAACTTCTTAAGAATGCTAAATGGCAGAAGGTGGGTTATGACAAAAATGCTAAAATAATACGTTTTAATCTAGGGGACAAAGTGCTACGGTACCTACGGTGCCACTCAAAAGATTAAAGCTCGTGACACCTTGGGAGGGTCCATTTAAGATTATAAGCATTGTCTCCGAGTCCACGGTGATAATGAAGGATTACTACACTGGTAGGGAATGGAAAACCAATGTAGGGAAGCTCAGACCCTGGAAGGGACGCGCAGCAGCAGAGAGGGAATACGGATACCGACCCCCAGAGCTGACCCAGAGGAGGCCTGAGGTGGTAGTAACTAAAAAAACGCCCCAGAGGTCGGCCCAGGAAGCATCCGAGGACTAACGTAGCTCCTTAAAAGAAGAAGACGGGTCGGAAAAGGCCAAATCATAAGAAATGGAAAAACATCTCGCTGGATGAAGGTATTACACATAGGAAAGGTCCTGCCGTGGCTGCGTAGGACCCGGAAAAGGCTGGGGGTAATACCAGGAAAAATAAAATGCTGACCGAAGGCGTCAGACGTAGTCCCAGGTTAAGGGATGCTGTAACCTAACCCAGTACCTGTGTGTGGTTCACTTCAAGTGAATGACATATGTTGTAGCGGGTCAGGGCGCCAGAAGTATATTCCCTCAGTGGCGTATCCTGTGAGTGGTGGTCGGATCATCCGGTGCATTCGCTGTCTAGTGTTGTATATACCACCAAGCTACAGAAGATACCACCCCGGTAGTAGCATGCGTTTGGTATACCAAGCCGAGCCCCAGTCTGGATCTAGTCTATGTGAGGGTGCCACTGGTGGCGGCAGGAGACTGGACAACTAGGTCACTGGATAGCTCGCAGCGGGATCTCGCGAGACGAGAGTTTTGACGCTATATTGGTTCGACCCAGTTATAACTAGGGCGGAATCGTGGTGCTTAGACGCCATTGATTTTAGTAGTCGCAGTGTACCCTACTTCACCACCTCCAGGTCCAGTAGCATCTGCGTCGGGTTCTTCGGACCCAACTGACTTGACGGCGGAAGTTGTGGATATTTTGAATATCCTGTTGTATCCCCCGGGATATAAGACAAAGACACAGCGCCTCGCCCACGTTGACGAGGAAGCTGAGATGGTCTACACGAGCTGGGGAACCTACATCCCAATGTACCCTTTGATGTTTGGGTACGGCGAGGAGGCTCAGGTCCCTGGACAGCTGGGAGAGATACCCGAGGACTTCAGGACACTAGTCATCGACTCGTGTTCTGACGAGCTGGCGGACAACATGCCAGTTTCATAGCTGCGAAACTATAAGCGTCTCGCTGGAGCCGTGATGTTGGATGAGGAGTTAGCACGGGCTGTGTTGGTATCAGATGGGATTTCCCGGAGAACCACACAGTTGCGGGAGTCGGAATCCGACATGGACACTGACTCCACCATCACAGCGCAGTCGGTGGCTACAGGGCTAAGAAATTAGTTTGCAAGCCTGCAGCGAAGGGACTCCTAACCGAGTCGGACCTCGAGGACGAGGACATCCGGATAGCGGTCGAGAGGTCCAAGTCCGAGAGTGAGCCGGGTGCCAATATCCCAGAGGCAGCCGGTTCGGACAAGGACATCACCCGTCAACAAGCTGCTGTGGAGGAAAAGTGCCATGAGCTTTCCGCACAGCAGAAGGAGCTGACTGCTGTTCGCCGAGCCCAGCACAAACAGGCCCAGCTCAAGTCGGGTACTTCCTCGGATACTGATACCATCACCAGTAGCTTAAGGAGTACCAGGGGTAAAGGAAAGGAGTCCGGTAAAACGGATTCCAGCCCTGGGGCCCAAGTTCAGCCCATTAAGGGAAAGAAGAAAGAGAAGAAAAAGGTGGAGAAGGAGAGTCCGGCTGCGCCTACTCCTACATCTGTAAAGAAGGGGGACAAAAGCCAGTCGAAGGCCTGACCCCTACCACCACAGCAGTCACCATGGCTACCCCAGTTACTGCAGCACCAACTGTCACCACCAGCGGGTCGTCTGCTGTCACCTCGGTTGTGACTACGGCTGGTACTGTCACCACCAGTTGAGCCCAATCCAAGGGGTCGCAGATATACTCAAGCAGTGAGTCAGCCAAGTCTGAATTGGATGGGGTGAAGACATGACCAAGGACGTCCCAAAGGATGACAATCAGAAGTGGATGTGGAAGAACGCAGCCGAGGGATTTAAAGAACGGTTCCCTCGCTGCTTTGCCGATTGTGCTTATGACATGATCCACTACATGTGCCCGGGTGCCGTTAAGCTGGACGGTGACAGCGACAAGGAATGGAGGAAATCCGGACCTAACTATACACCAGTGGGGAAGTTCTACCTAATTTGGATTGACCAGCTCAAATCCAAGTTAGGGATGGTGTATAATTATGAGGTGAGAACGAAAGTTCAGTTGGCTATGACTCAATGGGGACCCAGTGGCAACCATCTTCAGCACCAAGCCTCGGTTCGCCAGGCACATCGTTGAGCACCATATGCACCACAAGCCCTTGCTGAGGTGTTTCCCTGGTGATAGAGTTCTGCGCCTGGAAGAGTGGCAACATTACCACTTATTTCGCTGTTAACCACTCAGTTCAAAGTTTCAGCTTCTGACCAAAGTGCAGGCGAAGCTGAAAAAGTGGAGAGGTGATGACAAGAGGGAGAAGGAGAAGCAGGCTTGTTTGAAGGGAACTGCCAGGGCACAAACCCCAGCCACACCCAAGAAACAAACCCGTTCGGACCGATCCGTAAGCCCCGCAGGCTCTAAGGATCAGTCCAGACCGGCCAACCCAGCTGATCGTCGCTAGTCCGGGCAGCAAGTCTCGGCGCTGGACATGCCTGGCTATGTGTGGTCAGCCAGGCCGTACCACCACCGTCATCACCTGGTTTCTCTGCTGGAGCTCAACGCCCTCCGGGTGTTGACACCAGCAGCCCAGATGACTGTCAGAGCTTCATGGGCCACAGCACTAGACACGGTGCATGGTGGGCCGGTGAGTACACCACAGATGCACAGCGCCAAGCATACCGGGAGTATAGGGAAAAGTTCCCTGCTATGGGACCCACAGGACCCGAATCCTGACCTCCTCAGGTAGAGCTAAGGCTCCAGGGAGGGGCCGTGGTGGATGCGAGTCCACCTGACCACTCCCTGGCTATGGTCGTGGACGAGGAGGCGCTACGGTTGAGGGTTCTGTTGTCCCTAGTGCACGTGCGCCACCTGTTGCTGTACCCCCTTCCGCTCAGGTACCAGCCGCCGCTCCATCTGTGGACCCTCGGGTCCCCATAATGGTGCTGGTGGCAAACACTCTTGCTGGACTCGAGGATCCAGAAACATTCGTGGACCGCCGGGACGAACGCACGTGTAGGATCCAAAACGACCTCATGAGCCAATGGCAGTCACTTCACCGTCAGAAGTCCATCGACTACTGGCGGGATGTGACTGAAGCCATTTCAATCTAGCTTAGGAGATGCAGAAGCGTGAGGAGGATAAAATCAAGGAGCAGGAGATGAAGCGGGTCGAAGAGGCTTACAAAGCCTGTGTCGAAAAGTGAAGGGAAGCCGAGAAGCTTAAAGTTCCACGCCGCTGAGAACTTAAACTACATAACAAGGTACAAGGAGGCAGAAATTCTTCCTCTGGTTGGGCAAGCATCTTGACGACTGGGACGGCAAACTGTCATCTCTGGCCGTCCCTCCTGATGTTGACACCGGAGCAGCGGGAGGTAGTTCGTCTGAGGGCATTGGTGATTTGGGTTCGCGTCTATTGGACGTTGACCCGAACACCAGGAACCTTAAGCTCCTCGACGAGGAATGTAGCAGCTCAGCTCCAAACCAGGAGTCGGCTGAGAAGATGGACATGGACGACGAGTCTACCGACTTGTAGGTGTCCATCTGCCGGCTACTTTGTACCCGAGGGTAAAGGCACCTCTTATATCACTCTCAGATGACCACCCGGGACCTACCTGCAGCTAGATGGACGCTACCCAAACCACTCATGGACCACCACTCGAAAGGGGGCTCCATCTACGCATCTTCATCAGGGCACATCACAACAGCAACATGGCTTGCCACCACACCTATGTCACTGGATGGAGCTGCAGAAACCAGTCATTCCAGGTTCTCCGGAAGTCAAATTTTTATTGTACGGGTGATTCTACTATCCTGGTAGGACACCTATTAACTTTTTATAATTGTCTGTATATATCATTGTAAAATATAAAACAAAACAAAAAAAAATTTTCCGGGTTAATACGAAACTACACTAAGTTTCAATCACTCTCGAATATGTCTATAAATATTATATAAGGTTAATAGTATATATGTTAATAATGGTATAACTTTGTAATAATATTACTTGATAATATAGGTCGGTGGCACATACGGTGCCACTTCCTATCTGGTTATACTTATGGCTCTGTATAATCAGTTTGATGCAACTTTTGACTTTGTCCCGTTCCCAACCACATTCACATTTGGTCTACACCAGTATATTTACTATTGCTATACATTAATTTTTCATTTACCCAAGGGACCAGCCTGGGTGTGCCCTTTCATAAAATGTATAGTTTTTCTTACTTTTGACATAGGTTTTAGTCACTATGGGCTGATGCATGTCCCAAATTATCCGTTTTTCATCATGTAGTCATTTTCTGTGACATGAAAAACAAAGAAGAATTCCCTATATGTAGCCTTTTTGTGTCTAATCTTTTATCTATGCCCTTGGCTATCATTTTCACCTATAGCCATGTTGATTTAAGCCCTCTGGTTAACAGGACACAGCTCAATATGAGAAAATTACAATGTCCCGTTCCCAACCACTTTTGAAAAAAAAAATCATTTAAAATGTAATGTTCTCCTCATATCTATTATTACAAGACCCCTAGTGCTACAGCAGTTGTACTATGTGGGAATTCATGTAATTCTTAATATAGAACTATATATTTCTTAACTGTGTTTGCTAGTTTATCGATTCCCATGAGGTCTGCAAATAACTAGGGTGCTCTTGTCCTGTTCCCAACCACAAACAATAAAACATTGCAGGATTAAGACATTTTTCGCATTTAACTATTTACACTATAAAGCTAACACAGAAGGAACCTAAAAAATAAGCCATTCTCTGGCCTGTTCAGCTGCTAACAACTTGAATAATACTGACTATAATAGACATAGGAGTGCCATGAATAAGTTAGGGAAGGAGCCAGAGCCGTTTGAGAAATCTACTATCTTAAGGCCGCCAAAAGAGTTCATGGAGGAGTACCAAGCATATGCCCATGAAATACACTCAGGCCAGAGGTATTCGTTTTCCAGGCTGGCTAAATTCCTTAAAGGGGAAGCTAGGGTATGGTATGATGCCTACGAAGCTTCTCACCCGGCCCCTAGAAGCATTATGAAATGGACAATTGCCTTTATTAATTAATTTGACACCATCTCAGTTGAAGAGCTTAAGAAGGGCTTCACAGATAGAAGACAACAAGAGGGTGAATCAGTTAGCACATATGGCACTGATATGAGAAGGCTAAAGCAGGTCCAATCATTCAATGGTCTAGCAACATACTATCAAGCATTTATCCCACATTTCTCTACACCAATTGGATTGTGAAAATAATTTGAGACCCGTTGCATTTGCAGGCAGGAAGCTTTCAAAAGCAGAGAGAAATTACAGCGTTACAGACCAAGAATTGGTCGGAATTAAATTTGCCTTGATAAAATTCGAGCACTATGTCATTGGGAGACCATTCACAGTTTTAACTGACCATGCTGCTCTTGTAGCTTTGACTTCACAATCAAACATCTTAAAGAAAAACTAAATGTAGTTCCGGATGCTTTGTCAAGAATTCCATATTCTGAAATAGTGGAATTGGAGGATCTTAAGCCATTTAAAGAGGCTAGATTCAACAGTGTGCATTCCATAAAGTATTACAATCATGATGATTATCTTGAAAATTAACCAATTAGAGTGTACAAACCAAAGTCCATTATGGAAAAGACCCCCCATCTAAATGCAATCACAAGAGCACAGGCAAAGAGAGATGCTGCCATTTTAGATGATTCAGATACTGATTCAGACGAGTTTTATGACTCTGATAATGAAAGTTCTGAAATCACTGAACAACCTTGATGAAACCATCAAAGCCCAGTGGTTACATCATCAAAAGCTAAGAAGCAGCGATTATGTATACATGATGTCAACTCTTCAAGGTTTGATGACATCCTGAAACACTATAGGTCCCCTTTTTCGACAGAGGACTTAATTAATGACCAAAAAGATGACAGATTTGCTCGGGTGAAATAAATTACATTGAAACTACTGAGCTCCCACAGGATGATAGACTTGCGTGAGGCATCTTGCTTACACATGATCATTTCTTTATAAAGAATAAGATTCTGTACCGATACACAGACAAGTTCTCAGAGAAACACCAATTAGATCCCCAGTTGGTTATACCAATGAAATGGGTACCGACAATACTGACAAATTTGCATGACTCACCGTCAGGTGCTCACGTAGGGATAACCAAACTCAATAGCGTAATTTGACTGTGCTGTTATTGGCCTACAATGAGTCTAGACATTTATAACCATGTAAATACATGTGATAAATGTCTCAAAAGCAAATATGTTTAGAACCTGATGCTATACCTGTTCAGGATCAATTCTTGGAAATGATAAAACAGCAGGACGGAGGAAATTGAAAAGAATTTCAAAAGTTCTCAAAGAAAAATGAAGGAAAGATGGGATAAAGGCAAGAGATTCCACAATTTTCAACTGGGAAATCTGGTTTATGTAAAAAAAAATATTTAGACTACAAAAGAATACCAGTAGGAAATTACAACCTCTATATTCAGGTCCATACATGATTGTGAAACTACCCTCCAGAACAGCAGCAAAACTAAGATTGTTGTCAACCGGGGTTACCATTAAACAAACTGTACATGTAGAGAGGCTAAAAGGGGTTAATTTCAAGAAACCTAACGCCTACATAAGGGCTTAGATCGCCTACAATGATTTCAACTCATGTTATTAGAGTGTGGGAAGGAGTTGATAATTAACAATAGCAGGCACTGTCGCACTACCTACACAGCGCTGAATAAACAGCAGGCACCATAAAACAGGGGCGCATTGTTTGTTTGGGGTCAGCATTGTTAATGACACATCACAGGCATTCCAGACCGTCCATTGTGCATGTAATGGCGCCACCGAAGCATTTTATAACACCTAAATTGTATTAGCCCGCCTTAAACACTATGTGTTTGTTTATCCTGAGTAATCTGCATTGTATATCAGTCAAGACCTGGCAGGTTAAGCCAATTAAGGACGGCTGAGCATGGGAAGTAGCCCCATTGTCCGCTCAGTCACTGTGCACGCATGAAATGGGCACATGTTTATGTTTGGTAGCTTACACTAATACGCCCATAGAAATAAACCAGTTATACCTTGTGATGGAGCCTTTGCACGCGTCCATCTTGGTATTAACACACAGCAGTACCAATTACATTGGATTTAGCAAATAATTACCCATGCCTTGTCAGGTAATGGAGCTAAATAATCAATGCACAGTTGAGCACACATACCAAATCGTGTACACAATTACAAGGGAAATTACCTTGTCATGCCCATTCATATGAAGGCGAGACGCGACGCACAAAATAGAATCAATGCTTCATATTATATGATTTAAATGTCCAGTGGTCCATTTTAATGTGAATTCAATTTTTAAAGCGCAAGAATTCGATGGACCAAATGCCAACATAACCCTATCAACTATTCTCACCTACAAACGCCGCTTGTTATTGACCATATGATGACTTTGTATTTGATTATATTTATTTATTTTTTTTTTCTTATTTATGGACACCAGTTGACATATAGTAGTAGAATGTCTGAATTGTAAAATTAGCGTATCCTCTCAGCCAGAGCACAAGGGACATAAAACCATTTATTGACTGTGCAGGTTCTGTTTAAAGTGTGTGAATATGATAGAAAATACATTTTTCTCAGAAGTTTTTTTTTTTCTCAGAAATGCGTGGAGACTAGGGACGTAGTCGTGACTGCCCCTCCCTCCCACCTGAAGATATGCAAATAAAGATTTCATTTCACCCATTGGTCCATCCTCAAGCGTGTGTGTATGGTAGCACGCCTGGCCGTGAGAGGGCGCCACCAGCCCAACCATGCCCCCCTAGGGCTACTTAAAACATTGCCCATTAAGATTTAGTCATATACATTAATATCTCCACACGCACTGCTATCACTCCTGACGACACACTTCTCTAGAGTTACTAGAAACCCAGCAGTACACTATGGCACTGAGCGTCCTGACGGCAATTTGGTAAGGGAACCCTGATTTTTCTGTCTGCCACTTGGTTGAAGATACTGCATGTCGTTTTGAATTTTCAGACATTACATGCCTACCAAGGGGCACAAATACAGGCGCTACTATAGTACTTTGTTTTTATGTTTTTCAGGTCCTTTGTGTTGATAAATCATGCACAGATGAGTACCTCTGTGCATCAACCTGTGTTGAGACACAACTTTGGTGTTGTGTTCTATCCCATTACTAAAATCTCGCCAACATTAACACAATTTTTAAATTTTAATATCACCACAAGAGTAAAATTGAAACCGCCTAGTTACACCTGTCCAGTAAATTCCAGACACTCTGGATGCAAAATTAATTATTCTAAATACCAAAATTTACCTACTTACGAATCTGTTTCAAGATAATTACATTTTCAAACAAGACAAATGCGCCTTATTGGCAATTGGAGGCAAGATTCTGAAATATCTTTTTGGTGTGGAAACAGAGGAAGAAATGCACACCTTAATGCGGCATTTGAATATTTTGGATAACAGAATTCATGACGATAAGCATTACATAGTGAGCAGAGATAAACTAATTTACAGATTGGCAAAATCACACCATAGGCTGGGTGAGTATCTTTAAAGTCCACATAGAAGAATCTATAAAACTATTCAATTGCTAAGAAGACAATCAGCTACACTTCTACATAGCATACAGAGAGAAAATTCTATCCAAAATTGCCTTTGGAAAATCATTCAGACAGAACAACATGTAAAGTACTTACTGGATTTGATTCATACTTTTGAGAACCCTAAGAAGGGATACCTAACTAGAGAGCTCATACCAGTCAACAAAATGGTGAATTTCATTAATTATTTGGATTTAATTCTGTACAGAAATTATTCAATGTACATAGCCAAGAAATCAACAAAATTTTACTATTCCAACAAAATTGCAAAGATATTAACAAAAAGCCAACACCATGTATCTTATCAGGTGAGAGTACCAGCAAAGGAATCACATGGGTCAAGTCACCAAAGCAGTAGATTTTGTGTTTTTGGGCCATTTTAGACCATTATGAGTCTGGAGTCTGGAGTTTTGAACCAATTTTGTCTTACATAGACTCATTTGATAGATGACACCTAGGGCTATCAGAAAGATGTAAATTTATGGTCATCCATCAAAAACTCTTAGACTTATAGCCTGCCGAAGTGGAAAAAAAGGCCAAATTTGTTCTTTTTTTACTTTTTGTATTTTTTACAAGTGTCCTGTATTGAATAAAGAACATCTGGAGTATCCAAAAGTTATTTTTTGTATTGTATATGATCATAGGTATCATTTCCATGAGGTTTGGACACATTACTGAGTGAGAATTTTTCAGAATGTGTCTTTGAAAATGGAAATCTGTAATTTGTAACGTCCGGTACCTAAATCTTAATCAGTTATAAAACATGGAAAAAATTGAGCTTCAAAATCTTTGTTATTACCCATATGAAGATTTCTATTGTCCCCTACTTTGGTGAAAAAATTATGTGTCTATCTGCATTTGTTACCATGTGAGAGCAGCTTATGTGAAATAATTCTGATAAAAGTACCGGACGTTATGTAACGTCCGGTACTTTTATCAACATTTAAGGGGCAGTCTACTTTGCATGCATAACTCAATTTTTTGTTGGATTTTATAATTGAAGTCAATTAAAGACATAGTGGCCTTGTTATTTCATGTGTTTGTTATTCATAATGGGACATTCCTATATTACTCAGAGCAACTTTAGTTACCTCCATATTTCATCATTTTGGTACCGGACGTTACATCACACAAAACAAGTGATAAAAATGGAACCGAACATCCTAAGTCGGTATTTTTTGGTTTTCTGAGCTGAGGGGATGTCCCTTCACAACTTTGTTAAGGTTATATAAATCAATTAGAAAAACAATTTTTCAGGCCCTTCAAGGGCAAAATCTTACACTTTCTGATGACCTGACCCACGTATGTATACCAATTTCATCTAATACAAAATTGGGAAATTCTAAATTTCTGCCTCAAGTCATGATTCAAACCATTCAGGCTACACTATGATAACGAATCCGGAGAATCATATAAGCTTGAATGCAACACATTATGCCCCACATCTGGACAATATAGATAACACACTACCAACCATTTATAGGCATTTCAATTTTATATAGTGTTTCTCAGCATTATTTCACGACACTAACCCAAAATACATCCTTGAATATTGCAAATTCAATTTCCATTCAAACATTCGTGCATAATTTACCCAAATAGCAGTAAATTTAACTACACAGGTACTTATAAACCCACCAAAGGAGGGAGTGATGCAGTGTGAACTTGACAACACTGATGTAGACTTGCCACCTTTAACAATTGTAACAGTATCGTATGGTTGTATTTTAGATTTGTAATCAAGAACTCATTAGTAAATTGTAGAAACTACGTAAATGTAACCATCAACACAGGCATAAATTTGCCAATTTTTGTATCAGTCAATTTTAATTCAAATGAAATCAATGGCAATAGAACTAAATGGCTTGTTGAAAGATCAAGATTATGTAAGGGATTATAATACAGGAGGGGAATAGAATTATCAAATTTGATAAAAGAGTTGTAGAACATTCAAATGTGGAATGGATAGCTAAATTCTGTGATTATGGTCCTAATATTGTGAGCACTATACTAAGCACAATCTCAGTAGCTAGTGACATCAGGAGGGGAACACACATCTTATACAGCTATGGCACTATTCCAGACCACCCTACCCCCCCACACACACACACACTTCCTCTCCGTCATCAAGTAGGTTGGCACCCAAGCAGTTTATTATCACCCTGCTGTCATTAAACCTGAAACCAACCTTGACACTGAGAGCCTTTGATAAACACACCAGGACCATTCCTTATGTCCAGAGGTCAGTGTGCAAGAAAACCCCCTATCTATAACTTACAACTAATAAATTGCAGTCTATTTAGACAGGGTTATTTTCTACTTCCTTCTCAACTCCCACATACAGATCATTTCATAACTGTGCCAACCACAAACCTTTCAAGACCATGAATACATGTTTATAAATTTCCTAAGGTTTCTTAGTGCTCTACTTTGATATATACATATAAAATTATAATAGAGCAATATATCTAGAAGGGTGTATGTGTGTGAGGTGGGTGATAAGGGGTCCCTGTGGTCATCAAGTGTCCTAAGTGATGGACCATCTGGATATCATCAAGCTGTGGTCGTGGTGGTGGGGGGGGGGGTGGTGGGGCTCTGTGACCTACCCAGCCCAGCTCATTTTAAGACATGAAATTCAGTTTAACATTGCTATAATCCTGCATCTATATTATTTTCCTAAAATCAAAGGTGGTAAACAAAATGTAAAAAGGGTCTTCTTAATGACTGGAGGGCCAAATTAAACCAGAATAATGTCAAACTCTGTTATTTGGCTCTCTATATACCATGTGTCATTTTCCTACCTAACTAGACACTGGCATCCTATCTGCACACACAAGGTTGTCCCCTAGTGACGTCACCAGTCACTGATTATCAGCTCAAATATTGCATACTCTTTTAAGATGTAAAAATCTACATAAAATACTTAATAACTATGTACACAAAAAACAAGAATACAGGTGTGTGCCTGATAATGTAGACTATCAGACACAATAGTTTTCTTTCTTGTAACTTATGTTTTTAAAACCCTGTCTGCTACCCTTTAAGGAGTGATGCTCTCAACACCCCGAGAGGTATCCAGCTGTAGAGAGTGGTTTGTGTTGTCTGAAATATAGGCATGATGCATATTTTAAGCCATTGAAATCTGCACAGCTTATATATTGATATTGTAATAATATTGAATTATGTTATAACACATAACATCACCTAAGACATAGAAACTAGCATTAAGAAATTTGATTTATTTGTGATGATTGATTACTTTGTTTATCCAACTTGTGTATATACTTTATTATCAGGTTCCAGCAAAGCTGAAATAACCTACCGGTGTGGAAAACCGCTATGGCACCAAATCACAGGTCACACCAGCCTGTGGTTTGGGGGTGGTGTGTGATTTGGCATCACTGCCAAAATAACCATTTCAAAGAAGATTTTGACCAATCTTATTTATATTCTAATGGATATAAATCATGGTAATTCTTGAAACAAATAGTCTCTGTTGTACTTTTTCAAGTTTTACCCTTAGAGTTAGTTTTTAACAGAGAAAAGTCAATTTTCCCTCTGGATAATGTCCCAAATTCATCACAACCCATTTTGTATGTAATTTGCTAATCCTTTATGCTTTTTGCTAAACGATGTAATGTGTATCAATGATTGAAGCAACATCCCAGTAAGCTACTCACAAAAAACTAAAGTGATCTAATCAGTCAATAATTATAAAACCCATTTTACAATACACACTTGACAATATTAGACAATGCTGCATAGCAAGATTTCCTACTGGTGCCTTTTCTTGCACTGGCAGCTTTTTTTGCACTGACAGGGAGAGTGGTCTGTAAAACAGCAACAGGGTGTGATTTCCTACCGGGGTGTAATTAATGTAGTTGCTCAGCCCTGATTATCTGGATATTCACATTAGACAATAAGTTGTAGATTTTAATAATGTGTGTCTAGTGTCAGGTATTAACTTATTATAATGATATTACATTGTTAATCTGATTGATGAAGTGTTGAAAATCTCACATGTAGTTACTAATCTACACATAGAAAAATGTCTTAGATTTTTCACTCTAGTTAGTAAATGCTCCACAATTACGTCTTGCAATAGACGTTTTAATAGATCCAAGTTAAGATCTCACACAGAACCTGTATCTGTAAGTTTGTATATTGCAATGGACTTTCATAGATGTTATGATTATTTTGACTGGGTTTATTTTTGAACCAGTTTTTATCATCTGGATTTTAATCTTTGTTGTACAATTCTAAACAACAGCTAACCTCTAGATGAACCTGGCTGCCACAGCTCGTAGAGCACTGTGGTGCCACCTACAGTTTTGGACGGGAACCATCAACCCTACAGTGTTGCCACAGCTAACGCCCATGCAGTCATTAAAATGCCTGATTTTCAGCCTGGTGTAAATCATGTCTATACAAACGAACTAGATGATGTTTCGGATGGAGAATTAGATGATGTAAACAGGCCTTACAAACTTTGGACCCATATAAATTTTGTAAACTGGCCAAGTACTGCGTCTCGCCCATCATCCTATAGACAGTTCCATCGACACTCATTATCATTACCCAAGGAGTGCATCTGCAGCATTCACTATAGACATACACATTGACAATAAAAAAAATTACAAGCAACACAGAGAGGAAGTCCATACACGATGAACTTTTTATTATATCTCATTTGTGATTGTATGTTTTATTGAAGTGTTTATCTTTCTACCATTTCTTGGAACTATAAACTGACGAAAGTTAGTTGGTAAAAGTCATTTATATGACTACTTTAGTTTAGCTTAGCATCAGTTTGAGTACACTCTCAGAGTGTCGGTTATATTGCTATCCAGGTTTTCTAAATTGTTGATCACTAGCGTTTGTATTTTATATTTTTATATTTGTATTTGTCACTGTACTTTTATTTGATTTTGTATAGCTTTGTAGTCAAGATGTCTGACAGCGATTGCTCAGATAATGGGTTTGACACCAGAGACAGACATGGCCTCTCTGAAAATGTTTCCACATGGGCTAAAGAACCCAAAATTCTAAATTTGATAAGGGCAAACAATAATTAATTCAACGCGGAAATGTATAAGGAAGACATTCCCTCGTTCACTTCAGGCCACAATAACCAATTCAGGATCACATATGATGCAAAACACATTACTATTATGCTAAGCAGGGGAAGATACTATAAGGCAAATTTCAAATTCACCAAAGCCCGCTTTGCCACAAATTCATAAGATCATAACTCGCTGCATCGAGAACATTGATAAGGACATACCAAATGCAGACCTGTGTCAACGAACCATTACAAGTTGATGTTGTAATGAACACTGAATCCAGAGAAGTTCTTTGATCCTTGTTTATTGCATGGTGACAGAGTGTACATATAGGTGGTAACAATGATTCACTCTCCAGCGTGCAGGCTCTGCCCCTAAGCTTGTAGCTCAACCTGTCGTAGGTTCTAGATACTAGGGAGGTTGTGTGTAGAATAAGAGATGCCTGGGAGCTGCTCATAGGGTCTTATATACCCAGGTGAGCAGCTCACAGGGTGATGAAATATACAGGTAGGAGCAGGTCAGATCTGGTCAGGTCTGGTTGGATCTGGTCAGATCTGACGCGTCGTCATACCTGGTAATGATTCTATTTATATGTGGACCAATCAGGGTGAAGGGAGATTGTGGAATTTCCCTGCATCCTAGAAATGTGTCCACAGGTATGTCGGTATGTTGTGATACTCCCAGTGAGTCAGTGCCCAGAAATGGAATGGGTCCGGCTCTCATAACATCCTGGTATGGATGATGTAAGAGTAGCTCACTGTACACACTGGGGGGGGGTGAGTTGTAAGCTTGTAAGCAGGGCCTGAGCGTGTGTGGCGAAGAATTTAATAAGTGTGTAAAATAATGAATAATACCCAGAATAGTCCATTAACACCTGCATGATGCACAGAGCATCGTTAAGCAGTTTGGATTTTTTTATCTGCACTTATGAAATGGGAAACATGATGCTGAGGTGATGTCAAACCCAAGAGCATATGGCACTAACGACTAATACCTTTTGTTTTTTCAGGTCGTCATTTTTATACATTAGATTAGATAAGTTTAGCTATAATTCAGATAGAATTCAGTTAGGCAGGATTTCATATTGTATATTGGAATATTTGTAAACCTGTACTCAGGTCGGCTTTCCGTGTAAAAAGAATTGACATTATTTAGAAAATTTTAAAACAAGGTCAGATCTTGATATACTGTAGACCTCAACTTACTCTATCAATGACTAGCTTACCCACTCAGACAATACATATGAATATATCACGATTTACCTTGATAACATCAAATTATTGTATGGAGTCTACTCACATTATAACAGGTACTTTAGCATAGTGAACTATATAACGGGTTATAACGCGCCTTTAGTGCAATACATTGTCACATAGTTTAAATTATTTTTTTGAAAATAATCTTTCGACAAAGGAGGGAGTTATGTTATATAGCCAATTTCTCAACTATAGCCATCTTACATTAATACATATTATTCATTGCTATAAACCACTATTATAATGTACCACATGTAGGACCACTACATGTTACCGCTTGTACCACATGCTAGTTGCACATGCCACCACTGGGGTCGCCCTGTGCACCTAGGTTATATACATGCTGAGTCCTATGACTGTATACACATCACCATCTAGGACTCTGTTCAATATACAGCAATAAACATCATCCGTACTGCCAACTGATACAAGGTCTTTTGCTATGGATCATTCATATGTCATACCTATTTAGAGACTATCAAGATATGCCAATGCTGAAAGCCAATACTTTTTTTGTGTCATGTGTGTCATCAATGAAGTCCTTTTGACTTCAAAACCTGTATAGTGCAGAGGTTACTGAATTTGTAATCCACTGATAAGATATTGCATGAGTCCTCCTATCAAAAACTCTTCACACGACATTGAAAGCCCCTGGTGGAGATCATATAGCCAATATTTGGCCAATACTGGGCTAGAGATATTAGAAATCCCCATGCAGGCATACAACCAGAAACAAGAAAACTCGTTTTAAGAACGTTCTGGTTATGCCTGTGTTCAAAAAGCCTTTTGGGATCATGTTTAGAAACCTTTTAAATGTCAATTTAATTTTTATAATGTTTTTGAACGTCTTTATGTTACTTATACTCTGTGTGATTGAAGGTAACCGGAGTATCCAGCTGTGATACTTTGTTCACAGCTGGAAAGTAAGGCATAGTAAGAACAGGTGACACATTTTCAAAAGCCTTGCACTCAGCAACTAAAGCATGTACCCACTCACTGTTTCCATGCACCTGCCTGGTAGGTATGTCTTGTCCTTGGGCTCAATCATTCATGTCATGTCCTGCTCTAAATTAATCCCATGCAGTGGATTTCTTTCCCTAATGGAGAGACCAGGGACCATATTTACAACATAGCTTGTCAGCATGAAGTGTCTGCTGGGTAATCATGTCAATGTCATTAGGTCAAGGTGTTGCAGGGGCCAGGGAGCATTGTTTTACAGTGGGGCTCAGTCATGTATGGCAATCATGGAAGACAACACCTGTGTGCACTGCATGCATGCTCCCTCAGGTGACCCTAAGTAATTGGCACAGGAAGTGACATAAGAGGTCATAAATGTGTCATGGTGGTTTCATGGACCCATGCAGGTCTCCACTTCAGCAGGGAAATGTTGGATATTACAGGTATTTGGACTTTATTGATATTACAGCAATAAGTGGTAGGTAGCACTAACAATAATACATCCACCCTGAGTGATTGGGGCAAAGGCAGTAGGTGAAAACAACCAATTCTGAGTCATACTTACTAAGTGCTTGATATCTTTCTGTTACTAATCACTTACTATTTACTCAGTGCATTATGGTTAGACACCTGAAAGTAGTGCCTTGAATTGGAATAGACAATTGTACATGAGTGTAGGCAGGGGGTATGGAACACCCACTATCAAATAAAGCAGTCAGAAGTTAATTACAGAGGTGACCCTAAACCAACTCATAGGCTAGGCACCCAATTGATAGCCTTCGCTTTTGTACAGTCTATTGTGATTATGTACAGAACTGGGTGTAGACATCAGGTAATGGTGTGTCGGGTGAACATGATTGGAGTGGCTATTCACATGACAGTGCAGCGTTGGGTGCCTGGTGGCTGGCTGCTAGTGGTAGGTTGTTATGGTATTGTGACTGGGGGAACTTCTTAGCCTAACCACACACCTGTATTGTCTGGGCCAGTGCTGTGCAGTGATCCATACATCTAATTAACCGCTACAGGTTAGCTACCTATGATGCACTGAGTAAATAGTAAGTGATTAGTAACAAAAAGTTATCAAGCACTTAGTAAGTATGATTCTAAGTGTCACCTGTTTTATAGTACTATCTGTGTGTCTCAGGAATGCAATATACTGAGACCAAGCTGTGTCTAGATTGAAGGTTGATTACCTCTGAATTTTTACCTGTGATATATCCAGGTGGCATGTCAGCTATGCTGAAAGTTATTTGATCTATACCTACACCTGTAGCATGAATTAGGCTATGTGCTAGGCCATTGATAGATGATTACTGTTTGCTTAGGCCTATGTGTAGACCTACATGTATAGGGCCCGTGACAGGTAAAATCGACAAGGGGACAAGCCCCTTTCTTAAAATCGACAATGGGACAAGGTCACTTCTTGAAATCGACAAGGGACATGAGGGTTAAGAGACAATCGACAAATGGCATTTCTTAGGGGGGACAAGTGACTCAGTGCTACCAGGCAGCTTAAAGGGTGCATCCACTGCGACGGATGGACCATCCTTCATCCGTATTTTTCTCCATAGAAATCATTGATAAATGATACGGATGAAACCGACGGATGGTCCATCTGTCGGCAGTGGACGCACCCCTCTAGCAACAATTAGAATTTTTCAGATATTCCTATTAGATCCAAATCTATAGAATATTCCCAAAGTACACCAAAAATCACTATTTCAGATCATGTTTTCAAAATTTTCGTCTGTGGCAGCCCATTTCTCAGTGTCTGTCCCATCAGGAAGTCATTTTCTTGAATGCTAAGTTTAGGCTGCCCCCAAATTGTACTGACCTGGCATGGATCAGAAGGGAATTCTTGATTTTACAGGGTCATTCACTAGACATGCATCTGTAAAGGCAATTGTAGGTATTTCTGGGTCACCCACTCTGTCTTACTACAAGTGGACTGGTTCCTAGCGGGTGTGCAATTCGTATTAGGCGGTCTCCAATCGTAGTGGTTGGGAAATACCTGGCTGGTACCAGTCTTGTCCAGTCGAAATTCAGGGAACTCCCTCTCTCGTGTTTTGGGATTGTGGGTCCCCTATTCTGGGGAATATTACTATGCACCATACCTGCCTACCTGTAACCACTACAGCAACCAGCACCCAGAATTACTTTTACCCAGAAACCCTGGTCGCCAGAGACGACTCACACTAGTGGTCGAGCTGGGGCCAGATTGGGCTGATACGTGTATTGGATGTGGGGAGACTCAACTCGCAGCTTTTGATAAATGGCAAGCAGGTCACCTATTATTAGGTAGAGGGGGGTTGAGGGCTGCATAACGAAACATGAAAGGGGGAATGGGTCAGAAGGTCACCAATGCCAAGTGGGGGGAGGGGAGGAATGGGTCAAAAAGGGACCGAAAGTCATGATGTCATTGATTTGGTCCCATACTATAGAATAAAAGGTAGACGAAAAAGATTTCAAACCCCTCTAAAGGGGCTAACTGGAAATTCTACTTTTTAACAATTTTGAGGGGGTCGTTGAAATTCTGTGCATGCACAGCGAATATTCTTCCGTCCCCCTCGGAGGGGTATAAAAACTTTCCGTGCCCCCTTTTATTTGTTTAAAGAGTATGAGCTTTTTCGCTGAAAAGGGCGAAATGTTTTTTAACCCCCCAAGACGGTTCTGAAATCCCCCCCCACAAACCTGTTGCTAAAAAATGACCACTCCCTAAGACTAAGAAAGTGGTCATCATTTATCAGGAAGGGGGGGGTTGGTGGGTTTTTGCGCAGATGTGGGAAAAAATGTTACAACTCCTTCGACAGCAGTCAAAATTTGTTTTGCCTCCGGGCACAGACAATTTGTGCGCCCCTCTTTGATCTATAATAGTGCAATGGTTTTTTTGCTAAAAAGAGGGTACCGGTAAATTTTATTAGCCCCCCTCAAGAAGGGTGAAATTTTTTTTAGTCCCCCCCTTGAGAGCGGTCTGAAATTTTTATGCCCCCCCCCTCAAACCCACCACCCCAGCCTGTTGATAAATAATGACCACTCCTTAAAGTGGTAAAAAAAAAGGTGCCCCTGTCGAATGCCTCAACGCCCCTCCTGATTTAAAGGACCCGACCCCCCTACAATAATTATTCTGTAGTGACAGGGTCATTCACTAGACATGCATCTGTAAAGGCAATTGTAGGTATTTCTGGGTCACCCACTCTGTCTTACTACAAGTGGACTGGTTCCTAGCGGGTGTGCAATTCGTATTAGGCGGTCTCCAATCGTAGTGGTTGGGAAATACCTGGCTGGTACCAGTCTTGTCCAGTCGAAATTCAGGGAACTCCCTCTCTCGTGTTTTGGGATTGTGGGTCCCCTATTCTGGGGAATATTACTATGCACCATACCTGCCTACCTGTAACCACTACAGCAACCAGCACCCAGAATTACTTTTACCCAGAAACCCTGGTCGCCAGAGACGACTCACACTAGTGGTCGAGCTGGGGCCAGATTGGGCTGATACGTGTATTGGATGTGGGGAGACTCAACTCGCAGCTTTTGATAAATGGCAAGCAGGTCACCTATTATTAGGTAGAGGGGGGTTGAGGGCTGCATAACGAAACATGAAAGGGGGAATGGGTCAGAAGGTCACCAATGCCAAGTGGGGGGAGGGGAGGAATGGGTCAAAAAGGGACCGAAAGTCATGATGTCATTGATTTGGTCCCATACTATAGAATAAAAGGTAGACGAAAAAGATTTCAAACCCCTCTAAAGGGGCTAACTGGAAATTCTACTTTTTAACAATTTTGAGGGGGTCGTTGAAATTCTGTGCATGCACAGCGAATATTCTTCCGTCCCCCTCGGAGGGGTATAAAAACTTTCCGTGCCCCCTTTTATTTGTTTAAAGAGTATGAGCTTTTTCGCTGAAAAGGGCGAAATGTTTTTTAACCCCCCAAGACGGTTCTGAAATCCCCCCCCACAAACCTGTTGCTAAAAAATGACCACTCCCTAAGACTAAGAAAGTGGTCATCATTTATCAGGAAGGGGGGGGTTGGTGGGTTTTTGCGCAGATGTGGGAAAAAATGTTACAACTCCTTCGACAGCAGTCAAAATTTGTTTTGCCTCCGGGCACAGACAATTTGTGCGCCCCTCTTTGATCTATAATAGTGCAATGGTTTTTTTGCTAAAAAGAGGGTACCGGTAAATTTTATTAGCCCCCCTCAAGAAGGGTGAAATTTTTTTTAGTCCCCCCCTTGAGAGCGGTCTGAAATTTTTATGCCCCCCCCCTCAAACCCACCACCCCAGCCTGTTGATAAATAATGACCACTCCTTAAAGTGGTAAAAAAAAAGGTGCCCCTGTCGAATGCCTCAACGCCCCTCCTGATTTAAAGGACCCGACCCCCCTACAATAATTATTCTGTAGTGACAAACGACAAGTGATTTTTGCTAGGGACAAGTGACATTCCTATTTCTTATAATGGACAAGGGATATGAGACACCCCCCCATCTGGGGCCCTCGAAAAAGTCCAAACTTGTATGAAAAATGGTCAATGGATTTTAAAAACAGAGCTCTCAAGTTTTGATGAAGCCAAAGAGTGAGACTTTGCCGGGGCGCTCAGAAATTTCCAAACATTAGGGGAATTGTCACAATTAAGGTAAAACTGGGGGGAAAATTTTGAAAAAATAAAGACAATTTGGCTGACTTTCCTACACCAAACAGTGAGGAAAGGGCCAAGTTCACTCTACAAGCATATACTGATTTTTTGAAGCCTAAAATGCGTGAGAAATAGCCTGCTCTGTGTGAGTGCGTGAGATAAGCCCCAAATGCGTGAGACTCACGCCAGATGTGTGAGAGTTGAGAGCTCTGGATTTAACAACTAGATCTAGTGGTTGCTCGCTGGGGTCAGAGTGCACCCCTGATATCAAAGATATGAATCACAAGTATTTAGGTCTGTGGTCCAGTCTTGCCCCCTTGTGGCGAGTACCGAAACCATGCTGCTACGGCAGGGTCAGCTCCACTTGCAGGATACAACTTGCTACGTTGGTCTATGCCCTGGGGACATACAGAAAACCGCTTGGGGTGGCGGGGAAATTACGCGTGTAGCAGGCATCACTTTCCCATGGGAAGTGCAGTAGGGGTAAGAGGGGGTTATACATGATCCTCTCAGGGCATTATCACCTTCAGGCCTAAGGGCATATTCACGCCTTCACCAGTAATTCTATCCATGCCCCCGGGGCCTGTTCCTCTAGGTAATACAGGCCGGTAGTATTTGTACTTGCTTATGTAGGCCTACACTATGATTGGAGAGTGCATGAGTAGTATAGTATGTATCGGAACGGGACTATAGCTAACTACAGGATTTTACTCACTCGGGATGCAACCAATCAGAGGCCTCCATTTTGTCATGTGACCCGTTGCCATGGCAATGTGACCTACTTAGGGGATTAGCGACCACCTCTCAGCCAATCAGAGGCCAGCATTCTGGTAACCATGGTAACATGACCTAATTAGGGAATTAGTGCGGTCACGTGACCCCTTGTTTGTAAACAAAGGGGGGGGCTAAATATACAAATGAGATACTCCTGAATTCTTTGCGCGTGATGATGATAATGAGTTGACTAGTTTTAAATAAGTTATGTATGAAATAAAACGCAACAAAATAAATCATTTTCACTTTTTTTTATTTTCATGAATCACCTTTTTATCATTTTTAATCAATCATTTTTTCTTTCGTCCGAACAGGCCGCAAAGTCTCACTTTGACAGTGTCACAGTCACTGACTCTCTCCATCATACATTGCACTAGTTTGGATAAATCCAACACTATTTCGGCCAGATATAGGACCTTTGTCTGCATGAATTGTAGACGCTTGCAGCATCCCGTTTCCTCTTTTTCCGAATTCTTCACATCATCATCATTGCGAGCCTCTGACTCACCGACCAGTCGCTCAGTTTTGGGTTTTGCTCATCTGCATGACGCATTTTTTGGGGTTTCTTGTTCGACATGCTTCAAACAGGAAATGTACGCAATGAGGTCCACAGGTGTCAGCAGTAGTGTCTTGGAGTTGAACATGGTTTCTTTGCCACTTGAACGGAGCAGAACGCTTCAGGAAAGATAAGAACTCTGCGCTCAGCGGAGGTAAGCCAAATGAATCAAAGTAGTACACCTCTCCTGTCCTCGACACATAAAACGCCACCCAATGTTGACCTTGTAAATGTTAAGGATCTGTGTTACTCACGAAACAAGTGTTCTTGATAGGGTGCTTGGGGATAGTGTCACAAGAGCAAACACCTAGGAAATGGTGTTTTGTGTGAATGTTATCCTTCAACACTTTGTCTATTTCAAGTGTGTTCATGCACTTTTTTGTCTTCAGTTCATGTAGTAGTCTGTGATGGGATCTCGATCTCTGGTCAGCTCTGGAGCAGTACTGTTGTGGTCTCCGCCAGCGCCGCGCCAAAACTGAGCTCTACCCTCAGCTGACCCGCTTTTATAAGGTTCACTCTACACCCGTCGTGCGATCTGTCTGGAGTTAAATCCAGGGGGAACAGCATGTAACCGTTCAGGAAATCATCGTAGGAAATGCCACAGGAGCGTGAACTCTCGTACATCCCCGTTTCCGTGTGTAGTGCTAGGTACTCCCTCACCGCTTCACTTTTGGTAAAGTCGGGGACGTAGGCACTGTTCGGAACCTTCTGGTCTTTCACTTTCACTTGAAGCGAGTTGACGTTGCAATGTTTCAGTTCGGACGGGTTCTTGGCATAATTTCCGTTGAAGGTTTCATGGTCTAGGAAACAAATCATCATTGGGTAGTTGACCTGTGTTGGAGTGTGTGTAGGTGTGATCTTTATTGCCTGCAGGGATGGCGTAGGTTGTCACCTCTACTTGTTCACTGGGTAGTCGAAGGGACCCTGTTCTATCACAGCCTTTTCATGCGTTTCCACCACAGATTCAGCTATGACCACTTGATGCACGTAGAGCTTAGCTTTGTGGATTTTGAGTTTGTATGCAGTGGTGCCCGAGCTCATCAGATAGAAACCAGGGGCAGCTTGTTTCAGAGTGAGGTTGATTTCCGTCTCTCCAGCTATGAACTTTGGTTGATGAGCTAGGTCAAAGTGGAGTCTCGACATCAGCGAAAAGCGACCGTTGGAGATATGTTTCTGGCGAGCCTTGAACCCTGGGTTGTCATTGGTCAAGGCGTCGAAGTGACCAGCCATGTCTTGGTGCCAACCTTGGATGTTTATGATGTTCTCCTTGACTCCTCTATCGTAGTTGAGTAAACCTTCCAGGTAAGCTCTGTAGGGGTAGGTCTCGGTGTTACCAGACACTTTGAAACCTCCGATGGACACTTGGACATCCTTGAAGAGCGAGCGGGCCAAGTTGTTCACCGGAGCCACCACGTCATTGTCGTCCAGTGCGTTGCCGTTCGGTTTCAGCACCTCGCATTCCAGATGAAGGTAATTTTCGTTCAGGTCCGTGTACTCTTGGGACTTACTGATGGTGAAATTGATGTTGCTCCCGTTTCCCAAAGAGTTTTTCGTTTCTAGCCTGACAAAGGCCACACCTACGCCAGCACGGAACAGAGTTTTTCCCACCGACTTTAAAAGGGGTGTGGCCGAGCGCATGAGTCCTAAGAGGGCGCCACCGAAACCGTGACCGTTCTGGAAAGATTGCCCGCTGTACACGTTGATTCCGTTACAAACTGAGCGTTGTAGTAATCGCTGTATCCTTGTCCGGTGGTACCCTTCAATGAAAAGTACGGCGCTCATTTACGTATCATGTTTGCACCTTTAACATTCGATGGGTCTCAGATGAAGTGTCATTATCACCTCTCTGCCCTTCCAAGAAAAATCAGGGCTCTTTATAAAGTTGAGAGAATGATCTAACCCTGTTTTCACCTGGATCCTTTCACCCCACATCAAGGGGAAAAAATGCTTTTGGAATAAGGGTATCAGGTGGGATAAACAGGTGTAACAACTGTGATAATTACCTTAATGCGACTTACATGTATAAGGGGATTATGGATCGTTAGGAGATTAAGGCGTTCAAAGTCTGTATACAAAAACTACAAGGGGTGGTTAACAGTAGGGGGAAAATATAATCTTGTAACAGAGAAGTCAAAGTGTTTTAATTGGATAACTCACTAGCCAAGGTGTGGGGTGCGCAGCAGCAGCAGCGCGCATGGCGCCAAAAATGGTGGTCACGGGCACACCTCCCCGCCTACCTACCTACCGTAGTACCTCGCATATAAGGCGCGCCCCCCAACTTAAGGGAATGCTATAAAGTGTATCTGCAAGCTTTTGGTCATTTCAGTATTGATTTATAGTAACCTCTACCTATAAGGTACACCCTTAACTTCAGGGGTCGCACCTAGCCTAATATGCGAGGTACTACAGCACCTACCTACCTGTCTATGCATCACAGGAAAATACCCCAGGGTGCGTGTCTGCCACTCTGTCTGTGACTACAAAGGTGCATGTGTGGTAAGCAGATTAAGTCTAACAAAATCAACAAGTTAATCCCCCTTCCTCCTGCTCCTCTTGTCGCCATAATCCCCGATGCATATCGAGATCCTTGCTGATCTGTTCACAGAATTTTATATCGATCCATATGGATGGTTGGACGCTCATGCTGCTGCTGCTGCTGCCACCACTTGTCACACCTAAACCCATAGACATCGCAGCTCTGGCTAAAGACGCTTAGGCGGGTTACCTCACAGGACATGGAGGTAAATATCTTGGATGCTGTACAAGATTGCACTTTATTACCACCACCACCCCCATCGCCCATGGATTTAACTCTTCTGGCTGGAACCTCTAACGCCTACTCGTATATTGTTAAAGGAGAATATGTGTACTTGCGAACTGTTTTACACATGGGAAATAATCAATGCAACAGATGTGCTGTTCTTTAAAGCACCGTTGTTAAAACAAAATGTTCATAAAGGACTCATTTCTAATCAGACATTCGATTCATTGAAAGAGTGTTTCAAAGATGTTTTCTGCAGAGGGACCGATGTCTTCACAGACAGATCGATAGGACTATATCAATTTCACAATCAGAAAACCTGTCCTCTCATCAAAAGACAGTATACGTTAGAATCTACTAACGCTTTAATATTCCTTCTCGAGAAAAACTCAGACTTTTTACGGGATATGTGTTGTCATAACTGTGAGAGAATATTCAACCTTCTGTCAAGAGTGTTTAGATTGTGTGCTCTGTAGAGAGTTTCATTTTGAAAATATACAGAACGCTCTACTGAGAAGCGTCATGTCCACACAAACTGAATGGCATACCGTATATCCTCGATTATTAGCCGGGGCCCAAATATAAGCCTGCCCCGATTATAAGCCTGGTCAAAAGGCCTACTGGGTGTAATATAAGCCGGAGCCCGAATATAAGCCTGGTCAAAACAAGCAAATCCATTAGAAGTCCCATACAGGGGCATAATTCCACTTCTAATAGGAATATTTTCACAATTTCTTCAGTCTTATGAAGCTTAAGTCCTTTATTTTACACCAAATACATATTTAATACAGATAGAGTTTACATTTATCTAAATAATATAAGAACTATTTCCGAGAGATGAGTAGAAATAGGACATATATATAGAAATCTTTGACAGGTTTTAATGGGTATTTTTTAAGTGTATAAATTATAAGCCTGCCCCAAATATAAGCCTGCCCCGTTCATAAGCCTGGTCAATTTACCATTTGAAATCAGTATAAGCCCGGGCTTATAATCGGGGATATGCGGTACTTGGTATTATACTTCAACGGATTTCTATTGTAATTTAGATGAATTGTGGACAGAAGGTATGACTCACACCATTCCTTCATTTCGCAAGAACACTTGCATGAAAACTGTATACAAAGATTACACTACATACAGTCTGGATTATGATTAAAGATGAATGTATATACTTGTATTTATATTTTGATAAAATAAAACATAAAAAAAAAAGTGAAATGTATTTGATATATCTCATTTACATAATTAACCTAGTCCATGTAATAATCATGTGACCACCTATTTGCATAAGTAGCCCGCCCCTTTGTTTACAAACAAGGGGTCACGTGACTACACCATGTGTTGACACCTAGTGTTGTTGTTTACAAAACAAGGGGTCACACTAATCCCCTAATTAGGTCATGTTACCATGGTTATCAGAATGTTGGCCTCTGATTGACTGAGCGGTAGTTGCTAATCCCCTAAGTAGGTCACATTGCCATGGTTACCAGAATGCTGGCCTCTTATTGGCTCAGAGGTGGTCACTAATCCCCTAAGTAGGTCACGTTGCCATGGCAACGGGTCACGTGACCAAATGGAGGCCTCTGGTTGGCTGCATCCCCAGTGAGTAATATCCTGTAGTTAGCTATAGTCCCGTTCCGATACATACTATACTACTTGCATGTCCTTAGGGCATTATTAGTGTCAAACATGCCCCCAAGGCATGGGTCTCTCCATTAAATACCTATAGAGAATACAACTGACAATTGCATGCCCTCAGGGCATTACCTATAGTACTGATGATAGCGTCAATGCCCTTAGGGCATTTTGCTGCCCTGCTGGCCACAACCAAAAACTGATCATAGATCTATATCAAAGGTGATCAATGTATGCCCCTAGGACATGCTTCCCCTAAGGGCATATACATTGCTTCTATGCGCTATGATCAGCTTATGTATGCCCTTGGGGCATGTTTCTCATGGTACTTTGATACCCGGTAAGCCAATGTTTGCACATACTGAAGTTACATACACTATGCCCTCAGGGCATCGATAGGTAGGCTACATGCCACCAGGACATAGGCCTATTCCTTACCTCTATAGAGACAATTGACTAATACATGCCCTGAGGGCAGTAGGGCCTACCAATATATTGGTAGGCCCTACTGCCCTTAGGGCAAAGTAAGCATGACCTATGCCCTAAGAGCATATTCTATCCTTCTATAGACTACCCGTAGGGTAGGGAGGGGTAAGACACCCTTTGGAGTAAAAGGCCCTTTAGCTCTCATGTCTAAGGTACTAGCTGTATACAGCCATTTAACACTTGGAAGTAAAGATTACCTCAAGGAGACCGCTTTTGTAGGTTTTCATTATGATTGGATGAGAAATAGTTGACTTATCAGACATTCAATATTTCATAACTGTTAAGATCATCATGTTTAATTTCAGATAAATAGAAATAAAAGCATCCTAAAATGTGCATGGTTTGTGGATAGTAAGTTAAAGGGGTTAAAAGTATTAGCTGAGGTGCTATAAAGCAAAGGAGTCATAAGTAGACCATAAAGATACATTTTATTTACCGGTACCTTCCTTTTTATTCCAACAGCTACATGGGCTTTTTACGTGAACATTATCTAAGCATCGGATCCCTCGGCCTTTTGGCCCATCATTGTGGGCCTTTTACCCCAGCCTTTCCACATGTGGGGTAAAATGCCCCGCTTTTTGTCAAACATTCTGATGGAATATTCCATGAGGCTAGGCTAACAACCTATTCCACGATTATTATACCCTGTTCCATTCCTTGATTAGTGTGAAAAATATGCATTAATTGGGAATTATTTTCTAAGAACTAGCTCATTTACGTGCTATTAGGGTTTTTTACCTTATCCTACCCTTATCCCTTGAACTGCAGTATGAAATATCTAAAGTGTTACATTAGGTGATTTACAATGTCCAAATCTTAGTTTTTTGTAGCTTATGAAGATTATCTTTAATATCTTTTCTTAGGACAAGAATCTAAATGGAGTACCGGTATTTATTCCAATTATGATGCTCTTTTATATGCATGTGGGCCTTTTACCCCAAAGGCTTTGGGCCTTTGGCCCCAGCCTCTAGACGATGGGGTAAAAGGCTTTTTTCACACATGCTTTATCATAACATTCTAATTTCTATGAGGCAGGGCTGACAAGCTTTTGCACATGAAGAACATATCATTCCTTCCTTTGATTAATGTAAAAAATAAACAGTAAGTAGCAATAAATTCCTTAGAAATGAGACAGTTATAAATCAAGGGTGTCTTACCCCACCCTACCCTACATTAACCATGAATGTGGACTCCCTCATGATTATATAGGCTATGCTACTCTATCCCGGGTACTCTATAAAGAGCGTAGATGATACCCTCAGGGCATACCAGCGTATTCTAGATGCAAGTAGGCTCAGTGTAATCTCTGTGCCCTTAGGCCATCGGTGGTAGGCCCTCAGGGCATAGAAGCCTTAGATATGCCCTGAGGGTCTAAACAGACAGGAAAATTAAAGCTTTTCTCATTGACAAGAATAGGCACCCATCTAAGCCCAGGTCATCGATGCCCCAGGGGCATCCATTCTCTTCCATTCCTCCTTCCCAGTCAGCGTGGGAACAAATTTCCAAGTGCGGAAATGTTAGTCACTGGGCGTGACTCAGTTAAGGACTGAGTCGCTGGGACTGGCATACCTAAAAATTTTCAGGTGCTCTAGAAACGGCAAGTTTCTAAGAATAACATTTGACAGAAATAATTCCCCAACAATCAGCTTATGATATTGACAAGAGTACCACCTTAGTTTTGCTGTCTGTGAGTGAGAAGAGCGTCTTTTGTTGGAAACGTTTAGATCGCACCCTTTTCCAAGATTTGGCACATGCCGTGTGGGTTGCAATGGTTAGCTATCAGCAGGTGCATTTTCTGCCAGACAGGAAGTCAATCTCCACTCTCCAAGCAGATTCTCATGAATAATATTATTTCATGAATAACACCTCTGTTGTGAGACCTGAAACCACATCTAACATGGCCGACCATGGCAGCTTAACTTGATATGAAGGCTAACAGATTTGCGAGAACCAAATAACCTGGGCCCCCATATTAGGGTAGGAAGGGGTAAGATGCCCTTTGGGGTAAAAGGCCCTTTAGCTCTCATGTCTAAGGTACTAGCTGTATACAGCCATTTAACACTTGGAAGTAAAGATTACCTCAAGGAGACCTCTTTTGTAGGTTTTCATTATGATTGGATGAGAAATAGTTGACTTATCAGACATTCAATATTTCATAGCTGATAAGATCATCATATTCAATTTCAGATAAATAAAAATAAAAGCATCCTAAATTGTGCATAGTTTGTGGATAGCAAGTTAAAGGGGTTAAAAGTATTAGCTGAGGTGCCATAAGGCAAAGGAGTCATAAGTAGGCCATAAAGATACATTTTATTTACCTTCCCTTTTATTCCAATAGCTACATGGGCTTTTTACATGAACATTATCTAAGCATCGGATCGATCGGCCTTTTGGCCCATCATTGTGGGCCTTTTACCCCAGCCTTTCGACATGTGGGGTAAAATGCCCCGCTTTTTGTCAAACATTCTGATGGAATATTCCATGAGGCTAGGCTGACAAACTAGGGGGTGTGGGGGTCCCCCATGTCACATGTCGATTTTAAAAAATGGTCATGGTACTTGTCACTTAAATCCCCATGTCCCGTGTCACCTCTAAGAGCCTAGCATGTCCCATGTCAAATTTAAGAAAGCACCTATGTCATGTCAGTAATTGTTTTGCTTCATGTCACTAAGGCCCATGGCACATGTCGATTTTAAGAAATGGCCATGTCACCATGTCGAATTTAGTGGTCCATACCCATAAACTATTATTATACCCTGTTCCATTCCTTGATTAGTGTGAAAAATATGCATTAGTTGGGAATTATTTCCTTAGAACTAGCTCATTTACGTGCTATTAGGGTATTTTACCTTATCCTACCCTGTTATCCCTTGAACTGCAGTATGAAATATCTAAAGTGTTACATTAGGTGATTTCCCGGGGGGGCACTTCAATTTTTTTTGATACAGGTGTGTGGCTGAACCCACGACAACCCTTACCCTTGCTGGAGCACTCGTTCGCGGGGTTTTTCTTTGAAAGCCTAGCCTTGCTAGGGCACTTTTGACTCAATAATCCTAGATTTGTTTCAAAATGTCTTAAATTTACATTGATTGGAGAGAAAATTGAATTTGGTTTATGCTATTTTCATGAAAACTGTGCTTAATTTTCGAAATTTCCTGCGTAAATCGGGGTATTTTGCTGAAAGTTGACCCTTGCAAGGGACTTTTGCTCAATAGTAGACCCTTGCTAGGGACATTTGTGGCTGAAACAGGAGGCTTGCTAGGGACTTTTCCTTGAAAAAGTACCCTTGCCAGCCGCACATATGTGTATACCTCACATAGAGAGTGCCCCCCAGGGGTGATTTACAATGTCCAAATCTGAGTTGTAGCTTATGAAGATTATCTTTAATATCTTTTCTTAGGACAAGAATCTAAATGGAGCATTTATTCCAATTATGATGCTCTTTTATATGCATGTGGGCCTTTTACCCCAAAGGATTTGGGCCTTGTACCCCAGCCTCTAGACGATGGGGTAAAAGGCCCAGCTTTTTTCACACATGCTTTATCATAACATTCTATGAGGCAAGGCTGACAAGCTTTTGAACATGAAGAACATATCATTCCATCCTTTGATTAATGTAAAAAAAATATACTGTTAGTAGCAATGTCCTTTAGACTGAGTTTCGTCTGTGTCACGCGGTACGTTCGACCCCTGGCTTCGTAACTTACGGAGTTCCGCTCCAATTACCAACTGGGTTTACTTGAGTAAGGCCTAACCCAGACACATGTATCACAGGAGGTCATGTGACCTCTGTTTGTAGCAAAGGAATGGTGCACTGTGGGATACAGAGGTCTGAGGCTCTGTATTGTAGTGTTCAGGTCATGTGACCTCTTGTGAATAAATAATTAGTTTGAGTCCAGCAGCCATTTTGGTTCAGTGTTGTGTGTGTATCTCCAGGAGTTAAATTCATGGATTATTCAGGTCATAGCCCATAGAACATTACATTTGGCGATCTAGGATGGGATGGTAACTCCAGGATCCAGGAGAGATCCAGGAGAGATAGGATTTTACACGAGTTATTAGCCAATAAGGAGAATTCTCGAGAAATAGCTCACTTTCAAGCTGGATTGGAGCTCCCCTCCCTGCTTACCTGCTGCTGCTCTGTGTGTACACCTGCCACTGCTGAGGTGTGCTAAGATCCAGGAGCAGGCCAACAGTGTGCTACTACCACCACCACTGTATTGAGGTAGGACTGATTAAGACTTCCAAGACAGGGTGAGTGAATTTACTGACATTAACTGTTGATCCTGTAAGTAACCCTGAGCATCTGTGCTTGAAGGCAATCATGGCTGAGGCTCTACCACACTTTCCACCTTTTGATCTGTCAGACAGAGACACAGTCGGGGTCAGGTGGAAAAAGTGGGTACGACGCTTTGAACAGCTGATGGTTGGTCTGACAATAACAGATGCTGCAAGGAAGAAGTCTCTAATGCTACACTACACAGGTGAGGAGGTTGATGACATTTGTGATACACTGACTATCCCAGATCCTGTGGCTGCAAACAATCAGGATGCTTATACAGTAGTGCGTGATGCTCTCAATGACTATTTCATACCTCAAGTGAATCCTGAGTTTGGCATCTATGAGTTCCGCATGAGAGAGCAGGAACCAGGTGAAACTCTGGATATGTATGTCACTGAATTGAGGAAGCTTGCCAAGTACTGTGAATTCACTGATTTAAAGCGTGAACTGAAGTTTCAGGTGATTCAACACTGTAGATCTTCCAAGTTGAGGAAAGACGCTCTGGAGAACAAGAACTGGACACTTGACCAGATCTTAGACAAAGGTAGATCTATGGAGATGTCTGAGCAACAACCTAGTACTATTGAGCGAGGTGAGACATCTGTACATAGGCTCAAGTTTAAACAGCAACAGAAGTCATGTCAACAAGAGTCTCAGAGGCCTAAACCTGCAGACAAGGGACAACTGACACGATGTAGTTCTTGCAATTTCCGGCATGATCAACGATGGTGTCCTGCCAAAGGGAAGACTTGTAGGAAGTGTGGTAACCTTGGTCATTTTGCATGATGCTGTACTTCACCTTCTAAAGAAGAAAAGCCTAAGACGAAGGCAGAAGTGAAGAAGAAAAGGAAGAAACAGGCACGTGTGAACGAGGTCAGGGAGGATACAAATGATGATACTGGTGAAAAGTACATCTAAACACTGAAGCCTACAACTTCTAAGAACAGCAACATGCTGAAGGTGATGGCAGAAGTTGATGATACCAGGATCCCATTCATTCTTGACACGGGAGCAGGTATCAACATCATTGACAATGCTGCATTTAAGAGTATGGAGATAAAGCCGACGCTGCAACCCGCAGATATTGTTGTGAAAGCCTATACATCTAAAGTACCAATTAACATCCCAGGTAGATTTAGAGCTTGTATTCAGGTTCATGACAAGAAGACAGATGCATTATTCTTTGTCACAGAAGAAAACGAAGGAAGCTTGCTGACTTATGAGACTGGAGAGGCATTAGGTCTCATACAAGCAAACATGGAACGCCTCCTTGCTATATGCTTTGATGACTCAGATCCACTGTTCAAAGGAGTGGGACTGTTGAAAGACTTTACTGTCAAGCTGCATATAGATGAGAGTATTCCACCTGTGGCAAAACCACACAGAAGGATCCCCATCAATCTGAGAAGTAAGGTTGAAGAGAAACTCAGACAATTGGAGAAAGACGACATCATTGAACGTGTGGAGGGACCAACACCCTGGGTCTCCCAACCTGTCTTTCCACCCAAGTCCAGTGATCCTACAGACATCAGAATGTGTGTGGATATGAAGAGTGCAAACAAGGCTATTCTAAGGGTCAGACACATTATGCCTACTATTGAAGAAATAGTGAGTGATCTGAACGGGTCAGTCAAGTTCTCTAAATTGGACTTGAACCAGGGGTATCATCAGTTACTCTTAGACAAGGAGGCAAGGTACATCACTACCTTCACCACTAATATCGGACTGTGGAGATATAAAAGGCTGAACTTTGGGATATGCTGTGCATCCGAGATATTCCAGAATGCTATCCGTGAGACACTGGAAGGTATTCCTGGTGTGTTGAATGTCAGTGATGATATTCTGATCTATGGCAAGACCCAAGAGAGCCATGAGGGTGCTACAGAGACTTTGTGAGAAGGGCCTAACTTTGAATAGGGCAAAGTGTATTCTAAACAAGGACAATCTTAAGTATCTAGGATATGTCTTCTCCAAGGAAGGTATGTCACCAGACCCAGATAAGGTTGCCGCACTTAACGAAGCTGATGCTCCCCAGACTCCAACAGAAGTACGTTCTCTGCTTGGTATGGCCAATTACTGTGCTAGGTTCATCCCGAACTATGCGACAATTACTGAGCCTCTGAGAGAGCTTACTAAGAAGGACGTTGAGTGGAACTGGGGTAGACGTCAGGAAGATGCTTTCAAGGAGTTGAAGAAATCATTACGTGAAGATACAGTAACCCGCTACTATGATCCAGACAAACCGACTGAGATCATTGTCGATGTGAGTCCGGTTGGACTGGGAGCGATACTGACACAGAAGATCAATGGAGAGAATGTCGTGGTTAGTTTTGCAAGTAGAGCACTGTCTCCAGTAGAACAGAGATACTCACAGACAGAGAGAGAAGCACTTGGTGTTGTCTTCGGTTGTGAGAGGTATCATCTGTATGTATTGGGCAGTCCTTCCACTATAGTCACCGACCATAAGCCACTGACTTCCATTTATAACAATCCTCATGCAAATCCACCTGCACGGATTGAGAGATGGACTTTAAGACTCCAGAGGTATGACATGATAGTTGTCTACAGACCAGGAAAAGACAACCCGGCTGACTATCTATCACGGCATCCCAATCGGAAGGCCAAGGCATACAGGGCTGAGTTAGATGGTGAGGAGTATGTCAACTTCGTGGCTATGTCTTCAGTACCAGTCGCAATCACTTTTGAAGAGGTATGTGAGAAAACGCTGGCAGATGATACTCTTCGGAAAGTTGCTACTGCTATCAAAGAGAACAAGTGGTGCAAATTACTGAGACCGGGTCCGGATCGAGGAACATATGAGGCCTATCACAGGGTAAAGGATGAGCTTACTATAGCTCATGACAACTCATACATTCTTCGGGGTACAAGACTGGTAATGCCTCTAAGTCTACAAGACAGAGCTATTGACTTAGCACACGAGGGTCACCAAGGTCTTGTGAAGTCAAAGAAACTGATCCGCACCAAAGTTTGGTTTCCAGGTATTGATGCTAAGATGAAGAGGAGAATCGATCAGTGTCTGCCTTGTCAAGCTGTGGTTAAGAAACAATCACAGACACCACTTATGATGACTCCACTTCCAGATGGACCGTGGAAGATGTTGAGCGCAGATTTCTATGGACCCTTACTGACAGGAGAATATCTGCTGGTCATCATTGATGATTACTCAAGATTCCCAATAGTGTTGACGGTGTATTCTACAAGTGCTAGGGCTGTCGTACCAGTCTTAGATGACTTATTCTCAACGCTTGGAAAACCAGTTGAACTCAAGACTGACAATGGACCTCCATTTCAAGGAGCAGAGTTTGCGGACTTTGCCAAATACTCTGGTTTCCATCATCGAAGGATCACACCATTATGGCCTCAGGCGAATGGCGAGTGTGAGCGATTCATGAGGAATCTAGGCAAGGTTGTGAAAGGTGCACGCACTGAGAGAAAACCATGGAAACAAGAAATGAACGAGTTTCTTCGTAACTACCGCGCTACACCTCACTGTACAACTGGTGAGTCGCCTGCTGTTGCCATATTTGGACATCCATTTGAGGTGAAACTTCCTTCATTTTTAGGGGAGGAAAGGAATGATAGTGTGATGCGTCGCCAAGATGAGCAAGCAAAGGCTAAAATGAAGTCTTATGCAGATGAACGGAGACGTGCTGTTCCCAGTGACATCAGACAAGGAGATGTTGTCCTGGTAGAGCAACCTCGACGGAACAAGACAACAACACCGTATGACTCCAAACCCTACATTGTTACGGAGCGTAAAGGGTCAATGGTCACTGCTAATAGAGGTGACAAACACATCACCAAGAACACCTCTAAGTTTAAAGTTATTGACAAGAACATTCAACCTGTGAGATCAGATGATGAGAGTGATGATGAGGCTCCCAGGATGATGCCTTATCCAACTAGAAGTACTCAACAACCTGTTGACGTGCCTGAGACAGGTCCTATGCCTGTCACACCGCCACGTCCGAATGCTGAAATACCAGTAACTCCTCAGCGTTCAACTCCAAAGCAACCAGTTGTGGTTAATGAAAGACCACAACATAACAGATCAAAGCCAGCATGGTTAAAAGACTATGTAGTTTAGGGAAAATAAAGATCTTCCACACGGGGCAGAATAATCCCCAAGATCTTTATAAAGGATGAGGACAGTCTATCCTCTCCTTATAGATAGGTTGAGAATGTTATGGTAGATACATAAGTTTCATTTATTTGAGAACTAGTACGCGCATTCAATATGCAAAAGGACAGTGACTGATATATCTGATATTTACGAGAAGATGCTGACATGGTTTACCATAAACATTCTTAACTGACAGTACATATTCTGAACATTTGAATAGTACTTTCATGGTGTCTTTATCCTAAATATGTGTTTCAACATTACGAATAACACAAGGTTTATTCTAAAAGGGGAGAGATAGATTCAAGATTCAAGATGGCTTTATTGACTAATGTACAGGTACACTTATGTCAGCACCAGGTTTTCATTTACAATGTTGTAGACAGATTTTATATATGAGTATATACAGTTCACAGCCCCTGGCCTTTTAGAGGATTTGCAATATGGGGCCACTGCTAGTATTTGAGAAAGTTTCCTATTGTCATCGTGTCTTTTATAGTAATCAACAAACTTGAGGTATTTTGTTTCAAACACTGACCGTGCGTTTCTGATCTCGGGCATGTTACAATGTAAGAAGACATGATTGACATCTTGCACAGCATTACAGAATGTGCACTTAGAATTGACAGGTTTCTTTCCTCTATATCTTCTTGACAGGCTGTCAAGTGTACAGTTATTGTCAGTCCGGAGTTTAGCAATAATGGTTCTAATTTTAGGTGATTCTGTATGCGTTAGGTATTCACGCTCTTCATAAATGTCATTGAGATCATCTTTACACATCTTGATAATTCTACACTTGCTAGTATTCTCTGGGTTATCAATGTACTGGTTGTATTTCTGAATATGTGCATCATTTAACCTTCTCTTTATATGTAGTGTTGAGCCATCGGCCAATCACAGACCAGTATTCAGGTCATGTGACCTCTTGTGAATAAATAATTAGTTTGAGTCCAGCAGCCATTTTGGTTCAGTGTTGTGTGTGTATCTCCAGGAGTTAAATTCATGGATTATTCAGGTCATAGCCCATAGAACATTACATGTATCTTACACAACAACCTGCCCTGACCCATTTATAGGGCCCTAGACAGGGGGGTCCCATGTCCATTGTCGATTCTAAGAAATGGTTATTGTCACTTGTCTCTCCACTTGGACTATGGTCTGTGTATTTATGGATCAACCTGGGCGACATACCTAGCAATGGCAGAGCGGATCCAGAGCCATGGACTACGCATTTGTTTGGGAGCATTCAGAACATCCAGAATTAAGAGTTTGCAAGTCGCTGCTAGAGAACTACCCTTAGCCCTTAGACGAGAGAAACTCTCCCTTGAATATGCTATCCGGATTGCCACAAATCCTAACAACCCAGCTGCAGCATTGTTGACAAACCCCAAGCACAAGGCAAAATATGAAGCAAAGAAGAACCAATACATTGCACCCCTTCGGGTGAGGGTATCCCACCTATTAGAAGAAGCGGGAATGTCTCTGGATAATGTACTTAATGTAGAGTACCCGGAAATGCCCCCATGGACATATCACAAACCAGAGGTCAGAATGGACCTTACCGCGCTTAAGAAAGGGGTAACATCTAGCACCACATATCAAGCAGCATTCAATGAACTGCGTGATAGTTACAGAGATCACGTACCAATCTACACCGACGGATCACATATGGCAGACAAAACAGCATCTGCAGCCGTTCTAGGACCCCATGCCTTCAAAGAACGCCTGCCAGACGAAGCCTCCATCTACACAGCAGAGCTACATGCGTTATACCTAGCACAAGATCACATTGAGACATCAGAAGGCAACAACTACCTGATTGTATCTGACTCCAAATCATCACTGTCAGCAATGCAGCATAGCAAGTGGACACACCCTCTCGTGAAAAGAGTGTTGGAACGACACAATAGTCTTGCTCTAGCTGGAAAGAAGATAGCGTATGCTTGGGTACCAGGCCATGAAGGAATCCATGGCAATGACCTAGCAGACGTTGCTGCCAAGGATGCAACAAATCAAGTTCCAATAGATATGCCTCTACCATCAGAGGACCTCAAACGGAAAATCAGGAAATACATCCACCAAAAGTGGCAAGAGTCATGGGACGCTGAAAGAGACAATAAACTCTACAAAATACAGCCCAAGATAGGCACAACCAAGAAAGCCAAATGCAAGAGCAGAAGAGAAGAAATTGTCATGAACAGACTAAGAATAGGCCACACCAGACTAAAACATTCACACCTCATGAAGAGAGAACCCAGACTGCTTTGCAACAGGTGTCAAAAACACCTGACGGTGGAACATTTCCTTGTGGAATGTAGCCAGTGCCCCATCAGGGCACAATACCATCAATGTACAACACTGAAAGAGTTATTTGATACCTGCAGACCGGATACAATACTTGCATATGTCAAGAACCTGGGATACTACAGTCAAATTTAAACAGTAGAAACTTTCTTCCATAAAACCTTTAGGCACAAATAGCCATCACCAGTAGCTGACGTGCCGTAAAACACTAACTAACTAACTAACCCATGTCCTTTGTCGAATTTAAGAAGTGGCCTTGTCCCTTGGCTCTAAGCCCATGTCCCTTGTCGAATTTAAGAAGTGGATTTGTCCCTTCTCTCTTAACCCCATGTCACTTGTCGAATTTAAGAAGTGGCCTTGTCCCGTTGTCGATTTTACCCGTCTGGGGCCCTATTTATGATGTCACAGACTGGTAGCCAATCCGATAACCTGGCAGGTTACTCAAGAAACTCACGCACGTCAGTTTGGCCAGGGGTCAAACGTACCGACGGGTTGGCCGTTGGTAGGCTCCTATTGAGCTCTTTCAGTGACGTCATATCACATGACCCTCCCGCCCTGTTGGAGATCCTGGGCCAGGGAAACCACATCCATACAGCATACCTACATAGCCTATCATGTCATAGAATTTAGAAAACAAACCTCATTTTCAGTTATCTCTATTTTCATCTACATTCCATGTGCTATGTGTATACCTCCATAAAATCATACTCCATGGAAATGGCTCCGTAAATTAATAATCCATAGCTATTAAAATCATTATTTCCTTGGCATTACAGTAGACTGAGTAGGCCTAATCCAAAGAATCAGTGGTACCTCATTCACTAATTTACTACAGCAAATGACTGTAGCTTGAACCACCAGTGTCCAGGGGGATAGCTGGGGTGGATACAGGTCAGCCTCCACAGCTATTGGTGTGACCACTCCACACCTGGAGGTGTGATGAGTGATGTACCATGCTAATCCCCACCTTAGAAGTTGACAAGTCCCACCTGTGTGAAGTAAGGTGGTGGTGGGGGGGGGCAGGGGAGTGTTTAAGTTAGAGAATTCATTATATGGCAAATACTGAAAAAGGCCTATATGATATTGTAAATTTGAAAATAAACCTGGCACCCCCACCTTTCCTGTCAAGCTTTGTCCATTATGACATTGTATATGAGAAACTGATTTCTTCTTTCGAGACTTTGAATGATACCTGCCAGTACAAATAGTTAATCTATGGACCTACCTACCATAAAACCTAGACTAAACTCTATTTCATCCTAAAATCAGGGAAAAATATCTTTAATATTGAGGCCAAAAATCGTGATAATCAGAATTGACAAAAATAGGATGTCAATGACATACAAATCTCTCTATTAAAAGCTGTACAGTAGAAGTTGAAGATTATGGAACAGTAGCAGATAGGACAGATTGATTTCACTAACTTGACCTGACCCCCCCCCCCAACTACCACCACCTTACTTGATGTAAACTTCAAAGGTGAGGATTAGCATGAGGAATCACTCATCACACATCTACACAGAAAATAATCCAAGTTAGTAAATACTAATCTAACTTAGACAAAATCACCCATTAGGCAAAATACCCAACATGTTAGTAACATCTTACTAATGTGTTAGTAGTATTAACTAACCTATTAAGGCAAGCTGACTTGACTTAGCCATGTCTAAGGGGTAGTAGTTTTGTCTAAGGGGTAGCAGTTTTGTCTAAGGATTAGTAGATTTTTTCACACCAGGTGGCAGTGTGGTTTGCATGAGGATTTTTATGGTAAGTGCATATCATGGAAAAGCCTATGAATGTCAGAATAATGGTGCTTTCAATGACTATCGACATAATAACGCCTCTACAATTCAACCTGGCATGTGATTTAACAGAATACACTTAATAAATATATATTTGTTATTGAAGGACAATGAAAAATAATGGAAACACCTTTTCTGTGGAAATTTAATTTACTCATATATCCACATCTTTGACATTATGATAAACCCAGAGCAACTAAGTTCACGGGTTGCAAAGAAAATGATGTGAGGTATTGAACTTGCTTCTCAAATGGAGAGGCTCTGTTCTGGATGTCTTAATTAACCTATGTGGAATTTACACTTACCATTTCAAAATGAAGAGAATTGCTTGAAAGTCTATGTAGTTAGTGGAAAAGTCTAAGGCAAGTTAGGAGAAATCAGGCAAGTCGGGCATTTTTCCTAAGGGTTAGGTGTAAACTCCCAAGAAAACTTCGGTGGTTTGGGGACGTGCAAACTCCCAACTTAGTTTGGCAAGTCCAACAAATGTTAGGCGAAAGGCCTATAAGATATTCAGAATATTTTTTTGTGTGTAGGTGTGGAGTGTTCAACCCCACAGGTGTGGAGGCTGACCTGCATCTAGGTAGAAGCACACAATAGCTGTGGCCAAAGGCCTCATTCCATTGTAGAAGGCTGGAGGGAGAGGTACATGCAGTGTCTAATAAGTCCAAAACTTCAGTGTGACCTTTTTTTAAGATTATTTATTTGTAAGGATTGTCAATATTGAATAAAGGAGGTTTCCACCAAGACTCTGCATATGGATTAGGGAGTGATCATTTTTTAACAACAGGGGGGGGCCGGTGGGTTTGAGGGGGGGGTCAGAATTTTTTCAACCCCTTGACCGGGGGGGTCAGAATTTTTTCAATACCTCTGATGGGGGGGGTCAAAATAATTTCACCTGTTTTCAGTGGAAAACCCCGCGCGTTACTATAGGCTAAAAGGGGACGTTCGCGCGCGATTTTTGCCCCTTATGGGGGGGTCGAAAAAATTTTACCCCCTCGAGAGGGGGGGGCGAAATTTTTTTCGCGCGTCTGCGTGCAAACCCACCAGCCCCCCTGTTGTTATAAAATGATCACTCCCTTAATGGAGACTATTGGACACTATTTACCAGTGACAATGGGAATATCATGGATAGTATCCCCTGTAGGCCTTCACTGTAGAGGCATGGGTGTACCCCCGAGTGGAGATCTCCACCATAGGGAGGCGAAGTCACGTCACATGCGGGCGGATTCTGAGCTCAGCATATTATCGCCCGCAAGGGAATTTTAGGCCTAGCATAACTTTTTTAAGAATGAGAGTTGAGCCTCAAAATTTTATATATGGTGGGCCTTCTGGTCAATTCAAATATTGTTATTTTAGTTCCAAATCAGAAATTTTTTTAAGACATAGTTTATCGCGATACTTAGGCTCCCTATGGCGCAAGAGTAGGTGTGTGACGTCACATGAAAGAACTCAAATCGGCAGGGCCCTAGCTAGCTATCAGGGCTGTCAAGTCTCACGCCTTGGGCGTGAGAGTCACGCATTTTGACACTTTCTCACGCTCTCACACATAGACAAGGCTTTCTCACGCATTTCTGGCATCCTGGGCATTCCAGAACTGAAAGAATTTTTCAAATATTCCAACTAGAAGCAAAGTTATAATAGCGATTCTCAGAAGTCACCAGAATGCATGTTTTGACATAGAAAGTTTCAAAATTTTCTCAGGAAATTAAGGGAGTGATGATTATTAACAACAGGGGGGGCTGATGGGTTTGAGGGGGGGTCAGAATTTTTTCAACACCTCTGATGGGGGGGTCAAAATAATTTCACCTGTTTTCATTGGAAAACCCAGCGCGTTACTATAGGCTAAAAGGGGGCGTTCGCGCGCGATTTTTGTCCCTTATGGGGGGGTCGTAAAAAAATTTACCCCCTCAAAAGGGGGGGGTCGAAACCCAGTAACCCCCGGGCAGTAACCCCCCCCCCTGTTGTTAAAAAATGATCACTCCCCCCTACTGCTGCTGGGTTACTTCCCTTGCGATTCATGTCGCTTGCACTGCGATGCGGTGCACTGCGCAATATTTGTCCATTTTCTCAAAATCTCACTCATGTCCATTCTCAGAACTTGACAACCCTGAGCTATTATCAGCAGTTTGGATCAATCTATGTTGAGTTTTTTAGTCACAAATATTTCGGGGGTCCGGCGGGGATCCCTAAATTTAAGGATACTCATATAGAGCCGCCCCCCTACCAAAAATTTGGGGCCCTGGTCCAATAGGATGGGCCCAATATAAGATTAGAGGTGGTACACCTACCCTAGCCCCTATGGAGAGTTCAGGGCTGAGTTTTTCATAGTCGCGAATATTTTGGGGGTCCGGCGATGATCCCTAAATTTTGGGATACTCGTCTAGAGCCCCCCTACCAAAAATTGGGGCCTTGGTCCAACAGGATGGGCCCTCCATAAGATTAGAGGTGTTAAACCTAGCCTAGCCCCTATGGAGAGTTCAGGGCTGAGTTTTTTATAGTCGCAAATATTTCAGGGTCTGGCAGTGATCCCTAAATTTTGGGATACTCGTCTAGAGCCCCCCCCAACAAAAATTTGGGGCCCTGGTCACATGGGATGGGCCCAACATAGGGTTAGAGGTGATAGACCTAGTCAGGGCATTATGGTAAGTTGAGGGCTGAGTTTTTATAGTCGCAAATATTTTGGGGGTCCGGCGATGATCCCTAAATTTTAGGTTACTCGTCTAGAGCCCCCCTACCAAAAATTTGAGGCCCTGGTCCAATAGGATGGGCCCACTATAAGATTAGAGGTGGTACACCTACCCTAGCCCCTATGGAGAGTTCAGGGCTGAGTTTTTCATAGTCGCGAATATTTTGGGGGTCCATCCTATTGGACCAGGGCCCCAAATTTTTGCTAGACGCGTAACCCAAAATTTAGGGATCAGCGCCGGACCCCCAAAATATTCGCGACTATGAAAAACTCAGCCCTGAACTCTCCATAGGGGCTAGGGTAGGTGTACCACCTCTTATCTTATAGTGGGCCCATCCTATTGGACCAGGGCCCCAAATTTTTGGTAGGGGGGGCTCTAGACGAGTAACCCAAAATTTAGGGATCAGCGCCGGACCCCCAAAATATTCGCGACTATGAAAAACTCAGCCCTGAACTCTCCATAGGGGCTAGGGTAGGTGTACCACCTCTTATCTTATAGTGGGCCCATCCTATTGGACCAGGGCCCCAAATTTTTGGTAGGGGGGGGCTCTAGATGAGTATACGGGGGTTCTAAATCCAGTCCTGATTGTGTTACGTAATGCTTTAAAAGTTAGACAAATAAGAATTGTATAGAATTGTTTGTGCGGTACTGTTTTTATATTTCTTTGGAGTGGCCCCCCGCAGCAGGGCCGTTGGTCAGCTTTCTGTGTCCCTCAAGGATACAAGCCCTTGTGTCCTTAAGAGACACAAGAAATTGACCAATCAGAAGCCAGTCTCTGCAGCAGCAGATGGCAGCTGCTAAAACCAAGATGGTGGACCTTCTACAGCCTGCATTCAAGCCACAAACACACTGATTTCTAAATACATAGGTAGAATTTTACTTTGTAATAGAATTTGACAGAGCAAAATAGTAATAGTAAGAAATTGAAATGCTCCTGTATGGTGTCTAGGGATGATCATCCTGGATTCAAAGCTTTGTTGACACAGTGTGGTGGGCTAGCCTTGTGTCCCTCAAGGACACAACAACAATGCTTTGTTGACACATTGGGTTGGGATAGCCTATAGTGTCCCCCAAGGACACAACAGCTGTGTACTTGTATGGTAAATTGAATCATGAATATGGAGAGCCCCGAGTATAGAGGTCTCCCTGATTGATAAAAACCTTGATAGATCTATGCATTTAGGGAGTGGTCATTATTTATCAACAGGGGGGGGGGCGTAAAAATGTCAGGACCCTCTCAAGGGGGAGGCTGAAAAAATATATATATAGGGGGTGGTCACTAATTATCAACAAGAGGGCTGGTGGTTTTGAGGCAGGGGGGGTGGGATTGGTCATTTTTTAACAAAGGGGGTGGGGAGGACGGTGGCCTACAAATAAATTTCAGAACCGCTCAATAGGGAGTGATCATTTGGTGGTAGATTGGAGGCGGGTGGGCAAATTTTTTTTTGACCCCTTGACCGGGAGTAGGCAAGTATTTCTCGACCCCTATGAGGGGAGGGGGGAAGGCAAAATTATTTTACCTATTTTTAGCGACAAAGCCCTGGCATTACTATGGGTTAGGAGGGGGTGCGAGGGTTCCTGTCACCCCACGATGTACTTCTTCTTCATCCCTGCACAAATCCATATCCTAAATTGATCCCTCCCTCTAACAAAAGGTGAGCCGGTTGGTTGGGGGGACGGCAAAAAAGTCACCCCCTCGAAGTACCCTAACCAAAAAATCCAGCGCGCTGCTTAAAGAAAAGGGGGACAGGAATTATCCCGCCACTGCGTCCTTGAAGGATACAAGCAAACATCTGCATCCTTGAAGGATACAAGCAGACCACTGTCTCCTCCAAGGACACAAGCAGACCCCTGCATCCTTGAAGGACACAAGTAGCCCACTGTGTCCTCCAAGGACACAATCAGACCATTCCATCTTCGAGGGGGAGGGGGCGAAAACCCACCACTGTGTCCTTGAAGGATACAAGCTGACTATTGCGTCCTTGAAGGACACTGTTAGACCACTGCGTCCTTGAAGGATACAAGTAGGCCAGTGTGTCCTCCAAGGACACAAGCAGCCCACTGCATCCTTGAAGGCTATAAGCAGCCCACTGTGTCCTTGAAGGATACAAGCAGACCACTGCATCCTTGAAGGAAACAAGGAGATCACTGTTTCCTTAACGGATACACGGAGACTATTGTGTCCTTGAAGGACACAAGAAGAACAATTTGTCCTTGAGGGATACAAGCAGAACACTGTGCCCTTGAAGGATACAAGCAGAACACTGTGTCCTTGAGGGATACAAGCAGAACACTGTGTCCTTGAAGGAGACAAGCAGAACACTGTCTTTGAAGTACAATTGAAGGCAATTGAACTAAATTTGAGACCAAAATTTGTGATTACCAGAATCGAGAACAACCGATTAGTGCATATTTACACTGCACAAAACATGCCAAAGACATTGTCAGTAACCACTGACTTTTCAACATCGAACCTCGCTATACTTCTCAGGGGTAGATATTAACATTGGCCCAGTGGCCAATGGCCAGTAGTTTGGGCTGTGGGCCAGTGATTTTTCCTAAAAATCCTTTGAAACTGGCCATTTGGCCAGTAGAATATTTGAAAATCCATTGCTATATACTAGACTGCTGGCCCGGGTGGCCAAAGGTCCAAAATGTTAAGTATCTACCCCTGCTTCTAGAACACACGCTGCAGTGGTCTGCTTGTGTACTTCAAGGACACAGTGGTCTGCTTGTATCCTTCAAGGATGCAGTGGTCTGCTTGTATCCTTCAAGGATGCAGTGGTCTGATTGTATCTTTCAAGGATGCTGTAGTCTACTTGTATCCTTCAAGGATGCAGTCGTCTGCTTGTATCCATCAAGGACACAGTGGCCTGCTTGTATCCTTTAAGGACACAGTGGCCTGCTTGTATCCTTTAAGGACACAGTGGTCTGCTTGTATCCTTTAAGGACACAGTGGTCTACTTGTATGCTTCGAAGATAGTCAAAATGTTTTATGCCACAAGCAGCCAGAGCGGAGGAAAATTTTTACACCTCTCTTTTATCTATAGTAGATAGATATATTTATCTCCCCCTCGGGAGGTGTTTTAAGATGGGTTTATCTGCTCAGTGAGAAACTCATGTGGACGACGACATGACCGGAACAACAGTTGTTTTAATAACGGAAATGCGGAAGTACGGTTACGCGTAGGTCGGGCAACCCATTACAACACTACAGCAGTAGTACATAACTCTAACACCAGCGGCAGCACTGCGCGGTAGACGCGAGTGACGCGGTTCTCGCAACATCTCCCCCTTTAAGATAATAATGTTATTGTCTGGATAAACTGTCCTTGAATCTCTTAAAGAAAGATATACTTTGATAGCACCAGTATAGTCTATGATAAACATGAAAATGACTGTTCAATGTTCAATAACTGTAAGTCTCTGTAATAAAGGTTTATGAATACTGTCAGGATATTGGCAATGTTATGACTGTTTAATAATAACTCATATGACTTGGCAAGTGTTCTTGGTAAAAGTCTATATCAGGATGTATAAAAATATCCATATGAATAAGCTAAACTAAACTCGAGGGGAGCGGTCTCCAGTACGTCACCCTCTAACCTATCTTTACCATAGGTTCCCCTAGACTGACTCAATTAGACGAGTAGGCTTTTTGAGCGACGAGGCTCATCGGGTGTCTTAGGTGGTGAAGACACAGGGCTGTTTGCGACTGGCGGTCGCTCAGTCATGATAGCAGGTGGTGGTATGGCACTGCCTGACGGTAGGACTGTGGCAGTGGCAATAGGAGGCATCTCCATTAGGTGTCGGCGGTTTCTCCGTTGGGCACCTGACTTGGTCTCGATGGTATACGACCTTGGAGTGTCGGCTTCTCCTTGAACGATGCCCTTCTCCGTCCAGCCCTTCTGGGAATCTGTCTTGACCAGGACAGGTTGACCTGGGACCAGCGGCTGGAGTGGCTTAGCACCATGATGCTGGTTGTATGACCTAGAGGTGGAGGATTTGTACCTCTGGTCCCTAGCGAGGATCGTTTCACGGCTAGGCCATACGGGCTCCAGAGTAGCTGATGGTACTGGAAGGGTTGTACGTAGGTGTCTACCCATCATAAGCTGGGACGGGCTGGCACCTGTAGCTGCTATAGGGGTGTCTCTGTATACTAACAAAGCGAGCCATGGGTCTTTCTGACTCAGCATTTGTTTAGCTGTGTAGACAGCTCTTTCTGCCTCCCCGTTGGAATTGGGCAGGTATGGACTAGATGTAATGTGGTTAAACACATACTTTGCCGAAAATTCGGCGAATTCGGCTGACGAAAACTGCGGACCGTTGTCGGATACTATTTCTAGTGGCACACCGAAACGGGCGACAGCGTCCTTCATACGTCCAGTGACGGCTGTGGTGGTGGTAGACGTTAAGGCGAGGACCTCTATCCACCTGGAGTAGTAGTCACACATGACTAGATAGTCCTTCCCTTTGAAGACAAATAGATCTACTCCGACTCGCAACCAAGGCCCTTGTGGCAATGGTGTAGACATGAGCGGCTCGCGCTTCTGTGTCGGCTTGTGCTCAGTGCAGTGGCTGCACATGCTAACTATTCTCTTGATGTCATTAGTGATTCCAGGCCACCAAACACCGAGACGTGCTCTCTCGAGGCATTTGGTGATTCCTTGGTGACCGTCGTGGACTCGAGCAAGTATTTCCGGCCTCATGGAAGTTGGAATGACGATCCTTGAGGCGAACACAAGTAGTCCATCTGTGACTGACAGTGATTCACGATGTGCATACAGGCTCTTGAGGTTGTCTGGGACATTCTTCTCGTATTTCGGCCACCCAGTCAGCGTGTAGACGATAGCTGACTGGAGGACCGGGTCATTGGTTGTTGCAGTGCGAAGCTCCTCCTTCTTGGCGTCTGATGCAGGAAGGGTTGACTCGACCGACTGGACGTGCATTTCTACATCCTCGACTGTTGAGGACAGGGTCGAGACAAGTGGACTCCGCGAGAGTGCGTCTGAGATTAGCATCTCTTTACCCGGGACATGCTTGGCATTGATGTTGTACCTCATCAACCTCATGAGTAGTCTCTGACATCTCAGAGGCACTTCGTCAAGGTCTTTGGTGTTGATGAGTGGCACAAGCGGCTTATGATCCGTGAGGACCGTGACGTTTCCATGTCCGCGGATGTATCGGTCGAATTTCTCGCATGCCCAGACGCTGGCCAGACACTCCTTCTCGATCTGGGCGTATCTCTTCTCGCTGGTGGTCAGTGTCCGAGAGCAGTAGGCAATTGGTTTCACCGCTCTGCCATGCTCTTGTAGGAGGACTCCTCCTAGGCCATAAGAGCTGGCATCGGCACTGACGATGACTGGTTTGGTGACGTCATAGTACGACAGAACAGGCGTTGAAGCGATCAACTGTTTTGTCGCACGGAAGGCTTCTTCCTGCGCTGCATCCCAGGTCCACTCTCGGTCTGACTTCAGTAAATCATTCAGTGGACCGGTGACTGAGTTCAGGTGGGGCAGGTATGATCCGAGGTAGTGCACCATTCCCATGAACTGACGTAGCAGGGTGACAGATGTAGGCGGCGGCATCTGGTTTATGGCTTGGACTTTATCGGGGTCTGCCCGAATGCCATCTTGACTGAAGACGTGCCCAAGGAACTTGAGCTCCTTCTTCTTATATGAGCATTTGTCATGGTTTAACTTAAGACCGACACGATCGAGTGTCTTGACGACTTTGGACAGGCGATCGTCATGCTCAGCGTCGTCCTTCCCATATACAAGGATGTCATCCATGTAAATGAAGACTCCATCTAACCCCTCCAGGGCTTCGAGCATCTTCCGCATGAAGATCTCGGGGGCTGATGTGATGCCAAATGGCAGGCGTCGGAAGCAGTAGCGACCGAACGGAGTGATGAAAGTAGTCAGCTCTTGACTCCGCTCGTCTAGCGGGATCTGGTAGAATCCGCTTGCTGCGTCGAGGCATGAAAACCTTGCAGCGCCTGTGAGTCTAGAGGTTAGATCATCCAAGGTCGGCAGGACGAAGCGTTCTCGTTGGACGTTGACATTCAGCTTCTTCAGGTCTACGCAGAGGCGGACCTTGCCGGACTTCTTCAGGACTGGTACCATGGGAGCACACCATGGTGTTGGCTTGGTGATCTTCCTTACTATGCCTAGAGACGTTAGGCGCTTTATCTCCTCCCTCACCTTCTCGACCAAGGGAAAGGGGATACGTCTGGCGACGTTGACGGCGACTGGCTGGGCATCGTCTCGAAGTACGATCTTGACTGGATCTGTTTCGAGGCATCCGATGTCCTGACTGACGGCTTGGATGCGCATGACTAAGTTCATGCGATGGGCGACTCCTCGTCCTAGGAGACTCTCGCCGGATCCGTCCACGACTAGGACACGGAAGTTGTACTTCTGGCCCTTGTAGACGGTGTTGGCGATGAACTGTCCTCGACAACTGAGTGGACCCCCCGGGCTTGACAATTTGACTTTGACGTCTTTTAGGGGTGGTCGCGGCTTCACTTTGAGGTAGTTCAAATAGGACATTATGGAGACGTCTGCACCCGTGTCTATCTTGAACGTCTCGGATGACGTTCCGAGGTCTAGTGTGACTTTCCAGGCTGAGCCACTGTCGTCGCAGTCTATGGCACCGATGAAGTTGTCAAAGTTCACCGCACCACAAAACTGGGCTTCTCCCTCGGTATCATCGTAGACTTCTCTGACGCTCTTATTACGACACATTGAGGCAAAGTGTCCGACTTTCTGGCAGGACTTGCACGTTTTCCCGATCGCAGGGCAGGCATTGGGCCCTGGCGACCTGTGCACGTATCCACAATTTGGGCACTTCTGCTTCGACTGACCTCCTGACCTTGACCTTGACTGACCTTGATTTGACTGTGGCTGACGCGTTGACTTTTTGTATCCCTGGCTTCTATTGTGGACGGCATTGACTGACGTGTCTTCCTTCTGGGTCGACTCCACGAGCTCCTTGTGTCGCGCTTTATCGGTAGCTGTTGCAAGCGTCAAGGTGTCTTGCTCCATCTGCAATTCGCGAGATAGCTCCTTGTCTAACATTCCGGCGATTAAACGATCGCGGATATGTTCGTCTTCCTTCTCCTCGAAGTTGCAGTGCTCTGCAAGCTCATGCAGATTTCTTACGAAGAATTCGACCGACTCACCTTGTTTCTGCGAGCGCTGGTAGAATTTTGTTCGCTCGTGGATGGTGTTCTTCCGCGGGACAAAATAGTCGTCAAATTTCTTCAAAACTGTCTCGAAATCGTCTTTCGGGTCGACCGGATCGGGCTCGTCGTCTGTGGGCTCGGGGCGTGCGGCAAACTTAAAGGACTTGTAGATATGTTCAGCCTGGCGGCCCATAGTATATACCAGGGCTGAAACTTGCACGTCCGGCTCCTCATCACGGATCTTCTCGAGAATAAAATAACGAGAAAACCTGGTTTTCCAATCCGGCCATGATGCCGGTTTAGTGAAGTCGAATGGCTCTGGCGGCTGATATTTAGGCATTTTGACGAGGTGGGTAGGCCTACTAGTGCTTTGTATGTATTAAGAAAAATGTCACTGATTCTCTTGACTGACTTGACTGTTACACACTAGCGCGTACCACCGTAGACAGGCACCTACTAGACTTGGCAGCTTATTTGAGGGGCTTAGGTATAGAGTGGCAAGGTTTGGTGAAGTAGGGTGACTACATCAATTGTCTTTACATGGACTTGACAATGTCAAATACGGCACAATTTGTATCTGACAATAACCACAGGTTGACAGTGACTTGACTTTGACTGAATATGTTGACTTGACTGACTTGTAGACTTGACTTGACTGACTAGGAATAAAATATTCAGCCTTACCGGTGGTCCAGTGTTGTTGTCTCAATTGTTGAAATTCACCCACAAATATCTCCTTACCAACCTGCCATCCACCCTCAAAAATACTCTCACATTATTGACTAAAGTCTAGTTGTTCATTGTTGTTGTTTCCACTGGCAGATGGTCAAAAAATCCTCACTTCTGACATCATGTTTTAAGATGGGTTTATCTGCTCAGTGAGAAACTCATGTGGACGACGACATGACCGGAACAACAGTTGTTTTAATAACGGAAATGCGGAAGTACGGTTACGCGTAGGTCGGGCAACCCATTACAACACTACAGCAGTAGTACATAACTCTAACACCAGCGGCAGCACTGCGCGGTAGACGCGAGTGACGCGGTTCTCGCAACAGGAGGGGTCTTAAATTCGTACATCCCCCTCAAACCCACAACCCCCTGTTCATAAAAAAGGACCACTCCCTAAGTGAGCAAATAATGAGCAGTGATAAATAGAAGAATATCATAGCAGTCTTTTTTTTTAAACTTATTTGCGACTATTTCAAAGGATAGATACTGCTTTAAGTTTTACCCTGGAAAGATCAGTGCATTTATGCATTGAATGGGTACCGGTATCACATTTAAAGGAGCTCTGAATCGGCTACGTCCGCCACAGTGCTAACGTCGGCGGACGTAGTTCCTTGATTCAGAGCGCCTTTAAGTTCAGCATCTTGGTCTTAGGCAGCTGTGCAGCTGCTGCTGCAGAAGCCAGCTCCTGATTGGTCAGTTGGTTGTATCCTTCAAGGAGACTATATAATGAGCTGCTGCTGTGTCCTTCAGAGACACAGAAAGCTGACCATCGGCCCCGCTGCGTGCCCCCCCCCCCCCCCTGCGGTGGCTGGGCCACGTTGGTCAAGCAGAAGCAGTTACGCCGCAGGCGCTACCCCTTGGTCTTTTCTAACCCCTTCGTGTCAGAAGGCTTAGGGCATAGACTAACCGTAGCCGTATATCCCTCCCACTAACGTAGCAAGTTGCGTCTCCTGCCATCTTGTGGATTTCAATGAAAACACCCCGGGGAAAACACACACTCATTGAGTTGACAGTGTTTATGTATTTTGTTGTTTTGTTGGCTATTTCTGCAGTCCACCTTCATTCTGAGCCACAATGGGATATCATTAGACAGGCGTGATCGATCCTCAGATACAGACATCAATAGAGTGAGTCGATTACTTTAATTAGTTTGTGAAAAATGCTGTGAACAACACTAAAACTTTATTTGAGCGATAATGCAGGACTTTGCTATGTTGAATGACCATTGGTGTGTAGAACTCACGGTAGAGGGAGAAGCCTAGTGTTTGATTTTCCGTGAACCCTTTCGAGGAGAAACGGTATGATCGGAAGTGTGTTCCTGGTACCGGCGAAAGTTGAAAGTTTACCTGCTCATATTTAACAAGCGAAATTGGCGCCACGTTAGCGCTTCTCCCCGAAAGACGTAACCTTGATTTTCGAACTAGTGAATGCCAAGCTTGAGTGCCGATGCAGAGGGGCCCGGGGGGGGTGGGGGGTACTCCGTAGACGCTCTGAGGGAACCTCAGAGACCAAGTGTGTCTGTTGTAGTCTGTTTGGTCAGCCAGATTGGCTGAGTGCCCAGTTCTCACAGAAGTACTTACTGTCAGGTCCAATGCTTCCACCAACACTTCCCTCAATGTATATCCAAAGATTCACAATACACAAAGCACTTGAAATACTTGTAATAATTAATTATCCAGGTGATTTTCAAATCTCCCTCCCTAACTCCAAATCATTGTCGGCCATCTTGAAGCCAGGTGTAGCCACCTAGTGCCAAAAAGACTACACTATTCTTGGTTGGTTAGCCCTATGTTTCAAGAGCAGTCTAACACCAGGTAGCACCACAAGATGTTGACAATGGAGGCCATTGAGGTAGTGATATCTAAGCTCAAGATAAACATGTCAGATTTATTGGATATAGATCTATCTCATGTTTCAGTAAATATAAGCTGATGTACATGAAAACTACATGTTTGTGAATAGGAGGGACAATTTCCAGGAACTTACAGTGAGTACTTAGTTCAGACTAGCCAGGTGTTTGTGCCACTATAGACTTGTATACATCTTGGATCCTGCCTGTGAGCAGGCAGGTATTTCGGCCTAGGGGGGGGGGGCACTTCAATTTTTTTTTATACGGGTGTGTGGCTGAACCCCCGACTACCCTTACCCTTGCTAGGGCACTTGTTTGCAGGTTTTTTCTTCCAAACCCTACCCTTGCTAGGGAACTTTTTACATAATAGTCTTAGGTTTTGCTCAAATATCTTAAAATAACCTTGTTTGGGAGAAAATTGTATTTTTGTTCATGCTATTTTCATGAAAACTTGGAAAATATTTATGAAAATTTCTAAATTTTCCGCGTTAATCGGGGTATTTTGCCGAAAGTTGACCCTTGCTAGGGACCTTTTGCTCAAAAGTAGACCCTTGCTAGGGACATTTGTGGCTGAAACAGGAGGCTTGCTAGAGACTTTTCCCTGAAAAAGTACCCTTGCCAGCCGCACATATGTGTATACCTCACATAGAGAGTGCCCCCCCCCCCTATACATGGGTGCTCAAATTTTAAGGACGTCACATCGTCACTTTTTAGGAGGAATGGCACGTCACTCCGTCACTTTTTACCCCTAGAAACAATTTCTTGTGAATTCACGTGAAATTAATGTGATTTCACAAGAAAATTTGATGTAATTCATGTTATTGATCACGTGAATTCACGTGAATTTGTGAGCAGCAATTCACGTGAAATTCAGCAGTCACATGAAATTCATGCGATTTCATGTGAATTTCACCCGGGGAATTTCACATGACTTTCACATGTAGGCCTACATGCATCTGACAATAAAATGTGAAGAACTCGTGAAATTCACAAGATTTCACAAGAATTTCTGCTGAACCAAATTTTCACTAAATTTACTCGTGTCAAAGTGGTGAAAAGTCGTTCCTTGTTTCCAGGGACGTATATGCCAATGTACTGGGAACTTTTGCTAGTGTTGCCGTCCGTCACTTTTTAAAACCCCTGCATCACTGCGTCACGAGCGTCACTTTTTACCCATGTAATGATGTATAGGCACAGAGGGCGTGTCACGCCCGGGCTGTATAATATAGGCACTCAAGCTTGCCATTATACTTTTTTATAGGTCTACAGAGTAGCCTACAAAACGACCACGAAGTGTCATGAATCACTGCATGGCTGCATATAACTTATAAGTTGGGCCGTAGCCATTTTTTTTTTTTTTTTTTTTTAAGAAAATACCACCCTATTTTCATGTTTATTTCATTTGGTAGGTTTTCTATTAACGAAAAACACTGTGCCATACTCAGTATCCCATCTGCTATGATAAGGGCAGGGAGCAGGCCTCTCTGATGTAGGGTATGACGTCACAATTGGTCCAATTAAGCATGGAAGCTGTTGCAATCATGTCCTTAATTGTTACCACTATACTAAATAAGCAAATGTCAACGACCATGGGACATTTCTGGATCGTATTCCCAGAGGTGAGGCTGTCCATATTCAACAAAGCCATTATATGGCTGAAGACAGGCTTCGCCTCGTGTGATAACCAAAGACCGACGGATGAATGTTGGGGTTAGTAAGACAGAGTACTCCCGCTGCCTCCCATAGGTTTAACGTTGTGAGGGGGTTCTCGGCACGCCCAGGGACCCAGTGTGCAGCCAGGGTGTAGATGCAGGGGCCTCCCATAGAGCGCAATGTTAAACAACACATTTTCCAAACCTATTTAAAAATATTAATCCTTGGAATAATGAAATAATTCGACCACTGGGTGAAAGGGCAGGACTCAAAGATGTTTATTCTTAGGTTTAGATATTATTTATGTGAACTGTCTTGTCGGGGGAACCTTGGATAGCCCACGCAACTTGTCAATTTTGGGCATTTTCTACCGAAACACATGAAAACAACCCATGTTCACCCTATCAAAATAATTATTTGTATTCCTTCCACAACTTCCATATCATAGTATATGACAGAGAATGACCTAAATATAAATTGTATGTACTTAGATTTTTATTTATTGGCTCAGTTTAACCACACTGACAGTGGAAAGTGAAGTTACGAATCTGAGCACTCTGTGTTACGTGAGAGGAAAGGCCTAGCGCAGAGGGGCCAAACTGTCAAAAGTGTCCTTCGTTTCAGGAATGCTGATCGCTGCACATCTCTTTTTTTTTTTAATGATCTCGATACTGTTTAGTTCATGTCAATAGCTATCTACAGATACCGGAATTAATTTTTAATTCCAAAGATTTCCATTTCAAAATTGCCGATCAAGTTGCGATGTTTAACATTGCGCTCTATGGGAGCCCTCGCGTTTACACCCTGGTGCAAGCTAGCCCATCTCCTATGAGTAACGTGGTTCAGAAGCCCAATCTCGCGTCACCCAATACGGCCGAGTGGGATCTCTTATACTAGATTTTACCTCTTTGTGATAACCCTCAGTGCTGACCAATTTGAGTTCTCCTTTGTATTTATCTCAAGTTAATTTAGTCAGAATTGATTTTATCTCAAGTTGAATATGACAGGCCCATAGGTTTAACCAAGAAATACAAAGGAGCCCTTGAATTGGTCCCCACTGAGGGTTATCACACTCGGTTTCGCCTCGTGTGATAACCCTCAGTGGGGACCGATTCTCATGCACCTTTGTCTATTTATCATCAGTTATTTAAGCATGCAGCGGGGCTGTTGGTCCGCTTTCTGTTGATCCCAGATGCACAAGGAATAGTGTACCCTGGGTACACAAGAAATTGACCAATCAGGGGGCAGCATCAGCCATATTAGGATTAAATGTAACTGGCTGTTTTCGCCATAACCTAAGCTTTCCAACGGTATATTACACTTGATATACCATGCCCCCCCCCAGGCCAACTCAGTGACTGCTGGAGGAGGGTTAGCCACTCTGGCGAATTTAACTGAATCAATTTTCGCCAGATTGCACTATAATTCGCCATTGGCGATCTGGCGAATGGCTAGCGCGAGCCTAGTAAATGGTCAGAACATGTTTTATTGCAAGCCTAGGAAAAAATTACTACAATTTACTCTCCCAAGATCACTGTTCATATTGGACTTGTAAAGCGGCTGTTTCTATACCTGGAGTACACAAGTGGCTGCAGACAAAATCAAAGTCCTGTGTGGTGCAGGTCAGCAGAGAGTAAAACCTAGAAAAAAATTTATGGAATGGGACAATTTCTCATTTCACTTCATTTCTATCCATTCTGTCAACATCCTCGTAAAAATACAGGGTCTAACTCTGAAAAATAAGAGCTGAAAGGAGCATATTTTCCTGAGGTGGAGTGTGGAAGACATCCACCATCTTGGAAGCAGCAGATGCATCTGCTGAGCAGGTGCTTGCTTCCGATTGGTCCATTTCTTGTATATCTGGGATACACTTCTTGTGCACCTGGGATCAACGGTAAGCGGACCAACGGCCCCGCTGCATTATTTGACAATTTTGGATGTTTCCCTGGCAATGTGATACGGTGGAGGGTTGTCACACTGGAGGGGGGGGTGTGATATGGAGGTTCTTGGTTAAACTTTGAGAAAAATAGCAGGCTGTTCAATGGGGGGTGGGGGCAAAAACTTTCAGACTCCTTTTCGTTGGGGGGAGGGGGACAAAAAAAAATTACCCCTTTTGAGCGAAAAAGGGGTAATTCTATGATACTAAAAAAAGGGGGGGGGCGGAAAAATATCAGATCCCCTGAGGGGGATGGAAAAATTTCATGCTGTACACGGAATTTCACTACACCAAACCCCACACCAACCCACCCCTGTGACCACTCCCTAAGTTCAGAAGTTGAAAAGTTTTATTGACCACAAAATCATAATGATCTTGTCCTGGAAAATCGTGTGCAGAGAACTCTGTAATAAAGTCACATCAGAATATAAGAAAGTATCATATGGGATAGCTCAGGGCTCCAGCACTCTGTTGATAGATAGGCTGTTGTAGCATGTTAAAAGAACTACAAGCCTAGCTACAGCAGGATGTTAATAGTTTTGTAAAATGGTGTGGTATTAACAGCCTCACAATAAATATAGCCAAGTCCAAACACATGCTGATCTCTAGGGATAGAGAGGAGCTGAATCTGAATATCAAAGGCACAGAGTTTGAAGCTACCACAATCTACATTTATTTAGGTATTATGATTGATGGAAGCCTTGACTTTGTGGGGCAAGTAAATAACATGGTCAAGTCAGTTAGGCATAAAGTGTGGATGTTGCTGCAAACTCGTAGTATGATTGATGAACTTACTGTGGTATCTATTATGAGAAGTATGGTCATGCCTTACCTAGACTATGGTCTCATTTTTACAACGGGCCTGCCAGCATCAGCCCTTTAGGAAGCTACATGTATAATGTAACACTGGTTTAAGAATATGTTATAAGATAAATAACCCAAGGGACATCCATGTCAAAGAGCTGTATGTTAGAGCAAAAATGCTGCCAATAGATCTTAGAAGAGTGTTCCTGCAGTTGACAATGTGTCACAGACTGGTATTTAATGGCCAAGCTCTTGTACTACCCTCTGTTGGTACCCACAGCTCACAAGAATACCGAATATTACAAGCCCCAAATCAGAATACCTCATTAGAGACCCGGTATATCAAGCTCACGCACAATGGAATGCTCTAGAACCCAGCCTAAGATGGATAGTGGGGAAGGAAAGCTTCACAACGGAAATCAAAAACAGGCTAGTAAGCTACTTCTATAAGGAATGGAACACAGATAAACTTTATACCCATTATGAAGGTAGAAGTATTCTAACAAGGCCCTAGATGCTGGTCGGTGACCATGAGCTGTGACACGTGGCATTTATCCAAGTTATACTTTGTTGATCTGTAACATATCCATCTATATATATATATATATATATATATATATATATATATATATATATATATATATATATATATATATATATATGTTAACATTATACTTAAATTACCTTAGAAAATAATTTGTAGAAAATACACAACTCAAGCCAATCTTTGCCTACACTTCTATCGATTTATGTAGATCCTACCTGTATTGTCTATGTACATCCAACTAGCAATCACATGTTGTGGAGACCAGGATAACAATAATTAGAAGCTGCTACTTTGTTGCACTAACCTTCACTACCGTAAACTCCCGCGTATAAGACGCGTCCTCTAGGCCAAACAAATGCCTGGGGGGTCTTATAGGATATTTTCAAGTTTGGGGTGCGTCTTATACGAGGGGTAATTTTACTATAGAAATGTACTGAATTTACAAAATTGAGCCTCAAAATGTGCGTCTTATACGCGAAAATGCATTTGCTAAGTTTGGGGTGCGTCTTATACGCGCAGTGCGTCTTATACGCGGGAGTTTACGGTACTGCCCATGTTTGTTATATATGTTATATGCATGCTGTGTCTTGTCCTGTCCAGTTTGTGTCTTTGTTTATTTGTTCATAGTTTCTTTAGTATTTTCATAGTGGTTTATTTTGTTTATCCATATATCACTGAATATTACACACACTGTACCGATATATGAGGATCTGTATTTCCACTAGTATTAGTATTACCATCGTAAATGTGAGATTGTTCCCTCATAGCAATCTCCCAGGTGTATGATGCAGGGAGATCTCCGGAATGGCGAACCTGTAAATATTTCCTGGAATAAAAGATCTTTTGAAACTTGACTTGAAACTTGTTCCATCTGACATCTTTTATGAGTTTATGTTTTTGACTGAGGTCAGACCAAGATGGGAACGTGGAATTTTCTGGAGACATGCCAGAATTAACAAATGATATTAATACAACTTGAAGGAATACGGGTAGGGTGGGAAGGGCATCTGTTCCTCCAATACCCTATATTCCCTCAGTAAAATAAGTTTTCCTTCAACTTACCTCCTGTATCCTACAGTAAGTCTCCAAAAATTAAAAGATAACACCATAGAGATCAGGCCTTTTATTCTAATAACTTGGATTTTGGATCCGGCGACGAGAATTTTGGCAAAATAAAAAATAAATAAAAAAAAAACAACTTATTCTGCACCTTCAGTTACTTTCTTCATGCTCCAAATACGGTACTTATAAATATTAATTTCTTATTATGCAGCATGCTGCTTTCGATTTGTACTGCACCACTGTGCTATACGAATCGATAGCAGTGTGACAAACCATTGACTGTTAAAACTTACCATCATGTATTAACATATTTCCCTCTGGACACGCCTCTCCCAGTGCAACGGTTGGACGAGTCTGTCACAGTTGAGCTGAGTCCCACCAGTGCAAGTGTTGGACACGTAGCTACCCACTACTCTCACCAGCCTACACCATGGAGGAGATTCCTCATCACATGAAGGTCCTCCTGGACAGATTTGATAGTATAAGAGGTGCGTTTTACCATGGCTTTTTAATTTAAGTGTTATGTACGTGAATATTAAAAGTGTAAGTGGTAATTGTACTAAATATGTTGTTTAAGCATCTTACACAGGAAGTATAATGTATACCCTGTTCATGGTATGAATGACTGGAAGTTCAGAATGTCAAAAATAACTCAATCAGCAAGACAGTACTAAACTACAAAAATCACACTCGCTAGGCCTCTAGCAATTTGCCATAGAGCTGCTTATAGCAGGTTAGGACTAAAAGGAAAGCTGTTGTTTCAGGTAATATATTGAAAAAAGATTAGTGAGATAAAGTTAGTTGATAACCAGAAGCCTTCTACAGCTTATTGTATAGAATATTCCGACAGTCAGGGTGCACCTTATCGAGGGGTATTTAATCCTAGAGCAGTAGAATTTTATATTTCATGACTCAGGTGCACCTTATAGCTTCTTCCAAAGGATTAATACTTATTCACGAAAGCGACTATAATTGTGCGGCTTATACGCAGGAGTTTATGGTAATTGGTGACCACTGTGTGTGTAGAGGTACATGGATACAACCTTTATATTCCTGTTCACTATTGATTTAAAAAAAAATTGTACTGTCTATTCAGTATGAACGACACGATATAGAAAATGATGGGACATGAATCTCTCACGAAATATCTCCGGTAGATGGAGGTAGAAGTGCAGCATGTCTATAATTGAGCTGTACCGTCATGGACTGGCAGTTATCTGTGCCACAGCCTACACTCACCACGAATAATACACCGTTGAATATTTTACCGGTACACACATGCATACTTTAAACTTAGCAACAATAGTGGTGGGTGTGACAGTGTGGAGTCAAGCTGTCACTGCACAGGTCAATTCAGGTCAATATATATGCTCTCCTGTTGCAGAAATTCCATACAGCGTTTAAAACACACTCCCGGCATGAGAGAAAGCTATAAGGCGCACCTGGGTATTGGTTAGGGCTATTATAGTACTATTCTCTAGTATAATGTCCTCGCCTATAAGGATACCATCCTCTCGTATAAGCCACGCCTTATACGCGAGGTAGTATGGTATATGCCTTATGTATAACTATAAGGCGCATCCTGACTTTGGGCTGATCCCACAAGTCACACCAGAGGTTAGTTTCACGTAAACACTGTGCCTTATCTGCGAGGTACTACATTGTACTTACAAAACAGTACACCAATCACCTTTAGACAATGTTGAAAGGGATATGCGATCAGAATTCCTGGTTTTGTGAAATATACAGTGATATATTCTGGCCTGTAACCTGGCAACAAATAGTCAGGCAGATAAAATCCAAATTTCATCAAAGAATAAAGTAAAAGACATGTGGCTCAATCTTCTACCCTATTTCCTTCTCCAGGTAAAGCTAAATCTGAATTGACCATACCTTACTGGGACCTCGTCGTACTGACGGCGTCTGATGATGCACAGAAGGAGGCCTATGAGCTGCAGTTAGCAGACAAACTGAACCGAGGGCAGCTACCCACAGGAATACCTTACATTGTATATGCAGACCCACCAGGCACCAGAGTGGGTAAGTAGCTGTTGTCTTATAATACCTTTATCTAATAGCAGGATAGCCGGTCAGTTTAAGAACTTGCACTAATTAGCAGGTATATTGATTCTTAATTCTAGCATCTTTATCAAAAATTTGTATATGACAGTGCTTTTGTGTTTTCCATTATTGATTCTTCTTGTCTTTCTTGAGCGCTCTATCCCGCTCTAGATTAGAGTTTGATGTAAATTTGTGTATGTTAACTGATTATGCACAATTTACTGCTCCTACTTTGTCTGCGTCAACCTATGAGGAATAAGAATCGGTGAGTTTGTTTGTGTAATAACCCTCCCTGAAACAGGAAAGTCCGCCGCTGGTTATTGTAGTGTCGTGTTTGCTTAAAAACCGCATTTATATGACCAATATTTCGAGGTTAAGGGCTCTCAAAATAAATTTCTCCCCTTTTTACCAGAGACATATCAGTATTTATATTTTGCTACATGTGAGCTGAATGTGCATGGGTGACATGGCACCGTATCACCACACGTATGAGGCGCAGCCCGCATATAAGATACACACAGACTTTGTGATTCTGTTATAAAATGACATAACTAAGGTTCTAGTCAATGGATTTTCAAAAAACACAAAAGACCTATGGGTCGCTACTAGGCCCATTGTCCCATCGATCCCTATTTTTAAAGCCGCTGAAAGATTTGGGTGAAAGGAGCCTTGGCGAGAATTTAAAGGCTCTAAAAGAGTATATTTATAAAGCCTGCCTACTAGTTTACCATGTATACATGGTTTTACGGTAGTTTGCTTATGTAATTCCAGACCCCAGTGAATGTGCACTGTACAACATACATTATTCCCCTTGTTTTTATCTGTTGTCCATATTGCAGGTATATACATGTACGGTATATACCAAGACTCCATCACCACATGGTGAACACATACTGCTATTAGACGTAGAACATTCCTAATGTATAATCTATGAAAACTGGGCCACTTCTACCTTTGAAGTGGGTACTGATAACACCATGTGTTGGGTGGGTTGTATAACACTATCGCGCTAGTTATCGATTCAAAGCAAACATTGTATAGGCTGTCAGCACGTACCTTTGAAAGAGAATATGGCGAGAATATTATAGCAAGAGTTTCTTACATAGCCAGACCTTACCATCGTCGATCCTTTCCATGTAAATCAGCATATAGATGATAATGGAACACGATTTACAGTGATGAACTAGCAGGAAAAAAGTTATGGATAAGCCACATAATGCTTTTATAGAGTGCTTATAATCTAACAGTGAGGCAAAGTGTCGCATACACAATTTTTCACTACATTTCTGTAGAGTCTGTGTTTTGAGCATAGTGAAAAAAAGAAGTTTATCGACAAATTCTTAGCTTAATCATTTATGCAATCCCTGTTGTTAGCTTCTGCTTTTTACTGTAGTAGACCCTATAGAATACGTCGAGGTTTATTTCCATTTCTGGTTTGCTCCCCTCTCCTTAAACGGCCTGAGAGTTGTAGTTGGACTATGCACTGGCCTACAGACAAGATCTTATCTGGATACGGTATATGAAAAGGTGGAAGTAATATGAGTGATATTCCACGGTTGTTAAGTATATCTATTACAACTCTATCAATAAATGTGTATCAAACTGGTAAAGACCTCAAACAATTAAATCACTTAATGGGGAGGATAAAAACTATGTTAAATACCACCAGTTCTTTTTGTAAGGTAGCAAATAGAATCAGTCAAGGTGAGATGTTACGTCTTTTAAGGAGAAGCGCTAACGCGGCGCCATTTTCGCTTGTAAAATATGAGCATTAGACTTTCGCATATTCACCACCGGAACCAGGGACACACTTCCGATCATACCGTTTCTCCCCGAAAGGGTTCACGAAGGTGGTTTGTTGGACAAGCTGCCATCTGGTGTATAGGATAAACACTACATATACTCTAGTAGTTTATTTTTCAAATACTAGGTGTCCCTGACCTACTAGTTAGGCTTGTCCCTCTAGCGTGAGTTCTACACACTAATACTCTAGTAGTATCTTCTGGAGCTCATTTTCTTTTATATTTTGAGTATTCTATTCTTTGTATTGTATAAAAACGAATTAATTCCCCTTTATCTATCTGCAGGCTGTGGTGGGTCGACCATGTACGTCATCACCCAGTTAGAGGAGCGGTATGGCCGTGAGCAGCTCAACAAGTGGCGGGTGCTTTTCCTTAATGCGGGCGGTCAGAGTCAGCGTCTCCCCAGTGCCAGTGCCCTGGGAAAGATCTTCACAGCCCTACCCATCAATGGATTCCAGGTAAGGCAAAGTTCTCAAACAATTTCATTCCATAAAAGCCTGATAGGGTGAAGGTAAATTATAATACTCAGAGATGTCAGACCTTCAGAGGTCCATCTATTTTCAGATGTTCAAACTTTCCCAAAAGTAGGACATCTCAGAGGCTATTTCCATCTTGTGGTCATAATATAGATAGAGGGAATTACATTAATCATAGATACCCTTACAACATGCCCTTTCTACTTCTATGGAGCAGAAGGCTGAGCATAGTTCAGGCTTCAGCAGGTGAAATTAAGCATGCCTTGTGCTGCCCTCTAGCCTTTTCTAGACAAACCACCTTTCAAATATCAGAGGATCTCTGAAATCTCATTTCAGAGGACATGAATCTAAGCTGGCTTCTGATTGGCTGAAATTCAAATGCAGTTCTTTAATTGTTTTTCTTTCACCAACCAATCTAGAGATGGTTTTAAAGGTTTTTAATGAGGGGAACAGGTTGAATTGAAGATGAGATGGGTGCTTTTAGTATAATAAATTGAGGGAAATGGGTGCTTTGCTAACACCCAAAAATTTCAGAGGTTGAGCCCACACCCAACTGACATCTCTGAATACTAAACATAGGCAGAAGAATGTTAATTTTAACCTAGCATTCTGGGACTAAATATCATAAGATTAATTCATAAGAATGGCATTATCGCTGTAAGTAACCTCTCGCGAATATAGTGACCTACCCGTATTTCTCAAACTAAAATTAACAAGCATAGTTTACTTTTCTAATTTATATCATCTAATATAATATCAAATATCTACATCAGATGCTGGACCTGAAGTTGGCCCTGTACCTGCCATTCTTGGAGCGCATGTCCCCTGGTTACCTGCACCCAGCCTCTGATTGTATTGAAGTTTACGCCATGGACCCTGACGATAACTGGAACTTTAACGAGCCTGGCATCACTGCCCTAGCTCATCCCTCCACCCTTAAGATTGGCACAGGACATGGTGTGTACGTACTGGAGGAACAGGATGAAAGAGAAGGTCCCAGGAGGAAAACTGAGTTCAGGAAATGTATGAAGGTGTTACAGAAGCCAAGCATCCAGTGGATGAGGGATGATGGTGCGGTTCTTGTAGACGATGAACAGAATGAATTTGTGTATACTGACAGTCTCTTCTTCTTTGACCATAACATTGGAACAAAGCTTGGGGATTTCTATCGAAAGAACTCCCCGCTGAACTGCGAGATTGATTCTTATGGTGACTTCCTGCAACCTCTGGGACCCAACGCCTGCATAGACTACACTTTGAACACTGCCAATGTCAGCAAAGTTGAGCCTGGTCTTGTCAAAATGAGACAAGACGTGTTTCATTTGTTAAAAGGTACACCTTTGCACATTGTGGGACTAAATGTCTCTAAGTTCTATCACTATGGTACTTTTAATGAGTACCTGTATCATCTCACAGAGGATAAAGTCATGGAGGCAGAGCTGAGCCTCAATCGCTTTGTAAACAGTTGCTTTACGGGCAGCGACTCGATGCACAGTACCAATGGTCACCATGAGAGTGGGGAACCTGCTGTAAAGGATGTAAAGACAAGCTCAGAGGGTTGTATTATGCACTCCTTACTTTCATGCAAATCACTAATCCCATCCAACAGTATCATTGAGTACAGTCAGTGCTCAGTGCCACTAAAGCTAGGGAAGAAGTGTGTCATCAGCAATTGCCAGTATGTGGATGGAATCCGCCCTGTGGTTTCCATCCCTGACAATACATTCCTTCATACTGCCTCTGTGAACATTGAAGACAAGACATGGTTTGTCACAGTTGTCTTCGACATCAGCGATAACCTTAAAAAAGGCGCTCCGCTGCAGGACAGCGGGTTGCTGGTTGCTATGGGTAAGCCCCTGGAGGAGGTTCTCAGGCTGCTGGGACTGGACCTTAAGACTCAGGTGTTCCCAGGAAAGGCAGAGGGTGAGAAGTGTTCCATGTGGACAGCAAAGATGTTCCCTGTAGCTCCAACCATGACAGCATCTCTAGATGCAGCCCTGGAGATGATCTCAAAGGTTCAAGGGGAGGGAGGTTCTCAAGGTAGTAATGGTGTACCAGGCCCTGTCCTTATGTCTATGGCTGACATCATTGTACATAAGAATGTGGGCAGTATGTTGGACTTCAGGAATAAACTCTGCACTGACATTACTACTGGTTCCTAACAGATCTCAGAAAGTTTTTGTTATCAAGATTCTATCTGGTGGTAGTACATTGTTGTGTATACCCGGTATTTGTATGGAATTCTATAGATTGTAATATATCGATTATGTAATTTACTGCAATGGACGTTATTAATTTATTGGAAAATGTTACGTTTCTTTGGTCAATTGACAAATGGGTGATATTGGCTGGTCTAAAGTAACGAATTCCTGTCTATAATATTATTAAAAAAGAAATCATAATAATTGAAGATGATACTGCACTTTTACTTTATGCTATCAATTTTGTGAGGAGTGAAATATGGTATCATATTTTTACTACAAAAGGGAGAAGGGTATCCTTCATTTGAGTCAAATATTGATAGATCTCTCACCAACTAATGATTTTGACATCATGACCGAATATTTATGTGACCAGTTTATGACGGGGTGGTTGTTTTGTTCTTTGTAGGGATGTAAGTTTTCAGAATTTTGTCTGATTTCAGAAATTTTTTAACCAGACGTGTGCCATAGATTTAACCAAATTTCTTTTCTTGCATCAAAGTTTTGTTAATGTTTTACAATAAATGCAGGATTTCTAAATGTGTCTTCAGAATTTTTCAAGAAGTCTGACTTACATCCCTGTCTTTGCAACGGATTGTGTAGTACTTTGCAGATGTAAGAGGATTATTTTTCTTTCGTTTTATATAATATTTCTCACAATTCTGTATAAGTCTATCATCGCTGCTATCAAATACATTTCACTTATCTATCACATCAAACTTTATCATGATACAGCATTTCTGTTAACGATCGTTGGAAATCCTAATGATTTATTCTTGAGATACCAATAGTTGCTTATGTTGTTAGAGGCCTTGGCGCCTTGCAGAAGGTAGATTCCAGGCTCAATTGTGCGGTTAATTGATTGATGGGCTACTTATTTAAACAAAGAAATAAAAATGAAAAAAAAAAGTCTGAATGTGTTCATTTTAAATTTCTTCGTTCAATGCCATATATCTCAGCAATCCAGTCAAGGTCGAGTTTTTGCGTGATGCAATATATATATATATATATATATATATATATATATATATATATATATATATATATATATATATATATATATATATATATATATATAATATAACCATGGCCCAAACCATAATGCCCTCTAGTGCTACGTTGGTAAACAGATAATGTACTGCCACCTTGTGATCTTACTGCATTAAACACCAGGTGGCGTTACCAGTACATTGGTCCGAATGAGTAGTATATCGCAATAGGCTTTTAAAACTGGATGACCAAGGCATCAACCTGTTGTTACTTCGAGAGAGCAAATTATATTATGGTCCACAAACATCTAATATTGTTTTTTTTATTAGGCCATGTTATTATAATAACTTTGATAATGGGATTTTTCAGCTGGGGTTTTGGACGGCCAGAGGTAACAACATTTTTTTTAAAAAAGTGGTTTTAAGACCAAAAAATCCCAGCGGCCAGAGGCAAAAAAAATAGAAAATCCACCCAGATTACCCCAAAAATGCACTTTTCTGGCTATCAAAGTCACCTTTTGGCAATCAAAAATACTTTTGGGGGAAGTAAATGTAGGAAAGGTCGAGAATTGTTGGGTATTTGTGCAAAACCATGAGGGAAAAAAATAAAAATAATTTTTTTTTTCTATTTTGCCAAAAATCCCAGCGGCGGATCTGTAATCCAAGTTATAATTAAATGGCCTTAGCTTGTGAAATCATTAGGCCTGATAATATATTTAAAACTTATATTACCGTAAAACCCCGCTCATAAGCCGACCTCAGTCATAAGCCGGGGGTAGACTTTGAGGAAATACTATAAGCCGATTTTGGGGCCAAATTTTCCCTGTTTTCACTATAATCTATAGTAAAAAAGACCTCAGTCATAAGCCGGGGGGAGATTTTGGGAGAAATTTAGAAGCTGATTTTGGTCAAAAATAAGAAAAAAAATCCGGCTTATGACCGGGGATTTACGGTAATACATCTGGTGAGAGAAGACACACTCCAGCGTCTTTCTATAAAAATGTTTCATAATAGGCTCTGACTCGAGTCAATGGCATATTTATATGTATGGTAACTGGACCCTGATTCTGCAACGATAGAACATAGAGGAAAATTACACACTTGCATGGGAAGTAACTACATTTGCAGATGGTGTGCAGTTTGGCTATCAGAGGCACATTAGAATATAGTGAAATGCTCAGTGTGTGTTTCATGTAGTCAAACAATTTTGGCCCATGAAGAGGTATGTAACATGACTGGGAGTGTTTACCATAGCTGTCATTATGGTATAGCACAAACGAAGAAAGGTGCGAGGAGGATTAGTTCCAGCTCGCTCAACACAACCACTTAAGGAACAGCTTAATCCTTTAAGGGCCAATAGTGTATAAATCAGACATGTCAGTTCAGTATTGGCCAAACATCTGAAGATTATTTTGGGAGACTCATAAATGGGGTTTATACCCTATGTATCTCAACAAAACACCTAAAAATGGATTCTTGGGGATAGGGCACACCTTTAACAATAAGGAAAACTATGAAATAATTATCTAAAATTCTTTATACAATTTTTTTCTATACTAAAATATCAACCTCAAACATCTGAAATGTTGCAGGCATCTGAAACTCTGACATGTCTAAATAAATGCCAATTTGCTGTCTCATGCAGCAATGACAGGACATAGACAATGACATAGAACATGAATGTCAATGGCAACATAGGCCAATGGCCTAAACTTAACCTTCATATATAGATGGAAGCCAAGAAAATTTTCAACCACATTCTTCTTTGTCAAGACGTCTTCATAAGACATTTTATTCAAATGCATAATTACATACCAAATAATTAGCACTCACATCAACTTACCTATAGAAACATTGAACAAAGCACAGGTTTACTCACATAAGGGCAAATGATCACAGAATCTGTTCAACAGAAGATATAAGCATTATATCAAACTTATAGTAATACAACAGAAATACGTCTACAGCTCTCCTTGCTTATGCCTTTTCACAAACTAATCATACTGCAACCCAATAATGAGATTGTATTTGTGCTGTAATTTAATTTCAGTTGTGAGAAAAGTAATGGGATGGTTTACTTCTTCACATAAAATGCACTAATGTGTGTTATGGCTTTTCAAACAATGGGTCTAGGGTCAATGGGTCAATGGGTCATACTCATGAGAGTTACATAGATTTATGTCGGATAGGATATTGAAACGATCCAATTAATTTGGAACTATAGGATCAATATAATTGTTACTCCAGATCTCTCTAAGGATAAGCTTATGGCTGATTATCATTAAGAGTGGGACTTCCTGTCTCAACCGTGGTGGCCAAAGAGCAACCGTTTTGATTTGTACCCCTCTCCCACCCATTTCGATCACCCATACTTTCCATGGTACGCATACCTTTAACATTTTTCTTGAGAAAATAAGTTTAATTTAGAACTACGGACAAGATGGAGCCCCCTGAGAAATTTATCATTAGAGAGTAACTCCAATCCAATATTATTAGATATATGATCAGGCCTATCTTTAAAAGGGGTAGTAAATTGTGTAAAACAACAAAAGTGAACATTATTCCGATAATTACGTTCATGTGAAAATCAAAGTATGTTCCTTGTGTTCCCACGATAGACCCTTTTTACTTTCATTAATTCATAGTGACTTCTTATAATATGTTTTATATTAAACGAACTTACAAGTATACCGACCTGTGTTCATGGTTTAACATCGACACTGTCATACTGCTTTGGCAGAGATTAAACAGTTCCTGCCTTAGCCGTTCATACTGATACAGTAAACTGTTGTTCAACCTTCGCAACATTGACTTCATTTCGATCTAGGAAAATCTTAGATCATGAAGTCTTATGCTATTCTAATCCATACAACATGCACACTGAATCAATTATATTGTCACTAAGGTGTGACAAATTTTGATGCCATAACAAAGTAAGGCGCCATTATTGGCTGCTATACAGTCATAACAAGAGAACCATCATTGTTTGAATTGGATGAAAGAAATAATGTACACAATAGACACATATGAATAAAATGATGAATACCTATGTACACCCCATAATGGGCAAATGACTATACATGACTTTATACACATAACTTAATTAATGGCTAATTCACATCCACAAAACAGAGTCAATATCAAATATACTCACATACAAGGCATTTACAAAATGAATCACTATAGATGGCAGTATATGACTTCTTTGGTACTTCTAAAAATCCAATTCATTTCTCTATACTCATAGATAACATAGCAGCTTAAACTTTAGTCAGTCATGATACATACACCTATCTGTATGATTATTAGATGGAGACATTATTTCCACCACTTACAGCTAGATTGTCCAAGTCATTTCATATGAGGACCAAATCTTTAGATTAAAATACCTAGCTATAGCTTTGTGCTATCCACGATGCCAAAATGGCATTATGGCCTATGGGGCCCAGAGTCAGTTAAATCTAATACTATATTGTAGATAATATACAACTACAAGATTTGATTGAATGTGTAAAATGTTTGAGCGAATATGGGGATCTGACTCTTAATCATGGCCTTGGATAGACAGTTTAGTTGGCAGTTTCTTTGAATGTTATCTACAGACACATATCCTCAGCACAGAAGACAGTTCCAAGATGGTGCAGGACAAATAAGTTTAGGAAAGACAGTTGTCCAGTGTGAACATACAGCTTGGGTGTCCTTGAAACTTCCATTGTTTGTCATTCCATTCTCTCAACCTTTGAATGCATTTACCTGTAAGAATGAGCTTTTCCTTGTCTTATCATACCAAACCGAAAAGTATACCATCAGGTTGCTCACTGTGTCAATCAAATGATACCAAACTAGACAACAGCCTTCATTTAATTTTACTCTCTGCTGTAGGAAGAATTCATCAACAAGTCAATTCCGTGTGCTACTTATTTAAAGCTTATGGCATCTAGCCCCAGTTTATCATGTCACTACTGGAAGCCAAACATGTAAATAATTTTCTTGGACACACCTTGTGTGGGATTTTCATCATTCTATGTACACAATACTATATGCAATTCATATCCTTAAAAAAGGTAAAACAATTAGAGCCCCCCCCCCCAATTTACATTTCGAACCACTCCTGTCCCTTCTCACCAAATGAATATTTTTTCTCTAATCTAAAACATTATCTGCGATTCCGCTGCCTAATGCCTAAAATATCGTCCACTGATTGCACCAATATCTTCTCTATCCAGGCAACCTGAATATAATAACCATTATCTCTAATAAATGTGGTATATAACTCCTTATCGTTCAGACTCTCACTACATTTTCACCACCCTTCACTTCGCCTTAAGAACACAATCATCAATCTAGCACTCTTACATACAGGCAATCATAAACCTATATTATTCTTGTATATTGAAGAGCATAAAACCCTAGCATACTTACATAATGGCAATCATAAAATCTAGCACTCTTACATATTGGCAATCATAAAACCTAGCACTCTTACATACTGACAGTCAAGAGACCCAGCATTCTTACACATTGACAATCATTAAACCTAGCACGCAAAAGATTAGTATAGATCATAATTATGAAGTTAAAGGCAGCAGAGAATATGAAACAAACTTGCTTAAAGGAAGGGTGTGTCTCCCATGATAACGGTGGGAGTTGCTGTTTTACTTATATCAGTATACCATGTAAAGCGGTGCTTCTAAATTGCCGACATAGTCACCCCTCCATTTTGCCTCCTCCCCACCTACTATCAAGGTGGGTGGGGCCTCTGGTTGCTTCTCCAGGTGATACTTATATAGTAATACCACAGCGTGTGTTGAACAGTTGAAGTGCAGTGTGTGAAGATAGACGAGGACACAGAGTAATGAACAGTGACAAGCATGATCAAATACCAGTCCAGGAGCATACACAACTGACAAAGCCAACATCTTCTCAGGACACTCAGCCATAGAACATACCACAGAACTATACTCAGGTATATATATATATATATATATATATATATATATATATATATATATATATATATATATATATATATATATATATATATATATATATATATATATATATATGAAGAGTTTGGTTCCAAAACGCAACAAATCCATTCCAGATTTTCAGCATCTACCCATGTTTGTAGTGCTCCCCTGAAGTGAATTTTAGTCCTATCCTGATAAAATCTTTAATGAATAAACTCTGTACATAGTACACTGGTCACAGATGATAGATTGGTGTACTGAGTAGACTCACAGTGCCTAAGGTATACCTGTAATTATACTACAGTATGTTATAAGATATTTGACAATGGACAGTACATTACAGCAAGAAACAACTTTCTGCCAGTACGTCCACAAAAGTGAGGTAGTATTTCAGTCATCCCTCCACGACACACTAGGAATATAGTTCGCAGACAATATGCCTACAATGAATCCTATAAACTAGAGACACCATGAGAAAGATGCAAATTTCTAGTTCACAGATTAGGAGAAATGACGATGGCACAATAACTATGAACAGTAAGTCAGAAATATGTTATCTGTCTGTAGGTGCATTGAGTTGTTTATATCAGCTATATATATGATGCCAGCTCACATTCATCAAGTCAATACAATATTGGCAGTGTCTCTTTACATTCACCGTGTTATATTGATATAGTACATGTATGTTCCTAACCTAAATGATATTATAGTCCCTTCCTTGTTCCACACTTTTCGTTTTTCCCTTTAGACTGAAAGAACATATTGGACCAAACTATTGAACAGATATTATTTTTCAAATCTTTCAAGGGATCAATCTGTATATACCTACTACCGTAATAGTTTACTCTGTGCGTGCAAATTATAAAAAGAAATATGCACGCACAGGGTATATCCTGTTTTCGGGTATTATGGATATAGTTCACATATTATTCAATAATTCCATGTCTCTTTTGTGGAAATCAAGCAATTGGTTGGCTTTGTCAGTTTGTATACATCCTCAACTACAATTACAATTTACATACATATATAGTTTAGGTCGATTTCCATGTAACAAAATGTAACCTTTTACACTTACATCCATTCCTTTGGTGCATTATTACATCAGAATGTTTCACGTGCCATCATAGTTATCGTATCATTAATACAAAACTTACCATCATCATTGATTGTATACCACTCAGTAAATATTTACTTCAATCATTACCATCCAGATTAATATAATTAATGAGGACAAGATTAATTTAACTAATAAGGACCTGCTTTCATCATGCGTGACTCTCGTTATTCTGTGTGGAGACACTATGATCGCTGTTGGAGTTGGGCAGCGGTCGTTGTTTTTGCGCCCAGGGTTGTTGGTTAGACCAAGTCAATGTGTACGCGTGGGGATCCATAGTAAAGTAACTACCCGGCATTTCCGGGATGTAATCGTCGTACTCATAGCCGTCCTGGGTGGCTAGACTGAGCACGGACGGCGTATGGGAGTCATTCCCAGGGAACAGTTTGGTTTTCTGTAGCACAGGGCTGAGACCGTCCATAGAGGACGGGGTATGTGACGTATCGTCCGTGTGATTGTTCTCTGGGCTCTGCCCATCAGGACGCTCCACATGACGTAGCGGAAGTGACTTTACGTCAGGCCGCCCGTCACCTGGCGGCGTGTGTAGCGACTTCCGGTCGGGTGTGGGCGGCGACGACATAGAATGGAGGCCCCGCTGGTGCGGCGATAGGTGGGGGTAGCGACGTGCGTGAACGTCGTGCGGCGCGTACCGACCTCCAGGGGGATCCTGCACGCGCTTACCAGAGTCTCGGCCCTCAACGGGCGGCCGCGTTTCCGGGGGTGAAACCTGGGGTCGCTCGTCGGAGTCAGGACTGCGCAGCCCCATAGGCGTGTCCTCGATGCCGCTGTCCCGGAAACGCTTGTTGTTGTATGAATCCATAGGGATGGACTCTGGAGCCGGAGGATGGCGGCGGCGCTGTGGGTCATAATGGCCTCTGTGCTGTCGGTGTTCTGTCGGCGGTGGTTCTCGTGCCGGCGAGTAGAACGGACTGGGCGCAGTGGGACTCCTGGGGCTGATCGGACTGAGGTCCTCCTCGTCCGCCAGAGGCACGCCATCACGCCCGGTCTTTTCCACGGCCTTCTTGAAGCTCTGGTTACGGGGATCCCGAATGCTGCCTGTGTGCGACGACTCCGGCGACCTCGAGCGGAGAGACGCCGGCCGGCAGTACCCCGTATCGCCAACAGGGGGGCTGACAGTGCCTCCTGGTGAAGATCGGCGATGGTGACGGTGTCTCCGCCTGTAGTCGTCGTCTCTATGCGCCTGCAGCATCTTGGGATCGTGCACAAAGTCACCACCGTCGACAGAGTAGGGGCTCTGTACCGGGGCTACATATACCCCGCCTTGCGCATGCGACGAAGCTGACCCGGGTCGTCCTGAGGTTCCGCTTCCGGCGTCAACGTTGAACGCCACCTCGCGGCCTCCCGTAGGCGAGCGAAGCCGCCCGCCTCCCCCCTGCGCCGCCCCGACGCTGACACTTTGAGGCATGACGTACTCCCTACGTCCCTTAGCGTCTTTTACGTCAGGGGCGAAGGTGACATTGTGACTACCTGAGGGGCTGTGTGCGCCGTGTGTGGGGCTCGGGAGGCTGTGACTATGACTCGGGCTATTCGGCATGCTACCGTTAGGGGTCAGAAGCGCCTGCTGCTTCTTCGTCTTCTGGTGCCGCTTGCTGATGCGGTAGTGACAGGCAAAGGCGATCGTCGCCAAGATGATGACGAAACAGAGGCCCACGCCGACGATGGTCACTGTGCTCTCCCAGGAGGTTGTCGACGATCTCCCGCCGTCACCCGTCACCCCCGTACCATTAGCAGCTGGAAGAAGAAAAGGATGAGATGACATGGGGGGCATGATAGTTGAACGTTTACATAATCACTGGTAACATTTCTAAACACCAACATTTCCCAATAACTTTATTATCTATTTGCAGAAAAGAAATACAGAGGAGGTCATCAGGTGATATAGGCATAGCCAAAATAAATCAATCATTACTATTCCAAATACATGTATTAGTAAATATATTTCACTGGGATATCATGGTTTGTGCGATGGCTGTGCTTGCTACGATTACAATCGATTTTGATCATCATGCAATGATGCATATATAGTCACTCTCCTTTTGAATTTGGCACCTGTGATTTCAATTTCAATCATACATGCAGCTTTGGGAGCCAGACTGTAGAAACTTATTCAATTCAACAGTGCCTTGATATACACATAGGCCTCATGAGGAAGTCACCAACAACCTGATGTACTAGAATTTATTAGCCACCGAGCCCCAGCCCATGAATATCTGACAAGGTAAGGGGGATGTTATTCCGACTTTATTATCATCCAAAGCAGCTCTCTTGAAATAAAACCCATGTATGAATATGTATTCACAAAATAGACTGCTGCACACTATATACATAGGGGACAAGCATTCCTAGCAGCAGGGGGATACTTGCTTTGTTAAACCGGGTCGGTATATTATAGACTCCACTAAAATTTGTGGGAGAGAATTACTGATTTATACATGTACTGACATCTTGTGTACATAGTCATCAGGCCTACTTTCAAATCTGGCACAGTGACAGTAATTGACTCGCATACATGCATTGCAGTTATACGTCCATCATCATGATTTTAATACAAAGTGTATAATAGAGTCATTATCTTCGACACATTTTACTTTGATTATTGCTAGCGGCAATATAGTTGAGCCAGTAGTGATATTGTGTAATCTTGTGAGACACATCCCTTCATGGCACAAGATAGTACTCCAGCACACAATGACAGAAATACTCATCTGTGCCATACTGCGTGATTATGTGACATGGCACTACCTAACATAAGTAGCACACTTGTAACACACGGTACCAAGTGTGACATACATTGAATTTACTAAGAACTAATTGGCACTTACCTACTCGCTTGTAGATGGCTACAAACATCTCCTTGTTAGAGTAAAAGTTTGGGTCGTAGGGCGACATGAGCTCTATGAGGAGCACGTTACCAGAGGAGCGCACCGTGGAGGGTTTCTTGCCTCCAACCTGATGAACCAACAGGTTGTTCATATGGGACTCTCCATCTCGTACCTGGAAGGGATAAAACAGAAGTGGTGTTAAAAGTATTCATTTATGTTCTTAATCATAAAACTTTCTTTTTTTTTCAGCTGTTCATACAGGCTTAATCCTCACAATTCCTCAGACAATGTATATACTTTTGATAAAGAAATCTAACGGGAACATTAAGGGATATCATACAGATAAAAGAATCCAATATTTTCTCTTAATGCAGTGAGTTACTTACCTTGACCCAGGTCATCTTGTTATTGGGGTCTAAGTCAAACAGACTAAACTCGAGCTGAATGACGTAGCCGCGGGGGGCCCTGACCAGCCAGGTAGATGACCCCCTGCAGCGATCTGTGGTGCCGACAATCTTACCGCGTGGTACAGACAGCACACAACCGCATACACAGGCCGGGTCGGGGGTGTACACCTCCGGTGGGTCCACCGTCACAGCGTCTGGAGAAGGTTAAGTATATGTTATTTTCAATAAACTCATGTAATGTGGGTGCACGGGAAGGCACAGTTACTCCAAAAAGATCCAGTAAATGTGGATTCAGCAGTTAATGGGGAACAGCTCACAGTTATTCAACTTCATATACATGTAGTAAACTTGAAGTGAGGACCAATACATGAATTCATAGCTACTTCCTAGTGTTTATTGCTTATATCGGATATCAAAATGGGTAGATCAAACTGTGCAAGTAAATGGTTTTTCGATTTTTTTTTTTTGGAGTTGCTCGCCGCGTAGCGGCCGGGAGCGCAGCGATCGTAGCAACTTCATTATGTTTTCGGTTTGTCAGTGATGTCGGTCACCTTGTGATGCTATTTGTGACGTCATACGTCGGCCTTGACGTCACACGTCACCACAGAGTGGCAACTCCTGTCCGTGGGCCTTGCCACATTTTTCTTGTTTTCATTTTATCTCTATTTAATGATCTATAGTACACCAGTCAAGTATAATATATATATTTTCCTGTCTTAATTTGAGTTGATAGTTCAAGTCAAAATAAACTCGCATATGAAATGCATATCCTTTTGCACATGCCCATGATTTATAAGTGAAAGATTTCTGATATTTCGAATTTAAATTGAGAGATGACACAAACTTTATCATGTTATGAAACAATATCACAGGGAATAGAAGTTCACATGAAACAGGATACTTTCAGAATAAGAATTTGCTTGTTTGATGACTGACGATAAAAATAAAGTGCTATGGGCATCAACCAAGTCCATATCGAGCAGAAGGTCCACTCAATCTTACAGAGGTATGGGAATTTGACCCCCCCCCCCCCGTCTCCTTTGCACTGCACTGTCTGTTAAAAGCATGTGTTAGGAACACACAACACAACAATCCTACAGAAGCAGACATAAGGTCATTGGGTGAGGAACTGTAGACCTATGATACCATACTGCCCTGAAATCTTAAGGGATGCTCAGTTGATGCCCATGCAACATACCAGCATTTATGACTGGTGGAATATTTCTGTGGGATATAGCATATAGTCTAATAATACCGATACAGTTTCTCCTAAAAGGGTCCGACTATATATACGTCATGTGTCCTTTATCCTACATATTTACTAAACATAAATCTTGAACACATAGAACTCTACCCTAAGGTTATAAAAATCAACATTGATACAGCTAATTCCAACTGGAAGAATTGCTGCTCATTTGGCTAATAGATCGACACATAACTAACCCATAACCAATAATAAAACAAAATCTACTTAAGACCTCTTAGAACAGCATATTCAGACTAGATCAAATCTATAGGGGAAATAAAGAAAAAGAGATACCATGGTAAATCTGTTTCACTGTAGTATTGGAACCAATAATTATACGAAGCAGGCCTTAAGATGATACCACACGTTCCCATTGACATACATGTAAGTCTACTGATATATACTGCTCGTAGTCCACCTAGGCTGGATAGCCTCGCCATATACATTGTATGCAAATGTTCTGACATTCAGATAATTCCCATTTTTTCAGAGGTTGGTGCCCAAGTTATAACAAATGGACATCACTTAGCTACAAAAGACTATACAATACATACGCGGACTATACTGTTCTCCATATACTAGCTTTTGTAATATAACCCATGCTTCCCCATTCATACACATAAAAAGATGACATGCAAAGACTCAAACAAGGGGTATATTTTTACCTTTTCGCCCTTAAAAGTAACAAAACAAAGAACAGCGATAAGCATTGATAGATGCTTCCCAGGCAATGGCATGTGAAATATAATCTAACACTTCCCAAAAAAAATATTCTTTCCTGATCAGCAAAAGATGATTACGTAACTTACTAATATCACACAATGTATAGATTATGAAAATACACGAGCAGAAATTATTGTCTAGGAAGGTTAAGGCCAACAAACTTAAATTAATCACCCATGAAGCAATTTACATTTAATCAATTCAACTAATTTCGAACCAAGCAAAAGAGATATTAGCAATACAATGGAGAATAGATTAATACCTTTGCATGTGATGGAGCAGTCCTGCCATTGCACGGTGTCACCGTCACAGAAGCGGCCTCCCTGGGCGGCGGGAGGGTTATCACAAGCTCTATAACGGGTTCTTTTACCCTCCCCACAGTCCAAACCTCCTGCACACTCTGTCCATGGTGACCAGTTACTCCACCCACCGTGCACCACTGTACCTGTAGGGGAGAGAACAAAGGATAAGAACAGGTGGCGATAATATAATAAGTGGTATAGATAAGATACATAGGACTTCTGTATCTTACTGACATTCATCTGTATGTATTTTTCAAATTGGAGTATGATATAGCAGTTTACTTGACATTAGTTTTCAGATATGTCAGAATATAGCAGGACATTAGACAATGGTGCGGAAATAAAAGGGCAATTGTTATCTTATTTAATTAATGGTTTGCCACCTCACTTTAAAAACTTAAAATGGTTATTTGCCAATAGGAAGTCAGGAGAAAGTATCAGGCATGATCATTTCTATATCAAACATTACTTGATGCATCTGATCTCTATGAATGCCACTTTTTGAATAAGCTCTTCAGTAGATATAAAAGGATTGTATAATTTGAACTGGAGGTAACGAAAATGAACATGTAAATATATATTGTCTGGTCATCTACGATAAATTAATCGCAGGTGGATGATAAGAATGTATATATTCATATGGATTCACGTATAGTATAGAGATGGGCTTTGCATGACAAAGGAATTCAATCTAAAGCATCCTAATCTCTCCTACACTTATTTAAAGGACGTCTAACAGGCATATGGGTACATTAATGATATACCACAGTGTATCACATAAACATGCATATCAATTCCAAAATGTATTCTGCGCCGAATATCAGCAATTAACCAGACTTATACAACGATATTATAGGAAATGAAGTATTCAAGTATATAAATGGAACAAAGACTAAAACATACTTTACAATTAAGTAGGTTTTCATGCTTCGTCAAAGTATGGTCCTACTGCACGAAAGAAATCATGCAAGGCCATTCTGACCCTATTATCACGAGCTTAATTTGATATTTGGGAATAACGTTCTAAAGCTTCACTATATAGATCTTAATTACCTACACACTCCTAATATCCAAAAGATTCCTAATGTGATTACACTAGGGAGATGACGAATAGAACATGCATCGGGGGTATACATACTTAATGAAAAGTTGACTGAAATCTAAACTAGTTATAAGAAGAAAACTCCTTTTTTGAGGGACTGTGGATGTAAGAGCAATGTAAAAGTGTAGCTTCCATTCCATTTTTTTTTCCTTGTGTATGATTATTTGCAGGGTATTGGCGAGTAGATAACCTCATTGGTGGAAAATTCTGCCTGGCAGTGTTGCTTCATGAATATAACATATTCTGGGTGGTGAGACCTGACCGTGGGCGGCACCCGTTAACAGTGGTGCCCCCTGTTGGCTGCCTTTAACGACATGTTGGCATGGCAGCATTGGTGACCCCTCTATTGACCCGCCGACTGTCAAAGGACTTCCATACCTACCCCACCTCTCCCAGCCAACCCAGCCAGAAGCAGGGAGGGACAAGGATGGGGGTTCAGGGGCCTTGGGTGAGCTCACATTTAACCCTTACCCCTCTGTAACCTACTTTCCGGTCCCCATCCATCACCTGGAGGATCCTCCAGTACGTCCCCTTCTCAATGTGCATCATTTCCCTCCACTGGGGCTGCCCACACCGGCGTGTCGATATCATAATTATATTGTGGTAGCTTAACGTTTATCCATTGGCCGGCATAGCCTGGGCCTTCATACCAGGTCTGGCAGCTGGTGTCAGACAGGGAGAGGTTTCCCGACTTATGAATGCTAAATCTTCACACGCCACGTTGGCCCTGGCAGCTGAGGGCAGAGGCGCCCAGGGATGGGGCGCCAGGGCGCTGGCCGGGAGATGACAGGCCCTGGGCGCCATGCTCCTGACGCCCTGGAGACCCTGACACGGAATGACTCCACACCCCCTGCGGTCAGCTATAGGTCACCAGCCGGATGGGCCTATACCTCGTTAGAGGATCATTCCTACAGAGAAAATTGGATGATGCCACATTTTAGTTGGTTGCGCACCCTCTGTATCCCCATAGAGCTGGGCGAATGTCACCGGGATCTTAAAGTCGCTGTATTGACCTATGGCTATTAGGTATATATTTTGCTTACATAAATCTCCGATTTCAGTACGCCCATAAACTATTTCATCTTCATAGCCTAGGTCAATGTTCCTGTTTGTAGTTCGTAATTAATTTCCTGGTACCTCTCATTGAATTATACAGGGTATTAATGGCCGAGCAGGGATGGGCATCAAGAAGCTTTATGGAGGCCTAATGTGGTATTGTGGGGTTGCCCTGATCACCTGGTCAAGGCTGCATGATCCTCTACTGCCACCATTGTCCATGGCCATCAGTACGCATCGCCATCATTAAACTTTATGAGACACATCAATCTCACAGCCACAAGGTCGACCAAGAGCTGTCCACTGATTGGTCTATTCTGACCGTGTACAAGAATGCAGAAAAGATCAATGTCATGGGGGAATCGATCTTATATGCAGTGCTCAAAGGACGCCTACAGCGAAATGCTCTCGACCAGGAAATGATCAAGGGAGAATAAGCGTTTTGGGGCGAGGCTGAATAAAACCATAATTAAAGTTGCATGTGATATTAATCACGCAGCAGAAATTTGTACCGATGTAACTATACAGTGTTAAATTCCGGATAGAATGTTTTAGTTTTCCTTTTGGACTTGTACAATCTATAGGCCTGTATGCTAGTTTTTACCGTTCAGTGAAGATGTTAGTTGGTGCATTGATGTCGAAATGTCCATGACATACAGATCCACTCTAGGACAACCTTTCTGGTTTTTCAACTTAATTTTTTTCCCTAGACAGTCGTCTGAATGTCTTTTCTATAGGGGATCAGGTGTATATACCCATTTCACTGACGTACTGCCAGCCTCTAGCTACCCCCGGGCGCCTCGTTTTCGTCGGTTGCCATGGAAACCTATGGTTTCTGTCAGTAACACCATGGGGTGGGGTGTTGACAAGAATCCACACAAATAGTGGGGATTGGTTGGTCTTGTTAGCAACCATCCCCACGACCTCTTTGGTAGTATATGTATAGTGGCTTACAATGTTTGTAAAACCCTACATTAGTGAGTGCTCACTGTAAATCTCTTCTAGCTCTATCAAAAGTATAACTTGTGCCAGAAACAGCATTGTGATCCCCTTCTTCTTCAATCTCCGTTGAGATATGGCTTGGATAGATGTGGGCCTGGGATCCAGAACTGCCAAACACTGCTTCTTGGCAGACTTTATTAAGCCATAGGAAGATAAGAAGTGAGTGGCCCCATTTATCACACCTTACACTGTCTATATGTAGACCCAAGGTCCTACGAAGTTATACTAGCCTACAGTTGCCATATCAACTTCTCCCCAGTGTATGATTGAAGCTGCGCGCCTCTAACTAAAGAGGTCATATAGGGTAGTCCTATAGGCTATACTACAGCCTGGCTTGTTTCCTGTAAGTAATATATAAAAAGCTCTAATTGGACCATCATTCTGGGTTAACTCAATGGCACTAAACATAATTCATCAGTCTACGGCCGTGTTATCGAGTGGCCCTGGCGTGACACCAGGTCATGACGTTAAATATTCAGCCCCCGCCCTCCCAACCCAACCCTTACTTACTGGAGGCCACAATACCACGTTCACCCAGCCCTCATGCAGGAGGTACTGGAAGCATTTGAGGCCGCGCCATGTTTGTCTGGTGAATTATTAAACAATTACGGCCTGTGACCACCGCCCCACCTGGTGGAGTATTTATGTACTAGACGGATCACTGGCTACGTCTACAGGAGCACTACCATGATTTATAGGGGGAGGCTAAAGCATTATGCCCTTATTGATTCTGTGATGGACACCTCCATCATAGCATGTAGCAGGGGGTGAGGTACTGGGTCGGTAATGAGGGATACTCAGTGTGTGTAGACAGAGAAAGCCTTTTAAGACCGACGTAAATCTAAGCTGCTGCTTTCTCCTGTGTTGCTGTTTATGAAAGTAATGGCTGTGAATTAAAAAGAAAAGTGCATCCATGGTACCATGCAGAAAAATTAAATTGTGCATCGTGAATGGTGAGTAACGAGGTAAAAAGCAAAATGCCACAGAGTTAGTGCACAAGGGGTTTACCACGTTCACAGATTGGACAGCGAGGGAATTTGTACTTGGGGTACTATATTACTGTTAGTGGAGAAAACTGTGTTGATCTTGAGTCGATCCCATTTTTATTTTCAACTTACCATGAATTGTATTCCCATTGGAAGTAAGCAGTCGCATTGATAGGTTGGGAGATGGCAAAAAGAAAACGAAAAACAAAGTGAGTTCTATGTATAAGTTGATTGAATCAAGTAGACCGTATGATAGCATTAATCTTTATAATGTCCACAGGGTGTATGCCTAATTGGTGAATTACCCATGCATAAATTCTGAACATGCAGGTGGAAGACGTAAAATAGAACATTGGAAGTACACAGTGCCAGCCATGCTTTTAGAGTTGGGCAAATCCATCTGAAACAAATCCACTTCTTATCACACAGAGATAATACACATTTAGCATTATGGCACACTATTAGTGAAATGTGCGAAATACTTAGGGTTTTCTAAATATTTATGTTACTAATGAGTTTGTGGTCAATTTACACTGGAGCAATTTCCATTATATGAACCACTCAGTGGGGGGCACTCATGGCACATAGAACTCTGATTGAATGTGTCTGATTCATCAGTCCATTCACCCTTTGTACAAACACACTCCACCAGTGAAATGCATCCTTGATCACTCCCCCTCTTCGTAGCTGGTGGACACCTAACCCTACCCTGGTCACGATACAGCCAATTGTCCCTCCCCCACCTCCCGGCCCCTGCCTCCGCTATGACCTATGGGTCCTCCATCCACATGAAGTCCAGTCAATACCGCTTTTATCCAACTAATTGTACAACTTTTAGCCACATGCTGACGCTATAGGGCTACATTAGTTACAAGTCGATCTTTGAAATTCCCTTCAACATTTAGGTCTTAATTTGTTTCTTATTTATCTTCAATCACAGTAGATCTACAGCATGCATGCTCCAACCTATTAGAACGATCTGTAGTGAACCCTGCCCCACCTTTCCGGCAGGAGTTGCTCCTAACCTGAGTCATAGCCTGCACACAGCGGGCTCCCCACACCCTGGCCCTGTCTGTCCGTGCTGCCGTGTGTCAGTAGTATAAACAGTTGGTGCTATGCTGCGGGCGTCTCACTGACCCCTCACTGACCCCTGCCCCTCAGCTGGCACCACCTCGCGGCCGAGGGACTCACTAACCGGAAGCTCGGGTTTCCACGCTGGCTCCACGCTTGGTTCTAATCGTGTAAGCTTGGCCCTCGTGGTATCGGGTACCTTTCGGGTGTACTCTTTCACCCGTACAAAAGTAAAGGAGAGCCTCACTTTGATAGAATTATCGAAGTATCGACATCCTTTTAGGGCATTCGTTTGCGGATGACGCTCTGGGTCCCTGTATCTGGTCCTCAGAGGTTGTATCCTGGAGTTGCATCCCTGTTCGCGTCTTTTAAATTAATGATCGTGACACGACGATATCACTGATTCGATCAGACTGGATTGTTTTTCAGGGAGAGAGGTCTAGATGGGTGGAGATTGCACCGAACGGGAAGGTCCTTGCAGGACACATCTACAGCGATAAGCCGCCTGATGATATAATTAGGAGGTCGTAGTGAATCGCACATGTATGTGTCTAGACAGATAGGCCCCTAGATATTGCCCACCAGTTTCAGTCACCAGTTAGGCCTAGGTCTATCTTATGGCATGATAAGTTAGAAGAACTAGGCTTCAGCTGCGAGGCATGGCGTCCAACATCAAAAGCATGGGTTATCAGTTCAGACATGACATGAAACACAAGGAGGGCATGCTCTACCTCTCTTTTTCCATATGCTTTGCCTTCACCCCCCCCCCCACCTTCCACTCCAAAGACCAGGTGAGCCCCTACCCTTATCCCATCGCCACAGAGGCTTTTCCTCCAGGGTGGGCCCGCCCAATGGGTATCTCTAGGCCTCCAGGGTGTGGGGTAAGTACCATCTGAATCAGACACGTGTTTCCATGACAACCAGTAGGCCTGTCACACCCAGGTGCTGGAGGAGGGGAGGGGTGGACAGATGGGGAGAGCAGACATGATGTGTAGGGATTACAGGGGTGTAGTGATGGGGTGCTGATGTGGGGTTTAGGTGGTGTACAGGGAGTGAGTAGGGATATAAAGGGGGGTTTTGGACAGGGTCACAGTATCTGGAGCATCACCTGCTCAGTCACCAAGCTAACCCCCAGTGAGCGACTCACAACAGGAGCTGCTCAATACTGCTCATGTTACTGGTGACTTAACGTGAGCTGCTCAACAGATCCAGGATGTATGGATTATTCTCAATCATCAGAGTGGGTTCAAGCTTGGCATTCCTCACATAAGTCAATTGTATTCAATTAAGTTAGATATTCCTTCCTTAGGCTTAGTGTTGACAGAGTGTGAGGGTTACACATATGGATGTTGGTGCTTTACAGAAATCCTGCAATGCTGTTTTGAACATCATCTGGTCATGTAAATTCTCATAAACCTCTACTAGCCTTTATCCTCAAACCCTAACGTAGAACTAATGGTAGCATCATTTCCCATTAAGTATTGAGTGACCTAGTTACTCATACCGAGGCTACAGATTCATTTACAAACGGTTACAACATGATGCACGTGCACTGGATTCCATGTGCCTCATCCTCATTTACATTTGAATAAATGGAGTTCAAGTTCAAACCCGCACACCCCATTCCATACGTCAAATCCCTTCTTAGAGCTATACACACCAAGGAATAATAAAGGACGCCGACCTTACAACACTATTAGAGCCTGGCTGGCCGTGGTCGTCGGGGATGGACGGAGAGGGTCGACAAGTCCCAAGGCGAAGGCTAATGCCAGCAAATCTGTTGGTTCCCACAGGAGCCGAGCACACCAATTGGCACCGGCGATATTATAGGGGTTTAAAGTCGACCTGATTGATGGTCTGTACAGGGGCGGACCTAGGGCGACCCAGGGGCAGGCACTGCTTAAAGCATTGGGACTTGGAAGGTTGGGAGCTCTGTGGCCACAAGGCTCACTGTTGGTGTTAGGAACACTATAGGACGGAGCGTGGGGAAACCAAGGGGTTTTCCATCAGGAGAGCAGCATAAAGGTTGTCAAACATCTAAGATGCTCAGGTGGTCGTCGAAGAGGAGTAGACGGGAAACTGTTAAGTGAGTGGTTGAAGTAATTAAGAGAAGATTAAGAATGAGGGTCAGTGAGCGCATATGCTGCTTAGTGGACAGAGCGCGGTTTGTAACTCTGTGAAAGTTGTGATCCAAGGGGGCAATGGCCAGTTCGCCGAGGTCGGAGATGGAAGGGAAGCAAGTGGGGCTGAAGGGAGGAAGGGTTAGAGATAAGTAGGTTAGATGGAGCGATAGACAGTAGGGGGTATACATGTGTCTGGGAGGCTGAGTGGTAGGCAGCAGGGGTTGGATCTTAGGTCTTGGATCCGGTCTTGGATCCCCCGGGCAGTGCCCTGATATACGGCCACTGGTGGTAAGACCTACGGCGTTAAGGAGGCCAGCCTAGCTCTGCACCCTCTGATTTACTACCTGACCATGGAGGACCCCCTCCACAACCCAGTAACTGCAGATTTATCCCCTCCAGAACCCCTACATAAGGAGCACCCATAAACCCAAGTAAAATATTCAAATCCAATTACTGATCACTCCAATACCCAACCCAATCGCAAACACTGAGCGAATTTACTTGAACAACTCAAGTTGTGTTTCTTCATGATTAATCTTTGTTGGGATTTGGAATTAGTTTTGGTTCTCAGGTCCCATTTTGGTCATGCTTTGTGGCTGGTTGATTGAGGGGGATCGTCTCCTCGTTAGCCGCTGGCAAGTTAATTTGGAGAGTATCCCCCGAGTGGTAACCATGCCTGGACCGTGACTGAACTGCTCCCCTGCTGATGAGCTACTCTGAACTTCTCCTATAATGCAGAACTGCTTATTACTCCCGTTGGGTATTAACACAATTAACACTGTCCTGTTTATGGGTTCTACAACTATACTCATATTGAATTTAGGGCAAAGCTTATATATGGACTTCAATTAAAATGCATATTGGTCGCTACAATTTTCCCTTGGGGGAATTCTTTGTTCATTAGCAGACATGGGAGAAACACGGGTATAACAAAGGGTAATTTATACTAAGTGACTATTGTAACATTCAGACCGTCCATAGATACAATAGCACTTCGACCATTGAATACGAATTGCAATGTTGACAGACGAAATAAATACATTGGCATTTGACACTGTTTAAAGTTAAATTATGCAAAGGGAATGGTCATTACATGTACTAAGTGCTTTGGGTTGAACAACTCTATGTACGGTCCATGGAGAAACCTCTGATCTCTGATAACTAACAGAACCTCCAATAGTAATGCGCCCCAGAGGCTTAACACTTTGTTGGAGAAGGCATTGTGTTATGGAAATATGGCCTCATAAATTGTGTAGAAGTAATGGGGGATTTCCGATAACACCACTCACCACCCAACTCCAATACCTCATGGGGGGAGGTGTGACCCCTCCATCTATGCCCCCTCCCCCCCCCAGGCTGGGGGGGGGGGTCGGTGGGAGGTCAGGTTGGTTATCAAAGGTACTCACATAAGGCTTTGGCTTCATTAACAACACCATGCCCAACATGCAGACGCGACCCCCAGTGGCAGTAAAACAAGGCCCCTGGGTCATGGGGGTGAAATGACCCGAGCAGCTTGACTGGTTGGGTGGAGCTGCTCCTCAAACGTCGATAGGAACAGACGCCTCAGCCTGCTGCCTGTAGGGCAACCAGACATGGTTGGAGCTTTCCCTCTGAAGATGGTTCCCTGAACATACAACTATGTAACTGGGTGCTTCAAGAGGAACACTTGACTAACCTAGCCCTACGGGCGCTTGGGGCTACACCCCATCACAAGTTGTAAACATGCCTCCTTTACCAAAATTCTTTGCTAATGGACATGCATATTGCACATAATTGTGATATGAATATAGTTGAACATGGAAACAATGGTCATCATGCAAAGTAGCGATCTCCTGGAGACATAGTTATGAACCAACCACGTCGACTATGTTAAGGCACTGTCTGGCTCAGAAAATGATCAGACGGCCATTAAAAGTGCTCATTATCGGGATTTTAAACGTTCTAATGAGGTTCACATGTGCGCATTATAAAGTTTAACGAACCAGGGCTCTCGAATATAGTATAGGCTGTGAGGTTTTGATTGTGGAGGTCACACAAAATCACTCCAGAGGCTGTTACTGTCGTTGCTGCTCCTGCTGCTACCACTGCAGTATAATACCATCATGTGTGCATATAGAATGGCTAATACCCTGGTCACAGGAGGACCATTTTGTGGCTATTAACACAGTAGCTCAGTGCTCTGGTCACCACTTTAGTGGCCCCCACACTGGCCGTATTAGTGCAGTACACGTTAGCCCCAGCTACTGTGATGGAGCCCAGTGGTGTGGTCTGTGTGGCATAGATGTTGTGTGATAAATAGGTGAAGCCATTGCAGCTCCAATACGGTCAATATGTTCTGTATATGTAGCAGTCTATAGAGTTCTGGCACCAGCCGGAAAGCGAGGCTATTATGGTGGGCCTTTGAAAAGAGAAAGCCCTCTGAAGAGAGCAATATGTGTGAGAGTGAGCTCATGCCTGGCAGACTCAAATTAATCAAACAGAGAACACCCATTACACTCTCATGGTGGAAAATACGTCCTAAATGTTGCTTCTGTATCAGAAGCCTCACATATCATCTCCATTGTATAGACTAGGGTCTATTCATAGTATGTTTCATCAGTTCACAAAGTGATTCACAATGTACGTGGTACCATATCCAGGTTTTTGAAACTATAAATCCATGGGGTATAGCTTATATGCCAAGTACTTATTTATCCATTGGCAATTTATAAATCCTCCAAACATTGTCCGCAGCTGGATAGAAATCGATAACGGGGTCAACAGGATCATTCCTGATTTACCAGGATTAGCTGGTTAAACCGTTGTGCCATGTAGGGTTAATGCTTGGTAAGCATTTAATGGGCAATGTATAGATCGGACTCTATGGCATGAGTGCCTCCTAGTTTATACTCAACATAGGTTTACAACACTGGTATCAGACGTATTTTGAACTAGGCCTAATTGTGATTGTTCATTTTAGACCATCCCTTTGTAATTTCTATGGCGTATAGAGCACCTCTTGTCTAAAAGTGTCTTTGGGCAAATAGTTGTATTTTAGAGGTAGAATAAATTAAGGTGTTGACAAAATACAGCATCTTCTCAGCGTATAATTGATAATGCCTCCATGTAAATCCTACTGGTCTTCACGGCTGTCCACACGGCTTCCTTTGAGAAGGGATATGTTTTGAGACATTTTTTAAAATTCTGGTTTCGTTGATTCTAACCTCTTTAGTGATAGATGTAAAGCCGCACATGTGTAAGATGTAGAACTCACGATGAAAGGGCATTAAGAATTTATCATAACTGCCTAGTCATCTTTGCCTGAATGAATGAGATGTGAAACCGTTGGGTATAGAAATAAAAATGTTCATCAAAGGTAAACTCATATCATTTACCATTACCTGATCTCAGGCTGGCTTTATCTAATAGTGGCCGTCATAGCAAGCAAAGTGGCTAGGGTGAGGCAAGGGGGAAATATTTCCTCCTGCATGATATATGATGATACATAGTGATGTATGGTGTGATGTGTGGGCTATGCTATTCATCAAGCGTTGTATCAGCTTGGTATATATGCCACGATAGGAACGTAAATGCATCACAGTTTGACATATCTATATGACTTTTCTGAAGCATCTTCGGCAGTAACAAATTTATAATTCCTCAAACACAATTGTTCCGTTGTCGTTTATTCAACGACAAAAAGAAATCTCAAAACAGTCAAAGCCCCATGACTACGGATCGAGTCCTCGGTATTCTGTATTCGCATCTTCTTTCTTCCATTGCATTCACGCCCAGCAAATTGTCGTTATCTGTCGCCATGATTGGTCATCAATGGTGACTCCTTTCTGAGTGATAACTCACTGCGTCATCTTTCGCCACTGTGTGTCAGTCTCACATGGCATGGCGATTTATCACAACAGTCGCCAACATGATCTCACTCACTGCGTGAGTATGTGCCACCCCTTGTCACAAAGCATGGTGACTTATCACCACCATCGCCAACATGGATCTAACTCACTGCATGAGTATGTGCCACTGCCTGTCAACTCTCAGACAGAATGGCAACTTTTCACCTGCATTGCCACATGGCTCTTACTCACTGTGTGAGTGTGTATCACTCCTAGTTAATCTTCTCTCAAAATGGCGACTTATCACCACCATTGCCAACATTGGTCTCACTCAATACGTGAATTTGTGTCACTCCAAGTCAACGCTCTCTGAGGATTTCATCATCTGTCACTCACTCTCACTCACAGTGGCAACTTATCACCACCATTGCCAAATATATCAATTGAATTTAGATAGGGGTATCTCTAAAAAGAAAGCAACTATCCATAAACACCTTTTTCTCTGGTTACAGGAAAAATACATAGGGAAATATCAACATGAACACCTTGTCTGTGGTTAGAGGGAAGATACATATGGCAATACCTTCTCTAGCAAAACATAATTTGATCTGGCAGATGTGAGGCTGCATGATTACCAATGTCGATGATCATGAGCTTTTCATCTAACAAGGTGAGTGATCACCAGCGTCGCCATCACTGGTGAGTCTGAGTGATCACCACTCTCACCATCCATGGTGAACCTGCGCTATGACATGGTGCACGTTTCATCTAGCGAGGTGAGTGATCACTCGTGTCGCCATCCCTGGTGAGTGTGGGTGATCAAGATCCTCACCCTCTTTGGTGAACCTGTGCTATCACGAGGTACGCGTTTTATCTAGCGAGGTGACTGATCACAATCCTTGCCATCTGTGGTGAATGTGTATTATGACATGGTGTGCGTCTCATCTAGTGAAGTGAGTGATCACTAATGTCGCCATCCCTGGTGAGGATGAGTGATCACGATCCTCGCCATCCCTGGTGAACATGTGCTATGACGAGGTGCGTGTTTCATCTAGTGAGGTGAGTGATCACCCGCGTCGCCATCCCTGGTGAGTCTAAGTGATCAACATCCTCGCCATCTGAGGTGAGGCCATGTGATCACCACCATTGCTATTCCTGGTGATCTTGTGCTATAGCGACATCGTGTTCCATCTAGCGACATGTGTGAGCCACTTCACACAGGTTGACGAGGAGTCACGACAATTTGCTGGGCGGTTTGTCCCTGCAAATTACTGCTGAGCTGTGCACAATTGGGAATTGTAAAGCAGCGTGCGGGTATAGGTCTGAAAACGGGCATACCTATTGCGGGTAAATATGAATCAGCGGGAAAACTAATGAGGGGAAAATGGCCACCTTTGGGATGAATTAACTAATATAGTAGGCTACCAATAACCAGTCAAAACACTGCGTCCGCGGAAGGCTAAACGATCTTGATGTACACTGCAAAAATGGTGTTTAGATCCTAAACACAATTCTAAACATATTCTTGCAACGTTTTTGTAATCACTTAATTTCGTAAACATGTTTAATTAAACAATGTGCTTAGCTCAAGTGTTTAAAAATGTAGGTGTTTAGGTTAAAACTATGTGTTTAGATATATAAATCTTTGTGTTTAGGTGTTTATGAATTTTTGTGTTTAGATGTTTAAATGATTTTATGGAGAGTTAAGGTTTGCAGACATATTTGCATTAAAAAACAGAGATATATTTTTTTTCTCATTTACTGGGAAGGGGGACATCAGCAGGTATTTACTTGTCAAAGTCTCCAAAGATGTCAGCCACAGCTATATACGTGTACATATTTTACACACTGCATCAGAATGAGAGACTTAAGAAAGTACAACAGCTTGGCAGGAAGGGCATTGCCTTATCTATTCCAGAATAACATCAAATAGGTGTCAGTCATGGAGTTTATTGATTATTTTATGGTAATGATGGTGGCATGAGGTGAATCTAGTCAATTTTCTATTGCCCTTTATTCACATGACATTCTATGAAATGAAACCATGATAAACATAGGATTTGGGGACATTTGTCACAACAATTGATTATAACTGTGTGCAGATAGTCCAGTCAAAGGTAGTGCTGCTACCTGGTGTGAATTCAACATCCAAGTATCTAAACATATTGATGTTTAAATCTAAACACCTATTATTCAGCTGTCTCCGCTCTAAATATCTAAACATGTTTAGCATAAATGTTTATGTAGTTAGAAAAAAAGTGTTCATTTCCTAAATGTGTAGTCGATGAGACACCTAACTGACCGATATGTTTAGGTTTTAAACGTGTTTAGACCTTAACATGTTTAAAATCTAAACACCATTTTTGCAGTGTAGTCTAAGATACAGTGAACGGGTCTTTGGTAGTATCATGCTATGGTAATAACTAGAGGTTGTAGTATACTGTTGGGTCTGTATAATGAATATTTATAAAGAATTGTGTATATATATATATATATATATATATATATATATATATATATATATATAAATGTGTGTGTACGAGAAGGAGATCCATCCCCCTTAAATACTGTAGGGGTGAGGAGGGGATATTTCATCTATATAAACAAGCTGCATGCTCAAAGGTTCAGACATGAGAAGAGATGCAGAATATTTCCTATGATGGCCGAGGCTATAATAGCGCAGAGATGAAAGATCCCACACCCACAAACTGTCTAAACACAAAACTCCCGGCTCCATCTGTATTCAATAATTCAATATTGCCTGCACCCTCTTATCCTAATATCAATAGAGAAGTTAGTGGGGTTGTATCAGAAATCACCTAGTGGGGATTCTGTAGAAGAAATCAAAATACCGGACAAACCCTAGTGATCCTTTCTTGGGAACCATAAAAAAAGAGTCCAAACAGACAATAAGACTAGGTCCGGTCTCTACCCTCTCAGCCCCGGTGGGTGCAGCAATAGTCAGGAGCAATTTGGCGTGTGTGATGTTACGGTGAGTAGCTCGGAGCGACTCAGCCATAGCCTGTAATCTATGGGGATCTCAGTCTGTAGAAGGACTAGGGACAGAGCAGCTCACCATCAAAGGCAGTTGTTGGAGACCCCTCCAAGGGCTGTGTAGGTACGAAGGATAAGGGGTATGGACGGAAAGTTATAAAGGCACTGGAGCAGAAACCACCGACTGAGAGGTTTTGGTCTGCACTGGAGATGCTGGATGATGTGTTGAGGCAATGATGTGGTGTCTGGCGTAGGCTAGTGGTAGCATACGGGTATGCAGGTTCAGGAAAGAGGATTTCGAGCAGAGGTACATTTATTGCAGCTAATGGGTTGATGGTGCTAAGATGAACTGAATATTTGAAACTTTTTCATTAACTCTGTGTATTTGTGTTGACGGAGAGAGCGTTACAAGTGGGGAGGATGGGATGTCAGGAAGGCGGCGTTGAGAGCAGCTCACTGTAAACCACAGAAAAATCAGCCAGATTGGCGCTACATGAATGGACGCCATGTTCTCGGCGACGCTGAGTCAAATCATGTGGAAGATCGCAGAGATTACCCGATTACCCCAAGCCAGATATGTGTCTATGCCACCAAGTGTACACATGCATGATAAGACTCATGTGAATGACAGGGTGGGCGTGTGCTGAGTGGGTCTGGTGTAGGGATGAGAATGGCCAGGGGAGTGCTGAGTACAGATGGAAAGATACATGTACCTATGTAATGTGATGTATACGATAACATTATGGGTGGGTGTAGAAAGGGAGAAACCTAGGAAATTAGATGTTATCTGCTTTGCATGTGATGGTAGAGTAGGGAATGCAGTCATTGTGGTTTGATGGTATCTGTATTATTAAAAAAGGGCTTCTCCTATCAGTGTAAACTATGGTCATGTGCTCTATGCATTGATGGGTATACATATGTATTTGCATTTCTCTACTATAGCTCTATGTTTGTTTAGATGTGTTTGTACTTATCTGAAGCGTATACTACAGAATGTTTGCATAGTGGATGGAGGAGGGGAGATATGGGGAATATTGGTCTGCATGGGAACCACTGGGTAATCAGTGTCTAATGTTATCTTTTCCGGCCTACCCCCAAGGCGCCACCAGTGCCTGAGCTGCTCAGACACCACTAAAGTGAGCTGCTCATCGGCTGCTCTGTGAGCTGTAGAATTCACTCATGTTTGACTAGGACAGGGATCAGTAATCAAACACCATGGGACTGCAGGGTAAACTAAGTAGAGTGGAGGTTGTGTGAGCTGCTCGGGGGGAGGAGCTGCTCCCATTTAAACCTCACTGGGAAGGATTTTATCAAGCGGCAGTTAAAACGATGGGCGTTAGGCTTTAAAATTGAGAACTCTTCTCTGTGGTCCATGCACTATTGATTTTCAAATGGTAGAATTGCTCTCTGCGACTATGGAGAATTAGGACATAGCATTGTACTCTGCGTTGTGTACACACAGTAATACCCAACGAGCAGCACATCACTGGCTATGCCCATCGGACTTTGATTATGGAACATGACACAAATCATTGAGATTTAGCTCAGCATTCAGCCAAACAGTCTTCTTCTCTAAAGAAGAATGCAGGGCTTCCACCTGTAATTAACCTGCATCTTGCAGAAATATTTATCACCGGACATAGGTTAATCTGAATCAGTAACTAATACATATGTGACGGGATCTGCGAAATGGACCTTGTTTCAGGGGGGAATAAGGTCCCCTTTCCCAGTACATGTCACATATGTCATAGGTACATCTGACATAGCAGTACCACACACGGTGTTCTCCTACCCCTCCAGTAGCACAATAGTGACAAAAACCTACATGGAAAATATTGCCACAGTCCCCGAGTCTATGAGTTCATATCAGAGACAAAGTGTCGGGCCGTCAAAGATACACAAACGGGCAAGGAGGTGTATTTTTGTAGTTGGAATGAATGTGAGAGTAAGAAGAGATGGATGGTGGTTTTTGTATGTCTCCATTGAGGACGCCAATGTACAAGCTACAACTTAAGTTATATATCACCCGCTACATAGATTAAGTGCTCGCCATACCATCCCCTGCATGAAGTCTAGGTTTTATCACACATATCATGAAATAGACTTGTGTGATAAAGGTGTGTTTTTTTTTTTTCTATTTGTTGGATCTCACGGAATACTAGGCAAAGGCCCAAGCTTCAATCAACGGCAGACATTTTGTAGTTATAGAAGGGTGGGGCCTGTAAATTGGCCTTATATTATTGGATGGCAGGAACTTGATATAAAGGAATGAAAGGACCTGGATAGGGGATCCTTGGGTGCCTACTTTAGGGTTGGTAACTTCCCTTTGATAAGATAAATATGAGTAGCTAGTATCAGTAAATCCTAACTTCTTTTAACCATGAAGCAGTATTTCATATAGGAGAGACTTAGGCAAAGGCTTCACCTCTACTTGTAGTGCCCATGTAAGGCCTCGCCCAGAGATCACAGAAGCAGGCATGGCGACAGTTGCTAAGGCGACATAATGTGATCTATGGGTGTTGGGGTTGAGGGTTGGCTCTAAGGCCAACCTGCCCAGCCCAGCGGTCAGTGGTTGGGGTCAGGACAGCGGATAATACGGCTATTGATGACCATACTGGGGCTGGATTCACCAGGATGGTTTGTTATAAGAAGCCAAATGTCTAGGGTAGAGGAAATTATTCGTTTCCAGAACCAGTACAGGGTACTTCTCAATAATGAATGTATTGGCTATTTTTGGCGTCTTAATTAAGGGGTGCCTTGTCATGATCATGCCCAGCAAAATACTACTTCATACTTTGTAAGCCTTTCGAAATGTAACTCCCAATATGTGATTTCATATGCTATTTAAAAAATCGTGTTCAATACACAAAAATTGGGGAGTTTAAATCATCTGTTCAGTCAGTTCAATATGGAGTGCCTCAGGGCACTGTTCTAGGGCTGTTGTTATTTACTTTATATGTCAATGACATTGGGTCCGTGATCACTGATTGTAAATATATTATGTACGCGGACGATCTAGTATTTTATACTTCCAGTAACAGATCAACCCTAGCCCATAGCCGTCTGCAATCTGATATTGATAATGTTTACAAATGGTGTTTAGAGAAGCGTCTAACAGTAAATGTTGAGAAAACAAAAACACTATGGTTTGGCTCCAGGAGGAAGTTACCTAAAGTTGTGTTGGGTACTTTTAAAATGGCAAAGACTGATTTGGAAACTGTACATGACTATACTTACGTAGGATTACACTTGGATAATTACCTAACCATGGAATTGGCAATGAAAAATGTTTTCCAAAGGGTTAATAACAGGTTGTTCAGATTAGCTAAATTGCGTCATTTACTGACACTTAAAGTTGCAATATTGGTGTATAAAACGACTATACTAAGTTTGTTTGATTACTGCAGCTTTGTTTACGCAGGTTGTAGCAATGAAGAAAATCTTGTCAAGGCGCAAAGACTCCAGAATCGAGGTCTAAGAACGTGTTATAGGTATAACAGGGAATATCTCTCTGTGGAGGAACTCCATACAAGGAGCAAGGTTCCATATTTGGATAGAAGACGAGATGAAATGTTATTAGTATTGATGTATAAGTACTCTAGATGTAATGATATGTTGGATCATCATAGAGGTGATAGAGTCACTAGGTCAGATAAAAAAATTAAATTTTTGGTTAAACAACCTAAGCTAAGTACATATAAAAGGTCACCCCTATATTGCGGTGCTGAACTGTGGTCGCTATTAGGAACCTGGTATCAACATACTGAAACAAAACTGAAGTTTAAGCAGAGAGTCAGACATATTGAAAATCTGGGAGTACCAAATGATGGTCCTGGTGATGATAGTGACGAGGATGATGACGACAACTCCATTGATGAAGTCGAGAGCTTGTTATTGATCAGTGACAATGGTTTGGACTCTGATTCTGATCCTGGAATAGGCTAGGCAAGCATTTATTTATTATTTATTTATTTTTTATTGTTGTTACATCTGACTATCTTGTACTATTTGGCCTTGCATTAGTTGTAGTAGGGCTTTGATTGGTTAAAACAGAATACAGACAGCTTTTGTGATCACGGCTAATGACCCCATGGAGTTCTAAACCACGTTCAATGACCTGAATGATCTTTACCTTGATCACTGGTATTATCACTGGTTTTATTATTATTATTATTATTATTATTATTATTATTATTATTATTATTATTATTATTATTATTATTATTATTATTATTATCAGAAATAACAGCCAATATCAGTATTATTATTATTATTATTATTATTATTATTATTATTATCATTATTTTTATTATTATGCCTCGTGTAAGTGTGAAGGTAGGTGTGAATGTTAGTGTGTTGTTTTCTTTCTTACTTAATCCTTACCTGATCCTACTAGATTGAGCATAATATATTTTTGTCTAGAATTTTGTACAATGGTAACCCTCCTTTATAGAAGCTTATGTGCTTGGTGTATGTTGTGAGTCGCAATTTCAACAATCCTATACATTTCTCTGCTTTAGCCTGTGTTACTTTTGTTCTTGTTTGTCTGGGCCAGTTTTGTCTATCATTATTTATCATTATTACATAGATTTCTCATGATTCATTGTTGTGTCTATAATTGTTTGTATTTTTATAAAATTGATATGGTGTACAATTTGATATGGTATCTAATTTACCGTATGAATATGATTTGTAGCTTTTTTTCTTGATTGTATGATTGTGTTTGACTTACTGATAGGTGTTTGACTATAATTCCAGTTGTGATTCAATTACCACGATTCTGTAAATTGTGAGAGGCTCAATAAACTTTGTTTTCAATTAAAAAAAATATTGCGGGCTATCCTTTCCGTCTATGATCATTTTAGTCAAAACCAGATCTACACTTTATGAGATAACTCTATAGACTAGCAACTGCCTTTCTGCTTAGAATAGCTGTCACAGGGGCGAATACCTCTGAAAGACTGCAATATGAAGTGTTAAAACAAATTTGAAATGGGAATGAACCCGACCAATGGGTTGTCGTGTCCTGCTGTGTAAATATGCTAGAGTGTGAAATCACGTTTTATATGGAGGCCAATCCTGAAAGGCTCCTGACACAGCCCTCTACAAGATTACATCCAGCTTGGTGAACTGCCTTCATACCCATGCAATGTCACCGATTCAAGCATAGATGAGATGAAGAGGACAATGGTGTTTTATTCTCACATATGATATTGCCTGGCGCATAATTATAGTATATGTTTAGGCCTATATCATATTTGAGTGTTAGTGAAAGGTTTATTGCTTTTAACAAGAGTACTTTCAGGTGATACCTTGCAATTCCGGCCAGGTAAAACCACTACCAGACATGCAAGAGCAAAAAGCAATATCCTTCTAACGGTCAGATTTGGCTACATCTAACCTTCCCCCACCCAACCAAACTACAAACCCCTACTGATAGTGGCTTCAGAAGCCACATGCAGCATATTAGGCTGTTCAAACGTCGTGCTGCAGTCTGTAGAATGACATAAACCCTGCTGACCCACACCAATAAGAAGGACAAACATTTCTGCTGCCTGATCCATAACTAGCAGCATCCAGGCACCCTCTCTGCCTGTCAGCATAAGATGGATGGCCACAAAATGGACTGGATAGGATTGGAGGTGTGTGAGTCTAGTGTTAGCACTGGTTGCTTATTGTTATAATGTATGTTATGCTGCTCTCTGACTCTGTCAGACATAATACTAGGAGGCTTGTGTCTATGTTTGGTTGATGACCTGGACTTATACTATGGATAGTGATGATATACTATGGATACCAATAATGTTAATTCAAAGCACATCAGCATAATCTGTGGTTTGGAGTATTGGTGACGGGTGAAAATAATCATTGCTAGAATTCATTATTCATGAAGAACAAAATGGTACAAATGCTTTGCTATCATGATTTTATGAGACAGTTTACAATATGTTCTCTCACGTTACCGATCACACCGCCTTGTTTTTCCTCCATAAACATTGCAGCTCATTTAACAGTGTGTGTGCATATACTTTGATTATATTGGTATTATGTCGGTGGTTAAAGATGGATTCAGCGCTTTGTATTCCATAAATACGGTTAAAACAATACCTATACTATAATTACCTTCCCCCAACCAGACACAACATTACTACGTCACAATTTGATGAGGATTTCAATCACTACATTCAAGCCCCCACCCCTCATCTTCCCTCCCATTCTCTTTATCTGATCTCTGTAAATCATACTCATTCTCCGATTAAATCTACCATGGCAACTAATTACTGAATTACTGGTTAAATTTGACAAGATAAAGATTGGCGTTGGGCTCCCAATGGAAATTGCCTTCACCAGCAAATAGTATGCTGTCCACGGCCCATGGCTTTTAAATGAAAAGAAAACCATCACATTTATCATCAGCCCTTGCCATCTAGAATGCTTTAGAATACACATGGGTGTTTCAGGCATCGGCTGGTAAATGGAATTAAGCATTTTACGTCACATCGAATTTACTATGGGCTGTGTTTAAGAAGGGATTTTTGTAAGGCTGGGTGTAATAGAGGCCAATTTGGATAGCGCTGAATCGTGAATGTATAGCTTAATAGACTCAACGATTCATGCTACACCTCCCTAACATTCTTTCTCTCTTAGCCCTACATGCTACATGCTTTTACATATTCCCTCCAGCTACTCATTACAGCTATTGTCCCTACCCTGTGAGTGAGGTGAAAATATTGCCGGAGGCGCTAGTATGTGGGTGCATTATAAAGACATTACCTTTTTAATCCCATTCTTCCTCTGCCACAATATCGGAAGCAATAGTGCTCAGTCCTTAGTGGACGGATCAGTAGGGATATATGTGACTAATGCATGCTATCGGCAAGCTATAAGTGCAATCATAAAAGTTCTTCTTACTCCTGCAGTGCCCATTACACTTCCAATAATATTATGTACAGATATTTGAATATATATGACAATCTGCAATGCTCATTACACTACCAATAATATTATGTACAGATATGTGAATATATGACAATCTACAGTGCTCATTACACTACCAATAATATTATGTACATATATGTGAATATATGGCAATCTGCAGTGCCCATTACACTACCAATAATATGTTACAGGATCTGCGAAAAGGGACCTTATTTCAGGGGGAATAAGGTCCCCTTTTCCAGTACATGTCACATATTATGTACAGATATGTGAATATATGACAATCTGCAGTACTCATTACACTACCAATAATATTATGTACAGATATGTGAATATATATGACAATCTGCAGTGCTCATTACACTACCAATAATATTATGTACAGATATGTGAATATATGACAATCTGCAGTGCTCATTACACTACCAATAATATTATGTACATATATTTGAATATATGACAATCTGCAGTGCTCATTACACTACCAATAATATTATGTACATATATGTGAATATATGGCAATCTGCAGTGCCCATTACACTACCAATAATATTATGTACAGATATGTGAATATATGACAATCTGCAGTGCTCATTACACTACCAATATTATCATGTACAGATGTTTGAATACATAGCCATATATGGCAATCTGCAGTGCTCATTACACTACTAATAATATTATGTACAGAGAATATCTTTTTTAGCTTAAAGTGCTTTTGGTAAATGTGTTTTAGTTAAAGACATTTTTAGAGTGTAGGTCTCGTCAGCCTCTCCGATCATCGTGACATATCCTCAACAATAGAAGTGTATGTCCAAACGTGGCATTGCCCATGGATATAAAATCTTATAACCAGAAGTGATTAACAAGTATGACTAAGAGGTAATGCTACCGTCTGTGTTTGCTTTATCACACTACCTCATTATGATTTACAATATTGAACACGCCAGGAGCTTCTGTTTAATTCAATAACTACTGCACTCATCGTATATTACTGCAGTGTTCAGCCATCCACCTCAACAGACTCATAGTGATTAACGATTGGGAAAGTCACTTTCAATCACGGACTCTCTTAGAAAGGCAATGGGACTGTGGAGCATAGAATTGACAAGGATAAAGCCTACAAGAGGCTAGCCTTTTGTCATAACTCTAGCAAAGTGTTAAATTAAATTGACACAAGTCCATATTGGTATAGGCAAGGAGGCGTTAAAATAAGGGAAAGAAGTGTGGATATGATTGTGTTCATATGCCTACCAGGCCCAGTAGGCTGGTTTGTTTAATCAATCATAGACAAATTCAATATTATGTAAGTCATGGGGCGATGAGTCCTCCATAAAAGAGTTGTATAAAATTTTCGGGACATATTCAGAGATATTCTTATGGACACTGATGCTCGATTCTATCTCCAAAACTACTTCGCCAATTTCCTATACTACTTCGTCAAAATGAACAGGGCATATCGCCTTAGTATTATAATATGCAGGGCATACCACTTCAATATTATAGAGATATATATTTCCTGTAAAATTCAGATGAATGATAAAATATTTTTCAATACAAATAGAAAATCGACCGAAGCTTATTATTTTGCCACGGTCCTCGTGACTGGGCGTTTAAATGGTAGATGGACTCTCCACTTTTTGCCTATTTTACCCCTCCCCTCTCTGCTTCTGTTTTTGTATGTGGTATTTTCATGCCTTTCTACCAGCGATCAGGCATGCGACTTCATGGTCTAGCAGAATGTTTTATGCTGAATTCATGACTCCCTGGTGAACATCTACTTTGGAGGCTCCTGCAGCCATTTTGCATAAGCCTGTTTACTGGAATGTTGACTTCCATATGACGAAACAAAAATAATTCTGCAAACAATGTCATTATCTCAAAAAATGATAGCCACTCGGGGAGATGCCAAGCTAATGACCGAACGGGTAGTGAGACCTAACTAGCTACAAACCAAGTCCTCATTCCTAAATCAGCACTTATCATGGAATCCCACATGGAGAAATTCAATTTAGGAACTTAAACCTCAAAGGGGAAATGCAAGGCGGAGTTTGAGGGCAGCTTTCATGAGGCGGATGCAAATCGCATTTGCTTTCCAGGCAATGAACACTTTAGTGGCCAGGGATCTGCTTTCGCGGCGTTGCTAAGCCTGATGCGCTGGCGCCATCTTTACTCTGCGAAGCGCTATGCAGCGTCGTGACAGCAGGACGCTCACGTCGGGACAATTACGCCAAGGTCATGAGCAAGGTCTCAAGGTCATAGAGGAGAACGAAGCCAAGGTCAAAAGGTCAAAGGTCTGCCATAACAGCCTCTGAGGATTGCAGCCGGTCCAGGATGGGAGGGGGGGGGGGTGACTCCCCAATCCTCAAAACTGGCGGTATTAAAGCAAAGACTGAACTAGAGCATCTTCAGGTGCTTTGATCCTTTTAGGATCCTTCATATGATTCACCGTGCTGACACCTGAATCCTTTGAAGCACAGCAGCTCTTTGATTGGCCATGACGGGATTACAGGAATTATCTGTGGAAGAGGTCACTGAAAATAGTTTTTCAATGAAAATAGTTCTTCAATATGAACCGAGGCATGCCGGGATATGCTGAATCGCCTTTAACTGCCGGCCTTGACCCTACACTATTTCCGTTTTTCTTCTGTTTGTTTTATCAACTTTTATAAAACCTACAGAAATCGTTCCACATCATTGAGCAACCGCACCCATTGACCCCCGGGCATTGACCCCAACCACCATGTGGCAGGGCCTGGCAGGGTCACATGACAACGTCCTCCCATTGTCTACCCACCAGAAAAGGGCGCGCGCTCCCTATTGACCGGAAATCCGGTTGCGATTGTTGGCTACGAAAATGTCGTCTGTCCTAAGCGCGGGCTTTCAATAACGACTTTCAGACAAGCCTTCGTGACAGGTCGGGCCACGATCCGAGCTACTGGTTTTCATTCATTGGCCCTGGCCCCGATCGATGGCCGGGATCAATTTGAGGAGATTCATACGTGGGGTGGGTAACGGGAAAGGACGGGTCACGAGGGGGAAGGGGGCCGAAAGACACCTCGGAACAAAACGTGCACGTCGCCAACCAATGAATGGATTCTAGGCAGCCAGTAGTGACTAGAAATTGACAGTTCATATGCAAGCTAAACACTGATACGAACCACGTGATATGACCGTCATAAATGTTCGTCCCAGATATTTTTGAATGTGATAGATGACACTAGGTCCTATGATGGTTCTATACTAATCCATGAAAAAAAAGGTACCGGTGAGGTCCATGCATGTAATGATGGTTTCAACACCAACAGCGAATCGACCCAAAATCACAGAAAAGTTATCACGTGAGGATTCCAATCAGAATAAAGAAATTAATGATATACCTGTATCAAGAAAACTGAATAAATAAAGGACAGATCTTATGTTAGGCCAAAAAAAAATGTTGTAAGTTTCCAGTAACATGGTACAAAAAGCTGAGGTAGGTAGGTAGGTCAGATTCTTTTCTTCTTTTTTTTTTAATTTTTTTTTTTTTTTTGCTGACAAATATGTTGGCCGAAATATTGAGTTTTTATCATTGATAACGATCAATATTAGCTATCATACCTGCCAAAATGTATAAAGCTTCAGTATAAATCTAGGGTTCCTTGCTTGGATGGAAGGGAAATCTTAAGATACTAAAAATATGAAATGAATGAGAAAAATTATGAATAATATTGAAAGAATTATGAAAAATATGAAAAATTTCTTCAAAAATTCTGAGGTCGGCCCTGTTTGGCTGAGGTAGGTCGGGTTACCGGAAACCAACCTTTTTTTTGCCTTAGTATTGTAAACGATCCATAGCCCAAAGACTATCTGCGTTCACGATGGTCTTCTTTCCTTTGCCCATTTACACTTCTTCTATTCGAAGTCTGTGAGCCTAGAGCTGCTTAATATTAGTTAACCAACTCTCATCGAGGCACAACCTTTTCACTTCAGTGCTTTAATTGAATCGTCCTAAGGAATGTCAATCACAAGGAGGCTGGAACATCAAACATTCATAATAGACCTACAGGAGAACTAAATATCCTCTTAACAAAACATAAATCTTTTATTATCTAAATCCCTAATCTGCGAATTCGGGGCTATTATATTTAACTTGTCCTTAACGCAACTCAGAAAGTATCGGCGAATAACATTTCTCAGGAACTTGGAGAAGATAATTATCATATCAGCTATGAAAATTCCCATCATTTGTTGGCTTGTAATGCCGGGGTTCACATATGCCTCCATGTCCTTTGGTATTTACATACACATTAGATTTAAGAACGAAGAACAGATAAGAATAGCCACATTGCTTTTAGAATATTAAATTTTACGACATGCCTTATGGGTGAGCATTAGACTCCTGTTAATCCCTCCTAGCTGCTCCAGCTAAAAGCTGTAAACCCCTTAGGCCAAGCTTCACGTCACGTTCACTTAAGGCCATTTCCCTCTAAGCAGACCTTTCTAAAGTTAAATCATTAATCGAAATGACTTCAAAGGATTCCTAGACTTTCCCCAAAAGACAGCAAATACATTGGCTACTAGTAGGTGGGCAGCCTTATTGTCCCCTATCTGATGCTATAAGTAACTTTCTGAGTACTTCTCCTCCCAGCCCTTGCACTCTCCAACAAAAGGGTACGTCACCTGCGTTACCAGCTTTCAAAATAACCCCCTTATCCACTAATTTTGGGCCAAAATTATACCCCCTTATCTTCAGAAACCACTGATTTCTTGGGCTCTAAAAATACCCCTTTTTTCTGAAAGCCCTGACATGCTAACACTAGAATATGATTACAGGAACGACCCTGTCCCCTCCCCAGTGATTTCACAATTCTATTAGAGGATTCCTTCTTACCAAACTCATTTCTTCTAAACATACATGTCAATCTTTTGATAAAAAGCACCCCTTATTTTGAAATACACTGATTTTCTTGAGATGAAAAAGACCCCCTTTTTCAAAATCCATGGATATTTTGGGAGAAAAATACCCCTCATTTTGGATTTCTAGGACATTGGACATTTCTGAAAAAGAACCCTTATTTCACGTTTTTGGTAACGCAGGTGACGTACCCTACAGTCACTATGTGCAGGCGCTGGGACTTCTCCTTTTGTTGTTATCTACTTTTTTTCTGTTGTGTTCTCTGTTTATGGGACTCCATCAGACAAAGATGGGTCTGGTTATAACTTGGGGAGGACGTGATGGAAGTAGCGGGGAATGGAGGACGCCTTGTTTAAAATAGAAGTGGATAAGTAGCATGACTGAGCTATATCTCCCCTGATAGCCTTTGGTCCAACGGCCCAAACGTAGATTGAATTGGTGCTGGCCATTTCAGCTAAAAGTCCGCATGTAGAAGTCTAGGTAGATGGGATGGATGGAGAAATGAGGGTCAGGGTATATACGAGGTCTGTGCTGGCCGTGGGCACTCCCAAATAACAAGAATTATCCATTCCGCTGGTTGGCAGCATCAAGGCTCATTTCGTCCATGTTTAACGCCCAGCCCGCCGGGAACAAGTAGCTGGTGATGAGTTGGGCGTCAGACAGTGTGACTGGAGGGAGGGAGGGGCTGTGGGCGCTTATACCACTATGGCTGTACAAAGGGGTGTTTGAAACAAAGCGGAAAGAGATCTGGATCAGCTGTATAGGGCAGTCCCCTTCCACCGCCGCCCAGTCATGGATGTGTGGGAGTAGGGGGTACAAACACTCCCATGTAGAGCATCGGATAAGTGATCCCATTTCCACTTAGCAGTGATTCTTACTCAAAATATAAACTTTTGTGTAATTTTGCCTGGACAATAGTATAGGTCATATTCTTGGTTTCTATGTTGGTGTCATCAATAAAGATAATCAGTGTATTTATCAGTGGTATGGAGACTTTAACTTTTTGGATCAGCACAAAGTCTTTACTGTTCTATAGTAAGTGACTGCTCAGTTGTACCTCCTCACTCAAAGAGCGGTCCCTAGAGTAGGAAAGCCCTATTATAGATGTGTAATTATATTTCCATAAAAACCCTTTGATATACCCCTCCAAAACTTCATCTTGGGTGCTGTGTTTCAAACATTAATCCTTTGATATACTGGCGACTGATGAGAAATATTCAGCTTAGAACTAAAAGATGATGGAAATTCCATTTTTTAAATGGGGAAATCAACATTGATATACGAATTGCATGCCTTATGTAAACCTGTTCATGCTGATTTGAAATCCCTATTGGGAAATTGACCTTATTCTTTCATGAGATTGGAATCACAGCTTCAATCTGTAATGGAAGTAATTTATATGCTTGTGAGACCAGAACTCTTATCAAACGCAGAGGAGTCAAGCAGTTAATCTTCTGATTAAGACCTTGCCCATGGTCCAGCACACAAATAGATGTGTGAATTATACATTATGACTGTGTGTAGCTATATTCGCTGTAGCAATTACACCACTAAAGGTAAGATGGGAAAATGTACTTTTTGTGATGTATAAAGTACCACATCAAGCGATATAGTACGATATAGATATGTGACAGCCAGTGAACTAGTGACACGCCTATCGTTGGTCTTATTCTCAACCAAGGTGCCTGTCCAGCATTTATTCCCCGGCTGTTGACATCCCACCCCCATGATTGGTTCACACATGTCAATATATTAAAAGGAGATAGATGATCCTGTTTTTAATCAGACTTTTCTTTCCTCAAATTGTGATGTCAGTGTTATCTTTTCCCGTCACACCCGATAAGAATGGCAAGGACGAGCGTGAATTGGCTCAAGTCAACCAATTGCCAGGGCCTCTGTTATCAAGCCATTAGAAATTGATGAACACGTTTTCATTAACATTCTCGCATTGAAGAAACATATTATTTATGGTATCGGTAGGGAAAGGACCACTCTCTTGGTTTATATGTATCGTCCTAGATCATTGAGGGTTCTGTTCACCTTTCTTATGCATATCATCGCTTGTGACCTGCGTTCTATGACTGAGATACCAGCTGCGTCTAATCCTACACCCGATCTCCCATAATGATTGGTGCTCTTATCAATGTCTACCATCTGCTCAACAAACTTGGGAGATTAATGGTATAATTTTAAGACAAATGTCATTGCCCCTGACATGGTTAGAATCATAACTATTTACAAGTAGATAAGGACGAGGTGAACCAGTAACACCATCCACATTAGCTGGTTAATTCATTATGGTACTGGCAATTGAAATGATAAGATCTAACGTATGTATTTAGAGCATTATCTATGTACTATAACTACCAAACACTCTAACCTCTTCTATTCCCTGAACATGTTGCTAGGGCAGTTAGTGTGAGATATGGCTGATAATGTCCATAGTTATAAAACTCAGTGGACCCAGTACAATGACTTAATGAATGATCATAAAGTGCGGGCCTTATGTACAGAATGGACCAGCCATCCATCTGCTTTATTTGTCAGGATGTGGCATATCTCTGACTGCTTGTCAGTTTGGCCTGTACCCATGGGATTTATTTCTATTCATTCCACCATTAGCTTCACAGTCAATGGTACAAAAACATGTTTTTGCAGCTTCTATGCAGATTCATTCAGGAAAGCCTCTGAAATTACCATTTCACGACATCCCTCTTAAGTTTTATACGGCACCACCTTGTTAAATACAGATCATTAGATATTCTATAATGAGGGGTGAGGTAGGAGGAGTGGACTTAAATAGTTATTCTGTTAAAACAGATGTTGCATTGTGGTGAGCTCAATCGTATACTGATATTGGTTTATGTGAATTCAGCGTGTCTAATATTAAATATTCATAGTGGAACAGGTTGGATCGGTCATGTCTAGTTTATCATTATTACTCTGTACGGGAGCAGCTCAACGGAGCAACTCGTGAGTGTCCCCTGTGACTGTGAGTCAGTTTGGAGTGACTCAGCGTAACACTGCGCAACCCATATTATTTTCCCTAAGATAAAGATTTAACACACCACCTCCTACACGATCGGCACCAAGCACAAATCACCCATTTTTATATGTCCTAAACGACATGGTAAATGGAGAAATGATGGATAACCAGCTGATCAGATCGCAAACTGCTAAAAACTTAAAGTTCATGGAATTCTTGATGACTTGCAAGGCTGACTTGAATTGAAGCCGCAGTTCAAGCAGGGGGATGGGAGAGTGGGGGGGGGGGCAGACAAGGTGTATGCATATTCATGGCTATCTGTTTCACATGTCGATGGACTGTTTGTCCAGCACAATAGCCATAGGCAGTTTAGATATGACCACCGCACTGCATTGTATCATTATTACCGCAGTTTCCTCATATATGAGGGTCAGGCAGAATACCAGAAAGGACATACTATCCATTACAGGGTCTGTTATATTGCAGTGCATGTCATGCACTCAGTCACAAAATGTCCTCCCTGTCTTGGTACTTCGCCTCACCACGCTAATTTACTTCCAACAAGAGACTCTATGTCTTCCTCTAGCGCCTGCCATCTCCTGTTACTGTCATTGTATCTTTTTCTCAGCTCTCATGTAGACCCAATGTACAAAAACACAGGAAAATAACTCTTCTATTTCTTCCCTTTTTCCTCTACAGCTGTCCTGCTGATGGAGAAGTTTCACATTACTCTTCCTCTACTCGTGACATACAGCATCCTCCTCGGGCTCCTCCTCCAGTGAATTTACTGGAAGCACACAGCCACTCTATCTCCTCCAGACGTACTTATAGCAGCATTGTCTGGCTGAAGGGCCATGGAGGGCAGGGTCCATACTGGTATGTAGGATGTTTGATAAAGGGCCTTGGACATATCTGATCTTAGAGTAGATTGGTATACATGGGTGGGTAGGTACTACATTGTGCATTTCATGAAGGTATAACAAAGCAAAATAGCATTTATAAGGATGGAAATATCTTATTGGTGGGAACATGTTCCGTTGTGTCCATGGCAGGTATGTTGCCTACAATCACTGAATCAGGCTAGGATTCGATCTGTCAAAGAATGCCCAATGGGATGGTGGAAGCTGAAATTACTAAAACAAATAAATTCTCACAGTCAGTTTTTTCCTAATGTATTGACCTATGTCTCAGAGGCTCCAATATCCTACTACACATGTACCATGACCAAGTCATCCGTATGTAAGACACATGTACCGTCCTGTTGTCAACAGGTCCAGGAACCCCTATGAAGCATGTCGTACTTCACCTAACGAGAGGCCCATCGTGCTGAGGCCCCTGTAATTAGGGCCCTCAATCAGTGTCACCTTTTAATGAGCCTTAATTGCACCTTACAGCTAGTACGATCCACTGCTCAACCAGGTAAATCACGCCACAGACCCTCCACAATCTCCTCCAATCTGGGACCTTATTGCCTTATATGGCAGATGATAAATGGAGGCTGAGATTTATAGCAGGCCGCAGGTACTCTTGGCTGAGAGTCTAGTGTTTATATGGAGCACAGTGAGCTGCTCAATATGTGACATTATGAGCTGCTCAGAGTTGTTGAGCAACTTCAATTTATGGCTGAGTCAATGTATCAAATTGATGGCTGGTCGTTTCGGTTTTATTTGGCACTTTACCAGGTTTGAACAGTCTCTGTAGCTTTGTAAATTACATTTCTGTAGCACCCTGGAGCCTACTAGTACCTGATAAATAGCTACTAAAGTTTTGATCTAAAAACGTAAAGGTAAAGGTAATAACATTTTATGATGAAGAAACGTACTCTGATTGAATTATAGAGGTTTGCAACGGTTTGGCCTTTACATGCGTAAGCCATGCATATAGTTCAATGTCTTTAACAATGCAAATAAAATGACATAATTATAGTGCTTAGAGAAATTATGACACCTCTGCCATCCCTCTGCCTATGCTGAGGAAGTTCCCGTACCTGTACAATAATGTTATAGATTTCTGAGAAGCGCTCAGGTGAAGACATATATATATATATATATATATATATATATATATATATATATATATATATAATGGTCATAGTGTCAACAGTATATATATATATATATATATATATATATATATATATATATATATATATATATATATATATATATATATATATATACTGTTGACACTACGACCATTAGTCCGAGAGTGCTGAAGTCTGCTACTATTCTTTACATCTCAGACATATCGTGGGTGATAACAAGGAGCCTACCTGTAGTAGGTACTGACTCCTTCTGACTTTCTACACTTCCGGCAAAAGTCCTTATGTATTCAGATATATACTTCTCTGGCCAGCAGCAAAGTTGGCGGAGGTGGAACTTCCGCTGTGTCATCTTCAGTTCAGGTGGGCGTTCTTGGGTGAAAGATGCACCTGCTACCTAACCAACAGTCAGAAGGAATGCACAGGATTGCAAAAAATGTAACAATAACAATAAGCTTTGGTCATCAAAGTTTCTAGGTTAGAACCTGAATTATTAGATGCAGAGTATAGGGAATTGCCGTATAATAGAGTGATAGACCATACAAGTCGTACATGTATGGTTGTATTATCTTTATGTCCTTGGTCCAACCTTGAAACATTGCCAGAACTTTCTAAATTGCTCGCCTGACGACTGGAAGGACTGAGGATGGTCTAGGACACCCTCCCCAGAGAGGCCCTTCCTTTCCTGACAGATACACATACCCCCGCCCCCTCACACACACTCCCTTATCGATCAGCTTTAGGGTAGGTGGGATGTCAGGAAGGCCGGGGGGTGAAAAGACATCGGCTCTTGGAATATGTAGCTTAAAGCACAGAGCGCTCAGCGATGATCTAGAAACCACATAGGCACAGCCCAGTATGGGCCCGTGCATATACTAGTAGGAGGAATGAGCTAGATATCTATTGGTTTATTGGGTGACTGCCTTGTATCTCTTTTAGAGAGTGAAAGGGGGCTTGTTAAAAGCCAAGTATCTCGCGAGGCAGTAGCATAATGTCTAATTGAATCACTGCATGATCCTTGGAAGAGCAAAGGCTCGAAATAGATCTTTGTACAGAGTCTACACATCTTTTTCCTCCAATCAATTCAGTGGAAAGGACGGAGTAGGAGTACATTCTGGAACAGGCATAAACTTCCCTTTTCCTTTATAATCTATAAAAACAATAGAGGAGGAATACATAATATCCTAGTGCGATTTTGCTTTTCATCCCAACTTTAATGCATACTCTGCTTTTCCTCAATGGCGAAAGGCCTCCTTTTATATCCTCTTTTTGTTCACTTTTCTATCATACTATGTGGCTTGTTTCACAAAGACCACAGGACGTCTATACATAACCGTACAGTTCTCCTGCTAGTCATGTGATCATTGTAATTCTATCCCACCCACCTGCATACCACCTAATGGAAATGTCATGTACAAGACATAAAGAGCCTCGATCTTTTAGATCTCCATGTGCATTGCATTTTTTTGCCTTTATCTCAAATTTCTGAAAATATCTGTTATTTATGGAAATGTGTGTCCCTCAGACAAGAGGTTGGAGGGTGGGCATGTGTAGGTACACACCCTGGATGTCAATGGTATGGGTTCAGGTCGGGTGATATCAATACAGCCAACTCTAATGCAATTTACATTAGAGAGATGCAATTTACATTAGAGAGAGAATGCACCGCACCCCCTTCCCTGTATGCTTGGGTTTGGGCCAGCAAGATTAATGATATTTCTCGCTCGTCGTGGCCACCTGAAGTACAGTTGCTGGCATAAAAAAATGATCCATCTGCAGATAGTAAATGTTTAATGCAGCTAAAACCACAATGAATTTAATTTTGGCTACATGTGTTAAAGCCTTCCAGAAGTTGTAGACTATGCAGTATATTTATGGCTAGTGTGTATATTTTAAGTTATTTCTCCTGGCCTTAACAATGATGTATTGGTGAAGTGGTCAATATTCACCCCTTCTTCCCGCTCCACTGCATATAAAGTAGGATATACCATGTTAACACTGGTCAAGGTAATCACTGATTCAGCACGGACGCTGATTGGAACATTGTTCTGGCGTGGTGGACATCATAATACAAGTCTGTCCTGCATCGGTTATATCAGATAATATACACGTGCAGGCAAATTGTATTACCCTTCTGTATGTAGCAGATATGTGGACATCTAAGGTTATATTGGGTCATCATGAACGATCGGCAATAAAGTGATATACCACACATATAGTGAATAGTTTGTACCATTCCAACCATTCAAAATATTTTACTTATGAAGTGCACCTTCATATTTCGGGCAATTTATCATTAAGAATATGCACATATGAAATACCCCATGAAATTGCCTGTAGATTCCCATCAATGTTTCTCCATGGGACCATAATGTATGTTGGAAAAATTGAAAAGCAATATTGAAGGTAACTTGTAATTTTGTAACAGTGGTTACAAATGTCTGAATTCTACAAGAATAGAGTTGTTAAGAATGTTGCATTATCAGCATCACAGATAATCCTTCCACTTACAAGTATGCTCGTCTTTTGAAAGTGGAGACACGTGTTCATTTAACTAACAGAGATGGAGGATGAACCTTAGAGATTTCCCTGCCAGGCCCTGTTAATGTTAGCTTTGGCTTACATTAGCCACGTACCAAGACGCCACTTTCATCCCACAGAGAGGCAATTACACCAAAATAAATCAAACTCTACACCCACAGCTTTTAAAGAATTTTATTTACAACATGTCTGAGGGGAGCTGATTTTTTAAAGTCTCTTTCAGTTGAAATGTCGAAGTCTGCCTTGCCTATTCGTGAACCTCACTCATCGGAAATAGAGAATTCTTTTGTGTTGTGACAGGAAACTGACAGACCTATACCGTGGTATCTCTTTTTCTCAAAGTACTGAGTTCTATAGCAGACCTTATACAGGCCTGTCGGTGAAATCCTGGTGCAACGACATCAATCAGTACAAATCACCTATCAGACAGAGGGCTTGCAGAGTAAGCCTTTTTCTTGTTGTAGTAATTCCTGGTACCTTTTGAAGTACGATATTTCTGACTCATTGCAGCATTGTCTTGGATGCCAGAACAAACTGATTCAATATATCAACTATCATAATAAAGTCTGACATCTATGTATTTAGCAATTCAAGCATGTTGCAAATGTGAAAAATGCCGGAGGTACGTTAGCTAGGGCTGGGGTAGTTATTGCCACTAAACCTGGGCCATTAGTCCCTAGACGGACAACAGAGGGTATGAAAAATACCCACAGGCAGTCTTGTCTCATTACTAGCATTATAGATGTTTCTATATTCAAACCTACGTAAGACTCCTACCATCGAGTGGAGGTCCGTGGTATCAATCACTCGTCGATCACACTCTGCCGCCACCTAGCGGCTGATCCATCAACCTGCCACCACCCCCTGCCGCCCTCCGGAACGAGCACGGTTTAGCCTGTAATTACCCCAACCTGATCTTTCATCAAACAAAACGCCCATCTTCAGAAACTCCTCCTCCAGAGTGTCAGTGTCAATAGCTCAGTTCTGAATGTCTCCTTTCTGTTAGTGTGCATTGAGTGACAAATAGAACCACGACTTTCAGCACATGGCAATAACAGAATCAGAGTAGGTAGTGGTTATACTCAATGCATTGTTCTTCGCTGTCTTTTTTCCCTACATACCTCTTGCCGTCAGGCCTGTGCCTGGCATTGCCCTGACCTCCAGGTGACCTTCTCCAGGGGGACTTTGATCCTGTACACGGTTAATGGCATTGAGCATAGGCGTAGTGTTACAAGGGGTGATGCAGGTTGAGGTAAAAGGCCAACCTGAACCTATAAAACCTGAGATAGGGGTATTACCTATCCAGTAGGCGTATGCTCTGAGGTGTTTCATATGTTACCTTCATCTGATTGACTGTTATATGTGCATGTATGTCACATTATGAAGGACAATTGCCGTTCCCACTGCCGACTTCTTCTACTTTAGGAAAGAGAATCTTTAATCACTATAAGGGTGCCATAACCCTGCTAATTAATCCCACATATTTAAAGGAACATACCGGTAGTTATAATAGATGTATTTCTTGAATCTGCAATAAAAATAACTAGGTGTATACTTTTTTTATATGATCACAGAATGTGGGGAATTGACGGGTCATTATATTCGCATGACCCGCCATGGATGTTGGAATGGAATAGGTCTTTACTCCATCTGCGGACGCAGGCTCTTGGGTCTTTTCGATCCCTTGGATCCTCCCGTGTAAGGCTGCCTTTATGCCTGGGGCAAAAGGGTCATGTTGTCAGGAGGGTGGTCATGGGGGCGGCTGCTCCTAGGTCCTCCTTGGGGCCTGCCCAGGGGGCATGTGGCGGCCCCATGGCCACTGATCAACCCAGGGGCGGTACTTCAAAGGCCTGGTACCTGGTACCTGGTGAAATATTGACTGGCCTGATTGAGGCGCACCCCCATCGGACCGAACCTGGAGCCCATCAAAGACCCCTCCAGGGCAGACCTTGACTTATCCATCATTTATTATGTTCAATTAATCACAAATTAGTCTGCGCTACGACTTTACATCAATGAAATATGAATGTGAACGACTATACACATGGATTAGATTGGGTTAAAGGTATCCTGATTCAACATTATGAGAACTTTGGATCAGGAACCTCGGAAAAGGCATTTTTCCCAAAGAAAGGTGGCCTGCGTGAATTAAGGATAGGAGAAAGAACGTACAGAATTGAGGGACTGTGGTGCTAAGCATCTTGACAAGAAAGCATGTGGTGGGGAAAAATGGATGTGTGTAGCGCAGGCCTATATATGTTGTCGAAGGGAATGGTTTCAGGGGATTGCGAGTTTGGGTACCAGGGCCACAGGCAATGGTTCATTGGTATTTGCCCACTAGTGTGGATCCGCACCCTAATACACTGGTTGGTACAAGGTCAATAAGCCAACAGTGTACGCCCTGCTTGGTGACATCGAGCCTGGAGAAGTTCACTGCTCGAGGCGCGGCCAATTCTAAGCCATTAAACCTTTCCAGTGCAGCATCCCTCCCTCCCTATCACTTCTTCCAGCGCCCCAACTTCGATGTGGGCAGTCAGACAATTTTCTCCCTTCTCGTGTCAGAGCAAATTATATCACAGAAAAGCTAGGCTTAGAAAAACCAGACGCGGTTTTTTTTCTGTTTAATTTTCCATCAACCACGAATCCTGATTGGAGCTACATCGAGACGGAATCAAATCCGATCGATATGGGCAGGGATGGGTAACGTCTGTGGGGTAGGGACTGTAGAGGAGTGGGTGTACATAGGGGAGAGGGGACCAATGGGAGCACAGACAGGAAATGGTGTAGTCGGGGGACGCTGGTTTAACGAATAGAAACCGGAAATGGCGGCACCTGCCATGGGACGCCGGTCTTGTAGCGCCCCCTGGAGACCGGCGGCGATGATTAAGTGTTTATCTGCTGAGTGCAGGATCCAGGACGGTCTTAAGCATGGCGTATCAAACGCTGCTTTATTGTTATGAAAATGGTGCCACTGTATAATACCACCATGCATATACACTGATACAGGTCATTACAAATGCACTAACATGCAATACTTGAATATGGTGGCTGACGTTTAGTCTCTTTCACTGGAACCGGTTTGATGTTGGTTCCAATAATGACCTGAAACACCGCCATCTCCCTGAGTTCATAGAATAAGCGGGACTTTCCCTCCGCAGAATTATCGTGCTTAGAGCTACCTTTATGACCCTATTAGTAGGATATATACATAGCATAAAGCACTGCATTGGGAAACGACGATAATATAGTGCCCTATACTAAACGAATGGTGATGCCTTCACCTTTTCCCTCTACTCATCATTCCCATGCCGCACATGCCTATATCCATACCCCTGTCTACCTATCACCCATTATCATCGTCCTTCCAAATACCTCCTCCTGTGAGGCTTGAAGGAGGTGTGTCCGCAGCCAGAGCCGTCTATCCCTACATGCCCGCCCTTTTAGCGGTAGCAGACGACATTTCAGGGACACCAGACGACATTTTACCAGCAGACGACTTTCTGCGCAAGTAGGGAGCTGAATACACAACTTTCCCATCCGCACGTGTTTGATCAGCTCAGGCGGACTTGGGACTCAGGAGGAACTAATTCCTTGCCAATCTTATTAAATCCTCCCCAATTGATCGCTGACCTGGTGACCTCTGACCGTATGGAAACTCCATTCCCCTCAATAAACAGGGCTCTATATATGCAACTTCCTATTTCTCATGGATGTAAACTGTATGACCTTTTATAACCCTAATACTGCACCTACCACCCTGACATGATGATATAGGTCCCAATATGTACCCTTACAACCCTAGATTCATGTCTGACTTGTGGGACCAAGTCGGGGACCAAGTGAACCGTATTGATATTCCATCTTCTTCAACAATATTAAACACATGTCACATCCTTTTCATCAAGGATGATGCCTAAAGGTCACTTCAGGCTCATCAGGGTTGCCATGAAAGTTAATTCATTGGAAATTAAAATCTGATCAATACGTCTGTAGTTATTGGGGAGCATGGGAATACTTGTTGTAATTATTTTCAATTTGCCTTTAATAACGGACAAAGTACAACTGGGTACCTCTTCGACATCTCAGTGACATTTGTTTCAGTCTGGAACCCATTCTAAAGTAAACATATCCAGTAGCACCTGAAAGAAATATGGTATCCTACATTAAACCCAATTTGAAGGTCAGTATCAATTTCTCTTCACCATGCCAGGGGCCATAGGTAGACATGACAGCAAAGCAGTATAGGAACCATATGTGTGTTTAGCCTGCAGGTAGAGCCTGTCTTGTAGCTCCGTAGGAGACGGGGTTGTCTGCAGGTGCCTCCATGACATGGAAACTGGTATTGGGGAGAGAGAAGAAGGGCATGGTGGGCAAACAAAGGCTGAGTAAACGACACCAGCCCATACATCAATACAGAAGGTGGCCACAGGGCCTACTGGAGGGGCCTATACACGTCTCCAGCAACTTAAGTGGCTGGTAGAAGGGGATTTAGGCTGGGACTTAGCTCACCGTTCTTAAGTCTTACTAGTGCGGTCAGACGGGGATCAATATATATGTAGACCTATATTCGGACTCAAAGAACTATAATTGAACTTAACCTAGCGTCTAAAAATTACACGGCAAAAGTGTTTTCGCTCTCTCTCTCTCTCTCTCTCTCTCTCTCTCTCTCTCTCTCTCTCTCTCTCTCTCTCTCTCTCTCTTTGTTTTTTTGTTTGCCAATTGTTAAGACTTTTCTACTATACTACGAGAACGATGTGGTACATGAACAAGGAGGATAGATAAAATATTCTAACTAAAACTTTTTTTTCAAATTCTAACTAAAAGATACTTTTGAATGTTTGGGAAACGTTCACCAATTACGTCACTGCTTAGGGGATGGGGGGTCTTTGGGCTCCTCCATATGTTCCATACAAAAACAGTGACATAATTGTTGAACGTCCCCTTACAATAGTTACATTGTGTAGTAATTCGATTTTGGAGACTGGCATTACTGAGTGGTTGGGGTTTTCTTTTTAGTTCTTGCTATATCATACATGAACTAAATCATTCATTTCAAAATTCACTGTTTCTTTTTACTTCCAAAAGCTATGTATTTAATATCATTTGTCTCAAAGTCTATACAGTAATTGAAATGCAGTTCCTTGACTCATTGAGTGTATTTTGTCGCAGCACTTCCACAATTGTCTATAGGTCCGGGCTATAGGTGCATGTTTGCTCCAAATTAGACGTGATTTCAGTAAATGATATGGGTGTGGACCACTAAAATTGACATGGCGACATGGGCTATTTTAGGCTTAATGACATGGGACATGAACAATTTCTTAAAATTGACATGGTGACATGAACAATTGCTTAAAATCGACATGGTGACATGACCATTTCTTAAAATTGACATGGGGACATGGCCATTTTTTTAAAATCGACATGTGACATGGGGGACCCCCCATCCACACCCCCAATGATTAAAGCTAACAGAAGACTAAAACACCTTGTGATGAGTAAGGACGTGTAGGTCCAATTAATCCATGCTGATTGGCTCTCCTAGACTCACTACTAATTGCCCTCACATGTCTCTCACCACCCCAGTCTCGACCTGGCATCTCAGCCTCATTCTGGTATCTCAGAGTGGCCATTACTTATCATGTCAGTCTTCACCCCCTGCCACCTTCTCTTCAAGCACAGCCTCCACAAGTAGAGGCATACTCAAATATAGTGGTAAAAGTAGAAGTGATTGGAGAGCGTCCGTGTCCACCTCTGACGGGGAGGATGATGGATCGGCGACGTGTGACGTGTCGTCAGTCTCAGCGGGGGGAGTTGGACAGAACAGCCCTGGGTGCTCTTCCCCCTGCGGCGTCATTTGGGGGACGCCCAGTGAGCAGCTCAGTTTTATTCTCCCTGGAAATGAGTAACTCGGATGGCTTCCGTGGTTGAAGCCAGCTGGGGGTGAGGATGGGGACGTTATATGTCCATACATCAGCAGCTGAGTGAAGGTTGTCCTCTTGGATTCTGGAGACACTCTGCCAAACGGTTACATTGAGCAGCTCCCAGAGCAGTTCCACTTGTTGGGGAAAGGTCAACCATGGGTGAGCTGCTCCAGGTTTCACGCAGCGCCCCAGTAAAGGTCAGATAGGTCTGGTGTGCTCTGCTCCCTCTAGCCTCTTTTAGAAAAGGTCTAGTTTTCTATTCTAACTGTCGTCCCCACAGAGTAGACCAGTGAAGACTACCAAAGAGAATATTTCTCACCCGATTAGGAAATGTCAAACAGGTTATTCATAGAGAGACAAAATTGATAATGTAGAGCAGGATGAACTGATCTCTATGTCTATATACGTGCAGTTTTACAAGGGGGGGGTTCATTATAAGTTTGTACCTTGTATTGATTAGGTCAAAGGATCTGATATACTATAGACGTCATCAAAAATGTTCCTCAGAAATCACGCTCACGCCTACTGGTTTCCCTAAGCAAACATGAATGGCGTGCAGCATGCTAACATCTATGCTCCCACGTCTGTGTACCACTCCCAAAACTCTGCCTACACAGGGAAATGTGTATGGCAGAAATGAAAATATCCGTAACTACAGGCGTACGCCAGCAATGGTACCTGGATGATCTAAGCGAAATGCTCTCATCTTTTCTCAAATATTTCGAAATAAAATTTCAACAGACAACTAAGATAATTAAGGCTTATTCTCTGAGGCATCCTGCATGTACTCACTGAGCACATGCTCTGGAACCACATTCAGTTATTGAGTAAGGCGCCGAGGCGGTGGTCTCAGACAGTAGAAACCAATATCCTGGTATTGGCCGGCATAGATTAGCTCTCATTGTGAGTAGCTCGGAGCTGCTCTCTGAGCTGCTCATCAGGAAATAGGCTTTCCCCAAACAAGTCGTAAGAGTGAGTGACTCAGTACATGGGTGAGGACTAGTTGTGGGTGTTGTGAATGTTGCTGCCGTCCTTACCTGTTGCCCCCACCCCTCAACCTACTCTCCAACCCCCAATCACGTCTTACCTACTGCTCTTACCATTCAGTATTCCTGGAATTGGGGAATCCCCGCGACGACCTGTCTATGGGGGGCTAGTCGTGGCGCCCCCAGCCTTGCCTCATGCCAGGAAATCACCAACCCACGTGATGGATAATGATTAATTGTTGGCACAACACACACTAAAAGTATGCAGCCGCGTTTCGTGACAAATATCTGGGATTTTTTATGGTTTCAATTGGAATTCATCATGTGTTATTACAAATTCCATCGCAATGCCTGGGCTGACCGGGATTTAATGTAAATTAAAATTGTTGGCATTAGTACGTAGTTTATGTAGTACGAGGGCATGTAAGTTTAATAGCCAGGTTACTTCTCAACTACTATTAAACATTTATTATTACGTTTAAATATCGATGCATTTCGATCATTTTATGTCATGAATAGGAGAAAAAGAACTGTCTCATTCATCTTTCTCCTATGGGCTACCCGTATATATCCTCCCGCCAGACTTTAACAGTGGAATCTGTGCTAACGAGTGCACAGTTGAAAGAGGTGAAGACAGTAGAAGGGAGAAGGTTGTAGCGTCTATCATAAAGGATATAAATGGGAGTGATTTCTCTGAAGACATTAGGTGCAGGATAAGGGCAGGAGTAGGGATCCAAAGGGTGCTGTCCGCACAACAGGACGCCCATAAATTAATTCCCTCATGTCGCTGCTGCCCCCTGCTGGCGTGTGGCGCTAACAGGCGTCGGGGTCAGCCAAAAGAGGAGGGTGCATGGCGGGTGGGTACAAGCAAAAGGGGACTGGCCGCTCTGAAGGAACTGCCAGAAGCAGCAACATTCGGGGTCCCCTGGTGCAAGGCAGAGTGATGGACAACACAATGACAGGCACTTTTAAATGCACTTTGTAATGACAGAGAGTAAATGAAAGAGGAAAATGATGATAGATAGCAACCAGAGAGGCATGGGTCCTCCCTTCAAGTACTGAGTGATGCCAAAATTGCTGTCACAGCAGTAATTCAGGTTTGTTCATGATATGGGTATTCAGGCAGCAGCTGTCTTCCAAAGGCACTTGCAGTGTCTTTTTTTCTGTACAGAACCTCTGTCAACAATTGTATAATTCTAAATCTCTAGCGTGTTTTTAATATCTCCCTAGCATCTTCTTTTCATAGAAGATAATTGGGAGAGTTTTCATGAGTCGTTATATCGGTACTTTAACAATTGCCTAATCTATTCAACAAAGCTCTGTGTTGTGCCAGTCCGTATGAAGGTTTTCTGTCACATCTTACTTTTCAAAGTAAGGTGGGCACATGAAAATGATGTCTATCTCAAGGTGAAGGTTGTTTGACGTCACTTCGAGAGACGTTATTCCAATTATACGTCCGATGGCGCCACTAGTTTAGCCCGACCTCTGATTAAAGCTGGCGCCCGAGAGTTGATCACACCTCACACGAGACTCAACGAGAATCAGGTGTCATGTGATTCATCTTCTTACCAAGACAAGATGGCGGCAGGGTCACGTGACTGATGATTCAGGCAAGCATTGCCTTCTTGTTTGGCTCGTACTGGATTTCCTGAGCAGGGTCTTTTCAAAGAGACATTGGGGATTAAGGGGAGGGTGTTGGATTAAAAGTATAGCGACACGTGAGCTACCACGAGAGCAGAAGTAATTAATAAACCACTTGCAACATAAATTTCATGAACCTACTTTCGTTGAATTTATCAGGCTGAAAGAATACCAGACCTAGGTGCTGTCTACCAGACAGGAGGTGGTGTCACGTTGCAGAACTATTTATCTCTCTTGATTCAACCTTTTGTGTCAGTTGCTCTTTTTTTTCTCTGAACCGTCAACTAATTTCCCTTATGGTTCCATAGCTGAGGGTACTAACATAGATACATGTATAACCGCACAGATGAATCACAATTATTCATCTTGCCAAATAAATGCCCTCGCCTATGTGGATAGCATTGGGAGAAATTCTTGCATCATGTTTTACGTTCAGGGGCTGCTATAGTAGTGAAACAGCCATCTCCATGTACATGTATACAATACATGTACGTGAATACAATACAGCTCACGATTTCCACAGAGCCACTTCTCTTTGTCCTCAAATCAACAGGTGCCGCCACAGCTTGTTAACCCTGTGTATAGTAGAGTCCAGGAGCGCCCCTGCCCACGAAGAAAATGTCCGTTGTAACCCGACCCTCCTTGTAAGTTGTAGCTCCTACAAACAGGTAGACCCAGGCAGCTTGCACAATGGAACCTTCGGTTTTCTCAATCAATCTTTGTCTTTTTAGCGCCGAGGTGGGGAGACCACATGCAAGGCTGATAAATCAGCAATCGCAAGAGATCATTCTCTCCCCAATAAAATGTATGGACATATGCTATAGAATGTGAAGCGGTATAAGAAAGGGGCCTTTTTGTCTGGTTCGATAGTCAAGTGCCTTGATGTGTACTACTGTCCTTAAGAATATAATTATTATCCTGGTAGGGGGTCAAGTTATCAAATCGGGAAAACTGTTATGTGATACCCCCATACACATTAAGCTATAGGTGTACATGGTCAGTGTCTGTAAATTCCACCACATTGCGTTGTACAGGGGCCAAACGAAACAATGTGTTAATAGCATATAGAGTCTCCACAGGTTGCAAATCCTGCGCCTTATCTCGTGAATTCACGCAGTCCTCAGTCAGGTTCCATGGATTTTCCCTCTTTGTGATGTTTACTTTTCACTCCTATAGCACAATTAACAGACATATCTAAACGATATATTGAGGGTCAATATAAGATGCATCCCTATATTTGTTAACAAAAGTTCAAAGTGAGTGATGTGGGCCTATTTACCCCACATGGCGGCCATGTTGGTAAATACACCACTGCCCACCAGAGGGCAGCACGGTATGCAGTCCGTGTTAACACAGCAGGATCTGAAGCCAATTAATCTGCTCCCACTGAGCCATGTGTCCAGACACAGCCTGACACAGCAGCTCTGAGCTACTCCCCACCTGCTCGTCGTAGAGTTCCATTGATGGGAGCTGCTCACAGAGCTACTTATTTTATTTAAGCTGCTCTATCCATGTCCCAGTGCCTTGCCCTCTGGTGCTCAGCCCTTCCAACTGCCGTTTCTCTAGAAATTACTCGGTGATTCATTAATGAGTTGCTTTCTAGTTTTGTGATTTGGGATCTGATCTCGAAAGTCGTGTGCAGACTGAAATCAACCTTACATGGTAGCCTCTTATATCTTAGAGTAGATCTACGTCCTAAGGCATTTAATTGCAGCATACCCAAATTCATAGCTTTGGCTGATAGGGAAATTTGCTGGGTAATGTTGCCTGGGGAATGGCTTATTTGCCTCAATGAGTGTGAAAACCCACAGTCACATATTCCCAAATAAATGAGCACGGACAGAGAGACTCATTTTAATACCCAGTAGTACATGAACTGTTGTTATGGCTTTTGTTCAGGCTGGAGTCCCGGGCCTGGAGTACATGGCGTATTCCCCAGAATGCTAATTTCCAAATGCGCCCGCAGGTGGCGCATGGGAGAAGTACTTGAACCATGTTTACATAGGCTCGCTCAGTGATCGTAGAGGCCTGGACTGATTTGGAGCCTGTTAACGCTGTTAACCCGGGATTTGCTCCATTCTCTACGTGTGTGGACAAGGCTGAACCACAGGACTGTTTGAAACCAGGCACCAGCCTTCAGACCACCCTTCTCTGAGACTGATTTGAAAAACAGCAACTAGGGTTTTCTCAAGTGCATGTATGAAAGTCGCATGTTTGAACAGGATGTACCAAAGCCATTCCCAAGGTATTATACATGTTCATATACCGTGCAGTCAGAGACCTGACTGCCGTGTCTGCTATGCTCCCTCCCCTATGAAAATACCGATACCCCTTACTTTTTACTATCTCTAAAGAAAACATCAATTTCTTGCGATGTTCCTCTTTGAAATGACAAGTATATCCATTGCCTCACATTCTTCCTCCCCTAGTTAACACTCATTATGGGCTCCCATCCCAACATCACAAGTACATTATCATTACTTTCACGCTAGCTTCAGGAAGCCATTTCTTAACATACTGCGACTGCTCACCTTCAAATTGCAGTTCTGCCCATTGAGTTAGTGGCATTACAGTCTTGTAGTTATGGATACGTTATGTTTGCAGCCTTATGACTGCCCTACTAAATCTTAGGTAATTCCTGCATAAGTGCTAGTTGTATGGAGCAGTCATAGGACACTACCTACGATCACTGGCACTAACCCTTGTGCTTTCAAATCAAAGTGGCTGAGTGCAGTCGTAGTACCTTAAGAAATAGCCTCCAAAGCCACGCACGCTATGGTGGTACGTTAACATGTGCAAAGAGTTAAACAAGGCCATCAGTCTCCTGTCTACTTCTACCCTAAGGTCTGCTTAAAGTTGGTTATGACTTAGTGTACACCTTGGTTCTCTACACGCAATGGATTCTTTCTGTCTATACTCACATGATATCTTCACAATAGGCGCGTATGTCTAACACCATTCCTGAGTTCTTTGACCCAGAGAGAAATATGAAAATAAATTTGAATGGGACACTGCATACTCTACCTCCTTTGAAAAAAATACTTATTGCACATATTATTTTCTTTCTGTAGACAATACTTAGACCAGCTGCTCATGCTCTTCTCCAGTATATATTATGTATCTCTATAAGCATCTATTGTATAGATTATGCTGGGATGTGTTTCTGAATAACAATATGCCCATTGTGCCTGTTTTCTATAAGTAACGTGAGACTTACGATGCCTCCTGATCCTGGAGGCACCTGTCATCCCCTCTTGTATTCCCCCAAGGTATGGTATATTATGTACTCATAAGGCTGAATTGAATACACAAATTGAAGTCTATCATGTAAAGGATACTGTATGCTGTTTTTACGCACAAATTTGTTAATACACGAAGAGTGTATTGGGAATATAATGGTGTATTCAGTATACTGACATGAACTGCATTGGGGATATTGCATATTCCATCACATACCAGTATGTGCAGGCATATGGCATCTACCCATATAGCAGGCATGTATATCAGTAACAATGTAGCATAGAACACGCCAACTACGATGTTGTACAGGTTAAGTTATATGGTATTTGGTGTAGTGTGCACAACATTGCACACATTTTCCCTACCAGAAATATATTTATACAGTACCCCTTATATGCATGTGCCAGCGATGTAGGATGCTAAGCACGTGTAATGGTTCGTATCGACTTATATGTTGGGTGGCTCTTTGGCTCGCTTACCACTAGATGTACCAACACAACACGAATAGTTCGGGTTGGGCAAAGCCCCAGAAACCCCTACCTCTCGGGTAGGACTTTATTAGATCTCTTTGATAACAAAGTACTAGCGTCTGGACTGGACCATGTCCAGTCCCCTTCTGCCGCTCGTCCGGCTCCTTAGTAGGAGCTGGACGCGAGGCATGGTGCTGCCCCCTCTTGTACCAACGAGGTATCGCAAAGCGACACCTAGCTAGCATAGAAGGAACAAGCACCACACGAACACGTCTCTCGGATGAACGGCACTAATATATATACAATGATGCCGGCCCCTACACCACCCCCACTAGACTTTACCTAGGGTTGGGTGTAATTAATAAGTAACTATTGTTGACTTTATACAGTGGTGTTATAAATAAATAGGTAAGTCTATATATACACAGTTCGTATTAAATATAGAACATTTAAGGGGCATTATAAGTTATATGTACATAATAAGGCATCATCGTATATAACCCGAAGTGTTTATAAATAATAACAAAAATAGGAAGTGGCCCCTTATGGACCATCGACCTATGGTGGTAATGTTACAAGTGTGTTATTATTAAACATGAGACGCGACGAAGAATATTGGATGTGTAGTAAGGTGATATTAATAAATTTTTACAATGTTTTTACCGACCCGAGGTGGGGTAAATAACCCGAGAAAAAATTTTGAGTACTTTTACTTACAAGAATATAATATACGATATAAAAATAGATTTATACAAAATATGAAATATAGGTGTCCTACCAGGGTAGCAGGATCACCCTTACAATATACCGGACTTCTGGCGAACCTGGAACGACTGGTTTCTGCAGCTCCACCCGGCGACATGTGTGTGGTGGCAAACCACGTTGCTGTTATGATGTGCCCTGATGAAGATGGGAAGATGGAGACCCGGTTAGATGTGGTAGTCCTTTGGGTGTTCGGGTTAGCGTCCATCCTCGCTGCAGGTTACGTTCCAGGTATCAGGAGTCCAGCGTAAGGAACAGTGCCTCTGGCATACTAAATGCATTTACCCTCGGGTACAAGAAGACACCAACAGATGGACACTCAAAGATCTTCAGGATCTGTGTCCATCTTCTCAGCCGGCTCCACTGAGGCAGATGGAGCCGAGCTGCTACAGCTGCTCGTAGAGAGCGCCGCTGAAGCCTCGCTGGGAGTCTCGCTCCCCAAGCTCAAGGCCCTCATCACTGCGGATGGACTGTCCATTGGCTCGGATGCTGGTGCAGCAACCGTGGCAGTTGGGACAGCCCGGGTGTTCCAAGTGGGGGGCGGGAGCAGGAGAGCTGCCGGAACTGGCGGAGCAGCCGGGACCGGTGGAGTGGCCAGAACCGGTGGAGTAGCCGGGGCTGGCGGGGCATTCGGGGGTATATCTGGTACGAAGATAAGAGACGACGGTAAGCCGTCCCACTCCTCCAGATGTTTCCCGAATGCCAGGAAAAACTTGAGGTCAGCCTCCTTAAACCGATGGATGTATCTGGAGTTTTCAGCTTCGTGAAACTCTTTAAGCTTTTCGGCTTCCTTCTGCTTCCGCCGGCAGGACTCGAGGGCTTCCTCGACCTTCTTCCTTTCCAGCTCCCTTATTTTCTCTTCCTCCCGCCTCTGGATCTCGTAGACCAGATTGACGGTGGCTTCAGTCATCACACGCCAGTAGTCAACAGACTGCTGGCGGTGCAATGCCTGCCATTCTGCCATCAGGTCATTCTGGATCTGAACCGTTCGGACATCGTGGTGGTCGACGAACGTATTCGGATCCTGAAGACCTGACAGGGTACCGGAGATCAGTTCCATTAGGGGTACCCGAGGGCCCGTCGGTGGAACTATCACTGGTGGTGGCGCGGGGGCCTCCACTGAGACAGGCGGGGTGCCTGTTGGAGGAGCAGACGGGCCCTCCACCGTGATGCCTCCTCGGCCTCGGCCACCACCCGGGGAGCCTCGGGTGGACTCCAGCCCACCGCGGCCTCTACCACGGGTTTTGGCCCGGCCCAAGGAGGTAAGGACCTGCGACTCGGGTCCAGCCGGTCCCATTGAAGGGAACTTCGCCGCGTACTCGCTGTACGTGGGGCGCTTGCCGGAGGATCCCTCTCCAGCCCACCAAGTGAAATACCCGGATGGGGGAGCGAAGAGTTCGCCCCCATCATCCAGGCCGCCAGAGGCTTCGCCCGGGCGTTGTTCCGCGGGTGCAGGTGTGGAGGTGGCTGGAGTCGCCGGTGTGGTCGCCTGGCTACCCGATCTGCGGGCCTGGTTGCCAGGCATATCCAGAGCCGAGACTTGTTGTCCCGACTCGCGACGATCAGCTGGGTTGGCTGGTCTGGGCTGGTCCTTGCCACCCGAAGGGCTCACGGACCGGTCTGCTCAGGTCCTCTTGGAAGCAGTAGTCGTGACTGTGCCTCCGTTTGGACCTTTAGAGCGGGCTTTGGCCTTCTCTCGCTTGTCGTCTCCTCGCCACTTTTTCACCTTCAGGTGCACCTCACTGGGCATCCCGAATTTCGTGGACGAGGAGTTCGTCTGGAAGTACGTCAGCAAGTTGCCGCTCTTCCACGAGCAGAATCCGGTCTCGAATGCCTGCTCTTTCACTTCTTTAATGCTCAGCGCGGACCAATTAGCAAGGAGCTCGCTGAAGCACTTGATGGCTCATTTCCTGGTTTTCTCCAGGCCGATGCCATGGGCCTTCTGCAAGTGCAGAGCCATGTCTCGGCGCCGGTGAGTGCTGAACGAGCCATCACAATGTTTACTCGGGCGGTCCCCGAGCACACACATCATCACAGGCTTGTGATGCATATGGTACTCGACGATGTGCCGAGCGAAGCGGGGCTTCGTCTCGAACACCTTCTCACCCGTGAGAGCCAGCTGGCAAGACTCGAACGGGCACCTTCGGCGGTTGCCGGTTGGTCCCCATTGAGTCATTGCCCACTGGACTTTCGTCCGGGCCTCGTAGCTATAGACTGAGCCTAATTTGGACTTGAGCTGGTCAATCCAAATCAGGTAGAACTTGCCTACTGGCGTATCCGAGGGGCCGGACTTCATCCACTCCTCGTCATCGCTGTCACCGTCCTTATTGACGGCGCTCGGACACATGTAGTGGACTGTGTCGTAAGCACAGTCCGCGAAGCAGCGGGGAGTCCGTTCCTTGAACCCCTCGGCTGCATTCTTCCACATCCACTTCTGATTGTCGTCCTTGGGAACATCCGTGGTCATTTCTTCCCACATTGTCACGGACTCCAAATCAGATTTGGCAGACTCGGGCAGCTCTGGATCGCTTTCGCTTTCCTCACTGTCCGTGTATATGTTAGCTCCCCTACGGCTGGCTCGGCTGGAGGTGGTAGTACCAGTCGAAGCCTTGGTAGGGGACTTGGCCTTTGCACCCGACGTGCTGGCTGCAGAAGATGCAGTAACCGAGGTGGCTACCGTGGTGGTTGTAGGAGTGGGAGCGGGCGTCTTCGGTTTGCCCTTACCCCTCGGCTTGGTGGGGGGCGTGGGCTCTGCCGGAGACGCTTTCGCTCCATTCTTTTTCTTCCGGCGCACAACCTTAGTCGGTTGGGCCGGAACTTCAGGACTGGAATCCGACTCGCGTCGGCTCCTGTCCACTGTCCGAGGGCTCCTCCTTCCGCTGACCGGGGAGTCAGAGTCGGAAGAGATCTCAGCTTTTTGTTGGGCCTGCTGCTTGCGATGGGCCCGGCGAGCCGCGGTGAGCTCCTTCTGCTGCTTGGCAAGCTCGGCTCGCTTTGCCTCTACAGCAGCCTGCTGGCGCGAGATGTCCTCTTCCGAGATCTCGCCAGGTGCCTCCGGGATGTCGGCAGCTGGGTCGGTCTCGGTTGTGGACCTCTCGACGGCGATGCGGACATCCTCAGCCTCCAGATCGCTCTCAGTGAGAGGACCCTTGGGCGCAGGTTTACGGGTCAATCGCTTGACCCGGTCGGTTTCCACCGACGACAAGGTAACTGTGGAGTCTGTATCCATGTCGGATTCGGACTCCCTTAACTCCGCGGCCTTCTGGATGATGCCCGCAGAGATCAAGACGGCTCGAGCTAAATTCTCGTTAGTCGCCATATTCTCCGCCAACCTCAGATAGTTGCGGAGCCAAGAAACTGGCATGTTGTCAGCCAGCTCGTCACTGCACGAGTCCATTACCAGAGTCTTGAGATCATCTGGTATGGGCTCGGGCACGCCCTCTTCCACCGCCATGGGCCCGCATCCGAACATGGAGGCGTGCATAGGGATGTACGTACCCCAGGAGGTGTACACGATACCTTCCTGGCGATCAACGTGTGCTAGACGTCTGATCTGAGTCCTGAATCCCGGAGGATACATTGGAATGTCCAGGACATCCACTTTGCTACCCGAAGCGGCTGTTGTAGACGGGCGCTCCGGGCGTGGCGGTGGTGGAGGTGGCATTCTCTCCCGGTCGGTTGCCTCGGCCATAGCCGAGAGCGTCCGGGCGGCCTCCTCTGTCGAAGAATCCATAGATTCCTCGACCCGAGACGAGACCTTCGGGTCCTCGTCTTGTTCCAACGGAATGTTGGCAGTTTGACGCGCAGCGTCAATCGTTCCCTGTGCCATGGCACCGGGTCCGACTTCCAAAATAAATTGGCAAATTTTGTTGGACTCCTCCCGAAGGATTCGTCCAACAGGGAAGGTTTTGTTTAGCTAGGCTAACACGACAGCTACAGGCTGTACAACCGCCGACAAATAACTAGAGCAAAAACGGGTGGCGTCTAACCACCACGAGTCCGCTCTAGTTATGACCAGTATGACGTCAGACCTCTCGTCTCGCGAGATCCCGCCATGGCTATCCGGTGACCTAGTTCCGCGCTTTCCCGCCACACCAGCAGCGCCACCTAGGGAACTAGATCCGAACCAACATTCGACTCGACATGTGAGACGCGGCCTACTACCCGAGTGCTATCGTCTGGAGCTTGGCGGTGTATACAACGCTTCAAAGCGAATGTACCGGTTAATCCGACCGCCACTCACGGGATACAGCCACCCGGGGAGGGCGCGTTCGACATCTCTAGCCGTGGAACGTATGTTGCCTGCCTATGGCGGACAACACGCAGCAGCTCGTTGTGTACTGAGTTAGGTTACAGCAGACCTCAACCGGGGACTGCGTCTAACGCCTTCGGTTAGCATTTTATTTTTCCCGGCTTTACGTACGGCCTTTTCTGGATCTCGCTTAGTCAAAGCGGGACCCTTCCCATACGTAATGCCTTCACTCAGCGAGACTTTCTTCCATTTCTTACGATTAGGTCGTTTCCTGGCCTTCGTCTTCTTTTGTACCATAACCTCGTCTCCCGACGTCTTTCTTGGCCGGCCTCTAGGGCGCTTCGTCGGTACTACCACGCTCGGTCCACTAGGGACAGATACAGGTGGTTTGTAGCCGAACTCCCTCTCCGCCTCTTCGCGCCCCTTCCAGGGCCGAAGTTTTCCGACATTTGTCTTCCATTTTCTACCCGTCAGGCAGTCCTCTATCATCACCGTGGACTCGGAGATGACACGAACGATTTTAAACGGACCTTCCCAAGGCGTTACGAGCTTCAGCTTATCCAGCGGCTCGTAGTACCTTAGTACTTTGTCCCCAACATTAAAACGAATTCGTTTAGCATTGGTGTTATAGCCCACCTTCTGCCACTTCGCACTCTTCAGCAGTTCTTTCCGAACGGCCTCGTATGCCTGTTTGAACCGGTCCCTTAATGACTCTACAAACAGCACCGTGCAGGGCGCCTCCGGGTCTATTCCAACCACTCCATACACTAAGTCGGCGGGCATTATGATGTCCTCGCCAAACACTAGCATGTTTGGGGTGCAGTTAGTTGATGAATGGACAGTGTTGTTGTAGGCATGTACTACAAACTCGCACTGTTCATCCCAGTCATCCTGGTGGGTATTAACCAGGGGCTTTAGTACTTGTATGAGGGTTCTATTGAAGCGCTCTACCTACCCATCCGACTGTGGTCGGTACGGGTTTGTTCGGGTCTTACAAATGGCTAGGTAATGGCACATTTCCTGCCAAAGTTCTGACTCGAACTCCCTTCCTTGGTCACTGTGCATCATAAGGGGAACACCCAAATGCAGCACCCAGCCTTTCACAAATGCCTCCGCGCATGTGGCGGCTTTGTGGTTAGGAAGGGGGAACACCCGAGTGTACTTAGTATAATAGTCGGTTACGACCATCATACAAGTATTGTCTCGCGGCGTCGTCTTAATCCCACTGATGATGTCTATCGCTACTCGAGCGAATCTGACACCAAACAATTCCTGTGATAAGGGTTGCTTACCCAGGCCGGGTCCCGGTTTGTTTTTACAACAATCCGGGCAAGTGGCGATCCACCGGAGCAGGTCGCCTCTCATACCGGGCCAGTAGTAACGCCTTTGTAGACGCTCTATTGACCTCTTCTTACCGAAATGGCCACTCGTTTGGTGGCCATGGCAATAATACATGATATCCCTCCTCATCGGGGCGGGTATCACTATTTGCAACAGCCTACCGTTGGTGGGAGTTGTCTTCCACCTACATAGTATGCCGTCTCGGATCTCTAGCTCGGTCCATTGAGCTAGCAATCGCCTCGCTTCCCTATCCTCCAGGGAAACTAGAGGCCTTGCCGGTTTAATGCCTGACCGTAGGTATTCCATTATGCGCGCAGTGGTGGGGTCTGACTGTTGAAACTTCTTGATGGTCTCCGGGGACCAATCGAGATAGCTGCATACAGCCTCCTCCCAGGGGATACGGGGGGTGGTATAATTAAATACCAGCCCGGCTACCACAGCATTGTGGGCCCCGCAGTCTTCACATGTGGCATTTTGGCACCTTCGGATAGGCCGTCTTGACAAGGCATCCGCATTGATGTGTTTAGCACCGGGTCGGTGCTCTATTTGTTTATGCTCTAATCCGAATTCGGATAGGTGAGCTAACCAACGTCCAATCATCCCCTCGGCGTCCTTAAAGTTAAGGAGCCACCTAAGAGACGAATGGTCTGTTCTTAAAGTAAAGTCACTTCCCCAAAGGAAATGCTTGAACTTCTTCGTATACACCACCACAGCGAGGAGTTCTCGCTTGGTGGTACTGTTTTTGTATTTGCTCTTCACAAATTAACTTCTTCTTGAGAGGAAGTCTACGATACGGGATTTTAAAAGGTTTCTCGTTGCCCACATCTATGGTGTGCAACACCTTATCGGATCTACCCACCGGGCCTCCTTCCCTACCAAAAGCACCTTTGTACTTTTGTAGAAGTCTCGCTAGGCAATCCTTATCGTCCGTATTCTTTAAATCTGACTGATCAATCAGCTTTTGGAATTCTTCATCCATGGGATGCCGACTAACTGGGTTTAGTGGTTTGTTAAATTTAGCCTCAGCGACATGTTCTACCGAACTCATCCTTCCAACACTGTCGCCTCGCCTCAAATAAACCACCGAACCACTTCGGTTAGTTATGGGTAATACAGACCAAGCTGCATTAGCCACTAATGTATCCACTGAGTCTAACCCGATGCTTGACAAATACACCGTGTCGGGTTCGTAGACTCCAGTTTCATTCCTTTGAGCCATGGACCCGCCACAAAGGACATCGCAAGTGGTACCCGGTGGGATCTTCACCGTATGTATCACCGATGCGACCGAAGACACTTGTCTTAATACGCATTGGACATGCAAGCCATACGGGCTCCGTATACCCATCGTACCGTCCCTCGGGTCCAAGACGGCCCCGTATAAGCTTGCAAAATCCAATCCGAGGATTCCGTCATCACTAACCTCTGCTATAGTTGGCGAAAGAACAAATTCTTTGCCTCCTATACGGATAGGCATAAACGTCCTACCAAATGTACGCATACTGCTTCCGTCGGCCGTGCAAGCATTTACCCCCGTTTTGAGGTTCTCATGGCTGCCGGCCACCGAATCGAAGAATCTTTTGGACACACATGAATGACTAGCTCCAGTATCCACTAAGAATTCCCCCACCCGGCCTTCCACAGATATGGGTACATACCACCGTCTCCCCCCTAAAGGCGAGGGGTTACTGGTAAACTGGTGAAAGTCTCCCGAATCACCAAGATTCAATCCGAGTCCTCTCAGGAATTCCAGACACGGATGACTTGGGGGAAGGCGTGTCCCACACACTCGAATCAACTCTTTGATCCATCCTTCCTCTCCCCTAGTGCGGCCACTCGCCTCCATATGATCGCTCCTGCACATATCAACACTAGGGTCCCTGGCCCCGGCCGAGGTGCAGGGGTGCGCACCCACAGCCACCCGGCCTCCAGGTGTAATTGACTCGAAATCTTCCACCGGGACACCCCCGGTAGCATTTTGGCATTCGTTCCCACTCGGGGCTATGTCAGATGCCGTTGACACAACCCCCACTAGTTTTCCACATCTGTGGAATCCGTAGCATTCTCCCTTCCTACGCCGTCGTCTTCGGCTTCATAGAAGGCAGCCATTACCGGCTTAGTAGCGGTACATTCAGATGAGTAGTGTCCCATGCGCTGGCACCTGAAACACTTAACCGTTCGGCGATCCACCCGGGGTCTTTGCCGATTGGCTTGGATGGCATCTGTAATTTTCTTACACATGTCTTCCAGAAGTTTGGTCATGTCCGGGGACTGACTCTTCGCTTTGTCAGCGCTTACAGTGGGCTTGACCGCCTTCTCGACAGCCTTCGGGTCACTCTTGACCTCGGATGAAGGTCTAGAGTCCCTTGGTTTATTGAAAGATTTCCTGGGAATATACTTCCTACCTGAAGTATTCTTCCTTAATTGCATCGAACAGAAGGTGCCGTCTTCCTGTTCGATATCAATCAACTCGAAGTCGTCTGAGGGAGTATTTACCTCAGACTGCTGGGTCACCGATGCCAGGGGTACCAAGCCGCTGGCATTAGGTATGTCCCCAGCTAACATCGCTCGCTTCTTCACGGCCATATCTATACCATTAAATATGCCGTGTAGTGTTATGCCTTCTTTCCAGGCATCCCTCGCTGCTAATTGTTCATCTCGGTCTCTTAGACCCTTGACGAATTGTGTGATCAAATCGTCCATATACCAGTCCTGGTTTTCAGTACCGGGTCTGGCCTTACTTAGCAGGGCATGGAGTTCCATACCGTATGCTCTGAAAGCTTCATTCGGCTTCTGTGTGCGTTTCTTAAAACGGACCATCGGGTCCTCCTTGACCATGTTGCATAACAGTCCACTAGCAGTTTCTACTAACTGCTCAAAACTCCCAACGAGGCCGTACCAGGTTCGCCATTGCTCTACAGCCATGCGACCCGGCCCGCCTTTCAGACAGCTCACCAGATGTGGCTTGGCCTCGTATGGGGTCCATCCATTACAATTCATCACATCGATGAAATCTTCAAACCACTCTTTCCATGGCCGAGTACCGTCATATTCTCTAGGAATAACGGCTACCCTTCGGGCAGAATTGTGAGCATACATCAATCTAGTGCATTGCTGTTTGCTCCATTCAATCGCCTTGGTTTCATTCAAGGTTCGATTGCCCCCTATACCACCGAAGCTCGAATTGCCCGGTGGAGGCGGTGGTGGAGGTTGTGTATACGTCCACTGTGTACCACTGTGGTTCGTATAGTTCGCACCACCCTGGTTGGGGCCGGTACCCGAGGTACCGCTATAGCCTGTGGCACCCGAAGCACCGCCCCCCCCCTTGCGCACCTTGGTAACCGCCGTCGGATGGCTGGTTTCCCGTTGACTGGCTGCCATCGTTCGATGGATTGGGTTGGGTGTTGTCATTACCAGCACCCAGCCCCGGGTCGTTACTCGGATCCACATGAATGTGGAATCCACTGGTCTCCGCACTACTATCGGAAGCCTCTCTAGGGGTATAGTCCGGGTCCAGGTTGTGGACTATGGGCACTTCACTTATCCGGACTCTACTAGTTCGGCCATGCTTATCCTGGGTTCTGATGTAAACGCCCCCTTGATCTACATTCCGCGAAGCATTATCATTTACAAAAGGATTATACTGCGGATTCTTCGGTGTAGAACAGGAGACTGGGTCGCCCTGTTTCACGAACGTCGAGTTCGGGTTTGTATCCCTACTCGCCGGAGGGGCATGCGTTTGCTCTTGCTCCTGTAAATAACTCTCCATAGCAGACTTATTTATTGTGAGGGTAGCTACGTCTGTAGTCAGGTTTCGCTGTTCCTCCCTTAGCTGTGCGTTTTCTGCCAAGATTTCGGATCGAATCTTTTCATTTTCCGCCACAGCTCGGTTTCTTTCTTCTTGGGCGATAATTGCCTCTCGCTTAAAAGTATCCTTAAGTAGGCGGTACTTTTCACCCTTCTCTTTCTGAGACTTGTTATATTCACTGGTCTCCTTCCTGATCTCGGCTTGTTCCGAGACCATCTTGGCTTCTGTCTCAGCCTTCCGGAGTTGAAGTTTCTTAAGCTTCTCCTCCATTGCGTGCAACTCCGTTTGTAATTTATTTACATCCCGAGCCTTAGCAACCTCCTCGGCCCTAGCCTTGTCGATTGCTCTAAGTTTACTGGCTTCCTCGATTTCCAACTCAGCCAGCCTTTTTTCTTTTTCCTGTGCGTCTCTCTCCTTCCGCTCCAACTGATGGGATACGGAGGATAGACGATATTTGAGGTCGGATTCTTTTAGAATCGCCTCCTGCTCAACGGATCGTAATTTTCCGATCCGAGACTTAGCTTCCTCTTCTATTTTGGATTGGGCTAACATGAATTGTTCATGTTGCCTCTTAGCCTGCAACTCTACCTGTTCCTTGGCTTTCAAATAGGCCTGGGTATTTTTATACCCGGGACCCATCCGACGTCCGTAGATAGACTTGCGACTGCCTCCAGGGTTAAACATGGAGTCAGACAAGCCTTCGTCTAGAGATCGGCCTAAGTGATGCCTTTCCGAGCTTTTCGGTCCGGTACCACTAGGCTTATTTTTTGCTTTCGCGCCTGGGACTATTGCGTCCCTTATGGTTTTGCCATCGTCGCTGTCATGATCCGACGATGTCATTAGTGGGGCTACTTCGTTTCCACCACCTGGTGCTGAACCCTGGGGGGTTGCAGTACGCTGCATAGGGCTTTGTGCAATTGGTGTACCCAAGCCGCTAGCCGAGCCCGTTGGTACCATAGGACCTAGCTGGCGTCTGCTAGTTATAACTTGGGACCAATCGCTCAAGTCTAAAGTTGGGGGTCTTAACACACCCCTAAACGATCCGGTATCCGGTACTCCTGTTTGGGGTGTAGCCGGATACAATTTTACGATGCCATCTCTGGTGGCATTGTCCATCAGGTCGGGTGTAGAAAAAATATTTCGTACACCCTCCTGATTAAACATTTGTTGTTGACCGGGTTTCCAGTCTAACAACAGATGCTGGGATGTGTAATCATCCTCTTCGAATCCCTCTAGCCCAGGGCTGGGGGGATCCGCTTCGGGTTTCCCGAGGCTTTCGGCCAATGTGGCCGCGCACCACCCCCGAACCAACTGGTCACGGCACCAGTGTAATGGTTCGTATCGACTTATATGTTGGGTGGCTCTTTGGCTCGCTTACCACTAGATGTACCAACACAACACGAATAGTTCGGGTTGGGCAAAGCCCCAGAAACCCCTACCTCTCGGGTAGGACTTTATTAGATCTCTTTGATAACAAAGTACTAGCGTCTGGACTGGACCATGTCCAGTCCCCTTCTGCCGCTCGTCCGGCTCCTTAGTAGGAGCTGGACGCGAGGCATGGTGCTGCCCCCTCTTGTACCAACGAGGTATCGCAAAGCGACACCTAGCTAGCATAGAAGGAACAAGCACCACACGAACACGTCTCTCGGATGAACGGCACTAATATATATACAATGATGCCGGCCCCTACACACGTATAGGGTGTAATTACAACATGGGGATGGTTGTTTCCCATCAAATGTCAGACGGGGGTATACCCCGCCGACAACCCCCTATAGCCACCCCTTTCCAAACAACCCCTCACTGGATGAAACACCTGAAGGCTTCCCTTCCCCCATATACAGGTGAGAAGGACAGGCACGTGATATATCACAGGTCAAGATGGTATGTTAATTGTAGCATAATTTGATGCAGATCCCAATGTGTGCATGCTAGTGTGTGGCCATCTCCATGTCATTATGTAGATGTCCATACAAATACTATGCTGCTAGTATAATGGTAACACCAATTATCTTAGGGTAGTCATCTTTTTTTGATATTTGTTACTCAACTTTGGTAAAGGAAAGGGAGGCTCTGCAGGCCTCTGGCTGGCAAACCAGTTGTCAACTCTGTAGGACGGCTTGAGGCAGTTTAGATCTGGGACCAGCGTTTTGTTTTTACTGTCATATATATTTGTGAGAAAGAAACAGTAATGGATGTCTAGGTAAAAAGCTAAGATAGCAAGACAAGCATACCCTGCAGTTCTATGTACAAGTGGCTTCAGCTTCTAAGTTTTGTTTGTATAGAGCACCACAATATACAAGTGGGTGGTTTCCAATAGATAGATAAACACAATAATGCGGTTGTATAGTGCCTAGAATGTACCTGGAATAACCAGACTGTAAGTGCATTCCTTTGTAAGCTCATATATAAGAGGGGCTAACCCTATAAACATCCATCCTGCTCGGCCAATAAGAGGTAGTGTGTTTGGTGTTGGAAGTGGGATGTGCAAAATATATAAGGGTAGGGTACAAACCACTTGGTGGTCAGGTTAATTTCACCAAACCCCATCCCTTGGGTGTATCTGACAGCGTACATGCTTTAACACTATCGTGATGGGGTACCCTTGGCCTATGTTACGGTATAGTCTAATTCCAATGGAGCCGATATTTGATTGACCCTGATATGGAGGTGGAAGGGGTGGGAGAGGTTATGGGCTCTGTGTGTAAACTGGTGGGAGATCAGAGATACAAACTGACAAGTGAACCATGGGAATAGCAGGAGGCATCCATATGCTTCCATATTCTGGTAGTCGTTCTCACACATTTCTACAGTAAGTGAATTCAAGTTTTGTCCGGCAGTACCCAATGGTATCACAGTAGCAAATTTCAATTAAGTTGGAATTCATCATTTTGACTTTAAATGGATATTCCAAATCCCAGCTTTGTCTTCATTGTTTCAGCGACTTTCATGGATATCTTGCTTCCTTTCTAAAGCACAAAGAAATTACAGACGTTTCTAGGAAACACACAATCGTTATATCCACCTCCCATAGGGGGTGTAAAACATACATGTGGCACAGTGGGAATAAAATCACCATATGAAGCTGTCAGGGCCATCAGGGATCTAGCAGCTACAGACAGGCATGGCTGGGCATATTGATGTCTGTCTGGCAGAAAATCCATCATAACTGTGTTATAAATAGGACTGACCGTCTGCCTGACATACTGTAGCAGATGTTGAGTTGTATTTGTTAGCTTTGTGCCTAAGCCCTGCTGTAAAAGCATTGTAGTTATACACTTCCCACTTCCTCTTGGTCTTTGGCTGGCTACTACATGTATCTCGTGACTAGATCCCATCTGCCACTGGGCATCCTATGAAGTGGTGCTAGGATGCACGTGAACTGTTTAATCTAGATAGAGGTATCTATATATAACACAGTTGTATTGTGGGGATCGATGGGCAAAATAATGATTCTCCTTTTTAGTTTATGGTATTCTATTCCCATTAGAAGGGCACACTTTATGTTTGATTGGTATCAACCGGCACAGTCCTGACTGTGGAAACATGGAGTTTTGTATAAGAAAAAACAGTCGAACATGGGAAAACTATGTATATTTGATGGGTGCCTGCCGGGGTCATATAATAGAGCGTGAACTATTGGTGCTATATTGGCAGTCAGGCCCCTGGATGCGCCAAAAAGGGCCAAATGTCAGCCACATCAGTGGATTCTATCTATACTGGTGATAGTAGAGACATTAAGAAGATAAGCCATACATTAGACTCCTTCTGCCTGACCTGTCCTAATCACACATATGTCACATGCATCAAAGAAGCCTATACTAAGGAATACCACTGACTTTCCAATCTAAATAATGTAAGCCTAATCCTCCCTTATCGTTTAATGATAACCTTACAGAAGTGAATATATCACAGTCTACCTGAAATTAGTCTCTCTGATCTTGCCGCCATTTCAGTAGTTCTAATCCTGTCTGTAGCCATCTCTCACCCCTGTGCACTGCATGCCTGGTGCTACCATGCTATGCTCTCACGCGGCCAGATACATATCGATCCCTCCTCCCTCCATGCACCGCCCAGCCCTGCCCAACCCCCCCCCCTCCCGCGCACCGGGACCACTGCCATCAGGAGGCCTTATTTCTAGGTCAGGGAACAGGTAAGATGTAGCGTAAATCTTAATAAAGCCTTACATCCAGTATTGTACGTTCAGGGAATGGTGGCTCAAGATGCCAGATCTGAAGACGAGCACATGCAGAAAAAATATTAGCATGTGACCTCACAAGAAATGCATGTCACAATGTAGTGTACACATCATTATTTATAAATATCTACGGGTATGATTTGTAATTTAGAATAAGAATATCTGTTTGGCTACGGGATGACCTCTATAAAGAGAAAAAAAATTCTTACCCAAGCATTGCCAACTTACATAGAAGGGACTTTTAGACCCACTCAGGCAAGAACTGAGTACTCTCAGCAACCACCAGCACCACTGAGTGGCAGCGTCCGGAGTTACCGACTGTTATCACAGGTTATCAGGAGATATGCCGTCAATGCTGCAACTCGACGTGACGGCATACTACCAGGTGGCGCCACCCATGACGTAATGACAGGGCGTCAGGATTAATGAGGTGTCATGCTTTATGTCACAGAAGGGGTATCAACTATGGCATAACGTCTCCAGGACCTCCGTAGACGTCGCCACCACGGAGGTTGCATAGGAGACGGAAGGGCATTTTATGGACTCTGATGTGCCTACTTTAAGATTTTCACTTCCATGAGCTGCTCCCATCTATGGAGGCAGCTCTGAGCAGCTCCTGGTTTGTAGTGAAGTCTCTCTTGGGACCTGCAGATATCGGCTATAAGAGATGGTCTACATAGTCCCAGCCTTAACAATCGACCCATCAAACTCCTGCTAAGATTAAATCCAGTGATAAAAGACTTTTGAAAGACACTTTGAATTCGTAAATCGATGATGTTATCAGCTAGCTCAGTTTTATTGTTAAATTCTCATTCCTCCTAGCTCTTCCGTCTACTTTCTCAGTTTCTGTATCAAGTAGTTTTATTGTAAAACTCACATTTCTCATCTATTAACGTTCTTCTTTAGTGTGCTGAATGTTAGATGTATATAGACACATAAACATTATCTTTGATGCTGTCTTGCATGTTATTGAGCCATGTTAGGTCAAATGTGTGTTTTTCCATATCAGCTCTCACACACACAGAAAAAAAGAAAGAGATAAAAATAATACTCCTGAGTTTGGTAACACGTGAATCATACCCCCAAGAATTACTTTTATCAGTATTCTCAGGCCTTATCGTTTATCTGAGGTCTATCGCTTATTCCAATAGACCTCAAATCTATAAAGCCCGGTGCTTTGGTCTGGCCCCTTACCGCCCATCACAGCCCTCTATATTCTGAAGGCGGAATCAATGGGGTGAGGAAAAGTCACCTTAGTGTCACCATACCATCTACTGCAGCATAGTGGGACCTGACCAAAGTGCTACATTCAATATACCATTGCAAGCACCATCCCAGGATGAGAATTGCTCTTTGACTTTCTCTATTTTTGTCTCATGTCTGGGCCTGAGGGCTCTATGAATGACCATTTTCCACACGGGTCCACATATACTGCCTCTTGGATATACTTCACGAGACGGTATTGCTTGGACAGAAAATTGCAGCTGACCCATATCGATGCGTTGGGGCTGATCTATAGTAGACTTTGTGGGGATCACACTATTGCTTTGGGCAATATTGTGCATATATGCACTGAAAAAAAAGTCTTCCTGACAAAGTGACATGTATACCCATGTCAACTTGATTTGACACAGACACCACATATCATTGGGACATGTACACATGTCACCATGACAACTGTAGCACACAGTAATCCTCATATGATTTGACATGCCTTAAAATGCCATGTCATCTGTGAGTTGACTAGGGTCACAGCCATGTCAAAGGCACATGACATGTGATGGTTTGACATACATAATTGTTCTAAGATATTCCACTAGATGGGGCAAACAACCATTTTAGTACCCGGATTAATCACTACCAAGAGGTACTGCCAACACTTGAGGCATTGGATGTATCTGTGTTATTTTGTTTTCATGAAGAAAAGATCACTAAGATTTGTAAATACTATCAATGAATGGTAGTGAATTCTTTTTCATTGTTAAATTTGCATTTGTTATTGAATATCAAAATAGACACTCACAATCCTCAAAACTCTTCAAAAGGAGAGGCTAGACACCTTATGTCGAATGAGGTTGACACTCTCACATTTGGTTCATCAACTCCACTTGACATGCAAAAGGAAGACACATCACATATTCCTGATCCATGCATTTGAGTGCTAGGTAATACTGTGAGACAATTATGTAAGGGTCAAGAGCAGTCAGTAGCTACATGTACCAATGCAGGCCTATAATAGGTGGATGGAGGATGGACCACACACAGCATGCATATGGCATTGTCATGCACCTCCATGCCCTTGTCTTATGGACTGCATAGAGGTCCTTAGTCAAGTAGAAGTTCTGTAGATAGGAAAAAGTGCCTTGTTGATGCAGGCCTGTGGGACTATGATATCCCCTGCCTTCTATTATAGGCCTGCATTGGTACATGTAGCTACTGACTGCTCTTGACCCTTACATAATTGTCTCACAGTATTACCTAGCACTCAAATTCATGGATCAGGAATATGTGATGTGTCTTCCTTTTGCATGTCAAGTGGAGTTGATGAACCAAATGTGAGAGTGTCAACCTCATTCGACATGCCTTCATACATGTCATGTGGGAGACAAATTGTGACCTGTGCAGTATGCGTCAAAGCGATCAGTGTTCTTCTCTCTGTGTGGCCTGTCAAATTGGTAAAGGCTTTGCTTTGAGAATCTAAAGTGTTTCTGTATAGACATATTGCAAAGGAGCCTTCAAGCATGGAAACTATCCCTACAGCAATTAACCAAGGTATCTGAGGTGCATGCCGGCTAGGTGCTGTAACCCTGGAGGTTTTGGGTTGCTACCACTTCATTAGGAGGCCTAGAGGTCTACATCAGGAGGAGCTGGAGGACACTGTCATTTAGCTCCCTGTGTGAAGCCCATACAGATTGTCTCATTACCAGGTAGGCACGGTATACCAGCCACAATCCATGCTGTTAGGCACGGCCACCATGGGGAATGAAGACGTTCGCATGCAACAGTAGGGGCCCAGGTCGGCAGCGCCCCACCCTGGAGGAGGGGGTTGGTAGGGCGCCTTTAAAGGCATCCACAGGAGGGGTCCTCCAGAGGCCTTCATGTATAGGAGGATCGTTACGACGCGTGCGTAAGGGCTGGTTGGTAGTTTGTATGTGAGGGGATGGATAAGGAGGATGTGCTTGGGGAGTGACTAGGATGGAGAGTGATTCAGGGAGTGTGCACTGGGTTCTGGAGGGTAGGAGTTGGGGGTTAGAGTGGTCCGAGTCGATTATGTATAGAGGATGGGAGTAGGTTGTAAGTGGGTTACTGGTCTCGTGGTTTTCTCAGTGCAGATAGCACGGGGGGTGGACACAGTGTCTGTGTATGTGTGAGGTGGGGGGGGGGGGTAAGAGGGGGTGGATGGAGGATGGACCACACACAGCATGCAGTGTGCCTGTGGCTACCCGTGCAAATATGTCTCAATATTGACTCTAACGTCCACGCCCTTCCATGACCCCGACATTGCCTTAGGATATACTCATCAGTATGAATAATAAACTATTTAGGAGGTTGGGGCAATCGTAGTTGGCACTATTTGAAGTATCTTACGTGATTCGTTTGCCATTTAGAACCATTATAGGATTATTTTCCATGGACACATGATATTCTCCTTGCTGGGTTTCGGTTGCATTTTTCATATCAGGGTTAGATTAGGATTCAGTAGCCAGTAGCGCCCAGGGCATCCCCTCCTCACACCACTAGGTCAGTCACATATCTTCGGTCAGTCACTAAGTGGTGCCTTATCCCCCCTGCGGGCAGGACGCCCACTGACCGTCCCGATAAAGGCCCCTACCCGGCCACCAAGCCACCAGGCCGGTGAGCCGACCTATGCCAGCCGGTCTCCCAATCCAGTCTACCACAGTATTAGCTCGGCCGATGGTAGTAGTATAGCCAAATGTGGGTTTGGGTCAGGCGCCCTGACACCAGGCTGAAGACGCACTGAAGTGAAGGAAAACGACCGAAGGACCAATATTAGCGTGCTACTTCTTTTTACTCCATGGAGTGAATTGGGGCTGTGGGGACTACAAATTGTATGGTTAGAGTGTACTTAATGACCCATCCCATGTTTCTGAGCAAGTATAGGGTGAGCCGGTATAAGGAGAAGGCCCCGGAGAAGGCCACACATTAATGGGGGTATGAGAGGGTAATTTGGAGATGAGGTCTTTCATCCTGTCTTAAGCATCATGTAATCCTATTTGTCTTTTGTATGGTGCATTTTTTGTAGTCACAGAGAAAGCGAGACGTTAAAAGCCTACATTCATGTACAAGTACACACATATATTGGTACATAATATTTATATACCAAAAGGCTACTGGTCAATAGAAAAAAAAACTACAAAATCCAAGGCAACTCATGTGGAGAACTCTGTATTCCTTTCATGTATTTCATAAATTATATATAAATCATTTTTATTTCTACTCAGGAACCAGCGCTCTAAAGAACCACCACAATTCACCCCATCCCACTCCCTCCACGTACCACCTCCAAGCATACCAGCCTGTCAGATCCACAGCCTTCCACCCATGCCTTCACCGACCATGTTGTTACAAGGCCCTTATTGGCACCCGTCTGAGACCTGTCCACCTAAATCACCTCCTTGTCCGACCTGCCAGCTGTAGGCATCCCTAAAGACTGGGAGGGGGGGTGGATGTTGGGAGATGCTCCATAGTACTGGTAGAAGAATTGGGATACTGCATATGTTATGTGTGGGGAGATGTTGGTTGGAGGGGGGGTAGAGGTGGTTGACAAAATGCCCTGGCCACACTCATGCAGCCTAGGTTTGGATCCTCTTGTATTCCTTGGATCCTTCTCACCTGAGGGCTACCCAGATCAAGGTCCATCCCTACAAGAAAGCTTATACATGTAGCAGATACCAATCTCCTTTCAGCAAAGGCATTGCCTGCTATGGCTAACCTTGGCCGTCTATTTGCAGATTACAATGATTTACCTTGTAGTATCATTTGTGGACCATTTGTGTCAGATCTCTTGGCCACCTGACATGTCTTGGGTCAAGGTAAACTTACTTTTTCTGTTTGAGGTTCGCGAAATAGACGGGTTCAAGTTACAGTGAGATATTTCAATGATTCTAAAGATATTCAAAAATCGTTGTCATGGATTCCTATGTTCTTCATCAATGTGAGAGGGTCGATTGGATTCTGTGTCTCATTCAAAAGAGAGCATATGAAGTGGAATTATAATCAGTGGCTGTCATGTAAATATCCTTTGCACATTTTGAATTCCGTCAAGAAAGCTTATACATGTAGCAGATACCAATCTCATTTAAACAAAGTTTCCAATCTCATATGTGACATTTTGCCTCTGCCTTTGTCATTTTTAACCTTGGATGAAACCTAAAGCCCCATTACAAAGAGCTCCCAGTGATAAGAGAGGTATGATGTTTGGAGTACTATCAGATTACAAGAGCAGCATGAAGGATAGTGCATGTTAGGGTGGACGTCCCCTGTGGCAAGATAAGGATATCTGATGCCGGTAAGGGGGGACGGGCGCTAAGGAGATAACAGGTTGAACCCTTGGCAGGGTGCACAGGGCAGAGTCAATACCAATCACCCCTTATCATCCCCTTACCTATAGGTCACCTGGTGGGCGTGGTCAAAAATTGATTGGCAGCTGCGATAGACCAATCATTGGCCAGACAGGAAGTACAAGGTCCCTACCGGGATAATGGGGAATTAGGGGCCCTGTTATCGACCTGGGTGGTGGGTAGTGAGAGATGGAAGGTCGCCAATGTGTCTCAGAGAGACCCTTTGTCCTCAGTGCCACTGCTTTCAGATTTGGGAGAAAATAACTTCAAAGCTAGAATCCCACATCCCCATACAAATCTCATCTTCTATACTAAACTTGGTGCACTTAGTGAGATTGCCTGCATGCAACTCGTCAATTTTTAATCCACCAAGTGTTCCTCCTCGAACAATAGAGAGCATTCCGAAGAGAGAACAAACTATTCCTTGCATTTTCTTATATTGATGTGAATAGCGTGTCCAACATTCCTAGCCATTTACAGCTCAGGGTGTGACCTTATGTTAAATAAGAGGAATGGGCCATGGAGACGGGCAAATATTCTGTGTTTCAGCTGTTAGTAATAAGCAGCTAGAGGAGATGGCCGCTCCCATGAGCATTACCAGGGACAATGGACTCAGGGTCACATGGTCTTTTTGTCTGATCCCATCCTAGCACACACATCCTAAGGGCATGCAGGACCAGGCCTATTAGGACCTGAAAGTATGAGAGCCCAGGGGATGGAGGCAATGAAGGTGAGGTGGAGCAGTAGCGGGTTCCTTCCCTCCTCAGAGGATGCAGCGAACAATCGGCCTGAATTATAAATGACGATCTAAAACGTGGCTCCTGATGCCTCTGGGAGGTAGGAAAGGTTAGAAGGTTGTGGAGGATGAAAGGGGGAGGTGGTGATGAGGGGCTCAGTGTGGAAAACTACAGGTGTGGACCTCCTCCAGGGTCTGTGTCCAGCCTCCATGTGAGGGATGAATTAGTGGAGGGGTCAAAGCCAGGTACCCCAGGCATGAAGCCAGGACCAGTAGTTGACTGGGTGACTAGGTCACATCCCCCTCCACCTACCCTCCAACCCCTTTCTTATCGGGACTTCCAAAGACGCAGCATGGACTTCCTGATCCTTTTGATCCCTTCAGCAGCTGTGATGCCTTTTACCTAGTGTTATATTGACTCTGTAACTTATATGGGCCGTCAATACCTATTGCCCACCTCTGTGTGCAGTGAACACGCCCCTATATCTTGTTCCCTGCTGTGCACTTCAGTGAGTGCACAAAGAAAACCCCCAGACATCAGGGCACTAGGTCAGCAGGAGCCTTAACCCTTTAGGTATTGATTTTATCAGGCTGTGGGATGAGGAGTAATCGATATAACGATCCCTTAGACTGCCGGTTCAATTACAGATATACCGATAACTCCATGGCTTGCCAAGTCTGGCTTCTGCAGACCATGATAAAAACACCAGTGCTTACCATAAGTGCTTGTGTAATGATGTCTACGTCAGTGAGCCCCAAATGAAGTGATATGATATGAGGTGGATGGTCGGGAGGAAGGTCTAGGGGGTTTACTGCCGAGGTGAATTGAGAAGAATTGCCGAATGCAGGATAAATTGCGCGTGGCTTTCAGACCGAGGCTTGGCTGCCGTTATCAGCTGGCGCCACCTGGCGAGAGAGGCCTAAGGCCGAGGTGGATTATGGGTAGGGTAGGTTGGTTGTGGTAGGGGGTGTGGATTAAGCACATTGTCACCTCATCAAGGCTGCTACATTTGAGGGACTTTAAACAGGACCTGTAATGAGAATAGAGTATGGAAGGAACGTGCGTATTAAGTAACCCTGGACATGTGAGGGGTGGTGCTGTATGATATTGGTATGGTGCAGTGGGGAGGTTGGTGTTTCTTTGTGCAGGGGGTGCCAATGGTGCCTATCTGTGGCATCTACACTTAAGAAGGGATTATGGGCTAGCTACAAGAAACTGCAAAGGGTACGTGGTGATCATTATAGTAACATGTTGGCTAATTATACAATGTGTATAATGCTTACATTATCCCACACTTTGGGAATTTGTAGTCGGCTTTGCCTAATCCTCTTGGCGCATGATTATATTACTCCCCTACCTCAAGGACCACGTTTTTCTCCCCTTTATAGTGTCTGAATATAATGAACACAATCCCTGCAATGGGATAGATTAAAGAAGATGCCATGTAAGCAATTTTAGCTTTTCTTATTACGGGAATAATATACATCTACAATATTGATTCATTGCAAAACCTACTGCATCGTGTTCTCCAGCAACATTCATTCAAACTATTCAATTATTTTGATTATCTTTCTTCATGTGCATATGTGATGATGTAATTAATAACCCCTTGGATTTTTTTTCCCAATCGAGTAAAGCAATGGAAATATTGTTCAATGGCGCCACAATGATCTCTGACAATTACAATTAACGTTGGGGGAAATTACATGTTGAACACGAGACCGTGACCACAGCAAAGAGGATTCCCTTCTGAGTACAAGCAATGAGTGGGCTCACCCGAGGACACAAGGGCCACTCCCAAATCCCACTGTGATTACACTCCTGTAGGCAACTAATTTCCTCCTCTTCTTTTCTGACTATTCTCTACTATTTGCTTACTCTTCCTTCTCTGTCCCATCCTAGGGATGCGTCAGCCCCTACCCTCCCACCCCCGCCATCTCCCCTACGACATGTGCAATTGTAGAGAAACAACCCACCTCGTTTGAAGTCGGAAACAAAGTCCTTTATTTGCTTGGCGCTAATTGGGGGAATTCCCGTTTAATGCTGGGTGCCAGTGTGGGGATGAGGTGATTGTTAAACAGCCTGAACAGTACCACTCAACGGGAATCACTCAGAATAACAGCAAGTTCTATTCTAATGTTAGTGCAATGCTAAAAATACTCAAGAGAAACATCCATCCTAAAGTCTTGAAGCTGTTACTTTTCGATTAAATGTGAGTTCACAAAAATAAACATGTGCAATTTCTCCACTTGAATTATCCCAATAGAAAATAGTTGATTAATACTCAATGTCTAAACCCCCCCCCCCCCGTGAGTCCACTGATAATGTTATTCGTGAAACTCAATCCCGACTTCTAAATCGAAGAGGCAATCTTCAGAAATTGCTGTCCTAAAAACCTCTGATATGTGACACCATGGAGAGGGGTAGTAGTAGAAGATTGGGGTGCAGTGCCCTCAACAGTCACACATCACCCCTCAAAACGATAGCGCAGTGTGGCATATTACATTGGTGTTGGCATGGGCTGTGCAGCAGTAACATACTTTGTATTGGCACAGTGGCCATGGCCTGCTCCGGCCTCTGTTGCTCTTATCGCCTTTACTTGTCAATAAGACTGCCAATGATTGTTACGTGGCCTTATTGTACATCTTGGGCTGCAGAAGCAGGAGGTTGGCTTCATGGTTAAAGTCTGTTCTTCACAGATTGGCAGGGTGTAAACCGAAATCTGTACATAATTCATAAAGGCATATATTCTTTACAGAATAAACATGGTCTTAAACTTATACTATACGAGATAAACATTATATGACTTATGAGCAACTTGAATGAGTCTGTTATATGCCTGTACTCTTTGACATAAATGGGGTTGGGTGTTATGGTCTTAAACATTGATTACTAATGACACCCTTGCCAACTTGCCATCATTGAAGTATAATCCTTGCTCTAGAACTGTTCTACCACAGAAACGCCCTGTCAAGGCAAATCTTGAGGTCTGCACCCAACACAGTTTCTCACTCCTATTTTAAAAAAAAAAGTAAAAAGTGACAAAGAACACACCACGCGACTCACCCGAGCCATGTGCACTACGTTTTAGACGGAAGTAGGTCAAATCGAGGCTAAATTGGCACCGTCTGGAGGCCCCCTAGCGAGCGTGTCAAAAGATTAGCGCGCCGAATTAATAAGGCGGCCATCGCCTCCCTCCCACCTGGACAAGTCACCATGAAATCTGATTGTACACCTCCAGCACCACAACACCCACTGTAACAGACGTCAACAAGCTGCTACAACGCTGACCGAATGATCTACTTTAAGGTGGGCAGAGGGCGCGGCAAAGGCCATGCAGTGCTTGGTGACAAGAAGCGCATCCTGGATGGATAGAACTTGGTAGTGGGTGTGTTAGGTTTGTAGTGGCCCTGGTGCAGTGATGAGAGGAGGAGAAGGGGGGGGGGGTGTTGGGAGGAAGCGTCTGGTTCAGACAAAAACGCCCTCAGGCAGTGCCTCTTGGGAAATGAGTAAAGCCCAGCCCCAAGCAGCGACCCACATTTTCGTCGAGGTCATCGTTCACAATTCATTAGGGGTAACCTGGAATAATTTATTGGTTTCATTAAGGTATATTGACCAGCCTAGATAAGTGTCATCTGGTGGTGCATATACATCCTTACAACCCCCATCATCGATCCCTTTCTCCCTGCCGAGATTGACTATCGGGTTTTATGTATGGGAGCCATTTCATCTTCTTTGGCCTTAAGGCGCACTTCCTTATGGATTAATCAATGGCAATGTTGTATTATTTATACTGGATTTATTGAGGGAAATCCTCTGGGAGGGATTCTGCTCAGCTTACCAATTAGAGTGTTTTAAATGACGGTAATAAATCAAATTATGATAAAAAGAGAACAGTGAACGTTTCTCTTTTAGCCCCACTTCCAAGTCCCGATAAAACTGGCACCAATCTCAGCCGGAATCAGATTAATTAAAGAAGAGCTAAAATCATGAATATTCCGAATCAAAGTGGGGATCACGAACCAATTGTGAGAGCATATCATTACAGAGGCAATCAGAATATTAAAATCACTTCATTGGAATTGGCTGCAGACTTGATGTCAACGAAAACATTGCGCAGTCGATCGATAGGATCAGTGGCTTGGAATCATGGTATGATATGGTTGACAGGGAGAATAAAGATATGGTAAAATCATTTATTTTATGACAAAGTTGACAAGGGAAGCCTATACTGGGCCTATGCATTTTCAGAGTATTCACAAGGGATTAGACAATACAATGGCGAGCTACGGCACTGAAACCTGATCCCCTGAGATTTAATGCATCAGGCGTCATAGAGAGAGCTTGACGTAACGTCAAGTGCCATCGTGACATAATGTATGAAATGGAAGAGATCATTTCATTCCGGTGAAATTTATGAATTCATACATAGACGATTGCTTGATTGACAGGCACACAAGAAAAAGTAGATAATGGATTGTTGTTGGCTGAAATGAGGGTATCACCATTACATGCATCCCATCAATTCCCTCAGCCCACATAGCATATATATCCAGTGGCTTTGAATGACACCCCAGAGCTGCTATGAGATTTGCTAGCACCCTTGGGTAGCTATGAAATTTGCAGACCCTAAATGATATTTCTCCCTGGCATGCTCCCACCCCAATTCTCCTCTGTTTCAGTGCTTTATATCCTCAGTTATAGCTGGCATTGGTGGTAGGTTATCCTAGGGGAGTATACAATGCCAGGATAATATATGTTCGAAGAAGGAGGGGATGGTATAAAGGAGAAGGGCACAGGGATGCCTTTTTGGCTGCTGGCAATGGCTTCTGGGCCCTAGAGAGATGGAGGTAGATGGGATGGGATGGCCTGAACGGGATAGGGCGGGAAAGGGGGCCGACAGCAGGGCCAGGCGGGACCAGGGCATTGTCTGGCGACCATCCGGGGCTTTCGATATTGAGGTCAACGAGCGATTGCTTCCGGGTCAGGCCGAGTGGCGCCGACTAGTGGTGACCTCGTGCCGATGTGGAGGTGGTTTCCGTCAGTCTCAGTCACCCGTACGTCCTGAAGCTCTCAGGCTAACCCAGCACGGTGCTTTAGAGATCTATGTTAGACACTAATGGGAAAATGAAGTTTGCAAACCATCTGAAAACTAGCGTTGTTATCATAAATATCCCAATGCAATACAGCATAAGGGCACCGGTAGTGTTTGTCTATCAATCAAATGCAACTCATATCTAAATATTATACCAGGTATGTGGTGTGGTAGGTCTTCTATGATTCCCCATTCCTATTGAATCGCATTTATAGACAGAGAATAATGCATTGCAATTTTACCACAAGTGCCATCAAAAGTGGCCATGACACAATTGTGTTTCCACTGCATTCCCCAATCTCATAACCACATGTAACCACAATTTGATCAATATGGGCTGCAGCCAGATTTAAACTGCTTACAGAATTAGTCATAAAAGGGCTGTGTCATCCCACAATGTGACCTTCGTTCAGTGACGACCGGACGCAAAATCTCCACTCCCCATCCTAAAAAAGACGCCGGGTTGCGATCAGAAGAACGCAAATGGCGTCTTAATTGGATTCAGATTAATAATGATCCAGCGCCAATTAGAAGGTTGTGGATCAAAGGGCATAATGACCTGTTGGGGGACAGGTAATGAATTATGGGATGGATAGGGAGGGTGGGGTCAGTGGGTGCACTGTGATACTGTATTGATCGGTGGGTAGTCGCCATATTGATGTCAGTTAAACTGTGGCCGCCGGCAGAGCAGGGGGTGGGATGGGGAGGGCACATCAAAACCCTAACCCACCATCAACGATACGCATGTCTATTCCCACCACATGAGCACATTTCTGCTTTGATAATATCTGATTTTTGTTTATGGGGAAATGTAGGGATTTGATATAGGAATGGATGTAAAGAGAGTTGTGGCTGTGGACAGAAGCCATACAATGATGTGCTGTAGAAGAGTTAACGTTTGGCAGTATGTGTCATAGTGCCAGTGTGGTGTTTGACTGATCGCCCATTAGGGTTAGCACACCACCCTGTATGGACAGTATCGGAAAATAACGCCACCCCCTCTACCTACATGGAAACACCGCCGACCAGTTCATTTCCCATGACAAATGACGATTCATCTGAACTTTACAATGTTCTGACCACCTCCCTACATCCATAAAGGCCAATGGCATGTCACGTATGTATATATTATTCAGAGTCGATCCAGAATTAAATACCACTATTCCAATGCTGACACATTGTTCAATACAACAGGGGAATGAATTTACGATACAATCTGAATTTGATTTTCGTCCATGACATATTGAATACGGTTTGGTAGTATACTACAGTCTATCATTCAGTGGCCAGATGATTAGAACAATATGATTAAACTTTCATACATGTATCTACCTTTTCATATTCTACTGAATATCATATGGTTGATATATGAATTCAGTTATTGCTCGTGTTAGCATAATATACACTGTACTGTCAACTCATCCTTCTACGAAGCGATACCTTGTGAAACATTCTGAAAAAGCCTCAGCAGGTAATGTAAGTAGTATACGAAAATGTCGGTTTTCTTCGGTCATACACAAATACACTGTACATGGTACATTATACAGGTTAGAATATTTTTGTAGATCCGATTTACAAATGTGTGCATCCTGAAACAAAATGGCATTTAAGTCAAAGGAAAAAAGCAAAGGAATAAACGCCGAGTGTATAATTTTGATAGAGAGTGCTTTCGATGAACTATATAAATATAACTTTTGGGTTCAAGGCCAAACCTTCACCCGATTACTCCCAAACAGCTTCTTCCTTTGCTTGTTTATGTTCAGATCGAACATACATCAAAATGGCTACACTACCATCTAAGTACACTGGGTTATAAAAAGGGCGACAAACCTTTTTCGGCGCTGGAGAGGAGGCACATTGTCGTCTGCTCGTGCACGGCACCGTTGTTGGCTATGGTGGCGTACTTGAAGCAGTAGCCGGGCACGTTCTCGTCAAACTGGTTACAGGTGAAGGTGACAAAGGTCATACCTTTACGCGCCCTCTGTTCACCCACGTAGTAGAGATTGGTGGGAGAGGCGGCACTGGACTCAGCGATTTGGAGCTGTTTGTACATACGGATCTTGTCATCATGGCCGGAACAGTCGGGCTGGGTGTAGTACACCCTGATGAAGCCGCCGCACGGGAAGATGCTCTCCACCCGGGCACTTAGACTGTACTTACGGCTCCACCCTACCCGCATCCGGTTACTGACGGACATGGGCCGGTCTGGTCTCCCGGAGGACGCGAAGGTCACCTGGTAGATGCCGGCCTGGTCGAACAGAGAGCAGGGGAAGGTGAGGACGACGTCCTGCAAGGTGGTAAAGTCCCTCAGTTCCTGTTTATGTATCACCGTCTTCTGCCGGTTTGGGTCGTCCATGCTAGCCGCCGTGTTACCGCTGTCGTTCTTCCCGTAGTACACGACATCGAGCCAGAACCGACTCGTCGAGTGCGCAGTGTCGCAGAGTTTGGAGGCGATGGTGAACTGCATGGTGACTTCCTTGGAGAGGGCCACATGCTGGTTTGGGAGGGTGAGGCGGATAAGGGGCCAGGACACGTACATGACCGGGGTTTCCACCAGGGTGGGGCCCCCGTAGTACTGGATGAGGCGGAAGCGGAACTCGCCAGCGTAGTCGATGACGCTGCAGGCGAAGGTAAGCTCCCCCTCTAGGTAGTCCTCCGGGATGCCCACCGTAGAGATGATGTTGTTCTCCGGTAGGGTGATGAGTTGTACCATGCTATTGGGGAAGGAGGTGTTACCCATGGAGTAGGAGACCCGGATCTCTCCCGTGAAGACGGTGTAGTTCCGCAGCGCCACCAGTCGGTACCCACCTCCGGCTACAAGATACAAGAAATGGGGAGAAAATTAGTACAACGTAACGGAGTGATTATTGACTCATCGTATGATATAATCAACATAAGCAACAGCAAAGGTCATTATGATATATATCATAAGATCTATTGTCAAAAGGCATTACAAATACATTTACATGCTGATCACTTTAAGAACTTAATTGATGAACTACAACAGCAAGGTTATTCATAAAAACTGACGACATTCCCATTTTAAAAAATTAAGACCATGGATTTTATTTCATGTATTTTTTATTGACGACATATTTGGGTTCACAAAAAGTTTTTACTTAATTGCAATTCTAAAAGAAAGAAAAAAGACAGACGACAGAGGAATCACATTTGATCGTTTTATGTGTATCTATGAATATATGAAATCGTTTGTTATTGGTCGTTTTTTTATTAAATAAATTCATAAAAAATAACTTAATGAGATAAATATCAACAGTCGAACACAGCCCTCTCTGACGTCATTTATTCCTAGGAAAACCCTTTATGCATAATTTATTTTGAGGGAATTCCCATGTGATGTCATTATTTCACAGGGGATTCCAGGATAACATGCATGTTCAAAAATGCATGTTCAAAGTACATCGTTTTAAAGGCTTTTTATTGCAGAGAATGATAAGATAAAAATAAAAGTAAACAGACCACGACTTGAATTGTATAGAATGAGTACTCTATATAGAATCCAATGGTGGCAAGTCAAGTTATGAACATGGAGATATCCTTAGATATCATAAATGAACACGCCATGCCAAATTTCTCCATAACATTCCAAATAAATGAGAATCTAATGAATTTTCATAGCGATACGTCTCGCCACCCATCTATCATGCTACAAGCGACATGTTCATGGAAACCATTTGTTATACACTGAATGGAAACTGTGATTTATAATATTTGTATTGTGTCAACCCTTTTCATCCGGCTGATATTTGTAAAAGCTCCAATATGTTGTGATATTATTGGTCAATAAACATATTGAAGCTTCAAACTTCAGAGGGTGCGCCTTATAATGCACCTTATATTTAGTTGTTTATGGTAAAGGCCCCTCATGAAATAAAATTACTTACAACAATGAAAATTAAAACATTAAAATGGACTTAAACTCATTTGACGAAATGTAATAAAACATGAATTTTTCTCTTCTTTGTAACTTTTTCAATCTCCTTTTTTATGCATAATAACTCCATTAAAAAGCTCCATGGTCATGCCTTGAAATATTGGATATAATCAGAAATAAAAATTTTGGAAAAGTTATTGGCACCTTATTACCCCGGAATATGTTGCTTGCTAATTTGGCTTTTTCTCACTTAAGACATCTGTTTTAACCCACTTTTAAAAGAAAACCATGGTTAGAACATTTAATCTAAAAACCTATTATACATGTTCAGATTTTTTTTAATTGACCCTAAAGTAATTAAACCATGTATTTTGATACACCAACTGTTATAACACATGTCCTATCAATAAATACTCTAAAATTTTTGATGAGATTCCAAATGTCAAAGTCGTTTCTTTTATAACATGTCGTCACTTTTTATGAATCACCTTGCTGCAGTGTCTAAATTTATACAGCCGATGTCGACGTGTCATGATATTTTAGGAAAATGCATCCAATTATTCCATAAGAGTTGATATCAACAACACCTAAAATCAAACATAAGGTTTCACAGTATTCTAATAGAGTGTTAAAGTGCTACATTGTACATTTCACGTTAGAAACTGCTTGCACCTAAACATATAACAAGCATGCACCTCGAATTCTGAAGTTAGAGACCATCAGAGACTGATATAAAACCGTGCGAATCCTTTACTTTCACCGATGCTGCCTCGAGATGGGCGCTCGCCAATAATACCGGGTTGGGGGATATCCCTAGATCGAAACACCAGAACCCTGGCTTTGCGAGGGATTAGGGGCTAAGGGAGAATCACTCTATCAGTCCTGACTCTGATCCGATGATACTAGGTTTGGAGGTTGGAATAGGTGCACAATCTATTGATGAAAACAATAGAGGGATTTTCTATTCATTTTGATGTCAGTATCTTTAACTGCAAACTGACATGAGTCACATTGGGAATTTAAAGGCATGGTATTACTCCTGCTATCATTTCAATTTGATTGTGTATAGGGACCCATATGGCTACCTATTGAGATATTGGGTTATTAAGCTAATAGATCATGGATATCGGGGCCCTAGGGCTGTATATACAGCATATACAGCCCGTGGGGCCCCGGTATCCATGACCTAATAGGTTTATACCACCATTTCCTCCATTTTGTATTAATTTCTTACCTGATATCCAAAGATTATAGCCAGGAGAATACATTTTGTAAAAGCAAGCGATACGGCCCAGGTCCGCTCTGCGCAAAGCCATTGTTTTTGTTCCTTGCCGGGACAGGTACCGCCGTGTTCACACTCACTTTTCGTATTGAATCCAACCATGACAAGTCTTCAAATTAAAACATACATATCCTTAGACATCCTAGATGAGTACTCCATGCTCGATATGTCCGATATATTCAAAATAAATAAGAATCCATTAATTTTTCCATTGTAAGCGAGTCGCGGTCAGGCCATTCCCACCCGCCTCCTTGTCCGGCGAAAGTGTGTCAGTGGCCCGGATGTAGATATAGGTCAACTGCTCGTCGTACAAGGAAGACGCCGAAAATTTCGGACCATTTTGGAAAATCAATGGATTCTTATTTATTTTGAATATATCGGACATATCAAGCATGGAGTACTCATCTAGAATGTCTAAGGATATGTATGTTTTAATTTGAAAACGTGTCATGATTGGATTCGATACAAAAAGTGACTGTATACACAGCGGTACCTCTCCCGGCAAGGAACAAAAACAATGGCTTCGCGCAGAGCGGACCCGGGTGTACGATGGAAAAATCAATGGATTCTTATTTATATCGAAGAAAATGGAGAAAATTAGCACGCATTCCTCGTCTATGGATCGAATACTTCTTGGGATTTTAATATTATAACATGACAAGCTTGGAATCAAGACGAAAACTGAATGAAAGCATAGGACTAGGACCTCAGGTTAGAACTTATTTATTTACGCATTGATTTTCATCACCGTTCAGTGTGGCGCTATGGCTAAGGTCTTCGCCTACCACCACTGCGGCTGGGGTTCAATCCTCATACGAGTTGGGACGATTTTTCACATTGAAACAATGGTGAGACAAAATTTCTATGTCCGCCACCGTCTCCCAAAATATTTTAAGTCCAACTTGACCCCGAAAAAGTATATACCAAAAATTTTAAAAATGCACATGTGTGGTATATGCAGAATAATGCACGGCTAAACTGCATATAAACCCACCGGAAGTCCCGAAATCGTGGTATAACAATGAATATGAATTCATTGATGCCCTGGATAGATCTAGCCTACCTAAAAGTCACATAAAAAGGGGTGTGCGCTACTAATTCTCGACGGTGCTCCGTGACTTGCATTTCCAAAAGTAGTAGGGTACTTCAAATAAGCGTGTGCCCATTCAACCTTCCATTACATTGATGGCGGAACCCTCCAGTCTAGGTCTATTGCCATGTATACGTGTCTGATCACATGCTTTGGCAATATCTCCCTTGCATGACTGGCCAATGCGACTCAGTATTTAAAATCCCCATAATATCGAGCGCTAAGGGAAATAGCCCTCACACAGACCCAGACGACGTCCAAAAGGATTTCTACCCCATTACCATCCATTTTCTCAGCGTGCCATTAAGGGGCTGTGACACGACAGAACTAGCCCATCTTTCCTCCACAAAACTGCCAATCTGCCCATCGTTCTTATTCCAAGCCATGGCAGGTTCCTCTATGACGTGATCAACAGACGGCGTCGTCATGACAACGGCAGGGTTGGCTAGCCAGAGTGTCTCCTGAATCTACCGATTCTGATGCTGGTGGGTACTGGCATCCTGTCCACATCAAATAGAGGTTTTGGCAAAGATGAGATGGGAACCAGGGAATGACCGACAGGTAGGCTATATAGGTGGACCTTGCACGCCATCTAGATGTATTATCGCCCGCGTCTAATTTGGCCATATCCTTTAACCGTTTCTACGTTTATCATCCTCTTGGGCCTACAACCACTCACTCTCTATCGATCACCATCATAAAAAAAATAATCAATCAAATGTGAACCCTCTGCATGAATTCTATTTCTGGGCAAAAGTCCCTCTATAGAAAAATATACTAAATATCACCTCATTGTAGATTCAAAACGACACTTTTCACTACTACTTACGTGCCTTTACAATATGCCCCTAGGTCTAGGGAAATCCCTTGGAATGCCGTCACAATAAAACCTGTCACATTCATCATTTTCTATCTGACCTGCAAAGCAACTGCGGAAAATCGCGCCTTGACATAAGATCGGACGTGATGTCGATTTAATGGGGGATAAGGGCGGGTGAGTGGGAGCATACCAAACCCCTCCAGTGTCCCCCCGTCCCACACCTCAGTACCCATGTGACCTATGGCCTCCCAGAGCCAATGACAGTCAGAGCAAACCGTCACTGAAAAGCTTAGTCCATCGGGCAGCCTCAATGAACCTATAGGGATAGGCACTGCAGTTGATGCAATGCACTGTAACTATGGGGTATTATGGACGATTATATGGTATATAGTGTTGGATGTATAATATATAGGTGAAGTGGTGGTAAGTGGGGCCTTAGATCCAGGACTGTGCCTATAATATTATACAGACGAAGTCCCTTGGTATTGGCTATACCCCATTACCATTCAAGGCAGTGGTCTTCCCAGTCCTTCTGAGTCTGTTAGGTCCAACAGTGATCTGCCATCATCAATAAGCAGTCAGAATGGATCATATAGCCTGATACCATAAAAAGGTGAAATCGATGTTCTCCATAGAGACCAATAGCTCACCTGGCCAGCACCGCCCCAGTGTGAGTCTGTCCCTAAACACAGACAAGTCATGATTTACTACCTGATCCCTTTGTTATGTGAATATCTCCAATTCCTGCCTCCCATCTCTCATTGGTCATTTCCAAGTTATGTTCAGATACAGAGGCCTACATAATGTCTCCCAATAAACCCACTCCTATATGCTTGTTATACAACTACAAGCACATATGCGTGCGTACAATACTTTCTCACCGGCAATATTCTCAACCACAGATACCCAACCATGATCTGACTCCCCCATCATAGACGGCGCTTTATCAAAGCTCACCCAATTCCCAAACACATCATTTACCAGGTTCCGTTCACGTATGATGCCATAACGCTGATGGCATTACCCCCATTTAGCCGAGTTGACCTGTCAAACGGAACCGGAAGCGATCAGCAATGCATTGTGGAGCCTGGACTCACGTGATCAGACATTAGGCAAGTCACGTGACCCAAACCCAGACAGATCACTTTGTAGAGTTCATGGCAGAGTGTGTGTTAGAGGGGTAGGTAGGTGGTGGTAGGAAGGGGGTTACAGGGACGGGGTGATCAGGGAGATGGAAGAGGTGGGGCGCCGACGTGTTTCCGTTACCAGATCGACTCGATGTGACGCCGATGTCGAAGAGATTGTCTCTGCCAGGACCCGGGGTCACACGAACCTACCCCCGACTCTGGGACATGGGGGGCACAGAGGTGGGTGATAGGCGAGATGCACTGGGGGAAGGGGAGCGAACGGCTGTCGAGCAGGCCGTCGATCTCTGTTAAGATACAACCTATTGCAAATTGAACTCAAAAACGATCCAGGCTATCGGTGCCCAATCGAAGACCAACACGACTTCAAAAAGGAGGGAATCGATTACATTTTATGTCTAAAAATAACACGAGGATATGGGAATGAATCAGCTCGTGAGAAGATGGAGTCGAGTTTTTGTTTGAAGTGACACAGATTGAAAGATTGTCTTCTCCCACCCCCAACTCCTCCCCTCCTCTGTCAGGCAATATTACCGGGTAGTTATCTATGTATTTTTGGTAAAGTGGCCTTTCCGGAGGTGCATGATTTTCTATGCATCAGATCCACAAGTCCTTAATGTGGACAGATGAGGGGAAAGGGTCCTCCGAGGTAAAATATGAAATTTAAAGTTGAAGTCGTAAGCTTTAAAATGAGGTATAACACTTGCAGATAACCCCTCTGGTCGCAGAGATATTGCTTCACAAAAATGGAATAACATAACTATACCAATACAGCTAATAACCTCTAACATTCCTTGTTTTAATTAGATCAGGCATCTAATTAGCATAATGATTTAAATAATCAATTGAAAAATGGCCAAACCTTTTCATACATTTGGGCATAACTTTTGATCTAGAAATGATATCTTCATGCTTTTTTCAGCATATAAATCTACATGAATTATTCTATCAATCGACATTAATATTTTTTCTATTGGTAATATGTTTTTGGTTGGCATGGCAACCTGTATCTCTGATAATGCTTATTAAGGCCTTCTTTTGATTCAAAACGTTCCATTTACTCTCCTAATAAAGAGGAAGTGCCAGAAAATAGAACGTTTTTGAGAAAACCATCTTTTTCTGTATAAAAATTTACATAATAGCATTTTTTGGTCTATTTTTCATGCTTTTAGCCTCTGTAGCACCCCTAGTGGCCAAATCAAGTACTAAAAATCCCGCAGGGAGGGCCCTTTCCCCTCATCTGCCCACTTATCTGTGGATCAGAGTCAACAAGCAATGCCATTTGTATAAAAGCAAAGCCAGCGGTCTAGAAATTCCCAAATGGTGTAAGATGTAAGTCTGCAGAACAAACACCAGAGTACCCTTTGGGTGATTCATGGCGGAAAACCACAACATCAATGTATTTTATGCTGACACGATAAAGTGGTAAGCCCAAGTTCTATTTTTAAATTTGCTTTTAGCCTCTGTAGCACCCCTAGTGGCCAAATCAAGTACTAAAAATCCCGCAGGGAGGGCCCTTTCCCCTCATCTGCCCACTTATCTGTGGATCAGAGTCAACAAGCAATGCCATTTGTATAAAAGCAAAGCCAGCGGTCTAGAAATTCCCAAATGGTGTAAGATGTAAGTCTGCAGAACAAACACCAGAGTACCCTTTGGGTGATTCATGGCGGAAAACCACAACATTAATGTATTTTATGCTGACACGATAAAGTGGTAAGCCCAAGTTCTATTTTTAAATTTGCTTTTAGCCTCTGTAGCACCCCTAGTGGCCAAATCAAGTACTAAAAATCCCGCAGGGAGGGCCCTTTCCCCTCATCTGCCCACTTATCTGTGGATCAGAGTCAACAAGCAATGCCATTTGTATAAAAGCAAAGCCAGCGGTCTAGAAATTCCCAAATGGTGTAAGATGTAAGTCTGCAGAACAAACACCAGATTCATGGCGGAAAACCACAACATCAATGTATTTTATGCTGACACGATAAAGTGGTAAGCCCAAGTTCTATTTTTAAATTTGTCGATAGCAGTATAAACGCGTCTTCATTGGGGCATATCCCTAGAGGGTACCTTGAGATGTATGCCCCATATGTGCACTGGGATGAGCTGCTCCTCGTGTATAGGCCTACCGCTGTATGGCTAAATTCTATCTATAATATTGTGTTGTATTAACACATGCAAGTCAGCAATAACCTTACCTTTGTTTTCAATAAAAGCGATTATCATTACACAGGTGACAATATTGTGTTCCTTTATTGCAGTCTCATGTTGCACGAAAATATACCATTTATACAAATTACAGAATATGGATGATAGCAAAGAGTTAATGTTGTCTGTCAGCATATAGAACAAACGCTGTATTTACAGAGAGACTTTTTCAGAATCAGTCTATACTTGAGGGTACAATATCGGTCTCTACATCAAGCCTTTATGTAGGTGCCAGATAATACCTCTTCCCACGCACGGTACCCCATCCCCCATCCTTCTGGTACCTGTCTACAGAGGCAGGTCATCGGGTACACTATTGGATCCTTTTATGTCTGGTGGTGCTGCCATTGCAGATACCACGCCTAAAACACTAGATGCTATTCTAAATGATTCTAGATTTATAGAGAAGACACTTAGTTTTGCAATATTGAGATAATCATAAAGAATGCATTTCTGTGGTTCTTTTACTGAATTGCATCCTGTGTTTATCAGCAAAAAAAGGGGCTCCTGTGTGCAGGGTGTGAATGTAAGCCAACCCCTTATTGATTAGTTCCAAGATGCCCCACCTGCCTCCATCCACCATCTGGAGGAGTCACTCTGAAGGCAGATGAGCACACACCTCAGACATGACAGAGGGAATATGTCTAAGATGAAACCAAGTAATTCAATCAAGATGGAATGGCGTGATACAATTAGGAAGACATATTCATTTACTGTGCACCACAGATGGACTTTCATATATCTTGTTGTTTGTTCATGAAGAATAAAAAAAAGTATGAAAATCATGGATTGTGAATAATATGACACTGTTATGTGGCTTTTCAATTAACATCTACACGTCTAGTATTGAAGAACAGAGACCATATTTATGGGTGTGGACCAAAATGTTAATGGAAATGCAGAAGTTGCCTGGGGACTGCACCATATGCCACCTCCGTATTCACAAGATATAGAAGATACATTCCATGTCCTTCTCCAAGTAGGTCACATTTGGGTCATGTATGGCTGGGGCTGAGGTCACTTGATTTCCTTTAGACCACAATGTTATATACAATCAGCTCCCTTCTCTCTCTCTCTCTTGATACTGAAAAATAGAGAACTACTATAGTGTTCAAGTGGGCCATATGATTTATTTCCTGTTTTCTGAAATGATTTATCATTATATAAACAGCTGGCATGAAAATTGTCAGTGTCTAACTGGGAGTGTTAAGGTCCCGGGTTAAGGTGTACTTGTATATAGTACTAGCTGCCACTACAAATAGCATTTTAGTACGAACTAGGTTGGATGTTGCCTTTTTCACCTTTACTACATCCTTACACACGGGGGCTAGGATCTTGGCAAAGGTAGATATTTAATTATATACCTGCCCGCCAGTATTTCTTCTGTACCACTCACTCCATTTTAACTCTAACAAAAGGACATATCTTATGGCGACGAAAAGGTTTTTAAAGCCTATGATTACGTCCGCGTAATCCAGCCACAGGTCACAGTCTAGTGAAATTTAACCCCGACTTTTGAAAAACAGATGTTAAGATCTAATCTCATATCTAGATTTGGCTTTAAATCCTAATATACTCTTTTTGATACTAAAGATTTATCTCTGAATAAAGGATTTCCTCGACATTCACCATGTCTAATGGCTACCCGAGTATATATATATATATATATATATATATATATATATATATATATATATATATATATATATATATATATATAGGTGAATGGAAAGTTTAGTCATAGCTGGCACCCGGCAGGCATGTGTAGGTTTGGCATTGTTGGCTGCCCCAAACCAGCGACAGTTGTTGCCCCCGAGGACTAACAGGTTTTAAGCCCTGGATTGTTATAGAACAGAATAAGGAGACTTTGTTCTCCTGCCCTGGGAACCTCTACCTCTAACACAGAACTCAGAAAAAAGCATCCTGAGGTTGTGAAAGAACAGAAGGCTATAGAGTACCGTTAAGATCCCATTGCACATGGTATATTAACACATAGCTCACAAAAAGTGAGAAATACAGGATTGGATATATTGGGCTGATAGACTTGCATATCATTAATGGATAAAGATCTATATGTACACATTCATTGATGAGGTGAAGAGGATTCATCTTCGTGGGTATCTTTTCTTTCTATTAAATTCCGTCAAGCCAGATTGAAAGGGGAATTATCAATTTGATAGGTTACAGAATTCTACCTTCCTAGTTTCATTTTTGAGTTGCATGGCCATGCATAGTAGAAATAATCATATGGCCCTCCCCAGCATTGTATATGAGTGACCTCCACCAAAATATAATGGACGGATCATCGCAAACTGACTGCCGGTTTTAATAATCACTACTAAGCATGACCTTATGACAATATTCAGCTATTACACCGATGGTTCTAGTTTAAAATCAATGGGCGAAGAATATGAAAGACACTTTTGTGACAAGATGTCAAGTGTTAGTGTTTGGAGTTGGGACGGCAATGTTCAATGCTAGAGGGTGTTGTTTGACTGTTACTATGTGCTGCCTTTACCAGAGCCTTTGTGAGTCTACACAATAGGACATCTATTATCATGACTCAGTGTATTCATTCAAGCCCTGAGATATGTCCTCATAACTGTAAGCCATGTATATTCTTATCAACTCCATGTCTTCACAAGAGGGTCTAAGTCAGTCCATGTCACGTGGAAGAAGTATGCGCATGAATAATGATTGACGTGAACACTGCCCATGATATATCACAAAAGGGCCAATACCACTAATGGCAAAGTTATTAATTTGCACATTAATTTACAGTGCCACCTCTAATGTTGATCACTGTTGATGCTTGTACAGATGAAAGGGGTAGGGGACATTCAGTATTCTTCAGAGTCTTCAAGATCCCAAGAACCTGCCAGAGTGAATATCCCCATGACAGTATTTTTTTTATCAAGACTGACAAAACCGAAAACAACCTATTCAACTCAAGCAAGATAGCAGATATCTCCAATGCTTTTTTATAGAATTACTTTTGACGTGGTCATAAGCACTTAAGACATGGTACTTCTTTTTGGAGAAGCAGTCGAGGTGCTGCTACTTGTAAGTACTGATTTATCAAGAGGGTTGTAACTAGAATGCCACTTTAAAGCATTCACCTAATCATGGCATATAAATTGCAGTGTGAATCATCATACTTATTGTATTATACAATAAAGTTACCAATTATCACATATTTAGGTACCCTATTCACAGGTAAACAATGCATGCACTCGCCCATGAGTAGAGCCCGTTAGCAGCAACTTGACCTGTTCATGATTCAATAAAGCCTTCATTAGCCCCACCCTACCTATGTACGTGTCAAGTAGATGGTAACTTGATATAACAAGGGAATCTGATGGCGTGAACAAGGTGAGAGATGGCAGAATCAGTCAGGCCAGTGTTACCTGTTGATTATATAAGCAGGTCGATGCCAATTGAAGGTCTTCATGAGACGTTACCTGAGTATGGCGGTCAATCCACCCACCTACAACACCTGGAGGACGTCCGTAATACACCTGTAATATATACATGCAGCATACCTGTAACAGCCTTATGATACTACATAAGGATTGATGGTTACATGTAAGTCGATATTAAGGCCACCACACCAGACCAACAAAGAGATGACTAGCATTGCTAGCATGGTAGATTGCACTGCACACATCCAATATTGGATATTCTGATCCACACTCACTTAGCAAGGTGTAACCCCCAGCACAGTATTTGAGGATGTATTTGATATAGATTCCATGTAGAGTGAGCTGCACTCATATTATATGTCTGCCTACTTACTTAATATTTGTTTGATTAATAAGCTCATGCATTATAAGAACGTGTTGAGTAGACAAGGAAATAACAACACAACTGAAGTACCAAAATTGGGTTGTAAGAATGGCGTAGTTTTTTATCTAAATGAACCAACAGTTTCGGCAATGTTTGCCTTCATCAGGGTTAAAACTCTCAATAAAATAGGGTATAAGGTAGATCGTGAGTTGTTGATGCAGTTAGATCTTACTGGTGCATTATGGGTAAATCCATTGTTTTATACATGGGTCAATGTCATTCAGCAATGTAACAGTCATTAGATATCAATAAATAATTCCTTCAATGTGAATACAATATATCTTATATGTGTAAAATAATGAATTAGTATATTAACAATAAGTTGCCATGGTTACCATTAATGGTGCAGGTGTCCATGGTTATGCAAAAAGATTTTTTAGTCATAGTTGTATGGTTGTTAAGCTAATAGATGATGGATATCAGAGCCCTAGGGCTGCGCGGCTCGGGTATATACAGAATGTACAGCCCGTGGGCCCCAATATCCATCATCTATTGTGGTTAAATGCTACCATTTCCTCCATTTTGTATTAATTTCTTACCTGATATCCACAGAATAATTATAGCCAGAAGAAATTTTGTAATTGCAAGCGATACGGCCCGGCGTCCGCTCTGTGCGAAGCCATTGTTTTTGTTCCTTGCCGGGAGTCCAGATATTAAAACATACATATCCTTAGACATTCTAGATGATCACTCCATGCTTGATATGTCCGATATATTCAAAATAAATAAGAATCCATTGATTTTTCAAACCGGTCTGAAATTTTCAGCGTCTTTCTTGTACGGCGAGAAGTTGACCCATATCCACATCCGGGCCACTGACACACTTTCGTCGGACAAGAAGGGAGACGCAAATGGCGGACCGTGACTCGCGTACATTGGAAAAATCTATGGATTCTTATTTATATTAAAGGAAATGGAGAAAATTAGCACGCATTCCTCATCTATGGATCGAAAACTTCTTAGGATTTTGATATTATAACATGACAAGCTTGGATTCAATACGAACAGTGTGTGTAAACACAGGACTACCGCTACAGATAAGAATTTATTTACTTTCGCATTGGATTTCATCACCGTTCAGTGTGGCGTAATGGCTAAGGCCCTCGCCTACCTCCACTGCGGCCGGGGTTCAATCCTTCTACGAGTTGGGATGGCTTTTTACATTTTACATCGAAATGATGGCCAGATTGACTTTGTATGTCTGCCACACATTTCCCAAAATATTCTAAGTCCAACTTGACCCCGAAAAAGTATATACCAAAAATTTCAAAAATGCACATGGGTGGTATATGCATGTATAATGCACGGCTGATATGCACATATCAGCACCGGAAGTGCCAGAATCATGGTATAACATTTAATATCTCGGTTTAGACAAATATCCTTCTTTGATCATAGCGTTGTGTAGGGCATCTCCAAGGTTTTGATTGATCTTGGTGATCATACGTTGTAGGTCTACAAGGACCTCGACGGCAGGAAGGTTCTGGCCCCGTTTGACAGGGACATGTGGAGGCAAAGTGGGTGTCTTGGTGTCAGTCTTAGGTGTCAGGGTGTCAGACACTTTCACAACTGGAGAAGGTTTGGGATCAGATAGTTTTTCTTCATGTTTGTTGGGTAGAGCAGATAGTACACTTTTTAGTTTATTTGATGCTGGAGGTTTTGGGCTGTTGGATCTGATTGAGAAGGTGGAGTTTCTTTTTGGAACTATAATAGTATTGTCAGTTGTTTCACCATCATCACTTAATTTAAGGTCATTGCTGATGTCATCAAGGGGTGACAGAGGTCTCAGTTTCGTAGAGACCTTCTTCACCTTTTTTGGAGGTGTTGGAATGTCAGATTCATTTTAAAAGGTGATGTAGATTACATTCGTGCTCATCCCGTTCCATATTTTAACTGATTCTGACTGACAGTATGAGATAAGCGTAGATACAAACTTCACCATTTTTCTCACTGTTTCAAGGTATGAATAATAATATTATCTTCTGTTTTTCTTTTAGAGAATGAGATCATCCTGTCAGGCTGTAAGCACCGAAAGCAGATTCCTTGACATGCCCTGAAGCAAGGCATTCCTTGCCTTATATCTGGATCAGATCTCAACCTTACATTGAGGTAACTCAGGTATAGAATAAAGTGCACTGAAAAAAGTCTTCCTGACAAAGTGACATGTATACCCATGTCAACTTGATTTGACACAGATAGCACACGTCATTGGGACATGTGCACATATGTCACTATGACAACTGTAGCAGAAAGTAATCCTCATATGATTTGACATGCCTTAAAATGCCATGTCATCTGTGAGTTGACTAGGGTCACGGCCATGTCAAAGGCACTTGACATGTGATGGTTTGACATACATAATTGTTCTAGGATATTCCACTAGATGGGGCAAACAACCATTTTGGTACCAGGATTAATCAGTACCAAGAAGTACTACCAACACTTGAGACATTTGATGTATCTGTGTCATTTTGTTTTCATGAAAAATAGATCACTAAGGTCTGTAAATACTATCAATGAATGGTAGTGAATTCTATGTCATTGTTAAATTTGCATTTGTTATTGAATATGATCCTGAATACTTCAACTGGAGAGGTTAGACACCATATGTGTGGGTCAGTGAAAATACCAAAGGACTGTATTCTAACCCACAATCTATAATCTCGGTATCTACAGTACAGGGAGACATATGGCATTGCCATGCACCTCCATGCCTTGTCTTATGGAGTGCATAGAGGTCCTCAGTCAAGTAGAAGTTCTGTAGATAGGAAAAGGTGCCTTAGTGTTGCAGGCCTGTGGGACTATGATATCCCCTGCCTTCTATTATAGGCCTGCCTTGATTGAACCATTGGTACATAGTTATTGACTGCTCTTGACCCTTACATAATTGTCTCACAGTATTACCTAGCACTCAGGTGAATGGATCAGAAATATGTGATATGTCTTCATTACGCATGTCAAGTTGAGTTGACGAACCAAATATGAGAGGGTCAACCTCATTCGACATGCCTTCATGCATGTCATGTGGGAGACAAATTGTGACCTGTGCAGTATGCGTCAAAGCGATCAGTGTTCTTTTCTCTGTGTGGCCACTACAACTGAATCTTAAATAGAAACCTCTCAGTACCAGCCAACCCATCGTCAATAAACAATTACGTCTCCGGTCCACTCCATAATTGGCGATAATCCAGTTAATGGCACGCTCAAAGGGTGATGTAAGATTATGCCTGCTGCCATGGAGACCAGTCATCAGATCACCCCCCTCTGGGGATGTTGAGGGATCCAAGTGGTTGCCGCACGAGCTACCTGTGTACTCTGTTATTGTCTAGAGGGGGACATAGTCCTTTCTTAACATACCTCTAAACTACATAACCTCTTTAAGCTGAGTGTAACCAGAGGCAATGCATGGTTCCCATTACGCCGACAAAGTCTTTCTGAGGACACACTCAGCAGATTTGCTTTCTTCTATATGGGCTTAGAGAAGATCATAAGGCTCTTATAAGACATCTTTCTTATGGAGTACAAAGGATGTGTACTTAAATGGGCAACGTTTTTTCTGCATTGGAGGTACTAAGATAAAAGAAAAAAGGAGATAATGTGTCGTCATGGCAATTGTCTGTGGTGATAGGTAAAAATCTGCAAGGCGGTATGCAACAATAATGTCTTTATACAGTCAACATCAGATTCTTTATGTATGCACCGCTTGATTACCATTGTAGACAATGGTGGTGTGAGATTTAAGACACTATTGGCACAAATGAGCCAATCAATTGTACATAAATTCCTTCCTTTCACAAGTCCAATATGTAAAGAATGCCACATCGCCCAGCTATAATCTCAGCAAATGGCAGATACGAGGTAAAGAAATAAGGAGACTAAGGGCACTGTCATGAGGCACAGGTTCTTAGACCGGATCGTATTGCTTCTGCAGGTCTGTGCTGCAGCTTATTATTGAAAGTTGGAAGGATCATGTTACTCTGCAGGTCAGCTGTTTCCAGGGGCTTTGTATGGGGGAGAGTCATGACAGGAGAAGGGGGTTACAATGGGCTCATGTGGGCTCCCCAATTATGAAAGGCACGGTTATGAGATGGTGCGGGGTCTTATACAGGTCCCAGTCCCATAACGAAGGACAATACCAGGTGACGAGAGGACTGTGGGGTGCTGTTTAGAGAAGCCAGATGTTGGCCCTTGAGTGATATTCTCATCGTGAAATATATAGCGAAATACTTTTTAATTAAGCTGAATGCCCATGATAATCATTTTCCCATTTCATAATGCTTAATCGAGATGAGTCATTTGGATAATCCGAATGCATTAAAAATAGAGAGAACCTTTACAGAATAAAAGAGAATTGGGGACCTGGATTCAAGTGTCTGCACGGTCAATTTCCATGTTTAAACTGCATCCTTGCCTGAATAGTCTAAGTGTTATAACTGTTAGAGCACAGTTGGGCGAGTGCATTGTTGACTTTCATGACAATACACCCACCATTTACTTCTCAATGTGCCATTCTCTACCAGCAACATTACCTTTATTATGCATGACGCTAAATGACTGGAATGAGTTGGACCAATATTGTCTTGAATGGCTGCCATTGTAGGTGTAGCAAGCATGTTTGTGTATCCTACAGGGGGTAGAAGGGGTTGGTTATAGGGGGTGGTTGACACAGTTATTTCACACTAAAACCCTTGACGTGTGGCACAGTTGAAGCAGAACCGCACAGTCCCATAGTCCAAGGTGACAAAAATATGAAGCATTGTCGGCATTGTCAGTTGAATTCCTTTTAGCTGTGAAGCATTAGGGTTTGTTATACTGAGAAATGTAAAGTGTGTTTATATCCTGCATTCATGAATTTGAAATAACAAATCAAGCTGTAATAAGTGTCTTCAACCGTAATATTTTGCTTTTAAAAATGTAAGAATCAGTTGGGTATGGGCCTGGGTTTGATTACCCTAATTTCATTTCATTTCTTCATTCTGCATCCCAGAAGATCAATGGATTCAACAAAGACTTTAATTTAACACCACTATCTAAATAAGTCCGAAATGGAAGTGTAGATCCTAAGATAAAGACCGGGTTCCCAATCGTGATCCATGGTTTCTAGTGTGAATAGTACCCAAGTTGTTAGTCTCGGAATTCTCTGAGATAACGATAGACTCAAGCTTGTAGCTACACTGCAAAAATGGTGTTTAGATTTTAAACATGTTTAGGTCTAAACACGTTTAAAACCTAAACATATAGGTCAGTTAGGTGTCTCATCGACTACACATTTAGGAAATGAACACTTTTATTCTAACTACATAAACATTTACGCTAAACATGTTTAGATGTTTAGAGTTGAGACAGTTGAATAATAGGTGTTTAGATTTAAACATCAATATGTTTAGATACTTGGATGTTGAATCCACACCAGGTAGCAGCACTACCTTTGACTGGACTATCTGCACACAGTTATAATCAATTGTTGTGACAAATGTCCCAAAATACCAGGTTTATCATGGTTTCATTTCATAGAATGTCATGTGAATAGAAAGGGCAATAGAAAATTGACTAGATTCACCTCATGCCACCATCATTACCATAAAATAATCAATAAACTCCATGACTGACACCTATTTGATGCTTTTCTGGAATAGATAAGGCAATGTCCTTCCTGCCAAGCTGTTGTACTTTCTCAAGTCTCTCATTCTGATGCAGTGTGTAATATATGTACACATATATAGCTGTGGCTGACATCTTTGGAGACTTTGACAAGTAAATACCTGCTGATGCCCCCCCAGTAAATGAGAAAGCAAACAAAATATATCTCTGTTTTTAAATGCATACATGTCTGCAAACCGTAACTCTCCATCAAATCATTTAAACATCTAAACACAAAATTTCATAAACACCTAAACACAAAAAAATCATATATCTAAACACAAAGTTTAACCTAAACAACTACATTTCTAAACACTTGAGCTAAGCACATTGTTTGGCTAAACATGTTTAGGAAATTAATGTGATTACAAAAACGTTGCAAGAATATGTTTAGAATTGTGTTTAGGATCTAAACACCATTTTTGCAGTGTAGGTGCAATTATTAAAGGGGCCTACATGGCATACTCTACATCTCATTCAAGGGGACGAGCATTAATTAGCAGGAAATTCCCGTCAGCAAAAATGGCCAAGAGGACACGCTATAACATTTCTGCTGATTTGGGTTAATATGTTTGACACCGCCTCAGGTGTAAAATACCTGACGCCATATAGGAAAATATGTACTCATCCATAGTACATGTGCTGGCTTATCAATGTGGATATAGACATCATTTATTGAATTAAAATGACGGTATGTTTAATGACAAACGCAATACAATGTCATAAATTTCTGATAACACGATATGCACGTGGGTAACAAGAGACAAAATACTGGAATACAAAAATATGTGATTCGGCATACAAGAAGGCCTCCTACAAGAACACCTTGAAATATAGAGCCTTGTAGGGGAAGTGTTATGGGGACAGTCAACACCCCCCCCCCAACAGGTTTTCAGGGATTATAGACAGAAAATAACCCCTAATCGTTGACGCGCTCTAAATATTAGGAAAGTTATATGTAATTAACTCACATTTGCACGTCACGATGGAGAGAAGGTATCCATACAAAAGCTACACTTTTAGATGTCTTAACTATATGTTGTGCCATATATAGGGATTCTTTATGCCAAATGTGTTCGGTTGTTTTGGCAGATATCTGTCTGTTTAATGTCAACCTGTCATCAAAAGAACATTTTCTCCTACAAATGTAATACAGATCTAGCTATTAACTTCTTTAAACTTTTTAACTTACATCAACTGTTTGGCATGTCTTCATATATGAGGGAAAGACTGTATCATTGTCTACATTCTGATATCACACAACTGTATGATTGAGTGTAGATTTCCCAAAGAGATGAGGTGCGAAAATTGACAAGGAACTGTATATGCATTTGCCCATAATCATACATAATAGCCCAGCTTGTGACAGGGACATTCATTCATTGTGATTGGGGGTCTGATATATGGATCCAGTTCCTGGGCTAGAGATTCTGTTATATGTATAAGAGACTAACGATAATTTAGTAAAAATCTGCAATTAGGCTTACATTCACTGCACATGGCTAGTGATAGGCGTGATTACGATTATGTGTCATAATCACCCTGCCCACAGGTCTGGGGTTTGTCTTATAGCATAACAGTGCCATCTGGGAGTGCCATGCTCGCACCACTGTTCTTGTGAATTTTCACATACCAATACCCACGCCAAACTTTTACATCAAAATGTGGAATTTAATGTTTTATGGGTATCAATGAACTATGGGCATCAATGTAAAACAATACATGCTGGACGAAGATAAATCACCAGGCTGTATAGAAATGAGTGGCTGTGTTCCACTCCCGCCAAGTGGAGAATCTAGCTCTTCACTGAGAGGAGGGACTAATGATAACACTCTATTATGACCAAGAACCCCTTGATTAGTCATACATAGCCTTTTATTTGGTCCTTTGGTAAATTTACAAGGCCATTGGTCAGAGATTTTGCTTTGAATAAAGAAATGGTCCTTGAATTGACTTTGTAAGGTGGTCAAGCAATGCAGTGTGTATGAGCTACTCATGGCGTGTGGTGGGAGAAGTGATGAGGCCTTGATGAGCAGTAGGCCCCCAGGCCTCATTATGCGCATTACGATGGTGTGTGGGGGCAGTGACGCAAGCCATGCTTATGATGTTGGCCGGATCCAGTTAAGGCAGCATGTGACAGGCCCGTTTCATCGATTTTTCCATGGCAACGCCGCCCCCACCTCCTCCCCCTTTCCTGCCTTCGCTGCATGCCCCCCTCCTTCCCATTACGCGCATACTGCCTTGTGCAGTAGCTACTGACCTGAATCTAAGGATATAATCCAGGAGGCCTAGTTACCAGCAATTAATCTCAACTCCACAACCCCAAACACCTTACATGTCCCACGTTTACACCATAGATATTGGCCACCTGTACTATTATAGCCATCATCTCCCACTGAAACATCAGCTTCCTTAATATTCGCTGCACGGAGAGACCACAGGCGTCCATCCACGTGGTGCTGTACCATCTCCGTTGCCATTGATCCGCCTTTCATGGATCAAACAAAAGGCTGTGTTTGGATCCTATATGATCCTTGTATGTGGCTCCTCCTGGCTCTACCCCCATCCCCACCCCCATCTTCCTCCTGTGGCATGGGTTGGGTAATAAAGGCCAGGCTGACCGAGTGTCCGCCTGTGAATACGACTTAGGTCTTCATTTCCCGGCCATCGATCCTTGACTTACATCAAACACTGGTCCTCTTTGCCGTCCCGTATCATATCTCCTCCTGCAGGGGGTTGGAGGTGGCGTATGGGGCATCCCGTGCTCTCCAGTTGCTATAGTTGTGTGGACATTGGTGTACTGGATGGCTGCTCACCCAATTTCAACTAATAATGCAGATAGTCTGCCTCCCCATCCCCCACCCACCCAAGCCACAGACGTGCGTTTACCTCCAGGGTTTACCTCATATCCGCTGATATGATTCACTCTGTTCTGGACCTATTTTCCTTCTTAGAAATGTTATTTTCTAACAATTTTCAGCAAGAAAACGCGTTCATTCATGTTTTTTTTTTTTTTGCAATAACACTTCACTTTCTTTGCATTAGAATGAACACGACGCGTTTTGGAGTTATAGTCTAGGTGATCATGGCAAGATTACCCACCATGTAACAATATTTATGGGTCAATTTTCGTGTTCTCAGTTTGTTTTATTGCATTTGCTATATGTAATTATGCGTGATTAAGTGAGCAATTCCATGGCTTCTGCCTCCTATTAGGGGAGGTAATATTGATGCACATGCTGTGAGCACAAGACAGAAGTCTGAAGCAATGTTTTGCTGCAAACATCAGCTACTCAAATCATACTTAATGCAAAGCTGCAGAGCATATCTCTCCATTTATGTAAGTACTTTCGAGGGGGGGGCAAACCTGGTGAATCCACTCAGAACATACCTCTTAACAAAAGTACCATGGTCACATGATAAGATGATAGCAATCGCCATAATGAGCCCAGCCAGATATGTAGTGGTAACTACAGGCCCGCTGGTTTATAAGTAATGTTATTGTTTCCACTTGCCCCACCAAATTGCATGTTTGAGTTCAATATTTCCCCCTGGAATCAGATGATCTGTCCTCTCGCAGTTAATTGGGGAGTATTCTCTGACAAGTTAAATACAGGTGATTAGCATGTCAGAGTGTGTGAGTCTGGGACTGGGAGTGCCAAGGGTTTATAGTGGTGTACAAGAGCACAGGTGAAAGGTGGCTTTCAAGCTAGATCTACACGCAAGCTTCTACAGGTGGTAAATTCTAACCAATGTGACTGAGACAGGTTGCAAACAAACCATCGCATGTTCAGGTTTTCCAGCTATTGATTGAACTTTAGATTTCCAATCTCTCATTCGGCACGCACATTAGAGCATTTTTGTACCCCCTGTGGCTCCACAATGCCAACTAATGTGTTCTCGATTTAGATTGAATAGTTACCCTATATATATTTATATATATATATATATATATATATATATATATATATATATATATATATATATATATATATATATATATAGTGGTGTTTTAATTATTTAAGAGGATTTAAAATGACCTAGATTATTGCCCTCAGGGTTTTAGAGGGGCAAGGAATGCTTGCTTCTAACATAATCTGATCTAAATGTCAAAGATATCTTGAGACTTCTGCACAATTATTCACTTAGACACCAATTAGGTATGTTATGGTTTACTTGTCTCCATACCTTTGAAAATAACAAGTTGCATTTTCGACAGCCCTATGGCGTATTGAAAGTTAGCCCTGCCATAAAGCTCCAGACACTACTATGACACGTTGACATCTATAGTGCGACCAGGTTCCAGCAAAGCTGAAATAACCTACCGGTGTGGAAAACCGCTATGGCACCAAATCACACGTCACACCAGCCTGTGATTTGGGGGTGGTGTGTGATTTGGCATCACTGCCAAAATAACCATTTCAAAGATGATTTTGACCAATCTGATTTATATTCTAATGGATATAAATCATGGTAATTCTTGAAACAATTAGTCTCTGTTGTACTTTTTCAAGTTTTACCCTTAGAGTTAGTTTATAACAGAGAAAAGTCGATTTTCCCTCTGGATTATGTCCCAAATTCATCACAACCCATTTTGTATCTAATTTGCTAATCCTTTATGCTTTTTGCTAAACGATGTAATGTGTATCAATGATTGAAGGAACATCCCAGTAAGCTACTCACAAAAAACCAAAGTGATCTAATCAGTCATTAATGATAAAAGCCATTTTACAATACACACTTGACAATACGAGACAATGCAGCATAGCAGGATTTCCTACTGGTGCCTTTTCTTGCACTGGCAGCTTTTTTTGCACTGACGCGGAAAATCACATCACCACCTTGGGAGAGTGGTGTGTAAAACGACAACAGTGTGTAATTTCCTACCGGGGTGTAATTAAGGTAGTTGCTCAGACCTGATGTATGCAAACCTTCAATAAGACTTACACATCAAACAAATTGCTATAATAGATGTATATTGCTTCGGGTTTATAAAGGATGAACAGTCCACAGAGACGTCCTCAAAACTTTCAAAATAAGGAGATAATTCCATAACCAAGTTTCTACCATTTACAATTACTTTGGAGATGATCATGATCGCTCAGGTACATTATCAAGACCACCAATGCTATTGGATGCTTTTAGGAACCAAGTAACCTAGAAGATAGTCGGTAAAATACTATATCCAGACAAGGGTTACAGTCAGACATTGTCAGGATGTTTACATTCAGTCACACCAGTCGTATTTATGAATCAACTTGTAGCATTTATGGCCGCTCACCCTATGATCTTTGCCCGTGAAGCAGGTGCCATTTATAAAGCAAATCTCTTCCACTTGGTATTCCAGATATCAACACGGTTTTACTATTTTTCTTATTTTGTTTTATGAAGGGGAGACCTGTCAACGTTTCTTCTCTATGGCAGGAAACTAGCTCCATGCATTGACACGTCGTTGGGTCAGCACTGGGAAGCCCCATCCCAAAGGGATGGAACTAACATTGACTTTTTGCTGCTGTTCAAACCAATGGGCGAGAGGCTTGCCCTGTCGCCTTGATTGGCATTGGCATGGGCAAGCGAGGTAGAGGAGGGGAAAGGGTAGGGCGTGTGAGTGCTGGGGGAGGACAGGCCAAAAGCAAGGGTGTGGGGGAAGCTGGGTAGTTTAAATGACAAAATGGACGCCAAGTCTTCCCACTGCAGTGTCTGCAACTGTCGGGTAGTGGCGTTGGTGTTTGACCTCTGTGTCTGAAATGGCATTGGTAAGAAGAATCACACTCACGATGGTTGAGAAGGGATAGATTTGGTAAAAATGGTTGACATGTGAGACGTCAAAATGCCAAATTCCCATAGGCATGACTCTGACGGACCGCTTCTTGAAGAGACTGATAAAATGGCATTGGTGAAATATGGAGAAGCATGCACGGGGTATGTAGTACGTCCTATGATCTTCAAGTACAGTAGTTAAATTACACCTTATGGCCCCAAGGTACCTTGTTACTTCACATGATCAATATGTTCCTGTTCAACTACAGGCTACACAGCTGCTGCAGGCCCTCTCCTAGTTTATGTATAGATATGGGTATAACGGCTTTTACAATTTTAGATAAAGGTCACGATCGATTAAAACAATGGCACAACGATAAAAAAATAATAAATAAAAAATATATGCTTATGCTCATGCAAAGCAAGGAAACAATGTGTATCAACCAATAATGGGTAGCACTATTGCTGGGCCGATAGGCCATACGGCGCTATAGCACTACCTGTGCCATAGCAAATAGCAAAAGCACCTGTGAATTTCACCTTAGAACATGAGGACAGAGATCCGTTCCAGTTTGGGCCATGGCTATTGGACAGTAACCTGGAGGGAATCGATCATTGTTGGCATAGGTAGATGTTTGGTGTGAGACGTCAGGTGATACAAACACCTGGAGACCAATGGGCAAACACCCAGGTCCTCCTCCTCACCCCTCTGTCCTTCCACGGGTACACAGAACTACCTCCAGGGTGTAACCCTCCCATTTACCCACAGGAGGAAGGGCAAACACTCAGTCAAAGACAGTAAATGCGCCCATGACACTTATACTAATAGGTTAATCTGATATCTAATATTTGAATGCGATATTACTCATAATTAATCAATTTGTTTTTGCCTAAACTGCATTATTTGCATTGACTAATTAGGAATATACATAGCACATGGCATGCCATATACAGAACCTTTGGTTTACTTCTTCAATGTACCAACTTAATTTGCATTTCATTTATTGAACTTGATTCAGTATTCACAGGCTAAGCGGTGATATATAAAAAAAGGCATTCCAACTCTAGTTGCATGTAGAGATATCAGTGCATTGAGGCCATACCTGGAAGCATTAAAGCTACAGGACGAGTACCAGCCCTATATATATATATATATATATATATATATAGTAGCGTCTTTGGTCTCCTCCGGATTAGAAATGACCATAGTGATTCCGACAAGTATAATTAACAAGAATCCTTTATTTCCTGGCTTCCTCTGCCACACCATCTAAGTTTGTAACCTTCTTACGGAGACAAGTGTATGTGCATTCTGCTGCCACCCGAAACCCAGACTGCCTGCCGGTGGGACACCTCATGTATTTATACACTTGTAAGTCCACCGACGCTGGTGTATGTCACATACACCGACGCCGGCGACGCTCCTCCAGATAACAATGATTACGCAACGCTGACGTGACTCCGCCTCTGCCGGCTTCCCCTGTCCCCATACCAGGATGCTTTCAGGATCCAACGGCGTCCACGCGGTCTACGCTATTATATATATATATATATATATAAATATATATATGACATGATCTGCGAAAAGGGACCTTATTTCAGGGGGAATAAGGTCCCCTTTCCCAGTACAGGTCACACACACACACACACACATATATGGGATGATATGGTGTCAGGCATAATGTCAGATGTGTGTCTGGGTGATGGATCACCTGCCGTGCCTCTCACCTGTGTGGGTGGTGGTGTATAGATACTGAGGAGATCACCTGCATGGAGGTATCCATGAAGGAGCCTACCACTATGTCATTAGCCCTATATTACCAGCAGGGTTAAACAACTACCAGTTAACCCCTCTCTGTCACCCATGCTGGTACCTAGTATGTCATACCTTCTGTACAGCTTGCCCCATGCATGTTTTAGCTGACCGCAGGTAGATATGTACATACAGTGTTTCCCCATGCTTCGGTTTTGTTTTGCAAGGACTTAGCTTGAGGGGCCAAAGCCGTAACTTATAAAATGTACTGATTTAAATAGCTTCCTTTAATTTTCTGTTTGAAAAACTAGAATCTTGTCTGGAACATTGACTGTGACATTTCTACTCCTGGAACCAAAATTTAGGGTTACCCAATCCAAGACTGAACACGCGTAAATGATTTTTTTCACCTCTTATATCAAATCATTGTTTTAGTCTTTGGATTTTTAAATTCATGGAAAATATTAAAAAGCTAATCGAAGGGAGCAGTGTTAATCTCCTGCTGTCATTTCTGCACAAAAAGTGATTCTCCCCATCCTAATCAGTGTGTGCCACTAGTTGTCAACTTGTGGCATTGGGTTACCATTTAAAACCCTGACAACACTTCTGACATGCCGGGAGCATGGTAGCCCATGCTGTTAGGAGGAGCTATTGTATATCCGCCGGAGGCACTCTGCCCCCATTGGGACTCTAGAACACGTAATGGGAGTAGGGTAATTTCCAGGCCTCTATGGAAAAATAGGGTTTGAGTTGGAACAAGGTACAGTATTTTTATTAGCCAGTGCAGAATCACTACAATATGATGACGGGGTGGCGTTATGAACAGCGAAGTTTGAATCAATCTGGTAAATTTATCTTCCTAATAAGTGATTCATTAAGGCTTGATGGAGCTGTCAGTAAACAGATACTAATGGTATCGATTCCATGATGAATAACTCAAAGAGTTATGGCGAATTTACATTGCTGATATTGGAAGGCCAACTTTCTAAGTCTTATGTCTAAACCGATATGAAGAGCGTCTGTATAGTTTTCTTTCCATGCAACCGGTAGGCCTATGTATGATATAATTATATCATTTCTTCCTATCTAGCGGATGACCATAAGCGCAACTCTAAACTGCCCGATTTCTCAGATGGTGTTCCACACATGTATAATAGAAGCACAAGGCAACATTGCTTGTGGAGTCTTATTTTTGTTGCTGGGAAGCCTTCATGCCAATGGGATGCCAATATACTACTCTAAAGGGCCAGCCAATCTTACCATGCACAGGAAGACCTTGCTGTGCGTGTCTGGCAGCGACAACTGCCCCCACAGGTCATCTGGCAGCCACCCTCCACGGGGCGCTGCTGGCGCCACTGACTCCGTATTGTCGTTGTCATGGTAATCGACAGAGGAACACCCCCACCCCCTACCCTCCACTCTTCGGCCTAGGACTGATTGGTGACGGGGCTCCCCAGAGATGGGTCCTCATTTCGTGCCCGACAGCAGAGACCCTACCGAGCAGCTCACGAGCACCTCCGAATGATTCCGGAAATCGGCCTTTGTCTCTTACGTGGGCGGTTAGAGGGTGAGTAGAGGGCGCCATCGGCGGCTGAGAATGTTACAAATTGTCTAATAGAAACCGTGGCTTTGTGTTGTGCCATGTCAGGGCCCCAAAAGAGGCCTTCGTAATTAGGTCAGTGTCTCTGGGAAAATGGCCCTTGTTTCTGGTATTTTCTTCCCTTTTAGCTCATACTCCCCTCGGCACTATTGTCATTCCGGAAAGTCACTCTGAGGAATTTGTTTTACAGTCAGACTGCATCTCACTTATGAATGGGGGAAAGCGCCTGGGAACTTGAATGTCATGCCTATTGCTACAAGAACACGAAATGTGCCCGTCACCCACTCGCATTTTTTCCCTTTCAACTATGGGTGGTAATTTTCCTGCATGCAGGCAATAATACGACCCAATGTGCATTGAAGAAAATACAATTACCCGAATCCGTAGGGTATTATTCGAGTCAGGCCCCCAGCGAAGACCTTTCTATGAAGGCATAATTGCCATAAGAGCATTTTCGACCCAGATCTAAGTGGAACGCCCTACATTTCCCTTATTATCACCAATAATGATGGCTTCCTGCAAAAGGCACAAGGCCCTAACCCCAGCCTTGCAGGGTCTGGAGGAGCAGCTCCAGAGACCTTTTAGATACCCTGGTATGTACCTCAGACCCAAGACCTCAGCCTTCCTCCGGTAGCCTGGAGGTAATGGCTCGGCGAGGTGTAATGGCGCGCACATCGAGGACGTGTGGTCAATAACATGACTGAAAATTGAAAGGAAGCAGTAGTCGGATCGGTGACCTTAGGTTGGGACCGTGCAGGAACCCAAATTACGGGCAGCTACGAATGGTGAAGAGGCTATACTACAGGGCGTAGGCTGGGAATGCACTGGGTAGTTGGCAATAGGGTGGGAGGTGGGAGGAATTGTGTAGAGGCTGGAGTCAACGCGCGGTTCATTTCCTGAGGGGATGTCCCTCCTGGTCCCAGCTACTCCTGTTCCTCCTGGGTCAAACTCCAGCACCCAGCTGCCTATAAGGTCGCATGGAGGGGAAGTATCCGGAGTGGCTGGGACCGGCTGCACGTGGTCCGGGTGGAGATTAACCTACTGTGACCTGGGATCCTCCAGGGAGCCCCATGGGAGATGGTAGGAGATGGGGAAGGGAAGGTCGGAATGGATCCTGGGACTGGAAATGGAGTAGGGAGCCTGGGGTGGGATGTGCAGGAAGGATGTGTTGTGTAAGAGGATAGCACCGGAGATTAGAGGGATACAGTGTACAGTGGCTTCCATGGTGGCTTCACCGAAGCCCAGGGTTGTGGGTATGTAGCATATTGGAACACAGAAGTTACTGCCCCATTGTGACCGAAATACATATTATATGCTTAATGCTGTTTGGATGATTCCATGGTGAAATACTAATTGTAATTATGGACTACGCCCCCCCCCCTCGGGTTGCATCCACACATGGCTTCCTTGTTGAATGTTTCAACCATTTCTTTCAAAACATCCTCCATTGTAAACTATTGTAGGATGGTGCTATCTCCTCCAGGACACAGGGTGGTGGTGTGGAAGGGGGGCTTTGCTGATGGTTGTAGACGGGGTACATCTCCTTGGATCCCGTGGGACCTGGGTGTCATGTCGGCACACATTGAATGTGCGTGAGCGTCCATGGATGCATCGCTATGGGCCTTCAACTGCAGTCCATACACCGACGAATAAAGCTATGAAAATGCTTTTAGCTTTGTTTTCACCATACCGTGGTATCTGCTGAGAAAGCCAAATCGAGTAATTGTGAAGTAAAATGTCAGTTTTGTATTTGAAATCTAATTGATATGATGTAAAGAATAGAAAGCTGTCCATGGTCACTAGCTGTTGAGGGCACCTGAGTACAATTCTATGACTTGCAATGATTTGAAATATCTCTAGTTTCTTTCCAATTGGGCCTAAATCTCTGTAGATAAGCGGAAAATCATTTCATATGAAACGGTAATGACGTTTACAATAAAAAAAAAGAAAAAAAAAAGACCATATTCGTCAATCCCGTTCTTTTCCATCCCAGTCACCACCCTAGCCTGACCCCATCTCCCCGACCCCTGGTACCTCGTCTAAAGTTGAGGTGCTAACACTCACTAAGGCCGTAGGGTTTATAGAAGGCGTGAGTTGGGGTTTGCGCTGACGGCTGAGGGCGTCTCAGAGGCTTGGCTCCTGAGGACTGGAGAATGGGAATTGATGGGGCGGAGCTGTGTTAGTGGCCATTGGCGTCCATGAATTATGAAAGACAAGCAATTAACGACGACCAGGGCTGGGTGCGGGTCGGCCGGGAGCTGCCCTACATGTGGCTTTGTGAGCAGCTCTGTGTATGCGTTGGTAGTAGAGTGAATTGCTCAGGCAATGCATGTGAGTTTGGCTAAGCCATATATTGAGCAGGACATTCTATAAGGACTTCATGGATAGTGGGGAGTAGTGCTCATGTCAAAGACCACCTCGTACTACTGTAGTAGCTAGCATACAGAGTGGTCTTAAAAGGCGGCGTCAAGAGTCAGTCTATAGGAAGGTCTATGAACTGCTGAGTCAGAACAGAGGCCTCTCCATCTGGATCAGAGATCGGCTCCCTGGTCAGGGATATCCACTATCTTATACAGACATGTATAATCTATAAGGGTCGCCTTCCTCTCCTATCGACCATATACCTAAATCAAGCCTCCTATGGGAGATCCTCAGGCAAGGGTCTGGGGCATCATAAGATAGGGTGACATCTAAGTCTACTTTATATACACTGGGGAAGAGCCTGTTATGTAGATGACATTACAGAATGAACTGATTGATCCTATAACTGACTACCAGTAATTAGTCTATGCATAGACCATGCATCCCGTACCCTGGATAAGGTTCTACTCATCTTATCCTCTCACTATACTATGACATAGTGCTGCTTTCATACTGGGTGAAAAGAAACCCCCAAGAGACAACAACTGTCATACTTCCCTTTGAATAGAGTAATTCCATGTAATGCACCCCAGGTTCCATGAGTTGTAAGAACACACTGTAATGGTAATAAACGGACTATTGAAACAAGTACTGGCTTTCCTCTGGTATTAAGATGCAATGTTTATCAATACCATCTGCACAGCTGACATGCCCAAAAAGTGCCAAAGCTCGAGGGTCTAGTATGAAAAGGAAGATTTGGATCCTGTGACTTGGATGGCGGGAGAGATGAGAAGGGGCTATGTATTGCTCCCATGAAAGCTAATAACTAGACAATGGCTGGCTTGGGCTGGCTGTTAATGGGATCTAAGAAGAACTAAAGAGTGTCGTACTACAGAAGATACAGATTGAACATGGATATGTGGGCATGTATTTTTTTCGAGACACATGGATAGGTTGTTTTCAATGTGCTAGTGGTTGGGTAAAAATAAATGATTGACCAGTTGCTGCGCAGAAAGGAACGCAAAAGGATCAACATGCCTGGAATAACAGTTGAATCCGCAGATAAATGTCAAACTTCATATAGGAATGGAAGACTTCTTCCTTTTGAGTGACACAAGTAGGATCAGGTTCACCAAATAAAGAATAATAACAATCCGCATAATAAGTGTTAAGTACAACTTGTTAAAATATGGATGCAAGAAATGAAAGGCGACCCTTGAATCGGACTTAACATTACTCCTTCAGACAATCAAAATGAATGCCTCTGACATCTGAATAATACCAAAGCATACATGCACCTCTTGGCTGGTTTATAGAGCCATGTCTTGCCTTTTTATCCTCGCTATAATGTTACACATATGGCCGGCGCCCTTTCAATGTATTTTTTCATAGTCTCTTGTCGCTTCCATTCATGGATCTCAGAGTAGAACAAGGGAAAGCTTTGCTTAACCATAACAGCTCTGACAGCAGTTTACAGAGGTGGTGGGGGTGGACACTAAAAGTAGCGATGCACATTGTGCTTCATAGGGTTGTGTCTAAAATCACGTAGGCCAATAAGGAATGTCACCTTAGACTGTCACCCTCCCCTAATTGGTAACTGAAATTCAGGAGATTCAGACATACATGTACCCAGACATTTGGTCTTGTCATGCGAATGAATGATACCCTGGATGAAAACTAAATCATTTATGGTGCATGATTATGTTGGGTCATGTAGGTAGGTTCACATCCTGAACATTAGAAAATAAAAGGTGAGTCTATACCGAAAGCGAAAAGTGCTCTCCGAGCACAATTGCCTCCTTCTGGCCGATTCTCCTTTTGGGAAAAGCCTCCTATATGTATGCATGCGATCTGGGACCTATTGGCGACCTTTTGTTTTGATGTATGGCAATCTGGGGCTAATCGGACGACGAAGGGCCTTTAATATATTCATTGAGTCACCAGTAATTGGTCTTCATTGCCGACTATGGCGAGGGGCTTCATACATCCCCTCAATGCATAATACAAGGAGAGAAGGCCAAGGGTCGTGTCCCCATACATGTGGAGTAAATGTAGCTTTATGTCTGCTTTTGAGCGTTTGATATACGATGTGAAAACACAATAGCAGGGTGACATATATTTCCTCGCAAATGTTTAATCAAATCTATGGACTATCATGATTTAAAATGGCAGCGTGGGATCTATTTTGAGGTGGAAGGGTCAATAGAAAATATGTGTGCGGTGGGCGGGGGAAATCATATTCAATGAATCCATGGATGTATGCCATATGGACTTCTAAACTTATATAAGAAGAAACAGTAAGCTGTTGTATATATAAATCAGCGGAGAGATGCCTAGTGACCTCCATAGTTCGATGACAAAGTTCTCTTTCCTGTGCCCTGTCACAGAGCTACCGCAAAGCAAAGCCTTCCCCGTTGGTTTTCTATCTGGTTGCAAACAATGCATTTTCTAAAACCCATCCTCCGCAATCCAGAGCATTTATGTGAAGACCATGCGGACGCATACTCATCATGATACCGACTCAAGTGGAGCTTTGTCCATATGCAAACATCAAAAGCAAAGCTCCAATGCAATTCTGCTAAAAAGCTGCCTTAACATTTGATAATCCCACAGCGTGAGAATTAAGTAAGTTGAGTTTTTCTCTGAAGTGGATAATTCTGTTTGATTATGGAGGTATTCTGTAAATGCTGTGAACAGTTTGTGGCAGGAGGAGTAGGCGGAGGCCACCACGTGCCTGGCTTGGGCGCGAAGACCAATATTTGGACTGGCTGATGCTGTGACGTTGAGTTATCACTGAATGGTAATGCTCGATACCCATGGCCGAATGTTAGTACCGTCGTGCTTTTCTCATCCTTTTTCTTATTTTTGAGGTAATCCGCGTGTGTTCACCAAAGCCTTAGAGGACTTGACACAAGGAAAAAGAGGAAATGTGATATACGACAGTCTCACCTATGGGACTATCTGATCTTTGGGGGAAAGGGTGTGGACAAAAGGGTCTGTTTCTGGGAATAGGGACCTTATTGCACCCTGCACTAAGGGCCCTTTTCACAGATCCTGTCACACACACACACACACACACACACACACACACACATATATATATATATATATATATATATATATATATATATATATATATATATATATATATATATATATATATACCAATGTGATGAAGTAGCGAGTTAGTAATTTTCTGATGGAACTAGGTAGAAACTATAGCATCACATATATATTATGGTTATGAACAGTGTGACAACTTTCCATGAGCATTCCATGGATCAGTGGAATGCAAACTAGGAAGAATGATATACAGTCACACGTCTCATTTAACCTTTGAGAAATCTCTTGTGAACATTTTAACCTTGTCAGTTCCTACATTATTTGCAACAAGTGGGCTGTTCACTTTGCCTGAGGCTACATCATTTTGGCCATACAAGTTGCTGGCAGTCAGTCATTGCCTTCAGGTCTGTTGGTGCATATATGTGTACGTTAGTACACGATATGGCCCTGTGCCATGACATGGATGCATGTCAGGGTATAGCTTCAGGTTTACCAGTATTCACCTAATGACCAGTTCAGACATCAAGACACAGGTAGCGGCTCCCAGCAGCTGATGCCCTACAGATAACCTCCAGTATGTAAACCATGCTACACACCCCAGCTCTTCGTGACCAACCTGCCAACCCCTCTAACTACTCCCCCTCACATGGATTCCCACCTCTGTGTCAGGTAGAGGGAATGCAGGCGTGTTTGTTGTGCCAGCACGAAAGAAAGCCATATAAGTTAATCATCATGAGGCAAGACGCCCATCAAATCAAGAGCCTGTGGTGCTCCTCAAAAGGCACAACAGGTCGGCATAGTAAATGCGACAAAAGTCAGAGGCGTCTTGATGTGGATAATGATAATGGGAGATGCACATGATGAACTTGGTTGATACAGACTCAGAGGGAAGAGCTTGGAGAGAATACACCTGACGCGTCACCTCTTCTGCATGTCATTATTATAGCTAGGCTTTTCTGTTGGGACGATCCTAATCTCTAAGACAGTCGTGTTGGCCGTAAACATGCAACACACAAGAGGTTTTGCCTGGGAACTGGCAGCCAGAGACACTGATCCCCTAATCAGGGACCACATTTGTCTGTAGTAATTTCACTGTCCACCCTCGTCCTTTAGACATGGCGTCAATTTGTATTATCTACTGTAGAGCAGGGTGCAGAGTTCACACTGATCTACTGAGTGATTACTGAAGACTCATATATTGGTAATGATAAAAAAGAAGATATATGCCCCAAAGGAGACATCGTAGAAAGTAAATGCATTTTTCGTGGAAATGACTGGACGTAGTGCCGTGGGTACGGCTCTGGACCACCATAATTTGGGTCTGCCCTTCTTCCCAGAGGCTCATTTTCCTTATGCTGCCTGGGGACAAGGCTCGGTGCAAATTCCCCCAATTTGCTACGTTTTTCGGTAATTTGCCTTGTGTGAGAGGACTGTATTAGGAGAGAAAGGAGGTAAGAGGTGGTATGGGGAAGCTTGGGGGGGGGGGTGCTGAATGTACGATACATGACAACAGTAGGTGGGTGCTGGGTGTAAAAGCCCCATGCACCATATATATATATATATATATATATATATATATATATATATATATATATATATATATATATATATATATATATATATATACATACAATACAGGATAACTAACATGTCCCAGGGGGCTGCCTTCTCTTTCACCCCTCCTCCCCAGCTGCTCCCCTTCCCCTACCAATACATCCCTTCTACATCCCCAATGACAACGCACCCAGCAAATGGTGTCCACAGTGAGCCTTATACATGTCTAAAAAAACACAACCAAGCGTGCGGAACATAATCAGCAGTAACATACTTGCCCTGAAACAATAGTGGCATACCAACCCCTTCTACCACTCCCTTAAACCGCCTCAGGGGATGACGCTGCTGCGTGGCTGTCTTGGTTTTGACTTCTCCATGGCTTTTTACTTCTTTAGGCAGGACCTAATTTGGCAGGAGTTTAAAATTTAGCTGCTGCTTGATGAATGGCTCTTTCCCTAACTGCCTTCGTGGGGGCAGACAAGCTTTCTGGTCATTTTCCTTAGGAAATTGGTCCTCCGTTTTTCCTCTGGCTTAAATGCCACAGGCGGTGGCTATTACGCCTGGAGATCGTTGTCTGGGAACTGCTTACGTGGTTATCCATCTCTATGAGGGGATAATAGAGATTAAGGTGTCTGACCACAGCACCATCTACTGGTACAGGGTTCCTGGGGGTGTGGTTATATGATACTATGCATACTCTATATCTTTTTCATAGATCAAATCCCCCGAAACAGACAATTTGGAAAGGGCCATGGATTACGATAATCAAATGTTATCTGATATATCCATCTCGTTCCGATCATCATTATTCCAGGGATCCCTATTTCAGCACGAAGTCATTTTATCTTAGCACGTCAGTTACATGAACTGTACAATCCATCCGCATTAAAACTAAGTTTGGCTGAGATACGTGAACCAGCAATGCCTGTATGACAGTTAAACTGAAGCAATTGACTGCACCATAGGCGATATGCATTAATGCCCTGGATAAACCTGATAGCCATTTTGGCCACTGGGTCAGGCACGGGAGGGTACTTAAGGGGGTATACAGAATACCCATTCCCTGTTCACCTTTATTACAGGTGAGGGTACCGTAGAGACGAGGTGTATCCTGCTTAATCTTTCCATAAATTGGCCATTGCCCAGAGTGGCCACTGCACTGACCAGCTGATGCCCCCTGGCGACACACTGCCCGACTGACATTGAACGACCCACTGACCAGCAGGGTATTGTATGTATCACCATCATACAAAGATAAGGGATATGAATTAAATTGGGACCTGTAGCCTGAGGGCGAACATCTCTTTAAGCTTCAATGGTATTAAGTTATATATGTAACCAAGGGAATTATTATATATATATATATATATATATATATATATATATATATATATATATATATATATATATATATATATATATATATATATATATATATATATATATATATATATATATATATATGCACCTTTGCCTGCATAAACGCACGTGCATTCGCTTATATGAGTGATCATTTATACATATGCTGTACATTATGGATGGCCTTAGAAAGCGTTGCAATGGTATATGCCCCATTAAGGGAAACAATGGCGACGCCTATTATCAACCATACATGCAATAGACCATTGTTGCGCAAATGCATCCACAGATAAGTCTAAACATGGATAACAGTTCTATTACTGTACATAATGACATGGGCACTGTTGTAAACATTTAGTCTGGGCTTTCTATTTCTGTATTGGAAAAGTCCCCAGTGTCATGCAACAAACTGAGTGATCCTCTGCCAGCCTGTTCAATACACTAGTCCCCATTGACATGCATACCTTTACAACTCAACTCAACTGCATCAAATACGTTTTGAGCTGCTCAAAGCTATTTTACACCTGAAAATGAAAGAATATTGCAAATGACCTCTTCTTCCCATGGGAAGTATTGTATACATGTTAAATATCTGAGAACATGCAAACTCTACGTGGTACAGGTATACAGCTTATGTGTGTGGAGGGGTACCGTATACATGGTATTTCTTTCTCCAGTGTAAATGTCTGGTTTTCATATTGTAGAATTATATAGAGTAGTTCACAGCCCACCTGCCTGCACTTTATATATAATGAAGGCATGTCGACTGGCTTTATCTCTTCCATAGAACGCCTTATGTTTCCCAAAGGTACACTGGCAAGGCTGCACTCAGCCATTCCCCACACCTATACAAAGAGAAAGCTCTATTATCTAGAATGGGGTACTGGCAATCGAGCTCCCACTCTACTACTTTTTTTTTCCAAATAGTACTGTCTCCAACTCAGACTCGTCCTTACTTGAAATGAATGGTCTCAGTGTGTTATATAGATCTAAGTGGTTTGCTTGAAGTTCTGTTGTGTGGGTTTGCTCTGCACAACGCATCATTCCTGTGGAAGCAAAATTATACGACCAAAAGTCTAAAAATCACACTTTTTCCTGTTTATTTTTTTCTCATATGCAGATTATTAGCCACCCGTTCTCTTCTTCACACCATATCTTCATACAATATGCCCCTGCCTCTACACCCTCCCCCCATCCCAATGTATCTCTCATACCGCACAATACTAATTGAATGTCTCCACTGGGAAGTATATAGAAGGCGTGGGTAGATGATAGTAGCCCATTGGGCTAACGAAGACTTATCGTAAATGGTGTGTTTCTTTAACCCCAGGTGCTTGGGTTAATGTATGGTTAGGAGAGGTGAAGGTTGGCCATGGGACCATTTCTAGCTCCGTAATTACTGGTGGTTGCCAGAGGGTGAAGTTTACACCCTGACTGACCACTTTTTGACCATCAGCCCTAACCAGTCCCTAACTCCACTGCTATAATCATCCATCCACGCCACCAACCCCCACCCTTATACACTGAGATTTTAGTATAGCGATTGCTCCTATACGCTTGGGCTGAGTTATGTAGCTGGATGACCTATCACAGGAGAGTCAGGACCCTACAGCATTCCGACTATGTGGAGTGATATGTTTTATGCTGGTCTTGTCGGCGTTAAACATTCATGAGAGTCTAAACTAGGGGCTTTTCAGGCCTGGAAACAGCCGACGTGTGGCGTTCATCTCTGACAGGTGGCGTCTAAATGGGCTGGAGGAGCTGGGGGGCTGGCCCTGCTCCACCTCGTCTCACCCTCTCAGCACACCTGACAGGAATGCAGGTGGCCGGGTGTACAGCCATCACCTCCAGGGTCAGTACCTGTACGGCCCACACTGCAATCAGTACACCTGCCTGTCAACCTTTATCTAGCCGGGGAAATTCACTATATAGTTAAACTCGTCCAAGCCCCCATTATCGTCCACAGCCATCTACAATTTACACTATGTCGTTACAGGGAGGAAATCCATCATGGCCTTGCCGAAAACCCCGTAAACTAGTACTGGTGGAAACTTCAACTTCAAGTTTTGTGTCGAGCGCTGATTTATTTAAAATAATTATCCGCACCTGCAAAGTAACATTCTGATTCTCTTGGCTGCATTCGCTGCATCGATTGCCGCCTAACTTTGACAGGGGTCGGCAAATTCGATTAAGTCATTTATACCTGATGATCTAGCCTAGGAAAACCTTTGTTTTGCATGCAGTGCAAAACCATATCAATTGCCAAGGCATGTCAATCAAATGCTGAAGCCATTCATGTCAGGATATCCTCAGTCGTTGATAGACAAGGATGGACAGTCCTGATAGAATTCAGATAGAATCTCATAGGGTACCATCTCCCTAATGGGAAAAGACCCATAATGATCAAACCCAAAAGGGCCAAAACCATTATCAGAGCTCTCCTTTTTATCATGCTCCTCCCAAATGACGTCACTTCCGTCGGGTCACGTGGTCACCCCAAATCCCTTCCGGTCATCCCCGTCCTCCCTTAGGGAAGACCTTTCAGCTTGCTCCCTAAACAACCAATCAAAACACAGCATCAGCTATCTGTCAATCATGGCGGCCGGTTGACTTCCGGTCATGAGTACGGCGTCCCGCAGGATACCGATGACAGCGGTTTAGCTAGTCCTCAGGGCTACAGCGCCTGCCGCGTCCGCGCTGACCTAAATACGCGGACTCTACGCGGAGCCTCCCGCGGTGAGCATAGGTGCGCGGGCGTAGTGGTAGTCCTCAGGACTATAGCCATTAATCCTTAGTCCTGGGGACTAGGTGATAGTTTAGCCCACAACTAAACTATACCGGTCAAGTCCTGGGGATAAAAGCATAGTCCTAAGGACTAAAGCCTAGTCCCCAGGACTAAGAATATGAGGATATTGTCCTATAGGGACTAATTGTACATTCCCATGAATTACCTTGCAGACCCCATGACTTTGTATAAGACTGTGCTTTTAGTCTCCAGGACTAAGCTTTTAGACCTGGGGACTAATTCGTAGACTCAGGGACTACTTGTTTAGTCCTGAGGACTACAAAAACATCTGCCTAGTCCTCAGGACTAATGCATGTGGTTCTGAGGACTAATTCATTGATTGATGTCTAATGTAGTTGTAACTAGGGATGTAGTCCCCAGGACTTCAAATTTAGTCCTGAGGACTACTTCTAAGTCCCCAGGACTGCTCTGTGTAGTCCCAGGGACTAAAGATACAGTCCTGGGGACTAGAACATTGTCCTCGGGACTAGAGACACAGTCCTTGGGACCAATGCCCTAGGCCCCAGGGGTGCCTGTTAACATGTTTGTACAGTCAAATAGGTATAGCCTGGGCGCAAAAAAACAGCCATTGTTCCATAGTCCCTGGGATAGAACATTAGGCCTGAGGACTGTATAGTGGTCCTCAGGACTAGTCAGTCCAGGACTAGACCATTATATCTGTAGTCCCCAAGACATGAGAAACAGTCATGGTCCCCTGGGGACTAGATTCATAGTCCCAGGGCTACCTCTGTTTGGTCCTGAGGACTAAATATATACTTACCTAGTCCTCAGAACTAAAGTAAAGTCCCCAGGACTATTATCTGTAGTCCCTAGGACTTTCAGTGTCTTTTTTTTCAGCCTGGAATGGTAGGGACTAAAAGTGTAGGCCTTGGGCTGGAGAAATGGTGCTGAGGGCTAGAAATCAATCAAGGCCTCCTCAGGACTAGACTGTAGTCCTCGAGACTACATCCATAGTCCTGAGGACCACACATTATAGTGCTGACGACTTGAAAATTACATTTTCAGTCCTCAGGACTAAAAGGGTAGTCCCTAGGACAGGCTCTAGTCCCCAAGACTAAAAACCTGGAAGGCATTGACTATTGGAATTTCAGAAACGAGTGTGTGTCTTCTACTAGCGGTAGTCCTCAGGACTATGCCCCCACCCGCACCGCGTCTGTCTGTGCGTAGTCTGCGCGTATCTACGTCAGCGCCGACGTGGCAGGCGCTGTAGCCCTGAGGACTAGCTAAACCGCTGTCATCGGTATCCTGCCGGCGTCCCTGTTCTAATGTCAAGGGAAGATGCGGGGTGAACTCATCTATAGTTTTATGTAGTCCCTCATTATTGTGTGTCAGTTGACCGATAATTATCATTCATACCCCGCTCTTGTGACTCGTTAACATTCACTAATTGGGAGAGGTGTGGAATATGAGAAGATAGCCGTGCTACCTGACCATTAATAGTGGGGCAGGGTATCAACCTACACTGACATGATACAGTATCAGACTATCGTGATGACAGGTCATCTTCCTGAAGACAAGATAGGGTGTACTATCAAATATTAACATCTTTATCAAAGCTGTCATGGTTGTTGAAGGGCCGGTAGCAGGTTTCAACAGTGGACTTCTGATACGCGTACCTTCTCGAATGGGCTTGAAATGCCTCTATTTAATCAGTATCCATTTTAGTACATATAGTTTATCAAAGGGATTCTGCTAATAATCATCAGGCCTTTACTGCATACTATGCACATTTTGTCAGTAGTACTTCTTTAACGACAGTGTCAGGTGTCTAGCTTTTGACTATCACATCCCTTTCACTCTCTCTAATTCCAATAGACTTGCCATAGTAGAGGGATCTTCATTATAGATATCAGAATGACATGTAGGAGAGCCATTTCGCATAATAACCTCCACACCTCCCCATCCCCTCCAACTATTAGAGGTTTAATTAAAGATCCCCAAGCTAAGCACGCCAGCAAAGCCCCTTGAGAGTGAGTGAGTGAGTAATAGGTGTTTAACGCCATTTCGACAGCTAAGTTCATATTCATGGCGAGAACGACATTATACAATTTCACAGAGGAAAGTGTGGGTGCCCGCGCATATGTGCACCACACACATCCGAGGGGATATGAAAGACGAGATATAGACCCTTTTAAGTGGGCTAGGGAAGCCCAGGCCCTTGGGATGGTGGATAGGTAGGTGAGGGATAGGCAGGCTGATCGTAAATGTGCCCAGCCAAGCAGCTATGTGACTGAATTGGCAAAGTATAGCACTCATCAAGGTGATGATAGATATCTTGTTTTCTCAATCAGCCTCTATTGTCACTACCAGACACATCAATCAGTCTCCCCACCACCCGGCAGCCGCCCCGACTTTACAACCGCCACAGATAATTGAGCCCCCACCCCTCTCCTCCCATTGTTAGTCATTAAAGAGGTATAGCTTTATTCAACACCACCAGCCAGACACAATGTAGCTATTTCGCTTTTTAATTCCCTCTTTCTTGGGGTTGACCATTATCTCCTGATTATAATACAGCAGCTGCACCGTTTACTAAAAGATTATCTGATGTATCTAGGACTTAATCTTTTATCATTTTTTACTATTATAAAGAATGGATTACGACAATAAAGGATCTACTCTGTTCTGAGCTAGTTTCAGATTTAACATTGTAACTGGATACAGCCGGATATGGGTACCTTTAGAAAAATCAAACCAGTAAAGTAGGAGCAATCACCCTACTGGAGGCCAATCCAGATGTAGTCAGGTGTGATAACAAGGTGGATGGCGTTATCTATAGACAGGCCCTCGGGTAGGGATGAAGCCACCAGACATACCTGGGAAAGGCTCCATTTCAGCCAGGTGAACCAGAAAATACCCTCCCACCCCCGCCAAACTTGGAGGGTGTATCCTAAGGATTGGATGCACACCCCCTGAATGCAGGCTCTTCATTGCCTGGAGGGCCCTATTGGTGCATTTTGGTCAATTCGATTAGTAGCACTGGTGCAAGCTTCAACTGTGAGGTTTCAAAAGACATGTGTGACTATTTAGTTTGGGGGCCACACACAGACATCCCGGGAGAAGGTTGATTGAATTTATGAACTAGAGGCCAGGACCCGAGACTAATACCAGCGATGGGAAACTTGGGATTTATAAGGGCTACAATAATATCCCTTATTTGACTTTTTGTGAGAAAGCCTTTATTCTGCAGAAGAGTACTTGTGATTTAGACTAGACACACTATTTAGTACAGCAACCAAAAAACGGTTTTGGAAACCTGAGCTTTATTTGAATACCAACTCTGAAAAGGTGAAAAGCAAGCAAGAATGTGTAAAGAAGAGGGTGTGAATACCTAACAAAGAGGGACCAATGGCCTGTAACTTTAGATAGTGGTCCAACAGGGAGCAATGTAACCTATACAGACAGATGGGTGAATATCTGAGCTCTGTGCCACTTTGGTGAAAAAGGTCATCAAAATAAAAATAGAAAATGTATATTGTTTACCCCAGATCATATTTTTATATATGAAGGACTATCTTAGTGCTGAATAAATTATTTGAGAAATGAGAGGATGATAAAAAAAACGATCCCCATGTTAAGAGATAGGAGGGCATTACGTCCGTTACCCTGATTTTGAACATCTCAAACTGTATTAAGATAGGTGAGCACTATATAAAAGCTACATAAGCTGGCATACTGAGAGGGGAACTGATATAAGCACTGCTCCCATGTGCCTTCTATTTTTAATCAACATTTACTTTTATTTTCTTCAAAACGACACGGTCATTTTGCATATTTTCAACATTCTATTTGTCACAAATGCTGTTTAAATGTAAATAATCATTACAAAAATATATCCATGTGTAGGTATGGATATCTACAACAAATGACATGAGTTCTCCTTATGGTTAGTTCTGTCTGCTTTACGTGCTAATGAATGCACGGCATCGATTCCACTATTTTGCCATTGGGACAGAACTCAGATTTTCGTCCTTACTGATCAGACAAACGTGTCACACCAGGTGATGACTTCCGGGGAGTAGGCTGTCCTTGACCTGAGTGAATTTGGTGACCTTTACACCTTGTCTCCTGACCTCTGCATACAGGAGAGGACACCTGGTGGACATGGGCCTGGACCTATGGCAAACAGACAAGAGTGGTGACACAGGAGGGCTTGTCAAGCTCAAAGGGCGCTGCTCTATGGAGAGCATTTCAACACCCACCATGTGTGATCGGCAACCTGATACCTAACAACCATGTGCACCTACCCCTACCTTCCATACATATGTAGATACACATATAGAGCAAACACAGGGCCTGCTGCTCAAACAACCCATCTTCATGGACAATGTGCTGTTGATCAAGGGTTTAGAGCACTCCAGGCCCGGAGGCCCACTGTTCAATCCCTGGATCTAGGGTCCCATTCCCTTCATGTACCTTTAACCTTATAATCCTAATCTTGCTTTTCTATGACCATCTAGAAGTCTGACCTTCTATCCAAATGTGAAGAGGGCCGGGGAAGAGGGGCGCTAAAGGTAGTCTCCCACTGGTAACACTATACTAGTAGTGTGGGAGCTATATAGCAAACAACATGTCTACTCTATACAGAAAAGCACATTGGTCTTGGAACTCTGGCATGAAAATTGATCATTGAGATATCCCACAAAATTACTTTCCAGAGACAGAATTCACTGGCTATGGAACCACATTGTGGTTATGGTTATCAGTTTTCTCTCATTGGTCCTTTGCCTCATTTTGCCCCTGAGGGGAAGTGGACAGTTAGGTATCATCAGCAGGTTGCCCTAATCGCTTCAGATGGACTCCAATCTATGGGGTACACGAAATGTTTGGTCCCCTAAACTTGACCTCTGGTATACCAGGTGTCACCAATGTTATGTTCCTGATGTAAAATGTAAAGAGGACCATCACCTTTTAGTAGGAGTAAGTTCTGCCTTACAACCCTCACCTCATACAGTGACATCTACAATGGTAACCGAAGGTCAACCACGTTAGCCAACTCTTTAATGTCCTGAAAAAGACAAATGGTTCCAAACCTGCTCAAAGATCGAATCTCCTGTACTGACAGACCTGGGACTTGTCCTAGACAACCCTGTCGTGTGGTAAAAGTGCTTTACAAATCATTCCAGATTGACCATGGCTGTGATCCAAGACCACAGATGATGACAGATGCTGGTTTAGCGATGAATGTTATCTTATCAGAGAACTACATTTATTTCTACCGTTGATAGAAATTCTAATTATTATTTGCGACATAATTACAATTAAAAGATAACCCATTAATCATGTGCACAATGCAACCATCATTTCGGAAACCCTTCAAATAAATCGGGAGGGCATTTCAAAATAATGCTAATTAGCATATTGAGTAATGCCTTACTGAGTTGATATACAGGGAAGCACCTAACGCATGACAACTTCACAAAAAGGATAAATCTTTGGCAGGCAGCATTGATGTAAGAGGACCTGCCATAGAATGGAGTATAGATAAAGTGTTGAGACACCGTCAACATTTTCAGGGTTTCAACAAACACTTACGAGCTGGTCTCAGGGTCTTCACAATGGTCTGGTATACAAAGGAGAGTATTAGATCACGTGCAATCCTTCCTACTGCTCATGTTTATGACAAAGACGACTGAACATGAGAGGTGAACAAGTGGGTGCCTTAAATTGTGCTTTATGTTTTTCTTATATAGTGAGGATGTGCCAACAATGGGGCTGACTTGTGGCAAAACCCTTTCCCAAGGGTAGACCCTGAGGACATAAGCCCCTATTCTACCAGGCCTATTCTCCAAGGCTTGGTCACAGACTGGTGGAAAATGAAGTTGAGGCACCTGGGGTCCTTTAAAGGATGGATACCTGTGGAAACTTATTAAGGTTCCATCATTTCTTAGTTTAATCCATCTTTTCTTAGTTTGGATAAATGGATAACTGATGCTATATCATTTATAGCTTAGACAGACTGGCAGTATGGTTGGAAAATAATATAGAAGCATTTGGCCTGCATATTGGCTATTGGTTGGATCTACATCAAATCCACAACCTATTATATCAATCTGTATATAGCCCCTCCCCACTCTTTATCTCCCCCAAACGTTCATGGTCGACAAACGATCGATGGACGGTCGGGCGCGACCCGGATGGTTTCCACAGAAAATTACTGTCCAACTAATATGATGAGGTGCCTCCAGTAATGGTTTCTTGCAATGGATTAATTGCAGTGGTCCGCAGTGTCCCTCTAGCTGTGGAGTAAAAAGGCAAGTAAAAGAATACAAAACATCTCTTATTCCACTTCAGTGGCTGTGTATTGACTGGTGCCCTCTGGGTCGTGCTTTATGACGGAGCCAAATGACATTGGGAGGATCTTTTTTCTGACGTCTAAGGGGACTGCTCTAGACTTCCAGGGACTCTCTAGGCAAATAAAAATGAATTCTTAGATCTTTTATTATCATTTCGAAAACGGCTACCCCGAAATGGGCACCACTTACTTCAATTCGAATCAGAGAATTCAAAGGCGGAAACAATCATCATAGGCTAACACCATTCGGAAAGGGAACGGTAGGCTTCCTACCTACACATCAAGAAATGATTTCTTTTTCTTTTTCGAAAATATATTTAGATATTTTTCATGAATATACAGCACACATTCAGTCATAGGATCATTCACTTGGAACGTCCAACACTAGGATTACTGCAGTATATCTAAATCAGACTCTTCTGTTACATTATTCACACGGCAGGCCTGCCGTGGGGCTATAACTCACTGTCACACTGGGTCTGCAAATGTTGTTGAAGCATATAGCGTGGTTCCATATATGCATGATGCATGTTGGGGGCCATGGCCCATTACCACTGCGCGCCAAGGGTTGAGTGCGCATGTCTGTGACCTTTGCAGATGCGCTGTCATTCAGGACGACGCCCGAACAGCTGGGAAGGGTGTGAAGATGTACAAGTCAATGTATGTGATGGCAATACTAGGTTTCCTCTTGGGACGCTGATGCTATGTGATGCAGACGTTGGTATATTGGATGAAATTATATGATTTTCAAATTATGATACCAGAGCCACAAGTGATGCTAATAGCCTTAAAGCCTGTAGATTGATTAGTAAATCAAGAGGTTGGATGGGAAATGGCATGATGATGAGGTCTGTACCCTGAAGCTGGGAGGTGAACCCTGTTAGACCCCTGCTAAGTGACCGTGACATGGATTCGTTCTGAAAAAGAGATCGTGAGCTCAAATGATGTGCAGTCTGCGGCAGACTCTGTAGACAGGGTGGAAGTTCAACCCCGGGAGTTCAACAGAAGTATCTAGTATCTAGAATGACCTGATGGCACCGGGTTGTAGCAGTGTGCAGTCGCTACAACAGGTAAACTACTTGGTTAACTTTGATAACCAACATGATTTAAAAGTGTATAAATCAGAATGAAGATAGTTATCATGACTTCCTGTTGTTGTTTTTTTCTAAAGCACACTTTGGACAGTAAGGGTGCCCTAGTGCTACCTCTTTTCCTGGTCTCCTTTGTATCATATAAAGGTCTAGAATTCTAAAAAAAAAACTCTGCAATCGATATGTACATTAAAGTCGTCTTGGATGAAAACCAGGTCTGTCGTTGCTGAGTCAATGATGTCACTATGTCACCTGGCATTACAGTTTCTATGATAACTTGCACTATTTCCCTGGGCCCTATTCGAGGACCTATTTTCCTCCCTTTTTTGCTACTTGCCTTAGTAACGTTAGCGGCTGGTTCCGGACGAGCACGCTACTCCCTCATTACGTTCTCTTTTTGTTGCGCTGGTACCTAGTGGGTGGGCGGTGGAAAGATCAAAGGGAGGCGGTGTATGGGAACGAGGCTGGGATCGGGTGGTTAGGGATCTACAGGTGATGTACAGTCTGAGGATGGAAGCTAGAACACTAGTATATACTACCTAGATACTCGGAGGCAAAGGAAAGGGCATCAACTATTGTCCTTAGAAGGGCAATAGGTATCTGGTAATTTGGCAAATCACTTTGTTGAAATATCAACCAGAATATCAACGAGAAGGGTATTACATGTTCAAGGAATAACCAATGCCACGAACTCAAACATGAAATAATTTCCAGTCACCCCGTCACGAGATCACGCCAGCTACAGATAACCTCACCTGTAAAGATACAGAACAAAATTAAGTTCATTTAATCAATGATATCCTATGGCTTTTATTTTACATGTATATACCATAGGGATATGGCACACACACCCATAGGAAAGCACATTTCTCTGGGGCGTAGGAAAAGGGTGGGTCTGCCTCCCCCCCCCCAATAATGAGGAGGTTCCCTATATATATATATATATATATATATATATATATATATATATATATATATATATATATATATATATATATAAATATAGCAGCCCCCCCCCCCCAACCGAGACCCCTGGGGGTAATAGTGTGTCTTCCTGAATGTGTATGTTCTAAGAATGTCCTAGTATACAGTTCCAACGGGAAGCAGACAACATTTATTTCTTATTATATGATAGCCCTGAAATCATTTCAATTGTTGGGAAACGACCCCCCCCCCTTCCTTTCAATATCATGCAATCCACTTCAAAATAACCCTATACTCTTTGAACCCATGGAGTTCGTTTATGGCAAAAACCTGTCCGCTTTCTTTATTGGATTCCTTAAATTGGGAGTGCAAGAAAAAAATACTTCTCGCATATTTTTTGGGAACAAAGATGTGCCAGCCTTTCAGAGACCTACACTTCAGGATAATCTTAAACCTGCAGCTGTGACTTGAATCCGTGGGGCACACACATGATTGGTTCAAACTTTATTGGCGACTCCATTTCTGACATGAAAGAGACCCAGGTCAACGAGAGACATTACTTGAACCTTGGGGCTCTCAGAAGGGAGACTTTTACGTTTCGGTCGTGTCCAATCATCATAGAAACTGCAATTGCTGATGGGATTGCAGTACTTCACCGGCTGTTCGCGGGGCTAAGGCCCGGGGCTAAGGCCAGCCACCTCCGGTCGTAAATACAATAATAAATGTAATACATCTATGCCTTCAGTTGAAGTCAAAGGCAAGTTAAATGTGCAGTTATTATTTTGTGGTCTTTTTCCGTTGGGTTTTTAGAGGATTACGGGGTTTTGCTCCGCTGCAGATATGATTTACAGCTACGTATATAGCCTTAGAATTGGCATATCACAGACAAGAATAGACAGAGAAGAAAATATGCAACATGCATGTTGGCATGATGTCCCCTGAGCTCATACAGCTCCCGCCCTCTCCAAGAGCAGCTCCGAGCTGCTCTGAGTCACACACAACCAGCTCACCACTTCCCAGCCCTATATAACGATACATTACGGCTATATGGATCTATACAAACAGTATTTGCTGAGAGGCGTCTGGTGCAGACTCCACCTGGGGTAACTAGACCGAGGATAGAACACCCATACAACAAAAGTTCCACCTCCACATCAGGAAGGGGCCCCTGGAGACTCGGTGCGTTCGGGCAGCGGTTTTCAAAGGATATCTATTGCATTATGGGTAGGGGTGACCTCGAACGCTAACTACACAACCTTAGCTTGTTCCCTCCACCCCCTTCCACCCCAGCCAGGTCTGGCTAGGTACCAGTCCCTAACTATGCTTGGAAGTGTAGTAAGTTGACTCAGGGATCAACATTGACCCACATGGGGCAGACCAATAAGGGGTGGCCTTACAAACCAGCATTGATCCCTCGGCTATACCACGAACGCACCGACTAGTCGTCTGGTGTCTGATCTAGATTTTATTTTGATTTGTTTTTGTGGGTGTTTTCAGCTGCACCCTCCTTGCAAATTGGATCCTGATTCTAACCAGGCTCAAGATTGATCACTTTATTGAATGGTCTGGTTTGATTAGATAACACCCTGGCTGTCTAGTATAAACAGTGTAACTTCCGTTAATACCCCTTTGTAGTCAATCCCTTCGTTTCCATTAAATTATATAATTACAATACTCTAATATTTGCATTTCTGCTTAGTAGAGCCGTGCTAACCTACATAGTAATAGTAGCAGCTGTGACGGCTGTGCATGGTTCAGGGTTTTGGGGATATTCAATATTACATGACTAAAAGGGGGAGGTTCCATGCCAATCGGTCATGATTCATTCAGCACCTGGGAGCTGAGTGTGGTGCGCTGCATTCAGGTGAGCGATAATAGCAGAGGTTACCACACACTGCATAGAGCCTGTGTCTAAACCCAGCCCTGCCACCCACCACCCCACCCCTTCCCACCCCACTCCACATCACAAATCCCCACCCCCAACAGTAGGAGTGGGAGCCCGTAGGTACAGGATAATTACAGCCGATTGCTGATTCACTGCTGCCTCTTCTATTGCTAAGTGAGCAGTGCTGGGAAACGACTGGCTGTCTCATATCAAGAATGATATCACGCTTGGGAGATGATATTATGCTAACCACCATGAAGATTGTGAATATACAGCTAGTGCATGTATCAGTGTATTTTTCTTTAATTACTAAAGACGTTTGCAAGCAATAAGATGATTAGTTACAATGGAGTCTACAGTATATTTATCATGTAATATATTATCGTGTTATTACGAAATAAAGATGAATGAGCAATTGTCAAAGCATAACATACCTATAGCAACAGCACAAGTACAACTGACTGTATTTCCATTCTGCCAAAAATGGAAGCTGACCTTTTCTATTCACTTCCTCAAAGTGTGTGGAAAATGAAAGTTTTCTTTCAGCTCCTACAAACAACCATCTGTTCTATTTTTCTTTAGTATATGTTTAGACCCTGTCTGTCATAGATGGACCGTTGTGAGTGGTATGTTAAGTAGTATCACTTAAGGCACGCCCTGATAGTTATGTTTCCTCCACAGAACTATGGTATAAGTTTAGCGATGTGTGATCAATGTACAAGCGATACATCATACAGCAGCTATAAGATGAATGGGTGTCTCTTGAGAACGAGCACTGATGACAACCAATAGGACCTCTAAATCTTCTGACATTATTGCCAGAGATATCCCTTGGCTCACATAGCTAGATGATGTATAGGTTTATATATCACCCGATACATAGTCCTAGAGGTCGGCTCTAACCATTTAGGGATTGTGTTGTTACTAATCACACAATGCCAGTCAGTAACAGCATTGGAGCATCAAATATAAACCCTATAGTAGGTGTGTACCAATCCAGTGGAGGCCAGCATAATGCGTAGGGACAGCACCGACAATATGTACTCCACTGTTGTATTTATGTACTTCAAACTACATTAAAGCAGTGTGCTACCTTAAAGCTTTAAAGTAGGAACACAGTAGCTGTAGCTACAGCACACTGCTGTAACAAACGCCAAACAAAACGTACAAGTAAGTGCCTCAGTGTGGGTGAAGTATGGGACTTAGAACAAACAGAAATATTGACGGGACTTTGAGCCGTGTGGATGTGATTGCTCATTTCACAGCTGACGCGCCCTCTGTTAGGAATCCATCCCGGTTCTAGCTGTTATTTCACGGACTAAGCCACAATGATAACATCCCTAGGGGTACCAGCAAACCCCATGTGAAAACAGGGCACCAACGGGAAAGGCACCTGTACAGGGACTGTATAATGGACATGGGGGATAAGCTACCTGCACAGGGGTTGTGTTCACTTACAAAGAGCAATTGTTAAGGGGTAGCTGAAAATATATTGGTAAATCATGGGCATTATCTTCCCTATTTGGAGGGGAAAATAGCCTTCCAGATAATAGTGCGATCATGTATACTTGCATGTGCACTACCCACTCCAACTGGTTTGCTACTTGTCTAATTGAATTCGCCTTTGCTACACTTAGATGATTCAGAAATTCAAGCAGACCACATGGCTGATGTGTAACCTTTTATTACCACTGAAATATACCTCTTGATATAGGCTTAGTTGAAAAGTTTTGTACAGATAGGTTATGTCACGTTAATCATCACCGGTATCTGCCCCCCCCCCCTTTGCATCTTCGCCACGATTATACATGAATATATATATATATATATATATATATATATATATATATATATATATATATATATATATATATATATATAATGCTATTTCACAATTGCCCCTAACAAACACACGCCTTGTCCGCTTTAAATCATCTCAAGGTTTCCCATCCAGGTGACGCCAAATGTCCCAGATGAAGTCGAAGGTATTTTTTGATATTTTTAAAGATGACTTTGGGGGCAGGGCGCAGAGAATGAGTCTGCTTACACGTTTGGCCTGGGGCCGGGACCGCCCCCTATTACTCCGCATTTATATAGCATAGAGGAGGCCAAGCCACCCCTGTGTACCTCTGTGAGGTCTGAGCATCCAGCCAGAGCCACCTCTGACACTCCCACCACACAAACATGTATAGATATTGCCAACTGACTCTTTAATTCTCTCTATGTACAGCATTATAATGTGTAGGGATGTTATGCATCAAATTCAATAGCATGACTTTTGCATGTTAACCGTACATTTTCTACCAGTTGAGATGACCCTGTGATGACACCTCGAATGTTGTAAACATGAAAGTAATAAACAGAATTATGACCATCATGACTATTTGGAGCACATTCAACGAGAACGTCTATCCTTTTTTTGTAGACCTATACCACACTGGTCTCTATCCTAGGTAGAGTCTATGTAAATACACTGTAGCTAACATTGCTCCTGTGCTACACTGCAGGGGAAGGTAACATTAATTACCACCACTTTTTTTCTCTCAATTCTCCTTTTTCACTTTAAGTCGATCCACAATACAGACCGTAAGGCCAATTGCATATGTCCGTGAGGGAAGGCAAACAGAAAACAAAGCTGACACTTATCAATATAGAGGATCAATTACATTTTCAAAGGGTGTTTTTTTTTCTTCTGCAAACTGGTTTGGATGCCTGGCTGTGGTTCCCTTGGGGCCGGTGGCTCTGACTGAAGCTCATTAGCTATATATCATTTGGTGCCTCATGTCTCTTTGTCCTGTTAGGTCTATTTCCATGTCCTCTTTGTTTCCTTAGTCAGGAAACACAGGAAGATTGTGGATTATGTACAAGGTAGTTACATGGATATGGCCTACTTAACTTATATAAACGACGATTTCGTTGATCCTAGATTTCATTGATCCTAATGGCATTTATCGTTGAGTATAGTAATTGAATATTGATTTCACTGGTTGCCATGCAATCCGGATGCAGCCAAGTGAATATATTTACTTTTGCAATTCCATAATAATATGCACATGTCTGACAATAGTAGTATATGAAATGGTAATTAGTGTTTCGTTTCTGTCAGAAGACTGGATGAAAAATAAAAATGTACGGATGCATCGTGAGTATTTTAAGTGTTGTTAAAAGCTTTTTCCCATTATGGTCGATGCATGTATTGAGGGTATTTCACCATAAGAATCAGGCCGCTAAGATGGGATCCACTGAACCGGAAGTATCTAGAAGTATGTCTGGCTCATCCCTCTATAGACAGCAGCGCATGCCCCGTCCTATGCCGCTACCGTCGTTATGTCACGTCAGGGACGTCAACAGGACACGCTCCGCCATCCAAACGCCATCACATCGTCAAATCAGCGCCAAATGCAATATGGGCTCGTCGATCCTACTCGAAGTGCTCCTGTGATGGTACTGCACGGGCATCATGGGAATTGTGGTCGCGTCGGAAGTGTTCAGTTTATGCTAAACCACAAATTTAACATCCCTTGAGTCGCGGGATTTCATTCTAAAAGATGAAATGCAGGCATGTTCCATCTTAAAACGGACATCAATCCCTATATACTACTCACACACACACTTTATCTACCCCTCTCACTTCGCCGATTTGTCCCTTGATATACACTATCCATATTCTAAATGACCGTCATTTTCACAGGCGGAGCAGACAACTTAATCAAGTCTGAAGCCGGATCGACTCCTGCAATGTAGACGAGTTTTTACAAGATATCTTCTGTCCTCACTTATAATAACCACTACCAAATAGTGCACCACACCCGGCACCACAGTGTAAACCCTGCATCTTAAAGCCTCCTACAATCCTAGCAGACATACTCTAGGGCCCCATCAGTGGGATCAAAGCCTCAGCCAATCCAGGCTGACTAAACGGACGTTATGGATTGTGCAAGTGTCGGCGGCGTCGATGCTTTAGCTCTCGTGATGGGATTTCCGAGAGGAGTCAAACGGCAAGACCCCATTTGACATTCACCAGGTACTGCACTATGGAAAGTCTTTGCCTATGTACCTAAGTCCATTAGTAGATTCATAGAGATATAGATGCGAGCTATGTATATTTGCAGGCAGTAAGTGATATATAGACAGCAGGCTAGTATCGGTCTACACTGAGAAAATTCTTCCTGACAAAGTGACATGTATACCCATGTCAACTTGATTTGACACAGAGAGCACAGGTCATTGGGACATGTGCACATATGTCACCATGACAACTGTAGCACACAGTAATCCTCATATGATTTGACATGCCTTAAAATGCCATGTCATCTGTGAGTTGACCAGGGTCACGGCCATGTCGAAGGCACTTGACATGTGATGGTTTGACATACATAATTGTTCTAGGATATTCCACTAGATGGAGCAAACAACCATTTTGGTACCAGGACTAATCACTACCAAGAAGTACTACCAACACTTGAGACATTTGATGTATCTGTGTCATTTTGTTTTCATGAAGAATAGATCACTAAGGTCTGTAAATACTAGCAATAAATGGTAGTGAATTCTATTTCGTTGTTAAATCTGCATTTGTTATTGAATATCAAAATAGACACCCACCATCCTGAATACTCCAACTGGAGTGGTTAGACACCTTATGTGTGGGTCAGTGAAAATACCAAAGGACTGTATTCTAACCCACAATCTATAATCTCAGTATCTACAGTACAGGGAGACATATGGCATTGCCATGCACCTCCATGCCCTTGTCTTATGGACTGCATAGAGGTCCTCAGTCAAGTAGGAGTTCTGTAGATAGGAAAAAGTGCCTTAGTGTTGCAGGCCTGTGGGACTATGATATCCCCTGCCTTCTATTATAGGCCTCCCTTGATTGAACCATTGGTACATAGTTATTGACTGCTCTTGACCCTTACATAATTGTCTCACAGTATTACCTAGCACTCAGGTGAATGGATCAGAAATATGTGACGTGTCTTTATTACGCATGTCAAATGGAGTTGACAAACCAAATATGAGAGGGTCAACCTCATTTGACATGCCTTCATACATGTCATCTGGGAGACAAATTGTGACCTGTGCAGTATGTGTCAAAGCGATCAGTGTTCTTTCCTCTGTGTAATCACACTTTAATAGTTAGGCCTACCAGTATACTATGATACCGGTAATAGCTTGTAACTGTATTGACCTGTTTTGTAGAGTAGCAACTGGAAGTTAATTTTAGTCTTGTATGGTGTGTAATGGATGGAGCGGTTTCACAGTTAAACCACCCCTTTTTTAATTCTTTCATTGTGTCAGGGCCTACGTGGATTTCTGAGTATCAAAAGTATACCTACACTGAAAACCTTAAAGATCCGAAACTAGTCAGTGGTGACGGCTTTAGGTCCTCGGGTTGACAATACCTAAAACAGCGTCAAAATGACGACTATAGGTTGTCAACCTGACGACATAAGTCATCAGTATGACAATACTGACAATACAGCGACCTTAAGTCATCATTTTGACCATCTAAGGTAGTTGTTTTAGGTATTGTCAACCTGAGGACCTAAAGTCGTCATTACTGACTAGTTTCGGATCTTCCAGGTTTTGAGTGTATAGGCTATATATACACTCCTTATCTGTTGAATTCAAGGGGTTATTTTGAAAACATGTGGACGCTATAGAAGGTGTTCAAGGGGATAATTCCTTCCGTAATTTGTTAGTGCAACCGTTTATAGCCTATGATTGAGAGCATTGGGTACTAAAATGAAGATGTGTTACCATATAAATAGGATCAACTGAAGTAGCAATATCGTTGATTTAACCTACACATCGCTGTCACGCCCTGATTCAGAACAAGGTCAAAGTTCATCAGACACCCCTCACCGTAGCACATCAGCAGGTACTGAGAGGTTTCCCACTCCCCAGCACTGGGGCAGTGTACCCTCTATTACATATGAATTAAAGGGTCTGACTAAAGACTATAGGGGGATACATCTTTTTGAAACCTAGTCAGGGCAGGAGGCTCCTATGAATTCGTTGCTGGTATTTCCTTTAGCATAGAGCGTCTGAGTAAGGTGATAATTTATTGTGACTGGAACTGGAAGTCGATATCTAGACCAGGGGAAGATGTAGTGCTCAGTGATAAGAATCTCTGTTTTGTTCAGAACCCAACGGTCGGAACACACATTTATATAGTGGATCTGGATGTTTGGCAGATTGAGAAAATTTTGGGCCGACGTATATGACGTATATCACTTATAAGTATACTTCCCTTAACAAATCCTTTTCAGGAGACCTCTTGACTGCCACTTGATGAACTAATGCCTTCTCAGGCATTCTATCCTCTATATAGATTATGTTTGGTAGACATGCATATCTACTTTCCAAAATAGGTACACAATAGCTATTGATAAGACACACTCACAGGACTTCATGTTATTACAGATGTGCTACAGTGATACTCCTATTGCTATTCCAAGAGGATAAAAGGCATTATAACATAAGTTGCACGGAGTGCCATGTTCAAGTGTTTATTATCCTTTTACATGTACCTGTCTGGATAATTACATTACATGTTTTAGATTGGTTTGTACCAGACATATATTATTTAGTATTGGTCTCAACAACTGTAATTAGACGAAGAAGCTCTCGGGCTACGGTACAGCATATACAGTTTTTACAAGTACGACAAATATTTGAAGTATTTCAGTTGTGCAGTGGTGCAAGTTAGTGTCAGCCTCTGACGTCCTGTGGTGTTGTTCTCTTTATTATACTGGTGTGCATACCTAATGATGCTGAGATGTATTAACGTTATTGCATCCTTAGTTATGATACATGTGCTTGATGTGGTGACCCATTTCAATAGGCCGAAATTATCATAGCACATTCCTTATGATAATGACTTCCATGGAAGCTATTTCAGTTATTTTTGGAGAAGACTAACGTTCTTATAGCTTGACTTCTCTCACCGAGAGCTGCATGTGGTCAGGAGCCAACAACAGTCTAAATATGGTATAGAAAATCTTTTTTATACTAAAGGGTGAAGAAGCACACAAAACCAGACACGGTCATATACATTTCAATTGGCAGTTTTTATTTTTTGGTCTCAGTAAAACAGTTACAATTTTTGTAAATGGTGGAGATGCAAATTGTTTTGTAGAAATGGTAGTGATCAACGTTTCGATACAGTTAATGTATCTTCATCAGGATCTTTTTTATCAGGATCTTTTTTATACTTCGGTCATAAATTGGATGGTTAAATAGGAGAATCAGACCAAACCATACCGAAGCGATGGCTGCAGCCATTGTGTACTTGGTTGTTACTGCATGATTGAGATAAAAGCATGGCCTGAGTTATAACCTGATCTTCTAATATCAGTCCTATATCAATCTACAGCCCCACTTCACCCCGCCCCGACCACTGTGTGGCCACTTGAAAGGTGAGGTGGGGCCACACAGCGCTTTGCCATAGAAATAAAAGTATGAAAAACACTAAGAAAATAACCCATGTGTCAGCTATTATGGTTAAGCTACTATAGGTCAAATTGTATATAAATCTTTGAGCTCATGACTTATAAGTCACTTATAATTTGTGAAAGGTATTGTTAACGGCAGCCTTTCCTGTATCAAAATGCAGTAACCTAGTTCCCTAGGCCCAGGCTTGACAGGCAGACTGAATGGCGTGGAAATAGACCTCCCTTTGTATATCTTTGTGTCGTTGATGTCCTGTAGGCCACCAGATCCAACGCAGCGTGAGGGGTTGGCGAAAAGACCGTTACCTGATAGGGCAACAAGTATTGGACTACATCCACGACGGTCATGCAGCCCTCCCCTGTATAGACAGCCCAATGAGCCTCATAAACAGGGGATTGGCACCTTTGGCACAGAAGTACGTCAAAGGGTATCAATACACCACAAAAGGTACCCAGAAAAACTAACTAAAACCAAAATGTCAAGTAAATGTCAGTTATTGTGATAGGGTATGTAGCTGTTGTTGGCAGTGTCACCACACATTGGGTTCCCTGTGATATATATATATATATATATATATATATATATATATATATATATATATATATATATATATATATATATATATATATATATATATAGTATGGGACCATGTTTAGTACATCTGAATATAAAGGGCTTTTACCTGTTCAACATGGTCTCCCTAGATTGAAGGCAATTCAGAGATTCATTAGATCAAAGGGAGATTAAAATTCCTCATGCTGACAGGTCCATTAATCAGGAGGTGGCGTTTTTATCTGTCTCTCTAATAGTCTGTCAGATTGGATAAACTTTACATGTTAGATGTATGTCCCTGAAGGAGACAGTCTCCAATGTCTTCTAGGTTATCAGCCGTTACAGTGTCTACACACACCATCCTGTAGCTATCACAAACAGTGGTGTTAGGTTATGGAGAAGGCCCAATTTGGCAACTACAGCCTCCCAGGCAGTAAGCCATATGGGCCCATATCTCTGTGCTGTTCCAAATCCACTAGGATCACCACCAGATCAGCAACCACCCATTTCCCTGCCTTAGTATCAGCAGGGGAAAGGCCAAGTATCGGTAAACCCATTAGGGATGAGACAGTATATGGTACAGGACTGGGGGATCTAGGCTGATGGGGGTTGATATACTGTAAGCCACCAAAGTCCCAACAGTGATATCAACCCCCTATTTACCACCCACCATCAGTCTATACTGTGTTCTGGTGACTACTGACAGGCTCCTATGGTGAAGGTGCCTAGTGTACACCTAGAGGTGCTATTCCATTACTCACCTCACCAGGCACAAGATACCTTATGGCAATGGAGCACCAGCCAACCTTAGCATTAGTTGTATTCGTTTCAGACAGATTATACGTTAGAGACCTAATAGACAGACTGTCCTTTCACCACGTCGTATGATGATTGAGAACATTAGTTCTTTACACCAGTTATAGTGGAAGATACGATTTAGCGTTCTGTATAGACATTTTGACTGAAGTCTCTCTAGGTTTTAGCTGCAAAGCCTGGGATTTAATCTACAATGAAACTCCAGAATTGTGACACCAATCTCTGCCCCAATGGAGATCCTTTAGCTGAGAAGTGTGACAAATCCCCACGACACACAGGTACAATTACTCAGGCCCCCACACTTTGGCATATGCATCATAGGTGACAATAAGAACACACTGTGCAGCTTAGTTCCGCCTCCTTTATTGTCAGGCTATATATGCACGGCATCAAGAGTTGATCTGAAGGATCTGCTACCTAGGAGAACTTCATCCCACTTATATATCAGGTATATTCATGATCCACTAATCATCAGACTAAGACAATGAAGGGACACACACATGTCAGGGATACTGTCTCTTGTCATAGATACACCTACTGTGAAAATAAAATACCCTCAGAGTACATTTGATGCTGATAAAGTAGACTAATATACTGAACCCATCACTAGTCTTTTTAATCTGGGACCTAATCATTTGATTGGCAGTCATGATGGCAAGAGATAGATTTGGGCACAAATAGCCGTCGTTAGTTATGACAAAGAGTGTGGTAGTAAGATACCCAATCTGTTTGGTTATGATCATCCTCGGACGGAATTTGGAAAACACTCCTGAAACGTAGTATAGATAAATAGCGAACGCCATGCTATTCGGCCGTGGTTTTCTATAAAAGGACACCATTCTTGGAACAGACCTGTGGTAAGTAGTATGTGAAACCCCATGTCACTCTACCATGAAGGCAGCGGACAAATACCTTGGGTGGCTACTTCCGATAAGGTTAACGGAGTGGTGTTTAGAATGAGACCATTTGTCAACGTCTGGCAGGTCGTTTGAAAACGGACCCTTTGAAAACTGAACAAGCCTGGAAAGGAGCGTGAAAAAGCTTCGCTCATGATTGGACACGAGCGCTAACATCTATTTAATGCCTCCGCAGTGTCCAATTTGTTGGCACTTTCAAGGTCCTATGACAGATGAATAGAAGAGATTTTTAAGTGAAGGATGTTTTCTCTCAAAATGATGGAGTTGGAATTATATCTTGCTTATTCCAGGGAGTTCTATTACTGTTCAACAATTAGTAAGTGGAATATTCTCTAAAAGGCCATGTGCACTTAGCTTGCGATGGAGGCATTGTATCTTAAGGCGTACATCTAATGGTATAGCCTATTTTTTCAATTATAACATTTCCCCATCCCTACAATACAAATAGGAGAAACGTTCAGTGTGCTTTATTAGAATTCAAATTGTGTTTATAATAGGTTTTAATTGCATGATCACAGGTTTCCGTAAATACTGCTCCTACTTTGATTTCAGGCTATAGAGTTTACAAACGATCCCCGACACCTTTGCTACCACATGAGCCTCACCCACTCGGCTAGATGCCCTCCGATTAATGATAATTAGCACCCTTAATCTGGGAAGCCACTTAGACTGACCTTTGGGGACCAGAATTGGCTTCTGGACGATAACACACATGACCTCAATCTAGTCTCCAGACGCTGGACCAGTTTTGATAGATATTGTACGGTGTTTTATGATGGTATACATGTAGTATTAAAGAGTGATGTATGTTAAGAAAAAGAGATAACTTCTGTCCATATCTGCACTGATATCAATATCACAGCACACCAAAATGTAACCCTTCCCCAAGAAAATACCTGCATTAGCATTACCGCAATATATTTTTACCAGTGACTTTACACATCCCTATTAATTAAAACTATGGTAATCAATGCCACCTGTTCTTTCCATACATCTTTATGCTGGTTTTATAGATCAGTTAACTGGCTGTCAGCGCTAATATTACGTATAGCCTTACACCCCCTACCCTTTGGGCACACATGTTGATGGTAGGACACAGTCACATATATAATATGAATGATATAACGGAGGGATAAATGCAGATTGATGGAAGGTTGGTAATCCGACTCGCCTGGTGGGTGGGCTCCTGGCAGCAGGTTGTGTCTCCCTTTGTCAACTAGACTGCCAGCAGACAGCTGAGGAAAGTCAGGAGGAAAATGCTACAGGGATCAAAGGTTTTAGAAGTTAGAGTTTGTATGATAGATGCTCTAGTGAGATCCATGAGGGCATGTCATATGCATTAGGAGATTAATGTTTGCACTATTGCTACATAGAGCTGATGCTATATAGCTGTCGTGAGAGCTGTTCAGTGAAATTACTTAGACCTCTATTGGTATTCCTGATAATGAACATGCTGATTATTATACTATTTGTAATAGGACATTGCACTTTGTAGAAATTGAAAATGAACTTGTTGAACTTGCCTTTTATAATTTTGACATATTATGCCAATTGGTCCAGTTAGCATTGCCCTCAGGCCGCCAATGCACGATTACAGCCAATCAGACAGGAGCCTTTGTTTCTAAGAGACCCGCACATTATGGCCAGGACCCATTGACTTGATGAGGCAGACGGTGGACTGAGTGCTTACCACAATTGGCCTGTATTATCGCTCATTTTCATGTGGCGTTACTATACCTGCCTCACTAGAAAAAGCTTTTCGGGACATTTGAAAGTTCCTGAATCTCAAAAAGGTACACATTCTGTCCTTCAGCATTGACATTTAGGATTGGAAGCCGGGCATGTATAAAACAAAATGTCAAGGGCTGTTCTGAGACAGGTGCAAGGTAGGGTCAATAATTATAGTGGTCCCTACCTGCAGTAAATTTTATCACTAATGACTTAACTAGTGGGTGGGATTTAGGTACCAAGAACACATGTAGGCTGTAGATGTCACATTGGAAGGCATTTAACTGCTGTAAGATGTGTTGGGTGAAAAAAAACTTGGGAGAAGTAAGACCTTTGTTCCATTAAGGATCTGTGGTGCAAGGGTAGCTTTTTGCATTTAGAATTGGGGCAGGTCGCCATCTCAAATTGGATTCAGAGAGTAAACATGACAATCCTTTTAGACAAAGAACTGGAGAACAGTCGACACGACGACGTAGCAACACCAAAAGTTTAAAGATAAAGGTAATTGGTATCTAGGGTGATATATTATCTGGGAACTCACCCCTGACTCGACCACTAGGCTTGCTGGTACCTTAAGTCGACCACCCTGGGTTAACTTCTATCAGATAGCATATGACCCGCAGTAGACTTTGTACCATTAACTACAATATGAATGTCCTGCACTTGACACCAACAATCCTAATTTATTGTGAAAATAACTTGAAGGCAGGATGGTCGACTTAAGGTACTAACATGCCTAGTGGTCGAGTCAGGGGCGGGTTACCCTACTCCTCGTATTTATAAATTACAGTAGTTTAGACAATGAGAAGAGAAGAGGTTCCAATCAGTGAGCTATATCATGAAGTTTTCTATTCCCAGAATTCCGAAAATAAAACTAGAAAAGGATGGCATATATAAGCAAATGTCAACGACCATGGAGGGGAATGCGATGCAAAAATATTCCATGGGAGTTGGCATTTGCATTTATGTCATGGCCCTACAGGGTTAATTTGCTTTAGAATAGAGAAACACAGCTCAGATCTGTTTCGAATCCAAGATGGTGGACACCCATTGAATACGGCCACATTGTATTCCACCCCCCCCCATTGAACGATCGTATCTGCCGTGACATAAATGTATATTGTATATAAATTGCATGGGCAATTACCCCACTCTTAAGTAAGCAATGGACGGCCTATGCAGTTGATGTACATAAGGCACTGGTATAGTACTAAATTAGTCTGATTATCGTATTTTCTCTCCTTGCACACAAAATCCTACTTTATTGTGAAAATAACTTGAAGGCAGGATGGTCGACTTAAGGTACTAACATGCCTAGTGGTCGAGTCAGGGGCGGGTTACCCTACTCCTCGTATTTATAAATTACAGTAGTTTAGACAATGAGAAGAGAAGAGGTTCCAATCAGTGAGCTATATCATGAAGTTTTCTATTCCCAGAATTCCGAAAATAAAACTAGAAAAGGATGGCATATATAAGCAAATGTCAACGACCATGGAGGGGAATGCGATGCAAAAATATTCCATGGGAGTTGGCATTTGCATTTATGTCATGGCCCTACAGGGTTAATTTGCTTTAGAATAGAGAAACACAGCTCAGATCTGTTTCGAATCCAAGATGGTGGACACCCATTGAATACGGCCACATTGTATTCCACCCCCCCCCCCATTGAACGATCGTATCTGCCGTGACATAAATGTATATTGTATATAAATTGCATGGGCAATTACCCCACTCTTAAGTAAGCAATGGACGGCCTATGCAGTTGATGTACATAAGGCACTGGTATAGTACTAAATTAGTCTGATTATCGTATTTTCTCTCCTTGCACACAAAATCCTACTGCTGAAATTTGAGTTATAGCGTTTGAAATGCTGAACTTTCAGCAGGACTGTGTGAACAGCGTTAAGAATAGAATAGGAATACAACAAGCCCTCTCCATGTGGTACTTGAGTGACAATTCTTTGTCACCGAGTTTCCTTTGTGAGATCATCTATACCTGCTTTGTCTGGGGTACTACTACTACATGGGGACAGAAGAAGCAGCCTCCTTATATTGTATTTTGGAGACCTGGGATACTATTCCTGTAGTACCAGCTTTTGTTAGGGGGCGCCACACGCGCTACCTATCAAATTCTGAAGTCTTTATCGAGTCCTCTCGCAGTGGGTGAGATTCCGTGAGACTTGGTTCCGCCACGCCAAAGAAAGACACCAGCAGACAGGAAATGACATGGGTAAAAGGGGTGAAAATGATAGGGTGGTAGTTATAACAGGAACTAGTCCTTTTTGGTGGCACCAGGGGGTATCTTCACGGGTCTAGACAATATGGTTGTTCCTGAGGTATTCTGTGGGGTATGTGTGGCATATGTGGAAAACGCCCCACAGGTCTAATGATGACACCTCGTGCTGACTGTCATCATTATAAGGGGCCTAATGACACAATTTGTCCCCATTATAGACAGAATAACCCAGCAAATTATATACTACACAGCTGAAGGGCGAGTAAATTGATTTAATCGGCAGTAGTGTAGCTGTCCATATCAGTGGTAATTGCTGGGGTATTCTGGTGGGAAAAAAAGGCATTTGCGTTTATCTAAATGATCAGGAAGGAGGAAATCAATTGAGATATCCATCGGAGGTGCCCTTGTCATATCTATATGACCCTTTAAGTCTGATAGTAATGCGAATTCTTCAAGTAATTGCTGCCATATCAGATTATAGTCCTATATTCCCTGACTAGCAAAATTGGAACTCTGCATAAGGATTCTACATGATAGTTATCCACCAAGAGCATTTTTTATTCTTATAAAAAAGGACTGGTATTGTATGTCTATGCATATCGTGTTGATTATTGTGGTTTCATAATGATTTGAACGATTGTGATTGATTGATTGATTGATTGATTGGTTTTACGTCTCATTTTAAAACATGAGACCTTCTCATGTTTGATTGGACACTCAGTCCTTTCTTTTCTCATCCTGGACAAGTACATGCATTTAAAAGCTGCATATGGTGCATGCTTTCCTGATAGAGCAGTGATCGCATCTATGGATCACCAGATCTATGAGATTAATGATCGAAGCTATGGGGATTGGGACAATACCTTCCGTATTTATCGTCAGGGGAATCGAACTATGACCTCACCTGCAAAGATTAGAAAACAATATTAAGTATACAGATTGTCAATGTTAGATAGTAATCGAGTATCATTTAAGTAGGATATTTTTATGAGCACTTCCATGATGTGTGCACACAGTATAGGTCTGAATAAAGGGTATGCTCGCCACACAGAGGCCTTGTACTAGAAGCCACAGCTTGTACAGGAAGCCATAGGGTGCTGAGCACCTCACTGTACCAAGGGACAACCTGCTCAACGCGGGAGGTGGCCTGATCAATAAGCTTACTGTTTACATGGGGCCTAAGGCAGCAGATCCAAACTCTCTGTGGTGTGGGGATTGGGAGGCGGGGTATAGTCTCTCCCATTGATATTGGCATCTCCAGCAATGGTGAAAGGTTTTGGGCCATATCTAAGGTACAAACAGACAGGGAGCTCAGTTCTTTCTTCCTATAATCTACATCACGGTTGATCTAATCCTGCCTGATATGTGGGATTTAGTGTGCTGAGCTCTGGTCTCTGAATTCGAAGCCACTTGGCAAGGAATAGAGTATAAGTCGATCTGCATTGAAGGGTCAATCGGCTTTGCGGGCTGTCCGCTCCAATACTGTACCTTCCACTAGCAGACCACTGAACGTCTACTACTACATTGCCCACTCACCCACGGGCAAGAATGGCTGTGTAGAAAAAAGGCAATTGGCATTTTAAAGAAAAAAAATCAAAAGGGCTGTATATTTTATATTATTGATCTTTATATTAGCTATTTGCAGAATATTACTCACACACGTCTTCTATATTCAAATAACAAATGGAAGCCAGCTCTAGATTGACAAGAGAGTTAAATATAGCAGGCATTAAAATCTATATGACAGCTCTGCCAACAAACCGATGTTCAATACGACTGTGTATAGATACAGCCATCAGCAATGTATCATTGGTGTGTACCTTCAGGAGATGGTTAAGGTAAAGCAGTGTGACCGGCAGACTGACCACAGCCTGCCCCAGCCACCTACAAGATTCATCAGCCTGAGGGTACTTACAGCAAGACAAATGGCCACCAAGCCTTTGGGTCTGGTCTGTGGGGGGAAACCCAATCTAAAGGGGCAGTCCCTGTAGTACAACAGGGCATTGGAGGAACACAAGCAGTGAGCCACCTCTGTCCCAATGCGTTAGGTAGGAAGTAGCCAATTGAAACAGCTGTCTTATTTTGAATGATGGCTACCTCTGGAGAAAATCTTATAATACTTCTGTATATCACTTCAGTTAGAGATAAAACTATGTACTCCATTTAAATGACTCATGTCAAGTGATATGATCGATGGATTCTATTGAGATTTCAAGAGCTGAGATTAGATTGAATTCAAATACCATGTCCCATAGTGAGTGTAGGTTTCGATTGGTAAGATATCCACTATCGTTGCTAAACACCACCGTTAAGATGCACTCAAATGCTTTCCATTGATAAAACTATAATTCTATATCCACTCAATAAAACGTACATCCCTCTCTAGACGGTAGACAGATACTGGTATAGACAAATGCTGCTTTAGAGCATGCTTTGGGAGAATATTATTAGAGAGGGAGATTAGGAGGATGGAGAGGATATAAGGCTGGTACTGGAGGCATTGGTTAGTTGAGGCAGTCCTTTGATGTGGTAGTTCCTGCCATTACCCTGACCCCTTACGAACAGGTGCGCCCTGCCTGCTGCCTCTATCCTTCTCCATCAGCAGGTTCTTCGTGGGTTTTGTTACAGACTCTTATCGTTTGGAGCCTGGAGGATATCTCAGGCCTCCAGGGGATGGGTGCAAGTCTTACTCTGCCTTAACGAAGCCATTGCCTTCTACCTACTACATGCCATTGTGGGCTATTTTTGACATGGCAGTAGCTGTACACAGGTGTGCATTTGGACCTGGAGAAGATGGATTGCAGTTCGATAATTATGCAACGTATTTCTAGAATGATTAAACTGAATAGTGGAACGTGGTGTATCGACCCCGCCTGGATGGACAGTGTCTATCGATCCTGGTAGATATTTTGTACACTTCAGCTGAGGTAATCAATTATTTGTCAGTTTCTGGTATTTCCGGCAACGCAGAAATTCGCTGAAATACCCTTATTACTTTCTTACCTGACGTACCTGATAGTTAACCTGAAGCACATATTTGTCTGACCAAGCACTAAACATGAAGTATTTCTGACCTACTACTGCCTTATTATATCTCTGTAGTTCAAACACATGGAATAAGCATGTGTGAATTGCTTGATAAAACATCAAAGGGGAAATGGGCAAGGCCATTAACGGTTGTGCATAACTACCTGTAATCTCCTTTCCTGGTTTTAGCCTGGGGAGAAGAGAGAATGGTATCTAGTTGAAAGGCAATTACAACAGGTAGGATTCCGTTATACGGATATGCCTTGATAATTGAGATGACAGGTGAACTGGTGAGGACAATGGATCAGAACAAAGGTACGTGAGTAACCAGCGAACACCGGATACCAGACTCTATACACCCTCTGTCGGCGCTCACTAGAGTTACCACCAGAGGCTACTCCAGCTCGGATTCCTTTCCAGGAGCGTCCAAGTTTGAATTTGACCGAAAGTAACTTTAAGGGAAAAAAAAGCTAACGTCTTTACATCCACTCTTCCCTGAGGGTGATTCATTGGAGGACCAGCACTGAAGAGACAAACATTGCCTTCCCAAGGAGGGCTTCCAGAAGAAAACGAAGCATATTGTTGTATTTCCAATGTCCTCAAGGGCCTGTCATAATTCTGATGCCTTGCCAGTTGCTTTATTTGGATCCAGTAGAAGTTTGCTATGGGAAAAGGACATGAGCACGCACATCGGTATTTTCTTCATTCTTCTTGGAAATTTTCTTCAAGAGTGCATTCATGCTAGGGGTGGTAATTGTTTGAAAGAGAGGGAGGGCTTATATGCATTTCTGTGGTGGAAAAGAAGATGAAAGCTACCACAATCTGCATGGAATCCTCTGTGAACCTGGGACCTGTGTGGTCTACAATAACAATACAGCAGCCTAATAGAAGATGCTTAATGGGAGGAGATGACTGGGGGTTAATCGTGCTTAGTAAGAGGGGTAGTACAATATTAGTTGTCAGATGAGGAAAGCACAGCAATGGACACCACATGCAAAGGGTCACTCCTAGGTCACCCCATGTCCATCAAAGACTGTGGGAACAATTTAGAGGGGCGTTTTACTTTTCGTGTAATTTTACCCAAACCTTTCGTGGGATGGGAACCTGAATATTCTCCAACCAGATATAAAAGACTGAGGTCAGGTTTCTTTAGGACCTAGTCTGAGCACGTGGAGGATACTAAGTGGCTAACATTTCACACCTGTGGGTGGCAAGTAGGGTAGGATGGTAGTGGTCGTGACCAGGAGGTAATAGTCTACCTCGGGTGTGTAATGAAAGGTCCCCACGACACACATGGAATATGCACATCCAGCTCCCTCACTATGTTACTAAAAGGCCCCATGTATGTCTAACTAAACAAAAAAAAAAGAAAAAGCATTCAACACTGTAAATATGCATCCACTGGTCTCTGAATGTCACAGTTTTTTCATGTCCTGCACACATGAGGATGATTAAAAGAAGTATGGGTGGAACTGTGTGCGGCTTTTTAGATGGAGTTCATAATATTTACTTGAACGTATAAGTTTGATTAACCCGCTAGTCCATTTAACCCATATGTGACCAAATTCACCAATATAGGCTGGAAAATGTCTCATAAGCATAGATGTCTAAACAGGTGCCATTTTAGTTCTCACAAAGGGCCATTGAGTGAAGACCCTACTCGTTTGACATGGTGCATACCAATACCCCCAAAGGTTTAGAACTGGAAGTTTACGTTTTCAAACATCAAAACAGCACAGGGTAAAAATATAGGTGTACCTAGTATTTTAGATTAAACCTCTTTTAAATTGCTGTGCCTGATTCAATTTACTTAGAAATGCAAAAAGAATCACTGGGTCAGTGTTCAATTCATTCTACTTGAGCATCTGTCTAAAGTAAATAGCCATTTTGTACAAAGACCATAGAATGGGAATTTGTAAAATTCTCTGAAATGGACCTCCTGTGACGTCCTGAGACATAATTGAATACATAGTGGTAGACTGTGAGCAGCAACTTCACATGGGAACTATTCATCACTCACAATCAGTTTCTTCTATACACATTTCTTATCACAGCTTCACCTGTCTGTTTAGTTCAGCACAGCGCCACCAACTGAATAGAAGCTATTCCTGCTTGCCTCGCTCATCATTGAAAGATATTCATGTTTGCTGCGCTTTTCAAATGCTCTCTATGAGAGCTGCAGCTCCACTGGAGGGCTACCTTTAACAGCATGTGTAATCATTTTGTGTGATGACAGTGAAAGTAGTTTTTTCAGAAGTCATAGAAAAGTGTGTAGAGTTAGGACTTGTCAAGAGGTAGGCCACCCCGTTGACATTTTTGTGATATGGCCATCGTATGGAGGCAGTCATAGTAGAGGTACTGGAGGAACACAAAGCTAATGTTTGCTCTATTCGTTCATGTCATGTCAGACTACTCTCCATTCCTGAACACCTAAAGACAAACTGTGTATACATGTCAAACATGTACTCCACCTGGAGATAAGGCATCAGCTTTATAGATGCGGGTCTTGAGTGACAGGACCAACGGCTTTGTGAGATGTACATGTACATTCCCTTATTATACCTAAGTCGTGGTACATTGAATATGGGATTTTTGCATCACCGTTTGCATTTTCTACCTTTTACTAGCTTTCTCTCTTTCCAGGGAGGGTCATGCAGGCTTACCCTTGATAAATTAAACAATGCTAGCTTAACCTGCACCAAACAGGTTAGCGGGCATACATACCGTAACTTTTTTTCAGTGTTTTTGCTAAGATCCAAACCAGATACTTTCAGAGCATTGCATGAACTCACATCATGGTGGTCACTGAGACGGGGATTCCTTACAATCCGTGTACAGCAGTTCACTGCATCCAACGGAATGCCAATGACCAGTCTTCCTTCCCCCCCAAAAAAATTATTTATCCCTGGAGAGATCGAGCTATGCTTCAATTCATGAGAACCCACAGGGGTATAGTATGGGTCACCCACTGAGATGACCTGCACTTATTTTACACACAACCACTTTCACTCAATCTACATATAAAATCAGTAATTTTTCAATCCAGTTGCCCAATAATTATCTTCGTCTCATTCTGTACCTACCACTACTTATCTTACTGGAAAAGAACTCATTTAATTCTGACACATCTAATGGCCTTGACTAAATTTAAAGCCTCTGCATCAGACGTTAACTGCTGTCTCATAGTGAGATCTGGCTGGCCACTTGGACCCCTGGAGTGGCAGACTCACCTGACAAAGTGCCCAGATTACCGTGAGACCTGTCAGGTGGGGTATCAGCCACAGGTGAGACTACGCCTGGATCCCAGACACCTGAGAAGGCTACTGGGTATCAGGTATGGAGGGCCTTCTCATGGACCGCCCTATGTAAAATGGGTAATGGGGTGGCATTATGAGCATTAATCATAAATATTCCAAGCAAAGTAACTAACATAATATACTTTATTTGAGTATTTCTGGGAAGCCATGAGCTAGATAGAATTTGCTGTATTTAGTTACATGGGCTATCGGTATTTGAAGATGTTAACTGTTTCTATTGGATGCATTTTGGTGACCTTCTGCAATATAGGGCTCCGTGTACTCCTGACCCTATTCCACAAACCGTGGGAAGCGTTTGATGCGTTCCCATATGTTACAGTGACATGCATGTATCTGTCTTCTTTTAGAATGATGGCTTATTGCTGGCAGCAGTAACATGAATTCAGGTCAGGCAGCCGATGGAGGCAATGGGGTCATGCTCGCCATTATGAGCCATGAGTTCCTTGTAGGGTCACAATGGTTTTTATTGGTCATGTATCACAGGTAAATATGATCAAGGTCTGGGGTAATGTGATAAGGGTGCAAAGTGGGCAACCCTATATGACAATGGGAGAATGCAATCTATGGGAGCCTTGGGCAGGGTAATGGGTTGCCCAACATGAGCTCAGCGGACACTTGTTATTCTTAATGGGTCCTCAACACGCTCATGTATGAGTTGGTTTATATATGCAAGCCACGGGAGGAGAGAATACAGCTTTTTTATGTAGAGTACCTAATAAATACACATAACTGTACGGATTTAACGGGAACCTTCTTCTTTTTTTTCTGATAGATCCTTAGTGGGGTGTCAATGGATGGCTCAGGCGAAAGATATCTACATGTACCTACTATGTACAGTCGAGATATATGCTTAAAATTTTCTGTCGAGTAAATAAATATGACTAGCATTTAACTATACACGTTATTGTGAAACCTAAGCAATAGAACGCTTATAAAATAGTTCTTTGACGCAATGGAATAAATCTATATTACTATACACTGTCTGTGAAAGTAGGGGGGGTGGGGGTGACATCTTGGCGTATAGGGGTGAATTTGAGGTTTGTTCAAGGGGTCTAAGCCCATCACGGCCCCATGACCTTAACACCAAAGCCACTGACGGCCAGCCCCCTGCTCGTCACCCCCTGGCCCCAGCACCAACCAAAGACGGGGCTCGTCGACAAGTGGATTTGTTGGTGGCAAGTGGAGCTTATGATGGTGATGGTTGGATGGTACATCGTGTACTAATGTGTGCACTCAACTGTGCACTGTGTGTGTCCTTCCGCCCCTGTATCTGTGCACGGTGAGTGGTGCTCATCGACACTAGCGCCACCTAGCGGACTGATATGGGTACTAGAGGTTTGAATCATGTAGTTCAGAGAGGAGGTCATGTGGATACATTGCAACAAAAAGTGGAGCCATTGGTTAATTCCAGGCGATTGGTAAGATGAGGGGACCGGGGCATTTACCTTATAGAACGTGATGTATAGATGCAGGACCCCGGTGCAGGACAAAACATTTCATCTTCACCAAATCCTTCAAGTCTTTCCTTATTAACGCCATGGCCCTTTATCTGCACTAAATCTCTGCTACCAGCGTAATGTATTCACAAAGAGGATGTTCTATGCTGGAGCACATTTCACTCACAGGGGAGTGGGATGAGAGCTCTGAGAGGACAGGCCACTGTCAAAGCTGCCAACACTAGGCGCCGCAACTGCCTTCGGCATCCCCACTTCTGCTGTGGACTCGATAAAAAGAAACCTGGAGGGATGTTCAATTCATCCGTGTAAAGTATCAAACGGAAGGGCACACACATAGAAAGAAGGAAAGGGAAAGTTTTAATGGTGGCTGAGGACCCCAGGGCGTGAGATAGTGAACGCTCACCTCCTTTCTAAGGCGTTGCATCTTCAATTTAGCTGCCTGTTTTAACAAACTAATTTTAGATCTCACTGCATTCTTCCGTGGGTTTATTTCTGTTTTTTTTTTATGTAAACATGAGGCTCCTTCGCGTGTAGAAGATAGGGGTTTCTCCTAAAAAAAAATCAAATACCTTCCAAACGATAACGCTACTGAATAATTATGATTGCTATTTTCCAACGTTGTAATCCTAAACGTGCTTACGGTGGTTAAACATTTTTTTCTAAAACGTTATGCGCTATCTGGTTACAGACTGGAAAGGTACAGAACTCGACATGAGCACAGTGACAGATTCTAGTGCAAGACGTAATGAGCGGAATGAAATAATTGACGTTACCATGGTAGAGTTGAGTTAATGGGTTGACAGAGGCAGTGACAGTTTTTGTTTCTACATTTGCCGGTGAGAAAATGTGATTTTCACCTATACGACCATGCTTGTCACACCACTGGCGTATTGTATATTGAGAGTGGCTCAATTTAATTTCCCGCCTGCGTCTACTGTGGGGGCCTGCGTTAACTCTGTTATGGTGAGCGGCGATAATTAATTTCTCTCAAGTGTTTCACACTGGCAATAGAGGTTGTAGTGAAACGCCACGCGGCGTCCAATCACGTGCTGGCACACCAACATTGGGCATGGCTGACAGTGCAGACAATGCCCCGTCAATGGGAGCCACACAGGGGCATACCAAGTGAGCTGCTCATATTGTCCGTGTGAAGTCAGTGTACAGAGCAGCTCGCTGTGAGAGAGGCAGGAAAATCAGCCCGATTGTTGCCCTGGAGAAGCCCACTGCCTACGTTATTGCACCGCCTAGAGGTGTTTTAATGCTAAATGTTATCGATTTTTCACGCGAGCACAGGCCTGGCACGGAGTCGGTGAATTGTGTGCGTAATGGGACGGTTGGGGAGGGGATGGTGAGGGTAAAATGAAAACTGCATAACTCAATCAGAGTCAGAGGGCCTCAATTAGATGCCTCTGAATGGGACGTCGATATTGGCTAGGTCACTGAGACTAGTTAGAGGTGACGTCTGCAAAGTTTGAAAGGCGCCGCAAAATGTGGGTGCATCTCAAGGCGTTTTGTGAATAATGTTCAGCAGTTATGATGACCTTTATCTAATAATAATTACGCACTGGCGTCTGATATGGCGTCGTTTCATGTTACAGTGTGAATCTCTGTGCAGATGCAGAGGAGCTTTACAACTCTATTTGGATTTCTCCTCAACAGAAAAGGGCTTGGTTTTGCACAGTGTATAAATATATAGGCATTAACTGACATTTTCCTTTCCCTAATGGTTTGTGCCAATATACTTATACAGATTATATAATAAGGTATAAGTAATTGTGTAAATGTGCACTGACAGGTGAAATAATAGTTCGGTCTACTATGCTTTTGCACTGAATACTTTATGTACACAGAACCTTCTTTGCACAAACTTTAAACTCTCAATAATGCAACTATGTCTGTGGTACGTATAAATTAACCTGGACTGTCCACTTCAGTGGCCCTACAAGAATACTTTGACAACCAGAAATTATTAGCTATGATGCATTGTACGCTTGAGACGGCGGAAGTGGACAAAGGCGCATGTTGATTGGTTGATTAAACTTCCGTCGGCTGGTATGTTGAGACTTTCCTGGAGATAATTAGACTGTCATGTTGTGAGGGTTGATATTTCCCCTGCACCATGTCCTCATATACTACTAACAGCGGTGAATAACCAAGCCTTCCAGCTATAATTGGTATCTTGAGCGGCTGACCTAATTTCGCTCCTCATTAATGAGACAAATGGAAGAAGTGCATGTATCAAAACACAAAACATGAGAAAGATTGCCAGGTGCTACAGCCACTACGACTGTCAATATGTCATCTTGCTATTTTAATTTGTCTTAATGACTTAATTCCTGTTGGAGCCACCTACTCTTTGAGTGGCATTTGCTGCATCAGTACCCAGACTATTCATGCTAGGATGCAAACAATACAATATCTGACACGGTGTTGCATGTTACACCTGGCTGATTCATTTAGGTATGAGTTTAATATGCCACAGGGGTAGACGCTAACATTTTGGACCTTTGGCCGCCCGGGCCAGCAGTCTAATATATACCAATGTATTTTCAAATATTCTACTGGTCAAATGGCCAATTTCAAAGGATTTTTAGAAAGAATCACTGGCCCGCAGCAAAACCTACTGGCCATTGGCCATCGGGCCAGTGTTAATGTCTACTCCTGTGCCATGTTAAATTCATAACTCTATATTTAGATTTCGTGCTGAAAACTATCTTTTGAAATTATCATGACACTGTTACTACTGTTTTTAATGGGTTGCTCGTGTACGGCATGCCCCGATGTAGATCTATGTGAATGCATTTGGCCTCGGGTTATAGCATTAATAATGAAAGAGGCAGAATGAAGTACAATTAACTAATGGGCAAAGGGAAGCTGTATGGAATTATGAATGTGTGTCGATGGATGTAAAACCGTGCAATATAAAAAAAAGTTGCCGTTTCTCACTTATCAAAAACAGTCACACTGAAAATATGTCACTCTGCCCATATTCATGCACACACATATCGTGTTCAGACAAATATATTCACGTCATCAGTTAATTGAAAAGTTATACTTGTACGAGCTATAAAGCTGTGCCAGTGCCACTTGATTCTCTACCATTTCTACATATTCATAATATAAAACATTCATTGCAATCCATTCATACAATGGATAGTTACTCACGATGACATCACCCAAAATCAATAATGCATTCCTACAAATCTCTAAATCTGTTGCAAATTAATCAATACAGGTCACTTAAATTATAGAGAGCCTGAGAGTAAACCAAGCATAAAAAAAAACCTTTCCATTATACATATGGTTCTTCTATGATGTCTAGGTTATCTAAATAGTCTCCAGACATGGCAACCCCAGATCAATATGCACATATAACCTGGGGATAAACAGCTGTCAGGAGAGTGCATGGTCTGGCTCAGGTCAGGTGGTCCTGGCCCATGAACCAATATCCTGTAACCGATCTGGAAACGTATTCATACAGCCAATTCAATCACACATACAGACATAATATTATGGTATAGAGTGTGTTCAATAATACTGACAATACCTGTGGGGTCCTGGGTAGTGCTCTAGGGTTTTGTGTATAGGCCCTTTGCCCCACCATTACGAGTCTTTGACACTTGGTTTATGTGAACACACCTACATTCTCAGCCCGAATTGTAAATAGGCAGTAAATACCACTGTACACAGCACGCTACTGCAGGGTCGTTGGATGTGTACTAACAGCAGCCCTTACTGTTTTCCAAAAAAATAAAAGCAATGTACGGTAAATATCCTGGCGCAGTTTGACAGTGTACATTCATTTGTAGTTTATTTTCTTTGTGTTAGGTCGGGTAGAATACAGCCCAATGCCAATGGAGATATGGTTATAGGCTCCTTCATATAGATACATTGCTTAAAGATAGATGTGTAGAACAAAATATATCTGGATATTGGCCAAAAAGTCCACTATTATATTGATACCAGGATAGAGTGAGTGGCATCTGTTATCTTTATGTGGTAGTTAATGACAGGTGTGCACATCGAACAAAAAGGCAATACAACGCCTTAGTGTGTAGACAAATTACCAATGCCACGCCACGCCCCTCTATTACGATAACCCTCCAAATATACAATATAGACAGTGTGTGCACCTTTCCAGGAGGGTCTTGCCAAAAGAAAACGAGGAAGAACCTGCTTAAATCTTTCAGAGAGGGCTGATTTGCAAGAGAATGGTCTAACTCGTTTTTATTGTATTGCCAAATAATCCCTCCATTTTAGACTATATTAGAGCAGGCATGCACGTTTTGAGGAGTAAGCATCCATGCACGTTTTCACTTTTTGATATGACGAGAATACCTTTGGCAAAACGAAAACGTGCACGTTTTAATTTTTGGTTCACATTTCACTTTTGGCAAGACCCTCCAGGTGTGTTACGTGCAGTGCCTCCCTGTTCTGAGCCTGGCTGGGTTGCAGGCAGGACTGAATAGTGCAATGATATATCATAATACGTGGTACTATCGATCAGCTTGGCCTACACCTAGCAGGCATCTAGTCTGTGTCATGCCAACTGCTTATGGCTTGCAGGGTACCAGTAGCATTGTTTTATTCATGCATTTCATATGTATAGCTTCCATCCCACTCAGGTACATTACATAGCTAGAGCTACTGACAGACAATAGTTCTGTTCCATCAATCATATTTCAGTTATATTGCCAGAAGTGCTTCCAACTAATACTTTAGAATGGCCAGGTATTCTAAATGACTACTTGAATACTATGACTAGCCAAGTAATTATGCTAGTTCACTACCATTTAATAAAGCATAGCATGTAGCTTTGTTGTATTGACACACATCGACATTGGCCCCCATCTGTCATTTCTATATTGTAGTCCAATGTCCATCATATAAAGTGGATACTGAACCATGGAACCGTGGCCACTTCAAGGCATACTAGAATTATACAAAATGCGAGGCCATGACACAAAGTAACACAACGAGGGGAAACCCGTTGAACAATGTTATATTGATCTTTGGAGGTCTGATGGCAGGGTGTGATGGCCTGCAGCAGATGTCACAGTATGGCGATAATATAGCAAGTGTCGGAGGTAGTTTGTCCTAGAACATATGGGGTGGCTTTTCTTCAAATGGCAGGTTACTGAGTCACAGTCTTTAGTAATTGTTAGTAAACACAGTGATTGCCATTGCTAATAACACGTGTGCGTGCGCATACAGGTGGTCACGTGATTTCCGGACCAGCTGTCTCCCTGGTGTTCCTGCCATGACACTGCATGGCTTAATTATGGCCTACTCCTGCTTCTGCGCAATCAGATTGATTTACAAGCAATTTATGGATGTAAAACCAAAATTAGATTGGGTGAAGGTAGTGATTTTTAAGCCTAATTATAGCAAGAAGGGGTGAGGTCTATCTTGTTGTCAAGGGCTAGATTACAGGACTGCTGGGTACAAATTGAAATCATGAGAAAGTGGGGGCGTGGTCAGTATTTGTGGCAAACACAGAAGTCATCTGTTACCCTGAATACATCTGGATGCCTCACAAATAGAATTGTCCAGTACAGCTATGGCAATAATATAGAGGTACAATGTACAGTTCTAACCATATGGAAACATATTAAGCCTATCTCCTGATCCGATTACTAAGCTAAACCTACAACAGCGGATTTTAGAATCACACAGGGTTGTGTGCTTGGACTAATTAATCTCCCCTACTCAGCAGGAGTAATTAACAGAATTAATAAACAATAATTTAATCAACTGTGCAGACCCAGGGGGAGGGACATGAATCAGGTTGGTGGAGGTGGGGGGTAGTCCCTGTAACAGAAAATTCTCTGGTTGGGGAAACATGAGGACAGCTCCAATAGGCAGATGGTAGGCGCCAGGCATGAAATGAGACGGCTTTGTTTTCTGTCTGTTCCCTGATGAAATTTGACATGTAGGCAGCTGCGAGGCAGCTATCCCTAAGTCATGTCAAGTCCATGAGAGACAATTATTTGTTGCACATGAGCGCACATCAGGTTAACTTAGTGAGTAGAATTCACAGTAGGATTGCCCAGTCACTTTGTTTGAGGTTGACCTCATATCAAAGACGCTGAAATATAGACACACATTGATGGCGCTGACCGTGGGTACTTTGCAACTGCTGGCAACATTAAAAAGCATTAATCACTACTGTGAAAACTTCTGGACTTTGAAACTAGCGGGAATTGCTGATAATAAAGCAACGGTTTGGAATATGCTATACCTTCTTCAGGCTAGACCATTTAAGTATCAAGCTGGATAGCATCTGAGGTTGAAATACTGATGGTATTTGTTGACCTGGTTGCAATGATAACTATATTTATCACAAGTTCATGCCGATTTTTTTTCTAGTGGTCTTCTTCAGAATTAGTAATGAAGACTATTTTTTTTCTGACATTAGGCCGTAGCTGCTCATAATCTTATAATGTCAATCCATGGATTGTCATTTGTTTCATAGACCTATACAGGTAGGCCTGTGGTTGTATCCATGTGATCGGTCTGCTCAGGGAGCTGATACATGTATAATGTCAGATGTTCCAATTGAACTGGCTTGGTAGACACTTGCAAAAATACCCCCCTCCCTATTCATTTCATCACCACACGCCCTCCCTTATTGCTGAAGCACATAATGGTATCTAAGCCACACACAGATGCAATAACTGCCGGCGAATAGGCACTTATACATTACATAACCATACAGGACACGCACCAGCCCATGACTGGTATGTATGGTAAGGGCCCTTCTCAATGCTCAGCCTTGTTAAGGGCAACCTGAAGTTCCCCACCCACCCACACCTATGTCAAGGGTTGGGGTTCTTAAAGTAAACTGACAAAATTAGTGTCAGGCCCTGTCCCTCCTCTGACCAGATGTACCTGACCCCCCATGGTGGCCCTGCCACTTCTCACCTATACTACGGCCATACACCTCTATCTCCTCACCTGCCAATCCATCCACTCCATGCTGGTCACCATGGTGACAGTTGTCAAGGTGACCCCACAGACGCCACTGAAGGGCCTCCCTCTGCCTATGTTGAGAGCCACTGTTGGCAGTCCAACACGTCAAGATCTCCGGTTACTTTAAATAGCTGACGTGGTCCGATGTCCTTTATGCCTAAGATCGGTAATAAGTTGTGGTTCTAGGTTAAGTGGCTTTTTTGGTATGGGCACTACACTTGGGAGATAAAGAGGGGGCTTGCCCACCAGGTTTAATGGCGTTTCTACCTGCAGATTACATTGGACGATAATAGGGCAAGAAGCCATAGATTAGCCCATACATGTCGGTTGGCTGCTGCTATGGCTTCAAATTAGCTTCTAGGAAAGACAGCTGCCAGGCCCATAGCCTTCACTGAGTATATAGTAGGTAAGGGAAATGCATGGGTTATTCTGTTCAGGTGTTCTGATTTTGTGATTAAGAGTTATGTGCTCACCTGTAGACATCAACAAGTTTCGATAGCATATATATATATATATATATATATATATATATATATATATATATATATATAGATATATATATATATATATATATATATATATATATATATATATATATATATATATACATATATGTGTGTGTGTGTGTGTGTGTGTTTTGAATTAGAAGTTGTTGGTATCATAAAAAGCAAAAGTATTAGATTGTACATAGCAGACCTACCTGCAAGTTAGATAAAACGTGAAAATAAACAACTCATCTAAATACAGGCCCACCTGAAATGCTGACTCAAGCTCTGCATGCATTAGAGAATCTCTATTTGAACAACTCATTTGTGTCCTGGGAATGCGTTATCTCTTTTAAATTGGCATGGGGCCTGCCTTTCCATTATGTTGTCTGCAGAAGATTGAGCTGCATACAAATAAGTGTGAATCCCCATGAAAATACAGGGGAGAAAGGTAGTAATTGTGATCGAAGGCTCTTCGCTAATTCAGCCTTTTAGTTGCTGTGAGAGTGATCACCATTACCTTACATACAATGCACTACACAATAGGAAACCCGATATTGAACAGTCAACTGATCCCTAGGGCTGCCCTGGATATAAGTACCATGGTAAAATATGCTATATCTGACACCAAGGCTCCAGGTCATTTAATGGGACCGCCATTGCTTGATCTGCTACCTGGAGAGATAAGCGTTGACAACAGGCAGCATTGTGGGTAGCAGTTATTATGTAGTGCTACCTATAAATCCGTAGTAAATGAAGGGAATTATCTCATTGTTCAATAATGCATCCCGCTACCTCCTAATAGCTGCAGCTGACCACTTCCTCACCTGGATGTAACCGGCTAGGAGGGATCTTTAATAGGTACCGGTAGCATCTTCGATTACCTGTCACAATGAAAACAAACCAACATCTATGAAATCCCTGCATGGGCACAGGGGGCACACGTTAATGGGGGTTTAGAATTGTACACAATGGGTCAATGACGTAATGATGACGTCTTTCGGGCATGCGGATTGGGGGCTTTGTCTTCCTAGGACCCCCGGTGCTTGCCGAGGTGGAGGAGGAAATGGTTCCTAATTTGTATTTCTTTAAGGATATTGTGCTGCTTCAACTAGGTTTAGGAATGTCCTGGGTTGTGACTGTAACGTCCCGGGGTGGCTGGGGTGGTCAGGAGACCATCCTGGGGCGGCATTGTGAGATCACAGACCCACAACTCTCAATGTATTGCTGTGATTTCAAAGGAGAGATTGTGTGATTGCCGAACAATAATATTATAATGAATTGGGAAATAGCACTGAATAACTTTTTTAAGAGACACATAAGCGTATCGTGTTATAGACTCAGAATGTATAAACATTATGCATTTCACCTATTGGCAAAGGGGGAAATACCTACTTTGAAGGAATGTCCTATACCAATGAATCAAAAGGTTTTGATAAAATTGCCACATTCCCAAAGGCATTGTTCTAAAATTCAGTGTGGCTGTACACAGCCACAACACCTCAAATACCATGCATTCTGTGTGAAGTTCCTTGATTTAAAACAAATGGTTCCCGTGGGTTTGGGGCCTGATGTGTTATTGTTCAGGTCGATAGATGTTTATTCTCCCATGTGGGGTGGACGAGAAGTAGGGGAGAGGATGAGAGAGAAAGCCTGGCGTGGGAGGAGTGAATAAGCCCTAGGACATAGAAAGGTGAAGAAATGAGCTACTACTTTTGAACAGGACTAGATTCGTCTTAACATGTCCCCCTAGAGTTTTGTCGAGGTGTTAACATGGGTTAACGTCTTAAGGAGACTATTCTCACTTTCCCACGAGCCCCACACGCACCTGTGAAAGTACAAATGTATTTAATAACATAGCTGTAAATAGGGCCTGTTGGTAGAGCCCTTGTGAGATACATAGGGTTATACCACGATTTCGGAACTTCCGGTGGGTTTATATGCAGTTTAGCCGTGCATTATTCTGCATATACCACCCATGTGCTTTTTTGAAATTTTTGGTATATACTTTTTCGGGGTCACGTTGGACTTAGAATATTTTTGGAGACGCGGGCGGACATAGAAATTTAGCCTCGCCATTGTCTCAATGTGAAAAATCGTCCCAACTCGTATGAGGATCGAACCCTGGCCGCAGTGGTGGTAGGCGAAGGCCTTAGCCATAGCGCCACACTGAACGGTGATGAAACACATTGCGAAAATAAATAAATTCTAACCTGAGGTCCTAGTGGTACGTTTCCATTCAGTTTTCGTATTGATTCCAAGCTTGTCATGTTATAATATTAAAATCCCAAGAAGTATTTGATCCATAGACAAGGAATGCGTGCTAATTTTCTCCATTTTCTTCGATATAAATAAGAATCCAATGATTTTTCTATGGTAAGCGAGTCGCGGTGCGGCCATTCCCACCCGCCTCCTTGTTCGGCGAAAGTGTGTCAGGGGCCCGGATGTAGATATAGGTCAACTGCTCGGCGTACAAGAAAGACGCCAAAAATTTCGGACCGGTTTGGAAAATCAATGGATTCTTATTTATATTGAAGAAAATGGAGAAAATTAGCACGCATTCCTCGTCTATGGATCAAATACTTCTTGGGATTTTAATATTATAACATGTCATGGCTGGATTCCATACGAAAAGTGAGTGTAAATACGGCGGTACCTCTCCCGGCCAGAACAAAAACAATGGCTTCGCGCAGGGCGGCCATGGGCTGTGTCGCTAGCACTTACAAAATGTCTTCGCCTGGCTATATTCTTTGGATTTCAGGTAAGAAATTGATACAAAATGGAGGAAATGGTGGTATAAACCTATTAGGTGATGCATATCGGGGCCCCACGGGCTGTATATGCTGTATATACCCTCGCCGCTCCGCGGCTCAGGTATATACAGCATATACAGCCCTAGGGCCCCGATATGCATCATCTATTAGCTTAGTCATATACCTAAGCCATTATGATGTATTCATAAGCGATTACCCTTGCATATACACGCAACCTGCCCCAAGGTTTTGCTAGCAGACTACCCTGGAGGAGAACCCCTTAGGTAAACTTACACAAAGAGGGGCCAACAGCAGGAGCCACTTCACACTCACACAGGTCTGATTTGCTGAGGTAGCTATGGCTGCAGTTTAAGTATAACCTTACTGTTTGGTGACAAGGGGGCTGGAGTAACAGTGCAAACGTGAATTAGTGCCCTGCTGTTGAATGTGCCCACTATACCTGTAAGTGTTGGCACACAGAAACCTTCAACACCCAACCACTTGATAGTACAAGGTGTGCCTTAAGTTGTAGGTGGCTGTGTACCTACATTTTGACCACCACTGTCCACTAGTCACAAGAAAAGCAGTGCTCAAGAAAATTCAATTACGTTGAAATATGGGAATAAGGCATCTAGCATAATCATGGATTCGAATAATTAATGATCCACTTCATTGTGAATCCTAAAGCATTTCAAAACAGCGCAAACTCAAGTTGTTGGCAAAAACCAAGCTGCCATAGTGATCACTGTATGTGGTATACTGATAATCATATTGGGCTCTGTATAACCTGTTGTTGTATAGAGTGATTTGTATCCAGTAAAAGGGTTACATACAGTCAGTACCCTAAACCCAATGGACTTCATTCAATACTACGACAAACATCACAGGTGGCAGCACAGTTAGCAGACAGGCTCAGGTTGAAACACCTGAGTAATCCCTCTAATACCAGGCTTTCTGCTTCTGTGTAAGGGAGTGATCATTTTTAATCAACGGGGGGGGGGGGTGGTGGGTGATGCGCAAAAAAATTCCGCCCCCCTCTCGACGGGTCAACATTTTTTCGACCCCCCTCGGGAGGCGAAAATCGCGTGCGAACGCGCCCTTTTAACCTATAGTAACACGCAGGCTTTTTTGCTGAAAACAGGTGAAATTATTTTGACCCCCCCTAGTCAAGGGGGCAAAAAAATTCTGACCCCCTGGTCAAGGGGTTGAAAAAATTCTGACCCCCCCTCAAACCCACCAGCCCCCCCCCGTTGTTAAAAAATGACCGCTCCCTAAGGGTATGGCCTATCTGGTGACCTAAAAGAGTGAATATATTCCCCTTAACCCCTCCTCCATCTGCTACAGGACACTATAGGCCCCTGTGGAGTTGTCCAGCCTGTACTCAGCTGCTGACCACCACTTGGACCCCACAGAGGGCCACTGCAACCACCTGATAGTCCCATTTACGCCCTAGTTCCATTTGTCCCTTTGCCATTGGGAATGTCCTCTTGGGGCCATTTTCGGATAATGCTTGTGTTATACGAAGCCAGGTTGCAAATGTAGAACAGGGTGACTCGCATATGTTGAAGCCACGCCTACTTTAATGTATTTTCGGCTTTTGTTGGATTGGATTATTTGTGTATGGCTGTAGTGTGTACAGATATCTATCTATAAATGTAATCTGAGTTACAGAAGGCAACCGAAAAGACCAACCAAGTGAGCCTGGACTGTATGTTTGATATATGTAGACTTCCACAAGGACTATGATACGTGTGTGTAACAGGTTAAAACCGTCAGAATTGACTTTTAAGTCGCCTCTCAGCCTCTTACAGCTTTCACTTTACTACTTCATCCACCCTCTTTATGAGGTTCTCTTTCCGTTTCTGCTCGAGATGACGGTTGTGAAAGAAGCCAGAAGTGTTTGTCCATCTGCCTCAACTGTTCATAAGGCTGGAATAAAGGTTGTCCACACATTGCAGTGTGTGAGCACACATGGGTGTTTATAGACGGCTAGGTGATATGTGTTAACACACAAGGATGGTGGGGGTCTATGTATGGTCTGCATCGTCAAGAGTCACCTGGGGAGGGTCACACCTGAGAACCGACAGGTAAAGGTGAGATGCCACTGGAAAATCATTTTACACAGCATTGATTAAATTAATCCATAGATGGGTTGGTGTGGATTAGGATTAAATGGGAGAAGGAAATGGGAGAAGGGAGCAAACAGTTGGAGAAAATCATCAGCATCGGTCAGGTGACAGCTTAAGTACATACAAAAATTGTCACTGACAGGAAGTGTTTGGAACAGCATTGACAGACGTAGGGGATGGTTCGATGGGAAACACTGAACAAGAAATCCATATCTTGATGGCTGAATATAAAGATGACTAACATTTCTGTTATGGGATCTGGAGGAATAAGACATCATGTGGTCACGTCGCTTTATGAACAGAGTAGACTCACATGGATATTTCTGACAGTCTTTTTATAAGTTTGTGGTCTGACTTGTTTATGTTTGACACGTCCTGGGGACATGCCCCGCCCCTCACAACCTACAGATCCCTAATCCCCTAGGACTTCACCTTCCCCTCTCACTCCTTCTCCCCTCTCCTTTAACTACACTTTGCATAAATCAACAACTCCTTACAATAAGCAGCTAACCCACCTCCCCTCATAACTTTCCCAAATGTAAAAATGGGGCACATTCCCCATCTCAATCCCCCACCATCCCTTGCCACAGGTCTTTGTTGGTATACATCGTGTAAAGCATGTCACCTCTTTATTCATCTCTACTGAGCCCTCTGATCACAACCGTAAATCGCTTATGTTTATTAGGTGTCAACCTAAACTATTCCTCTATCTAACTAAAAAGACATGGGCTGGGGATCTACCCTTGTGCATGTATCCTGCAAGGAGATTTCCTTCCCAGATCGGATAAAATGTTTCCCCGGACAATAGGGTCTATGGGTTGTGCTAAGTAAATCCCGAGAGGCAAATATCGGTTTTTATTAGCGTTTAAACACACCCTGGATCGAGTTTCCTCAGGGGAGGTGCTAGGAAGGTGTTCCTGCACACTCTGCTTCAGCTTGTCCAGATGCACAGAAATTCCTCAATGGAATCGGTAATTTTTGATGGGGTGGATACAGAAGAAAATTCTTATACAGACCAATTCTTCCTTATCTTATTCGAGTTATTGTAAACCCACGTTCACCTTCCTGTATTTCATGTACTTCTTTGATAGTTACACCAGCAACAGAGGAAGCAGAAAAGGGTTGCAGTGTTTGGTTGAAGGTACACTTGGGAGGACATGAGTAGTATAAGTGAAGGCATCTCGTGGACTCACGAGTGTAGAGGTAGGGCCGTAAATATTTACTTACAAAGTGTCCCCCTTCCAAGCCACCGGAGATAAATCTCTGCGAGCCAGCCCAGTACTGCCAGACAAGTATTATATAGTATCAAACCATACAACTGTCTTACAGTGACTAACGATCCAAGTTGTTAGCATTTTATGCACATGTAGCAGTGTTTGCACTATAATGGTTAAACCAGTGAGAATTTAATACTGGTAAAGTCTAGCCATGCTAAATCATTATGGCAAAGAAGATACCGATAGAATATATGGTATGTCTACTTATGATTTATAATGATTACTGGTTGTATGTAAATGTTGGACATTGAACCATATAAGGCGCTACTCCCCTCGCTACTGACAGTTACAACAGCCTTTCCAATCTAACTATCTAAGCACAGATACCATAGTATGTAAGGTTATTTTCGAAAACACAGGTATGTTCTACACAGAGGCCCCCAGGTATAAGGACACTCTGCTGACATTCCAGAGACCTCCTGTGTCTGTTCACAGACTATTGGTGGTGCTATGTTTGAAGGGTGAAAATTAAACGGTGAGGATCAGTGCCAGCAGGAGTGACAACCTGAGAAGGCCCCCAAAGGTGAGGGTAGACAGCCCCCGCAGGTGAGGGTAGACAGGATGGTGTACAAACTCACCATGGGTGGATACCTATCTCAGCATGCTGCTGACAGCATGCCAACGGGTAGGGTGTGGATGGCCATGGGGAGGATGTACAAAGAAAACAGATGGTGATAGAGGGTTTTTATTTTAGATAAATGTCCTTGTTGTCACCTAACTAAAGGCCGGTATTCCGAATGGAACTAATAGGATGCAGCCCAATTGAATATTTAATTGGATGTACTTATTTCAATTGTCTGGGCTAAGCAGGAAGAAAAGGGACAGATTATGCAGAAGGATTAATTTGAAATACAGTCACGACCATAAATATTAAAGCACTGTCTTATCGTCTTACCATCTAAGTTAAGCTATCCTATAAAACTACCTATACAGGGAAGCATTAGCAAAGGCATGTCGGACGATCTTTTCTTATGGATGGAATATAAAAGAGGGGACAAGAACACTCAGTCAGTCAGATAGTACAACCGTTTTGTTAACATCAGGTTCTTCATATAAACAATTGATTGCATGACAACATCAAGACGACTTCTGATTACATCCCAATCAGCAATGGACCATTGGGTCATGCTTGTCCATGCGTGGCCCAATATAAGCCAACATTAGCCCAATGTATCCTTGCTACCTGGGATCCAGCTTTGATTAAGACTACACCGTCCAATTCCAAAACCCCATCAAGGATCTTTCATTAGCGATTTTCCTGATGAAATCCACTTATTTCCAGAAGGGTCTTCTTATTTTATTTCATTTTTTTTTTTAAATCCTTTTTTAGATTTACCCTCCACACCACCAAACTCCTATCTTCTGTGTGCATTCAACCATAAGGCTTTTTGGGCGATCCCAATCGCTTTCAGGGAAGATTCGTTTGGTTCGAGGCAATTGGGGTGGGCATGGACAAACAAGGACAATGGGGTATTGTTCGTCTCTCAGCCTGCATGTACTGAAATTTTCAACAAACGACTGCTATCTATCCACTCTTTGCATATTGTCACAGCTCCCTCAGAGACCTGCTGAAATTGTTTGTGTCTGTACGGAATCCGTGTTAAACTGGTGATTTTAGGCGGTGGGTGGATCAGGGGGTTGGGCTGGATAGACCGTTGCATAAAGGCTGAGCATTTAAGGGGTATGTGGTCTATTGTAAATGGCGGAGATGATGACTGGGGGTTTGAGAGAGGAATGGGACTGCCCGCAAGGCTGTGATGACTACCCACGGTAGACCTTATATTATATATACCTGTCTGGCCTATATCCAGGTAAAGAGCCACGTCTCATTTTGCCTCCACCACAGGTGTTGGACAGGCCCTGGCGACAGCCGGACGGACCAAGAGACCCATAACTATTATGTACAGGAGGTGTGTATGCGTTGTGTATGTCTTAGCATTGTATAAAACCAGTGGAAATGGCAACAATAATAGACAATCTACACTGTTAAAATTTTCCGTAGGAAAAACGAAGAATCATTGGCAACAATGGCTGCCAATCTTTCACTGTTTTTTTTAACGGTCACCGTTTTTTCGATGTCATCATAATTTTTACGGAATTTCACCGTTATTTCTAGACAATGATTAAAGGTAATTAATTACACATTGTTTTGGTTTCAATGCCATACACCATTAAGTTTTCATAGCAATATTCAGCCTCTGCATGCTTGATATTTTAGAAATTCCACTGTAAATTCACAATGGACTAGGTTATCTTAATACATGATTTGGTTGCATGTACAGTTCATCTGGACATCCTAGTGTTAGGACATTCTAATCATTATAATTATAAATTAGTCCTTGAGAGACACATCATGCCCTTCATAACTTTGGAGGAATAATCTAAGTACATAGATTACTTCAGAATTGTGTTGAATTAAAAACTGCAGTGATATGCCTATGTATTTTTTTCTATTACCACATAATGGGTGTTTATGACATCCCTGCTACTCCCCTTTGTCACACAAAGTTGGATTAATTTTTGAATATCTGAAATCTATGAAACTACAATGTAGACTTGCATTTTGATGACATGGTGCATAAACCAAAGTGGATATGCTTTGAATTTTGTGACAATTTGAGCTGTTTAGGGTGTAGGGCATTGAAGAAAGTCTCAAAGTCAGCCCCGAGGCCACCTAGTGGGAAGATATGAAACTTCCGAAATGACAAAGATTCACTGTAAATAAAATAGCGGTACTTTTCCGTAATGTTTTACACAGATTCACTGTAACATCACCTAATCTAAGGGTGTTTCATTGTAATAAAAATAACGGTGAAAACCCGTAAAATTTAACAATGATTCTCTGTAAAATCTACGGAAATTTTTAACAGTGTAGAGACTGATAGTATCAGGCATATCACCATCAAAAACTCACACGAAACGCCTATATGGCAATCTGGGAGTTATAAGGGATGTGACATAGGATCCAGTGTCTATGAGAATAGATTGGTAAAAGTTCACCGACCGGCAAACACACCTCTGTAGGAAGAAATCAATACTAACATTTGATTTCCGCTCTTCTTTAGAAGTGAGCTGTACAGTTGAATACATGTGAACTCATTAACACAATTACCGGTAATGTTTTCATGTAGAGCCAACAGAAACTGCATGTGACATTGACTGATTTTTTTTTTTATCTCCCATAACTAAATAAATGTCCCCGTCCTCAATTAAAAGTTTGCAAGATTTCCCAAAATAGAAAGCACTTCCCATGCCGTTCTGAAATGATTTTATTGCACTGACAAATGAAATTGTTTCTCTTTCCACTTTCACTCAATGGAATGGTTGTATAGCCCGAAAGCTCCAGCGTATTAAAACGACAGGGGCGGAAAACCGATAGAAAGGGGAACAGAAATTGGCCAACTACAGGCCTAGGTCAGTCGTATCTGAAACCTCCCCAGCCGGGAGGGTGATGTGGGCAGAGGCAGTGGGGCTCTAAACCTCTGAGAAAATTCTCTCCCATTTTCTATTACCCAAAGTCACAAAATCATTGATAAGTTATAAGAAAAATTTACAGAAAATCTAAAACAAATCAGGAAATGACTTGATGAAATATAGAAAAAAAATCAGCATATCTAGTAATAGAAATTACCTCTTTAAGAAAAAACAGAAAGATTTGTAAACCAGGGGCCATGAGTAGAAGGCCTCAATTGGACCCTTATCTTATCTCTTATCTCCGATCTTCTCAAAACTACTCCCGACTGACCACCAACTGAACTAAGGCAATAGGGCCTGGATTTGGGAAGGGTAATAGGAAAGGCGTGTGGTGAGAGAGGAGATGTAGTAGGACAGGTGTGTGTATTGAAAAGAGCAGCTCTGATCCGCTCCTCCTATGGTACATGTATGCTGATTACTGTGTTTGGGAAACAGGTCCCTGTCTGAACTGTGTGACACGCCATATGCCTCCACTTCTTGGCCGCCCTACATAGGCACCAGCCTAATCTGTCTCCAACCCTAGGGACTTGGGAACTCTGGGAAGTCACCGACCTCAAAGTCCACAACTATAGGCCGCCGGAGGGCGCCACTGGAGCATAGGCGAGCAGCTCCCGCAGTGCCTGCTGGGAAATGAACAGCTCAACACACCTGCCCGACGACGGAGTTGTTTTTCAATGACTGTTTAGGTGGAAAGGTCTAGTGCCGTTTCAATTTGGTTGCCGTGGAAGGCTTGAAAATTAGTATTGATTTATGGATTCCAGTTGGCTCGTTTCTGAAGTAGACAAGAATAAACTGAGTTTAGGTTTCTGCTTTGACGATGAAGCACAGCTGCAATGAACTTCAAAGCTGAACGCTAACTGAGGGAATTGTCATTCTGTATTCTCAAGCGATCAAGGAGCCTATTTGGAAGAGGCTGTGTATGGATATGCATTTACCTCTAGAGAGGTCCCTCTAACGTAACAGCTTAACGCATACAATACACTGTAAAAATATTCCGTTGAATAGACGGAGATTCACCGTTTAATTTTGCAATGAATCTCTGTAATTTCAAAACCGGTGTAACTCTGTAGATATTGACCATATAACACAGAAATCCTGTAAAACAGTACAGAGAAACACCTTTTTCCTGAATACGGTGAAACCATGTATATATCAAAGCATTTACGGTGATGCACAATATGGCACACTTACAATGAATCTCCGTAATTTCAATTCAGGTAAAACTCTGTATATATTGACCATATAACAGGGAAATCCTTTAAACCAGTACATAAAAACACCTTTCTGCTGATCATTTACACTGAACCACAGTGTGGAATGACTTACAATTAATTCTGGTTAAACTCAGTAGACAATTGAGCATGTAACAAGGAAATGCAGAAAATCTGTTCTGAAAAATACCTTTTAACTGAATGCTGTGAAAGCTGGTATGTATCAAAACACTTATGATAATGCACAGCATACTGCAGTTTCTCAAATTGAAAGTAGGTGGTGCCTTAGAAAATAATATCCCATTGATATAAAAAGTTAATTGTGTTGATTCAATATATGTGTGTCTCTAACCATTTATGGAGGATCACCGTAAAATTTTACGGGGAATTATCACAGTGATTAATTACAGTCAAGTACTGTGATATCCATCAACTATATGCTGATTATCCGTAATCCACCTCAGTGAAACACCGTTTATCAATTTACGGGGAAGCATCGTTTTATGTATTGTTTAGGTTGATCACACCAGGTGGCACCCTCTTTCATGATGAGATTTTCTTATAGGCATTCTACTCTATTGACATTTTTGCATGTCCTAAAATAATATTAATTTAAAACTTCTCAATTAAATGCAGTATCAATGTTGATGGCTAAATATAGGGCTGTTAGAATATGCTTAATGGTGAGATAATCTATTTTTGTGTGATATTTTAATGAGACAAACACCTATTTTGTGGTGAAAAGAAATATATATGTCCACACTGTCATGCATGTAGCTTTGTACCAATCCTAGAGTGCTTTTTGCCACTAGGTTGAAATTACAAAGTGTGATGAATTATTATATGATGCTTTCATGGAGCAAAGTATTGGATCACAAGTGAAAGCAATCATAGAAATACCATAATAATTCATTCTTTTGATACCATATCAAAATGACAGTGATTTCAAGTATTCAGGTGAAATTACGGTGATTCTCAGGCATACGTGGGTGCTGGACATTTTCCGCTATAGTAACAGTGATTTCAAAATAACGGTGACCGTAGTTATTACGGAGAATGGCTGGCACCACGGGGTGCCAGTGAATCACCGTTTTTGGGGTAACTGAGAATTATTGTAAAGTCAAAAACGGTGAAACAATGTTTTTAGGTAACGGAGAAGTACCATTTAAAAAACGGTGACTTTAGGAAAAACGGTGACCGTAAAAAATACGGAGATTTGCTGGCACCGCGGGGTGCCAGAGAATCTCCGTTTTTTCAACGGAATTTTTTTTACAGTGTATATTACAATATAGCCGGTAGGTAAAACACCGGAATAGAATCAAATCCCCAGGTCCAAAAACATCAACTTAAAAGCTTTAGTTTAATTGAACCCCACAAATAGTCACAAAGGTAACAACTTAAGATATTCAAATCCACGTAGAGTCAGGCGGAGAGGGGTGTCATTTATCATTGAGACAGGTGTGTCGGTGTCGCCCAGGAGCTTAATTCAAAAGATCCTGGGATCCCAACCCCAGCGATCTTAGTGTAGGCACATATCATAAGACCTGGCTGGTCTACCCTATGTAATGCAGTGGTTGCAGGCCTGTCCAGAATAGCTAGTCCTGGGATCACTTCACTATTCCATTTCCACCACTAAGATCACTGCGATCTTAGTGAAAGAAATGCATAGTGGTTTCACCAGGGTACAAGAGCACTTACAGGGAACACTCCTGATTGAAAGAGTGAATAGCCTGCTGCATACATAAAGAGGGGAGGGAGGACGTTTGCTGAGTGTCCTTGAGGGTTCTTAGGGCTACTCATGCGTTAAGTGCACTGTAAGGTAATTCTTCCCTTCTCTCTCTTTGTCCTGGGGGGAGGGCACAATGCTTCTAATAGGCAAGCATAAATCATACATTCATGGGAACAACTCTTGAATACTGTATGGGGGTCAACTGCACCCTGTGCTCTTTTGTTAGCCCATATGGGGATGGGGAACGATGGTATAAGCACTCTTGTGAAGAAGAGTGACTCCACAGCTATTCCTTTATTTTGGGACTTTTACCCCTGTGCCTAGTCAGTACTTCTTGGAATAGTGTAGGAGGGCTGAGGCTAAGATCGATGCGATCCTAGTGCTGGCTAGGATATGTGAACCCAGTCAACTCTTAAGATCGCTTAATAGGATAAGGCTGATTTATTCCTAAGATCGCTGGGGTCGTGATCCCAGGATCTTTTGAATTAAGCTCCAGAGGTGGGCGGTTATAGGTGCACCGGTGGGCACTATAGGTGACCACCGGTCCTGCCCACTTACACAACTGTAAATACCCATGGTCACCTGAGACGGACACTGTGCATGCCCTCAGGACACACTTCCGCTAGGACACGAAGGGTGCGTTCCTCTTCATCCTAGTGGGCGATAATAGAACTAAGTGACAGATGGACTAGAGCCTGAGGACCAAAGCCCTTCAGAAGGACACTCCAGCTAACTTTTGGTACTGGTGACTGTGGCCAGACTGCCTCCCATGCCTCGAGTGACCAGTGGCCAGTGATAAGATCTGGGTAGATAACCTTTCGACCTCTACCACCGTGCTGTACCGTCCCCTGGGGTTTATGTTTGTCCTATGAGTTCGGCAGGGCAGTGCCGCGTCCACCATTTTTCTCCTGTTGGGTTGTGACCTGATGTGAGCGACCATATAAGGCGATACTAGCGCGGCTATCTCCTTCCCACCATATTTATTTGGATTTCCCATTTCTATATGTGTCTCCCCTTGAAATTTGAACGCACATATTCGATGTCATAGAGGGCACCACTGGAACAATAGATCCACAACTCCAAAAAGTTCTGGGTACGCTGTTGACCACAGGGAACGTTCAACAATTATGTCACCGGTATAATTTTTAGGACCCATCCACCCCCTTATCACTGTTTTTGTATATAGAGGAACCCAAAAGACCCCCACCCCCTAAGGGCCTGTCTCTACTATACGATCATCGTGACCGATGCACGTATCTGTCACGAAATTCATCTTGAAAGACTGACATGTTTGACTTTTTTAAACGATTTGGTACCGATCTGGGTACCGAGAGGTCTACTCTAGAGGTACCCCACCCCCACTCACACACTCACAAATGGTACCGATAGTCGTTGTGGCTAATTGGCGCCTAGTGGAGAAAGGCCCTAAGCAGTGACGTAATTTTTTAACGTTCCCACACTGTCTCGTGGATCGCCTACTACTTGATTTTTTAAAATTGTTTTTAGATGAGGGAATAATGCACACTGTAGCTATAGGACTCAGTATGGAGACCTAGTGGAGCCACCATCTTGAATTTCTCTGGTTGAGCTAAAACCCACTGATAAGACATACCATGATAGGTACCTTGTCCCTGGTTAACACCCACTTCTAGAGACATGCTGGTCCGATCTTATCGGTTCTCATCAGTGTGTGTCGCCAGAACCAGCTCCAGACCAGCTAGTGGCCAAACGGACTTAGCAGGATTAATTATTAGCCAATGAGATGATCCCAGCTATTCACTGCGGACCTCTCGGGGGGCAACTGGTACCCATCTGATAGCTCTTATCAGTAGAACTAGCTGATAACAAGCTGCAGCAATGGCCGCGCCGATGCAACAACCTGCTAACTCGGAATAACGCCTCCCACCCCTCCTCTTATCACTTCCATGTCGAATATAGGAATGATAATGTACAAAACTCCCTGCTCTCCCCACCGTTATTTAAAGACTATGCATGTACGTTATAGACATAGCTTTCCCTTCGTTCATTTCCTGACTGTTGTCCTCGAAACCATGTTACTCATGGCAAATGCCATGCCCCCACTAGTTGTACCGACCTGATATTAATTCTGGATCGCGCAGTAAACCTTGTTCTGTGGGTAACGCGTCACGCGTGCGGCATATTTGTATGAACACACGGCGATAAACATGAAATGCCTGTCCGTGTCCATGGCCATGTCACATGTTAGGCCAATCATGATCACATAGAGTTACATGCTAGCTGCGATATAATCAGGCAAGCACCGGAAGTTCATGGATCCCCGCGTCCATATTCCGTGCGACTTCGCATGTGCGAGCGCATGCCACATGGAAGCGGCATGGAAGTGCCTGTCAGAACCATAACAGCCCTGGTCCATAATCGATCTACTCATCCATGTGCAGGTCCCTAAAACCCATCTAAAAGCCCCCAATAATACCATATCTGCTGTCTGCTTATAGACGTTTTTTCATGCCTGATTGTCATTAGGGTGCCATTAAATACCCCGGGGACTGGAAACACGTCCAAGCCCCCTGTGTCATGATTCTATGTCTGGGACGCCGAAAAAGTGTAACCAATTGCAAAATGCGTGCGATTTCCACAATAATTTCCGACCATATCTGATATCAAGCTCTCAAAGATACACTGCATGGACACCGTATTACGGGCAGTATAGCCTATACTAGCAGGCCTGATGTAGAAATCGGAATACGAAAAAAGTCTGACCACAAAAGCCACGCACATATAACGCGTCCAAAGACCACAGGCGATGGTATGGACCGATACTGAACTGAAACTGCATGGCCGGTGGAAGATATGACCCATTAATTATGGCGCCCATTTACGTTTGGCATTGTCTGTTATCGGCGTATTGATCGCCCTATAAATACGGTCCTTCTTCTGTCAGACTTCACGCCAGCATCGATCTGTGTTAAAGATGGGATGCCTTCCAGTTTTTACTTCTTTTCCTACCTCCTCCAAGAAGAGGGTTATAGTACAGACGCTGGATGGGGACGCTCATGTCCCCCAGGTGCCTCACCCATCTTCCAGTGTACAGTGGGTAGTCTCTCCCCACCGTCCCATCTACCTTCATTACTCTACTACCTCATCAGCTGAGAGTATACCTCCTGGTGCTAGCAGATATAGGCACATAGGTGGGTGATGGGACGCTGGAGCATGCTGGACACTGGAGTGGAGAAAGATGATAAACAATTCTCCATAAAGCTTACGACTTGGAGATGTGCAGATTTTTTTTTTTTAAATCAAAACCATAATAATCATAGAGGCGCTTTATGTTGTTTGATCCGTCTAGGTACCGAGCTAATTAATTGATATACGGACGCAAGGGGAAAAACTGGTTTGAATAAATACACAAGAGTTTTCTTTTCAGTTAAGTCCAAGTTAGAGAATGGCTTCTCGTTATCCGTTAAACCGTGTGATATAATTTTTTACTCATTCGCGAATGGTAGTTTCCCGGATAAGCTACCGTGGAAGTGTTGGCTTAAGAAAATGCTGTACGTTTTCGGAGGGAAAGCAAATAGTTCAAAGGAGGGATAACGTGTGGGGAACCTGGGTAGTGACACATTGCCTCACCCTATATATGTATCTTATGCCCCTAGACATTTTGTTGTCTTCTTCTTTTACAGGTACTGCTTCTGTTCCCGGTTCCTATTCACAAAGCTAGGATAAGTTAATGCCATAACATATACCAAACTGCATATACATGTACTACTACCCAGTATCCACACGCTGTATACTATAGTGACGCGTCACCCAATGTACCTACCTACAAGGGAGTGATGTGTGGAGGGGTACACAATCCAGGCACGACGTGCGACAGGACCGCATTTATTGGGCACTGCCCCGTGGGCGTCCTACTCGTCCTCCTCATCTCACACCACCAGCCTTCTTTGACACCCAGCATTCCTCTATAAAACGCAGTCTACTCCCATCTCTATATACGCTTCTGCCACCCTTCAATATCAGTGGGATTCAATGCTGATATCATCTCTCCTAAAGTACCATTACTAGGGCCTATACATATGCCGTGCTTGCAACATACCAGTTCTTATTCATCTCCATGCACCACATAGGGGGCCTTTTGTGTATCGACATGAGTTCCACACTAGATCTTAATACTGATAACAACGAACCAACAGCCAACCCAGGTCAATTGGGAAATGAGCATACATGTGCATATAAGCATCATGAATGTATGCCCTCTGTCCCATACTCACGTATCCAGCTCGAAATTTCCTTCTCGAAAAGAAGCCAATACTTTCGACCCATCTCCCCGCTCCTTATTTTACTCCTAACCCCACCCTTCGCCTCCGTAGGCTCTAACGTTCACTGTAAAAAGTTAATGTATACATACAGCAGGTTTTGCTGTGATCATACAGTAGATGTTGCTGTAATCTAAAATACAGCAAGTTTTGCTGTACAAGTATCATCTTTGTTGCTGTAAATACAACATTACAGCAAGTGTTGCTGTAGATATACTCTCATATATTTGCTGTAGCCCCAAATACAGCAACACCCACTGTTCAGTTACTAAGTGTTTTGCTGTAGATGCAGGATTACAGCAAGTACGGCTATAGACATTGTGGTTCTGTGCTTTGGCACCAGGTGGCCTTAGTATCTCTTTGGCAGATAATTTTTACTCAAAGCCGAATCTATTTTCATCTATGAAAAACAAGTAAAATGTGTCACATAATTGAATAATGTGCAAGAGTGAACATATTGTATTCTAGTTTGATAACATGTGGAACTCTTAATTAAACTATGTAAACTAAAGCAGAAACTTCTACATTCTGTCACACACACCTTTCCTGTGGCTTGAAAGTAAATATGAGTATGGACACCAAGCTTCCTAGTGTATCAGCTAAAGCGCCTGTTGCAAAGATGGTGTAATACACCACACTTGCCTGTTGTGACTTGGGTGTGATACTCAATGGCTAGTTTTACACCCATTTAGTCATAAATGATGCTACATAGCTGGCTATCATGATGGCCCAACTACATATCTCTACTTGGTCAGGCCAACCAATATGCAATGACCAAAACATTACAATCTTCTGTACATTTACAGCAAATTACAATCTACTGTGTATTTACAGCAAATTCTACTGGAACAATTGCTGCCAGCAACTTTTGCTGTTGAACAACAGTAGTATGATTTACAGTAGAAGTTACTGTAGTTCAACAGGAGATGTTGCTGTACCTTTACAGCAAGTCAGTTGCTGTAGACCTACAGCAAAATCTACTGGAACAATTGTTGCCAGCAACGTTTGCTGTAGATGTACAGTATTTACTATTTACAGGGAATTGCCATGGCCAGATGCCAGGGTAGCCAGGGGGTGATTGTCTGGGTGATTGGCCGTCCTAGTCAGGGCATGGTCCGCATCAACTTCCACTTATCCACATCCCCTCTGCCTCTCATCAGCCTCCATTGAACAATATCGAAATGACGTCACGCAAAGGGATAGCCTTTTCCACCAACCCCTTGATTTTCCAATTGGTGGAGTTGGGCCGTGACGAGCAGCTCATGCTGGCTTGAGTAGCTCGGAATTTGTTCAGGAAATTGGCAGAAAAAAATGTTAAATAACGACAGATCTGGAAGTTAGAGTTTGTTGCAGACAACGGCACCAGGATTTGTTTAATACTCAAACCTGAATATATATATATATATATAGAGATAATTCGGTTGATTGTTGATCTTTATTGAGAGGTCTAACATAATGATGGAAAGCTCTTTCCCTACTAACCATAGGGCAATTTATAGAACCAGACATTGAGGAGCCATCGCATGCAAAATTCTATCCATGATTGTGACACGAATGGGAGGACATTATCAGCAATCATACTAGTACATCTTTTTTTTCATGTCAGAATACAGAAGTTGGGTCATCACCCGAGGGTCATCATCATGCTCAATTCTCATACCATACTTCAGTAATTTGCTGAACTGGTCGGATTTGTCTATGCTATGGCATTTATCGCGCCGGTACACGCATGGAATTGACTGCAATGCACCATGTCATGGAATTCTCAATTCCCAATAATTGAGTGGAATTATATGAAGTCATATGTCAAACGTATTTTGGTTTGAATTTTTGACGTATCAGACACCATCTCATCTCCTGTTCCCCATAGGACTTTACTCGTGAAAATTCTACTATTTGATCCTCAGAGACACCAATAAAACTACAGATAATCTCCCCAGACAGCTCCTCCTGGTGATGCTTGTTCTCACCCCCACAACCTCGCCAAGTCTAGTTGTATTTTTCTCCAGGCGTACCTCATATGCCCAAACAGGAGTTTTCTCACGGGTCTAGGCGACAATCGGCGACAATTGCATCATTAGTGTGTTTGTGGTGGTGACTGATAACTGCTGGTTTGGGTACTCATTACGTGGACCCTCCTCCTCCAGGACCTGGTGGACGCCGCCCCAGGTCTGTAACTATGGGAGCCAGAAGCTCCTGATGATGGGTGGACATGCCATCCAAAATGATGCAGAACATGTTTGTTTGGTGCCTATATGTCCCGCCGATTCTTCCATACAGGACCCTATCATTGGTCTCCCATTCCCATCATGTCATCTTTGGGCATCACTAGTCCACTGTACCAAAAATACAACTATCGGTAACTCATTTGCCCTTGCTCCACAAAATATGTGGAGTCATCCCTTGATTGACGGTCCATTTTCTTTATCTCTCAATATGGATTCCAATCTCATAACCTAGACCCATGCAGAACCATGCTAAAGAAGGCGTCCTGACGCCATTGCTTTTTGAATCTATATATATATGATTTTTTGGAGATGTTAGAGCAAACTGGCACTTTGGAGATATGGCCTATTGTTTGGTAATGCTTCTCATATGTAAACGCGTAACCTTATGGACTTATTATCGTGGAATGACTGATGAGTATTATCCATCTGGACGTATCCCATCTGTGGAGATGTGTGCTTTTATTGCGGCGCTGGCGAATCATGTTGGAGATAAAACCCACACCTTCATTGGCAACCAGGGTGTCATAAACTGACCCCAGATGACACGAGCAGCTCCCTGAGCACCTCAGGAGCTCCCCATGGGAGGCCGAGTGATATCGGAAATATGGCCAATATATAGGGCACATGTACGTGGGTTGGGTTGGCAGGGGGAGGGTAGGAGACTCTGAAGGAGATGGAGGATGTGCTGGAGAAGGTAGGAGACTGGAGGAGTGAGAGTATGGGCAGGAGGATGATTGCCATGGGGATGGATTCCCCAAGTTGTGTTTGGGTAGGCAATATTTGTGAATCGATATTACCAGTTTCTTGGGTTTGTTTGATGAGGTATTCTCTCTCCTGGATTCCTATTCCCATAAGGAGGAATGTATGGGCTGGTGAAGGACCTCATCCTCCTAGGTGTATATACCTACAAGCATGGCATGCCCGCCACGAGCTTTCAGTCACTGAAGGAGCATGGACATAATTCATTTTTCAGTCTCGCCTGGAATCAGCACAAAAGCAGCTGAAAAAGCTGTCAGGAGGGGGTATGCGGTTACAGAGCTAAGCAAACCTGGCCATAGATTTGAGGGTGGCACTTGTATTGTGCCGTGGGAAGCAAGGCTGGAAAAGGGGAAGTCAGGGAGCTCTAATGATGAAAGGGGCGAAGCGCCATGTTTGTTCGTGTATGTAGGGATGTAATGTGTAGGCTCACAGACGGTTCAAAGAGTTATTGAAGCCGTGTGCCGACACAATAACTCATAGAGCAGGTGACAGAACATCATCATACAGGCACCCACCTCCTCACACAATCCCTAACCTACATGCCTCCTCTCTCACCTGTCCCACTCACCCACACCCACTACACCCCTGTTTGCCCAGTGTATACACAGTCAAACGTCCTCTCTAGGGTGTCCAACCACTCTACTCACTTGCTACCCTTCAAAACATGCCCTGCGGCAACTCCCAGCCGGAAGACACTAAGCAGGCCGCTTCCGAGCAGCTCGGAGGTCCTCCTGTGTGAGTAGGTATCGGTGGGATCCTTTTACCTTCCCAGCGCCACATCCCCTGAGGGCATGTGCTCTATGGTGGACCCTTATTGTTGTAACTTACAATGTCGGCCTATCCATGCAGCTCTAATGCTCCTGTCCTGTTTGTGGAGGTCTAAAGGGACAGGGCAATGGTCTCTCTGGACCCTCGTATAGGACAGAGGTGTGGGGGTGATGGGAAGTCAAGAGGTGGTTGGAAGGACAGCTTTCACGCGCCCAGTGTAGCCATCCTATTCGCATCCTATTCAGAATATAGACCACATTTTCGACAAGACAAGTTGACCAGGGAAAGGCATTGATTTCGCTTCAGAGCCTGACTGATACATGCATATCGGTTACTTGTACATTTACTGCTATTTTTCTTTACAGGTGATATGACTACATGGTAGTTATAGATATCTCGGCCTACATGTCCAGATTGATGATCTTCAGATTTCAGACAAAAGGTGTCAGGTACAGTCTGGTGTTGTCCTTCTCACTACTGTCACAAATATCACATTCTAGACATGTCGCCATGGAAAACCTATATAGGTCATAATACATCGATATGAAGAGGATGTTGATACGACTTAAAACATCATTATATTGTCAATATGGAGAATACCTATGACATCCCTACCTAAATATAATAAATAATACAGACATTCTAGGTTACATGTAACCTACAATGCTAGTGGGATAAATTCATGAAATTTGATTGGAAAGTCTATCAATAACTTAATAGTCCACGAGTGAAATGCATACTCGAGGTACCAGAGAGTGGGTGGTCCATATTTATTGCAATGGAATAAGGTCTAACCGTGGAGTGTAAAGGACTCGGGAAATGACATTACTCTCTCTGGTTTAACTGGACCCACCACTTTAAGGTTGCTGTGCCGCCATACAACGTACATGTACTGTGTACGTGTATAAGAATCAGGGGTCACATGGAAGATGATGCAGATCTATGTCAATTATAGATATTCAGTAGAATGCATATCTTAAACTTGATGGTGGTGAATAAATAGATAGATGAATAAATGAATGAATAAATTGGCTGCAAGGTCATATGTTATGGAATTCTACAGTAATAGTTTTTTACAAGTCAACCTAAGATACACAGTTGGAAATGGGATGGATGGTTCTGCTTTCTGAGATTAAAAACGTGGATGTAGACCAAGCTCTCTAAACGATGGGGAAATCAGACGAAACGGGGTCTCTATATGATATATGACTGTAATGCATGCCCGAGGTCACAGAAACATGAAAAAGGGAGGAGACGTGTGTAGTGTAGGGTAGGAACACGCATATGCTGTGAGTTTAAATGGGAACAGGCCCAGAGGGGGTCCAGACGCCTAGTAATGGATTCCCTCTGTGTGGGACAAACCCTCCACCAAATAGAACTCCCACCATTGGAAATAACTCCACTGACAAATTGTGACGAAGACGTCGTGAGACGTCACGTCATGAGTGTGGGCGTGCACGTACTTCGCTAGCCTAGGCTACTGCCAGTTTGGTCGTCGACTATTGGCACTTTTTTTATTTTATCCCTTATTTCTAAAGGTAAAAAAAAATAGATTCTTCGCATTCACCATTTGCAAACACAAAAGAAATTATGTCCCCTGATTCCCGAAAAGACACTGATCTTAGTGTATTATTATACGTGTCAGCCATCACCCGATCCCTCACCACTGAAATGTCCTAGTCTCCTCTCTGTGCACTACTCCCGATGGCCTGCGTGCATCATGCAGTACCGCACGGGGTGGAGGGGGTGGGTTGGCATCAGCTGACCACTATCGGATAACGTCAACATGGATTATTACCCTATACAGGTTAGGGGTTGGGGTGGGGGTAAAGGGTGACCAGAGGTCAGTCTGCCACGATTCCTGTCCTTCCCAAGACTTGAAGTTACCAGGCTTTGGTGTGACACCAACCCTGAGAGGTTACTAAGGGTCAGCTGGACAGGCCATAAGTTACTCTCATTAGCTGGTAATACTCCACTCGAGTACATGACACCTCTAAGTGTGTGTATGTTTATGTGGCCTTCTCAAGAATAAAGAATACTTGATGAAATTTCAAGGGATCTCATGCAACAGTCATTTGGTAAAAAAAAGTTTTGCTGCGTTGATCCCCAAAGCACACATGCTATATACACTGTACAAATCATACTCACGTTTGAACCACACCACAGTCACAGTCAGCCATCTCAGTCTCTATATTATAACAGCATTTTGACACACATCAAGAAAAATTCGTGTCCTGATAAAGCACTGTAAAAATGTACACATGTCTTACCTTTCTTTTGAACAACAAAGGTAAGCATAATCACAACCACCTGATGTTGCCCGGACAACTCCAGGAGGCTGACCTCTCACCTCTCCTCCTGTCACCTGATTTGTGACACCTCATGACACGTTGTGACACGGTGAACACTCTGGGTCGTGTCTTCCCCGATACACAATACTGGGCGCCGTCGGCGGTGCCTAGAGACGCCGCCTTTCCCTGTTGTCATGGCAACAGGCGTCAGGCAGGTAGGTTGACGCCTTTGGCGGCATGCCTCCTCCCCCGGGAAGACGCCAGGTGTGATGGGGATGTTGGCACTAACCAGGTATAGACATGGAGGACGCCCCTCCTTCATCCCTCCAGCACCCTTAGGGTAAAGGTCTGTTATCTGCCCTATGTCCCATGTTCTAAAGGCCCTGGGGGCTATGTCTGTGAAGCTGTGTCTTTACCAATGATTTATGATTTGTTGGCATGTCCCAAATTCTAAAGGCATCCCCCTAATAATATTAGCTAGCCGGACCTAGGCAGTACGTATACCGCTGGTCATACCGATGGACATCCGGTCCGGTCAATAATCTTCTGCTGACGTGATGCATGTATGATGCTCCAGGATCGTGCTTCATAGACAAGCAGTAAAAAGTCTTATTCAGTAAAATGGCCCAATGTTTGGATTTTTGTATTGGCAAAGGGAATGCTTGATCCCTGGTCAATGATGTACCAGCATTGGTATACACTGTTAGACTGGGGCAAGGGTTTTACAGTAGATTGCTTCTATTTTTGGAAAACAGTAGTAGTTGCTGTCAGTAAAAATACAAAGCCCTGATGTGGATTGCCCTGTACCCAGTACAGTGGTCTTTATAGCCCATTTACAATTGGGGCTAAGAGTGTACATGCATGGGAATCAAAATTTAATATCAAAGTAATATTGTATTTCAAATGCTGGCCCAATGTCTGACTTTCAAATATTAAGCCAATATTATAGTATTTAGAGCTCTGCTGTTATTATATATTATGTATCGTTGGCAGCAATGGAATTGTCATTAGTGCATCCCACACACAACCAAATCTAGGCCGAGTTTCACATGCACTGTCTCAATTTCACTATCAATTTCATTGGCACAATTTAAAATCTTGGATGAAAAGGAATTACAATTAAAAGCGGTGGGGGACGTCCCAAACGACTGTGGAGAGGTGTTTTTATTCCTTGGGGATGCATATAAATTGCTAAAGTAGGAACCAGACATGAGATATAATAGGCCAATTTAAATACAACGGTATAAAGTGTGAGGGTGCCTGAGGCAATCTCATGCCTTCTGTATGTGTTTTTTTTTTCTATTTCATCTAAGCGTCTACAAAAGAAAGTAAGGAGAAGAATGGTAGATCTGTCGTGGTTAACTGAGTTCGCAGTTTTAACAGTCAACTAACCTTGATTCAGTGGCGTGAGTTGTACCGCCATTGTTGAATAGCACTTTAGGAGATGCCAAAGAAGACAAATAGCCCCGAATACCCTCAGCCGAGTGTTCAAGTTCTGTGATACCCAGGGTAAACTTGACGACAGCTTGTTTAGTGTATCGGAGGTAAGAAAGTTGGCTTTGACATGCAGCCCATGGCTGGGCCCCTGAGACATAGGGCATATGGTGTATTCATGTTACAAAGAATGTGACCTTTGAGTTTAGTGTGCTCGGGGACAAAATTTAGTATGAGGCAATGGCCAGGGTATAGATTACGAACTTGACAGACACAACAGGTCAACACCCCCAAATAGGCATGTCCATTAATTCACCTAGTATTATATCATCACATTCATAAAATGTTATGTATATAAATATATGAGTTATAAGTATGGTACAGTTGACCCACCTAGGTTATGTATGCCGTGTCTGTATTTGTGTATCTCTGTAGGGATTTTTTTTGGTCTACATGATACCTTGTACGCATGCTTGTGTGTGTGTGAATGTGTGATTGATTGTGTGAGTGATTTAGTTCTGTAGTACTGTATACTATGCATGTAGTTTGTAGAACATAGAGCATATACATTATTGTAGTGGACTTAATGTATGACACATAGGTCAGCAATGACCTTAATTTTTGTTGGCAATAAAAGCTATCATCATCATCATCATCATCATCATCATCATCATCATCATCATCATCATCATCATCAATATGAATATTAATACGAATGCTTGAGTGGGTATCAATGCGTAGAATCAATACATGTGAAAGGTATAGTCTACATGTATTACAGTATGTCAGGTAACTCAGTCTTCAGCTTACCCAGATGACGAGTTAATAGGGAAAGTTATGATCAGGGCAGTGGAACAGCATTGAGCCCTGAGGGAATGCTGTTACCAGGTGCAGTGTAGCTTGCTGTATATCGTATACATGGTGTTTTGAATTACCCGCTCTGTCCACTAAGTAACTGTCTACCTGAATTACCAACCCACCACCACCATCCTCGCCCCCGGCGCCACAGGTGCTGCCACCAATACCCGCCAGGGGGCCTCTAGTGATAGGTCCTGAAGCAGATCAGGCCGACCAATGCATGCTTTCTGATAAGAAGCATTCCACAATCAGGTTCCTGTAGTCCCAATGCACTAAACCCTAATCTGATAACCGCCAGATCCATGTGGTTTTAGGTTTACTATAAAGCAACTGTTTATACACAGTGTGATCCTATACCCACTGGTCAGTCTCGGCAGGTTATTTGGTTTTGGAGCTGCTCAATGTACTTGGGGTATGGAAAACTGGGACACAGGGTTCACTCGATCTGACTCACCTCCCCTATAGCTGGCAATCTGACCTCCATCTGCTGACCATAACCAGATCCGGTATAAAGAGCTCCAGGGGGACAACGCCGACTGACCATAACCAGATAGAGCAGTTTGAAGGAGCTGCTATCAGTTCGAGACAAGGATGTCTCCATGGCAATCAGTTTTATCAGCCATCGTGGCTGAAGCTGTTCTAGTGAAGGCGCACTGTGGTCGGGCGATCAAAGTCAGCTCAATGCCCCATGACCGAGGAGCAGATCTAAGGTTTATGAAGCTGCTCCCGAGCAGTTCGGTCACTTTTACGGCCGCTGCTACATTGGATGAGTCACTGAGATAACCGCATGCTGCCAGCTCCAGAGGTCAGCACTGGGAAAGCCTTGGTTTAGTGGGTGCCCGGCCTGTGGAGGACAATGACCCATAACCCTGAGGTCTGCTGGGGCCCTCCCATTGTATTCACTGCCCATCTGCACCTAACAAATGTCCATGTGGCCACAACATTCACCACATCAATATCATTGGGCTACTATCAACCACTGCGCTGTAAGAGCAATGAAGATTGGGGCACTTGTGTGGCTTCATAAAACAATGATAATTATACATGAATTTAGAGCAGTTAGAATAGGATATGACTGACATTTCATTCATTATTTCATACTAGCCTAGGCTATGGTAAAACTCAGTCTACTCACGCAGAGCCTTCATATTCCATAAGAAACTCAATAACACCCCTGAAATATATGTTCAGTAAATCGGCGGGTGTCTTCTCACAGCCTCACAGTGGATTTATACAGTCCCATTTTGTCCCATTGCCGGTGACCTTTCTGCTGTGGCTTTGCCTTGTGTGGAGGACCCAGCATGGTTACTTTTTCACACAGAATCTCACGGCGAGGCACACACGAACGGCAAGAACTGATGGATCGCCTGACCGACCAAGAGGACAGGGGGCGGCGTTAATAACCCATGAGCAGCTCACCCCTATAGGTGTATAGTGTATGTAGGTAGGTCAGGGTGAGTTGGTCATGGCCTAAGGAAATGTAACCAAAGAAACTTCTGTGGCAACGGCTATTGTAGGAAGCGTAGCTGCAGAGGTATAAACTGAATGTAATTGTGTGTGCCCCCCACCCTAAAAAAACAACAACTATTCAAGAGACATAAAGCATATCGGCCCCCAGATGCTATGAGGTTTGAAAATGGAATGGGCGCAAAACCTGCTTATTTTAGGCTACATCAAAACGAACCGACAACGGCTAGATCTTAGGACATGGCAGGGCAAGCTACCCCAAGGTACAGTATTGATGGGTGACAGGTAGTGGACGTCTGACTTGACATAGACTGATGGAAGTACAGTGGACAGGGAAGCTGATGAAGTAGAGAGGGTGTGTTTGTTTACTGAAGGAGGAGGGGCGTTGACCTGCACAGATGGAAGAGGAATGCAAACACTGTCTAAGGCAAGTCCACCAATCGTGAAAAAAAAAAACAGAAAATGGACCAGCACGTTTTTAATAGTGAACGCAACAATGAAACCAATCAATTGGATTTAGGAATAGATATAATATAATGATAACGTGGTCTGCTGAGATAGATTGCTATATTGCTGATGTTAGTGTATCCCTTTTATAAGCTGCTGTGGTTGTGATTAACTATGATCAATTAGTCAAAGATGTCGCTAATGAAGATGGATTGCCCAGTGATAGTATTCAGCGATTATTACTGGGGACAAAACATTATAATCGGTACCGAATGGATGAGTTAGACAACGCACACTCCATCAACCTTTACGAGTCCCTTTACATTATGGCTCCATTATTTTGATACTGTATCCTCCCTCGAGTAATGATGCATTTGGGAATATGCCTACATAAATATCAGCCTTATTTTGTAACGTGTTTAATATATCCTTGTACTTTTTCTTCGTTGATAAGGCCTAGAAGAACATTGAAAAGCAAAGAGATTTTTTTAAGATGAAAAATTGCTTTCCTCCTAGGTAGAAGAGAGACCCTATACAAATACAAACTCAAATTAGGCAGTCTCCTAGGTTTGACATGAAGGGATAAGGCGGATTACGCCAGGCAGGATTATCAGTTTAGCACTAATCCCACTCATGAAACACTGGACCTCTGTGCCTATGAGCATTGCTGTTCCCTACGATAATCCATAGCTCCACCAAGTGTTTCCCATCCGTGCACTGGAGGACATTAAGGCCGACTTTGAGATCCTCCCGGCATCTAAGTGGGAAACATGTAAGGGAGAGGCCGACTATGGCATGTATTTTGATTACCTCCTGGAGGAACAACAGGATTAGACTAGGGTAATTGGCCTCTTCTATGTTGGCACCAGTCCTGTATGTGCCCTCAAACTATGATAAATTCCTGTTACATCTGATGTGGTGGTTGTTGAGGCCTCACACATATAAATGTAAATGCTTTACCACGTCTTAGTGATAATCAAACTTAGCAGAAGATGGCAGTAGGTACCTGAAGGCATGAATTATTAGATAAAAAGCCAAGAGCATTGTTCATAATAGCGGATCTTGGTACCTTCATCAGGATTGCACAATCCAGCCAAATTGTGTGAACAGTATGTGGCTGTATTCAGTCATATCCAGGAGGGCGTATTGTTATTGCAAGATCATAGTGGATATATTAGGCCCATACGTCCAGATAACTTGCTGGTAACAATGGCGTTATAAGGGCATACTGATGCTCTGCTTGGATAAACCTGCATCATATGGTACAAACTGGTCTCCATCGTACGGTGTCTGTTAGATAGGTAGGGTTCGGGTATGGGCGTGGACGTAAGATGAACACAGGAGGTGGTGAGGATTAAGCATGCAATGTTTCCATCTGGGGGAGCATCTTCTCATGTAGCCCAGGGCAATTCTGACAGGCCTATTACTTAGGCTGATGGAAAAAGGGCTGGAGCAATGGACACATTCTTGCTTCGGCTTTTAATAGTATGTCCAATGCAAAATGTGGTTCTCTGACTCGGAAATTTATTGAAAATAAAGAATAATGAAGTACAGTGGTTGATGAAGACACTGGCTGAGGGCAATCCTATCCCCATGATCTATACTGTACTTGAATCATTATACTAAGTGCATTCACTGTTCAGCGGAGTTGTTCATTTTCTAATTTATTTGGGTGAAGCCAGTGGTGCGATGGCTTCCCTATGGCTGCAGAATAACAGTGATAGACTGCCGATGGTCGTGTGACCTCTGCTGTACAGCAAAACACCATCCGATGGGCAGTATGGGAACTAAACTGCATACCTATTCTGCCATTTGTCACTTAGGACCGGAAGTCAGTGCTGAACTCACCGTCAGCTGGGGGTCTACCCCATTTCCCTAGACCTCTCTCCATGGCATCTCCAACTGTGCCATGGATAATATCATTCACTTTTACCAGCAGTCTGGCAGGTAGGGACCAAACACCCTTACTCCCCGTGGGGCTGACGCTGTGTCTTCACAGTTTGTCAGAGGGGACGCCTTCCGGTATTTGGTGGTCAGTATGGAAAGTATCGTTTCACAATGCTTTGTAATAATAGGCATACCGTTATTTCAAGCCAATCTACATGAAAGGAAATACTACACAAGAGCCTTTCTGAAGTCCCTTCTACTTTGCCTAAGTCGAACATATCGTTTTAGCGTTAGGAGGTCAATGCTAAATTTCTATTGCTTCCCACACATAGCTATCAGTGGTCTCAGATAAAGTTCGCGGCTGGTGAAGCACAGGATCCATGGTCTAATACATACCAGATAGGCCCTGAGGGTAATAGAGAAAGTGACTGGATTGGATGATCTGGTGATGCCAACGTCAGTACATTGCCCTTGCACCACCTTGCATCGACCATATAGTTTACATAGAATCAAGCATTGCAGTTGTGTTGGTTGCTACTACAACTTTATATGGGGACCAAGCACATGGTATATAAACAGTCATTACTTCTTTGAACATTGCAGTTTGTTGGTCATTCCTCCAAACCCCATTCCCTCTTCTTCAGTAATGGGTGTGGACCACTAAATTTGACATGGTGACATGGCAATTTCTTAAAATCGACATGTGACATGAGAGGTTCTTAGAGGTGACATGGGACATGGGGATTTAAGTGACATGTGACATAACCATTTCTTAAAATCGACATGTGACATGAGAGGTTCTTAGAGGTGACATGGGACATGGGGATTTAAGTGATATGTGACATAACCATTTCTTAAAATTGACATGTGACATGGGGGACCCCCCATCCACACCCCCTCAGTAGGGCCTATATCAGCACAACGTGCTATATAAACATGGGTGAGTGGCCTTGCTCCAAAGACCCGTTTGTTCATGACATAGCCTATGCCTGCCTCACGCCCACCATAGGCCTACACCTTCAAAACATGATCGTTGACCGTCAAATTCACCATCCTCAAACTGATTACTAGTAATGAAGGATACACTCTAAACTTCAGTAGGTAAAATGCAGTCTACATCGGGGTGTCTACAGTTCAAACTGTGCGTTTACAGCCCGGGGTCTACAGACAGTTCATGGTGACTTTCTATGAAATGGTACCAGGGAAAAGCTCCCTCCATCATCTAGACAGTTTCCCTATAGCCCATCTTGAAATCGTCATGATCTCCTCTTTTTTTCTGTAGCATCTCGATTGTGTTTGATGCAGATATGTGCAGATGGGGACACACGTATTCTTCTCTCAAACTGAACATTGATACCCCGTATACATGCCCCAGCTTACATCCATTCCAAAGTCCTAGTGCAGGTCGTATTATTTGTTCCATTTTCCCGAGGATTCCCTTTAGGGGAGATGTCTTGGTCTGTGTAAACAGAGATAACTTAGGGCATAATTAAACTAATTGGTCTAGGGTGTAGATTTATGTTGCTGGCCTTTTGAGTCACAACATATTGTCAGGTTCTATGTCAGGAATGGAAAGTCCATATCGAGTACCCATTTGAGTCAAGGAGAAAAAAAATATCATTAACAGAACTAACGAAAACCACCTGTTTTGTTTTAGTTGACTTTATGCTTTAACACTCGGGGTGGGCTTGCTGTGGCTCAGCTATAAAAAATGTAATGGGATGACCTAAAACCACCATGGTTTTAAATGTGATGCTGAAAAAAAGGAGAGGAGGACTACCCCGGTAATTATTGATATTCAAGAGCCTTTCATGGCGTCACTTTGGGCCACATTCTCACATGTTGTAGGCCTACATGTTGGAGACGAAGCTGTAACATTTTCCTTACGCCGTGTAGCTAAGTAGGCACCCTAAAGTGTAAAATGAAACGCGTTTATGATACATGAATTTCTCCTTGTTTCTCTTTTTTCTTTCTCACTTTCCTTCCTTCTTTCTGACCCCCCCCCCTCTCTCTCTCTCTCTCTCTCTCTCTCTCTCTCTCTCTCTCTCTCTCTCTCTCTCTCTCTCTCCCTCCCATGTTTGTATTTTTCGTTTTATAGTAGATGTCTGCCTAGCAGGATCCTAGTTGATATCAACAGGGCCCGTTAGGGGGCATTGCGGTCGTTCTTACGTTTTTTCCCCTCCAGTGTACTTTGTACATCGTGTGGTGAACAATGTCAGGGACCGGTTCGAAAACCCAACGATAAACACAACGAGCAAACAAGGTACAATGAACGCTCCCCGAACGCACTGACAGGACGGACATGCGCGCCATGGTAGCGTCCTAAGTTTTGAAGGGACATGCAGCTGAGGACCACCAAGAGACCTGTGTACATGGACCCAGATAGCTCGTATTTAGCAGAAAGGATCTATACTGCCTTTTTATATATCATATTGTATGTACTTGGTATGCATTTCATCATAAGATCCCCACACTAGGGACTTATTTCGTACTATTTCCGATGGTTTTTTCATTGATATTCGAAATGCCTAAGTAGTACATGAGGAGTGGCCGGATCTTTGAATGAGCGCCGCTCTTGAATACGTGCCGGTGGTAAAGTACATATAGCATTGAAATTGAAGAATATATTTCTTGAATAAGGGCCGGGGTAGAGGTCCGGGGTATAGAGGCAGGCTGAAATCTAGAAGCGTCCCCACCCCAAACACTCCTTCAGGAGCCCTCACACTCACATGGTGAGGGGCATTTTGTTTGTCTGTTAGTGTGACGGTGGGTCAGGGGTGTTTCTGTTTATTTACATATGTAATATCTAAAGGGGAAGTCCATCACAAATCAAGATGCCAGAGAGCAATACCGTTTAGTCGTGTCTTAACCTACAAAGTGTACAACATTCAAATGTATGAAAACAACAATGTATTAACAATCTTAAGTCTTAAGAGATAACGATAATCCCTATCGATTCCCACTGGCGTATGTCAACACCTGTGTGTGGATAGGCGCCCATAAATCACTATGACCTCAGTCAAGCAGCAAGCTACCAAAAGAAAAATCTGAAAATACTTATGCATGTACACGTGCTACTATATTCTATTAAAATGCAAGATATAAAAAAAACTCCATGATAGAAAAAGGGAGAAATACATACCTGTCACTGTCGTGATGCCTAGGAGGACTAGAAGTATCCATTCCATACGTAATCCAATCCAGACCCCCATGGTGATGGGCAAACTCCTGGGTGGACAGACAGCCTCCTGGGCTATCTCCTCCTGTCAGGTAAACCACATAGACAAGGATGGTATCCAACGCCCTCTCCTCTAAACACTGGGCACTTCCCCTCTTTAACCGCTTTGATTGAAAAACGGTGATTCTCTATTTTAAAGATCCAAGGCTCTCAGCTTCAAATGCTGAGTCTAGGAGACTTTAAATTTCAGCTAAAGCTTGGTCCTACAACTACCACTGCCTAAGCTACTCTGTGGGCAGTTGTCATCAGGCGATGTTCATTTGAATGCAAATGTGAACATAAACTCTCTTATCCAAAAGTCTGAACATGCATGTCTAAGCCATCAAATTATAGTTCCTTCCCTCTATGGAACATCATAAACACGGGGCTGGTACTGCCGGGGTGGAGGGCGGGGAGGGCCGCATAGGTGGCACTCCGATCCCGGGGAGACGCGGCGCACACGATGCCGAACGTGCAGACGTCATTCACCCGACGTGCATGCACTCACTGCCTCCCAGTTCCTGCTGCTGCTGATGCAGTCGCTGCCACTGCAGGCTGAATCACCACAGACGATCCGGCCTCATTCCACTCCCTCCTTATTACATGTCAAACACTGGGGACGCGCTAGGACGCCAACGTCATGAAAACACAAAAGTCGTCTGTTCAAACCAATAACTTGAATGTAGGTTCCAAAGTCCCTGTAGACCCGCTGGTATCACTCCTTGAAGAAATCTACTCAGGTGGCTAAGTTCACCACTGTGTTGTGACGAGGGTCCCTGCTACAACAAAGTGTGACTATTATGCTCAGCTTACACCTTGTCCGGGTGCTACTGTGATACGCCTTGTCCTACTAAATAAGTCAAAGGATACAGGTACAATCCATATGCACCTACTAAAAGGTATGCTCCAGTGATATAGATAGAAAGGGGCAGATGGACTAGTGGCAGAATGTCCTTTGATGGAAGCTGGCAGAAGTGTCACTAGAACTACTTCTCTATGCTACCCCTTCCTCACTCCACCACCACCTCCCGTGCACTGTTCCAGTCGGTCGCCTCCCCCATGCAGTCAGCTGAGTGGGAGACCAAACTATAAGGGCTGGGCGGGCCGGCCTCCAACACCATGCTGCCATCTCGTGTAGGAGATGGGTGTTATGTGTGGTTTGTTGCCTGCTCACTAGATGGCATGCATCGATGGGGGCAAACTGTGAGTTCTAAGTTCTTACCTATCTATTAAAAAGGGAGAGATGATTTTTTAACACCGGGATGAAAGGTCGAAAATGTGCTGCCCCCTCAAACCCCACACACACCCGATTATTGCAACAACAACAAAAAAAAGAAAAAAAGAAAAGAAAGAAAAGAAAAAGAGCCACAGACGGAAAATGTATATTTCAACATTAAAATTCTTTAAATCTTCCACAGAAAATTTAGCTTAGTACATGTACTGAACCTATGCTCTCACCTCTACAACCTTAGTGAGATTTCAGGAAACCTGTACCGGGGTATGTGTAGTTAAAAGCCTATGCTGTGGGTAAAACACAATTTTATTCAAATAAGGTAGAGTAACCAACAAAGATATTTCCCCAATTTCAAAGAAGCCATATTGGCATTTTTCTCTGTCTCTTTTTCTTTTATGTTCTTTTTTTTCTTGGGGGTGGGGGGTGTCAGTAACCAAACATAGAAATTTTAAAAAAAAATATGACAGAAATGAAGCACCGCTAGCCTTGTTCAGACAATACAATACACACAGACCAAACTGTGTCGAAGTAGATTTGGAGGGCCGATGACCCACGGCCCTTACACAGGAAAGACACTTTTGCATGGTATAATTTTATTGCTCAAGAGGCCTAACACCCTAGTTCCACCGCCCTTATTCTATTCCTGCTTAGCGGATTCCTTAGTGGGCTGACCCCTGCTGAAGCTGATACCTTGCGAGATAAGGACTGATAACAGCGAGCTGATGGGTACTAGGGATTACGTAATGCACCCTGAAAAGTCGGCACTGAATGAAAGGAATTTTCTCATTGGTCAATATTATATTCCGTTAGGTTCCTATATAGAGTGTAAGGTGGGAGGGGAGAGGTGTGGTGCTGTTTGGTCTGGCCCCAATCTGGCCCCAGTTCGACGACTAGCATGAGTCGTCTCTGGCGACCAGCGTTTATGGGTAAAAGTAGTTCTGGCTGCTGGTTGCTGTAGTGATAGAATGTAGGCAGGTACCATACATAGTAATATTCCCCAGAAAATGGGGACCCACAATCCCCAAACAGTTACCTGAATCCTGACCGGACGAGACTGTAGTTGGGCCGGAGAAGCTCCATTTAGTGTAGGTGCCATCTGATCGTTTGTAGACGAACCAACTGAGGACCCATATTTCACTTTGATACAATGTATTCAAATCAGGATGCAACAAAAATGCCTACTCCTGGGGTACTTTTTTTCTTTTTGATACTCAGGTGCAGCTGGACCTCTGAAATTCTAACTTAATAGGGGCCTACTCCTGTCAGGGCAATAATGTGGAGAGATTTTCTTCAAAAGAAGATCGTCGTTAAGGCTAGCCTGGTCTAAGCTAGGGCACGTTTTACCAAAAAAAAAATCGTAGGTTTGGAAGAAATCGCCTTAAATGCCATAGTAAGTCTAACTCTATTCTACTCAATCAACTTTCAAATGTGAAAAGCTATCTGTATTTTGGGCCACACTATGCTTCTGTCTGGATAAGAGAGTGCACGTACTACAGTTAGATTGTGTTTTGGTTTAGTGTAGAAAGAAAAGTTCTCTCCCGTCAAAAATTTTGCGAGCTTGAAAAATTCAAGCGTAGGTCAATGACGTCAAACGGGCGAGAGGCACGTGCCTCGTGATTGGTAATTACTCGTGCAAGGGTTCCCATTGTATATGGAGTGTAGGGCAACAGCACAGTGACGACACCTATTACCGGTACGGCGATCAAAGATGGCGGCTGGTGAGTTCACATCATTTCTTCTCTATTGATTTATAAGATATCTATGGTTATTTCAAGCAACTTGTGTGGACAGATTGAAGTATTGGCACTCCTGCTTAATACCCAACCCTTGGATTAACTTGATGTGTACTAGTTAAGGCAGGAAAAGACCTTTTTAAAAACGCCGGTATTACCGTAATTCAGGAAGAGGTATTACCGTAATTCTGACGTTCACTTTGCCAAGTATTACCATAATTCACTTTCCTTTAACACTAATGCCCAGCAGCAAATATCCTCGTGTAAATAATGCCAAAGAACTTTTTTCACTGGCTTCTTGTATTAAATAAAGTTTCCTTATCTATTTTCAGAATCATGTTTGCCACAGTTTCTGTGCTACTACTGTGACAAGGGAAGTGGGAAGTATGAGAGCATAGTTTACTTGAGTATGGCCCAGGATTTGTATGTGGTCTTGCCAGTAGAATGATGTCAGCCCAAATGTGGCCTTGACCTCACTCACAATCACAGGCCATGGATGATAGGATAAAGGATATGCTTAGAGAGTGATGGCTCTCTAGTATCTAATGTAACCACAAGGTGGCAGCACACTACAGTGCAGGCAAATGCCATAATGGGATTCCCTTGATATGGACCATAGCTCATAAGCTTCATATATCAAAAATGTATAGAATTACGATGATACCTTGTTTGTAAATGAGAATTACGGTAATACTTAACCACATGGATGTGATTTCATTCCTAAACGATGAATAGGTTAGCCTGAAGGGGAGAGTAGTTTTCTTAAAGCTTTTAGGAACGTGTCTGACAGATTTGGATATTCTACATGGCAGTGTATAGCCAGAAATCGAAGCAAAACTGACATGATACTCTAGAATTACGGTGATACCTATCACGAATTACGGTGATACCATGTTTTGATAACAAATCGAATTACGGTAATACCAGTGAAAACTGGTCATGTCTCCCACACACAAACTATTGTATAAAGAAGATAACCTGGTTAACCCACGGATAGACATGTCTCTTAACCAGATGTGTATGACCTAGGAACAGCTAAAACAACCTCTTTATATGCTAAATGTCACCTCTTGACTTTGTTTACAAACTCACCAGCCGCCATCTTTGATCGCCGTAATTCGAATTACGGTAATAGGTGTCGTCACTGTGAACAGGGGAGAGGTGTGCTGGTGTCCGGGGCTGGTGTTCGGTCGTCTCAGTATATATGTATGGGCATCTACGTCAGCATATGTGTGTGTCTGTTATATATTGTACTGTACACTGTAAAAACAGTGTTTAGGGATTGAACACCAGTGTTTAAGACTTAAACACTTGTTTAAACACTTATTTGTCCCACTTTTCTAAATGCTTCTTTAGTGCTAAATGCGTTCAATTTAAATGTGTTCAACTAAAAATGTTTAACCAAGTGTTAAAATGCTAAACACTTAAACACCTCAGTGTTTAGATGTTTAAGTACAAGTGTGCATAAGCTAAACACCTAAACACTTCAAGTGTGTAGGTGTTTAAATGCGGGTGTTGAGAAAATTTGGTGTATATCTTTAAACACCTTTTTTACAGTGTAGTGGATACTTTATAGCCTTTCTGCTCCACTTAGAATGTACAGGCAGGAACTAACATAGCAAGTGTTAGGGCAGCCTCGATCTTCCAGGCCCTATAGTGGGCCTGGAAGATTTCTTATCAAATCACTGCAATGCCTCCTCTAAAATGATCCAGGATCCTGGAACATTTTCTCATAAGGTAGTGGCCTCACTGATTGGTGCATTCCCCTATGTGCTAATGAATATTTATGGATGAAGCTTGTGCCCCTGTGACCATACCTGTTGCAACTTCATTACTAGAACCAGCAGGCTCAATGCAACTACAAAACTTGGACTTAGGCTAGGATTGAACTCACAACCCTTGGATTTGGAAACCTCTGCTCTCCCAACTGAGCTAGCCAGGCAATTGAGTTACCAGCAGCCAAGGGAACAGCATATTCTCTTGGTTGAAGGGTTAAGGTCAGGATACAACATAGGTAAGTTTTTGACACCTGCTTCAACCTGTTGCAACATCAATGGATCTATAATAAATCTCCCAGACTATATAGTACAGACTGGGCTCGGCAGAGACTGGTGTTAGGGAACAGGAGGGATAGAGATTCTGCGTTTAGCGCAATGCTTCAGCTACTAACTAGGTCATGACCTACTGGTAGACCGGAAGTGACCTAGTTTCAGCCAATCAGAGGGCTGGATTTGACAGGAAGTGACGTCATAAGGTCATGACCTAGTTTTTTCGACCAATCAGAGAGCTGGATTCCATTTGACCTAGTGACCTGACCTAGTTGCATAAATTAAAAGAATTGCGCAATACCTAGGGTTGACCTACTTGCAAACCGGAAGTGACCTACTAACCTACTTGCAAAAACGTATGACCTACGTATGAGGGTGCATTGCGCAATGCTTGTAAGAATTTACACAATGTTCTGATGCAATACTTTCATGGATTTACGCAATACTTATGACTCATTTTGTTATGTCTCTTCATTTCATGCATTAAAATAAAACACAACTCATCCATTTCACATAACAGATTATATTTTTATTAGACACAATATTTACAGATGAAGACAGATTTTCCATTTCCGGGGCGTGCACATATACTACAGAAACATTTGTTGTGTGTGAATTTACTTGCTTGATACCAGCTTTGACCAGTGAGACTAGTTTTCCATGTGTTGTGGAAACAATAACTGTTAAGTTTGGCTATGTTAGATATAGCATGCTCGAAAAAAGCCTGGGCCAGGAAGTAAGTTTGACTGTTTTTGGGTCCAGGTAAAAGACCAGATAAAAAACCATCCTTAAAGTTTACCTCGAAGGAGAAATGATTTCTCACTCCAGGTATACTTAAGGCGTGAAGTTCCAGTGAGACCTGCAGACATGTGAAACAAATAGTTTTAGCAATAGCAGATACTTCGAGTTTACAATTACACTGACAAAACACTCCTACTATGGGATTACATTCTAACTCTTGGAGAGTAAGAGCAAACTTTCTTACACTTCCTAAAGTGTACCTTGTGTAGTGTCTTGGGCAGCCAGGTTCAGTGTGCAATTGATATACTCCTATACACCAATCATGCAATATCAAGTTAACTTTTTTCACTCGACAATAGTACATGCAGTTTCTGTAGGCGCCCCAAAAAGCTGAAGAGAAATATTTGTACATTTTAACACTAGTTATACAGTGGTCAACAGTGTCTGGTTCAGCTCCTCTAAAATAACCAATGTTTTCTGCAGGTATTATTTCCCAAAAGAAATTCTCTGAACATCCACATGCTACAGAACTTATATCATTGTCAGGTGTTATAGAAGAAGCTTGATTATATGAAGCAACACTTTGTAAAACTGGACGCATGTAATAGTCACAAGGTGGAGTTTCTGTGGTTTGCTCCACAAGCATAGCTTCTAAACTTTCCACGTTAAAATGGTTGCTTAAATCTAACCAGATACTAATAATCTGGTGAACGTGACGCTATGAGTCGAGAAAACTGGGAACAATTTTTGTTCTGTTCCAACTTAATTTCTTCAGCGCCGGATTTTTTTTTTATTTTTGTAGTGAACATGTACAGCGTTCACTTTTGTGAAAAGTTTTTTATTTTTTGGGTGATACAGTTCACTTTTTTTTACTTTTTTGTCAGTTTTTTTTCATGATACAGTACACATTTTTTACCTTTGTTGTTTATTTGAAAAATGTTCATTTGAACAAAAAATATTTTCCAGTTTAACACTGTTTTCTATGGAAAAAAATGTTCATTTGAACAAATGTTCGTTTGAACAATTGTTTAAATGAACATTTTCCATTTTAACACTGTTTTCTATGGGGAAAAATGTTCATTTGAACAAATGTTCGTTTGAACAATTGTTCAAATGAACATTTTCCAGTTTAACACTGTTTTCTATGGGGAAAAATGTTCATTTGAACAATTGTTTGTTTGAACAATTGTTCAAATGAACATTTTTCATTTTAACACTGTTTTCTATGGGGAAAAATGTTCATTTAAACAAATGTTCGTTTGAACAATTGTTTAAATGAACATTTTTCATTTTAACACTGTTTTCTATGAAGAAAAATGTTCATTTGAACAATTTGTTTAAAATTTTTTCTTTCAACAAAATGTACAACTGGAAGTGAAACTAGAAAAAGAAACCATTTTTTTATATAGAAAGGGGTAGGGTGCTTACACCGTCTTCACATACTTGTCTCTTTATGTACTGATAGGTTAGACCTTGTTTCCTTTGAGAGTAAGTCGTAACGCTGTGGTTAACTACTTTAAATCCTTTGTTGACTACCGTGACAACATTTTCACTGTCCAGTACTTCTTTGTACTTGTCAGTGGTCAGGGGGTTTTGTTTTTGAATTACACCTTTGCAACTCATTTTAACGGGCACATTCACTCCTGTGCCTATGTAACATTTGGAGTTTAAGGCAGTCATTTCATCACCTTCCCACTCCACTTTGAATAACCCGGGGGTTCTCTTGTCAAACGCCAGACGGCTCTTACAGCATGGTTGAGGCAGCCACAGCTCACCCAAAACTTTGGTCTGAACATAGGTCTCTCTGTGGTGACTGTTGTCACATGATTCAGAGGGCAACCATTTGTGACGTTCTCTGAAGAAAGCTTCACTTTTTTTAGGAATAATTACGTCTTCTATGTTCTCTGCACTTAAAGCAAAGTAAAAACTGTCAGTGTCCATTTCACACATTTCAAAATCTTTCTCGTCTATGTATTCAAGGAGAAAGTCGTAATAGAAAGCCAACATTTTAGGTTTGGCATATTGGTATACCATGAACCCTATTTGAACTGGGAGGTCGTAGGTAATGGAGGTGGGCAAACAGGACAGTTCTACCGTGTTGTCACTTATGTCTTGCACATCTTGCACTGACCAGTGCATGGCCAAACGTCTTGCCTTAGAGGGGTGAAGATACTTTGTTTGAACAAAGTTTTGTTTGTTGCATATGGTTTTTCCGTATGAACCATTTCCCAAAAGTTTGTACAGATCTGACAGAATTTTACAGTCTATGTTTTCATCTCCCTTCCTCCTAGCTTTGGTCACTTCGTCCATGAAGGGTAAAAAAGTCTGTTCTGGTGTGTATTCTATGAGAAGGTGTACTGTCGTAACTACCAAACCTTTCTCCAGGTACCACTTCAAGAGAGGAGTTCCCAACAAAATTCCCTCTGCGTGGTAGCTGCCTATAAGTTGGCGTTGCGGTTGTTTCAGCTTACCTGCTGCTTCCAGGTAACGTTTCATATGTTCACCTACATCATTTTTTCCTACTAAACAGTTTTTGAAAACAGGTGTCATTTCACTGAATTTTTCTTTCAAAGATTCAGGTGTTTCTATGTCTACCTGGATAAGTCCAAAAGTTGTTCCTCTAGAACCCCTCTCAGTATTTCATCCTGACTTTTTCTGCCTTGGCACAATGGTCTTTTAATTTCCCATTCACTTTTTGTTTTTCTGCACGAGTTTTCAGTTTTTTCTTTCAGCCACATACACTCATACTTTTCCTCTACTTGGTAACCTAACGAATGAAGATATAGGGTAGTCAAAATGGTATTTTGGTTTTTTTCTTCTAACCATGCCTTTCCATTGGGGTCTCTCAAAACTGATTTAGTGAGGTGACATATGTGACCATGCCAGTAGCACCCGTGAAACTGGTATACTTTTTTTGAAGCTGGATCATAGCCGTCCACTTTTATTTTCCTTGAACCCAATACTACTTCCCCGTAGTTGTATTGGTGTAATATCTTCACTTTGTCTGTCACAGTTTTGTATCGCAACCATTCTGTGGCTGAGTAGCTAATCTGTTGACTGCAGACAGCTTGAAAATCGTTTTCTTTCCTGCGCACCACATAATAACCTGTGCAGTGTTCTTCACCCATGCACTTGAGGTACAAGCTGTTAGCATCTACCCCTACTATGTGTCTGCATACTTTGCTTTGTGGCCCGTATTTTTTTTGTCTTATTCTTGTTTCTCCACTTTTGTGATGTCTGTGAAAAATAATAGAGGGACCCCCTACTAAGTTGCGTCTGAGCAAGGAGTGAACATCCTTTTCTTTCTCACCAAAAAGAATGTAAGGTGTGGCATTAGGTGCAGTGTTGTTGAAAAAAAACTTCAAGGTTAAACCTGGCAAAGTTAAACCGTCTTTGAACATGTCTACCCCACGATCTATAAAAAATTTTGTGTGCTCGTTTATGGCTAAAACAAAGGGTTTAACGTCCAGGTTGTTGTAATATATCAAGTAGTCCTTCATAGTTTTCATTTTGTTTTCTGTCCAGACCTTTTTACATTCAAGATAATCTTCTTTGCTTATTCCACCACCCGACAAAGAACTGTAGAAGCAGTGGCGTGGAGGAAGAGCTTTGTTGTTCAGTTTTCTTATGTTGTCCATCCACTCGTAGGGAAAAAAACCTTTTTCAGCTTTCCCTTTTAGAAAGGCTTTCAGGTAGTTTGCGTAGGAATAACCTGGTGCCAAATAGTTGAACATGTCAAGGAAAAGAAGATGGTCTGTGTAGACTGCTATGTACTTGTTGCATTTTTTTATGGTTTTCATTTCTGTCTTGTCTGTGTCTATAAAAAAAGAATGAAATTCCTTTTTTATCAAATTAATGTCATACTTTCCAGAGTTGAAACCTAGAACAGGGACTCTTTCTATGTAGGTAAGAAGTTTTTCCTTCACTTCAAGAACATGGGAGATTTTCTTTTTTGGATTTTTTTTGTTCTTTGCTGGAAAAACTTTGCTAGCTTTATGTTCTAGTTCCTTTTGTTTTTCTTCTAGAGAGTCTAGTTCGTCTAAAACATCTCTAAAATTCTCTTTCACCTGTTCTCCTATCAACTGCCCCAAGTTGTTTATGTGTTCCAACACATTTTTAACCAAAGGATCGTCGTCCCTGTTGGAATTTCTGACAAAACACACTGGTTCTGTATGCCCAGGAAAATCAGAAGCTACACTGGCAGAAAGGGGTATGTGAGTTTTTTCTATCACAGTGTTAGCATTTTCTGGGGACGAATTTTCAGGTTGGACGAAATAGCTTTCAAAGTCAAAAACAATTTTATAGGGGTATATTTTTTTCTCAGGTGAACAAACTATTCCCAGTTCCTCTAAAACTTGAAAAACTGTTTTGGATGGATTGTAAGCTCCACCTTTGTACCTGAAGCTGACTTTGGTGCAATCTTTTTTCACCCCATTGTGTTGTTTCAAAAGGAAACTACGAGTGAAAACTTTATGACACTTTTCACAGGGGTACATTTTACCATACAGTCCCATGTTAGTTATTAAACTTACATGGTTTCTGTGTAAGTTCAAGTTCATGATTTTTTTGGATGGACACATGTTTGACCTTATAATTTTAGGTCGCCCCTTTCTTTTACCAAAAGAGGGAAGGTAAAAAATTCTTATGTTAACTTCAAACATCTTTTCTAACCTGTCTAAATCTTTTATGTCAACACCCTCAAAAGTCTCCTTGTTCACCCCTGGATAGGCTTCAAGGAAAAGCTCTTGAGTTTTTTCTAAAGATTCATACAGGAAGAAAGACAGACATCTAAAGAAACACAAGTTGTCCTTGTATGCCCTTTTGGTTTTAGGGTCTCTATGAAAGTGTTGCATTCCTCTTTGTCTTAAACCTGGTGGAACAGTTTTCATTTTACCTAAAAGATATTCTCCTCCCGTAGCCCTTATGAGGGTGATGTTGGCGTTCACGTTGCCTATTACACTCCATTTAGTAGAGGGTCTTTGAGTGTCTTCTTTAATGTTGTTTTCTATTAAATCTAAACACTCTGCAAAGTCTTTGTCGTCCCTTATAAAAATGTAAGGGTCTCTATGACTTTCACTGTCATAGAACAAAGACGAGTTGTTGGCAGAAGCATGAAAGTACATGACTTTCTCTTCTTCTTCCTCCTTAGAGGAAGACAACAACCTTCCAAAAGAGACAGCCACTTTGTAAGCCATAACTTGATTTCTATGAATAGAGGTAAGCGCCTCTGTTACCTGTTTGGCTCCCAAGTCTTTGTTAAAACTTGTCATTCTGACGTTGAAAATGGACTGAAGCTTACCAAGCACAGCCAAACCTGAAGCTATGGACTTGAAGTTGTCACGGTAACTGCTTTTATGCAAAGAATTTATTTCTATTTCTTTTGGAAGTTCTAAGCTGTCGGAAAAAGTTTCTCTTCTACAAGAATCTGAGTTACATAGAGTTTTTCCACTGTTTTCTACAGTAACCAAACGTGGAGGTCTAGGGGTGTTACACATTGGACAGTTGACGGTGTAAAGTTGTTTTACCTTTTTGGGCGGCATTTTTTTTTTTAAAGTTTTCTTTTTCTTGTTTCACTTTATATTCAATATACAAACTTATAACTAAAACATAACCTAAGTATACATGGAGTACATTTAGAACTTAAACCTACGCTGGGCTATTTTGACTAAAGATGGAGTACATTTAAATCTAACTACGAATTAGCTGATATACATGATAATGTAAAAGCACTAAAGAAGGAGCTGTTGACCAGACACTATACAAAGTTGACCACTTACCCAGAGTAGAAATCGGTCGTCTTGTCTAGGAAGGGACCAACTCGTGATTTTATGTCCTCCAGAATGAAGGGGGACACAGTGTGTCCGCAGTGTGTGGCTGAGGGGGGCATCCTGTAGCTGGAAGACACCGAGGCGTTCATCTCCTCCACGTAGCTGGTTGTTCCTATGTGAACTTTAGGAGTTCCCTTGTACAAGTTTACCAGGATCATAGCCCGGCCTCCACTGGGGTCGGTGCAGTCTTGGTTCAAGGACAACAAAAGATTATCCACCTTCCTCTCTCCAAGGGCAGCTAGGCGGTGTAACTCCTTGTACTTTCCAAGGATGCACTCTATCTGGTCCACTAAGTTCCTGAACTCACGCGCCTCTAGGTTTAAGCACCGCTCGTAAGGTTTGTCCAGGTAGGTCCTCAAGCATACTCCCCTGATGCTAGGTTCCCTGTATATTTCTATGCAGGCGTTGTTATCCCCTTCCGGATAAAAAACTTGGTCGGGGGCAGGTGACTTTTCTTGGAAACCAAATCGAGCAGGCCATTTTTTTGCCACCAAAGGCACTGACCTGAAGCCCACAAGCTTGCTGGAAGAACTGGGGGCAGTGCCCTCCCCAAACTTTTGCCTGTGTGACTTGTCTTTAGAAGAAGCAACACCTGGGACAGAACCAATTGGCTCGGCACCATAGGATGAAGTCGCTGAGGAAACTGAAGCAGGGGTAGAGACAGGGGTTTTCTTGTGGTAGGCGCGCTTCTCTCTTTTTTTCTTAGGCTCCCCTTCTCTCTCAACGGAACAGTTCCTTTTTTCCGGCGGGCTTTTAAGAAGCAGCTCCTCTACCGGAACCGGGAGAGAGTACAGAGGAGAAGGGCCGGTCAGATCTATAACCTCTACCTGTGAATACCCCCCGCGGTGAGCAGGTGAAGGTGTCCCTTGTGTTAAGTCCACCACTTCTATGGGGTTGACTGCCGGTGATGAGGTTGTGAGGTCTATGACCTCTGTTGGACTGACCTGGGGAGAAGGTTCCTCCGGAGTCACGGGCGAGTAAGAGGCGGACGTAGGTGCTTCAGTGGGGGGTTGGTAGTTCAAAGGTGCCGGGGGATTGATGTATTCCCTGATGTCGTCAGCTTCCTGAGGAGTGCGATCCCGGACGCGATCCAGGAAATCAGTGATTTCGCCATGAAGAGCTGCAAGAGCGGCTTCCTGTTCTCCTGCATCAGGCACTTCAGTTGGAAGCCGAGCAGGAGTTGCAGGTGGTTTATCAGCTGAGGCTTGAGAGGTAGGAGGAGGGGCGATGCCCGACGTCTTTTCCACTGTCTGTTTAGAAGTAGTAAAAGTGAGTGGAGCCAGTTTTTTAGCTCCTCCTCTCCTGACACTAAATCCCGTCTTCATGCGACCAGGCATTGTTCTCCTTGAAGATGAAAGGGTGGCAGGGCTGGAAGGTGCAGGAGCAGGACGGCGAACAGCAGACAAACGTCAGAAAAGGTTTGATGAAGATCGAGCAGCTCAAGCCTTCTTTATAGTAACTATCCTGATACGATCCTGGGACGTTCCCTTGTCGTTCAGATAACGTACAACCACGTCCATGAGTCGTAGATAACCGTGCTTTTCCATTCATAGTATGTTTTACACTTAGACAGTGTTGTTTTGGAAAAAAGTAAAAAACTTAACTCAAATAAAAAAAACGTGATAACGCTCAGTCAACGTTCAGGGGGAGGCTTGTAAAACGAATCTTGTTGTTACCATTCTGTGATTAACGCAGACCATTCGTCATTTATCAGAACTAGCTTCTCTCTAGCAGACATGGCTAACTTTTGTCCTTTGCCTTTGTCTTTGACCGTAGGTCACAAAAGGCGTCAGGAGGTGTTTATTTCAGACATCAGGAGGGGCGTAGAAGAAGGTAAGGTGTGGGCTGTGTGGAAATTCTGTCCTGAAAATTTGAACAGGGATCTTTACATCCCTCCTAACTGTAACTTCAAACAATGCTTCTTGCACAACCAAACCACTGCATTGGTTCCTAGTGGGCCATCTGTGAAAAAACTTATCTCAGAAAATGGGGAAAGTTTTTTTTCAGGTGTTCTTTTGGGACATGGTGCCATGGTACACTTGATGTCGAGACATTCCATTTCCTCTGGAAGTTCAAAAAAATTCATCTCAGACAGACAAAAACCCTTTTTTTTAAGGGATCAACCTTTGGGGGGAGGGCCTGGTAATTCAGTTTTCATCGATTCTACTATGGTGAAGGCTTTAATTAAAGCCACTTTACTTCACCCAGACAAAATTACACACTCTCTAGGTTCCAAAATTTTCTATGAAAGAGGATTCAGGACAGAGATTGGACACAATTACCATGGGTGCTGTCATGTTGTGAGAGTTATAACTGAAATAACTACCTCCCATGAAAAAGGTCAGCTGAAGGTGGTAACAGCCTACCCCGTATCTAATTTTTGGTCCTCCTAATGAAACTGAACAAAAATAAACGATGATCCTCCGGGTAAGGCCCCTGGGCTAAACCCACCCTTCCACATGTTTTCCCCTCTTTTCAAAACGCTCAGGCACTGACCCTGACGTTTGTTTCGTCCTTGAGCAATAAATCATTTCAGGAAAGTGCGATAAGGAAAGACTGACAGGTTTCCTATAAAGGTTAAACGGGGACTAAACCATCATTATTTGACACAACAACCTTCGCCCTACCATGTCGCGTTACTCCCTGCAGCGTGTATTAGAACAACGTCACCCCGACGACACTCAAGTTCTGACGTACGTGAGGGAAAGAAATGAAATTATATGTTGCTCTTCAATTTGTTTCAGGTACGTGTGCAAATACTTGAAAGAATGTGTTCTTCACCGGAAAAAATTATACTTAGTTTTTTCTTCAGTAGAATCAAGTTTTTCATCCAAAGACAGAAAAACCTTGAGGAAAATGGTTTTGAGTCATAACTTGTCTAAATTTTCAGCGGTGGAAACCTTGGGTTATGCCCTGAAGCATGGAAGAAAGGGAAAGGGCCCACTGAAAAACCCCTTCCATTTGGAAGCATTGAAAGCGGCAGAAGAGCATCACGCCAAAAAAAATCCCCGCCAACTTAACCAGCGTCTTCATTTCTTCATGTCTATTTTGGAACTTCTAGCTGAGTGCTTAGAAACCAAAACTTTGTTTTCCTCCTGCCCCATATTTCACATCCCATCATCGTCCCTGGATCGTTTCAGTGTAGAGGAGAAAGAAAAAGTTTGGTTTTATCTGGCTATGTGGTGCACCCAGCTTATCTCCCTTACTCACTGTTTTCACCACAATCAGCTCGCTTTACACTCAACATCATAACAAATTTAAACGAACGAAGAACGATGTAACAGGCTTACCTAAACAGGGGGAAGGGAATGGAAGAGATATATAGAATAGGGTAGAATAGGGTAGGATAATATAGGGTAGGGTAGGGTAGGGTAGGGTAGGAATGGGTTGGGGTGGGTTTAAAAAACTATGGGGTGGGGGGGTGGGGGCACCCCTCAAGTATGGGGGGTTTGGGGCTTGTTGGCCCGGGCTGGCCGCCCAAATAACCCACCTAACCCACCCACCCACCCACCTAAACTACCCACCCACCTACCCTACCCTACCCTACCCTACCCTATATAAGTTAACTGTATGCTTTCTAGCCTGTCATAACCTACCTGCCTACCTACCTGCCTACCTACCTGCCTACCTTACTTGCTGAACACCTTTTTTTTGGTTGCTATGGAGTTTCACCTTTCGGACGAGTTGTTATTCAAGATCAGTGAAAAAATATCGGAAAAAGACTACCCTCGATTAGGGGTTTACTTAGGACTTAGACTAAGTTTAATGGATTACATGGAAAAAACACCGTCTCTTCGTTCTATGGGGAGAGAAATGCTTATTTCATGGAGCAGAAAGAACGTGCGTTGCAAGTGGATGGTATTAAGACATGCATTAAGTGACATAGGTCGTTACGATCTGACTGATTATTGTAGATGGTACATGGGATATTACAACTTAGTGGACCATTGTGAAATACCTCCAGAACAGTGGAAAGTTGATACTTTGTTCGTCAACCTGGCAGACAAGTTAAAAATGCTTGACTGGAGGAAACTGGGAACTCAACTTGGATTGACCGACCACGAACTTGACGTCATATCCACCCCTGTTCCAGGGAAAAAAGGTGTGACAAATCCTGTTTTCGAAGTCCTAATAGTTTGGAAACATAGAGAAATATCTCATCCAAGCTGCCTTGTAGCCAGTCTATACAACATGGGACTTTTTGACGTAGCTCTTTACGTGGAAGGTTTGAACGAGGGTTCTACTGATTTAAAAGAGGACGAGGTCGCTCCTTTGGTCACTTTGGTTTAAGATATCGTCCAACATGGATCACAAGGAAAAGGAGATCATTTTTGACCCACGTCTACAAAGCCCCTTCACAATGATCATAGCTGGACCTACTTCTTGTGGAAAAAGTCAACTTGTTTTCAAGTTGATTAAAGGTGTAGACGAGCTTGTAACTCCAAAAATACACGACATATACTACTGCTACAGTCAATGGCAAGATGGATTCGACGAAATGGTAAAGTTGGGGGTTAAGTTCAACAAAGGTCTTCTTTCAGAAGACTTTTTGTTCGAGGATAAAAGAGACGTGACTAAACATGGACTGGTCGTAATAGACGATCTCATGGATCCCGAGTACGTTCCTACCATAATGAAACTTTTCACTGTGGGCTCTCACCATCGCAGTTTAAGTGTAATTTTTATTACTCAAAACTTGTTTTTCAACAATCCTGCCTTCAGAACCTTGAGCTTAAATGCCCACTACCTAGTTGTTTTTAAAAACCCTAGAGACATGAGTCAAATAGGGCACATCAGCAAACAGGCCTTTCCAGGACAGAAATCCTTTTTGACGGAGGTATATAACTCAGAAACCAAAGAGAAACATTCATACATCCTATTGGACTTTAAGCAGAGCACACCTAACGAGCTTAGGGTAAGGAACAGCATAACAACTCCTTGGAACACCTTGGTTTTCATTCCTCAAGCTTCAGCTTCGAAAAGAAAAAGATAGGATGGTGACCAAAAGATCTGCTTCTAGAGGAAAATTTAAAACAATAAGGAAACATTACCACTTGCTGAAACACATATCCAAGTGTTCCTCGGCAGAGTGTTCCCACATTATCAAAGGCCTCAGCGATGAGGTCATTAGGTTGATTAGTCAAATTTGCGTCAACGTAATGAACAAAAACCTGTTGCGTAACGAGTCAGACGCAGTCAAACGTTTATCACCCTACAAGAAAGAACTCAAGTCAGTCACAAGGCACAAGGCTACCGTTAAGCAGAAGAGGAAAACCTTTGAGCAAAAGGGTGGATTTTTGGGAACCATTTTGGGTCTGGCCTTACCCCTGATAACAGGTCTCATAGGAGCACGTCGATAAAAAATCATGTCTTATTCAAGGATGGCCCTCGTAAGGGCGGATCTCGTTCCCCAAGAAATAAGCCCTTCTTTTGTTAGTCCTTCCTCTCCTCCCCAGCCTGGACCTAGTGTTCAAGACCAGTACTACAGCACTCAACTTTTAAGAGAAGGTTTAACTCCTGATTCCAGCCTGGTTCAAGTCCTGAACCACCTTCAAAGTAAAGCACACGAGGTGCTTAACTCTCCTAACCTCAAACTGAAGGAAAAGTTAAGACAGTACAATCAACTTATGATAAAGTCGGGAATTTTAACTAAAAAAGCCAAGGCCTTAGGACAACGTAGGGAAGGTCCCTATCCTGGTCGAGCAGTAGGACAAGGCCCTGCAGGAGCAGCAGCAGCTAGGGGTGTGAACAATTCTTTAGAAGACACCGACGACGGCGACGACGATGACAACACTTTCACAGAGACTAGAGACGATCCACCACTTCCTGACGATTCAGACGGAGAGAGTGTAGACGAATTCAAAGGGGAGGAAGGGTTTAAACCTCGTGCAAGAGACAACACAGAGGGTATGGACGCCGACATAAAAGAAAGAATACCCGCAACTTACAGAACGACTGCTAAAAATCTCTACAGAGAATTATCTCGTCACGGAAGTCAAATTTTGAATTGGAACAGAGACGGAGAAATATATGTTAACGGGGAACGTGTGCCTGGAACTGACATAACAGATTTGTTAGCTTTTGCTGCCCGACCAAAGTCTTTGAAAAAGGACCAACCTAAAGGAAGCCAGGTTTTCATGAGAGCAGTTAAAAGGCTGAACCCCACCTTAAAATTTGTCAAAAACAAGTCGGCTTTTGCAGGGCACAGTCCTTCCTTTGCTGCCAGTCCCTTAAAAAGAGCTTCCCCTATTAAGAAGAGAAAAGCAAGTCAAAAAGGAACTGGACGTAAGTTTATATGGCGCACAAGACTTTGAAAAAAGATGTCCTCAGGTTTTACACAGATCCTGAACAACCTGGAAGTTTCACCAGTGTATCTAAACTTCAACGTCATCACTTCAAGAAAACAAAGAAAAAAAACATAGAACAAGCTTTGGAAGATGTAGACGCTTACACCAGACACAAACCTTACAAGAGAAGATTTCCAAGAAGAAAAACACAAACATGGGGCATAGACAAACAGTGGCAACTTGATCTCATAGACATGCGAGAATTTTCAAAGGAAAACAAAGGATACCAGTACATTCTAGCTGGAATAGATGTTTTTTCAAGGTATGGTTTTGGACAACCTGTGAAAAGTAAGAGAGCTGATGACGTGACAGAGGCTTTCAAAAAAATGAGCAAAGAAAGAAAACCTCAACAAATTCAAACTGACAAGGGCAAAGAGTTTGTCAACAAAATTTTCAAAAAACACTGTGAAGATCAAAACATCAATTTTTTCACAGGAGAGAACGACGACGTGAAGTGTGCCTTAGTCGAAAGGTTCAACTCTACTTTACAAGGAAAAATGTGGAGATGTTTCTCTGATTTCAATAACTACAAATGGGTTGACTTGCTGCCCGACTTGGTTAAGTCCTACAATTTCACTTACCACAAAACCTTAGGAGCTGCCCCTTCAGACATAAATAAAGACAACTCTGAAGTCTTGTTCTACAGGTTGTACGATCAACCTCAAAAGAAAAAAGTTCCTGTCCTTCAGTTGAAGAGAAAAAATCAAGTGCGAATGTTGAAAACAAAGAAAACATTTAACAGAGGGTACGAACCTAACTGGACTGAGGAAATATACACAGTCGACGATATTTCGCCCAAAGGGTACCACCTTAAAGATCTCCTTGGAGAAGAGATAAAAGGAAGCTTCTATGAACCTGAAGTTCAGAAGGTGCAAGTCCGTCACGGAAGACGCTACAACATAGAAAAAATAGTAAAATACAGAGGAAAAGGCAAGAAAAGAGAAGCCTTGATCAAGTGGAAGGGTTATGGAGACAAGTTTAACTCTTGGGAACCTGTCAAGAACATAAACAAATGGCGTTTACCTTAACTTTACCTAGTAACTCATCTATGAACGTTTTTCCTGACAACACTTTAACTAGTTACAATACAATTTTGGCAGAATACATTAACTCGTTAAAGAAGAACCCATTCTCTTGGCACAGGGAGAAAACGACCTGACAAACAACCTCCGCTCTGTAGTAGCTTTATTAAACAAACGCAGAAGAGAATTTTTTCCTGTGGAAAAACCAGGAGCCCATAGTGTCTACAGTAGAGCTTCAAGCTCTACATCAAATCTATCAGCCCAATCTGCTTTGAAGAGAGGAGTAAAAATAACAAAAAACCTACGTCATGTCAACCCTGTGGGATCGGCTGAAACCATTCCTCCTGCTGGTCCTGAAAGTGAAAGTCCACCAACTCCTGCTGCTGCGACTGAGACGCCATCTGGAGGATTCACTTCTAACCAACCCACGCCAGAGAAGGATGAGAAGGAAGAGGAGGAGGAGGATGAGGGGGAGGGTGACACGGCAGGCAGAGAGAAAAGGGAAATATCGTCGGCTGTGGCTGAAGTGATGTCTATGGATGACAGGGAAAAAAGGTCTCTTTCTTTTTTTGAAGAAAAGGCCGTCTTCACAGACTCTGCTAATATTTCTCCTCTCTCTCTCAGTCAGTTACAGGCTGTGAAAATATGTACACGCTTCAAGGAAATTAGCAGATACCTGTCTAAGTATTACTTCAAGGAAGGTAGTACCTACAATATGTTTGCCTTAGAAGGTGTGAACCTGGAAAGCAACTCAGAGTTGATAGGATACTTGAACAGGACCATAAATAAAGTACAGAGCATGTTGGTGAGAAAACTAAGAAACTACAGGAAAAACAACAAAGCCACCGTGTTTCACTACAACAAATACACAATGAAAAGTGTAGTTTCCTTGCCTCCTGGTGTGGTCATGCAACTGCCAGAAAACTTAGGGAAACAATTAGGTTTCGACGGAAGTGTTTTCCTAAGTGGAAAAACACAAAGCCCCTACGTGGTAGACCTTCAGTACAAAAGTCGATGTGCTTTCGTGTACTCTGACATAGTCAAGCACAGTCTTGTGGGTGACTCTAAAGCACCCCTTCTGAGGCAAATCAACATAAATCGCTACAACGGTGACATGCAAACCATAAGTTTCCAAAACTTGATATATCTGCCAGTCACTAAAACCACCTTCAGACAGATAGGGATATACTTAAGAGACAAGACTGGGGAACCGATACCATTTGAAAGCGGATCAGTGTCGGTGGTACTTGCCTTCAGACCTCTTCAAGGATAGGAGTATATTACCATGCTTCACTACTATGGAACACCTCCATACCTGGCCCCTAGGGGTCAGTACGCTGAATACTACAGAAAATCACAGTTTGGGAACGGTGCTTTACCAGCGTACGGTGGTAGGGGCAGACAAAGAGGGCACGGACTTGGCTCGTTAATAGGTGGTTTACTGAGAGGAGCTGTTCCCCTCTTAAGTAAAATAGGACGATCAGCTGCCAAATCTGCAGGCAAAGCCTTGCTTACTACAGGAGCTGGAGTCTTGTCCGACGTGGTATCAGGAAAAGGCTTCAAGAAAAGTGTAGTTAGGAGAAGTAAAGCAACAGGGAAGAACTTACTCAAAAGGGCTGCTTCTTCTGCTCAAGGATACATAAGAGGTACATCTGAACCTCCTCCAGTCAAACGACGAGCAACCGGCAAGCGCGGAGGACGTAAGGGGCAACGCGGCAGAGGTAGAGGACAAGCTAGAGGAAGGACCTTGTTCTAGTCATGAGTCTCCTTCATCCCAAGGGTCAGGTATGTGCAGTAGGTGAACTAGACCTACACGCCTTGCCTGTCACTCAAAACGACATATTAAAGTGTCAAAAAATAACCAAAACTACCAACAATGCCCTGACTCCACACACTGAATCTTTTGACTTCACCTTCGAACCAAGCATCCTGTACACAGACCTCTCAGAAACTGAGTTGTACATGGAACTGGAAGCCGTGGCGGCAGACGGAACAACTCACCTTGCCGTCGGCATAGAAGCTGCTCCAGTCAACAACTTGGCACACGCTCTCTTTGCTTCCTGTCAGTTGCTGATAAATGGGAAGAAAGTCACCGGCAACAATGAAGACTATGGTCTCAAGGCCTACATTTTGGACACAATTTGTTGCAACAAAGAAGACAAAGAGACTCGGTTGAAAGGGTGTCAAAAGTACATGAAAGACACCTGTGGTCACATGGAAGCCAGAGCGGGCGAAAATGCTGGATGGACGGCACGGAGAGCAGAGTTCAGTGCCCGCAACAAACATGCCTTAGTAATGAAGCCGCACCTGGATTTAATTAAACAGTGCAAGGTGCTGCCTCCGAACTGTGAAATCAAGTTCATATTCGAAAAAAATCAGCCCAATTACTACATGATGCAAGCAGCCGATCAAAACTACTGGGTCAAAATCACCAAAGCTGAAATGACACTTCTCCAAAAATGTGTCGACGACGAGGTGGTGAAAACTCACGTCAGCAGTGTCAGGAATCCACATTGGGGCCCTTTCAACTATCACATAGCCAGGTGTAAAGTAACTAAACACACTTTGGACGGCGGCTCACAAGACTACAGTTGGACTCAACCTGACACTACTCAGATCCCCACCAGGATAGTCTTGTGTATGATAAAGGAAACAGCAGCTGCTGGGACTAAGACAGAAAATCCTTTCAACTGCAGACATTTCAACGTGAAGGAAATATGCGTGAGATATGACGATCAAAAGTTTGAGTTGAAGACCGACTTCGAAACAGGCAACTGCATCAGAGCCTACAGTCAAATGTTCATAGACAGTGGGCTGTCGGCTTTGGGGCAAGACTGTGGCATAACTTTGGAAGATTTCAAAGATGGGTATTCCTTCTTTGTTTTCGACCTCACCCCAGACAGAGCACCTGAAGACAGTCGTATAAATCTCATCAAGCAAGGAAAGCTGGGCATTTCCCTTAGGTTTGCCGCCCCAACTACTCATGCCATATCTGCCGTCTTGTGTTCCTTCTACGACAACAACATCCAACTGACGGCTGACTGTCTTCCTGTCACAGACTACCACATGAACTGAGAAAAAAATGAGAACTTCAGACATAACAGGTGCACTGGGAAACCATCCACACACAAGGCGTTTCTACCTGGGAACTTTTGCCAGTGATCAATGTCCTAAAAAACCAATTCCCTCTACATGTTTCGTCAGTAACACAGATCCAAGCTCTAAACCTGGTCAGCACTGGGTGGCATTTTACGTTTCTCATGACGGGAATGTATTCTACTTTGATCCCTATGGCTTACCTCCATTTACTATATATCACCAGAGGTTCATGCAAAAGTCGTCAGATGGTCACGGGTCGTTCAGCAGAAAACAAGTCCAAAACTTTTACGCTAAAACGTGTGGAGCCCACTGCATTAACTTCCTCATAGAAACATGTCGGACCAAGGACCCACACCACACTGTGAAAAGGTTTTCTCAGGTCCCCTTCAACTTAATGGACAAAATAGTCAGGCCCTTGCTGAGGAAAAGAGAGAAGAAGAGGCAATGAATTTCGAGATGAGTCCAGAAGAAGTAGCAGTCAAAGCAGACGTGAGCAATCTTTTGGTGAAAGGGAAAGTTAAACGTGAATTGGACGTGATAGACGGGCTTCAGAGCACGGCGGAAGTAACAGACAAGATTCTCATGATCATGGCCGAGTTAATGGACAAAGTGGTAGCCCTGGAGGAGAACGACATAGGAAGAAAGGCCTTGAAGGATTTAATGGAGAGAATGCGGGCCTTAGAGGACCGTAGTCAAAGTCCTACTCCAGCTAAGACCGGGTGCAGTTGGTACTGCAACAAGAATTCATTTTCCATATAATATCCATGTACTCTGCTTGCAAGCATATCTGATTATAATGTTTCATACCTAGCATGTACTCTGATAGGAAGAAATAATAAAAAGATTGAATTGAAAAAACCGAGTTGTGTCTTTGTTGCATTTAATTTAATATCAAAATAATGAGTCATAAGTATTGCGTAAATCCATAGGAACATTGCATCAGAACATGAGTCATGGTTATTGTGTAATTTCTTTCAAGGATTGCACAATACACCCTCATACGTAGGTCATACGTTTTTGCAAGTAGGTTAGTAGGTCACTTCCGGTTTGCAAGTAGGTCAACCCTAGGTATTGCACAATTCTTTTAATTTATGCAACTAGGTCAGGTCACTAGGTCAAATGGAATCCAGCTCTCTGATTGGTCGAAAAAACTAGGTCATGACCTTATGACGTCACTTCCTGTCAAATCCAGCCCTCTGATTGGTTAAAACTAGGTCACTTCCGGTCTACCAGTAGGTCATGACCTAGTTAGTAGCTAATCCATTGCGCTCAGTTTGCATGTATATACTACTAGTGCTGCCATCTAATGGTTTGACGCGAACTAAATGTGGACCCATACTTAACGTAACCTGGCTAACCTGGGCAGTAGTACAGAGCGTGTAGTGTGAACACAGACAGGTATTCGGTCTACACTTCACTCGTAGATTTGTAAGAAATCATCTTACATCAATTTAGATTTTGTTCATAATATTTTCATGAATACTGTCCCACATCTCATGAAGTTTTTTGGGTTTTTTGCAATTGAATATTCAGAAAACGTTAATGCCCCTAAACTCTCCATTTCTCTTTCCAGTACCATCGCCATAGTGTGTCCACATGGCGATAGAACTAGGTGCCGACAAAATTGCCGACGACATTAAACGTTTTTGTCGTCCATTCCCAGTGATAAACCCAATTTTGTCTTCCATTTGCGACCATATCTAACATGTTTGATATTTGTTGTCGGGAATGGGCAACAAAATTTGTTTTACCGCCGGAAATGGACAACAAAAGCGTTTAATGTCGTCAGCAATTTTGTTGGCACTAAATTCTATTGCCCTGTGGACACAAGGCTTATGTCAAGGTGAATATCGATGCTCCATAGAGAAAGCACTAAGCCCCGGTATTGCACTCCACCGTGAAATAACCGGCGCCAAATCCGCACGATGACATCATACGCCTACCGCGCATACGCAGCCCTTTTGAAACGTAAACATCCAATATGGCGGCGGTCAGCATTTCGCGATGACGATGGGTAAATAAGAGTTTAATTTCAATCTTATTGATCAAATATCGATTAATTAGTCACTCAAACACCTTGACATAAATGTAAAGATGAACTCTGATCAGTTTGAGCTTCCGGTTTCTTCACTCGGGTGACCTGCCAGCTCCGCACTCGGCCTAACGGCCTCCTGCGGAACGGGCAGGTCACCCTCTTGAAGAAACGGTCAGCTCAAACTGCTTATCGTTCACCTTTACCATTTTACGATGGCATGGGCGTGGAAAGCAGGGGGGACATGTCACCCCACTTTTGGCCAACTCCTCAAAAGGTCAAAACTAAAAGGTCAAGCAAAGGGAGGTCAAAAATTGCAGAAAACCCCCCTGGTCCCAACCACTCTGAAACTGCTTCCCACGCCCCTGATGATGGCCTTTGTAATAGCAGTTATTGATTGACATAAGGATAGACGAATCCTTAGACATTTATGACAGAATATACTCTACATGTCCAAACATATCACAGGATGGAGGGGTGAACTCGTTTATAACTTTATTTTCGTTGGTCAGTCTTGTGGTTATCTTGATTGAAGTTCCTCGGAAATGAGTTTTTTGGTGCTCGTACATAACAAAGACAACGAACAAAATGGGTCCCAACGCAATTTTGATACAATGTCTGTGTCAATTTTTCACAGTGTAAAGAATATATTTTTGCACAATAATACTGATTCGTAAATATCAACCATAATACACACCTACGAATTTGTTTATCCACGCCGGGTTTAATTAAAAATTTCTAACGAACCAGATTCAATGCACAGTTAAAGAAGACGTTAGAACTTTCTTAAACAAAGAACATATACATTTCAACTAATTAGAGCTTACGTGTCTATGTGCACAAGAGTATATCCCATGGAGTATGATAATACCGAACTAATGTTAAAATACAGAGAAACATCAATATATTTATGCACACTAAATCAAAATACAACAAACATACTCCAGCCATCCTTCAATAAACATTCCCTTGGCCTAAAATTTTAGGACTCAGTCATAGAATGCTATATGAACTTATACGTTCATATAGCATTCTTTTTACGCTCAGTGATTCCTCAATGGATACCTCCACTCCCTCTATAATATATCAATTCCCACCCCCTGGAACGCTAAATAAAGTCCAAGAGAAAAATACCCTATTGCCTGGTTAGTAAGGGGTACATTGACTAGAATGTTAGTAAAAATACATACAAATTGACAGATTTGTCAAACAAGTGACAAACTTAAGTAATAATGACCCCTCCCAACAAAAACGGGCTATAATTCCAGGAAAAGGTACTGATTTCAACAAAATTATGTCTAAATCAGTCTAAATGCACTTAACACTGTACAGACTACAGTAACTCGCGTATTACCTCAAACATTCTGTTCGACTTTGTAATGCTGTAGGGTTATGGGAATGTAATGTATCAACCTGAAGGTCTTTGTGTCCTCTTTTTGGACCCAGGGTTATCTAAATGAACAGGGTTCTATGCTACTCCATAGCAAATGGTTTGTATGTGGCAATTTCCTAATTGTTTCATCATCAACTATTATAACACTGGCAGAAGTTCGCATACAAAGATTGGACGTGTGATTATAATCACACATGCCTTAGGGTGACCCATCCCAGCGTGGTCCAGGTCCAGGCTCTGCCTTCCCCAGACCTTCCTGGAATCAGTTCTACCCAAAAGATGGCCTACCCCATCCGATCCTGCCCAATCTGACCCCGCCCCTCCCACTACATACTCTACTAGACTATCCCCCAATGGACGTTTTTGATATGCAAACTCCTAATGCTGACGGTTGTAGGCAGAAAGCCTCGTAAAAGAGACAGCGTCTCAAATTCTCTCCACCATGAGGGTCTAGGTGCTGTTTTGTGGGCAGAATCTGTGGATATTTTAGATCTAATCTGTATTTCTGGATTGTATAAAGTTCAGGAATGTAGGTAAGGGAATTGACAGATTCTTTTTTAATATTATAGCAATAATGTTCGGCTCCATCTCCTAATATCTGAATTCTATATTTGAAATGCACAACAGAAATCTGATTTTAAAACCCGTCTTAATTTCGGTGTAGTATATCACATCTCCTATACCCAGAAACCCTGAGGTAATGCTATCCCAAATGACTATTCTTCAAATTTTCTAGTTGATGTCAAAAGATTGCTGAAAATAGATATACACTAGCTGTGCCTTTAAAAATTTGGTAAGGCACGTGCAATAGACAAATCTTATTTGTTTAGTGGACCGGAGATGCAAAATTTGATATGTGAAAATATGTACCGTAATCTCTCGCGTATAAGGGAGTGATCATTTTTTAACAACAGGGGGGGGGGCCGGTGGGTTTGAGGGGGGGGTCAGAATTTTTTCAACCCCTTGACCGGGGGGGTCAGAATTTTTTCAATACCTCTGATGGGGGGGGTCAAAATAATTTCACCTGTTTTCAGTGGAAAACCCCGCGCGTTACTATAGGCTAAAAGGGGACGTTCGCGCGCGATTTTTGTCCCTTATGGGGGGGGTCGAAAAAATTTTACCCCCTCGAGAGGGGGGGTCGAAATTTTTTTCGCGCGTCCGCGCGCAAACCCACCAGCCCCCCCCCTGTTGTTAAAAAATGATCACTCCCTAAGGCGCACCTCGCGTATAAGGCGCACCTAGAGTTGAAGAATATTGTCAAAAAAATCAAAAAATCATAACTTTGGTTCTACTGAATGGATTTTCAAAATTCAAAAAGCTATGTGTAGCTAGGGCCCCCCACACCCCCCTGAATCCCCCTATGTTATTTTTTGAGTTAGGGGGAGTGTAGCATATCAAAATAAAGCTCTTGGTGTCCCCCTTGTGGATCCAGGAAGAACTAAAACCCTCGTATAAGACGCGCCTTATACGCGGGAGATTACGGTATATCAATATATTACACGATATGATTCATAGTGTATCGTCAGTATGAAAATATATTACAAATTGCAATTTCAATGGGAATCATAACATTCAACATGGATAAAAACATTACATCACATTGAGATAACACTGGTTAATAATCAACTTGTCAACTTCAGTATAGCGATATAATATACCATCAACACTATATGGCATCATAAACCCATTTGTCGTATACCAATATATAAATATGGACACTTGACAAAATATCCTCTATTACAGTCCCATATGTAATGTGTATATATCTCATACATCAATACATGTTAGTTTACCCGTTTAAACGCACAACAGAAAATGAAACGTTCTAACTCAACTGCTAAAATTCACCTTAACTAGAGTATGTCATATTATTTTAACAATAGATAAATAGTGTTTGTCTAGAATATCTATTATTTCGAGTATAGGTAACAACTTGTGTCGCGTCAGGCCTTATCTACTGAGCTATACAACACGATGGTGAGCACTTAACGCCACGGATAAAGCTCAACAGGGAGCCCTGATGTGAAAAAGAAAAGTGCTTATTGTCGAAAAGTACTAGGCCTATGTACAGCACAGACTCAGCACTAATTACAAATAATAAAACATCAGCCGTCCATCGTTAACCTAAAATCCAGAAGCCGTGCATTCTTCAACTATAATGAGCAATCGAAACACAAATCATGCACTGTTGCACTATAAAGCACGGGGCACTAGCCACGCAGTATTACATCATGGTTCACGGTTGGAATTTTCTGCTCACCGTAATCTCCCGCGTATAAGGCGCAGCCCGCGTATAAGGCGCGCCTAGAGTTTCGGAAAATTCTCAAAAAAATGAAAAATTCATAACTGAATGAATTTTCAAAATTTAAAAACGTATGGGTAGCTTGGGCCACCTTGGGCCCTCCTTGGCCCCATTTTGTCCTATTATGACCAAGGGGGCATGTAAGATATCAAAAGAAAGGTCTTGGTGTCCCCCTTGTGGATCCAATGAGAACTAAAACCCCCCGTATAAGACACGCCTTATACGCGGGAGATTACAGTAGATATAATACATGATTCATCATTTTCTTTGTGACAGAACGCCTAGCAAAATTTTGCGGGATTAAATACTGATAGTGTAAGTTTCACATACCCTGTAGAAAGGATGGATAACAATAGGTATCACTTTCATACAAGGCAAGAACACAAAAAGTCGGAATGCACCACATAGAAATTTACTATGCAATATGGCCTCGCAATGCAGTGATTCACAAGCGTCAATATATACATACACAATATATTCAGATATTCACTTCTCCAAGGCCTAGCCCTGAGACATTATTCATATTTTATTCTTTATAAATCTCACTGGTGTAGAGTTAGGGCAAACATTAATAATTCCATTCTTATGAAATATAACCAGACTGGAATGTTGCTAAAAGTGAACAAACACTTAACATTTTATATATCTGGAATGCGCTCTGTACCAAAAATATATACTTAAATATATGCCTAAAAAGTCCGTATGGGTTTCCATGTTGACTTATAAAAAAGTTGGATGTAGGTTATCACTATGCATTGATTAGCTCTTATGACTAATGGCGAGTTTGAACACTGGCTGTAGAAATGTCCAGCGTTACGTCTCGTATACCAGAATATGTATACACTGATTGGGCGTTGTCTTAGATTGTTACCTTTTAAGTACAAAGATCGACTCACAATATACAAACCATAATAGCAGTAAAATTGGCTATAACTGATGCTCGTTAACATATCAACATGGTAAACTCATTAACGGTGTCCAAAATGTCCACACACTCCCTCCTCTATTGTGTAGCATCTCTTGATACGTCCAGTGCTACACATGGGGAAAAGTGCATGGCATCTTTTACACCAAACCTATATATTAAAAAACCATATATTATGTAATCAGTCTTGATGAGCATTCATATCCCATATCAACTTGTGTATCCTTGTTATATACAATGTATAACTTGTAATGGATACCATATGATAGGTCAATTCAACAACACTGGTCCTGTTACAGGATTCAACAGTTTATGTGGGATATGTGAAACAATAACAGGTATGGTGCAATAAGTACTTGTGTTAGATACAATATTTGCAAAATATGCGACTCTTCTACTATTGGTATTAAAACACTGTTTTAATGTACTATGCGCTTTTGTCGGCATGATGCATAAACGCAGCATCAGCGTGTAAATTATCGTTTCTGCATTTACGCATAACGTCGAAAAATGACGATGACCGTAGATAATCAATGAGCATTGATATGAAAAAGGCAATCATATTATGAGGGTATCTATATCATATATAAATCTTTCCATTATACCTTAATAACCAAATCATTAGTAGTCTTATTTCACAATTACACATCAAATTAATTCTAATCAACTAAAAGAACCACATTGGGAATAAAATTCTTTTTACCACTTTTACCTTAAAGACAGTAGAGAAGCAAAGAATCCATATTCCCGTCCCATTCAAGGCAGTGATATACATGTATTTTCATACATGGTTGCAGAAATTTCCTAACAGTATCAGCAAGGCACACAAAGAATATTATCTAGACATTTATTTGCTATAGAGTCAGCAAATCCTTGGGACATTCAGTGGATAGTTTGTCGTGTTCCCATTGTAATCAAGCATTGCAAACGTCACACTTTTCATATTGTATTTGCTGACAAGGTAAACGTCCCAAAATAGTGAATAACAATGTTAGGTCGTTCTCTTGGGAACTTTTAAAGGCTTTCATGTTATTGATAGCCACAAAATCAGGGTAACTATTCAGCAGGGGCATGATCATTTAATTTCAACCATCGGCAAGACGACAACCATCAACAACTACTGTGGCTCTTTTGGGACTTGCTCTTCCCCCAAAATGCCAAAGTAGTCTTCTCCATCTCAATAAGTGTTACAACATTTTCTCGACAGATCGAGAAAATAACACATGTCAATCGTGCGAACCAAAAAATAGGAAGTTTTAAAATTTGTAAAAGTTATATCCTTGTATTGCCTTTCAATTATTCTTACTACCGGGTATACGAACACTCATGTTTTTATATAAATAAATTTTATAAAATATCAAACAGATATACGTGCAATCGGACATATCATTAAATAATGCTGTTGCACTAAAATGCCATCTATAAATGATGTCAAGCGGCGGAGGGATGTGGGTCAATGGTTCCTACACATTTCCATTGTATGACGACACAGGGTCAAAATGGTCAGAAAAACATTGATATCATTTATGGATGGCCCTAAGCACGTTTTCTTTGTTATGCAGGTTAGCAGAGTTGTGAAAAAAGACACTTGCTATTTACATCGTACGAAAGTTACTGCAGTCTGTCTACTGTGGTGTATGTGGCTTCGGTTTAAGTGTGAGTTGTCCTTGTTGTAGAGTGTGATGTTGTTGCTGTTGCTGCTGCTGTTGTTGCTGCTGCTGCTGTTGTTGCTGCTGTTGCTGCTGTCCTTGCTCCATCAACACCTTTAAAAGATGACAAACATTAGTTGCATATACAACATTGTGTCATATTAATCGTGGTCATATATTTCTTATAAATGCCACACCCTACACGAGGTCACACTTGGTCGAGGACATTATTAAGAGTGAATTCTACATCACAGATGTAATGGCCGAGAGATCGTAGTAGAGATTCGTAATTATGAAGTGATTGGGAGGGGTGACTATGACCACCCAGTGCTGTAGAGGTGGAGGCAGTCTGACTGGGCCCTAGGGCGGGCTGTGGCTCTATTGAACAACACTGATTCACTACAGGCAGTTGTTGACTGGTAGAAGAGGTGGAGGCCATCTGACTGGGCCCCAGGGTGGGCTGTGTGGAGGCTGTCTGACTGGGTCATGGTTGACCGATTTCAGTAGCTGATCTATAGTAGAGGACTTTTGGCTGTTTTTGATATGATGTGGTGTCCCCCTCTTACACGATGTATTAATGGCCGAGGAGACAAGTCTCTCGGCCAATAACTGGCACACTCCAGCCCATGCCGTGTAAATATACTAGAGAAATGCGCCGTAGTCACACCTAACTCGGAAGAGGAGGGGTGGTGGACGGGGATGACATCAGCACACAGGCAAGAACTAGTTCTAAGCAGATATTAGATAGTGTAACCTGGTTGTAATATAGTCACCACAAAGCATCTGCTTGGAGAGCCAGTTATTGCCCATGGTGGTTAACAGCACCACAAAAGGGTAGGGAAAAAGGTTTCCAAAGGTTTCCAAATGGAATGTATATACTTTAAAGCTGGGACAAAATCTGAAATATGTAGATTTTCAAATTTCTGCATATCTATCATCACCCCACTTGTGAAAGTGTCCTGCCAAAATCTCATTCTATTCAGTGCATTCTAACCATGTCAAGTTCAAGCATATATGTGTGTAGAAATCAAATGCTTCCAGCATTTTATTCATGTCAACAAGCAGACTTGATTGTACCAGCACAGTGGCTCCATCTGAAGCCATAAAGCAGAGTATTCTATAATGGCGGTGAATTAAACTTAGATGCCTAGCAGCAGAGCAGACACCACTCAGTGCTGCCGCCATGAGGCTGTGACCAGAACTAATTAACCAAGTGGTTTCCCTTCCCACCAAAGAGGATAAACCAGCTGAAACTAAAGTCCAATGATGTGCACATAATGAGCCATATCGTGCCATAATAAGTGGCACCCTATTACTTGGGAAGGGGTATATAATCCTCTGAAATACATATCAGACAACACTATATTAGCTTTTATACCAGCTTTAACATTGTAGCAAAGAAGCGTTGCCTTGCAGTCATGGCAGGTATGCCTGCACTTTATCACTGATATCAGCTTATCTAAATGAGATAATACAATAATATGTATACCTCCTGAATCTATATAGTAAAAGCTACATGGAGAACCCCAACATTATACAAATCTTCACTGTTAAGAGAGCTTTATTAGCCAAACCATTTCAACTTTCATCACATTTTTGCACTCCCTAAACGTCTTAATTCATGGTGGCTCCTATAACTCTTCCGAGTTAATAATCATGACGCTATGCACTGATGTATTCAGATGGTTGATAAAGCATGAAAAATGACAATAAACTTACCTGTTGTGGCTTTTCTACAACTGATATGGTCATGACTTGTTGAAGAGGCATAACCATTGGCTGATGCACCGAGGTGGCCAGTATCTGTGGGGTCATGTTGGGTAAACACTCTGTAGGTGCAACATTAAAAATTGGCATCGCATATGTAGTAGTTGCAGTAGGCATGATTGTTTGATCTGCAAGTAACAAGAGAGTTTTTTTTGGAAGTGGTTGGGAAAGTCAGCAATATGCTGTGACTTGGCAGGGCACCTATAACTCTCTAATTCAACACGTGTCACCTATTTGGCCCAAATAGAGCAAAGTACAGAATACACATTACTAAAGTTACAATATACACAACATGGCACATACAAGTATAGCACATTCAGGAGGGGGTGGGGGTCATGCAGGCCTTGTCCGCTCACTCTTTGACAATCCTGAATCTGCTACTGGTATGTTTTGCAGAATACAGATGGCTTGTAGTCAACCACATGAACCAACTATGGAGGCATTTAGATATAAAAACTAACACACTACATGTACTCACCACTCATTTCAACTGAGGTACCAGGAGTGAGTCCCATAGTGAGCTGGGAGGACAACATGAGCTGCTCGGAGATCTGTTGGAGCTGCTCCTGTTGACGCTTAATGGCCTCCTGCAGCTCACGGTGTTTGGAGAGCAACTGTTGGTGCAGCTGAACCTGTGCTGGGAGCATGCAGAGGGGCTGTGGTTGGACTATGGACAGGTTTGGTTGTACAACTTGATGTGACTGTTGCGGTTGTTGTTGTTGTTGTTGTTGTTGTTGAAGTTGTTGCTGTTGAAGTTGGGGTTGCTGATGTTGCTGCTGCAATTGCTGTTGTTGCTGAGACTGCTGAAAATACAGTATATAATATCTTCGAGACTTGATGTAACAGGCATCAAATGCTGATATAACACACCAAATATCCCATCAGTAAAAATGGACGAATCAAGTCCAGCAGCAGATGAGCAGCCAAAAAGGTGACCGTGGAACTTCTGGTAAAGATCACCATAACGTATATGATGTTTAGACTGAAATGGTCTGGAGAAGCATCTCTCAAATCCCCACAGCTCAACTGCCACTGCTGTCTATATATTTGGAAGAAATTTGTCACCTAATGGAAATGCATGCAATAAGCTTACCTCTTAGTAATAAGTATAGATTTGGATCACTAAAATTGTTCCCAATTATTTACAGCAGAATTCTTGATGGGTAAACAACCAACAGTGCTCATCCCATGGATCAACAAAAGGTTTTTCCTACCTCGTCAACATTGATGTTTGTCGCGGCTTGTGGGAGGACGTCCAGGAAAACAACGTTGCCCAAGTTGTTAAGATGCTGCTGAGGTTGCTGCTGGAAATATGAAAACCCATACAGCACCCAAGTGATTCATTAACACATGTATAAATGAATCAAATACATGTACTGCAAAACCGTGATTCTAGACCGAACCTATAGGTGTTTGATTGAGTTACCTACACTGATATATTGATGGAAAGCCATGTCCCAAAGCTCTGACTTGTAATATGAGGTGGCTAATACACAAGGTTTTCCAGCATATATAATGTTTGACATACTTACCATGCAAAATTTGTCTTTACATGGATACATTTCCTAACTATTTAGTTATTTTTTGGTAGGTGATTTACCTGTTGGGTAAGTTGTTCCTTCGGTGCTATTGGTTTGGTCACTGTGGAGGTGGATGCCGCTCGCTTACGGCTTCCAGCCACTTCCAAGTCTTTGGCCGTACTCCCTACAAGGCTAGACGTTTCACTGTCACTTCGCTCTGCAAACAAAGATGAACAATTATAAAATGAATACTTAAAGATGTGAATATCACACAAAACCAGACAGTCAACTTCTCAAAAATAAAAGAACCAAACTATTTTACAATTAGGTTGATTAGATGTTGATCAGTAGAAGCGTTGTATAGTAGTGACCAACATTTCAACTCAGTTTATGAGTCTTCATCAGGATAATAAAATGAAGCCAAAAACTTATATTACATAAATCTGAAATAAACTTCACATTAAATCATTTTGGCATGTGTAGTAAAAAAAAATTAAGGATTATTAGGGATTCGCCTACTTTGAATCGATACCTACTTATTGGTTTCTTTGACATGGTCCACATGGAGGAGCTTGTTGGTGCATCTGAGCACTGTGATGGAGCTGGGGAAGTCCATGTTGAGCCCGAAGCATCTGTTTGGTCCGCTGCATGTTCTTCCTGCTTCTCCATCTCTGCTCGTACTGTAGCGTAACTGTGGGGAAAAATAAATCAATGGTATATAAGGAATCATAAAGTTCAATTATTAACTGTACATTGTGAATCAAAATCTTACATTTTTTTTCACATTCCCCAGATGTTTGTAGCTACTTAATGTATACACCGTAATATTCTTGCTGTTTTGCCTCATTTTTTTCTTCTTTTTGTATCTATCACAGCACATTTTACAAGGGCGGCCTTGTGGCAAATAAGTCTGGAATAAACGTATGGTTATACTAACTTAACAACGACATTGGTGCAAACAATGAACTCTGGCTTTGAGTTCCAGTGATTATAAGTCATGTAGTAGCGCGTCTGTAGCCATATCCACTGTTGGCCCTTGGTCAGGAAGCGGTAACACAACGATGTCCCTTCACCAGTCTGCATCACTGTGTCAAAGAAATTACAATCATTAGGTGCTCTTGGTTCAACAAGTGAAGAATTACTTGCAAAATTTCAATGATTACATTTGTTCTGTGAATAACCGTTGATTGTAAAGGTGGCTGGCGGGGATAGACTAAAAGTAATTGGATTTTCGCAATATTCTCAGCACAGTCTCAAAATGGTATGTACTTTTCATGTATGGAAAGAAAATAGAGGGGTCCCATGCATACTTCTGAGATACAGAACCTTCAAACTTATATAGGATTATAGAGCAATTTGTCACATAAATCCCAAGATTCGTATCCAAAAGTAATTAAATGTTTCTATAACTTCCTCAGCACTTAGATTATAAGCATATCTTTGCAGTAAATACAATACTGACATATGGTCCCATCCATATTTCGAGTGTTTATGTTGATTGAAACAAAATATCTCAGGAAAAGGGGAGACAATCAATGTATCAACGGCTATGATATCTAACACCTTGAGCACCACCAGAATCTGTAGTGGTAAAACGTTTGCTCAGCATGCAGGAGGTCCCAGGTTCGAATCCCAACTTAGCACATTTAGAATAAAATGGTTGTCCTTAATGGAAGAAATAGATCATATACCTGCGCAGAAATCTGTGCAATGAACATGTTTGGCATACCCGCCAGCCACCTTAAGACAGATTTGCTGACGCCTTTAGTCTAAAGTGTAAGCTTAGTATTATGAGGTAATACTCTATATGTATATATTTGTTTTTCTTTTTTTTTTGGTGGGAGGAGGTTCTGAATTTATTTCTCATGAATAACTTTCTAGTGCACTTACATTGCTCGTGGCATTTCGCAACTTTCTCAAGGTCATCCGGATGATAGTAGTCATAGCCAGATGTGCCGAGCACCTCATACGGTAGGTATCCAACCACAGGCGGTCCCCTAAAGCACACAAATCCGAACACTAATTATTGAACGATATCAAACGTCTCATGCATTAAAGTGGGAAAAAAACATTCAACAAAGTAAAAGCAACAAACTCTATAATAAAAACCCGTCTAAGCTATGTACCTGTGGTCTAGGAAGAGGAACTTCCACTCCAAACTATGCCGTGACATGAACTCTTTTGGATTATCATCAAAGCAGGGCAGCTCACGGATGAGTAGCGCATACTTGATGCGCACCGTGCAGTAGAAGCAGATGTCAGCCTGCACCATCCAGTCCATCTGCTGACCGAACCCATCGCCTATCAACGACTCTGCAAGATAAATGCACACATTAGATGGGTTAAGATCACAATGAGTACATTAGAATGATATGCTACACCTTGTCACAAGTAGTGAAATCTTAACCTATTGGATATGTCTATCTACCTAAGTATTGTTCAACTCAAAATTTATTTTTTTTACTGGGGTAATCTAGTTTCCCTAACTGTTCAAATGCTGGTTGTAGAATGGCAGAGGACCGAGTCACTGAAGATCAACCCATAAATGCAATTTCCAGCTAAGAAATAAGTCCCTGGGGGGGCACACGACCCACCTTGCCCCATAGATCTACCTGCACTTATTGTTTACAATTATTTTTTTATTCCAGCCCTATTGTGAATCATATTGTAAGAAATCAGTATAAATTTCTGACCCTAACCTTTGAAACATACTCTTCCGAAACTGCACTAAAACAGACAGATAATAATTATATGTTAATCATTTTCCCAATTCGTAAAATATGAAAATGTTTCTTACGAGTTTCTGCATTCCATTGGCGAAAGTTGCCGCGCACCTGCACCAGCTCATACGCCGTCTCCCTATTGTCACCAGTAGGACACCGCTTCAGGTGGCACGTGAACATCAATTGGTTTTCCTCTGTGGGTTGTATACATATAGGAGGTGTTACGAAACAATGTTATGGAAAAGAATATTCATACAGATAGAAGATTTAGGTAGTCTTTATATATCAGGCTACATAAGTAGTTATAGTTAAGTTACATGTTTTTTGTGGCTATTTTTTTGTAGTTTTTTTATATATACTACTTGGATTTAAGATTACCATACCACAGACTTTTTTGTTTTGTTTGGGTTTTATTTTTTCGATTATTCTTCATTAATCAATTAATTTCCTTAATGAATGACAGTTGTTTCTTCCCCACCCCGTTTGGATGGGTGTGAAGATGCATACCCTTCTCATAGTCAGGTGTGTTGTCGGAGCTCGTGACAACGTGGTGGCTGGTGAGTAGGTTATACAGCTTCATCCTATCCTGTGCATGCGTGAAGTCGTAGATGGACTGGTTAATGAGACCATTCTGGAAAAAAAAAAAAAAAAAGAGATATTACATCAAGGCCAATGTGTAGCTATGCATTTGGGGTCTGTTGATGGTTATGTAAGATATAATTGTGTAAGATATAATTTCTCCATATGTCCCCCCCCCCATCAGGAATAGTTCAATTTACCGTGACATGTATTATAATTATGGGGCTATGTTTAGGCTGTTATTGAATAAAGAAATACAGTTCATCAAAAATTACTTCAAAGCTCCCTCTGATCCTCCCCCACTTCGTTTACTTGTTCTACATTGTCACTTCATGATTCAAAGATTTCTAGAATCTTACAATACTTAATTTAACAATTCTTGACGTGTGCTTTAAACCATGTGGCCAACTTACCGGCAGATAGTTCAAGAGAGATGTGACACTCTCCGATGTGTAAAGAATCGTTCCACTCTGAGTTAGCACGAGTAAGAAACTATTCATCGACTGTGGTGTGGGAAATACAGATGATTTATTCAAAAAGTGTCTCATAACCTACTCTTAAACAAATACGAAGGGCATCAACACAATTCAATCATATTTGATAGAAATCAACGCTGAGAAATGCTTCACCCCAATATATCATCAAAGCAAACTAAAACAAAATCTCCAATGTGGGCGTACACGCTGCTAGCAATTATATATCAACTGAAAAAATGTCACAGGTGAAGGACTCAGTCCTAAGGAACAGGCTTCAATGTCAAATGTCAACTGTCAATTGACAAGTGGTCAGTGATAGTATGGAGCTACTGACATATTTTGATTAGTTACTGACAAATAGTGACTAAGTAGTGATATATTTTGGCTAATTGCTGACAAATAGTGACTAAGTACTGACATGTTTTAACTAAGTGCTGAAAAACAGTGACTATTACTGACATATTATGACTATTTGCTGACAAATAGTGACTAATTACTGATATATTTTGACTAATTGCCAACAAATAATGATTAGGCACTGACATTTTAACAAGACAGTGTAAGTTCAACACGGGCCTCCCTAGCCCACTTAAAAGGGTCTATTTCTCCTCTTTCCTATCCCCTCGGGATGTGTGTGGTGCACATATGCGCGGGCACTGACACATTCCCCTGTGAAATTGTGTAATGTAATTCTCGCCATGAATATGACCTTAGTTGTCGAAATGGCGTTAAACATCTATTACTCACTCACTGTAAGTTCAACACACATTTTTTACAGTGTAGGAATAACAAAGTACTGACATACCGGTACATTGACTTATTGCCGACAAAATGTGAGTAAATACTGACATATTGACTAATTGCTGACAAATTGCGAGTAATTACTGACATATATTGACTAATTGCTGACAAATTTTGAGTAATTACTGACATATATGGACTAAGTGTTGTTATATAATGACTAAGTACTGGCATATATTGACTGATTGCTGACAAATAGTGAGTAAATACTGTCATATATTGACTAATTGCTGACAAATTGTGACTAAATACTGATAAAATGTAAGTAACTACTACCATGTATTGACTAATTGCTGACGAATAGTGAACAATTACTAACATATATTAACTAATTGCTGACAAATAGTCCATAGATACTGACATATTTTGACAAATATCAGTCAAGACAGGATGCACAATTGAATCAATGGCTATTTCTCTGTTATATATTGACTAATTGCTGACAGGTTATGAGTAAATAGTGTCATGTATTGATAATTGCTGATAGTCACTATATATATATATATATATATATATATATATATATATATATATATATATAAGTTAACTCGCTACCAGGGAATAATAAACCGGTAATAACGATGATAGTGATGATACTAACAGTAATAATATATGAACAGTAGTAATATAAATGATCATATCACAGACACATGAGTTTGGTGGGTTACTGACCTTGGGGCTATCAGCACCATACATGCCTTTATTAAAACAACTATAATAATTAGTTGACAATAAGCATAGTCAGTAAAATGCATAATATAATAACAATAAAGAGTAATAACAATAGTAATAACAATAGTAATAACAATAGTAAAATTTAAAATTCCAGGGAACACCCAGCGTGGTGTTACCTGTACAGGTGAAAACGAGCCAATTGACCGTTACCTTGAAAATCCCCTCTTATATACTGGAGGAGTGTTGACCATGACGTCATGCTATGACATCATAGATACCAATGCGCGCTGCAAATAGTCCCTAACCGTTCGCGGTTAATTATATATATATACACGAGTGTATATAGTTCCATAAGTTAACTCGCTACCAGGGAATAATAAACCGGTAATAACGATGATAGTGATGATACTAACAGTAATAATATATGAACAGTAGTAATATAAATGATCATATCACAGACACATGAGTTTGGTGGGTTACTGACCTTGGGGCTATCAGCACCATACATGCCAAAAACACATAAAACACGCCAAACACATGTGAAAAACACATACCAATCAGCAACGCAGTTGAGATTGGCAAAGTCTATCTAATTCCAAAAGTTCATTTTTATAATTATGTAAATATGTAAAAACAGAATTAGATTTCCAATTTACCTTCCTTTTAATAGAATCTACACTAAGTCCCGCATCCTTTAACATAGTAGCACCTCCATGCCTAAGTGAGTGAGTGGAGACGGAGCCTTTGATACCAGCACGTATAGATAAAGATTTCAGCCTCGAATTAATATATTGGTACTGTAGAGGAACACCATTAATTTTGAATAACAAATCACTCACACCCCTACCTGAGCACAATTTTCCTAAGTCTTTACATGGACATAACCGTGAGGTATCGTCCCTACATAAATATATATTAAAAGAACAGCTACCAAGCTGGTCAGTCTTTGAAGTTTTAATGCGAAGACTAGCATAACTATTAAAAATTTTTACATCACCTACCCTTAGTGTATGAGGAGAAGATACAACATGTCCTATCCTGAGGACACCTCTAAAACATAAGAGAATAGCTAACCAAAATTTCAGGTCAGCCCTGTTGGAGAGATCCAAATACGATCTAATACATAACATTTCTTTTGGACTCAATGGATGAATAACCCTAGCAGGAACAGCATAGTCTCTATCAATACCATCCAACACCTTTTTTAGCATGAAATTACCGCTATGGTCTAAGCCACCTCTAAGTTTTTGAAAATACCAAATAGAGGATAAATAATTCCTTACAGAAGAGGGTTTCATATATTCAGATAAATATACTGCATATGTAGCAGCCTGTGAGGGAGAACAAGGAAAACTAGATAATTTAAATTGATCACAAAATTTTTTATACCTTTTAAGTTGTTGCTTCCTTGCTCTCCTCGTGTTCTCTGACACACCCTTCGATAAAAGACACTCTTTTCTTTTTTGTAATCTTTTCCATTCTGGAATTAAAGCAACACATATCATTCTCATGGAGAGAAGTTATACATTTACCAGGCATACCCCTATATGCAAGTCTCGACAGTTGGTCAGCCAAGATATTGTCCTCTGACTTAATGTATGTAGCGAATAGTTCTACATTGTTGAGGAAACACAGCCAAAAAATCTCTCTTAGCCATTCCATACAAAGTTTGTTTTTAGACCTGCCTGTATTAATCATAGCTAGTACCTGCATATTATCAGTTATACAATGTATCCTTTTGTTTTTATAACTAGAAATCCAGCGTTTTAGGCCCATCATAACAGGATATAATTCGTATACATTAATATTTCGATGATGATTTTGTAGACCATCCAATATAGGAGGGAGGGAAAAATGGCCTGAACCTAGGTTGAATTTATCATGAGATGTCCAGTCACCATATAAATAATCCTTCCCCATCCATGCTCCAAAGCCCTTAATAGACGAATCAGAGTACATAGGTGTATCAATAACATCATTTAGAATTAACCTTTTACAGTTAAAAACTCTACAAAAATCCAACCACCATTGAAAGTCTTGGCGAGTGCAAGCTGATACCCTAACATAACCACCTGGTCTGGCCCGGGCACAGAGATCAAAAATTCGCCTACTAAAGGTTCTACCACCCTTAACCACCTGCGAGCAGAAAGACATTAAACCACCTATCCTCTCTAAGTTCTTTTTTGAAATAAATTTCTTATTAACGTTATCTAACAAGAGATTTTCCATTTTCTCAACCTTTTCAACAGGCAAGGATAATTCTAACTTAACTGAATCTATGTTAATGCCTAAGAATTTACAAACTTGAGATGGGTCGGTCACCTTTTCTCTGGATACTACAAAGCCCATGTAGGTCATACATTCCATTAATAAATTTCTTTGTCTAAGACATTCATCATAAGTATCAGCAATTATAATAAAGTCGTCCAGATAATTTACAATTTTTTCTACACCGTAGAATTTTGCCACCTCCACAATAAAATCAGAGATTCTATTAAAGATATATGGGGCACATTTCAGGCCAAACGTTAACCTGTTGCTTACATAATAATCCTCACCATGTCCAAAATCCCATCTGAAACCTTGCATGGTAGTGTGAGGTGCATACACATTTATAGACCTGTAAGCTGACTTTAAATCCACCACACTCATGAAATCGTCCTTATTCAATTGAGCAGTCACCGTGCTAATATTATTATAAGAAAATGTCGAGCTAGTAGTATCCATAAAATTATTAATAGATATTTTATCAGGCATGCTACAGTCAGTTATGGGTCTTAACTTGCCATTTGATTTTTCTACACCACCTAGGGCATGGATACAACGGGGTTTATCTACACTTTTAGAGACTAGACCAGCTTCTAGTTCATCTAACAATATACCACAGTACTCATTATAAAACTTTCCCTCAAGGATTGATTTATAATTTTTACAATCATATGTAGTTTGACAGTCCGGATCCACAATTTTAAACCCTTGAACAATAGCATGCCAAAGAAAGTCAGCCTCTACACCACTAATATTAATGAGACCATTTTGTTGAAGGAAAGAAGCTACCCTACATGGCAAAATTTGAGCTCTCTCACTACCAATATAATGAACACACGTACATGTACCTTCTATACACTTGTCATATACCCTGATGCTGGGCAAATCTGAGACACTAACCGTAAATAGAGGTTCCTTACCAACCTGTATTGGGTTATAACCAATAACATCTATATTATTTTCCAACGAATTAAATTCTTTGAAAATACTTTGTTCTGCTACGGATTCAGTTGAAAGAATACACTTCTTAACCACCTCCGTATCATTCACCTCCTGTACTGGAGTTTGTGAGGGCGAGTCGATATCTACCAAACCTACCATAACCTGGTCCGGCATCAAACAAATATCATTACCAGCTATGGGATATCGATCACCTGCAGCTTCCTATTCACTCCTGGCCTTCTGGCATTCAGTTTTACTATGACCAGAGGAACTGCAGGCACTGCAAACATGTCTATATTTGCAGGGGTCCCTTACACAGCCTTCTGCCCTATTAAAGGCATAGCAAGAATTATTTGAGACCTTTTGTTTGATACCATTCCTAGCCTTGGTAGTGTATGCTTTCTGTGCTTGAACAGTACCATCATATGATAAGTGTCTCAGAATATCCGAATTGTCTATAACACCAAAAGCTTCTATCCCATCATTATTTGCCCTGGTCCTAACTGATTTATCATATGCCACTAGAGCTGCTATCGTATACATTCTTGTACCAGCCTTTTCAACCAGAACTTGGAGATGTTTTAACATGCCTTCCACATCTCTGCTGTCTTTGTAATAATCTAAGACAAAATTCAAGTTGACCAACATCAACTTTTCAACGGTATCGATCTTTTCCTGTTTTTTTACATACATTTCATGGTCAAACTCACCATATTTGGTATTGGTGTGAAGCTTGGATGTAGTAGAATCAACTGACGACCCTCCTGAAGACGACCGAGGTCTGTGACGAGTAGAATAAGATGATTTCGATCTCCGACGACGACCACGATGCCCGACTTCGTCCCATTTCGAACCGTCGCTAAGGACGCTGGGGGACCGCTGCCTGGATACGCGGCTGCGCACTTGATGCGATGACGTCACGGGCCGTTGACAAACATTCGCACGTGTGTTATGCCACGCCCCCTCCGTAGGTTTCGTCTCGTCTTTCCTGTCCCCTCCAGCAACCAAATCCTGTAGTAGATTTTTAATGGTGCACAACTCGCCCTCCAATAGGTCGATCCTACTCGTCTGGTCAGTGAATTGATTGCCTTCCAACCCCTTAGCATGGTGGGGCGATGTAGATCTCCGATCCACAAAAGACGAATCCAACTCACTCGAAAGTCCTAAATTGGCCGATTTCACCGTTTTCTTCGCCGATTTGGCCGATTTCTTAGAAGTAGTAGTACTTCTAGTTGATTTCCTCCCCATCTTGATCCAAAAATCAAGTATCAACCAAGAAAAAACCGTTAAAATTCCAGGGAACACCCAGCGTGGTGTTACCTGTACAGGTGAAAACGAGCCAATTGACCGTTACCTTGAAAATCCCCTCTTATATACTGGAGGAGTGTTGACCATGACGTCATGCTATGACATCATAGATACCAATGCGCGCTGCAAATAGTCCCTAACCGTTCGCGGTTAATTATATATATATACACGAGTGTATATAGTTCCATATATATATATATATATATATATATATATATATAGTGACTAAGTACTGACATATTGATTAATTACTGACAAATAGTGAGTAATTACTAATATATATTGACTAATTGCTGATAAATGGCGAGTAATTACTGACATATATTGACTATTATACCACGATTCTGGCACCTCCCTTACTGTTATGCCCTCTCCTACCAGTGCATTATGAGAGCATATACGCACATGTGCATTTTTGGGATTTTTGGATATACTTTTTCAAGGTCAAGTTGGACTTAGAATATTTTGGGGGAGTGTTGAGACATACAAATTCAGTCTCGCCATTGTTTCAATGTGAAAAATCTTGCCAACTCGTATGAGGATTGAACCCCGGCCGCAGTGGTGGTAGGCGAAGGCCTTAGCCATTGCGCTACACTGAACGGTGATGAAACCCAATGCGAAGGTAAATAAGTTCTAACCTGGAGTCCTAGCCGTATGTTTTCAATCAGTTTTCGTCCTGAATCCAAGCTTTTCATGTTATAATATTGAAATCCCAAGAAGTTTTCGATCCATAGACGAGGAATGCGTGCTAATTTTCTCCATTTTCTTCGATATAAATAAGAATCCATTGATTTTCCCAACGTACGCGGGTCGCGGTCCGGCCATTCCCACCCGCCTCCTTGTCCGGCGAAAGTGTGTCAGTGGCCCGGATGTAGATATAGGTCATCCGCTCGCCGTACGAGGAACACGGCGAAAATTTCGGACCATTTTGGAAAATCAATGGATTCTCCTTTATTTTGAAGATATCTGACATATCAAGCATGGAGTACTCATCTTCAGTGTCTAAGGATATGTATGTTTTAATTTGAAAACTTGTCATGGTTGGATTCGATTCGAAAAGTGACTGTATACACAGCGGTACCTCTCCCGGCAAGGAACAAAAACAATGGCTTCGCGCAGAGCGCTGACCCGGGCCGTATCGCTTGCTTTTACAAAATGTCTTCTCGTGGCTATATTCTGTGGATATCAGGTAAGAAATTAATACAATATGGAGGAAATGGTGGTATAAATGCAATATGGCATAAATATGGCCGCACACGGGTGGTATATTGACGATATTGCACTCGGCCTAACGGCCTCGTGCAATATTCGTCAATATACCACCCGTGTGCGGCCATATTTATGCTATATTCCATTAATATCTGACAAATTGTGAGTAGTTACTGACATATGTAGACTAAGTGTTATGAAATTAAGCAAAATAAAATTTTGGACTGGGACAAATTTTTGTCAAAACCCCAAATAGGTGTCAGTAGTGTATAATTGCAAGCATATGAATTCTATAAGGGAGCAATGACACACATCTATACATATGGAAAAGTATGAAGATACTGGATAATTATGCTAATTATGCAAATAATATGCATGGATATGGAAAGTTTGGTATCAATCTGGGGTGTTTCGTCCCCCTAAAGAACATACCCCCCTAAAAAATTTGTTTCAGAAAAGAATAAGCGAAATAATTTTTTTAACTAGCGGCCTTTTCGGCCTGGGCCGGTCCACCTGCGCCCTACCTCCTGCCAAAACCTATCTGTTTTAAGTGTCACCGGCGAAAAAGGGCAAGTTTGAGGAAGGAATGGATCGAAATATAGGCTTTTTTGGGACGCGGGGGCAGACGCCAGTCCAGGCACTGGCAGAGAGGTCCAAGAACTGGCAGTTTTACAAAATAAATCGTATCTCCCTTAATAATAGGAGTTTCCCATAGTGTGACCTATAGATAAAGGGTAGCTCGAGTTGGCGAACGTCATGGCGGTCTTTATTTTCAGATCTGCACAATGGGGACAAAGTTATCAATGTTTTAAAGCTATGACATCACAAAAATGGCCATAACTTTCCACCAAATTGTCGTAGGAAAAAAATTCAAACAGCTATGGACTCCTCTGGAAAATCGTTTTTCTCTCGGAACCCTATTATCGCCCAACGATGTCTCTCTGTCTTCAGGCCTTTTTGGCCTTTCCCCAGCATTTTTGGCCTCTACAGCGATGTTTTGAGGGTATTCATGAAAGAATGATACAGACCTGTTCTCGGACCACCAATGGGGCCGCGCAGCAGGCAGTATCATGATTTGTTCAAATCGAACAATTTCCTGCAATTTCTCGGTACCATGCGGCAAACAAGGACGAGTTGTGATAATAATCCATGTGTACTGCGACAATAAAGCAAGATTTCTTTCAAATAACATCACATTTGGGCCAAAAACGGACACATCGCTGCATTGTAAACAAACAGCACTTTTGCTGGTGCTGCAGCAGTACCAGCGAACACGTGGCTTCTGGCGCGAAAAAACTGGGTCAGGCCACTACCAACAGCCAATCAAATGGTGAGTATGCACCAGGGTGACGGATCACGCCACTCCGTCCACTCCGTCAGCCAATTAAAGACGGGGACGCTGTAAACACTTTTGCTGGTGCTGCAGCTACTGCAGCAATACCAGCGAACACGTGGCTTTTGGCGCGAAGAAACTGGATCAGGCCACTACCAACAGCCAATCAAACGGCGAGTATGCATGAGGGTGACGGATCACGCCACTCCGTCAGCCAATTAAAGACGGGGACGCACGGTCAATGCGTCCTGCGTCCGGCTGGGTAAACTGCCATAAATCGACCATCTGTTTGGGGTTTTGACAAAAGTTTATCCCAGTCCAAAATTTTATTTTGCCTAATTTCATAACAACACTTAGTCTACCTATGTCAGTAACTACTCACAATTTGTCAGATATTAGTCAATATATGTCAGTAAATACTCGCCATTTATCAGCAATTAGTCAATATATATTAGTTATTACTCACTATTTGTCAGTAATTAATCCATATATGTCAGTACTTAGTCACTCTATAACATATATATCAGTATTTACTCACAATTTGTCAGCAATTAGTCAATATATGTCAGTACTTAGTGGGCTTCCCTAGCCCACTTAAAAGGGTCTACTTCTCATCTTTCCCATCCCCTCAGGATGTGTGTGGTGCACATATGCACGGGCACTGACACATTCCTCTGTGAAATTGTGTAATGTCGTTCTCGCCATGAATATGACCTTAGCTGTCGAAATGGCGTTAAACATCTATTACTCACTCACTCAGTACTTAGTCACTCTAAAACAGCAGTTATCAATACATGTCAGTATTTACTCACAATCTGCCAGCAAGTAGTCAATATATAACAGAGAAATAGCCATTGATTCAATTGTGCATCCTGCCTTGACTGGTATTTGTAAAAATATGTCAGTATCTATGGACTATTTGTCAGCAATTAGTTAATATATGTTAGTAATTATTCACTATTTGTCACCAATTAGTCATGCATGGTAGTAGTTACTTACATTTTATCAGTATTTAGTCAATATATGTTAGTAATTAGTCTACATATGTCAGTAACTAATCACAATTTGTCAGATATTAGTCAATATATGTCAGTAATTACTCACCATTTATCAGCAATAAGTCAATATATACTAGTTATTACTCACTATTTGTCAGTAATTAATCAATATATGTCAGTACTTAGTCACTCTATAACATATATATCAGTATTTACTCACAATTTGTCAGCAATTAGTCAATATATGTCAGTACTTAGTGGGCTTCCCTAGCCCACTTAAAAGGGTCTACTTCTCATCTTTCTCATCCCCTCAGGATATGTGTGGTGCACATATGCGCGGGCACTGACACATTTCTCTGTGAAATTGTGTAATGTCGTTCTCGCCATGAATATGACCTTAGCTGTCGAAATGGCGTTAAACATCTATTACTCACTCACTCAGTACTTAGTCACTCTAAAACAGCAGTTATCAATACATGTCAGTATTTACTCACACTTTGTCAGCAAATAGTCAATATATAACAGAGAAATAGCCATTGATTCAATTGTGCATCCTGCCTTGACTGGTATTTGTAAAAATATGTCAGTATCTATGGACTATTTGTTAGCAATTAGTTAATATATGTTAGTAATTATTCACTATTTGTCCACAATTAGTCATGCATGGTAGTAGTTACTTACATTTTATCAGTATTTAGTCAATATATGTTAGTAATTAGTCTACATATGTCAGTAACTACTCACAATTTGTCAGATATTAGTCAATATATGTCAGTAATTACTCGCCATTTATCAGCAATTAGTCAATATATATTAGTTATTACTCACTATTTGTCAGTAATTAATCAATATATGCCAGTACTCAGTAACTATATAACTAGCTATAGCAATTATCAATACATGTCACTATTTACTCATAATCTGTCAGCAATTAGTCAATATATATAACAGAGAAATAGCCATTGATTCAATTGTGCATCCTACCTTGACTGGTATTTGTCAAGATATATATCGGTAATTACTCACAATTTGTCAACAAATAGTCAATATATATTAGCAAATACTCACTATTTGTCAGCAATTAGTCAATATATATCGGTAATTACTAACTATTTGTCAGCAAATAGTCAATATATATCAGTATTTACTCACAATTTATCAGTAATTAGTCTATCACTGACTAACTGCTGATAGATGGTCGATTTATGGCAGTTTACCCAGCCGGACGCAGCACTGGGCTGTGGTAAACTGACATAAATCGCCCATCTATCAGCAGTTAGTCAGTGCTATTAGTGCTATTTATTGATACAATAGCACAGGTCGACTCATGGGAAGTTGGACTGTCCGATTCCGTGTGCAATCGACGTCCCATGTGAATGCAATGGAACAGGCTAGAGCCTGTTCCAATAAAAACACTTGTAAGGGTTATTGTCTCCTTTTACCCTATTCAATGTTTTTTTTTATATTGCATCGCTTATCTATCTACGTTATTGTGGCCCCGGAAATACTTTTAGATTTACGTTCTAAGAGAGATACCTGATGATGCGAAGTGAAAGCTTTCTTTTATACACAGAGTGTGTCCATAGATTATCTGAATTATATTTTTCCTCCATTATCACAGATCTTATTCAATATTGCTCTGACCTAACTATTTTGTTTCACTGAATTAATGATCATTATGATAGCATCCATTTTACAGACGTACCCAAGTTTCCATAAGTTTCAGCCCTTTCATCATGTTTCTTGTGGCTATTTTTTTTTAAAACCATACCGGTCTGACCAATTAAGCAAATGACTCCGCGGTAACGGCAGAGGTGTTGTGATGATGGCGCTAATTAGACTGATGTGACCCAATTAACTAACCTCTGTCAAATTAAGACGGCTGACATGGGAAGCTAAATGTGTCCATGGTCAAACAAAAATGTCATTGCTTCACACATTCTTATCCACCTCCGCGCAGTGTTTCTGGATCTAGGACTGACAGACTATCATAATTAAACAGAAAATGTAAATGGTCTTTTCTGAGATTCAAATCTTTTGAAATACATCCCCGACAATCCATCTCATATGATTCTCTGTTGGGATACTTACCTCTAATACTAGTTGGGAAAATTCATCATTTGTCAGGAACGATGGTTTCCAATTCTCTTCAATTTCATGAGCCCGTGACTGCTGGGCCATTTCTAAAAGAAAAACCGATATGCATCAATACAATCACAGGGCTGAGGTATACAAAATTATCTACTTTACACATACCAAACTGCCACATACCACAAAAAGGATGAAAGTGAGGTAACAAAAAATCCTTGAAATTCTCTACACCAACACCGTTACGATCTATAAAACCCCTCCCATGGAAATTCGATACCCATTATGGGTTAGACTGTTACAGATGTATTCATATGTCATTTATCCAACACATACATTAGTGAACCACGACTGAATAATTACCTTTTTGTGCTTTGAGAAAGCTGATGGTGGACTTAAGGACGGAGGTTTTGTCCATCTTCCTGTTGCTGACGGAGACCATAAGGCAGAGTTCGTTAATCAACAGATTAAACTGGTCTCGTCGGCGCTTCTCCGACATGTTCCGAGATTTCCTGCATGGATGAGAACACACAAAAATATGAACATATGCATCCATTATTTGTTCTATTTTGCTTAGATACGGCAGACGCTCGTTATGTCCTAAAACTACCGTAATCTCCCGCGTATAAGGCGCGTCTTATACGGGGGGTTTTAGTTCTCATTTGATCCAGAAGGGGGACACCAAGACCTTTCTTTTGATATCTTACATGCCCCCTTGGTCAAAATAGGACAAAATGGGGCCCAGGAGGGCCCAAGGTGGCCCAAGCTACCCATAGATTTTTGAATTTGAAAATTCATTCAGTAGAACCAAAGTTATGAATTTTTCATTTTTTTGAGAATTTTCCAAAACTCTAGGTGCGCCTTATACGCGGGCTGCGCCTTATACGCGGGAGATTATGGTAGTGTATTAATTTACTTGGGATCAGTGCTTCATCAAAACCGGTGCTTTTTTTACATGCCAATAGGTTCAGCCCATTTCAATGAAGAATTAGTACTTAGAGGGCGAGGTGTTGATCCCGATCAAGTGGGAGGACAAGTTACCCCTTTCAACATTTTCGTTTCGTCTGTGATCATACTATAGGGAGGGCTTTTCTTTCACTTCCTGGTTATGATATGTATAATGTTTATAGTCTTCTCAAGTTGGAGGGATTAGGAGTGATTAACCCACGATGACACCTTAGAACAAAAGAAACAATCTGACAGTCAGTGGTCAGTCGGGAGTAGTTTTGAGAAGATCGGAGATAAAAGATAAGATAAGGGTCCAATTGAGGCCTCCTACTTCTGACCCCTGGTTTACAAATCTCTCTATTTTTATAAAATGAGTTATTTCTTTTACTAAATTGGCTGTATTTTTCTACACATCCTGTCTATTTTCGACTTTTTTCTGTTATTCTTTCTTCTAACCTTTAAATGATTTTGTGATTTTCAGAAATTTCTCTTTCACATTCTATGGCCCAGGTGTTAAGAGCCCCACTGTCCGTGCCCACATCACCCTCCCGGCTCGGGAGGTTTAAAAACGACTGACGACTGACTGCTGAGGTTCTTCCACGTAATTGTGGATTAAATTCATTACCCCTAGTTCTGTCGGTTTATGGTCTAAAACCTTTACCAATTGGCCAATCCAATGTTTTTTACTTCAACCATGTGAAAGAGGTACCCAGTAGGTACCATCCTTGCTGAACCAGACCCAGCTACTGTATAACCCAGCCCATTAGCTTCACCATGTAGAGCAGTCAGATTGCGGCTTATATGTACCCAGTAGGTACCATCCTTGCTGAACCAGACCCAGCTACTGTATAACCCACCCCATTAGCTTCACCATGTAGAGCAGTCAGAGTGCGGCTTATATGTACCCAGTAGGTACCATCCTTGCTGAACCAGACCCAGCTACTGTATAACCCAGTCCATTAGCTTCACCATGTAGAGCAGTCAGATTGCGGCTTATATGTACCCAGTAGGTACCATCCTTGCTGAACCAGACCCAGCTACTGTATAACCCACCCCATTAGCTTCACCATGTAGAGCAGTCAGAGTGCGGCTTATATGTACCCAGTAGGTACCATCCTTGCTGAACCAGACCCAGCTACTGTATAACCCACCCCATTAGCTTCACCATGTAGAGCAGTCAGATTGCGGCTTATAGGCGTTGACACTATAGAACAGCTCATATGCGGGTGGGACTTAAACATGAGGATTCATGAAAAAAAGTTCTGTTTCAAGTAATTTTTAAGGAAGTCTTTTTTCTTAAACTCCCTTTATGCCAGTGATTCACAGATGAAGTAATAGACTGAAAATCTGCCTAAGGCCACTAAATAAAAAAGTTGGTCTACAGACCTATCTACATTCTATTTTTAGGAATACAATTTCTTTGAATACAAATTTGGCTACGGATTTTGCTTTTCTCTTTATAAAGTTTGGCAAAATGGAGTGCAACGATGGTGGTTTGACACTCAAGATATGTCATTTCATCACCACTGCTGTCTCTGAAACTATCTATGCAAATTCCGGACGAGTAAGTACTAAGTGTGATTTGTTGATGCCAAGAAAAGTGAAGAAGCTCTGGAGATTGCATTGTATGTATGCAACGATCCTGTACCCCTTGTCATCGCCTTTCATTGACTCCAAAGACCCGTGAGTATGGGGTTTTGTGTCATTCTCTATGACGCCCTTCAGCCAAGGAGCGTGGATATAGCTCACATAGCCATTATCAGCTGGGGGCCGCCATTAGACCCCGACGGCACTATGACTAACACCTTCAGCCCCCGACTCTGCAGTATATGCCAGGGATGCCTCCTATTGGTCAATAATACAATAGCCATGTGCCGTATATATGTACTGTAGACGGTCCTTGCTTCAGCATCCAGCACAGTTTAAACTTAACTCAGCCTACTACGTAACACCTTGCGAATAATAGGATCTATTTTATAAAGCATACTCTGTGTTTAAGAAAAGGCTACACAGTGCAGCATTGGCTTGATTTTCGGCACTTTAGCACTTCTATAGTATATACCCTGTCTAAATGACCCACCCTGAGTCGTGGACTCGTGGACAAATGAATTGACTAAAAACCTACAATTTCTTCAAAAATCGAGAAAAAAAAATTAGGGTCAGCCCTGTTTTCTTAGGTAGGGTCGGCCTACCTGAAACAAACAATTCATTTTTTGGCCCCATTTTAAAGGGGGTGGGGTATAAAAATTGTCCATGCCTCTGGCGAGGGGGAGGGGTCCAAAGTAAACCACCAATATCATTGAGGGGAGACGTAAACGGTAAAAATGCCATATAGAGAAAGTGAGTATCTGAGTCACATACACTCACCCACCATTAGAAGCTATATCACTAAACTACGCAATGATACCAACTGTACCCGTGATAGCTTATCAAGAAGCTATATAGGAAAGAAACCAATGGATTCTGTCTGTGGTTTTTTGTTGTATTTATAATTGATCACTCACAACAAGAAGTACAAAGTTTGTCATGGTCTACCCAATCAATTTCAATGGTGCCCCTTCACAAGTCTGCGTAGCCTATTACATAGAGTATAAGTATTATCATATTTATGTTAGCCTTATAACCGGTTGCATCCATTCTTTGGCTTACATCCCTGTAAAGAGTTAGCTCATTACACCTTAGAAAAATCAATGCATCGTTAATACACATGAGCTCCTTGTCCAGGACCAAGTAGACTTAATTTATCCACTTTGGATCACTTTCAATCACTTTCATAACACCCATACATACATACACACACAATCGCAGCCAGCCATACTCTCATTTAAATTCAATTCGTCCGGACGGTAACTATGTATCGTAGTAAGTCGCCAAGGTAACGTGTCACGTGCACACGGACCGCGCCGTACTGTCCGGGGGACAGATTTAAATGCTTAAGTACTATGTCCACCACTAAATGTTCAAATTCTCCATGTATCTATACGAGTCAAAGCAGCTCCAATAAAACAGTAGAGAGCAATGACAGAGAAGATGGCCTTCCCTCAATTTTGAGGGGATTGGAGCATTATTATGGTCATGACAGTCTTTTGACTTATAAGCAGGGCTCCAGTGTAGCAGTTTGATCATGCTACGTAACAGGGAGCGCCAAGGGCCGAGAAACACTTTGTCCCCGGCACCCTCGGCATGGACGTCGGAGCGTTGCTGTAGTTATTGGACTTTTCGTCTCAATGAATGTAATGCAACTCAAGATGTGAAACAATTGTATTATTTTGCTCTGTACCATCAATACAAAATGCCAGGGAAAGCTTTGAAGGGGAATACCTGAAGTATGTGGACTACTACAAAAAAAACATAATGATAACAGAAAACTTTCTCAGATATTATCGGTAAACCCCTACGCCAGTGAGGCTACCGCTACTGCAAATCATCAAGCAAGCCTGCAGTGCTGCAATAAATTGTATTCTGTCATATATTAAAACCCTATATAACTTAATTAATGTTGATCTGGATTCTGGAAATGATCACTCCCTTTAGTGCTAATGCTTTCGCTTGCTGGAATGTCACTCACTTTTTCATCCTACCAGAGATACGTATGACTCTATCGTCTATGGTGAAAGACGACAATTATAGTCACAATCATACAAATGTGGCAGTGGTACTTTACTTACTCGGAAGCTGCCGAGCGAGCCGAACACACAGACATGATGACGGAGGGGGCTTTACCACATTCGGACGAAACTGAGGCGACACTTCTGGTGCTTAGGCTCTTCTTCTTGCCGTGGTTCATGTTCCCATTGTGAATCAGTTATTAAGGCATCCCCAAGTAGTCCATAATTAATCAAATGTCTACTATTAACCGGGCTTTCCATCTACAAAATTGGTTACATTTCGCACCAAGTGTAATGTTGTGGCCTTCACCTCAATTAGGACTCGGAGGGGAGAGTGTTATTCCACGAGGTCAGTCCAGCTTCCGGTGAGGCTTCCTGTTTACTTCTATATGTAAGGTCAGAGGGTGAACCTGCATTTGCTGGTTCCCCCAATTTTCTACCTGTGCATGGGCACCCCAGGTGGACAAAGGAGACTGGGGACAAGAGCTGGTTACTGAGGTAGCCCTCTTTGATCCTAGGCCCTTCATGGGTGGCAAAGGAGACTGGGGACTAGAGCCTTCACTCCCTCTTACTACTACTATGCCTAGGATTGCCTCTGCTTGGCGACAGTCTCTCACACTCTTCAATCCTTGGTGAAACCGTGTGTTATTTGGTGAGCGGATGGAGTTGGCGCCATCTAGCGGGAAAAACGAGCGTTGAAGCAGACGACGCCTGGTGAAACGAATGTGAACTTGGATTTCTGTAACAATTGTTATGCCTTTATGGTCGTCTGTACAAGACTGTAGGTCGTCTGCTACTATTCCATGTCCTCTCATTCCACAGATAAACTGGCCCCATAATGAACTGGGTTGGAGGAGTCCGAAACCGCCTAAAGCTGCAGAACGATAAAAAACAAAAAGTAAGTTATCTGTCATTGTCAACAAAGACCTCTTTGTGGGGGTCTAGATGGGGGGTCCCCATGTCCCTTGTCGATTTTAAGAAAAGCCCATGTCAAATGTCACTAAATTTGTAATTTCCTCTGTCCTTGTCACTAAGCTCCATGTCACATGTCGGTTTTAAGAAAAGTCCATGTCCCCTGTCACTATCTTTTTTGTCCCATGTCCTTGTCCCTAGAAGCCCCATGTCCTTTGTCGATTTTAAGAAAAGGCCATGTCACACTGTCGATTTTAGGGGTCTAGACCCATCTTTGTTGTATTAGACACAAAACGTCAAAAGCATGGGCACCTCACCCCGGGGGGCCACTCCCTATTTGTTCTATAGTAACCATGTGCATACATGGCCCCAGACTTGGTACCCTTTTTAGCGGGGTGAATTCAACCAAAATGGACCCCTTTTGACGGGAATTAGCTTGGAAAGGTACCCCCTTTCCTGCTGTTAGAGTGCAAGAAGACAAACTCTCAGTTTGGGAGCCCTTTCACTGAATTTTCTTTCATAAAATATACCCCTTTCTCGACCATATTTTGAGATTCTTCTGAAATAGGTACCCCTTTCCCAGCCAAAAAATAACAATGTCCTTGGAAAAGGTATCCTTTCCCGGCCAAAATTTTAGAATTCACTTGAGAAAAACTTAGGGAGCGTTCATTATTTATGGCAGGGGGGGGATGACCAAATGAAAGGGGGGGGTCATTTTTTTTGGAGGTATTCAAAGGGGGGGGTCATTTATTTTCAACCTATTCTTAGAGGGGGGGTCGCTTTTTTTCAACCTATTCTTAGAGGGGGGATAATTTTTTTTTAACCCATTCCCGAGGGCCAGGTAGTTTCCTGTTGGGGAGTATTTGCTAATGTGATGCAAATTTTATGACAAAGGAACAAAAATTTTCGCGACACGTCGCGAATTTTAACTATTTGGTTTTCAGTAATAATTCTAGATATAATTCTGCCCAACATTTTGTTACCAGCTACCTATAATTCATATCCTTTTGATTATGTTATATGATCAGAGTCTTACTCCTTTGTGTGTCAAAGGGCGGTTAGCACGGATAAGATGTACCGGTACCTGTGTTACCAACTCACATGACCACTCCTTGACCAATCGGGGCATCGGAATTTTTCCGCTGGTTCCTACAGATTTGTGAAAGATCTTTTGGCAGGTACCCATATTAAAATTTGACATGATAAGCCCCCTTTAAAACATGGATGAGGCCAGTGTCACTACCACTATGGTATATGTATACAGTTTTCCCTGAGATTGAAGTATTTGACCCAATTTGTGACACAATGTTCCTTGTTCTTTTGCTCGCCCTGCTGATTGTTTCAAAAGATGTCATCATGAAAATAAGTACTTTCCTTTAAAGGGGTACTGGGAAGGGTATGGTACACCACAAACAACACTTTGTGGTGCTACACCATACACCTCACGAGAGTGAACAGGGCACCAACAAAGTTGTCAGTAGTAAAAAATGTTACATGCTAAAATCACCGCAACTCGCAATCAGATCTTTCCAGATTTAACTCTTGTTTTCACCCATTGATGAAATCAACCCTGACAAGAATTATGTCTATAACACCCTTCAAATTGATATAAAAACTGAGATTACAATGAAATCTAAAGAGAAAGACAAACTACAAAAGTTTATTTCTGTACCGTATATAAAGTTTTTGAAAAAGAAACCAGAACCAAGTCCCTCAATCAGAACAATTTTTCCATTGGTCAGGAGTAGGTCACATGGAATATTTTACTAAGACATACCTATTTTAGCTGCATCAGTAGTAGCCCATTCTAGCCGGCCCTTAAAGGGGGGCTAGCACGGGAAAAAACAATATGGGTACCTGCTCAAAGATCGTTCACAAATTCACAGAAACCAGCTAAAAAAATGCGCACGCAGGTACGTCTTATCCAGGCTAGCCTTCAAATTGATATTTTACCTAGAGGTAAATCAACCAACAGCAGTGTATTCACAATTTGACTGCTCAAAAGATGACACATAACTGAAATGGTTCTAAAGCTGCTAATATCACCTTGTATAATGAATGGACCTGATGTAGCCTCTGTTGAACGTTGTTAAATGTGGTGGGAGTCATTTTCTTTCAATTTATTCTGAGGGGGGGGTCATTTTTTTTCAACCCATTCCTAAGGGGGGGGGTCATTTTTTTTCAACCCATTCCGAAAGGGGGGGGTCATTTTTTTTCAACCCATTCCGAAGGGGGGGGTCAGTTTTTTCTGACATATTCATTCTGACAGATTGTCGTCCCCCCCTGCCATAAATAATGAACGCTCCCTTAATGACCTTTCGATATTAAACCCTAACTTTAGTTCTAGTTGGAATATTTGAAAAATTCTTTTGCCATTCAAAAACCCTTTAAAAAGGTACCCCTTTTTGCTTAAATTGATCCAAAAAAGGGCCCCTTTTAACGGATCCGGGAGGATCCGTTACTAAGGCTCAAAAGGTACCCCTTTCCCTCTACTTTTTGTACGCACATGGTGTCCATATATATTCAAGTGGCCCCCCGGGCACCTCACCCGGCTCCGGGGCACCTCAACTTCCAAGTGATCGCAACATGTCATCTAGATCTACATGTCATCAAACACGTATATCCAATTTATGCGGTTGTCAGTTTGCACAATCAGTTCTTAGTGGGCAGTGGGGGGGGGGGGGGGGTGGATCGTGATAACTTTGATAGTGAGGGGGGGGTGGGAAAAACAAAATCTGCCAGTCTGCAAAAATCAAAAAAGACCCCCCTCGCCCCAGGCCAGGGCCCAGGCTCAGCTGGCAGGCAATAAATGACTCGTCCCTAGAGTCCATATCCTGTGTCCTTTAGGCCACACTAAAGAAAATGTTTGTTTCTGGTTGAGAGGATTTTAAAAGTCAGTAGGTAGGTAGGGATTTTTCTTTTCGTGCAGTGCGCGCGGATGAGCGAACCGCTGTTCAGTTTTCTGTTGATTTAATGAGTTTTCGTTAAAAAAAAACTAAAAAAAAAACAAAAAAAAAACTTCCTTGTCCCGGAAAAAAGTTTTTCATAAGCACCTCTCACACTCATACGGCCTCTCCACCAGAAATAGACTTTTTTCTTTCAGTGTCGCCTTAAACTATGACTGCCGTGTACCTCCATCAGGGCCCAGGGGCTGTGTACAAATGACGTCATGCTTTTTTGGACCATTTTTGACCCCCCCCTTCCCCCCTCATTTTTTTTGCCAATTTTGCAATGCTAAAGATATATGGAAAATCAATTCCGTCATGCCCGGCCTAACCCCCCCCCCCCCATCCCCACCTCCTTCAAGACGTCATTTGTACGCAGCCCCCAGTAGCAGGATTTGGAAAAAGAGGAGCATGGCCCAAAAAGGAGGGGCTTGGCCTTTGGCGAAAAGTTAAGAAAAAATTTGATCTGACTAGCGAAGGCAGTAATTATGATGTGCATGATCTGAGAGTACTGTGAGAAACTTAAACATTTTTTTGAACATACAATTATCAGGAATTGTTAAAATTTGATGATCAAGGTATAGTAAAAAGAGGTTTGTAAAAAGGTGTCCAAATTGTCCAAACAGTCAACTTTTTTATATCGCATTTAGGAAAATGATTCTAAGTCAGATGATAGGATAGGTTATCAGAAAGTTTCATGTGTTTTTTTATGGTTAGTTTTTGAGATACCCACATTCTCGTATTTGATTTTATGACCTCATCATAAAGTGGCGGCACAATCAGACAATCACCAGTGGGTGTGGGAGGCATGGGGAGGGTGGGTGGATGGTGGTAGCTAGGTAGGCAGGTACACCACTTGGTGAAGGAGGTGGGGGGGGGCACTCAGCTATTCCTCAGCAGTCCTGGGTGGGTGGGGGGCTACTCAGTCACCCCTCAGTAGCCCTGGGTGGGCAGGAGTAGGGTCCGTGGCTTAGTAGATGCCCACAGGGTCTATAAGAGCAATATCTCGCCAACAGAGGGATTCTAGGGAATACTCCTCTCACGTCTAGGGATCGTGGGTCCCCATTTATTGGGGAAATTTACTACGCACGGTACTGCCTACATTTTACCACTACAGCAACTAGCGACTAGAACTACTTTTACCCAAAATCCCACAGAGCCATCGCTGACTCACGCTAGTGGTCGCGATGGGACCAGCTTGCTATAAGAGTAGCGGTGGTGGGAGTTTCCTTATGGAGAGAGCAAATGAAAAAAGGGGCTTGGGATATTGGGGGCTTAATTTTTGGTACCTTTCAGGGCCTCTGAGGTGTTTTCATATAATGTGTCCTTGTTGCCGTTCTCCAGGACTACTTTGAGAGAAGGAAGTTTCAAAACCGGATAGACAATGCTTCAAAGTCCCCTGAGAGAGGCAAGGGGGTGAACCTCGACCTTCTGTCCATCAGAACCATCAACAAAACCCACACAGATGGAGTGAAAAGTGCCAAAGGTTGTTGATTTTATTTCCTCTTCCTTTTTCATTGACCCGTTTTTGCAGTCTCACTCAGGGGAATTTAAGAGGGGGCATATTTTCAAAATAGATATTCCTTCACGAAAACATGATATTCCTGATCTCTTTATTAACCAGAAAATCCCACCCACTTGACAAGAAAAGTATTTTAAACGCTTGAAAACGTGTGTTTTTGGTTTTTTTTATTAGATTTGGGGAAAACATTTGTAAAGAAAGACGCTGTTATTACGTTCAAAAACGTTTTTAAACGCTTTTTTTTTCAACCAAACAAAACATTTGTTACTTACTTTTTTTTTACGTTGAAAAAAAAGTATTTTGACCTAAGAATAAAAACAATTATATAGAACATAAAAACAAAACTTTTTTGTGTACATGTCACGTTTAAAAACCTAGGAACCCAATAAAAAACACTTTTAACATAAAAAAAAACTTGTTTTGGGCTCGCCCACACTATCCAGCAATGGGTCTAGGCATATACCTGGTTCAGTCCATTATAAGGGTGTTAGGGTGGTGTTGTGATGACACTGCATCTAAGTAAGCCCGGATTTGAGAAAAGAAAAAAAGTAGAACTTTAGAAGTCTCAAGCAAGTACGTCCACTGAACATTTATGGCACCTTTTTATATTAAAATATGTAATCTATCCAAGAAAAGAAAAATGATACCTGACATATCATAATGAATTTTGCATGTTTTTTTGATTTTCAATGATCATTGTCCACAGCATCAAAGCAAATGGGTCGACGGATTTCTAACGTCGATCTGAGCCATTCTCAACCAGTGAACAGAATATCCAACATGGAGCTGCCTAATATGTCGCCTATAAAAAAGGTCTCCATGTTGCAACTCATGGATAATGATAAAAGGTATTGTAAGTTGACAAGACGTCAGTAGCTAAAGCCTGACTTCGACTATTGGCTGGGCTTAGCTTTAAATTCTCTGTATTCAAAATGATTAAAAACAATGTTCCATATATCAATAAACCCTAGGAACTCTTGCCTCTCTAATATCCATGTGATGATAATTGATAATTGAAGATATAGGTCTTTAGATTGTATAAATAATTTACGGTAGGATTCTTTAGGTGAACCGGCACATACTAATAAATACTGTGCATACAAGATTGATCAAAATCGGAGAAATTTTTAGGTGACAAGTCTATTTAGGCTACAAAAGATAATTATATGGGGCCTATTCCGTGTCAGTTCAACCAATCTTCCTGGATGACCATCTCGGATATATATGATTGGTCCATGTATCTGAAGTACTCTCCCCAAATATTTCCTTAAAATTCCAAACAGTCTCCGAGTTTTGTCCCATGTAGTGGGAGGGGGTCAGCCCTTGGGAGCAAACCCTTATTTCTGGGCCATTTTCAAAAGCCTGTCATAAGAAAAGCGCTATTGTTTAATACAGGTCCTAAATTAATCAGACATGCACTACTAGTTGTAGAGACCAGCAAATAAGCATAAAATCATACCCCTTGCACTGTGTGTTGATTCACTGAGGCTCGGAAAAAAAGGAAGTGTATACGGTATGAATAGACATGACACTGCTATCAATTGGTCTTAGCTACAACACTCAAAACTGCTGTAGTTTAGGTTGTTTGTATAGAAAATGGTAGGAAAAAGCTTAAAATGATAGGTAAAATACCATACTTTGGGGAATTTCTTTTACCCATAAAGAAATACGGAAAACCTTAGCGACTACATTCAAATTAAAACTCAAGATGAGGTCTTTCAGGAAAAAAAATATTTCAGTTCAATAACTTTGGGGTCACATGACTTTAATTGCTGCTGAATATAGGTCATTTGACTAAATTGGCTGACTTTGGCCACCAGCAGTGCCACCTGTATGGTGTTTTGAGGTAAAATTCTCATACCAATACAAGTCCCACATCTACCTCAATATGTTTCCCAAAGATAAAGTTACTGGAGATAAGATTCTAATTTTGTCAGATTTTCGATTATTAAAAATTCTTGAGAGCCCATTGATTTTTTTCTGTTTTCCGAGCCTCAGTGCATCAACACACAGTGCAAGGGGTATGGTTTTATGCTTGTTTGCTGGTCTCTATAACTAGTAGTACATGTCTGATTAATTTAGGACCTGTAACAATATCGGTTTTCATATGACAGGGTTCTGAAAGTGGCCCAGAAATAAGGGTTTGCTCCTGAGTGCTGACCCCCGTCTATCTTGTCCCAGCTTGAACTGATACGGAATAGGCCATCCATAGAGTACCCCGATCCTTACACACACATAAAATATCACTCATACTTATTTACATGTTGCTCCATATAAGTTCACACAGTAGGCCCTCTGTACATCAACCAAAGACTCAGCCTGCCTTCGACAAGTGGGTGTTTCCACACCAGAGAGCAGCTCCTTCACGAGCGCCGCCATCAGGGGAAGCGCCACGTGTGCGACTCAGGGCGCCACCAGACAGCGACACATCCGATGACCTTGGGCCCTGCTACCCTCTCTCCGTCAACCGCCTCGCCACAGCCTCTCGTGCAGATGTAGGTCGTTTGTTATACAACTTAGCGTAGCACAGCCTGTACTGTTTGTTTTTGGCTCTTATGATCTTAGCAAAAGGTCCAATACGTAATTGTAGTCTGAAATAAATTGTTCTTTTTTTTTTCTTTTTCTTTTTTTTTCAAATATCGTTGATAAATAATAATAATAATAATAATAATAATAATAATAATAATAATAATAATAATAATAATGATAATGATAATGATAATGATAATGATAATGATAATGATAATGATAATAATAATAATAATATAATAATAATAATAATAGGAGCCACTTTCAGACTTTTTACAAATCATAAGAGGACTAGCAAACATGAATATGGGGAAATCTGCAAATTGGCCTCTTTCACATCTTCATAGCAAATAAACTGTCTAGCGGCAAATAGCATTTCCTTTTATATTCCATTTTCCTTTAGATGTCACTATCATCTGGAGCTTATGACCTTAGTTCGCTTGGGGATGTGTCACAAAGGACTCCAATCACATCCCGTGTCAGGAACAGTCAACCTTACCCATCAAAGTATGCGTTCTCTGATGTTGAGCCGGAGGTGAATATAAGTTATGTTAAATGTATTTAAAAAAAAAATATATTGTAACGTATGGTCCTTAAAATCTGTTGCTAACGTGCCCAAATATTTGTACGATGTGTTCTCTCTAGACCATTAAAAAAATGGTTTCTCATCACAAACCCCTGAAAAATATGACGAGGGTGATTTTTCTTTTCTTTTTTTTTTCTTTTTTTTTTTACCCTAGGCATATCGGGGCAAAAACTGCATGGGGCGAGACCTAAAATGTTGATTTTATTACTTAAGAGTTTACTGGTTATAAAAAGTTGTGAAAATGCACTCAATCTCTAGTCCATTGCATTACTGTCATCGTTAGCTTTAATTTGATACCAAATATGCCCATGTTTGTCTATTTTTACCATGATTTTTGACTAAAATTATGTAAAAAAAATAAATAATCAAAACACAATTTTATGATGCGCGCGGTGATGAGAAACCAGTTTTATTTTTTGAGAGGCCCTAATTACTTGCCATGGCTAAACGATAATTTTCCTATACTACTTGCGGCGTTGCCACATGTTGTGTCTACTTGCCGTATACTACTACCTAGGCGATGAGTAATCGCGAACTATATATCCCCCAACCGCACTTTCCCTACGATACACACTGTGTACTACCGTTATTGTATATTTTAACGTGACTACATATCAAGGCCCTAAGATCATGATCTGCCAGGTGGGGGTTTCGCCAACACAAGGAAAATAATGGACATTTATTCGGGATTGGTAGTGCGTCTCAACAGAACTGTGAAGGTGTTTCTGATAATGATCACAGGAAATGTCTGTCATGTTTAAGTTTCGTACAAGGTGGACTTTTATCACCATAATGAACCTTTATTTAATATAACACTTTTAAAATGTCCATTCCGTATGTTATAGGCTAACATATCATATAGAGATGTGATAGAGATTAAATCCAGAGTGAAATGAAGAAATTCAAAGTCATTGAAGAAGAATGTAGGAACAAATGAAATCTACAAAGCTATCAAGTGCTTAAATTTAGGATGCATGGCTTGATTGATTGATTGATTGATTTGTGTTTTACAGCACTAAGGATGCATGGCTGATGACACGTAGGCCAATATTAGTATAGATAAAATAGTGATCACCATGGCGCAGTATATAACCAATACGGTGAATGGCTCATGACGTGACAACGGGTCATTCTTATCCATCAACATGAAGGCAGTGGTGCAGTCAATGATGCATTTAGCTCAATAGCAGTTCTGCACTTGGAGTATATGGTATTAGTATCTGAGTGCCTGTGTAGCCCCACCAGGTATCAAGTTACATGTACATTGTCTGTGCACTACTGTTAGGACTCTTATATAATTGGGGCAAACCTATCGACACAGACACCATAATCAGGCCCGTAACTAGCACTCAACGTGGGGCGGTTCGATTTTCGTAAAAGGTGGACTTTTATCAGGTTAATGTTGAAACTTAGTGAAGTTTCATTAAATATCGTTCGAAGCGACGAACCCCCCCCCCCCCCAGTTACGGGCCTGCCATATACTTTGCATGCTGAGGGTCTAGCTTTCCTACACTTGGATCAACATTTGTGGGATAGCTGGAATGTGAAGAGTGGTGCTCCGCCTTGGTAACTAAGTTGTTATCTGGCATCAACATTTTTTTCCTCATCACATTTTCTTCTTTATTTACAGACACCGTTCCTACCGTATTCCAAACCAGGCCCGTCATATTCAAAGAGTATGATGCAGACAGGGGATGACAACGCCATTCCCACTTCTCGATTTAAATATGGCCCATGGACGTCGACACCACTTCTAGAGGCTCCGCGCCCTCCCCGTCACCACAGCCCTCAACCTATTAGAAAGAGACAGTTTCAATCTCTCGCCTCTATTGAAGATTTTCAGGTAATTTGATGAAAGTAGAAATGACTACCATGCTCGTGTCTAATGCCAATTGTGGTTTCTATCGTAATGTATTCTATTACTTATAATGATTGCATGCAGACCATTTCTGTTGAATGTAGATCACCCCCTTGAAGAAATATGCCCGCACAGCAGCAAAGACTATGTTGGCCACTTTACCACGTGAACCTGGTAAGTCGACGTTTTTCTAAATTCAACGATGTTTGGCTATACAATCATGTAGATTCCTGGATTCCTCTAATTGAGACTGCTGTCGTAAAAGAAAGGTGATGAGATGTTGTTATAGAAGTATTATAGTGAGCTCTCAGCGAAATACCCTTGGATATTTGTAGTAAAAGTGACAAGTACTATTAAACTGCAATGACTGATCTTTGATATTATTTCAGGTCTTTATATCTTTAGAGAAGACTGACTTCAATTTTTTTATCTGCCCGAAAAGTTGTATTGAAATTGATTTGCAGAAACTCCGCTGAACCCACTGACGGCAGCTCTGGATGATGAGGTTTACAACAAGGGCCATCAACGGATCCACTTTCAGAGGGAGGCAATTAGCGTATCCACCAGCCAAGATGCCAACGTATACCCGAGGTAAGTCTATATATCTCCTCAGTTTACGTTGTCATATGGAGGCCGTGTATCTGGTGAAATCTCTTTCCAATTAGGCTGTATATATACATGTAGACACAGTGAAAGTGATGACGAAGCATAGCACTTCTAACCTACGCACACACTATTATTAACCAATGTGTCAATTCGCTGGGACCATGAACAGTGATAGGCAAGTAGGTGAAAATAAATGGCATACTTGTGATTGATATTGATGCCCGATGTAGACAAAGTAGGCGAGGGGTTCCACTGTCGGTCATTTCACGCAGCGAAGCCGAATGAGATAAGGGAGTGATCATCTTGTTAAAAAGTGATCACTCCCTAACTGCCAGTTTAACCAATTTGAGTGAACCTCTGTGTATATATTATGGGATTGTAGTCAGAAAACTTCAATTAAGTAAAATCACGCTGCAAGTGATCGTGAAGTGCCTGGAGAATGGTTCTCACACAGGGGTGTGAGATGCCCAGCCGAACAGCAGTTTTATGTGTCATTTGGCAGATGTATTATTAATCTATGTCCAAAGTTTGTATTTGGTTGGTGCGAATGATATCCTAGTCCTATGGCATTCAGAATGCCATAACTGGTCGTGGGATACGAGGAGAGTATGAGATAGGGATACGGATCTGTATTTTTAAATAAGAAAGTTACGTTGTTTATGTAGATTGGGGTATGATGCACCTGCCATGGACGACCCAACCCCAGAGGGAGCAGAGCAGCCTCTGTCGAGACAAGATCATTTGCAGCATCAAGACAGTCATCGTACACTGACGGTAAGGGACTGGTAAACCATGCCCATTTGCTAACAAGAGCTTTGGATATCCGCATTTAAAGCTCTTGTGTTACTGCCTAACAAATAACTATAGCAGATATGGATAGTGCATTACACTTAGATTTGCGAAGTTTATTTATTGAAAATAAGTTCCGGTTTTAATTTTATATTGCCATGTATTTCCTTCATCTCTCACAGGACACAGAAGCTAGTAGGTCACAGAAGATGTCAAACAGATCGCCAGAGACATCCAAGCCTGAAAAAGAGCGTCAGAACTCCCAGTTTGTCAGAGCCCCTCCTCTAGGTGCTACATCTACCTCTAAGACACCTGTGTCCCAAATACAGCAAACACTGAAGACACCAGCACGACAGACACGATCATCTGGTTAGTAACACTAACCTGATGATGCAATGACATAACATCGTGATGACCTTTACCATTACAATAAAACTGACTCCTTACCTAAATACCACATGTCCTTTCTTTTATTTAAATTTAGAAAAAGAAACCTGTAAATTCTAAGATGTGTAATTTAATATGAATTTATTTTTACCAGAAGGATATTCACCACCCGTATACCCTGGAACCAAGCTCTGTCTATCTAAGCTTGAAATGCCCAAAGTACTTGGTCGGAACACTGAGACATTTAAGACACCAAATGTCTCGAGCAAAGACATGAATAATTGGTTGTCATTTTTGTCTGGAGGACCAAAGCGAAAGGAGGTGATGTCCAAGGAACAACTGGTGATAGCTACTACAGGTGAGATGTTACATGACCATAAGGCATCAGATGGCCGCATCAGGGCGTGGTGGATGTGTCAGTACAGAAATGTATCAATTATTACAATTTTCCACCTTATATACAAGACGCCATTGCTTATGATTTATCGCCAGTAAACACACCTACATTGTTGAAGTAATTATCTAAAGAGTAGGGGGTACTACCAGTATGTTTTTGGTTGTTTTTTTTGTCTGTCGGCATGATATTGATTAAATTATTCTTGATACTGCCTGGGGATCTAAGTAATTTTTTATTTATGACTCATAATCAGTGAATAATTTTAAAAGATCCTTGCATTGTAACCAAACATAGGGTTGGCAGATAGTAAGATTGTGTGGTTCATTTGGCCCTAATCCTAGCAGTGCTGAGAGTTCATCCTTGGTAAGCTGATTCCAGCCGCATGGCTCGGATGTTATTCAGACAGAATCTAATGACCGTGTATACACTGCTCTGGGACACTTGTTGTGATGTAAGTGAGTATGTACGTTTCATTGACATCCCAGCAAATTGGTATCAGTCTGAGCCAGCATGTGCCCTCAAGTGTGAGCAGGTTTCGCGTGATAACATGGGGCATCAGCTCGAGCCACCATATGTCAATAGTCACGATGTGTGACATATTGTGACACATAGTGACTCATCTCCAAATGTAATAGGATTATTCAGGGTGAGCATGCGCCAGTCTGTGTCAGTAGTCACATTGACTGACTCATGGTGACGCATTTCATGATTCATGTGAGGTGAACCTGTGTGAGCATGCACCAGACTGTGTCAGTAGTCACACAGAGTGACATTTGCTCACACATTTTGCTATCCGTGTGAGGTGACACTGCATGAGCAGGCACCAGTCCATACCAGTAGTCACACAGAGCGACTCATAGTGACACATACGGAAATTTGTGTGAGGTGACAACATGTGAGCATGTGTCAGTAGGTGTCAGTATTCACTCAATGCCACACATATTGACGCATTTATGAAGGCATGAAGTGACACATGTGTGAGAATGTGTAGGTCTGTGTCAGTAGTCACACTGGTTAGCACATGGCAACATAGGTGTCAGGTCTGAGAGAACTTGTGTAGAGGTCGGTGAAAATGTTCTTGGAGAAACTGGGACTCGAACCCGGGGCCCTCCAACTTCGAAGCGGCTGCTCTTCCTCTGAGCTACTTCCCCTTGGCCTGACATTTCCACCTTCCATCCACACCTGGATCGGTATGATACACACTAGGGGGGGGCAGTGATTACCCGGAGACCCACCCCTGGGGGTCTGCCACCGAGTACAGGGAAATACTGCCCCTACACTCCTCCCCATCAGCTTCAACCAACCCTGCTCCTCCAACCCAACTGCCAGCAGGTGACTAGTTTACCCCTAGCAGGCTGAAGCGTTATCTGTATCATACCGGCCCAGTTCCCGAGTCCTCAATCGGTCGCGATCACGTCAAGACATGAGCAGGCACACATATCTTTGATCTCATGATTGCGTTAGGATGCTCGGTTTCTCCACCACTGTAGAGGTCGGTGAAAATGTTCTTGGAGAAACCGGGACTCGAACCTGGGGCCCTCCAACTTCGAAGCGGCTGCTCTTCCTCTGAGCTACTTCCCCTTGGCCTGACGTTTCCACCTTCCATCCACACCTGGATCGGTATGATACACACTAGGGGGGGGGCAGTGATTACCCGGAGACCCGCCCCTGGGGGTCTGCCACCGAGTACAGGGAAATACTGCCCCTACACTCCTCCCCATCAGCTTCAACCAACCCTGCTCCTCCAACCCAACTGCCAGCAGGTGACTAGTTTACCCCTAGCAGGCTGAAGCGTTATCTGTATCATACCGGCCCAGTTCCCGAGTCCTCAATCGGTCGCGATCATGTCAAGACATGAGCAGGCACACATATCTTTGATCTCATGATTGCGTTAGGATGCTCGGTTTCTCCACCACTGTAGAGGTCGGTGAAAATGTTCTTGGAGAAACCGGGACTCGAACCTGGGGCCCTCCAACTTCGAAGCGGCTGCTCTTCCTCTGAGCTACTTCCCCTTGGCCTGACATTTCCACCTTCCATCCACACCTGGATCGGTATGATACACACTAGGGGGGGGCAGTGATTACCCGGAGACCCACCCCTGGGGGTCTGCCACCGAGTACAGGGAAATACTGCCCCTACACTCCTCCCCATCAGCTTCAACCAACCCTGCTCCTCCAACCCAACCGCCAGCAGGTGACTAGTTTACCCCTAGCAGGCTGAAGCGTTATCTGTATCATACCGGCCCAGTTCCCGAGTCCTCAATCGGTCGCGATCACGTCAAGACATGAGCAGGCACACATATCTTTGATCTCATGATTGCGTTAGGATGCTCGGTTTCTCCACCACTGTAGAGGTCGGTGAAAATGTTCTTGGAGAAACCGGGACTCGAACCTGGGGCCCTCCAACTTCGAAGCAGCTGCTCTTCCTCTGAGCTACTTCCCCTTGGCCTGACATTTCCACCTTCCATCCACACCTGGATCGGTATGATACACACTAGGGGGGGCAGTGATTACCCGGAGACCCGCTCCTGGGGGTCTGCCACCAAGTACAGGGAAATACTGCCCCTACACTTGTATGGATTCACTCTATGGGGCAGGGGGAAATCAGATAAATGCTGATTCAACTAACATTGCCTAATGAATCAATGTGTTTATAGGTGATATGCATTGATATATGTATGTAGGGAATCTAATGATACCTGAAAAGATGAATTTAAATTTGGCTTTGGCATATTAAAAGGTAGTTTCATTTGTTTATGGGACTTAACACTGAATTTGAATCATCAATATCTCATATAGTATTGAGGTATAGATTTGTCTTGGTTTTATAAATGATCAATAGTTTGATGCACAGTGATCAAAAAGGTGACATGCATTCAAGAAACATGTGTAAGAACTCTTGATATAAGGACAATCAAGATTGTGCATTGGGCGATAATAGGGGCAGTATGCTGCATTTGATCCAAACATGATAGGTTCTGACACATTTGTGAATATGTGTCACTCTGTGTCAGTACTCATGCATTATGACGCAAGCTGACTTACAGTGACACAACTTGGTATTTCCTTTATGGTGTGTGCGTGATCATGCGTCACTCGATGTCACTTCTCACACATTGTGACGCACACTCTCTCACAGTGACACATCCTACAAGTTCCATGAATTCTGATTGGTCAATTTCAAATTCTTAGCCCCTGATTGGTCCATTTCAGATTTCCCTCCTTTTCCTAGTTCCTTTGTTCTTAGCATTTGGGTTTCACAACACACAGGCACAGGAGGCAAGGATACCACATACAAGATGAGTAGTCTCACAGTCCTAGTACAGATTCTTATTGGAATTCCAGAAGACCTGCAGTTCTACAGAAGCACATGAGCACATTTTGTCTTTTTCTCAATCTATAAATTCCTGTTGGTAATTTCCAGGCTGGATGGGTTGAGAATGCAGTACATTTTACTCCATTTCTATCTCATGGCACATAAGGGAGTGATATTTTTATAACAACAGGGGGGCTGGTGGGTTTGACAGTTTTTTTTTATAGGCTATATGGACATGTTAGCGCATGGTTTTTCAAAAAAAATGCAACCCTTCTAGGGAGGGCAAAGTTATTTTACTTCTTTTCAGTGAAAAAGCCTGTGTGTCTCTATATGTTAAAAGGGCGCAATTGCACACAATATTCAGGTCCTGGGGGGGGGGCAAAAAATGTTGAAGGGGTGGGGAATTTTTTTCAACCCTTTGAGGGGGAGGCAAAATGATTTACTTCTTTTCAGGGAATAAGCTTGTGCATTACTACTGAGGTTGAAAGGGCGTGTTTGTGCATGATTTTCCAGACGTGGGGGGGGGAGGGGGAATTTGACCCTCCTTGCTGCCACATGAAAATTCACCACCCCCTGTTGTTAAAAAAAGGATCACTCTCTTCTGTGCGTATAAGACATGCATTTTCGCGTATAAGACGCACATTTTAAGGGTGATTTTTGTCAATCCAGTACTGTTCTATAGTAAATAGTAAATGCAGAAATATGTGGTACTGAAAATGTGTTTATGCTATGCTTTATTGAATGTTCATGTCTGTTGACTGTTTTATATCTTGACAGGTATATGAAGAGCACCTCAAAGAATCAACCATGGAGAAAGGCCATGCAAGATACCCATACAAATCAAAAGGACATGGAAACAGGATGAATTGATGATATTTGATTTTGAATAAAAGAACCCCCTCCCCCATTCTAAAGGGATATTGAAATGTCAGTATGCGTGAGTGTGAGTGAGTGTGTGTTATAACACATGCGTCAACATGTGTGAGGCCATGTCATAACACATGCGTCAGTATGGGTGAGGGCATGAGTCATAACACATGTGTCAGTATGAGTTAGTGTGCGTTATGACACATGTGTCAGCATGGGTGGGGCTGTGTCATGACACATGTGTCAGTATGTGCCAGTCGGTGTCATCAATGACACAAGATGTCTCAATTTTTTTCTGTAGAGCGCACAAGTTAGCACTCACACGTTGACTCAGAGCGACACCAATTTGCTGGAATGTTCGACGTTCCTACCAGTAGGTGTACCACCCCAGTCGTTAATTTTCTACATTTCTTTTTGCTCCTTTCAAAATTTAGCTGTAGCTTCGCCATCGACGATTACCAAGCCCATCTCAAAGTACTTGACATTTCTTGCCACTATAGCATTTACTATAGGCGTTCCTCCATGTTTCCGTTTACAGTTGCTATTTGCCTTTAAAGTTTGAATGAACACGTGAATAGAGAGAACAATCTATAATGTAGTACATGTATTGCAAGTAAGACAGAGTGCAATGTACCAAACAATGGCATATCAATGAGTAACAGAATAAACATTTAAGATGCTAAAGCTTAATGTTGCCAAGAGTTCCGTCTGATGCCTCTCCCCACCTATGAGGTGCATCTCATATACATGAGTTAAACCCGGCTGACTCAGTGCCTAAGCGGTCCATCCTCGCATACAAATACAAGCCATGCCTTGTACGCGTTTTTAGGCATTGAACATGTATTTATCAAGCATGTCATCATGGAATTCGTAAACCAACCGAGGTATTATTTTGGCGTGAAATTGAGTAGGTTAGAAAGTCCTCATCCAATTAAATCTTTATTCAGTGTATTAAAAATTGACTGCTGTGTCTTTTTATTGCTGCACAGTCGTAGAATATATAATAATAATAATAATAATAATAATAATAATAATAATAATAATAATAATAATAATAATACATAACATTAGGCCAGTCCAAAATAAAAAGTTGGTCTATTGATTTCCCTCTCCAAATTTTCGGAAATCAAAAATTTTTTTCTTTGAAAATTAATTTGTCTGGATTGTGCCCGCACCATTTTCTGCAAAATTCTGGGGTTTTTTTGGGGTTTTTTTTTGCCATAATTTTTGAACAAACAATGGCAGATACATGTACTAGCTTTAAAAACTGGCCAACTCCTCTCAACTCCTTTCCTGGGAAATCTTTGGTTATCAAAAAAAAAAAAAAAAAGAATCCATTGACAACAAAAAATAAAATAAAAAATCGCCCTCCCTCTCCATTTTTTTTTAAAATGAAAATCCATAGACCAACTTTTTAATTTGGTGTGGCCTTATTTGATTTTTTTTCTTTAAATCAACGAGAGAAAAAAGAATTAGAGTAGATGGGACCATTTTTCCGCTTATGATTAAACATTAATCCTATTGTAAAGGGGACACACTGACTGAGTCGGACTTGTGTTTTCTTTTCAGGCCCAACATGATGCTAGAAAAAGACGCCATGATGAAGGTATGTGACTTCAATTTTCTATGGGGAAAAAGTTTAAACGCACAAATCTATAAACCTTGACTCTGACCTCCATTGATAGGAAAAATATAGAGAAAAAAACTGTATTTTAGTTATGTTGATATTCCATTATGTCTACAACATTAATATAGGATGGAAGTCTTCAGGGATTTCCCTGATTTTAGGGATTCTTAAGATCTAAAGACCTATACATTCCTATACAAATCCTTTATGTGATTGTTTCCATTTCAGGGAAATTTGCGCTCACCCACTTGGCATAAAAACGTCCTTTTTTTTACGTTAAAAAACGTTTTTATTGGTTTCCCTATTGGTTATTTGGTTTAAAAACGTGTTTTTTTGCAAGTGGGCAGTGACTTGTATTTTGTGGTGTAACTGAAATATCCTGCCACATGTATTTTGACTTGATACTTTTACTATACCAAGGCACTCCTACCTGAGGAAGGGTCGTTGTTTGCGGAAGATAGGTCCTTCAACACACTACAAAGCCACCAAGGACACGGTACGTTCCAGCAATACTAGGGGTGAGACAGGCATGAGTAAAAGTTATTTTGATAGCACAAGAATCGTTTTTCAACTTAAAGGATAGGTATCTGAGTTAGTATTGCACTTTTATTTAGTTCGTGAGTGGCGGGGGGGGGCTGCTTGAGTCGAGTTGGTTTCCTAAAAGGTAATTGAGCGTCCTTCAAATGCCAAAAAGTGAAGTATCTTCTCTCTATATCTTGTAATCCATGTATCTAGTTCATCTTACATATAATGTATTTTATATACTGTCTCTCTTGTTAACTTTCAGGCTTAGTGAACCCGCCCCCGTCAAGGCTGGGTGAGCTACTAGAGGAAATGAGTCCAGTCTCTCACCTTGAGGCAATTCCCCATAAGGCTGCTATCCATCACATGGACGACAACACCAGAAGGCCTACACAGAAAAATCCCCAACATAGCAAGGATCAACCTCCCGGGCAATCAGATACCCCACCGCAACAAGAATGCAAAAGTGATATGCATGTACAAGATGCAGATTCCCCCAAGGAGACGAGTTCCATAAAACTCACAACGGGAGCAGATGGCGTAGCTGAACTGATGGAGGGGGAGGTGAGCAGCTCATCGTGCCGGGTAGAGGCCATGTACAGTGACCCGCTCGTGTCCAGTGGTTCGGTAATTGATATATCAAATGAAGAAGTGGCTAATGAGGCTGAGAAAGCCGCCTACCAACACTCAACACTGACTGTGCCCACGCAGCACAGCCCCAAGAGAGACATCGAAACTGCTACATCTACAGACACACTAAACCAGTCAACGCAGTCTAAGGTCCAGTCACCCCTAGTGTGCCATCCTTATTCTGTAAGTATTGGTGTACAGGTAGACTCTCATGTAACAGGTGATAGGAGTAGTGAGACCCAGGTAAGCAAAGACGGCGCTAATGAGAGAAAAGAAGCTTGCACAAAGCTTGGTCATGGCACAGGTGCAAATAAAAACCAATTGCTCCAAGTTAATGCATCTGATCTACCTGGGCAATGCACTAACGGTCTACAGGTAGATTATGCTAGTTCTTTACACTGCAAGTCAGTCCAGGTAGGAACTAATGAATCCCCGGAACAAAAAAGCATTGGCATACAGGTAGAAGCACTGGCAGAAACTTGTTGTAAGGAGGTTCAGGTGGATCCATTTGAGCTACGGAGGGAGGCATTTCCATCACTTAAAGCAAGTTGTCCAATAGCAATGAGCAGATCACCTAGTGAACTTAACCCAACACCTGACACTTTAACCGAGCATAGCGGCATAAATTCCCAATACAATAAAGGTATCAATGCATGTACCCAGTGTGAGGATGAAATTGCAGCTCATTGCAATATAGGTGTTAATGTCTCTACCCAGTATGAAGAAGTTATTGCAGCTCATTATAATAAAGGTGTTAATGTGTCTACCCAGTATGAAGAAGTTATTGCAGCTCATTATGATAAAGGTGTTAATGTCTCTACCCACTATGAGGAGATGGTTCCAGCTCAATACAACACCGGCATTCATGCCTCTACCCACTATGAAGATGTTGCAGCCTACAATACACATAATAAAACTATTAGACGCTGTGATGTCACACCTTCCCATGTAGACACATCCCAAGCTGGCACTCACCTGGGTTGCTATGCTCTAACTGGACCATCTTCTTCCCACCTCTTAACCACTACGACACAGCCTCGAGCTACTCACACAAAGGGCAGTTTGCGTCCGGATGGACCCGAGCTACTCAGATCACATGTCATATCCAAGGTTGACACCTCCCAATCACAACCGCTCGATCTCTCCACCAAACGTGAAACACTTCTGAAATTGCTGAAAGAGGAAAGGAAAAGATTCCTGACGCCACCCCGAGCAATGCGGCAGAAGAATGTCAGTGATAGTAATAGTGATGACTCAGTGAATAAGCACCTCCGTGATCAAAGTCATAGTATGCCGCATGGCACTACCTCTGAGGGCAGTGAGACTACTAAAGCTAGTGTGGTAGAACCAGGTACCTCTGGTGCAGTTACATCCACAGATTCCAGCAATAGCGGTAGATCAACGCCAACGCCACAAAATGAAATGACTGACGATATAGAGAACCGGGAAAATGAAAAAACAGAGGCATATTATAAACAAGAAGAAAATGAAAATGTACATATTGCGTCTTGTGAAAAGAAATACGAAATGAATGAAAATGAAGAAGAGGCAACTTTCAGTGGCAGAAATGCAAGAGACAGTATGTTGAAATCACAGAAAGCTTCTTTATCCGGCGTGTGCGAAGACCTGAGCACAACTGGCTGCACAATTCTGTACAGGGAAGACAGCAGTGGCAGGGAGGTCAGCTTTCTCTCTGAGAAAGAAAGCCCTTCCGCCAATTCCCATCCAAAGACCCACAGCACCAACTCATCGTTAGCGTCTCTAGATGGTACCACAGCTGATGCCGTTGTAAGTGGCAGTGACAATCAACAACAATCTGATGGTAATGATTCTGATGGGCAGAACCCCGTTGTTCGCAAAGATAAGGATAGATTCTCTAAGGTAAATGGTAACTGCTTAAGTATAATCCCAAACCAATCTCTGGAAATGAACATAGACATTCAAGATAAGTCAGCACAGATCAAACCCCACTGCTCTGAAACTTGTTGTCAGACCAATAGCATCTGCCCTGATGTAAAGGTAACGTGCGCTCAGACCAAGGATGGGTGGTCAGAGGATGTTGGTGTCTCTGCTAGTATCAACAACAACTGCTCAAGGGCTAATGTAAAAGGCCCTCTTGGGCAAGATAATGGTTCTCAGGACAATGACAGCTGCTATCAACTCGCAAACAATCGTTCTGAGATAAATGATGATAGCTATCAAGGCAATGATGACTGTTCTAATAGTAATGATAACTCCCTTCACGGCAGTGATGGCCACATTAAACTTAATGCCTGTTCTCAAGACAAGTCTGTCCCAAGTCAAACTGACGGCGACTATGTGGTAGTGAAGGACGAGACGTCAGAGAGTGAATTCTTCTCTCTTGACTCTGCTCCTGCTTCTGAGACAGAGGAAAGGGCGGAGTCTGACAGTGGAAGTGACGTTACTCAAACATCAGGTTCCCCACCTGCTCATGAGCAGCTCCAACATGAAGAGCCCCTCAAGGACCCTCCAACAGCAGCAGTTAACGACTCACCACTTACCTGCTACCAATTACGGTCATACCGCCGACGTGAGCTTTAATTAGTCCCATTGTCTGACATGTTGATTGGTACTCTACCAGCCATTTATATGTATTCCCACTCTATGCCTAATAATGGTGGGTGTTTAATCAGTATGTTGTTGTAGTGTTGTCAATATGTTGTGTCTCAGTTACAGATGAATGTATCTATCGGTATGAGGTGTTGAGTTTATGTTACAAATTATGTGTTTTTTTATCTTGAAATTACAAATTATAGGTATAATGTTATGTTAATCTATTGAAAAGAGTATATGTACAACCATTAGTTTTTGTGATATGTTGATGAATACAAACCTCTAATTATACATTTGGGTTCCCATTGTGGTTTATTCGCGTGATTGCCTCATGTCATTAATCGGCTAGACAACTAGACCTTAGTTACAGTTATCCAATTTGTTTCAATAATGAATTTGGCCCATTAAGTCTCATACATATAGGATGTTTGTGTATTTTCACGATTTTAGTGCTCGCAGTATTACCGTAACCTCCCGCGTATAAGACGCGTCCTCTACGCCAAACAAAATGCTGGGCAGTCTTATAGGATGTACTGAAATTGGGGGTGCGTCTTATACGAGGGGCAATTTTACTATAGAAATGTACTGAATTTACAAAATTCACCCCTAAGAGGTGCGTCTTATACGCGAAAATGCATGTGCTGAGTTTGGGGTGCGTCTTATCCGCGCAGCGCGTCTTCTACGCGGGAGATTACGGTATCTTATTTTATTTTAACAAATCCCTTTAAGAGTAACAACAGAACAATATGCGCTCAATTCCTGCTTTCCTGGTAAGAATGTAACACACTAGGCTCAACAACGATGGTACATTAGTAAATTAGGTAATATGGCTTTAGGAAGTCTTAGCCATATAGATTAATTAGAAGACTGGTCTCTGCACCTGGCACTGCCTAATAACCTTTATGTAGGTGAGACTTTCACTGCTACAGGGTGGTCCACACACCTTGATCCTGTCATTAGGCTACTAACGACAATAGCAATTATTTCATTTCGATTTACCGTGCACCTCTCTTTAGTTTATAAGTTATACCTTATAGAGCAATTTAAAAGAAGTGCCTATTGCTTATTATACCGATGTTGCTTTAAGCCTTTGCTCACGTCGAACTCGATGAAATAACAGGCGTTTGCACCTTATCACATACATATATATCAAAGGTCAAAACGTACAGAACCCCTTTCTACGGAGCCTCCACGTCAGCATATCACCATATAAAGCACTTTCATTATTTGCTTACATAAATTGAACATGTACACATTACATGTATAAGCCTCGACAACTACACATTAGTGCCCTGCACCACAGCCTATGGTCGTGTTGACGAATCATGGTAAGACACAACTCGAAGCTGCCCTGTCAGCATCCAGCGCCGCCCGCCTGCTGATCACCAGTGGTAATGTCTAGATCACAACCACCATTTACCTGGTTGCCATGGTTACACATCAAGGCAGCAGATTTGAGCGCGTGCTGCTGGGAGGCTGTGGCATGGAAGGCAGGACCCATTTATAGGTGCGGCTCGCGTTCGGTGAGAGTGGTTCCACCGCTTCATGTCACTTTGTCAGGTACTGCTGAGCAGAAGCCCACGTTGTTGAGAGAAGCGCACTGAGAGATTCACGGCGTGGAGCCTTACAAGACATGGCATGGACATGTGAGTGGAAGGAGTGACAAGTGAATTGGAATCAACTGTACATACATTTAGTGCCAAAGACGTAGTCAGTTTGTGAAAAGCAGTTATTTCATAGATAAAGCATTAGGGAGAACTGGCAATACCTACAGCCTCGTGTCACGTGTCCCTCACATATATATATAAGGCATATATGGTGCACCAGTAAGCACAGACAGAAGAGATACAGAACAATACAAACGGTGGTTTTACAGACTCCTCTACACACACGTGCCGCTGTTGGGGATGCACGGCCTTTGTTAATAGTCACTCTGAGACCGAGAGACCAGCTCTCAGCGGGCCAAGGACCGTGCCCGCCGGCCAGAAAGCCTCCACCTGTACGCCCACTTACAATAATACTACTGGTAACGCCAACGCAACGCCTCCAGGCAACTAGAGATGCGCCTACGTCCCACTATCCACCTAATAACATGAAAGGTGAGCTCAAGATCATCTGTTTGTTTAGCAGACCTATTATGGGGGTGTGGATGGGGGTCCCCCATGTCACATGTCGATTTTAAAAAATGGCCATGTCCCCATGTCAATTTCAAGAAATGGTCGTGTCACCATATCGATTTTAAGAAATTGTTCATGTCACCATGTCAATTTTAAGAAATTGTTCATGTCCCATGTCACTAAGCCTAAAATAGCCCATGTAGCCATGTCAATTTTAGTGGTCCACACCCATTATTATATAGGGGAGAAAGCAACTTTTGGTATGGGCGCTGTGAATAAGGGAACAAATTTGATATTCCGATTAGAGATCATGAGGAGATGACGACGTGATTAATCCATTTTAAAGACTCCGACTGGGGCCTTTCCCCCGGGCCTTTCCCCGAGTTTTCATCCTGATTTGCCATTTGGATAGTCGTCAGGTCTCAATCAAAAATTTGTTTATAGATACAAATATTGCTGTTGTTAAGTGATAGATGATTATTGACATCGCAAATATTTGGTAATTACCAAGTATTTAAAAAAAAAAGAAGATAAATGTAGAGAATTCCGCCAGACAACAATTTCTACGAGCCCTATGATGCTTATCTATAGGAGTGGTCTACTATTCGACCATCGGTGAGCAGGGGGAGGGGGGGGGGCTCCCCAGGTCATCTTTCGATTTCAGGGAAAGGTCATGTTATATTGTCGACACTTTAAGGCTCTTGTCCCATTGGGTAGGCGCGCTAGGGCTGCATTCATACATCATGCCAACCATGCAGGGTTAATACACTACAGAAAGATCAGTGTCACTCTGAGTGTTAGAATGGGCGGGTATGGGGTGTGACAATGGTTGCATGTAAGAATGGGCCAGTAGTGGATGTGAGCGTGGGCTAATAGACTAAAAGAGTAATAGTGGACGTGAGACTAGGCTGGTAGTGGGCATGAGAACGGGATTGTAGTGGGTATGAGAACGGGCCGGTACTTAGTAATAATGATTACTAAATACTTAGTAATAATGATAACGAGACAGAGCTGCTAATATTGGTGTCAGAATGGGCTGGACCAGTAGTGGGTGTGAGTGGGCTGGTGGTGGTTGTGAGAGTAGCCCGGGGGGGGGGGGGGGGGGTGTAGGTGTGGATGTTAGAATTGGCTGGTAGGGGACGTGAGAGTGGACCTGCTTCTATAATGGGTGTGGACCACTAAATTTGACATGGTGACATGGCAATTTCTTAAAATCGACATGTGACATGAGAGGTTCTTAGAGGTGACATGGGGATTTAAGTGACATGTGACATAACCATTTCTTAAAATCGACATGTGACATGAGAGGTTCTTAGAGGTGACATGGGACATGGGGATTTTAGTGACATGTGACATAACCATTTCTTAAAATTGACATGTGACATGGGGGACCCCCCATCCACACCCCCTCTATAGATCTACGGGGGTATGGTTATTTGTTATCTCGAGATAAATTGTCCTCAGATATTTGTTTTAACAGCTATCCTGAGAACAATGACTCAGGTGTACGTCCGGGGGTGTGCGTAAGTGTGGCTGGAGGTCGCGCAACGCTTACCCTTGCAGCTTGCTTATAGGGAAATCTTAAAGCAAAGAGACCCTTGCTTAGGGAAATTTTGAAATTTTCCCATTTGGGGCCATCCATAAATGACGTCATGCGAAGTTTGACCATTTTTGACCCCCCCCCCCATCATGTTTTTTCGCCAATTTTTGCAATGCTAAAGGTATATGGAAAATTAATCTTGTCATGCCGGGCCTGTCATGGATGGCCCCTTTGTATGCATGTGCCAAGAGCCCCCCCCCCCCCCCCGCTAGATGGCAATGCGTACATCAATTCAATTCAATTCAATTCATTTTAATAGTTTATTATCCTGAACAAACATTTTGTAAACAAATACATTTATCAATTGTATGCACAGCACATGTGGACTATATGAAAGTACAAGAGTTGACAGTCCAAATAATTAAATTAATTTGTTTGCTTTTAGCTTGATAAACACTTTCATCTGAACCATTTTACACAACCCGAGCTTAAAAACTCTGAATATGATATTACTTAGGGAATGAAGGGACTTTGATGATAATGATGATGATGAATGGAAAGGCTATTTTGGACAGTTTTTGTGGGTTTTTTTTTTTATATTTGCTCCAATTTATCACTGTTTGCAATATATTGTGATTTTACTATAAGAACTAATCTAAATGCTTGCACTATGAATGAAATTATATTTGAAATAATTCAAATTGTGCTATTTTGTCGTGACAAAAGGCCTGGCCAAAATATCCCCCTACAATTTTTTTTTTTTTATTATGGCCTATTGTTTAGAAAAAATGATATTATAGGGATACTCAAGCATGCTTAAGATCATTAAAAAGTGATTTTGAGCTTCCCAGAGGCTATGCCATACTTTATTCCATTGGCATCTTTAGAGGTGAGATATGCACAAATTTACCAATAGCAGGTATATTTGGCATTTCCAACCACAAAATTGAACCATATTTAAGGTCATCACATTTTTTTTAAATTAGCTTGAGAATTTGATTAAGGTAATCATTCCAATATGAAATGATTTTTTTAACTCTGCTCATAAAGGAAATCATCTGATCAATATTTGTAAGGGGCTACCGGCCAAAACAGCCCAAATTACCTAAAATTGAGCAGTGTTTTCAGTAAATTCCTAATATTTTCAGCAAAATTTAAGTATTGTATATTTTTTCATCATTATACCTTAGAATATGACTTTATATGGAATTAATATACATATTTAAGTCATTTCTACCCATTATTTCATGACTATCTGTGATAAAGTTTGAGGTATGATGAAATTTTTCATAAATCTTGAGGTCATGTGACCTCAAAATGGCCACATGCTTAGATATGCACCCCAAAGAAGATTTTTCTTCAATACATCAAAATGCAAACTCAGATGCATTTATGATATCAAAACCATATATCCAGTTATTTTCATTTCTACTTCTTAATTTTTCATCTTTAAGTGAAATGTGAGCAATTTTTTGGAGGGTGGCCAAAATGGTCCCCACATGCCCAAAATTAGGGTCAAATAGCCCCGTTTTACGTTATGAGTCTATGTATTAATTTTAAGAGAGTAATAAAAACTGGATAGATCTATTCCATATATTAGCGGCAACCATTGAAATGATGGAACTTTTCTCTCGTCAATATATAAATATATTGACCATAACTTGTCTTATTTATACAAAGTATGTTTTTATATGATAAGAATTGGATTTATATAGGGTATTTATATAAATACTTATTAGGGAGCGTTCATTATTTATGGCAGGGGGGGGACGACAATCTGTCAGAATGAATACGTCAGAAAAAACTGACCCCCCCTTCGGAATGGGTTGAAAAAAAATTACCCCCCCCTTTCGGAATGGGTTGAAAAAAAATGACCCCCCCCCCTTAGGAATGGGTTGAAAAAAATGACCCCCCCACCTAAGAATAAATTGAAAGAAAATGACTCCCACCACATTTAACTACGTTCAACAGAGGCTACATCAGGCCCATTCATTTTACAAGGTGATATTAGCAACTTTTGAACCATTTCAGTTATGTGTCATCTTTTGAGCAGTCAAATTGTGAATACACAGGGATGAAAGTCTTCAGGGAATTCCCTGGTTTCAGGGATTTTGAAGTTCCAGGGCCCTATACATTCATATAGAAACCCATGTTTTTGGGAGAATATTGGAACATTTCAGGGATTTTCGTGCTCCGTGACTTTCATCCCTGAATACACTGCTGTTGATTGATTCACCTCTAGGTAAAATATCAATTTGAAGGCTAGCATAGATAAGACGTACCTGCGTTAGCAGGTCACGTGACTACCCCTTGACCAATCAGAGCGTCGCATTTTTTTTGGCTGGTTTCTGTGAATTTGTGAACAATCTTTGAGCAGGTACCCATATTGTTTTTTCCCGTGCTAGCCCCCCTTTAAGGGCCGGCTAGCATGAGCTACTACTGATGCAGCTAAAATAGTTATGTCTTAGTAAAATATTCCATGTGACCTACTCCTGACCAATGGAAAAATTGTTCTGATTGAGGGACTTGGTTCTGGTTTCTTTTTCAAAAATTTTGTATACGGTACAGAAATAAACTTTTGTAGCTTGTCTTTCTCTCTAGATTTCATTGTAATCTCAGTTTTTATATCAATTTGAAGGGTGTTATAGACATAATTCATGTCAGGGTTGATTCCATCAATGGGTGAAAACAAGAGTTAAATCTGGAAAGATCTGATTGCGAGTTGCGGTGATTTTAGCATGTAACATTTTTTACTACTGACAACTTTGTTGGTGCCCTGTTCACTCTCGTCAGGTGTATGGTGTAGCACCACAAAGTGCTGTTTGTGATGTACCATACCCTTCCCAATACCCCTTTAAAGGAAAGTACTTATTTTCATGATGACATCTTTTGGAAACAATCAGCAGGGCGAGCAAAAGAACAAGGAACATTGTCTCACAAATTGGGCCAAATACTTCAATCTCAAGAGCTGAACAGTGTTACACCCCAGGGAAAACTGTATACATATACCATAGTGGTAGTGACTGGCCTCATCCATGTTTTAAAGGGGGCTTATCATGTCAAATTTTAATATGGGAACCTGCCAAAAGATCTTTTACAAATCTGTGGAAACCAGCGGAAAAATTCCGATGCCCCGATTGGTCAAGGAGTGGTCATGTGAGTTGGTAACACAGGTACAGGTACATCTTATCCGTGCTAACTGCCTGACTCTGATCATATAACATAATCAAATGAATATGAATTAGAGGTAGCTGGTAACAAAATGTTGGGCAGAATTATATCTAGAATTATTACCGAAAACCAAATAGTTAAAATTCGCGACGTGTCGCGAAATTTTTTGTTCCTTTGTCATAAAATTTGCATCACATTGGCAAATACTCCCCAACAGGAAACTACCTGGCCCTCAGGAATGGGTTGAAAAAAAATGACCCCCCCTCTAAGAATAGGTTGAAAAAAAGCGACCCCCCCTCTAAGAATAGGTTGAAAAAAAATGACCCCCCCCTTTGAATACCTCCAAAAAAAATGACCCCCCCCCCCTTCATTTGGTCATCCCCCCCCCCTGCCATAAATAATGAACGCTCCCTTATGGAAGCCCCCTTGCTTAGGGATATATAAGATTGAAACAGTACCCTTGCTAGCCTCTATGGGCTCCGTAGGTTCTGTTGTAGACCCTCTACTTGAGATCCCTAAACTAAGTTTAGCCTCAACTCAAGCCCCTGTGTCAGGCTGTGATGATATTGATATAGTGGCTAGCCACGGTTGGGAGCAATCAATGTCTTTAAGCCCGACACCCCTTCAGCCAAACCCAACGCTACGTCCTCCTGTAACTCGCACGAGCATCTCCCTGCTTTGCATCCGTCAGGCACGTATGACTAGACACCCCTCAGGAGGGTCTTGCCCCCAAAAAAAAGAGAAGTGAACCAAAAAAGAAAACGTGCACGTTTTTGTCTTGCTAAATAATTGTTTGGATAATCGTTCAGAGAAAACATGCACGTTTTTTCACTCCTCAAGACAAGTTTTTCATAGATTCTGAGGTAATTTGTTTGTCAACACTATAAAACGAGTTAGGCCATGCACGTTTGCCTCAGTACTCTCTGAGAAAATTAAGAAAATTTCACTCTCGTCAACGTTTGGCAAGACCCTCCTGATGGTGTACGGACAGGAGCTCCTCGATTCTTGTTGATCAACAACCTGTCACTACAGTGTCCGTGTAACGTAGCGACGGCAGATGCTTAACGTTACCGCTACGTCGTTAACGTCATAACGTCATTCGATCATTTCATAAGGGCCGAGACTCCCGCCGAGACTGCAGCTTGCTTCTCTGGTCTAACAAAAAAAAAAAATAGATATTAATCCGGGGTTCATCTAGCATGGCAAAGGTCCCTTTTGGTGAGATGGACCTGTAGGAGCAGGGTCGTGAGAGGTACGTAAATCGGTGATTGTGGGCTCCCGGCTAGATCTACGTTTGCGGTTTTGTTATTGTTTTTTGTTTCTTGTCTGTTTTTGTGTTGGGGGGGGGAATAGGTTAGGTTTAGATCTAGGACTAGGTCCTGAAAAAACAAACTATTTTAAGCAAGAAAAAAAGATTTGCTAGGGGCCTAGCCGTTAGACTGAGTTTCGTCTGTGTCACGGGTTGGCCGTTCACAGACTGACTGGCTTTTTGGGGGCAAGTTAGATGTTAGAGCAGTGGACAGTGGGGGATACAGTGGCCACCACTGTCTTTCCTACTGCAGGTATCATCAGAATTGTGATAATTACACTTTTGTAAAGTGTTATTCAGTTCTAATTTGATGTAATCCCCAAAGGTGAGGCAAAGATCTATCCAAACATATATCACTTATTGTGTAAAGATAATGTTTTCAATGTAATCCACCCTTTTGAAAAATTTCCCCTCAAAATGAATGGGGTTCGCCCAGTAGCCCTACTTTGGTAGGGCTACGAGAGTGGCTACCTAGCCTAGCCTAGCCGTTGGCATACCGTACTGAAGAACAAAACCGGGAGGGGGGTGCGGCTGGACCTCTGACTACCCCTTACCCTTGGTGAGAGGGATTTTCATCAAAAATTACCCTTACTGAGAGGGAACTTTTGCCAAAAGTGACCCTTGCTGAGAGGGATTTTTGCCAAAAGTATCCATTGATGGCAAGTTTTTTCATGAAATCTCCAAAAATTAACACAAATTTTGGTGCGTGAGATTGAAATTTGGAGAAAGTGACCCTTAGGGAGTGGTCATTTATTATCAACAGGGGGGGGGGTGGTGGGTTTGAGGGGGGGGCGTAAAAAATTCTGACCCCTCTCGAGGGGGGGGCTAAAAAAATTTTGACCCCTCTTGAGGGGGGGGCTAAAAAAATTTACCCTCTTTTTAGCAAAAAAGCCTGCGCGCTACTATAGATCAAAGAGGGGGCGCGAAAACTCTCCGCGCCTCCGGCGCGGGGGGGGCGCAAATTTTTTTTACTGCCGTCGAGGGGGGGGCGTAAAAAATTTTCGCGCGTCCGCGCGAAAACCCACCACCCCCCCCCTGTTGATAAATAATGACCACTCCCTTAGTGAAAGGGATTTTGGCAAAAAGTGACCCTTGGTGAGAGAGAATTTGGCAAAAAGCAGACCCTTGGTGAGAGGGAATTTGGCCAAAAAGTGGCCTTGCCAGCCGCACACCGTGTCTCTGACACATAGTGAGTGCCCCCCCAGGGGGCAACAGTCACAGTGTCAGTGAGAAAGTGTTGTCTGCTAGGCCTAGGGCGCAATGTGCGGCAGCGGCGGCATGGGATTGGTCTATTATTGGCACCTTAAAGGGGGGCTAGCACCGCAAACTAACAACATGGGTAGCGGTTCAAAGAGTGATCATAAAATCGCGGGAACCAGCAGAAAAATCACGGCGCTCTGATTGGTCAAGGGATGGTCACGTGACTTTTAAATGCTGGCATGCATTACCATGCCAGGGCCCCTTTAAGGGTAAATCCTCAAGCAGATGTTAGGTTTTAGATATATGAAATCTAATAGATGCCAAACATGGAGAGTGGTAATTTTCGGAATTTTTCTACTCTGTGGCTTTGAGATATCATAACTGTTCAGTCAGCATTTGTTATTTTTTCTGACCTATTCTGAGCACCTATTATCAGCACCTGTCTCCTATTATCAGCACATTGACCTACATTCCTTTAGATTTGGCTCATTAATAAAAAAGTAGGCTATTGTTTATGTTTTCCAGTGTACAGATTACAAAATATATGTGTAATTTCACAATCTCACATGATTTTTATGGACTAATCACACTGTATTAACAAACACACATGACTTCAAAAATAGACATGATTAAAATCAATTCTTCTATAAAAAATGAGATAAGAAAATAAGGGATTCTGACAAAGAAAAATGTGAAATAGAATATATTTTGTGCTAGGTGTTTCATTACAAAAGCTCTTCATTGGGAGGGATATGGAATGAGTTTTCCTTCATTCTACATGCACTAGTGCCTCTCTTTTTATGATTTCAAGATTTTGGGAAGAACATTTATTCACAGATGCTGATAATAGGGTCCTTTGGTCTATTTTGGAGCCTATTATCAGCACCCCTTTCAAATAAATGGAATTAAGACATAGAATTCAAAACAGACCTAAATATGTTAAAAGAGGCCATAAATATGTGTCCATACTCTTTTCTAACTCATAGTTTAGCGCATTTCTGCACAAAAATATGTTCTAAACATTCATGAAATATTAATTATCTTGTTAATCGAGGCAATTAGGCTGTAAGGGATTTGACCCAGATAATTCTCAATGAAGAAAAGGTCTGCTTTACATGTGATTTATGTGAAACAGCAATTTATATGTGTGCTGGATGCAATCAATAAGCTTTTTACCTTTGGTACACTCTCCCAGGACTTAGTAACATTGGTTTAGGACCTCAGATTGATCAAAACTGCTGATAATAGGGCCCTGCCGATAATAGGAGCCTCTACTCTACTATGGCAACTAATAGTTACGTCATATGCACATCAAAATGGCCGCCACTGTCTTTCCTACTGCAGGTATCATCAGAATTGTGATAATTACACTTTTGTAAAGTGTTATTCAGTTCTAATTTGATGTAATCCCCAAAGGTGAGACAAAGATCTATCCAAACATATATCACTTATTGTGTAAAGATAATGTTTTCAATGTAATCCACCCCTTTGAAAAATTTCCCCTCAAAATGAAATGAAAGTTTGTGGGGGACAAAAAAATTTCAGCCCTCTTGGGGGGGACAAAAAGAATTTCGTCCCTTTTCAGCGAAAAAGCCCGTGCGCGATTATACTACTATAGCTTGATGCAGCAAGTCGGAACCTAAAACTTAGTTTTTCCTGAATTTTCGCTAAGAAATGCTGAAGTTTAGCCAAAATTTATCCGATTTACACAATATTTGCAGCAAATGAAAGTTGAAACCCATTGCTTTCAGGCAAGGGTAGATGGTATTAGATTAATATAGTGCACAGTTTACAACTGAAGTACAAATTATAAATTTAAAAATCATTAGTTTAAAAAATTGCTGTTTTTCAAAGTTTGGCCCTATATATTTTGTGAAAAAATATTCTAACCATCAGTTTTTCATAGATAGTGCATAATACTGACCCATCAAGTTTATAAATGATATGGAAGTGTGATCACCCACTGATACCAGAATTATCCATTTTTATGTTCTACTTGATCATCTTGTAAAGGCATGTGAAATATCTAAGTGATACAATAAGTGTGAGAAGAATTAGGCACATCTTATGATTCTAGTCTTTGGTACCGACAATGCTTTTGTTGCTATTTAAACTATATATAAAAATGGCTTAGAGTCTACTAGATCACTGGTTATAAACTACAGATTTTTGACTGCTTCATCCCACAGTACCCCTGGGGTACCAGATGAAGCAAAATTTTTAGGCTGTGAAGCAGGTGGGAAAATGCCAGCTAACTCAACCTGATATACAGAGAATACTACAAAAATATTTCCAAAATTTTGTGATGTTTTACCAACTTGATTATTCCTAATATTTTACTATTGAAGTTTTCTCAAAATTGTACTTGGGAAATCGTTTTATAGCCTCAAAAATTGCCATTCAAGCTGAAACGGCCGCCATCTTGGATCTTGTTCAAAAAAGATTGGTGCTTCCCCTAGCTTCCCCGAGACTATCTGCTTGGAAAGTGTAGAATCATTTGGCACAACATCACGTCACTAGGCAACGTCACGTCACTAGGCAACGTCACATCACTAGGCAATGCCATGTCACTAGGCAACGTCAGTAGCATCATGAAACAAGCCACTGTTCCCGTCAGACTATGCCCCAGTTTGCCGTGAAATAGGTCCCAGTTTGTCGTGAAAATAGGCCCAAGCATGTTGTGAGGATAGGCCCCAGTTTTAATTCATGAGGATAGGCCACAATTTGCTGCGAAAAAAGAAAAGGCTTGGCTACTCCCCCCACCCTAGTGCTGAAGGCACTTGTTACAGCTAAATAGCTCAATAGTGCATCATAATAGGCCTCACATGCCTAATATGGGGTTATAATAGCATTTCAATTTGATTTTCAATGAATCATCAGGTCAAAACAACAATTGATGATGGAATTTAATAGATCAAAAGGGTTTTGCACCATGGCCCTGTTCACATTGTTCAGGTCTTCAGATATTCTTATCTTGAAAATGATGAAGACATTTACAAGCATGGTGCTTTTACAGAGGGCATTTTGTCTTGTCTGACATGTATTATGAGAGAATAATGCATAGCAAATGATTCTATTTTCATATTTTGTTATGATTTTTGAGATAGAATCATACACAAGACTTGTCTTCTGCAGCATATGCAAAAATGTCCCTTGAATGAAGGCATTTTACAGAAAAAGCAAAACTTGAAAAGACGTTTTTTTTCTGTGTATCTATGAGTATGAACCAACGTTTTTAGAAATTTTATATTTTAACACTTTTTAAAGGGGCCCTGGCATGGCGAATGCATGCCCGCATTAAAAGGTCACGTGACCACCCATCGACCAATCAGGGCGCTCCGCTGGTTCCTGCGAGTTTACCAACGATTTTTGGGTCGGTACCCATGTTGTACTTTGTGGTGCCAGGGCCCCTTTAAGGTGAAAAAAAAAACATGTTTTTAATATAAAAAAGCGTTGGACCTGTGAGCAGGGGGAAGTGAAAAACCAAACCAACTATGGACCAATGTATGGATTTGAACCTGCTACCCTCAGATGCAGAGTCTGAGGCTCTATCCAGTAGGCCACTGAGGCTGAGTCTGAGCCATGTATATGTTAACTGAAGATATTGAGGTCTATATAAGTTAGCATGTCAGGATGTTTGCTCACTTTCTGAAACATTTGGATCAGGTTGAAAAAAGGTTAAAGGAAAAAGGTTTTTCTTTAAACCTAATGTGATCCCTTTCTGAATGTTCAGGAAAAGTTGGGAAAAAACATTTTTATCTGAACCTTAAAAAAACAAAACAAATAGATCTAAAACGTTAAAAAAAAAATTTAAATAAACCAGGTTTTTTTTCAACACCTAAACTGCACCTTTCCTAAACCTTCACAAAAGGTGCAGAAAAGGTTCAGGAAAAGTTCATATGAAAACATTTTTATCATTTCAAAACGTTCAGAAAAGGTCTAGAAAAGTTTGAGATAAAAAGGTGCTCTCTTCAACCTTTTAAATACCAGATCTAAACCGTTTTTTTCAGAAAGGTTCGCATAAAACGTTTTTTTTAAGGTTGAAAAAAAAGTTTTTCTAAAAACGTTAGAGTAATAACTCTCAAAAACGTGTTTTAAGTTAAAAAAAAAAAGTTTCTTGTTTGCTGGGCTCCTGAGGGGGGGGGGGTGTAAAACTATTGTTGTACTGACCCCCCTCTTCTAGCTTCTTATGAATAAAAAGGGCGTCAGGGGCACAGCCACTCACCCGTGTCAAAAAAAATTCAAGTGGTTCCCCCTTGCATTCAGGGCATTAGCCAGGGGGGGGGGAGGTTGACTATAGCTCAATGCAGCATTTGGGAACCTGGGTGTTTTTGTCAGTTTTGGCAGCAGCTGTGCATGTAAAATGTCTGTATTCAAGGGCCTTTTTTGAATATGCTGCACAAGTCTTTTAAATGATTCTATCTCAAGAGTCATAACCAAATATGAAAATAGAAGTACCTTATTCGCCATGCATTATTCCTTCATAATGAATGTCACAGGAGACAAAATGCTCTCTGAAGTTCCATACGAGCTGGAAAAGCACCATGCTCATAATTGTCTTCATCATTTTCAAGATAACAATATCAGAACACCTGAACATTATGAACAGGTTCATGGTGCAAAACCCTTTTGTTTCTAGTAAATTTCATCATCAAATGTGGTCCCCATGTCCTGGGTCGATTTTAAGAAAAGGTCATGTCACATGTCACTATATTCCTATTTCCTCATGCCCTTGTCACTAAGGTCAATGTTTTCAATTTTTCTCAATTTCAATTTTGTAAACTTTTATTTGCATCTTCATTGTGGATAAACGTGATCCTCCTTCGAAAATTTAGAAAATAAATGTCATCGACCTAAGTCTTATCACTAGGTAACACCATGTTGATTTTAAGAAAAGGCCATGTCTCTTGTTGCTAACTTTTTAGTTCTCCATGTCCTTGTCACTAAGCTACATGTCACATGTCGAAGTTAGGGGGCTAGACCCATATATTAGGCATTTGAGGCCTATTAAATATTATGATGCACTCACTATTCAGCTGTTTAGCTGTAAATAGCACTTAGATATTTCACATGCCATTAAAAATAATCAAGTAGAATACAAAAATGGATGATTTTGATATCACTGGGTGATCATGCATCCATATATGGTGATTTACCTATGTGGTCCCACAGAAAAAAAAAACAAGCAAAAATTGTGCTGAAAATCACAGTTTTTGCAAACTAACAAAAATCCAATGTGTCCCATGGTGTAATCACTCGAATGCACTATCTATAGAAAACTTATGTTTCAAATAGTTTTTTCATGAAATATATAGGGCAAACCTGTGAAAAAGAACAAAATTTTAAACAAATGATTTTCGAATTTATATTTGTATTTCAGTGGTAAACTGTACACTACATTGATGTAAAAACATCTAGCCTGACCTGAAAGCCATGAGTTTCCTCGTTCATTTGCTGCAAATGTTATGTAAATCAGATAGATTTTGTCTAAACTGCAGCAATTCTTAGCGAAAAATTCAGGAAAAACTAAGTTTTAGGTTCCCAACTTGCAGCATTGAGCTATACCTTTTATGCCTTCCTGGTAGGCCCATGTCAGACATCCATATATGTGTGGCTGGCATGGTAACTGGACACCTCGGAAGCAGAGACACCTCGGAAACAGACTCCTCGGGAGCAGGGACACCTCGGAAGCAGACATCTCGGAAGAAAATAACTTTCTAAATAATCCTTTTTACAATTTTAAAATAGTTCCTTTGCCATCCCAGGATTCTATGGTGTAGGGACAGTATCACAAGGGTTGTAGTTTTTCAAATGCTATAAGAAGAGAGGGATATTATAATGGTTTTATCTGTTTCCGAGGTGTCTCTGCTTCCGAGGTGTCCAAATCTCTGCTTCCAAGGTGTCTGCTTCCGAGCTGTCCCTGCTTCCAAGTTGTCTAGTATTCGTTGGCATGGGTACTTTTTGAGCAAAATCCCTCTAGTAGGGGGTCTTGATTGGGGGTCCCTATGTCACATGTCCATTTAAAGAAATGTCAGATTTAGGGGTCTAGACCCATCCTCTAATGAAGGGATGCTTTTGGCAAAAAAAAAAAGAAAAGAAATCCCTCTATTAATAAAGCTAGGGTCAATTTTTGACTAAAGTGATTTCGTGTGCATCACTTTTTGACCAATCGGCAGCAAAAAGCGGCACTTTTCAATGGATTTTGACGGATCAGCAAATTTTTTTCCAACCCCCCCATCACTATGACAAAAATGATCCGGACCCCCCCCCCCTCCCCACTAAAAGCTGATTTTGCAAAATGCCCCCCCCCCCCAAAAAAAAAAAAAAAAATCAAAAAAAAATCAGATAAGCACATGGAATGAAGCATCGCGATGGGTATTTGAATTACCCATATTTAGTTTTGACGGTGTGAAGGTTGATTGGGTTTTGGCCCCCCCCCACCAAGGGGCTCTTTTTCGAAATGACCCGGCCCCCCCTATATCTAACAAGCCCCCCACCTAGCAATAAATGCCTCGTCCCTTAGGCCTAGGGGAAAAAAAGAAAAAAAAATCTGAAAGAATTCTCCAAAATGTAGATCTACATTCATTGAACATGATAACCATGACCAAAGGCGGGCTTATTTGGTATCAAATTGAAGTTTGCAATGCAAGGAATGTAGTCCACATGGTACCATCTACAAACTTGACATAGCCATTTTATAGATAGATAATGAATAATGAAAAGAAAAATGCCTCATCACTTTTCAAAAAGTCCTGGACGGTAAACTGCAACTGGACTTCCCATGCACTCTCAGCTGCAACTGGTGGAGAAAAAGTAGATGCTATTATTGTTAGGAAGGTTCCAATTAAGATAAGTGCTCATATTGGCTCATATTTAGTTGGTATAGTTGTGCATGTTTTAGTAATTTGCAAGTAAAAACAAACTTCAATCATAGCATTAACCAGAGTCAATCAATGCATCTTGCATATAAGATGTCAAGGGGTATTTCTATTCAAACGCAAACCCTCAGATTTGGTGCCATTCATTGTCAAAGCTTCAATAGTTGAGAATTTGTGATCCATTTTAAAGAAAAGGGCCAAACAACATATGTGGCCCAACGGGGGAAAATGCGCCTCTGGGGGGGGGGGGTTTAGTACTGGTTTTGGCCACCAGGGGGTAGTATATGGGTAAAACACTGGCAAATATGCTAAAAAAAAAGCTTTAGACCAATTTCTGATAAGGAATCTAGTGGTATGCTTAAAATTATTCCATCTCCACTAAAAATGTTCCATTTTTGGAACATTGGTTGCCATGGAAACATAGAAAATTGGTAGATAAGGTGATTTCTGGTTGCCATGGAAACCACTCTCCTATTCCAATTGGGAATTTTTGCCACAAACTTTTTTTGAAATTCCTTCAAGAACCCACAACAGTTTTGGCAGCAGCTGTGCATGTAAAATGTCTGTATTCAAGGGCCTTTTTTGAATATGCTGCACAAGTCTTTTAAATGATTCTATCTCAAGAGTCATAACCAAATATGAAAATAGAAGTACCTTATTCGCCATGCATTATTCCTTCATAATGAATGTCACAGGAGACAAAATGCTCTCTGAAGTTCCATACGAGCTGGAAAAGCACCATGCTCATAATTGTCTTCATCATTTTCAAGATAACAATATCAGAACACCTGAACATTATGAACAGGTTCATGGTGCAAAACCCTTTTGTTTCTAGTAAATTTCATCATCAAATGTGGTCCCCATGTCCTGGGTCGATTTTAAGAAAAGGTCATGTCACATGTCACTATATTCCTATTTCCTCATGCCCTTGTCACTAAGGTCAATGTTTTCAATTTTTCTCAATTTCAATTTTGTAAACTTTTATTTGCATCTTCATTGTGGATAAACGTGATCCTCCTTCGAAAATTTAGAAAATAAATGTCATCGACCTAAGTCTTATCACTAGGTAACACCATGTTGATTTTAAGAAAAGGCCATGTCTCTTGTTGCTAACTTTTTAGTTCTCCATGTCCTTGTCACTAAGCTACATGTCACATGTCGAAGTTAGGGGGCTAGACCCATATATTAGGCATTTGAGGCCTATTAAATATTATGATGCACTCACTATTCAGCTGTTTAGCTGTAAATAGCACTTAGATATTTCACATGCCATTAAAAATAATCAAGTAGAATACAAAAATGGATGATTTTGATATCACTGGGTGATCATGCATCCATATATGGTGATTTACCTATGTGGTCCCACAGAAAAAAAAACAAGCAAAAATTGTGCTGAAAATCACAGTTTTTGCAAACTAACAAAAATCCAATGTGTCCCATGGTGTAATCACTCGAATGCACTATCTATAGAAAACTTATGTTTCAAATAGTTTTTTCATGAAATATATAGGGCAAACCTGTGAAAAAGAACAAAATTTTAAACAAATGATTTTCGAATTTATATTTGTATTTCAGTGGTAAACTGTACACTACATTGATGTAAAAACATCTAGCCTGACCTGAAAGCCATGAGTTTCCTCGTTCATTTGCTGCAAATGTTATGTAAATCAGATTGATTTTGTCTAAACTGCAGCAATTCTTAGCGAAAAATTCAGGAAAAACTAAGTTTTAGGTTCCCAACTTGCAGCATTGAGCTATACCTTTTATGCCTTCCTGGTAGGCCCATGTCAGACATCCATATATGTGTGGCTGGCATGGTAACTGGACACCTCGGAAGCAGAGACACCTCGGAAACAGACTCCTCGGGAGCAGGGACACCTCGGAAGCAGACATCTCGGAAGAAAATAACTTTCTAAATAATCCTTTTTACAATTTTAAAATAGTTCCTTTGCCATCCCAGGATTCTATGGTGTAGGGACAGTATCACAAGGGTTGTAGTTTTTCAAATGCTATAAGAAGAGAGGGATATTATAATGGTTTTATCTGTTTCCGAGGTGTCTCTGCTTCCGAGGTGTCCAAATCTCTGCTTCCAAGGTGTCTGCTTCCGAGCTGTCCCTGCTTCCAAGTTGTCTAGTATTCGTTGGCATGGGTACTTTTTGAGCAAAATCCCTCTAGTAGGGGGTCTTGATTGGGGGTCCCTATGTCACATGTCCATTTAAAGAAATGTCAGATTTAGGGGTCTAGACCCATCCTCTAATGAAGGGATGCTTTTGGCAAAAAAAAAAAGAAAAGAAATCCCTCTATTAATAAAGCTAGGGTCAATTTTTGACTAAAGTGATTTCGTGTGCATCACTTTTTGACCAATCGGCAGCAAAAAGCGGCACTTTTCAATGGATTTTGACGGATCAGCAAATTTTTTTCCAACCCCCCCATCACTATGACAAAAATGATCCGGACCCCCCCCTCCCCACTAAAAGCTGATTTTGCAAAATGCCCCCCCCCAAAAAAAAAAAAAAAAATCAAAAAAAAATCAGATAAGCACATGGAATGAAGCATCGCGATGGGTATTTGAATTACCCATATTTAGTTTTGACGGTGTGAAGGTTGATTGGGTTTTGGCCCCCCCCCACCAAGGGGCTCTTTTTCGAAATGACCCGGCCCCCCCTATATCTAACAAGCCCCCCACCTAGCAATAAATGCCTCGTCCCTTAGGCCTAGGGGAAAAAAAGAAAAAAAAATCTGAAAGAATTCTCCAAAATGTAGATCTACATTCATTGAACATGATAACCATGACCAAAGGCGGGCTTATTTGGTATCAAATTGAAGTTTGCAATGCAAGGAATGTAGTCCACATGGTACCATCTACAAACTTGACATAGCCATTTTATAGATAGATAATGAATAATGAAAAGAAAAATGCCTCATCACTTTTCAAAAAGTCCTGGACGGTAAACTGCAACTGGACTTCCCATGCACTCTCAGCTGCAACTGGTGGAGAAAAAGTAGATGCTATTATTGTTAGGAAGGTTCCAATTAAGATAAGTGCTCATATTGGCTCATATTTAGTTGGTATAGTTGTGCATGTTTTAGTAATTTGCAAGTAAAAACAAACTTCAATCATAGCATTAACCAGAGTCAATCAATGCATCTTGCATATAAGATGTCAAGGGGTATTTCTATTCAAACGCAAACCCTCAGATTTGGTGCCATTCATTGTCAAAGCTTCAATAGTTGAGAATTTGTGATCCATTTTAAAGAAAAGGGCCAAACAACATATGTGGCCCAACGGGGGAAAATGCGCCTCTGGGGGGGGGGTTTAGTACTGGTTTTGGCCACCAGGGGGTAGTATATGGGTAAAACACTGGCAAATATGCTAAAAAAAAAAGCTTTAGACCAATTTCTGATAAGGAATCTAGTGGTATGCTTAAAATTATTCCATCTCCACTAAAAATGTTCCATTTTTGGAACATTGGTTGCCATGGAAACATAGAAAATTGGTAGATAAGGTGATTTCTGGTTGCCATGGAAACCACTCTCCTATTCCAATTGGGAATTTTTGCCACAAACTTTTTTTGAAATTCCTTCAAGAACCCACAACTGAAAACAGAGCCGAAAATTTCCCTCTAGAACCAGTTTTATGACAAAAATATCACATTTATTTGGTTATTTTTCCACAAAAGAGTATTTTTTGCATTTTTAGTGTTTATGATAGGATATAATGCATTTAGAGCTCATTTCCCATTTTCAGTTGTACACACCAACCTAAGTTTGACAAGCAATTGCAGAAAAAAAACTACTGGGGATATTTTACCTCAAGATATCTCATTTTAAAGCCCATGACTTAAAACTTAAAAAGCAATTTCCCCCCAGGAGGCATGTTTTCCCTCACCTGGCCACAATTATGCTTACCAAACCCCATAAACCTCTATATTATATATAGGCCTGGAAATCCCCACACTTATTGATGGTCCAGACTGAAGTTTGCTCTATTGTAAAGCTTGCATCCCAGGAAAAAATAAGATGGATAACCCCCCCCCTTTCAAAACTGGCTAAAAGTACCCCTAGTTAAGGACCCTGGAGGGCCCATGCCAAGGACCCAGATAGGACCACTTTCCCTTGAAGTCATGTTAACACATAGTATCCAAATCAGAGGGAGTGTCCCCCTCTCAGGGAAAGTGTGTCAGTGCCTGAGTGGTGAGGTGTAATTTACATCCAGTATACCCACTTGGCAAAAAACATTTTTTAACGTTTGCAAACGTTTTTATTTGTTTTGGGTAAAAAACGTTTAAAAAATGTTATTTTGACGTTGAAACTTTTTCAACCAATTTTCAACCAAATAAAAACGTTTTTTATTTATGTTTCTTTTATGCTAAAAAAGACATTTTTTAACCTGATATAAAAGCATTTTTATAAAAACATCAAAATAACGTTTTTTTGATTACATGTCAGAGATGTCAGACCTTCAGAGGTCCGTCTATATTCAGATGTTCAAACTTTCCTAAGAATCAGACATCTCAGAGATATCCTCCAACTTGTGGTCATAATTTGGATAGAGAGAACTACATTAATCATAGATACCCTTACATTTCCTTTCTACTTCTAGGGAGCCTAAGGCTGAGCATAGTTCAGGCTTTAGCAGGTGGAATTAAGCATGCTTTGTGCTGCCCTGTAGCCTTTTCTAGACAAACCACCTTTCAGAGATCAGAGGATCTCTGAAATCTCATTTCAGAGGACATGAATCTAAGCTGGCTGCTGATTGGCTGAAATTCTGATGCAGTGTTTTTAATTGTCTTTCTATGACCATCCGTTCTAGAGATGGTTTTTATGGTTTTGAGTGAGGGGAACAGGTTGAAAGGAAGACAAGATGGGTGCTTTTAGCATAACACATTGGGTGAATGGGTGCTTTACTAACATCCAAAGGTTTTCAGAGGTTGAGCCCATACCCAACTGACACCTCTGACATGTAAAAACGTTATTTTGATGTTAAAATAAAAACGTTTTGCAAACTTAGGAACCAAAATAAAACGTTTTTTTGATGTCAAAAAAAAAAATTTTCTGCCAAGTGGGTAGCTTCATGAAAAGGAGCACTGTGAGATCTTACCACTCCTTACTTCTAGTCAAAATCTTCTTATAAATCAGGTTAGGGTAAAACAACTCTTACTTGGAGAGGTATTTTACAATAGAAATACATAGACAAGTTTATGAGTATAAAATCCTGTCATTATAAGTAGATTCTGTTTATAATATGAGTTCCATATGACAACATTTAACTGTGCTGTGGCTATACCCTGAGATCGATCCTCTGATACAAGGCCTGATCTGAGGCAACTACTTTAACCCCAACCAGTGCTACCACCCTGCTAAATATAGCATGCCTGCACACTGCTACTCTCCGTGATCCTCTGTCCTCAATGTGTCGCAGTAGTATTCCGCCCCAGTAAACCTAGGACAGCTAAATAGTCCCAACTAAAAACAGTGTTTTGCTTGGTATAATCAGTGCCGGAGACCTTATTTTTATCGCAGATGAATAATTTTGGTACCAGAAGAAAGGTAACGATTTGGGGGGAAAAAAATTGCAAAAAATTGTTGGTCACCATGGAAATCTATTTTGTCAGAGAGGGGTCCAAGGTCACATTTGTGACTTGTCAGGGGTGCCTGTATCATTTAATTTATTCAACATGGTGGTTTCCATGGAAACTGGTGCAAAAACGTTATTGTTAACCATGCTAAAAAAACAAGAATGACTTCAGCTTTAATTTAAGCCTATATTTATGAACGCCATCAAATTAGAACCCGATTGACACCAGTTTTATGGTGGAAGATGGGGGGGAAATCAGAACGTCCTTGGCCCTATTAGTACAGTGACACCGCAACCCATGGGACCCTTGGGGGGGGGGGTCCCCAATGTTGGATGTTGATTTAAAAAAACAACCTTTGTCACATGTCACTAAAGAAAAGCCCCTTACACTAGTGTCAGTAATATCTTCTTGACAATTACCCTAATACTGCACATATAAGGGACAAGTCACACACTAGTATAAGGTGCACCCTGAGTTGAACAAAATGCTGTACATTGCACCTGTCGGTTGAATTTGCATAGTTTGACGACAAGTACCCTAAACAATATCTTTAAGGTCTGCAGTTTGTTTTGCCTCCTTCCCTGGCCACATTTGGCCTGCCGGCTAGTAGTATCTAGGTCAGACAGACAGGAAACTGAAAACATCTTGCTTACATGTGGCCAGCCAATATATTTGAAGAGAGAGTTGGGCTTTCCTTATCTTACGGACAGATACAGACCCGTATGTCACATATGTACCTCCATATGTTGGTAAATCAAATACGTCTAGAAGGTACCAGGTGGTATCCTAAAAATGACATACAGATGTCCATATGTCACATATTAAGGTCCATATGTGTCCCTATGTATTGTTCGCATCTGATATTATTTTTTTATCATTTTAATACATTTTATCATAGGGAAAAACAGGGCCCTGGTGATTTTGATTAAGGCTAATAGCTTAGCCAATTTAGAACACCAACCAACCATGTTGGGTGACTGGCTTATTATGCCTTTAATTCAGAAATTGAATATTTTATTATAATTTTCAGTTGACTGTAAAAACTGGAACCCAAATGACCCAAAAGGAATAAGACCATTTTCCTCGCTCTTTACTAAGATTTTACTGGCTTTTTCAAGAAATAGATATGGCCTTTATTTCGTTATGTAGTCAATAATAAGCATGCAATTACATAACAAAATAAAGGCTATTTCTATCTTGAATTAGTCATAAAAGTCTTTAGATATAGCTGAAGGTCACCCAAAAGGTGACCTAAAGTTTTGAATATATCCCCCCAAAAATACCATGCCCCTATTTCTATATGCTCTCCCCATCAGGAAACCCTTTCCCACGGGGATCCTTTCCCTTGGATGTTATTTCCTTAGATATTTGCAGTTTGTTTGTCCTTCCCTTATAGATACTACCGTTTTAGGTCGCATAAAAGTATTTGAAAGTTTAGGTCGCACATGGCAAAGAAACACTAAGGAACCCCTTGCCTTTTGAGGGTCCTTCCCTTATAGATACTACCGTTTTAGGTCGCATAAAAGTATTTGAAACTTTAAGTCGCACATGGCAATGAAACACTAAGGAAAACCCTTCCTTTTGGGGTCCTTCCCTTATAGATACTACCATTTTAAGTCGCATAAAGGTATTTGAAACTTTAAGTCGCACATGGCCATGAAACTCTAAGGAACCCCTTTCCATTTGGGCAAACAAGAGTCCACTTTTTCATTCTTACTTTGGTGCGACTTAATCCGGTATTTAGCCGGGTGACTTGCATTTAAGTCATTCAACAAGTAGCAAGTCATTGAAGAATAAAACAAGATTCACAATAAGGGACAAAAATCGCGCGCGAACGTCCCCTTTTAGCCTATAGTAAATTCTGACCCCCCTCGGTCAAGGGGTTGAAAAAATTCTGACCCCCCCTCAAACCCACCAGCCCCTGTTGTTAAAAAATGATCACTCCCTTAGCTGGTTTGATTATCAGCCAATGAAATAATCCCAAATATTCTTAAATTCACTGCGGTCCTCTTTGGGGGCTGTTGGTACTCATCTGATAGCTCTTATCAGTGATAACAGCTGGTCATCAGCTTCAGCAATGGCCTCGCCCATATGACAATCTGCTACCTTGGTATAGAGTACTCATGAGTAGATTTGCCAGGCCTGCATTTTAATGAAGCAGGAACTAACATGTCATTGAGATGCATGTTTTATGATGTCTGTGCTTCATCAGACCCCCACAATTTGGATAGCCCATTTCACCTTCAAATATATGTATATTTTCTTTTAGTTTTGTGGGGGGAAATCCTGCACTGTTGGTAGCCTACACAATTTAGGCCTACTCTATAGCATTTTGAAGGGGCACTCAAACCCTATTCAGTTTGATTTCATGTGACTAAGCTCTATGTCACATGTCAAATTAAAGAAATTCCCTATGTCACATATCACTAGTTTGGCCATGTCCCATGTCGATTTTAAGAAAAGCCTATGTCCCCATGTCAAATTTAAGAAATGGTCATGTCACTGTGTCGATTTTAGGGGTGTAGGGCCATACCCATGGCTCTGTGCATACCCTTGACTAGAGCGACATATAGGCGGGTCCTATTATGATAAGCAGCAAGCTGCGGGTCAGGTTTTATAGGTTCAGCAATAGCGACACTCTCCTTTTAATGAATGCTCTGATATGAAGCAGGCTACGTTAGCCTAACTTTATGCCTAACCATTATTATGACACCAAAGCAACTTGGTCAGTGATAGGTGCCTAGTCGTTTATTGCCAGCTAGGGGGGGGGGGGCTTGATGGATTTTGGTTGATCACAGATCCCCCCCCCCGATCCTTCATCAATATGATAAAAGTTATCACAACGCAACTCCCAAATGAACCCCCACGCCCCCCCCCCAAAAAAAAAGAAAAAAAAGAAAAGAAAAACCGGAACAGTGTGGAATGATGCATCGGGATGAGTACTTACCCCCCCCCCCCCCCCCGTGAAGGTTTATTGGTCCCCTCCCCCCAACAAGGAGCTCTTTTTCAAAATGACCCCGCCACCCCCACTATATTTAAGAAGCCCGCATCTGCCACCCCCCCCCCCCCCAACTGACAATAAATTCTTTAGATTTAGGTCTACACGAAGTGCCCCTTCTTCCCCTGTGTACCGTCTCCCCCAGGTTTTCTTACCAAACACATATATAAAGGGCGTACATTTGTGTGTCCCCCTGTGCCTATCTTATCTTGATTTTATGGAAATGTTGAAGCAACCTTTTGTTTTTATGTCAAGGTTCACAATCGAATTTTTTAATCCAAAAACAAAACATTTGACAAGAGTATTGAAGATATTTTTAGTCAATGACCTTTGATCTGATTTCAGATGCTTTCTCTTTAAAGCTTTTCATCCCACCCCCCCCCCCTCGACAATCCTCCACATATGCCTAGATATGAAGAGGCCACTCATGGACACTAATATTAGCCCACGATTAATTAGTTCATCATTCTGATATTATACCACGATTTCGGGACATCCGGTGGATTTATATGCAGTTTAGCCGTGCATTATTCTGCATATACCAGACATGTGCATTTTTGAAATTTTTGGTATATACTTTTTCGGGGTCATGTTGGACTTAGAATATTTTTGGAAATGTTTGGTGGACATACAAAGTCAGTCTAGCCATTTTCCATTGTGAAAAATCGTCCAAACTCGTAGGAGAATTGAACCCCGGCCGCACTGGAGGTAGGCGAAGGCCTTAGCCATAGCGCCACACTGAACGGTGATGAAATCCAATGCGAAAGAAAATAAATTCTAACCTGAGGTCCTAGTGCTACGCTTCCAGTCAGTTTTCGTCTTGATTCCAAGCTTGTCATGTTATAATATTATAATCCCAAAAAGTATTCGATCCATAGACAAGGAATGCGTGCTAATTTTCTCCATTTTCTTCGATATAAATAAGAATCCAATGATTTTTCTATCGTAAGCGAGTCGCGGTCCCGCCATTCCCACCCGCCTCCTTGTCCGGCGAAAGTGTGTCAGTGGCCCGGATGTAGATATAGGTCAACTGCTCGTCGTACGAGGAAGACGCCGAAAATTTCGGACTGTTTTGGAAAATCAATGGATTCTTATTTATATTGAAGAAAATGGAGAAAATTAGCACGCATTCCTCGTCTATAGATCGAATACTTCTTGGGACTTTGATATTATAACATGTCATGGTTGGATTCCATACGAAAAGTGAGTGTAAACACGGCGGTACCTCTCCCGGCAAGGAACAAAAACAATGTCTTCGTGCAGAGCGAACACGGGCTGTGTCGCTTGCACTTACAAAATGTCTTCTCCTAGCTATATTCTGTGGATATCAGGTAAGAAATTAATACAAAATAGAGGAAATGGTGGTATAAACCTATTAGGTAATGAATATCGGGGCCCACGGGCTGTATATGCTGTATATAAGCTACTAGAGCAACTTGAAAAGGCCGCCCTAGACAGGGGGGAGAATGGCTGGCCCCAGGGTAAGCCAGTCTTCTCTCATGAAGAGGTGGCCAAAGTTGTTAATAACATCTGCATTGATAAATCATCAGGACTGGAGTTCATATCAGCCAGGGTCTGTAAAGATGCTTTCACTGTTATCACCCCTCAACTGAGAAATCTATTCAATTGTAGTATAAGTACGGGAATTTTCCCAGACGAATGGTCAAAAGCCATGGTCATCCCGATACCCAAATCTGGCTCCCTCTCGGAGGTCTCTAATTGGCGCCCAGTCAGCCTGCTGCCTATACCGGGCAAGCTGTTAGAAAAACTGGTCCATAGCTTCGTTACAAACAGCCTTGATAATAGAGGCTTGCTATCTGACAGGCAATATGGTTTCAGAAAAGGGAGGGGCACCGCAGAGGCGGTTCTTAATCTCACTGAAGAATTATACGCTACACGTGACGAAGGGAAAGTAGCAGGTGTGTGCTATGTCGATTTCAGCAAGGCGTTTGATTCCATCCACCAGACGTTATTGGTACGTAAAATTCACTCATACGGTTTTGGCACTGGCTTTGCCAGATGGCTAGGTGGTTATCTCCATGGCCGATGCCAGGTCACACTGCTTAACAATCATAAGTCAAAAGCCAAAACAGTCAAATTTGGGGTGCCCCAAGGATCAATCCTGGGGCCCCTACTTTTTATAATGTTTATAAATGACATTAAGGAATGTATAGATAAATGCTCTATTCAACTGTACGCTGATGATATTGCACTGGTTGCAAAAGATGAAGACCCCAGGAGAACAGCTTTCAAGCTGCAATCCGATGTGTCTAAAATTGCTAACTGGTGTAAGGTAAACGGGTTAACCATTAATGCTAGTAAAACAAAAGTAGTGTGGCATGGCAACAAGTCCCAGATACAGAAATGCCAGGAGCATGAAATTATAGTCAATAATACAGCATTGGGTAACCCCGACAATTACAAATACCTAGGAGTGATAGTCTATAGCAAGTTAAGCATGGAACCACATGTTAAGAACACCATTAAAACGGTCAGTCACAAGTTGTATACCTGAGGTAGAATAAGATACCTAGTTGACAAGCATACAGCACTGCAGATTTATAAACAAACCGTGTTGCCATTCTTTGATTATTGTAGTTTTCTTACAAATAGTGCAAACCTTGCCTCTATACAAAAGCTGCAGAGACTGCAAAATAGGGGGCTTAAAATCTGTAAAGGGGATTATTCCAAGATTGAAACCATTACTTTACATAAGGATGTAAAGGTGCCACTGCTCCATGATAGGAGGGATGAGCAATTATTATTAGTAATGTATAAATATGTCAACAAATTAGGGTTAAGACCAGCGGAAAACCCTAGAACTAGGGCTGATCATAAAATACAGATCAGGCTGCGACGGCCCAGGTTGGAAAAATACAAGAGAGGCCCGCTGTATCGAGGTAAAAAGCTATGGGACAGGATCCCAGCACGGGTACAACTTGCTGAGTCCAAAAACATATTCCAGAGGCACCTCAGGAAAACACAATTGGAGCCAGAGACGGACTCTGACTTTGACTCTGAAGAAGAGGGGAGGCAGGAATAAATAGTAAATGGGTGTGCTATTCACCGGTATGTAGTCATACAACTGTTATACCTTTCGTCACTTAAATACTTGATGCCTTTTACTACATATTCCTCTGAGTTTTTTTGGGGTTTTTTTTGTTGTTTTTTTCTGCAGTTATATCTTGGTATAGATGTTATCAAGTGAATACTATTTATATTCATCCTTCATTACACTGCTCATTATTATATGTAAATATGTGCGGGTGGAGGGAATTGTTGCTGGTGGATGGAATCAAAGTCAAATCTAAGTCAAACCGGCCACAAAAAAAAGAAAAAGAAAAAAAAAAACTCTTCTTTACTATGCCCACACCTATATGTCCCAATGTTTTGCAGCCATAAGCATTTCCTTGATGGGTAAAACCGAGGCAAGCCGGGGAGGGGTTCCACAACTGCACAAAATAAAATGATACTGGTAATGGTACATATGTATTACTATATGTTATAGCTCTATTGATTGTAATGATTGTTGCCACATGGCTAATGAGCTACTTTCCTAGTTTTAAGCTGAATCTCACATTTATATGGAATACATATCAATAAGTGACTCTCATGCGCACACAATGTGCCAAACCAATAGACACGGCATAGAATGCCTGGACAAAACTGACCTGTAAAGGACCCTTCAGAAAGTGATACACATGTTATCATTGATGAAAAGTAGTTAATACCATATGACTAAAGTCAATGGATTGCAATCCACTAATTTCGATTCGATTCAATGTAAGAATTACCTTACGACCACCTTCCACATGAGATTACATTGAATAAAAGAAGTCGCCTGACTTCATTGAAAAGAAAAAAAAAAAAAAAAAAGGGCCCCGATATCCATCATCTATTAGCTTAATAATTTTCAGATGCAAGATTGATATCAGCACGGTTTAAGACATGTCATATGTCACATGTTAAAACCAATGAGAATTTTATTGCCTGAAGTGGACTCGAACCTGCAATGGCTGGATCCAAATACCAAAGCGCTGCCTATTAGGCCACACTGCCAGACGTTCAAACCAGCAGTAGAATTTGGTTAGGAGATTGGCCAGGAGAACACCACAATAGCCAGACCTGCATAGCTGGGTGGCCAGATACGACGTCGCGCTCATGGTCTGGCACAGGTGTTTGCGTCCCGGCCTGGTCCAACTCTTTGCCCCTAGATAGAAGGTATGGAACAGTCAGTACCCACTTGGCAGAAAAACGTTTTTTTATGTCAGAAAAACGTTTTATTTTGGTTCCTAAGTTTGCAAAACGTTTTTTTTTTTTTTTTAATGTCAAAATAACGTTTTTACATGTACTCAAAAAAATGTTATTTTTACGTTTTTATAAAAATGTTTTTATATCAGGTTAAAAAAAACGTTTGTTTTTTTTTTACGTAAAAGAAACGTAAATAAAAAACGTTTTTATTTGGTTGAAAAAGCAAACGTTTTTATTTGGTTCAAAATTGAAAAGACGTTTAAAAACGCTTTTTCAATGTCAAAATAACGTTTTTTAAAAACGTTTTTATCCAAACCAAATAAAAACATTAAAAACACGTTTTTTTGCCAAGTGGGTAGCTTATCGAGTCTTGGTCCCTCATGGATTTTTTTTTCAAATTGAATTTATTGATATTCTATTGATTATTTATTGACAATTCATTGGTGCCTGTTACCCCATACATTACTTAGTTACTATCATTATGTGGTCATATCGATTATATCTGGGCCATATCCATTCACATTTTTCACGTTTATGTTTTCACAATCCACGCCGGCAATCCACCTTCTCTGGGCACACTGAGCTAAATTATTCATTTATGTTTAGTAGGAGATTTTTTGAAGAATTATTAAGGATTCGTTGTTTGTTTGTTTGTTTGTTTTTTTCATGGGAAAATTGACTTTTCTTCTACTGTTATGAAGCATTGTATACCAATCCCTAAGGTAATGATCCAACACACTTTTAAAGAGCTTTCAAAGGTCAACTCGTTGTGTTAACCTCAAAAATAAAAGGTTGGCCTTGACATCCTTTCCCATGGCACATTGGCATTGGCAATAAGACATAAGGCAGTTTATTGAATTGTCACCCTTTCTTATGCTGAACCTGTTTCTTTTTCGTCCCATTTAAGTCTCACTTCAAATCTAAGAACACCATGTACATCCATACTTTGAAATTGCTCCACTTGCCTACAATGTAAACATATCAGCAAACCATAGTCTATAGGTAGAGCCATTTCAAACATATACAGTGAATGGCATACTACAATAGACTTATAAAAGTGGCACCAACCATATAGAGTGTACCAGAATCCGGATCTACAGGTTCTAGACCAAGGTGGAGCTGGCTTTGAAGTCGTCCTTGTAGGGTATGATAAAAGGGTATGAAGGGGATGAAGAGCTGTAGGGTGTGACCTAGCTTTAAGCGCCGTCTATAGGGCTGACCCGGGATACATTATCAACCAATGAGATAATTCCCTTTATTCACTGCAGAATTTTTTGGGTACATTATGTAATACCTGGTGCCCATCATGCTTGTTCTTATCAGTGCTTATCTTGCCAGGTGCCAGATCAAGCAATGGCGGCCCCACTAGGCCTCCATACTAAGCCCTATATGCCCCCCCTTACATCTAATATGTCCCCTATAGCTCCTATGTCATATCACCGATCAAAGTGACCCGTTTCTCACGAGTGTAAATATGTAAGGCCCACATTACCTGTAGTAAGCTGCCCCGGGGTTTCCAGTACTAAGACAGTCTATGGACATGTATTTTTTATCAGAGAAATAATTATGGTGCACTTTATGAACAACATTCACAACAGCCATAGAATGGGTGCTATCATGATTGTTTGAATTTGGGCCAAAAGAATCGGGGAAGTGACTTCTCATGCAGAAGGAAATAAACCAAGGATGTTCAATTATTTTGAATTCAAATGTTGATCATTATGACTCTCCCTCTCCTCCCAAAAATGTATTCATGGATGTGATGACATTATAGGTGGAACAGTTGCCGAGTGAGGTTTATTTGTCGTCTGGAAACCTATTTGATGGTTAAAGTGAAATCAGATCGCTGCTCTGTTGATGGCGGTTTGAACTCCAATCTGGTAAAACTGCTGACCTGGCATTTATCTGAGGATGAATCTGTCTGGGATTGGCTTGCAGGTGCAGGATGGTGCACCAAGGCCACTGTATTGGAACTTGGAGATTAAAAAGGGATTGGCGACCCTGGGAAACAAGATTACCAGGGTTCGCCAGTATGTAATCCTTAGCCTTCTGATTAACCAGGTTCACCACCCTTGACGCGATTCAAACGAGGAAAGTAAGCTGTTCACCTTGTAGTTGCACGTGTGCATCAAGCAAGCAGTCATGGGTGTAGGGGTTGATCTGTGCTATAATGCTGCTTTGATTGGACAGAATCCTTTGTAATCCACCTTAAGTCCTCCATTGGAAATTGGGTGAGGATGACACAAGGAATGGCATATAGGGAAGGAAGGGAGGTGTGAATTATATAAGCAACATGGTGTTAAGAGCAGTAAACGTGAAATCTTAATGTTGCTGAACATGATTCCTCAGGAGACCATTTCTTAAGGCACTACGACTACACACCACCACTACGATCTGACAATCCAAGGAACTAGTGCAGGTGATCATAGTAACAGCACTCTGTACGATTAGCACCTATACAGTACATAAGGTTTGGTAAAGCAGTCGTACTGCTGCAGGCATTAGTAACCACTAGTATATAATACCGTAATGGCATTACGATTTGAAGGACAGCAGTCGTAGTGTGTTAAGAAATTGCCTCCTGTGCTATGAAGATGTCATGAAGCTGTGTGTAAGATACAACAAAAACCTGTACCCTTTGATCTTAAACAGTCAGCATTTTACTAGTTCTTGGTTGTAAAGAAATGCATGGCCACAAATGCCAATGCTACACACTTCAAGAACCCAGTTAAGTACCTCTTTAGGACGACTGAGTCAAAAGAACCTTGCCTTGCACAGCACGTAAAGGACATCAGCTTGTAAAGCCTCTCCAGTTGAATTCATTTGTGCGTGCATATATTAGCGACATTTTGTAAACATGACCTTTCCATGGTCTTAATTTGATTAATTATTTTCGATTAGACCAATGCATTCTGGGCGTCTAAACAGTCTGTTTCCTTCGCTTGATAAAAAAACACAATGTTGTTTTCATTGTTTTTAATTCTTCTTCATTCTGTGGTTGCAGATACCTGGATAGTGTATAGGTTCCATGGTCTATATTTAGCGTTTCTGAAAGAAAAACAGTATTTGCTCTGATTCAGTACCTGCTTACAGCCAAGGACTAGGATATTGAGCCTTGGATTATGACCATAAAATATCCAAACTTTACACCATGCTTATGCAGTGTAATATGTGAAATAACCTTTTCAAGAGCACATATATTATCTGCTCTTGAAATTCTTTTGTTGTCACCAAACTTTCCATCGTGCGGGTCGAATAGGGCTTAGTATGGAGGCCTATAGTGAGTGCCATTGCTGGATCTGTCACCTGGCGAGATAAGCACTGATAAGTGAGTGAGTGAGTAATAGATGTTTAACGCCATTTCGACAGCCATGGTCATATTCATGGTGAGAACTACTAAACTGCACAATTTCACAAAGGAATGTGTTAGTGCCCACGCATATGTGCACTACACACATCCCGAGGGGAGAGGAAAGCGGAGATTTAGACCCTTTTAAGTGGGCTAGGGAAGCCCGGCAATGATAAGAACCATGATGGGTACCAGGTGTTACATAATGTACCCAAAAAATTCTGCATTGAATCCAGGGAATGATCTAATTGGTTGATAATGTATCCCGGGTCAACCCTATAGGGCTGACCTGGGATACATTATCAACCAATGAGATGACTCCCTCCATTCACTGCAGATTCTTTTGGGTACATTATGTAACACCTGGTACCTATCATACAGGCTGTTATCAGTGCTTATCTCGGGTCCCAAATAACGCAATGGCGGATCCACTGGACCTCAATACTGAGATCTATACGATCAGCACCTTCCCACATGATCGAAATGATACATTGTTAGGGCATTCAGCTGTACTCTGCGGATCCGTATCGATACACAAAAAAAAGATAAATTACCCCATAACAGCAGGCTTTGGTAGGTGTATGTTGAGCCATGCGCCCTGTATGGGAAAGACGTATACTGTAGTCATGATTGGTATCAGCAGGTCATGCTATCACCCATAATACTGAGAACTAAGGTAGTGGGTGGAACTTGGCATTTTTTTAAATTTTTTTAAGTTGTTTGTTTTCTCCTTTTTTTTCTTCTTTTTTTACAACCGGAATTTTTTCTTCTCTGCACATGAAAGAAGTCTTTTCCAAACGTTTTTTATCCAACCACTTTATCAACTTCCCCAAACCAAACCCTACAAATATGTTACGTTTATACATTGTTGTCGCTTCACTTTGGAAGTCCCCCCCCCCCCAGAAAAAGGCATAAAACCAGTCTATGGTCCCAGCGTTGATTACATGGTGGCCAGCCGTATGTAGAATAACTCCCAGTATTGTTTCGTGCTTTGACCTTTCCGCCAGAGTCTGCATGAGTGTGGGACGCGTCATATGGTCCATCTGTCTGATTGGAGTCGTGCTTATCTATAAGGGCTCTCGACTTTTGCAGTCCATTACCGGTGTGCAACATCACGGCAGAATGGATAACATCACTGTCAACAATACAAGAGGCTGCTGCCAGCCCGCAGCGCATTTATCACGGCCTCATAGAACCCAGCCCATTCATCCCACAACTCAATCTCTGAATAGATAATGGAAATCATTCCAACACATTTTATTGTTGATCCTTTATTTATTGGTCTTCCCATCCCCACCTCATCCCAAAAAACCCTTACCCCCTCATATTGTTATTGATCACCGTCGTTTTAACGATTCTACATGAAACTAACATAGTCAATGGGCATCTATCCTCAATTAATTGTAATCGAAAGTCAGATTGTAAAGTGTATTATGACTTCTAACGATTCAATGCTTTCTGCATTTCATCGGTGCATCAGGATGATGATAATTCATTATGTTTTGGGTTTGATCACTCAACACATCATAACCCGTAGGTTTACGGTCATAACCAATACATGGCCACCTTCCTCTGATGCTAGGCCGATACATAAAATGATACTTGGTAATAACGTTATTGAGACAGAGTGCCACCTCTTGATCTATGGTCAGCGTTGTGCTAGCTGTCTATCTGTCATATGTTTGCTTACTCAAGTTGTTTAGATTATGATGACTGACGTTAGGGATACCCATACATGTGCTCTTATATGACCGTTGCATCGTTCAACATCTTTGGGTTTGGAAAGCATGATGTTTTAAGATTTATACTCCTTTGTTACCTCGATAGGCCTACATTTAGGCAAAGGCATGAGATAAAATTCCATGTTGTTTTGGTAAGATATGTTTGAAATGTCATTAATATGGCAAAAATAATGATATAATAATGGTTATCAGGCCATTTAAGATACTACAGCTGGCCGTGAAATATGGGGTATAGGGTGGTTGCATGAGGTGTGCACTCTGGGGTTCCTTTGTTAAACATTATGGAGCTTCAGTATTCAACTTGAGATAAACTGTGATTGCCTGATAATCACTGGATTGGGGAATTATAATGACGTCGACTCTTCGTGAGTGTCGACCCTGGATAGAGGACAAGATGAACATATCGTGCAGAATTATGCGATAACCAGCAAATGTACAAGCCATAGAACCGCTGGCTATAACTGCAACATGCAAATATGTGATCATAATAATCCAACACCAATACATTCTATGTGTCTGTATACTGTATTGATGCCGAACATCATATATGCCTACCTGATGCCTACCTGTACGAAGACAAAAAGGAAAACGGAAAATCATGAGTTGATAAAAGCTGTTGACGTTTTCCTAAAAAAAAAATGCATGGTTGCAGCATTGACGAGTTTTCACCATACCTGCATGTGCACACTGACGACAAGAACGTATATGTATAGGCTTTATTGTACTACTTTGAAAACAATTTAAACCATTGGTCCAATGTATGCGTTGAGGATCAATAGACTATAGTCCTATACCTCGTCGAAAGTTGAGGGAGACATATATGTATTGCCAATTTTAGAGGCTAGCATTGGGACAGGTTCATCAACCAACTCCATGACGAAGTAATAGTCAGCCGATCAGGGTCTACGTATAAAATACATGTATTGGGGTATGATATTATCAGGGATGGAAGTTCAGGGATTTTCAAGTTCCGAAATCCTATACATTAGTATATAAAATCTATATTTTAGGGTCTCTAATTAAGTGTTTCAGGGACTTTTGTGCTCATTGACTTTCATCCCTGTATTATGTCTAGATATGCAGTGGAGCAGGGTAATAGACACTTAATCAGGCTACATGCACAGTATATAAATCAACAACCTGGATGAGGCCTATTGGGGACCTTGATCAAGAGCCAGCCATAATATTTAAACAGGGTTAGTGTGGGTAGTAGCCTCTGAGCAGGCTGGAACCCCTGACAGCAGGTCGATCCCCAACCAACCACAACCACTCCCGACTTATCTCATAGCAAAGTCATTCACTAAGCGCTCCAGGGTGAAACGGCTGACACAGGGTTGGGCGTTGATCCTGCCGCTCTGGCGCCATTGTATGAAACGTCTCTAGCCAACCGCTCTACTCAGCTCCTAAGGCTAATCGCCTTGAAGGCTGTTTAGGGAGTCGAGTTATGCCTCCAGTGCCTGCATGGTCTCCAGGTGAGCTGTGCCATGTGTGTGTAGCACACGGACAGGAGGAGTGAGTGAGCAGAGAGGGGAGGGGAGGGGGGGGGGTTGTGTGTGGACGAGGTCGCACAGGTATAGGCCTACATACGTACATAAATCCAGTGTGCTGTTGCGGCCTAGCTCCTCTGGTGGCCAGGCATTTGAAGTTGGCTCCAGCCTTGGCTCACAGGTGGGCTTTAGTTTGTGTTGTAGGAAGGTCTCAACCCCGACCCGACCACCACCTCAATCAGTAGTCTATATCGACAGGAGAAAACCAAAGGTACACCACTGCAACTTCCCAGTCCTCTGTTGACTATAGCAACACGATGGACTTATATAGTGCAGGGTAGCCTATGGATATAGTGGTGACAAGCAATATACATGCTGGTAGATGCCAATGACGGAGGACTTGGATACTATACCCTCTAATACTATACCTCTGGTACTTACTGAGTAAGTATACACTTCTTAGGTAAACACCACCCACTCAACTCAGGCCTTACCCCGCATATGTCCAATGTTTACTACATATTGCAGCATTGGCATTATTACCTTACAGACAGATCTTCTGTAGACTTATTAAGGGTTGGTGTATTGGAAGGTAATAATGCAACTTTTCTCTTTGTCTATTCAGGTATGAGAAGGGACGATGGATAAGAAGTTTCCACACATCATCTTCAGCAGCGAGGCAAAAAAGGATTCTAAGCTGTCTTACTGCAACTAATATAAGAGCTAATGCACTGTGAGGACTAAAACTGTGCATATGTGGTAGACACGAGCTACAGGAGATATCGTGTACCCTACGAATACAAATTATAAGAGACAACAACAATTAAACAATGTCAATATGTGACAAAGAGCAAACAGTCCCAGATGGGCACTACACAGAAAGGCTGGACATGGCATGACTAAAAGGTGCCACCTCTAGTTTTAGTTGTAGTGGTAGGAGTTGTAGGCTCATATAAACATTACCGCCTCTAGGAGTAGAGTAAGTATTCACCTAGTAACGCCACAGGTGGCACGCTGCCAGAAGGTGACAAGCAATACAGGGGGAAACGTAACTCATCCACGGTGTGAGCTTTAAATCAGAGTTGTCCATACCAAAGGAGATAATCGTTCCCTGGGGTTCCCAGTGGTATCATCACAAAACTTGACAAATATCTTAATACCACGGTCACAACAAGCCCCGGTTAAGCTGGCCCAATCCTCCCCTGCTTGTGTCTGGTGACCGTCATGGTCACTGATACAGGAGGAAGAGGAAGTGGACACCGGAGGGGTGAGAGGAGAAAGCGCGAACAAAAAGAGGAGTTGTCCGAGGAAGGCATCGGAAGCCACTACAATTACCCGCTAGGGAGCACTACGGTGCAGCATACTGACTCGGTGAGCTGCTCTGAGGAGCTCACGTCAAGGACGACGTTAACGTCTACGTCACGATGGGATGCGGAGTATCAGTGGATGGCCATAAGAAGGCCAGCCGCTCCTCGTCTGTGGACAGTGAGATGGGGAAGTCGGAGAAAGGTAAGACACCCTCTAAGATGGTTTCCTTTTAAATAATACAAGATATTAGCATTAGAAAATGATACATGATTGCATCTCAGAAGAGTTTTCTCTACCTTTTTTCCATTTTTCACAGATTATTTGTGCCGATTCTCATATCATGAGTGCAATGACAGATAAAATCAATCATTTTTTTATGTTTGAAAAATGCATTTGACTATTTGTGTAAATTGTATCATACACACGTGAATAGTGTCTTGAACTGTTTAAATAGTAGTTTTTGAGATGATGGGCTAGTGCGATTACATGAACGATGATCCCAAGGAACGATGATCCCAGAACGATGATCCCACCTTTTGAGGAACCATGATCCCATCCTTAAGAAATGATGGCCCACTCTTCAGATGTGCATATATTATTATTGTGTTTGCATCTTATCACTGAACATGTTATTGACAAATTGGTATTTAGATGAAGAATTTTCCATGAAATCTAGGAAGAATTTGAGAGTAACAGGTACCCGATATAGTGACAGTAGGCTACTGTGTGTGTAGGTACAGGTAAATCACCAACAAATCATGAACTATTGTTGTTATTGTGCCTAATGTGTATGTAATCATAATTAGCCTGGAGTATGAAAAAATCGATTTCTGACATTTTTAGGCATTTTTGTCATTATTTTTCATCATTTCTATCAATTTCCATGCATAAATCACCAACAAATCAGAAAAAAACTAGTGCACAGGGGTCAGTAAACATTAGGTATGAGAGATATTCTAAAGTGGGTTCATGGTTCCTTAAGATGGGATCATCGTTCCTGGGGAGGAGAAAATGGGATCATCGTTCCCGTGGGATCATCGTTCCTTGGGGTCATTGTTCCAGTAACCGGCTAGAGCCTCACATTCATGCACCATTGCCTATAGTTAAAATCACGTGTGTATGCTACACTGCTTTATTTCTTGCTTTGTAAGAATAGATAAATATAAACAATGTTTCTGTTTATCACTAATTAGGAAATCAATTAATATAATAATTTCTTCTCTATTTTTTCGCAATGCGTGACTCTCTTAGCACGGACGATAACAAGAACACCTGTTTCATTTCCACCAGTTCAAGGCACTTAACGCAAGCTTTTCAGACATTTGTCACATGTTTTCCCAACCCAAAAGTAACCCTTCTCAGATTGTTCGGTATACAGTAATGTTGGCCATATGGTGTAATGTGATTCCGTATATCCATCTGCTTTGACTGAACCTCATTCCAAATTTCAGATATTGCTGTTGGTACCATGCTTTCGTCTACATTGCCTTGGAGTACATGCCCTGCTCATTGTAAATTTATTGTTTGATATTTACATGCTGCATGAACATATATAGTGGTCTTCTTGAAGCCCAATGTAAGGGCAGTTTGCCAAAGTATACACTTGTGGGCCCTGTCCATCTTTTTAACTCGAAAAGAGTTATTAGCATGGGGGTAGGTGGGTCCCTAGTAAGAGTTTTTTGGGGTGTTGCAGGCTAAGTTGATGGTCAAGTTTAGGGTCGAAAAAAAGAGGTTTTAAAAGTAGATATGGTTATCAAATGCATATTAATTGCATCCTATATATGTCAGGATAATGGAGGAATCTCAATTTTTGTATTAAACATGAGCAGTTTTGTAATTATAAGGATAAATGTGAGACAGGGTCTATGTGAGTGATAATAGGTGAAAAAAGATTCTTTTTGGCTCAGTGCTGAAGATATAGGGAGGTATTAACATTGATCAATTATTCCCGCCCTTTTTGTAAGTGTGGTGCGAATAGGCCAGTTTTGGCTGGAGTTATGCGAATAGTGGCTTGGTGGTGCAAATAACCTGGGTGAGTAGCATCTGGTCCTCCAAGCAGATGTCTTGTGAAAGTATAGGACTATAACACTACTTAACATCTGCTTGGAGTTGGTTCCTGTCTGTGAATTGGAGTGCTAATGTCAGACCACAAGCTAGACTTGCTCAAGGCTATTGATTTTAATTCTGAAGAAACAATGTAATGGAAAAGACTATCAAGTATAAATAGACCGAGGGCCATCGTAGACCCCCCCCCCCTGCACCCCCCCCCCCGGATTTTCGCAGACATACATTTTCGGGAACCTGACCCTATGAGCTATTGGAATCCGCTTGTCTGCACTTTGTTCACGGGTGGGTGTGGCCGTGAGACTCTGCTAATCATTACTATAGTCAAATAAAGGAGAGAAGAATTACTTAGAATCAAACAGTATCCCTGTGGTATAATATGCTTTTTATCTTGACTAGTAATGTAGATAATAACCACAGGGATACTGTTGATAGTCAAAGTAATCAGGTGATAATGTACATCTGTCATAAGTAATAACGTAAAACCCTGTATAAGCTTCCTAATTTCAATTTTTGGACCATACTAAGTTTGGATGTTGAAGTCTATGAAACATGCTGATGCTAATGCATAATATAAAGGAGAAGGAGAGGGCAGCCTCAACTTAAATTAGATCTTGATGTGTTCACCTGGATAACTGTGGATTAGTCATTCATATTCAGTTTGATAGGCATAAATGTAAGGGTCTATAGAGGTCTGACCTTTTCTCTATTGGTGGAGGGCACCAGGCCCTCAATCTGCTATCCCTTTTTTTTCTCTGGGACAGTTGTGTTTTAGATTTCATGCTTCTTTATGGTCTTAGTCAATTCTTGGGATGCCTATATACATCTCCTTTGTGATTTGAATATACTAGTAGTGGAATGGGGATTAACACTTCCCATTAACACTTCCCCCATTCTTTCATTAAAAACACGTTCTCTGAATAGGCCAAATAAGTAGAAAAGCTATTGATAGTCATGAGAAGTGCAGCCATATAAAAACAAAGCTGCCCAGCCTACAATTACCAGTGAGGTGTGAATGTCCATCTGTAGGTATCTTCAGGTTCTTCAGTTCCTTCTGACTTCTCCCAAAGGTACAACAGGCCTGCTCGGTTACCTCCTTTAAACAGCTGTTCAAAAACCACCCTCCCCTACCCCCAATAGCTGAACTAGGTCATTTACAACCACCACATATCCCAATTTGTGAAATAAATCCAACATTACAATATGTTGGGCCTGGGATGGATGGGTTTGTCCAAATACCACAATTATCATCTTAAAGTTATAAGATATTCCATGCATCCTCATCCCTGGTTGTTACATATCTCTCCTCATGGTGCCCTCTGGCCATAAAATTCCACAAACTTCATCATCATCATCAACACACGAGAATCATCTAGAGTATAATTAATATTGAAATGTGATATGTTGACTTATGGCATAGTCATTGGTATCAGAGGATTATCTAAGCTCAGGTATTTTGTTCGACTATAATGCACATTTTGTGCAACCCATTGCCTTTCGGTTTTATGACCTATTCCAAATTTTTATCTTTTATTTACGCTAACTCCAGTACTGCCATGGTTGTGATTTAATCTTGGATGTGAATCTCACGAATAACATGAAAAGGAAAATAGCTAATCTTTATGGCAGCTATCACACTATATAATGGTTTGCATAAGTCCAGTTACAGTAGATATCTATTTAGGCTTGAGGGAAATACCTAGCTGCCTCACCAAATCATAAGTCTCTGTTTCTGCTTGTTTGAAAGGCTATTGAATCTTATTCCCATTATTATGAATTGCTGGGAATCAACTGAAATACTTGCTGAAAAACCATCTTTATGAATATTAATGAGTAAGCATGTGGGACATCCAGCATATAACAATCCCTTCATGAGCAGCATGTCATCAACTAGAACTTGAAACTTTCTATGTCTTATTTTTGCCCAGTACATAGAGAGTCATGGTCCATGTTATTGCAAATAACACAGGTTATGAGGTTTAGAGAGAGCCCACCGCCATGAATATCAATGAGCATGCATTCGGTTTGATATCACTATAGGCTTCAGAAAACATCTAACAGAGTAACCAGGATCATAAGGAACCACTCTGCACCTTTATAAGTTTGTCTCACATCATTCCTGTATTGTTAATTTTACCATATCTAAAGTCAATAGCTTTTATGCTCTTGAATTGCAATTTTCATGAAAGTTAATGGGTATAAATATGGAACATGCAACATTTATCTTTCCCATCATGGCCAACTTATCCAAAGCTACAATTTGAGATAATTTTTGGGTTTCTATCTTGATTATTAAGAAAGTTCTGGCCAAAATTTCATATTCCCCGAGATGCCAGAATTATTTGATATCTTTTGAAATCAACCTAAGACATACATTGCAAATAACTTTAAAAACTAAAAACCATTTTCTCCTTTTTCAACATACACTAGGGGTCAGTCTAGGCCCAATAATTAGTACTTTAGTCTGTTCTTAACTCAATTTATCAATGTGTAAAAAAGATATCATGAAATATTTCAAATAAAATTGAAAATATTCATGAATATTTAATACCTGCAAATTAGATAATCAAAAGATCAGACATTGAGTTTGAAGGGCAATCAATAAGCTTTGATTTGACCCTGCTCACTTGATTATTAAAGGAGCAGTGACCAATCAAGTGAATGCGGGGTGATCATAAAAATATTGATAGGTTTACCCACATAATACATCCTCATGGTCACACTCACCTATGAATCAAGTGCAGACAAGTGAATTTTATAGCTGATATACTTGTCTATCAGGGAAAAGGTGTCTCACAAAATCCCCAGGGGGGTGTAGGGTTCCACTATCCAGCCCATGGACTAAAAGGGGCCAGAGCTTTGGGACAGCAGAGGGTCTAACTAACTGCAATTACCTTAGATTCTCTGATACAAGCAACATAACCTGCATTACTGACCTTGCAATATACTACACTTTTGATTCAAATCAAATATGATCTGTATCTCAAATCAAAGAATTTGTGGTACATAACATCTGCCGAAGAAATGAAAGTTTTATTTCTTTTCGAGTTACGAGCAATGCACAATGCTGCCCTATATTTCAGAAATGACAGGTAAATAGATAGAACTAAACGACCGTGGTGTACGAGGTGGCCGATCCACCACGAGGGGCGGTCTCCCCCGAGGGGTGGATCGGCCACCGAGGACACCAGGGGAGTTTAGTTCTATATTTATTTTATGTTTTTAGAGTGTTTAATTAACTGAAAATTAGCAAAATCCGTTACCGTAGTTCACCGCACGAGCGCCCATCGCCATTTTGAATGTTTACATGCACCCATAACGAAGCTGCAGTGGTGGATCGGCCGCTGTGGTGGATCGGCCGCTGTGGTGGATCGGCCCTATCTCTATGGGAAGAAGTTATTCACATAAAATAAACTATAGAACTGGGATGGCGAGGGCTAGCTGTAGGCAATATAAATATACCCAGCAGTGTAGTCAGTAACTTGAAGAAGCTAATCGTCTACGCTCACTTATATAGGCCCTGTAAATACCAACTCAAGCCATTTCTCCTACTGTGAGTCCCAGCTCAAAGAGTACCTCTGTTATGCTTAGCCAGGCTAGTTAATTTGAACCGACTAAGCTTCTGACCACGGCCCCCTGCCTACACACACTCACAGTCAGTCGTTCAAGAGGTGCCAATTCTGCGAAAAGGGCCAACACAGCAAAATTCTAGAGCTTGAATGATATTTCTTTACAGGCGGTATTGGATCGGTTTTGCTTTGTATATTTTCCTGCTGGGAATAAAGTGTAGTCTGGTTATATCTAACCTGCTTAAGAAACCATAGTTATGCTCATAGGCCTACACAAATTTGCCCTGCAACCCAATGCGTTATATTTGATTTAACCATACTTAGAATGAAATACAGATGTAGTCTGCATACATGTATTATTACCTGCCAATTAAGAATCGGCCGTCCTAGCCATTGCACTATTGGTATTTATGAGCTTATAATTCAATATCACACTCTCAGGGCTGCCAGTGCTGCCCAGTGCCCAGGCCCCTGGCTTAGTATTACTTAGGAGAGTGCGAAATACCAAACGTCTAAGAGCATTACTGACCATTTATCCCCCTCTCCCACAACATACATACGTTATATGACTTTATCATGAACTCGATTTGGAAGATCCAAGTCGTGATAGTATCACATCGTATTATCACTCTCAATTCATTAGACCCGGGTATGAGGACATACGTTTACACCACTTTGGTAGTGTATGGCTAGGAATGTAGATTCACACTTCTTGTTTCGTTAATGTTATTTCCTATTTCCTCCCATCAAATAAATCAAGATCTTAAGGTGAAAAAAGCCAGGGACCAGGACCTTTACTCATTGAATATAACATTAAACCCATCCTGCCTGACTCCCTTTAGAACTCCTTTCATGATGGATCCACAAAAATGAGTCACAAAGCTTGAGTGTCACATGAGTAGCTTGACTCCCACTTTGGAGTCACAGTGACTACTTTTCTCCTCTGTGTGGTTATTTCTTATTTTGACCAATACTCTATGAACACTGTGATGAACTCATAAACTATGTACATTTTCCATTGATAAGCTAAAGCTTGTATTTTCTATCATGTGGTTGCAAGTGAGGTGAAGAACAATGTTCCATTATTAACAATTAATTAATAGTCAATAGATGTGGCCAAGTATTCTGTCGTCTAGGGCTAGCTATATGCTAATCATCTATCACTCTATTACCAGGCCAATTATCACGATGAATTAGTTAATCATTGCTGTAATAAGAATGATGATTTACCACTTCCATATCATATCTCTCCGATTCTACCCAAAATTCAAAATACCAATGAATTGATCTTTGTTTAGGTACGATTTTTAACTCGCTGTTAATGTTTGCTTAAGATATGTCTACTGACTAGACATGACGTTAACGATTTCACTTTGGACTTCGATTACATCATGTGCCTCGGCCATGTCTAAGTGTAATAAAATGGTGGCGTAAATGGAGATGATAGGTGTGTATATGAACAACTACAACAGAATGACAAAACCAGTGTTTGGCGCTGTGTGAGTCCTGTCATAGAAACTCAAATGGCACACAATGTGTACTGAATGGTCTAGCGACTGGAGCTATATTATTATTAATCAGACGAATAGCACGGTTATATATCCACTGGATTTGTTCTTAGACAAGTATTATGTAGTAAGTTTGTCTAAGGTTTGTCATAGTGTACTATAGTGAGCTGGGTTTACCTATTTACTTATCTTGAAACACAAATTAAAAGAGACACTACTAGTAATTTTGATATAATTGCTATTTTCAAGAAATTAACCAATTTCTCTATAAAATCGTAGTACACAGTATACGTCCATGGCTGCACACATCATGCATGCCCACCTATATTACTCTATGTATTACTATCAAGAACCTACCGGAAGTTGTCTCAGATTAACCCACTCCACACGGACTTCCCATTTCCGGGGCACAAATGGGCCGTGTCTATGGCCCACTGAACCGAGTGGTTCCCAACGATGTACTAGCGAACACACCTACTCAACTCCCATTCTATATATTGTATTGACCTATTCAATATCCGTTACCAGCAAGTAGGCTGAGTTTGGAACTAATTACAGAAGGATAAATCTATACCTAGGTTATACTATGTATATTAGTTGCAGTGGTAGTAAAAGGATATTACATGCATCTCAGGGGAAATTGATTGATATGTACTTCTTACCCCTTGCACAGAAAACATGCCGCCGCCTAAAACTCGTTAATATAGAGGAGTTTAGGGTAGTCAAGGTCAAATGACCACCTAAACTCGTCATACTGACAATAGAAAGTCGTCATACTGACGACTTAGGTGGTCAGGATGACGACCTAAAGTTGTCACTGATGAGCTAAAGCTGTAGTTTTAGGTATCGTCAATCTGAGGACTTAAAAGTCATCTGCACTGACTAGTTTCGTACCTCTCAGTTTTTTCAGTGTGTCATGTTAACCAGGCAATGGTCATCTGTATGCAAACCTGTCCATATGCAATGAGTTCGATTGCTCTTAAAGGTCCTCATGGATTTTCCCTTCCCAAGCTTGGAGATAAATAATGTCGAATGGATAGCAAACAACGTTGGGCATGCGAAATCACGCCGCCCCATCCATACTACATACATCTTGCTCTCAGACGCACGAGACCACAGGCCAACAGGTTAGATGACCCATAGGTGTTTTGAATATAGACCAAACTGCCGCCGGGAGTAAAGTGCAAGTAATGGTTGGCAAAACTGACTATTGATTGCCCCCTCCTCCAGTCCAGGGTGATTGTGTGTGATGTGGTCCCAGGTTTTTACCAATCAGCAATGAACCTAGCCACAGCAATTTTCAAATTATTAGTACAGCAGGATGCAGTAAGTTGATATTGTATATTACAGCCAGCAGTGAAGCAGGCTGTAAGACGGTGACATTATTTAGTAATACCAGTAGTGAAGCAGGCTGTACCAGGTTGGCATTAGCATTACTAGCAGTGTTAGTACTACCAGCAGTGATGCATGCTGCAGCAGGTTTATATAGTTTGGTGTAGATGGCACTGAAGCAGGCTGCATCAGGTTTTCAATGCTTTGTACTGCAATCGTCCTAATTGGGTAAATCAAATGGAGACTGTTGGGATCCTGACAGTTTTCGTCTTCAGTGAGTTTTTTGGGCCACATCCCTGAAGTTTGGTACTACTTGAGAAATTCCTTGGAGATGTACAAAGTAAGGTTATCCTAGTAATTATTGAGTGAACACACTGTTCTTCTAGCAATGAGCTTACCATAAATGTTGAATCCTGCTTTCAATTGGACGGACCTGCATACTTGAAGGCCAGGATGTTACTAGATCGACTTGGCTAGACTGACCTACCTTGCCTTGCTGAGGTCAAACTGTTCAAAATGGGCGGTCAGTTTGGGCCTCAACTAAAGGCCATGTTGAACTCAACTGCAAACCAAAGCGGTCAACCCACTTTTAAAATGACATGCGCCCAAATTGTATCCCAGTGAGGTCCACATTGGGAGCCTTAAGAAATATTGTGTGGGCCTCTTAATTTCGGGCCCCACCATGTTTGCTACCTGGGCCTGTTACATGATGAGAGTACGACAAGATTGTGAAAAATGGTCCCATTCTCATTCCTTGTCATTAAAGCCATTCGTTATATTTTTACGAAAGAGATTACTCCATGAACAATAATTGCTAGGCCTACAGCTGCGAGCACGACAAATTAGAATCTCAGTAACATGAGCCAAGTTGTATTTAACTCCAAAAACAAGGCCTCATGATCGAGTACGGTGTGTCAATACAGTAGTCGATCTTCTCTCTATTTATTTTCCCTCTGATTCAATGGAAGGTATTGAAGTAAGAGGCAACGTGGATTCTGACGATTGCAGCATGAACAGTTTTCATATTATTCCTTACAGGTATCCCCTAAAAATCTTCACTTGGATTTTCGCTGATCATTGCAATCATCGCTGTGTAATCTGGTATATCCCTGCCTTATACACAGATAGATATCCCTCTGATTATTCATCTTTTATTCCAGATGTGGCTATGAATATGATGTTGGTTTACTGTGAACGACACTTCGAATATATAAAGCAGAACATGGATTATAGTCGATAAATAGATAATAAGATTTATACCACCAAATTATGAATATCATATAAATGACCGTTTCTTCTTGAAACGCCTTCAAAGCGTGTTTTAACATGTTTTTTTCTTCACGTTTTTCTTCAAGTTTTATGTAAGTATATTTAAATTAACCGACCGAATGTGATTTGACTGTTCCATTTTAATAACGTTTAGATATTCGTCTTAGCTCTCCTGCAAACATTTTGAATTATATGTCAGGTATAACCAAGAAGTCATGGGTTCCTACTCTATCATGCGGACTTTCACCAAGTCCAGCGGTATATAAAACAGCTTCTCATATTTGCATGCTTTGAGTTTGTGATCATTAAGTTATCAAAACAAGGCATGCAAAGACTAAATAAAATTAACTGCTATGGCTTTGGATGCAACTTAACCATTCCCATCCCTACCTAACATGTGACTTTCAACGGAGGAGAATGGCCTGTAATTGGGATTCATTCATCTCTATTTTATCATAATTATTACTCTACGTCAGGGGGATTTGAATAAAGAACGCATGATTAGGACGAACTCCAAATAGCCATCCTCATGTAAAACCCCCAACAATCATTTTATCCTTAGTTATACATGTAGGATATATTCTCATATTCCAGGACCATGACTGTGAAATTAGCAGAGGCACATACACGTAGTGCACAGTTGAATTAAAATTCATCATATTACTCGTAATAATATTATCAAACTGTTCTGGAATATAGAATATATCAATAACACGGAGAATATCGAAAGGAGTGAGTACCTAGCAGATTTAGAAGAACAGGGAGTGAAATATATACAACACTACCAATAAGCTGTATAAATGAGTTTCGTAATTCCATTAGATCTAGATCAGCAAATAGAGTATTCCACAGCATATTTGTATAATATCTGTGATGGATTATGCTTGATTGCTGGATAATAGCTATAGGACATATACAGAGCTGTGAAATCTAAGGATACTTATTTCTTCGTATATCTTCAACAAGCATGTTCTTTCAGAAAATCGATGCAAAGGAATCATCTTGAATCAAATGAAAATCTGCCATAACCTTTCGGCAATATAGCTATTTGCATATTAAAAACGTGCAGAATTATTTTCCATTTGTTCAACAAAATTTATAAATCACCAGTCTTATATCTGGACCGATTTCGCACCTTTCCTGGCTTTGTTAAATTGTCATCATGATTGTCATCTTTTGACAAAGAAAACATTGCAACACAGTTCTTGATAATTTTTTCAATGTAAGTTTATATCACATATATGTAGTGAATGCACTTTATGTTGTTAAATTGCAACAGTAGACTCTTTTTCAAACTTTACTTTTTTACCCATATATCCTTGAGGACAAAGTGATTCCTCAACATTGGGCAGACTCAATGTTCTTGTGATGTCATGATGCATCCATCATGCCAACCCTTTGTAATCGTAGCATCATCAATTTATGCACCTGGAGAGTAACTAGCGTTAGTCATAAAAATAATGAAAGTTGGTAGGTTGTCGAGATTCCCCACCTCCTCCTAGACTTCCCTCAAGATTATGATAATGCTGGGGCGTGGGTTTTCAAGTAAGGAAAGATGGCCCTTCATTGCCAGAATTTCATGCAGTCTGTCAATGTTGGACACTCCTCACGTAGTCCAGGACAAGGCTTGACTATTTCTGTATTCAGAGTGAGACAATCATACTTTCTCACTGATGGTGGATGGATTCTTAGTGAGTACATGAACAAGGTTATAACTCGATCGTCCTGATGACAATTGTTATTATTCTGAAATGCCCTCCTGGAGCTTGTTTCAATAAATGTGACAGGTTCCACTATCCACTACGATTTGAACACATTACTGTGTGGTTGTTCCATCGTGGGAGATGCAATCCCCCTAAGATTGGTGTTCCTATGAGGTCAACAATACTGGTTTACTACAGCAGCCATGGCAATGACAGTCTCTTGCCTAATCCATACCTTGCATCTTAAGGGTATCAATACTGAATAGCGCTTCCAATGTTGTCATATCAACTGAAATCTTCCACAGTCACGTGCAGTTGTGTGGACCCTCATGTGGTGTTACCTGGTCGATCTTGTGGGAGGGAAGGGAATGTTGACGGAGGACTGTTGGGCATTTGAATTAATAACCGTGCATACATTTAGAATCATTCTTACGCCAGATATGGTGATATGGCATGGTTTAAGAGCGTCCTCCTTACCTCCTCTATTTTAGTGGAAGAAACCGCACCGGAGCACACACTGACATTCGTACCCACAGGTCTCTAATTGTCCCCGATTGTTAGGGAAAACAGATGTCGTTCCAGATTGTCACCAAGTTCAAGTGTAATTTTAGGCCAATTTAGGTGTTATGTCACTAACTACTATCGGTACATTACCTGGCAGCCATAGTTTGATGAACTTTGAAATGGACCTCCCCACCACGGGGAACCCCATTTATCCCTTTCATCTCCATAGGGTTATCAAATAGGATAGCCTTGCTAAGATATAGCTAAAACAAAGTGCTTTAGAGAGAGAAAGGCATCTTGACCTGGTGTACACGCCTGGTTTATGTTACCTAAGGCATGACTTAGTTCAAGTACATGTATAATTACTTCTTGTGGTATGCATTGAAATGTGATTATCAGTGTCAAACAGATCTGACCGCATATACCAAAATTTAATGTGTTACATGCACGGATCTCCCCTATGCATGGCTGAAAAAAAAAGGTTCAAAATCTATAGACGACCAAAAGAAAATCCAAGTATCGCTAGGGACCTTTTATACTTGGTTTCTCATCGGAGTGGTTATTCATCAATCGTTGATGCTCATTTCAAGTGGATAGAGAATTTCTGCAAACATGCTACAAGAAGTATATGTCTTGGGTACTGTCTGCGTGACGCGATCTTTTGTGTATATCAGTGGTTGTATAATGTCAAGTTATATTATGATATACAGGCAACTAAATGTATTTGCAGTTTGACCTATACTCTTATAAAGTTTACAAACCACCAATGCTAGGATATCACGTTTGTCAAATTTCACACAATCACTGGTATACACAACTGTCTCCCCGCAAGACTTTTAACTGTGGTAGCCTTGCTGAGTATAGAACTCAGGTTCGGTAGGCAAGTAAAATGATAATTGTTGTACCTATTTCTTTGCTTCTCTACAATACATGTGATTGTGTTGTATCTAGCATGCATATCTAAATAGGTTTAAAGGCCAGGCATGCTCCCATTGGATAATACAGAGTTATGTCATGACAAGGGGCCAGCAAAACCTGCTGACTATGTCCTCAATGAATGGAATGTATATATGTACAAAAACATGACATGTTTTACATTTAACCTAGAGCTAATGTTGTTGTATGTACATTGCATTTGGTTTTGTGTTTACCTTGCACCAGTTGTGGTTTACGCCCCCATTGATTTTGCACATGATAGCTACTAATGCAACACCATTTAATTATTGTGTATTTAAGTACTAGTCATAATGCATGCACCCATCCCTGATTTCAGCATCAGCATGGCACAAACAAGATTGCTTTATTGCGTTGCAATCTTGATTTTTTTTTTTTATTTCACGTTTAGCAAAGATTAAATTGTTTGTATCGACCAATGTGTAATTTACTGAGATAGTTTAGATGCATAGATTTTATATATTGTTGTACTTCTAACATAAACAATAGCCAAAAGACAATTTAGCACTTAAATGTACAAAGTATCGACTAGGTATAATAGTAGACCCAAACATACTTGCTTTAGAATCTTCTTGGACTTTATGGTTCTTCAGAGAGAGTAAAAAAGAAGCTATCTTTTTGAAAATGACCCACAATATACTTTTCTTTCTTTCCCTTTTCACCCAGACAAAGGTAAAGTTTGGACGATAGATTTTGTTCCCCTATTGTCTGCAAATCCCTCATCTCAAATTTGACTTAGATTTTGTGGGCATTTTAGACAGATACCACGTGTATCCCTATCCATATTGTACGCACAATTTTTGAAAAGAGCGTTTTGATAGTTACCCTAAATGTTACACACAATGAGAAGTTATTCAATATCTTGACACACTACTTCCCATCCCTGTCTGTCATTTTGATATACTAGAATAGAGGTTGTACCTCTTTATATCTTTACCATAAAACCATGACTAAATTCAAAAGGAGGAGAAATAGCATCATATCTTAATTTTCTCTTCATCTTTTTCTTCAGCACTGAGAACCATAAAACATGAAATGTTCTATGCAATAATGCAAAGGAATTAGAATTAATAATTTGCACGCTTGTAGGCAAAGCTGATTATTCTAATAACCTACTACAGGAGCATAATTTACAAACAAACAAAAAAGAAGCAGAATAGCGAATACAGTATTCTTAGTGGACCAAAACCTATTTGTGTCCTTAATTATTTCATTTTTTATGCGACACTAATGTATGGCTTGTTTTGACCTTGCAGCCATCAAGGCGGCGTTGTTCATCCAGCGCTGGTATCGGAGGTACATGGCTCGCCTGGAGGCGAGGAGGCGATGTACATGGACCATTTTCCAGTCACTTGAGTATGCTGGAGAACAGGACCAACTCAGGGTGAGTACCTCGTGCTGACATCAATAGTTTAACAGCATCTGATAAAGTTTCATTAAATGCTCTATCAATACCTGATAAAACATAGTATATTTGCCGAAGTGGCGCTAGAAACGTTCAAAAATGATGTTTTATACATAGTTTAATTTTGTCTATGTTCTTAAAAGCTGCGATTAGAACTATGAATGGCATATGGTAGTGATATGTGGTGAATCAATCATGCAGACTTTGAAAGAACCTTAAATTGCCTTCAAAGCCGCCCTTTACACGCATAAAGGTGATCTGTTCTACACATAAGAGGTAGCATATGTAAGATTCCTTTTTTAACCCTTATCTTTTACCTTCAGTACCCAATGTTATCGATCCAATCTGGCACCAAGCATGCCAGCGCATGTCTTGGCTTGTACCTTTACGTTCATCTGCCTAGAAAAATTCAAAACTTTTGATTAGTTTATAATGGCATGTGAATATCCAGAAGAATGATCATAACGTGAACATTACCTGTCTGCACACCTTTCCTAGAATTTCAGTCGAGTATATGCTTTTGGTGTCACTAATTCAGACCATTCACCCAACTAGCCCACCTGTCAATGTCTTATAATGAGAACTTACAGTGATATATATCCACACCTTAGAATAGAATTTAGTATTAATGCATGTGTCACTTCGATTTTTAGTTATATAACTTCTTCACGGACATGATGACGCATCTCCGGATAAACCAGAATTCCCCTGGTGGCAACAGTATTCTCAACCCACTCTCGTACACACGTCCAAGTTCACGTAAGTGCTGAACTTCAACAATTATACAACGTCTGCACACAATTATACATATAGGTTGTTCGTGATAGTAGGGCATAGGACGCAGGGGACATGTTATGTATTTGGCATACACTGGAGCAGAAAGCTATAGCCACTAACAGGCCATAAAAAGAGTCCATTTAATAGATTGTATACTGCATTCATGCAGTATGCAGGCGCATTCATAGAATATAGGTTATAATATTCATGAGTTGATAAAAGCCATACTCATGTCTGAATGCCTTAGGGACTAACAGTGTAGAAATGATGGATGTAAAGGCATTGCCATGGTCATAATTATGGCATCTGATATAGCAGTCATATAGCCAGACACAATGGTTTGTTTTTTTAGATTAACAATGGATATTGGAAGAGGTATAGTTTTGATATAAAACATTAATATCCTTATTCTAGCAAATGACTCGTGAATTCAATAATCTTGGGTCAACTCTTCAAAGGGAACATTGATCTTTGTCTTTTAAAACAGTCTTACAAATTATTGAAATAGAATAACAAATCTATACTGAATATTATATCCCAATTGGTCATAAGGGTGGTCACTAATTGAAATCATCCTGGATTCAGCTGAGTCCTTACCTCCCTGTAAATAACCAGGTAGGTAAGACCCGACTATTGTAGGCACTCCTAACATTCCTATCTAAAGGAAACGATAACTTTTATTGAATGAACCACAAAATCTGTTTGCATTCACATGCACCCCACAACTACTGTACGTGGAAGTCTTTGATATAAATGTCTATTTCGTCCAAACGGGACATTCGAGCTCACTGGAATGGGGGATAAGTCTTAATGTTAAGTGGACTGAGGAACAGCGATATTCTTTTGGGAAGATTGATTCCCCTGCAAGGCGATTCATAAAAAAATTGACGACCATTATTCCAAGTATGGTCGTCAGTTTTTATGAATCGCCCTCAATAGGGACAATGAGAAATCCTACCCCATTCTTACCCACTGCATTCTTCAATAACGTCATCAAAATAGATTTGAATTCTTATAAAAAAAATTGTTACTATTTTCTTCAGTAGGCCTTTCCATGCATCCAAATTGACATTTCACATTGCTCACCCTTCTTTGATATTTGGAGTGATTATACGATAACAAAGCAGCAGGGAATTCCCGCTGTTCAAATCTGTTGTAAAGAGAATCATAGTAAACCATGCGCAGAATAGCCCACTAAAGAGCACAATGCCGCGGTATACAGTATACAATTTCCCAGCATTTTACGCGGTTTCCACACATCCCTCCTACCTGACACTGTACACCTATATCCTCGTCTCAGCAGTTTCTTAGCATCATTCAAATTTCATACTAAAGCCCCCTTGGTGCCCCACTATTTCTTAATCTCCACGGTATTTGACTGGAATATAAGCATGCCTGCTGGCACAACCCTGGGAACATGTGCACGTACGTCATAGCTAGAAGGGGTCATGACATCCTCGTAATGACTATATCTGTGGTAAAATGTCTGCGGCATAAACTGAATGCCACAGAGTAGGAATTGGGCTGACGAAGTGATTTCTTACAAGTTCACTTGTAACCCACGTTGTCAACCGGGGTTGTTTTCGTATCCTACTGTTCCTCTTAATGGGCTAGAATTGTATCTCACGGACAATGTTGTATATGAAAGCCTTGGAAATTTGCACTTCACCTGGATCATAATAAATGAAATTTACCTATAAAATCCAAGGAACCTCAGTTTCACAAACAGAGTTCGACAACTTATTGCATCTGAAAGCCAGCTTGAGTTGCTGTGATCATACTACCCTCTCTCCCTTTGAGCAGTTCAGGGTGACAACATGGAGGCAGAGGACAGCGAGTTGTACAAACTCACAAACCCTGAGGAGCTGACGGTGAGCAGCTCTTACAAGGGACCCCACCTGCGCTTCCCGCTCACCATGAACCAAGTCGAGCAGCTCATAGACGCCTTCAAAAAGAAACAGGTACTCTAATCACCCTGCTTTCGAATAATCACTTCTGACTGAGAAGAAAAAGGAAAGACTTTGTAAGATCTCACCAATCCATAGGCAATATTGTCGATGATTAATATAGATTTATTGAATGCCGTGCCCGACTACACCTTGGGAATATTGCATTTTCATTCTCTTTGACCTCTTTGTACATGTCTTGATAGGTGCTACATGGCCGTTATGTACTGGAGTTGTTGCATGAGGTTCGACAACTGTTAAAACGCCAGCCCAACATCATGCACGCCTCCACCTCCATCTCCAAGCAGATTACAATCTGCGGCGACCTGCACGGGAAGATAGACGACCTGTTCATTGTATTGTACAAGGTAAGATAGACGACCTGCTCATTGTATTGCACTATAGGTAAGATAGACGACCTGCTCATTGTATTGCACTATAGGTAAGATAGACGACCTGCTCATTGTATTGTACAAGGCAAGATAGACGACCTGCTCATTGTATTGCACTATAGGTAAGATAGACGACCTGTTCATTGTATTGTACAAGGCAAGATAGACGACCTGCTCATTGTATTGCACTATAGGTAAGATAGACGACCTGCTCATTGTATTGCACTATAGGTAAGATAGACGACCTGCTCATTGTATTGCACTATAGTTAAGATAGACGACCAGTTCGTTGTATTGTACAAATACACACCCATTCGTTTCCGAGTCTTCCCAAGGGGAAAGCATTTTATGGATCTCATCAAAACCACTAAACCTATTCGGATTTGGTGATCATCCCTAGATTTCATGTGTTGGGAAAGGTCTGTATGACTAAGCTAGAGGCTATCAATCAATACACCCCTAACGTCAGGGTATGTTAACAAATAGGGGTTTGATGTAGCCTTACAACACCCTTTACATATAAATCGGTCTAATTAAAGGATACAAAGGGATAAAAGGTGGATATAGTACCATCCATGGGAGCTCACAGCATTTTATAAATAGCACTGAACAGGATCAAGTGTCTATGAGTTACTCTACGTCATCCTGATGACGTAACGAGTTGCTCAGCTACCTGGTGAAGGAGCTGCTCCACGGTTTAAGGCTTAATCAACACTAACTACGTAATCACATGTAAATAAGCCATGCAAATGGCGCTCGTATTACAATAGCATTGTAGACAGAGAGATGAAGAGACAGAGAGAGAGAAACCTCCGGGACCACAGTTTGAGGACACCATCTCTAATATGGTTTGGGGTGACGATTTTTAACTTGGATTTATTTTCGTTCTGCTCAGAACTTTTCCACTGCGGACAGGCCCCTTAAACAAATAAAACAAAACAAAGAAAGTGTGGCCTTATAAACATGTACAATATCATCATAAATCAACTCTGCGTGCAACACGCCTACAATACATACCACTCAATTTTCCCTCACGGCAAAACTTGTCAGCCTAGATTGTCTCCGTCACCCTAAACAGGCTCGGACAACAACCCTGTTCGACCAGTCTCTGGTTATGAGGTTACTTGGTGATATATCCCGATGACGTCCATAGTGAATGAGTTGCTTGTTTACCGAATTACTGGTGTGTACATTGTAGATCAGCCAATATAAGGATCGAATAGAGACCCCTGGTTGGATGTGAAGGAGTCCAATGCGCATTCATCTTGTTTTCAGTAACAGGGAAAAAAGTTTGAAAATACGTAACATTGATAGGGAATAAATGACAGATTACAAGGGGATTAGAGCAGGGTAGTAATTATGTGGGAAATGGTGAGAATGAAGATGCACTGTTAAAAGCTTAATTACAATACATGTACTATTAGGTTATGATTTATTAGGGAGGTATTTTGGGGCCAAGTGCCCAGCAGCCCTCGTGATTTGGGGCCGATAGTGGTCAGGAAGGTGTTGTTCCTATAGTAAAAGGAAGAGCTGGCTAAAAATGCCCTCATTTCCAGTCCTTTCTTTTCAAGTAGCTATAACTTGTTCCTTTGTTGCTCACAAGTGGTCATTCAAGTATGGTGCTAACAAAGGGGGATTTGAGTAGGTACCTAGTTGGGAGAAGTCAGTCAGTATAATATACTATAGAGTGTGTGACGTGAGTAGGTACCTGATAGTGCAGCTCTCTCTGTTTTAAACAAGGCAGGTAACTTTTCAGACTGATGTGGTGAGTGCAAGTACTTTGGTGAAGCAGTGCACGACTTTTTTTAGAAAAGAGGGCACATACTCTCAGCTCTTTTTACAATAGGAGCAACACCCTCCAGGGGTCATGCAGGCAGCAGCCTTCCGCCTTGAACCCAGAATATCTAACCACGCAGAAGGTAAACCATGAAAATAAGATAATCTTACATTCGTCTTCCAGTTAACATACAAATCTAGTACATCATCACTATTGTTATCATACAAATGGCCCAAGTGTCTTCAGAAACGTTCCTGCAATTAAATGTCAACCCCTTTTGTGGGAGTGTATTGATTCTATGTGATTCAACGGTGCTGCTTCGTGCATTCTCTCAGCAAAGGGGGGGGGTGCGGGATGCAGGAGAACAGCATAGAACCCAATCTCCACCCCTGTAACTGCCTACATTTGGTTACATGGTGTCCTTGGTTGGAGATCGCTCATGACAATGTCAAACCCTCAGAGGGTCGTCTATTTTCAGAGGTTCAGAAGCCCCTAAAATGTAAACTTAATAAAGTTATGTGCAGCTTAATATGTTGAGAAGTGCCTCCACTTATAATATGTTAAAGGGCCCTAAAATTTTCAGAGTTTGACCAACACCCAACTGACATCTCTGTCATGTACTGCCACCTTACCACGGGAAGCGATATACGCACGAGGGCCTCGTGCATATAGTGGCATTATACGCACAAGGAAAAGGTGGTCACAGGACAGCACAAGGAGAGGGTGGTCACAGGACAGCACAAGGAAAAGGTGGTTACAGGACTGCATGAGGGGAGGATGGTTACAGGACTGCATGAGGGGAGGGTGGTTACAGGACAGCATGAGGGAAGGGTGGTTACAGGACAGTAACATGAGAGGGTGGTCACAGGACAATGCTATAGTGAGGGTGGTTACAGGACAGAACAAGGAAGGGTGGTTACAGGACACACAATTCCTTGTGTTATCCTGTGACCACCCCTCCCCCCAGTTGTCCTGTAACCACCCATTGTCCTTGCAGTCCTGTGACCAGCCTTTCCATGTGCAGTCCTGTGACCAGCCTTTCCTCACCTTGTCCTGTGACCACCCTTTCCTCACATTGTCCTGTAACCACCCCTGCCTCATGTTGTCCTGTGACCACCCCTGCATCATGTTGTCCTGTGACATCCTTTTCCTCGTGCATATAGTGGCACTATATGCACGAGGAGCTCGTTCGTATATCATCGGCCCCTTACCACCACCCAGGCACCTTTTGGCACCTATCCATGTCCTCATACATGTTTGGCTTGGATGTTTCTTATTCTTATAATACCCTTCAGGGACTTTGCCTTATTGACCTTATGGTTAGCTCTAGCTGCATGACTACCAAACTGAGATTATTACTCCTGTATATTATTAGGGTTACAGCTAGTGTGCACATGAAGAGGAAAATATGGCTCAGATTCTAAGTTTATAGTTTGTGGTAAGTTGAAAAAGAAACATGGTCAAAATCTAAGTTCATCCCGCTGAGGGGGGAAACTAAGGTAATTTTGAAGAGAAAAAAAAAAACAAAACAACAACAACATACAACATAGTCCAATTTAGAATCACCTTGATTGAGTTGAGACCCAAGATGAGATGATCAGATAATGATATGGTGGACTCCGTGCCAACTGTCCCCGAGCTCCAAAGACAAGAACTCTTCAATCTCCGTATTGTGCTGACTATGAAGATTTCCATGCACAAGCATGGCCTTTGGGTTCAGCTATTTAAAACTGCAAATTGGGGTAAAGATATCTTATATTTACGGGCTTTCAATCTCACTATTATCATAATTGTCATAATACTATTATTATGAATAACACAATTAATAAGCCTGAACTAATGGTAACCTAAAAGCCTCCCATTTCATTCACCCAAACCTTTGGGCAAAATTAGTCAGTGAAATGGGGTACATTGTATATTGTTAATAATGTAACCAGGTCCAAAATCTCACCTTTATACTACTCACATTGTGGGTCAAATACACATAACAGACTTCTTCGTTTTAATTCCTTTTCACGTCCAAAGATAAAAGAAGTGAACTATGCTCTGCCAATATCACTGTCGTAAGGTGCAGATCAATAGCTAACCACGTACGAACAGTTTCAACCCTATATATTTCCAAATTCATCAAAGTCAAATCTTCCTGAAGGAGAACGCAACGTTGTTCTCTGTCATGCTTATGAGTTTGTCTTTTCAACCGATCTCTGTTTTCACTTTCGGTTAAGTTTAGAAGACACGTACTTTTAACTCTTAATGTCGATAGTCTACTAGGCCTCTGTCGCAGAAATTTATGTAGGAAATGTATGGCTCAATCGCGCGACAAAGGCCAAGTGGACTCACCATGGGTTTAAAGGTCCATACACCTCAAAGTTTCAGCAAGAACAAGAAACAAAGTTTAAGCAAGAACAAGAAACACGAATCTGGTAACATGCTGTCTTTAAAGGGTTAGGGCGCTTACAAATGGATTTGTACAATGCCACAAACAGTTTATCATCATGTATTGCAGAATGGCCTCCCCGCAGTGGATAACCCATACATCTTTAACGGTGACTTCGTGGACCGGGGCCCTAACTCAGTGGAGATTGCCGTGCTGCTGTTTGCCTTCATGTTGTGTAACCCTAACGAGGTGTACGTCAACCGTGGGAACCACGAGGACCACGTCATGAACTTACGGTACGTCACAGAGTGAGAGTCTGTTCTTGTGTTCCTCTAGTACGCCCAACATATCCATTTAACCAGGATTTCTTGACTATACGATCCCTATATCAGGCCAAATAAAAAGAAAGTTTGTTTCCAGTAACCCGACCGACCCTAGCAAAACAGGGGCAAAAATAAAAACTTCTTTTTTGTGATTTTGAAGAATTTTGTCTAATTTTTTCATATTTTAAAGAAATTGTTCATTACTTTTTGAGGATTTTTCCTGTATCCTTTTCGTGTTCTTCCCCCCTCTCACAATTGTCATTTTCCCATCATTATTTTACAATGAAATCAAAGAATTTGATACATCCATTGATATGTGCCCTAACTTTTCCTATATAAATGTAAAAAAAAAAAATAAAAAAATCTGACCTACCGACCCTAGCTCTTTGAGCTATGTTACTGGAAACACGCCTTTTATTTTTCTTGTCCTCATGTGCAATGACAAATACAGTATTTGGTTATGCAGCCCATCCTTCTCCTTCTCTGCTTCGTCATATATGATACATAAATTCATAGGTTTGAGACATGTTGCTTGGAATTCCTCGGAAAAGAAGGACGTGCATATACCCATTTCAGTCTGTCTGCAAATGCGGCTGTGTTAAAGCACAAAATTATACTTTTATAAAATACGGTTTCGCACATAATGGCCTCTCCCTTGGATCCTGACGTAGTATCTTTCTGTATCTATGAAAAGAGAAGAAGATTAATACTTTACTCACATAGCACGTATTGATGGGTCTATATTTAGATCAACCTGTTCGCCCCTTTTAAGTTGTCTTTGGATAGGGCTAAGCGGCTTTGACTTTGTCATGAATATGTCTACAGGTTGTTGTATCATCTATATGCGTGATCTATGCTACTGGTTTACTGGTTTCTCCCTTTGATAAGAATAGCCTTTCATGTGACTAATCATCCTTTGGATGAACCCGGCACACTGGACTATTTAGCAACTGGAGATAACAGTTTCTATATGGCATAGAGCAAAAGGTTCGATAAGCTTATGATTCTTAATTCTCATACTATTGCTTAGTACATGTATATCCTCCTATACAAAACCGGACCCATACATTTTGAACGGTAGTTAGCATTGGTTGTTCTATACTGATGATGATCTCAAATACATACGACGAGAATACGTAGTATAGTTATATTTCTTTCTTTTTTAATGTATGCATTTTTTTTTTTTATTTCGGTGAAGTATTTGTCTTTTAATTTCGATAAAGAAAAATATCTACCGTGGGAGAAGATAAAACCCACCTGATTTGTAACACCACAGCTGAGCCTCGCTAGAACTATTCCAGATGCCTATCAGTGGGGAATCCTCGTATCACTGTCCTAATAGCAGATTAGGCTAATTTACAGTCCACTGTCCCCAGCCTCCTTTTATCTGTCCCCATCTGAAGTGGAGCATAGCCTGTGTGTGGCGTAAAGATCTCATTTATAAAGTATTGTAGCGGCGGGGCGGGAAGCGCTAGGCTTTCCGCGGGACTCTGCGGGTTGGGCTGGTTCGGTCCCGCACCACGAGGGGGCGCGGTGCCCGCGGTTGCTATATAAGGCCCGCGGGGGCCGCTGCCCCTTCAGTCTATGACTCCCAGCTGTCTGGTGCGGACGTGACCCAGCCTCCCCAGCAGAGTCCTATGTAGACTTTAGGAACGACGTTGGCTATGTAAGTGATGAGATCTGATTAATAGAAGAGACACGCCTTGATATTTGTACACCTTTATTCACACAATATACGGGTTGAGTTTTCCCCAAGCTTAATTGAACGACTTACTCCTGTGTTCGTCTAATTCGCTACAGTATTGATGTGTTCCCCTTTGGGTGCATCCTCAGCACCATCAAAGAGACATTCCTCCCTCTCTTATGTTATATGCTTCGTCAGCGCATTATAAGTGGTATCAAAACAGTGCACTGGTGTCAGAGTGAGAGTCTGCTGAACACAACTTCAGATATATGTGCATACAATATCACATATGTAGTAGATGGCTATCTGTTGTAAGCTTTGTGGTGCTGTTGATGAAAGATAATGGAAGATAACCGATCTCCTTGTTCTTCTACAGCTATGGCTTCATCAAGGAAGTAATGTCCAAGTACAAGGTATGTATGGTACATCTATTAGTCAAGTTATTTTGTGGAGCTAGACGGCTATGCTACGGACGCCTATAAGTTAATAGGGGGCGTGCCTGTAACTGTGAGCAGCCACGCGGAAAGGAAGGGCACTGGAAATTCCACATCCATGGTATTATAGTTGGCTTTCTTTTTTGTGTGTGTAGTATGTATGTGGCCATCCACGTGAAAAGGATCCATGGTGAGAAGTGTGGACCATTCGCTTTGCTGGGCTCACATTGACAAGACTCGATGATAAAGGCAGCAACGGAGTCATCGAATCGTTCCAATGTGAGTCCAGCAACACAAATGGTCCACTCTTCTCACCATGGATCCTTTAACGTGGATGCCCACATCTATGCTACACAAAAAAAAAAGAATGCCAATTATAATGCCATGGATGTGGAATTTCCAATGCCCCTCCAAATTGAAGTTGGGGTATATGGGATTAAAAAGAAAGGGGTACAAAACGACTTATTCTTACATCTAACGAAGGCATTTCGGAATGGTTAGTCGTTTAGTTCATATACATTTGCTGTTTCACTTACGGGCCTCCGTAGTATGCTGAACGGAGATCGGTTAAGTAAAAAAGAAATAACAATTCAGGCAGACAAATTTTCATTATGTTGCTTTTGTCAGTTTTGGGTAGTAGCTCAATTTGAATAGCATTAAATTTATTTTGCCACCAAACCTGTTGTATTTTCATTACCCCCTTAACTTTATAGTGGGCTTAAACAGCCATAATTCTCCAGGATAGGGCTTTTCTTGATGAAGCACTGTCAGGGATGTAAGTCTTCAGGTTTTATCAGGATTTCCTGATTTCTAAAAATTTTGAATGACATGTATTTTCCTGATACGAGTGGTAAGGAGGGCTGTTTGGAAAAATAGAAGGCTTTTATATCAAGTAAATGTATGGCTTCCTGATTTTTGCCCTTGCCTGACTTACATCCCTGCACTGTGAAAATAAAACTATTGGGGGCATGATAGAACCTGAGGCCTACTATTGTCAAATGATATCAGATAAATGATGGCAGCAGTTTCTAGCCATGCTGTAGCATTTCAAAGTAACATGTCTGTCCAAATCTATATTTAGGGGTCTTGCATTATCTATTGCATATTACTATACAAACGATTTGTAAGATTTCACTGTGTCAATCCTGTTGATATTATCTTAAACCACAAAGGATTTTCCATTCCATGTTTACAGTGTTTCATGAGCTTCGTAAGTTCTTTCCCTGGATAGTCAATTGAAAGATAATTCTATTCAATAGGAGCAGATAGATTAGCCTTGGTAATGCTTGGATACCCATTGTAATGTCTCATGATGTGATATATTAGACATTTCGCATTAGAGAGATATTACAATGTGCAAGGTCGTTTTATGATTATTTTTTTACGAATCACACTTGATCTTTTGAATATGAGATTTCCACTTTTAACTTTGTAATGAATTTAAGTATCAATTGCTCAATTTTCAATTGACAGGAGGTAAAGTACCAGTGTTCCAAAGTACTTTTTGATATCCTTATTTCACTTTGTTTACGTTCACAGGGAGTTCTCAGGGTTTATTTAATCTATTATTTTACCGAAACAGCGTAAATGATTCGATCCTTTTAAGTAATTTTTATTTCGTTTATCAATCTCATTTTCGTCTACCCAATCAATCCAAAAAACAATTTTCATATTTCCTAATTTCACTTCGATTTGTTTGTTTCTGCATTTATCCAATTATATTCGGTAGATTCTAGACCTAGTCTGATATAATAACCTTTATCTTTAATGATATAGCATCACATACAAATGGTGTAAGTCCTAGTTGTAAAGAAGTGGGAGATCTACTTACAAACATTGGTGTCCGTGCTCACATAAATATGATCAGAGTGCACAGGTGGTGGTGGGTGTATCTTGATGAACCGTCTATTTGACTCAATTTTGTAATACATGAATTTGGGGTTTGCCCACTCCAATTGTGCCTTGTAAAACTTCCTTCACCTATTCCATCTTATTCAAAGTAAATGCATTTTACTTACATTATGTAAACTATTCTGCTACCAGACAATTCTTTTCTTACAGCATAGATAAAGAAAAATACATATTTCTATCACTCAATAAAAAAAATTAAGTGGAAAGAGAATTTATGAAGTCACTTTAGTGACATGGCCCAAAGAGAAAATACCGTACATATTTAGAGTACTTCTGAATTGAGGTTGGGGTAGTAGATGGAAAAACACACTTAAAACGATTACTCAGATACACCCATTTCTTTATTTGTTTGAATCACAGCTCACCGTGTCTGTCTGCTTTTACTGTCTGTCAACATACTGTGCTGCACTTAGCTGTGTCCACTAGAGTTGGCACACATACATAATACATGCACCCATTACTCATTTACCTGATCGCCATTGTGCCAACAGGACCACGCCACCAAGGTGGTGCGTCTCTTTGAGGAGGTGTTCAGCTGGTTGCCCTTAGTCACCATCATCGACCAGAAAGTGTTGGTAACACATGGTGGGGTGTCTGACAAGACGGACCTCGAGTATTTGGCCACCATCGACCGACACAAGGTAAACTATAGAGATATAGTCCAGTCTGCACTGTACACAATGTCATATGTGTAAATAGGCAGCCAGCCTCAGGCCCCTACCCATTACATCATGCAAATATACTTAAAGTTTCTTTCGCGATATGTCAACCTCTGCCCCTGTATTAGGTCTAAAGCAAAATACAGTGTACCTATCGCCCAGATTCACATTCTGAGTTAGATATATGCCACCAATATCGACAGAAATAATTTGTTCAATAATATAGAAATATGGCTGGGTCCATGAAGCAGTGGTTGGTTATCATTGGTTATCGATTGCTGACTGCCAAAGAACTGTCTGCTTTTGAGAGTGTGGAGCAGATCTCCAGGAGTGAAGGAAAATATTAAAAAAAAATTGCAATGCTGATGATACAGTAATGCATTTCAAAGGTGCACCGTCCTGTTGCTACCACAGTACGACTAGTCCCAATTTATAAGGATGTGATTTGTCTTGTCTTCTTTTTTTTCTTTAACCATTTAAGCCCTAAATGATCCTCATGTATTTCCCCACACATATCCATTAGCAAAATATTAAACTGATGATATGTTTTGGAAGAGATCGATTTGAATAAAGACCGGCCCCCATCTATTTCATATATTATCATCTAAAATGAGGTCAAATCCCTGCCTAGGCTCTTATACAAAACTAGATTAATGAGGGCATTCTACAAACTATATTGAACTATTCCACCTCCGACCAAGACACACAATGAGCATATTTTTTCCCAGTATGGCCTGCTCTGCAGGTACACCTGTATTAATGACGAGGTAGACAGCATTGCTCACAGGAGTGGTGTCCTATTTCTATAACCCGTTGGTCATCTTTTGAAGTCGATCTAATCAGCAGAGTGCTCTGTTGTTGTTGTCCTCAGTACCTGTCTGCACTGCGGCCTCCTGTTATGGAGGATGACGACGATCCCAACTCCAAAGACGCCCCCGAGGAAAAGATCAACATCAAGGAGTGGAGACAGGTGGGTTCCCGTGTGATCATACCTCCATGCAAAGTCCTTCTAGTTCTACCCATATCCATATTATAAAGACTTTCTGGCACTACCCATGTCTACAATTATCTACATCCACATAAAGCCTTTCCAGTCCTAACCATGTCCACAACCACACATGTACAGCCTTCCTAGTCCTTCTCATGTCTACATCCATTTACAATTAATGCTTCAAGTTCTAGTTAAAATCTCCTACAATCGACAATTCATCTAGCCCTAGCTCTCTTTACGTGTATATATAACAATAGACAACCCCTCTACTCCTAGCTATGTCTATGAACACCCATTATAGCCAGCTCTAAAGCATAATCATTCTGATTTTAGATCCTGGACCTCCTCTGGAGCGACCCCAAGCCCCAAAAAGGCTGTAAGGCCAACACATTCCGGGGTGGAGGGTGCTACTTTGGACCAGATGTTACAGAAAAGGTGCTCAAGAAACACAAATTGCAGTTGCTCATACGTTCCCATGAGTGCAGGCCAGAGGGTTATGAGTTCATGCACAATAATAAGGTAGGCTTTTCACGCCAATAGGTCAAAATTTGAGTTTCTCATTAATTTTCATCCCTTTATTAATTTCGTCCTCTTTGTTTATACATATAGCCTTTTTTTACCTCCATTGCAGTGCTTAACGATATTCTCAGCATCAAACTACTATGAAATAGGCAGTAACAAAGGAGCCTACATTAAGATGAACTCTGACTTGGAGCCTCATCTGGTACAGTATATGGCTTCAAAAGGACACATAAGCAATAGACTCACCATCAAACAAAGGTAACACACCCCTTAACGGTCATGCTATATAAATCCTTCACATTGACCTTTTGATGTAAAGCCACATGTTATCATGATGCCTCAATATAACACTTGTGAGTGTCTGTGCATGGTTGCATTTGTTGATGGTGCCATCCTTTATTTACAATTAAATCGACCGCATAGGGATGATACGATTCATAAATGCAGGAGAGCATTTCTCAATAATGTTAAAAACCATTGTTGAGAAATCTTCAACACTGTTAAAAGATATGTTCACCACTTAAGCCTATGAGGCCAAGAGACCTGATAAATGGCATGTTTTGATATCCTGTATGCCATGTTAATTATTTCAGGGTAAGTCTGGTGGAGGAGTCTGCTATGAAAAGTCTCAAGGAGAAGATCTATGCACATAAGTCTGCGCTACTAGAGAAATTCACATCCTACGACAAACTAGGCACAGGTATGATGTTGGAAAAAGCCATTACCATTACAACCATTCAGGGGCGTAGGAAAAAGGGGGGCAGACCCCCCAATCTCAGAGGAGGCGGGGTCTGGATATGTCTGCCCCCCACCCAAAATTTGCCAAGACCCATGATAAGATGCAAAAAATTTCCCCTAGATCCTGGTAATATGGTTGGGGAATATGGAAAAAATGGGAGTCTGGGCTTCAAATCACAGGGAAAAGTCACCAAAGACTTCTTTTGTACACATATCTTATATATGTTTGGATAAGTGTCCGCCGATAAATTATTATGGGTGCAATGGGGTCCCCCTGCGCCCCCCAATCAAGATTTGGTTCCTACGCCTCTAGACCATTTATCATTTGTATAATCTCTTAGTGTTCCACTGATATGAATTGATTCCATGTAGATCGAACGCAAAAAAAAAGTCATATACCTCCTTGAACTAGAATGAATGGGGTCGTTAATTGCTCTCCTAGAATAAGGAGCTATAAGAAAAACTTAATAAACTATATGTTAAAAATGAAGGCAGATTGGTGTGACATGTCTCATGACAGGTACAATCAAGTTACCTGAATGGTGCCAAGGTGTTTCTGAGGTCATCGAGATGGAGCTGCCGTGGCGCAGTCTTAAACATCACCTTGTCAAAGAAACCTCAGAAGGCCTCGTAGAATATCATTCGACATTTGAGGAATTCACCTTACAAAACAAGTTCGACGAGGTCAGTTGGCATGTAATCATATGTTAAATCTAGTTGATTCACCACGGAGAGCATTATTCAATATAATAACATTGAGAAATGCCCTCCAGATATAGATTTACAATTAAGCACCTGTAGCCTTTATTCATTTCTAAAAAGAGCACTCCTAAACTACTATTCTGGGCGCTTTCTAATTGAACGATTTCCCTTTGGTGAGAAAAAAAACTTCTAGAAGGATAATTTTCCTATGATCCCTTTGATACCAATTTTGTAACCATAACTTTACTTCTCTTTGTCATACAGGGTAGTTCCAGTGTTACTGAAACATTGTACCGAAATAAAGACACCCTGGAGACAATTTTCCGTGCCATAGACAAAGATAATTCAGGTGAGACGGGATATTATGTAAACAAAGAATTCCTAACTGATTAGTTTGCAGTAAATGATATATCATGCAATAGTTCTACATGTATTTGTAAGTAGGATTTTATACTGCTTTGCTTAACAATCCAGAGTTGTAGAGGATTTGTTCAACTCTAAACTATCCCCATAGTTTCAACGTTTAACTACAAATGTTCCACCATTCCAAATTAAATTCAAATTTTGTTTTCATCATTTTCAGGGTTGATATCATTAGAAGAGTTTGAGGATGCCTGTTCCCTGCTGGGGAAGCACACCAAGACAGCTATCTCCAAGGAGCATGTCCACGATATGGTAAACGCCATTGACCAAAATAAGGACGGGCACATAGACTTCAACGAATTCCTGGAGGCCTTCCGGATCGTGAACAATATCCAGGGCAACACAAAGATATAAAATTAAAATGCATTTTTGTGGGTGGAACTACAGAGCATTTGTAGTGCTCATGTCCCTCTACCAAATATCCTTTACCTGTGCCGTGGTGCAGAAGTGTGCTTGGCTTCTGTGGCCTGTTTGATACCAGATGTTGTGAGGGTGATAGAGGATATAGGTACACCCCGAGGACACCCACCCTGGAGACAACTACCTGAACTTCTAGTTCCATCCGAGCACCCAACATGAATCTCTAGTTGTCTTTGTCAGCCCGATTCTACCCACATAAAGTCTAAGAATGCATTTCAATTATATAAACGGTGAGACTACGCGTAAAACGTTTCTCTTCTCTATGATATTGAATTTCTAGCTCAGAATTGCATATCTCCAATCTTGACTGAAAAACCTCACCTTCAGGACCACCAATACAAAAGCTCTTGTGAAAGATAATTATTATGTCCAAACTGTGTAGCGAGGAACATAAGGGGAGCGCACGATATCCATGCCTGGCAATGTAGTTCCAGTTATCCCCGCTGGGGTTGATAAAGCAAACCGTTAACACTTCCCCCAGAAGGGGACGCTGTGGTCTCAGAGAGCTGCATGAGGTGCTCACACCATGAAGAGCAAAACATCACAGACACTGAATGTTAAGACTTCTATGGTGACGTACTCTAGATCAAAACCAAAGTGATGCTAACAGACAATCCTGGAAATGAGTGAATTATCAGGATGTTCGATGCTGTGCATCGGCTGGAGAATATCAGGACAACGTTGAATCTCATCCATCCAACTATACCATTTCATTGTGCATGGCTGGTATTACTTAGGGCTCTTGTCGTATGTGGCAGACTGTCATTTTTCTTGATAGGTTATATGAGCCCTGCAGCCAGATGAAACCTGAGCACGAACTGCTTAAAATATGGACATATTTCTATTTGAAGGAAAAGACTTAACATTAGACTATATGACAATGATATTATTTTTGCAATGGTTGTATCCTCTCCTGGTACTCGATCTTCATAGTATTGATTACAGAAATAGAGAGTATCAACAGCTCCGTTGACGTCTATTTTCTGGCGAGTAATAATCGCTGCTAGAGTGACACTCTGGCCTATTAGTTAAACCTCAAATGGTTTGTATAATTGTTGAATGTAAAAAGAAGTGGAGAAAATTGCAATAGTATAGGTAACTGTAAATGTTACTCTAGTCATATAGCTGTACTCCTGTCTTCTGATATGTCAAACTCTCTGTGATATCCTTGACGTTCAAGAGCAAGGTCAAATCGACTTTAACCAGAATTAACTATTTTGTTGTTGCTCAAACTATTTTAAATGTTTTTAAACGTTTTAAGGTTCATCAGTTATGTTGAGAAAAAGGTACCGCTAGGTGCAAGTTTACTGTTGGGTCATATACGTGATTTTAACTCATTTATACAAAGAACAATTAAATAGAACTAAATGCCAGTGTACTATGTTTCCATATAAGAATTAAGCGACTGTATAGTACTATCAAATGTTTGTCACATTTTTGTAAAGGCGACGTATGATATTGTCCATTCAATAGCAGTTCGTTCACCTATTTGTAGAAAATCTTGATATATGACCTGCCTGTTATGGAATGGTACCCTTGACAAAATAAAGTTTAAACCGACTCCATGCAGATTGAAAGTTTGTTGTCGAACACATAATCCAAAGATGATCCCATGAAGATGAGAATTTTGTAAGTATTGGATACCTATACATTTATGTTACTCATAAACTTTGGGTTTGTATTGCCGCCGAGGACCACATTGAGTATGTGAAGGAAATAATAGTTGTACTGAAATGTACTTTTGCAGAAAAAAAAATAATCTAGGGTTAGTTATCGTTATCTTTTTCTTTTCCAGTATTTACAACTTTTGCTTTTATCAATTTTATATAACACACCTGTGGGGCCTTAATGCAACAAAAGTGCTGCGTAAAGAGGATTATTGGATGAAGGACCTAACTCTTCTCTATAAGAAACAGCATATATTGGATTAGCACACTCTGAACTGAAATAAGAAACCACTAGATAGGTTTTGTTGTGTAAAAGCAAAGTGGTCCTGTTGCCTTAATTGTTGCGTAAAATTGTTGAGTAAAAGCAAGGTGCTCCAGTAGCCTTGTTTGATACATAAGACCATAATATATGTCTTGTTGCATAAAGGCAAGACGTTCCTTTAGCAATTAGGCCAGTATATAGGTTTGTTGCATGAAGGCAATGTTTTCCTGTAGCCTTTATTGGTATTCAGGGCCACTATATAGGTTTTGTTGCATAAAGGCAAGGACATAAGACCACCTTTAGGTTTTGTTGCATAAAGGCAAGTAAGTTTGTGGCGTTGAGGATTTTGTGGCATAAGGGTTTTGTTGTGTAAAGGCTGCATAACGCCACTTTTGTGGCATAAAGGCCCCACATCAGCCTTTGCACAAGAAAACAGTTTACTATTTTGCTGCGTAAAGGCAATTTTGTTGAGTAAAGGCCCCACAACACCAAAAATATAAGTCTGTCATGATGTTCCCATATCAGACGCGTCATCATCGTTTAGTTTTTGTGAATCTAGAAGTGAATAAAAGTGAATCCTACATTTGTATTTCACACACATTTGAAATATATCTTGCAATTGATAATAAATGAGTTATGTTATTTCAAGAACAATCATAGCTCAAATAGTCATTCCTTTCATGCTAATAGGGGGCGCCATAGGCCCTGCTACCCGTTGGGACAGAAGCTGATTTGACATCAGTGTTTGAAAGTAATCTATAATCAACGAGTTAGCAACACTCATTCGATTCTTATGTGCCAACTGGGTATGTCCTGTACTATATGCAAAATCCCAAAATGCGATTTATGAAGCATGGTTTTTTTGCAATTTGCAAACTTGATATTTCAAGCAACCTTCAACCTTGCAAACGATGTCCTTTCAGTCCCGGGAAAAAACGTATCCTTTAATTCCAAAGAATAAATTTAAAAGAATATAGCTTTTCAATCCCATAGGGTCTTTTTCATAGGTTCTATATTACTCTATGAAAGAACTTTTGCATTGATGTGTCGGCTTTTCAATTTATGGTACTAGTAAGGCTCATACAAAGCCCAAATTAGAGAGCAATTTCTTTTTGTTCTAAATTGCATTGTGGGAGTCTACCTGAAAGGTCGACGCAAATTTTACAGTCCTGAACGTTTCTGCTATCTCTTTGATTTGGTGCAGCTCGATATCCCTGCATATTGCAAGAGGTATAACGGCTACAGGGAGGTAGGCTACAATGGCAAGAAACTCTTGTGGACTGGGAGACAAATTACCATCTAAATATTTAGATATTTTGTGAAAATTGTCAGTTTCTATTGCAAATTTCAGAAAGTTAGGCAAAATCTTGGATAAGTAGGTATGTTTGTTCCTTTAAATTTGCAGCCCAATTTCAACTCTGCGAACTAATCCCCTTCTACAATGCTGCAATTTCGCTGCATTAATCGTAGGCAGAGTTCAATGTGAGAAGTAATTATTTTGACTGCAAAAGTGGAATGAATTTGTAGCTGGATTTGGAAAGTGAAAGAGTGTGTTAGAACCATTGTAATTTGTAGTATGACCGAGGCTCCCGATCTGCAAGATTTCCCGTTATTGCAAGGATATCAGTAGGGCATTTCTCAATAAAGTGATTAACATTATCTAGAAATGCCCTCCTGAATGGCTGATTAAAGAGTGTTTACATTCCACAATAATCACGATTCCAAGACTTTTATCTTTTGTATTACTGAAACAATGATCACTAATTTAATCAGACTAATGGAGCCTAGACCTGTAGAATATATTCAATTGGCTCCAAGTCCATCTTGAGGAGACTATTCCGCGAGAGAAAAATAAACAATACCTTTTTGGTCTACCCCTCACCTAAACTCGGCCAGAAGGATACTGAAAGAAGTGGCTTTTGGGGATAATAGTTCCTTTCCTCTTAAAGTTAATAGATTTTTTCCTCCATTTTTAGTAATATGGTGTGCGATACATTTTGTTGTTGTTTTTTGACAGAGGAAATTAAAAATGTAATCCAAGTGTTATGTATGTAGCAATGCGCTGGTGTCTGAAAAGGGATTAACATACTGTGTATATAGGCCTATACAGGTTAGGCATTCTACGACAGACAAGCAATTACTCAAGGCTTGCAACAGCAAAGTTTAGATCTAATCAACTCCAAATTTATACTGTATGACAAAACAAATCGGTAATATTCCTCAAGGTAAAGGAGAAATTTATTTCTCAATTTAATATTATGTAATTGTCTTAAATTCTTTGTATAGCCAATAATATGATTTGATTATACCCCTCTAACTCACTGACATGGATTGAAAGAACATGAGATTTTCTGTCCGTGTCCATTGATATAGACCCATGTGGCATGGCGTTTGGCGTTTGGTATTTGGACATTTTGTGCATTATAGCAGATGTGTATTGGAGCTTTATCATGTGCCCATGCAAAAAAAAATGATAGTATCAATTCTTTATTAATATATCAGTCATAATATTCGAGAATAGCCTGAAAACATTGACCTATAATATATCAGTCATAATATTCGAGAATAGCCTGAAAACATTGACCTTTGTAGAAGTCTACATGAGTGCAGGCGGACTATTCTAAACATTGAATTGACAATGCCTTTTATGAAATAGACTTCTAATAGCCTATCTGTCCACAGGACAGCTCTAAATTGCTATACATGATTTATTCGGTCGCTTTGGTGAAACGGTAAATATTGTCCTAGTGGTTGAAATGTTGGATTCATTAACCTATATGACTGACCGTCTGGCAAAACATAAAGGTCACCTTAGAATTAATAATATATAGACTTCACACAATACACCCTGTTGCTTACCGCGTTCTTACAGAAACCATCTAGATTAATAGAGTTATATTCATAGCAACGTGATATATAAGTTTGTGCCTTTGATTAGGTTGTGAAAAAACAGACATTGTGATGGCATTTGGAAGATATTGTGCAAACTGAAAATAGCCATGTATAAGACTAAGGCTATTTTGTGTATAGTCTATTTATTACAGGTACCTTTGTAACGGAACTATCTATTATAGGGCATAAAAAAAGGTTTGTTTCCAGTTACCCGACCGACCCTAGCAAAACAGGGATGGTCTTGGATTTTTTTTTTTTTTTTTTTGGTGAATTTTTTACATTTTTGGGCAGTTTTTAGGCATTTTCCCGTGAATTTCATATTTTTTCATGAGTTTTTCGTGGAGCTTACAGAGGTCCTTATCTATTGTTATACAGTTCATAACATCCATTCATATTTTTTACATGAGCTTCACATTCCTTGTGTTTTTCATAACTCTACTGTAAAATCATAGAATCCAACATGTCAGCCCATACATATCTATACAAAATCAAAAAAGAAAAAGAAAATCCAACCTAGCGACCCTAGATATTTGAGGCATGTAACTGGAAACACAACTTTTTTTTTGGCCTAGGCCTACCGGTACCCTCTTTAGGATGGGCATAGTTTCCATCACTTTTCTTTATTCTGAGGGGCTATGAGCAACAATTTTGATTCCCAAATGCATTTCGTTCATTACATCCAATATTCTGTAGATAATGTAAATTGACATGGTATGTCATGGCTCTGAGAACCTTGAGATAGAGAAGGATTGTAACATGACAAAGAAGAAAATCACAATGTGCTCAGTGGGTAGCAACCGACCTAGTCCAGGTTATTGAAGAAGTTGGACTCTAGGTCGTCCACCTGGTGTCACCTGGTGAACACCAGCCAGTAGAGAATGTTCAGAAAGGTGAAGGACATGGGGAATAAGATACGTGACACCCTGTCTATGGTGCTCACACTGTTCACCTTATTAAGTTCACCCCGGTCCCCCCTCATCAACTTTCTGTATTTCTCATTGCCCTGTAGGCAGAGAAGGAACTTCATGAAACAGGAAGTGGTCCCACGGCGCTCTGTCATTGGTTGGTGGGTGCTTCCGGCAGCGCCATTTTTGTGTTGACGCTCCACGTTGTAATAATCATCACTCTGAGGCTTTGGCGCCCAGTAGATGGCTGCATGCACACCCTGGTGTAAGGTAAAGGCAGAACGTTGGATTAATCATGAATATGTTTTATATGTACATTCATATCATTGTGATAGGTGAGATCAAGAATCAAAATATGATACAATCATCTAATAATTCAACACAGTCATTATCAGAAAGATAGAGGATGGTGTAACGTGGGGGCCATCCACAAATGACGTCATGCTTGAGGTGGGAGGGGGTCAGGCCTGGTATGAAGGAATTAATTTTCCATATACCTTCAGCATTGCAAAATTGACAAAAAAAAAAACAAGACAAGGGGGGGGGTCAAAATGATCAAATTGTGCATGAAGTCATTTATGGATGGCCCCCTGTCTACCAACAGACACCAAGGACATTGATTAAGCACGAGGCCTATATATGTAGGGTAGGTCGCCCCTGACTCGACCACTGGGCACATTGGTTCTTTATGTAGACCATTTAGACCATTCAGATAGCATGTAATTACGTCTTAGTTGCACCTCATTACATACAATGGGAATACCTTGTACATGCCTTAACATTTATCATAAATTGTAGAATGAGCCAGCAAGCTAAAAGGACCGTCCAAGGGGGATTAGTACCAATTCTGGCCACCAGGGGGACACCACTAAGGCTTAAAAAGGGGAAACTAGACTGAAAATTGTATTATACTAGTTTTTCAAGAGGATTTCAACAGTCCTACAGGGAAATTTCCATTTTTGGTCCAAACCTTCCAATTTTGGAATGCAAATAGAACGTTTTTAGGCCATTTCAGGGCATAAATCAGTGTATTTGTTGATATGTGTTGCCATGGAAACAAGATTTCTACTCAAAATAGAGGAATACAAAAAGCCCATTGATAGCCCCACTCACAGGGATGAATATACTCAAAAAATGGTAAAAATCCAATTTTTAGGTCAAATTCTATAAGAAAATGATTTTAAAGAATATGATAATTTTCCTTATTTGCATAATTATGCATACTTATACTTATCTCCTGATATCTTGGGAAATATGCAAGTTAGAGCTTATTTGGTTTATTGATATGTTACTGACCACCCAAATTCATAGAGCCATAACTCAAAAACTAGCAGAGATATTTTCTAATGTAAAACATCATTGAAAAGCTCATGACTTGAATTTAGGAATTGACTTTTCCCCTTGGGGGACCCTTTTGCCTTGGCTGGACACAAATGACCTCTCTGTATAGGTGGGGTTGTCGAGTTAAGGTACCAATATGCATATAGTGGTCAGTTCAGGGGAGACTTCATAGGCTCTTTTCCCAGACTCCATAATGAGGTCCAAATGTGTCCGTTCATGTAGCCAAATGTTAGGGCACCGTACATCAGAATAATAGGCCTACTTACTCTGTGTGATACTATAATCAAACATATTTTGCCTACACCCCACATTTTTCGCCATAGACATGACCATTTCCATCAGTGCCATCCAGTATCTATCTATGTGAAAAGGGATAGTAGACTTTTGCACCAAATTGGAAGAGGTCAAATACTCAAGGCATTGGCTTGCACTTCCGGTACACTCGTTCCATCCAGCATCTGTCTGATCCAAAAATGCTCTTTGTCAGATGATGGTAGGAAATGCTACTCTGGATACTCTAGAGGATGGTGTAACGTGGGGGCCATCCACAAATGACGTCATGCTTGAGGTGGGAGGGGGTCAGGCCTGGTATGAAGGAATTAATTTTCCATATACCTTCAGCATTGCAAAATTGACAAAAAAAAAACAAGACAAGGGGGGGGGTCAAAATGATCAAATTGTGCATGAAGTCATTTATGGATGGCCCCCTGTCTACCAACAGACACCAAGGACATTGATTAAGCACGAGGCCTATATATGTAGGGTAGGTCGCCCCTGACTCGACCACTGGGCACATTGGTTCTTTATGTAGACCATTTAGACCATTCAGATAGCATGTAATTACGTCTTAGTTGCACCTCATTACATACAATGGGAATACCTTGTACATGCCTTAACATTTATCATAAATTGTAGAATGAGCCAGCAAGCTAAAAGGACCGTCCAAGGGGGATTAGTACCAATTCTGGCCACCAGGGGGACACCACTAAGGCTTAAAAAGGGGAAACTAGACTGAAAATTGTATTATACTAGTTTTTCAAGAGGATTTCAACAGTCCTACAGGGAAATTTCCATTTTTGGTCCAAACCTTCCAATTTTGGAATGCAAATAGAACGTTTTTAGGCCATTTCAGGGCATAAATCAGTGTATTTGTTGATATGTGTTGCCATGGAAACAAGATTTCTACTCAAAATAGAGGAATACAAAAAGCCCATTGATAGCCCCACTCACAGGGATGAATATACTCAAAAAATGGTAAAAATCCAATTTTTAGGTCAAATTCTATAAGAAAATGATTTTAAAGAATATGATAATTTTCCTTATTTGCATAATTATGCATACTTATACTTATCTCCTGATATCTTGGGAAATATGCAAGTTAGAGCTTATTTGGTTTATCGATATGTTACTGACCACCCAAATTCATAGAGCCATAACTCAAAAACTAGCAGAGATATTTTCTAATGTAAAACATCATTGAAAAGCTCATGACTTGAATTTAGGAATTGACTTTTCCCCTTGGGGGACCCTTTTGCCTTGGCTGGACACAAATGACCTCTCTGTATAGGTGGGGTTGTCGAGTTAAGGTACCAATATGCATATAGTGGTCAGTTCAGGGGAGACTTCATAGGCTCTTTTCCCAGACTCCATAATGAGGTCCAAATGTGTCCATTCATGTAGCCAAATGTTAGGGCACCGTACATCAGAATAATAGGCCTACTTACTCTGTGTGATACTATAATCAAACATATTTTGCCTACACCCCACATTTTTCGCCATAGACATGACCATTTCCATCAGTGCCATCCAGTATCTATCTATGTGAAAAGGGATAGTAGACTTTTGCACCAAATTGGAAGAGATCAAATACTCAAGGCATTGGCTTGCACTTCCGGTACACTCGTTCCATCCAGCATCTGTCTGATCCAAAAATGCTCTTTGTCAGATGATGGTAGGAAATGCTACTCTGGATACAGGAAGAAGCTAAAAGACAATAAGAGCCTACACTTCAAACAAGGTGTTTAGATCCTAAACACAATTCTAAACGTAATCCTGTCCCGTTTTTCTGAACATAATATCCTCCTAAACACAATACAAAGTGTTTAGAGAAATTACATGTTTAGCTAATTAATGTGTTTACTACTGTAGGGGTATGGTATTTACACTTTACGTTCATGTACCCGTGGGACTCAGACCTAGGTCTTCGGGTGTAGTGGGGGAGTCCGGATGGCAGGTGGCAGCACCTGCCTCTGGGTTCATATCCATTACACCAGGGGGCCTATCACTCGTCCGCCACACGTCACGTGGCCGGTCTGAGTTTCGCGGGCTTTTCCCCTATATAAGGCTGGTTCTACCCCCATGTTCTTCAGTAGTGGTTTTACCCACTGCTCAACCAGGTCGTTACCCGAAAGGGTAACCGAATGCCCTAGTAGCATGTAGTCCTCTGAGGCTGTGATCGTATGTAACATAAGCTATGAAATAAAAGCTCGGTTGCCTACCCGGAAACTTTTCTCTCTCTTCGTTATGATTTAATCTAACTTAACGAGACAAACCATTACACTACATAAGTGTTTAGATTTATACTATTTTTCTGATTTGAGGAATTTAGCTTAGATATATCATATGTTTGTGAATAGAATATTGGTATTGTATCTGGGAATTGGACTATGAATGCATTTAGGTGGATGGCCCACTATCATTCATGCCCACTTTCTGAAGGGGATATATGCCTTAGACACAGTCTACAGGGAAAGCTATATTGCCCAAGTATTTCATCTACACTGTATTGAACCCATACCAGTACATCAGTGTCAGGGATGCAGTGCCAAATGCAACAGAGAGACTGAACGAATTTTGGTTTATATATTGTTATCATTCACAAAATGGGTGTCCAAGCATTAGCTGCTTCCCTGTAGTGCATTTTAGCAATGCTACAGGGTTTAATTGAATAATCCTTTATTGTTGAGATACTGTACATGCTATGTTATGTGAAACTGTGATTTAGGAGAATACTGCAACATATTGTAACCCAGCAATAACGGGTGATTGCTTGCAGAAGGTAAAACATAGATTACAGTTACCATCTGGTGTACATTTTATGTCTAAACACATAGAAGTATAAGTGTTTAAAAGCTAAACACATAAACATATTTAGTGTAAATATTTAGGTGTTTAGAATTTAAATGTTTAAATCCTAAATACATGGTTAACTAAACACCGCTTGAACCAAAGTGTTTACTTTTTAAACAAGTTTAGACCTAAACATGTTTTAAATCTAAACACCATTTTTTCAATGTATAGGATGGAGAGTAGAGTTCTTCTAGATGTGTGAGTATTGCGTGGAGGAAGTACAATGGTCTAGGTTCATGGGCAATAATGAGAGAGCTGGCCACTCAGAACGGCAGGCGGCTAAAGCATAGTTCATTTTTTTTATCCCATTTGAGGTGAGATGAATTAATATATCCATGGCTTAGTACCATTGTCATTGTTGGTATAGAGACCCATTGGATGCAGTTGAACGATTAGATATTCAGAGGGACAGAGAATGCTTGGCTGATAAAGGTGTGGTGGCTTTCTGTGATGCATGAATGCTCCTATTTGTTGCCAAACGCATTGACTGCTCTAAAGTCATTCACTGGTGCAATAGAAAAAACTCATTAAAAGTGGAATCATTTAAAGGTACCGATATACATATTATCTGTATTCTCTAATGCGCTCTGTTCAAACCCACTCGTCTGCCTCAGGATTAAGCACATATCTATCTTCATTACCATATATGCATCTAGGTGCAGCATAGCACTACACTTTAGTGTACTAATGAGTAGTGATATATATGCTTTGCGATCATATGCTAATATTTTCTTGCAAATAAATGCCTGATCTACAACCCACCTTTCTCACGCCAAGATTTCAATAACATTATTCTCACATTATTATTCTAAATTGTGCCATTGCGCTTGACAATGATAGTTTATGCAGTAATGCGAATGTGCCTTGGTAGGTCCACATCATCATGTATAACCAAGAAAACTAATAATAGTTATTTCAGTTAGAATTTTGTCGAATACCAGTAATTACTTTGCCAACCTTACCTTATTTTTGATAACTGTGCCATCCTCCATCTCCTCAGTCTGATGACACAACTCCTTATTAACATCCTCTTCCTCATCTGACTCTAAACTATACAGGTTGAGCTTCTCTCCACTACCATGCTTGGTGAAATAGTGCACACCTGCAAACTCCAGCAGGGACCCAATGACAAAGCAGTAGCACATCATGATAAACCAGTCCAAGGCTGTAGCGTACTGCACTTTAGGTAAATCGTCCCTTGAATCCAGGGTTACAGTCGTTAAGGTCAGAACAGACGTAATTCCTGAAAGATATAAAAGCTCACACGTTACATTGTCCATTTTGGGCCCTTGCTTTTTGTTCTCTATATTAATGACCGCCCAAATATCATCAGAAACTGTAAATGCGTCATGTACACCAATGATGTTATGCTGTATGTATCGCGCGAAAATGCTGCAGACGATATAGCGGCCACGCAGGTATATAGACCTTGATTGCCTACACAATCGGTGTCTTGAAAATTTCATATCCATTAACACACAGAAAAGCATGACCATGTTCTTTGGATCAAAGCACAAGCTAAAAAAAGTTAGTTGGTCCCATAGTTAATATTGGTGGAATCGTCCTACCAACGTGCCAGAATTACAATTACCTTGGTGTGGAGCTAGACAGCCATATGAACGTATTAATGCACATTAACAAAGTTAAAAATTGTTTTGGTAACAAATTGTATAAGCTGAACAAGATGCGGAAATTTCTGAATGAGAAACATAGTCTATCAGTGTACAAAACAACGTTAACTCCTACACTTGAATATTGCTCATTTTATACTGGCGGAGCTAATTCCACTGAGTTACAGAAGCTTCAGCGAATGCAAAATCAGGGCATTCGTATTTGTTTTAGAATTAATGTCAGAGGAATTACTATCCATGATCTACATCTAAAAAGCAATATAAAAATGTTGGAAAATAGGCGTGATTGTCAGCTTACAATGATAATGTGGAAAAAATGGAAAAATGGTGAAGCCGAAGTGCAGAACAACATCCGTACCAGAGGGGACCGAAAGGTCAGATTTGCCCAGCGACGTGCAAGAACATGTTTCTATGCGAGAAGCCCGTATCTCAGAGGTGTAACACTTTGGGACCAACTGACTCCCATCCAACAAAGAATGCCAACTAAGTCTCGGTTCAAAACTGTCATTAATAATTTTGAATTCTTGCATTAAGCATTAGTCACATTACCATGTGGCAGCCTGTACTACCTTATTTATAATGACAGTTGCATTTCCATGCAAATTTTTAAGGATGCTGTTATTACCTTTGGTGCGCAAAAAAGCGACCCCTTTCCGGGGGACGAAAGCGCTTAATAAACAATAAACCAGAGTGTGATAACCTTCAGTGGGGACCAATTCAAGGCTCAATTCAGCGGGGACCGATTCCAGATCATTTCATCATTAGTTAAGTGACCATTTACAATGATGTACCTGGCAGTGTGATACAGGGAAGGGTTATCACACTGGGGGTGTGATACAGAGGTTCTTGTTTATGGGGGCTGTCATATTCAACTTGAGATTTAAAAAAAAAGAATTCCAGTATTGTCTAGTTACAGCATCACTGGAGACTTGTACCTGACTGACATGAGCACGTTTGTGCAACTAGAAAAAGGTCTGATAAGAAATTGACTTGATGCAGATGTTGGGCAAAACTATCTTTTCCCCTATATGCAACACCCTCCTGATATTATCAGTAATATACTGCCTATCGATCAGATAGAGAGTATACCTACTGCGGAATACATGAGCTGGCTGCTACGTGAGGATTAGGATGGAGAAAAAGACGCCTGAACCACCAAAACTACCTTCGTTTGTCTATGAATAGCTCAGAGGGGAATAGGTAAAACCCGTATTCTGGATCAATCTTGAGAAAATAATTGATCTTTGATCCGCAGCCAAAATGGGTCTTTGGTCTGTCAAAGGCAGTGGATTGAAAGATTCGGTGCTCCAGTTATTGAGATGCCAAGATCTCTCTTTGAGATGGAAGTCAAAGAAGCCCTTAACCTATACACACCATAGCGCTGGGCCCATAAATGCAATTATGGTTCTTCATTGTACTAACGGGTACTCTGATATCCAGATATCATTATCTGTAGATCTTTTAGGGGCAAATTATTTTAGGCAGACATGCACATATTGTACGACAACTAAACAGGTTGCATGCGCCCTGTAATCTATACTTTCCCTGTATGCATCTTTGTCAGAGATACTATTCGCAAGATATCTAAATTTCCTTTCTATCTTCGAAAAAATACCCTGTGTCACCGCTAATATGATTACTGGTCTTTAGCCAAGATATTTCTAAAGTAGGTATCAAAATCCATGTTCCGCCCTGTTGGGTGGGTAGTACAGACATCGTACCGATACCACCTTCCGGCCAAATGAATGAAGAAAAAATAGAAGCATATTCATTTTATATAACAGGAAATAAAGAAGTTTTTCTATCCTTTTTGTTGTTAACATAGATAGAAATATGAACTACCGTTAGAACTAATGTTTTGCTCTTTGATGTTAATGGTGTTGTTCCGAGAACAGTCTAGCTGCAGTATGCGTAATGCTCACTCTTTTGTGATTGATGACTCACCGACATGAACGTCTCAAATTACCACGAAAAAATACCGACATTTTATAGAATTATTCATTCTCCTGGCCTTTTTGTGACAGTAGAAATAAAATAAAAAAGAATGTCTATCTTCTTGAAAAAAAAATGGGGAAACTCCTAAGTGTGTTGAATAATAGGAATGAAAGGAATTTCTCTGGTTAATTAGGAAAGGGAATGACGCTACTAGCACAAAATGCATCGTCAGTTCCTGTTACTACATGTAATTCTAATGTAGACAGCCTTACCCAGTCCGACCCTGTCAGCAGTGGCCTCCCGATGTATCCAGAAGGAAACCCAGGAGAGGATGACAATAAGGGTACATGGCACGTACACCTGGATCAGGAAGTAACCCATGTGACGCTGCAACTTGAAACTCACCAACAGAGTCGAAAATTCCCCTGAAAGTACAAAAACCATAATATATTGAATTAAATATTGATAATCTAAAGTACGCAAACTGATATCTTGCATTATCATAAATGATATGACAGCTGCAGTGGTTTTGGGTCATTGGGGCTTAGCACTTCTTGTGAAGAGCTATATACATTACGCTGGTGCCCTGCAGGTATTGTGGGCATATGCCGGCAAGCCATGCCTGATGGCTTTTTTCCCCAGGCCCTGGGGAGAGCATCACCTGAGCTTCACTAGATGGCAGTTTTAGATCTCCAATCACAGGCAAAATATCTAAACATCTGTATAGGAGAGGCATGTGTACCTTTGGGGTGAAAGGGTGCCCCCTTGTGATTAAATGTGACAACAGGGGATGGTTGACAGGCAACTTCTTAGGCATGGCCCGCCTGTATACATGTCCTCAATATACAGGCCGGTATCCAGTCAATATATACATTGGCTAAAGGTCCACCATCCATCCTGATTTAAAGAAAATGCTATAGTATAGGACGCACCAGAGTGTGGGTTTCCGACATTTTTGCATTGTTCTATAGTAAAATGACCCCGCCTGTATCGGCATTCAGGAGTACGGCAAAGGTCTGTCTTTATATGCGAGGTATTACAGTGTTTTAATAGCTGTCTCAGCACATATACAAGTCATACATCTCAATTCGAAATCACTCAATGGTACCAAGCATCCAGCAAAATACTTTGAGCTGTGATGGTATTGCCCAGTGATTGACTCACATGGATTAATCTGTATGTTTTACCGCCAGATGTTGAATATGAAGATGGATTTATATATATATATATATATATATATATATATATATATATATATATATATATATACACGCATACCGATCGGATCGCACTCCGGACTCTGGGAGAACTAGCGTGGGCTGAAGGGAAGATTATATCCTGAACAGATGAATAGATTTAGAAAATGACAATGACTTTTCTACCGACTTGCAGTGGATGTACGAGAATGGTAAACACTAGATAGCGATCACTTATTATAATCTAATCGGTATATTTTCTTCTTTGGTGTTTACTGTTGGTGGGCATGAAGTAGTGTGCTTTATATAAAGGAATACAATGCTGTGACTTTCCTGGCATACAACACAAATCGTTAAAACGAGGGCTATATGAAATAAGCTTAACAGCTACATGAACCTATAATTCAAGAAAATGATGAAGACTAACCACAGCAATGAGGTTCGGGTGGTGAGGCTTTGATCCATGGTAAATGCGACAGTTCATAGACTATACTTACTGTTCCGCATTATGCCCCATACACTACTTACATCAACCAGACTATTTCCATTGCCATGCCATTGAAGAAAGCCTTCACTGGGAATTACGTGTTTGATTGACTTAGATATAGGGTATGATCAACCACTGATAATGACTATAATATTATCGTTGACTCTTTTGAAATAATGCAATCGATTATATGAATTATGATATGTACACCAAAGTAGTACACGAGTAGTAGAGCGTGTCATATTAAGATATAGAAGAATATGACAAGTTGCATTATGCATACGAAAAGATCTCCAGGAGAAAGAAGACCGTTATGGAGATGACTATTCTGAGAGTCCCAATAAAAGATCGACTATGCAGATTCGGTAATATACATTGGTATCATCGCTTCCTATCAGCATTACTTTGCGTGCAAAAACGGTGCCAGGATCTTACCCCCCCCCCTAGAATTCTCCCACCCTGAAATTTCCCCCCTGGAAAATCCCTCCCCAGAGAACCCCCCCCCCCAAATTTGAAAAGGTATATGGTTTAATAAGGGTGAGGTGTTGGGTTAATGATAAGGGTTAGGGATCGGGATAAGATTAGGGAACGGGTTAGGGTTAGTTATAGGGTTAGGGTTAGAGTTAATCATAGGAATAGGGTTAGGGTTATGGTTAGGGTAAGGGATAGGGATAGTGTAAGAATCTTTATTCCACAATAAAATTGAAATACAGCCTTTTCTAACTGTATCTGTAATACATAGAAATGATGGGGGGAAATTTCCAGGGTGGGAGATTTCCAGGGGGGATTTCCGGGGGGAGAATTCCGGGGGGATTTCCAGGGGGGAAATCTCCTAGAACCTGCATTACATTTGATTATGCCAAATATGGCCATAGGCCTACAAAGCGCAATAATGGTCCGCAGGTAAAATTCACGTCGTGGCCTCTCTCTCTCTCGGTTATACGGAAACGTGTTAACCTGATTTAAACAACCAGAATTAATCTGAATTACATTTCTCAAATCCTGATGTACCAAATAACGTTACATATAGTGGGGAATATCTACCAATCCCATGTCGGGAAGTGAGGCCAGCCGGGCCTGGACTGACGATGACAGATGATGGTGTAATGGCGCCTGATACATGTAATCTAGGCGTTTGCATATCACATCCAAGATAATTCAAGGGGTGAAGACTTAACCCCCACAGCTCATCCACATCTTACCTACTGCATAAATAGCTTGAACTTTGAAGTCTAGTTGTGAAAGGGGGAGGCTGGATTACTCGTTCCAAGCGAAAAATACATATTCAAATACACAGATTTAACACAGATCACAGTACCATAGGGTAAATTTGGGGAACGATGCCTGAATCAACAATCGAGTGCCTAGACATGACCTTTCTCCATAAATCCATTAAGGGCTGGGTTGGTTTTCAACCACCCCATGGCAAGTGCTTTACATAAATGTTCCAGATATTGCCATTATTGTGTAAAACATGGAACCTAATGCTACGCAGAGCAAACAAAGTAGACCACATCAAACCATGTACCAGCTTTAAAAGAGTTTTGACTAGGGGTTGTTCTCAGTGAATTTTATTAAAAGATAGGTATCTAGATTGTGGTTATTTAACATTTCAATGTAGACCTACCTGTACTTTGCCCCGTCCTGTTGGTTATTGTCCTGTTGCCGGTTGGGTGTCCAGTAAGGTCAAACTGTGACATCTTCATGTCCTTAGAGATCTTTATAGACTTATCCCGACCGTGTTTCCAAACATAATCCAGCTGGTCACGAGTATAGGCGTCTGCATGGAGGGAGATATAATCCAGACTTGCTTAGGATATACGTGCAATGGAAGACCGTAAAATTCAGCTGAATAATTCATGACAAAAGGCATCCTGTATATATTCTCTATATCTATTTAAGAGATGATCTGTATATCTGATATCTTAACTATATTCACAACAAACATCAGGAATTGATGATCCATGGTCCGGAGGATTGAGAACCACGTTCCTCCAGGGGCATCTGGTGTGTACGGCTACCAGAGGGGGTGCCACAAGCTGGCTTATCATTAATTAAACCCCTTATTTAGTCTGACACCCTATATATGGGATCTTATCTGAATCTTAAGATCTCATCTGAATCTAATGCTGTCGGCAATGATACTGGAATAAAAAAGATTTGGGATTAATAGTGAACCAAATAATCATACTCCAAGCTCTAATAGAACTAGAAACAATTAAAGGGATAAGGATAGTGTCCCTATGCCGTCCATCAGTGACTGACGGCCATCAGTTGGCCAGGTTGATTCTCCAAGCATGCACCCTTTTGCGGCAGAACCTGAAATTCTAGCCCACAATTTGCCTCCAAGATCTATAGAACGATGGGGCATGCCCCCTTGTGGACAACACATGAACTAATCTTGGCTGGATCCATCTGATAGGATGTCACATTTTACCTTCTTTAAAGTTATCCTCCGCCTGTGACATCACCTCAACAGAGTCGTCTCCAATAGGCAGAACCTGCCGCAAGCAGTGCGCACTTTTGGGTGCACTTTGCCAGTCTTTGGACTGCTCCTTACCAAGCGTGCAAGTCAGCAGGTATTGCACTCCTTGGGGCAAAAGGGTGTATGTTTGGAGAATGTACCTGGCCCTGCGCGGAGACGAATGTTGACGCTGTCGCAGTTCCCAGGGTGCCCGGCCAAATGGGGGTTCAGGGGCAGAGCCCCCAATCACGGATGAATTTGAATTACATTCAGATGAGATCATCTGAAACTTATGGAAACTTAAATGGAAGATTATTATTCAGATGAGATCTCATCTGAAAAAAGACGGAAGTGTGTGACAGCATGGTCCCACCACGTCCCTGAGGAACTGAGGCGGCGTGAATGTTTGTCTCCAGTGTGACGTCATTCTACTTCCGGCCAGGTACAAATCCCCAGAAGAGACCCAGATGCCTCCTTGGGCAGACAGCTGCGGGCAGACACTGGAGGGGGTGTATTAGGCTCCATTCTCCAGTCATATATTTAAGACACTGGAGGGGGTGTATCAGGCTCCATTCTCCCATCATATATTTACACAGGTTTTAGCACTTGCTATGATATCTAGACATCCAATCAAAATTCTGAATTGACAGAATGTTTTTAAATGAATTTTCACCCCCTGTAAGTAGCTATCTGCTGTTTTTGTTTACATTTTTTCGGCTGAGTTTGTTGACATTTTTTGGCCATGTTTGTTGACGATTTTCAATCCCTTGGGGTGCGTGCACAGTGACACTGACACTAAGTGATGATATTTAGTACTTTCAGATTGTGCACAGTGACACTGACACTAAGTGACGATATTTAGCACTGTCAGATTGTGCACAGTGACACTGACACTCAGCATGAATTTATATACAGTGTATAAGCTTACTGTATCCTCCCTGCACTCAGTAACAATTTTCTGACCCCCCCCTCCCGGTCAAGGGGTTGCCCCACCCTCAAACGCACCAGCCCACCCCCCCCCCCCTGTACCGGGGGTATGGCCTGTTGTTTAAAAAAGATCACTCCCTAATTGACATTAACACTAAGTCACAATTTTTAGCACTGTCACTTTGTGCACAGGGACACTGACACTAAGGGAGTGGTCATTATTTATCAACGGGGTGGGGGGTGGGTGGGTGGTGGGGTTTTCGCACGGACGCGGAGGGTGTAGCAGTGAGATGCAGGGTGGGTGGAGGGTGTAGGAGTGAGACGCAGGGTGGGCGGAGGGTGTAGCAGTGAGACGCAGGGTGAGCCGAGGGTGTAGCAGTGAGACGCAGGGTGGGCGGAGGGTGTAGCAGTGAGACGCCCTCTTTTTTTTTACCCTCTTTTGCTAGGGTCGGTCGGGTAACTGGAAACAAACCTTTTTTTTAGGCATTACTATTTCTTTTGCATTTTTTTTTTATAAACATACTTAATTTAGTGTATTTTCTGTGCCTCCCTCATGGTGAGAGTTCACAATTTTTAAACTCTTTTCCATCAACTGTTTTGCATATTCAGCGCTACTATTAATTACACGCTTGTGGCAACATAATAAATTTGGTATCATTGATATAGTTGAGCCCTCTAGTATTAAAACCATCTAAATGTGGCTTTTATGGCTCATTGACATATATCATATTGGGGGATTCGCTTTCTTATGCATATCAGATTCAGGACTAATGAATTAGCAAACTCAGCATTCTTAATAGGTTGAAAATCATAGAAGTTTGCATATGACGAATTTGGAGGTATTCCACCCCCTACCATTCGAATTTTAGTTTCCCCCTCTATTTCTTTGGCTCAAAGTGTCAGGCTGGATGAGATCTTCATGTTACATATGGGTTTTGATGGTCCCATATGCATATTTTGGGCTCCAGGGGGGTAAAATGTGCCTAAAATGACCAAAATTGTCTGGGCGAAATTGTGTCTGGGAGAATGACATTTGAGTTACAAGCCATGTTGAGGGCTTACTTTCCTACAGAAACAATCTTCATACCTCCATGAAAATCTTAGGTCCAGACTATTTTGACCTGTTGATTAAGGAAATCACATTATCATTTATGTCAGATGTGTCCTTGCTATTGTAAAAGAAGCATACTTATAAGAATTCTTTTTCTGGGCACATGTCTGGGCGAATGACATGTAAGGCCCCATATGCACACTTTCTATGATTTGTGACCAATAACACTTTGAGTTATTGGAGGCCCTATATCTAGCGCGGAATGAAAATGGAACAAGAGATTTTGCTCCCACCCTTATTGGGCCTGACGTGATTAGAATAGAGCTATTTGAGGCCCCAGAGGCAGTTGAAATTACCTCTATATGAAGGATATATGTCATTGGTAAAAACAACTTTTTCCTATTCCGTTGCCCATTTTCCCAGGAAGGAGATGATACACCAATAGCAAACTTTCATCATTCTTCAGGGTAAAAATAGTAATTTTCAGTGATGCCTTGCACTTTAGTTAATGGTTTTTATCCCACAGGCCCAAAATAACTGTTGAAATGTGGCAAAATTCAATATTTCCCATGTTGAGGCAGCCATATTGAATTGGGACTTCCCCCCCCCCCATCGTCCATGTTAAGAACTTCAAGATGAATGAGAATGGCCTATGTAACAAAAGTAGACCTTTATGACAACTTCATTTTGGCATTTCCTGAAAGTGGTTGAATGTGTCCGATGAAACAAGCAATGCCAGACCTCTAGCTCATTCTGCCTGGACAATATAAAGCTATCAAATATTGATCAACCCCTCATGAGTATAAGGATGCAAATCTGAGGAACTAGTGGGAGCTGGATGCTATAAATTCACATAATTATGTTCATCTAGTATAAAGACTTGATCTCTGCGAACCACAGAAACTCTGTCAACTTTTAAGTAGTATTAGTGGAGCTAAAATCAACCAAAAATCATTCACTTCTAACTGGGTCATGTGGGAAAAGTTCTAAAAATCTGTCTATTTACATTAGATTGACCCTCTCTCAATTTTTAGCTACAACTGCATACCCATAACAGGTTCTACTTTTGTTTATACCAATAACCATATATCAGGCCAAATAAAAGAAAAAATCTTTGTTTCCAACTACAAACTTTTTTTTATTTTGAGAATTTCAGAGATTAATTTTGAGAATTTCAGAGATTTATTTCAAATGTTCTTGATTTTTTACCTGTCCCCAGAAACAATCTGCTGTGATATAGCATATCACCAAAATTATCCTGATATGCACGAGACCCAAAAAGTGGAGTTAAAAATCTAAATAATGCCTGTGATGATGTCGGGTTCAGAGGTAGGGCCATTTTTTCCCCTGCTCAATAGACCTCTATAGGGACATTGATGGTGGCTATGTTCAACAAAATGAGACCATTTCAATCACTGAGGCCTCATCAGATATTAATTCAGTTTAGAAGAGAACCTGGCTGACTATATGGAATTGGCGGACATTTCAGAACAAATTTTGGTTGACAGAATGACATCTGAACATTTGCAGACAAAATGGAATTAGCGGACGTTTCAGAACAAAACATTTTGTACAAAATGGAATTTGCGGACATTTTAGAACAAAGCTTGATGGACCAAACGAAATTTGGAACTTTTTAAGAACAAAACCTGGTGGACACAATGGAATCTGGGCATTTTTTGTGGATAATTTGGAACTAAACCCCGTGGATGAAATGGACTTTGAAAGTGTTTGCGGACATTTTGGAACAAAACCTAGGGACACAATGGAATTTGGACATTTTTTTTTGTGGACATTTTAGAACAAGAGCTGGTGGATAGAATGGAATCTGGACAATTTTGGTGGACATACTGAACCAAAAACTGGTGGATAAAAAGGAATTTTGAACGTTTTGCGGATGTTTCTGAAGAAAACCTGGTGGACACAATGGAATTTTGACATTTTTTGTGGATATTTTTGAACAAGAGCTGGTAGACACAATGGAATTTTGATGCTTTTGGTAGACATTTTTGAACAAGAGCTGGTGGACAAAACAGAATTTGGAACTTTTTGTGGATGTTTTGGATCAAAACCTACTGGACACAATAGAATAAGTAATTTTTGGCAGACATTTCGAAACAAAACATGTTGGACGAAACAGAATGGATGATCTGGTGGATACATTAGAATGGGTGGACATAATGGAACCCAACACCCATCCTTGATGTCAAAGCAGAATCTAGTCGATATTGCAGCTTCAAAAGTCAACAAAAGCCAAAATTGATTGCAGATTCCTTGTTTTGCGTGGGGCGGTGTTGACCTTACCATATTCGATAGCCTGCTACGACAGGCTTTTGGTCTTGATATTTGAAATTCCATATCGAATAGACCAATAAAGTTGCTTGAATCAACTCACCACTGTGGAATCGTATCAACTCTTCTGTGGCACATGCGATAAGGGAAGCATTAAGCTATGGATATAACATTGGACCCATGCATGCGAACTGAAACCATACGTCTGCAGAATATGCTTCTTACGGCTGGTTTCTCTGTTTTCGCCATAAGATAGGGAAATCAATCACACACCCAACCCCTTATAGCAGCCACCCACAACCCCCACCCCCTATACTTGTACATACACGAAAAGCACGCACTCACCAATCTAAAGCTCTAATTTGGAGGTCAGCCTCGGCCCAGCCCCCATGCAAAGGGGAAGGCTGATTACTTCTAGATCTCAAGCTCAGATAAAATACACACCATACAGTAATCTGCATGACTTGGCACATATATCAGAGAATACAAGGAACTGCCAACAATGAGCCATTTGGTGCTGCCGTCTTCTGGAACCAGAAAACTGGAACCAAACAGCCTTCCATGTGAACCTTTATTTGCTGAGCTTAAAAGACGGTGGTAGTGTTTTGTTCCAATAAGGTTTTATATGAGGCTACTCCTCCTCCTCCCTAACCCAATAGGGAATTGGCAGGGGTGCTCTGATAGGTTTATGGGGGTACAAAGGACTAAGGTGACCTGACCCTCTATTAATTCCTGCATAGAAGAGCTAGTACTGTACTTTTGATGAATAATTGACGTCGACAACGCGACGGTGGCGTGCAGACAGGCACAGTGGACTTGTGGGGAGTTGGGCAACCAACACCCATTTGTGTTATAAACCGGTTTGCAACCCCCATACGTGCTATTCATATAAAAACCTGGGTATAAAAACCTAGATTAGTGTATAAAACAATTAGCATTGCATGCATAGAATGATTTCATTCTGCTCTCTTTGTAGAGCGTGCCTTCTAAAGTTTAATCAAAAGCCCCCAGAAGTTTTCTTTGTTTTAGTTTTTTATTATCCGAGCTGCATATACAAAGTTAGTTTAGTATTCTAATTAGAAAAGATCAATGTATTCTGAGAAGCAAATAACTAAATATTCCATCTATCGGAAACCAGTATTAACGAAGTTCTCAACCAATGGGAAATGAATTGAAACTATTTTTTACGCTCGGTATAACATTCTGCAGACATGATTTGTGAGGTTGAACGGAAATGATTGTACGAACTAAAGCTTTAGAAAACCTATTCCCAGAACGTGTAAAACTTTGTAGAGTCTCTTTTCTTGAACTAAGATCTAACGGGAGGAATTCGCATGATGAAAAGAGTTATTGCTCCCCTGATTGCTTTGGGACGGTATACACATGCACACCCCACACAGTAGTGTGGTCAGCACGGCCTACAAAGTGCAGTGTTGCCTTCTAAGCAGAAGCCGCCCAAGATCCTGATTATACATGTTCCATTCAGTGATGATAGAGCTTGGTACTGGTCGTCTAGCAAAGTAAAACGGACATTTCTCTTCCATTCCTCACAAGGGGGTCATATGATGTTGGACTGGTGCCTCAGCGCCCTGTGTCGAAACTATTTCCCCACTCCAAGGTTGTAGAAGATAGGTATATGGGAGGAGTGGGGATATGAAGTACGTCCATGCAGTCTGCAATATGGGGCGCCAAGTGCATAGGATGTCAGTGTATTGTAGAGAGACGGAAATATTTTTGTAAATGCATTTCTCCATACATGAAACATGATTTTGTCAGTGTAGATATAAGGAGTGAATTAGCAAATTCAGAGGCTTTACCAATCCTCTCCTTATCGATTTTTGGGTCATTATCATGTAGTATACTCTCAAAACTGTTACAAAAACTGCTGAAGATACACTTCCATCATATCCTTTACCAGTTTTCCTGAAATATAGTTCAGATTCTCTGCAACAATTGTGCAGTTGGGTCCTGTCAGTGTGGCACCGCACGGAACTAAGAGTGAGTAGTATATATGAGAAGCGTGATTTGGGTCAGGTAACATGATGAGGTAACCTTTGAGAGGAAATTACCCTGCGTCTGATCACAATCAAACTAACATTATCTCCACCGTAAGATGCACATGGGAATTTGCGCCATTGTCTTCGATTTGAGGGAAGAAAGACAGAGGCAGAAAATACAGCCTGTAGACTTTATTCATAGTTCACCAATTGTAGTTAGTATGTCAGTTTAGTAAGATTGTAGTATAATCGTATTGTGTCAGCCTGCATAGTGGGTATCGCTGCACATGTTGTGAGCGGTGCGCCCCTCACGAAGGCCTACATCTATTTACAATCTGCACCCCATAAGTAGATCTCTGCGATGATACACCTGAGAGCACAAAGGGTAACATGCTACAGTGGATAACATGACCCCTGCTGATTGCCTATTGATTAGTACTCTTATCCAATCTTACACAGAGATCAGGCCAATACATGCTGGCACAGCCAAATAGCTCCCTTGTCCAATGTCACATTATTAGTCTGATTTGGTCACAAACAACTAATTGCTGCCTTGTTATATAATTGAAGGCACATTTGATAATTATCACCATGTTGGTTCACGGTTGAGATTACATGATGTGGCTCGTTGTGAATATTACCAGATAAGCTGTAGCCACCGCCATAAATATGGCTAGATAGATGAGCATTGGAGTTTGCGAACAAGGGCCACAGCCATTGCGTAATAAACATGCTTGCATGGCTTTGGCTTCAGAATGTATAGGCCTAGATATGCTTTCAGATCATATTGTAGATTTATGTACAACTTATGTATATTCATGGAGTAGAATGTTTAGCACTCAAATACAATTTCCAATCGGAATTACATGTAGGAACGGTCTACCTATTCCCTGATAAAGGTAGCAACACACCCCGATATACCCTGGTTGCCTCCAACTCCCAAGACGTTCTAAGAGAACCTCCTATATAAAGGTCGGCTAATGTTCTATACATCGTGCCGCATCTGTATGATAAACAATCCTTGTGGTCCACAGTAGGTGACGATGTGGTCAATATGGGATGTGGACGGGATGGCAATGCCTCCAGGGTCGGTATTCCGGGGGTGGCATATGGATCATACACCATCGTCACCAAGCTTAATCCACGAGATCTAAAATGATAGGAGGCTTCATCTCATAGGATATATGTGCCAATGCTAGCTTGACTCTCTTCACAGAATTCATGGTTATGGGCACCTGTCCACTTTCGTGTTTGGTGGTGGTGTCTTACTGAATCGATTCACATTTCAGTTCTGAACCTAAAGGGGGGGGGGCGATCAGCAATGGACCATTGATCCATGCTTCGACCAATATGAGTCAGTAAAATGGCCCATTGTTTTATAATGGCTACTGGAAGGCTTTACCAATGGCCTTCAATTAACCCAAGCTTGAAAATGGTTACATTGACTAGGCCTATATGTTGGCACAATGTTGGCCCGTCATTTTGATGTTATGACATTGGTCCAATATTGAACCAATGGCTACAGCAAATAATGATAGATACCCCCCAGCAAATTGTCGTTATCTGTCGCCATGATTGGTCATCAATGGTGACTCCTTTCTGAGTGATAACTCACTGCTTCATCTTTCGCCACTGTGTGTCAGTCTCACATGGCATGGCGATTTATCACAACAGTTGCCAACATGATCTCACTCACTGCGTGAGTATGTGCCACCCCTTGTCATCCCTTACAAAGCATGGTAACTTATCACCACCATCGCCAAAATGGATCTAACTCACTGCGTGAGTATGTGCCACTGCCTGTCAACTCTCAGTCAGAATGGCAACTTTTCACCTGCATTGCCACATGGCTCTCACTCACTGCGTGAGTGTGTATCACTCCTTGTTAATCTTCTCTCAAAATGGCGACTTATCACCACCATTGCCAACATTGGTCTCACTCAATACGTGAATTTGTGTCACTCCAAGTCAATGCTCTCTGAGGATTGCATCATCTGTCACTCACTCTCACTCACAGTGGCAACTTATCACCACCATTGCCAAAGTTGTTGAGACAGCACCACTGTTCAACATGTAGCCTATCTAGGAAGTGTGGGCATGAAGTATAAGTCCCATACGTATCAAATGTGCTTTGTTTCACACTGATTTCCATGTAATACTTCAGAGTTGAATCAAACAAGATTATATAGAGAGAATATCAATTGAATTTAGATAGAGTTATCTCTAAAATGAAAGCAACTATCCATAAACACCTTTTCTCTGGTTACAGGAAAAATACATAGGGGAATATCAACATGAACACCTTGTCTGTGGTTAGAGGGAAGATACATATGGCAATACCTTCTCTGGCAAAACATACTTTGATCTGGCAGATGTGAGGCTGCATGATTACCAATGTCGATGATCATGAGCTTTTCATCTAACAAGGTGAGTGATCACCAGCGTCGCCATCCCTGGTGAGTCTGAGTGATCACCACTCTCGCCATCCATGGTGAACCTGCGCTATGACGTGGTGCGCGTTTCATCTAGCGAGGTGAGTGATCACTCGTGTCGCCATCCCTGGTGAGTGTGGGTGATCAAGATCCTCACCCTCTGTGGTGAACCTGTGCTATCACGAGGTACGCGTTTTATCTAGCGAAGTGACTGATCACAATCCTTGCTATCCGTGGTGAATGTGTATTATGACGTGGTGTGCGTCTCATCTAGCGAAGTGAGTGATCACTCATGTCGCCATCCCTGGTGAGGATGAGTGATCACTCATGTCGCCATCCCTGGTGAGGATGAGTGATCACGATCCTCGCCATCCCTGGTGAACATGTGCTATGACGAGGTGCGTGTTTCATCTAGCGAGGTGAGTGATCACCCGCGTCGCCATCCCTGGTGAGTCTGAGTGATCACCATCCTCGTCATCTGAGGTGAGGCCATGTGATCACCACCATTGCTATTCCTGGTTATCTTGTGCTATAGCGACGTCGTGTTCCATCTAGCGACATGTGTAAGCCACTTCACACAGGTTGACGAGGAGTCACGACAATTTGCTGGGCCAATACCATTTCCTTATTGTGATTTAGTGTTTCTTGTGTATAGTTTGTATGCATAGAGTGGTCACTTTAGACAGCTTTGTAGTAGCTGTCTTTTAACAGCCTATATGATTGTAAATATCCTAAAGACAGGGCTCTCAAGGGTTATGCAGATTAGAAACAGCCATGACTTGTCTGCTTGAAGGTCATCTCAATCTTAGCAAGAAGATTAGATACATTTTACATTACCACTAATGAAGAGTTGTCATGGTACTCCTGATATACCTTTGCCTAATTCATGAAGAAATCTAATACTTTTGTGTCATGTTTGTCCTCAATGAAGTCCTTTTGACTTCATGGCCTGTAGCCCACAGTGTACTGAATTTGTAACCCACTGATAAGACAATGCATGAGTCCTCCTATCAACAACTCTTCACACACTATTGAAACCCTCTGGTGGAGATCGTAGAGCCAATATTTGGCCAATACTGGGACAGTGGTCAGGCCAGCATTGGACAGATATCATAAGTCATATGTTAACCTAATGTTCCATTTCCTATATATAATTTTCTCAATAGTGGGTCAATATTGGAATTTGTAACATGTGCCGATGTCTGCTTTCCTTCATAGGGTCATTGTTTATATAACAATTGTGATGGTGTCGATGATAGCCGACATTGGTCCAACGTATCCTTGCTACTTGGGTACAAATAAGCATGTCTCTCTGTGATGAGAATACATAGATAAGAGCTGGAGAGCTCATATACATGTCAATCCGACTGTATATATATATATATATATATATATATATATATATATATATATATATCATCTCTTAGATTTATTAGTCACAAGCCTAGGCATGGGACATAGGACACAAATTTGTGCCTATACATGCATAGTGACGCTGTGACGCAGGGGTTTTAAAAAGTGATGCTTGTGATGCAGGGGTTTTAAAATGTGACGGACAGTGACACTATCAAAATTTCCCATTACATTGGCATATACATAAAAAGTGATGGAGTGACGCGCCATCCTTCCTAAAAAGTGACGGCGTGACGTCCTACAAATTTTGAGCACCCATGTATAGGCACAAATTTATCGTGAATGCCCAGTCATATCACTTTCAAAGCTACCCATGGTACATGTATATATATATATATATATATATATATATATATATATATATATATATATATATATATATATTGTCACCTGCCTGAGAAGTTTCACCATCAAAGTTTACAGCTACATCTAATTATGCATTGTACATAGTGACTCTGGAAAAAATAATGTGTACTACGATCTTATCGTACTCCCTGATAAGTAAGCATTTATCACTTCTATTTTTGAGCTAGTATTCCTTTCTAAAATGACGTCCAGACACCTATGGGAGTAGCTCAGCCAAGAGAGGTCTACTTATTCAGGCAGTAAAGAAAAAAAGTGAATTTAAATATAGACGTGTAGTTATCCTGCCATCTTATCTCACAGGCAATTCATCTAAGAGCTCCGTTGCCTATATATAGGTAGTCTCTTGATCAAACATGGAGGAGGCGGTATTTTCAGACATATATTAAGTTGCTGCTCTAGACTAGAGCCACAAGAGGTAATATTTTAGTTAGGAAATAAATGAGGAATATGTATAATGTATATGTAAATTTCGTATACATGTATACGTGATGTAGACTGTAGGCATATGTAGTATTCCTTTTTACCCACACTATATCCCAGAAATGAAACCTGTTTTCACTTTAATTATCTTTTCGTGCTGTAACTTATCGACCAGTTTAATGAAGGCGACCAATGTCACCAGTATCGATCTGTCCCCAACTAGGTATGATGTGATCGTAGACAGCAGTGGGGAGGAGGGGTAGATACAGGGGTGAGTGCAGCCCAAGGAAATGAGGGTTGGGGGAGGGGTTGCAGGAGGAGGGGCGGAGGTCCGTGGGCGAATACTGATTGCAGGCCCGGCTTTGTAATGACAATGGCGGAGCGTCCAGCATGGCCCTGTCCGATTTCTGAAGCTAGTCGACACAGCGCAGCAAGGGGCCAAAGTCCCACTCCTAAAATAGGTCTCTCAGGTGGGGTTCCCCTGCGGGATTGTACGTTCTGGGACCACGTCCTACTGCCTGAGCGGTCAGATGGTTAGCTGTGAGCAGGTCTGAGTGCTTCAGAGTTGCTCTTACCCTGGGGGGTTAGAGCCAACACTGGTCAATAGAGTACGATCATCTCCTTGCTAAAGGGCCCGCAGGCGACCAGCGACAAGAATTGTCCGGCCGTGTAAAAAGGAAAACCAACATGGTGGCTCATCTTGTGGGTATTTTTAGTGGGAAATGGTAACTACCGTAGACGATGGAGTGCTTGTTCTGCATAGGTCACTATGTTCACCTCCCAGGCTGCTACCCTGGACAAGTCTATAAGGGGTTTAGTACATGAAACAGCATCTCAGTACACAGCTCCTTGTCAGTTGTTGGGGATTATTTGATATTAAGATCACATAGAATGATAAAAGAGAGGATGTACTGCCAGACATTCAAATAAGTTCAGGTCCGAACTCACCCATATAATAGACATAGAGTAAAAATTCCAGTGCGATCCTAATTCTCACCAGAACGTGGAATACAGCTGTGTGTACCACGCCAAATGTTGTTGTAGTGACTGGCTATGATACATACAATATGATATATAATTAATGTGATAATTATATATAGAGATACAAACAATATCTCATATTGGTACTTTTGTTTGGGAAGGACTCTGAGATACATTATAGCAAACAATGTAGTGGGTTACTCACAGCTTCCTAGTTCAAGTGGACAGAGCTGTTCGTCTACAGGAAAGTGCTGGAGGTACATGGGACAGGTGGCCTTGATGGTCAGCCTGAAAAAAAAGTTATTTCAAAATAAGTCTAGCTTAGAGTAGCCAGCGGTTGAAAGCATAGAAGGGTAGATTAAGGTTTTCTCAATGGGATGGTTCATTATCCCCAGACCTTGGCTTTAGAAACACGACCGATTGTGTCGAGAGGATGGTAAATGATTAGCAAACACCAAATCGGTTGAATGAGATATGGTTGAATAGAGGACGGAGAGTTGTATGCAGCCGAGGGATGTCTCGGGCATAACCCACTGCCCATTTGAAATTAAAAGTTAATAGATTTTCTCCATATGAGCTAAGAAATCCAGATAGTCGCCTTAGTACTTAAACATGAAATTTCAATGATCACTTCAAACATTCATGAAAACAAATAAACATTGATTAATACAGTGCTGTCTTCCCATTGAATTTACCCTTGTATAAATAACCCATTTGTCATTGTCGGAAACTGAAGTGTTTTTATTAGGAATTTAAATAGCCTAAAACTGCCGCCATAATGTTTTGTAGATCTAGATCATGATTAGCTGGTGCCTTGGCTATCAAGTGCATGATGGAGTGGGTTCACTCCCGACTATGGTAGAGACTTGGCAATTAATCAGTCCATTAATTGTTACTGATACTTCCAATGAATAATGAACTATTTTGTTCCAGATAGCACACTCCTGCATCAAAAAGCAGTTTTCTTAAAAGTTAGTCTTAACGCCGTGATCAGCATTTCTTTGAATTTAAAGCTTGCCTAGGCGGTGCTGAAAATTCATCATATGAGTGTCTATATATATATAATTGCCCGTCCAGTCAGCACGCCCACATGGGCCCACGCCCACATGGGCCCCATGTGGGATTCCTCTGCGTTCTCTTGGCTACCCTGAACGTGGGCTCAATCTGGTAAATGTCTGCTCTGCCAGATTGGGCCCAGGTAGCCTCAGTCCAGAAACCTCTTTTCATCGTTTGTTTATATGGTTACTATTCCCCTCCTCTCATAAAATTATCATTGGAAATAATCCAAATAATTATGTCTATCGATCCCATTAGACTTGAAATTAGACATAGTTTAGCAAATAAGATTTATTATTTTGTTTGTATTCTATATGAGAAGGTTTGGGTCTTCACAGTAAAAAAAAACATGGTGAGAACATTTAGGTATTCGACCTGTCAACCTTCATATCCAGACTCCAATGTTCTTCCTACTGAGCCAAAATGGCAGCTGTGATAGTTGCAATTAAAATGGTAGAGAGATAGTTGAGAGAGAGGCATTATTACTTCTCCTTATTTAATTTATTGGTAATGTAATTTTGCGTGATAGGGTTTAAATACAATACAAAAAAAAGTTATAATATAACCATGCAACATATTGGGGCACGAAGGACGTAAGGAATTACGATTTAAGCAAGGACGAAAGGAATTACGACTGTATACATACAATTAATTCTTAAGCGCCTCATTCCCTTGAGTGTGCTTCTACATAAAAAGTGTGCCACAGTACGAGAGTCTCAATATACTCAAAGGGATGAAAAAGATGCAACAGAAGTTATTTGTGCTAAATCCAGAAACAGTGCAGGCAATGTGCTTATAAAGAAATACTAAATAGTATGATGACCCTTACCATGCAATGAAACATTTGTTTCGATTTCAAGAGTTAAATTCATTCAATAGATTCGTAGATGATTAACCGGTTCTTACCTCATGGAATAGAGAATGGTTCCATCACGCCTGATCCGCAGCAGTTTGTTAGGTGTAGTGGTGGTGTGCAGGTAGGACCCCTGTCCATTATAGAAAAATGTGTCTGGCTTCCAGATTAAGTCTAACATCCGTATGTGCACTGCCATTTCCTGCAGTGGTCCCTCAAAGCGCAGCCGACGATCCTGCCAGGTCTGTCGGAAGTAGGCGTCCAAGGAGTACGCCTGCGCAAACGGAAGAGAAAGAATTGTCAATGTATAGACTCTTGTTTGGATAAATAGATGCGTGTATGGATAGCATTTGATCATATTATCATAAATGTAAAAAGTGTGTCAGTAGCCCTTTAAATTAAACGTGTTTTAGCAGGATCCATGAACTATATGTATGTGTTTTTCAAAGAAAAGTGTGAAATACAGCTCATAGTAATGAGGTTATTCGTGGATGCAATATTTGGTTAAGCCAAATGGGTTGAATATTTGCCCCTTCATTTGGTATTATTTCTTTACATTTTAGAGCAGACTGACTCAGTGCTACAACATAGTCACACTTGCTGCTAGACATAGGACGCAGTATGATATAGTTCCCTTTCTTGTGATTACCGATATCTAATGTAAACACTTTGGTATGTCAGAAGAAATACCCTTCATAGATCTCCAAGACCGAACAAACCCAATGTCCTGATAAATCTGTCAGGGGAGGTCAGAGAGACCCGTCATTTCCCTTCTACCCACAAAGTCTACAATTGGTTGGAGAAATTGAATTAACCATCCTCTGTCGTAGGTACACCGAAAAAAGTCTTCCTGACAAAGTGACATGTATACCCATGTCAACTTGATTTGACACAGAGAGCACACGTCATTGGGACATGTGCACATATGTCACCATGACAACTGAAGCACACAGTAATCCTTATATGATTTGACATGCCTGTGAGTTGACTAGGGTCAGGGCCATGTCAAAGGCACTTGACATGTGATGGTTTGACATACATAATTGTTCTAGAATATTCCACTAGATGGGGCAAACAACCATTTTGGTACCAGGATTAATCACTACCAAGAGGTACTACCAACACTTGAGACATTTGATGTATCTGTGTCATTTTGTTTTCATGAAGAATAGATCACTAAGGTCTTTAAATACTATCAATGAATGGCAGTGAATTCTATTTCATTCTTAAATTTGCATTTGTTATTGAATATCAAAATAGACAGCCACAATCCTGAATCCTTCAACTGGGGAGGATAGACACCTTGTTTGTGGCTCAGTGAAAATACCAAAAGAGTGTATGCTAACCCACAGTCTATAATCTTCATTACATGGAGACAGATGGCATTGCCATGCATCTCCATGCCCTTGTCTTATGGACTGCATAGAGGTCCTCAGTCAAGTAGAAGTTCTGTAGATAGGAAAAAGTGCCTTAGTGATGCAGGCCTGTGGGGCTATGATATGCCCTGCCTTCTATTATAGGCCTGCCTTGATTGAACCATTGGTACATAGCTATTGACTACTCTTGACCCTTACATAATTGTATCAGAGTATTACCTAGCACTCAGGTGAATGGATCAGAAATATGTGACGTGTCTTCATTACGCATGTCAAGTGGAGTTGACGAACCAAATATGAGAGCGTCAACCTCATTTGACATGCCTTCATACATGTCATGTGGGAGACAAATTTTGACCTGTGCAGTATGCGTCAAAGCGATCATTGTTCTTCTCTCTGTGTAGAGGGCGCCCCTGCCGGGACTACTGCATCCTATTGGTGATGCCAAACGCCCCGTTGGCACGTTTGTCAGAGGTCACTGATGAAGGCCTGTCTGAGGGTTGGGCCTTTCTCAACTGACAAAAGTTGTTCATTAAAAGCCCTCACTGCTTGTCCTCCATCAGCCCATGTTATATACCATCAGCCTACCCTTCTCCCACCGTCCAATCTAGCACGGGTCAAACAGCTTGTCCCAACGTCTACTGAGATTTAATTGAAACTCCACTGTTTTGTGCACCTCTTTCAATTCATCCAATTAGACCAATTAATTACAGTGACATATAATTTGCTTTTCCTTCTAACGTTAATATGAAATTCATGGAATCGACAACACAGTTCTCGGGGTTACCATGCAGATTGGCATTTCATAATTAATTCCTTCGTTGTCGAAGATTTCATTGTTTTGCCTTTCTCTCTATCATCCCATGCATATTGTCGTTATGTCAGATATTCTTGTAATATACAAAACAAGCGTCTCGAGTGACTTCGCTCTTCTTTTGTTTTGGAGAATTCCCAAAAGCACAACCAAAATGTGGCCACTTTTGGCAACTTCTTTCCCTATAGTACTTACAGCTCGTACTGACCTCGAATCCGGTCCTCACGGCCCAGTGTGGATCTCCCCCCCCCCCACTCCCTCTCTCTCTCTCTCTCTCTCTCTCTCTCTCTCTCTCTCTCTCTCTCTCTCTCTCTCTATCACACACACACACACACACACACACACACACTCTCTCTCTCTCTCTCTCTCTCTCTCTCTCTCTCTCTCTCTGAGTGAGTGATGGGCGATGGTGTGATTTATTCTGGCCAAAGACTCTGTGGTAAGTTTCACACAATGCTTTCACTTTTTACAGTAGTACGACATCTCTGTATCTCGCAGTGAACCTTTTCATAGAATCCACCGTCAGCATGTGCCTGATGTAATACCATGAACCATTCTGCCCATCGTGCCATATTGTGTGGGGCCTCTTTTGGACGTGTCGATGCAACACAGAGCAGGATAATGGCCTGAGCTTTAAGTCATTCCTGCGAATTTCTTCTGTCGTTGTGACAAGTGAAAATATCACTTTAACATGGAACTATTTATGCTTATCGCAAGGTATTCTATCATAGCGGGACTGTCTGTCTATGTGTCTCATGTACATCTCGACCATGCTTCCGATGCCAACTCTCAACTATCATTGTTTTTAATGCATCCTTAGGAAACCCTCTTTTAATGCCACCCCTACAATCTACAACGTAATGGTAAAGGTGCACACTATCTTTCACCAATTTGCTGTTTTAAAACTGAAGGTTCCATTTCAAGGGTTATTGTTCTTAGGCGGTGGGAGGTATGTCTATAAAGGGATGGCCTCCTTTGTCCATGGTCTGTGGCCAAGTGTTAGCTATGTAAAGTCTGACCACAGACCCTTTTAATGTACAATGGCCATAAACACTGCAAGGTGCTGTGCCTATATGTAGAGTGCCTTGGGCTTCTCTGTTGGTGCTAGGTCGTTCAATGGTTCCCCTCTTATACACTACGTCATGAATCGATGTTGCCGAAGACGTTACGTCGCCCCGGGCACCCTGGTGGTGAGTACAGAAAGTACAAACGCTCCTGTTTGACTTGGGTATGTGGAAGGGGGATTGCCTATCGTCTTTATACGACTTGTGCTTGCAGATTACACATTGCTGATTCACCCCCTCTCCAACTCTCACTGTTGAACAGCCACACACAAAGAATGATTCATGCCTCCCCAATAGAAGCATTCTCCCTGCATGTCTTCTTACATCTCTTCCTTTTCCTCTCTCCCGCCCAATGCACTGATTCCCCGCCCACATCCCGTCTCACTCCTCCTTCTACCCATCCTCCTCTGCCTCTAATCTAAATTGCGTGGCAACTGGCACCGGAGTGCAACGCAATTAAACTCAAGTTGCCGATCTCAACGTTTACCTATTTCAAAACCGGAAGCACACTTTGGTCTGGCGGCTGGAACGCGGCGTGAGGCGGTAAATTGTGTCAATGAATATGATCTTCCGGAGGCGGAACTGCAAATTTGGGCGGAGAGGGGTGGATCGATCGGCGAACCGTGAGGTCGCTGGTGTTTGGGGTGGAGGTGGTTGGGAGTAGGGAGATCTGGAGTGCTAGCTGTTAGTTATTTGGTTAGCCAGACAATGGTAGGACCCTCCCTCCCAGGAAGTTTGCCAGAGCGATAGGCGCGTCATTCTGTGCCAATTTTCAGGTTGATTTGGCCCGCAGTAGACATCAAATCTCCAAGCCGACAGCCACCGACCGGCCACGGGCTGGTGATGGTGGATATGAGAGGGTTGAGGGGTTGAGATGAGGATGAAGAGGAGGAAGGGTGTGGGGATGGGGGTAGAGGAGGGTTAGATGGAGTAGACCTCAAGTAATGTTATATCTGATTGAAGACTGATCGGCCATCCTCGCCAACGATCGATAAAATGGAGTGAAGATTACTTTTCAAGTAAAGATTCCAGGCAGAAGCACTCTACCTTGTCAGCATCCGTTAAGTCTGAGGTAACCTCTCGCTTGATATAGAAATGGATTATGCTATAATGAAATACAACACATTTTCAAAACTTCTGGAATACTTGAATAGAAAGGAACAGTAGCGCTTTTGGAAATCGATTGATTTCTTTATTTTACCAAAATTTGCATTGGATTCAAACACTGCAGTGTATGTGAAATTTCACCAGATTATTCATTTAAACGTTGACATCTAGGCATACATTTTCGGTTTTTAATATGAATCAACCCTTTTTGTTCATTGCTAGTGTGTCTGCTGTGTGATTCCTAAGAGAGGAGAAAAAGACGGATTGGAAAAATTCCAATTTCCAGTATAAACATAGAAAGCCACGTGAGAGGGCTGTGCGGATGTGGGTGTGGGCGTCTATACCACATCAGTCTCAGTGCATACTGATTAAATTCAGCCCAGACTTGTACTGCCATAGTAGACCAGTTGAGGCTATTTACATTCCATTAGTGGGATAAGTGTGAGGGTGTCATGTATCATGCACTCTTAGCCCCAACTGTTGGTCGGCGCTAACTACCCCTGTAAGTAGGCAGTCAAACCAGCTACAGCTACAGCTAAATATACATCCAGTATAGGCCGTATTGCCTATACAAGGTATTACTGTATAGTAGAATAAGAGGCCTTCTACTGCTTATTTACGTGAGCGGGCTAACAGTGTGGGATGCATGTCAGGTTATATAGGCACGCAAAGCATGGAGCATGCGCCAATATTGAACCCCCATATACCATAACTATGGATCGTGGAAATTGCGAAACCCTACATTGTGGAGAGGACCACTTTACATGTAGACTAAATCTTTAAACTTTTACACTTCCCTTTGCGATGCATGGCGCTGTGGGTTCAGCTATGTATTAAATATTGATATCGGCGTCGGACAACTCTACACACATTACGTCGTTCTTTTGAGGTTTATGGACGTAGGTGGTTATTAATATCACTGCCGTGACCAGGGTCCAGATTTTCGATTGCTGTCTGGTGCATATCTTCCTAGCTCTATTAACTATGAAGTAAACGGTGATGGAGAATAATTGAATCCATCTTGACATCTGCAGCTTATTGATCCTATTGACGCCATTGAATCGTGAGCTTTCATGAGACATTCGTGTTGACGGAGAAATGTAATCTCACAATAATGAGGGTGTTATTATAGATGTTTATTACAAATAGAAGAGATAGGCTACAAATAATGATGCGGCGTTCAGTCTATTGGTTTCAGCAGAGCAGCTCTCTCTCTCTCTCTCTCTCTCTCTCTCTCTCTCTCTCTCTCTCTCTCTCTCTCTCTCACTGTGATATTATGAAAGCAAGGTATCTTATCTTCCACGCTGTATTGCTTCTTGAGTATTAAACTCATAAATGCTGTACTAGCGTCCCCCCGTCCTTACTATAACCTTCCCAGCCATCATTCTGCCCCTTCAGGGGGAGGTCTCGATAAGCTTAGTCTAAGGAGAGATAGTGAAGGAAAGTGGGTGGGGGCACCTCAGTTTCAATGCGGACAGTATATTCACACTGCATCCTTATTATTTAGAGGGTTCGCTGAGAGCTGGCACGTGATCCACGCTTCAGTGCGCCCAGCCCTGGACCATGACCGCAGTTTGGCGCATGTGCAGTTGACTAGATCCGTGCTACCAGGAGGCGCTGCCCTCACTGCTCCTGCTGCCAGCAGAGGTCGCCCCGCGGTGCTGGTGCGTGGTGTGTAGGCATTGCTTGGTCATGCAAGATAAATACATGTACACCACTGGTTTCTGCTGGCGTCCCTCCCCTTCTTCTCCACCCACCATACATACCCTGGGCCAAATAAAAAAAAATGTTTCCAGTAACACGACCGACCCTAGCAAAACAGGGGCAAAAAACACTTTTTTGTGATTTTGAAGAATTTTGTTTCATTTTTTCATATTCTAAAGACATTTTTCATTACTTTTTGAGGATTTTTCCTCTATCCTTTTTGTGTTCTTCCCCTCGCTCACAGTTGTCATTTTCCCATCATTATTTTACAATGAAATCAAAGAATTTGATACATGCATTGATATATGCCCTAACATTTCCTATATAAATGTAAAAAAATCAAAAATCAAAAAAAAAAGAAATCCAACCTACCGACCCTAGCTCTTTGAGCTTTGTTACTGGAAACACCTTTTTATTTTTCTTTGCCCTATATATGGGACTACTGAGGGCGGGGTGGAGGGCAGGGTGAAGAGACAGGAGGCAGGTACATATAACTGCTGGCGCTATCATGAGCCTACCTGTCCGTAAAGCCTACCTTACATCATAGGAGGTTTACAGTGGGTGCATAAATACCCATAACCTAGGGGGTTTACATAGGCCTAAGTAATGTAACGGTTGGCGTAAATGTCGGTAGGTTCATCGTGGGAACTCAGTGGAGAAATATCGGAAAAGTATATGTAGTATGATGATATCTAATAATCTTAGCAAAGCTGGACCATTTACATAAAACGAACATCACTTTCTGTATCTTACTGTGTACATATTATACCTGACACATACGCCACTTTCTGTATGCTTCTTATTGTGTCACATACTTGATACATACACCAGTTTCTGTATACTACTCTGTCTGACATCATGTACCTGACACATACACCACTTTCTGTATACTACTATGCCCATTATGTACCTTACACTTACACCACTTTCTGTATACATTGTACTACTATGTTCATCATGTACCTGACACATACACCACTTTCTGTATACATTGTACTACTCTGTCCATCATGTACCTGGCACATACACCACTTTCTGTATACTACTCTGTCCATCATGTACCTGACACATACACCACTCCCAGCAAATTGTCGTTATCTGTCGCCATGATTGGTCATCAATGGTGACTCCTTTCTGAGTGATAACTCACTGCGTCATCTTTCGCCACTGTGTGTCAGTCTCACATGGCATGACAATTTATCACAACAGTCACCAACATGATCTCACTCACTGCGTGAGTATGTGCCACCCCTTGTCATCCCTCACAAAGCATGGTGACTTATCACCACCATCGCCAACATGGATCTAACTCACTGCGTGAGTATGTGCCACTGCCTGTCAACTCTCACTCAGAATGGCGGCTTATCACAAGCATCGCCAACATGGATCTGACTCACTGTGTGATTATGTACCACTCCCGTGCCACTGGCATCAACTCTCACACAAAATGGCGACTTATCACTACCATTGCCAACATTGGTCTCACTCAATGCGTGAACTTGTGTCACTCCATGTCAATGATCTCTAAGGATTGCATCATCTGTCACTCACTCTCACTCAGAATGGCAACTTATCACCACCATTGCCAGCCTTTGTCTCACTCAATGCGTGAATTTGTGTCACTCCAAGTCAATGCTCTCTGAGGATTGCATCATCCGTCACTCACTCTCACTCACAGTGGCAACTTATCACCACCATTGCCAAAGTTGTTGAGACAGCACCACTGTTCAACATGTAGCCTATCTAGGAAGTGTGGGCATGAAGTATAAGTCCCATACGTATCAAATGTGCTTTGTTTCACACTGATTTCCATGTAATACTTCAGAGTTGAATCAAACAAGATTATATAGAGAGAATATCAATTGAATTTAGATAGAGGTATCTCTAAAATGAAAGCAACTATCCATAAACACCTTTTCTCTGGTTACAGGAAAAATACATAGGGAAATATCAACCTGAACACCTTGTCTGTGGTTAGAGGGAAGATACATATGGCAATACCTTCTCTGGCAAAACATACTTTGATCTGGCAGATGTGAGGCTGCATGATTACCAATGTCGATGATCATGAGCTTTTCATCTAACAAGGTGAGTGATCAACCGCCTTGCCATCCCTGGTGAGTGTGAGTCATCACGATCCTCGCCAACCGTGGTGAACATGCTCTATGGCATGGTGTGCGTTTCATCTAGCGAGGTGAGTGATCACTCGTGTCGCCATCCCTGGTGAGTGTGGGTGATCAAGATCCTCACCATCTGTGGTGAACCTGTGCTATCACGAGGTACGCGTTTTATCCAGCGAGGTGACTGATCACAATCCTTGCCATCCGTGGTGAATGTGCATTATGACGTGGTGTGCGTCTCATCTAGCGAAGTGAGTGATCACTCATGTCGCCATCCCTGGTGAGGATGAGTGATCACTCATGTCGCCATCCCTGGTGAGGATGAGTGATCACGATCCTCGCCATCCCTGGTGAACATGTGCTATGACGAGGTGCGTGTTTCGTCTAGCGAGGTGAGTGATCACCCGCGTCGCCATCCCTGGTGAGTCTGAGTGATCACCATCCTCGCCATCTGAGGTGAGGCCATGTGATCACCACCATTGCTATTCCTGGTGATCTTGTGCTATAGCGACGTCGTGTTCCATCTAGCGACATGTGTGAGCCACTTCACACAGGTTGACGAGGAGTCACGACAATTTGCTGGGCTTTCTGTATACTACTCTGTCCATCATGTACCTGACACATACACCACTTTCTGTACACATTGTACTACTATGTCCATTATGTACCTGACACATACACCGCTTTCTGTATACTACTCTGTCCATCTTATATCTGTATACTACTATGTCCATTATGTACCTTACACATACACCACTTTCTGTACACATTGTACTACTATGCCCATCATGTACCTGACACATACACCACTTTCTGTATACTACTCTGTCCATCTTATACCTGTATACTACTATGTCCATTATGTACCTGACACATACACCACTTTCTGTATACATTGTACTACTCTGTCCATCATGTACCTGGCACACACACCACTTTCTGTATACTACTCTATGTACCTGACACATACACCACTTTCTGTATACATTGTACTACTATGCCCATTATGTACCTGACACATACACCACTTTCTGTATACATTGTACTACTCTGTCCATTATGTACCTGACACATACACCACTTTCTGTATACATTGTACTACTCTGTCCATTATGTACCTGACACATACACCACTTTCTGTATACAGTGTACTACTATGCCCATTATGTACCTGACACATACACCACTTTCTGTATACATTGTACAGCACAAGTAAAGTTTTCTGTATACTACTATGTGTGTGCCTTGTGAGTAAGTACAGGTAATATGTAGACTGACAAGATGCCTGTGTTTGTACCTACACTACAGTATACGCTCTGCGAGACGACCAATGATTTCTAGGTTAATGTAATATGTTGAAGCCCATTTCGACAAGTAAGGTTATATCAATGGTGAGAAAGCTATGTTACGTATCAAATAATGGAAGGACGGGCTTGTGCCTACGAATTGTATAGGTTATTTTACAATACATCTATGTACAATGAACAGGTTGTGTCGCACCATTTAATTTATTCCTTAGAACGCCACACCTACGTAGTGAAGTCGTCTCAAATGTAGACCATTTTCCTCTGTTGACCCTGAGCTTTGTTTTACTCCCCATCATCAGCCGAATTTCTATCATATATTTTCCTGATCTGCACAGTTTATTCTCAAATACGGGTACAACAACACAGACTCCTTTTGTCGTAGGAATCTAACATTGAAGTGAGAGAATCAGTCACCCACATAAGTATAGCGTACCCCCTAGATTTATAAGAAAAGAAAAACAAACAAAAAAAACAAGTCTAGTTGGGATCGGTCTAAGGCGGTCGACATTATCATGGTCTTATATTTAATTGAATGACAGACTAATCTGAATCCCTGTCAAATTCATCTTGTAATGACAAATATATTTTGAGTATCATCTGCCTTCGTCGTCTACTTGTTGCTAGTAGGGAGTTTAAGATATGAACGTGTACCGCTACTGCAACGTGTAACGTCATAGGTCATTTGGGGGGAATCCCAAGCTAGCAGTATACAACTTGTAGGCTAGAAGTTTTGGACTTCTAGACCCCTCTCTACAAGTACATCTAGAACTTCTAGGCAGAATGTAATTACATTTTACTTATATCAATCCTTAAAGGAAATCACTGAAGACACATGATTGTCAGCTTTATATGCAGCATACTGAGGTGTTAATTGGTCCCGGTAATTGGTAGTAAGCTAAATGTATCACACTGTAATTACGCACTTAATTAAGCCTAACATATACACTGAGTGCTAACAGTGTACTTCAGCACAGACATGGCCCACATATATAGGGAATTCTTAACCACATTACCTGAACTTGTACTGGAACTTGTACTTCTAGCCCTTGCCGTTCCCGTACAGTTACAAGTTTCCGAATCTTAAACTGTCTAGTATCTCGTGGAAAGACGCCAAAGAAAGAAACTTACACAAATTCCTGGTCCTGGTGGACTCTTAAGATGTATTGTACACTTAACCTCTTGTCCTATTCCAGTTTGATAAAGAGGATTCACCAGAGGAATAAACATATTATGTGTAAAGAAATAATTGGTGATCGATTAGTGACCACCGAGGTAGCAAGGATACATTGGGCCAATGTCGGCTTCTATTGAGCCAATGTCGGCTTATATTGGGCAAAGCATGGACAAGCATGGCCCAATGGTCCATTGCTGATTGGGTAAGAGATTGCCGAAAATATAATTTCGGAAATTCCATCAGTGGATTATGAATAAAGCGGATTCACAACGACTAAATCTCCCCATTGGTCCAACAGACACATTCGGGCCGTGCCATCCAATCCAATTCTGTTCTTAGAGTTCTAACCCCAAATGGTCAACAAATCTAATCCTAATATCCCGTCAGAAGAGATTACTGCGTGGGCTGTTGGTTCAGTTTGAGGTGTATCCTGGCGCTCATCCCATGTCTCCGCCCCCATCCCGGTGGTGTGGCTTCCCCCTGTGGAAGGCAACTGTGAAGCCACTTACTCAGAGACCGATTGGCGCACAATTCCCTGTCGAGCTAACACGCTACAATTGGAGGACCCCCAGAATGCACACTTCCGCCTTGTTGCATGAGAAGGGTTCAGGTATTACTGGTCAGTAGAACGCTCCGCCTCCCCCACCACACACACATACACATAGCACAGCGGCATATCCCACATACTACCAATGCTTCCGTCCTTCATGTAATAATTTCTCTTGATAGGGAGTTGGGAGTAACAGTGCGGTGATCACATTGAACCTTACCAATGGGATATGTTAATGGTGTCATCGATGGGTTTCCCAGGGGGCCTATAGCACCCAGTCCCTCCTCATACCCCCTAGTAATATCCCACTCACCACTCATATCCAGATAAGAAGCCGCAGGCTCATCCATACTATAGTCTCCTGACTGGTGACCTCACATTACCATCACAATCTCCTACTTCAATAATCTCCCTTCACTCCACACGCAATGATCTCTCACCTCCTGACCCTGCCTGTTTACGCCCTCACAGTACAACTAATATCCCCATATAAACTGCCATAATGGGGCTTTATTTTCTTGAATATCTCTTGTTGTCGTGCATTGTTGGTCACCACCCATCACACACCATACACCATCTACACTCTTAATTGCATCCTTAGCTACATGAATCGCTAAAGGGCCATTAATAAACCAACACCAACTTTTCCTTTTCTCTGTACCCGTACTACCTGTCACATTCTTCAAGATTTCAGTATTTTCTATCTAGTAGGAAACCCACATCCCAATGATTATATATACATATATAACCTTAAGTTACCATAGAGACACTATCTCAATGCCATGGAAGCCAACAATTTGCCCCCCCCCCCCACAGCACGCTTACCTTCTCCATACAATTCCAAGAACCTATATGGAACTTTAGAGGTTGTTTCCTTATATACTTAAGGTGGGCAGCTCACGCAACAACCCTGGCCCCCGGGGACCTGCTCCAACCATGCCAGTAAGTGCAGGTCTCTCTGACTAAAAACCAGTGGCCAAGGTTAACAGTTACAGACTAGGGCAGCCCCCCGCACCCTGGGGTCATTTATTGTTCATGGTGGTTGCCCTGAGTGGGGCCACAGTGGGGGAGGGAGACGTAGAGCAGACAAGGCCGACTAATAACCTTCATCTTGGCTCTATACCCTCGTGGTGTCATGAGAGAAAGAAATGGAGAAAGGGACTTGTGGGAAAGGAAGAGCCTCAGGCGTGCAGAAGTCAACTTTGAGGGTAATTGAGGAGACCTGACACTAGAGGCGATGGAGACCTTTTGAATACTTCTATCTCTGGCTATTTGACACACGTATATATAGCTACGATGCACTTAATTGTAAAACTTACACAATCGTATTTTCAGACATGTATTACAGCGCAGATAAGAACATTTAGCAGTTAAATTTAGCAGAAAAGGGGCCTGTCTTTTTTTTGTGATGGCCTAACTTCTTTTACAGTCTATCTATTCATAAAGTTCCAATTTGTTTTTCAGAAGTGATTATTAACCACCACAACCATGAGGGCTTTAGCAGAATTCAAATGTTTCAGTCGTTCTTTCCTACATACATATTGGGTCGTACTGCATTCGATAACGCAGCTTGGTCTCTCATTGAATACAGGCCTAACCTAAAAAGGTCTTTTATCTGCCCCTATACTAGACGAATACTGGGTTCAGACTTTGGGCGCGTGCAGTACGTCTTCAATCTGTCTCTTTGACATGATCTACCCCAGTTGGTTTCATGAAGAATTTAATAGGCCAAAAGAAAATTACACTTTCAAATCAATTTCCACGAAGCTCCTCTGCTCAGAAGCACAAGGTAATATCTCGGTACAATTCTGGTTCACTGCTTAAGAGGACTATATATGGACCCTCCTTGGAAGGTATATGATTAAACCTCTTCATCCCATAGGCCCATAACAGGAACATAAACTTGAGCAGGAGGGTGTTGCTCCTATAGTAAAAGGAAGAGCTGGCTAAAAATGCCCTCATTTCCAGTCCTTTCTTTTCTTGTAGCTATAACGTGTCCCTTTTGTTGCTCACAAGTGGTCATTCAAGTATGGTGCTAAAAAAGGGGGGTTTGAGTGGGTACCTAGTTGGGAGAAGTCAGTTAGTGTGATAAACTTTGGTGAAGCAGTGCATGACTTGTTTAGAAAAGAAGGCACATACTCACAGTTCTTTTTACAATAGGAGCAACACCCTCCAAGTGACTTTTCAGACTAATGTGGTGAGTGCAAGTTGAATGGTGAAGCAGTGCACGACTTGTTTAGAAAAAGGGCACATACTCACAGCTCTTTTTACAATAGGAGCAACACCCTCCTGTCTTTCTCAGCTATTCTCCTCTTTCTTTGCTGTCAATGTGACATATTTCAAGAAGGCATGGTTTCACAGTGTGCAAAGGACTAGAAGTGAACTGCGTCCAGAATGTATTAAGTGAAGGGTAACATTCTTATTACTAGCTAAACTTGTGTAATCATACATTGGTTATTATATCATTAAAATGTTTCAAATTACCATAACTGATTGGACATATCAGAATGAATTAGAATATTTACATTGAGGTTCTTTGAATATACATGACGTTCTTTGAATATACATGATCCACTATATAATGTTTATCGGGGTCATTCAACTGCTCACTGGAAGGCGTAGTGGGCCGGAATCTCCGATTCCACCCTCCACCCACCTCTAAATACTGGAGGGGTGGTCTGTACAGCACCCACCTCCTTTACCCCAATCAGACCCACAAGACAGCCCCCTACATCGATCGAACAGGCCAATTGAACAGCTCAGCTCCTAGTCAAGCAAACGCCAGGAACTCCCTCCATTTCCTACCCTGGGCGCTATCTAAAACTTTATGTTGTAGGACTAGGAGACTCCAGGGATGAGATTTCCCTTTCTGGAGGCTTACTTCAAGGGAAAACTGCCAGTAATGGCAGCTGAATATTTCAGACCAGCCAAGGTGACTTTGAGACATGGATGAAGTGAGGTGAAAATGGGAGGCGGGGTGAAGTGGTAATGTGTCTGTGATATCGACTACTAGCAGTATACTACTTCTAGGTTCTTACCCCTTATGATGGGGGAGGGGGTTATGTCAATATGGACACTGATAGCATATTGATGTTGGTCCCGTAATTGCCTGCTGTGGTTATCCATAAGCTAAGCTGGTTTTCTTTCCACATCTTTACTTCAGTAAACAATTTTCCAAGACACTTCGATATGTAGTGCAAGTGTTTTGGACATAGGTGAATACTACCGATATTTTTTGTAGCATCAACCTTTAAGTAGGAATAATTATATAATAAAACAATGATGAGGAATGATTCCTTGATGCTTGAATTTCATCTGTAGCATAATACATTATGCCAGGAAAAAAGACATACTAGGTAGGAGATATGGCCCCCTACTCCACCCCATCTCTCCGTCCAACCACTATCAAAGTTTGAGGACTGCTAGTAACTTTCACAAGACTGGGGAAGCCACCTCTATCGAGACGTCAAGTGAGAGATTTAGGTGGGTCTAATTAGAGGGGCTATAGAGCTATAGTGGAATCCTTCTCCCATTCACCCCGTGCTAAGGACGTCCCAATTTAATGACCCCCCTGTGTAGAGGACTTGGTTTAGGAGGATTTAGGGGCGCTAAAGAGGCATTTGAAAGCAATGCAGGAACTCCACATTCAAGTCGTGGCCTTACTTAAAATCTCTTCTTTGGTAGATAGCATGTACATCTACACTGTAAGAAGTTTATGTTTTATAACAGAGATGTCTCTTGTAAGCTCACAGGGGAAAGTGCTGTACTCTCAAATACCGTGACTCTTACTGCAATACCAAGGCTTTGTAAGTGTAGATATATGTGTACAGTGAGTGATCCTGTATAATTACTCTGTATGCAGTATGCCCTAGGCCTGCCAGTCACCCTAGTGACCCTTCAAAGGGTTTACCAAAATAGCCTTACATGCACTGTCCCCTACTGGAGGCCAGTAGTATACCATATGTTTAGTATGTATAGTCTTATATTGCACACCCCAATCAAATATTGTCCCCAGAGCTTAATAATGAATTTCAATATGATAATAACCTCAACAGGTTCAATCTAGCATTGTGCACCAATGATATTGTACAAGGTTACCTGAGAAGAAACTAGGAACAACCAATGGTATGCATACATGATACCATAACTGTGTCTAAGTCTGAAATACAAGTCCCTGGACTCTTGGGGTGAAGCTAACATTGGCGTACATGCCTTTAGGATATTTCAGTGTTAAAACTGTATGACCATGAAATGGTTTGGGTGAGATGGTTCTCTACTTATCTTACCCTCAATAGTTTTCATTAGGCATGCATGGTTTATAGTATCAATGCATGCATGAAGCGCACACATAAATGATATTATGGGGATGATTACCAAGAACTGACCCCAATAGCAGAGTATTATAGCAGTGTATTTTATAACATACCTGTATATACAATACATGTGCTGCTGATTAACAGAACTCCTTGCTGTAATTCTTCAATTCAAGTTTCTGTAATTTTACAGCAATAGTTGCTGGAACCTCAGTTGCCAGCAAATATTTCTGTAAATTTACAGTATATGTTATTGTTCATTTACAGCAAAATTTGCTGTCCATTCACAGAAAATATTGCTGTTTATTTACAAGAAATTTCTCTATAATTCTACAACACATTTTGCTGTAAATTTACAGCATATGTTTCTTTAGAACTGAATGAGCTTGCTGTATGATCAAAGTGACTGTTACTGTATGGTTACTCTGAATTGTTCTGTAAAATAACAGTGATTCACCTCCTGTAGATTTACAGCAAAATGTACTGGAACCAAAGTTGCCAAGGGATTTTGCTGTAAAATAACCCTGTCTACTTCTTACAGTGTAGGTTGGATGGTAGATTGAGATTATAGAGTATCACAGTATGGGGGTTGTCAAAGGTGTTTTTGTGTTAGAAAACTGTTACACATATATGTACAGCAGACAAACACTAGATGGGTATAGATGTGGTGACAAATGAAGGCAGGCCTAATGGGGAGAAAGGAGAAAGCAATATTCCATTACTTACCATGTCTATCTCTGAGATGGGACCCATGCTGCGGATATTTACGTCCACTTTGACGGTGGTAGGGGAGCCTGAAAACAGAACCCACTTGTCATTATTCTATACTGACAAATCAATATCCGAGTCAAGAGGACAATACAGGGGTGTGGGATCTTAACTCTCTGGACCAATGCCAAACATACTAATAATATATCAGTTTAATACCTTCAAGAAATTGAATTTTCTCAGAGGTTGAGCTATGTGGCAAGTGAAGTCATTTCGGTCATTATTTAGTGGCCGATTCAGAATTTTAAGACAATAATGAAACAGAAAATGACTGACTAACTGTGCTGTGGGGGGGGGTGACTAAATATAATTACTTGGAAAGTTTCAAAACCCCAAACGAAAGATCCAGTTGTGGATACCACTTAATTCATGGCTGGAATGCAGGTACTTTAATGACTGCTACTATAAATGAGTGGGAGTATTGGGCTGGGTAAAGGCAGGCTATAGACGCCATGGAGTGACTCATATCTGCTGGGGAGCCGTATCAAATTAGCACAATTAATACAGGATCCTATAGCTATGAGCACCTTGAATAGCATCAGGAGCCTCATGGCATTGAGAGAGTTTAACCCAAGATAGGGCTTGTGTGGACCTGGTTGATGCCAAATACAAGGTCACATTTTATTCTCCAAAACAGACGTGGATGGTGACAAGACAGTTGCCAGGTATTTATTTCCTGTCCTGCTTATACTCTGAACCTGTTTTTCTCTTCCCTATCTCTCGTGCCTTTGTCTCAGCACTGACCTTTCTCACAACCCTCTGGGATTTCACCCTGGCTTGCCTTTATTGCTGTCCTCTATGTCACCTCAATTCTAATATATGTACTCCCCATCCTGCTTCGCTCGCCTGCCCTACTAATTGAGCTATTACCCTCCTGCACATCTGTACAGTAGCCCACTCACCCCATATGAATGCGGATCTTCGTTCCTATTTTTTTTTATTGAAGGATCATCTTCTTGCTAGGGGTATGTTCGGATAATTAAAGTAAAATATCTGCCATTTAGGACAATCAATCATCATCTAACTTTCAGGTCGTCTCATTTTTGGTGTTACTGTATTTGGTACTACCTACAGTTGAGCAAGCTGATGTCTCCCACAGCTGAGCAAGCTTATGTCTCCCATCCAAATACCTCCTTTATACCGTGGGAGGGGGGGACGGTATACTTGATATGCCTCCTCCTTTTCCACTAATGTAATATTTTAAAATATCCCTACTGTATTCCATTGAAGGCTGAAAGATAGGAACCCTTAAGAGAGCAATGAAATATGTCAATGCAAAATTGATGCGATCTTCATCGTTCAAGAAAGGATACATGGAATAAGTTATTAATCTTCTTGTCTTCAGTCTTTAGGTGATTGTGTTGAAGAAGGCAATGAGAGCTTTCGTCACAAGTGGCATTTTGCTGGTCGCAAATCAGCTTTAAATTGCTATTTAGTCTTGTGGAAAGTACCCCATAGTGTTTCCCCACACTCGTAAACACTTGTAGTTATAAGGGTCCACCAACTAATTAGTTCCACCAACTCCAAGGAGCTGGCAATAAACCCTTCAGAGTAAAATTACAACTAAAGAAGCTCATGATTTTATTCTTTTTCATTGCTAATTAAAGGTTGGTTGTGATTGCTTAAGGAATATGACGTGTAGGCTACACATTAAAAAGGCATCGACAAGTCAAGGTATGTGATCTAACTATGGATAGCTGAATCACTTCTTCCTCAAAACAAGTGCTCATTCTTTTGATTTATCATATGCTGAAGTAACTGCTTATCAGTAAGGATGTCCCTAATATTCAAGGCGGAAATTATATAGAAATTATATAGACCACAGCTAAGTAAGGGAATAGAAATGATTAGGGCCTAAATTATGCTAATGCATCCCTTCCTTCATACCACGTAATGGAGACAAACAATACACAGGTCTATGGTTAAATAGTCGGTAAATGTATTTAAGGCTGCTGATTGTCCTGAAAGTCGCATACTCACTGCCGTAATCTGGTCGTACTCGGTTGTCGTAACCGACAAGCAGGTTGTTAAGCACGAAACTGATGTTCTTCTGCTGATTCCCTGTGTTGAGGCTCTGGCTGTTCCCGTTAGCCCGAGAGGACCTCACCACTTGGGCCCTATAGTCATTGCAAAACGAGACACAAATTAAAACCGATAAATCTCAGGCGAACACGTCCAATTTCACGTAAATACCACTCAACGCTGACACGCAGCCGCTGGTGGGGAGGACGATGGGTGGGAGGGTGTTTAGAGGGTGATAGGGATCAGCAGCCCCTCTGGACGGGATATACGATTCGCCAAAACTTCATCCAGCTCAATTGAAACGGCTGCGGTCTGCCTGAGATAAATTGCTTTTAAAGAGCGGTTATTACTGAATATGCGAGAATGGGATCTCCCCGTATTATTTAGATTATCCAAGGGATGCCCCGGCGACTGTGGCAATGAGATGCTGAGGGAGCAAGATGGTAAAATTTACATAACAATGCAGCGTCTCCCCAGGGGCATAAATATAAATTGCATTACGTGTTACCAGGAGCTCCAGGAGGAAACAGGTACATTAGTGTGCGAGGACACATAGGGTGCAGACATGTAGGGTGCGAGGACACTTAGGTAGCAGATACTTAGGGTGCGCACAGAAAGGACAGGTAGGGTGCAGGATCAAAACGGAAAGACGCTTAGGATGCAACTGGTCTATGGCCCATCTATCTACCCTTTCAACGTCACTGCTGCTCCCCAGATTAAAACTCTCAATACAAGATGAAGACAATAATTTTTTGAGTTTGAATCATGTGACACGACTTTATTATGATAAGGCACCCCAAACCATATAATAAGTAAAGAGGGAATTAAGTACATTGCAAGTCATTGACAAGCTCAAATCATTGGTAGGATGCATTTGGGATGCATCGTAATTTTTTTGGAACAACCGTCCTTTTTAATGGGCCATGTACCGTTAAATGTGTGTATTGCACAGCGTAGTAATCTTTTAATTGTAGGCAAGGTGAATGGGCACCCCATACATCTTGGGTCATCCTAATGCATAAGATGATGGAAGACACTTGGTCATCTAATGGGGTGAGATGACAATTACACATCTTGTAACCTGGTGACACAGGGTCATCTCACACATAAGATGACTCAATTGTGAGTCTTCCCACTGCAAGTGATGATTTGGGGCGGGGGGGTATTCCACACAAAGACTTATATATTAATGTAAATTATTGATATGTGTTGTTTCAGAAAAAAAAATCACTGCCTTATATATATTGAAATGAAACAAAGAAATTATTGTATTCTTATATTCGACATGTGGCATATGATGGGTCCCTAGAGGTGACATTTAAGTGGCATGTACGTAACATGAGCATTTCTGAGATCAACATATGACAAGAATTACATGGGGACCACCATCCCTGGGTCTATGCATGTTAGGTGGGAAAGCATATTTGGAGGGGGAATACTTTAACACTTTCCTACCCCGAATCATTTGAGAAAGGTCATCTGAACAACATGATCGCCAAAGCAGCAGTGGACCCTTATCATGATCACCCTAACTAAGTACCTTCCCTTTGTTTTAGATGTGTAGAAAGGTGAGTAACCTGATAAGGACACAATACCCTGCGTGTGCTCTGTCCTGTTTACATACGGGCTCAAATATAAAATTAAGTGATATATTTCTCTGTTCTTTGATTTTCTTTAATTTCAAGATAATCTCCTTATAAGGAGCTTTAATTAAAGCTGGTGGCATTGCGGGTACATGCATCTAATTTATAGAGAATACATATGGTTAGTAATCAAGTGGTAGCCCATCAAACTAGACTATACAAAGAGTGTAAATGGGGGTTTAGCCCCCAACTACCTGAGGTACCAGGATATGCTAGTCCCGTATGAATTATATTGTATAAGGGCTAATGTTTGTGACATTTAGCTGAGGTCGGTCGGGTGACCGGGAACAAATCTTTTTTTGGTCCCATCCGGTGGCTTTCATCTCTATTTCTTTTACTACTGCTATCCAATTAAAAAAAATGTAATACTAAGAATCTATATCAATTATATAGTAAAAGTGCGTTTTGTGTTCTATTTTCATAGCATTCTTTCTTAAATATGTTTTTTATTTATTTTTTTGTTCAAAAAGGGGAAAAAAACTTAATCACAAACGGTTGACACCTTTTACAGCCATACACAGGACAGGGAAGGGGTGGGCGGCAGGTGGTGATGTCATTGGCATACTGTCGTTGTCTATTCCAATTATCATGATTATTTGTCTCGATATTACAATTGATCCTGATTTTTGGATGCATTAAAACATGCTTTAATTAACCCAGAAACCTGTGTGTGGTGAGGTGGGCAGGGGGGGGGGATTTGGGAAACCAACTGTCAACAGAGATTCACATTGGCGGATCGATGGTTTAGGCTAAGCCTAATGTCTGGGCTATGATTAGTCCACATTGACTAGTTATATTTGTGCAGATGTGTGAGAAGCTACTCTATCACATCTATATATCATAATTTTGCGCCCTAGCTCAAGGTGCGACTGGGGCTCTAGGCTTTGTGTTAGGGTGGGGGCCACGGTGTTGGGGATTACATGAACGATGGTACCTATGAACGATGGTACCAGACGATGGTACCATGTTTTTAGGAATGATGGTACCATCAAGAAGGAATGATGGTACCATTTCCAAATTGTCTCTATCATGTCCTTGATCATGTTTTATGCATCTGGTATTTGAAAATGGGTTTTATTTGGCTGTCTCTGCGAATGAATTTCCGTCACTTTTTGACAGTGTTTTTTCTTATTTGACAATTCCTAAAATGTAGCGATTTTGCCCGCACTTTGTTACAATGCAACTATTACCAGGAGAGGGGGAATGTACATTGTAGCAAAAATGTAACAAACTAGGCCTAAACCCAATAGTATTTTTTTTCAATCAATTTTTATCAAGTAGATCTAAATGTGAGTCAGTGTCATTGTTGTAGTGGATAGCAATGAATCAATATAAAAACAAATGCAAGAAAAAAGAAATAAAGATTTTTCTTTCATCATTTTTTATCATTATTTCTTTATCAACTCCACCCACTTCCATGCTCTACAATACCAAGTATTAAATCATTAATGAGGACAGATGAGACATATACATGCAGGGGCATGGTACCATCATTCCTTTCAAATGGTACCATCGTTCCTCAGGAGTGGCAAGTGGTACCATCGTTCCCATGGTACTATGGTACCTTGGTACCATCATTCCAGAAACCGTGTTGAGGGGGGGGGGCAGTTACGGTAGTGCCACAAAGTAGGTGTGATGGCTGTCATGTAGGTGTACAGGCTACACGCACACTAATGTTTAACCATACCATACAGTCCAGTAGGAATGGATGTGGTTTCTTGGTATTCAAAATCAAGAGGGGGGCGGAGGATTGGTGGATTTTTGCATGTGGTCCCCCACAAATTCACCAATCGCTCCCCCTCTCAATTCCTTTTGTTACTCTGCAATTATCCAGTACAAAATTGTGTATGTGTATTAGATTAAAGTTAATTTCCTGTCTGGTCTGTCTCACTTATTACGTGAATAGTTTAATGATAGTTTATAATTTTTAGTGCTTAAAGGTACATGTTGCTACAATACTTTAAGGTTGATGGCGGGGATTACAGAGACATTCATTGCATAGCTTTCTAGGTATAGAGTGTACTTCATCCATTTAACACAACCTAAGAGGATGGGTAGATGGCCATGCTTGATCCACAAATGTTATTTTTGGGATCTGGTGAGAAAATGTCAAAATCTAATTACCTTTAGTCTCTCACCACCAGCCACCTTAAGGTGGCAATTAACCCACAATGGCACTGCCACAATGGGCCCAGAAATTGGAATAGATATATAATAAGTTTATGAATCTAAACCAGTTTTATTTTGCAACCTAAATGTCCTGTCATTGCAGCCTATGTGTCCTTGCACCCTAAATGTCCTGTGGTTTGCACCCGACATGTCCTAGCACCCTATGTGTCCACCCACATGCACACTGCTAAGTGTCTATACCCTAAGTGTCTCTGCTAGCTAAGGTACCTGGACCTTAATTCAAAACATCCTGGGATCCCAACCCCAGCGATCTTAGTGTAGGCACATATCATAAGACCTGGCTGGTCTACCCTATGTAATGCAGTGGTTGCAGGCCTGTCCAGAATAGCTAGTCCTGGGATTACTTCACTATTCCATTTCCATCACTAAGATCACTGCGATCTTAGTGAAAGAAATGCATAGTGGTTTCACCTGAGTACAAGAGCACTTACAAGGAACACTCCTGAGCGAAAGAGTGAATAGCCTGCTGCATACATAAAGAGGGCAGGGAGGACATTTGCTGAGTGTCCTTGAGGGCTCTTAGTGCTACTCATGTGTTAAGTGCACTGTAAGGTAATTCTTCCCTTCTCTCTCTTTGTCCTGGGGGGAAGGCACAATGCTTCTAATAGGCAAGCATAAATCATACATTCATGGGAACAACTCTTGAATACTGTACGGGGGTCAACTGCACCCTGTGCTCTTTTGTTAGCCCATATGGGGACGGGGAACGATGGTATAAGCACTCTTGTGAAGAAGAGTGACTCCACAGCTATTCCTTTATTTTGGGACTCTTACCCCTGTGCCTAGTCAGTTCTTCTTGGAATAGTGTAGGAGGGCTGAGGCTAAGATTGATGCAATCTTAGTGCTCGCTAGGATATGTGAACCCAGTCAACTCTTAAGATCGCTTAATAGGATAAGGCTGATTTATTCCTAATATCGCTGGGGTCGTGATCCCAGAATGTTTTGAATTAAGCTCCTGTATTCCTCCAGGAAGCCTTTCACTGCATGCAAAATTGCCATGTTGGGTTTGGGTCTTCTCAGAAAGTTCTATTTTATTGCACTTGTAGGTGTAGTCCTTCCTGTCTCAAAGCCCTACTAGTTAAAATGTAGAAATTGCACGTATTTACCTACTAAGTATGTAATCTTTCCACCTAAAGGTTCGCTCAGCAGGCTAAGGATGGCTTCACTTTACCATTAAATTTTACTCCCCCATACCGTACCTTACTGCGTGGGAAGCCTATGTATAGGGTCCATACAAGCATGAACAGCCCAGTGCACACAAAACAAGTTCAACGTTTAATCAAAAGTAATATGTAGTTAAATGTGCACCATTACATAATGTGCTATAAAAATTATATATGACTATGATTCTATGGGTGGGGATCGGCCATAGGTTATTCAGAGGCGTAGGAACCAAATCTTTATCGGGGGGAGGGGGGCTCATGGGTCTCGTTTGGCATTCCACCACTATATTTTTATGTAGGCTAATATAGGGACCCAAACATTATGGAGGGGACAGCCCCCCCTTTCCTTATATGTGCATATACATCCAAAAGCGAAAGGGGTGATGCTCATGATGCAGGAGTTTAAAAAAAATGACCTATGGCAACACTTTCAAAAGATCCCAGTACATGTTCCTTGGGGTATACATTGTACACAAAAAGTGACGGCGTGACGCTTTTATGTGACGGCATGACAACCTAAAAATTTTGAGCAGCCATGGACGGGCACTTATATAATATAAAGTATAAAGTTCTAATTTGTGTGTGGTGTTCTGCCTTTAAGGTCTATAAGCCTATATATATATATATATATATATATATATATATATATATATATATATATAAGTTAACTCGCTACCAGGGAATAAATACTACCGGTAATAATAGGTAAGATGACAATAAATACTAGGGTGTACCGGTAATAAAAGGTATTAATATAATATACCAATAATAAATGATCTATCACAGAAACACATGAGTTTGGTGGGTTACTGACCTTGGGGCTATCAGCACCATACATGCCTTTATTAAAACAACTATAATAATTAGTTGACAATAAGCATAGTCAGTAAAATGCATAATATCATAAATAGTACAGTCATAACAATAGTAATAACAATAGTAATAACAATAGTAAAATTTAAAAATCAAGGAAACACCCAGCGTGGTGTTACCTGTACAGGTGAAAACGAGCCAATTGACCGTTACATTGAATACTCCCCCTTATATACTGGAGGAGTGTTTACCATGACGTCATGCTATGACATCATAGATACCAATGCGCGCTGAAAATAGTCCCTAACCGTTCGCGGTTAATTATATAAATATACACGAGTGTATATAGTTCCATAAGTTAACTCGCTACCAGGGAATAAATACTACCGGTAATAATAGGTAAGATGACAATAAATACTAGGGTGTACCGGTAATAAAAGGTATTAATATAATATACCAATAATAAATGATCTATCACAGAAACACATGAGTTTGGTGGGTTACTGACCTTGGGGCTATCAGCACCATACATGCCAAAAAACACATAAAAACACGCCAAACACATGTGAAAACACATACCAATCAGCAATGCAATTGAGATTGGCAAAGTCTATCCAGTTCCAAAAGTTCAGACTTATGATTATGTAAATATGTAAAGACAGAATCAGATTTCCAATTTACCTTTTTCTTAATAGAGTCTATACTGAGTCCAGCATCCTTCAACATAGTAGCACCTCCATGCCTAAGAGAGTGAGTGGAGACTGAACCCTTGATACCAGCACGTAGAGATAAAGATTTCAATCTCGAATTAATATATTGGTACTGTAGAGGAACACCATTAATTTTAAATAACAAATCCCTCGCACCCCTACCTGAGCACAATTTTCCTAAGTCTTTACAAGGACATAACATTGAGGTATCGTCTCTACATAAATATATATTAAAGGAATGGGTACCAAGCTGATCCGTTTTAGAAGTTTTAATACATAGACTAGCATAACTTTTAAATATTTTTACATCACCTACCCTTAGTGTATGGGGAGAAGATACAACATGTCCTATCCTGAGGACACCTCTATAACATAAGAGAATAGCTAACCAAAATTTCAAGTCAGCCCTGTTGGAGAGATCCAAATACGATCTAATACATAACATTTCTTTTGGACTCAATGGGTGAGTAACCCTAGCAGGAACAGCATAATTTCTATCAATACCATCCAACACCTTTTTCAGCATGAAATTACCGCCATGGTCTGAGCCACCTCTAAGTTTTTGATAATACCAAATGGACGATAAATAATTTCTTACAGAGGAAGGTTTCATATAACTAGATAAATATACTGCATATGTAGCAGCCTGTGAGGGAGAACAAGGAAATTCAGGTAAATTAAATTTATTACAAAATTTTTTGTACCTGTTGAGTTGTTGCTTCCTTGTTCTCCTCGTATTCTGTGATACACCCATCGTTAAAAGACACTCTTTTCTTTTTTGTAACCTTTTCCATTCTGGAATCAAAGCAACACTTATCATTTCCAAGAAGAGAGTTTACACATTTACCAGGCATACCCTTGTAAGCTAGTCTAGAAAGCTGGTCAGCCAGGATATTATCCTCTGACCTAATATAAGTTGCATACACCTCCACATTATTGATGAAACAAAGCCAAAAAATTTCTCTAAGCCATTCCATATACAGTTTATTTTTTGACCTACCGGTATTTACCATAGCTAACACTTGCATATTGTCGGTAACGCAATGTATTCTTCTATTCTTACAGCCAGATATCCAACGTCTAAGACCCATAAGAAGGGGATATAACTCGTATACATTTATATTTCTATGGTGGTTTTTTAAATTATCCAGTATTGGTGGTTGAGTAAAATGACCACTACCTAGACTGAATTTATCGTAAGATGTCCAGTCACCATATAAATAATCTTTACCCATCCAAGCCCCGAAACCTTTCATGGATGAATCCGAGTACATTGGAGTATCGAACCGATCATTTAAGATCAAACTTTTACCATTAAAAGTATTGCAGAATCTCAACCACCACTCCATATCATTCTTAGTGCATTCAGAAATTTTTATAATACCTCTGGGTCTTGCTCTTGCACAAAGATCAAAAATCCTACGACTAAAGGTTCTACCACCTTTAACAACTTGGGAGCAGAACGACATTAAACCACCGATCCTCTCCAGGGTCTTCTTAGAAATAAATTTCTTATTAACGTTATTTAATAAGAGATTCTCCATTTTTTCAACCTTTTCAATAGGCAAAGACAGTTCCAACTTAACTGAATCTATGTTAATGCCTAAAAATCTACAAATCTGAGACGGGTCGGTCACCTTTTCTTTGGATACTACAAAACCCATGTACGCCATACACTCCATTAATAAATTCCTCTGTCTAAGACACTCATCATAAGTATCAGCAATTATGATAAAGTCATCTAGATAATTTACAATTTTTTCTACACCGTAGAATTTAGCCACCTCCACAATAAAATCAGAGATCTTATTAAAAATATACGGGGCACATTTCAGGCCAAAAGTTAACCTGTTGCTTACATAATAATCCTCACCATGTCCAAAATCCCATCTGAAACCTTGCATGGTCGTGTGAGGTGCATACACATTTATAGACCTGTAGGCTGACTTTAAATCCACCACACTCATGAAATCGTTCTTACTCAATTGAGCAGTCACCGTGCTAATATTATTGTAAGAAAATGTCGAGCTAGTAGTATCCATAAAATTATTAATAGAAATTTTATCAGGCATGCTGCAGTCAGTTATGGGTCTTAGCTTGCCATTAGACTTTTCTACCCCACCTAGAGCATGGATACAACGAGGTTTACTATTACTCTTCGAAACTAGGCCAGCCTCTAGTTCATCTAATAATATACCACAGTACTCATTATAGAACCTTCCCTCCAGGATCGACTTATAATTTTTACAATCATATGTAGTTTGACAGTCCGGATCCACAATTTTAAAACCTTGAACAATACCATGCCATAGAAAATCAGCCTCTTTACCACTAATATCAATGAGACCTTTTTGTTGAAGAAGAGGGGCTACTCTACATGGCAAAATTTGAGCTCTCTCACCACCAATGTAATGAACACGTACATACACCTTTTATACAGTCGTCATATACCCTGATGCTGGGCAAACCTGAGACACTAACAGTAAAAAGTGGTTCAATACCAACCTGTATTAAACTATTACAGGTAACATCTATAACATTTCCTAAAGAATTAAATTCTTGGAAAATATTTTGTTCCGCTACGGACTCAGTTGAAGAAAAATAATCCCCAACCATTTTCGTCTCATTCACCTCCTGTACTGGAGTTTGTGAAGGCAAGTCGACATCTACCACACCTACCATAACTTGGTCAGGCACCAAACAAAAATCATTACAAGCTATGGGACATCGACCCCCTACAGTTTCCTATTCACTCCTGGCCTTCTGGCATTCAGTTTTACCATGCCTAGAGGAGCCACAACCACCGCAGACATGTTTGTATTTACAGGGATCCCGTACACAACCTTCTGCTCTATTAAAAGCATAGCAGGAATTATTAGAGGTTTTCTGTTTGAAACCATTCCTGGTCTTAGTGGCATAAGCCTTCTGTGCTTGAACAGTACCATCATATGATAGGTGCCTAAGAATGTCAGAGTTGTCTATCACTCCAAAGGCCTCTATACCATCCTTATCTGCCCTAGTCCTAACCGATTTGTCGTAAGCCAATAGGGCTGCTACTGTATACATTCTTGTCCCAGCTTTTTCAACCAGGACCTGGAGATGCCTTAACATGCCTTCTACATCACTACCATCTTTGTAATAATCCAAGATAAAGTTCAAGTTGACTAACATCAATTTCTCAACGGTATCGATCTTTTCCCGTTTTTTTACATATATTTCGTGGTCAAACTCACCATATTTGGTACTGGTGTGAAGCTTGGATGTAGAAGAATCTATTGACGACCCTCCTGAAGACGACCGAAGTCTGTGACGAGTGGAAAAAGATGATTTTGATCTCCAGCGACGACCACGACGCCCGACTTCGTCCCATTTCGAACCGTCGCTAAGGACGCTAGGAGACCGCTGCCTGGTTACGCGGCTGCGCTCTCGATGCGATGACGTCACCGGCCATTGACAAACATTCGCACGTGTATGCTGCCACGCCCCCTCCATAGATTTCGTCTCGTCTTTCCTGTCCTTTCCAGCTACCAGCTCCTGCAGCAAGCCTTTGATACTGCACAACTCGTCCTCCAGCGATTCCAGTCTCTCCGTCTGGTCAATGAGCTGTACTCCTTCCAAACCCTTAGCGTGGTTGGGTGAGATGGACCTCCGATCCACCCCAGAAGATTCCAGCTCACTCGCAAATCCTAAATTGACCGATTCCACCGTTTTCTTAGCCGATTTGGCCGATTTTTTGGAGGCCATAGCCGCTTTGGCAACTCTAGTTGATTTCCTCCCCATCTTGATTTGAAAAATCAAATTTCAATCAAGAAAAACCGTTAAAAATCAAGGAAACACCCAGCGTGGTGTTACCTGTACAGGTGAAAACGAGCCAATTGACCGTTACATTAAATACTCCCCCTTATATACTGGAGGAGTGTTTACCATGACGTCATGCTATGACATCATAGATACCAATGCGCACTGAAAATAGTCCCTAACCGTTCGCGGTTAATTATATAAATATACACGAGTGTATATAGTTCCATATATATATATATATATATATATATATATATATATATATATATATATGCATGTACTCCTCTACATTTCAAATGGAATCAATGTGAATTTAGTAATTGTGACAAGATCCGCGAAAAGGGCCCTTAGTGCAGGATGCATTAAGGTCCCTATTCCCAGTACATGTCAGAATTTTAGAGTTACATTATCAGAAGCCAATTTGTAAGCTATGGTGTCCTTCAACTCTTATCCGGAAAAGAGGTTATGGATGAGATGGTGTCGGCAATGACAAAGCAACCAGGTCAACAACAATTAATCATGGCTGACCATTAAATAATTCATTTTTACTTTGCAAGCTGGTGCCTCCTCGGAGATTTCGTTTGATGAGCAGGTGAAATTATTGTTATTAAAAATGGAGATATAGTGCAAAGTGATTCTACTCACTTTGCATCAGCGATTCTTTAATTTCTTTCTTTACGATAACGTCCATTCATCATGTAAAGACTTCTCTTTGTATTTCCCAAAAGTGCAATTCACCCACATTCTTCTTAACCAGACATAAGGGTAAATTCAATACTGGAAAAGAAGCTCTTCCCATCTTTGGGACAGAGTGTATAAAAATTTAAGGAGGGGTTCACCATTTGATAACTCATCCCCCGTCCCGTATCAGCCTACATAAAACCTTAGATCCCCACCCGAAAAAGAGCATTGCTCCATCTCCAATTAAAATTTGCTTTGTACTTCCCTGTGCATCCATCGTGTAGATGTAAATAATTCCCTTCAGGTTGATCCCCAAACATGTGTAAGTTACATAAAATAGTGGCGGACTTTGGGAGAGGGCCCCACTAAGGGTTGCCTGTACCTAAGAGTTCATTTGCCTCTTTTAGGCCACAGATTTTGCAAACCCCCGCCGCTGTGAAATGTAAAGAACCGAGATACAATTTTCTTCCTACGCACCTGTTCTGCCATGTTTGCCTCTTGTAGCTTATATATCAGGTATGCCCTCACTAGCTGATATTGATATAAGTAACACTTGAGACATAGGCCGCTAATAGAAGTACCCAGACTCATCTTTGTAAGCTGGTATATCATATGTACAGTCCTATGTTTTGAGGTAATTAATACAAGCTATTGTATCATGGACGAAGGTTTTTACCTGTGTCTGGTATCCTTATACATCTCAAGATAGAAAGTATATTTCACATCTTTTGTTGCCCATTTCACTACAGGAGTTGAAACAAGACGTCACAAGAATATAAGACTTCTGACATTTACTAGGTACAGATAACAGGCAAACAGCAGTTTAATAGTTAAAAAATAAATCAGCATTAATATGACATCCCCTTCGTATGGTGCCCTATACATTGTATTACGTTGGTATGGGTAAACAATGAATCATACTTTTAATCAATGCGGGGAGTAAAAAGAAAAGTGATGCAAATCAATAATGTAAGAGATTACATATTTCTGAGAAACTTACGTAATTTAATGAAAGTCAGTAATACATGTGTATGCATTTGGTACTGACAAGACGATCTCTGCAGCAGTTTGCTTTCCACAACAAGGAGTGTACGCATTGCCTTGCTTATTTCCTCCTACGCCAACACAACTTTTTCAAATAAAATCCCTGCTCCCAAAGCCCTCTGCTTTCTACGTTTGTGTCTGTTACAAAACGTGCCTGTTATAACATGCGACTTTGGGGCCACAAAGATTATGCAAAAAGATTGGCGTAAATCATTCGATTTGCCAATGTCGTGAAAGTAGCGCACATGCAAAGGCATCTACCCAGAGGTAAGCCTAATACAAGGGCTTTACCCCTATGTATGTACCTACTGAACCTATTACTTTAAAAGGAAAGGGCCATTCATTATCTAATGGAAATATGATACTCAAAAAGGGTGACTTCATCGCATTAATGTCTCTTATAATAATTCTATATCTCTATCTGAGATGTAATATATTGATCCCCAACAGACCACCTCTTTACTAACATTCTTGTGCACGGTTTCAATGATGTAGAAATATACCACAGTAAATACCACAGTAAAGCATAGACTACAAATCTCGATATGGCAATAACAGATGCACATCTCTTATGAGATTAGCATCCGATTCCATCCATTCCACCCCTGATCCCTTTCCTTGAGGTGCTGCCAATGCAGGGCTCCGCCCAAAGAGACATGGATATTCCTGGCAGACCTTGGTGGTTTTGGATCGATAGTGTTGGTTTTACAAAAGCCAGCACCCCCTCTCCACACACGGATCGCACTTCGACCTTAAAACCCTTGCCATCACACATATTCCCCTCCACCTCTCACGTCATGCCTGTACATACACATACATATGATTATCATATGTTCTATAAATACAAGTTTGATTAAATCAATGTGTGTAGAGAGATGGATATCTGAAGCAGAGGCCAGCCCCTATCAGTCAGAATTCCACCAAGGGACACAATGGGACCTATTAGAGCTGCAAACTAGACTACATGGTGAAAACTGAATGCCTAAAGACCATAGTCCACACTGTGAGACACGTGTTTCTTAAACCATATTTGAAGTCGACTTCTGGAGAGGCTCAAACGATATCAGCTGGCTTAAAACGCCCTAATGGAGGGTTTTTCACTAAAATGGCTAGAATATTGTGATGTAGACCCGTTGAGGCCCCGATCTCCCTCAACATTACTCCTTCCATGAGGTAGGGTCTACCCATTGTATATGAGGTACCTAAGTCACAAATGTTTTGAGAAGTCTGTAAATCTCAAAATGCTGTTCTTGTCCCGAACATATAGAAATATCCCAAAATCTGATAACCTTGTGCCTCAAACATACACCAATAATTCATATTTGTACTTCTTTTACCATTCATAAGCATCCCATTAGCTATAAAGTCTGTAAAGACTACTCATAGAATCTGATCATTTGACATTATAGAACACCTCTTAAACTATTTATGTCAGGATGGTTGGCTACCTACCCCAACTCTCTCTGACAGACAACCTGATCTGGACATCACTTTATGGCAAACAGTCTGTCCACCTGCCTATAGCCTCTGTTTCCTTAAGAAGGTCTACCTCGCCAATTCCTCCCTGCCAAATAACTTATCTATTTATCCTGTCATCCTACGCTAACGAATCTGTCTACCTGCTCCATCCCTTTTTGTCAGACAACTCGCCTACCGGCCCTATCCCTCCGTGCATTAAAACAATCTAGATGGCTGGCATTGCAGAAATCTATGGGACTTTTTAGCTTCAATAAAATGTCTCCAAAACGAATCCTGTTAAAACGAGATTTCGGTTATAACTAAACCATTGCCATACATGATACTGAGATGATCCCTTTATAATGACGTTTTGGTAGCAGAATTTGGATATAACGAATAGATGTGGACAAAACATGTATTTCTCGGGGTGTGTTTTTTTTATGCTGGTGGCAGGGGATTCACGGATTTCCCCACACTGCAAAAATGGTGTTTAGATCCTAAACACAATTCTAAACATATTCTTGCAACATTTTTGTAATCACATTAATTTCCTAAGCATGTTTAGCCAAACAATGTGCTTAGCTCAAGTGTTTAGAAATGTAGGTGTTTAGGTTAAAACTTTTGTGTTTAGATATATGAATTTTTGTGTTTAGGTGTTTATGAATTTTTGTGTTTAGATGTTTAAATGATTTGATGGAGATTTAAGGTTTGCAGACATGTATGCATTAAAAAACAGAGATATATTTTTTTTCTCATTTACTGGGGAAGGGACATCAGCAGGTATTACTTGTCAAAGTCTCCAAAGATGTCAGCCACAGTTATATACGTGTACATATAGTACACACTGCATCAGAATGAAAGTACAACAGCTTGGCAGGAAGGAAATTGCCTTATCTATTCCAGAATAACATCAAATAGGTGTCAGTCATGGATTTTATTGATTATTTTATGGTAATGATGGTGGCATGAGGTGAATCTAGTCAATTTTCTATTGCCCTTTCTATTCACATGACATTCTCTGAAATGAAACCATAATAAACATGGGATTTGGGACATTTGTCACAACAATTGATTATAACTGTGTGCAGATAGTCCAGTCAAAGGTAGTGCTGCTACCTGGTGTGGATTCAACATCTAAGTATCTAAACATATTGATGTTTAAATCTAAACACCTATTATTCAACTGTCTCAACTCTAAACATCTAAACATGTTTAGCATAAATGTTTATGTAGTTAGAATAAAAGTGTTCATTTCCTAAATGTGTAGTCGATGAGACACCTAACTGACCTATATGTTTAGGTTTTAAACGTGTTTAGACCTAAACATGTTTAAAATCTAAACACCATTTTTGCAGTGCAGGGTTTCTCAGACATCAGAGGGGAGTTCAAACCTGTATCAGAGCTCCACTCCCGCCCACCAAGGGGTGGGGTGGTGGAGGTTGGACATCCGAGGGTTGTCACAGGCTCTATCAGGGCTTTTGCCCAGCCTACTTAGGGCCCCCACTGCCGCTGTAAGGAGGTGAGACTGGACATCCGAGGGTTGTCACAGCCTGTATTAGAGCTTCTCCCCGGCCTACCTAGCCCCTACTGCGGCTATCGACATTGAAAGCCCCATAGATCACAGGGGAAATGCTCTAAATTGTCTTATTTGGATACTACGAAATAACCTTTTTTTTTTGCTTATCCAAAACAGTTCGTTATAAAGAGATGTTACTGTATATATGGCAGCATTCAGACATGATGGCTACAATAACTCAAATTACTTGGATAATAACATTTTGACACACATGGGCCTGACATGTACTTTTTTATAAATAACCCTTTTCTCACCAAATATTTGTAAGATCCACTGAACCATGTCACTTTTTTTTGTCTTTATGGATACAGGGGGCTGTAGAATAAAAAGTAAATAACCATAATCTAACGATTTGGGCTTGGACAGTGCTTTTCTGTTATAATCCATGGTTCATTATCCAGCCATAATGCACTCTGAGACCTTTTCTTCGTCTTCAAAAAGGTGCTGGTTTCAACCTGGACATGTTAATAAATTGGCGAAGCATACAAAGTCAACTACGCCATTAATTTCCAGTTGAAACCGTTTAGGGTTCAACGGGGAATCGATCCCTGTCTGCTGTGGCAGGAGACGAGCTCGCTGTCCACTATACCAAGCTGACCGGTGGTAGAAACCGATGCCCATGGAAGATTTGAAAAAGTGTTCCGACATACCTAATGTGTACACACCTCATTAGCATAGATTCCAATGGTGGAAGGTGGAGTTATTAACAGAGAAACATCCTTAGATATCCTAGATGAACATGCCATGCATAATTTCTCCATTTTCTTTAAAATAAATAAGAATCCATTGATTTTCGATAGCGATACAGGTAGGGAGGGAACCCGCCCCGTCCAGCCATTCCTTGTTCGATGCATATCTGACCTAGTTCTTCCATCCGGGCACCTCCCTGCTTCGTAAACAAGACGGAATGGCTGTGAGCCGGGACGTGTGAGTTGGATCGCTATGTAAAATCATTGGATTCTCATTTATTTATAAAAAAATGAAGACAAAATGTAGGGGAACACCAACTAGAGATTGTATAGTTGGCGGTGCTAGAAGTACAGGACTTGACATGCTTGGATTATACCCAAAAAATGTGTGTAAAGGTGGAGGTATATCGGGCAGAACGACAAAATGGCCATGACGGCTTGGCAAACCGTGTGGATTGCATGCACTTACAAAATGTCTTCTCCTGGATTAATTCTGGGGTTATAAGGTAAGAAATTAATACAAAATGGAGATAAATATTCCACTCCTCGCTGCATGGGTCGTGGAATATTGAACCATAGACCCACGCGTGCTGTCTCATAACATGGATTAAACGCTACTTATTCCTATTTTTGGTCTCATTTGAAAGAAAACATGTAGGGCTTCTAAAGAAAGGCACATTTGTGCATGTCAGTCCACTATGTCTTTAGATATGGTGGCCTTAAGTTGAAAAATGGCCCAAAATAGGCATTTTTTAAATTTTCATCTCATTCCATGCCCTAAAGCATCAAGCCAAGCAGTAAAAAGATCACCATAATTTTATTCATTCCTTGGGGGGGGTCCTATTTAAGATTTCCATGTAGATATTGTACATTTATTGACCTTGAACAGTAGCCCAAGGTCTCTAGTAACTGTGTATATAAGGGCATTATGATTGGAAAGGTTTAAGTGCTTCTATGAGGGATTTATCTATCTATAACTGCTTGTTACGCGACTGACCATTATCATTTCTTTTTCTTAATTCATATTTGTTGACTAATTTTCAGGTGCCTGGGCTAACTTAATGTTATTTAAAATAATAGTAGACAGGTGTGGGTAGTGTTTGAAGCCTAATTGGATGGTCCCAGTTGATAATTTTTCACCTTACGATCCTCTCAGTTTCGAGATTTGGTTAAAAAAATGGTGAAATTTAATTTTCTGACCATCCCAAGGAACTAATATGGGTAGATATTGTACATTTATTGTTCTTAAACAGTAGGCCAAGGTCTCTAGTAACTATGTATGTAAGGGCATTGTGACTGGAAAAGTTTGGGTGCTCCTATAAGGCATTTATCTATGTATTACTGCTTGTTATGCGACTGACCAAAATACATTAATCAGGACATTTTTTTTTGTCTGGTGACCACATACCAAATTTACTTCATAAATGGTGATTGTTCAATCAAATGTACATACTGAGGATAAAGTAAATTGATTTTCATGCTTATATAATGACTTTTAAGCCAGTGAGATCAAAATTGAGATTGTGTGTTAGAAATTTCAGAAAAATGCTAATCTCTGCAAAATGTGACATGTCATAATTTCAAAATGTTTTGTACCTAAGTTTTAGTTTTTGGTACACTTATATTACACTATTGTACTAGTTTGGACATGCAATATGGTAATGATAGGGCATCTATTGAAGGAGTTACACATATCAAAAATTATTTTGATCAGTCGCATAACAAAAAAATATGTTATTTATAGTGAGTGTGATAAAAACTGACCCCCCGGGAGTAAATGACTTGAATGAACCTTTTCATAAGGCCAAGATATAGGGCTATCAATAAAATAAAGTCTTATAATGTAATGCTGAATTTGATTTGATGACTCCTTGACCATGGTAACTGACATATCTCAGCGGAACCAGTCATAATTATATAATTATATATATTTATATATATATATATATATATATATATATATATATATATATATATAATATATATGGCTTGTTGGAATATGGTCCCTTTGTTGTTGGCTAAGGACTTCAGGTGGACCCTATCAGTCTATGTCTTATATGTCCCATTTCCCACAAGAATATATGGGATAGGGCATTCTGATGTACAAATGTAGATAGGGTCCTCACATCCCTTACCGCACAAAGACTACAATATGCCTCGGTCGATTATAAAGATAGATTAAAACACCTTCAATAAATACTGGTGTAGTCGAACAAGGCCATGGAGCTTTGTCAAGAAATCAGATACAATACCACTGAGTCCCTGCGTGCCTCTTTCCATGGCTGTCCAGCATATTAGCTACATTTGAGTGTTGCTGTCATAAGTTGAGCTGTGGACAGGTAAGGCGTGGAGTTTTTGATCCACGGTGTTTGATCATGGCGGTTTCAGATCTGTGTGATAATGGATGGTTTTCACTTCCCTATAGCCCCGCCTTCCCAATCCCCACTCTCCTGTGTATCAGGTAAATATGTGTGGTGGTGTAGGTCTGCCTGTGTAATTTTAGCTTTAGGCTACATGTATGATGAAAAAGGCAATAGTTATGTCAATCTGACATGAGATTGCAAAATGCCATGTCTGAATTGAGCTTTGAAACGATCTTAGGATTAGAGAAGAGCATGTGCTCTCATGTCAGCGCTTTAGATTGCATGATCACAAATTCTGCATATGCCTTCTTACCTATTTCCACTAAATTGAACAATTTGTTTCAGATATATGTTAATCTACGGACCACCCTTTTTCTTATCACATAACATCTCTTTCTATGTCAGAATAGAGACCAGCGAGGTGTGTGAAATTGGATGAACAGATCTCTATTATATAGATAGAGGTCTCTCAACTTAAGAACAAAACTCCCGAAATGGATATTAAAGTGATGATATTAGGTAATAAAAGCATCTGCCAACGCATTCATATTAAGATGAATTAACGTTGGCTGACTATCTATATATAGCAACCGCATTCTGCCATTAATTCCAGTATTAAACGCTCTGCTAAGTGCGGGTGAGGTTTGCAGCCTTTGGGGAGGCAAATCTAGTAATTCTTTTGCTCTGTAATGTAAAGGGACCACATCCCTTAAGTTCTATGTGGCACCATCCCTCCAGGAGTAAAGGTGGCGAATTGATTGAAAGAGGAATGTGATATAAAACGTGACGAATCCAGGAGAATGATTCGCCATCCACCATAATGGTATGAAAGCCTAATGATGCTATCCATCATGTGAATTTTTACTGTCGAAAATCATTCAGCTGACAAGGAAGGTAGAAGACTCCATTTCTCTTTCACCACTCGTTTCCTGGCTAACAGTACAAATCTACGATATCTGATATGATACTTGAGGTACATTATACCCGAACATACATGTTTTTGAGTATGCAGTTTACCTGCCGATTTCAGTCAAAAATGTAATTCCAATATCCTAAAATAAAGTCATTGGTTGCTCTAATTCTAAGGGACCTGAGTATGAACTGCAAAATGGTGTTTAGGTTTTAAACATGTTTAGGTTTAAACATGTTTAAGGCTTAAGGTATATAGTGAGATAGGTGTCTCATAGACTATATGTTTAGGAATATTAAAAACGTTTACTCTAATTACCTAAATAGTTTTGCTAAACATGTTCAGGTGTTTAGAACTTAAACAGGTTGAACAGTGAAGAGCGCATAATGGCCACCTGAACAGCAGTATAGGTGCACGAAGCTCTGTCAAAATTAATGGATGTCATTTCTCAACCATGCAATTTGGCGTTATTGGCAAATGCCCTCCAGAGGTCCCCAAAAGGTAACTGAGAAAAGAAACAAAGACACACCCTTATTCTCTTAGTCCATAAATCTCTGAACTTGAAATTCCCTTCTAATTATTTAGACACAAAATTTGAGATAGGAAAATAGTTAAACCTAAACACCTAGATGTCTAAAGAAATTGAGCTAAGCAGATAACCGGTATGTGTCTAAACAATGTTGGGGTACTGTTTTGTCATCAATAGCCAATAATTATAATGAACGGGTATAACAGGGTACACTTGTGTAGGTATTTATTGTATGCTGCATTATGTGTGTATTTATTATATGCTAGATGGGAGAGTGCTATGGGAGTCCTGTATAGGGTTTATGGTAGTATAGAGTTTATGGTAGGCTGTGGAATGTGTAGACGGAGGGGAGTCGTCGAGATCTGGTCAGGTAGATTCTGTAGAGGGGGAGGGGGGAATACGGGTGAGCCAAACACCGGCGTCTGAAAGGTGTGAGGGGTTGGTAAGAGATAGGGAGGAGTTAGTATTGTGGGAGCAGCCGAGGAGGCAACACATACTCCTGGAGTAGACGAGGATGAAGCTGTTTAGTATTTAGTATTACACTTAGCCAATGTAAGAACGGATTGAACAGGATCTCTATGGCACTTATACCTCTCCAGTAGCATCGGATTGTTAAAACATGAACTGCTTGTATGAATAGACTGGTGTCGTTGAAGCTGTACAACCATGAGTAGACTCACCAACAACTGTAACTGTGAATAATTAATGAACAATAAATGGTGACTTGTATCGGCGTCTTGGTGTTGGTTAAAAGGATGGGCTAGGCCAACATCATACCACTAGAGTTAGTCTTCCCAAATACGTGAGAACAGCGGAGCGAGCTGATAATAACTACACAAGTTAGACCACATTAATATACATATAAACATAACTCACACAGCCCAGATGGTGGAGAATTAGTGGTTGGGCTTATCATTGTACTGATGAGCGGCTCGCCGTACCCGATACCTAACAGCTCAGACGCTGGATGTGACTCAGCGGCATCGCCACACACTGACAGTAGTGACGGTGTGGAAGTCTATACTATCATACCTGCAGCGCGCACATTGCCTGGGAATGCAGCAGTAGCACATAGTGGTGTAGCAGAGGGACAGGGTGGAAGATCCGGAGTGAGTGAAGCGGGACCTGATCAATCACGTGTCACTCTTAGATCGGATCACACACATGTGCATGTGCAATTAGGACCCAGGTCGCAAGTGGTGCTTTTGCCTGGAGAGGAGGTGTCTAGAGAAATTGGATTCCCCGTGGCTCGGTCAGAGGAGGAGCGGGCGTCGTCTCAAAGGGATCCCAAGTCTGGGGGGACGTCTGGCCTACAATTGTCTACTGCGGCTGATTCTGAACCAGCAGGGTCGGTGGTAGTGGACGATACCTCTGGACCATTCTCAGCATTGGGGGTGGAGAACGAGCATCAGTCATCTGCGGCAGAGTCGGAGACCAGGGCTGATATTTCTAGTGATGGGCAACAGGCGGCGGTTCAGGAGCACACAGTGAGTGCTGATGCAGGGGAACGGCCTGATAATCTCTGCAAAGGATGGACGACAGGAGACAGATTAGTGAATTATAAGTATTTTTCGACGCCCATTGCTAGGAGCTCCAGTATTAATTTCTGTAAGGCTACTCCTAGGTGCCTTGAGTTTGAGGGTACAGCGGACCAGGGACGAATCAGACGCGCATCTGAGGGGGATGTGGCGGATATTGGTGATGAGGATTTGAATTTTGAAGCAATTGCAACGTCATTGGGGTTAATTGAGCCAGTACATGAAGACGGACAGGTGGATGAGAGTGGAACAAAGGATAGTCATGAGAATGAGGGGGACGCACATGGGGAGAATGATCCAGTAGACGGGGCGTCTACAGTGGTGGCAGTGCCAGGACAGAGCGAGGACGTCGGTGAGAAGATACAGGAACAGGGGTCGGAGGCCTGTGGTGATTCACAAGGGGGGGGGTGCAGGATTGTTACCGTCTGGTTTTTTGGTGGTTGTTGAGAATGGGAGAAAGTTAAGTGATAAAGACTTGGTGGGTCAGGATGGGAATGGTGGAGTTGGACAGGATTGGACAAGCTGTACTACACCGGTCATTACAGGTGATCAAAGTGGCAGTCGTCTGGGAGAGTCTGTGAGTAAAACAAGGGTGGATGAAGTTATTACAGGTCTGCAGAACACTAATATTAGGGTACGACAAAGCATAGAGAGGGGGAGGGCCATATTGAAACAGGAGCTGAGATATCGGCAGGCCATTGATGGGGAGGAGCCGCCCGCGAGGCCGGAGATAGACCGGGAGCGTGTAGCACGAAGGGAGAGGTTTTTGAACGACACTGTAAATTGGAGAAAGGTAACTGCGAATATCCGCTCAGGCAATAGTACAGGTCGTACTACAGATGAGGGGCATTTAGATGATGTTCTAAATAGCCATCTTCAGGCTGATGTTTCGGGTGACTGGGAGGATTGGTGGGTTCGGAGAGCGGATGAAGAGAGAAGACGACAGATAGAAAGGGAGGCCCGGGAGGAAGCCGCCGAGGGCTCCGTAGCTGGAGGTGTTGGAACTGGTGTACAGGGGAACGATAGTGAAGAGAGCTCAGTGGGTGATTTGGATGCGGAGAAACAGGTGGAGGAGGATATTGCACCTATTATTGGTTCTGAAGACGACGACATGGCGCCTAGTCCGAATGTTAAACTACCATCCTTCAATGGGGAGCCTGGGGAGGATTATCGGAGATATTTCAAGGAATTGAATGGAATGCAAAAGCTATTTGGATGGTCTCCGGATCAACATCTTGAGTATGCAAAATTGGGCTTGAAGAAGGGGGCATCGAAATGGATGGATGGTATTCCAGAGGGGGAAAAGGATACTTTGGACAAAGTAGTGGCTATAGTGAAGAGGGTTTTTGAAGACAAAAGGCCACTGTGGCAGAAACATAGGGATTTGCACTGTCTGAAGCAGGAAAAGGGACAGTCGGTCTGGGACTTCGCATTGAAAATAAAGGAATATGATGAGTTGGACGTTCCTGATGTCATCAAGCTGTCAGTCTTTGTGGGGGGTTTGCTTCCGCCCATTGATAAGGACCTGATGAAACACAATGCTGATTCTTTTGAAGAGGCTCTCAGACTGGCGTCTTATTGGGAAAATGTGGAGAAAGGAAGGAACTCCAAAGGTGTGGCGCAGTTACATATGCTAGAGTCTGAGGGGACTCGGGATGGAGCATGTGGGGACGATCAATTCGATCCTAAAGAGTATGCTAGGGAACAAACTAAAGCAGTGGTGGAGATGTGCACTATGGAATATAGACGGGGGCTCAGAGAGATGGAACATGGACGGGAGAATCAGCAGGGACAATATGCTGGAAGGGGTGGTAACTCACGAGGGCAGTATCAGGCGCAGGCGGGCAGAGGGACCGGCGCGGGAACATATGGTCAGAATAGGCAGTTTGGTACAGGCGGTGGAGGCCGAGGATGGAATTATCAAGGGGGACGCGGTGGAAATCAATATAACGCGTCTCAGTATTTCAATAACAGGTTTCAAGGACAGAGATACACAGGAGGAAGCAGGCAGGGACAACAGGGGGATGATAAAGGTCAGAGAAGAGCACAGGAATATGCTAGGATGATGGGAGATGCAGGAGAGAGTCAGAAAGGAGGAGGAGCGATCTATTGTTTGATTCATGACTCTACTACACATTCTACAGAGGAGTGCACGTTTTTGAAGAAATACAGGGATCAGTTGTCATCCTCTCAGCAGAACAGAGACCAGCGAGATCAGGGAAATGATGTTCGCAGGCCGGGAAACGGGCACAACGGCTCATTCCTACCCCAGAATTAAATTTGATATCAGGGGATGGGTCGGGAAACAGGGGATCAAAAGACAAAGCGCCATGGTTGGTTCAGTGTACTATTGACGAGAATACATACAGATGTTTAGTGGACACGGGCGCGTCTGATTGTTTTATAGCACGGACAATTGTGAGTAGTATAAGTGAGAGAGCAATTTGGGACAGGCAGCCATCTCAATTGGGGAAGGTGCGTCTGGGGGACAAAACATCATTACAAGTTTATGAGACGGTGCGACTGCAGTGTTTTATGGATGGTGCTTGCATATACTATGATTTTAATGTGGTGGATTCACTGGCTTATGATATTGTGCTGGGACGTAATTTTCTGATTGACGCAAGGGCACAGATTATAGCTATAGATGGAAAGGTGCGTCTCTTTACTGAGGATCCGGTCTCAATTGAAGTAGCGGCGATTTTGGACCCATGGGAGGAAAGATTGGTGACGGTGAAAGGATGGGATGTTGCGGCTGAAAGGGGTGGAACAACGGTCTTGCTGAGACCATCTAATTTGGCGGTGGTAGCTGCGGATGGTGCGGTGAACTATGTGGGGAAGAAATGGTATATGAGAATTGCTAATCTCTCTGACAGGCAAGTGTATGTGGATACAACTGAGGTTATAGCATATACAGAAGACATAGATGAACCAGAACTTGATTTGCTGGAGGTAATTGATACAGTTAATGTTGGCAGGGATAGAAAGGATGAGGCTCGCGAGATTTTGGCACGATGTAATGAAGAACGGCGGGAGAGTGGTCAAAAAGCTAGAGGAGGATCAATACACCGGCAGGATCGTCAGGACAATGGTGGTGGATGTGGTGTTTCTACCTTAAGTGAGCAGGAGAGGCTGGATAAAATTGAGAAGATCAGGGGCCTTGATTTGGGTGACACTATGATGACGCCGGAAGAGCAGAGGGTATTCAGAGAAATGCTGGTGGTCAACATGGACACTATAGCATTTTCCATGAAGGAGTTGGGTCATTGTTCATTGGCTCCAATGAAAATAAGGGTCGATGAGTCCAAGGGTCCGTGTATGGCACGACCATACCGGTATTCTCCTCAGAAAATGGATATTATTGATGAACAGGTGAGGGAATTGTTAAAGTTGGGAATTATTGAGCCCAGTGACAGCGTCTGGAGAAGTCCGTTGGTGGTAGTGCAGAAGAAGGATGGAAAGGCCAGATTATGTACAGACTATCGCATGTTGAATCTTATTACGGCGGATGATACATACCCTATGCCCACAGCCAGAAGCATGTTTTTGTATATGGCATACAGAAAACCTATAATCTTTACAGCCATGGATTTGCTCAGTGGGTATCATCAGTGCGATCTACATCATGACAGCAGGCAATATTCAGCATTTGAATCACCCTCGGGAGTTTGGCAATGGACGAGGATGCCGTTTGGTATGAAGCAGAGCCCATGGCAATTTACTAAGATTATGTCGTTAGCGCTAGGAGGCTTAATACCACGTACTTGTCTAGCCTACCTAGACGATATCATTATTTTTGATCCGGATGTGGAGAGCCATATTACTAACGTCGGCAGAGTATTAGCAGCTTTAGGCAAAGCAGGGTTAACAGTCAAGCCGGAAAAGTGTGAGTGGGGCAAAGCGGAAATCAAGTTTTTGGGGCACATTATTAATGCTGAAGGAGTGCAGACGCAATCTAAAGTGATCAGAAAGGTGCAGGAATTTGGCAGGCCGTATAATGAACATACAACTAGATCCTTTCTGGGGCTTTGTAATTATTACAGGAGTTTTATTCCTAACTATGCTGTTTTGTCGATGCCTCTGAATAATTTGTTGAAAATCAAGGTGCCATTTAAGTGGACGGATGAGTGTGAGGTGTCATTCAAGAAAATACAAGCAGCATTAGCGAGCACACCGTTATTGGTTCACCCAGAGATTGGAGGCCACTTTTATGTTTTAACAGATGCTTCGGATGGCGCGTGTGGAGCGGCCATCTGTGTAAAGAGGGATGGATTGCTGAGGCCGGTAACATATTATGGGTATACATTTACAAAGGCTGAAAGAAACTACACTATAACAGAGAAAGAAGGCCTAGCTGTTATAAGAGTATTGAAGAAATTTGAGGATATGCTGACGGGAGCTAAGATCATGATAATTACAGACCATCAACCATTAATACCTTTGCTTCAGCAAGCCAGTAAGGCTCCATCCAAAAGGTTGACTAGATGGGGTTTGGCAATGACTGACTTTGACTATGAGATCAGGTATGAGCCGGGAGCCACTCACTACCTGCCGGATTTTATATCCAGAGTGCCGTTGGCAGTGGGACAGGATACACCTGGCGAGGAGTCGGGGGAGTTTGAGCCTGAGGTGGGATGTGAGTTACTCGTGATGGAACTGGTAGGGGAGGAATTGGATAGGGAAACCTTCATTCAGGAGCAGTGGAAGGATGGATTCTGCAGGGGGATGATGAGATATTTGGCGGGAGATGAATTGCCAGTGGATGAGGAAAAGGCGCGAGGGATTTTACATAATGCTGATTTTATGGGTATGAAGGATGGATTGTTATGCAAGTATATAAAACCAGCTAGAAAGAGGGGTGGGCCTATAGCTGACTTAGACCCAAGGATAGTGGTGCCTAAAGCTATGGTGAATAGAGTGCTCTATCTCATGCATGATGATATTATGTGCGGAGGACATGTGGGGACAGTGGCGCTGAATACAAAAGTACAGGCTCGGTTTTATTGGAAAAATATGATGGTGGACATAGCTAGGTACGTGCGGCTATGTGAAAGGTGCGCGTTGAGAAAAAGAGCACCTCACTTTAGAGCCAAGGCAAGGTCATGGGATACGCCGGATTATCCATGGCAAGTGATACAGACAGATTTTGTTGGGCCACTACGTAGGTCCAAAGAAGGTTATAAATATATTATGACCTTCATAGACCTTCTGACGGGATGGCCGGAGGCATTCTGTACTAAAGACACAACTGCGCACACGGCAGCTGGGGTGTTTCTACGGGAGATCGTGTGTAGGTACGGCAAGGTGGAAGTGCTGTGCAGCGACAGAGGGTCTACATATATGGGTCAGGTTTTTCGTGAGGTTACAGCTAGATTATCAACCAAACAGAGGTTTACGTCTTCTAGGAATCCGACCGGAAATGCCAGGGTTGAAAGATTGCATAAATCATTAGAGGACACGATAGGATGCTATGTGACCGAGGATCATGAACACTGGCCAGAGCTGTTACCCATTGCATTGTGGACAGTGCGCTCCAATATTAGTATGAGGACGGGGTTTTCACCATATGCACTACAATTCGGGAGGGATCCAGTGGCTATGTCTTTTGCTGAGGAAAGGCCACTGCCTAAAGCGCCATCTGAGAGGGATTGGTTTATTAGAACAAATCATAGCATACAGTTATTGCAGGAGGCGGCCAACGCTCATACTGCTAAGTATGAGGAGCAGCTCAGACGTAGAATGGATGGACGGGCACGACCTGTCTCTTTTATAGAGGGGGAGTGGGTATATTACTATGATCCGAAATGTGCGGTGAATAATACATCGAAGTTTGCTGGTAGATACACGGGGCCACATAGGGTAATAGAAGTGGTGGGGGATAACAGGGTGAGGTTGAGAGCAGTGAAGACGGGCAAAGAGATACCTCACTTGGTAAATGTGAATAAACTGAAGAGAGCATACAAAGGGGAGGGTGAAAATGACGAAGGAGTAGCCAAAGATGAGAGGTCTGTGGAAGTGGATAAGTCAGAAGTGGAATCACAAGTGGATAAAGAAGACATAGGACATGAGAACCCGAGAGGGGTGACTGAGGTGGAACATCCTTCATCTGGTCTGGAGGATACAGCGTTAGCGGGCGCTGATAAGGAGGACAAATTGAATACGTCAGACGACGATAGAAGTGCACATGAGAAAAAGAGAGAGGTGGCCGGAGCTGGACCGCGCGCACCTATACAGGAATCTGATAATGAGAAAGATGGAGTTGTACGGCGAGATAGCCGGGAGAAGCACAGGCAGGAAGCTGTGGTCGATAATTGGTGTAAAAAGAAAGGGTTACAGGATAGTGATATCGATAAGGTCGAGGGTGGCCGAAGACAGGATAATGAAGAGAAAAGGAAGGGTAGAGTGAGAAATGTCGAGGTGAAGAGACAGATGGACGAAGACAGAGAGAGAGAAGAAATGGAGAGGAGACAGAAAAGAAAAGAGAGAGAGGATAGGGCTGAGAGAAGACGGAGGCAAAGAGATAGGAGAGCGCAACTGGCTGCAGGGGCTATTATGAGTGAGGAATCTAGCAGTGAACATATTATTCCAAAGGGACCGATTTGTAAGCATCACAGGAGAGGCAGAGAGGAGCTCAGCTCATCCAGCGATGGAGAATAGGGTGAGCTTAGACGGGATACTACAGGATGGGCGATAATTCTGTAGTATGGACGTGTTTTGCTATGAGGGAAAAAGGGGGGGGGGTGATGCAGGTGCCGAAGGGGGAGGGGCCGCCCGGAAGAGCAGGTCAAGCTGACTCATGCAGGTAGACGGAAAGGAGGGCGATACACAAAGAAAAGGGAAAAGTAGGGCAAGGTAGAAAAAGAGGGGAGGGGGGGGAGGCCAGCGCAACAGGTATATGCAGGAGGAGATGCATCAGGAGGTGGCAGTGCGCGCACAACGAGGGACGAGATAAGACCTCAAAGTAAATAGCAGGTGCTGATGGACGGATGGCAGATAGCTGGTACGATAGTGTTGGAGAACAGCAATACCAACAATACTATAATACGTGGATGATTCAAGACAACTATTGCAATAGCACTTACAATGAAAGGAGCACAGTGTCTGCAGCAAGTTCAACAACAACAGAAACAAATGAAAAAGGATTTGGTGCGACTTCAACGTCAGGCCAACCAAGCTCAGCGCAAGAGCCAATACAGGTGGTGGAAGCAGCTCAAGCCGAGGTCCTGGTAAATCATCAGGGAAACATATGGGATAGCATACGTGACATCACTGTGGGACAGACAGAATGGGAGTGGCTGTTGGATGCCACTCTACAAGGCACCGGTGGTATAATTAAGAGAGAGACTCAGACTACAGAAACAGCGACACAGACAGAACCATCAATATTTTATAGTAAAGACGATGAATTTGTGCTGGATACATCAATCAGATTGGATGACATATTGATAGAAGAGTATTATAGCAGAAGACAAGTGACATCAAGGCTCTGTCACATTTGTGGCAGAACAACAGCAACAGCGGCAGGAGCGGCCAAACACCTGGAACAGGTACATGGGATAAAACATCTCATATAATGTCCACTAGTGAGGATGCGGGAAAGAGAGCACCATCTATAGTAAAGGCAGGGAGATATAGGGGACAACAGGTAGAAGACGCGCTGGATGCTATATATGGATTTGGATATTCATTGCCGAAGGTATTCAGATACAATGGGGCGACGTTACAGGATATAGTAATGCAGAAAATATCAAAACTGAAATTGGACATCGCGAGATTGCCAAGATATCTGAGGGAACAAGTAAATAGACATCACTTTAAATATGGAGTAGGGAGTGTGACTAATGCATTCTTTTTCTCAAGAAAGTGTAGGAGGCATCGCAAGACTAGTAGAGGGAAACGATGCAGGCAGTGTAGACAAAGAGATGAAACTTGGGAAATGTTTAAACTGAAGCAAAAGGGAAAGCATATCACCCAAGGAGTATTAACATCCGGGGTTAAAGACAATGAGACGACCCTGGAGGAGGAGGATGTAACTGAAGACTTTGATAAATATAACTAGAAAGGATATGAGTTGATAGGAAAGAACAGAGGGACTGTACGGTTATAAAATACAATACCTGTTAAGGGAACGTTGTGAGGGGTTGAAGAAATGTACAAAATGGCAGGTATCAGTATAACGCCACCTACCTTTAGAGGAGCACCAGGAGAAAAGATAGAAGAATATTTCTACGACATGGATCTGATTAAGAGAATATATGATCTAGGGGAAATGGAATATGTGGCATTATTATTGTGGGGAATGAAAGGTGAAGTGAAAACTTGGGTTAGGAAGTTACCTGAGGAAAGTAAGAATACTGCATGGAAGATACAGCAAATAACCATGGCAGTATTTGCAGCTCCAGATGCCTGGAAGGAATGGGGTACAGGAGGAAAGAGACAGAAAAGACAGCGCGAGAATGACGGCGCGGAAACAGAGCCAGCGGGGGAATGAACACGTGAGTGAGAAAAGGGGGGGGGGGGGAAGTGTCGGACACTGAGACAGACATATGTATATTAAGAGCCTAGTAACAGAAAAGGGGGGGGGGAAGAGAGCAGACATGCGCAGGTAAAGAAAGAGATAAGATGCAATGACAAGCAAGACAGTTGGCAGTGTAGGAGTGGAACTCCAGCTGTACAGACATCGGCAAGCAACAGATACAGACTACACTCAAAAGTTTAACAAGATAGAACAACTAGCATGCTACGCGGACATAACCACGACAAGACAACATAATCAGCAGTTTAGATAAGCTATAAACATGAGTTCTAGTGGAAAAGCCTGGATCATAGACAACGGAAGGTTCATAGCGGTTGAGATGAATTAATGGAGATCAGTAATAATTTACTGAAGGAAAGGAATCATCGCCCACTGTAGAGAGGGTAGAGATATTAAGGCTCAGATACACCCTACTCTATGGATAAGACTTAACTACTTAATACAGTTTGTGGAAAATTGTAAAAGGTCGGATCCATTTAGGATGCATTTAATATAAAACATATTAGAAATACATACCTGAAGTGAAGATTTAAGGACTAGTAGGAGTAGAGGCATCATCATCATCAGCAGATGAAGCGGGAGAAGAACTGAAGATAGTAAATAAAGCAGGTATATGAGATAAAGAGAAAGAAGTGCATCACATACAGGAGGCAACCGCTATGGGGCACCTTATAAGTTGTCTAAGGGTGAATGGAAACACTAGTCGGAACCAGCAGGACCACAGTCGCGACACACATAGAATGACTCCAGTAACAAGGTCCATAATTAAGAGGCCTAAATTTAAAGGATATATTTGTCCAGAAGTAAGGCATTCTGTTAAAGAACCAGAGCCTATAATGGTTTAATTATTTAGGAAGCCCAGACTCTGAGAAAGGAAATACGATGTCTATAGCTGTAGATATATATTCAAAAATAAGTGTGAGTGAAATTCTTTTCTAAGAAGGTATTAGGACACATAAAATTCAGCCATATGGGTGTATTAATGAGATCAGTTATACACCTGAGACTGTGAATGTGATCGCCACTACTCACAAATCAGAGGAGCTCAGCAACTTTATAGAGTTAGCTTATGCATATATTTTAAAAGAAAATATGTGTATAGTATCTTATTACAAGAACGAAGTGAGCGTCTCTAGGAATCAAAGTATGAATCGCTAGGGAAATATACTTACTTCTGCGAGAGGGTAGAAGCTGGGGAAGCCAATGTTGGAAGGATAGGACCTCCAAGATTAGAAGAACGGGAGGTTTGTGGTCTAGCAGGAAGCTGATAGGGATGATGTCGCGTAGTGGTAGCAGATGAAGATGTCAAGAGAGATATGATGGTAGAAGAACTGTGAGTCAGTCGTGAGGAAGAGGCCATGGTGCTGGACTGACAGGTTAATGGTGAGAAGGGTGGATGTCCAGGTGAGATAGCCAGAGTACTCCAGAACGAGGGCGACATTACTGGAAGGTGTGGAAGTGAAGCTGCAGTGGATGAAGATGAAGTAAACTGACCGGAAGTGGAAGAGGTCAGGGCCAGAGCGGGCGTATGTAGGCAGGAAGGCGGAGACCTAGAAGCCGAGGTGGCGCGGGCTTCTGCAGCTGGAGCAGCTCGGATGGTGATGTGAGGCATCCTTAATGAAGATACAGCAGGAAACTGACCGGAAGTAGTGGCGCTGGTAGTAGAAAAGGGACGAGAAGCAGCGGCAGAATAGGTAAATGTGGATGTTAGGGTTGTTCTGGACGTCAGAGGTGCAGTGGTGGCTAGCAAAGGTGTGTATGGTAAGGGCGAAACACAGGAAGTAGCAGGAAGGTGAGAAAACACATTGTAGTCTACATATGAAGAGTGATGCTGAGGTGGCAGTGGACGAGAAGTTGATGAAACAGCGAAGTTGGCAGGCAGAGAATATTGGTGGGAGGTATCCACTCGTAGAGGAAGAGTCGCTGTGCAAGTTGGTAGCGCATTGGAGGTAAAGGTGGATGCGAGGCTTGGAGCAGAGGTAGCAGGCACTATGGCGCTATAGGTGGGACGAGCACCCAGGGGAGACATCTGTGTAGGATTCCAGGGTGGCACGAAAGAGGTGGTCAAGTTGACAGACGGAGGCGTGATGTTGACATAAGCAGGCCGATAAGCAGGCGCAGGAACAGGAGGTACAGCAGCAGTTGATTGCAGGCGGTAACTGGGATCGGGCATCCCATCCAGGTGGATGACGCGCAGTGTCATGTCCGTCATGTTACAAGCTAAGCGTAGATGATCTCGAATGGTGGTGTGTGAGGGCATGGTCGCGCCTTGCGGTCCGGTGCATACTAGCATGCACGGAGTAACGTTAGCATCTGTGGAGGACAGGTCTCTGCAGCCGACGATGTAGGTAAAACCGGGCTGGAGACGATCTATCGGGAGATAGACGAGTGCGCCATTGACAGAAACGCTGGAATAGCTAGCCATCTTTAGTGCGAACAGGGTGGAAGTCAAGCATCGACTGAGAATTTAATTCTAGGTATCTAACCAAGGGGATGGGAAGTTGAAATAAGAAAATGAAAATATAGTGAAAACTATAGTAAAAAAAATTGAGGGCACATTAAGAGGAGTCGCTGAGACAAAGACTCCAATCCAATAAATTGGTGTTATCAGATGGAAGAGACGTACAGCTAGATAGGAGAGGAAGGCACACGTGTTCAGATTGACGGGAAAATATATACAAGAAGGGGTAAAAGGGTCATGAACTGGTGAACTATCTGACACGATAGGGCTTATTAAGTGTTCAAGATCCATAAAAACTTCCAGGAGCGATCAGTTAGGAGTCGTAGTAACCCAACTCGAACTGTAACCGGAAGCCATAATAAGAAGAAAATGGCGTGGCTAACTATACTATGTGTCTTATGTTCCTTGTGGGGTGTGGTAGATGCTGGAAGGCACACTTTCGAGACTTTAGAGAGAGCCGAATTAGGTGTCATTTTGCAACCTGGTAGACGTATTTCTACGGCTGAGCACAATCATGTGTCACAAGTGTTTGTATTAGAGATACCAGATAGATTACCAGAGCCGGAAATGGAAAGTATTTATGAACAATGTGTGAAGAATATGCAGGTTATGTGTGATATTCAACATCACAACAGAACCTTATTATTTGAAGATACCTGTGACAACATCAAACAGAAAGAAGAATGGCTGAATCAAATTATTAGAAAATTAATACAGGCCAGAGAGGAGGAAGTGGAAAAGCTGATGGAAAACATACCTGAACAACAACAAGTCAAAAGGTCTAAGAGAGCAGGTATACCAGGTCTAAATATTATAGGAGAGTTGTCGTACTATATTTTTGGCACTGGGAGAGCTGATGATGTAGCCAGAAATGAAAAAGATATTCAATTACTGAAGACATCATATTATAAGATGCGTGATGTTATTAAAACATTGGCCACAAGTACTAGCAATGGCTTGGAGGACGTCATGGCGGAAGTGGGAGAGTTGGCTGATAGACAGTTACAATTGTATGAAATGGCTAAGATATCATTGAAGAGACGGAAGTTGCTGGAAAGAACTCAAACTATGCACAGTGTGGCATTATATGAACTATCCATTGTATACAACCATGAAAGCCTGCTGACAAGGGTCAAATGGGGGTATATTATACATTTATTAAATGAACTCATTGAGATAAAGGATATGGCAGCTGAGGTAAGATTGGCATCACGAAGAAAACTATCATCAAAATTGGTCACTAGAGAAGATTTGAAAGAAGCTATAATCAACACTGAGGTATATCTAAAGGCTACGTACCCACGATTTAGAGTCGCTTTTACTGATCCTGAATATTACTATGATAATAGTGTGGTGCGAGTATATCAGCACCAAGGTCGTGTGAAGATGCAGATAAGGATTCCGGTGGTGTCAGAGGAACACATATTTTGTGTATACTCTGTAAAGGTGTTTCCAGTACCAGTGCGGCTGGCCAATAAAGAAGCTGACGGGACGAGAATAGAGGGATTGCCATCAGAAGTAGCTATATCAAAGAATGGGCGGTATTATATATCAGAGCCAGTGGTGAATTGGGCGCGTTGCCATGGCAACTCAATAGCAGTATGCCCAGATATTCCACACATGAGAAAAATAGCCGAGCGAGGGTGCATGGCGGCACTAATAAGAAATGACAAGGTGGCCATAGCAGAAACATGTGAGATCAACTATATAGTGCAACCAAATTTTCCTTCATTTGCGATAGCACTGGGAAAGGGTCGTACTTTGGTATCGGGACCCGACATACAAGGTCAATTGATGTGTCAATCAAGCCCACCTGTTAAGGTGAACATGCACCATTACGCTATATTGAACATTGGGTGTGATTGCGCATTCATGACTGCCGGGGCGTGGATGCCTTACAGCTTGGCAGGATGTGGTCATGTGAACATGGAAACTAATGTGACTTTTGTAAATAACGATTTGCTACAAATGAACAGTGTTAAGAAATTGACATGGATAAAGGCCGTATTAAATGGTGAAACTGTGGAAGTATTGCAAGATGAAGTGTTGCCAAAATTAGTAAAGACCAAAATGAAGCACAAGGCTAGAATACAACAGTCGCCAGCAGCTGTCAATCTTAAGAATTTGGTGAGTGCAATGGAAGACGGATCAGCATTGCCTGATTTGGATGGCATGAGTGGTGGAGGCCATTTTCCCACTGAATCACTATGGGATTATTCACCAATTATGATTGCAGGGGTGATTGTCATGACTCTGATGGTGGTACAATATTTTTGTTTAAAAAGACTATTAATGGCATACATATTAGCAAGAATGCCTATGAGAATAAGGAGTCTAGAAACCTGGGACTATGAAAAATACGGTGAAGATGTCGGAGGTAATTATGAGGAAGAAGATCCGGAACACAAAACGACAATAGCTATGTTATCATTGATATTGATAGTACTGATAATAATAATAGCGTTACTGGTGAGGAAGGTGCGACAACTAAAGAGGCTTCAACCAGTGGATGGACTGTATCTACAGGTGGCAACTAAAGAGATCACTGAAATAATACCATTGGGGGAGAGTCTAATGCCTTTGGACCAGGTATTTCAAAGACCAGCAGAACAGGCTCTTATTAGAGACGTAGCAATAAGCTATTCGTGCCCGAAGTACATAGCTACAGTGCAGTGGGGTCGAGTGTTATATTCCACTGAGATGGCAACGGCGGAAAACGCAGTGCCATTGCCATTACCGGCCACTGTGAAGGTGTCAAAGAAGTTAGCAGGGATACTGAACGGTGACTATGGATTTACGGTGATGACAAGATTGATTAGGTATAGTGGGGGCCTGGCGACAGGTGTACCACTAGAGATACCTATGATATCAGCGGCGGGCTGGACACCAATAAGGAACAGAGAGATAAATACACATCAATTATCTGACACGGGCCATGCCAGAGCCATGGCTCAGTTAAGAAGATCAAGACAGTTACCAGAAGTACCTGGAGAATCATATGGGGCTACGGCTGTCTCATATTCAGTAAACAAGGGTCATAAAGAGTCGGTGAACGTGGCTCTGCGAGGTCAAGAGCCCAGGACGGGATCGTCGTCGGTGTACGTGGACCTGAATGAATGAGACTGAAGGTGATGAATAAAACGCCATCATGATAGAGACTTGGCATAGACGGTGTCAGGACATGAGAAAAGGGGGGGGGAGAAAGATATTGTGCAGCTGGCGTGAGACGAAAGGATGGAATAGACAATACAAAGACGATCTACAGATGAATTGATATAATGTCTGGGAATGGTGCCAGTGTATATTATTAAGTAAGATAACATAACTAAAAGAAACTGTAATTTAAATGTAAGACCAACTAATGAGACACTAACTACGACGTAAGGTGGCAAGTGGAAAGATTCCTGATGTATATACTCGTTGACAAGCTGTGCACGCGTGAGTTAAGTAAGAGGTTGCCTGGTGTAACCCAAGACGCGTTAGAGTGTGTTTTAGAGTGATGCTTGGGGCAAAGGTTAGATAGAGGGGAACGTTTCGGAACAAGGAGTTGACAGATGTAAGGAGATTTATTGGCTCGATTGGGTGTAACTGGTGTCGACTCCCGGGTAAGGATAGTAAAAAGAATATATAAACATAGAATGGGACAAAGTGCTTAGTAAAGGCGAGTGAATGAGTAAAATAAATAACAAAGGAAAGAAAAACAAATTGAGAATCAAGAAATGAGAGAATTGTAATAATAAAGTATATGTTAGAGGACAAGTTTGCGCTAAGAATAAGTCACCAATGCAGTGTGGAAAATATATATAGTAATAATGCATGGTATTATATAAGTGTGGTGTATATGTATGTACATAAATAACTATTGAAATGTATAATATGATAACGATGATTACCTCAGGTATTAGTGACAAAACAATACATAAGATGTATTCAAGCATAATTTATGCTTGACAATTGGTGTGACTCGCGTCACAAGAGGGGAGCGCCCGCACCTGTTTTGTCATCAATAGCCAATAATTATAATGAACGGGTATAACAGGGTACACTTGTGTAGGTATTTATTGTATGCTGCATTATGTGTGTATTTATTATATGCTAGATGGGAGAGTGCTATGGGAGTCCTGTATAGGGTTTATGGTAGTATAGAGTTTATGGTAGGCTGTGGAATGTGTAGACGGAGGGGAGTCGTCGAGATCTGGTCAGGTAGATTCTGTAGAGGGGGAGGGGGGAATACGGGTGAGCCAAACACCGGCGTCTGAAAGGTGTGAGGGGTTGGTAAGAGATAGGGAGGAGTTAGTATTGTGGGAGCAGCCGAGGAGGCAACACATACTCCTGGAGTAGACGAGGATGAAGCTGTTTAGTATTTAGTATTACACTTAGCCAATGTAAGAACGGATTGAACAGGATCTCTATGGCACTTATACCTCTCCAGTAGCATCGGATTGTTAAAACATGAACTGCTTGTATGAATAGACTGGTGTCGTTGAAGCTGTACAACCATGAGTAGACTCACCAACAACTGTAACTGTGAATAATTAATGAACAATAAATGGTGACTTGTATCGGCGTCTTGGTGTTGGTTAAAAGGATGGGCTAGGCCAACATCATACCACTAGAGTTAGTCTTCCCAAATACGTGAGAACAGCGGAGCGAGCTGATAATAACTACACAAGTTAGACCACATTAATATACATATAAACATAACTCACACAGCCCAGTACCCAATGTGATTACAAATATATTGGATGAATTTTGTTTAGAATTGTGCTTGGCTAGGATCTAAACACCAGTTTTGCAGTATGGGAAAGCTTTCCTTAAAGGCTTTAGATACCAAGAACTACATATGAATATTCCACGCATGCCCAAGCATTAATCCATGAAACTTTGAAGTAATCATGTTTTGAGGCATTCCATCATCTTTACCGTGAATAGCGGTAAGGTGTTAAAATTCCTCGAAATGTCGATAGACACAGGGGGCTACACGCCCTCTTTCTGTATACACCATACAAAAGGGTAGCTTCATCATAAGACGCCCGCTCCTGTTTCAATAAAGGATTTGTAGTAGCTAATACCCCTGATACCACAAGCTCTTCAGTCTTTCCCAAGGAACTAAATAGAATGTAATTGTTTGGGCTATTGTATCTGTTACATTTATAACCGAACCAGTTAGTCCGTTTTCAAATTGATCTGTCCAATTCTCACCGACACAATGGTATGGTTGATGGTAGTGTATGGTAAAGAATGTTTGGAATTCCAAACTATTATGGTCATCTTATGATGATGCCATATTACATTGTCAATGGTTTCTATTAGATCAAATGCACAACTCTCCAAGAGTTGGATGGCTCAGGGTGAAATAGTGGACCGCTTATGGTGAAATTTTTATGTCCGAGGAAGTTAGTTCTAAACTGAAAGTATGTAACATTTCTGTACATTTGCTTATGCTGACACATAAGAAATACATATATCTGGAATTAATAAGTGAGGTATATGAGCGATTATAATGTTTAGAATCTGCAACCGAAGTTAGAGATCTCTGAAAAATGGCCAGTTTGTTATGATAAAAACAAGTCAAACATGGGCATATCAGTGCGTTATTATGCGAAATAATGATTGCTTAGTATATCCAGGAGGTCGTTTGATGGGGTACTATATGACAGCTCTATTCCAACAATAGTATGGTACCAGGCCAAGGGAATACATGTAAAAGTGAGAAAAGCAAGGTGACAGGTGGACGACCCAAGGTACATGTATATGAACGTCTTTAGGTTAAACTACCCTAACAAGGATGTGAAACCTAAGTCAACATTTACTGGTCTTATTAATCCCAGCCAGTCCTAAGCGCCTCGATATAGATGTTGTGCAAGTGGCTTACATCGTCAAGAGCCATGATGTGAGTTACATGAGTAGGGCAGCCAGGCTATAGTCCACATGAGACTATAGACACTTCAGGCACCTTCCCTTCAGTTAATCCCTCCTCCTGGGGCTTTAGGGCTCGTGTTAAGCATCACTTCAGAAGAGAGCCTGTAGACTGGTAGGAAGGAGTATTAAGTATGTGAAGGAATTCACATTCGTAAAGGTCCGACTTAGGTATAATACACCCCCCCCCCATCGTCAACATTTCAAAATGCTCAGTCCTTGAAAAAAAGCGAGGGCGGGAACAACCTCCAAGCACACGTGGATGCGTATTATCCGGTTGTAGTATACCCTTGCTGATATGACTGAGCATCTGCTTGGAGAGCAGGTTTTGCCCATGAGGAGGACGAATCATTAAAAACGTGCCCCTATGCTTCCATATTGCTATTAAACTAATTCACAGTTACTGTTTCTGAAGTATTGCACCTGCAATCAACCTTTCCAAAAGTTTTACCACTAATGCAAAAGTTGATTATAACTTTCCAATTCTGAAGTTAGGCGAAAGAATTGCAATATAGAAAATATGTCTGGTAATATGATCTTATCACTGCCCCCCCCCCCATACCTTTTCTACGTGGTACGCGGATGATGTTGTAGAAGCTGAATTAGATTATGATTCTTCCTGAACATCCATAAGGTTTGGCTTTTTATTCCTGAACACAGCGTGCACAGTGTATACTTTATATTTATGCCAATAAGGACACCGTCAATCTATCCCCTTATCTATGAATAAATTCATATGTGTGGGACCACCAAGCAGCGGCTTCAGTCCACCAATAGGTAAAATATGATAGTAGGGCCTATATGTTATGGGCACAACTTCAGTGAAAGCGCTAAAACTTGGGATGGCAATTAGGTTCGTGTTACAATCATGTAGTGTTTAATTATTTGACTTTCACGACGTGATAACCAGTTACATGTGATTCGTAAATGAGTTACAATTAAGGCAATATCCCCTTTCACTAGTTATTCTTAAATGAGTTATCTTTCTTCTTGGTAGTTGTCCCTGCTCCACCCAAACTGCACAGTATCGACATTTCATGAGGGACATTGTAGTATCTCTGCCTTTTCTATAAGGGCCCTACGATATGATATTAACATTTGCAAATTATCTAACAATACATGGTAACACTGGGATGGTTGCAGGGCGGGGGAGGGGTACTGGCCGTGTGGTGGATACCCTTTCCTTGGGTCACGTTTTCACATACATGAATGAGGTTAAATGTGAAAGTTAGAAAATACGATAAATATAGGATATCTAAATGTTCTGTATCATCATTTCAGTCAGATATACTTCTTAGATTTTAGAATAACAGTCTGAAAAAAACAATAGCTAAAAACTACCATGTATACCAACAATCTATATGCTGTGATATAATAATCAAAAATGTGATCATTAAAGGTTTTACATCAATGGCTATACTTTATCTGCTTAGAAGAGCAGTGAATAAACATAGGTGTACAGGGGCGTTCGTGGACCTATGAAGACGCCTTTGGCGTACACGCATACGATCATTGGCCAGGTGCATAACGGTTATGAATAGTCGTACTACAGTTGTAAGTCATCTATTATTAATACATATAATAAACATGGCAGGAATGAGTCCACAACTCACCTGTGTCCAGCTAGGCATGGCCAAACAGTCATAGCTAGAAGGAGAAGTTCCCCGCCGACCCGCGCGGCGGCGGCTGCTCCCGTTGCCAGCTCCATAGTGGCTGCATGTGGCCCCTCACCAGGAGGAAGCCCACAGTGGATACATGTAGCCGCCTCCAGCACCCTACTCTGGATCCTCTCCAGGCCCCTACCTAATCCCCTCTACTCCCTTTTTAGTTCACGGGGTGGTTGGTGTGCACTGAAACGTGCGCTCTACGTGGTATAACTCCCTAAAGTGGGGAGAAGTCTTTTTACTTCCTCCAGAGTTGCCCTACCCTGGAGCGGGGAGACATCGCCTCACCTCAGCAGAGCTTTCCTCCTAGTGGGACTGTGTTAGAGGCAGTCCTGGTGGGAGGCCCACTAGAGGTAGAGCAGGAGCAATATGCGAGGACATGTGTGGTCTGATGGTAACAATGTAAGTCTGCTCAACTCCAGCACTTACACTTCTGTAGGCTCCAACCCCCAGTTCCACTAGTTACTACAACCCTGGAGGTGCCTCCACCATGCACCCCTCTCCTCACAATGCGCGCGCTCCCACCCACTCCGCTGCAGGCCTGGCAGCCAAGCCCCAGTGGAGGGTGGTGATTGAAGGGATAGTCTGTTTTTCTCAGGTAACTTTTTCCCGTATGGGGTTAAGGGCAGATCCGGACGGGTGGCTAAATTAACAGTAACCCGAGTGGCTGCCCGCCTGCCCGCCTCTCCTGTCGAGGGGGCGTGTCCACTGCCGCCACTGAGCGATCGTTGTCACTCCCTGCACGGTCCTCTGCGTCGTTTATCACCAAAGGGAGCAAGCGCAGGAGGAGCGCAGGAAGATCTCCAGTCAGATGGGTGTGGCGGCCACCAATAATGAAGAATAAGCTGCAGCAAGGAGCCGGGACACCATGAGGGTGAACCTTGCTGCTGTTTTGCTAGGCACCGTGCATGGATCCATAAAGGCTTGGTGGAATGACAAAGGGAGAGGCGGTATAGACCTTCATTTTTCTTCTAGCAGCTATTGGTAGAGTGAAGTGGGAGGGTTTTATAGTGTAGGGTCAGCGGAAAGTAAGGTGTGAGTGGAATTGGAGTAGTGACTTTGCAGATGGGTGGTTTGGAGAACATACGCCTCACAGAGGGGTTGGGGCGAGGAGTACGATGCCAGCTGGGAGATCGAAGAATATGGCAGTGTTGAATGGAGGGGTGAAATGATGGGTGTGTGAAGCAGATATGAGCAGCTATGATCAGTTCAGTCTATAGGGTGCAACGACTCCACCTTGCTCTTGTTATAGTAGACGAGGTGGTGGGCAACCTGTACGATGTCTGTGGGGTGTTTCAGAAGCCGGACATGATAATGAACATTAAATATCTGTTTCTAAAACTGTTAGATTCTAAACTTACAACTGCAACCATTATCATCTCTCGCCAGTCATAGTTATAGACACAGTAAGACAATGGTAATGCTTTAGAAACACATGCAGTTATAAGCCTACAATCACTATTAAAACTGCTATCATATCTCCTTATGACTGGTTGTAAACATTACCTGCTTCTGAAACACCCCACAGGCACACCAGTGGGGTGTTTCAGAAGCCGGACATGATAATGAACATTAAATATCTGTTTCTAAAATTGTTAGATTCTAAACTTACAACTGCAACCATTATCATCGCTCACCAGTCATATAGTTATAGACACAGTAAGGTAATGGTAATGCTTTAGAAACACATGCAGGTATAAGCCTACAATCACTATTAAAACTGTTATCATATCTCCTTATGACCGGTTGTAAACATTACCTGCTTCTGAAACACCGCACTGCCCCCTCACCTCATCTCTCATCCCAGGTTATATTGCTAGGAAGGAAAAGTATAATTATATGTAAGCCACACGTTAGATGATTAAAAGATATTCTCGCTGTGAGCGATGCCTTCTAATATTCATCAACTCATGGCAAAGTGAGGTTTTAATACATATATTCCTAACTTTCATACCATACACTAGTTTTATTCCCCTGTTCACACAGACGCGTGTTATAGTCAATTACTAGAACCCTGACTAGTCAGTTACGATCTGTTTGTAACCAAGCTTTTATGTAGTTTGCGCTTGTGTTGCTTATTCTGTATGCAATTCTTCATTCTTTTCTGTTTTGCACATTTGCATAATGTATTCAGGGCTTGCCTGTACTAAACACATCTGATGTATGGTTCCTCGACACTGTCCATACCAGCTATGCACATGAGGCAATAGCATTGGTGCTACCAGTAGGCCTGGATGATGTGTGTCAAGCTCTTGGGTGCGCTAAGCATATACTGTTGAAGAAAGAGAAAGTCCACTCTGTAGGCCTAAGGCTTTGCTTCCTCCTTACCTCAGATCCTCTGTTCTGCTTCTCAACCCTACACTATAACAGTGAATAACTCCAAGTGAAAACAAGTCAATGTTGACTGCTCCATGAATAATGGTCACTCCGCCTTAGAGTTAATCAGTTGTCTAATCAACGGTGTCCGATGTGGAAGCCTTATTGGGGAGAGAGACCGTCCACTGGGGTTGAGCTGGGCCGACCTTTTGTTTAAGTCCACGTGGGGTCTGTAAGCGATCTTATCGACCTTTTATCCAGTAGTGGTAGACATGCCATGGCATGATCAGCTGAATCTTTAGATCGAATAAAGCCCCCTATCCTCCTGGGCTGGAGCCTGTAAGTATGTGTTTTATACAGGGTTGCATAAACCAAGTCAATGTTGTTGAGTCTTTATCCCTCAAATCAGCACTGATTTAAGAGATAAGGACACCCATGGGCTCAAATGTCCAGCCTAAAATATGGCATTAAAGCACAAATGTCTTTATCTCTCAAATGTCCCTCAAATGTCCTTCAAAGCCTATATATGTATATAGTTGTTGCAGCTAACACATATGGCCCAAAAATATCATCACACCACAAATGTTTTTATCCCGCAGAGCCTAGATACAGATGCTCTGGGTAACATCTATAAACCAAATAAGAGATCACAGCAGAAATGTCTTTATCCCCCAAAGCAACAGGCTTTGAGGGATATAGACATCTGTACTGTTATGCCATGTGATGCCATATTTGGGTCATATATGTTGCCTAGAGCAACTTTATAGGCTTTGAGGGATAAAGACATTTGTGCTGTGATCTCTTATTAAATTCATATATCTTACCCAGAGCATCTAAATAGGCTTTGAGGGATAAAGACAATTGTAGTGTGAAGGCTGTGCGGGATAAATACATTTGAGGGATAAAGACATTTGTGCTTTAATGCCATATTTGAGGGTTAAGGGCCCGTGGGTGTCTTTATCCCTCAAATCAATGCTGATTTGAGGGATATAGACAATTTGAGGGATAAAGACTCAACAAGTGTGGCTTGGCAGATTCTTCTATGCCAGCCGTGCCATGATCCTCAGCCATGTCTCATAGTAATATCGACTACTGATCATTAAAGATACCTTTGTGCAGAAACCCATGTAGTCAAGGACACGTTTGTAAGTAAAGTTACTCACCATTGGCCTTTAAACTTTTTTGATTTGCATGTTTCTGATAATTAGGCCAGAAAGATACGAATTCTATCGAGTGCATGGTTACTAGCTTTCTGATTAGGCAAAGATACAGCAGGGTGATGGCATGTAACGTGGTAGTTATAAGCATGTGGCATGTTCAATGTTGAGGCAATTGCGAATTGGCTTGGCAGAGAAGTGGTTTATTAGTGGACCAAACATCTTAGCAGAAGTCCAGATCCATTAGCTACCATTCAATGTCCTGTGGCGTCTAGCAAAACGAAGGACCACATGTTGAGGAACTTGACCAAATTAAAAGGTGTACCTTTCACATCGAAATCCCTTAGTAGTATGGGGATAAAAGGGATTAGCCTTTATGCATTGTTAATCCCAAGTCAGCATGGACAAAAAGGGTCAAGTCCTAAGTCATGAGCTATGGCTTTGATAAGGACTTTGTAACAAGATATAACATTATTATATTATTACACAGGAAAACGAACTAACTATCTGAGTCAGAAGTTAGCTAAAATGCCTTATTTTGTAAAGCAAGCATGTACTACCGAACATTTCTTATGAGTTTACAGCTAACTATTAGGAAAAGTTCCTGATTTGTGACGGAACAGGGAAAATCATGAAATTAAGGGAAATACCCATAAATGCGTAAATACAATATCTAAATGACTAAGAGAGTAAAACATTAAGTGAAAACTAGTCTAGGGTAACTTTTTTTATGAAGAATCTGATTATGGTATAGCCATGACTCCATTTTCCTTCTAAAATGACCTTATTTAGAATCCAAAAAAGAACGTTTTTCCCCAAATTTTGTTGACATTTGGTTGCCATGGAAACCACAATTTTGTTCTTTTTGAATAAAATGTTACTCTATCTTGTAAACCTGTCTATAAGGTTTTCATAACTAAAAAAATAGTTGAATTATCACTTTTAGATCCAAAATTATGGATGATTATGTTTAAAAATTGTTATTTTTACCAATAATGGCATTTTTTATGCACTATGCCACAATATTTGAGGAGCTATTTGAAGTATTTCATCATGCAAAGTACCAAAATGTAGCTGAAGACATGAATTTGGAAAAAAAAGGGACACGAAAAGAAAAGACTGGAAACAAGGGCATTTTTAGCCAGCTCTTCCTTTTACTATAGGAGCAACACCCTCCAGGACACTTGCCTAGAAATTACCTAAAAGTAAAGGATATTAACCCTATCCCGACAAGAAACTTTTGTTACATTCCTGACTTTTAAATAGATGCGAAACCCCACAACCAAGCCAATCATGCCACGTACATATCTCCCGAACACTAATTGGTGTGCTGACATTCCTAAATTATCGGCTGGTCCAGTAAAATTTCACAAGAAAAAGAAATTGACGCGGAACTTTGTTAGCATTCCAGTCCTAAGGCATTGGCAAAGATATCACGCAATCTACTTGTTGTCTTGAATTGGAATTAGACTTAACCCCCTGTGATCTTTCTGTTAGCTTCCTTATCGTTGTTCCAGGGGGATGACTTGATACTTGTCATTCATGCCGTCGACTGCACAAAGAAATATCATCATCGTTTTTCCTTCCATATCAATGTCAGGTTAAAGGGTGGTTCGTGAGATGGAGAGAGAGAGAGAGAGAGAGAGAGAGAGAGAGAGAGAGAGAGAGAGAGAGACTGCTTATTATTCAGTTAATTCAGTAACCTTAATATAATAAGGGGTGCATTTACAGTGCCTCACGTCGATAGTCCACTAGGCCTCTGTCGCAGAAATTTATATAGGAAATGTATAGCAACAGAGGCCAAGTGGACTATGGGTTTAATATCTAGTTGGTGCATATGAGAACATTTTTGTGGTTATGTCGATAGTATATATGAATTTCTGCGACAGAGGTCTAGTGGACTATGGGTCTTATGTCGATAGTCCACTTGGCCTCTGTCACACGATTGGGCCATACATTTCCTATATAAATTTCTGCGACAGAGTCCTGGTGGATTATGGGTGTTATGATAACCATGAACTTCTGGGTCTTTTGAATCGACGGAAGGCTGGATGAAACGAAGAAATAAAAGAGGAAATACAAGACGTGAAAAAAATCGAAAGAAAAGAAACTGATGTAGGTATATATGAAAAATAAGAAGAAATGTGAACCCTCCTAGCCGGCCTTACAGACTACACCGGGAAGGGTGAAGAAGGAAATGTAACGGGCTGGGTGAGCACTAATGCTTATCATTCATCGATAATGTTAGCTGTATAATTTGACGTTCTGCAATAACAATATTAAACTTGCACTTGTGCAAAGCGGATTGACATGCACTTTCCACACAATGTAGCAATTTAGCACATACTCAACCAAAAGTGCAAAGCCCTGCCAAAAATGTTATTTTAACCTATCTATATTCTTGCATCATAAAAACTCGTGTACTTTCATCACAGGGACGAGCATCGATTGTCCCGTCATCCCTCTATCATGACGTTTAACTCTCGCGAGAAGGCCACGTGGCCATGGTGGGTAAATTGGTAGGGTGACTAAGCAGGGAGCCAAGATCAATACGCCTCCTGTTATCAAAAGTTACAGATCTCAGCGACAAATGACTGAGGCGTGCTGCACTCAACTGTAACCACTGCCCTGTCTATCTCCCTCTGGATCTATCTATACAATAAAGCCAGCCAGAAAATGGCGCCTGTTTCAACACCTATAGCAACATCCAAATTGTAGAGGCAAAATGGAGAGGGCTGTTTTGTACATGATTTTAACGGAAGGGAAATACCAGGACATCACCAAGTGAAAATTATGAAACAATATTGTTACATGTAGGCCTACCTTGTATGGAAAACAGCCAGAAATAGTAGTTACGTATACTATGAACTAATTAGGAATAGGCCTTTTGGGACACTTTTGTCGATGCGTATCTTAGACTATTTCTTGTGATGTCCTTCAAAATCCTTCGCTGAGGGGGGAGGGAGAGCTACCATTAGAATGTCCTTTCACACAAGCCATACCATTTTATTGTGGAGGCTGAGTTAAAACCGCGGTATAGGAAAAAAACTAATGCGTCAAAGAGAAAAGAAATATATATCTACCGCCGATCTTATCCTACATTCTTTGGATCTGATCCGACTGAGAATTCCCTTGTTGGTGATCTTACAATGACAATTGCAAGTATGCAGTTAAAGGGGTCTTACAATTAGAGTGGCCCCATAAATGTTAAGCACGTAACATTGTTAAACCCTGTGCATTGAGCTTACATATGTAACTACTTGGACATGATTCTTTCATTCGACAACTCGATTGCTAATATCAGAATTCAATCATAGGTCATGCGTGTAAGTCCTGGGTCTATTTGTGCTCTGGAACATACAACCCTAAAACGAGCAATCGACCATTCCCCATAGGATAGGACCTCGTGAGGGGTCGCGAGGTGTGTGTCCGCTCATTTTACCTGTAAATATGAATCTAGGCCTATTTGCAACCTTTTTGCCCTCACATTATCCCCAGAATAAGGGATAGGTCCCTCCTTTCGCCCTACGCCCCTTCTTTTCCTGAAACTGCATCTGCCACTCACTGAAAACCTATGGCTGCAGAAACTTAGAAAATTACAACTGATCACTTTAGGATGCTCAGTTTAACGAAGACATTCTAGTCCTACGTCATTGTATAATACTTTTGGAATTATCTCCGCTCTCCATGAAGTCATCAAGTGGAATAGGCCTATGGCATAGAGTTCATCAATGAGGAATGATGACTAAATATATCTGCAGTGATGACTTTTCAAAAAAGCCTAGGGTTCTGTGCAGTTTAACTTATACAACTAGATCCACCGCATGGTAGCTCTGGATCTATTCCCTGGAGGACCTGTGAAACAATAAGAACCAACCAGCATGACCCTCAGACACCCATTACTCACTGACCCCTATCATTGGTGAGAAGCGTATCTAGTCCAACTGGAAATAACGAGTGCAAATTTGAGTTCGGCTGTCTGCACTTATCGAACCATTTCAGCGGATGCCACTGGGACGTCGCACAGCAGGCGGCAGTTGGAGGAACCCAGTTTAGCTTGATTTCTGTATACTACTCGTCATTTATTAGTCTGCCTTGTGACACTCTAATATACTTTCACGCGCCCTCCTCCGGAGCCTGCGCAATGCCCTCGGATTGAATCAGTTTTATTTGGTTTGGTAGATCGCCGCCGCCTGAGGGTGGAGCTACAATCGTGTCGCCCTACTGGAAGGAGGGTGTCCAGGAGACTTTGTTCAATAAGCATAGGCGTCTCCTGATCTGTGCAGGGGATGTCTGTGTATATCTATGGTTAAGGGAGGGTCGACTAGCTCCAATGGTACAGGTCTGCTGTACGCCTATATCAACGGTTCTGCTGCTTCGCCTAAGGGTACCTGGAGCCTATAATGGGCTGGCCTTGCCCACCCATCAAAAGATCATTACAAAGTGTAATTTTAAGAGGCTAACAAAAGGAAATTCTCCAAACAATCAAAAACATGAATTCATATACACTGTTTATCTAGTGAGAATGGTAAAGAGGAAGAGTGTCTAATATGAAATAAATCGCCTCAATTAGATGGTAAAGGGTGGAGAATGATTCAGTTTTAACCATGAGGTGCATGGATTAAATGCGAGCTGTACTGTGTTCATAAGCATTTCAGATAATTGTGTCACGCTTAATCACGAAAAATACTTTCAAACTAAAATTTCATCAAACTTATCCAAAATATAACGGTGCATATCTGTCTGATTGCTGCATAGAGCTTGATGTCAGTGATAAGGAAAGTGTTAAAAAAAATGAAGATACAAAATTGTAATTTGTGTCAAGATCAAAAGGTCATCTTAAGAGTTCTAAGTGATTGTCAATGATAGATATATTTCCAGTGTTAACTATTCCAATCTGTGATCTTCCTTCCGGTTTGATAAAGGCATCACAAGACCACCGAAAAACAGTGGCCCTCCTGCATGGTGACAGGGAGCAGAGCGTATACGGCGCATAAAAACAATTTTCATTGCTCGGAAAGAACCAAGAGCTATATGGTATAGGGTTAGGGTTGAATTGAAGATTCCAGTGTCGCGTGTGCCTTTACTGCAATACATCACCCAGCGTGGCTGTAGCTATACATTGTTATAGATTTGATAATGTCCATGGTCTGCATTATAGCATCTAGTATAGGCAATGCCATTACCACTGCGCACCACGTTGACATGTTGTTTGACCGATATGTCGTATTCCTGCCATGTGCCTGAAGAACACCAGACCTGTGCAGTGCAGTGACCAATAATAAGTCTCCTCTTGTAGCAGAAGAGTCCATGCCATCCTATACCCGTTCCTGGTTGGACAATCTTTCAGATATAAATGACCGAGATATGAAGCAGTTATTACTTTATGAGAGGGGAGCCTTGGTGGAATCCCTTGCCATAGTAAAACAAAATGTCCGCCCACTTAGCCAGTGAAAATCTGTAGGAAACAAAGTGGATTACCTATAGGTAGCTGCACCTTGTCCCCTCCAGTGCATTCTGTGAATCTAATATCTTTGGTTCCTCAATCTATCCATTTATAAAGAATTCTTCAAACCCACCATTTGGTGAAAACATATTATGGTTGAAACTTGGGAAATTCAACTCAGGTACCTTTACTTGAATTGATACTCAAAAGAGAATTGGGTATGATATCGAACTTTATGAGCTTTGCCCGGGAGATTTAGAAAGACAATTTAGATTTCATTTCAGACAAATGCAGCCTACACCAAAAACAATGGTCTAGGTAGCTCTGGCCATCAGTCTGCCCTCATAGCAAGAGCAAATTCACATTATTGGAATGTATGAGACTGGTCCAAAATAAAAGAAAGTAAAACAGAATTCCTGATATATAAGGCCACGAAATGGAATAAGGAGATGGATTGCAGATCACCTCATCCCAACCATGCATCCCACACATCCGCCCACACCCCTCCTACTTCATAATTCCACTATACCCCCATACAACACAACCAAATAACAACAGGAAGGGCATATTGATTATCTGTCTCGGAGGAACTTTTCCACAAGAAAACGGGTGTCTTATACGGAAACGCGGTGATCTCTACTCAAAGCTTGGACCTTCTCTCATAATTCTCATTTGTCTTATGTAATTAGAACATTTTAATGATCGTTAATGCATGTACAAGTACATGACAGGGCTTGTGTCAGGCACATAAGCACATGAGGGTTGTGCCCCTCCTTTTCAAAATACTGGATCCGCCACTGTAAAAAAAAATGATACACACAGTAGTACACAAAGTGGTGTTTTCTGTGAGGCACGCGATGCACAGGAGGGTGTTGCTCCTATTGTAAAAAGAGCTGTGAGTATGTGTCCTCTTTTCTAAACAAGTCGTGCACTGCTTCACCTAAGTACTTGCACTCAACACATTAGTCTGAAAAGTCACCTGCCTTGTTTAAAATAGAGAGAGCTGCACTACCAGGTATCTTCTCATGTCACACACTCTATAGTTTATTAACTGACTGACTTCTCCCAACTAGGTACCTACTCAAATCTCCCTTTTTTAGCACCGTACTTGAATGACCACTTGTGAGCAACAAAAAGGACAAGTTATAGCTACATGTAAAGAAAGGACTGGAAACAAGGGCATTTTTAGCCAGCTCTTCCTTTTACTATAGGAGCAACACCCTCCAGAGTGGTTTAGAGAGGGCGGTGTACATACATGTAGTAGTATACAGAAAGTGGTGTATGTGTCAGGTACATGATGGACATAGTAGTATACAGGAAGTGGTGTATGTGTCAGGTACATGATGGACATAGTAGTATACAGGAAGTGGTGTACATGATGGACATAGTAGTATACAGAAAGTGGTGTATGTGTAAGGTACATGATGGACATAGTAGTATACAGAAAGTGGTGTATGTGTCAGGTACATGATGGACATAGTAGTATACAGGAAGTGGTGTATGTGTCAGGTACATGATGGACAGAGTAGTATACAGGAAGTGGTGTGTGTGTCAGGTACATGATGAACATAGTAGTATACAGTAAGTGGTATATGTGTCAGGTACATGATGGACAGAGTAGTACAATTGTACAGAAAGTGGTGTATGTGTCAGGTACATGATGAACATAGTAGTATACAGAAAGTGGTGTGTGTGTGTCAGGTACATGATGGACATAGTAGTATACAGAAAGTGGTGTATGTGTAAGGTACATCATGAACATAGTAGTATACAGAAAGTAGTGTATGTGTCAGGTACATGATGGACATAGTAGTATACAGAAAGTGGTGTGTGTGTCAGGTACATAATGGACATAGTAGTATACAGGAAGTGGTGTATGTGTAAGGTACATGATGGACATAGTAGTATACAGGAAGTGGTGTATGTGTCAGGTACATGATGGACATAGTAGTATACAGGAAGTGGTGTATGTGTCAGGTACATGATGGACATAGTAGTATACAGAAAGTGGTGTATGTGTCAGGTACATGATGGACATAGTAGTATACAGGAAGTGGTGTATGTGTCAGGTACATGATGGACATAGTAGTATACAGGAAGTGGTGTATGTGTCAGGTACATGATGGACATAGTAGTATACAGGAAGTGGTGTATGTGTCAGGTATATGATGGACATAGTAGTATACAGAAAGTGGTGTACATGATGGACATAGTAGTATACAGAAAGTGGTGTATGTGTAAGGTACATGATGGACATAGTAGTATACAGGAAGTGGTGTGTGTGTCAGGTACATGATGGACATAGTAGTATACAGGAAGTGGTGTATGTGTCAGGTACATGATGGACATAGTAGTATACAGAAAGTGGTGTATGTGTCAGGTACATGATGGACATAGTAGTATACAGAAAGTGGTGTATGTGTAAGGTACATGATGGACATAGTAGTATACAGGAAGTGGTGTATGTGTCAGGTACATGATGGACATAGTAGTATACAGGAAGTGGTGTATGTGTCAGGTACATGATGGACATAGTAGTATACAGGAAGTGGTGTGTGTGTCAGGTACATGATGGACATAGTAGTATACAGGAAGTGGTGTATGTGTCAGGTACATGATGGACATAGTAGTATACAGAAAGTGGTGTATGTGTCAGGTACATGATGGACATAGTAGTATACAGAAAGTGGTGTACATGATGGACATAGTAGTATACAGAAAGTGGTGTATGTGTAAGGTACATGATGGACATAGTAGTATACAGGAAGTGGTGTGTGTGTCAGGTACATGATGGACATAGTAGTATACAGGAAGTGGTGTATGTGTCAGGTACATGATGGACATAGTAGTATACAGGAAGTGGTGTATGTGTCAGGTACATGATGGACATAGTAGTATACAGGAAGTGGTGTATGTGTCAGGTACATGATGGACATAGTAGTATACAGGAAGTGGTGTGTGTGTCAGGTACATGATGGACATAGTAGTATACAGGAAGTGGTGTATGTGTCAGGTACATGATGGACATAGTAGTATACAGAAAGTGGTGTATGTGTCAGGTACATGATGGACATAGTAGTATACAGAAAGTGGTGTACATGATGGACATAGTAGTATACAGAAAGTGGTGTATGTGTAAGGTACATGATGGACATAGTAGTATACAGGAAGTGGTGTATGTGTCAGGTACATGATGGACATAGTAGTATACAGGAAGTGGTGTATGTGTCAGGTACATGATGGACATAGTAGTATACAGAAAGTGGTGTACATGATGGACATAGTAGTATACAGAAAGTGGTGTACATGATGGACATAGTAGTATACAGAAAGTGGTGTATGTGTAAGGTACATGATGGACATAGTAGTATACAGGAAGTGGTGTGTGTGTCAGGTACATGATGGACATAGTAGTATACAGGAAGTGGTGTATGTGTCAGGTACATGATGGACATAGTAGTATACAGGAAGTGGTGTGTGTGTCAGGTACATGATGGACATAGTAGTATACAGGAAGTGGTGTATGTGTCAGGTACATGATGGACATAGTAGTATACAGAAAGTGGTGTATGTGTCAGGTACATGATGGACAGAGTAGTATACAGAAAGTGGTGTATGTGTCAGGTACATGATGGACATAGTAGTATATAGAAAGTGGTGTATGTGTCAGGTACATGATGGACATAGTAGTATACAGAAAGTGGTGTGTGTATGTGTCAGGTACATGATAGACAGAGTAGTATACAGAAAGTGGTGTGTGTGTCAGGTACATGATGGACATAGTAGTATACAGGAAGTGGTGTATGTGTCAGGTACATGATGGACATAGTAGTATACAGAAAGTGGTGTGTGTGTCAGGTACATGATGGACATAGTAGTATACAGGAAGTGGTGTATGTGTCAGGTACATGATGGACAGAGTAGTACAATGTATACAGAAAGTGGTGTGTTTGTCAGGTACATGATGGACATAGTAGTATACAGAAAGTGGTGTACATGATGGACATAGTAGTATACAGAAAGTGGTGTACATGATGGACATAGTAGTATACAGAAAGTGGTGTATGTGTAAGGTACATGATGGACATAGTAGTATACAGGAAGTGGTGTGTGTGTCAGGTACATGATGGACATAGTAGTATACAGGAAGTGGTGTATGTGTCAGGTACATGATGGACATAGTAGTATACAGGAAGTGGTGTGTGTGTCAGGTACATGATGGACATAGTAGTATACAGGAAGTGGTGTATGTGTCAGGTACATGATGGACATAGTAGTATACAGAAAGTGGTGTATGTGTCAGGTACATGATGGACAGAGTAGTATACAGAAAGTGGTGTATGTGTCAGGTACATGATGGACATAGTAGTACAATGTATACAGAAAGTGGTGTATGTGTCAGGTACATGATGGACAGAGTAGTATATAGAAAGTGGTGTATGTGTCAGGTACATGATGGACATAGTAGTATACAGAAAGTGGTGTGTGTATGTGTCAGGTACATGATAGACAGAGTAGTATACAGAAAGTGGTGTGTGTGTCAGGTACATGATGGACATAGTAGTATACAGGAAGTGGTGTATGTGTCAGGTACATGATGGACATAGTAGTATACAGAAAGTGGTGTGTGTGTCAGGTACATGATGGACATAGTAGTATACAGGAAGTGGTGTATGTGTCAGGTACATGATGGACAGAGTAGTACAATGTATACAGAAAGTGGTGTGTTTGTCAGGTACATGATGGACATAGTAGTATACAGAAAGTGGTGTATATGTAAGGTACATGATGGATATAGTAGTATACAGAAAGTGGTGTGTGTGTGTCAGGTACATGATGGACATAGTAGTATACAGGAAGTGGTGAATGTGTCAGGTACATGATGGACATAGTAGTATACAGAAAGTGGTGTACATGATGGACATAGTAGTATACAGAAAGTGGTGTATGTGTAAGGTACATAATGGACATAGTAGTATACAGGAAGTGGTGTGTGTGTCAGGTACATGATGGACATAGTAGTATACAGGAAGTGGTGTATGTGTCAGGTACATGATGGACATAGTAGTATACAGAAAGTCGTGTATGTGTCAGGTACATGATGGACATAGTAGTATACAGAAAGTGGTGTGTGTGTCAGGTACATAATGGACATAGTAGTACATTGTCTACGGAAAGTTATGTATGTGTCAGGTACATAATGGACATAGTAGTACATTGTCTACGGAAAGTTATGTATGTGTCAGGTACATGATGGACATAGTAGTATACAGAAAGGGGTGTATGTGTCAGGTACATGATGGACAGAGTAGTATATAGGAAATGGTGCATGTGTCAGGCCGTGTCCATGTCTGGTGACATTCTCCATAGATCATGGAGAGAAGTACTCTTGAACACCACTAGATGGGAGTATTTCTATTCTCCAATCACAGACTATATCCAAACATCTGTATAGGAGAGACAGATTGACCATTGGGGTGTTAGGGTGCCCTCTTGTGAGTAAGGGTTAAAACAGGGGATGATTGACTGGTAACTTCTTAGACATGGCCTGCCTCTTTGATGTCCCCAACATAGAGGCAGGTCGCCAGCCAAGTGCATGATGAACATAGTAGTATACAAAAAGTGGTGTATCTGTCAGGTACATGATGGGCATAGTAGTATACAGAAAGTGGTGTGTGTGTCAGGTACATGATGGGCATAGTAGTATACAGAAAGTGGTGTATGTGTCAGGTACATGATGGACAGAGTAGTACAATGTATACAGAAAATGAGGGCCCCAGACGGGTTAAATCGACAAAGGGACAAGGCCACTTTTTAAATTCGACAAGTGACATGGGGTTAAGAGACAAGGGACAAATCCACTTCTTAAATTCGACAAGGGATATGGGCTTAGAGACAAGGGACAAGGCCACTTCTTAAAATCGACAAGGGACATGGGGTTGAGAGACAAGTGACAATAACCATTTCTAAGAATCGACAATGGACATGGGACCCCCCTGTCTAGGGCCCTAAAATGATGTATTTGTCAGGAACCATATATCCAGTTCATTGTACTGCAGTGCCTCACGTATAATGGGCTTACCTCATATAAGACGCACCATAAGTTGAGAGGAAATGTATAAGGCACACCTAGGCCTAGGTTTTCGGGCACTCTACTACAAATCTAATGTCAATTTACCCTGCCTATAAGGCACACTCCCTCTATGGGGAAGTCCATAAGGCGCAGTTATGCTAGAATTTCTGTATATGCAATGGTTTTAATACAATTGCATTGTATGTGAGATTCTAATATGACCTATTACATCAAAATTTTGAAGGGCTCATTGTCAATGAAATTCATATAGGGTTTTCCTTCTATGGTACCCGGTATTTATGATTAATGATACTAAAGGCGTAATTGTTATGCAAACTAGGTATAAACCCTGTCAATTTTCCAAAATTCCCTAAAGGCCTCTTTTGTCAGGTTTCCCGAATTTCCAAACTCCCCCATTATCCCCTACCACTAGTTAGGCACTTTGATAAAGCCACTGTGGAGGGTGAGAAAAGCTGGCACACTGGGTTGACACTTTCTGCCAGGTGGGAGTGTGGCTGATAATCGCGACCTTGCTGATATTGCCGATTTAGGGTTCTATTAGGGTATTTTTCTTGTATTTTAATAGTTATCATTAAAGTTTAGATATCAAGGTACCCACCAGCGAAATCTGGGAGAAAAAATTCCAATTATTAAATGACTTTAGTATGAAGGTAATATTGAAGCTTTGAAAAACATATTAACCACTGGAGACACCAAAATACTGATATCAGACACAGTTAAAGTGCATAATAAACTAGCAGCATGTATAATTTCATGCATTTATGACTTTGCCCAATGATACTTTTGAGAGGACCAAAATATGAAACAATAGAAAAGAAATGACTGTGTGTAGAGCTTCCATTACCATCAGTACTTGCTGCCACACACTGGGCCCACTGTGCAGCTGAACTCACATCACAGATATTGTAACACATTTTCTACCATTATTATAGTGGTACTTGCCTCAATATTTTTGGTACTATTTGCTCTGTATCTCTGTTTCGATACAAGATATAAACAAAATTCCAAAAGATTTAAAAACATCTCAATTGCCTCAATCAAATGCGGTCACAGGGATCTTTCTGTATTCAGTTTAATTTTTTTGTTGAAGTGCCTACACTAGTATTAGTAACTTTAGGGAGTGGCCATTTTATAACAATAGGGGAGATGGTGAATTTTCATGTATGTGTAGCAAAGAATATTTCGTCTCCTCCCCTGGGAGGTGTTTGAAATTGTCCAATTCCCCCTTCTAGGCCTATTACTCTTTAGAACCGCGTTGACTTTTTTTTATCAAAAGGGGTGAACTACATCCCCTCCCCCTAGTAAAAGAGGGGTGAAATCCCCCCCACCACCACCACCACTACCACCCTCTCAAACTTTGTCATGTGACGCATTAGCAATTTTGTTAGCCTATACAACGCTTCAATCTGAACACTTTCTGTCCTTGAGAGTGAATTTAGCTTGGCGGGAGAAATTAAAGGCCAGATGGCGCCACTGACTATATTTAGTGCAATTTGTTCACTATAGGGGGTGCCTCGAAATGTTATGGGTGTACGTGACGGACTGCTGGTTCGCTCTACCTACCTGATTGCTGTTTACTGGCCTCTCAAAGGCATACAATGGCAATGATTTATAGAACAAACCTATCGTAGGTAGAGCTTAAAGGTAGCCACCCTGAGTCTGCGCTGCGTGGTCCCAAAGACACTGAACACAGTCAATCCAAGAGATCAAACTAGGTGAGCGATAATAAGGCATATCCCTATTGAAAATACATGTACAATTACAATCATTGTAACAATCTTTGGCTTATGAACGGGGTTTTACGGTATACCTAATTCTAGGTCTATGATATCTATAGTATGCCTATTATCAGTGCATAAAAGAATTCATAGCATTGCATTCTCCCATATATAATAAGACGCACCATGAGTTGAAGAAAAACCTATAAGCCTAAGGCACATCTTGGGATTGATTTTTGAGGTTTTAGTACTGTTCTATATACCGGTAATAAGTAGGTATGTCAGCATTGGGGCTGATATGAGCCTGGACTGCGTCATGGAAAACTGTGCCAGGCTTGGAAGGTTTGTGCAGGGACAGGTCTCAGTGATCAGCTTATAATCATGGGAAATATTGGAGGGTTTAACTGCCTGAGAATTTGTACCCCAAGTACACAAAATTTCCTTCAATTTAGTGTTTGATTTTTTTCACAACTCTAATTTGTTAATTAATTATCACCTTAATTAGGTCAATGTAATCAATACCCCCTGATCAAATACCGGGGTACATGAAGGAATATAGGAAGTCATTCAAAAACATATAGAAGAGGTAGTATATGGTCTTAGCATCATCTCTGCCAAATATGAAGAAAATCTATTGTTCAGCACATAGTTTTCTAGGATCAGCAGAATTTTGTAATTGATAATTTCTGCCCAAATTTAGGGATTTTACTAACTTTTTAGCTTTAAAAATTGATTTTTCCACTTCTTTTGGTCAGAATGACCTGGGATGAACTGCATTGTGATGGCAAAGTTCCAGGCTTTCAGGGGATGTAAGCTTTTCCATGATACAGCAAGTTTAAAAATCAGACTAAAATCATGGAAAGGTCACACTTGTTCCTTCTTTGTACAGTTTAAAATGATGTTTAAAAAAATGCCCACTTTCGGTCATGAAAACCACCATAACTTCATCAATTTTCACTTTAAATGAAAAATTCCAAAAGCATATTATTACTAACATGTGCCTCTAAAGGCTGTACTAAAAGCTAAGCGATCAGACAGCTTTTCAATTTTTAGTGACATACCTATAATAAGTATTTCGCCTAGAACTGGAAGCTGCACCTAGAATGTGCGTTGATTCCCTGTGCTCAATCCTTCTTTGGCAACTATAGTTGCCAGTGGGGTGGAGAGAGTGGGGCAGGAAGCCTCAGATTCATGTATAAGTTGCGGGGGAATATGGTACTCCACCACAGAATAAATTCAAATTTGATGCTAAATAAACATCTCTCATCGTGAAGTGATAAATTATATCAATTATGCTCCAGGACCATGAAGGCATCAAGGATACTCAGGACAAGCAGAGTCATCGACAAAATATACCCCTGTATGGGTTTTGGCCCAGTGAGTCTGGCCGCAGCTACATTCTCCGGCATTAAATATGGGGCCGTTGCACAAAGTAGGCCTACAGCTCTCAGCGTTAATGTTTATGAAGACCTATCATCAGTGACATCAAACAGATCTCAATATAGACTCCTGTCTTCATCAAATATTATCAAACAAATTTCCACCAACCATCTTAATGCACATCCAACTTGCGGGACAAGTCTTCATCATTGCCATTGTTTGACTAAAAGAAGAGGTTTAAAATCCGAGCCATCAGTGTATAGAAGAGAATTCAGTTTATCTGCGAAACAAATTGTTGAAGCGTCACCACCTAGGATCCAGTCGTATCTCAGGTTATGCAGAGTTGATAGACCAATAGGTAGGTTTGTATAAGACCTCATCTAAAAGTGTTTACATCGAAAAGTGTTTTGATAGCTAATTCATTCAGATTTGAATATTCCTCATTTGTCTTGGATAACATTTTTATGATTTAGTTTTGTGTATGCTATGATAAGAGAGTGCACCATGCATACCTCTTTGCATTGGCAGGCACATGGCTAGTCTACCTACCATCTACATGGAGCATCGCAATGGCTGCAGCGCCTGGTCACTTGCCAGACCTCTACATGTTAGCGCTGTTTGGTGCTGGCGCCTTCCTCATGAGAGGAGCTGGCTGTACCATTAATGATATGTGGGACAAGGAAATCGACCGACAGGTACAAGATTCTCCCTTTTTTTTATAACTGCCTATTTATTGATACCTTTTGTTCCGAGGACTATTTTACAGAACTTGACAATATTCTATGGTACCAAAGGCACTCTATAGCATACAGCCTCATATAGATGGTAAAAATGACCACTCATTTGCCATGTTCGGTAACTTGTCTTGTGAATTGTTAAATTAGTTGCTTTGCCCATTTAATGCAGGTCAGGCGTACACGAGACAGGCCACTAGCCTGTGGACAATTGACCAATCTCCAGGCCTTGTCATTTCTTGGAGTGCAGTTGACGGCAGCTTTGGCAATTCTGCTCACGTTTGATTGGTACAGGTAATGTATATTTCGGTATTTCCCGAATCAAAAGAAAGCTGAGTGGCAAAATGAATTAAGAAATAATTAATTCTAATACTCATATTCAGTTTTTAACAGGACTCTCAGGCCCATCTTGAATCAATAGGGTCAAGATGTTCCGTTTCTATCCACTCTGAGTGTGCTTCGTGTCCATATTATGCGAGGGCATAGGTACATGTTTATCTCTACTATTTTGTGTCCTCTTACAAGTGTATGGCATCCATATGCATAGGTGTCTGGTATCCATATGCATAGGCATGAACACGTGCATAAATCTTCACAACTGGTATCAAATACAGTTTTCTCGCCATGATGGTGTCGACATTACTCATTCAGCTACAAATGGTTTAGATTATAAAGTTTTAATTTTCCAGTGTTGCCTTAGGTGCTAGCTCGGTGCTGTTGGTTGTCGCCTACCCCCTCATGAAGAGGGTGACCTTCTGGCCCCATGTGTTCCTGGGCCTTACCCTAAACTGGGGTGTTCTGCTGGGTTGGTCCGTGCTACAGGGAGCAGCTCACTGGGAGGTGTGTCTACCACTCTATACAGCTGGTGTTCTACAGACCATCATCTATGACACCATATATGCACATGGGGTGAGTACACATCTGAAATTATCCAAAGTAATCCGGTAATCAAAGGTGTCTACTTTGACAGGTAGATTTTACCGAAAACTCCTTTCTATATCTGACCTGTTGCAGAAAGTGTGAACACGAAAATAGAATTGGAAAATAAATGCAAAGCTGCAAGATGATACCACTTAAAATTGATTATCAGCTTTGCAGACACCACCCAAGCCTTCAGAAAATGGCGACATTGACCCTTTTTTATTTCAGAAAGAAAATTAGCAAAATGCCTGCATCCCTAAAATTGTCGGAAATAAAGTGACCTCCCTCGTCGTCAAGAAAATGAATGAAAAACAAAAGGCTCCCTTCCTCACTGCTTTTTTTCAAAGTGTCTGCAAAGCTAATAATCGATTTCAAGCGGCCTAATGTATGTAAAGATTAAAACAATTTTGACGCCCAACTCTTGACTAATTGATAAAATGGTTTTATTGATGTACTTCTCAGGACAAAGAGGATGACCTCAAGATTGGTGTCAAGTCTGCGGCTTTGTATCTGGGGGAGTATGCGAAAACATATCTGAGTGGGTTTGGAGCGCTTATGGTGGGATGCTTGGCGCTGACCGGTATCACAGCGGGACAAACATGGCCCTACTACCTTGGTGTTACTGCAGTCGCTGGCCATTTTACTCATCAGGTAAAGTACTATGAGGCATTTTTTCTTCCCTATATGATACAAATAACGCTGATTTCCGAATCGGCATTAGATCCTGACCTTTCTGGTGAATGCGCTCTTGATAGGTTCAAACATTCACGATTTCATACTATGAGTTATCATCTTCTTACTGCTTTTATTAGAGTATTAGTATTAGAGTAAGTGGTGATGACGATAATATTTCATCCTAACAGATCTATATGGTGAATCTCGAGGATGAGGAAGACTGTGCGAGCAAGTTTCGATCAAATAGGAATCTTGGACTAATGCTATTCGGTGCTATAGTCGCTGGCAACCTGTTGAGATCTAATGATGAGACAGATGATAATGAAAAAAAAGCCTCAATGAACATCAACAAATATGTTGAATAGATATATACAAATGAATACCGTAATCTCCCGCGTATAAGGCGCAGCTCGCGTATAAGGCGCATCCCCAACTAAGAGAATGCAATTCCACGTATAAGGCGCACCTCTAAGGGCAGATTTTTGTTAATTTAGTACTGTTCTATAGTAAAATTACCCCCCCCCCCCTATAAGGCGCACCCCAAACTCAAGGCAATGTCCCTCCCATGTATAAGACTCAGCAGCATTTTGTTTGGCGTATAAGACGCGCCTTATACGCGCGAGATTATGGTATTTAAATCCCTAAATATGGAATGAGTGTGTATGTTCATAACATTAAAAGTATGTATATTGTTGATGCAGTGATTAGCATGGTAGTTCTCAGCAATGATGTGCATAGGGGTACAAGTACAGTAGGCGGTTGCTTGATAGCTTGTTAGCGATAGTGTGGGATATTTATGTGTGATCAGAGTCCATATAATGTGAATGTGAAAAGTGTCAGCTATTATTATTTTATTGGCTCGGCCAATAAAATAGTCATTTAAGGGGAGTAGATGCAATGGAATGTGGCAAAATGGGTAGACTTGCCCACATAAAAGTCCTTAGCATGCACATAGGATTAGACTGAGACCAATACCTTGTGCAAGTCTAAAGTACCTGGATCTAGGGTTTGAGGTTGCTTCGTTAAAATTTTTTAGGAGAAAACCCAGTTTCATATTTCAAATGGAACAGACATATTTCTCATGTTACAAGAGTCTTTTAAATGCCAGGGTGTGTTAAAATCATTATTCAATATTATGAGACAACTCCCATTTGTTAGATGGAAGCTGTACATGTATTTGGGTGTAAAGATAAAATACACAGATTGTCTCAAGGTGAGTTTTGCCTTAAGAGAAATAGCCATGTGCATGCACAAACACCTGGATGGACCAGGTATAATCCTTTTAATTACTTAGTAATTGTGTACAGTGAGCCAGAATGTTTAGTGCAATTGAATACTAAACTTAACTTGTTTAGTTTAATATGAATTATTCCTAAGAACAATGGCATGTACCCATAGGGGTAGCTATGATATATTAGGATCTTGCTTGCATATTATCATTCTTACAGCAACTGCCGTGGAGATAGGAGCTACCCCTAAGACCCATTGAACACTAAACCTAAATTGTGTAGTTTAATAGGAATTATTCCTAAGAGCAATGGCATTAAGCCATAGGGGTAGCTATGCTATATTAGGGCCTTGCCTGCATGTTATCATTCTTACAGCGAACGCAGTGGAAACTGTATTAGAACTGTAACTATAGAATGATAATGGACAAGTCAACGAGTTACCCCCTCCCCCTACAATTAGACCCTGGGGGTTCTATTGGTGCCATTGACGTTTCTCTCCGACGTCTGTGTTGCTTTCTGTTCGACGTCTACATTGCCTAGCAACAGGTAAAGGAGGTATTTGACCATGCCTACCCCTCCTAATTAGACCCTGGGGTTTCCATTGGTGCCGTTGACATTTCTGTCTGACATCTACATTGCCTAGCAACAGGTCTAGGAAGTATTTGACCATGCCTACCCCCCCCCCTAATTAGACCCTGGGGATTCCATTGGTGCCAGTATTTCTGTCTGACATCTACATTGCCTAGCAACAGGTATAGGAGTTATTTGACCATGCCTACCCCCTAATTAGACCCTGGGGATTCCATTGGTGCTGTTGACATTTCTGTTTGATGTCTACATTGCCTAGCAACAGGTCTAGGAGGTATTTGACCATACCTACCCCTACTAATTAGACCCTGGGAATTCCATTGGTGCTGTTGACATTTCTGTTCGATGTCTACATTGCCTAGCAACAGGTCTAGAAATTATTTGACCATGCCTACCCCCCTAATTAGACCCTGGGAATTTCATTGGTGCCATTGATATTTCTGTTTGACATCTACATTGCCTAATAACAGGTATAGGAGTTATTTGACCATGCCTACCCCCCTAATTAGACCCTGGGGATTCCATTGGTGTCATTGACATTTCTGTTCAATGTCTACATTGCCTAGCAACAGGTCTAGGAGGTATTTGACCATGCCTACCCCCCCCTCCTACTTAGTCCTTGGAGATTCCATTGGTGTCGTTGACATTTCTGTCCGTTGTCTACATTGCCTAGCAACAGATATAGGAGGTATTTGACCATGCCTACCCCCCCCTAATTAGACCCATTGGTGCCGTTGACATTTCTGTCCGATGTCTACAATGTTCAAATAAAGCATAATCTTAGGTTTAAACCATAAACTTTAACTGACATTACAGCTGTGCTGTGCCTTCTTTAGATATCGTTACTCAATATATTTTGTCACTATAGCATCACTTAATATGATCATTTTGTATAGACTATAGCTCTTTGAACAAAGAATCCAATAAAACTTAGGGCTGTACCCTAGCCTTAAACATTTTATATCGTCCTCAATATGAAAGTCCTATGAATATTGGTGATCATAGAAGTACCGTAGCCTATTATGTAAAGAACAACTGCATTATGTTGAAAAATACTTCATTTGTCTCATTTAAGGACTTTAATGCCGAATAGTTTTCCAAATCATCTAACACGGCATACAAAGGTGTTATCAGGGTATAAGCTGATGTAAATTATTTATTCACTAAACATGTAGACAAGTATTAGCGGGGCCAACTTGTATGCATCTGAAGCCCATGGCTTACCCTAATTGGCATTTGATATTACATATACCGTAGTGTATTTGTTAATTCTAATAGTAGACAATTCCAGTAAGTGTATAATTTAAACTCCGGATCATGTGATAGAGTACCCCCTAGATCGATAGTTGTTAACTTTATTTGCTTAACATGAGTATGCAGGACATATCTGTTAAATGATGACCTTTGTGGATAAGGGTAACTATAGTTGTACTTCTAATGTCATTCAATACAGGGGAAGGTCCTGTACAATAAGATACTTCAAAATAGAAATTAAAGTTGACTCTAGAAACGAAGTTTTTTTAGTATGCGTATGTGTAGTATCTCTGTAAGGTTGGCCTGATCTTCTTATATGATTCTTGTACATTTTATATAAATAAACTAAAACCTGTGTGATAATGTTCTATGACATCCCAGTATCTGAACGTAATTACCATGAGATAATTAGATTTATTTGATAAGAGATGAGGTTATATTAGTAGATGGGATGGGGGCGGGGGGTTGGTGGGTGATATTCTTGAGCCAGTATATAACTGTTCTGACCCCCCCCCCCCACTCAAGCAATATGATTAGTCATCACGACCCCCCCCCCCCCACCCCACTAAGAACTCATTTTGCAACCCCTCCCAAAAATAATGATAAAAATAAAATGTGTACGTGCCCATAAAGACACGACGAGTACTTTTATCGACCATATTCAGTTTTGACCCCCCCCCCCCCGGCAATGGATGACGTCCACAGACCCCTGTGGTGCTTAAAAGGTGTTGTGTACGACAAAGTTTTCGAAAGTCTTTATGATTTTTCTTCTACGTTCTTAATTTCTATGTCATATTTTCTGTTGCATTTTGACGGTCTGAAATAAGCAGCATTAACTTCCGGTTGTACAACTACTATTATTTGTACACTCTATGTATACATTGAAAAAAAAGTCTATACAGTTGTCATACGATACTACAATATAAACTGATATTCACTTTCCACTAAGAGGATTTAACCTCAATGATGAAAGTCCACTGCCACCATGAAACAGAAGAAGAATATGCCATATTTCTATGCTGTCTGAATACTACCATAATACCTAGGGAATAAGGCGTGGCTTATAGGAGAGGATGGTAACCCCCAGGTGCACCTGGGGTAAGGGTTTGCCTTGAAGGCGAGGATTTCAAGATTTACTATAAAGTAGTACTAAACTGCCAAAAGTCAAACCCCCAAATGCGCTCATAGCATTTCCTTCAACTCAGTGTGCGCCTAATTGCCCGAGATGCACCTTATAAGCGAGGTATTACGGTAAATTTACTTATGAAATAAAATATATTTAACCAACATATAACTGTGTTATGTGTCTTTTTTCAATCAAAAGAATTTTGTAGATAAATTCATATGAATATATTTGATACAAAGACAATGTGATATAGATGAATGATGATATATAAATACACTGATATAAAATCAGGATGTACAGGAATACTTGTGGGATGAAAAGGCTATGATCCAAGATAAACAGTTAAACGATATGTTCCGTAATTTTCAGCCCCGTGTAAAGGTTCATCGATTTAGGGTTCCGAGTCCTAGACCATGCTCCATACAAAATTAATGATGTACAATATCAAATAGATTCAAATAATGTTTGTCGTATCAAGGTTCTCCTGTCCAGTTATACTGTCATAATTCTACTCGCTGAGACTCAAAGTCAACTGGAATGCGTGTGTCAATCATCTTAGAATATCCCGTGATCATGTATGCAACATAGAGCGATAGACACAGCACAAAGACAAGTAATAGAGCCAAACGTTCCAGGCCGAGGTCATTGCAAAATTCGTACCAAATGTTTTTAACACGCTCCATGCTGTTTGGTTTTGGTCCTTGGTGTTGAAGAACTGGAGACTCAATCCGTGTTTCCACGTCATCATCACCTCCATACAGTGCCATTATTTCAACAACTTCTGCACTAACTCCACGCCGACGCATCAATGTTAATGGCGTATCCCCGCGTACATTTCTGAAAGGGCCATAGAGATAAATTGATGCATTAGGGGCTGTGTACAAATGACGTCATGCATTTTTGGACCATTTTTGACCCCCCTCCCCCCCTTGTCATGTTTCGTCATACAACACTTGACCCCCCCCCCTCAGCATGACGTCATGCAGAGAGATACCCCCCCCCCCCCCAAGTTCAACAAAGGGAGGGGGTGGATTGGGGGGAGGAGGAAAAATAATTTTGATACCTCAAGGAGTGGGAGGGGGAGGGGTAAAAAAAATTCATGCCTTTTCATCAAAAAAAGCCTCTGGATAACTATCGATGCTACCCTGAGGCAGCAGCGGAGATTCAGTGGTATTTGAGATGCTGCCTAAGGGCAGCAGGGGTCCTTTTCACAAAGGGTTAAATCAGTATGGGGCCTGGATTAGGGGTAAGAGTAGTGCACCCTGGCCTGGACATCAACTTGACTTTACACTGACATTGATGGCAGTGACACTCATTGAGTCAGATGTCTGAGGAAGGCATGCATGTAGGGCCTATAAGTTTTACATTTCCCTACCTTTACAATTTTTCTTTTCTTGCCAGAACCAAAGCAAATTGTGATTTCTTGATGACATGATGAGCTAAACTTTCTGGCATCCCACCCCGATTGTGGGTAGGATCAGACTTTTATTTTGCCTCTACTAAAAACGGTCATTCTTTTTGCCCCTCCTTTAACTTTTTAAGAGGAGTCGAAATCTTTTAATTCCCTGCCCCACCTAGATAATGAGTGGTCACTCCCTAGCTTAACCTAAGGCCAAAAAAATTATTGTTTCATCTAACCCGACCTTACCAAGCCAAACAGGGCCGACCCTAAAATTTTGTTTCCTTCATTTTGGAGGAATTATAGGATTTTGAGCAAATTTTCAGCCTATATTTGGTCATCGCTAAGTCCCCTTGACTCGTCCTGGAGTCACAGTGACCATTCCCGAGTCATTGTAGTAGTTAAAAGAATTTTGCAGTACAAAAAAAAAAATCTGACCTACCCTACCCAATTTTTTTCAGCATGTTACCTGAAACACACAACTTTTTTGGGGGCCTAAGGAGATTGCCTTATCTTGCAGATCTTCTCACCAAGTATGGGACTCAAGATCTTCTCACCAAGTATGGGACTCAAAACTTAAAGTCTCCCTGACTTGTTTTGAAAAGTCATTGATAATTTCCTAACCCCTTATTAAAGCTGCAATAGTGATATAGATATCAGGTTAAAGCTAAGATAAAGGGCTATCTGTATGTAGGATCGTTACTTCAATATTATGAAAAGTCATGTGACTGGTTGCCATGGAAACCATGGCAAAAGTTTTCAGAAATCTTCAATGTGTCTCTACCTTTCACTACTCTCACAACCATTGAAGAGAAACATACTTTTCTGTGGACATGGGAAGTCCACAAAGGTTGTAAAACAAAATTCTGCTTCTTTTGAGACTATTTTGATAACTGTAGCATCTTTACTTAGAAAAATATCAGTCACCAAACAGGCTGCCAGATTGCCAGAAATTGGCATTTGTCACCAGATTTTGCCCTGAGATCCATTCCGACTGTAGACATTCTTCCCTTTCAAATGCATCAAATCCTTGCTCAATTGATTGCTGAGACAGTTGAAGATTTGTCAAACGAATGCAAATATGCTGCATGGCAATGATTGGACAGAAATATTAAAATCTCTTGAAGTGTTATACACGGGGCCCATTAATTTTTAGTAGATGCAAATTGGAGCCAGTAGCGAGAGCTTACAACCCCATTGGGACCGTTTGGGGATGGGGCTTCCCGAGGGGAAGGAGTGGGCTTATATTTGTGCTGAAGGACCTTTTTTGTTTGTCCCACTGAGTTCAATCATGAGAAATCTGACTATAATGAAATTCAAAAAAGTTTGTATTAAAAACTACAAAATCTGTGTTTAATGCAAATGTAATAAACACCCTCTCTGTGACACATAGGCCCATGATGCTTCACAAAGTTGGAAATGTGGCAGCATATAGGCCTGTTTAGGCCAAGTTACCCCCAATTGTGGGCTTTTCCTATCAAGTACTTTGTTTAAAAAATTAAACATTTTCCTCATTTCTCATCTATTCTGCTTAGAAATCATGTGCAATACTTCTACATGATTAAAGCAGAAATGAATGACAAAACTACATTTAAACTGAAAATTCCCTTCGGTAAACACAATGCAGGGTGTCCGGCAGACCCCTTTGAAAAAGTAGGACAAAAGTAGGACTGAAAATTTTCAAAAAGTAGGACAAAAGTAGGAAAAAAATAGGACATATGTAGAATAAACAATGCATGTGTAACAAACCTATTTATCCTCAGAATTGATAAGCTTATATGTAGAATCTATTAGGATAATATTCCAGAACATATTTAAATGGTGCTCAGTTTGTACCTGTATCATTGGTATGTGAAACATGATATACAGTGGTTTCATGAAGGCATTTACTGTGAATCTGCTACTTCAAAATGATGTACAGTGGCCATGTTGGAGCACAATGTGTGAAATAAAACAGTAGGTTCCATGAAGGCATTTACTGTGAGTCTGCTACTTCAAAATGATGTACAGTGGCCATGTTGGAGCACAATGTGTGAAATAAAACAGTACATTGTTTCTTTGTCATGAATTGTTGCCAATGTATTGAGATTACTGATCCTACATTGAGATTGAGAAATTGGCTTGTTGTTTCAGCACACTAACAGGTGAAACTTGTAATGATAAGTCTATGGCAAAAGTTTTGCCTCAACATGGCTGCCATACAAGATCTGTGAGGTACTTATTTTGTGAAACCCCTCTATAGAACTTACTTATTAGACACAGTTTTTGTACAATGTATTCATGTACTACAAGAGGGTATGTCACAATATCACTCTCTAAGCGGACCCCTGTCTATCAAGTGCTCCCCCTGTGGTGACCCCTCATCTCCATCTGACTGAAATTCCCTATCTATTTGATTGCAGCCAACACTGACACCATTAGTCTCTTATTGACTTTCATGTAGCCACCTTTTGATATTACCTCCCTGATCACTATCAGTCAGGTGTTTGCATGTATTCTGTTAAAGGGTTTATGAGTGAAACATTAGTATAATACTAGTTCTAATGCTCAAAGCATATATGTCCACCAAGTCAATCACTAAGCATCACCACACAACTAACTTTAGCATAATCAAACATCAATTAATGCACCAATGGTGTCAGAATTGGCTCTTTCATTTCACAAGCCAATATATCTCTGAATCTTTAATGAATATGTGATTAATAAATACTGCAAATTGCAATGATATAACTCACATGCTGAGTCATAGATATCTTAGATAACAGTAAAACTGCACAATTCATAGACCATGTGGAGGCTAAATGTAGTAGCGCTACAACTCCAGTACTCAGTTTCTTGCAAGTACTAAAGGAGCGCGACAGACATGGCAAAATTTGAGTACCAGATAATAATGCAAATGATATTACAGAATTTGCTATCTACCCAAAGTAATGTTACTAGCCTCTTATAAAACATTTAAGAGGAGGAAAACCGTTCACATGCCATAGTTTTGGTAATAAAATCAGGTACTCCTTAATAATTTACCATGCCTGTGATATGTTCCCTTAGGTATACCTCATTGGGAACTATAATAGCCTATACAATGGCACACATTAAGACTTGAGGGTTGATTTCACTTGACATAAGTTACTATAAAGATGTACTGACACAAGCAATATGTGCTTCAAAGCAACAAACGGTATTTTTATATTGCACACGCCAAAGCAAAATAAAAAAGTAGGAAAAAGTAGGTGTTTTGGAGAAAAATTAGGAAAAATAGCAAAATCATAAAAAAATAGGGAAAAGTAGGATCACCGGACACCCTGACAATGTCGTAGATCAGGCCCATACTTGGTGAGAAGATCTATAGTACAGTACAGTCTCAGCCTGCGTATATCCTCCCAGAAGGAAGCCTGCGTAAATACAACCGTCCTACTAAATGTATACCGTATTCCAGTTTATTGTGGAATCACTTTTAATTGCTCTGTGTGATATAATCTTATTCTAGATGAGAATCTGTTAAAAGGTGGATGTGTATTGGACCCTTTGCTGACTCTCCAGTTTAAAGGGGCCCTGGCATGGTAATGCATGCCAGCATTTAAAAGTCACGTGACCACCATTTGACCAATCAGGGCACTGCGTTTTTTGCGCTGGTTCCCGCGATTTTTTTATCGCTCTTTGAATCGGTGCCCATGTTGTTAGTTTGCGGTGCTAGCCCCCCTTTAAAACACACAAGACAAGTGTGCACCACAAGAGCAGGCTCAATCCATCCAGCCTGAGCCAAGATACTGCGGGCTGGAGTCAGACCTTAACTTGAGATTTGCGCTAGGTTGGTGGTGTAAATTTGTGTATTGCACACTGTACAGCAAGAACAAGGGCCAATACACATATACACATCCCACTTCAATCAGATTCTTATCTACATCAAAGGGGCCAATAACAATATAAAAACAAACAAACTGGAATACACATCCAGGGAAATGTAGTGGTGATCCCAGCCCAGGCTTTTAATAATTTAATAATCTACTATTGCCACGCCCTCCCCCTCGCACCACTCCACTGGAAATACTAAAATGTGTCGGCCCTATATTAAAAAACTTGCCTGGTTAAAACTTGAGCTCCAAACTCAATCAATAATTGAACGGTCTCCTTGTGCCCACACATGTGAAGCGGAGTATTCCCTTGAGAGTCTACGGCGGTGGCGTCTGCACCAGCCTCAAGCAGCTGCCGCACTGCCTCCTCTCCACCCCGCATCGCAGCGATGTGCAGCCCGCTCCGCCCCCGAAGATCACGAACATTTGGGTCAACGTCGAGTATGAGGGCTTCCTTCAGTAAATCAATTTCATTGTCGTGGCAAAAGGACAATAGATCTGTATCTTGAGCCATTCTATCACATAGAAAAATAGCCTTTTACTGAGAATATAAAATTTATTCAAAAATTTCTAAGGCTGTGTGTTTTCATTTTGCCGGAAGTTTGTAGCTGATTACCGGCGAAAATTGCTACCACTTGTAACCCTGAAAATAAAGTTAGTGCTTAAAATGACTTAAATGTACATAAATAAGAACTTTTACGGCGTGTTTTGCATTGATGGGTGAAGCAAAAAGTGGTTCCCCGGTTTCTTCTCTAAAGTACGGTAACTTATCATGGAGAAGTACAAGTAAACAATATATTTTCAATGTCATTAGTGGTTGTTTAGGCAGTCGACATTTTCCCGAAGGCAAAGACATAACAAATGCGAATGGTAGCATGTTCTGGTTCGAAAAATCGTCATTACAATGCCATTTGAATTGAACTTCAAGACCTTCTTTCAAGATTTCAATCCAAGGTAAGTTAATGAACATAATAACAAAGTGACTAACGACTGCGATGATCATGAAGATCTCTTAACCTCCCGGCTCCACTAGTCTAGATCTTTGCGATTTTTTTAACATTCTCAATAGGCATGGCAGGGGGTTAAAAATTGTTTTTCAAAAAATTCAAAAAACAAAATTTATCGATACTTTAGGATGCTAGAAGTGCGAAAAGTGTGTATTTATTAGGGTTTGATATGGGTTTGATAGCAAAATCCATCATGTTGAGATGCTGTCTGGAACAGGCTTTTCACTGAGAATTGCCCTGAATCTGCCCGAACATGGGGTCCTGGCAAGAATCTAAGAAATTGAAAATATCATCACAGAGCTATCTATCACTGGTCATAACAAAGCCCAACATTTTCCCTCTATGAATCAATTAGATTTATCTTCCTAATGTCAGTAGTTTTTGTACAAGTGGCGATTGTGTACAGGCTGTCAGAGGGAGTTTTCACAGAAAATGATAAAAAAGCACACTTGGCATCTTTAATATAAATGGTCATAAGTCATTGAATTGTCAATGGATTTTGATGCCGTTAGGTTTTCCTTGTAGGGAAAATATTATATTATCACATCATTGATTCATTTTAGATATTCTGTGATGTTTTCCTAATTTTAAAGACCAGGAAAATGGACATAGCCAAATTTTCAGGGTCAACCTTGCTCTACACCTTACTTTCCCACAAACACTGCCATGCACAAATCAATGAACATAAGACTGATTTTTATAGAAAAATAATGACTTTCCATCACTTATATAGTGGCTAGAGAGTATCAGCAACTTTGTCAGTTTTTCAGCATAACATAACTTTGAACCTCTGATATATATCATTGATAATTTCTTTTTACTAAAATTATAGCCTGATACTAAAACTAGAGGTGTTTTAGGCAATCATAGCATTTGGAATTATTCAAATATCTCTATAGGTTCTCCTCCAGGGTGGGGGCAAAGTTGACCATACCCAGACAGAAGAACACGGGCAGAAATGGCTGCTGCAGCAGGCACAGTGCCTGGGGCGCCCTCTTCAGGACACTGCCATGCCTATTCTCAAGAAATGTTACCCAGACATAGTTGGATCGGCGCCCAACTCACATACTTGTTGTGAGTTGGGCTGCTTGGTACGCTAAGATCTTGAGACTCTCCTCCTTGACAGTGGGGGGAAATCGGAAGTGGTACATGCATTGTTTACATGTGCTTCGTTTGCTAACTTACAGATCATGCTTGGTTTATAAAATCTAGGGAATAATTCTTTCCATCAATCTCTAGCAAATTGTAACAAGAAATGCCGTTGTGACCGCGTAAAAAAACGCCTCCCACTGTTATTTTGTATTGTGAGACCTCATCACATGGGGCAAATGAAATCATCATAGCGCACTCCCATACCGCTTCGCGGTACCGCCGCTATGCGGCGTGGGAGGCGCTAAAAAAAAGTGAACTTAGATTCAGTATATTTTAGGAGATAAATGAGTTAAAAGTTTGCCGAGCAAGCCTCGCAGTTTCGGCGGCCACCATCTTTGTTTTTATGTGTTTCCCAGTGAGTGGCACTGTAATAACTTTTTAAAGTCGAATATTGGACAGCTTTAAGTTATGGCACCAAAGAATTAAGTTAGCCTCTGCTTTAAGCCTTAAGTTAAGGGGATGATGAAGTATCTATTACAGAAAATTTGAAGTGAATTGAATAAGAAATAAAGTCAGGAGAAGTGCGCCATGTTCTAAGGCGCAAATGGGAAGATATTTCTCAAAAACTGGAGTACCGGGTATCGGAGACCCCCATAAAGGGGTCGACAGCGGTGACAACCCAGACACTACAGACTCAGTACAGACTACAGCGTCTATAAAGGTATATGCTGTTACAGTGTTAGTCGTAGTACCGGTATGACGACCTCCTTTGGGACGTGAGGAGGCCGGGACAGGGTCTCTGTCTAATATACTGTAGACAGTCCTGAATTATAAACATGAGATTTCATTTTTTTAAATTGTATTGTAAACATGAGTCTTCAGGGTAACTGGACAGGTCGGAAGCAAGGACAGGTCGGAAGCAGACACCTCGGAAGCAGGGACAGGTCGGAAGCAGACATCTCGGAAGCAAATGACTTTTTAAAATAATTGTTTTAACAATTTTTAAACAGGTTTTGGCCATTCCATGGTTCTACGGCATAGGGACAGTATCATTAGGGTTGTTGTTTTTCAAATTCTATAAGATGAGAGGGATATTATCATAGTTCCTTTTGCACCCAAACTGTCCGTGCTTCCAAGATGTCTCAATGCCTGCTTCCGAGGTGTCTGCTTCCGACCTGTCTGTGCTTCCGAGGTGTCCAGTATTCGATTTCAGGGGTCACTTGTAACAACAGGGAATGTGTTTACCTAAAGTTCTGTTTACATTTACTCCCAACCTGTTATCATAGACCTACACCTACCTTGTGTAATTCCGTGCTGTTATTGAGACGTCACACTGATCATCAAGTTGACAAGTAGGGGTTGTTGGTCAAACAAGGTCTCTTCTGTTGTAGAGACTCCCAAATGTCAAAGTCTGCAATATTTACATAAGGCCTAAAAAAAATTGTTTTGTTCAGGTAACGGGGTTGAAAAAAATTAAAGTGGGTAGGTAGGGATTTTTTTTTTGAAAATTTTTTGTAGGCCAGCTGGAAATTTTCGCACCTACGCTACATGAAGTTGATGCACGAGATCATGAAAAAAACTTTTAATGTCTCGATAAGTGCCAAAATATCAGATTTGCCCCAAAAATGCCAAAAAAAAGTTAGGGTAGGGCCAAAAAATTAGGGTAGGTAGTGTTACCTGAACACGACAATTTTTTTTTTAGGCCTAACATCAGCTTGATTTAGTAAACAAAACCATCTTTTTGACAACACAAGCATGCCTGAGATCACACACAATGAGATCCCCTAATAAAGAAAGACCTCTCACAACATGCTGGGTATGACACCCGCATCGAGCGCGTCCACAGGTGGCGGATAGTGGAACGGTCTTCAGATATGTAGACCAGCTGCGCAAGCAGTCGCGGACCAAATGGCAATGGACTGCCTGTGTCCATGAGCGGATGAGGAATGCTCTCGCATAATTCTGAAATGGATGATGCTGCATTCCCAACGGTCATGAGCGGATGAGGGTCACTCTCTGACACCCCAACGGTCAACAGGCACCCTCCAAATGGGGCTTGGAGGGTCAACAAATTCCGCCCTGGCTTATGTCCTGATCAGCCTGGTCCAAAGAGTACCAAAAGCAGGACAAAACCTCCATCACAACTTAGGAGGTCCATCGGACTCATTACTTTCCTCTCTCTGTGTTATAGATCGTTAACATGTTTGTTGTTTCTTTGTATATGCGAAAGACAACCCTTTCACCCCTTCTCACTCATACCTTTTCATCAACCAAAAACCAAGAGCGATTCAACTCCACTGCCCCCTCCAAATGGGGCTTGGAGGGTCAACAAATTCCGCCCCGGCTTATGTACTGATCAGCCTGGTCCAAAGAGTACCAAAAGCAGGACAAACCTTCAACAGGACTAAGGAGGTCCATCTTATTCATTACTTTCCCCTCTCTGTTTTATGGATCATTAACATTTATCTTGTTTCCTTCTACATGAGAAAGACAACCCTTTCACCCCTTCTTACACATACCAATCTACACTGACGGATCACATATGGCAGACAAAACAGCATCTGCAGCCGTTCTAGGACCTCATGCCTTCAAAGAACGCCTGCCAGACGAAGCCTCCATCTACACAGCAGAGCTACATGCATTATACCTAGCTCAAGATCACATTGAGACATCAGAAGGCAACAACTACCTGATTGTATCTGACTCCAAATCATCACTGTCAGCAATGCAGCATAGCAAGTGGACACACCCTCTCGTGAAAAGAGTAAAAGTCAGATGGTAACTTTGACAAAACAAAAAGCAGTTCATACATCAAACAGGTATGAACAACTAAATAATGAAAATGGATCCAAAATATAACATCATCCAATGGAACTGCAGAGGCTTTAGTGCCAATCTGGAGTCTTTGCAACTGTTATGCAAAGACTTTAACCCAATGGCACTTGCCCTGCAAGAAATCAAATCCTTGAAACCAGGAAAAATCACACTAAAGGGCTATAAAGGGTACATCAATATCCCGGGTGGTGAAAACCCTAAGGGAGGTGTAGCACTCTTTCTAGCCCCTGAACACCCACAAGAAGAAGTACCACTGACTACAAATCTGCAAGCTGTAGCAGCTCGTATCACGATAAATTCACCTATGACACTTTGCTCTCTGTACCTACCCCCAGATGAGAGAGTGTCACAAACCGATCTGACAGCAATCGTCGATCAGCTGCCACCCCCATTCATCCTGATGGGTGATTTTAATGCCCACAGTGCAGTGTGGGGAGACAGCAGGACAGACGGAAAGGGGAGAATGGTGGAGAGAATCATTGACAGAAAGTCCTTGTGCCTCTTCAACAAGAAGGAAGCAACCTACCACCATCCAGCTTCAGGAACCTTCTCCTCCATCGATCTAACTATGAGTGACGCTTCTATCTTTGCTGACTTTGACTGGAGGGTGCATCATGACCTCTGTGGGAGTGATCACTTTCCCATCATCATGCAGACTATGAAGAAGAACTCTGTCATTGACCTCCCTCCGAGATGGAACATCTCGAGAGCGGACTGGGAGGACTACCAAGAGAAATGCAAGCAATCTTTTCGATCATGGCCACTCATCAAGGAAAAGGAGGATCATCCTGCCGAGTACTTCGCAAACACCCTCAGGGAAGTGAGTGTCATGTGCATTGGTAAGTCTTCCATCACAAAAAAGAGACAAAAATGCCCTTGGTTCAATGAGCAATGCTATGAGGCAAGGAGAGAACGAAGAAAGACATATCGCAAGTTCAGCAAGACCATCACAACTGAAAACTTGTACAAGTACTTGAATGCAAGGGCCAACACCAAACAAACATTCAAGAAAGAGAAACGGCAATCCTTCCGTAGGTATGTGGGTTCACTATCGAAATCCACTCCCCTGCGTAAGGTGTTCCAAGAAGTAAGAAAGCTCAATGGAAACCCTCCTCCAACTGTGCACCACCTGCAAAAAGGAGCACAGAAAGCTGAGTCTAGCAAAGAGATCTCAGACACCCTGGCAGAACATTTCAGTCAGGTGTCTTCGAGCAACAATTGCTCAGAGAAGTTCCTTGAGCACAAAACCAGAAGAGAAAGGAAGAAACTCAACTTTACCTCCAACAACAAGGAAAGCTACAACAAGCCTTTCACCATGGAGGAGTTGAAATATGCCCTTGGCCAGGCTAAAGATTCTTGTCCTGGACCAGATGACATCCACTACCAGATGCTAAAACATCTACCTGAGGAAACCCTGGAGCTTCTTCTAGACGTGTACAATGACATCTGGAAAATAGAAAAATTCCCACCTTCTTGGTCAGAGGCCACAGTGGTTCCAATTCCCAAACCAGGGAAAAACCCAACTTTGGCCTCAAGCTATCGGCCCATAGCCATGACCAGTTGTCTGGCAAAGACCATGGAAAGGTTGGTGAACAACAGACTTGTCTACTTCCTCGAATCCAAGGGGAAGCTTACAATCCACCAATCAGGATTCCGTCGAGGACGCAGCACGACAGACCACCTAGTGAGCCTGGAGAGCTGGATCCGAGATGGGTTCGCTAACAAAGAACATGTGGTTGGGATCTTCTTCGATCTGGAGAAGGCCTATGATACCACATGGAGGCATGGAATAATGCAAGACATCCATGAGATTGGATTAAAGGGCAGACTAACAGGGTTCATTCAGAACTTCCTGTCGGACAGGACTTTCAATGTACGACTGGGGTCGGTTCTGTCAGAGAAAGTGGATCAGGAAATGGGTGTTCCCCAAGGCTGCATCCTCTCGGTGACCCTGTTCTGCATTAAGATCAACAGCATAACAAAACAACTTCAAGATGATGTGCAGTGCTGCCTGTATGTAGATGATTTCGTCATCTGCTACAAAGGAAGACACATGCCCACAATAGAACGCCGCCTCCAGCAGACACTGACTAAGCTGGAGAAATGGAGTCAAATGAACGGGTTCAAGTTCTCGGAGAGCAAGACCTGTGCTGTGCATTTCTGTCGCAGACGGGGATGCAAGGAAGAACCTCACCTCACCCTCCATGAGAAACGACTAACAGTCGAGAAGGAAATAAAGTTCCTCGGACTGGTATTTGACCGGATCCTGTCTTTCAGGCCCCATGTCGAATACCTCCGAAGAAAATGCCAAAAGGCAATGAACCTGTTAAAGGTCCTCAGTCATCCAGACTGGGGATGTGACAAAGAAACACTTCTAACCTTGTACAAGATGTATATTCAGTCACGTCTGGACTATGGGTCAATGGTCTATGCCTCTGCCCCAAAGTCCTACCTGGACGGACTAAAACCCATTCAGAATCAGGGACTCCGTCTATGTCTTGGGGCATTTCGGACAACACCTGCATCCAGCCTCCATGTGGAAGCAGGGATCCCACCACTGGACCTGCGCAGGGAGAAGCTCACACTACAGTATGCTATACGTGTGCGGGCTAACCCAACCAATCCAGCTCACAAGTTGATCTTCAACAACAAAAACATCTACAGAGAAAAACCAAATGTCGTCAAACCGATGGCAGTGAGAACAAGAGCACTGTTCCGGGAGGCTGGGATTCCTATGAAACGGATTGTGACAGATGAACCCGCAAAGACCCCTCCATGGGAGCAGGAGACACCAAAGGTGACCCTCGACCTTGATAAGAACAAGAAAGCCGAAACTCCTGATCATGTATTTGAGAAAGAATACAGAGCACTCAGGAACAAGTACAGTGACCACGAAGCGATCTTCACTGATGGTTCCAAAGATGGTAATAGAGTCGGATTTGCCGTCCACACCCGCTTTGGGAACCTGAAGAAAGCGCTTCACAAACAAAGTAGTATCTTCACCGCTGAAGGAAATGCTCTGTTACAAGCTTTAAATTGGACCAAGGTCTCAACGATGAAGAACTTTGTCATCTTCTCAGACTCGCACCCATGTCTGGAAGCCACACGTGACCTATATCCAAAAAACGCTACAATCCGAGCCATCCGGGAAGCATACACAGAGAACAAAACAAAAAGCAAAGATGTGGTTATGTGTTGGGTACCTAGCCACATAGGAATCGAAGGAAATGAGGCTGCAGACACTGCTGCCAAAAATGCTCTGAGGAGGCCCGTAGGGGCTGACCAGATGCCATACACAGATGTCCTACCCATGGCTAAAGTCCATGTTCAGGATAAGTGGCAGCGCAGATGGAACGCTGCAAATGCCAACAAGCTGCGAACCATCCGACCAACGGTCGGCAAAAGATACATAGAGGACAACCTGACAAGACCAGAACAGGTGAAACTGACCCGTCTTAGGACTGGTCACACCAAACTGACACACAGTCACCTTCTGAAAGGTGAAGTGGCACCTGTATGTCAGGCATGCAACACTCAGCTGAGTGTGGAACATCTCATGCTACATTGTCAGGCAACCAAGAGAAGCAGGAAGAAATTCCTGGAAAATCCAACGACAATGAACAGTGTTTTCCACAGCACTGGAAACAAGGAGATTCTTGATTTCCTGCGGGAAGCCAAGCTCTTTGACAAAATATGAAAAACAAGGAAGCCTGATCCTATCAGGCAATGCCCTATAAGTAAATAGGGAAAAACAGAAAAGAAATGAAACATAGTCTCTCTGCTAAATTTTAACTACTATTAGCGGAGGTTAAATCAACCAAACCAAACCAAACCAATCGTGAAAAGAGTGTTGGAACGACACAATAGTCTTGCTCTAGCTGGAAAGAAGATAACGTATGCTTGGGTACCAGGTCATGAAGGAATCCATGGCAATGACCTAGCAGACGTTGCTGCCAAGGATGCAACAAATCAAGTTCCAATAGATATGCCTCTACCATCAGAGGACCTCAAACGGAAAATCAGGAAATACATCCAACAAAAGTGGCAAGAGTCATGGGACGCTGAAAGAGACAATAAACTCTACAAAATACAGCCCAAGATAGGCACAACCAAGAAAGCCAAATGCAAGAGCAGAAGAGAAGAAATTGTCATGAACAGACTAAGAATAGGCCACACCAGACTAACGCATTCACACCTCATGAAGAGAGAACCCAGACCGCTTTGCAACAGGTGTCAAAAACACCTGACGGTGGAACATTTCCTTGTGGAATGTAGCCAGTGCCCCATCAGGGCACAATACCATCAATGTACAACACTGAAAGAGTTATTTGATACCTGCAGACCGGATACAATACTTGCATATGTCAAGAACCTGGGATACTACAGTCAAATTTAAACAGTAGAAACTTTCTTCCATAAAACCTTTAGGCACAAATAGCCATCACCAGTAGCTGACGTGCCGTAAAACACTAACTAACTAACTAACTAACATGCAATTTCTACCTTGAAATGATAACAAATGCCACTCTTTAGTCTGTGTTTGTGTCCCATTTTGTGAGAATAGCTGCAATTCTCTGCAAATTCTCGTAGTGGAGCTTCACCTTAATATGGAGAAACGGGCAGTTCGTCAGATTGGCAGTTCGACAGGACGATTCAACAGGAAAATTGGACAGAATTCAATAGGACTGTTGGACAGATTTTTAGAACAATTCGACAGGTTAGGGTCCATGTAAATAAAGCTTTTAAATGTCTTTTATTATGGGAATATAAATACTGCATCGTATTCGAGATCAATTGAAGTATATGTATCACAGTTATGGAATGTGCTAACTCCTGGGTTAAGTATTATAGAAAAAATATCTAATTTTAAACTCGAAATGAAAAAGGTACTTACTGACAGTATTCCCAAGAATGTGATAAATAGATTTGATGGATAAGATATTGAAATAATGCTGTTGTATTGGTATTTCTAGTCTGTTGCTATTTCTTGATAATCTGTTCGACCATGTGTCATGCTTATAGCAGTACATTGATTAACATTGATTTAATAGATTGTATGTATTTATCTATCTATTTTCTACATACTACTCATTAGTCAATTTACAAATATGTTACAGCAAACCACTGGTGTTTTATACTTGCAAACGTAATGTGATAATAAATTGAAAATTATACATATCTGAGTACAGGTATATTGTAATGGGATGAAAAACAAAGATACACTACATTGTATATCTGTGATAACATGATCAAATTGAAACCCATCTTGTCGCCGATATGATAGCTACTATGATTTTTCATGTGATATTCAGTAAGGGCAGCACATAACATCAACTCTGCTGAGGTGCTATCCTAACTTACTTAGTCCATTGTGACCACCAGTAATTCTTCCAGGTATAATAAGATAAGCATAATACAACAATATATAGGTTATGTGTTATTACTTTTGAAAGAAATATTCCCTCAAACCCTCACTTTTACCGTCTTAATATAAAATAAATGGAGTACAAGTAATGATTATGGTGCAACCGACATGTTTCGGCTATTGCTAGCCTTCGTCAAGGTTAATTTATTTTGACAGTTGGGCAGGTATATAGACAGTGGAGCCTTTTATCACAATCTGTTATTCTAAATATGGCAACCAGCTCTGATGACATCACATAGGTTGTGGATATGATATAGATGACTCCCAAGTCGTGTGACCTACTTCTAGACATTAAAATGTCAACAATAAATTTTTGTATAGAGAAAAAAACCTGTTACAATTAGCCTTGGATCTGATAGTATTTTATCCAGATGTACCTCTCTATAATTGCACTTATAGTAAATGAAAAGTGATAAATAGTCAATAAATGTCAAATATGTACAATAAACATCGTATCACAGATCAAATCAAATTGTCAGTTTCAGTTTCTTTCTGTCTTCTCGTGACGTGATGGGGTATGGCACATTATAAGTGAAGCCATTGTAGTCGAATGGTGGGTATTCCTGATGAGGTAGTGGGATGGGGACCCACTCCCTGCAGTCTTGCGTGTCGGATAAGTCTATAATTGTCTCTGGGGGTGCAGGATTGTAGTGGCACCTCTCTTCCTCTAGCCATGGTAGTATCATGTCCAAATCATCTCTCAATGTCTCTAAATTCACAGTGGGGTATGGGTTGTGTTTCACTGAAATTTGTGTATGATTTATATTGTTCATACCGGTAGGGGGGTCCAATTGTGCTGGTAGGTCCACAGTGGTATTAACCTGATGATCCTGTTCATCTAGGCAAGGTGTGTCGTGTTCATCTAGGCATGGCATAGTGGTGAGTGGGGGTGCTTCTTGAACTGGTAGAATGGCGTTCAGGTATACCGGTAAGTTTTTGTCCTTATCTTCAGGTGGGTATCTTGGGGGAGCCGGTATCACATTAAATTTTACATTTGGTAGCGGGTCTTTTTGCCAATCAAAATTTTTAAAATGTAGTTGAGCTTGTGCACGTTTTGCTTGTTTTTTGTCCTTCCTAGACGTTTTTTTCTGGTTGGAATCAATCGGTTGGAATGGTGTTGGCGCAACTAGGTAAAGTCCATGGCAGGGGGCTTCATTTGGATGTTGTCTCTTGTGGTGACGATTCAGGTTGGATTTACGGTCAAATAATTGGCCACATATAGCGCAACTGATTTTAGTCTGTCCATGGGCATCATGTAGATGTAACCATAAAGCCTGTTTGGAAATACACTGTTTGTCACAAAGTCCACAAATCACTGACATTTTCAATTTTACCCCTTGACATTAATTCCATTTGGTTGCCATGTCTCCAGAAGTCGTATCCATGCTTCTTCCAGGCGGAGGAGCTGATTGGTGTTGCTAGCGGTGTTGTCAACTATCGTCATGGTGACATTTTGTGGGCCGCAACCACTCTTGGTGTTGAAGTGGATGGTAACCGGGGTTTCCCTTGAGTCTTCTTCATTGACATGAGTATTAGAGTGGCTACGTCGTGATTTTCTTTTTTCATCTGAGTCAATTCCACCCACATGTTGACCAAGTCTTTTTTTGGCTGCATGTGAAGTTTGGCCGACATATTGTAGACGGCAACTCTGACAAGTGATGACATAAATGATGTTGTTAGACTCACATGTGTTGTGACCAACAATTTTGTAGGATCTGCCCGTTTTGGTACTAGTGATGGTCTTGGTGATGTTGATTTTGTTACAGTGTGAGCATTTTCCACATTTGTAAGATCCCGGGGGTTTCTTGACATGAGGATGTGCGGAGTGAACTAGTGATTGTCTCAGATTTGGGGATTTACGGTATGCAATCCTCACTCTGGGCGGGTGTTTTTCATTTTGGACGGGGTCGGCCTTGAGAACGGGTTCAGTCTCTCTCAGGATTTTCGGGATAGTTATGTGTTATTGAAAGATGTCTAGAGTGTGTCGACACATGGGTATCAAATCCGACCTACAACGTCATATTGTTTGTAATTTGTTTTCAAAGGGAATGTAAAGGAATTTACACCTAGAACACACACTTTTTAATATTCTGTACCGTCTAGACCAAATAAAGTTAAATTGTTTAAAAGAATAAAAAAAAAAAGATTATTTAAACATTTTTTAAACGAATTATTGCCATTCCATGATTCTACAGCGTAGGGACAGTATCATTAGTGTTGTTGTGCTTTCAATTTCGATCGGCAAAGAGGGATATCAATATTATCATGGTTTGTATCAGATTACCAACAACGACGTCTCTAATGCGCATAAGAAGTTGAGCTCGGTGACTGTGGCGTGTGGGTTTGCATTGCATCTTAATCTGTTGAATCGTCCTATTTAATTGTCTCACTTCATATGAAATTCTGTCCAACTGCCGGACCTGGCGAATCGCCGATGTGTCCAACTGTCCCATAACCCTTTTTTTGTAAGGCTAACGTTGGGGAAGACTCCGAAGAGTAAGCCTCTGAATCAACTTGGATAGAGGGATTTTTTGTCCAAGCTTTCCCCTGAAATCTACTGAGAGGGATTTTGGCTAAAGCTGACCCTTGGTGAGAGGGATTTTAACAGAAACTAGACCCATGGACTGGTAAGAGGGATTTTGGCCAAAAAGTAGCCTTGCCAGCTGCACAATCTTGTCAATGACATAAAGGGAGTGCCCCGAGTGCCCTCCCCCCCCCCCGAGAACTTCATATGTGTGCGTCAAGTATTAATGACCCTCCAGTACTTAAGAGTTTAACTGCCTTTAAAGTCGTGAAAAATTGGCCATTTCCTTGTCTGAAAAAGCCTTAAAAGGGGGGAGGGCGCTTATTGCGTCGGATACGGTATACGTTTTTAGGGGAGCCAATTTCCAAAATCAGTTCTTAGTGGTGGAGGGGGGGGATTTCATAATAACTTTTACCATATTGGTGTGTGTGTATGGGGGAGGGGGTGCTGCTAATCCACCAACCGTCTAGCTCAGGTCCTTAACTCTCATTTACATGCCTCCGTGAAAGTTCAGGAAAGCCAATATACACAGGGTCAGCACTTTGATGCGCTGGCAATTTGTCACCAGTGACAGGTGAAGCAAAACTCAGCCTATCAAACTGGAGGTGGTTGGGGGGGGGGGCTGACTCACTAGCCCTGACTGGGGTGAGCTCAAAAAGAAAGGCCGTAGAAAATTTGCTCTAGGATATTTGATATCACCCATCCAAAATTGGTGAGTGTGTACGTGACATGTGTAGCTATGCTGGGAACTTGGTATTTCTAAGAATTCTCAAGTATAATAAATAAGTGGCCAAAAGGATCTTTACAAACAAGGGCTCATTTTTACAGGCTTGACTAGACCTTAAAAATGAATATTTTTTGTACAAGGTTGAATGGAGGGAATTTTGCCTTTGACCCCATCAAAGTTCACCCAAAATTTTAGTACCATTTTATGATGAGAAGATCACTGAACACCTAAAAATAAATCATTCCCACCTGTTCTATGGTTAAAAATGATCTAGAAAATGTTTAGCTTTTCTTTTTCTAAGGGGCTGCAGTATATTTGACAGACCCTGCAAACTTTTCTGCGAGAATATCTTGAATACTTGCCCCCCATCTCCCCCATGTTGGGCACTTACCTATCAACCAAGACTTTATCCTATGCATCTTATGTGATTAGAAATTAATAGATGTGATAAAAATAAGTGGTTTTGCTTTTTAGCGCGGCGACTAGTGAGTACTACTCGTGAGATGAGTAGACTAGTGTATGGTTCACAGTCGCCACTGTGTAAGGGATAGGGAGGCCTTGCAATCTATTTTTGTTTGTGGCTCCTCTGCTATGGACTATTCCTGCTCACTATTCTAATGTAATAACAACAGTGTGTGTACTTTACTTATCAGTGAAGGAATTTTCAGAATATATCTCATACTTTTGATTTTATTCGCAGATAAGACATTTCATCATTTAGAGCCCTATGGCAGATTAGCATTAGAGCATTTTAAGATTCAGAAATGCATCCCTGTAGCCTTTGTTTTAGAATTGTTCGTTTTGAAACTACTATATATATGTAGTACAGGTTTTATCTCAGTGGGTTATGGTACAATTGGATCATATTTTCTGTATTTGAACAAAATATTCACTGTCAAAGATCTCTATGGAGAAATCAGTGCTAAAGTGTGTGTTGCCATATGTGCATTTTTGTAAATCAGAGGAGGTTGAAATGTAAGGACACCTTGTGGAACTGCTACATTCTTTTCTGTGCAAAATTTTTAGTTTACATTGAAATAATGCTTTCTTAGAATATGTATCTACTATTGGTGATGAAAGATTAATTTGATTACTCCTTTCATTATATAAACGATTTTGTGGAACACTGAAAAGATGTATGTACTTACACTGTGCTCCCCCTCTACAGAGAGGTGGAGTGATCTGGCCGGTTTGCTGACCACTGGCCTGTGACGAGGTACAGACTATTACAAGTGATTGGCAGTTGGGTGTGTGTGTGTGTGGGGGGGGGGAGGCAGAGCAGGCTTCTGGCAATCTGAGACAGTGTACACTCATAATGACACACCTGTTGACTATGGCATTGAACATTGAATAAGACAGGTCCCTGTGGCAGCTGAGTGAGGTGCATGCAGAATGGACAGTCTACAGACTATTAGTACTTAGCTGCAGTGGGTAGTTCAGGTTGAATTTGTGCTATATACTACCAAAAGCCCAGATGATAGTATGCCCTATCTGTCTCACCAACTGAAACTAGACACAAGATTACAAGTCGCCGCGCCATGTCTCACAGAACTATTCTCTACTATTGTATTAAAATCTACAACACTATGGTTTTATTAAATGAAGTTTTTATGACAATTAGTATAGAAGTTATGATCATTCAAACATCCTGAGTCAAAGACAATATTCTGCCATGGTTCTGTTAGAGCGCACAGTTCAATGGAAAAGATGACATCAAAAATTTTCTTTTACATTGTTTGATTATGATAAAATATATCATAATTTACATTCTTGGGGGTATGTCTTACTTATCTGAAAAGAAAATTGCCCAAAATAATCATTTTAGTGATCTAGTCTACCTTGGATTCATCTTGCTTGATCACAAAATTGGATCCAAATTAAACTCTTAACTGTAGCAGAATTCTGGGTCTGATTTGGTACCTTTGACATAGAGTCTTCATTTAAAAAGTAAATCCACTTCTTTTTTCAAGATCTATCCGTTGCCCATAGTCTCAGGGGCGTGGGAAGCAGTTTCAGAGTGGATGGGACCAGGGGGGTTTTCTGCAATTTTTTACCTTCCTTTGCTTGACCTTTTAGTTTTGACCTTTTGAGGAGTTGGCCAAAAGTGGGGGGGGGCCATGTCCCCCCCTGCCCCCCTTGCTTTCCACGCCCATGATTAAATTAGATAAGTTTAATGGGATAAAGTCTTGAAAAACTAGGTAAGTGCCTATTAGAGGCCTATGCAGGGAACTAGGCTATGTGCCTTTTTCAAATAAGTAAATAAATAAAAACATAATTGCTTTTGCCTTGCAGTAAATTTGTTGTATACACGTGCTTGCTGATCTTCTCACTGCTGTTCGCTCTTCGCCTGGACGGTACAATCACCTGGAGTTTCTGGTGTGTCTTCTTGCCAATATGGATCTGGAAACTCCTGGTCATCTCAGGTGCTCTGATTGGCAGCTGGGTCTGGTGGAACCACCCTCAGTACAGGTAACGTCTCATTACTGTTCCTGCTAATGTCTTATGACCATGGACTATAGTAAGTGTTTATATGAAGGGTACCAGGGAGATTTGAAATGTAAAAAATCCTTTATGCTTTATCCACAATAGTCCGTCAAAAAAGTCTACAATGTACTACCATGACAAAATCAAAATCGGAACTTTAAATGACCAGTGATGAGAAGCACTTCCTATATAAAAGCACGGTAAATCAGAGGCTAGAACATACTTGTGTCAGCACAGGTGTACTAAAACGGTCCACTACAATATCTATATTGAGGAATATCCAGAAAATAGTCACTCCTTTTCTATTTTTCATTATTCCGTCAGTCACTACTCAAATGTGTTCTTTCTTTAAACTGCAAGTGTATTGTAATACGGCTCTGAGAATCTGCTTTAACATAAATGATCCTACTGCCTGTCATGTAAAGGACTTGTATAAGGGTGCTAAATTGCTACCGATTGATCTCAGAAGGGTTTACTTTCAATTATCTTTGTGTCATAGGCTTGTATATGAAAGCAAAGTGGAAATATTGTCATCTACAGGCACGCTGGCAACCGCAGCCCCAGTTATTAAGCTACCAAGGCACAGACTAACTACTTATCTTAACGGCCCCACATATCAGGCAGCATCTAGGTGGAATGTCCTAGACCCAGGCCTCAGATGGAACACTGATAGAAAAGAATTTAGTGTACAAGTTAAGCGCAGACTGGGGCGTCTCTTTTTAGACAAATGGAACCGCGAAACCCCTTACCTCCTGTTCGATGGGACTGATATAGTGGGAGGCCCTGTCTGAGTCTGTACCATGGTAGCTCACACTTGAAGTTAGTCGATTGAATCCGTCTGTTTAACGTGTTATCATGAATCTTTATTCAACCTTCTGAAATCAGTATACATTTGTATATGATAAAACACATATCCTTAAAGGTAAAATCGAATATGCCTTCCTGTATAACATTTAACTGTGATGAGGTCATGCTGAAATTGATGCATATATTCCTCCCTCAGCGACCGATAATACTTGTTGGGCTTGTCATGTCTTGTCACTGTGCCGTACTTTATCCGTATACCTGTAATGTACAAGTTCACTGTCTTCAACTTTAACTGTTTTTAATTTACATTATATTTATTCATTTTATACTCAGTTGAAGCAAACCTACTATGCTTATATTTGCAAATTTGTACTTAGTTAATGGACAGCTTGTGTGCCCGCTTTGCACGCCTCTGGTTTTCTGTAAACCAGGACCAGATAAACGCGTTCAAAAAAAAAAAGTCTGTATTGACCCCCATGAATGTTTGACAGGATGGAGGGGGATGCGTATGTGCAGTACAAGGCGATGGTGATCTGCACAGGCATGCACCTCGTGCTGCTCATGTTTGAGCTGCTCGCCTGCTACAAATTGGAGGGTGGTCAGGTCTTCTGGATCCTCGTCTTCATTCCGCTCATCTTCATGTCCATTATCTCCATCGGCATCTGTGTTTGGGCCGTGAAACATGAACGTGGCTTTGAGGTGAGCTTCTTATAATGTTTTCACCACTCGATGATAAAGTATTCTGAAAGTGCTCTCATAAGCGAGACATAAAACATGTGTATGACCTGAATGAGATCGCAAAAAAAAAAGTTATCAAGGACTTGGTATGTTACCTGAATAAGATCATGATAAAATGATACTACCCAAGCACAAACCTGTGATGGAATGACCCGCGCACACATACATTTCTTTGTTTTCATTGCAACCATGATGATGTTTTTGCATTTTCCCAACACTAATCATTATGGTTTATATTTCAGCTGGAGTTATTCTTTTCTGTAAATATTCTACAGTTCATCTTTCTGGCATTACGCTTGGATAACTTCATCAAATGGAGTTGGGGTGTAAGTATTTTCTCTCATGAGTCAGGCTTTTTCTTCATTTCACCAGATGAATAAAAGAGTTAGACCAATTACAATATAGCAGGCATTCAGTCCTCAAATATATCAAGGAAATAAAATTACTTGTAGTATAGAAGATATGTCTTAGTCTCACCTGAATACATGTATAAACGTTGCTATTTAACAGATTATACCATTAAATTTGATGAATCAGGTGCGACCTAAGATAGATATATGTGTCATATTATTTGTTGGTGATAATATTTGTAATGAAATGACATTTGCTTTGATGTATAAATCAATCCAAACATATTTCAGATCGTCTTAATCCCAGTGTGGATCGTCATGTCAGTGGCACTGATCGGTGTGTTGTATGCCATCATTCTGGCCATCATCCTACTGCGGTCACCAGACATCATCCCTGAGCAGAGGAGGGGCAATGTCTTCTCAGCTGTCGGCTATACCTTCATGGTCCTACCACTGTTTGTTTTCCAGGTATGTAGTAAAAACAAGCCTTTCACCCCTATAGCTATGATGCTTTCATCCATACGATGCCTCCATAACAGCCTTCCAGAATTAGGTATTAGGCAAACCCTAGCTATCTAAAATGACTCTTTCCTTTGAATATCTATATCTGAAATGTTATGAATTAATTTGTATCCATTGTGTTATACTCAGGTGCTGCTGGTGTACAAGGAGGACCGCATCCACAACTACAGTTACATCGCCGTAACATTGCCACTCTTCCTATCCTTCATTACACTCATGTTGACGTCTTTTGGTACCAAGGCTGGCAACCAATGTAAGCTCCCATATTTGACGGTATTTCATGTGAATAATAACTTCCCATAGAGAGATAATTGAAGTGCCGATCGCCACATCCCCAGTGGCATAACATGTCTCGATCACCACTGCTGAACTATTTTTATGCTAAACTCCCAGGCGTATATTGTGGTCGATCCACCCCCAGGGGGCTGTTTCCCCTCAGGGTGGATCGACCACAATGTCGAAAATCTGTCTATTTATTCCATTGAATCAGATGTTTTTTTTTTTTTGTCTTATTATAACAATAGTATTGCACATTACCAATAACCAATAAACTCCAATTTACTATGTGACCTTAAACATGATTTCAGGGTGGTTTGGGCTGCGGCGTGAGTTCTGTCCCTGGCTGCTAGGTGTGTGCCCGGTACTGCAAGAGTATGGCAACATTTCATATAAAATCCAGTCAGATGACGGAACAAATATGACGCAGGAACCCGCTGACCAGAACATGACCGCAAAGCGCAAGTGTCAGCGTCCAGTAACTAAGAAAGGTCTCCACACAGAAGATGTGCATCGTTCAGACGTCACCATCTTAACCATCGAAGCTCCTGACTAATTGTAGCTGTGAGTGAGGTCCATAATTGTGGACTAGTGTTTAGTTAGTGTAGGGTAGATGTAAAGTTAGCTTAGGATGAATGAACTTGCTACAATGTAGAAGAAAGTGATAAGGAAAGAGATAGAGAAAAAATTGCAGTGTATGTTAGCGGTAATACAGTGCATTAAAAGGTGATAAGATGATGTAAGATAATGTAGGTATTATGTAGTACGGTAGTTAAAAAGGCCATAGTGAATGCTGGAAGACTAAGAAGGTGATTATTAACATATCAAGTGTGATATGGAAGTATGCCTTAAAGGAGATGATGGTGAAAGGTGATAAGATGATGAAAGATAAAGTAGGTGTTATTAGAGACAATTTGCAAAGCCATGTTGCAACACATGTTATTTATTCAGGGCTTTATGATTATTGTAATGAGTAGGTCGATGTTAGATAAAAGATCTGTTTTATCACCTCTCCACTTACAAGGAAATACTTATTTATGTCCAACACGTCGTGTTCAAGTAGTCCCTGTACTATTAGTATTTGTGGTTTAAATACATGATATTGATGAAATATAACCACAAAATATTCATATATCCATAGAATATCTACGCTGTATGATGTATTCTGCTCTTGAAATAATTCATTATGTGCGCCGTAAAGTTTGTAATACTTAAATGAAAAGAACATTATGTAAAAAAAACATGTACACACTGTGTACAAGATTTGACCAGTCTATGTACCATTTATTTAGTAAAGATATGATACATAATTCCACACTAGATTATAATCGTGTAGAATTAGCTAAATAAGAGAGGACAAAGACATGGTCCTGTGTTCATCTGATGAAAAACAAATATAGAATTGACCCAGGACAGGGTTTTTTTCATGGAGGAGAGTGGAAGTTCGTTAAACTGTTTATCATGAAGCCTGCAGGCAGGCTGCAGCGGAGTCAGAATGTCTATGAGAGCGAAACAATTAAAAAGACCATAGAGAATACTACCAAAAGGCCTTCTGTAATCCTTGTGATAAGTATAATCAAATTACCAATACGATAATAGTTTTCAGATGCCTTGTTATATTTTGTCTTAAATATTTCGAGTAATGCTGCCATTGAGTACTCTTTATGTTTGTTTACGCCGTAGCTACAAGTCCATTTCGTAAATTGTTTCTTGGTGTATGTGTCTGCTCAGCAATGATTTACCGTCTAAATATTGCACAGTGAGTATCCTCATACCATTATAAGGGAGTTGTACATATCTATTTTCGTTGTATTCAGATATATCCATGATGTACCGTAAACTTCCGCATATAAGACGCGTCCTCTACGCCAAAAAAAATGCTGGGGAGTCTTATAGCTTTCTCTCAAGTTGGGGGTGCGTCTTATACGAGGGGTAATTTTTCTATAGAAATGTACTGTAAACTCCCGCGTAGAAGACGCGCTGCGCGTATAGGACGCACCCCAAACTCAGCAGAGGCATTTTCACGTATAAGACGCACCTCTTAGGGCTCAATTTTGTAAATCCAGTACATTTCTATAGTAAAATTACCCCTCGTATAAGACGCACCCTAAACTTCAGTAGATCATATAAGACGCACCAGGTATTTGTTTGGCGTAGAGGACGCGTCTTATACGCGGGAGTTTACGGTACTAATCTTACAAATTTCAGCATTAAAATGTGTATCTTATACGCGAAAATGCATGTGCTGAGGTGCGTCTTATACGCGCAGCGCGTCTTCTACGCGGGAGATTACGGTAATAGATACCGTTGTATTTAATCAAAAAGATCAGCTTGTTATATTGCATCCATGTAACATATGCCAAGCTACCCCCTCCTTATATATTCATGTGAATAGAGAGTACATCGTTATTGAAGAAGACAAATATGTGTTAAATACATGCATACATTTTCCGCCTCATTATGACTAGATTGTGCCCTAATGTAATACCATAGTTCACGTACTCAGTGCCCTGGGCGCTTTGAAGTGTGACAATGACCTTCTGGTAATTTTGTGGCAATTTTAATAGCCTACATGTATATTGTAGTATAAAATGGGTTTAGTGAGAGAAAATGCGCTGATGAGCTCAAATATCGTAAGACACTGATTTGAAATACTGGATATATGTACAAATCATCCACATTGGTATAAATGTACCGTAATACCTCCGTATAAGGCAAAGAATATACGTCAGGATGGGCCCCGGGTGCGGCTTATATTATGAGAACAGCGAAAGTTAGGGCTGCACCTTGTAGGTGAAGATATTAGACTTTGAATTTAATAGTACTAAACTGGTCCGAAGCAAGTACCAGGCGCGACCTATAGTATTCTTGAAAGTGGTGGCGTGCGCCTTTTACGCTGGGTATTAGGTGATATTGCTTCGTTATCACCACATTTACCCTTTGCTATGGTATTGTTCCTGCTCACAATGCAATACAACAAGGACGTTGTAGTATCAGATGGTTTGTAGTGCACATGATGTATATGCACTGTTATGATCCAAGTTGTGGAATATAGAGTAGTAGGGCAAGCTGTTTCTAGGTGCCTGCCCAGTACCATATATGTGCTCTGAGTGAGTGTACATTAGTTACCACGGCACACTTTAGATGTCTTAATCAAATGTTTTGGCAGATGAAATAAAGCATTTCTTGCATATCACTGAACGAAAAATTTTAAATCTGTTGGGAATGTGTCCCAATTTCTTCATATCAAAAAGTAGGTCTCTATTTACAGCGATTTTTACAAGTGTAATTGGGCCGTATTCCACATAAATGGCCTGCATAATGATTGAAGTCGTTTTCAAGCGCGGGATTTCTTGTACAAAAAAAGAAAGAAACAGAATGAGTCTTTATGGAAGTGATGGTTAATTTGAAAACATCTAATACGGCATTTGCAGATAATGGTAGGTTGGTCATTCATTTGTAGCCAAAATGGGATGGTACTCTTTTATCATTTAGGAGATGTTTATGTTTAGCCTCAACGTTCCGATCTTATCCATTGTTACTCATCATTTTATCCTTTGTTTTAAAACTTCAATACCGAAGCGGTATAATGTTGGTATGTATTGATATAGACTCATTAAATGTGTTTAAATCATTAGTTCTTTTTCGTTCTTTTGTTAAAATAATTTAATGCTGGAAATAAAATTAATATACTGGGGTCGTTAATTGCAAGTTAATATTCTGATTGAAACTGTACAAACAATGCACTGAGACAAATTCTACCGGTATAAAATAACACTGTAGGTATGTACAAATGCATATACCCAAAATTGATATTTTTCCTTTAAACTAGGAGTCAACTTTTATGTAGGGTGGGGTCTTATATTTGCTAGTGGCACGTAGCTAATTCATCAACAATGGCTGTCAGAGAGCAGTGTAATAGGCATCAATGTGACACTGGTAGGGACTGAGAAAATGAACATCAAAAAGTGCCTATGGGGCTGAGTAGCCGTGTGATTCCTCACTGGCAGCTTCATGTTTAAAAAGTCAACATGTTTATTAAGAATTTCTTTTCAAGATGCTGACAAAAACGCAATCCCATAGCGGCATAGCCTTGTCATTTCTGAAATCTCTTCATGAATAAGAGACATGTCATGGCGCATACTGCAGTGACAGTGTACATACCGGAATACATCTCTGATAGAGATCCAAAATATGAGAAATTACAATCTAAAATGGGCATGGCTTTTGGGTATCAGAAAGATCACCATTTGCGATTTTTTAGAACCTTCTGCTTGAAATTACTGTTACAGGAACAAATTGAAGTGTCCTCATCCTGTCTATCCCTCCCCTAGCCTCTCCCATAGAATAAGGGTGCCTCTCCTTTCCAGCTCCCCCAACTTCCTCCTAAAATCACTGGACTTGACAGATAACTCTGAAATCACATATCACCAAACCCTCAGAGAGTGGTCACTATTTATCAACAGGGTGGTTTTATGCATGGACAGGCAACAATTTTTTATGCCCCCCCCCCTTCCTTGACGGCAGCCTTTTTTTTTTTCTTCTTTTTTTTTTTGCAACCGCGCCAGAATTTTTGTGCCCTCTGTTGGTCTATACGACTATAATTCTACAGTATAAGTAAGTATAAGTGCAGGCTTTTTTGCTAGGAAGAGGGTAAATTGTTTACGCCCCCTGTTGATAAATAATGACCACTCCCTAAGGCCATGTAATTCTGATAACTTGATTACAGACTTTTTCAGCCAGTCTACAGTATAAGTAAGTATAAGTGCAGGCTTTTTTGCTAGGAAGAGGGTAAATTGTTTACGCCCCCTGTTGATAGATAATGACCACTCCCTAAGGCCATGTAATTCTGATAACTTGATTACAGACTTTTTCAGCCAGTCTACAGTATAAGTAAGTATAAGTGCAGGCTTTTTTGCTAGGAAGAGGGTAAATTGTTTACGCCCCCTGTTGATAAATAATGGCCACTCCCTAAGGCCATGTAATTCTGATAACTTGATTACAGACTTTTTCAGCCAGCAATATCGTCACTGACGTCAGTCACAGCAGAACTGTAGCGAAGTCAACCAAAAATCCGGACCTCAACAGAAATACATGAGTGAAATATCAAATGAAAGAGATTGAAATTTGCAATTCATTGCTTTTTTAATCAAGTTCATACACATACTAGAAGCATTTTTATATCACTTTATAATTTGAAAAAGCGAAAAAAATGCTGTCAGTTCCTTCCCTGTATTATAGTGTATATTTGCCCAAATCTTAAGATAAGACCACCCATTAAACATACACTGGGCCCATCATTTTTCGGCCCTGCTGAACCTAGTTACGGATATATTCTGACTGAATAGGTGCATCTACTAACCAATTACACCACCTTAAAGCTAAATATTAGCAGATTAACATATCCAAGTGGCACTTTGGTATTGAAGGTATAAGTATTTTAAATATCTGGTTGAAATCAGATTTTAAAATATTTTTTCTTGAATATTTTGGTATGATGCATCCAGGAGATTAAAAATCGCAGCCCCTATAGTTGTTTGAACTAGCCATATTCTAATAAATAAGATGTCATAGAATAATCCTGTATGTTCTGATAGCTTCTGTACTAAATATTAATTTAGGAAAATCCGTCCAAAGTTGTATATTAACGTTGGTCAGACCGCCCTGCTCTTAATAACCAGTCAATATATTTCAAAATCCCCTTAAAATGTAGGCATACATGTTGGGTACACAAGTACATTGTTATATTCAATCTAAATTTTATTAGAAATGGTAATATCCATGTACTTCTGCAATAAAGCAAAACATTGTTCTAGTGATGTAGAGCTATGTTCTACCTTTCATTTGATACTAATTTGAAGTAATTCTGTCCAGTAGAACCCTCAGAATCAATATTTTTCCAACACCAGTGCAAAATGTGAAAAAGTCTGCAGCGCCATCTCACGTATATAAGATTAGTTATGTTATCGTTCGCATTATTGCCGCCAGGTAGAGCCACTAAAATGCAGCCTGGCCAATCAGAGGCCGCTGAACTGGCTCCAAAATCAAAACGGGAGATTGCAAAACTTTCAACAGAAGTGGTGGAGGAGGAGACGTGGGAAGGGTTTGAAGTTGGGAAGATCAATTAAGATCTGATTTTAATAAACCATTAGCAGGACGTCTTCCTTAAGTTAAAAGGATGCCGGGCCCATCTTGTGAAGCCAAACTAAGAAAGGCAGGTCAGTATCGATGGGTTTTACTTTATGTCGTTTGTTTACGAAGACTCAAAGTTGTCGGAGACTCGGAGTCCAGACTCCAGGCATTTCTTTTCACTACTGTGACTACAGTAGTCAGTACAGTCACAGTGACTACTATTTATAGGGAGTGATCATTTTTTAGCGCCTCCCACGCCGCGTAGCGGCGGTACCGTGAAGCGGTACGGGAGTGCGCTATGATGATTGCATTTGCCCCATGTGATGAGGTCTCACAATACTGAATACAAAATTACTGAATAGAGAAATTGATCATTGTGAAATCTTCTTTATGTCTGCTTTTATGAGACATGTCATCAAACACTGGTATACCGACATTAACGGCGGGAGGCGTTTTTTTACGCGGTCACAACCGCATTTTTTGTTTAACAACAGGGGGGTGGGGCTGGTGGGTTTGAGGGGGGGGTCAGAATTTTTTCAACCCCTTGATCGGGGGGGGGGGGGGTCTTAATTTTTTTCAACACCTCTGATGGGGGGGTCAAAATAATTTCACCTGTTTTCAGACTCAGTGGAAAACCCCGCGGGTTACTATTAGACTGAGTTTCGGCTGTGACACCTGTGTCATGGGTTGGCCGTTCACATGTAGGGCTACGAGAGTGGCTAGTTACTAAAGGCTAAAAGGGGACGTTTGCGTGTGATTTTTGTCCCTTATGGGGGGGTCAAAAAAATTTTACCCCCTCAAGAGGGAGGGTCGAAATTTTTTTCGCGCATCCGCGTACAAACCCACTAGCCCCCCCTGACCCTGTTGTTAAAAAGTGATCACTCCCTTACCCATACTATTTATTATTTAGCCTCAGATAACGGATTTCAACGAACACCCTTCAGGCAGAGCAAGGAACCTATATTCTTTGGGCAGAGCTCTCAACTCACGCATTTTGCGATCCAAGAAAGTGGTCATCATTTATCAACAGGGGGTGGTGGGATTTTGCGTGGATGTGCAAAATAATTTCAGCCCTCCACAACACAACAGTCAACATTTTTTTGTCCCCCCCCCCCCCCCCCCCCCCGCGCCGGCATGCAAAATCTGGTCCATGCAAAATCTGGGCACTGCCGCAATCCAGCATCTGGGTGTCTTCTGGGGATTTCTACCTGGCCGGAAGTAGAATGACGTCACACTGGAAACAAACATTCACGCTACCTCAGTTCCTCAGGGACATGGGGGACCATGCTGTCACACACTTCCGACTTCTCAGATGAGATCTCATCTGAATAATAATCTTCCATTTAAGTTTCCATAAGTTTCAGATGATCTCATCTGAATCTAATTCAAATTCAGATGAGATCTGGCATATATCCTTGAACGGGGGCTCTGCCCCCCGAAGCCCCGTTTAGCCGGGAACTGCGGCGGCGTCAACATTCGTCTCCACAGAGTGCCAGGTCGATTCTCCAAGCCCTTTTGCCGCAATCTACCCGGTCTACGAACAGGCTCGCAATGCGTCTTAAGATATCAGGCCGTTTATGACATTAAAAATAATAAAATAAATTCAAAATAAATGTATTTAACATTTACGGCCAGTGTAGTTCTACGCCGTAGAGACGGTATCATTAGGGTTGTTGTTTTTTTCTATTCTTTCTATTTTTTCTATTAGATTATCATAGTTTTAACCCCATCTCTAGATGTCTATTTTTAGAGCTGTAAGGCTTAGGGGCCCACAGTCTGCAAAGTTTGTAGACCGGGTAGAAACATAGCGGGTCCCAAAATCTGGTCGCCAAAATTCAATTATTTCTAAAATCCCACTTTGCCCAAATCCTAGTTCTATGAATAGGGACAGTATCCTTAGGGTTGTTGTGCATTCAAATTCTATTAGATCTTGGAGGATGTAATCATGGTTCTTTCCCTTCAAAAAATAAATGTGATTCGTTTTTAGGCTATCAAAGATGTATCACTCTCCAAACAAATAACTGGATCGGTTGGCATTGGATTCTACCGTAAGGGGTCTGTCAGAAGAGTGAGAGACCATATTTCTCATGGACCAGTTTTTGCATGCGATAGGTGTGGAGAATTTTCGTGCCCCTCTTTAAAGCTGGGACAAGATCTGAAATATATAGATTTTCCAATTTCTGCATATCTATCATCACCCCACTTGTGAAAGTGTCCTGCCAAAATCTCATTCTATTCAGTGCATTCTAACCATGTCAAGTTCAAGCATATATGTGTGTAGAAATAAAATGCTTCCAGCATTTTATTCATGTCAACAAGCAGTCTTGATTGTACCAGCACAGTAGCTCCATCTGAAGCCATAAAGCATAGTATTCTATAATAATGGTGGTGAATTAAATTTAGATGCCTGGCAGCAGAGCAGACACCACTCAGTGCTGCCGCCATGAGGCTGTGACCAGAACTAATTAACCAAGTGGTTTCCCTTCCCACCAAAGAGGATAGACCAGCTGAGACCAAAGTCAAATGATGTGCACATAATGAGCCATATTGTGTCATAATAAGTGACACCCTATTACTTGGGAAGGGGTATATAATCCTCTGAAATACATATCAGACAACACTATATTAGCTTTTATACCAGCTTTAGGGAGCGTTCATTATTTATGGCAGGGGGGGGTGCCAATCTGGCAGAACGAATACGTCAAAAAAAAATTACCCCCCCCTTGGGAATAGGTTGAAAAAAAGTGACCCCCCCCCTTAGGAATGGGTTGAAAAAAAATGACCCCCCCCCCCCCTTAGAACTGATTGAAAGAAAATGATTCCCATCACATTACCTTTACATTTAACCATGTTCAACAAAGTCTGTGTACATCAGGTCTCTTCATTCCTGTCATATTAGGAGAAATTGAGGGACTAATGCACTTTAGCCGGTGCTGAAGTGAACCCTTTAGCTACCCTAATGCTAACCCTATGCTAATCCTAATGTGCAGCAAGATGTGCGCCAGCTAAAGTGTATTCTACCTGAATTTAAACCATTTCAATTTTATGTTAAAAATGGGGTGGCCGTTGTAGAATGTCGTAAAAGCTATCAGCCGTTGGCCAGCTTTCATTTTGTATAAATGCAAAGCCTTTTTCAAAATGGTTCTGATCTTTTGAAAAATTGAAATGTGAATACCCTGCCATTGATTGATTGACATCTGTATAAAAAGTACCTATTTTAAAGGCTCTTCCATAGGGGGCACTAGCATGGGCCACTACTGATGTAGTTTAAGTGGGTACTATATTTCCCTGTGTATGGCCTCTGTGCTCAATGAAAAAGCCTTTTGGACCATTACCATACTTCAACATATGGTATTTATATATTTTTTCAGCTATATTAATTTTCGCTACCCTTATATTTCATGCAAAGAAAGATAAAGGATTATAGAAAATGTCTAAAGAATGATGTACAAACCATAGATAAGTCTTGAGCAAACTGTTTGCCACTCCCTCATTATTTCATGTAGAGAAATATAAGCCTGCCCTGTGTATAAGCCTGCCCTGTTTATAATCCTGGTAAATTTGCCACTTAAGTGTGTGTACAAGCCCGTACAGGCTTTTAGTAATACACAGGGAAATACAGGATGTCTTAGCCAGCTATATCATGCAAGCTATTCCTGACTAACTGTAGTGATTGAAGCACTTGCAGCTGTCTTTTTCAAAATTTGCGCATACAAAGACAAACTTTTTGAGATTTTTCTAGTGTTTCAATTTCATTTTGATCTCATTTTTTAACATTAATTTAGTAGGTGTGATGGATATCAATCGCAAAAGCATTGATTTCAAAAGTGAAACTAAGGGTTAGAAACTGGAGGTTCTGATCAGTAGTTGCTGTGATTATAGTAGGTGACTTTTTTACCACCGAGAACTTTGCTGGCACCTCTCAGCTCAAGAGACATGCTTTTCTATGTATACTTCTAGAAAGCCACTGCTGTCATCTACTCTGATGGTCCACAACAGATTGGAGAATGTTTACCATTCTCTCTTTCTTGACAGAAGACCCTTGTGCCAGATATAAGATTTGTGATTTGATAATGGTTCACTGCTCCTGACACCCTGAACTAATTACCCTATACATGGAATAAGAAAATGGTAATTGGAATTACAGAAAAATGTGCTTTGCAATCTCTTTTGGCCACCAAGATTATTGAAAATGAAGTTTACCGTAATCTCCCGTGTATATAAGGCGGAGCTCATGTATAAGGTGCACCCCTAACTCAGGGATGTGTGTTTTGCATATAAGGCACACCTACTGCTTCTGGATTAATATTTTAAAAAACCCTTGTATAAGGTGCACCCCAACCTTTTGACATATGCTGTAAGACATAGCCTCCCTTGGTAAAAGCCAACCTACATGTACATTGAATAGGCCTAAGTTGTGGGGAAAGCCTTGCTAAGGTGTTACCACGACATTGGAGGGTGTGAGGGCGGCATGGGATGGAGTGAGGGTGGCATTGGATGGTGTGAGTGTCACATGAGAAGGTGTGAAAAACTATGGCCACCATAGAGTACTGGTAGGGTTGGAGGGGAGCTGATACTGCCCAACACCTTTACAGCATTCATTAGCTTTACCCATAGGTGTGATGGAGGTGGGGGGCTATTTACATGTTTTTCAGGGTAAATCATTTTATGTATCAAATGATATTTGAATAAACCCCACATATAAGATGCACCCTTAACTCAGGCTGATCCTATAAGGCACACCTGGGCTCTGATTCGCACATAGGCCTAAGACACGCCTTATATGCAAGACATTATGGTAGTCAGGACTAAAACATTCCTAAATACAAACTTCATGGAAGAGAATAAATTTTTATTACTGTAATTAAGTAGTACAGCATGGGAGCAATAATAATGGAGTATGAGAGTATCTCCCAAGAATGTTTTTGGAATTTCTGGAGCCAACTTCATATTCTCATTTGATCTTTTGAATTTGCTCCTACAGTGTGCCTTATCCACAAATCACACGTTATATATGGGAGGTACTATTGAATTTTAAAAATATAATCATGAGCACCTTTAAGCAACGACTAAAGGAGCACCAGGTCTAGTGATGTAAGCAAGTTGTTCTAACACTCGAGTGCAGTTGGGTCGCCTTTCCTGCAATCTGATTGGTTGAGAGCGCATGTTGGGTCAGGGGACCCATAAAAGCACTTCCGGTCTCACTTCCTGTTTGTGGCGTTTCTGTCTTATTTGTGAATTATTTTAAGGAAAATCAAAGCTTTTTCTCGTGTCCGAACGTAAACAAAGGGCTCCGGTTTGTCTCTGTTCTGGAAACCCAAGGCCCTCAGTCCTCAGGCTGGGCTGATCGCCTTCGGCAATTGTTGGATACTCTATTGAGCAAACATTTAGAAGATTAGTTCTTGAAGTTCTTTAATGTAAAGTAGACTTGTAGTGTTACAAATTCAGTTTCAGCCACATGTTGACATGCTGATCTCCGCTTCCTAAACCCCCAAAGTTGTGTCCCACTCAACCCACTCACTTTACTTTTTAGATTCCCACACAGTCACTGGTGGCAGCACCATATAGGCATACCGGTCATACCACATCTCCCTTTTTTTGGAAAATGAGAAGTTCACTTATTAGTCTCTTTGTCTTGAAATTTTCATAGATGAATAATACCTATCGATCAAAATGAGTAGCTCACTTATCAGTCTCTTTGAATGAATAATACTTATCAACCAAATAAGAACATGATTATAGCTAGTATCTTGCTATGAAATTATCTCTCAAGTTAAACTAAACTGATATCTCATTGAGTCTTTCACATGTTTTCAATCAGACGCTTAGGTGCAGATCTGGCTCTCCCAGACCTACGAGGCTCAGTAATATCAGCCCCTGGCGGGTCATCAGGTTCATTCACATATGAAGGGGTATCCGGCTGATCAATCCTCAGTGTTGGTTTGTCAGGTGAGTCAACCCTAGGGGTGACTGCATGTGATGGTATGTCACGCCTTGGTGTAGGAGGATGAACTGCTGGAATAGGTCCTGTATTAGGTGGACCTGGTATTGGTAGTGTAGCAGGTGGTAGTCCAACATTTCTAGTCATACGGCGGTTTCGCCTCAGGAGGCCTGTTGGGGTTGAGATGACATATGATCTCGGTCCATTGGCTTTGCCTACAATTGTGCCATGAGTCTTGAGATCAGGGAGCCACACTTTGTCACCTGCTGATAACTCTCCGGCTTCTTTCACGCGGTGTCGTTGGTCCTAGTTCAGTTTCATACTGGCTCTGTACATCCTCTCCTTTTTTCGTACAACAACCGGGTCTGGTGTGCTTGGTAAGAGTTCAGATGGATAGCAGGAGACTCTGGTCTATTTAGTTGCGCTGGTGAGAAGCCATTATGGAGTGGTGTGTTTCGGTACATTAATAATGCTAAGTCCACATCAGTAGCTTTGTTGAGAATACCTCTGACTGTCTGTACGGCTCGCTCGGCCTCACCATTTGACTGTGGATATCTCAGCGAAGATGTTACATGCACAAATTTCCACTCATCTACAAAGTCTCTTGCACTGAACTGAGGTCCATTGTCTGTGACAAGTATATCGGGGATGCCCTGATGAACAAATTTTTTCTTAAGTTTGGCGACAGTCTCTGCGGCATCAACTCCTTTAGTGACTTTGCTTGTCTCAATATCCCTTAAGTAGTAGTCAACAACTACTAGGTAGTTTGTTCCAACATGATAACAGAAGTCAGCAGCAATTCGAGACCAAGGACAGTCGGGGAACTCAGTTCCTTTCATTGGCTCGATTCTTTCTCTCCTGTACTACTGGCCCAGCCCTCGGACCTCGGGCCTTAGGTCTCCGGACAGAGACGCACCGTCGCCCTTTGTTATTACGACCAATTAATCTGTTTTTATAGTTTGCACCAACATGATTAAATGGATATGAATGATAGGTAATAAGAAAATGTTGGGCAAAATTGTGGCTGAAATCATTAACAAGTACTTTTACCGTAATCTCCCGCGTAGAAGACGCGCTGCGCGTATAAGACGCACCCCAAACTTAGCAAATGCATTTTCGCGTATAAGACGCACATTTTAAGGCCCAAATTTGTAAATTCAATACATTTCTATAGTAAAATTACCCCTCGTATAAGACGCACCCCCAATTTCAATACATCCTATAAGACTCCCCAGCATTTTGTTTGGCGTAGAGGACGCGTGTTATACGCGGGAGATTACGGTACTTGGTGGAGAATTGTGAACTTCGCGACGTGTCGTGAAAAAAAATCGTGTTGTGTTGTGAAATTTTACATTGTGTTGGCGAATACCCCAAAATAAAAGATTTGCGTCGCCCCTCAGGAATAGGTTGAAAAAAAATGACCCCCCCTCTCACAATAGGCTGAAAAAAAATGACCCCCCCCCCCCCTCTGAATACCCCTAAAAATTTTGACCCCCCCCCCTCATTTGCTCACCCCCCCCCCTGCCATAAATAATGAACGCTCCCTTAATCTACCATAGGCTAGCATCTGGGCTTTTATGCTAAAAAGAGGACAAAGTTTTTAACCCCTCCCCCTCAACTTAGGAAGTAAGGGGCCGTTCAAATATTACGTAGCATCATAAGTGTTACATAACAAAAATGGTATTAATAATGCCTGACATGATAGTGGACTATTTGCAAGAATTTTAGGCTTCATGGACATCCTCTCAAATAAAAAGCGAGGGGGAGGGTCATATAACTAATTTATAAAGTAGGCCTATTGATTGGAAAAGCCTGGATATCGACGATTGAAATGCAGATATCTGGATGTTTATTGATGCATGTGGGAGCCTGCAGAGATGTCAGACCTTCAGAGGTTCATCCATTTTCAGAGGTTCAGAGGCCCCTCAAATTTAGACTGACATCTCGGGGGGGGGGGGTCTGACAGGTGTTACATAATAAGGGAGGGGGTTGGTCATTTTGTTAAAAAGTGTTACAAGGGGGGAGGGGGGTCAAAATTTGGCCAAATTTGTGTTACGTAATATTTGAATGGCCCCTAAGGGACGAGTCATTTTTTCATTATTGCCTGCTGGGGGTGGGGTGCTTCCCCCCCCCCCCCTGCCAAGATCATATGACGCATAGCTCAACAATGACCTCACTTTTTGTTGTCAAAAAGAACTACATGTATTGATATCAAAGTTACCACAACCCTCCCACTAAGAAATCTGGAGACCTTTACCTATCCAATGAGTGGTCTGCTGTTTCTGTACCTTTATTGGTTGACACTGTAAGGACTTTGCAAAAAAAAAAAAAAAAAATCAATTTTCTAGAAAATGATGCGTAGACAAAATATTTTTCAAATAAAAATAAAATTTCCATTTAGGAAAATCAGGTGCGGGAAATCCATAGACCAATGTTTTAATTTGCTGTGGCCTTAGTAAAGACTACCCAGCGATATCACACATACCGGATCTTCTGTCAGGCCTGATTGGATGTGTTACTGAATGAGACTTCTTCACAAAGATGAGTTAGTTGATTAGTTTGGAGCATTACTGGTCAGTTTTATGAACCAGTAAAAAGAAAAAGCAGCACCCACATTGTCATTTCCGACCTTCTAACTATTGTCGGGTCAAGACATCCTTTTTAATATAATGATTCTTGATGACATTGATGAAGAGATAACTTTAGAACCCATAGATACAATTTATATATCTTTATTGCGTAGGCTTAACAATTGATGTTTCATCATGAACAATACTTCTCGCTTGGCTAATGAGACGATACACATTTCTATTGTGAGAGGTTCCATACTCAACTTACAATATAATAAATAAGTCCTTCCATTCTGTGATGATGATCTCCATCGTGCACTCCAGTGTTACCATAGGAAATCCATGGGTGTGGAAAGCAGGGGGGGGGACATGTCCCCCCCCCCCACTTTTGGCGAACTCCCAGGTCAAAACTAAAAACTCAAGCAAAGGGGGGTCAAAAATTGCAGAAAACCCCCCCTGGTCCCACCCACTTTGAAACTGCTTCACACACCCCTGAAATCTATGGTTCCAGGCTTGGTATGCCTTTATATTAGTTAATCTTTTGAGTACAGCACATAATGCTGCATGGCTATGATATTGTATACCAGAAGGTGGCGCTGCACAACCTACGTCTGGACTGGATAACCGTCAGGGCTGCTACTGGTTCTACTAAATGGGGATATGGATATCCTGTCCCATGAGCTTGCTAGGTCTGGTTCATACTGGAATGAACTGGTCTATGGGCCTTCCTATGGGATAGCCCTGCATGATGGTTATCATACATAATGGTTATCCTATATAATGGATATCCTGCCTAATAGTTATACCTTGTATACTTTTTATGTATTCTGGACTATTAGCAGTATGGTCCGCATATAGTTGTTTTAATGGGGGCCTAATTGTACAGAAAGGTGAAGTATGGGTGGTTAATAAGTGGAGGCGATAATTATATAGAGATTACTATATAGTGAAATTTCTTATGAAGTTAATGTATGTATTATGCTGACACTGTTTGCAGAGTAGAAATACAGAGTCAGGAATTTCATTCAGTGCAAGATACTTTTAGATAACCCACACAGAGTAGTCTTTCAAAGGTGCAGTTAACTGGTTGCTGTTAAAATAAAGCTGAATGAATGATAAAAAAGAGGCACCCCCTCACGAAAAAACCATCTCCGCAGCCACAAATAATAAACACTCTCTTATGTTGCAAAAGATTTGGCAGCTATATATTCAGGGATGTGATTTCTCCTACAATTGTGCGGGCCTCCCCAGCCCCAGGCCATCTTTAAAAGGGGTCTATGTCTTGCTATTCTATCCTCTCTGAGTGTGGGTGGTGTCCATATGCGCGGGCACTGGCACATATTCGTTCCTTGAATCTCCTCTTTCCTGTCCCCTCTTTCTTACATGTGTCTGGTGTCCATATGCACGGGCACAGGCACATGTATTCCTTTGTGACGTGATGTCTAATGTACTTTTTCTGCCATGAATATGACCTTAGCTGTCGGCTTGGCATTAAACAACCATTACTCACTCACTCACTCACTCTCCTACAATTGTAGGATTTCCTACAATTGTAGGATTTCCTACAATTGGGAGGCAAAAAATCGACCCTTGTGATTTCCCCAAATCTGTTGAGAAAATATTTTTTTTGGGGGGGGGTCTGGTATTTTGGCTGCCACAGATGGACCAATTCCAAGAACCCCAATTCTTCATACTTATCAGATCAAGTGAAATGTTGCTTTATAAAGACCTATGATATAGTTGTGCATCATGCTTCTACATCAAAAGGGAATTGTTGAGCCACCAGTGTCGATCTTGTGATTCATCCTGATCTAATGAGATTTCATTTTTAATATTTATATAGGAGGGGGGGTCTTAGTAAAATGCTTAAAAGAGGGTATTAAACATTCTAAAAAAATCAAGAGAATGCAGACATTTGGTATCTAGATTTGCAAAATTTCTTGGACCCCCGGCGGATTTCCTCCAGACCCCCCCCCCCTCCCCCCCAAAAAAAAATCCATATTTCTCTACATCATCGTCAAACAAAATTGTTAATGATTTTATGTCTCAGTTTTTTGGGGTTTTTTCTTGCCTGCAATTTGCAGGTATAACTGAGAATGGAGTATTTGGTGTCCAAAATTTCGAGTTTTCCGACACCCCTTGCCCACTTTTACGATGTAAATACCACAAAAATCCTTATACTCGGTGACCGTATTTGTGGCCCTGAATACCCTATATCATGACTTTGAAAATTGCCCAAGTGTAGGAAAATTTTTTAAATCACATCCCTGATATTGTTTTGATATATGTTCAATTTAGAATGGTGTTTACACATAAAACCAGACAGTAGAATTAGTTTGTGTGGATTTTTTATTCTTTTAGACATTTTGTTGTTGTACAGTGAAATCAAGTGATGATCAGTTTTAGTTGCTACGTTTCGATGGTCTTAAGCCATCTTATTCAGGCTTGATCATGTTTTACCCCTAAATTTCTACCTCTGAAGTACAAAAAATGATTGTCCTTTAGTTCCATTGTACAGAGATGTCAGACCTTCAGAGGTCTCGGGCCTCCCTAGCCCACTTAAAAGGGTCTATTTCTCCTCTTTCCTATCCCCTCAGGATGTGTGTGGTGCACATATGCGCGGGCACTAACATATTCCTCTGTGAAATTGTGTAATGTAGTTCTCGCCATGAATATGACCTCAGCTGTCGAAATGGCGTTAAACATCTATTACTCACTCACTCCTTCAGAGGTCTGTCTATTTTCAGATGATCAAACTTTCCCAAAAGTCAGACATCTCAGAGGCTTCTTCCATCTTGTGGTCATGATATAGATAGAGGGAATTACATTAATCATAGATACCCTTACAACATGCCCTTTTTACTCCTAGGAAGCATAAGGCTGAGCATAGTTAAGGCTTCAGCAGGGGGAATTAAGCATGCCTTGTGCTGCCCTTTAGCCTTTTATAGATAAACCACCTTTCAGAGATCAGAGGATATCTGAAATCTCATATCAAAGGACATGAATCTAAGCTGGCTTCTGATTGGCTGAAATTCTGATACAGTCTTTTAATTGTTTTTCTATGACCATCCAATCTAGAGATGGTTTTGAATGAGGGGAACAGGTTGAAATGAAAATGAGATGGGTGCTTTTAGTATGATAAATTGAGGTAAATGGGTGCTTTGCTAACACCCAAAAATTTCAGAGGTTGAGCCCATACCCACCTGACATCTCTGATTGTAAGTACCGTAATCTCCCGCGTAGAAGACGCGGTGCCCGTAGAAGACGCTCCCCAAACTCACGGTAGGCTGGTTCGCGTAGAGGACGCATCCAACCCCCCTGAATCGATTTGTAAAAAAAAAACCGTACAAGACGCCCCCTCAACTCAGCAGGGGGGGGGTTCGCGTATAAGACGCACCCCCCCACCCTCCACCCCCCAAAAAAAGAAATGTTAAGTCTATGCTGTCGTCGGCCCATGCATCCCTACACCCCGGCAAGCCACACCGCATTGTCAACCTGTTGAGTCTATGCTGTCATCGGCACACGGTCGGCGTCTTCCCCGCCGAGCAAATCTACAGCGACCGGTCTGCCGCGGTGCTGGCTATATGAGTTCAAGCTGTCATTGGCACACGGTCGGCGTCAAACCCGCCGAGCAACTCTACAGCGACCGGGCTGCCGCGGTGCTGGCTATATGAGTTCAAGCTGTCATCGGCACACGGTCGACGTATTCCCCGCCGAGCAAATCTACACCGACCGGGCTGCCGCGGTGCAGGCTCTATGAGTTCAAGCTGTCATTGGCACACGGTCGGCGTCAAACCCGCCGAGCAAATCTACACCGACCGGGCTGCCGCGGTGCTGGCTATATGAGTTCAAGCTGTCATCGGCACACGGTGGGCTTGAACCCGCCGAGCGCGTCGACACCTCCCGGTCTGCCGCGGTGCTGGCGCAAGAGTTCAAGCTGTTATAGGCACACGGTCGACGTATTCCCCGCCGAGCAAATCTACACCAACCGGGCTGCCGCGCTGCTGGCTATATGAGTTCAAGCTGTCATCGGCACACGGTCGGCGTCTTCCCAGCCGAGCAAATCTACAGCGACCGGTCTGCCACGGTGCTGGCGCTATGAGTTCAAGCTGTCATCGGCGCATTTTCCCAAATGAGATGTTGGAAAACCCCGCGTATAAGACGCACCCCCAACTTGAGAGAAAGCTATAAGACTCCCCAGCATTTTGTTTGGCGTAGAGGACGCGTCTTATACGCGGGAGTTTACGGTAGGTCATTTAAAAGTAGGTCAAACTGGAGAGTAGGTCATCTGGATAGATCCTGGTTTTGGTAGAGTGTTTTTGTAGAAGGTCTTCATCCATGTTTGGATTTACATCAAGTGCTTGATAGTTTTGACAAGCTTAAGTAAAGATAATGATTGCTATGTGTTAGATGCTAAGGGATACAATATATATTGGATAAATAGAACATTGTTTGAAAGGTATAACAACATCTTGCAACAGTCAGTCTGTTTTTATCAAGTTGGTGACATTTTGATAGTTCAAGCTCTAGTTTCCATTTTAAGTAGTAATATTTCAGCATCTCCTTTGTTTTTTAGGCCTTTTTAAAACAGGGTTCTTTCAAGCTGCAGTGCCATTTCATGGATTTTAGTTGTGCAGTCATGTATGGGACTCTGCTTGTCAGGATTTGTATGCATTCTGCTTGCTTTCCTTATGTTGGTGGTACCCTAATCTCCCGCGTATAAGGCGCAGCTCGCCTATAAGGCGCATCCCCAACTCAGGGAGATCTGTTATAACGTATAACGTATATCGGAGGGCAGATTTTTGTCAGTTTAGTACTGTTCTATGGTAAAAAAAAAAAAATACCCCCCCCTATAAGGCGCACCCCAAACTCAAGGCAATTTCCCTCCCACATATAAGACCCAGCAGCATTTTGTTTGGCCTATAAGACGCGCCTTATACGCGGGAGATTTTGGAGGTTTGTTAGGTGTTTTGTAGATTTTCTTGGTGGTAATGATAGGTTTGTTATTTGATTCCTTTGTCATTGAAGTAGTCTAAAGAATCCATAGGTAGTTATTTGTGTAGACCAGGGTTGGCTAATTTATTAGCCTAGGTTGGCAGGATCCCAATGAAGGATACATATACCTCTTATTTGTCGCTATGACGGTAATATAGTTGGGGAAGGTAGAACTTAATATATGTTTGCATATAAGTTGCATCTTGTACTCAAATCTTAGTCTCCCTGTGCCTTAGGCCGAAAAAAAGAAAAATTTGTTTTAGGTAACAGGCACAAAAAAAAGTAGGGTAGACCCTAGGTGGGATTTTTTTTCCCCCACTTTTTTCTAAACTGGTTTAAAGAGTCGTGACGAGTAATGGTGACTCGATGTTAAGTCATGGTGACTCGATGACTAAAGTGGCTTAAACATGCACAATTTCTTTAATTCTCAAATTAAATAAAAATATTAGGGTCGGCCCTGTTTGCTAGGTAAGGTCAGATGACCTGAAACAAACAACTTTTTTTAAGACCTTATAGAATCTGCCCAGTCTGTGTGCGTCTTATAGGCGGGGTACTTTTACCATAGAACCGTACTAAAATACCTTCAAAATTCAGGTTCTAAGTGCACCTTATATCTTTCTCTAGCTCAGGGTGCGTCTTATACGCGGGATGCACCTTATACATGGGAGATTACAGTACATAAGGGCAATATAATAAGGTGGGAATTGATTGATTGATTGATTTGTGTTTTACAGCACTTTAGCGGCACTAAGTGGCTATCCGTGCTTCACAGGTTGATAATTTAACAGAGGAATGTGTCAGTGCCCGCGCATGTGCACCACACACATCCTGAGGGGATAGGAAAGAGGAGATATAGACCCTTTTAAGTGGGCTAGGGAAGCCCGAATAAGGTGGGAAAATGAGGCGGCAACACATACACACACACTCCTCATTGGCTTAGAGATTGGAGGAAGGTGGTGCATATACGACCCTTTCATTAGGTTTGATACACAGATGGCGCTAGTGGTAGCCATCCCACTTTGCTACTCCTACAGGGGCATGGATGATTTTGCTCCAGTACCTGTATTTAGGACCACATGTTTGAAATGGTCTGTCTTGTTTTTGGCTCATCATTTTCTTTAAATATTATATTGATATTTTGTATAGCCATACTATTTCTCTGTGTACAGCTTTGATCTATAAGACCTAGAGCTTTATTCTAGATTGCAAATTGGCATTTCAGTGAGGGGTGTATGTGCACAAAGGATAACCCTAGGAGTGGATGCTGGACATGCCCATGTAAGTGGGGGGCTACTGGAGCACCATCTAGTGTATTTACCTGGTAAACCCAATGTAAATAACCATACATCAGGAGCTGGGGGTGCGCCTTGTGTGAGGGGGTTTTCAAAACATCAATCCAGTGGACGTGGGTTCGCCTTATGTGCAAACCAGACCTCACAGAGTTAGGGGGACGCCTTATACGCGGGAGATTACAGTACTTCAAAACTCACTTTTACTTTGTCACTTTATGTGACCCAAGGTAAACTGAAAGGTCAGTTATAACAGCCCTATAGTTAGTCGGAACCCTGTCTCTGAGATTATGACACGAATTTATCACAGCAGCAATGTATTTTGGAAATTTATTTTTATAGAAGAGCTGAAGGAGAGACTAAAGAAATGGCGTGAGGAGAAAGAAGCAAAAGGGAAACCTCCACTGAAGAGACCACTGGGCCAAGTAAACAGGTGAGTTAAACCTACAGATTGACCAGGTTACTAAAATGAAAACAATCCCAAGTATTTGATTGTATCAAATTTCTTCAATTTACACCAAAATAAATTCATATCATATGATCATCTGGTGAGTCCCGTAAAGTAAAAGCTTTTGTTAATACAGGAAAGACAAATAAACATACCTGTAAATTAGACAGTCATTTCTTTGCATGCAGTTTGTTTCTAATGACACTTGTGTATTTGCAGTCTGCCAGACATAAAAGATGCAAAACGTCCCAAGGTACTTAAGCCATCTGTGGTCAAACCTAAGCCTACAGCTGTGGTCAAGCCTCAAACACAACAGAAACCCTCGTCAAACCAGGAGAATGTTGCAAAGAAGACCCTGGAAAAACGGGCTATTGCCCATCAAGAATCTGAGGATTTACGGTGTGTAAGCTTTACCTATCCCATGAACCTAAAGATGCCGTAATCTCCCGCTAGTAAGGCGTCTTATACTCCAGCTTCCCCTTATAGGATCAGCCTGAGTTAGGGTTGCGCCTTATACGCTGGGTATATGGAAATATCATTTGAGAGAATACACCCTAACAACATGTCAATAGCTCCCCTCCCCCTCACCATACCTAGGTGTTAAGGTAATGAATGGTATAAAGGTGTGAGTGTGACAGCAGCCCCCCACCAGTACCGTAAAACCACGGCTATAAGTCGACCCCACCTATAAGTCGACCCCCCTCTTTGAAAATAAAAATCGACCTATAGAAAAAATGTTAGAAAAATATTAACACTATAATCTATTATATAAAAAAACCCTCCTATGAGTCGACCCCCCTCCTTGGGTAAAAAAATTCGACTTATAAGAAAAATAAATAAAAATAAAAAATCGACTTATAGCCGGGGTTTTACGTTAGGTATATGATCGTGTTAGGTTTTCACACCTTCTCATGCAGCCCTCACACCATTCAATGCCACTCTTACTCCATTCAAAATCGCCCTCCTCCCCCTAACCCATGTCGCAGTAATACCTTAGGCCATTTTATTCTAATAGCTTGGATTATGGATCCGGCGACGAGATTTTTTGCACTTTAAAAGATTTTTTTTTGGATTTTTTTGCCGATCTCCGACGAGAGTCTTCGAGTATCTGACCAAACAATTAGTCACATTGAAGAAAAATGTATGTAGATATAAGATCTTCCGTTTCTTTGCCTTCAATGGTCAGAATTTGCCCCATATTCCGATATTTGAGGCCCAGAAAAGTATTTTTTCGATTTTTTTTTTTTTTTTTTTTTTTTTTTGCACCCGGCGATGGGAAAACTTTGCTAGGAGATAAGACCTATCAGATGTTTACTAGTTGGCCCCCCGAGTGGGCCGCAGTGAATCATCGGGATTATCTCATTGGCTAATAACCAATCCTGCTAAGTCCGTATACAGTGTAAATTGAGTTTGGCTTTTGCAGAAGTTGGAGGGGGTATACCTTTAGCATTGCTGATTTCAGGGTGCGCCTAATTATACGCAGGCTGTGCCTTATACCCGGGAGTTTACGGTAGTTTGCTTTGAAGAGTACCTTATGTCTAAGCCGCACCTCATGTTCAAGGCTCACCCAGGGTTCATATCAGACCTACAAAGCATATCTGGGATAATATTTTAGTCAATTGAGTGCTATTCTATAGTATAAAATCTACACCCATAAGGCAGGCAAGGGTATATCATCATATAAAAGCCAAGCTCTGTAGCAAGATATTAGAGTATTTAATGATTAAGTCAACATTTTTTTGTATGACGCTTTACTTTTTAGGCAAGAGGATTTGAGCTGCAAACATGTTGATCATTGTTGTATATTTCATAAATTTTCATGAATGTCGCTTCTTTTTTTTTTTGTATTTTCAGGAAGAAATTGGAGGAATGGAAAAAGAAGAGAGAAGAAGAAAAGAAGTCCAAGAAAGAACAAAATAGGTATGTTTTGCTTCTGTGACACCCTATACGTGATGGGCTTTATTTGGAATGTTGCCTGAAATGTGCCTATTCAAGGTGCAAAATACTGTCATACCAATGGAAATTTATTGCCCTGTAGTAATTGTAAATACATGTAGTGCTAAAGGATTACAGCATGCACATCATTGTTGAATATCTGTGGTAAGACAAAATACTCTCATTTTCCTCCAGGGGCATACCCTTCGTCCCCTCTGGAAAGATAACCCTCCCTTCAGCTAAGACTCCCAGGCCACAGCTGTCAAAGCAAGTAGCAGCTCAGTCAAAAGCAAAACCAGATATCAACAGGAGGCAAACAATCAGTGGGATCAATCCAACTGTGTTAAAAAGAACCATCCCAACACCTGCAACTCAGCGGGTGTCAGAGAATTCCAAGACGTCAGCTTCAAAATCAAGGATAGATAGCAGAAGACAAACCATGAGTGGTATCAACCCGAGGGTGCTAAAGAGAACCGTGCCCACACCTGCTGTATCACAGCGTGCACCAGTATCAAAACCCAAGGTAGATAATAGGAGGCAAACTATTAGTGGTATCAACCCAAGGGTGCTGAAGAGAACCGTGCCCACACCAGTTTCTGTGACACAACGGGTACCAGTATCAGGGAGTACCGATACAGCTCCACCTAAGGGAAGACCAGATACGAACAGGAGACAAACCCTAAGTGGGATCAAGCCCACAGTTCTGAAAAGAACCCTCCCACCAAGAGGTCCCTCATCTACACAGAAAATAGCAGGGCTGTCTAAAGCGATGAACCGAAAAGCTGAATCATTATCTACAATCAAACAAGCTCTAGATAAGCTTGCAGCACCTGCAAGGAAAGCGCTATCAATCCAAGCCAATTCAAAAGTGTTGAATGTGGCACAGGTAACGAATCGACCGCCTTTCTCAGCAAGGAACACTGCATCAAGTCGAATGCCTGTTCCACCAAAGTCTCAAAGTAATCTTGTGAGGAGGCAGTCACCACGGAACAAAGCTGGAGTGAAGCGTCTCTCTGTGCCATCGTCAAGACCTTTAAAGATTAAAGAAAGTAATCTGAGGAGATCATTGCCTTCGTCTGTGCCACTTAAGAAACTACCGGTAACCTCTGCACCTACCAATCAGTTAGATGGTGAAAAGAAGAAAAAGTTACCTCAGCGTAAGTCCATACTGAAGCTGCTTCCCTTAACCACAGAACCTATCCAAGAGGAAAACTCACAGGACCCAGAGAAGACTCCACCAGTTGAAGCAAGGGGAGCCGGAGTACGCTTCACTATTCCTGGTGGCACTCCAGTTACTCCCAGCACTCCCCGTACAGGCCCTAAGCGCATGACACCACAGCAGGCAAGGAGGTTAGTGAGTCCCAATACAGTATTTCTCGAGTTTTTATTGTTTTTTTTTTTGTTTTTTTTTCTGTCAGTACATTATTGCATACTGTACATATATTAGGCCTAACTACGGGAATATGCTACAGGGATGTAAGTCTTCAGGTTTTATCAGGATTTCCTGATTTCTGAAAATTTTGAACGTTATGTATTTTCCTGATACGAGTGGTAAGGAGGACTGTTTGGATAAATAGAAGGGTTTTATGTCAAGAAAGTGTATGGCTTCCTGATTTTTGACCATGCCTGACTTACATCCCTGATGCTAGTGAACATCTGCCTCTACTATCATTGGAAATAATTGATTAATGTTATACATGTACATGGTAAATGAGAACAAGTAAATGGTACCTATGGAAATAGCTGCATTATCACAGAGCGAAACGTTAACAACCTGTCTTATTTACAGGCAAAAGTTGAATGAATGGCTCATATCCAAGGGTAAGACGCCCACACGTTTCCGTCACCTTTGCTGCTTTGATGAACAAGTGTCGGCCAAGAAGAAAAAAGTAGCTCGAACAAAGCCTGGATTATCAGCGGATGAACTTGCAAAACAGGTATACATGCATCTATCTTTTATATCCTAGAAACAGACTAGAATTTTTTTAACTTATCAGAGGTTCCATAGACTCCATTTCATTTTCACAGTTTATAAACTAAAGCTTAGAAAACAAATGTACCATCAGTTGCAAGTGGTGATCATGTGATTGATGCAATGATGTGAAATTAATCACTCTGCGCATTTCTTATGACAGCAAAATCAGATAGAGCAGGAGGTGAGCACGTCTGGACCAGCCGTAACTGAACCCCCAGAGCCTGAGCCCCAGGTGAGCAGCTCAGTGACTAAGAACACCCGGAGAGACAGTATACTGGAGGAGGATATAGTCGTGGGTATAGAGTCAGATGAAGAACTCAAGACCATGCTTGATGAGTGCACACAACTGTATGATGCGGTATGAACAAATTGACATTATTCAATAACTTGACACAGCGTAATTGGATTTTTGTTTTGTTTTTGGTGTGTTTTTTTTTTTTTGCTATGCTATGATACTATCTATTTGGTTACCCCTTTTTTATATAAAGTATCTTTTTTCTTGGAATATTTGCTAAAGGTTTTAGGAGGGAAAGGTATTTGTATGATATTTCGATCCTATTAATATAGAATAATTACTGAAACCAAAATACAGGTTACAGACGATAAGCTCTTTCAATAACAACATATTGATAACATGGAGGCTAAAATCTATTGCTAATCAAATTATATTAGACTCTTTCATGCCATAGGAAAGGGTGTTTTTGCAATTCTCGTGTTTACGACTCTTTAATCATTTCACCGTTATTCTACTTATCTTTTTCTATAATAGGGATGCCCTTCTGAGAGCGTCATTGGTTGGTTAGACGACATCGAGAAACACTATCCATGTGCCAGTGTTAGTGCCGCCTACTGGATCTGTAGGGCCAAGATTGTTGAGGATGCTGGGGATGACCATGTCACAGTTGATATTTACGAGCGAGCATGTAGAAACAATGCACAAGTAAGATTGGTTTTGTAATCGTTTCTACAAACCCATGTGCATCTCTGATTTGTAAGGACGGGACAGAATATGTTGAAAAGGAATGGAATCTTTTTTCTGAGAAAAATAAACCTAGTGCCCCATGAGAGTAGAGAGGAAAGTGAAATTTAAATCTGTAGTTGCCTTAGAGTTTATATTTGAGGCAGAATTAGCTATCGCTAACTCCCACGTATATGCCTTAAGTGTGGTTATAAACCATACCTGGGATTTAAATATTGAAAGCTTAAATGCTGTTCTATAGTATAACTGCATGTCAGACACTATCGTACAAGCCGCAGCCTGACTTTGCGAAGACCCTGTATTCTGCAGAGGCCTCCATTACCCCTTAAGTATTCCACTCCCTTACATACCTAGGGTAATTCCTATACGTTGGGGTTAAAAGAACTTCTGTTCAACCGATGCCTGTGTTGGTAATATCCCTGTTCATTTTTGTGTAGCCTGCTATAGAGATGGCACAGGCCCTGCAGCAGTTTGTTGTGAGGATGGAGGAACGGGCTCGTAATAAGGCCATGGCTGCACAGACACCGAGAAAAACACAACAAGTCCAGGCAGAGAACGCATTTGAATCCTCTTCTGTCAAGTACTGCATCAGCAACACAACGCCCTTCTTCAAAAAGTAAGTAACCCTTGAACAAAGTACAAAAGACAATTGGGACAAAACTGCTATACGAAATTGCTCAATAGTTTGACAAGAAATTCAAGACATGGGAAGTATAATACAATTCCACCTCCCAGACGGGCTTATGCTCGCCAGTAAACGACCTTTGGCCCATGTTTATTTTAGTCAGTTTACATGTAAACAATATTGAATGAAAACAAGGGATGGAAGTCTTCAGGGATTTCCCTGATTTTAGGTATTTTCATGCTCCAAATGCCTATATATTCCCATACAAAACCTGTATTTCAGGGGTTTTATAGAGAATTTCAGGGATTTCGTGCTCACTCACGTTCATCTCTGGAAAACTAATCATACATGCACATTGCTTTGGTAATCCAATACTAGCAGATTTGATTTTGAAACAATTAAACAAACCATTGTTCAACTTTTGTAGGTTACACAAGCGGGCAGACCAAGAGGGGACCCCAATGTCAGTCATAACCCCAGTGCGCAGGTCCACGCGGCGTAGCCTGGCCACCCTACCTGACATGCTGCGTGACCATGATGTCATTGTGGAGGCCCTGGAGGACATACCAAAAGCTGACCGTGCAACAACCCTCTTCTTACCTAATGCCGCTATTTCTGATGAAGATGACACTGAGGAGAATGACGCTGTGAACGTTGTAATGCTCAGCCCAGTACCAGTAGAGCGTTCTTTGGAAGCAGAGTTTTCTGCGGCTGCAGACGATAGTGATGATGAATTTGGACTGTAATCTTGTCAATATGGACTTTTAACGTGGAACCTAGCATAAGTCTATGGGGAAATAACCCTGACTGGTTAAAGTGTAATCAATACTGCAGTAAAGTCACCCCGGCATATGCCCATTGTGTGTACCACAATGGAGTATCTAAACGTATCATGAGGAAGTGGGAAAGTATCAGCTTCATGTGTACTCTTGAATAAGAGCACTGCTAATTTCGACTAAAATAAGTGCTTGCTTAATTACTCAGATTTCAAGGAAGTGAATCTCCTGTGTTGGAATACACTCCTCTTATATCATGTCCAGTGAGCCTATGGCTATGATAAACTTAACACTTGCAGGTCCCAATTTTTAACTGTGATATTCAAACTTGTTACTGTATGTTTTTCTTTTAATGCTATTTTAGTAACTGCATCTACTCATTTAGGTAAGGTCTGAATGAATTATGATGTTTGTCTAGTACCCTACTTGGGTGTATCTTAGTAGGTACCGTGATGTGTGAGGACCTGGTTGGGAAATTGTTAAACCAGTATCCTTCCGTCATATGTTAAGAATTTTGTTGTGCTTCCATCAACTTGTCATTGTATTTAAAATGCTTTGTAGTTAACCTAATAGGTGACACTGATCCCCCTGTAATGTGTTTTAAAATTGTGAAAATACTTTGAACTAGACCATAATCCTGCAATACGATTCAAATTGTGAAGTTTTTATCAAACTAAACGTACTGTTGTGACCTGTATAAGTACATGTGCGTTTATTCATTTTAATTTATAAACTAGACCTTTTATCCAGACTGGCGCCTATTCAAGAGAGTTTATACTGGTTGATTTTTTCAATGGTAATATAACTGTGTCCCCAATGCTCATTTACGGTTTATACAGATTAACACAATAATTAAAATGTTATGATAGAACGCATTGATAATTTGTAAAAGAAAATCTTTTGTATTCAATAATTATCTTGGGTGACTTGAAGACCAGCATGTTATTGCTTAGTTTGGTATTTGATCTACTGGGGTAGGCTTGTAAACTGACATAATACCCTGCATATAAGGAAGGCACAGCTTTTCCAAGAGGATGAACCTTATACGTGAGGATATGAAACTATAGGGCAGCAGTAGAGCAGCCAAATTATGATCCTGGATGCGTCTCTTGCGGGTGCGCCTTACATGCAGGGTTTTATGGAAGTCATATAAATACCCTGTTACCTTGCGTATATTTGGTGTGGCTTATTATCAAGTACAGACCCATATAGTGCGCCTTATATGGTGGTGTCCCATATAGGCAAGGATAAAGTACATTAGATAAGCACTCAAGTGGTAAAATACAAACCCCAGTTATGTCTAATATAATGTCCTTGAACTCGGGGTGCATTTTATATGCGGGATGCACCATACAAGTAGGGTTCTGTATTATGGCACTTGTTTTTTGCAATACTACTTAGAAATATTTATATCTGGAAAACGATGTTTGAAATATCTAATCACCGCATGAACTATGAAGAGCTAATAAAAGCATTGCTGCTTATGGAAATGCTTCTTTTACAATTTGGTTTGTCCATAGTTCACATACCCCAGTAATACATGACTTTTACACATATGCTAAAGGAAATGAACACGATTGAATGAAGTGGAATAGTTTTCTTTATTTCACATTTTATTCATGTAAACTCAACTTTTTGTAACAAATAACGATTATATACATATTTCTTTCATGAAATGTCCAAGTATATAGAGTGTTCCATTTACTTCTCTGTGACTTCCTCAGATGTCTCTACCTCCTGGCGTCCATCAGGGTGGGTGGTTGTCTTGGTGGTGATTTTGGTTATCTTTGTCTTGCCATTTATGGTTTCCGTCTTTGTCCGTGTAGATGTCGAGACACGTGTGGAGCCAGCACCGCCATGTGCCGCGTGAGGCTTACATGCTCCACCACCGCCACTCCGCATTCCTTTTAGATGATTTAAATAGAAGAGGGAAGACAATAATATTAGAAGCATGGTATACACTGACCAATGACATTGCTACGTTTGTAATCTTTAAAATTGAATCTAGCAATTAGGAAACCAGAAATGGATCTTTGACATGTGCATAAAGTTTTTCGAATCTCTGAATTGATATGGGAATTGTGAAACCTGTTATATATTGACTGAAATTATAAGAAGAAAGACTAGTGTATGACTTACCTTAGATACCTCGTTGTGCATGGACGGTCGTCATCAATTGTTAGTGTTAGATTGTTATATGTAAGTTAACTAGTCATTTCATGTTAGATATATACATTATTTTTGTGGCATTTTATAGTGGAAGATGGTATAGGGTAAAACAAATTGCCTGATACATATGCAGTCACTCACCGTTAGTGTTCCTGATGCATTAAGATAATAGTGGTCCATGCATACTGATGCAGATGCAAGTTTGCTTGCTGTTATATGTAGCTATAAAAAGGGAGGTTTGACCTACCGTCATGCAAATGGGGATAGCAAGTATAGATTGAGCCATGCAATTATTTAAGACATACCCTACCCAGGTCGCTATGAGAGGTCCATGCTCCTTCACACCATTCTCCAAGAAGCTGGGTTAAGTAATTCAAATCTAGACGGCGCATGCTTATCAAATATATGCTATTATTGTGTTGAATCTTATTTTTCAAAGTTCTGCCAAAGTTAAAAGTTATTAAGAACTTAAGTTATTAAGCAAGAGGTGAAGCATATTAACGGGCGTTAGGCCTATCTATAAAATTGTGCATTTTCCCTTTGTTTTTGATTCCCGACTAGACCTGTTGTTAACCTTTCTACCAGAACTGAATACACTGTCGTTATGTCTGACCTTTGGTGTGTGACTATAAGAATGGTATTCAGCGTCTGAATCGTCTTCAAAATAGTAAGAATTATGTCTGTTCTTTTTGCCTTTGCTGGATTTTCTACATTGCTCTTCATCTATCAAATAGGAGTGTTTTCTATTTCTTTTCTCTTTTCTATCAATCTCATCATCAACATAGTAGGACTCTCCTTTGTGACCCCTTCCCTTTTTAGGTTTTGAACTTTTCTTTTCTCTCCCTCTTTCCCGACTTCCCCCTTCACAAAACTCAATGTCATCTGTTGTGTCATTCCTCTTGGCGCCACCAGGTGGCCCTGGTGCGCTTCGTCTGTGGTTACGGTCTCGACCGCCAGGTGGCTCCGTGGTAGTGACTCTTTTCTTAACTCTACGTTTATGGTATTTGTCAGCACCTGTGTCGGGGACCTCCACCTTTCCACTGACTGGTGGTGGAACGTTGGCCTTGTACTCTCCTACGAAGTTTCCAGCTGGGTGGTAGTTGGCCACGACCAGCCACTTGCCACTCCTGGTCTGGGCCTTGCCCACCCCGAAGTCTGTGCACGTCTTCCACACTACTTGAGTGAAGTGCCCTGTAAAAGAGTTAGGAAAAAGGATCAACCATGAGTGAAACAAAGCTCTACTGAACAGGTTGAGTTATAACATAATGTGGAGAACCCATCTGTCTATCTTGTTGGCATAGGGTAGAAGATGGGCCGCCACACGCATCGAAATAATTCACAGCTTTTTGCCAAAACAATACCTGTACGTATGTTCACCACATTTCAGTGTGACCCCTCTTCCCCACTCCACCCCCAGCCATCACACTCTTGACCTACTGGTACTTGGGCCTGTTCCTCTGTGGACTCACAAACCCCTTGATGTCAAGTTCATAATGGCCCGGGGTTAAGTCCCCACAGATAAGCCCTGAGAGGATCTGATTGCCCTGGGCACACCTGAGAAGTGGCACACTTTGTACTCAGATTACAGGCTTACAGATAACACATAGGGTAAAGTGACCATGAGTCGTCCACTTGGACCCCTGACCAACCTCTGACTTTTTCTAAGATCTGTGCTATAGTAGGCTAACTTGGAAGGGATAGCAGAAAAAGGCTATGAAAATTATCCTGAAGTGTTTGTCTTTCCAACAAATAAGGTTAGAGCTCTTATACTCATGTCCATCAGGCCCTATAAGGCTTCCTTATCTACGTGATGTCTATTTATCATCACCAGTACCATGAGTCAGCCACCAGTACCTTGAGTCGGCCACATCATATCAAGAATCAAATACTGGGTAGGGGAGTGTATATTGTGTAATTGATGCTAGGAAAGGGCAGATTTTCAGTTTACTGGTTATTGACAGGGTGTGAGTGTAATGCATATACAATATTTATATAAGGTTGACCCTATTCCTCGACTACTAGGACATAACTGCAAGTTTATCCTCATTTACTGCGTGAAGTTAAATATAAGTGGCTTCCAAACCATGAGAAACCCATCTCTATTTGCATGCTGTTATTGACAGCCTGTAGAAGATGATAGACCCAAATTGCCAAAGTTGATAAGATAGGAGGTGCTGTATCTCCCCTCCGTTTAACAAGGAAAATAGTTTAAAATCCCCTTAGGTGGTCCTTGATACTTTCAATTTGGCAGTAAAACCATGCAAAGTGGCCGACTCAAGGTACATGGACGACTCAAGGTCACTCTACCCTATCAAAGTTTCCGATATGTCTGAAAGCCAATCCCAACTCTTTGACGGGTGACACATTTCAAGGAGCCTGGCATGGTCCCTATCTTCTAGTATTTAAATTTGCATACGCGTAGGGCTTGAAATGTGTGGGTAGGTACGTGTATATCATGAATATCGTGTCACGAAAGCTGTTACCCGTGCATCACTATTATTTTGAAGTCACAATACCCACAACGCCTCACATGACTTAGCTTTACCCATTGATTGCTTAGATAATGATGATTGTTAATTATAGTGTTTCCTTATTACTTCCAACAAGCTATGTGTCATAATCAAACACGGAACAACAGAAATAACAAACTCCTTTAGAATTGAACGAAACAGAAAGTGTCAGAGGTTTGTTTTCTGAAGCCTAAACATCTTAGGCAAATGCCTGATAAGATGACAAGAAACCTTTGTAATCCTTAGCATATGAACGCAGTCGAGTATGTTGATTTGATGACATTGGTATCCAGAAGTAGCTACATTCTTATCATGATAACATGCCTCTGAAAAGATAACTGAGTGATATCTTTACGTGTATTTGCTAACTTTTAGGTGAGTTCCCATGTTGGCCATGTTCCCTTCTTCATTGATCCATAGGATATGTCTATGCTCAGCCATTTTATGTGTAGTGTTTTTTAAGTCAGTTTATCAGGCATTATAGTCAACGGCCGACATGGGCTTCCCTATAGCCCACTTAAAAGGGTCTGTTTCTGCTCTTTTCTATCTTCTCGGATGTGTGTAGTGCACATATGCGCGGGCACCGACACATTCCCCTGTAAAATTGTGTAATATAGTTCTCGCCATGAATATGACCTTAGATGTCGAAATGGCGTTAAACATCTATTAATAGGCAGGTTTAGCAGCCACAACGTAGACAATAAAACGCAGACGTGCAGCATACCTACAGCATTGATACGTCTGCGTTAAATGAGCTACGGGTGACTTACGTCGTGCTTGCTAAACCTCCCTTCTCACTCACTCACTCACTCACTCACTCACTCACTCACTCACTCACTCACTCACTCAACGGCCGACAAACCCCCGTAGTACATGGAAGAGACACTGTCTCCATTATAATGGACAAGTCGATAGGCACAGGGCATCGCTAATTTTGGTAAATCGCCCCTATAACTCGACCACCAGGCATGTTGGTAAACCTGAAGTCAACCACCCTTCTATCATATGGTTTTTCCACAATTCATGGGTAATGTTAGGGCACTATGGGAGGTCAAACTAGTGTAGTTAATCCCCGGGAGTTAACCAGGTACAATCAATTAGTTATTCTATGTTATCTGAAAGAGGTTAGCCTAGGGTGGTGGACATAGGTACCAACATGCCTAGTTGTCGAGTCAGGGGCGACTTACCCTATGAGGTATCGCCCAACAAGAACCTACCTGTGCTGGGACCTGACGCTGTGGCAAAGTTGAACCTCTCGATTTCAGAATACCACTGGTTGGTTGCTTCTTCCCCTGTCAAAGAAAATACATAAATGATAGTGTATGGCCTTTTATGACAGACTATCGGGCTTAAGGCAGTGTAAAATATACAAATTCCTACATAATTTCCCTTGCAATATATAATACATGAGGAATCCTTACCAAATAGGGGTCCTCAATAACACTGCATAGGTTTGTATGTAATGCTGTACACAACTGGTCATCTGCCAGCATGCATTTATCCTCTATCATGTGCAGTGAAACACCTGCACTTGATATTAACAATCAGCACAATTCAGGGGGTAGAGGGCAGTTTCACATGATTTGTTCTAATGCAGTTCAAACTCTTCATAGATTATAAGAAGATATTATGCTGTGCTTGGCAAAAAGAGGTAAACAGAGATAAAAATGTGCTCCTGTTTCCTGTCAGCACCATCTTTGCGAAATACACATGCAGGGCCCACCACTAGTCAAGTGTACTTGATAGGATATTCTTCCCATTAAAATATGCATGCCATAGCCTGATTCACATCAACATATTGAATCTGTGTTAAGTTATCTGATAGTTTTGGGTTCAGTCGACTAACACGATTTTTTGGATTGTAATACGTTGTGAGGCCAGAGTGCAAAGCCACAGGGGCCTAACATTTACTACATTCTAATTTCCGAAACACTTTATCAATAGGTCAAGGGCCAGGTCCTATCAGGGACTCCCACATACACTCCACGCTGTTTACCTGAATGGATTAACACGCTGTATGGTATTGTGCCCTCCGCAGGTCCATACCATAAAGATAAAGGCATTGACTGGGCAAGGTATTTGCATAGCCTATGGAGGTAAATGAACGCTGCCGACAATTCTAAATTCTATCCAACTATTTGTTTCTCACTCAGAACTGAATACCTCCCACTTGGCAAAAAAACGTTTTTAACGGTTTTTTTTTTTTTTTCAACCAAATAAAAACGTTTGCTTTTTAAACCAATTTTCAACAAGTTTGACGTTGAAAAAAAAAGTTTGGCAAACTTAGGAACCAAGTAAAAACGTTTAACGTTAAAAACGTTTTTCTGCAAGCTCGCTAATGTGAGCCCACTTGGCGAAAATCAAAATTAAATTAAAAAAGAAGAAGTTAATTTTTGTTGTTGTAAAAGTTGGCTTAGAATGCCGAAAAATTGTGCACTCGGAAAACCCAGGGGTTGACACCAACGCTAACCCGAGAGCCCATAATTTTGGGTGCGGGTCCGCAATTGATGAATAAAATTTTAGGAGTATTTGCTATGTCAATATAATTATGCTGCATACCATTATAGAAAGAGGGCAGGGAAGATAATTGGGAAACTGCGCATTCTACTAGCGTTGATGCAATTTGATTAGGAATACTATGATATTCTTTTGAATCGAATTAAGATTATTTGTTTTGGGCCTACAGATGATGCTGCGGGCCTGTACGTTTTTGTATCTATGGGTTCCCGTGCCCAATAAATGATGAGGATAGGGTCTGCCTCTTTTGGTGTTCGAGAAGCGTATTTCAGAGTTTTAAAATGTGGGTTGTTTCTTTTATATTAAAAACGTTACTAACGTTTTCCGAAACGTTGTCTTTTTCAAGGTTTTTAAATGTTCAAACGAGTTTTAAGGCATTTCAGGATGTTAAAAACTTCTTTTTACCCAAACAATTCCAGTCGTTTCCAACTGTTGCAAATCCATTTTCTTACGCTTCTTGCCAATTGGAAATCACCAGGAGATGATTTCAGTGTCGAAATTAACAACAACAACAACAACAACAACAAAATTAACCTGCATGTGGGTTCTTCTATAAAGTTCCTCTAAGTATCTGCTGATATCTGTGTGTTCATTCCATCACATGCACACATCTTGTAATGGACACAGGGCCTATCCATGGCAGTCTACTCATGGCGCACAACGTGACACGTGCACTGAATGTACATTTTAACCTATAGATATCACGAAGTCTCTTGTGTATGTTAATTGCTCACTTGCTTCAAATATGTAATATATGTCATAGAGCCTGTTGATGTTCCCGAAACTGTAGCACTTTCTCGCCTTCTTTCGCGGAAACGGTTGAGTTCCGGTGACATCGCCTATGCATTTCATGTTTATTTACACCCATTATTACAAAATAACAGCATATATCTAGACCCTGCAGCAATTATATATAAATAAATGGGGGTTTCTTTATTGATATCAATCAGTAATTCATGTACAGGAAGGAAATTAAAGCTTTTATGACAATCTCCAATCTGTTGAAATGCGTGGGCTATGTCACCAGAACTCAACCGTTTCCGCGAAAGGAGGCGAGAAAGTGCTATGGTTTTGGGAACCTCAACAGGCTCTATGCCAAATCTTCCCATAGACTTAATCCAACTTCCGGTACCCCTGATAAGTGTTGAGTGGGCTGCCCTATTTACTTTTCCCTCCCATCGTGAACCCTGTTTTGAGATTAGCCCAGGTTTATGATAGGATATACGCTATCCTAATGCGCTTATTATACCTTGTGGGCAGGTCTAGATAAGAGGAGGTGGGCATGTTATCAGTGATACTGGATTTGTCCACCATGCCCACCCACCACATAGGTTTCTGATCAAGGGCTGGCCACAGCAAATATTTACCATGATGGGCCTAGACATTTTAACTTTTTATTCTAATTGTGTCTTTTTTCTAATGCGGCCTGGTCCGCAACTCAAAGGGAAAAAAAGGATATTGTAATATTCTCGTGGACGGCACATTGATAAAGGCCCTCCTGGTAGAGCCACTGGGAAAAAACCTGATTAAACAGACACCTGTCTTGATAAATGAGTTTTTTTTTTAAGTTGGTACAACTTCATATCATCTGTACATTTTCATCTGTTATTGTATAAATGTTCTACTGTTACCAGACTGTACTCTAGACAGTGAAATCATTGGTGTAAGGCGAGAAGATCACTTAGGCTAAATAAAAAAAAAAAAGGTTTGTTTCCAGTAACCCGACCGACCCTAGCAAAACAGGGGCAAAAAAACTTTTTTTTATGATTTTGAAGAATCCTTTCTCATTTTTTTCACATTTTAAAGGTTTTTTTTTTATTACTTTTTGAGGATTTTTCCTGTACCCTTTTCATGTTCCTCTCCTCTTTCATGGTTGTCATTTTCCCATCATTGTCTTGCAATGAAATCGAAGAATTTGATACATCCATTGATATGTGCCCTAACATTTCCTATGTAAATGTAAAAAAAAAAGTAAAGAAAAAAATCCGACCTACCGACCCTACCATTTCAAGTCATGTTACTGGAAATGTACCTTTATTTTTATTTGGCCTTAAAATGCTAACTTGGATGTTGCTTTTAAATAATATCAACATAGATCTTCTTGGGGACCACTGTGCAAAATTAATCAGGTAGACCATGGCATTCTGTACTTGTAAGTGTTATGAGCGATTAAATAAAAAAAAGTAATTCGTTTTCAGTATAAAAGCAGGCTAAAGATTGAGTTTGTGAAACATTGTCCTCTATTGTCTATATAGGCTTGGCGAAGTAACCAGGTAATACTAGGTACCTTAGTTGTTGTTTATTTATTGCTAGTCAAACTATTAGCCCATTTGACAATAGCATACTAATGATATGGTCAGAATAGTACCTTTCAAAAACAATTAACAACTAATAGTGTGTATTATGATTCCTGCCAATAGACTCTACAGGTGCATTCCACAGTGTAGACCCACATGTTTATTGAGCTCACCTGCATGAGCTACTTACGTCACTTATAGAGGTTAACCTTTATCTTAGTCATTATGTAAACATACATACTTTGAACATGAAAATGTATAACACTCATATTTATAACACTCTAAGCGAGCATACAGTTCCTCCACGCTTGCAGCAAGGCGAAATTGGCAAGTAACCTGCCGTCACTGTATCATGACGTCCATTTAGTGGCCTTAATAGAGCACTACCTATGGTGATAAAATGTAGTAAGTAGTATCTGAGTTAGTGCCGGAGCAGCTCACCTGTGTAGGGCTGGTTGTCGGAAGTGTACTTCATGGCGATGTTCTCCCCCATCTGGTTCCCCCTGTACTGCCTCTGGGCAGGCTTGGAGTGGGCAAACTCGTCATGTCTAGCAAGATGCTCAGCCCATCTCTGAGCCACCTGGTTGATCTCCTCGTTCATCTAGATTGAAAAAAAGAAAAGAATAAGTATGAGAGTCTATCCTATGGGTATGTTGTTATTTGAACGGTTTCTACAGTGTTTATATGAAAGATGACGTGTTTTATCATTCGATAATTGCATGGATTCGTAAAACAATCCCTCCATTCCGATTATCACGGACATGAATTTTCTGAAATCTGAACCCACTAGAAGTATATCAGCAGGCTTACCTTGAGTGGAGGAACGCCATGTTTCTTTCTCCAGGCGTTGTGCGAGTCTAGGCAGTTCTGTCTGAATGCGGCGTCCGCCATGTTGTTATACCTAATGAGGCAACGATAGGGAAGTTTATATTAAGATTAACATGTTTTATACAGGCTGGAATTCAATATTGAACGAAATCGAATTTAGTAGATTTCCTGGTGGCTGTGTGAATATATATGGTCATTGTCATGGACAGGGTTTCCATCCATGTGACCCTCCCTTCACCCACTAGTCTATATCATATTCAAGGTATACTATAATCTATGTTGAATTGATATCATATCCAAGGTATACTATACTCTATGTTGAATTAATATTATCGATCTGAATGCATGTAACGTTACGAGGTTCACACGGCAATCATTAAGCAAATTGTCCCAGTGCGTCCAGATGGTGAAGGGTCGATATGTTACATAAGGTGGTTTTAGACAATCTACATAGAGTGACATCACAGTAGCAGACCCTGATCGATTCTCACATGTAAACACCAGACACATGCGAATATTAGGCCCATTTGCAATGTATCAAATGTAGGCAGGTAGGCATATGCCCTTTCTAAGCAGATGGCGCTCATCTTTTCTTAATACACTTAAGACCCGTGGATCTTGGGATCCCACAGAGCCTGGAATCCCCCACAATGTCCCACTTTCCTCAATACCAGCTTACTTTTCATCACCCGACATTGTCAATAAGCCTATTAACATTTTATCACAGACGATTGGGGCTGCAAATCTTTTTCATAGATAATGATTAGACATACCACGCAACCCATAAACCTATAGGCCTATATTGTGGCTAACATGATATACAGATCTATCTGTTTCGTATATAGGCTTAAGGCCTGTGAAATTGTAATGCCATCGATGCGTAGACTTTAGGTAATTTCACTATCAGTGTGCACTTATGCGTATGTCTATGTAGTTCTACAGGACGATGCTGGGCCCTGTGGATTTATTAAAGTACATAAATGCACAGAGATACCAGAAGCATTAAATAATCAGTATCATATCAGTATTATGTTGGCCCCATATATACCATATGGTCATATAGATCAGAGGTCTGCATGACCAATAGGCTGACATAACAAACTAGAAATAGAATCTATATATTCTACTGTCGCTATCAATACGATGCAGGCGCTACATGTATTATACAGAATGAAAAGAGTCTTTCAACCTTGACAGCTCATTGTCTCTGCATACCCATCTATCGGACTGCTGCTTCAAAGTTCCTTGTCCTGTATTTGCTATTGAGCAATTCCTATATCACTCCCCATAACTACTCACTTTTCGTTCCATAAACCCATGAGTAGGAGAAAAAAAAAGAGTAAACTTCCTGAGATAGGCCACAGTGGGCAAATAGGCACCCGTAACTCAATTTGGTGAAAGGGCAGGGGTTCAATTAGGCATGGTGAATCCAATTCCTCGACTCCAATACAGTATCATTACATTGGGCGTGTACATGTATACCTGTGCCCAACATTATGAATTACATGTAACTGTAAAAGCCTAATAGGCATACTAATAAAGGAAGTTTCACGAATCAAATTAGGCGTTAGTGTCAAGAAAGCAGGGAGGAGTTCATATCCTGGTATACTGCCACAACTATTAAACATTATTTACACTCCATTTAATTTGGCGTTGATGTGCAGGAATGTAGATAAGCTTATACCTAGGGCGTATAAAATCATACATTGTAAATCACTGTTATTTTATCAAATATACAATCTATGATTTTTTCATTTACACCACCTAATTCGTTCTGAAGGCTCAAAACCTTTGATCAGCAGTGCCCACCTATTTGTTAATACACGATGGGAGAGATGAGGAGAGGATTGACTTACCTGTTGGTGGATCAGGAGGGAATCTGGGCGTAACTGAGTGGACAACATCCTGACCCGTCACTCATAAAGCTATTATTGGCCCAGGTACTCCCGGGCTATTGGCGACGGGTTTTCGGCCGAAAACTGACGATTGGGAATTGACACTTTAGATGGGAATTGCTAGTAGAAATTGGTGGATAATTAAACCAAAAATCATTTCAGTGTACATGTACAATTCCCAATAAAAATATTTATATGCGAAAACCAGAGTTGAAAATACCTTAGGATTTTGAGCTCTTCAGCAGGGAAAGTGGACTACCATTGATCTCTATGGGACGATAGATTTTTTTACGATAAACATAACACATGGAGTCCTATGGGAATTGGCAAATTAAGACGCTTTTTCAGCAGGTGGAGGGTCTTAGAGACCGTTCATAGGCGATAAACACTACAAAATAAGGTTAATTTGGTATATATATATATATATATATATATATATATATATATATATATATATATGTATGCTCTCGGACCGTTCATGACCGCCATCTTTGTTTTGTTTAACGCTACTGGGTATAATGGGTGCATCCTCCATAGGCTTAACCATTGACGACTCGGACACACTGTCACTATAGTGACAAGTCTCATATGGTAGGTAACCTGGGCCATGAGTGCTCTATAGCACACGTTAAATCTTCTCCTCCTCACCAGCGCCAAAACGAACAGCGACCAGCATCTAAACTATAGACATAGGCATCTGATCATGATCTGATCATGTCGATCATACCATGGACCATGTATTCTCATACCAATTAGTTTCAGAGGGTAGGCTTACTGTGTGCGTTTATTGGATAGTATATGCAGATGAAAGACGTTTTCACTGACTACGGTAGATAATTAGTACAAATCTCGTGAGAATTTTATATTACACAAAAACATACACTGGGAATGTATATCGAGACATTAATTTATTTGGTGCTTTTCTGTTATTGGACAATAACTTCGTGCTTCCTCCCTGGTCGCTCTTATGCCCAAGCTATCTTTAAATCAATACAAGTAAATTAATATGAGGCCTGGAATCGCGGTGAACCTCGTATATATAGTAGTCTTCCTCGATATGATGAAGACCTTTGCTATGGTAAATCAGACCATCCTAGTTAGTGAACTGGAAGCCCTAGGTTTGTTTGATGCAAGCTTGGACTGGTTCCGGTCGTATCTTAGTCTAAGAAAGCAATGCATGGATAGCCAATGACATTACCTCAACCAGTGATCTCATTAGTTGTCGGGTACCACAGGGGTCGGTGCTAGGCCCACTTCTCTTTGTTATCTACATTGATAATATAGTAAGTAAGATTAGAAATTGTAAGTTCCTAATGTATGCAGATGATTTTGCCATCTATGCGTCTGGCAGATATGTAGGAAGATAAGCAAATTTAGTATAGGACGAACAGTGAGAAAACAAAAGTCTTGTGGTGCTACTCTGACAAAGTTGATCTGGACATAGTGGATGGTGATATATCAAGTGAAGGTAGACCCCTCGAGGTGGTGGATACCTTCCCATACCTAGGTGTCAGTATTATAGACCAAAATATGTTGTTTGACAAGCATATAACTAGAATTAAGGGAATTGTACAAAATAGGCTATACAATGTATCAGTCCAAAAGAAAGTTCGGAAATTCCTAATCAAACAGCTAGCTGTCTATATAACAAACATATATGATACTCCCTACATTTGATTATGATGATTTCATCGTATCAGGTGCTTCTGGGAATCTAGTACAGAAATTTTAAATGCTGCAAAACCATTGCTTGCGTCTGTGTCTAGGGATTCGTGACCCTGGAGACATCATTAGGGAGGACTTGCATATCCTCACAAACTGCCAATGGGTACAGACACATAGAGACAAGAACTTACTGAGTCTGTTGTTTGACTATAGTAAAACTGGTCAATACAGACGGGTTTAGGGTAGTCAGGGTCAAATGACCACCTAAACTCATCCTACTGACAGTAGAAAATCATCATATTGACGACTTAGGTGGTCAGGATGACAACCTAAAGTCGTCACTTTGAGAACCTAAAGCTGTAGTTTTAGGTATCGTCAACCTGAGGACTTAAAGTCGTCTGCACTGACTAGTTTTGTGCCTCTCAGTTTTTCAGTGTGAGGCTACTGCGCGGCAATGTGAAAGTTAAATTAAAAGTGAGTAGAAGCAGATGTGCATGTTACGACAAGAGTCATCTATATAGAAGCAATATCCTTTGGATTGGTCTTGATGCAAAAAAAATCAACACATCATATCTAAAGAAATTGTCGTATGCCTGATTGATGTATAAATCAATCTGAAATTGTGGATGTTATCATCCGCGATGCTTGACTATAATTTGTTTTGGGTCACCTTGTGTCTGTATTCTGGATTATTATTGCTATTATTAATGTTGCATTGTGTTGTCTTCTTGATATATCTATCATCTTTACTCTCTTTGCTCACTTGAAAGGCCTACAATTGTAAGAATGATAAGCCAATAAAAAAATCTTCAATCAAAGTCAATCAATGTAGTTGAAAACATTTATAGATTCTGACATTCGGATTTTTATTACTTTTACATGTTCGACGTTCATATGTACACTTCTAAAGGGGTAGACACTGACGTCAGCCTCGGCCAGCGGCTATTGATACCACTTCAATAAGTTCGTACTTCATGTATGACAGCTGGAGAGGACGAGCCTGCACTAACGCTGGCCCAGGAACCAATGACCCATGCTTCTTTGCGTTAGCCGGAGTTTTCCTCAAAATCACACCTATCCATGATGATACAATTAAATCACAAGTTGACACAATCATCTCTTTATGAAAAAGTTAAATGATTGTGGGCCCGCAGATTGAGTTGCGTGCCCGAAGGTTATGGAAGCTACGAGCACTGGTGACCATGGCTCAAAACGTTAGTGTCTGACCCTGCACCCCATACATCTTGGGTCATCCTTATGTATCAGTCCATGGAAGACGCTCGGTCATTACACATCTGGTAACCTGGTAACGCAGGGTCATCTATGACATAAGATGACTCGGTTTTTGTATGTCTTTCCACTGTCAGTAGTAATGGAGGAGTTTGTGTGTGTGTGTGGGGGGGGGGGGGTGTGAATATTTCAGTAAGTATCGGTGCACTACTGAAAAACATGTACGGTCAATTGCACCGAGATTTTGACACACAATTTTCATATTGAAAGGGGGTAAATGGGACTAAAAACGTTTCATTTTGCATTTTACTCGTTTCCAATGGATCAGGCCGTTAAATAGCTTTTATGTTAACCCTAATTTTACCCGTCTACATGCATAACCAACATTTAAAGTAGCAGTAGTTGTTTCTCAATGCCTAATGACCATTGTTATCATTTATTAGTATCAGTCCAATAAGGTTATGGTGTCGGTAAAGCAGATCCCTATTTGTGGCATGTGACTATATGGAACGTCTGAAGGAAGGGGTAAAACAGGCTTGGAAAAGACATTTTTTCTGATGTCCAAAAAACAAGTTTCAATGGCTTTTTTCAACGTTCAACCAAAGAAAATGTTTCAGAACTGTTGTTTGTTAGCAATTTTTTAGTCAGAATTGTATCTTTAAACCTATCAATTTGTTTCTATAGATCGTCAAAAATCTTTTAGTTGAGCCGCAGAAAAACGTTCTTTTAACAGTTCATTTCCACAATATTTCATGATAGCAGAATTTAAAAACGAAAAGAATGACTGTATCAGAGGGAAAAAATATGTTACAGCTAAAGACTAAGAGTAATTGGTTTGATATGGAACAATTCGGGGCAACTCATATTCTTAATGCAGATTAAATCACAAAACATTGACCATGCTGCCCACCAATTTTGGCCACATCATTATGGCCAAATCCTTAATTGACCCCAGCATCTACAAATTATATTCTACTATTAAATTAATACCACATCAATAGCAGTGCCCCGATTGATATATATGTGCATAGTGGATTCCTATTGATACAGGTAACTGTGGCGTGAGCTTCATAAACTGCCATCTAGCTTCCATAAGATCATATCGGTTTCTTTCAGGTTAGACTCTATGGCTTGTTGCATAGCGTATGGGCGACCATGTCAGCATAATAATACAGACTTTGCATTTCTTTATTTATTGTGAAAATAGAGTGATTCAACTTTGATATACTGTATTTACAAGCCGTTGTCACAGAAATAATATGAGAAGGGGCTTATCATGTCCAACATTGACTTGAGGAATAGGGCAAAAATACATGTATGGCTATGTCTTTTTCAATCACCATTCGTGATTTAGCGGGATCAATGAATTTTGCTGACGAATGATTAATTCTTCCTAAGTGATTACAAGCCAATACTGGAAGGTAATGCACGTAGGCGCAGGTTCTGTGGTTTCTGTTTGTGTGTGTGTGGGGGGGGGGGGCGGGTACGGTATCAATATTATACATCGACCCCTTATTTGTGAGACCAGATTTAATCAAACATTGTTCCCGCATTCCCTCCTTCCTTATCTTTTGGTAATATTTGCATGTTGGGTCCATAATTTTAGCATGACAAGAACTAAGCATACACTTTCATCGGTGGGTGGCCCTCTTTGACCTTCCTTAATGTTATCTGAACATGGGTGAGGTCTAAATATGTCCGTACTTATCTCACCTATATATGCATGTGGGTGTTGGTCGTTTACATTAGGCATTAGTGATTTACCACGAGAGGTGTTGGACAAGATGCCTATAGATGTAGCCTAGACGATTGTTTTCTATTATATGTTGTTAATGACTTCCTTAGTGATAATCGAGTGATGATCTGATTTGGTATATGTATACACAGTATTAATATCTAGGATTCGGCCTCCCACCGTAGTCCGGCAGCGGAACATGGATTTCCAGCCTAACCCAAAATTCTTATACATGTATATAGTTTTTTTTTCTCTGCTGATTATTCATCTATTAATCTATAATCGTTCTTATGAAATTTTTAATCTTGATCGTTTCACTGAAAGATTTTTCTTTGAATGTTATGAATGAGCCTCCAGGAAAACAGAAAACCTCATATGTTTTGTAGATATACTTTGAAAAACGAGTCACATTTAGGCCAACACTATAGCCTGTAGCAAAACCATCTATATATAAAACTGTCTACGATATACCGAGGTTCGGGATCCTTAGTAGGGAGCGCGATCTGGTGGTACCTGGGGAGATAAGCACTGATAATAGCCAGTATGATGGGCACCAACTGTTATGTCATTCAACCTAAAAGGTCTGTACTGAATGATGGAAATTACCCCTGTGGTTAATATGTATCCCGCTAGGTCGATATAGCGTTAAGATGGCCTTAGTCTGGACCGGTGCCATTCTAGCAAACCTAGATAGAGATCAAACTAACAAAGGACCAGTGAACAAAACATAATTGATATTCAGTACACGTCTTTTATTCATCATTTGTTTAGTGTATGCTCATTAAAATCACAATTAGCATCACCATCTTTCACAGAATTGGAGACCTTCACTTCCAGGTCAAGGGAGTGTCTATCGTCAGTATAATTATCATACATGTATACTCTCTTTCTCTATTTCTCTCAGCCTTTGTCTCCCTCCCTCTTCTCTTTCTTTCATTCTTTCTTTCTTTCTTTCTTTCTTTCATTCTTTCTTTCTTTCTTTCTTTCTATCTTCAGTCCTGTTCTTTTCCCCGATTTCTTCTCCATCTCTTTTATTTTGTTCTCTATGGGTAAGGAGACATGTGTCTCTGAGGGGAATATTTAGGAAGCGAATTGTTTTTCTTCAGATACATGATTCTCGTCTCCCCTGCTCCTCATTCCCTGCACCACTGTGATGAACAATTAACTACTATGCACAATGTACATGTAACTGATTCTAATAAAGCTCCAATTGAATGGTATATGTATTACTTTTCATCCTCGTGAGGGGTACTTCCGTCATTACACATGCACATACAGTTGTCGTCAATCCTTGCCTATATAGGGAGCACCTCGCGTAAAGGACGCAACCTGAGATATTTTTTGTAAGTCGAACCTGGGACTTGATTTTGAGCTCTGTTATACTGCGCCGCAGTACCTCGCAAATAACGCGCCATTAATACGCAAGAGTATCCCCTTGTTGTGACTGATAGAATCTGCCTTAAGTCATCATGCACCTTAAAGTCGAGGGTTATATGTAAAGCAATAAAAAAGACCCTTAAAAATCAAGCGTCAGTGTCCTATATCTCAGGGTACAAAATGTATCACCCGTTCGCAAAGTTTCACGGTAGCTCAATGTGAAAGTATACCTCGCCTGTAAGGCGCAGGGATTTACGGTAGATGCCTTTACATTATGTTACACGTACCCTGTACTTATGGCGCATGTTTTACCCTTAGATATACTAGGATTTATCACAATCGATGAACGGTAGATCTACTCGTATATGTAAGATGGCTGGTTGGATCCTGAACAGAGGAGGTCAGACTCAGCCATCCCTTTGCCAAATAGTCGTGGTAGTTTATTCAGGGCACGTTCGATGATGGTGGACAATGGCAAGCTATGTTGAATTGACGTTTTTGTCGTTGATATCCCTCTATATGCCCTTAAGATATAGAACTGATTTGTACACTATAGGATTTTCCAAAGTTGAACGTGGATGTGATATTAAGTTAAACATTGGGTGGGCCTCCTCCAGTGGCGGATTTAGATGAGGGAGAGGGGGGGAGCGCCCTTCCCCTTTTTGCAAATAGTTAAGAGTTTGTTTGCCTGGTTTATTCCAGAGTTTTTTAAATGGGTCTTAAACATGGATCCGCCACTGACTGTCCTCTTCGTCTGTAGATACACTATATAAGGGGCGTATAGATCCTAGACACAATCTCCTTCTTTTAAATCAAAATATCCTAAACATGTTTGGACATTAATGTCATTAGCTAAGGTGTTAAGACTTCCAGTTGTTTAGCCCTTTAATTTGAGACTTTATTAGGATTTATTCTGTTTTGGGGAGAGATCATCCATAATCCCCAGGGCCCAACTCTGATATCGATATCCGATTACGTCACATCCACACAAATGTTAGTTGTATTACATAATCAATATGAATGCTCATCTCCAAAACGTGCAAATTGTGCGTATATACATTTGTATATACAAATATATCAAAATTGGGCCTATATACATGCATTGATTATGGAAGTAAATTAACAATAGGCCACCTTGTTTTTCTCTCTCTTTTGAATGTATTCTTTGGGTCTTAAACCCTATATTAGTATTGAAAAAATAGGTGTCATTGTACTCTATGGAATGATGTCCTGGGATATATTAAGTACTTGTCATTGTATAATAAACACTGAAGTTTCCATGTTTGACTGGTTTTTATCATGACCAGCGCCTTCGGCGCTGGGATAGTGTAAACGGCCCATGTATATATGTTAGGGACCCTCCCCCCATCCTGCGTATCTTGCACACACCCTCCCCCACCCTGCATATCTTGTGCACACCCTCCCCCCATCCTGCGTATCATGCGCACACTCTCCCCCACCCTGCGTATCTTGCGCACACCCTCCCCCATCCTGCGTATCATGTGCACACCCTCCCCCACCCTGCGTATCATGCGCAAACCCTCCCCCACCCTGCGTATCTTGCGCACACCTTCCCCCCATCCTGCGTGTCATGCGCACACCCTCCCCCACCCTGCTTATCTTGTGCACACCCTCCCCCATCCTGCGTATCATGCGCACACCCTCCCCCACCCTGCGTATCTTGCGCACACCCTGCCCCACCCTGCGTATCTTATGCACACCCTCCCCCATCCTGCGTATCATGTGCACACCCTCCCCCACCCTGCGTTTCATGCGCAAACCCTCCCCCACCCTGCGTATCTTGCGCACACCCTCCCCCCATCCTGCGTATCATGCGCACACCCTCCCCCACCCTGCTTATCTTGTGCACACCCTCCCCCCATCCTGCATATCATGCGCACACCCTCCCCCACCCTGCATATCTTGCGCACACCCTCCCCCATCCTGCATATCATGCGCACACCCTTCCCCACCCTGCATATCTTGTGCACACCCTCCCCCCATCCTGCGTATCATGTGCAAACCCTCCCCCCACCCTGCGTATCTTGCGCACACCCTGCCCCATCCTGCGTATCTTGCGCACACCCTCCCCCACCCTGCGTATCATGCGCACACCCTCCCCCATCCTGCATATAATGTGTACACCCTCCCCCATCCTGTGTATCATGCGCACATCCTCCCCCATCCTGCGTATCATGCGCACACCCTCCCTCATCCTGCGTATAATGTGTACACCCTCCCCCATCCTGTGTATCTTGCGCACACCCTCCCCCATCCTGCGTATCATGCACACACCCTCCCCCACCCTGCGTATCTTGCGCACACCCTCCCCCATCCTGCATATAATGTGTACACCCTCCCCCATCCTGTGTATCATGCGCACATCCTCCCCCATCCTGCGTATCATGCGCACACTCTCCCTCATCCTGCGTATAATATGTACACCCTCCCCCATCCTGTGTATCTTGCGCACACCCTCCCCCATCCTGCGTATCATGCGCACACCCTCCCCCACCCTGCGTATCTTGCACACACCCTTCCCCATCCTGCATATAATGTGTACACCCTCCCCCATCCTGTGTATCATGCACACATCCTCCCCCATCCTGCGTATCATGCGCACACCCTCCCTCATCCTGCGTATAATGTGTACACCCTCCCCCATCCTGTGTATCTTGCGCACACCCTCCCCCATCCTGCGTATCATGCGCACACCCTCTCCCACCCTGCGTATCTTGTGCACACCCTCCCCCATCCAGCATATCATGTACACACCCTGCCCCCACACTGCGTATCATGCACACACCCTCCCCCACCCTGCATATAATGTGTACACCCTCCCCCATCCTGCGTATCATGTGCACACCCTCCCCCAACCTGCGTATCTTGCGCACACCCTTCCCCCATCCTGCTTGTCATGTGCACACCCTTCCCCATCCTGCGTATCATGCGCACACCCTTCCCCATCCTGCGTATCTTGCACACACCCTCCCCTATCCTGCTTATCATGTGCACACCCATCCCATCCTTAAGAGAGTTCAGATGACAGTCTGATTGGTTAGCATGGGAAGGCTACTTGTAGTAGGCTTCAGCAAAGCCTACTACAAGTAGACAGAGAGGCAACAAATGAGATGACACTAAATTGTTCAACTTGGGACAGTTCAGTCTCAGGCCATGCAATATTGCATTTTCTTACAGCTATCAGTTAGGCATTGTGTTCTGCAACAGCACTTGCATGATGTTGCAGTTTGCCCTGGGTGTGTTTCGCTGGTTCCACACTGTTTTTCTCATAAGAGCACATAGCCAACTACGGGAACATCCTACATCGTCGCCGACCAATCGCTCGCCTGCCGTATTGGTTAAGTTGTGGAACCAACTGGTCATTTCATCAGAATTCTCCAACTCTGGTTGCATAATTTGAACATTACAATTGCTCACATATATACTATACTTTGACTGAAGCATAGGTGAACATCGTAGCGAAATGATAGCATAAGGAGAAGTACATAAATGTTAAATACTTTCTGTTTAGGATTTTTCCCTAGGACATAACAATTTCACCTTGAGACAACCACAATTTCACCTTGCGCCACTCCCTCCTTTCACAATTATTCATGCATTTAATTTAATTGAAACCATTGATTATGCAGGATTACATCACAAGATTCATGGCCAGCATAGTTTGGGATAGATACTGTCACTGAATAATGCTTTGATGCATACATTTCAATCTTTACTGTAATAATGTTATTACTTTGTGGGGGAACTATTTGATACTGAGAGTGTGATAAATAAGTTAAGGAATGGATTATCACATTCCATATAGAAGGTCTATTGAAGTACACCTAAAGCAAATCCTCTATCATGCAGGGGAATACCACTTCTATTTTGATAAAATTTACAATATGAGTTTTTGAGTTCAACATTTTTTATTGGCGTAAAGCACAAGTAAACAAGTAAAGTTAGCCAATATCCATGGGCATAACATTGTCTCTGATTTCCATTCTAATTCAGCTACCATAAAACCTACATTTTAATTATGATGCAGTAGCTTTAATGATGCCGTTTTATTGCCTATTCATAGAAGACACCTGTTTCAGTTTTGAATTGACAATTCAATGAAAAGAGCTTTATCGGCCCAAAATGCAAAGTGGATGACTCAAGGTGGAAATGGACTAACTGGAATGTGGGAAACTGTAAACAAAATGTATACATGGATTTCAGAAATATGACAGGTACAAACGCCCAAACAATTATCCTTCACCCAGTACCTTGGGAAAAATTAAGGAGCTATTAGTCTAAGAGTTATTAGCTACTACAAATTCCTTATTGAAAGCCTGTTCATGAACGGACTTATTTAGGCTAATCTACCCTAGAGTAGCAGGGCATCCAATGTCCCTTTTTTATACTTATAAAGTTGTAGTCGTATAGATAATGATAACAAGGGCAGATAGCCTAAAAAAGGGGGGGGATAGATAGGGAAGCTGAAAAAATTCTTGGCTCATGGTTTCGATCTGGATGATAGGCCAAGTATACATGACCATGCATAGGAGTCAAGCCTTATCTTAGTCGCCTGTTGTTGTTTTTCTCTTCATATGTTTATGATAATTATGATCTTACGAGACAAGCGTAGAGATCTAAAGGTTTGAAAAATATATATCGTTAAATAAAAAGGGACTAGTGAATTCACGGTTTGTATTTTTTTTTTATTTTCACGATTTTCGATAACAACATTCTCAATTCATAAGAAACAACAATGCAAACATGATATAACAAATAGATGAATAATCATTGTAGCACCATACCCTGACACGGGTTTAAACATAGACCAAATGTCATCAAGAATTATCATAAATCTGTGGATCCTTTACATGGCGGAGGCGAGGTCGTGGAAGCTGTGGCCATGGTAGCTGGGTAGGCTGGGGATACTGTTGAAGGCCGAGCTAACTGTAGTATACGTCATCTTCTGGTAGGACGCAGGTGGAAGTGTCTTCTTGGTGTCATCGGTGTCTCCGCTCTTCTTGTAGCTCTGCTGTGCAAGACGCCTGGCCTGCATCCGCCGGAAGTCACCGCTGGAGAACATGTCGACGCAGGCTGGGTGGACGCTCCAGATGAAGCCGCGGTTCTTGTCGGCCCGCGCCCCCTTGACGAAGGTGTCGTTAACGGTGAGGTTGTGTCGTACGGCGTTCCGCCAGGTAGCGGGGGCATTGTGGAAGTAGGGGTAGTGCTCGAGGATGTAGTCGTAGACGTCACCCAGCACCATGCTGCGGGACGGCGATGACATCAGGGCACGGCCGATCATCTCGAAGTAGGGAGTGGAGGGCTTGCTGCTGCTGCTGCTGCTGCTGCTGCTGCTGTTACTGGTGGGCATGTTGCTGGGAGAGGCTGTGGTAGGCTGGGCGTTCTTTACTGCCTTGATGCCGCACTCCTTCTTGGACCTCTTCCTGGTAGGCTGGTCGACAGAGGAGCTGCCATGTGGCCGCTTGGTCGATGCTGTGGGGGACCGACGGGCAGCTACTGGAAGAGACACGTTGAAGTCCATCCTTGGCACAGCGCTGGGGAACCCACTCGAGTTGCTGATGTCGCTGAAGCAGGGCGATGGTATGCGTGGTTCGTCCTGGGCGAACATGTTCGCTGATTCTAGCTGGTCGAAGAGCATCTGAGGACCGGACATCTCAGGAAGGCTGGGCACTTGGGATAAGTAGGAGTGGTGTGAGTCTGACACACGAGTAGAGGAACATGTCATCTGCTGCTGTGGGAAACTACTGACTGGCATCCGCTCATTCAGGAAGTCGTAGATCATCTCTTCCAGGTTGTAGTCTATGGCTAACTGCTGCTTCTGGATGCTCGTGACTGGGATGTTTTGCTTTACAGGATGGCTGACGAACTTCTCTTGCTTCAGCACACGGTTGAAGGCTAGTGGTTGCTTCGGGACATCATTGCGTGGAATATGCCGCTTTGGAATGCTGCGGGCCATCGTCTGCTGCTTAGGCACGCTGCTGGTCGTCATCTGCTGTTTTGCTGCTTTGCTGAAGCTCGTCTCCTGCTTTAGTACACGGTTGAAGATCAGTGGTTGCTTGGGGACACCATAAAGTGGCACCTGCTGCTTCGGGACACTGCTCTCCATCGTCTGCTGCTTTGGCACACTGATGGCCGTTGTCTGCTGCTTTGCTGCCCTGTTGAAGACCATCTCTTGCTTAATGACACGGTTGAAGGTTGGCTGTTGCACTTGGAATCCATCGTGTGTCGTCTTCTGCCTTGAGACGTTGTTGCCCATCGTCTGCTGCTTTGGGACGCTGCTGGCAGCAAGAGATTGCTGGTGGACACTGCTAGATGTTATCTCCTGTTTTGGTGTGCAGTTCCTGACCGCCTGATGCTTTGGTGTGGGAGTAGCACTGAAAGTCATCTGCAACTGTGGGATGATGCTGAACGTCGTATGTTGCTTGGGGAGGCTTTCAAAGGTCGTGCGCTGCGGGGTGACGCTAGCAAAGGCCGCCTCTCGCTTTAGGATGCTGGAAGTGGCAGTCTGTAACTGTGGGGCACAAGGCGTAAGCTCCTTATCTGCACTGACGGAAGTCAGCTGTTCAGCTTCCTCCAAGGCACTGGAGATGAGCAGATCAGCGAAGTTGGAGGGATCGTTGTCTCCTTCAGGGGACTCGGCCCAGGTGCACAGGTCCGTCAACAGATCGTCGATCTCTGGAAGTGGATCTTCGACTTGCTGGGCGGTCGTCTCATTATTGGAGGATGGCAGAATGCCAACCGACCTCATCACCGCCTCAAGGTCAAGACCACCACTGCAGTTAAGGTCGGCGTCGCTGGTGCAGACCGGAGCAGGGGCAGAGGTGGCGAGCAGTTCACATCTTTGAGAGTAGGAAGCCATCTTGTGTTGGTAGAGAAATGTTGAGCAGTTGAGTAGAAGTTCGGAGTTGGTTGGTAAGACTTGGCTGAGTAGCTGAGTCGAATGATGAGCAGTTCAAGTCTTCCTCTGGTTTTATACTGCTACATTGTGGCATGTTGTCACTTACTCAGTCGCTGCTTTGAGTGAGTAGTTACTCAGGTACCTGTTTCACACCTTTGTAATGAGATGGCTGCCACATGCCACATCACACCTACTCACCGCTCCATACCCCATAGAACGCAGCAGTACAGCACATTGGCAGGTGTCATTCACACCTTCACTGGGCATGTCGCGCAGGTCGCTGCCCATGACCCCCTGCACTTTCACACCTGGATGGCTCCAACTCAGGCCATAGGTGTAGCCTTTGGCATTTGTTTGAATCTCACACCTTGCGACATCAACGCAATTTGCTTGGCAGATCGCACAACACATTTTTGTGGCCAATAGGAATACGCCCTTGGCCCAGCCCTGGCTATTTGTTTAGCTTCAAATAGACGGCGACATGCATGCATGCATTTGAACGCATCCAGTGGATCCTCTTATTGTATTGTGAATTTAGCAACGTTGTCTGGTTTCAGTAATTTTTTTAATGTCGCCTTACATTGTGATAATTTTCTCGTAACCCTTTTTCAGTTCCCCCATTAACGATACTACGGCCATATGAGATCACCCCAAACGTTGTATATATTTTAGATTTAGGAATGATTCCTAACGCCAGGCATATGTCTCCTTTATTCATCGAGTTTTCAAGAGATGCAGGGGCGGCGGAACCATTGCAAAGTTGGGGGGGGGCAAGGCCCAGATATTGGCTCATGGGTCTTGTGTTAGGGGTGGTGGGGGTGTGAGTACATGGATTTGGATGGGGGGGGGGGGTGTCATATTGAAACTTGTAAATTCGTACCTGCCAAGTGTAGACAGGGAAGAAGTGAGATATCAAAAAGAAAGTTTCATTGTAGAGAGAATGTATGTCATTTTGTATTTTAAATTGGAGAATGGGGGTCTGTGGGTATCCCCCAAGAAAATTTTGAAAATTGTGAGGCCAAAAGCTGTATTTTAGTGCCTTTTGAGGATAGCTGACATCTACTTTAGCCCCTGTAAAGATAGCATACATGAAAACCAGGGACATGAAAAAAAATGAGGCCTCAAAAGTGAAGAGAATTTTCTTGGAACTGCCAGTCATAGGTGAAAATTGGGGTGGGGGTGGGGGTTGATACCCATGTATCCAAATTTTTCTAAGACCACCCCCCACCACATAAATGGTATCTCATTGGATCTGGACAAATGACAAGACAGACCCTGGGAGATCTTAGGTGAACTGAGATAACTGAAAAAAAAACCAAAAAAAACTGAGTAGTTTGCATGTATGAGATAGCAGTGACGCCCCTTGCAAAATGCCATTTCTTTTGAAAATCTATTCTAATAAACCTAAATGATGCATTTAAATTCACTTTTTGGCAAACATGTTCCACTCTAATTTACCGTAGATATACTATGATCCCTTCTTTGTATCCCATTCCCTCGGGGCAGTATTCATCTAATGTCATCTCTAAATAACCCTTCCTCTTTGAAAAAAATTGAAATTTTAGAAGTGATTGGTTTAATTTTTGTGAGTTTTAAGGGCATAAATGAATGTCCTACTGGATCTTAATTGAAAGCCTTGATATGGTACAGAAAAGTTATCCTAAAATGTCAATCTATTTGCCCCCCAGTTCCGCCGCCCCTGCAGATGAGATAAATGGGTTTCCGACTTCAGATTACGCTGTAGGCCGACGTGTGTTCCGTCCCTCCGAGTACGTAGTGCGCCAAGGGTCGATGTTCAGGCTAACTTCATATTCCACACCCATACGCCACCTGGTAATGAAATGCCGGACCAATAGTACCCGAGCATACATCCAGGGGGCGAGACTGGAGAACAGATTTATGTGAAATCTGGTAACTGCTTGTACAATTCTTAAATGCTATCAAAAGAGGTGGCAGGTGGGGTGTTGGTCCAACCTCTGAACAATGTAGGGCCTTTGAACACTCCACAAGTGAGAGCATTTCTCAATATATAAAACTGCACTAAATTAGAGGGACCTCTGAGGGCCTGTATTAATATTGAGAGAGAGAGAGGGATAGAGAGAGTGTGTGTTTATTTCCATCATAATATTCTCCATTCTAGGAGGGCCTCGCGTTCGCACCTGTCATCGCTGCATGCGACAACACTTACGGTGAGTGCATCACCCCCGCCTCTTTGTGGGGGTAAGGGCATATTGTCATATTATGTAAATATCTATTGGAACTAAATACTTATCGAATTACAAGAAACTGTGTAAATTGTTATTTTAGAAATTTTATTTCTACAATATAAACCCACTGTCCCGGTGTCATTGCAAATATATACAGAGTAAGCGGTTTTCTACCACACGCAACATATCATCCTGCACAGTGACCTCTCCATCAAGCCACTGTTGGCCACTCTTAATGTACAACTTTTATCAACATGTCAGAAAAATACAAATAGCCAAAAATATATTTTCATATCATTCCCCAGAAAACACAAGTAACCGATCAAAAGCCACTTCATCTATTTACAGTGATTGCCCTTGTGTTTTTGGCAATGATTTCAGTTAAATTCTAACTAATGAATAATTTATCATGCAGCAAAATTAAATGCCCGTACAAAGGTTGGACTTCTAGTATTAATTGAGATAGACAAGATAAGCAATACCTAGGTCTCCCAAATTAAAAGAAAGTACCAATTACAGTATCCTATTAAATCTAGTAAAAATACAATTCATTGAAATGGGTTAAGTCTTTATTTTGTGAGGCTTGTATTTAATCTCAGGGTTTAATCTCCAGAAGCAAGTATTTTGAGGTATCACCGACTAACATGTGATTTCGATTCTCCTTTAGTCCATCAAACAACGCTCTAATTTCGTATATGCTATATATGTATACATATTTTGTGGCTCCCACGTATCATATCAGTCAGTCACCTCTACCCCCCCCCCCTCATTCTATAAATGAGTTATCAGATATGTGGGAAATCATTCAAGGTTCTCATTACCTCTTATTCACACAATTCACTCTGTACTACAACCAGGTACCAACTCTCACATGTGCACCAAGACAAGTCACAGTGTCACTTGATGCAACACGGTAACCACTCACACACACTTTAATAGAGAACCATATACATGGTCATATAGAACATTTTCTTTATGACGTTCATAGAAAACTAAAATGAACTTGAACTTTTGTATAACCTAGTAACAAAGGGAGGAAAATAGAAAGCCAATTATATCTGAACTATTTTCTTCATAACATAGCGACACATGGAATCCAATAAAAGTAACACATATCGGTATTAAATTAGTGATGAAATGATAAATTCTAATCTCGGCTAAGAACTCCTCTAATGATGAAATCTCTGAGGCTTATTCATGCATCAAGTCTTACCGTTGTGAGCTTTAAATGTGCAACCAGATAATTTCATGATAATCTGTCAAAAATGATGAGTTTGGCTTAGCTGAACTAATATCTATGCTATACACAAGTTCCATGTAATTGATATTGCATGTGGAGTAAAGTAAATTGTGAATGATAAGGTAGATATTTCATACACACAGACAGAAATGTGACTCCGTATATCCCAAAGTGTAATGGGGATGCATTGTACAGTTACATGGATATTATTTAGTGAAGCCGGGTTTTTTCCCCAAGTAAATATATCTCGCAAATATCAAGATAAAACAAAATGATGAACCGTTTATGTTAACAAAAGTGAGTTAATAGGCCTTAACGGAAATATAGACAACCATATAAAATGGCTGTAAATAATTACTGTGGTACTTTTGTTTTGTGTGTGACTAATGGTACTAAAGGTCCAAGTTTCTTTAATTCAATACATTATTTTAGGAGATCACTCTTTCTGATTCCAATGTTTTTGGCTGATATTTTAATACTTGGTATAGCTCACTGTATAAGGTAATGACATAATGCAAAAGTTGACCTTGGTGACAAAACACAAAGTGTTAGTAATGAAATAGTCACAACCCCCAATCAGCAGTTACTACGCTATTCTAGGGTGCCTTAACAGAACATAGAAAAAAAATGTGTAAATACAACCAACAACATTCATGAATTAATTGAGAATATATTTGCGCGTTATTAACTTATAGGGGATTCTATATAGAAAAAATACAGAAAATATACAACTTAGTGATAGGTATATAATTATAATTATGTATATATTTCTTTTTGTACATAGGAATTACATAACATGATCTATACAGACTTCTCTACTAATGGGTTTATTTCAAAGCCCATCACCAGGACCACCTTTGTGCTTTATAAAATGCACACAGCACGCCGGTGGTTCAGTTTACAATCCATAATGTGATTTATGTACATGACAACAAAACAACAACAGCACAAATACAACCAGTCACAAACATACCAATACATGATAACATTAGATTTTCTTCTGTATAACCTAGCTTAGCCATTTCCTCACAGTACGACACACGTCACAAAGAATAATACAAAACATAGTATGAACCCTTATATGGTATGAACCCTTATACTCTGTGGGAGCCAAGTTAGTTCTACTTACATACACTAGAGGCGTAGTGGCAGCATTATCACCCTATGTCAGACCTTTGTCAGAGAACATCCACAACCTATAGGCATGTACCTGTCACGTTACTCTAAAACTCTAGGTATTCATTTACCATGAGTATATACAGTCTGTTATATCTTCTTAAAAATATAGCTCTCACCTAAAGGCAGGTAGTATATAGTCTGCAATCTGACATGGCTTTATAATTATTAGTGGATAAAGTATCCCAGTGAACAATCTCATGATGAGCCTAGTAGCCACAGTGTATGGCAATATGACCAAGAGTCCTGGTAGGTATTAGTTGTGCACATGCTCAAATATATACTTATATAGGTTGGGGAATACAGGTGAATATCAGCCCAATATATAGGTTATTTCGTTAGATTGTAAACCTTTCCCTCCATGCAAAATCTCCCACAAACCATACTGATATTGCATAGCTTATATGGCATTGTGTTAAGTGTTCCTTAACCTATAACTAATTCATGCAGCTCTTCATCGGACATGCACAAATGAACAAGTTCTACGAATATCATTCTAAAATATTCACAAATTCCAACCAGTCTTTTCACATGTATACATCTACATCACCTATTCTTATTCCACAGGGCTCTGATATCAGATTCACAACTCAGCCACACAAACATAGAACACACCATATAGTTGACAATGCCTGTTACTGGTCCCAAGCGCCTCACCGCTTACACAGTAAGATATGTAGGACATTCGGTCTGCCCACAGCCCCATTAACAGAAATAACAAAATTATATGTATAATCTTTAACAACCAATATTTCCCTATTTGACAATGTGGGATGAATCAGTTCATTTTCCACACACAGCTTTTTGTCCATGTCTACATCCATATCAACACCATCATAGATGTTGGATGTCCATAAACCAGTACTTTTACACCCCACATATATACAACACAAGTTTCCCTCCCAGCACTCAGCAATCAGTCAAGGTGAACTAGAAGACAACAGCAGCAGCTCGTCATTCATCTACAGACTTTTCACTACTCTTTCTCTTGCTTTCTACATCTTTCTTCATCTCTGTGAGGGCCTTTGTCTTAACAAAGTCTATTTCCTTGTACTCGGTGGGTGAGGCGGCTCGGTGGCTGACTGGTGGTGGTGGTGACCGGGGGAATACTGGGCTGCGCTCAGTGTCGGCTCCCTTCTCCAGAGCCAGGTCCAGATACTGTACCTCTCCAGGCCGTTTGGGTGGTGGTGGAGTGCTGTTCAGACTCTTCTTACTCTTACTCAACATGTCCACTTTCTGTAAGAGGCAACACATATCATGGACTTAAGTATTTGGGGATGTTCAGATTTAATCGTTATTGTATTTCAAAGAATGGAAACAGGAACAAGACTTCATAAAAGTTCTTTGGTGTAAATGCAAATTCTTTTATACAATTATATTTCTGGCAACTCAATGGATCTTAACATCCCAGGTTACACTATTGCACAATGTATTCATACCTATGTTTATTACTGATAGAGACTAAAATTATCACACGTTTGACGATGTGTTGATTGTCTCTACATTTTTCAGACAATAGGGACTAACTGACATATATGACTTTACAAGAATGAGGAAGGTTTTCAGCGCTAGTGATTCTTACCGTAATACCTCATGTACAAGGTGGACCATACATATAAGGCATGCTCTGGTTTCTCTGGCAATGTAAGCCGCGCCGTATACACGAGGTTTTATGATATTACCATCAAAGGAAAATAAGAGGAATAGGGAAATTTCAACACCAAGATAATCTTACACTAATAACGTTCCCATCAAGAAACCCATTTGAATAGTTTTAGAGTAGGCCTTCTCAAGCAAATATCCAACCCTATACAACACCATACTTACACAGGTTCATTGCATTATACATTTAGCCTACTTAAAAGGTTGAAATTGTAGAGCGCACAGCGTACCGAACGAGTTGTCTGTGTTATAAAGTCTAAGTCTGACTTTGAAACTGATATCTACAGTATATTTCATGTTTATGATTTCAAGATACTGAAAGATATGGTTATTTTCTCACTTTACCCTATCAGTATTCTTTTTGTAATTCACAAGTAATTTGTTCATTAGACATTCTCTCATTCGCCAATGATATCCGATCCTCTCCTACAGCCTATTTTATTTTGGACCCAAACCATACCACCAATTCTTGTCCTTAAATATATAACATAGACAAACAATCCCAAAAGCTTAAAATAGGTTCTTCAATGCAACATAGGATAAGAGATATTAAGAAAACATTCAGATGAAATCTATATCATGACAGGGCTTTATAACACTGACCTTCGACCCAGATCAAGTGGCATCAAAGCCAACATTACAGGGACTTAACCGCCCATTACCAGGGTAATACTGCTCTATTTATTCAAAAAGGTTACTACGAGAAATAGAATTCACCTATGCACTTTTGTCTGATGACAGGATCTTCTCCGAAAGATGAAAGAGTGTACAGTCAGTAGAGACAACAATTATAAACAACTTCCGCAGTACCCCACGTATAAGCCGCTTCTTTTATGAAAATCAGACCTCAGTGCATTATAGGATCAACTGGAGTTCCAGAGATGCAACTCACTGGACGACAAAAAAAAACTCAGGAAAAGTGGACTTTGGACACATTTTCCTAGGAATTTGATACAGAAATCTTGGAATTCCTTGTAAACCAGGAAAAGTGACATCTCTGACTGTTAAGATCTCACCTTATACACAGGAGATTTAAAAATGGAATTAGCACGAAACTAGTCAAAAGCAAGCCGCACGAGTACCTTATAGGATAGCCCTGAATGAGGACTGTTTTATATGCGAGCTGCACCTTATAGACGGGGTACTGCAGTAGTTTTTTTTTTCTTTTATCTTCTTTATTCCGTTTTACATAGATCGGTCTTTGGTGATATTACCAATTTAGTTGTTAACGCTGGTACTGCATTTAATATCGTTTAACTTTCCCTAACTTTAGAACAGTATTAAAGGTTTCTCTTTATGACTGATTGTTTTAAGTGACCAGTATGGACATTTTGACATAATTATAGAAAACAATATCTCGAGAGAAAAACAAAATGTATTGTTTTAATGAGCTAAGAGCTGAGTCTCCAAAATAGGGATCCCGCTCTGCTTTTATGTCAGGTATAACTTTTGTATGTTGTATGATCTACTCACTGAGTGTTTATGAACAGAGATTGTGTCAGAAGATCGGTCCAGGCTCGAGATGCTCTCATCATCATCCTCTGAGCTGCTCGATTCACCAGTGCTCGCCGTAGTCTTTTTCCGTGGTAGGGGAGGGTCTGGCTGAGCTGGTTGACTGTAAGAAAAATTAGGTTAATTATGTTCTAACCTTTATAATTACAGCATTTATTTCGTTTGTACACTGGAGTTACATCTATCCAAATGTAGATATAAGCCATAAGTACCCAAGCTTGTTTTTGATCGTAGTCGCCCAATAAATACATTAGCTCATTTCTTAAATCGCTGATTCAATTGAAGCTTACACCTATATCTTATTAAGTGAACATGATTTTTTTTTCAATTGAATAAGCTCAGATATCTTACATGAAACCAAACGGGAAATTATCATGAAAGGTGACCTCAGTTTGTATTCCACATCACTTTGAATTAAATTTATTAAAAAAAAAAACTTTTTGCTTTCATGTTATGATCAGTTGAGGCTGACATTTTGATTAACTTCTGTTATCATCCCCTGTCCGATTCTGTATGGGTTTCACAACAAAATAAAACCCATGACAAGCCAATACCGATCCCTCACTCTCCTCATGTCGTTAAAGCATACCCTTGTTGCTTTGAAATCAACAAACCTAAAAAAGTGCAAGGCGCTTTGAGGTTAGCGTGGGGGTTCTGAAAGAATACATACCGGTCATTCATGTGCTGAAAAGCACCTACCGGCAATAAGGGTATTGTTAAGTTAACATTTTGTTACTGAAATTCACCAGATGAGAGTGCTGATCAGCACAAAATCAAGTTCTGAAAAACACGAAATTAGAGTGTTTGAAAGCTCCGTAAGCTTCAGTTATTGCTTAAAGGGAGAAATCACCTTTTTGGTTCTCGTGAAGCCGAGTTGATCCTGATTAAAAATAAACTGTCATTGTGAAGTAGGAAACCAACTTGCACCCTATCAAACTTAAACAATTTCCCTGTCATTTATATTTGTGCACTTTATATTACAATATTTAAAGAAGTGAACTCACCAGCAATACTAGCGGGGTACGTTAAATACCATGTGTGAATTAATTCATTAACTAACACTCCCATGCTGGATGCAATCAATGATAAATATCTGCTAATGACTACTTATATGGTGTTCTTCAAGACAGAGGCAACCTAACCGACTATTGCACAAAGGTGACCAATTATATGTATTGTTGTTAGGGTTTGAGCATTGTGTTAATATGATAGGTAATCTCAAAAACCTATACCAGACATCATTTGTTCATTTAATGACTGTACACATTTCTGATTGAGTGTTTGTCCTTTCTTTCTTCTCGGTAATGTGTTTTACGACTTTTAGGCTAATGCTCTTATCAAATCGTCACTGTAATGTTTCAAAGAGATTAAGAACATAGTTTCAACTGTTTCTCTATCAAAATATTGAAGGGGAAAAATGTGCAGAAGATCCACAAACTGCTGATCTTTTGGTTTGACTTAAGGATTGTAGGGACAAGCGAATTTGGATCAACGTGGACAATGTAATCATATGTTTCAAGATGTCTATGACATGGATAAATGTATGGGTTGAACATGCCCTCAGGTTTTTCTAACTACACTACATGTACGGATAACATACGGAATCTGCACTTATGAATCATGGTTCTCACTGGGAATGCGACAAACAATTAGATGGTGTGTTTGGGATCGGTGCAACATTGATTATGGTCCCACACGTCCATCTTCTGTATGGTCAATGCATTTATAAGTTATTGGCGTGCTTATTTCTGAAATTATGACTCACTAAGTTCTATGCGCTATGGTACCTAAGCCAAAATATCAAGCCTCATGCCTCTTAGAACGTTGGACGATTTCCATAGAAGGTACACTGAAACCACTGAACATATAAAGCAAATTTGGGAATTGGATTGAATAGAATAATTTTTAATCTATTGATTTTTTCTCTCGCGTCATTCAAGAAATTATCACTAATGTGGGGTTGGGGGAGGAGAGTTAGAGGTAAGTAATTAACAGCTCAAATGCAGAGGTGCAAACTGAAATGATCAAAATATCACCTTCTAGGTAGAGGTTTGGGAGGTTTATGTACGCTATAAAAAAATAGAAAGGAATCAAAATCAACACAAGCAATAAAATGGTTCCAAGTGATCGAAAATTTCCCTAGGTCATTCATTTCTGATTTCTCAAAGCCAGCATCAACTCTTAGTCTTTTTGAAGTTGGAAAACGGCTGTTTTCTTGAAGCCGCCATGATAAAGATGAGACCAAACACAATGAAAATATTAACTCTTTCAGTTCAGATTACCATTTCCCCTTTTCTAAAACGAAATGAGGGATGAGAGTGCCATAAATGCTGGTGGATTAACTTACCGTGGAACCTCACGTTTGAAGCTCTTTGTCCTGTGTGATGTGAACACCAATGCTCCGTCTGTTACATTTGCTGAAAATAGTAATAGTAAGGACACATTGTCTGAATTTACCGAGTGATTACAACGCAACAATCATGACAAAAAACAAACAATTCCTCCTAGCACTCCCCTTACAAAACACAACTGACAAAAGTGTTCAGCCATTTTGATTTAGAATGGAAAAAAAAGATATTCCGCATAATTCAGTCTAGATGTCTGGTAAATAGACAATGAGAAGAGTACGATTAGGTTAATCCTACATCATAGTACGTGCTTTGAGCTTTTCTGCTCTTCTCCTGGGATTTTGATTTTGCTGGGTGCGTCGATAATTAGTACATGTAATAAGAGCTCTATGCTACCAACCTATTCAAGGCCGAATAATACATGTACCGTAATCTCTAGCATTATAAGGCGCATGCCGTGTATAAGGTGCACCCTGAGTGTTATAAGTGCTATAAGGCGCAGCTGGGGCTTGATTTTAGAAGATTTAGGACGGTTCTATTGTAAAAAAATATCCCGCCTATAAGAGGCAATAAGACTTTAGGCTAATTCTATAAGGCACATAGGCTTTAGATTTGCGTATAAGACGCGCCTTACAGGTGGGAGATCATTGTATTATTTTTATTGTCATGGACCCGACTCAATCTATCATCTTCCAGGGCAGTTTTGCTGCTTGTTTTAGTTTACTCTTTCCCTTGACTTATTATGTAAAAAGCTCTCCACAGTCCTTCATCCTCATCCAATTTTGAGACAAAGATGTGCGAGGGATATTAGTAATTTAGATAAAATTGACTAGACTGTTCTGTCTTTTCTTTTTTCCCCTCTCATCTCCATAGTAGCCACAAAGACTACCAAGTAGGAACACGCACGCCCCCCCCCCCCTTGGAATGTTAGGGGTACATTTACAAGTACCCTGCTAGTTCTTACCCATTGGACCCGGGCCATTGGATCGACGTTTAACACACACATCTGGATGACTCAGAGAACGCTTGTTTGACATTTTGTCTTTTTTTCTGTTTATTATCTTCTGATTTGCCTCTTTATTTTCTACATTTGGAGAGGTGACAGGGTGGAGAAAGGATTACGACACGTATGATATTCCTGTATGAGGGTAAAACACATCTATGCCACATATTGGGCTGTAGCTCGCTGCGAACTCCATTTACAAGATGATTACAAATAGCACTTTGTCTCGATTCAAGCATTGTGATAAATGGGAGTCTTGGGAGGAGTGGAAGTGGGTCAATGCCATGGCTACGGCAAGTGATTTATGAACGTCAAATTAATTCACTGAGTCATGTCTGTGAGGTCAACCATCTCGATACCCCCCTCTAACAGAGGCAGGCTGCTAGCCGCGGGAGCTAGCTTCCTCATGTTTTAACCAGATTTTGGTTTTCACTCATTTACTCCTCGACAAGCTAAAGCCAGGCTTATAATAGTTTACACTTTTTACCCCCTAAAAAAGAATAGGGCCTGACGTATTTTACATTCATTTACCTGAATATCTTTACTATCTATGTATGTAAATTACAGTTCCTTATTCTAAATGAGGTACTGTCGCTTTTCTCATTCTTTCAGCCTTTGGTGATACTTATTCCAATGTCTGAAAAGTGCTCATATTCTTTGATTCACTTACGAACCTCTTCATGATTTCATTATATCAAATCAAGACAGCTATTTCTACTAGATTTCCGAAAAAATTCAAATCGAATTTATTATATTGATCTGTGTTGTTGACTTAGGGATACTTACTTGGTGGATGGGATGTTTGAGGCTGTAGTCGTGGCGGCTCAGTGATAGCAGTAGTGCGTGGTGGTACCACAGGGACAGGCTTGTTGGATGGTGGTACCTCGTAGATACTGTGTGTCAATGGTTGTGTAGGGGCCTGCTCACTGGGCGGCGGACCTGCCGAATTCATGTCAGTATACACAGAATTGACACTACAACGGTCCATGTTGTTCACCATAGGCATATAGTTCTCATCATAGCTGCCTGGAGCCATGGGCATGTAGGTGTCACTCTCTGGTCGCTGCATAGGCAAGTAGACACTGTCATTTGAAATAGCACCCCCTTTATTGCGGTACACCGCTGAGGACACAGGCACATTGCCGTTGCCCCCACTATTATACTGGCCCATTGTAAGGTAGTCCTTCTTAGCCCCATCCCTAGTTGAAGCCCCTCCAGGTGGCACATAGCTGTCCTGCATACTACTACCCTTTGGGCTCATGGGTAAGTACACACTCTTTTCTGGCCCTGGCTTCATCGGCAAGTAGACATTATCGTCTACAGGTTGGGGAGGTGGGGGCACAAAAATGTCACTTGAAGTTTTGAAGTTGGGAGCATTAACATACTGCGGCATGATTGACTGGTGTGGTGGGGGTGGTGGTTTGGCGATAAGGCCTGAAACCTCTTCCTTACGAGTCGGTGGTGGTATATCATAAGTAGGATCCATGATTCCAGACATAGTGGACGATGTCACTGAAGGTGATTGCTGGCGGTGGTGTTTCGGTTGTTCTTCTAGGTTGGCATAAGTATTGCGGTAAGCTACACTGTTCGATGGTACATTGATATATTCTGCCTTGTGATTATCCTGGCTTGGAGCTGGCACAGTTTCATGGAGGGTGGAGCAGTTATCAGTCTTCTGCTGAGACCCACCTCCAGTCCTTCTGCCTGGCGTCCTGTGGTCCAGGCTCCCTGAGCCTGCCAGCCTTGGATCCTTACTACGGTCAACACCATAGGGCTTTGGGGGTGGCACAGGGTCGTATACTGTATCTTCCGAACTAGACGCTGAACCGCCATGCCCTTTGGAACCTCGACTACCACTGGAAGAGTTGGAGTCCCGTTTTGAGCTACTCATTGGATACACTGTGGGCGCTGCCGGCGGTACATTCACCAGCATGTTATCGACAGAGTGTTTCCGCCCAGTACCATTGACATGTTTGGGTGGGGGTGGAACTTGGTAGGTGCCCTCTGGGTTCTGGTGCGGGGCGAGGTTAGGGTAGCTCTTGGGAGGTTTGTCATAGATAGATGGGTCGTGTGGACCATCTTGGACGTCCAGTCGTGGTGGACCCCCCTTGCTGGGCGGTGCTGGGGCCGGTTCATCTGGTATGCTGTCCGTGCTGTCCACACTGGGCCTCTTAGCCCTATGGTGTGCCTGGTGTGTGGGTGGTGGTGGTATCGAGTCCAATGCCACTTCGTTACCTGCCCGCCCAGGGGATGACGTGTTGTCCATCGTCGTCCGCCGAGACTTGTAGTTATGCCCTGTTTGTTCAGAGGGAGCCACCGGCCGAGGTACAATGTCCGGCATGTCCGGTTGTCGCTCTTGGAAAGGCACCCGCTCCGGTTCGGGCAAGTAGCGCTCAGTCTGGGTCGGGACAGGAGCAGGTCTAGTTGGCCACTCATCCTCTGTGGGGAAGATCGAAGGTTCAATATTAGCTAACTACGTGACCATATCGGCTAAAATGGGTATTCTGTTTTGTATTTGAAATTGAAATAAGATCTATTTTTTTCGAGCCATGGTTATGTACCAAACTATCATTTCTATATACTACTATCGCCTGAGCACCCAACCCCATCTTCTCCTTGATTCAATAAATCAATTGTATAAATTAGTTCAATAAACAACCATCGAAGGAATGCAATCCGTATTATGGATGTATTTTCAAAATATTTCCCTTTAAATGCATGGATATAATTTTTGCCTCAATGTCTTATTCATAAACATACGACTTACATACACTACATGTACAACATCCTGTGGTGGTACAAAATTTACCATCACCATAATCACCATCCTCTGCCCACCTGAACTTAATGCACTACAAATACATGATCTCACCTTAAAAAGAAGGTATAAAAGATTATCTCTCTCACCTGGCCGATCCTCCTCAGGCTTGAAGCCACACACCTTGCAGAGACACTCCACCCAGTGGTTCATAGCCGTCTCGTTCTCGGCCGCCAGGTAGTAGGTGCGACTGCGCCCCTTGTGTTTGGAGTACAGCGCAAACAGGTTGCGGTAGTCGTAGGTGTCCAGAGAGACGGTCACCTGTTCGCATTGGTCGAGGTCGATACTTCCATACCGCTTGGTGCAGTGCGCGCTGTCATAGTATTCTAGCAGCCCACACGAGCCAGGAAGACTAACAGAAGCAGGCGGCATACGAAGGACAAAGTAACGCTTCCGCCATTTCTGCAATGACAAGAGGGAAACAGTGTGTTGTAGTTTTCTGGGTGTTTTTTTTTTTCATCTATCAATACATAGCACTTTTGTTAACTTACATGTACAACCATGATGCATGTAAGATGAACACATTGGCTCATACAAAGAAGTCATCTTATCATATGTCAGACTCTGCTTAAACAAATGGTCGTTTGTTTCTAGCAGAAGAAATTACATTCGATTATAGTCAAATTCTTTGTGGAATGTATTAGAATATATTATAAATGATACACCGCATGGATACCTTACCTGATACATTTGTATTTTCTACGACTGTTTTTGATAGAGTATAGCTAACACGTAGTTGTAAGGTGGTGAGGTTACCTTAAAGGTTTTGGAAACAAAAGCATAAATCAAGGGTAAGGTTCAAATGCACAGGAAGAAAACAATTAATCCTGAGGAAGTTCAGCCCGGGAAAGTCAAGGTAAATCAAAGATCTATGCAATTCCCAATTCCTCAATAAACTACCTTTCTCTCTCAATAGTTCAGGTTTAAGCCAATAAACTATACCAATTCTGTAAACAGAACCACTGTTACAGGTATGATATTCTACATCAGACCAGTTGTTTGTCCCCTACATACACCATTTTCGAATTGGGAGACAAATACTACCCACAGCTCGCCTATTTTTTCATATATGACAAAATGTTTCCTTTGTGACATTAGAAGCATTTTATAGGGTACCATGACAAAGGATGTAGCCCAGGGTGAACTTCATTTCCTCACTTTATCAGTAACCATGTGGACGATGTGTGTCTATAGGCAAACCTATTTGGGGATAACCCCGTCTCTGAGTGAGTGAGTAATAGATGTTTAATGCCATTGAGAACTACATTACACAATTTCACAGAGGAATGTGTCAGTGCCCACGCATATGTGCACCACACACATCCCGAGGGGATAGGAAAGAGGAGATATAGATCCTTTTAAGTGGGCTAGGGAAGCACACCGTCTCTGAGTATACATGATACAGCTACATTAATAATTAGCAATATGAGTATGGGGACAATACTACCGGTCCCTAATGTCACGATACCCTGTTGTTGGAAGGGGAAAGCTAGTGGTGGAAAAACATCTCGGTAAATATTATTGTGCGATCTGGGTGAGTAGGTCATTTTGTTTTGTATGCTGCCAGAGACACCATTGGGTGTGTGTCGTGCCAAAAAAAACGTGGTCGGCTTGTTCTAAAGTAGCATTTACCATAGAAAGCAAAACGTCTCCGATATGTCATTGGTTACTTTGATATTTTAGACGTGGAAAACATGAAAAAAGACGTGCTGACAGTTATGATATACACTGTCACTGGTAATGTGATATGACTTAGAACTGAGTTCATTTCATCTGACGAGTTCTAGAGCTTCACTGGTAAGAAAGCTATCAAGGCTAATCGTCAAAAGGGAAGATTAGAATACTAATGCTTGGTTGATTGACTTCAAAGACTAGTGGGGTGGAGCGGCTTAGAAGTGTGGGGGTGAGCAATGTCAATTCTCTTATATTTCAATATAATCTATATTGAAACCTGAAAAGGTGCATCACCCACGGCTCCGCCGCCTCTGTTAAAGAAACAACAAACTCAGTTAGTCCCACCGGAAGAGTATTTTCTATTTTAAACACTTCTCAATCAATGTGCGCCATGGTGCCCAGGCAGCGAGCAGCTCACTGGCCATACATGGAGCTGCTAATTAGCTCCATTCCGTAAAGGGACTCACTCAATAAAGAAATACCAAAGAAAATGCCTTAATGGAATACGTTGGAGTCAAAGTTTAATAGGTAAAATCCCAAATAGCAGCTCATGGCATAGAGTCTTACAAACAAAGTTACCCCCCCCCCACCCCTTGCTTTGAAATAGGCTGGGGGATGTGATAATTGGACGGTGGGAGGATGAAAGTACATGTATGGTGCCTTCGTAAAACCATTTCATCATATTAAACTAGGGAAAACCTGATAACGATAACAGTAGCATTACCCTGTACCAAATAAACCAGGGAGAATAGAGGAAGACTTCCTATATAGCTTCTACGATCTAAACAATTGGCGGGGCCATAAAGTGTTGTAAGGCACTGAACACAATGTAGGGGTGTTTAATTTCATGTGCATGATTTGATATATCATTATGTGTGTGGCGGTAATATGCTAATGTAGTATCGGGTATTCATGCACATAACGCCCGTCCATGCTTATAGGGGTGTGGAGGGTTATAGGGGGTACCTTCATGACAAATAGGGTATCGGACAGACGGCGCGGGCGGCACCATTATAACCCTTAATGAAGGTCTAATTACAACAGGGGGTATTTACTACCACCCGCAAGGGAGCGGCTATTGTAGGCGCCTCTAGTGGCAAGAACGCTACTGAAGGTTACCCGCCATGCACTGTGGGAGTCGTTTACAGGCGTTCCGCACAGCGTCAGTGCAATCAGTCATTAGCAGAGGGCGTCCTACTTCCTGTGTGCAGTGCCGTGACATCACAAAGCACACTCTCGAATCGACCATCGACAATGGTCTGATAACAGAGCGCTCCCTATGGTCTCACAAACACAAGTCACGGGTATACCTGCTTCACGACCATTCCAGTTTGTAAGGGCGGGATATGTATTGCCCTGTTAAACAGAAACGTCACTTCTCGTCATGCCCCAGTTCCTGTTGAGTAGAGGACTTGGCAGTTTTGACACAAATTCTACATTTCTACACAGAAAGATATCACACAACCCAAAGCGAAACCCGTTACCTCTCTGCTATATGAACATAGCCTATAGATGTATTGTGATCATGGAGGTCATTTTAAGAAGGGGGGGGGGTATACAGTATTATTCTGAAATCCCTTTCTGGTTCGTATCTTTGAGCAATTCAGAATTGGAAACTGGGCGTGCACTTTAAGTGGTGAAGAAGATCATACATTAGCTGTGGTTGTACCCATGCTTTACATCTTGTCAACTGCTTTCTTGATAACAGCTATTTGTGGATGGCAGTCACGATTTCCCCATGGATGCATCCCCACCGCCACTTAATTCCATGGACGATACCATCTGAGTGCTTTATGTCAATTTCTTGTAATGATTGCCCTTGATAACTCTTATGAATAACTCTTCAATGTTGCTCGTGCACCATGCCGACCATGGTCGAAAATGATGCTGCAGTAAAAATGATTAAACTATTACACACTGACGTGATACACATACATATAACTGCACCACGTGGTGATCTATGATAAACTCACCACAACAATACTGTATTGTGTATCCAAGACACACGGTCATAGACAACCAGGCCCTAGCAAATTATGCAGTCTATTTTCTCAGATGTGGACAATCAGAGCATTGTAGTTTTAACTTTATGACCAATGTGAACAGTAGAGAATGTCTACGACAATAGGCTATGTAGTGGTTTCTCCGTCTCCAACCATAAGGTGTTAGGGTGCTGGATGGTGTCAACAGACATTGCCCATGGCCACCATACTAACTACATGTTCATGTATTGTGTACTCCTGAGGTTATAAAAAAAGGAATAACAGTGATGGTAGCTGATGAGAAGACTGGGGAGGATGGGGTCAGATTTTTATAGCTTGAGGATACTGGACCCTGGAGACTACAATGCACTCACTGGTCATCACACACATATATATTATAGACAGGGAGCAGGAAGGTGACCCCCAGGCACTAGGACCAGGACCACTCGTCACATGGAGGAGTAGACAGAGAGCACTGTCCCCCAGTGACCTTTCACCTATGGCCTTTAGCCTGGAACTGTCTGGTCATCAGGACCCAGCAGTGAATGTGCTGTCAACTCAGAATATTACTATTTTAACTTTGCAAAAATGTCCATTCTGTATCAAGCGATGGACCATGAATCAATTGTGTAAATGGGTCGTATGTGAGGGTTAGTGGTTTTAGGACCGATCCATAAATTATGTCACCGGAGGATGGGGTGGGGTGTTCATGGCCCGTATACATTTCTATTGTAAAAGCGTGACAAAGGGGTTGGGGGGGGGGGTGTCCAAACAGGCCTAAAAAGTGTAACATAATTTATGGATCAACCCTATGGACTACAGCTACCCTGAGACCTATCTTGTAATCCCTACCGGGTTACTAGCTGTAGGGATTGCTTGTCATGATGCTTTACACATATCAGGCTAATTCGTAATGCACACGCTCCTGACACCAATTGTTACAAATATATTGGCAGAAATCATCCAGGATGTTAAAACGTCCAAATCGTGTTACAGACTAGGAAGTTTAATGTCGCCTAGTTCACATTTTACATCAGCAATATGGATGATGGAGTACTGCGACAGAGCGCTCCATTTACCGTAACGCCTCGCACATGAGGCACACGCCGCACATGGGAGAATCCTATATGATGCACATAGGGCTTAATTTTGACCTCTTTAATGATTTTGATGTATGATATCCTCACCCATAAGGCGCACTCAGAAATTTTTCCTATTCTATATGGATCAGACGGGCCCATCCTCCCGTTACCGTATAAGTCGTGCCTTGTACAAATGTACACAAGGTATTACGGTAGTACCCAGTAACACATGTACTGTGTAAACTTGGAATGGATTCTGTGAACATGTTGCAAAAAGCATACCCATTTTCGCTAATTCTGAAATGAGCAGGACACCATGGTATACTGAAAGTTGCAAACGTAAATGACCGACATCTACATGATTTATACATGTACATGTATCAAGAAACCAACATGCTCAATGTTCCAGTCACATTTGCATGTGTGTGCTGACACCAGACAAAAAATAAATGCAGTGCCCACAACCCATTTTCTGCATTCTCTAATTCACTGAAGGGTAAGATGGTCATCTCTATCATAATAGACATATTAAACACTCGTACTGCTGAGATGGGGCACACAGATTTGTGGCCATATTTTCAAGTAAAATATATATGTGCCTAACGATCCACAAACACACGCTGATGTCACCCTAACCTGAGCAGATTCCAAGAAAGCAGCATCCGTCAACTATGTATTCCTGTCTTCGTGACAGCGGCTGTGTGCCATATTGGGCTACATGACGAACCAAACCGACAATACTATACACGTAACTAACACTGTACCAGTTTAGTACTTCTGGATTGGAAGTTTCTACTGACACAGTAAAGCACTGAAGTAAAGTACTGCATCTACAACTTCTTGTACTAGGACGACTGTACAGTTCTACTGACACAGTAAAGCACTGAGGTAAAGTACTGCATCTACAACTTCTTGTACTAGGACGACTGTACAGTTCTACTGACACAGTAAAGCACTGAAGTAAAGTACCGCATCTACAACTTCTTGTACTAGGACGACTGTACAGTTCTACTGACACAGCAAAGCACTGAAGTAAAGTACTGCATCTACAACCTTCTTGTACTAGGACGACTGTACAGTTCTACTGACACAGTAAAGCACTGAAGTAAAGTACTGCATTTACAACCTTCTTGTACTAGGACGACTGTACAGTTCTACTGACACAGCAAAGCACTGAAGTAAAGTACTGCATCTACAACCTTCTTGTACTAGGACGACTGTACAGTTCTACTGACACAGTAAAGCACTGAAGTAAAGTACTGCATCTATAACCTTCTTGTACTAGGACGACTGTACAGTTCTACTGGCACAGTAAAGCACAGTTCTACTGACGCAGTAAAGCACTGAAGTAAAGTACTGCATCTACAACTTCTTGTACTAGGACGACTGTACAGTTCTACTGACACAGTAAAGCACTGAAGTAAAGTACCGCATCTACAACTTTCTTGTACTAGGACGACTGTACAGTTCTACTGACACAGCAAAGCACTGAAGTAAAGTACTGCATCTACAACCTTCTTGTACTAGGACGACTGTACAGTTCTACTGACACAGTAAAGCACTGACGTAAAGTACTGCATCTACAACCTTCTTGTACTAGGACGACTGTAAAGCTCTACTGACACAGTAAAGCACTGAAGTAAAGTACTGCATCTACAACCTTCTTGTACTAGGACGACTGTACAGTTCTACTGACACAGTAAAGCACTGACGTAAAGTACTGCATCTCCAACCTTCTTGTACTAGGACGACTGTAACGTTCTACTGACACAGTAAAGCACTGAAGTAAAGTACTGCATCTACAACCTTCTTGTACTAGGACGACTGTACAGTTCTACTGACACAGTAAAGCACTGAAGTAAAGTACTGCATCTATAACCTTGTACTAGGACGACTGTACAGTTCTACTGGCACAGTAAAGCACAGTTCTACTGACGCAGTAAAGCACTGAAGTAAAGTACTGCATCTACAACCTTCTTGCACTAGGACGACTGTACAGTTCTACTGACACAGCAAAGCACTGAAGTAAAGTACTGCATCTACAACTTCTTGTACTAGGACGACTGTACAGTTCTACTGACACAGTAAAGCACTGAAGTAAAGTACTGCATCTACAACCTACTTGTACTAGGACGACTGTAACGTTCTACTGACACAGTAAAGCACTGAAGTAAAGTACTGCATCTACAACCTACTTGTACTAGGACGACTGTAACGTTCTACTGACACTGTAAAGCAATGAAGTAAAGTACTGCATCTACAACCTACTTGTACTAGGACGACTGTACAGTTCATCTTTTACCAGAGACTATGTATTGCTATAACGGCGACTATGCTAGGGCGACGACATGTACAGTCTATCTTTGACTAGAACCTACTGCATATTTAAGTACGATATTCTTCTATAGGTGGTGGCATTTGTATTGTTTCGGTAAGCAGGGAAGAAGTGAAGAGGGAATACAGACTACAGTCAGTCTATCTGACAGGTTGCCTTTACAGCACAATTACAGCCCCACCACTGCCATCTGCTATCGACTTGGCCTCTCCCCTAGCCAGGCGGCCTGACCTAAAAAGGATTCCCTACACCCCCTCCTCCCAAGGCCTTCTCTATCACGCACAGTACCCATTGAGCCACCAACCCTGGGGAGAATGGGCAGGAGGGTGGACTGACATCCCCCGCCTCATCCACACCCAATCTACACCAGTTTGCCAGAGGCTGTTTTCTTTTTAAGTCATACTGAGTCTGATTAAATCAACTACCCGTTACAGATAGTCATTAAAATGAGAACCAGAGGGTGGAAACCAATACATCTGCCCAATACACTAATCAAAAGATAGAAATCTAGTATAGCTTCATGTACAGCTTTAAATAACACATTGGTAGACGAATCACTGGCAGTGCCCTAGCGCATACACCAGATTGTAGAGCGAGGAAAAAGATATATGATATTGCATCTGTTCAAGATTGAAATTGCAACAGTGGTGAGGAAGGTGGTGACAAAAATTGCACCCTGTTTCTCATATCAAGCCTTATTCATCAAATGTATTTTATTCAAAACAACAACAACAAGATGAGAGCCCATAATATACATTGAATCGTTGTCCAGTATATTTTGACTATAGTAGACAACAATCACCTCAAATAAAAAAAAATTACAGAGCAGGAGTATTGGAATTCACTCTCTGCCAGGTCATACCTGGGTAGTAATTCGTCTATAAAGACATGATGTGCTGTCATTACATAAATGTGAAACTCGAGGTACTGCTCACTTCATGACCTGTAAATTGTTCATGCACACAATGCTGTACGTGGTGGCACATGCCCTGTGTAAAACTCTGGGCAATGCATGATTTACAAAGTAATCACGTACCCCTACCATCATATACATGAAGATAAAACTGTAAAACTCTGAGTACTGCATGATGTACGAAGTAGTCATGCGCCCCTGCCATCATGTACATGTGTTGTATACATGGCAGTACAAATGTAAAACTCTGGGTATTACATGATGTATGTGCATGGAATGAATATGAACTCCTGGATCAAAGCGGTTTCTGAGCACTGTCACTACTTTAATAATGTATAATTTGTGTTCCGCCACAAAGTAGACATGTACCCCAGTCATCATGTACATGAAGATACACATGTAAAACTCTGGGTAACACATAATGTACAAAGTAATCATGACCCCAGTCATCATGTACATGAAGATACACATGTAAAATTCTGGGTAACACATAATGTACAAAGTAATCATGACCCCAGTCATCATGTACATGAAGATACACATGTAAAACTCTGGAAACAATGATGTACAAAGTAGTACATACACTGTTAAAAATTTTCCGTAGAAAAAACGAAGAATCATTGGCAACAATGGCTGCCAATCTTTCACCTTTTTTTTAACGGTCACCGTTTTTTAAATGTCACCGTAATTTTTACGGAATTTCACCGTTATTTCTAAACAATGATTAAAGGTAATTAATTACACATTGTTTTGGTTTCAATGCCATACACCATTAACTTTTCATAGCAATATTCAGCCTCTGGCTTGATATTTTAGAAATTCCACTGTAAATTCACAATGGACTAGGTTATCTTTATACATGGTTTGGTTGCATGTACAGTTCATCTGGACATCCTACAGTAAGGACATTCTAATCATTATAATTATAAATTAGTCCTTGAGAGGCACATCATGTCCTTCATAACTTTGGAGGAATAATCTAAGTACATAGATTACTTCAGAATTGTGTTGAATTAAAAACTGCAGTAATATGCCTATGTATTTTTTTTTCTATTACCACATAATGGGTGTTTATGACATCCCTGCTACTCCCCTTTGCCACAGAAAGTTGGATTATTTTTTGAATATCTGAAATCTATGAAACTACAATGTAGACTTGCATTTTGATGACATGGTGCATAAACCAAAGTGGATATGCTTTAAATTTTGTGACAATTTGAGCTGTTTAGGGTGTAGGGCATTGAAGAAAGTCTCAAAGTGAGCCCCGAGGCCACCTAGTGGGAAGATATGAAACTTCCGAAAGGACAAAGATTCACCGTAAATAGAATAGCGGTACTTTTCCGTAGTGTTTTACACAGATTCACTGTAACATCACCTAATCTAAGGGTGTTTCATTGTAATAAAAATAACGGTGAAAACCTGTAAAATTTAACAATGATTCTCTGTCAAATCTATGGAAATTTTTAACAGTGTATAGTGTGAATGTAAACGTTTTGATACTGTATGATGTACATCATATACATTGTGGTATGAATTTGAACCTCTGGGTACTGTATAATGTACATCATATAATGTACATGCTGGTATGAATGTAAACCTCTGGATACTGCATGATATACATCATATAATGTACATGGTAGTATGAATGTAAACCTCTGGATACTGCATGATGTACATCATATAATGTTGGTATGAATGTAAACCTCTGGATACTGCATGATGTACATCATATAATGTTGGTATGAATGTAAACCTCTGGATACTGCATGATGTACATCATATAATGTACATAGTGGTATGAATGTAAACCTCTGGATACTGCATGATGTGCATCATATAATGTACATGGTGGTATGAATGTAAACCTCTGGATACTGCATGATGTACATCATATAATGTTGGTATGAATGTAAACCTCTGGATACTGCATGATGTACATCATATAATGTTGGTATGAATGTAAACCTCTGGATACTGCATGATGTGCATCATATAATGTACATGGTGGTATGAATGTAAACCTCTGGATACTGCATGATGTACATCATATAATGTACACGGTGGTATGAATGTAAACATCTGGATACTGCATGATGTACATCATATAATGTACATGGTGGTATGAATGTAAACCTCTGGATACTGCATGATGTACATCATATAATGTACATGGTCGCATCCCAGGAAGTCCTTCTGTTCTATGGCTCGAGCTGACAAACTTGGTCATGTAACTTGTGCAATTAGCTGAGAAACTCAAGCTGATAGATGACTAACTTGTCAAGGGCAACTCAGGCCACTTCCACGCAAGACATGTCGTTCAATATAGGAGCAACTCAGACCTGTAGCTGAGGACCTCAATACTCAGTAAGACAACTCATGGTCAACTCAGGCCATTACCATTTATGCCATTATCGCATATCTTTAATATCATCGCACACATCAAAAGCCAATAGCTGAGTTTTCCCCCCATTATGGTCCATTATGATTATCTAGGCAACTCATGCTATTAGATGACCAATTCAGGTCATGGCGTAAATAAATCCAATAGCTCAGTTTTCTCCCATTATGGTCCATTATCTAGGCAACTCATGGCATATGGTGTAAATACTCAGGCCCTTACGACTCGTACCACGTGCAATCACGTGAGTAAATCATCAGCTGAACAAATCAAGCTTTAACACGGGCAAATCGGACCATTATCGGCGCCCCATTATCAGTCATGCTATTACCAGAACATCTTGGTTCAAACTACCATGATGGCCCTAGACCCCTAAAATCGACATGGTGACAAAGCCATTTCTTAAAATCGACATGGTTACATGGCCATTTCTTAAAAATCAACATGGGACATGGCCATGCTAGTGACATGGCCATTCCTTAAAATCGACATGTGACATGAGAATTAGTGACATGAAAAATAGGGTCTGGAAAAGATCCCATCTATCCTCAGAATGCTTCGAAATGCACCTTTTGGACTTGACTTGTTCAAAAATTTCCTGGGAAGGCCACATACCTCCTATAGCCTAGGCATCAACCCAGGGACATCTTATAGGCAAAGATGTTACACTGTAGAACAGTAGGCCTACTAAAATAACCAAAATTTGACCCTATGTGCATCCTATAGAATTTAGTCTAAATCTAGATTTGTCCCATACGCAAGGTGCATTCTATACACAAGGATTTATGGTAGCTATGTTAGTGACACTAGTGACATGGGTTTTTGCTTAGTGACATGGGCAATTCTTAAAATAGACATGTGACATTGGGGGACCCCCATCATGGGCCCCACCATGTAATATCTGAGTAACTCGGGATATTACCTGAGAAACTCACTGGGGTTCTCATGTTGGAAATCACAACGAATGGCTACAGCGAACTTCCTACATCTAATGGCATGTCTAATGGCATGTCTTTCCTGACAGAAGCATAGCCAATAGGTTAGACTGGCTGCAGTCCATTGATTTTATTATGAGATAATTGAAATAAAATGGGAAAATGAAAATTGAAAACATCTCTAGTGAATCTATTTCTAGTGAATCCCAGCAGCCAGAGGAGGAGAGGCATTGGGGGGGGGGGGGGGGTATTGGCTACAAGCGGGTGTTCAGCTGGTTTTGGCGACATACACTGATAAGAACTGATAAGATGGGACCAGCATGTCCCTGGAAGTGGGTGTTACCCAGGGACAAGGTACCCATCATAGTATGTCTTACCAGTGGGGTTTACCTCAACCAGCGAAATTCAAGATGGTAGATCCACTAGGCATCCATACTGAGTCCTATCGTGGGGGTAGGAGGAGAGCTCAGGGACTGCAGCCAGTCTAGCAATGGGTATCTGTGTGCCTGTAGGCGTTCCGTGTTGTACGAAGAGGTCTTCTGTATTATTTCCCCACATCGTCCCTACTGGAAGAGGAATTTTTTTAAACCCATACCACAGGTCATACCTTTCTCCAAACAGCTGTCACCATTCTCCAATCGATACACACCATTCCTTTTATTTCCTAAACTTGTCCCCATTTATCTGACCAAAATCCCTCCCTCTACCTACCCCTTTCCTTTTCACCCCCACCCCTGCACTTCACCCTTAGTACCGTTACCACCTCCCACCTCTCCCGGCTCGATGATGATTCACACCAGTAGGCGATGCCAATTGTTTTGTTTGTCGATCCTCCGCCTCTAGTGACTTGCTGGAGGTGTTGGGATGTATTTTGCCTCTGTGCTGAATAATTTCCCCACATTACCGGTTACATTGCAAAATTAAAGAAAAATGCAATGTAGGGCCAATAGAGCATATATATCTACCATGTTTCCTCGTGCATAAGCCCGGGCTGAAAAAATGTTAACATGCCATGTAGAAGTGGAGTTATGGCTTAGACAATGATTTTGATTGAATGGATACCAACCCCCGGGCTTACAGTTAGGGCTCATACAAGACTAAGAAGCTTTTCCTGTGGGCCTATACACGAGGAAATACGGTATACATGAACATATTGGATATGTAAGTGTATTGAAATGCTGCAACTTCTACCCTTCAAGTCCCATGTGATATGTGATTCTAGACCCACAATCAGTGGATCTACCATTATGAAGTTTGCTGGTTCTTCTAAAAGTGGCAAAACACACAGATAAGGCATGATACATGTATGATGGGTACCTTGTCCCTGGATAACAACCACTTCCAGGTACAAGCTGGTTTCATCTTATCAACTTTTATCAGTGCATGTCACCAGAATCCAGCTCCAGTCCCACTTAGACCCAGAATTGGGGTACCCATGTCACACGTCGATTTTTATGAAATGTCCATGTCCCTAAGAAAAGAACCATGTCACTTATGTCACTAACTGCCTCAAGCATAATACATGTAGTTATGTAGTCAGGACTGTGCACAATGACTTACTAGAATTCTTTTTTATGTCACTACTTTCCATATCGCATGTCAAATTTAAGAAATGCCTATGTCACATGTCACTACTGTGGCCATGTCCCCTGTCGATTTTAAGATTAGGCCATGTCCCCATGTCAAATTTAAGAAATGACCATGGCCCATGTAGCCATGTCGAATTTAGTGGGCCTCACTACCCAATAGCTCGTTTACTCAGTCTCTACACATTCCCTATGCCATGGTAGGCACCGGGGGTATGCATTACAGGGACATCGATGACATGTTTTCATCTTGTTGCTGTACAAAGTTTGCAGTACCAGAGGTGTGGATGGGTGCCTGGTTGGCTCTGGGGCCCTGGTCACGGGGGCCGGGAGAGGCCGCGACGTGCCACACAGTCAGCAGAGATGTGGGTCGGCGGGCCGTGCGCCTGGGGGTCACACTATCAACTGGGTCACATCTCCCCTAAATTGAAACTTGTTTCAGGCACCAGTTGGCGAAAGGGATATCCCCCATTGTTTATACATGTAATGTGCAAGTATGTGGGTGTGATATCAGATATGTTTGATAACTAAAGGTGTGCCTTACAACTAGTTTTTTTTGTATGTGTATTAAATGTGACCACTGGTAATTCTTGAATAACATATACTTATAGTGAGTATTGCAGCCGTTAATAGGGCTTTCCCACTCTAGGGGCCGCTCTTTGAGTGAGGGGGTACAGCTGAGCAGTCACTCACTATAGAACAGTATAGACTCAGGGCTGACCCATTTAGATATAATCTCCCTACCACTGAAAAAATAGAGTCATTACTTTTATTGATGGCACCAATGTAGATACCAAGAATATGACCTATCACTTTGTCCAGACATAATTACACAAAAGTTCATATTTTGGTAAAATATCACTGACAAGTGGAAATGGAGTCACTGTTTCTATGCTCTACATAGGAGTGTTCGTACCCCCTTCTCCCACACAGCCATGACTGGGTGGTGCCGGAAGGGAAATGCTCTATACAGCGATGCCATTTTTCTTAAACTAGTGCGTGTTTGATCTTAGAGCATGCTTATACAAGTTGTTATTTTACAATATTTCTCAAATAATACGTATCGAAGACGCCTTCCAACAGTTACGTTACTCAGTTCCTTCCCTGTTTTCACTTTCCATATTCACTAAAGTTCCAGTTTAATTTGGTTGGTGCCGGGAATTCAAGATGAACTGTAATGGTCAGTCATTATGTGAATGTTTGGTACATCGTTAAGTTGGGGCTGTAAAATTAGCCACAGCCGTGGAGTAGTCCAAGCTGCGCACGCCAACCTGGCATGAACTAAGACTGTCCATGGGACCTGCTACCCCCCCCCCCCCCCCGCGGCATTTTGTGACAGAAAAGTCAGACCCCAAAGTTCACCCGCACCACATCAACCTGGTTGAATATAATCTATTATTCTATTAATATGTGTTCAGACTTATCGGTGACGATAGTGCATGTGCATCACACAACACCCACACAGCTGTGATACCAAACCAAAGTTTCCAATTAACTATATGAACTTCATTGATACCTACCATAGCAGCACCTCGCGTGTATTAAAGGCGCAGCTCGCGAATAAGGTGTATAGAAAATGGTGTAAGGCACACCTGGGACCTAATTTTGAGCACTTTTAATACAATTTTGATAACCCATTACCGGTAGTTCTATCCCGCCTATATAAGGCTCAGTATTTGATAAAGCCTGACATTCGCGCTTTAACTGCGGCTTACACACAAGGTTTTATGGTAGTGTAGCCTCCTCATAAAAGTGTAAAGGCTGAATACATTTGTATTATGTATAAACACCGTATACATAATGTCAGACGGCATGAATGACCTTCCTACTCCAGGCCATATCTATCACATAGTGATTTGCTTTCAGTGGATGTTTTGCCTGGGGCTCTGAGAATATTCGCGCCTACATTTTCCCACCGTTTGGATCTAAAAAACCAAGTTAGTCCATAGTGTGTACTTCCTACTTAGTAAAATAAAAACTAACATGGCTAATGTGTCACTTTTATGACATGACCATTCGGCATGAGACACACTATCCATAATCATTTATCCACCTTCCCATCATTTTGTTTTATTCTTTTTTCACCTGCATGTTCTGCTTCACCACCCTCATTCCTAACAAAGATTATACAAACTACCCGGTACTAGATTTGGCAAAAGGGCTGCTAAACTGGGTGGACAGTGAGTGAGTTGGAAATGAGGGCGTTGCCCATCGCGACAGCAGAAGCCAAACAAAACTTGAGGCCGGGTGGCAGGGTGGGGGCAGCGGGCGCCTGGTACGGTCACTGGAGGCAGCAGGGGCCGGTGCCTGGGGGGCAGACCTCCTCCAGGACAGCAGCCCTACTCCTCCTGTTCTCACCACTACCACACCTGTCTCACCAGACACACCTCCTACCTCACTCATCATTGACCATCCCACCTTGTGAACCTTTATACACCTACATACATGACCTAGAGTAAAGCCACAACCACCAGCTAAATTCACCAAGTCTGAAATATGTATTGACAGTTTGGCTTCCCACTACTCACTGTGAGTGACTCCTCTTATCACGACATCGACATGGCCTACTCTACTGGCCCATACATCACCACCGGTTGGCTCCGGCTTTGGTGGCGACTTATCAAAACACACAAAAACGTATCCTGACTCCAGCTCCAAGTCAACTTACATCTCGTATCCTATTGACTCGACGTGGGGTCGGCCGGGCTAACGATGGAAGAGAGGACTTCAGTCCTAGAACCGTTAACTATGTGAGTTGTCGTGGTTGTGTTTCACCTGGTATTATCAGCATCAGTATCCAAATGTCATGTCACTATATCATGTAATATGATCATATTATGCCGCTCCTTCAGACGCCATGCCACTCGCATTGTCGTTGGGGCTGAGGTCTATAAACTTAGTATATTGACATTCAATCAGCAATATGGTCCCTTTCCTGGCTGTGATGTTGCAGAGAGAGAGGTAAGTCTAAAAGGCGACCACTACACGACACATGTAGAGACTGAGCCTATAAGCAGCCTTAGTCAAGTCTATTACTCTACCATGGAGCGGTAACAATGCAGGCACTGGGGAGTGAGTGGTGGTGGTGCCACAGCTGAGACTCCCGGCTGATGACTGGTACTCACAAGCTGCCCCAGGGTCGGTGTCTGACAGGAGAGTCTGACCCCGTCATATAGCTGTAATGTTGTTGTTATTGTTGTTGATGTAGCTGCAGTTGCTGACACAGGATGAGACTGATGACTCCAGGGTTGAGGATGCTGTGGGTGCCCCCGCCCACCACCTAATACACCGTCATGTGACGACCCACAGACTGGTGTTACTAGCAGCCTCTTGGAGGGAGTGGTGCATCCTCCTCCTGGCTTCTCCCTGGTAACACACGGAGGAGGGGCGGATGGAACCGTGCAGACAGGACAGAGGATGGTTTACCAGGAATTGAAGTGAAGAAAGGGCTCTGGAAGACAGGTGTGGTATGACTCGAGCCTACAGTCACATTGTCAGCTCCACACGGTCATGTGTATAGTCGACGTCTACATGGCATATCACAAAAACCCTTTAGACCCCATTTGGACAGAGCTCAGACAGGGGTCCTTGGTCGGCGGTGTACCCCCAGTCTCCCGACGAAACTAGGCCAGGCGACGCTCGTCTCCCAGACTCAACGCTGACAAGCACAGCTCAGCGGTCACGTCACTCATGGTCCCAACCACACCCACCAAACCATACTCAGCCAATGAAAACAAGCCTTTCCAAAGAGTTGACCTCGTTTGGGGGGGAAATAGTCCACTATGAAAAGCCGGTGTTGCCAGTTTAATATCAAATTGCCACACAGCGTTATCGCCCACCCCCCGACTTTTGAGGAGCCCCCTAAATTTCCGTCTCACTGCCTCTGCTTCTGAAGCCTCTTTGGCAGTCGGTAGCCTATTCCGACCTGAGTTCACCCAAGGGGTGCAGCTTAGAGGCGAGGTCGTTTCACATTAGATAATTGTATTAAGAAGATCCAAAACAAGCTCCAAATGCACCTTATAAGACCCAGATACAACTTATATGCGAGGTGCTCCATATTCATACGGGGATATCAGAGTTTAATGCCATTTTTTGCCCAGTTGATATCTATAACTTTTTGAGTACCCCAACATTAAAATTGGCAACTGGCAATACTGAATTAGCAATGTCAGCCGGCAACACGAACATATGAAGAGATTCCCCCTACTAATTTAGGCACATGATAGTACAGGATATCGTGCCCCCTACTGGTTAAGACTAGGGGCTATTGGGTAGGTTATCAATATCTGATATGTGGGTGTCATCGGCCTTCCATAGTCCACACAGACGCTCAAAACTGGGACTCTCTGAGTTCAAACGTCAAAGCCCACAAAGAGGGGTATGACAGCTTTAATATGGTAATCAGAAATGTCAAATGTTTGGTAGTAAACATTCAATATCATAAATTTATCAGTACGATGAGTCACAGTGTTCAAAGTCTGTGGACGGCTAGACTGAATGATTGCAATTAATGTACTAGATCAACTCTAGCTAAGGGCCGATCTATAAATTATGTCGCACCGGAAAGTAGGGGCGGGGGTGTCCATGGCTCTGATACAACGTTTCTATATAGTAAAACCGTGACAAAGGGGTCGGATTGTCCAAAAAGGCCTAAAAAGCATGACATGATTTATGGATCAGTCCTAACTCTCTGATATCCAAACATCATATGTAAATGCGATATAAAAGTAACTGCCTCTTATATGATGGGACAGTTTGAATCTTTAACCAATAAAATCTTTCTATTCTTTTAGATGTCTCAGAAGGACCCAAAAAGGACGGCCTTGGAGACAGTGTCTGTTTGGGATTTGGAACCAATCATTTGAGATGGATCCTCTCCAGAGCCATACCCAACCTCTACATGTTTCTCAGTGGATCTGTGCAATTCAATCACATTAGCCAGGAAGTTCGGAGGAAATCTGGATAAAACATGTCTGTGGCACACACTTGCAGCAGGTTCTGATACACCATACATTTCTAAATACGTGTAATTTGCGATACCTTTTAAGCCATTCTGAATCCACCCACCCCCTCCCGTGTATTTAGTGTCAGAAGAAGAACGTTTAGGCGATTAGAAAAAGCCTCATACTATGACAGTTAAAGAGCACACATCAATATAATTTCATCCTTGGCTTATAAGTGAATTGCCTTAGGCAGATGAGGGTTGGTACTTGGTGACATGTAAACAGTGTGCGGGTGATGTGTATGGCTAAAGTGGCCATCCTGTACGGATAAGTGTTGCTGTGCCTTATGCCTCCACACCCAGCTGGTGTGCCAGTTAACACCGCCACCAAAGGTAACTAGCCGTGTACACCGATAACCACTGTGTTTGATCAGACCGCCACGGCCATCATTGCGACTTTCATGGTGAAATGGGGCCGGGGAGTGATTAGAATTCTGTGCAAATCCGAGAAATCTGAGGGAAAGGGGGTGGGGGTGGGGACGCAATGACTCAGTGATCATAGTTTATGATGGTATATATACTAGTCTGACAGTACTTTGCCAGCGTTTACGATTCAGTGCAGTGCATGGGACTTGCATTCATTTTACTACAAAGCCCAGAAAGGGGACATGTAGATGTTTGGCTGGATGTGCCGCGGTGCGGGTTGGGGAAGAGGTTGAATAGTCATTCCTGGACATAAATCTGGAAGCCCTGATATATCTATACTAACTGTTCTCTTAGTTCAAGTAACTATAGGGAACAGAGCCATTCCTGTATGGAGGTGGCCATTTTGAAATTAGTTATGTAACTGGCCCCCGACAGCCATCTTGGATCTGGCAGAGGATTGGGTAATCTCCTTTCTTCCCCTCCACCCACAGAAAACAATGGGAACTGATAAGACTGACAAGCTGTCCCTGCCTCTATCTTAATCACCTTAAGTACCTGTCCATTGTTTTAGGTGTGAATGGAGGGGATTAGCCTGATAGGGAGACAATGGCTTGGTTTTACTCAGCCTGGATTATATGTGCCCTCTTCGAAAACTTTTAAAGTTTAATTTCTCTTGTATTTGAAGTACTAAGCCTATCTAAAGCTTATATTGTTTAAGTTTAAAGTATTTGCTATCCAAAGGTATAGATTTTTCAAATATAGCTTCATATAGATTAGACTATTAGGAACCAAAGTAAACTGTACAAAGAGGCCAACTGCTGATCTAGCCCCCGACTACATGAGCCACCTAGCTAATTTGTTTGGTACTAGCAATGGCTCTGTCCCGTATATCTTAGTTACAAAAGGGTCTGGGACCTGTGACTTGCCTAACACAGCGCACAGATGAGAGGCAGATAGATACCCAGTCATGCAGAGAGCCGCATCTGTTCGGTTCCTGTGACCCTTGGGTAAAAAGTACACACAATCAAAACTGATGAAACATGTGGCAGCAAACAAAACCAATTATAAAATATGCATCCAAATCTACTAAAAGAAAGTAGTCAAATCCCATCCCTCATCAGTAAATCAGCCCATCTGTTCAGTGCTTTATTTCATTCTGATTGTCTTCGTAGAGTGAATTTTATTCTTATATCATCAACAGAACGAAACGAAACGAAAATGGCCTGTGTATGAAACCGATTTCAACTCATACGAATGAAGAAAAATACACACAAAAGGCTATTGTACATTAAAGCAGAGTTCGAGAACAGAGTGCATTATGATTAAAACCCTATAGAAATACTAAAAAGGTGATAAAAATCCTCAGATTATCGAATTTGGGCGCCCAAAATCGTTCTGAAATGTGATAGTGAGTGAGTGAATAATAGATGTTTAACGCCATTTCGACAGCTAAGGTCATATTCATGGTGAGAACTACATTACACAATTTCACAGAGGAATGTGTCAGTGCCCGCGCATATGTGCACCACACACACCAGAGGGGATAGGAAAGACGAGATATAGACCCTTTTAAGTGGGCTGGGGAAGACCGCTGAAATGTGATAACCGTGCTACAACCTATAATAGGGCCCGGGAATAGGGCATATGACAATTCATCAAAATGTGAAGATTTGACTGCTTCAATACTAGTAAGGGAGTGATCATTTTTTCAACAACAGGGTAGGGCTGGTGGGTTTGAGAGGGGGGGGGGTCAGATTTTTTTTCAACCCCTTGACTTAGAGGGTCAGAATTTTTTAAACCCTCAGATGGGGGGGGTCAAAATAATTTCACCTGTTTTCAGTGGAAAACCCAGCGCGTTATTATAGGTTAAAAGGGCACATTCGCTCATGATTTTCGCCCCTTAAGGGGGGGGGGATTTTCTACCCTTGAGAGGGGGGGGGGCGAAATTATTTTCGCACTTCCGCGTGCAAACCCACCAGCCCCCCCCTGTTGTTAAAAAATGTCACTCCCTAACTGACAATGGGGCCCAGTGTGGAGTTGGGGGGAGGGTGGTGATCAGCGGTTTGTGATCCCACCACACCCCTATGGGTAATAATGAGGGTGATGATGAGGGTGGGTGGGGTGCTGCTATGACCAATAAGGGCCGTGAATGGGTTAAGTTTTTTTTGTTTTTTTTTTAATATCGATGCTATAGATATTGCATGAGGGTTGTTACGGTTAGGTGTAGTGATATATGTTAGGCGCCATATGTTATTGTTAGTGTTAGGGGTAGTGCCCGGGGGGTAGTGGTATACAATGTATGTTGTATACATAACAGGAGAGGGATGTGGTGGAGCGTATTAAAAAAGCCTTCTCCCAAAACCCGGGATACCACCCATACGAGGGGAACCATGTACTGAGTCCCTATATTATGATATTCTGACATTATTGAATATGATCTAAGATATAGGAATTTATAATATTTTATTATTTTTTTTGAGAAAATTACGAGTCGCTGACTGGATATAGATAGCTTCTAGTTTATAGATGACATCAGGAGGAGCGACGGGCACTTGCACGCCATGCAGTGGCCGCTTTCCGAACACAGCTATAAACACGGCGTCCATGCGCTAATGGATATTTCTGCATCAGAAATTCTTTGGTCTTATGCAGACAAATTAGGCGTTGTGCATTGAAGCACAGAAGGCTCAGGTTATGTACCATAAAACCCTCTATCAACCCTGTAGGGTCACAGGAATCAGCACTTGCGAAATATTGCCTAATTACTTACAAATAGAGACTATACATGTACTGACACCAGTCTGGCATAATCTTCTCTAAATGAACCCCTTGGAATGCTGGTCCCCTGGCGCGCTGGCATGCTGGCCTCCCGGACACCTGGCCCCTGGACACCTGGCCCCCCAGACACCTGGCCCCCTCGCTCCCTCCCTCATAAATCTATTCACTTGAGCAAGTCAAATGTCAATTCACCTGGAGTTAGTGACAAGTGTCTGAAAATATGGGTCAGTTTGTGCATGCACAACTCGAAGTAGGTCAATGACTTTTTGTGTGTTTTTTCGAACAGCAAGACGAGGTCCTGGTCTGACTTTTCTCTCTTTATTCTTATATGATTGAACAAAAGCGTCTCACATTAAGACGCTTTTGTTTAATCATATAAAAATAAAGAGAGAAAAGTCAGGCGTGGACCTAAGCCTATGGGGGAAGTTGATTGGAGAATCATTCAAAAGTGATCTATTTTTTTTAAAAATAATCATGGTAAATAGATGAATGCATGTTTAGTTTATTTTTCTTGCATGAATATAAAGACAAATATATGAACTAATTGTCTATAACAATTTTATTAATGTATAACTTCTGTTTCCTATAGAAAATGTAAACTGAAAAATGAACTTTTGTTTATTTTTAAACTCCACCGCCTACCCGGCAGTATAGACTCAGGGGGGTCCCTGAGCCAATAATACAAAGAGTACGTGATTGCACTCATGATGGCCCCATTCCCTGTCTGATATGTATTTTATACCTGTCAGTGTGAGGATAGTTCCAAATCGATGAGAATGTCAGTTGACAGTTGGCTGCTCAAAATTTGATATTTAGATGATTCAAAATGGGTTTTATAAATTAGCATGAGGATCTCTTTGAAAACGAACCATACAGACAAAAGGTGTAGGACTTTATGTGTTTGGTTAAGAGTGCTCAAAAGTGCTCCAGGTTTTATGGAAGAAATAATTGTTGGAACACATGCTTACTGCCATAGACATTGCATTAGACGATCTGCCCCGGCCATGGGACTGCTGAGCAATAATTAGGGCGTTTGGACAAGTTCGGAACGCGGCCACTGCACGGCGTGCAAGTGCTTACGCTGGGCATCTGCGGTCTGTATAACTACCACAGGCATAGGGCTCCACCCCCCAACCCCTCTCCCCTTACTTCCTCCTGTGTCAAGGTCAGGTCACAGACAGGGAGAGGGAGGGTTACAGAAATATAATCTTGTTATATCAAAGAGATTCTTATGCTAATCCCTTAATTGGGGGTGATTATTGGATGTTTATTCTGCACTCTGTCTCAGTCTCATTCCACACTCTCCACCACATATTCAGATAACCTATCAGTGATAACATCTGCTGGGAGAGTGTTCTCACTCATGCACATCCAACAGTTTCCAACAATTTGGCCAATGCTTCCACCCGCCCCATATGTATTGGGAGAGTAGCGGGAGCGGAATTCAGGGGTAGGGTTCCAGCCTACCCAGCCTGCGTCGATATGTTCTCCAGCAGTGACTTCCGGCGGATGCAGGCCAGGCGTCTTGCACAGCAGAGCTACAAAAAGTGGAGACACCAATGACACCAAGAAGACACTTCCACCTTCAACAGTATCCCCAGCCTACCCAGCCACCAGGGCCACAGCTTCCACGACCTCGCCTCCGCCATGTAAAGGATCCACAGATTTATGATAATTCTTGATGACATTTGGTCTATGTATAAAATACCATATGTAGTGGGAGAGTAGCGGGGGCGGAATTCAGGGGTAGGTTTCCAGCCTAGCAAGTGCTCATCACTCCTCCTGAGATGCCATCGTCCCTCACTCTGATGACCTAAACGGCAGCATGTCTCTCGATTTTAGATCAGTATCTGCTTCACCTGGAGGTGGCATTACAAAGAATGCAGTGTCTGAGAAGCTCGTTAATACAATGCACCATTCTGCAGAATGAAGAACCTCCCCACTCACACGCGACCTCAAAAATTGGAACTGCCCGTCTAGACTCATCAGTCACCACCAGGTGGCAGATTTGGCGGCGTCCATGACGGATTGTCGTCTGCTTGACGGCGTGTTCGACCCACGGTGACGTCTCACATGTCATGTTTTGAAGGCTTTATGGTAGATTCTGATCAACTAAAAATGATGTCGTCGGCATTGGCCCAACTGCTGGAGGCATATGATGAAGGACGGAAACTGAGAGGAGGTCTCCTCGCAGGATTGCATCGTGGATGTGCAAGAGGAATACCCGAAATGAAGTAGGAAATACATGTAGTCACAAGAAACATACCGGTACATGGAAAGCTAGTTTCCCAGACTACACAAACTAGAGAGCATCACAATAACGAATTGTCGCGTTATGAATTTAATTACTTGAATAGGTCTGTTGGGTCTGTGGCTAAACAGTATACGCTGTGCAACTACACGTACCCGGATAGAGAGACCTAGAAATGACACATTTCTAATGCTGCCTGTCATCAGGATTTCCCTGGTAACAAAGATGGAACAACTTCTTGCTTATTGCCCTATGACCGAGCACTTCTAAAATATTGTCGATCTACGCGCCACCTGCCGGATCATGATGGCACACATACCCGGAAGTGAATAGCATGTTGTCATGGTAACCACACAGGTTTTGGCACCTTGGGGCAGGTCAGGGAACCAGGTTCAGGAACTGTGGACAAAAAACATCCCTCGGGACATACTTCAATGGGAACTTATCATCTAGGATCCATGCACAGGTTCCCAAGGGAGAGACAATGTTCTAGCGTCTAGGCCCTATTGTTCTTTGGTTCCAGACCTATTTATTAAGACTGAACACTATACTTGCCATGAGTTGCCATTATATAAGGACTCTTCCCCAAAAGAGACTCGAGCAAGTCGAGGTCCGGCCCCTAACCCAACTGCTTTCAATAGCTTCTATTTCGGGTTGGCGGATATGGATACCTTCTGATACCTGGATTCAGTCCTAATAGTTCAGGATGGTACATTAGGCTATATCAGACATACCCCAAATGGAATGCCCTATGCAGCTACATGCAGATGTAGACATATTCACCCCTAAGAGATGAGCACTACGTTACATTACATTCTATTCTGGATGTGATATTCACCCCCCCCCCCCATGCCATCCTCCTCTTGGCCTCACTGCTTTTTCCATCAAGTCCACTGAGCTCGACGCCTCCTCAATGCCATCCTCTGTTGACTCTGGCATTTGTTTCATTGCACACTATTAGTGGCAACGAAATGTGATGACATTTCTAGGAATCTTCCTGGAAATAACCCGCGTAGATGTCCGAGCAGCAATCTAATACTGCTAGACCTGAAAGCTATATAGCATGTGGGCTTATCCTTTTGGGAAAGGCCAACTGTGAGGATTACAAAATCTTATATCTCACGAAAAAGGAAAACAAATATTTTCCAGATGTTTCCCTTTGTTATTGTCATTGCGTATATATCTCTGTTATTGTCGTCTGCTCAAAACTTCCGCCTATAAGGTCTATTTAAGTTTAAGTAGGCCTAAACGTTTGACAGCCCTTCAGGCTTAGTTTCTGAACTACTGGTATAGAATGACTTCCAAGTTAAGTTCTATTATGGGTTATTTGGACATGTTACTGACATGCCTTCTAACACTCCACAGATCACTCCCTTCCCACCTTCACCTAGAATCAACTCTCACCGATAAGGTGCTACACATGGTCACTCTCCAATCCCTCTCCTATCTACCTTCAGATAAGAACTACCGACAGGTTCAGCGGCTAAACATGTGTTTAGTGAATGATGTGGCTTGGATCCGGTCAGCTTCAAGGTAAGCAGACGATAATAGCACCCCTGGACAACAGCTGGCGGGTATCGCCGCATGGCGGGGGATATATTGAGGCAACTTCCTAGAAATACTTAGAGCTATGCCATTATCACTGCTTCCATGTAGGCCCAATCACCCCCAATACACCTGATTTCTAGGCATCGAGATGTTCCTCCCTCAGAGGCGTAGGAACCAAATCTAGATTGAGGGACCCCCGATAAACCCCATCGTAATTCATTGACTAGAGTGTACTGACAGTTAATTATGCATATATAAGATATGTGTATAAAAGTAGACTTATGCCTGATTGGAGCCCAGACTCCGATTCTTTCCCCATTCTCCTACAATCTTGGTAAAGTATCTGGGGATACACACCCAGGCGGTAGTCTGGCCCAACCTCCTCTGGAATTGGGGGGGGGGGGGTTGGGCCCCCTGCCCCCTCCCTTTTTCCTACACCCCTGTTCCTTGTTCCTCCTGATAGGTGGCTTTATCATGGTACTGCCTGCCCTAAAGATAAAGTCTTTCCCTCTAGTGGCAGCAGAATGGCAGAAAAAACAACTGTGGGAGTAAACTGTATTAATCATTTAATGTTATCTTAGTTTCACTATTATTTTTACAGTCATCCATCCCCCACAGCTCCGTCGCAAATGGAGTATAATTCTCCCTTTACACATTTTGTGTGAATGAATGGGATTTTCTGAAAACTTTCAGTATATTTGATGGGTTTTCTATCGATTAGCTTTACCAGGGAGGGTTGCAAAACCTCAAAATCCGTAGTTTATTTTGGCAACACTAAATCATGTACACAAAAGAGTGTTTTATTAGGGTACCACACGATACCAGCTGCTTAGGGATGACTGCATACCTATAAGTTATCTCCTCATGTTACGAGACCAACTGCATTGACACCACAAGCGGGTTTTGAAATCGAGTATAATCATTCATAGCGTGATGAGTGTCACCCTGCTCAACAATAGATCCTTGTCCATCCTTTGGGTACCATTAGCTCATATAAGGTGTTCCTGGTATTTCATTCATATTCGTAAAAGTATGAGTAGCTATACAGTACACAAGTAATAACCGTTTGCGTGTCCAGCATTATACCCATCCTTTGTTTAACACCTGTATAATGTTCCTCACCTGAACATGGAAAGCTTCTCCTTTCTTGTTCTGTTAGTGCGACGCAGTAAACCCTTTCTGACCACAGCACCTTGTGACAAATAATATCTGCGCTGTCCCTTACCTAGCACACCGTCAACGATTGCAACCTGCAGCAGGTCCAGGGTACATTGAGCCCCTGTGCCAAAGACAGCCTTCCAGGCACCACTTCACTTTGTGTTTACCTTGACCATCTACGCATCTATAGGATCGATGGGACTTAGAGGAGGCAGCTAGTACTAGTAGCCGGGGAGTAGACCTCACCCATAGGGTAGGCTGTCCCATGGCATGGGGTAGGAGCTAGGCTGAGGAGCTGGGCTGAGGAACTGAGAGACTGCTTGGGGTGTCCCTGAGGGCCGGCTATAGAGAGCCCTGTGTAGGATCATTGAGTGACGGTCACGTCGATATTTGTTACATGACAGCCTAGCAGCGTTCATTGCCTGCATCCATTGCAATCAGCAGGCTAATTCTTGACGTCAATATAATGACGCTATTCTGCGCCTAAGTCCATCCAGGCCCAGGTCAACGAGGGGTTACTTCAATGGGGTGGAAACAAAGGTTTGTGATGGTAGGGAGGGTCGTATGAGGACTAAGCAATAGTAGGCTGGTGATGATTAGCCAATACATGGAATCAAATACAATACAGAAGTTGGGCACCACTCCCTTGAGGTCTAAATGTGGGATATATATTCATGCAATACATCATTGATAGGGGTGGGTGTTATATATGGAAATTACCATATTGCTCCGTCCTCATCACAGCAAGTTGGACACAAAAGAAGAATTATGATGGCGTTGGAAGAAGATCTGGAAAATACTTAAATAGCAATAATAAACCATACGTCATGTTCATTAAATTGGATCTAGAGAATGTAACCTGCGTAGTTCCTTAATTGGTTAACTGATACTTGGCCTTCTCACAATTAAGATGAAGTTATCGTCTTATTAACACACATTTGTCATAATTATTCTGATACACCACCACGTACAGAATCATCTCCAGTTCCACCTGCAGCACCCCTTATCTCCCCTACTTTACTGAATGACAATGGAGCCGGGACTTCCCCTTCTACGCCAGCCACCACTGTGGTACCGTGAGCTGCAGGGCTTTACTTGTAAGAGCAGCTCGGAGCAGCTCACGGTTCACCATGGGGGCCGTTGACAAGTGGTTCTATTTGAACGGGGTGGCTGCTGTGGCAGCAGCGGTGATGGTTGGGTGGAGACTGCTGTAATGACTGAGGTGATCACCATCACGCCCACCACATCCTCCTATAACTGATCGATTCTAGGAAGGCAGGCGAGCTGCTCCACGCCCATCTAGGCGAGCAAGAGTATCTCAAATCACGGACACATATATCAGGATATTTTCCTTTCTTCCTTCGTCCTTTTCAACAGCACGTTAGGATAATCATTTGCAACTCGATTTTTTTTCTGCAACCATACCGCTCTCCAGAGTGCACTCGGTGGCAACTTGTTACAGTTTCCTAATTCCGTGAGGACCTCAATTTATATAGGAATAGATAACTGGTAGAAGTGGGGTAAACTTGTGCCAAGAAGCAAAAAATGCGGTCAGAAAGGGGTATCCAAAAGCCATCAATATATTCAACCTTGCCTAGTAAAGTGTTGGATCTCAAGGTCAACATGGAAAGGGCAGATATTGATACATTACCTCCATGGTCTTTACTTTCTGTGTTTTAAAGGGACAGTCACACTTAACAGGGAGTATTTGAAGGACACATTTTAAGTTTTGCTGTTTATGGTCTGCCCTGAGCGTCTTCAAGGAGCCAATCTTCACCATCCTCCTACAAATCTTTTCGAGTCAATGAATGATAACAGGGATGTAGGTCAGGCATGGTCATAAATCAGGAAGCTATACATTAACTTGATATAAAAACCTTCTATTTTTCCAAACAGCACTCCTTACCACTCATACAAGGAAAATACATGTCATTCAAAATTTCCAGAAATCAGGAAATCCTGATAAAACCTGAAGACTTGCATCCCTGCTGATAATCACATTCAGGGGGAAAATAGTGGCAGTGGTAAGTTACAGAGGGCGGGGGGCTTGCGTTTCTCCTTCATCGAGAGTATCGGGCTATAAATGTTAAAGTGGGTGGGGATAGGAAACTAAAACCAGCCACTTAAGTAATGGTGTTTAAGTAATATAAATTGTCAAAGCTCCATACCCCAATCTATTCGTCTGATACTATGTATGTATGACTTATGCCCCTTCCCCTGCAACCAATTTTTATGAAGAGAACTGGATTGAGTCACTTAAACATAGAATTTCCTCTTCAAACCATAGTTTATAAAAGTAAAATAGTTTTAAAATAGCATTGTGATGAATCAGGAAAAGAAACCATGAAACACACTTAGTTTCACAGTACAATCCATCAAAAGATTCCAAAGAGATTTTATAACTGTTTTTACTGCAACTGCTCTGAATGCTGCCATACAATAGCCAGGACCCATGATGAAGCATCCCTTATTAATGCAGTTTCCTCTGGGGCTGGATGTACTGGAGCCTGGTCTCAACCTTCATCCCCTTCCTCCTATATGCGTGGGCGTGCTGATCAATGCCCAGCCACCTGCAGTAATGAGGGGAATCCCCGTGTGATCACAAACAATGGATAACTCTGCCTATTGATACCAAAGGCCAACGCTGGTGGGCGAGTTATCACCTTTAATTTATGTCCCTCAACACATGTAGAAGCATACATAATTATATCCAAATTATTTACTGCTTGATTCTCAACAAGATATACTTTCTACATAACGCTATACAAGTCTATTTTCGATCATCAAAGAACAATTAATGAATGCACAAATTTATGTTTCACGACTAAACAAGAGAAAAATAAAAATAAAAGTTTGAAATAACCATTTCTAAAGTTATTCCGGTGGAATTTTTGGGTGCTGCTCAATGACAAAATTTCTTCATTCTGATATATATACATGTACTGTATTCTGTATTATAGGGAAGATCATTTTCCATTTTATAGCAGTCAATGTTTCCAGACCAAACAACAATCTCAAACGCAGAACCAGACTCAGGCCAAATCAGGCAGAGTAAGTCACTTTGGATGTGGTATATTGATCATGTGACATAAAGAGCTATCCTAATTACTTCTGTACATTGCGATAATCTACCACAACCCCCATAATAAAGCACACAATCTAAACCTTTTGTACGTTTTTGGTTTAATCTATAAGGGTCGATCCTATTGCCCAGTGGGCGCGATCACTGCTTAATCTGGTACCGACACGACAAGCACTGATGATATAATTTAATTGTCAGTATAAGTAAAAGTTGCACCCTAAGAAACAGTGAAAGTAGGAAATTGTTTCATTGGTTGATGAACCATCCCACTACTTGCCTATTATATTGAATAAGAACGGTTTAATTCAATGTTAGATTTAGATTAACAAGCTCTTTGCTAATAGATCTGGGCATGACAGCCAAGTGAATCAGGGTAATATCTCGAGCCTAGCCTCAACAAAAAGAACATTTTCATACCCTCTCTTGAGATCTGAATATACTGAATACATGTAGTCGTGCAAGAAGGCCATTTGGGGGTGCAAACCCCACCTAATATTGCCCCTTCCCACCGCGTTGGGTGCACTGCACTGGGTGAATGGCTTCCTCACGTGAACATGGACTATATTTCAGTCACCATACCAATCAGTGTCTGTAATTCCCTTTAGCTCTCTCTGTCCCTGTGTCTGGATCAGAAAATGGTAGCCAGAGACAGTGCCAGAGAGCAAGGTCTAGGCCATGAAAAGTCATTAGAAGGTCACTACCATTAGTTCCAACAGTAATTTGATATGGGGACAGAAATGACAGGTTTCTGCTGTAAGCAGGCTTGTCAGATTCTTATCACATGTACATAAATCTCAGAAGGAAAGACTTGCATCAGCCATTTTATAATCTAGAGATACCCATCTAGATCTACATGGTTTAATTCATACTTTCAAATGCAAATATTATGCAGAAAAAGGGCAAAGTGGGTTCAACATGGATAAACCATCGCCTTAATTCCATGGTGAATTGACGCCTTAGGTCTGATTCATGACATGACAGCACTTGGTCATTGAGGTCATACAGTGTGCTACCTGTATGAATCTGCGCTCTGCCATTCCCTACTTTGCCTTAAAGCCAATATATAAGTCGCAAATAATGAATTCACATTTGAAAAGACCCATAGATATGTTATTGACCACAAGGCACATTGACTAAAGGGCTGAGTGACAGCCAGTGGTCCATTGAAATTGAAGACTCATTGGTCCGACTGAAGACATAGATGTAACTATTATGATATAAGGATATATAATTTACTATATAGAGCAAGACTGCTGAAGATATTTATAGAACTGTTGAATTATGTATGTATTCCTTGAAAACACAACTGTGCTTTGTCAACCCAGTTCTCATACACTGGGAGACCACTTTAGTGAAGTGAGAATAAAATATATCAAAACTCAAACTCATAACCTTAGCTGGATTAGAGATTTCCGCTGACAGGTGCTGGTGTCAGGTGTGGTACAGGAAGGTCATAACATAGACTGTCCGAGCAGCTCTCGGCTGACGTAGGTGTAACACAGGTAAGTTCTCTCCTACAGGTAACCAACGTGTCTGTTGTGTTTTCACTGGTTCTTGGCCAGAGTAAAGTTTAGTGCTACCTAATCTAAGTATATAAAAACGCGGAATAAAGAATGAATAAGTACACTCTTGTTTTAAACCCTGATTTTAAATGGCTGCTTTAATTCAGGAGTGGAGGGATGCATGGGATTTTGAGTGGAATTTATGGGTCAACGAGAAAAATAAATCTCTCTGGTGAAGGCTTAACTAATGTACAGAAGTCAAGTGTTTGCTAAAATCAGCCATTTAATCATAGGGTTAACACCCTCTTTTTGAAAATAAAGCATTTTCACACTGGTCTGTCAACGTCACCGTCCCTTTCTCATCTTTTTGACAAAAAAAATATAGAGGAAACCCGATAAAAAATCTAATCATATAACCCGACCATAGTCAGTTTTTCCGAAACTATCATGACTCTTGTTCGAAATAAGAGGAGAAAATTCTCACTTTTTTCCAATTTCCTATACCTAGCATTTGTGCAATAAAAGCATCATGAAGAAGTGTCAAGATTATGTAATGGATAACAGCAATCAAATGACAAGAGGATTATGAGTCTTTAACGGGAAATTCAGTGAGTGAGTGAGTAAAAGATGTTTAACGTCATTTCGACAGCTAAGGTCATATTCATGGCGAGAACTACATTACACAATTTCACAGAGGAATGTGTCAGTGCCCGCACATATGTGCACCACACACATCCTGAGGGGATAGAAAAGGGGAGAAATAGACCCTTTTAAGTGGGCTAGGGAAGCCCGAACGGGAAATTCAAAATCAAAAGCGGCATATTAATCAAAATATCACTGACAGTATTAACGTCAAAGTAACTGGCACTTAAATTATGTGTACAAGAACAAGAAAATGTTCAAAGGGTTCCATTAGATGTGCAGGCCTACAAATGGAAATTTAATATAAAATGGAAATAAAGCTTAAAGCGTGAAATGACCACTGCTTGAAAATCATCTTCACTTTTCACAAGATCTTTTTCTTTAACGAAATGGTTAATGATTTCTGAATTGTGTACATTACTAACACATATTTTAGTTTGTACATAGACTACGTCCATATATACCTGGAGACTAGCACACAAAGCATTCTTTACAACAATGGGAAAACGTCATTTATGCCAAATTCACATGCTACTATATTTGCGTATGATGTCCGCCATAGTGTAAAATGACACTAAACATACAAGACACAGGCGCCATTACATGGAGACATACAACAACCATGCCAACACCCCTACCTTTTTAGCCCAACATTTCCACAGCACTCGCTTTCCGTGCGTGCACAAAGAGAATGGACAGAGGTAAGTGTTCAGGCAACAGAGTTTACTTATGATATCTTATATACAAAAGGAAAGATTTACCATTCAACACTTTGATTTAATACCGTAGTGGCAGTTTACTCAGTGGCGGCTTAGAGGTGGGTTTATTAATAATACAGTAATAAAATGATAAGAGACCACTCCCAGATGCGCCGTAAAGCTTTTCTTCACGTGTGGATACGCCTTATACTTGAGGTTGCCTTATATATATACGAGGTGCTGCTCTACTAATATTTCTTTTGATTCTATATAATTTGTGAATTACAAATATGGAAATATGCTGTGTCACGTACCCTTTATAGCATACTGTATCTGACTTGTCTGCGTACCCCTTTACCCATGGGTTTACTTTTCATCATCTCATAGTAATGGTTACTTTTTTATGACATAATCTAAATACGGAGTGTAACTGTGCCAACTTGTCTCTGATGTACACAACAGCTACCTATCCATGGTACAATGGATTATAGAAGTTCCTGGTTGTTTGTGTGTTGTTTCATACGCCACGTTGGCAAACAATTTTTTTTCATTTGAAGCTGAGGCTAGCGAATGTGAAAATAGAGTAACGTCTACGGTAACAGTAAATTCCATCTATATGTTAACATTTGATTACTTTCTACCCATTCTTCTATTTTACTGGGTATCTAGAAACTTTGGAATTACACTAGAACTAGCCACTAAGTTTTGAGTTGCACCGTAATCTCTCGTGTATAAGGCGCACCCTGAGTGCTACAGATGCTATAAGGCACAGCTGGGGCTTTATTTTTCTAAGGTTTAGTACTATTCTATAGTAAAAATACCCTGTTTATAAGAGGCATGAGGAACTTGGGCTGATTCAATGAGGTGCAGCAGGGTCTTAGATTCGCGTATAAGACGCGCCGTATACGTGGGAGATTACGGTAGTATCAAACAGTAACAGAAAACATTTTGAACTAGTAAATCTACAGTAAATCAAGCTACCATTTAATACCAGCTACATACAGTGTGTTAGACGGGGTAAAATATACACATGGCCCAGGTGGTGACTACGTCAAGAGCCTCCTCTTGGATGAGAGTAAACACTGAAAGGGCACCATTATCTAAAGTGATGATCTATCAATCTAACCCGACTTTCTGTTTGTATACAAAATGCTCTACCTGTTTGTGCATCCTGCAACCTTTCAATTTGAGATGCTAAGGGTTTGACCTCATGAAAGGTGTCCTTAGGCCACACCAAAAAAATAAGTTGGTCTTAAATTTTCTTTTAAGAATTTTTTTTAGTCCAATGGATTCCTTGGTGGGAAAGTGAGGTGAGCGAACAAATTTTTTTTTTAATTTTGCCAAACATCACAAAGAGAAAACTTGTAGAAACTGAAGCGAGTGAAATCCATGGACAAGTATTTCCGAAAATATGGAGAGGGCGATCCGTAGACCAACTTAAATTTTTGGTGTGGCCTTAGGTGCCTTTCACAAGTGGGACCAAGTACTCGCATCATAGATGAAGACTGGCACATGAGCACAAACCAAAATGTCTGATCTTGATGCATAAAATCTATATCCTTATCGCTCTGTGATTATGATCGAGATTCTCCCAGCTAATAACAGAACCCTAGCCATGAATAAATTGATGTAAGTGGGATACTTGACTTTCATATATATCCTTCATTATGAACCATTGTGGGCATGGAAGCTTACAATACACTCGAACAAACCATCAAAGAAACCAAACTTTAAAATGACAAGGTAATGACACATTCATATAATCTCCTTCCGATTAGATTCTACTTGAAATAAAAAAGAATTTGATATTGCCATAAGGAGCACTGAAAAAAAAACGGAGGCTTTAATAGTGGAGATTTTTCATGGAACTGCCATTCATAGGAAAATCTTGAATATCAAGACACCAAATGGTGCATTTTGGTGATGTTTGAGTATGGCTGATACCCATGTATCCCCCTCCCAACCATATAAATGGTCAAATGGTATTTCATTGGATCTGGACAAATTACAAGACTGCCCTGACAGATCTTAGAAAAACTGAGAAAACTGGAAAAAAAAACGAGGATACAATGGTTGAAGGCTAAGGATCAGGAATCTGGTTTAAGGATATCAGTTTTTTTTTTCTTTTTTTACAATCTTGAAAGGCTGTTAATTTCTTTCATCAAGTATTTTGTACAGCAGAGCTGTAAGCCCGACTTCTGCAAGGGTTTTTGATCTAGACTATTATGCTTAAGGTCGCTGGCAGGGATAGGCTAAAAGTAATTAGATTTTCGCTATACTCTCACCCACCAGAGTCCCAAAAGGATATGTACTTTTCACATGTGCAAAGATAATATGGGGGTCCCATGCATATTTTTGAGATACAGAAGATTCAACCCTATAAAGGATTATATAGTCATTTGTCACATAAATTACCAGATTCGTACCCAAAAGTAATTAAATCTTTTTATAACTTCTTTAGCACTTAGATTTTATCTTTGCTGTAAATGCTATATTGACATATTATGGTCCCAGGCATATTATTGTAAGAGGGGTGGTAGTGGTCTCACATGAACTGCACTCTGGGCGCCACTCTACTGCTGCAGACGTCACAGGGCCACCACTCAGCTCCCACCCTATTATGTTATTTTCTCGGCTCAGTGCGTCTCTACTGCTGGTGAAGGGGATGGGAAGCCTATCAAAGCTGTCAGCGTCATTATAATTGTTTTTCTCTCAAGAGTCGGGGTAATTACACCTTTCTGGGAACAGCACCACTTTCGGGGACATAAATGACCCAAAGTGAAAGTATCAGCCCCAAGGGGGGGGGGGCACTGCCTCAGATTTCGATACGATGTGTGAACATGATTCTGAGAGAAAGGAGTGCTTTTTGGGCCCTATGGACAAGCCCTCGAGGGCCTTTGAATAGGGATGATTTTTAGCCTATTTTGGAGAAATAGGGGAACATCTTGGACCAAAAATGGACATTCCCAAGTGCATGTTCGCATATGGACACTATAGAATATTTAGGGAGAGATCCCCCCCCCCTGGGTGTATGGGTCACTGCTGCAGCTCAGCTATGGTCAGGGTTGTGTGTGTGAGTGGTGGTGGTGGTGGTGTTGTTCCCCAAGCAGCACACACATAGTAGTACACCACCCTATGCACCACCTCAGCGGCCAGTCACCACCTCAGCGGCCACCACCACCACCAGCGGCCAGTCTGACCAGCGGTGGCAGGCCTCAGTACCGTGGTGTCTGCTGGATACACCACTACCCACCACTCCCCTAACTCCCTCTAACAGCTGTTTACAGTAATTAAATGACACTGACAGTTGTGGTAGACTGCCCCACCCCCTTCACCCACCAACAGTGAACACACACTCAGCGCGAAAATAACCCTATAATGACGCGAAAATAACCCTATAATGACGCGAAAATAACCCTATAATGACGCTAATAATGAAACCATTCTGTTCTTAAAAGGTGCTGCCCCGGACCAGAAGGCAGTATCTACTTCTCCTATCAGTGGCTACTGAGAATATGCTGATCAACAAATGCATATTGCAGTAGGTACTGCTGAAATACTTCCAAAACAGCTGACTCCACACTGCATTTTCAGTCTAGACTCAGTAGTGTACTGACTATCAACTGAATATGCACTGCATTTCAGGCTAGAATCAGTAGTCTACTGACTCTCAACTGAATGTTAATAGATTCCAGAAATTATACACTCTGTGCAGCAGCATAGATGCAGTAGTCTACTGACCATCTACTGGTATGACTGTCCATTCACGGATTATTTACCTGATGCTATTAAGACAGTCCATAGTGTGAATGTCAGTATGGTTGTGAAGAGCAATCAAAAGATTCAGTAATGTAATAATGAAACTATCCAGTGTTTGTGGAGACAAGCATACTTTACCCCTTTGCATATGAATATCTTATTCAGTGTCAGTAATGGATACACATGGATATTGGGGTGTATGAAAGTAACAAATTACTCACTGACTTTATATAGGGTACAAATATACTGAATTATCAAGTATTCTTTTGGTCCCCATCATGACATATTTTTTTTTAAATAGTATCCATGTATCGTTGATAATTACAAAGTGCTTGTCTCATCACCTGAACATCAGTAAACCGAAAGGCATTATACTATAGCAGCACTCTATAGATATGTCTGCTCTTACCCTTTTGTTATGGTAAGAGTTACCCAGTACTACTGAATCAATACTGCCCTAGCCCCCTCCTACATGATTTGCATGCACTACTAGGAAGTAGTAACTGCTTCAAATAGCTGATGGGGCGGTGGCTCAGGGGGCTAATGCGTTGGTAGAGTAATCAGAAGATCCCAAGTTCAAATCCAGCAAGGACCACCTAGAGAGGCATTGGTAGTGCCAGTACTAGAACATTGGCTGCTTCTTTTATGCTTCTACCTGCCCCAGCAGTAGTTTTCAGTATGATCTACTGCACAACTACTGCTATAGCAGCAGCCATGCAGTAGTGCTGATTGAACACTGCCCCAACCCCATATATGGTCATGCAGCATTAAATAAGTAGATACTGTTCAACTGCTGCCATCTAATTTACGTAATTGGGACAACTGATTCAATACTGCTTGCATGGTGCTAATACTACTCTTCTACTACTGTACCACTGCTGCAAGTTTTGTTGTGCTGAGCAGTAGAATGACAGTAGATGCTGATACAATACTGTTTCTGATGCTGCTTTCACACTGAATCACTACTGTCACACCACACTGTTTCCCAGCTGCTTTAGTGCTGCATTTCTACTGCATTTTGGTCCGGGTGCATTTGTACTAGAAAAAGGGAACTGACAGTCTAGTCTTTAATACAAGGTTGAAAAATAATGGCCCTGATATCCTGAAGCCATACATGTATATCCTATGGATTCTCAGGCCTCAACCATTGTATCCATGTCTTATTTTCACGGCTCAGTTGCGTCTCTACTACTGGTGAAGGGGGTGGGTAGCCTATCAAAACTTTCAGCATCATTATAGTGTTATTTTCGTGGCTCTTCTGCTGCAGAACAGGGTGAGAAGGCTATCCAAGCTGTCAGCACCATTATCTTATTTTCAGCTTGTAGCCCCGCTCCCTCCCTCCCACCCACCTATCACTGCAGGGACCAGTTTTCTAGGTAAATATATGTCGTCATGTTTCCAGTTCACTAGGCAGCTCCCATAGCGCCCAGTACTGCTCAGTATAGGTGCATACCAGGGGCGGATCCAGGATTTTGAGAAGTGGGGGCACAAATTTTGGACATAGGATGGGTAGTATACCCAAGCGAAGCGTATTTGTAAGCATGGTAAAGTGACTATTGAAGGGGGGTTTGGGGGCATCCTCCCAGAATAGATGTGGATTCTAGAGCACATTTGGTGCATTTCTAGACCCACATTGAAATGCTTACATAGTCCCATTTATTACAAATTTCAGATATTTAGGAGTGGAAAGATGAGACTGAGGTTGGGGAATGGTGTGATAGGACTGGCATAATAGGTGGGATGAGACTGAGGTGGAGGAATGGTAGGACTGATCATAAGAGTAGCATGAGAATGGTGTCATATGACTGGGACAAGGGCAGGATGAGACCTAGGTGAGGAAGGTGGGACTGAGGTTCAACTATCTATGCAGAATGAGACTGCGATGGTAGAAAGAGTGTGACGTAACAGAGACTGGGGGTAGGTGTCTACAATTCCTCCACCTCAGTCTCATATGCTCTTACCAATCCCCAGGATCACCAATAGACAGCAGACAATTTCTTAAAATCAGCATGGGCACTACTTAAAATCAACAGAGCCATATTGGATCCCTCCCATCCATCACCCTAAATTACCCTCATTTTAAGCCCTTTACTTCCACCCGTTTTGTGGGACTTTGGGAGATGGGTTGGTGATCTATTGTTATGGGGAAAATTTTTAAATTCTTGATGTCAAAACATGCATTCTGGTGACTTCTGGGAATGATATCATAACTTGGTTCTATTTGGAATATTTGAAAAATTCTTTCGCTGTTAGAAAGGCCAGGACATGAACATATTTTTGGGAAAAATGGGGGGGGGGCACGTGCCCGCTGTGCCCCCCTCTAAATCCACCCCTGCATACAATCAACAGCACTAAAGAGGTGGTGGTACTTGTGAACAGCCCCACTGTACATATGGTGCCTGGGCAGCCACAGTCTATAGAGCCTTTGTACAACAGGTGTCTCAGGATATCCCATACATTTCTATTGGGTCATTTTTATCCGCCCAAATGGTGGTCAAGACCAGAATGGCGTAATATATGCCCGGCCACCTTGTGAAGTCGGGCAAAACAGAGGAGTTTGCACATATGCAATTCGGAGTGGAGCTAACCTACAGCCTTGTGTAATATATGATGCAAAATATCTCACCCAACCACGCTAACAATGTAGTTTTCTTGCCCCGCCCTTCATCACAATGTAGGAGTCGACTTACCTGCAACGAGAACAAAAGAAGACATCATTAATTACATGAGGCACTGCGAAAGATGTGGCTTATTTATATGTAAACTGATGGCAATGGGTGTTAATTAAGTACCTCTGATACGTCATGGTTTGACGTAAACCCCCCACCTGGTCACTGATCTGTCTTTGAGGCACAACATGACAGAACACAGATCCAGGTCAGGCTCCTAATCAACGCTAATGACACAATACTAGGCCTGTGCTCTATTAATCATACTGGTACCATGTATTCCTTGATATCCACTACTTCACTCTGTGTAAGGACTCTAAACTACTGAAAAAAAAACAACTTTTCTATAAGGAGCTCGGATGTAAGGAGATCTTGCTTATAAGGGCCACATTCAAAACCATTTTCTTACATTCCTATAGTGATAAAATCTCTTCTAAGGAGGAAAGTACCCTAAAACCTCGGATATAAGGAGGGAATTTTGGCATGAAGTTGTCCCCAGTTCCTTTGAACACCTATACCGAGCTTGGAGGGTGTTGAAAGCGCGCAGCCATTTCTGGAGCTGGTGCAGGTTAGAAGCTGCAGTTATCTTATTCTGAGTATGCAATGAAATTATGCGCATCCAACGCATTTAGAATGAGACATGAATTTACATTTCATACACTGAATACCTGTCGCTAAATATTGAGCTGATTATAGACTTCTCCATACCAACTTAGCTTTATTTTTTTTCTGTACCATAGTCCTAGCCTTCTTAGTACATCTTCAGCATTTCAATGTATAAGAACAGTGAAAGAGGTTGATCCTGCTGGCACGGCATCTCCCCCTATGGGAGAAAAGAGAAGCAAATCTAACCTTGAGGAGCTCCATGAAGCCATGGAACAGCACAGGGGCGCCCCCTAGTACGATGGTGTAGAATCACACGATGGACTGTGGTGCCATCTTTGGGACAATATGTGAACGTGAAACAGTAGAGTAGAGGGCGGTCTACCCTATTGCAAGTTTTCACCTTCCCCATCTGAGCCATCTTATAGTCTATAAACATTTAAAGACCGAAGGTGATACTACTCCGTTCCCATCCATGCATCCTCCAGACCATATATAGGGCTGATACTCCTGATGGGTTGGCATGATGCACCAATGAAGTGTTCGAAAGTCAATACCTAGCACTGCATTGGTGCATTATGACAACCATGGGAATGGTCTGAAGGCATCCTAAGGCCCTCATATGGAAAACAAATACATGTATACTGCAAATTGTACCACTCACAATCATCATGAATGGGGTACAACCCCTAATTATGGCAAGGAATTGTCTCGATGACAATAAACCCTAAGAAAATGTATGCATCGGTCATGGACCACATGTCCACAATGCCACATTTGATTGAGTTCAAATTAGGTGGCTGGTATCACATGCATGTTCACATCTTCTGACAAAGTGCAATGTGAGCCCATTTCTGCTTTTATTTTTCATTTTTGAAATAGTGGCTACCGGAAGTTTAATTTCCACATATAATTGAAAAAGGAAGAAGAGAAGCGCCAAATTTATGTGAGGAGAAGACCTGTAAATCTGAGGATGTGTCATTGTACGCCGGTTAAATTATAGTAAAAACACCTTTACTTTTCTGCTACATCACGGCTTAATCCTACCTTATCACCTTCCTCATAGATTAAGTTCCTTCTTTCATCACTTCTATTACTATAACTAAGTTGACTTTATGGCTTGATAAAGAGAGTAGAGAGAAACCCTCCATCCAATCCCTACTATAAATCACAGGAGTTAGTTACATTTTCCTTTACAATCTTCCCATATAAACAAATGCCCCTATCTCAGCTCATCGACTAAGCCATTTTCACCTCTTTCATGGCAATTTTTCGTCCACAATCACGGAGTGTGCAGGCGGGCGTAGTGCGAGCTACTGCCCTGAGCTGCTCCATCATCGTGACAATGAGCTGCTCAATACACGCCAAGCTAGTGTCTGAGGTCGCCGCCAGCGACTCACTGAGGTCACTGGGGGGTCGCTGAGGCCAGCCGTAAAGATGACTGCCACTACTGATCGCTTTGGTATAAGAGCACAGTAATGGGGAATAGGAATGATCTACTGCTTCGCCATCTTTCTCCCATTTGCCATAAATCCTCTTGTCTTTCCCTAACTGACCAGAATTGTAACCTTAAACCCATACAAAAGTCTTATTAATACTATAAATACAAATTCCAAACACTACCGTATATTAGCAACCACAAATTAAAACCTAACTTTCAAAAAACATTGCCCTGATAAGAGATGATCATTGAATGTCCCCTGGGGAGATTTGACTCGAATTTCAAAAACAAGTGATATATTCTGACTTAGGACAAAATTTCATATTCATGAGATTCCCTGTCCTTTCCCGATTTTTCCTGTATGGAAATTCTATGAGGTGAAGCTGGATTAATCCCATGCTCGCCCCCTTCATCCCGTTCTTTTAAGAAACTAATAGAATGATGTATTGGTATCCACTGACCTATAGGTTAGGTCAATCCTTGCGTAAAAGCCGCACCGAGAGGATTTACCGTACGTGGTTACTAGTAGTTGACCAACAGGGAGGCGGAGGGTTACAACAAGAACACATGAGCGATTATAGAAGAGTAGGTATAGTCATTTGGTTAGAGAGTATATCATCAGTTGTTGGGATTACCGTATATTCCTTTCCATGAGTGTTTACATACACATACACATGTACACTGCATTAACAGATTGAAAATGGCCTTAATTTTGTGGGTATTTTGTATGTAGTATTACGGGTAGATATGATGCATGTCACGATCAACCCTGCATTTTGATATCCATTACATGTATATCAATATTTATATGGAATAAATTCATAGCCTTCATAGACTTAGACAAAGTATACTTATTTCCTCAAACAGTATGGACGTGAGATGCTACTGGTTGAATGAAAAGCAATACAAAGTTAATATGTCCTCTGTTGGAGGATCAATCCCGTTAGTAGAATGTATATGGGTGTAACTGTTTTTTGACTGCTGACTATGGATTAATACAACTGGGGTACAGCTTATATTTTTCAGCAAAAACAGCATTTAGAATACAGGGGCGTGGGAAGCAGTTTTAGAGTGGGTGGGACCAGGGGGTTTTCTGCAATTTTCGACCTCCCTTTGCTTGACCTAGTTTTGGCCTTTGGAGGAGTTGGCCAAAAGTGGGGGGGGGGACATGTCCCCCCTGCTTTCCACGCCCATGGAATATTAAATACATTGCTACATATGTAACTCGCCTAGTGATATCTCTACTGAACACGCAAAAATCTAAGAAAATGAGGTCTTTATGTCTACTTCCCCCTTTGCACCTGAAGCTTGGGTCAACGCCCAATCGCGGCTCTGTACAAATCTGAGGCATTCTCCTATTTTACTCCACCGGGGAAATTTAACATGTCACCAGACCCTACTGTTAGAGGCTAAATCTTGGGTTGATAGTAAAAAGTGGAAGCTGAAGTGAACAAATGAATGGGAATCTGATATAATGTAAGTAGTACATGGGATAATTCACTTTGTCCCATAATGTCATCCCCTCAATACTTAAAACAGTAATGGTCAGTGTGTGGGGGTGGGGGTCTGTAATGGAATAAAGGAAATAATTGTCCCAAAGAGACATTCAATAATGAAATGATGAAAATACCCTTTATTCCATTACAGCTCCCCTTCCAACATGTACATGGCTAATATGAAGGCATAATATAGCTACTCAGAGTGATGACTTAAAAAAAAATCTAGGGTCAGTGGGGGGGGGGGGGGGTCTGTAATGGAATAAAGGCAATCACTGTCTCAATGACAGTATAAAACCAGGACTACAAATTTATAAAACCAGGACTACAAATGTAATTACTGCCCATTACAGCCCCTCCCCCATTTTATTCCACCATACCATGGTGGAGTAAAAGTACCACCATAGTATGGAGATCTTTTACTCCACCATAGCATGGTGGAGTAAAAGATCCCCTTATAGTCTTGTTTTATCCCACCATAGGATGGTGGAGTAAAAGATCCCCTTATGGTCCTGTTTTACTCTACCATAGCATGGTGGAGTAAAAGATCCCCTTATAGTCCTGTTTTACTCCACCATGACTGCCACATGAATAAAGCTTCGCTTCTAGAATTCACACCCCTAAAAATGCCAAGCCCCTATTTTTTTTTTTATAAATGGGCCCAATCAGGAAAACCCTCTCCCTAAGGGGGGTGTTTTCCCCCATTGCTGATTTAAGTTTGTTTTATGGAAGGGATTTTTTCCCTTATATACTACTCCTGTTTTACTCCACCATGCTAGCAAACTACTCCTGTTTTACTCCACCATGACTGTCACATGAATAAAGCTTCGCTTCTAGAATTCATACCCCCCAAAACTGCCAAGCCCCTATCTTTTATACATGGGCCCCATCACGAAAACCCTCTCCCTAAGGGGGGTGTTTTCCCCCATTGCTGATTTAAGTTTGTTTTATATAAGGGATTTTCTTCCTTATATACTACTCCTGTTTTACTCCACCACACAAGCAAACTACTCCTGTTTTACTCCACCACGACTGCCACATGAATATAGCTTCACTCCTAAAATTCATACCCCCCAAAAAATGCCAAGCCCCTATTTTTTATATATGGGCCCCATCAGGAAAACCTTCTCCCTAAGGGGGGTGTTTTCCCCCCATTGCTGATTTAAGTTTGTTTTATATAAGGGATTCGCCAAATCGCCAATGGCGAATCAAGGTGCATTTTGGCTAATTATAATCTATGAAAGTTCGCCAAATTGGCGAATTTTATGGGCCAGCATTGGTTAGGTCTAAATGCAGACAGTCCGATTATAGCCAAGTAATATATCACTGGAAAGGGAATTTCAACATCTCATGTCTGTGCATGTGTGTTGACGAATAGCTAGCACAGCCCCCATTAAATCGTGGCCTATTTTGGTGACTAATGCCCTGGTGCATATAATTATATATCCAAAATATATTTTCTAGACCGAGAATGTTAAGGAGAACAGTATTGAAAAGTTATTTAGAATTTTCTGCTATGGTATTCCATTAGGTAGCTCGGGACCCCCTATAATTTCTTATTGCATAAAATTAGGAAAACTGGGGGACATTTCTCAGGTAATCTAGGTACTATTAGCCAACGGGAGCCACCCACCTTAAACTACCGTTACAATGACAAAACACTGATGATACATCTGTAATGTATCATGGCAAAGCGGACTGATGGGTACATTTGTAGCAATGGTACATCTCTTTTTTATTCCGATTCAAGAAAAAAATATTTCGCTAATTGATAATGAATTTGGCTAACCAAAATCAGTGCAAATTCGCCAAATTGGCTAATGGTGAAAGTAGCCTAGCACTAACCTAGGGATTTCTTTTCCTTATATACTACTCCTGTTTTACTCCACCACGCTAGCAAACTTCCGTAAATCCTCACGTACAGGATGCACCTCGCATATAGGACAATTTAGTACTGTTCTATAATAGAAAATCCTCGCTTATAGAACGCACCCCAAACTTCTGACAATGCTATATGATGCATCGGGGGGTCATTTTAGTGCATAGGACGCGTCCTGTACGCGAGGATTTACGGTACTCCTGTTTTACTCCACCACAGCCAAGGTGGAGTAAAACAGGAGTAGTATATACTCTATAGAGACAAGCTCCATCCTATAAGGGGAAGGAACCCCGGGGAAAGGGTTTCCAGGAGGGAAAGATATATTGGCTTTTTTTTCGGGGGGGGGGGGGGGGAGGGGACAGTTAGAGGACAGTACATGTACATGGATGACAACATTGGAGACGTAAAAGATAGTCCTGTTTACTCCCATAGCATGGTGGAGTAAAAGATCCCCTTATAGTCCTATTTTACTCCACCATGCTATGGGGGAGTAAAAGATCTCCCATAGCATGGTGGAGTAAAAGATCCCCCATAATCATGGTGGAGTAAAAGATCCCCTTATAGTCCTGCTTTACTTCACCATAGCATGGCGGCTTAAAAGATCCTCTTGTAAGAATGTATAGGAATAGTATAGGGCTCCCCAATAATTTCCTTTTGTTTTATACAGGGATTCATTTTACTGATAACTGTCGTTGTGGAGTAAAGTAGGAGATGGCCGAGTCATTAACCCTCAATATTGAATAACAAATTGGGCTGTATGGGTTGTGTTTATGTGTATATTAATGTAGTCTCACCTTTGAAGCTATTATCAGCTCACTCCACTGATCTCACGAATTGGGAAGACTAACTCTAGTGGTATGATGTTGGCCTAGCCCATTCTTTTAACCAACACCAAGACGCCGATACAAGTCACCATTTATTGTTCACTCGTTATTCACAGTTACAGTTGTTAGGCGATTCCACTCAGTTCTATACAGCTTCAACGACATCAGTCTATTCACACAAGCAGTTCATGTTCTAACAATCCAGTGCTTCTAGAGAGGTATAGGTGCCATAGAGATCCTGCTTAATCCGTTCTTACATTGGCTAAGTGTAATACTAGATACTAAACAGCTTCATCCTCGTCTACTCCAGGAGTATGTGTTGCTTCCTCAACTGCTCCCACAATACTAACTCCTCACCTGTCTCTCACTAACCCACTACACCTCCCAGACGCCATGTACTTGGCTTACACGTATCTTTTTCCCCTACAGAATCCTCCTGACCAGATCTCGTCGACTCCATCGCCGTCTGCAGCATTCCACAGCTACCATAAACTCTAGCTACCATAAACCCTACACAGGACTCCTATAGCACTCTCTCATATAGCATACAATAAATACATACATAACATAGCATACAATAAATACATACATAAGTGTACCCTGTTATACCCGTTCATTATAATTATTGGTTATTGATGACAAAACAAAATATACATGTTTAGTGAAATAGGCCAGTGATCTTTGTAAAATAGAGTGATATTAGTCGGGGTTGGGTAGATACGCTATTCCTGTGTAATTCTATGACTGACTTCCTAGTGAACAAGTAATCAATGGATAATTCATGACGAGTGTGTGTTAGTGAAGGATAATTACACGAGGCCGTAGGCCGAGTGTAATTAGCCTTTGCTAACACACACGAGTTAGCATACAATAAATACATACATAACATAGCATACAATAAATACATACATAAGTGTACCCTGTTATACCCGTTCATTATAATTATTGGTTATTGATGACAAAACAGGTGCGGGCGCTCCCCTCTTGTGACGCGAGTCACACCAATTGTCAAGCATAAATTATGCTTGAATACATTTTATGTATTGTTTTGTCACTAATACCTGAGGTAATCATCATTATACTTCCCTTATCATATGGCCTAATCCTGTTTTAGGTCGCTATGGAAAATAAGGAATGTGTTTTGCACAACTGGAAAAATGCTAGACCTATGTAGACCCCTTGTGTATATAGCGACTTAAAAGTTCTACCCATGGCAAATGTAGAGGTTCAAATACACAAAACGACCTATTTAATAGCGACCTAAAACAGGAGTAATATATAGGAAAGAAAGAAAGAAACTTAAACAGAAGAATAGATTAGCATAGAAGCTTGCCCTGCAGGGCTACTAATGTGGAATAGAAAAGAAGCTTGCCCCGCAGGGCTACTTTAATGGAATAGAATAGAATTTTGCCCCGCAGGGCTAGTCATTCAAATTCAATAGCCCTGCGGGGCAAGCTTCTTTTCTATTCCATATTAGTAGCCCTGCTGGGCAAGCTTCTATTCTATACCATATTGATAGCCCTGCGGGGCAAGCTTCTATTCTATACCATATTGCCCCCGCAGGGCTACTATTATGGAATAGAAAAGAAGCTTGCCCCGCAGGGCTACTTTAATGGAATAGAATAGAATTTTGCCCTGCAGGGCTAGTCATTCAAATTCAATAGCCCTGCGGGGCAAGCTTCTTTTCTATTCGATATTAGTAGCCCTGCGGGGCAAGCTTCTTTTCTATTCCATATTAGTAGCCCTGCGGGGCAAGCTTCTATTCTATACCATATTGATAGCCCTGCGGGGCAAGCTTCTATTCTATACCATTTTGATAGCCCTGCGAGGCAAGCTTCCATTCTATCTTATATGTGCAACTCAATAAGGATGATAAAAAATGTTTCAAATAGAACTAGATCATGGGTTTTTAGTTACTGAATAAGGGTCATCTTCATGATTACAAACATTTACTGAATAAGGGTAATGACCCTTATTCAGTAACTATTTACAATAGTCAAGATTGACCCTTATTCAGTTAAGAATGCCCTTCTACCACTATCACATTCACATTAAAGAGGAATACACAGAACAAGCCATTCCATTTCCTTCATTTAGATTCCTTCTTTTCCATTCACCCTCTAATTTTCTTTAGTTTTCAAGAGTTATCATGACTTAATCTATTCTTTAGCGACTTAAAGTGGGAGAATGCCGTATATGTATTTTCCACACTGCATTGGTGACTTATTCTTAGCGCAAACTTGTCCTCTAACATATAATTTATTATTACAATTCTCTCATTCCTTAATCTCAATTTATTTTTCTTTCCTTTGTTATTTATTTTACTCATTCACTCGCCTTTACTAAGCACTTTGTCCCATTCTATGTTTATATATTCTTTTTACTATCCTTACCCGGGTTCTCCACCATCTGGGCTGTATGGGTTGTGTTTATGTGTATATTAACTCTTCTTCTACCGAATTCCCCATGAATATGGTTACCTGCAAACCAGATATTTTAAAGATGTTTTTGAAAAAAATTAATCAGAAAGAGGATGGAAAAAGTCTCTCAAAACTGAAATAATCTTGTAGATATTCCAAGGGAAAGTGAAAATATGACAACCCCAACTGTACATAAGGATCAAAAGGTGAGCTACCCCTGATTTCCAGTAAGTGCTCTTATTGCAGAGTTATGAGGTTATTATTATGGCTGCCAATGTTAAAACTAGACAGTATTACCAATTTTCAAATCGAAATAATTCAGTAAAAAAAATAATCTAGCATGATAAAGCAAACTACATGAGTTAGCTGATTTTGATATTCATTAGATTCTATCATCAGAAAGTCTTTCCGAGAAAATGTTCTATTGTGTTGCCATGGTTGCCATGGCAACCAAAAGTAACAAATGTTTCAATTTTTTGGCCGTATGTTGCTATGGCAACTAGGATTTCCCCCATAATGCATCAAAATATGTTCTCAATTTAGTCACCATCTTTTTCCCCATGAAAAATTGCCTCAAGTCAGTTTTTACCCCCAAAATAATAATTCTTTTCATTTTTTTCATATTTTACCCCTCAATATTGCTCAAAAATCATGCTACCCAAAGCTTATAATTATCCATGTCCAGATGGCTATCATTAAGAGGAGAATTGATACACAGCCAAACACCTTGGCCTACTCAGAGACTATATGCCATAGAGCAGAGCCCCCAAAAATTGTGAAATTTTACCAATTTATAAGGAAGTTACAGAGGGTCAAAAATTGGCCAAAATCGGCCAAAAATCGGCGTGTAACTCGCAAAAATGCGCGTCCGGTAAAGCAGCAGTAACTCGCAAAAATGCGTGATTGGTAGAAGAAGAGTTAATGTAGTCTCACTTGTGTAGCTATTATCAGCTCACTCCACTGATCTCACGAATTGGGAAGACTAACTCTAGTGGTATGATGTTGGCCTAGCCCATTCTTTTAACCAACACCAAGACGCCGATACAAGTCACCATTTATTGTTCACTCGTTATTCACAGTTACAGTTGTTAGGCGATTCCACTCAGTTCTATACAGCTTCAACGACATCAGTCTATTCACACAAGCAGTTCATGTTCTAACAATCCAGTGCTTCTAGAGAGGTATAGGTGCCATAGAGATCCTGCTTAATCCGTTCTTACATTGGCTAAGTGTAATACTAGATACTAAACAGCTTCATCCTCGTCTACTCCAGGAGTATGTGTTGCTTCCTCAACTGCTCCCACAATACTAACTCCTCACCTGTCTCTCACTAACCCACTACAGTTAGTTAGTTAGTTAGTTAGTGTTTAACGGCACGTCAGCTACTGGTGATGGCTATTTGTGCCTAAAGGTTTTATGGAAGAAAGTTTCTACTGTTTAAATTTGACTGTAGTATCCCAGGTTCTTGACATATGCAAGTATTGTATCCGGTCTGCAGGTATCAAATAACTCTTTCAGTGTTGTACATTGATGGTATTGTGCCCTGATGGGGCACTGGCTACATTCCACAAGGAAATGTTCCACCGTCAGGTGTTTTTGACACCTGTTGCAAAGCGGTCTGGGTTCTCTCTTCATCAGGTGTGAATGCGTTAGTCTGGTGTGGCCTATTCTTAGTCTGTTCATGACAATTTCTTCTCTTCTGCTCTTGCATTTGGCTTTCTTGGTTGTGCCTATCTTGGGCTGTATTTTGTAGAGTTTATTGTCTCTTTCAGCGTCCCATGACTCTTGCCACTTTTGGTGGATGTATTTCCTGATTTTCCGTTTGAGGTCCTCTGACGGTAGAGGCATATCTATTGGAACTTGATTTGTTGCATCCTTGGCAGCAACGTCTGCTAGGTCATTGCCATGGATTCCTTCATGGCCTGGTACCCAAGCATACGCTATCTTCTTTCCAGCTAGAGCAAGACTATTGTGTCGTTCCAACACTCTTTTCACGAGAGGGTGTGTCCACTTGCTATGCTGCATTGCTGACAGTGATGATTTGGAGTCAGATACAATCAGGTAGTTGTTGCCTTCTGATGTCTCAATGTGATCTTGTGCTAGGTATAACGCATGTAGCTCTGCTGTGTAGATGGAGGCTTCGTCTGGCAGGCGTTCTTTGAAGGCATGGGGTCCTAGAACGGCTGCAGATGCTGTTTTGTCTGCCATATGTGATCCGTCGGTGTAGATTGGTACGTGATCTCTGTAACTATCACGCAGTTCATTGAATGCTGCTTGATATGTGGTGCTAGATGTTACCCCTTTCTTAAGCGCGGTAAGGTCCATTCTGACCTCTGGTTTGTGATATGTCCATGGGGGCATTTCCGGGTACTCTACATTAAGTACCTTATCCAGAGACATTCCCGCTTCTTCTAATAGGTGGGATACCCTCACCCGAAGGGGTGCAATGTATTGGTTCTTCTTTGCTTCATATTTTGCCTTGTGCTTGGGGTTTGTCAACAATGCTGCGGCTGGGTTGTTAGGATTTGTGGCAATCCGGATAGCATATTCAAGGGAGAGTTTCTCTCGTCTAAGGGCTAAGGGTAGTTCTCTAGCAGCGACTTGCAAACTCTTAATTCTGGATGTTCTGAATGCTCCCAAACAAATGCGTAGTCCATGGCTCTGGATCCGCTCTGCCATTGCTAGGTATGACGCCCAGGTTGATCCATAAACACACAGACCATAGTCCAGTTGAGACTGGACCAGTGCTCTATATAGTTTGAGGAGTGTGTCCTGGTCTCCACCCCAGCATGGATGTGCCACTACTTTCAGTAGGTTGAAAGCTTTGTTACATTTATCCTTGAGGTACTTAATATGTTTATCAAAGATAAGTTTGCGATCTATGACTAGCCCAAGGAATTTGGTATTTTCCACTACAGAAATACGTTTGTTGTTGATTTCAATATTTGGTTGTCTGTCTCTTGTAGTGCGGTAGTGGAAGTGCATAACTGATGTCTTGTCTAGAGAAAATCGGAAGCCATTTTGGTCTGCCCACTTCACTGTTTCATCTATGGCAAGTTGGAGGTGTCGTTCAATGGTTCTCAGGCTCTTGCCACGGAAACACATGAAGAAATCATCAACATATAATGTTCGGCTTATCTCTGGCTTCAGTTCCAGTTTAGAGACGATGTTGTTCATCTTCAACAGAAATAGGGTCACTGAGAGAATGCCTCCCTGTGGAACTCCAGACTCCTGATTGAAGACATCAGAGTGGATGTTGTTTACTCTGATCCTGAAGCAACGGTTTGATAGGTATTGGTTGATGAAATCAGGGAGCCGACCTTTCAGGTCTGCATCTTTGAGGTCCTTAAGGATAGTAACCCACTACACCTCCCAGACGCCATGTACTTGGCTTACACGTATCTTTTTCCCCTACAGAATCCTCCTGACCAGATCTCGTCGACTCCATCGCCGTCTGCAGCATTCCACAGCTACCATAAACTCTAGCTACCATAAACCCTACACAGGACTCCTATAGCACTCTCTCATATAGCATACAATAAATACATACATAACATAGCATACAATAAATACATACATAAGTGTACCCTGTTATACCCGTTCATTATAATTATTGGTTATTGATGACAAAACAAAATATACATGTTTAGTGAAATGGGCCAGTGATCTTTGTAAAATAGAGTGATATTAGTCGGGGTTGGGTAGATACGCTATTCCTGTGTAATTCTATGACTGACTTCCTAGTGAACAAGTAATCAATGGATAATTCATGACGAGTGTGTGTTAGTGAAGGATAATTACACAAGGCCGTAGGCCGAGTGTAATTAGCCTTTGCTAACACACACGAGTCATGAATTATCCATTGACTACTTATTTTATACCACGAAACCAATAAATAATCAATAGAATACCAATAAATTCAAGTTGAAAACAAAAATTATTCCCCCTCCCCGGGACTCGAAGCCAGCCATAGTGTGTGTACACAGGTACATACACCTCCTCGTTGCCCGGCAGCGGACAGGGACAGCACCCGTCTTGGCTAGGCTTGGCAGCGGCACACGGCGAAAAATAGTGTTTGTACACGATCGGTACATACACCTCGTCGCCCGACAGCGACAGCGCACACGGTGAAAAAAAGATGCGTCCGGACCGTGTTAGACTAGATATACACCTCGTCACCCGGCAGCGGACTGCGACAGCTCACACGGCGAAAAAAAAATGCGCCCGGACCGGGACTCGACCCGCGTACCTCTAACGGCTGAGCGCAATGCGCTAACCACTAGACCACCGCGTCGCCTCCTACAGCAGCCGTCTCGGCTTCATATCTTTGAATGCGAGCGACTGGGACTCGTCCCGCCTACCTCTACTATCTAACCAAGCAAACACATATCATCTCTCGGCAGTCCCTGTGGCGCAATGCATAGGGAGTTGGACTAGGGATCTGAGGCTGCAGGTTCGACCCCTACCCTGGCAATGAAAATTATCGTAGGTTTTAACATGTAACATATGACATGGAAGGACATGAGAGGCGTGCGGGTTATCCATGGATAACCGTACGGCGTGCAGGTTATCCATGGATAACCGCACGCCTTACAAAATTGATGTTACAGCCTACAGGGTGTGCAATATCGACAGGTATGTGCATGGGAATATCCAGCAAAAAGCACTGAGCAACCCAGAAATCGTGGTATAATCTATGATATTGTAGGGGGACATTAGATTGGGTGGTAGCAAAACCCACCCCAGAAAAAAAAAATATCTGCCGGGTCCCTGATCAGCGTGTGATCCCGCCCATCCATCACTTGATGCCGGGGTCAGGGGCTAAACCTACCCCACTGTCCTCCACATCCACCTTCGGCCACACACCTTATGATCCCACAGCCACCTAGACCATTATTTTCTGCTCCCAGGTTTCCGATTTCCTGGTATCAATAACATTCAATCAGAGCACCTTGATCGGTCCACTGCCACAACACCCATGTCCCAACTCCTCCCGACATGGCTAACTGGTGGTAGATTGTAAACATTGTTATCAGCTAGAATTCTCACCAAATCATGGGCGTGGAAAGCAGGGGGGGGGGGCAGGGGGGACATGTCCCCCCCCCCACTTTTGGCCAACTCCTCAAAAGTTCAAAACTAAAAGGTCAAGCAAAGGGAGGTCAAAAATTGTAGAAAACCCCCTGGTCCCACCCACTCTGAAACTGCTTCCCATGCCCCTGCAAATGTAATTACAAGCGTAATGCAATGGCCCCATATTTGCCCAAACACCCTTATATATATATAGGCTCAGGTAAGCTAGAAAACTACTGAACTTTTTAATTTTTATAGAAAATCGAGGACTGCACCAGACTGTGTACCGGTAGGTTGATTAGTATCTAGGGGCTCAATATTTGGGATATGAGAGATAGTGAGTGGCAGTTTACCATACTACAGCCGTGGTGCATTATGTTGATGGTTACATTAGCCCAAGAAGATGATGCTACCTATAGGCAATAGTTAATACACTAAATCGCCAGTGCCTGCAGATAAGGACCGGCAGCTAGCAAGCACAATGGTGAATGCTTTTGAACTTAGGAAACCCTCACTTCAATAATCACTATTAGAAACATACAAGCATGGTTCCTGGGCACACCATAAACCACTAGTCCAACAACTATTCCTTACACATTGTACAAGCATGGGCACTGGTCACTAGGCCTAACACTATTCCTTTTAGAAGCCTGAATCCTGGATGTACCATTAGCACACTCAGCCCTACCCCGCCTCCACCGTGGGTATTTCAGCGCGAAAATATACACCCCTGGGAGTGCGCATGAATCCTGGCTAAGTTCTTTTATCGTCAGACCTCCTTCAATGCCCACTACTGGCTAAACACGGTCTGGTGAGGGCCTCAGTGGAGATGGAGGAGACTGGCAAAGGCACTCCTTTACCGATTTACTATGTCTTAACTATGGTTACCAGTGGGCGTGTAATCTTTAGGGGTCACACAGTTGTTCATAACGGTCCCCATGAGTGCCAGGTGTACCAAGGTGGTGCATACGTATAGTGCATTCAGGCATGCATGCGGTCCAATATTTGCACATGTATAGTGAGTGATTGGGGTGGGGGTGGGGGGATTTTAAACATTGCTTCTGTCCTCTTTGTACATATACCAAATTTATGTCAATACTTGGGATCCATGCATACTAGGTACCCCATCATCAACTAGCGATGTTCCTGGCGTTGTTAGATTTCGATCTAACTGGAATTAATTTTTATCCAGTTTTAATTTAAAGCATTTGAGTGCCACTTTGTTGTCTCCATAAAAGATCACAATGGTCCGGGAATATTTATAAATCTCTCAAATATGTTGAATTTTCGACATCAGCGCTTGTGAATTGAGACGAAAATTCTACCATGGGTAGCACTTATATGAGAATAGTGTATTCCCACATATAGAATAGGGTGCTACCACAAGATACTGTGTATAAGGTACAGCTTTAAGCAAGGAAAGCACATTGCTGCGACCTTAGAAATGTGCATGAATTCAATGTGCGCCTTATAGGCTAGGTTATACTCAATTGAATTACTAAATCCCCGCGTATATAAGGCACATCCTGAGTTTGTGGGCTGCTAAAGCAGCTTTCAAAATATTTAGAACTTTTTTTTGAACCCAATGAAGTCCTCAAATCCGGGCCTCAAATTCAAAAACCTATTACCGGGGTAGGCCCAAAAGAAAAGGTTTGTTTCCAGTTACCCGACCGACCCTAGGAGACCAGGGCAGATTGTCCAATGGATTCCTTGCTGGAAAAATGAGGCGAGCGATTGCCAAACATCACAAAGAGAAAACTTGTAGAAAGGGAAGCCTTCGAATTTTGTAGACAAGATTTTTTTTTTTTCAAAGAAAAACAAATTGGTATTTTCGAAAATATGGAGACCCTGAGGGCGATCAATAGACCAACTTATTTTTTTCTTTGGTGTGGCCTTATAGGTTAGAGAGTGGTCATTATTTATCAACAGGAGTAGGGGGGGTGTATGCACAGAGGCATGAAATTTGTTTATGCTCCCCTTTTAACTGTAATAGCACAATTTTTGTTATCCCTCCCCCTCAGGAGGGGTCAACAATTTTTATGCCCACCCCCTCAAACCCACCTTCCACCCTGTTGATATATAACTAATCCCGGTAACTAACACTCCCTTATATATTGATGGACTATTGTGGCGACATATACTCTCAGATCCACCTTGAAATTATGTTTCTTTTGACATATAACATCCTCTCCCACCCCCCCCCCCCCCCCAAAAAAAAAAAAAGACCTACCGACCCTAGCATTGCAGCCCATGTAACTGGAAACACACCTTTTTATGGGCCTAGGCATGGACGGCGAGGGGAGGGCAATGATTTTATATGGGGAAAATGTATAGGTTTATGGAGAACCCTGTCAGTACTAAGGGGTGGGCGACAGGACCCCAACACCGAACTTTTCTTGCTTGAGTGAGGAAAAATCACATCTTTTGTATTCAAAATCACAATACTTAAGAGATATTGGTATTTCTATGAATATGTAAGAAACAAAATATACTTCTAAATATTTGATTTATACCTAATACCCGTTTTGATATATTTAGTAATATATGTGTAACCGGGTGTGGAGGGTGTGTAAAAGTGGACTGGCCGTATTCCACTAGTTCAATGTGGTCACTAGGTGACTTCTACACTGAAGCTGCCCATACTGATTTCCCCTCGCTGACCTCTAACACGCCCAGACAGAAGGTCAATGTCAGGGACCAGCCCAAGGTCAGTGTCATCAGATCAGCATATTGACCACTAAGCTAGGGCCACTGGCCAGGGGCAATGACCCTAGTGACCTTTAGCTGATCCCTATTGTATGGGTTGACCGGGTGGGGGGGGGGGGGTCAATGACAGGTCCTGTACTATCGAGCCAGAGTCATATGTGACGGGCGCTCATTTATTTTAAGAAGGCTCTACCCCCTTTTTCAAGACTTAGATTATAGTGTATTTTGAAATTTCAACACCCCTGTACCCCGGCACTTTTTCAAGACCGGCGCTAATTCAAGACCCGGCGCTTAAACAGGCCAACACGGTATATAAATGGTGGTAGCCATAAGAAATGCTTTCCGTTCGGTGTGATTTGAATGGACTAGAAGAAAGAAATGGGGAGGGGTGAAGAAAAAGGATAACGAGGAAGCCTGTTTTTGATGACTTGAGGAAAACCTTGAGGAAAGCACAGCATAGCTGTGATGAATTATTTTGCCAAAGTTGATGACCAGAATATTTGAATAGGTTCCCTCTTGCTAAAATTTAGTCCAATAGGTCATCTATTGAAATCATTAGACCATGCCCTAGACCGCTTAGGCCATGATGAAGTCCTTTCAGTAATTCTTTCATTCATAGTTACTGACATATTTTGACTAATTGCTGACAAAAAGTGCATAATTACTGACATATAATGACTAACTGCAGAAAAATAGTAAGTGCTGACATGTTTTGACTAATTGCTAACAAATAGTACATAATTACCGACACATTTTGACTAATTGCTGACAAATAGTGCACAGGTACTGACATATTTTGACTATACCAGTCAAGGCATGATGTACCAACGAGGATTCCCATGACTCTATACTCTTTATCATGACTCAAGGATCATTATCATGACTCTTTAATCTAGATTTATGTATTTATGATCATTTAATATATATATCGATATAGAAATACAGCATTGCTGTAACAAGGGGTCCATGGTTAGGAGATTATGTTAAGGATTCAATTGAAAATTTAGAATCTAAGATCTATGATCAAGAGGCCCGTGTTAAGGATGCAATTGAGAGGATTCAATTTAGGATCTGTCATCTATGATCAAGATATTAGGGTTTCATATTTAAATTTGACGATCAATTCTGAGTTTAATATCAATTCTAAAAGCAGTTAAATTGCAGTGCGTTTCCCGGATTAGAAATTTATCCCATATTTTCGGCAAAGTAAACACAGCAAAGCTGTAATGCCGTGCATATTCATATCATGTTCTAAGAAGTATAGAATTGATTTACAACATTTTTAATATGATAGTACCGGGGTAGATCAAAATTTTCAGAACAAATATTATTTTAATACAGAATCTAAAAGCCCTTCATATGTTGTGTGTTTTGCAATTTATTAATCTATAACATACTTTCAGGAAAGTAAACACAGCAATGCTGTAATGCCGTGCATATTCCTATGATGATCCAAGGAAAAAAGATCATTATATATGAACTCTATGGCCTTTGGAATGGACCTATACTTAAATATATGCTCTGATTGTGGTGCTTCCTCGCTCTCCATGTAAAATCCTGCCCCATTGCTATAGTATGGAGTAAACCTATGCCTGGATTAAAATATGCAAATAAGGAATGTGTGTGAGGGTTGGGAGTAGTGTGGTGGTGGTATTGGTGGTGGTGGTGTCACAATGGTCATTAACATCCATCTGATAACTTTTGAAGATCAAAATTGACCATATATGGCCTGGACCCCTGTGTTTCCTAAAACAAAGATGCCCGACATATATGGAGAACAATAAAATTAGCTAGTTGAGGTGTCCAAATGGTCACTAACATCCATCTGATAACTTTTGAAGATCAAAATTGACCATATATGGCCTGGATGCCTGTGTTTCCTAAAACAAAGATGGCCGACACACATGGAAAACAATAAAATAGGCTAGTTGAGGTCTCCCAATAGTCACTAACACCCATCTGATAATTTTTGAAGATCAAAATTGACCATGTATGGCCTGGATCCCTGTGTATCCTAAAACAAAGATGGCCGACACATATGGAAAACAATAGAATTAGGTAGTTGAGGTCTTTCAATGGTCACTAATATCCATCTGATAACATTTGAAGATCAAAATTGACCACATATGACCTGGATCCCTGTGTTTCCTAAAACCAAGATGGCTGACACACATGGCAAACAATAAAATTGGGTAGTTGAGGTGTCCCAATGGTCACTTACATCCATCTGATAACTTTTTAAGATCAAAATTGACCAAATATGGCCTGGATCCCTGTGTTTCCACAAACCAAGATGGCCGACACACATGGAAAACGGTCCCAAGACTCCAAATAATCCAATGCCACACCACTTAAAACTCCTTAAAAAGTGCATCATACTTATGTGTACATGTATACATAAATATACATGTAGGTGGCCTTTAGTGGGTTAATAGTCAGAGGTGCTGAGAAATGCATCACCAGCAGAAGAGAACCACATGGTGCTGGGGGAGGTGGTGCCAGGCAGGTATGGGGCCACCACAGGAGCACAGCCACCACCACTATTCAGAGGTGGGTGGGGGGGGGGGGCTATATATGCTATATACCATGGCCCTGCCTGAGCTGTCCAGGGCTACCACCACTCTGTCCCCAGGGTCTACAATAACAGGTCCACCAACACCACCACTGCCACCACTTCTATGCTTGACTGATTTGTAGATTTTAATCCAGGTATAGGCATACTCAATACTGTACCTATGACAGGATTATACATGGAGAGCGAGGAAGCACCACTATGAGAGCTTGTATTTAAGAATGGGTCCCCTCCTATAGCCGTTCATTCCTAAGAATGAACGGCAATAACTGCTCGGTCGTATCATCTAGGTTTATGTACTTATGATCGGATATTATATTTCGATAAAGAAATACAGCATTGCTGTAATAGCTGCTCGGTCGTATCATCTAGATTTATGTACTTATGATCAGATTAGTAATTGCTCACTATTTGTCAGCAATTAGTCAATATATGTTAGTACTTTGTCACTGTATAACAGCAATTAGTCAATATACGTCAGTAATTACTCACTTTGTCAGCAATTAGTCAATATATGTAAGTAATTAATCACTATTTATCAGAAATTAGTCTATATATGTCAGTAATTACTCACTCTTTGTAAGCAATTAGTCAATATGTGTCAGTAATTACTCACTATTTGTCAGAAATCAATCAATATATGCCAGTACTTAGTCATTATAAAACAATACTTAGTCAATATATGTCAGTAATTACTCACAATTTGTCAGATATTAGTCAATAGTGAGCAATTACTAACATATATTGACTAAATGCTGATAAAATGTAAGTAACTACTACCATGTATTGACCTATTGCTGACAAATAGTGAATAATTACTAACATATATGAACTAATTGCTGACAAATTGTCCATAGATACTGACATATCTTGACAAATACCAGTCAAGGCAGGATGCACAATTGAATCAATGGCTATTTCTCTGTCATATATTGACTATTGGCTGTCAGATTGTGAGTAAATAATGACATGTATTGATAATTGCTGACATTCAGTGACTAAGTACTGATGTATATTGACTAATTGCTGATATTTAGTCACTTAGTACTGACATATATGCCAGTACTTAGTCATTATAAACAACACTTAGTCCACATAATATGCCAGTAATTACTCACAATTTGTCAGATATTAGTCAATAGTGAGCAATTACTAAATATATTGACTAAATGCTGATAAAAATTAATGTAAGTAACTACTACCATGTATTGACTAATTGCTGACAAAGAGTGAATAATTACTAATATTATATTAACTAATTGCTGACAAATAGTCCAAAGATACTGACATATCTTGACAAATACTAGTCAAGGCAGGATGCATAATTGAATCAGTGGCTATTTCTCTGTTATATATTGACTATTTGCTGACAGATTGTGAGTAAATACTGACATGCATTGATAATTGCTGATATAGAGTGACTAAGTACTGACGTATATTGACTAATTGCTTACAAAGTGTGAGTAAATACTGATATATATTGAATGATTGCTGACAAATAGTGAGCAATTACTAACATATAGACTAATTGCTGATAAATAGTGAGCAATTACCAACATGTATTGACTAAATGCTGATAAAATGTAAGTAACTACTACCATGTATTGACTAATTGCTGACAAATAGTGAATAATTACTAATATATATTAACTAAAAATAGTCCATAGATACTGACATATTTTGACAAATACCAGTCAAGGCAGGATGCACAATTGAATCAGTGGCTATTTCTCTGTTATATATTGACTAATTGCTGACAGATTGTGAGTAAATACTGACATGTATTGATAATTGCTGTTATAGAGTGACTAAGTACTGACATATATTGACTAATTGCTTACAAATAGTGAGTAAATACTAACATATATTAACTAATTGCTGACAAATAATCCATAGATACTGACATATTTTGACCAATACCAGTCAAGGTAAGATGCACAATTGAATCAATGGCTATTTCTCTGTTATGTATTGACCAAAATGCTGACAGATTGTGAGTAAATAATGACATGTATTGATAATTGGTGATATTCAGTGACTAAGTACTGACATATATTGACTAATTGCTGACAAATCATGCATCATTTCTGACATATTTTGACTAATTACTGACAAAATGTGAGTGCATCATATCAATCTGGGCATGATGCACAAATGATTAAAATGCCATTAATCTTTTTAATGTCAATATTTAATCATAGGTGTATACTGACTAATTGCTGACAAATTGTGAGTAAATACTAACATATTTTGACTAATTGCTAACAAATAGTGAGTAATTACTAACATAAAAATTATAGTGATTAACCGCTGACAAATACCACTAACACTAACCTGTTATAGCCCTAAACTCAATACATGTACCATAAAAACACAATTTAAAACACAAATTAAAGCACAGAATGACGTCAACATTTTCAATCAAACACCAGAGAATGGAGAAATGGAAAGATCCATTCAGTGCAAACAGGGCTTGCGCAGGTATTGATGTGTGAAGCTTATCAACAGTGATAATGCACTGGTAACTAGCATTTGGATCTAAAAGGTTTAAGCATGTGATCAAGCAATGGCTGCCTCCATTGAACAACTTGTTTGATGCTATACAAAGGTAGAGAAGGGGGTCTTTCTTTTCTACTGTTCAGATTCCACTAGTCACTAGGTGCAGTCAGTAGTTTATACTTGCAAGCATATGAATTCTATAAGGGACCAATGGAACATAGCTATATTATATTGAACAGTACCAAGATACTGCATAATTATGCTAATTATGCAAATAATATGCGTGGATATGGAATGTTTGGTATCAATGTGGGGTGTTTCGTCCCCCTAAAGGACATGCCCCCCTAAAACATTTGTTTCAGAAAAGAATAAGCGAAATAATGTTTTTGACTTGTGGCCTTTTCGGCCTGAGCTGGTCCACCTGTGCCCTACCTCCAGCCAAAACCTATCTGTTTTAAGTGTCACCGGCGAAAAAAGGGCAGGTTTGAGGAAGGAATGGATCGAAATATAGGCTTTTTTGGGACGTGGGGGCAGACGCCAGTCCAGGCACTGGCAGAGAGGTCCAAGAACTGGCAGTTTTACAAAATAAATCGTATCTCCCTTAATAATAGGAGTTTCCCATAGTGTGACCTATAGATAAAGGGTAGCTCGAGCTGGCGAACGTCATGGCGGTCTTTATTTTCAAATATGCACAATGGGAACAAAGTTATCACCAACTTATCGATCTTTTAAGGACAAATAAATGCATTGGTGCATCACGCTGACCTTATGGAATAAAATGACAGGTGGTCTAAGGGTCTCTCAGCTAATATTAATGTGTAGAGTCTATTATCCAACCTAGCGATATTTTAGGCCTATTTAGCGATCTTTTAAAGAAAAATAATTCATTGGAGTTGTACAGGTACTAAACTGTTTGGGGTGGTTAGGGCTCAGTAGAACGGCTTCAGAGGGGTCTATTGGCGTTGTACAGGTACTAAATTGTGTGAGATGGTTAGGGCTCAGTAGAACGGCTTCAGAGGGGTCTATTGGCGTTGTACAGGTACTAAACTGTGTGAGATGGTTAGGGCTCAGTAGAACGGCTTCAGAGGGGTCTATTGGCGTTGTACAAGTACTAAACTGTGTGAGATGGTTAGGGCTCAGTAGAACGGCTTCAGAGGGGTCTATTGGCGTTGTACAGGTACTAAACTGTGTGAGATGGTTAGGGCTCAGTAGAACGGCTTTAGAGGGGTCTATTGGCGTTGTACAGGTACTAAATTGTGTGGGGTGGTAAGGGCTCAATAGAACGGCTTCAGAGGAGTCTATTGTACAAGTGGGTTAGGGGGGGAGGTCAGTAAGGGTGAGTGTAGGTACCTGGCCTTCTAATAAGTGGGGTTAATGGAAGGCTTTCTCGGCTTCATGAAATCAACAAAAAAAGCTATCAGGCGGCCCCAAGACGACCAGGTGGCCCAGAACGACCTGTGACAAACATAGACTTGCATAGGTCTTATATAAATCAGTTTTGTTATTGCCTATTTAGTCTAAGGCGAGGTCTTAAATACTATACCTATGCAGGGACAGAAAAAAATGAATAAGTGAAAGGCCATGGCAAGTCTATGACTGGCTAGGAGAAGGACGTGGACAAAATTCTAGCGCGTGGTGTTACATGTGAATGAATTATTTTCATATATGAAAATAATTCAACAAACTGTGCATGTAGAGTGTGGCTGCTAAATTGTTCGATAGTGTAAAGTCGTCTGATTGACCAGAATGTCGTGTGGTTATTCCCACACGACTTTTTCCCTACATGTTGTTCCCGACTGATCATTTCCGAATACATCCATGTGGACAGCTCACCCTCCTACTGTGACGTCACCAAACTACACTGTTCGTAAATCACCCTTTATCTGCCGTCACGCCCGAATAGACAGGTCGATTCATGAACGGCCAAGAGATGCTCACATTTGCATAACCTAGTCTCCGTTTCAAGTTAGTATTCAGGGAGCCCCTAGGAGCTCCTAGGTGAAGAGCAGTAGTGTATTTTAGACGTACCCAAGGGAAAGGCTGCCCTGACATGCAGAGAGGTTTCCATATTGATACAGGAGCGGTGGCTGCATACTATCACCATATTAATCTTTATATTCAAAGACTTGATGACTAAAGCCACAATACACATTTGATGACATCGGGCCTTGCGATCATCACAAGAAGCTAAGTAAGGGGCCCAGCCACATGTGGTTAATCAACCGTGTGACGTAGGGTCTCATTTATGTTGAACGTTTCAACATACTTTGAGAGAATTCATCTATCTACAAATAAAAGTCGAGTCCTTTTAAGCTGTATTAGAACCATACAAATGCTCATCGCTTAGGGCTACTATTTGAAACTACCAGAATATGGGTCAGGAGACCAAGCGCACATTACCTAGAGTTGTTCCTTTACCAAAGTATTAGATAAGCATTGGAATAGACAATATAATTGCTAAACTCAACACTAACATAATTTAGGGAGTGTTAATTCATTTATATCAATTTACACAACTAGCAGAAAGTGTATTGTGAACTCCTTTGGGTCACCTGATGTGTATTTACACGTAGTGCGTAGCAGTAATTGGTGGTATTGAGGCTTAGCGTTTTAAGATTTTCACTAACCGTTCAAAAATCAGGTTTGACTTGTTCTTATATATCAGACAGGTGATATATCCATGGTCCGTGATGCGTGAACAGGTCCATAACCTCCCTGTAGAGTATGTATCAGGAAAGTAGATCATGTATACAGTGACTTGACTACATTTGGATCAAGGATGTTGAACTACTTCACGTTGTTATTAAAGGTCACATGTCTTTTTCTGCCCATTTTGCATCTATTCTCGGGCCATTTAAAAGGCTATTAAGTATAAATCTCCTCGGGAGGCCCCATCAGGGAACTGGAAAGGGATGATAAGAAACATAGTAAGTCCTCCATGCAATCTAATGCGTATCCTTTCAACCTAACTCCATTGCAGCTGTGCTGAGTATGGTTCTAGTATAGAACTTTAAGAGTGTTCTATTTAATACTCGGTGCTGAGTGTTGAAGAGGTGGAAAGGGGGGGGGGTGTTGACAGGTCCAAGACAAGCCCCGAGGGGCAATGGGACTATGTCCTGTCTGGCCAACCTTCCTACAACCTGTAGTCCATTTCAGTACTGACGGTCGACTTGTCTACTAAACCCTGTAAGGATAGCATAGTTCTTCAATGCACTGTGATCAGTTGACAACGGTTTTATGAACCCCACGAAGGAATTGTTTATGAAACATGCTTCTCCACGTCTGTTGTATATTTCTGTCCCCCCCCCCTCATTATTTCACCCTTTCGGTGGTCGAAGGTTTTGATAAACTCCCAGAAGGACGATCGGTGTGGACCATCAAAGTTGGTGCATCAATCATTAAGGCATTATCAGGACACAGGATTTCTGTGAGTACTGACAGGGAAAATCACGACACCATAAAAGGGTTTCACTCGAAATTATGCAACTAAGTTAACTGAAGTAGAAGATCCTAAAACCCGAACCTTAGTCCAAAAAAAAATTGTTTGTTTCAGGTCACCCGACCCTACCTAGTAAAACAGGACCGACCTTAAAAGTTTTTTCTTCATTTTTAAAGACGTTATACATTCTTTTGGCTACTTTTGAGTCAATTGAGACTTCCGCGAGTCGTGAGTCATCTAGAGTCGTCGTGTGTCTTTGTTGGGGTTGAAAAAGATTTTACAAAAAAAAACAAAAAAAAAAAAAACACACAACTTTTTTTCTGCCTCACCAGGTATGTACCGGAGTAATCATTGTTTCCTAGTTCATTTATTCTAGGTAGCATAAACAGGAGAAGGCGGGATCAGGCGGGATTAAAAAGAAGAAGATCGAGACCCTGGATAAATATTACAACTACCCCAAGGCCCTCTTCCACTTTATTCAGACCCACTCATTAAAAGCGTTTAGTGTAATACATTGACATTGACACATACATCCATAACGCATAGAAAAGACTAGACAGCAATTTTAAGTGAGAGCAATTCAAACGGACACAAGTTTCTTCATTTTTTTTTTGCCAAAACCCCAGTGTAAAGAATGGGGGGTCGTTCAGTATAACTAGATATATATACAGCATAGCACGGCCCCCCATAAAAAGAAATATTGACAAACATAGACTACTGCTGGAAAAATATATCGAGACCCTTTTTCAAGATAAATTGGGGAAAAAAAGGTGCATAAACGAAAGGTATCCAATTTTGCATTGACCCTATGTATATGATGCCATCTTACACCAGATTTAATCGAAACAATTTTTATGGTGTCAGGTGAAAGTAGGCCTTCATATTGAATGGCCGGGATACTTCACCCTCAATCCCCCTATCCATTCAAACAGTTCGAAGTTTGCTCTCACGTATACATAGTCCCCATGCCTAGCCCCACCCGATGTTCCTATACCTCTTCTCCCATACATTTGTATCCCAATGCATGCCTCCTCTCAGACTTTCCAAGCCTCCTATCCAAGGAATGTTATGCCTCTTTATCCACTGCTTCCAAAACCTTGTCTCCCTGTTCCCCATGCCTCCTTTCCTCACATTTCTTCAGCTCCCGAACCTTCTCCTATGCCCCTTGCCTCCTTTCCGATCCTCTAATATCTTACAGTTTCCATGCCTACCACCCATGGCCTCACATCTCTCTCAGCTTCCATGCCTCCTTTAAAGTTCTATGCCTCCTCTCTCGCATACAGACCCCTACTTGGTGTACTTCATTGATTCTACCTTCCTGCTTAGTGCCTAAGGTCACTAACCGCCGCCAGTCCTGCTGGGGTTACGACCTCCTCCAGCAGGCTACACCTCAGGGTGATGGCTGACAGACCCTGCCCTCCAACCCCCTAATGAAATTACCAATCGCCAAATGGACCATCCAGGCGCATTTCAGCCATTTATATGATTGTTAGCAGACCTACGTCTTAACATTATTAAAACGTTAACGAGAGTATTTCTTACCGCCCATACAGCTATCAGACGTAGCTATTATTAATGCATACTTCCAACACTCAATGTCAAGTGCAAAGAAGAGTAGCAGTCGGGGCCCTTGCATTAAGCCTATTATATTAACACACCGTCTTAAAGCCAGTATCTTGAACCTGCAGAACATGTACTAGCATAGAGATGGGACTAGCTCAGTCCCTAAGTATAGATTGGATGAGCGACTCCACTCACCACTGCTTCTCTGTCACGTGTCTGTATAAATATATACCTTCTTGAGTTTTAAAGTGGGGACTTTTTTTTTACAATTGATGATTTTAACCTGGCGTTATATTCCATGTGAATGTGCTATTTATTTGCCTGGTATGCCGGTATCTAAGGCTATGGACGTCAACCGAATTCTGATGAAATAAGCTAATGTAATCTTTATATAGCCTTTATATCAGCATTGCATATTTCTTGCCAAATCCAGCATATTATTCTTTCACAATGCTAAAATGATAATAACTACAGCTATACAGCTGCATAAAGGTTAATGCTGCAGTTCTCGATATCTTCACCTGTCTCTGCGTGAAATGTCTTATACTACTACATGTCGTGTCGCCACAGCTCCCCCATCCCCGGCCCCGACCTGCAGACACACACCACAACCCTTGACCAATATCTGCAACTATCTACCGCACAGGTCACATGCTTGCTCTTGGTAAATGTTGAGGCCCTAGAGGGGACATGTCGCAGAGGTGGTTACCACATCTAGCTACATGGATGTTGGCTGTGACCCGGTGCATGTAAGTAGGTCTATTATCCGGTTTAGAAGTATTAGCGCAAACACATGCTGCTAAATGTGTCAACTCAACACTCAGTACATGATGGAGATGGATGTTAGGTGTGCCACAATGTTACCTCCTCCCATCCGGAAGAGGGGATGGAACTTCCTCTGAATTCTTATTCCATTACAGTTGGTATTATCAAAGTGACCTAAATATCTTAACATGAAAAGAAGACGCAACAGGGGCATATATTATTGGGACTGGTAAATTCTGGTTCTTTTGGCAGTCTGTCTCGAAGTATGTACAGTCAACTCTCTGCAATGTGGTCACCTTTGGTTCTTTCCAAAAGTGACCACAATGGCGAGGTGACCACATTAGAGAGAGTTCATGTTCAGGATATGGGCTTCACATACAAACCCTCCCCAGTCACTAAATGTACCTATGGGTCACCAAATGTACCTATGGGCCACTAAAATTTACATTTTCTTTTACAAACATATGTGGGATAAAGGGATAAATGCTTGATATTTGTTGGTCTCCATGGACTTTCTTTTCAATTTTTTCCCCCTGAATGTTGAAAAATCCCAGCCACCAAAGGTAAAAAAGAAAGTGAAAATGCCCCCCCCTGCAAAAAAAAACAAAAACAGTGGCAGATATGTAATCCAAGTTATTATAATTAAATGGCCTAATGTAACCCTCCCCCCCCCCCTTTTGTATCAATACTGGAGACCAGGTAGGCTATGAGAGAGGTCCTGTGCGAAGGCCATGACTGCTCTTTGATGCCTTTCACCCTTTGGCGGCAGGACAGCCCTGATACACAGCCTAACACCCCTGTGATGTTCCTTACCCTTACTGCCACCCACAGGGGCTCTGTGGCGGGCAGAGAAGTCCTGATATACGGCCTAACATCCCTGTGATGTTCCTCACCCTTACTGCCGCCCACAGGGGCTCTGTGGTGGGCAGAGAAGTCCTGATACACGGCCTAACACCCCTGTGATGTTCCTCACCCTTACTGCCCCCCACAGGGGCTCTGTGGCGGGCAGAGCAGTCCTGATACACGGCCTAACACCCCTTTGATGTTCCTCACCCTTACTGCCACCCACAGGGGCTCTGTGGCGGGCAGAGAAGTCCTGATACACGGCCTAACATCCCTTTGATGTTCCTCACCCTTACTGCCACCCACAGGGGCTCTGTGGCGGGCAGAGAAGTCCTGATACACGGCCTAACATCCCTTTGATGTTCCTCACCCTTACTGCCACCCACAGGGGCTCTGTGGCAGGCAGAGAAGTCCTGATACATGGCCTAACATCCCTTTGATGTTCCTCACCCTTACTGCCACCCACAGGGGCTCTGTGGCAGACAGAGAAGTCCTGATACACGGCCTAAAGCCTCTCACCAGGCTCCCTTATGATCCATAACAAGTTTTGGGCTGACTACATTAGAGAGAGTAAAAGTGACTTTTAACTAGAAATTAGTGACCACAAGGAAAGGTGATTACATTAGAGAGGTGACCACATTACGGAGAGTTCCTTATAATAGAACAAAGAGGAAAATAATTTGGTTCTTTCCAAAAGTGACCACATTGGCGAGGTGACCACATTAGAGAGGTGACCATAAGTAGAGAGTTGACTGTATAGCATAGAAAGGTTGATGATTTAGTTTGCCTCTTTATTTTTGTTTTGGTAGTCTTACTTCCTGTGGTCTATTCACTGGGAATCTAAAGGGCACTATAGAGTCATGTTGTTGTTCTGGTAAGTTTTTTTCCTGCCTCACATCAGTTACCTTTTCCATATTCAAGTAGAGTAATCTCCCGTGTATAAACTGCGTCTTATACGCCAATCTGAGCAAGGCCTACGTCACCTTATATAACTTATCAATAGAGGGGGTGCGCCTTATAAGCGGGCTATGATTACGTTAAGATAACATTTCAAAGTGTTCAAAATTAGGCCCTAGGTGCGAGTTATAAGCAGGATGTGCCTTATACGCCGGAGATTATGGTAAGTATAAACTAGGATAACATAGGAAGTTACAGCACCCCTGTTATCACAACAGTAAGGTAGAACCCTGTAATCTCTAGGAGATAGATAACAACGACATAGGTTAGACTAGACACTCACCATGGTGTGTATACTGGCACTTTGTTTATGTGGCCAGGAATGCTGCTACCATACATTCTAACAGCACACGAGGAAATATTCTTACCAGTAAACAGGGGCGTAGGAACCAAACTTTATTTGAGATGGGTATTTAAGGGGCAGGGGTCCCAGTTGCTGGGGATGGAGGGGGGAGGGTGTACATAAACCCATGCACAGGTGGGTGTCCCTCAGCCTCCATAAGTGGGGTAGGGGGATCGAGCCTAAATCAAGTGGTAGAGCTACGTATTATCGCACTTGTTAGATTCCTCTCCGTGTGCAGATTTATGACCTTGAATTTCATCATCCAGAAAATAAACACCGATGCAAGCAACCCTTCTGAAAATAGCCATACATTAAGAGATCACATTGAAACTTTACGATGCAGCGTATTTAGATACCATCATTTTAGTGTAGCTGTCTCTGAATCCCGGATCTGAGAACTGCGGCACTGGGTTACTTAATAAATAAAAGCATCGGTTGGTCCACTTTCTACTTAATTTTGGACCAAATTACCATCAACTGGCAGAAAGAGGATGCGGACATGGGGTCAGATGACGGCAGCATGTGTGGAAACATCCCGGCGTAACATCCGAAACAGTAGGCCATGTGTTGACAATCAGACCTTTTTGCTCAGTTCATCCTCGATTTGAATTAATGATTCACAACCTTCATTACAGTCTCCCTGGTATCTTTTACAAAACATGATCGATCTATATGTTCCCTGCACTTTGTTATCAGATGGGAGTGCAGAGAGAGTGCCCTCCACTCCCACCATCAGAGAATTTGGACTTCATGATAATGATTGCCTTCCCTTCCCCCTGCCGAAAAAAAAAGAACCTACAACAACTTTCGGCATTCCCAGACTTTTACACTGAGACTTACATGGTAGTGGGTGTAGGGAAAATGGGTAAACCTGGACCTCAAATCTCTCTCTTTTTTTCTAAACAAACCAACCAGTTTGGCCGATGAAAAGTTGACTGAAGAGGGATCCCCCCTCCCCAGAATGAAGATTTTGCGTTCTATGCTAATGTAGACATTAAGTTATAGGAGGCTACATGAGTTGACAGAGCAGAGCTCTTAGAGAATACCAGTATGTTGGCTATATATATGTAAGGACTCTGAGGCTGTGCTCAGATCCTTGTTACAACCAAGGCCAACACTCTACCTAATATCTTCACATGTAAGACGCGGCCTATATGGAAGAATTTCATCACCTGCGTCCTATAAGATTGAGCCCAACTCAGAGTGCGTCTTATACGTGAGGATTCTACACTATAGAAAAGTACTAAAATGACCCCAGATGCATTCTATAGGATTTAGTCTAACTCAGCGTGTGTCCTTTACGGGAGGGGGGGGGGTCTTATATGTAAGGTTTTACGGCAGTTACGATAATTTCTTTTGTTATGGTGCTAAAATGAAACTTTGGCTTTTCCTTAGTCGAGTAACATGTCTACATGCCGGACCCGGCCACATGGCCAACTACTACTTGCTCGTGAGGTTGTCTAGCTAATTGGGTAATCACAAAGGACTAGATTTCATTGGAAAGCAAGAAAAACCCTCTGTAACATATCCATGGCTATAATGATACATGATATTCTTATCGCATCAGAAATATATGGGTATATACGGTGAGAACGGAAGTGCACTGTATGGTACATGGTGTCAATGAAAACACAGGTTGGTACTTGGGTTCGTGTGTGCGGTGGTGGTGGTAGTGGGGGAGGGTATTATAGTTTATATCCATATGAGTTTTCAGCTAACACACCACAAACCACAGGTCGTCATGATATATATGAGTGCAATATACAAGACTGGGTGCCTTGTGACAAGGCACCCAGTAGAAGAAAAAAAATGTACTGTACACCCATACTGTTCCCCCAAATCCATGCTTGCCCCACACAGAGGCCGGCCATAGCGGAATGGATCCTGAATTCGTAATGACCACTACCGGAAGCGGCCTACTTGCGCATGCCTTATTAAGCCGTCCGTCCTGCATGGGGGTGCTGGGGGAGGCGGGGGGTCAGAAGGGGTGCATGGGACCTCAGCATCCTTAGCATGGCGTTAGGTCAGGAAACTAACCTGAGTCACATCCTTCCAAGAACCGGCGGCACTTCTGTGGGAAAGGAGGATTCTAGGTGGATGTTATGGTTGTTCTACATGTATTGGGACAGGGATTGTTCCCTAAGCGTATTCATATGATTAACCACATGTTATAACTTTGTCTGGGAGATTGAAGATTTGATGATCCATTATCATTGTCACAATTTTGCAGCACTGGAGGTGCCATTGCAGTATTCAATGGATATGGAGTACGAGGACGCCCATGACGTGGCTTTCAGATTAACAGTGATGTAGTTATTATCAAGACTTAATATTTGTGTAATATGTTTTCCAAAGTTTTCATAGACGATGTATTCTAACTTTGAAATCAATAGCGAAATACATAGCTGGTGTCACTGGTTTCGTTACACACTACATGCATACTCATCTGTCTTCATTGTACAAGCATTGCATGTCCGTAGGTTACCTTAAGGCTTAACACAGGTGATGGATCGCTTATGCGTGCGTGTAGCTAACTGATTGTTTCAATATCTACATTATTAGTTTGTGTCACCTGACTTATAAGGTAGATATATGTATGCAATTCCGACGAGAGCGAATACATAGCACAATGCTACCACCTATATGACTGATTACACATCCGTTCTAATGACTTTCAACATTAGGAAACTGGGACAAAAAGTTAGCTCTTAGAAGCGAATTCAATTTGGAAATGACAAGAGTATCAACTTCTCTGCTGTAAACGGGCAATCCAACTAAGTAGGTATCGATGCATTACAGCACAAAACAGGATTACTACGTCGTTTGTGGGAGAGGGAAAAAGGATAGGGGTATACATATACCTTGTCACTTTACCCTATCCCTGGCCTAACTTTACAACCAACTCTATCCAACTTCAAAGGATCAAATGTTGACACATGCCTGATATGGGTCACATACACCCGTGTAGAATTCTACAATTGGATTAAAGTCAGAATGGAGTTCTACCACTGAGTCAAACATGGGTGGCAGTAGAATGCAAAGTATCGATATCCAGGGCCTGTTTTGTGGACCATCATGGCAACATACATTTTACTTTTAAAATGATGTTTTGATATGAAATCATTGGGATTGATTGATTTATGTGCATATAAGGTACCTTCGATACGAGAATTCCTCACGTCTGATCGTACATAAATTTACTCCTGGACATATGTTCAAATGCTGCTTGCCCTAAACAGCAGTGATCACATCAGGATTTTGATTAGGTAGTATCAAGGTGAGGGGAGGTCCCACAACTCGTCTTCCTAGAACAGTGATCACACCTATGGATGACTGAATCTATGAGAATCTATGGGTAAGGCAGAAAGCCGCTTCCAGGCCATGTCCCTTCCTCTTTTCGAGAATATAGGGTAGCAATGTGCATTGCTCGTAACTCGAAAAGAAATACAATTAAAAAATTTTGGCAGATGTTATGTACCATAAATTCTTTGATTTGAGGTTCATATAATATTTGAATCAAATCTAAATTATAGTTTATTGCAAGGTCAGTAATGCAGGTAATGTTGCTTGTATCAGAGAATTTAAGGTAATTGCAGTTAGTTAGACTCTCTGCTGTCCCAAAGCCCTGGCCCCTTTATACTTGATAGTCTTTCCCATTACATTGTTTCTCCAGAATTAAAATCAATAACCTTGAGCAAGTCTAGCTTGTGGTCTGACATCAGCACTCCCATTAACAGACAGGAACCAACTCCAAGCAGGTGTTAAGTAGTGTTATAGTCCTATACTCAGCACTCCCATTAACAGACAGGAACCAAGTCCAAGCAGGTGTTAAGTAGTGTTGTAGTCCTATACTTTCACAAGACATCTGCTTGGAGGACCCAGGTTATTCGCACCACCAAGCCACTATTCGCATAACTCCCTGCCAAAACTGCACTATTCGCACCACATTGACAAAAAAGGCGGGAAAGTTGATACATGAATCAACATCATATACCTTCACCATTAGAGGCAAAAAGTGTCTTATGGCTGCCAACCAACTGACTCTGTAGAATATAGACAATTACTCAAAATTTACAATAGTTGGTACTGAAATACCTTTTCCTGCAAGACCCCTACATCTCCTCCTTTAATGACACTACAAATTCAATAAGTAATTCTGCCTCTTATATATAAAATTTCCATCTTTTTTTAAACTTATTCGCACCACCAAAATGACTGAAAATGAGAGGACCCTAGTTGTCTCCTATAACTCTTTTCAAGTTAAAAAGAATATGACAAGTGTTCTTTTATTTGCCTGGCCCAACAGACAGTGCCAGACAAACCACAGCCTTTGATCACTCACTGCATGGTTCACTGAGGAGGAATCCCGTGGCAGACGATTAGCATGTAGGCCTAGGTTTTTCTTTACTGTAAACTTGAACAATCTGGTTCTCATTCTTTATAGTTTTCAATTAGTCTTTTACCACCATTCCCATGCTTAAATATGAAATACATGAATAATATGTTGTGTTATTACAATTAGCATAAGTGAATGGGAAGTATATGATTCATATTTAAAGAAATTCACTGGTGGGCTCCAATGTAAACAGCAGTGGTCTTTATTTTCTATGTGAATAGTACAGAGCACTAAAGAAATCTGCAGTATTCAGCAGATATTTATAAATACGGACAAGAAGCCTTGCATGAATATGAGGTGATGGATTTGCACAGAAAGGACAAAATGAATGGGTGAATGGAAATCACACTCTTATTAATGATATTATAACTATGCCTATATGCTTATCTTCAGATGAAACAGAACATAACCCATGTACACATCTTGCCAGTAGCTGATAACCCATCCATCCCCTTTTTCCAGTGAGTGAGTAATAGATGTTTAACGCCATTTCGACAGCTAAGGTCATATTCATGGCGAGAACTTCATTACACAATTTCACAAGGGAATGTGTCAGTGCCCGCGCATATGTGCACCACACATCCCGAGGGGATAGGAAAGAGGAGAAATAGACCCTTTTAAGTGGGCTAGGGAAGCCTGTCCCTTTTTCCAGACCACCAACCTCGGCAGGCAAGCTGACACCACCAGTGTACCTCCGTCATGCATATTAATACTGGCCACCTGTGCTTTCTCCATGTGAACTCCCCAATAGTACCTGAGCGACATTTGGCAAGCACAAGTGACTTGTGCAAACCCTACCCTCAACATAGGTCACATGGGTAAACCATGCGATGGCCATTTTCCGGGGTAATATATGCCATGAGGGACTGCGGCTCGCTTAGTCCAACTTCCGGGACTCATCACTGGTACGTGGGTAAAGAGCGATTGTTCCCAAGAAGTGGGGCGGTTGGGTGGGGGCATTATTAGGCTGACCACTGAGTGCCCTGCCCCCCTCAGGGTGTAGAATGTTCACAGATTACAAGACCCGTTTTATGTCAGTTCCACCACCCAATGTTTGCATAAGCAAGGCTCCTTTATGCATATCCCAATAAATCAGCTTTTATATCTATACCATCAGCATATGAAGCAGCCTATTTTATGTTATGATCTAAATAAGCTGACCCCACGGGTTCATGACAGGGTTTATGACCTCACGAGCCTAGCCTTCTTTATGACCTGATACCACAAACTAGCCCTCGCCATTCTGCCTCGATTGGGGGATGCCATATCATATCATATCCTCTCTTACTCTTACCACTTGATTTACAGCACACCAAACTTCTACTAAAGGCTTGTCTATGCCAATTTGGGTGAATAAGTGAGAGGCCTTCTTGTGATTTGCCGAAAGTATATGTGCACATGATATGAAGTAGGAATAGGGTATAATCAAGTCTCCGAAAAGAAAATATTCTTAGTTGACTTCAGGAGCGGAATAGTTAATGGGATGGTGTAATTTTACACGTCTAATTCTATAGGGGCAGGCAGGACATATCTTACACCTATCAGATAATTCCCTCATCACTGTAGACTTTTAGGGTGAAACTAGTACCCATCTTGAGTGCTCTTATCAGCGCTCATCTCGCTACGGTAGTACCAGATCACACTGGTCATCACACAGTGCAATGTGGAAGAGGGGTAAAACCTGTCCTGGCCCGGGTACAATATGTAATACACAGTGAGCACTATTCATTTTTTTTAAAATTAAATTCTACTATAAAAATAGACTGTAAAGGTCATCTAGCCTTCACGTTCACATAAAGGCCATATATATAATATAGCATGGTATAAACGTTAACTGGGAATTCAAATGAAATCTAAAGTGTAAAGGATTCTATTCTTTTAACTTTCTGGGCAAACAGTCTATTCAAGGAACCTTCGAAATAGACTTTGTGTCACCTGATGCATTCATGGTCCCCCCAACCCCTCCTTCAGCTACACGGGCACCCTGTACCTCACACCAGTACACTTCCGAGCGGTATTCATTAGCCGCACGCAAGCCACGCGGCGGGCGCCACAGGCGCACGTCCTCTCTAGCTGGAGTGCGAGCACGTTCAGGTCCGGGCGCGCGCCGATGGCTGGGCGTGCCGCCTATTGAATACCCCTCCGGACACTTTATAGACTTCACATCCTTACCACAGGTGTGCTGGGAGGAATCCCACCATGGCACTAGGGGTTATGCACGTGCAGGATCACTCACCATCGTGCAGGATCACTCACCATCCTGCTGTCTTACTCTCTATGCCTGAGGGCGGGAGTACTTTGGCACCTTCTGCGTGAGTAACATACCAGAGTAACGGGTCTTATTTCTACACGATCAGCAAGGATCGACGTCTGGAATCATCATAACACTAGGACGCGTACTACCGTAAAACTCTAAGACCATTTCAGGCCTCTGGTGTGGCTTATTACATCTCTAGGCACTTATGATGCGGCTTATACTTGGACTTTCACTTATATAGACTAAAGGAAGGAATGGAGATATAAGCAACTGTCCATGACCAGTAAAATTATTCACTGGTCGTGGACATTTGCATTTATGCCATGGCCCTACAGGATAAATTTGCTTTGAAATGAAGAAAAACAATGATATTTACTGGTTTTCAATGCGTCGAGTCGTCTCGCTTTATTTTGATCTGCCATGACACCTAGCTCAGCTTGGTTGGGAGCTAGCAGTAGAGCTCAAGCCCTTAGTTTAGTATTAAGTCTTACGCACGGGGATTTTTCCATTTTAAACATGGCCATTCTCTTGTATTTACATAAAAAATCGTAACATAATATTATTTAACTAGTTCAATCATTCTTTTTCCGTAAAACTTCTGATAACCATACCTAAATACGAAACTAATTAGCTCTGTATAAATTTCAAAATGGCGCCACTGAATATGCGAGGATCGTATTCCATCCCCCCCATTGAATACTGAGTAAGTAGTACTAATCTATAGTGTCGTCGGTATTAGCCATGGCATAAAATTCCATCCCTCATGCGCGGCGTATAAACTCAGGATGCAGCTTATACATGGGGGTTTACAGTAGTTATTGAACCTTTTTTTTCACTTAAAGATTCACAAGGTAATAAATTCAAACATCTGCTATAGGTTTATATCAGTTATCTCTATGCACTAGAACTAAAAGAGCACTGAGAACTTATACATGGTCACTTCAGCAATATATTCATCATTGTATTCTCCTATTATCCATCTGCATATCAGCATAAAAAGATATTATGTTGGCCTTCAACTGAAAAGTCCCAGAAAGCCTCTAGATAAGTAATATATGTATATGTATGTATTAGCGTTCTTTATCTCACCCAGAGTGCCTGGGCCACTGATAACTGTTTTTTCTATTTCTACAGCTCAGTTACAAAATGACAACTTGAGTCCACCACCAATAATGGCCGCAGTTTGATAGTAGGCCCTGCCTCAGTTATTGTTGAATAGTACACCTCACATCAAGAGGCACCTGGAGTGGGGTCTTTTGGAGATACCATGTACCATCTGCTACTTAAACTGCTTTCTTATGTGAAACTGACTCAATGTGCATATTTCTGGTAGGGGGAGTCCAAGTCAACATTCCTGTGGCCGCCGGTGTAAGCACAGGTTAATATGTTCAACGTGCATGCACGTAACTCAGTGTTACACCACGGTATATTCTTGAATCATACTCTATTTTTTGGTGGACTATTAACTGACTGCAGCAAATGGTTTAAGCCTTATAAGGCACACCTGGGGGTTAGTTTAGAACAGTTATGCTATGTGACAAACCTGGCCTTTAAGGCGCTCTTTGAGTTCATTTACACATCTAAATATAGTGAACCAATTAAAGAAGTATCGGTAAGAGGGGGTATCTCTATTGCTGAACCGGCATGGGGTTTGTTTCACATAAAATTCGCCCTTATTTCACCATGGATCAAGTGCCTAAACATCATATTCTCAATGTTGCATGGAAACTTAGAAAATCAGTATTACATAACGCTATACCTCAGGCTACCACATTGCACTGTCCTTATCTATGGTATGTGCACTATATACAGAGTAGAGTGGCCGACATGCAAGTGCCATCCAGAGTAATGCTCTGTGTACCAAACCTATCTGTGTCAAAGGCCATACACTACTGTGTACAGTAATCGCCACATATAGCACGAGACTCACACCTCTGGCGGTATATGGTGTTTGACTGTATATTCTCCTTGGCCTTCAAAGTAATTGATGTTTCTTAAAATTGTAGACCGATTATAAGACCAAAAAGAACAACCTCCCCTTCTATCTTGATTTTATTTCTAATAAGGTCTGATCTATAAATACCCGATTACACACAAGGATTGTACAGGTGCAGTGACTGAGACATTTTCTCTTTTTATCTAATCGTTGTTTATTTGTTATACTGGGCCACATTTGCAGGCCAAGTAGGCAACTGCTTGGACCGAGCTGCCTTCGGTCGAACGATAATCATTTTCTCTGGTTTAGAAAAAAGGGCAATATTTTCATCTGGCCCTCTTATGAAGCAGCTGTTTTAGTCTGTGATCACGCCCTGTAAATCAAACACTTGTTTGTTAGAAATCACCAATTTCCATTAGCTTTCGGATGATACCTCAGTATTGGCTTCTTTTGTGTAATGGGGTTCGGAGGATAACTAGCGAATTTTCTATTTCCCAGCGAAATTCTATTTGTAAAAGCTTTTAATCCCAGAAGGCAAAGGAAGGTTATCCTACCAAAACCCAATGCCAATGGGAACACCGGACGGTGCAGCAGTTGGCAAAAGGGACTCAAAAGCAGAAGTCTTGGTGGATACGCGTCTGGTGGGTTTCCTTCTTGGGGGTGTATTATTCACATATGTCGGCACTAACACCCTAGCCTTCTCTTGAGCCCCCTGCCTCCTACACCGGCTACTGGATGACCCTGGAGAAGCCAGCAGCAATAAACAAGTTGGGCTGGATCACCGCCTCTACAGATAAACAGGCCTGGCCCGGCTTATGGTTACCTCCCCGGAGACTGGCTATATCGCACAATCTCCTACCCACTGGATGCAGAAAAAAAAGTTTTCTTGGTGTAGACACATACGACTTCGGTATCCGCTTAGTAGGGGACATTTAGCAGATGTTGCAGTTTTTAGCTCATGCTCAAATTTCGATAGTCAAATTTCCTACACAAGTAAAAAGTTACAAAACTTGGAATTGTGCGTATTGAAATTTCAGTCTCTGTTATTCGAGACAGACTGCATAAAATCATCTTTTTCCCAATAAATATGTACTGTACATATGGTGAATACGTAGTACGGATAGATGAGATATCAACACTGGGCTGGGGAAACCAATGTCTACTGGTGAACGCTATGTCATAAGTATGATTTTCTTTTCACTATTAAAGCTGAAATGAATCGATTCTTATTTACTAGTATGCAATCCCTAATGCCATACGTGCACACCACGAGTTACCGACTATTTAAGAGGCTTACTGTGGGGTTATAGCACTGATCTGCCCAAGGTGTGTCTTATATCCCAGGATGCAGCTTATATCTGGGGTGCATTTTGTAATGTTTTGTGAGAAAGATCCCTTGGCTCGGTCTGGGAGTCGGAGTCCGATACCACTGTCACTCTTCGGACTGGACCCATCGTGGTTTTAATTACATTGAGTGGAAATCAGATTTTCTTTTCTCCATCTTGGTAGAGAAATGACTACTGGAAAGGCCTAAATGAGATTCAGCTTGGAAAGCTAATACATATCACAATTCAATCAGATTCCTACATATAGAATAGATCAAGGGGGTACTTAAATATGAACAGGGATGCCACTCACTGATCCCCAAAAATTCGGAAATCTTCCTAATTTTCTTAATTTACAATAGGAAACACCCACAGGAATGAAAATCGAAAATTCGGAATTCCTAAAAAGTGGCATTTCTGTATGAATAAAGTGGAATGCAGGGCTGATCCCAGGCTATTGGACTGGTCACTGGCCGAGGCTTTGGGGTGGGGGGGGGGGGGGTCGGTGGCATGCCCCAGACAAACCAAACATTTGAAATGGTAGTATTCCTACCACATGCAACCCAAGGGACCACAGCCACCTATAAATATTTGTTAATCTGTGTTGTGGTACACGTATTAACTACCAAGTGCTAACTGACTGATGGAGGGCTGGATTGCATTGTGCGGGCTTGATGGGGGGAAAAAATAAAATACAACTTATATAGACATGCAATTAGTTTACACAATTCTTTTACAAAGTAAGAATTTGTTGGGTTAAAAAAAGTATCTGATATACAATGCCGGTAGGCTATATAGGCTGCCCTCCCATTGCATAACTCATTCTCAACGGGCCCAAAATCCCACACATATGATAAACTTCTGTTTTCCCAGCATGCCATGTCTCTAGAAGACGGGGTTAAGTACTTCCCTTTTGAGCAGTGTGAGCCGAGATAATCTACTGCAGCATAGAATTTGGTTTGAAAGGAGCCTATCTTATCTAAAACCTGTGTAAAAATTATGTCAATCAGAGCATTATTTCCCTAAAAAATGAACAGTTTTGTACTTTTTAAAATGATGACAAATCAGTTGTGGGCCATGTAATGCCACATGGCATCACTATGCCAAATGGCATCACCAAGTGGGGAGGCCTGGGGAGCCCCCAGCGGGAGCCCCCTCAAATGCTCATGCCCCTTGCATTTCCTATGTCGGTGCTACGGGGTAGATTACGTAACACTAGAAGAGGAGGTATTTAAATGCATTTCATCGTTCTCGCAGGAAGCTTTGTGAAATAGGGATGGGGGTTTGGGGTCTGGTCAAGTGTTCTACACATTAGTTACATTTTCCCCTGTTCTGGCATTTTCCAAAAATGATATTCAACGGTGCTACAGGGGTGGGCAGCTGACGCTATGTCGCAAAAAAATGTGCGACAGAGAGATTCAGAAATGCGACAGTGACATTAGGGACGATATGGACTTTCTAAATCTGAAAGAATTTTGTAAATATTCCAACTAGAACCAAAGTTATTAGCTTTCCAATATATCCCAATATCCCTTAAAATATAGAATACAGACCAAAACAATTTAAAGGTAGCCTAGACTATCTATTCTTCCCCATAGTAGACCCTATATTCGCAATTCTAAAGAGAGATTTTGGAGAAATATGCTCAAAAACACTTAAATAAAATTAAGGATGGAATTCCTCCCTTTTCTTGGGGCAAAGTATGCCACATCCCTTTAAAACACAAATATAGCAGTCTAGTTAGAATCTTAATATTTCTGACTGATTTCATCTTGAGGGCTAAATTTCTAATGATTGTTACCTCGCAGCAATAAAATGTTTAAGGTTAGGGCTATTTCACAGCCCTAAGATGTTATTGGTTTCTATGTTCAAAGGGCTAGATGAAGGGCTATATGAAATTACATGTACATGCAAAAGTGGTATGCTACATGCAAATATAACACTTCACATCCTGCATCATAGCTACCATCAATATAATACATGTATCATATGTTTATACTATTATACATGTAGGTGGCCCTGAAGGGGTTAATGGTCAGAGGTAAACAGTACAACCCACTCAACCCCTTGTGCAGCAAGCTGGAACCTCTCCTTCCAATAAGCCAATGACATAATTACTACCTAATTAAGAGGATTATATCTGGTCCATCCAGATGTGTGAGCATGTACATGGCTATTTCTCTTAAGGCTAAACTCACCTTGAGACAATCTGTGCATTTTACTTTTTCATCCCAATACATGTATAACTTCCATCTAACACAGGAGTTTTGTCATTATAATGACTAATGACTTTCCCACATCCTGACATTTTAAAATCCTCTTGTAACATGACAAATACCTCTTTCAGATTTGAAATATTAAACTGAGTTTTGTCCTTAAAACTTTTAAGGAAGCTACCTCAACCCCTAGATCCAGGTACCTTAGACTTGTCCAGGCTACTTGTCTCAGTCTAATCCTATGTGAACACTAAGGACTTTTATGTGGGCAAGTCTACCCATTTGGCTACATTCCATTGCATCGACTCCCCTTATGTGACTATGTTATTGGCTAGCCAATAACATAATAACCATACCTGAAAAGTTTCTTGGAGCAATATGCCTCCAAAAAATCAAAATCACATGTATTTTTGAAGGCAGATTCTGAAGATTTTCTTGGATCAATATGCCTAAAAAAACCAACATATAACTGTTGACTCCATCCATATTCCCCTAAATCTTCTAAAGGATAACCTATATAGAGGTAAAACCTGAGATGATTTGGTGTTATGCCTCCTCCACATCCCCTACAATTCCCGATTTAGAACGGAGAATCTGAAAATTTTCCGGGAGCAATTTGCCCTTAAAGGCCATAACACACCTATTTTAAAGGTTAAATTGGAAAATTTTCTTGCTACAATGATTCGTATGTTTGCTCCAGCACCTCGCGATATGCCCACCCCTGTGCTACCTGATCCATGCAGGTACGCCCTTTTCAAGCTTTTGGACTTAAATGTGCATTCCAGGTACCGTGGCATCATCAAGTCCGATTTCAACATTCATTTATGAGGGAAGTCTTACAAATGCGTCTATCCCATGAATACTAGCACTCAATTACATAGAGAGGTTGCCTAGAGTAGCGAAAGTGAACAGGGAAGAAACACGAGTTGTAGGGGGGGGGCTCAGGAGGAGGAATCAGCTGGAGAAGGTCAGTCTTATTATATCATTGACCCGAAATCAGCACCAGCAGTGTATAGTTTTGTGTGTTGCCGAGATGTTTACTCCAGCTGGTGTTGTGTCCAGATTGTACGTAAACAGAGAGTTAAATGAGAATCTTTGACCTCCACCACACAGCCAGCTGTTTTATGCTAAATACGGTAGTGCTTTTGTGAACAGATAAATGATGTTTGTATTTAATATTAAAGTGAGCAAGGGGAATTTTTTTGTATGTTCATGAAATTTAAAGATTTAACGTGTGATATATATCACATATGGCCCAGGGTCTACTACCATAAAAACCCTATATCAACCCTGTAGGGTCACAGGAATCAGCATTTGCGAAATATTGACTAATTACTTACAAATAGAGACTATTATCTATACATGTACTGACACCAGTCTGGCATAATCTTCTCTTACTAAACCCCTTGGACCGCTGGCCCCCTGGTGTGCTGGCCCCCTGGACACCTGGCCCCCTGGACACTTGGCCCCTGGACACCTAGCCCCTGGACACCTGGCCCCCTGGAATCCTGGCCCCCTGGACACCTAGCCCCCCACAGAAAACCTTATCCTTAGCATGCTTAGTTTATCGCTCAGTCCCTAATGTGTTATGTGTATAGCTTGGATACTGTTGAAAAAAAGTGTCTCACTTGGTGATTCAGGGATGTAAGTCAGGAATAGGCAAAAATCAGGAAGGCATACATTTTCTTGATATAAAAGCCCTCTATTTTTTCACAAATAGCCTGCCTTACCACTCATGTAAGGAAAATAAATGTCATTCAAAAATTTCAGAAATCAGGAAATCCTGATAAATCCTGAAGACTTACATCCCTGGTGATTACCCATAGGACTCCATTTCATCGCCAAAATCTATCTGACCCATAGACCCAATGGTTAAAGAACTTGTAGTCAGTATAGCTCCCAAAAACATGGCGTAAGGACAGCAGCTTTTTTCGTAGAGAAAGACATCACTCACCATAAAGGACAAAATGTTGTCTGATAGATGAGATTTGAAACTTTCCTTTGGCTTTTGAAAAATCTGTAAACTAACAGTATATCACTGAATGATTACACCCTAACGTTGGTGATTACAAATTTGTGAATCTGACTGAAAACCCGGCTCCAATAGCCCAGGGGATACCCTGGGCCAACAAATTCTAATGATATGTCGTAATTAGATATGTATTTAAAGTTCAGTGATGACCCAGACGGCAGGAATGGAAGTCAGGCATGAGCACAAATCAGGAAGCCATATACACATATACTTGATATAAAAGCTTTCTATTTGTCCAAACAGCCCTACTTGCCACTCATTTAAGGAAAATACATGTCATTCAAAATTTTCAGAAATCAGAAAATCATGATAACGCCACACCAAAAAAATAAGTTGGTCTACGGATCGCCCTCTCCACATTTTCGGAAATACAATTTTTTTTTTTTTTTTTTAAATCTTGTCTACGGATTTCGCGCACTTCAGTTTCAGTTTCGCTCGCCTCAATTTCCCAGCAAGGAATCCATTGGACGCCAAAAAAAAATCTTAAAAAAAAATAAATAAAAAACCACTCACTCGCACCATTTTTTTCAAAACCAAAATCCGTAGACCAACTTTTTTTAGTGTGGCCTAAAACCTGAAGACTTACATCCCTGAAACTGTCTGTCAGTTCCAATGTGTAATTGTACAGTCTTTGATTTCCCTATTAAGTCTCTCCCAACGAAATAGACCGCTATGAGGTATGATACACAGAAAAAGAAATGTATAGATTATAGCTGTTCCTCTGTAAATCAACGCATAAATGGGAAATGATATGTCATTTCTACACGTATTTCATGATAATCTACTTTACAAGTCTGTTTAAGTTCAAAATAACAAATAATAATTTCGTACCTCAGCATCAAGTCTTTAGGAAAACTTTTTTTTTCCTGTAGGACATTCTTGCCAATTTGATATCTTGCTGAACAAGTTCAATTTAGGCAACACAGTACATCATATCTAAAAGGTCTTACATGGAATATGATTTAAAATGATATGGAATAATACAATAACCCTAAGCACTACCTCCTCCCCACTGTAGTCGCTATCTACTCTAAGGGTAAATTAGATTTAAATTACACTTTATACCCCAGGCTACCCCTTGGCTACACATCCTGTCATGCAGTGTCACACAATGTGAATGACCGTATCATTTAACTTATCCCATTGTGACACCTTAGAACAAAAGGAAAGGGACTCTGGTTATTTCACCTAACTATGGGTAAAATAAGTTAACCAACAGCTGTGGTGCGTTTAACACATTGGATTAACCATGTGAGGCACTGGATAGTACTCGACACAACTGTGCAGTATATATGATGTAAAATAACCGGTGATATCCTACTTATTAGATGATTCGTTACATCAGTTAACCCTAAAGGGAACTGACCCCATAGGTACTTGTATAAAATTCTCAAAATGGTTTAAAATGTGTGGGAACAATTTGGCCATATCCATGGATTTATTTGATAACTTTTTATATCTCCTTGAATCATCTTCCTATCTTATTATATAGATCCACAGAAATCAACAGTTGAGCTGGATCAAACATTGTTATCACAGCCTACTGCAAAGCAGGTAGTACAGTCATTGTTTATCCTAAGGTAACTACCAGAGGCCCACTTGTATGCATTCAGCAGCTTGAGTATCTCAGGTCTCTCTCGGCAATAGTCCTCATTGAATTACAGGATGTTACTCAATCTCAGGGTGCGTCTTAGCACTAAATTGACCAAAACAAAACAAAAAAACAACACAAAAACCAACAACATTGATACGTCTTATAAGTCACAGCATCCCTTTCAACCCAGGGTGCGTCTTATATGCGAGGACGAGGAGCATCCTCTTACTTGTACCTGTAAGGCCACACCGAAAAAATAAGTTGGTCTACATATTTTGGTTTTGAAAAAAAATGGTGTAAGCGTGCGAATTTTTTTTTTTTTTTTAAAGAATTTTTTGGCGTCCAATGGATTCCTTGCTGGAAAAGTGAGGCGAGCGAAAAAAAAAATATTTAAAAAAAAAATTTGCCAAACATCACAAAGAGAAAACTTGTAGGAAGTGAAGCGAAATCCGTAGACGAGATTTTTTTCAAAGAAAAAAAAATTGTATTTCCGAAAATATGGAGAGGGAAATCCGTAGACCAACTTATTTTTTTGGTGTGGCCTAATTGAGGATTTGCGGTAATCTTGTGGTATATATTCAAACCCGCCTTGTGACTGTAAATGACATTGAATTCTTGGGCACAGCAGTGACGCCATAGCAACCAGCACTGCCTTATCCACATACTGAGAAGAATCCCCGTGAAGGGTTGAATTTAATAGGAAATGTACTGGAAAGAGGTGTTAAAACTCTTATCGGAAAAGATCTAGACATCATACAGCAAAAAGGGTTACAAATCTGAAGGATATTAAGAATTTGCACCACATACTTGATGCACTATTTTTTACTCTAAATATCAAGAGAGAGAACTCCAAAAAGGTTACTTTTTCTAGTACATTACGGTACCTATATAACTTTACCTTTTGCCAGGTCCCTAGCTACCAGGCCAGGATTCTGCTCCCGAGAATGTATCAAATAAGTTCATTCTTTGTGCCAGGCTTTGGGGTACTGTTATTTACCTGTTAAAGTTAAACTTTTAGATATGACCTGTTGAACTTGTCCTCATGGACCTCAGTCTCTGAGGTCAAGAGTTCAGTTCAACTGAAAGGATTGTGGCATTCATTGGTAGCAATCTTAGTGAACATACAGGAAACATTGCTATCACACAGTTCAAGTTATTTTAAGTCACAGTGCTGCCACAGTCAATCTACAGCTGTCTGGAGATCTACCTAGTCCTATTGATCCACATCACTCCACTCCCAGTTCAGGGCACTGCCCAACACAAATCTGATTCTGAAAGGGGGACTCACCGATGGAAATATGCGTCGGGGCCCAGGCATCTTCTTCTCTGGTGGTGATTTTGTTAGCCATCCCTGGCATATTGCTCCCTCCATACTTCTATAAATCTCTTCACTTAGAAGTTTGGACCTAATTGAAAAGCATGGCATTAATACCGGTTTAGATTATCCTCAAAACTTTTCTAGACAGACTTGACAAACAGGAAGTTCCTCACGAAAATGGCGGATCACGGGATTCCCCCTTGTATTGTGACGTCATCCGTGCTCCCGAGCACGTCTATGACGTTCATTTTCATTCGTGGATATTTTTAGTCACAGATGTCTCGGCCAATGGTGTACGCCCTTGCAACATTGGTCACAGAAGAAAACAAATATGGCGAGCAGAGAGGACTCGTGAACAGGTGGTTCCGTGAATTTGGACGAAAACTGTATGTTATGGGTTCCAATGCTTCAGTTTTACAATGGAACTGCACAGAATGTTCACACATAAATCCCACAGAGCGAGGAAAATGTATGATATGTGGATCTGAGCGCGCCGTGGGGAGAATACCCCAGTCAAACGTTGCGACTCCGCGCGCCGGGACTGAAGATGTCAAATCGCCCAGTGGAGTCTCTCTACCGCTACCAGCTAAGCCCAACACCCAGGGAGGCGTATCTCAACAGAGTGATATCTCGTCCTACAAGAAGCAGACACGGTAAGCTTCTTATTTGATTACATCATCTCCATGGACACATGTTTTTTAAAGGGAGTGGTCATTTATTATTTTACATCGGGGTCCTGGTTAATTTTATAGACAAAAAAAATTACCCAGTATTAGATAATTAGTGGCAGTATAACACTGTAAGTTTAATAAGTCTGTATTCTATCAATCTGTCAGGCCAAAAATTTTAGTTACATAGAACAGGTTACCGTAGTAAAAAGGAAAGTGTTGTATTTAGCCTTTAGGTAACGCTACCTAATAGTAATGCCTGTCACCCTGTGACTGTTGTGAGGCGGTTTGACAGATCGACAGTCTTTCACTTCAGGTCTGCCAATTCGACAGAATTTTGTAATCTATTCTATGGGACAATTTGACAAAACGATTCGACAGATTTGGAATTTTGGGTGCAGTGCAAATCATGATACCGGGTAATAATTAATATCCCTCTCTTCTACTTATAGAATTTGAAAGGACAATATTTAACAGCCCTATTGATACTGTCCCTAGGATATGACAAAATGTCGGTTGAAATTCATCCCAAAATTGATTCGCCAACAGGGTCTACATCTGATTAGTCACGAAAGTTTAAAAAATGCTCCAAGCAAATTGAAAATGTGCATCTTTTCAATGTGAAAGAACTATTCGCCGCCTCAATTTCACAACGTTGTATTTGCATCTTGGTAAAAGGTACCTCCATCAGGGGCTTCACAGAGGTACCCTTACGGCTTACCCTGTTGGTCATTGCAGTTACAACGTTGTTGCCCTAATTAAGGCGACGAATTGTAGAGTTTGCCCTGATATCCCTGGTAACCTGAAACACACCTTTATTTCAGCTGTAGCAGCAGGAAATCATAAATCTTAATTTGGGAGCTATAGGGAACAGCTTCTTTACTTTTAAGTTACCATGATACCCCACGTATAAGGTGCATCTAGTTAAAGGTGAGGATTGGTCCCTCGCGCACCTCATAGTATCAGCAAAAGTTAAGGTGGATATTTTGAATAACCCAGTAGTAATAAACTGGTCCAAATCAAGCACCTAGGTGCGCCCTATCGGATTTCCTTAAGTTGGGGATGCACCTTATACACAGGGTGCACCTTATACACAGGTCATTACGGTGATATTGAACTCAGAATCTGGTACGCTTGACACCATTACCCCGGTATGTCCGCTTATTGAAGAGCTCTTACTATATCAATATAGATATTTGCTCTCATACTTAATATCTGCTTTTGTTATTGATTTGTTATCAATTGCATTTTATGTACAATTCATATTTTAGGGCCACTTAAGATGTCAGAGATTTAATTGTTCTTCTTTTGGTCAAGGTCGGTTCCAAAGAGGATCTTGGGGGAACATACCCCCTCCCCTCTAGAGCCTCGTGAAAATGGGCCTCAGTATGACTCTTAACTACATGTAGCAAATATGGTACGGGGCCCTATCTCTGCCCCCCCCCCTCCCCACTGCCGACTAAATTTTCCCTCCCTGTACTCGTAAGCAATTTCGTGTGTGTGTGTTTTTCCCCTATAGATATGGTAAAAATCAGTTCTGATTTTTTATGCACCACTGTTATATTCATAGAGATATATCATATCAAATGAAGGAAAATTGAAGTCAGGGCACCGAAAATGACCACAAATAGTCCCCCATGGCTGCACATGTGTACCACATAGCCAGTGATAAGCTGTATCACTGTACAGTTAGGGCCCATCCCTTAAGGTGCTACATGTATATATATGTCATGTATATTTGTCATACAGCCATCCAATGTGTGGTCTGTCTCAGCTGTAACTATGATCTATGATCCTCAAGAGTAGCAGCTGCTACACACTGTGCTTGGTGATGTAAGAGAACATGGATTATAACGGACACTTGTCTAGTTTGTTTGAAGACACAGCAGGCCTTTTATGTCAACCTTATCCCAGTGGACAGGCGGCTGGGGATGACTTTTGGCGATGAAAAACCTACATGTATGTGTAAAAGGTCAATTCTCCTTTTAAATCTGCCTATCGGTACCTATGGCTATGTATATCTACATTATGTCTCTGTCCCTGTCCATTCCCTTCCTTCACTATCTTTGAGATAGAACATTATAGATATTGAAGAACATGACGTTTGTGTGACCTTAGGTTAACCCGTGTGCACTGAATATTTTATCTATTATATAAACGCTCTACGGACCTACTGGCGTGCAACTGGCCCAGCTGAAGTTAGAGATATAAATGACTCATTCTTAAGTTCATGCAACTATAAGTACTGATTGACATGACCCCAGTACCAAGTAGTCAAGTTGAACTTTTACAATTATACTTTTGCACGCAAGTGGTTGTCGATAAATGGAAAACATTCCTCAATACCGGTACTTAAAAATCAAAGCTGAATTTACTGAAGAAAAGATTAAGACATTTTTTCTTTTCTTTTTGGAGTCCCTTACGAGTTTGTGATGTAAGTAAGTTAGTATTAAGCATGCATAGTCAAGCTTTACAGAGAAGACTTTCGACGTATAGGTTACCTGCATGACCTACCCGGTATTCTGAAAATGCAAAGTACATTGTAGGTGTATCGGCCACTTCCATCCACTGCCATTAGATTATGTGGTGGAAAACCTGCGCGGAACTATACGTTATGGCAGATAATCTCCCAGATGATTCCCATAGAAAACGGAGTTTTCACAAAGAAATCAGTAGCCTGAACCTCCAGGAGGTTATGGGCATGCCCATCTGTCCCAAACCTCCTCTCCCCCAGATGTCCCAAGACCTCCTCTCCCCCAGATGTCCCGTAACCTCCTCTCCCCCAGATGTCCCATAACGTCCTCCCAGATGATCTATTACCTCCGCTCTGATTCGACATAATAGAATATGAAAGTAAACCTAAAATAAGAACAGTAGGGATATAAGGCGTAAATCTTGTACTTCATTTGGTGTGACTGCCTGTGGTTAAAACACGGTGAATGAGGCTCGTGTCAGTGAAAACGCCATTATGGAGCAGTGCAGCAATTATGACAGCACACATTACATCTGCAGCTGCATTTGGTCACGTTTTTCACATTGATTTTAATCATCATAAACACGTAGCCGCAGATTAAAAATGGAAATAAGCGCTATTGATTAGTTAATGATGGTGACTGCTTCAACATTATAGCAAAGGGTTCCTCACATGCCCATGGGGTCTATTCGATTTTGTATTGCTAATAATATAGTTGTGTTTATGTGTATATAAGACCACACTGCGGGCAACACCTCGGGGCCACACCATTTCTATACAGGCCATATATCATATCTATCGTCAAAAGTGCTTACTCGAATTAAACAAAACTAAAGTGATGCATATATTTGTTTATCTTCACCTGTGGGTTTAAACGAAGAGGTTAGTAAGATCTATCAGTCTATACCATACACTCTTAAATCAAATAAACTGTAAAATAACGGTAAATCACTGGCACCAATGAATTCCAGACTTTCATCGTCATTTTTATGGTCACCATATTTCGCTAGTTCCCCTTATCACATCATGGTGATTCATCATATTTTACAGCAAATTCTCTTTATCGGATATATGATTATACAGACAATGCCGTAATGGAAGAGGATACTATTTTAGATGCATATAATAAATGATAGCATCTATCATTCAGATATATAGGAAGCAAGCGAGATGCATCCACAATCAATCACATAGTTCCCTCTTGTCACTGCTGATTTTTTTAGGGGTACATTAAACAACAACTGGTGCCTAACATGCTAACTGTTATCAGTGCTTATCTCTCCGGTACCAGATCAAACAATGGCGGCCCCGCTGGGCCTACTGGCCTACTGGTATATAATCTATTGTTGATATGCCAGGGGCGTAGGAAAGGGGGGGGGCTGCCCCCCCAATAATGAGGAGGTTCCCTATATAAGCCTATATAAAAATATAGCAGCCCCCCCAACCGAGACCCCTGAGCCCCCCAATAAAAATTTGCTTCCTACGCCCCTGTATGCCTCTACCAAGCGAGTTCATTTAGATCCCCATTTTTCGGCATATTCACTCCTGTGGAAATTAATTCTGATATGATTAATAAGTAGCCACAATGCTAATAAGAAGGCAGTAAAAAGGTCCCGTAAAAAGGGTTCAGACTAAATGCTTAGATGTAGATAATAATTCGAGGCTCTCTCCATTTAGAACTAGGTTTTCCACCCTTCCTATCCAGCACCACCGATCCCCCCATTCCGACCTGCCTAGCACTATGCCCCACCCAGCCTTATCATGGCCGTCTCAGCCACACCTTGCACGTTATGTCGATTCCAATACACACGGTCATCTGTCATATCGTGTATTGGCGCAGCAGGGGTGGACAGGAGGTGTTGTGAGATGGAAACGGGGCGTGGCCAGGGAAGGTGGGACATGGCCTGATGGACCCTCCGCTCCTCACGTTCTGCTATACTGCCATACCGAGTGCTGGTACATCATGTTGTAGCCACACTGGTTGCTGTTGTAGCCACACCAGGTGCTGCTACTTTCTCTTATAGCCACACTGGGTGCAGTACTTCCTCTTGTAGCCACATTATTCTGCTACTCACACACCAACACCCCGATATTATAAGGCCGCTTTGTCATTGCAATCTTCCCTCCCCCTGAGCTATCTTTTAGCACTATGTACCTGTCTCACGACAACAGTTCAGTATATCCCTGTTCCTTGGTTGCTGTACTACCGATAGTGTCTGCTGCCAACCAACCACCACCAAGCCAGTCCGCTGCCCACGGATGAAAAAGCACCCTTTTAGATTTGGGGATCATTTGGCGCCTACGCTTCTCGCGCCCACTAAAGATCTAATGTCGTGTGCAAATACTGGTAGATTGTGACGTGCCCGTGTCTGGCAGCGTTAATTGGATTATCCATTCGGAGCTGCTCCATGCCATTCGGAGCTACTCATAGCGAACAATCAGATCTCCCAATCTCTGCCCTATACCAAGTTCTATAAGCAACTCAGCGGTTTCCGTGGGCATATTATTATATATAGCCAAAGGCATTGCCCTGTTTCATGTATCATGTATAGCCCTTTCTGCCATAGTCTGTCCTTTCAGCATACATACATTTATCACAGTTCCACTGGGTCTAAGCCAGATAAACTCCCAAGCCTCCAAGGCATATTGTATGACATTCCCATAGTCAATATAAGGGGCATTTGCCTAGATGGATGTTAGTAGATCTTATGGCTATACACCTTTAGAAAACCACCCATGATATTACCAGGCTCTGGGGTTAAAATAGACCCTGGTTTTATGGGAACGATCGTAGCTTGACGTGGTGAGACAGGGGAAGACACTAACTTTTTTAGCCACTGGCCACCCGGGCCAACAGCCTCAGGAATCTATTGGCCCGCAGCTAAAGCCCTTGGCCCGGAATTTGTAGGTGGAAATCATGTGTAATATCAAAACAACATTATTAGAAAATGTCCAGAATTTCTAACTCAATCCCAGTTTAATCCCCATAATTATAGGCACCTGTTCTATATTCAGATATACAATTTATCCTTCCTTCCTACTAACACAAATGATATATACCAGAAAAGTAATGGTCCCCTGAGCAATTTTGTGACAGATATCACAACTATTAATCTTGATCAATAAACCCTCATAGTTATGGTGCTTTTTTCTATATCAGATGCAGAAGACCTTATTGGGGTGAAACCCCACTGGCCACCCAGGCCAGTAGGAAGGTTGTTTTTTGGTAAAATCACTGGCCAAAACTCTAAACTACTGGCCAGTGGCCACCGGGCCAGTGTTAGTGTCTACCCCTGTGAGACCAGTGATAACTAAAGCAACGAACCACAGGGTGTGACATGTGGTAGTTGTGGTCATTTAGAATGCATCGAGATGACGAAGGAGGTGGGGCATTGTGTGGTTTGGGGAGGGAGTGGTCTAGGTGAGAGATGGGGGTACATAGAAGGGGCAGGGTAATGGGTGAGGTGCTACTGATGAGGCGTGCTTACTGGTGGAGAAATGTGTTAGGGGGTGTTGTAAATGCGCAAGAGGTAATGATGTATGGGACAGAGCGTCAGGGTACCTAAGCTAGGGGTTGCAACTATGTGGGGATTGGAAATTCTGTGACAAAGCAGCCTGTTGGTTGGAGATCACAGTAGGAACGTGTATGTGAATGTGTGCCTAATTCTCTCAAAGATGGTGATACCAAATTATATTTCTAAATATACTTTTGGTACAGGATGACTTAGTGAAAACGAAGGAAAATAACCGTGCTGTTGCAGAGTAGTCAAGATGATACCTGAGATCTAGTTGCTGTCTTAGAAAGGGATATAACAGAGATCTTGAAGTACCGTTAATGCAGTAGAAAAAAACCCGAAAAGAGGTTATTTCTATTGGCAGGGCGGTGGGGTATGTTGTATAGCAGACAAGGTCATTCATTTACTGTTTGTTCATTGGAACTACAGCAGAGACCTTGGTACTGCTAGGGTAGTGAGGAATAGAGTTGAGAAGTTGATGCTGCCATTGTAATGGGGAATACAGCAAGGGTGATGGGGAATACAGCAGAACAGAATTTACTGTTAGGATATTGAGAAATACAGCAGGGACCTTTGTACTGTTAGTGCAATGGAGAACACACTAGAGGTGTTGGTGTTGTCAGTACGGAGGGGGTATAGCAGAGAGGCTCACCACAGTAGAATATTGAGAAATACAGCAGGGACCTTTGTACTGTTAGTGCAATGGAGAACACACTAGAGGTGTTGGTGTTGTCAGTACGGAGGGGGTATAGCAGAGAGGCTCACCACAGTAGAATATTGAGAAATACAGCAGGGACCTTTGTACTGTTAGTGCAATGGAGAACACACTAGAGGTGTTGGTGTTGTCAGTACGGAGGGGGTATAGCAGAGAGGCTCACCACGGTAGAATATTGAGGAATACAGCAGGGACCTTGGTACTGTTAGGGCAATGGGGAATACAGCAGAGAAGTTACTGTTGGTAGGGTACTGCTCGTGTAGGGAGAATATGGCTATGGTAGTTAGCTGTGAGTTAGGGAGGCAGCCGTAGTGCTCTGCCTTACAAGAGCAGGGTGAATAATTGACGAGCTGGGGATTGGGCGGATTATTGCCTTTACCTAAATATATCCATGTTTGACAATCCTCACAGACATTAAACCGAACTACAAAACGGAGACCAACCAACATTAGACATCGCCAAGTCAGGCCCTTGTGTCAGTAATAGATCCCCGAAGTCTGAATTAAATGGGATTTGTGAGACCCCAATTAATTATGCACCGTGTACCGTCTAATGTGGTTTTCTAGGCATGAATTTTGGTATCAAGGCTGTTCTTGTGAAAGATGCGTGGATGAAGTCGCTCGTTTCCTGAGAATACATTTGATTTCCCGTTATTTCCTAAAAATTCAAACCAAATCAGAAAACAGATATCCAAATCATTTTAAGGCCCCATCTTCATTACAATGACATCAAAGCCCTTGCAAAACATCCAACACCTAAATACCCACCCCCTGCCTCCATACCCCTGGAACTAAGCCCGCCTTGTGGCCGTGCACGTCTACTGATCTGACCGGAACACGCAGCCCTTTCCGTGACAAGGTCGGAGAGCCAACCCACCATGCACACCTAAATGTGAGCAGCTCCTCTATAAGGCATTGAACTGCTTCTATTCAGGGAAATGTGAGCTGCTCGATGCTGCTCATAGCCTACCTGAGTTAGGGGTGTATAGTGTAGGGAATGGTGGGTGTATGAGAATGGAAGGGGTTAGAGTTATAGGTAGGTAGGAGGGTTCGACTTTAGGGTTGGGGTACAGTGATGGGTTACAGAAGAAACAACGCCAGCAGAGATTAGGGTTCTCCAGGGGATGAATGGCGATGATACATGCTTCTGTGTTGGGAAGGAAAACTAATGTCAACCCTTAAGAATGCACTTGGATGTGATCTATGCTATTTTAGAGGGAATAATAAAGATGCTCCATCATGATACAGGTGGAATTTTCGTACAGGGTGTTTGGATACGATGCACAGGGGGAAATAGGATATTTTTATAACAAAATAATACTCAGTGACGGATCTAGGGTTTTGAAAAGAAGTCCGCCACTGAATAATGGGATGATATAGCTAATGATAAATAGGTTTTCTTCTTTACTATATTTCCAAAGTTATTTTCTATTAAGTTTAAGTGTCAACAACGCATTTCCCTCTACATTGTTCAAGTAGACATAGATGCAAAGAATGTGGTCACTATTAGCTGGCAAGAGGAAAACGTCATCTGCGATGCTAGAAGGACACGGGGGACGGGGTGTCTGTGTGGATTGGTGGATAGAGGATGGGAGGTCAGTTTGGGTTGGATGGATAAAGGCTTGGTGCTTGCAGGAGGAAGTTATCTCCTCCAGTGGTGGAGGGATGAGAAGTAGGGGGGGGGGTGGAGAGGGGGCGCAGGTGGCAGGGATAAAGACTATATACAGCCCTGTGTGTGTGCGGGAACGTCGGGCGTAACCTTTCCGTGAATAGGGCAGGACGTAAACCAATACTGGTAGTACAGTGCGCAGCTTGGTGTTATTGTCACCGGCTCCTCCATAATGGAAGACAAACGATAAAAGATTGTTCGCAATTGCTAATGAAAAGCTGATGCGCTTAGGACTTCCTATATATCACTGTCATTCGAAGGAAAGTATCGATACTCACAGTATATGGAAACGGACCATCATTGGTGATGGCAACATAAGTGATTTTCTGAGTTTGCCATTGTAAGTAGTATATGGAAATGGGCCATTGTTGATGGCAATATGGATGATTTTCTGAGTTTGACATTGTAAGTAGTATATGGAAATGGGGCATTGGTGATGGCAACATTGGTGATTTTCCTATTTCGATGAACATTCAAATGTTCCTCTTGGCATGTTTTTTCCTCATCATTATTCCCCTACATTTTGGCATTCGGATTTGAATACGCAATTGAGTTGATGGAAATCTGAATAATGATATTTACAATATCATCCAATTAACCATAGATTGCACTTGCGTTTCTTGTTCTGTTGTGTCAGTTGTTTTTTGTTTTTTTTTACAATGCAAGTTGCTTTCACCGATGGGGCTCTTCAAGCATAATGTCATTCCATATTATAATCACATTTGTGGTGGAGTGTCTTTGCACTTAAATCAATGTGGGTGGGTTTAATTCTTATCATTCAGTTATGTTCATCTTGATAAATTTACATGTTGTGAAATCTTGTCTCGACCTACATTTACATGCAGACATGTACTATATAGCGTTCGCATGATGCCCCAGAGGTTACACTCCCTTTTCTATGATAACTTACCAGATTCTGGCTAGTGCTGCATTTCATTACTAGGAGACGCCATACCGACAAAAGTGTATAGGGCGCATGTTAACAGTAGATTGCCCTTATGGGGTTAATGTAAACCAAGCCACTACGCACCTGTTGACGATTAACGTGCACCAGGGTACATTGTATATATGACACGTGCATGACCTCTGTCAATAATGTGGTTCACATTTCCTATATTATTATTAGAAAGTACACATAAAAACACATGATAAAGGCATATTGTATACCTTTATTGGATAAGTAAATATCGAGTTGTGACTTGGTTGTTTTATGACGTTGCAATGTTAGATGGGCCTACATTCAAGTGCGCCACAAGGTTAATGGGCTATTGTATTTCATGCGCATATATATGGCGTCGTATTTTACCGAAATATGATATTGTTCAAGTGATACTGATGACTCGCTCTGTAGGGCTACAGATTGATAAAACATAATAGGTCAATCCTCGTCAATATTGTGCGCCTGTATATAATGTATCTTTTTGCCATTGGCACACAGAAGATCTGTACAGGTCAATAATGTGTTTGGAGCCTGATTTCTTGGGCTTTTAAAAAGGACAGGCTTAGCTTTGTTAATAGACAGTCAGTGTGATATTTTCAACATCGCCATTTAAAACCTGCAGGATCTGCTTAAAAACAATGACCCACTCTACAACCGCTGGTAACAAAATCCCATTTTTACATACACTCCCTGTAATGGAACTGGGCAGCCCCCTTCTCCCGTCGTGTGTGGCTGCTCATTAGTGTTCCCAGCACGTCTCATTCGTGTAAATCTTGTTCCGTGGAGGGCGGACTCTACAGAAAGAGTGAAAAATAAAGAAAGCAAGATGTGTAGCTTGAAGTGAGATTTGTTCTTGGTTACCATAGCGGCAACGTGCAAACATGTTCAGCTTGCGTGTAACACCACTAGGCTCTCACGAAACGCAGACAATCACAATGAGTGTTTGAGAGGGATGAGGGCTGGGTGAGGACTGAGTGCTCAGGCTCCCAGTCTCAGCTTTCTTTGTAGTCTTTTACAGGCCTGCCAGCTTGTATGCTGTGGGATGGCCGTGTGTGCCTTGTTTGAGTTGTCTTTGCATCTGGGAAAACAAAGATAGTTTCTCTGCCCACTCCACACTGTCTGATTCCCATCAGATTTCATGGACACGTGTTAACGCAAGGGGATGCCATGGCACATGTGATATGGATGCAAAAAAAATTGGAATAGTTCCTCCCCATTAGGGCATAATCAAAGAGGGTGGTACATAGGGAAGGATAGAGCGAAGGAGGGCACTTCAATCCATTCAATAAATGCATATCTTCACAACCTGACATGAAATGGCTTGTCCAAGATATATTTAATAGATACAAATGTTACCAGCACATGTTTACACAAGAAAAAGGGGAGCATATACCGAGTTAAGAAGAGAGTAGACTAGTGAAGGTCATGATCAGCCACGTGACTTCTATTTTGCACGTTTTGGAATCAACTATATAGAGTAGGTACATGTAATATATTTCAATACATGTCGATCTATAAATGGTAGTTCAGTCAGTTTATTTAGCTTACAACGTTATGCAATGGCAGGGGAAACCTGCAATCGCACACAACGTCCATTCATAACGTTATATTGGCAATGGTTGGATGAGACGGGAGCGCAGACCACCTACACCAAATTACTAATAATCTTGTTAATTAGGCGCATGGCCAAGATCGTTAGTGGAGACTAGGCACAAATCCTGCCATGCATCTTTATCACCAGAGACAAATTCCACCCTAGACTGATAGCCCAGGCATGTCTGCCAGCATCCACTGAAGCCGCCCCCATCGTCGTAAGGACGTCCTTTCATCATTAATAGATAAGCGTCAAAAACTGCTACAGAGCCCCAGCATTAAGGGAATGATCATTTTTTAACAACTGGGGGGGGGGGGTTAGTGGGTTTGAGGGGGGGTCAAAATAATTTCACCTGTTTTCACCGAAAAAACCTGCGCATTACTATAGGTTAAAAGGGCGTGTTCGTATGCGATTTTTGACCCCTTTGGGGGGTCAAAAAAATGTTGACCCATCGAGAGGGGGGATCGTTATTTTTTTTTGTGCGTCCATGCATAGACCCACCAGCACCCCCCCTTTATTTAAAAAATGATCACTCCCTAAGAACAAGGAAAAAACGGGATGCTCGGTGGATTTGAATTATATTCACCTGACTGAGCTAAGCGCTAATCATGTTAGCATTTAAGGTAATATTTAGGTAGTTAATAGTTGCTTAATGCGAGAGTGTTCATTTCTCGTGAAATGTATATATTTGTGTGCTTTAGATAAGAAGATCGAAGATCTAACACATTGACATTGTGCGAATGAGTGTTTGCAAAAGCTTTTGCTTTGTTTATGCATTGAAGTTGCACTTAGTTCATCACAGAATTTTATCAACTCTCGTAACTATGTTGATGTTTTTTTCTATCTGCATCATGATATCTTTTTACCTTAGGCCAAATAAAAAAAAGGTTTGTTACCAGTAACCCGACCGACCCTAGCAAAACAGGGGCAAAAATACTTTTCTTTTTGATTTTAAAGAATTTTGTCTCATATTTTCATATATTAAAGAAATTTTTCATTACTTTTTGAGGGTTTTTCCTGTATCCCTTTTGTGTTCTTCCCCTCTCTCACAGTTGTCATCTTTCCATCATTATTTTATAATGAGATCAAAGAATTTGATACATCCATTAATATGTGCCTTAACATTTCCTATATGTGTAGAGGTAAGGAGAAAGGGTGCTCCGTGCTAAAAGTCAACTTTAAAATTCAAATCATTAGCTTTACAGTGATACATAGCATGAGAAGATACTCCTGTTAGTTTTGGAGGAATAGCTTGCTAGATATTGGGTAGGTGTGACCATTTCAAGAATGTTAATAAGCTCTATGTCTAATTGGTCATGAGATATATAGCTAATTAGCATAATTTATGCTAATTAGCTAAATTCGTATAAATTTTTATTCTTTTGCCCATAACTTTTGATCTAGAAATGGTATTTTCATTCTGTTTTCGCCATAGTAAACCTTGTGGGATGTTCCTTCAAATGGAATCATTGATTTTCCTATTTAGAATGAAAATCATGTTTCCATGGCAACAGAAATCAACAAAAATGCCTATTTTGGCCCAAAAACATTCTTTTTACATGCCAAATTTGGAACCTTTCCACCCAAAATAGAACGTTTTATCAAAAACCATTGAATTCTCCATAAAAAAGTAGCCTATAACAGTTTTAGTCATATTTTTCCTATTCTAGTCCATAGTGGTGCCCCCTGGTGGCTAAATCTGGTACTAAATCCCGCAGTAACTGTCCTTTCTGCTTGCTGGCTCACATATAAATGTAAAAAAAAAAAAAAAAAAAAAAAAAAAGACCTACCGACCCTGGACATTTGGATCATGTTACTGGAAACACACATTTTTTTTTCTCTTGGCCTTATTACCGCACATCCTATATAGGTGGAATTGAAAGTTATGAGACGCAGCTACGACTTGATTTTGAGCGATTTAATGCTGTTCCATATAATATCCTCGCCTAAAAGGTACACTCTGACTTAGGGAGATGTTATAAGGTGCAGCTAGGGCTTACCCTCGTGTATAAGGCGTACGGTAATAAGATTATTCCTAAACTGTTGACATTGGCATTGTTACATGTCCTCTTCCCACGGGATTCTGAAAGAGCCGCGCATCGTGCATATTGCGCATTTAAATCTTAAAAGGCGCACTAAATACTCAGTAAAATGCGCTATTGGCGCATTTATTTCATGAACCATATCCCAAAATATTTTTCTCAAGTTTCTTCTATAAGCTCAGAGATAAGCGAACATGGTAGGTAGTGTTATATATCAGGGGCGTAGGAAAAGGGGGGGGGGCAGGGAGGCCTGGGCCTTATACACGCCTTATACACGAGGGTAAGCCCTAGCTGCACCTTATAACCTGGGCCCCCCATTAATGAAGAGGTTCCCTATATAAGCCTATATGAAAATATAGTGGGCCCCCCAACCGAGACCCCTGCCCCCCCCCCAATAAAAATTTGCTTCCTACGCCCCTGTAATATCATTGGAAAGCTAAGATCACGGCAGAAACATCCATGAACTTCTCCTTATTCATTTACATGCCTCTGAGGATTTTAGAATTTCTTTCTTAAAAAAAAATGATAGACTGATGTGATACTTCTCATAGATGGCTCAGGCCCATGGTATACCCTAACATTTGTAGTTATTTCATGTGTTCGTAGAATCCCATAAGAAAACACTGTAAACGTAGGTTATTAAGGGTATTGTGTAGAAAATGATATCGGATAATGCCTGTTCAAAATAAAAGGGATAATCATTTTGTGGTGAATGCAGCGGGCCCTTTGGCAGACCCCCATTATATGAATGCTTCCCTTGCCTAGGAATTGAATAGGGATTGGTATGAGATGTGTTACTACCCAAATTGTCTTATATTATGCTTTGGGTTTGACATGGACTGGCTATATTGAAATAAAACCGGAATTGACTTTGAAGGTGAGGCCTCCTCGGAGTAGACGTCTATGAGGACCACAAAAAAAAAAATCATCCATTGTCATTTCAGAAATGTTAAGAGGGATATATTTTACATGAAACAGAAGATTAAAGTCTTTTCTCTTCGTGAATAATAGTTATTGGCAATTTCTGATGGAAAACATATAAAAAAATGAGGTTAAACTTTGAAATCATCGGCTCAAGTTAGGTAAAATGTCTTCTTTTTTTTTGTATTCCGTGATCCAACAACTTCTGTGAAATAATATATGTTATACTCTTCAGGGTTACCAACTGTTAGTCCGATGCAACTGATGGGACTCTAAGTATGTTCATCCTTCCTCACCATACTGTCACACACCATGTCTAGGGCATTTCTGACTGCCCCTCCCAAAATGGCGCATTATTTTGTCCATGGATGCGCCATTGGCCCATTGGAAAAAATCCTATCAAAATCAGTCTGACCGGGTTGAAGTTGAAAGTGACGCCTAGGCGTGAGTACAATTATACGGGCCATGTTTTCTCTCATAGTCTTGAGGGGGGCAATAGCTCGTAAAACATAGCACTTGTGAAAATGAGCAACTGTACAGCAGTTTGAATGCCATTGAAATTGCAAACTCAAAGAAATGAAAACTTTCCGACCTGTTTGGAGTATTAATTTTCAATCAGGATATAACTTATCTTAGGGAAGAAGAATCTTACCTCTGTCTCCTTTCTTTTCAAAGACAGGAGTCACTTGAATACAGAGGACGGGGAGACTAGGGAATCTGTACGAGCTGATATGAGCAGTAGCATGGGTTGCTCAAAGGTATGGCCGATTAGCTCATGACAAGAACTAGTGAGCTTATACCCTGTTGACGTCATCCTGTCGCTCTATTATTCATGACTCATTACGTTGTCACTATAAGCTCAGTGACAAGTAATCTGTTTCCCCAGAGATGACTTTATTCTAAATACCACGTGAACTACCCATCACCCCAGTGGAGAGTCCGAGTACTTTGTGTTAAGCCTTTAATGAAAAAGCCCTTGGACAAATACGGGAGAAAAAAAAGTGGTGACAGAGTGTCTAACAAGACTGACGTCTCTGTCAGGTTGTTGTGTGACTGACTGCCAGTTTGTCTCAACTCACCAGTGGTTGTCAATGCAAATTACAGTTGTGAGATTTTAATCACAAGGCGAAACGTGTTTTTTTGTTGTTGTTTTTGTTTTTGTCTTTCTTTTCTTCAGAAATTCACTCATTACTGACCCACAATGAATGAGATGATGTCCATTGGTACAACGCCAAACTAAGTTTTTCCTCACTAATTAATGCACGGTCAATGAGTGAAGAAATACCATGTAGTTCAGATTTGTCCCTTGTACATGTATGCCCATTTGTAAACATAATTCGAAAAGGAAAATTGCAATTTATAGGTTGCAGTGATGTATACTATACGACTTATCATCTCATAACCCATTCCACGGAAAACACATCAATTGCTATGCCAGCATATTAGGTTATATGAACATGAGATCAGAACACAGGAAATCCCTGCTTTCCAATTTTCAGAAGATCGGTTATGTGTATATATCGAGAAAGAAGCCAGATATTTTCATTTCCTCCGATTGGTCTATCCCCATATAGAGAAATACGACAAATTAAAATTCTTTCCCTGAAAGCTTTGGTTTTAGGACAACTCATTCGTTCCAAACCCCATATTGGTGAAGACATGATGTTGCTGTGTTTCAATCTTAAGGTTCTCTGTCATACATGGTAAATGTTACACAGAGAAAAGAAATGGAGTCACCTTGACTCCCGATTGGGAGTCCAGCTTCTATCACTGAGGCGACCCCCTCTGTGACTCCTTTGTGACTCCTTATATGTAGGGAGTCAATAACTGACTCTTTACATATTGAGAGTCAAGCTTATTGGACTCTCCACTATGACTCCATTGGGAAGTGGAGTTAGGATTGGTTGCATTTTATATTGAAACAGCAGATCATTTCTGGGATATTTTCCTTTTGGGGTCTTCATCATTTATTCCATTAGAATGCAGCATATAACAAGATGCCAAGATGCATCAATTTACATTGGTTAGATGCATCTATCTGCACCAATGATCAACTTTTCTCATGAACTAACCTAGCACTCAAAATACTTTGAATTAACACCATAACCCAGGAAATGGTGTCCACGCTGCTTTTAGACTTTTGTTGGGATATTTCAGGGAGTTGAGCATACCACCTTATAGTTCAGTTGTGTACAATTGCTGTTTTTTTGTATTTATATAACACCCCCATTACTAGATGATTAGTAATACCCACAATTAAACTAAATGAAACATGTTCTAATGTGCAAAATCCTCCAAACTGTATTGTGTGGCCCTCTAGTGAAAGTAATGAGAGGCATCAGCCACCTGTGTTATAGAGTCAACAGTAAAGTAGAGAGTCAACAACGTTTGACTCTATATAGAGTCTGACTCCACACAGGGAGTCCGCCAGGCTTGGACTCCCCTCCTACAGGAGTCAAGCTGCAATGACTCCTAAGGGGTAGTCAAACAGAGAATAGAAGAGAGTCAGTCATCTTGGACTCCTGTCTTACTAGAGTCACTGTGGAGTCCAGATCCACTGACTCCTTTCTTGACTCTATTCCTATCAGGTTGACTCCATTTCTTTTCTCTGTGTATTATGTCAGCTCTTCTCTATCTGCTTTGTGAGTCTGCGGCACCCACGGTGTTTAGATTTGTTTACAGTAGTTAAATGAGAAAATCGTGAAATGTGAAGATCGTGAGCGAATCTGGCAATTATATTTTGTTTGAATATAAGGAAGCAAACTTTTGGAACAGACAAAGGCCAAAAAGGATGTCGGTCGAGGCACACTGAATTGTGTATGGCTGGTCCTTTTTTGGGATAATGAAGTAAGGTGTAACATGATATGTGATTTGTAGACGCTGTGGAGTATGGTAGGTAATAGGATGGGTCACTATGGACGGCGGCAGAGGTGAAATTCTACATAATGGTATTATACATGGGGTGGTCGATATAGAGGTCATCTCTGGCGGTGCTGACCACGTGGTTACCACAGATACCGGCCAAGGACACTGTGACCCAATCCATCTTCCAATGGTGCATCTAACAAGTAGAGAATCTCTATGTTCGAGCACCATTCCTATCTGTCTACCTCCCTTTGTGCCTTCCTGTCTTACTCCGTCCCTGCCTGAATCCCCATGTTACACTCGCCCGCACCACACTTCTCCTTTTAGGATTATGCTTGACCCTCTCCCTTCTCTGAACTGAAAACCATATGTCTGTAGAAAAAAAAGTATACTGCCCACGTTAAGGTCCTAAGTTTGGCACAGGTTTTTGGCGAGTACCTTTTCACCATTAATTAGGGTGATCACATTATGTGATAACCTAAGGTAATCATAATTGATTCGCTTTTCACGTGATTACATGTGTAGACACAGCAATTCAATTTGTTCACGATATAATTTCATGAACAAATCGCCATTGAGGCTTGTAGCCTAGCATTTTAATACTGCTTCACCTGTAGGGCCCCCCAAACAGTGGCAGAATTGAGGTCAACGATGACCGTAGTTCATCAATGAGGAATGCTAACAATTTTACATCATCCTCAGTGAAGACTTTTCCGTTGCCTATAGGTTTTCAGTGCTCGTATTATTCACTGTCCCGCTAAATGGCCCCAAAGGCTGTTGTAAAATATTAAGGAAGGCAGCCTGGGGACAGCCTATATTCTCGGCATTCATCTTCCCGCCGTCTCCATGTCCCCAACACCTTTGTTCAGCAGACGCTTCCTGTAGCCCTTGTTTTTCTTAGGTTCCATGAAAAATAGGTGATGCCCTTAGACGCCTCCTTTGTGTCAAAGGTGACTCTAAATGCCAGTATATAGTGCACATAGTCCTCGTAGACTCTAGACTACTCTATATGAATACAGGATGCGCTAACTGTATCTTCAAGCTTCTAAGGGCACCTCCTGATACATTCAACTCGCCCGTAACTATATCCCTCATCGTGAGCCGGTTTGATCTTCAGGCATGATAGAACTTACACAGTTATTTGGTGGAACTTGATGGAATTTTGTGAAAAAAAAAAAAAATATGGAAAGAGGTATGAAGTTATATGTAAAGTCATATTCTAGTGGTCCATGAAGGACAAAGTATCCCTCCTTATACCATTGCCTGTCAAGTGTTCTAACTTGGAAGTCACAGTAAAAGGTTAATTAGTCTAAAGGACGAATGATATAATTTGTCCCCTAGTACTCATGATTATACAATTTTGGTTGGTTGATTAATGTGTACGACCAAGACCCATTAGGCACAGCCACAATTAGTGCATAAACCTTGTTATACTCTCAAATACCCAAAGCATACGGGACGTCGTGGTGTGTCGAGATTTCTCAATGCTGAAACAGTAATGCTAATTAGTTATGTTCTAAATCGGTTACAAACTCCTAATTGGAAAAGTTGTCTAAATTACAGCTTACACAATGATGATGTCAACTTGCATGCAATGCATTGCGACTTCGCGAAATGTCCTAGACCAATTTGCAGATCTGCTGTGATCTCAAAGGTATCTGGCTCCAGGTATCTGGCACGGGTCTCTCCCTCCCAACCCCATGGTTATAGTTAAGCAGTTTCTTTTCTTGTGCCTCATAGAACTCTCCAATCGAGGGAGGGTGTCTTAAAGGTGGAGTAAAATTACACTAGATTAGTAGTTAACTGCTTAAAAACATAGCCCAGGTGTGCCATATACAGCTCTTCTATCATCTCATCGCACATCTTATTCGCGAGATGCGCCTTATAAGCAAGGAATCATATTCGCTGATAAATAGGCCTATATATTGATGTTTTACTGTTAAAATCAGGGTGTTTCAATGATGAAAAGGGAAAAAAAGAGTAGGCATACTGTTCTTATCATAGGGGACACGCTGCGTCATATTGCGTCATCTTTAAATTCAGAATAAATCAACTTAGAAAAATGAGTCATTGAGACGTCGTTGAAGGTATGGCTGCTTGCCTGCGAGGCTGACGGGCTTCATTAAAATTGCAGGAATGAAAATGAATTTTCCAGCCAGTATGCCCGGAAACCATGCATCGGGGAGGAGATGGTGTCTAAATTGGATGAAGAGTGATCTATGATTTGGAGGCTATGTAGAGTTGGGTGTCTGTAAGTAAGGACACCCCCTCCACCCCTCCTGGCGTGGACAGTATTGGGTGTTATGATGGTGGTATCATTTAGCAGCGTGGTGCTGGATTGAATGGCGTGAAGGCTTTAAGTACCCCGGAGGTGCGCGTCCACCCCGTAATGTGGCAGGACGGGGCCAGGGGAGGTGCTCCCGCGGCGAGTCGTCTAATAGAAATAGATTTTAGCGTTGTGATTGATTGGTGCTTGTATAGCACCGGACGCAGGAGTCATCTCACCCTCCGTCGTCACCACGCAAACCCACCCTGTCCGCATCCTGTCCGTTGTGAGTACATCTTAAACGTCAGAGGAAAAGCATAATACAGTCAACTCTCTCTAATGTGGTCACCATTCGTTCTTTCCAAAAGTGACCACATTGGCGAGGTGACCACATCAAAGAGAGTTCATGTTAATGATATGGGATTCACATACAGAACTGTCATGTATCATGTCCTATCGAATATAACAAACAAGTTCCATATTACCAATTCAATCCTATACATTTCTATGGTAAAAAGCTCCATACTCTACACGGATTTGATTGGTTATATAATGATTTATAAACAAAGTGTAGTAGTTCGTCTCGTTAAGTTAGATTAAGTAATCATAACGAAGAGAGAGAAAGTTTCCGGGTAGGCAACCAAGCTTTTATTTCATAGCTTATGTTACATACGATCACGGCCTCAGAGGGCTACATGCTACTAGGGCATTTGGTTACCCTTTCGGGTAACGACCTGGTTGAGCAGTGGGCAAAACCACTACTGGAGAACATAGGAGTAGAACCAGCCTTATATAGGGGAAAAGCCCGCGAAACTCAGACCGGCCATGTGACGTGTGGCGGACGAGTAGTAGGCCCCCTGGTGTAATGGATACGAACCCAGAGGCGGGTGCTGCCACCTGCCATCCGGATTCCCCCACTACACCCGAAGACCTAGGTCTGAGTCCCACGGGTACATGAACGTAAAAGTGTAAATACCATACCCCTACACTAGCGTTTCTCTCATGGAAAAATTGCATGAAAATGTCAAAATTTGAACTTTGAACATCTGAAGGATTGTGTTAGGACTTCTCTCCCACCTACCTGTGCTTGTTTGTGACCAGAGAATGGAGGAGGAGGTGGGGGAAGATTAGAGGGGGTTAGGGGCTTGTGTAAGGACTTCTCTCCCGCCTACCTGCAACTGTGTGCGGCCAGAGCATGGGGCAGGAGGTGGGAGAAGATCAGAGGGGGTTAGGGGCTTGTGTAAGGACTTCTCTCCCGCCTACCTGCACCTGTGTGCGGCCAGAGCATGGGGCAGGAGGTGGGAAAAGATCAGAGGGGTTAGGGGCTCGTGTAAGGACTTCTCTCCTGCCTACCTGCACCTGGGTGCGGCCAGAGGATGTGGGAGAAGGTGGGGGAAGATTAGAGGGGGTTAGGGGCTTGTGTAAGGACTTCTCTCCCGCCTACCTGCACCTTTGTGCGGCCAGAGCATGGGGCAGGAGGTGGGAGAAGATCAGAGGGGGTTAGGGGCTTGTGTAAGGACTTCTCTCCCACCTACCTGCACCTGTGTGCGGCCAGAGGATGTGGGAGAAGGTGGGGGAAGATAAAAGGGGGTTAGGGGCTTGTGTAAGGACTTCTCTCCCGCCTACCTGCACCTGTGTGCGACCAGAGGATGTGGGAGAAGGTGGGGGAAGATTAGAGGGGGTTAGGGGCTTGTGTAAGGACTTCTCTCCCGCCTACTTGCACCTGTGTGACCACATTAGAAAGAGTTAAAGTGACCTTTTAACTGGAAATTGGCGACCATAAGGAGAGGTGCCACATTAGAGAGGTGACCACATTACGGAGAGTTCCTTATATTAGAACAAAGAGGGAAATAATTTGGTTCTTTCCAAAAGTGACCACATTGGCGAGGTGACCACATTAGAGAGGTGACCATAAGTAGAGAGTTGAGGTATCGTTCCACTATTGATGATGACGTCACTTCCGGTAATACACTGAGATGTACGGATTTAGGCTGTGATTGGTCTATATTAGAGTTCAAAATCATTGCAAACTTTTAAATAAAGCATAGATAAAATGTTTAACCTGTTGTGATTCAAAATATATGGGGTACAAGGGACAGCTCCTTTGTCTAGGATCCCAAAATATTCATTTAAAAAAAGGTTGGAAATAATCACTAATTGTGTGCAGAATAGGCCAAAATGGGGATGGGTTCAAACATATGCACGTACAGAAAAACTGGGTTGGTGAACGACGTCTGGATCTGGCACCCAGAGAGGGGGAAAATGTGCCTCTTCATGATTTGGAGTGATTTGGAGTGTTTGAAAAGTGAAATTCCACTTTTACGGGTGCATGAGTTACATTAAATTATAGTGCAGAATGTTTTGGTGGTCCGATACCTTGACTGTACCTATGCAACTCATCCTTGTTGATGTACTCATCAAAATACTAGACAGTTCCCATACTCAAGCGTTACACTTCCCATGCTCAATCGATCACCATAAAGATGATACGTGCTTTGGGTGTTAGGTTTCCCTGTCTATAGTATACAGAGAAAATGGTATAGATCTATGTGTATACAATTCAAGCTTTCTCTACCCATATCAAGCCCCTGTTTCAAAAAGAAAAAGGAGAAGACCACAGAATACTCCATGAATGTACATGCATAGGCCTTTAGGAAGAGCACCATCACTGAAGACAGTCTTTCAGGAATGATAGTAAGGCAACATTCTAGCGTAGGCCCAGAGCCCTGTTTTACTGCAAGCAGCCAGTTGATGGCTACAGGATATGATATAGCTGCACCTCTTTCTGTAAGCCTGAAGAGATGCCCATGAAATTGAAGACCACCCTTAAAACACCACTCTCTGCATGGCTCTACAATCATTCGTTCCAGACATAGAAATGCACCCGTCGACTTCCGTGGAAAAAAAAATGATCATCTGCCCTGCCTGCAGCGTATAGGGGAAATTTACAATTCTATTTCTTATAATTTGTCCAAAAGACCAGAGATGGATATTTCTATAAATTACCGTATACCGCTTAATCTTCTTCGTATGATGTTTCAAACTCCCACTTGCAGAGGATCCACTGCTTTTCGCAAACTCTGCCCAGTCTGATGATGTGTACTTTGCAAGTACCGTAATCTCCCGCGTAGAAGACGCGGTGCGCGTAGAAGACGCTCCCCAAACTCACGGTAGGCTGGTTCGCGTAGAGGACGCATCCAACCTCCCTGGATCGATATTTAGAAAAACCCCCGTACAAGACGCCCCCCCAACTCACCAAGGGGGGGTTCGCGTATAAGACGCACCCCCCCACCCCCCACCCCCAGGCTCTATGAGTTCAAGCTGTCATCGGCACACGGTCGCGTGTCAAACCCGCCGAGCGCCCGTCGACACCTCCCGGTCTGCCGCGGTGCTGGCTATATGAGTTCAAGCTGTCACCGGCACACGGTCGGCGTCAAACCCGCCGAGCGCCCGTCGACACCTCCCGGTCTGCCGCGGTGCTGGCGCTATGAGTTCAAGCTGTCATCGGCGCATGGTGGGCCTTATCCCCGGCGAGCGCGTCGACAGCTCCCGGTCTGCCGCGGCGCTAGCGCTATGAGTCTATGCTGTCATCGGCCCACATGTTCCCTACACCCCGGCAAGCCATGCCGCTTTGTCTATAGTGTCAACCTGTTGAGTCTATGCTGTCATCGGCACACGGTCGGCTTGAACCCAGCCAAGCGCGTCAACACCTCCCGGTCTGCCGCGGTGCAGGCTCTATGAGTTCAAGCTGTCATCGGCGCATTTTCCCAAATGAGATGTTGGAAAACCCCACGTATAAGACGCACCCCCAACTTGTAGAGATCCTATAAGACGCACAAGGCATTTGTTTGGCGTAGAAGACGCGTCTTATACGCGGGAGATTACGGTACGTTAGTATGATTGAGACCAATATGAGACCCCCCCCCACCTTACCCCAGGTAGGCTCAATAGCCCAATCGCTCCTCTTGAATATTACGTCAATAAAAATAGGGAACAAGTTGAGTACAAATTAATGTTGGGGTATTGGCATGGAAGCTGCCTTTATTCTCGGCGGCAATTGGTAGGGTGTAGTCTAAGTTCCAGTCTGGTAGCTGTGATAGTGGCTATAGAAAAGAGCTGATTTATTCTAGTCAATATTGCATGCGTAAATCTATTGGTGCTTGTCAGGGGGCGCCACTGGACCCGCCGTTGGAGCCCGTTGGAGCCCCCCGGCACTCATTAGGGCACTTACTCGCCCCCTACTGCTGTAGCTGTACCGTCAAACTGGATCCCCAGGTGATATAATAAGCAGCGCCCCCGTATACGGGACGCCAGGCAATTAAGGGCCCACAGAAAATATGATTTGCTTCCCTTCCCTCCCTTGTTAGTTATCTTTCATGGTGATGTTATGGTGTAAGGTAGAACCTCTCAGGGCCAAAATCTTTTAGAAATATGATTAGGTTGACATGGTACAGAAGAGCCCTGCAATTCCCATGGCAGCTGTCCATAGTATTGATTGATTGATCCCTGTATTTACGATATAGGCTACCAGGTCCACTTCTCAGTATTCGTCTTCTATGTTTTAGCTCGGATCATTTCTGCCATGCCTACTCATATGCCAGTTTTAACAGAGATAAGCGGACTTTATAATCAATTGGATTCACAAAGGTAAGGCTGGCATTGAATGTACTGAAATGAAAATATCATATCAGAGATATCATCAAAAAATGGCTGGAGGTATTATCCAATAGACGATACCATCCAAACAGTAGTGGAATCAGTTCCATTCCCCTATGTCCTATACACGTATATCTAATGGTACCCACAGGCACTGCATCTCTTGGTTGGTCCAAGGAATCAGACACCAGATAGTGTGGACGCTGATGGAGGGAGCAGACGACTTTTTTCACGTTTACCCGCCCTGTGAGTTTTTTTCCCTCTCGAGTCTCGCATGGATTTATTAAAAGGACCTCTGAATAATGAGGCAGGGGAGCACTCTGACAGCGGACACAGTCTACTACCATGTAATATCTCCATTACCCATGACAGCGGAAAGGGATACCATCTTGGTAGTCAGTAACTAAATTGTTGGCAGTGCTGAGGGAATTGAATATCGGGGTAGGGTGGCCACTGCAGGTCTGTTGCATAATCTTGAAGATCAGGACTGAACCAGGAGGATTTATACGTAAGGCAAATAGTTTGTTATTTTACATATTCTTGTAAACTTGTCGCATTTATGACTTTGATCTCAGGATTTTGAAAAAGTGTCAGCATTGATAGTTGCGTAAAAAATGTCAGCAATGGTTGTGTATACCGGTGGAAGTCGATTTCTAGATCAGGTCATTAGTTTTGCACTAACAGCAACTATCCCTGTAGTCCCGAATAAGAAGCAATCCACTGTAAAACTGATGCGCTGGGCAGACTAAGAAAGTGGCTGCGTCTAATATGAGACTGTCAGGAGTGGGGGTGGCTGTACCTTAGCTTACTGCATGCTTATAAATACAATGCAAAGCAGATCTTAGTTATCATAGAAACCAATTTGCTTTATTCATAAACGACCTGCCTGATGTACTGGAATACTCAAAATGTGCAATGTATGCAGATGATATATTACTATTTTTCGTGTGGATCGTCGTGAATTATGACTTTTCATTAAGGAATATCCAAAACATCAGTCACTATTGGCCGGTGCTGATAAGCATCTTGGTTGTGCTGCAATTGCTTACGTTTACCATATGGATGAGTTAAGATGAGGAAAGGAGAGCTGCTCGACACCTTTCATCCATCTTTGGTCGTGTATGCTGTCATCTTGTAGAGTAGTCTTACAGCCTTCTCATGGTCTTCATGTCCTTTATTAAATAAGCGACTTGTGAAGCGATGCTCTAGGCTATACCAGAGCTTTAGTTTTAAAATCAGTCTCCCTGCCAACCCCAGTTGCCGGATTGGTGTACTAAGGATCTTTACCACTTATAACTGTGCATAGTTCTCATGATGGTATAGGCCTATTTCACGGTACAAATTATGCTCGATTAAATAGAACATAGGGATCAGGACAACACCTGAGATAAAAAGGACAACTGGTGTCTAAATATGTACTATACATTAAAAGACTGGAGCATCAGTAATATAGCTAAGTATATATTAAACGATCAGCATTTCTATTACATCGAATCAGCTTATTAACTACTGAAAATGGAAATATCCGTATATTATATCTGCTTCAATATCCTAACCTTAGCTGGCGACCTGCTGCAACTCCCACACTTGTACTACCAAGGTACGGTGGGATAGGCTTAGACCAGTCTATACCCTAATCCAATCCCCATAGATTCTTTGGCGATTATAGCGCAAAAGTCAAGTAGGTGCTTGTTTAGGCGTACTCATCACTCATAACGGTAATTGTGAAAGTTATTGATGTATTTTCATGAATGTAGAGAGTAGTCCTTTCACGTGGAGTATGATTTAATCATCAGGAGTTCGTGGAATCTTTTAGCATTCACCATTTTGTTGTCAGCTGATGTTATAGTAGCGAAGCTCCCCCAGGTCATTAGCAAGTCCCTGTCCGTACAAAGATGTCTAAGGCCTTTTAAATCGCTGTCTTTGCCGCCTCTCTCATACAAAATTCACACTTAATGTATACGATCTCGGACTAGTTTCAACAAAGCTCTGTTTGGAGAGATTGGACGAGGATTTCATGATGGTCGGTAAATTCTCCTAGGATCCAAACAGTTTATGCCTGTTTAGCTAATTTGATATGCATTGAATGAAGCTGGTTCATACTCACAGAATGACACTTGCTATGACATGTATTATCGATATGAAGATGGATAGTTGGAAATTTGAATACAGAGTCAGATATAAAGATAAAACATAATCTTGTGCTGATAATCCTAGGGTAGAATCTAAGAAAAGTGTGAGTATCCGTACATAACAGTAATTTCAATTAGCTTTGGCTGAAACGAACCCATGTTGTACGCTACAGACGAGTCTGTAATCGTATTTTCCACACGCCTCCCAATGCCAGGGCGTGTCTATTCTCTTCGGTCACTCTCTCGTTAAATAAAATACAAACGCACTGAGCTGGATGCATATACATATCCTTTGGTACTGCAAAAGGAGACCCATAACGATTAGAGACTTCTTTAGACCACCTGCTCCCCTGTGTGTGTAGGTCTATATATGCAGCTTGGAAAATGAGGGATGGAAGTCTTCAGGGATTTCCCTGATTTCAAGATTTTGTCCCAAAGCCCTATACTTCCATGTACACAATTAATATTTTGATGGGTTCTTATCGAGCATTTCAGTTTTCTTTTGGCCTCAGTGACTTTCACCCCTGGAAAATGTGACCTGTTCACTGCCTCTGAGGTGTTCACCTCAGAATTCATGATTCTTCATGCGGACGAATTTTTATGCAACTTCTGACCTCATAATCCGTGATAAGGTTTGAGCACGAAGACAAAATAGTATACGACGTGCCTTATCCGCGAGCCATGTATTGCAGACCAAAAGAAGGGTTAAACAGGCATGTTAAAACATTGCTAATTACATCGAACACATAGATAACTATTATCATTCTATAACCATCTTCTCACAAAAAGGGCTATGATAAAAACCCTTAAGCAGTTTTATATAAGGCCAAAAAAATAAAGTGTGTTTCCAGTTACATGCCTCAAAGATCTAGGGTCGGTAGGTCGGATTTTTTTTTTTTAATTTTTTTTTATTTTGTATAGAAATGTATGGGCAGACATGTTGGATTCTATGATATTACAGTAGAATTATGAAAAACACAAGAAATGTGAAGCACATGTAAAAGATATGAATGAATGTTACGAACTCTATACCAATAGATGGGGACCTAGATAAGCTCCACGAAAAATTGATGAAAAAATATGAAAATTACGGGAAAATCGTTAAAAATTGCCAACAAAAAAATGCAAAAAAAAATCACAAAATAAAAAAAAAAAATTCCATGATCGGCCCTGTTTTGCTAGGGTCGGTTGGGTAACTGGAAACAAACCTCTTTTTAGGCCTAATTATACAGTTATCAATAGACAAAAGAACATAGGCAAGATGCTACGCTTCATCACCATTTTGTTGCCGTCTTTTTACGTCATCCATCTTCTAACTGTGACGTGTGGGCGGGTTCTTCTGAGGACTATCCTAGTGTAACAGAAGTAGCAGAGGCCATAGAACTAGTCTCGAGCCTCAGTATGGCTAGGTTATCGTTTTGTGTCGTGCATAAACCAGTCAGAGCAAAATGCCTATCACGGAGTAGGGGAACCATTGTGTATGTATATATGTCTAATCTAAGCCTGTGTAGTTTAATGAAGTCAAAGCTATATAACGTTAGTGGCGTAAGCGAAGTAGGACATGGGGCGAGGATGCAGCTCATATAATCTACAGTCTTGAGAACCCCCCTATGTGTATTGAACTATCAGTAGAGTAAAAGTAGGGTCCTATATACATGTAGTATATATTATGACCTACCTACATGTCTGTCCCCTCCTCCCTATACTATAGTATAGGGAGGAGGGGACAGACTATAGTAGATATTGCCTTCATGTCTTATAGGGGGAAAAGTACATTTAGAAAATATAGGGTCTTTGCTTTTGAATTATTGTTTTTCTGTAATATAGGTGTATATTCTCTAGAAGATGGGTACTATAGATATATCTACACTTTCCCTGTAAGGGATGTATGTCAAAATGTTTTCTTGTAAAAGGTAGATCTACAATGTTGTGAGACCAAGTCTGGGCAATATGAGACTATATATACTGCAGTTGCCCACTCAGGCGCCCCACCCCCACCCCCTCCCAGAATCCCCCACAGGGTTTCAAGGTTTATGAATCCTTATACCACGATTTCTGGGTTTCTCTGTGCTTTTTGCTGGATATTCCCATGCACATACCTGTTGATATTGCACAGCATGAATGCTGTAGCATGAATTTTGGAAGGCGTGCGGTTATCCATGGATAACCCACACGCCTCTCATGTCCTTCCATGTCATATGTTACATGTTAAAACCTACGGAATTTTTCATTGCCATGGTAGGGGTTGAACCTGCAGTCTCAGGTCCTTAGTCCAACTCCCTATGCATTGCGCCACAGGGACTGCTTGGTAGTGGCTGGCTAGAACCAGGTCTGGATATGATACAAAGCCCAGGGAGGTCACTCACATATAACTACTATACATTCAAAGTGTGAAAATCCCCAGCATTCTGGGTTGTGACCCCCCTAACAAGCCTAGCCGGGCGCCGAGGTATGTGTACCGATTGTGTATACATAACTGCGGGACGCATTCAAAACTAGTCAAGCCGAGATGGCCGCTGAGGTGTGAGACACCGTGGTCTAGTGGTTAGCGCATCGCGCTCAGCCGTCGAAGGTAGGCGGGTCGAATCCCGGCCCGGACGCATCTTTTTTTCGCCATGTGCACTGTCGCTGTCCGCTGCTGGGCGACAAGGTGTACATCTAGTCTAACACGGTCTGGGCGCATCTTTTTTCGCCGTGTGCACTGTAGCTGTCCACTGCCGGGCGACGAGGTGTGCGTACACTATTTTTCGCTGTGTGCCGCTGCCAAGCCGAGCCGAGACGGGGGCTGTCGCTGTCCGCTGCCGGGTGACGAGGTGTATGTACCTGTGTACCACGTGTGTGTTAGCAAAGGCTAATCACACTCGGCCTACGGCCTCGTGTAATTATCCTTCACTAACACACACTCGTCATGAATTATCCATTGATTACTTGTTCAATAACCAATGGTCCATGCATGTGTGATCCTAGGGCACAGCAGCGATATCTTGATTCATATAATCAGGTACTTTCTGTACCATATTTTATGTATCCCACTAATTAATTCCCACAATAGTACTAAAGCACCTGTGGTACAATGGTCTTCTTAAGAAAAACTAGTACACAGAGATGACTTTGGGACTTCGTGCCATAAACAATAATGCTCGTTAACATTGATAAATACCTAGTATCGAATGTATTATCTAGTAGTTATGAGTAAGAAGTGTTTCTAGGGGCATTAAAGGGGTTTCACAATAGTTACAATACATCGATTGGGACAAGTTGCAATTGCTGAGAACAGAGTTGAGAATTTCTATCACCCATATCATGGACTTCCGGTTTAATCAGAGTAATAGACGTTGTAGCAGTATTAATGTACATGTACTACCCCAGTTATTAAGCTAATAGATGATGCATATCGGGGCCCCACGGGCTGTATATGCTGTATATACAGCCCTAGGGCCCCGATATGTATCACCTAATAGGTTTATACCACCATTTCCTCCATTTTGTACCAATTTCTTACCTGAAATCCAAAGAATAATGCCAGGCGAAGACATTTTGTAAGTGCAAGCGACACGGCCCGTGTCCGCTGTGCGCGAAGCCATTGTTTTTGTTCCTTGCCGGGAGGGGTACCGCCGTGTTCACACTCACTTTTTGTATGGAATCCAACCATGACACGTCTTCAAATTAATACATACATATCCTTAGACATTCTAGATGAGTACTCCATGCTTGATATGTCCGATATATTCGAAATAAATAAGAATCCATTGATTTTTCGATCGTAAGCGAGTCGCGGTCTGCCATTCCCACCCGCCTCCTTGTTCGGCGAAAGTGTGTCAGTGGCCCGGATGTGGATATAGGTCATCCGCTCGTCGTGCAAGGAAGACGCCAAAAATTTCGGACCGGTTTGGAAAATCAATGGATTCTTATTTATTTTGAATATATCGGATATATCAAGCATGGAGTACTCATCTAGAATGTCTAAGGATATGTATGAGTAGGAAAACGTGTCATGGTTGTATTCCATACGAAAAGTGACTGTATACACAGCGGTACCTCTCCCGGCAAGGAACAAAAACAATGGCTTCGCACAGAGCGAACCGGGCCGCGACTCGCGTACGTTGGGAAAATCAATGGATTCTTATTTATATCGAAGATAATGGAGAAAATTAGCACGCATTCCTCGTCTATGGATCGAAAACTTCTTGGGATTTTAATATTATAACATGACAAGCTTGGAATCAATACGAAAACTGAATGGAAACGTACCACTAGGACCTCAGGTTAGAATTTATTTATTTTCGCTTTGTGTTTCATCACCGTTCAGTGTGGCGCTATGGCTAAGGCCTTCGCCTACCACCACTGCGCCCGGGGTTCAATCCTCATACGAGTTGGGACGATTTTTCACATTGAAACAATGGCGAGGCTAAATTTCTATGTCTGCCAGCGTCTCCAAAAATATTCTAAGTCCAACTTGACACCGAAAAAGTATATACCAAAAATTTCAAAAATGCACATGGGTGGTATATGCAGAATAATGCACGGCTAAACTGCATATAAACCCACCGGAAGTGCCGAAATCGTGGTATAAACTAATATAACTACTATGAAAACATATATACAGAAAGCAGGCAATAACTTCATTTCAAATACTAAATTTTCAAATCTAGCAGCATCATTGCTCCAATATGCTAGCCAGCTGTAGGTCTGCCTCTTCAATGTATTGAAGTTATATCCTAGCACTCTCTTCCAATTGCCACAGGGAACGGTTCTCTTTGAAGTAATAACATCCTCGTTTTAGTGTTAATTAAGAAAAATCAACGAGTAGTGCCTCGCTATAACTGCAGACTGTGGCATCTAATACTAGTGCAGGCAGTATAGTACGATCTGCGTGACAGTAACCGGAATCTGCTGTCGTGCTGCCTGACATCAGAGAGTTCTACCGAGTCCAGGCTCAATTCAGAATCCCTGTGACAGGCCTTTTAACCCCTCTGTCCCACTTTCATTTACTTATTCAATTCAATATAGAGCTGTCTGTGGGCCAGAGGGAACTTGGCTCTTGGCGACCCCCGTAATAAAACCGAAATATTTTTTGTTCCACACTGATAACTCTGAATTCAAAACCACATATTTTGCTTTCATTGCACCGGTATAATTATATGTTAGTGATGTATAAGTAAATAATCTGATATTCAATGTCGCTACGGGTACACATGACGGCCTGGGATAGCTTTTCATCGGAGATAGTATGCCGTGGAACATTACGACTACCTGGCTGGATTAGAATCTGGTGGATATTAACGAAGCTTCCATATAAGATGAACTATCACTGCGGTACCAGGCTCTGGGAAAGGATTGATTTCACTGCCATTTATTTCCCCATTCTGATGGTGAAGCAGTCTGGGAACTCTCAGCTATATACAAAGAGGGGAGAGGCTGTGCGCTGCTCGGGGAGAAGTTTTTTTATTGGACCCGTGATTCATTCTGTAAAGAATAGCACACGGTCATTCGGTATATGAGGATCGATATTTCCATTGCCCTCAAAGGAAAATGAATGGAAAAGTAGACTTCCAGCAGAAGTTAACAGCACATTTGGGTACTCAATATGCTCTCTCGATATGTGATATGAATAGGCATAGCTGTGAACTGATGGGGCTGAGCCAAAATATGTAGGAAATAGCCATATAGTTGAACTATAGAGAAACCGCTGTTCAGAAAGGGTTTTGAATCTTCGGATGATCTACGGAAAGTAATCTCCCAAGCAATTAACTACCCCGGTATCAGTACAAAGAAACTATTTTCTTTTGTTTATTTGCTATGATTAACTATCAGTTTAGTTTGGCCATTTATCGATTGATATTTGGTTGGATCAAGTGTTGTCCCAGGTTTGATGTATGGTTAGCCACTCTATTCAGATTTGCAAGACTCCCATATTCATAAGTTAGCCGAAGTAGTACCTTCTCTTTTGATGTCTATATACCCTCCTCCACCAGTTGCAAATCCTTGGCCTTGTACTTCCATGCAGCTGTCAGCCATGTTTCATGTATTTTTTCTTAATCATTGTGATGTTCAATTTCAGCTAATGTAGCTCTATCCACATTCATATTATAGTATCCCATATTAGGAGCCTGGATTTGTTTCGTTCTTAATGTGTATCTATATGTGGTTTCAACTTGTATTATCCCAGGTACTGTCTCACGAAAAACAAAAAAACGATATACATGTACATATATGCCAACGCCAAAGGCCTTCGTCAGTACAATACACAATTCTTCAGTTACATGGACCTTCCCAATATCTAGAGTAGGCCGTATAACGGAGGTAGCGGGTTGTCCTATGGGCGCGGTCATTGCTGAAGCCTGTTCCCAGCGGTTATCACTGATAACACCTATCAGATGGGTACCAACTGCCCCCCCCCTTCGAGAGGACCGCAGTGAAGGATTATTTCATTGGCTGATAATGAAACCAGCTAAGTCGGGATATATCGTACTTCCCATAAAATACACAGGCCATGGCTTCCGAGACTGTAAAATGGGCCTATGATGACGTCTGGCTTGTGAACTTGGTGGGAGGTTCCTGCATACATGTATAATATTTTATATAGGGATAAGTCATAAGATGGGGTGTTGACAGATGGAAAGTATAGCCCCCACAAGAGGTTTAAAGAGATGTACACCCGGACGGGGACAGCCAACAGTGGCACCACCAGCTGAGAGATTTAGCGCGGACCGGAAGGCTGTAGGTATCGTTCCACTATTGATGATGACATCACTTCCGGTAATACACCGAGATGTACGGATTTAGGACTTGGAAGGCTGTGATTGGTCTATATTAGAGTTCAAAATCACTGCAAACTTTTAAATAAAGCATAGATAAAATGTTTAACCTGTTGTGATTCAGAATAATATGGAGTACAAGGGACAGCTCCTTTGTCTAGGATCACAAAATATTTATTTAAAAAAGGTTGGAAATAATCACTAATTGTGTGCAAAATATGCCAAAATGGGGATCGGTTCAAACATATGCTCATACAGAAAAACTGGGTTGGTGAACGGCCACTGGATCTGGCACCCAGAGAGGGGGGAAATGTGCCTCTTCATGATTTTGAGTATTTGAAAGGTGAAATTCCACTTTTACGGGTGTATGAGTTACATTAAATTATAGTGCCGAATGCTTTGGTTGTCCGATACCTGTAGACCGTATCCCGAGGCAGGCTCTGACCCCCATCCGACACCTCTCCGCTATTCGGTAGGATAGACGTGGACCTAGGCTGATCCCGAGTAGGGTGGCGTGCCACGGTGGGGGGGGGGGGTGACGGTGGAGCTGGGAGGGGAACTTGGGTAGGGGGTCTGAAGTACGGCCTGGCTCGTCGCCCCACTGTGAGAGATGAAGGGTAGGGTATGTATGAGGGGGGAGGGGGTCTGCTCACCGTCACTGTAGTCATTTGTCGTTCCATGAGCAGCTCATTGTGTCAGTGGTTCCCCCAAGCTGCTCATCGTCCTGAAGTGGAGAGCAGGCGTTGAAAGGCACGCCATGTCCGAGCTCTATTTGTGGTGATTAGCATGACACAAACCGAGAGGTTCATGTTATCAACATGACACCATCAAGGTTATAGCAGCTAGACATGCATTGGGGAATATTCACTAATGATTTCATTAATAGTGTGGCCTTTTTATATATGACCCCCTCCCCAGTTTTTTTCACTATTTCTAGCATATCTTCCTGCTTTAATATCAACAGGGGAGAGATTCAAGAATTACATCAAGATACATGTATAGGGAAATGCTTGTTACGTCGTACATGAATGTGTTAATTGTATTCTGTTGTATGCATGTATGTTGTATTCTGTTGTATGCATGTATGTCCTTGGGCTCTGCCACATATATGTACAGTCATACCGTTTATGTGTTTGTTAACAAAAAATAATTTCAGGATCTAAGTGTGTTAGAATCAAATGTATATCTCCCATATATGCTTTAGATTTTGTTCAACACTCCTATGCATGTTCACCTACATTCTACCAGACATATAATGTAGAATTCGCATTCATACTGACACATTCCTTAAACTTTGCAGGGCAGGAGCAGACAACAGCTGAATATATCTGTCTAGTTCAGCTCCCAATACTGTGTGCATGTGGTGTCACTGAATAGCTCAGACCTGCTCAAGCTTTGTAGGCGGCCGCTTGTCGTAGCTCACATTTAGCTATGAGCAGCTCAGCTGGTCAAAGCTGCGCAGAGCCGCATGGCTTTCTCACAAATGTCCCCAGATGGCACCTATCAGGGCTGGGCATATCTGAAAATCCTGGAGCCAATGCTAGAGGAGCTGTAGCGAATGAGCCTAGGGGGAATGACCAAAGTTGGTTTAGCATGTAGAAGACTGAGTTTATGGTGGTCTGGGGGTATCCCCCGGGGCCCAAGAAATTTTCCAAATCTAGATGTCAAATGGACGCATTCTGGTGTTTCTTTTTTGAGGATGTCTGATACCCACTATTTAGAATTTTACTAAGACCGCTCCCCCCCCCCATGTAAATGTTAAAATGAGATCTCATTATCTCTGGATGGTTCACAGGAATGACTCAGGTGAATCTTTAACTCGGAAAGTGAGTTATAAGGAGACACCCTGGGGCCCTGCAATTTCAGTCATTTTGGTGGTGCGAATAAGTTTAAAAAAATGATGGAAATTTTATATATAAGAGGCAGAATTACTTAATGAATTTGTAGTGCCATTAAAGGAGGAGATGTAGGGGTCTTACAGGAAAAGGTATTTCATTACCAAGTTTTGTAAATTTTGAGTAATTGTCAATATTGTACAGACTCAGATGGTTGGCAGCCATAAGACACTTTTTGCCTCCAATAGTGAATGTATAATTATGATGTTGATCCATGTATCAACTTTCCCGCCTTTTTTGGCAATGTGGTGCAAATAGTGCAGTTTTGGCAGGAGTTATGCAAATAGGGGCTTGGTGGTGCGAATAACCTGGGTGAGGGAGTGTTCATGCAACAGGATGAGTGCACAGCTCATGGGAGCCAATCACAGGCTTTTCACTTTTCGAGTTATCAGCAATTTACATTGCTGCATTATATTTAAAAAAAGGGCTGAATCTATAATCCACTCAGGATACACAGGCGGATCCAGGATTTTTTGTATAGGGGTGTCGTCGCCACAGACTTTAAACAGGGATATGGGGTCTGGGACCTCCCATAGGAAAGGTTTTGAAATTTAGATGTCAGACATATTTTGAGATGTCTAGTAGATGGGTCATTTGTAGATGCGTTGGAAAGACAGGGCAATTTCATTTAGAAATGTGCAAGCTGCAAGGGCAAATCCAGGTTGGCAGGGTTTACAGAAAGGAGGGGTGATTCAATTTTTCGAAAAAAATTTCAATTTTTAAATGTTAGAACATGCATTCTGGTCAGAGCTAAGAATTGCTTCGTAACTTTGGTTCTATTGGGAATATTTGAAAAATTCTTTCACTGATGGAAAGCCTAGAATCTGTATATAAATCTTGAATTAGTTGTCGCCAATTTCAAGCCCATTGTCGCCACATGGCGACAGCTGCCCATCCCTGACCTATGGGGTGCTGCCGGCTCGTAGACCGAGACGATATACTTGAAACGTGCTGGTGTGCAACTGAGAGGTTGTAGCGTTTTTGCTATTGTGGACTAAATGAACCCCATAGCGGTCTGCCCACTAAGACAAATGGTCACACGTGTCCCTGTATATGGTGCACATGATCTCCCACATGGTAGTATTGTCACCATGTAACTTAAAACATTTGCCATCGTAGTACTAGCGTTGTAAATGGCCGTATTTAAATAATGCAATAGAAAAGGCTAGCCTCGATGAAATATTAAGACTGTGTTGAAGATTTAGATTTCTTTGTTCAATCGTTTATGAGCTCAGCCGCTCCTCTCCAATTTGCTCCATTAATGTAATGCCTCACGAGTAGAGGTTGAAGTCTACCTCATCAAAGTGCACCCAGCCGCCAGATAAGAGGACTGAACAATCGCAAAACCTTGTCCTAATGGTTGCTACTTTCTATCAGATAATGAGGGAGACTCACCAGATAGCATCCCCTTTATCATAGATCATTGTCTCAGATTGGAGCAGTAAGTGCTGAGATGGCATGGCCTTATGTATACAAAGTAGGATGACACAATAAGTAGCCAACTTAGCGCTTGGCTGGATACCGGCCTGTATGTTGAGGACATGTATACATACAGGCAGGCCATGCCTAAGAAGTTGCCTGTCAATCATCCCCTGTTGTCACACTTACTCACAAGGGGGCACCCTTTCACCCCAAAGGTACACATGCCTCTCCTATACAGATGTTTAGATATATTGCCTGTGATTGGAGATCTAAAACTGCCATCTAGTGGAGTTCAAATGAAGCTCTCCCCAGGACTTGGGGAAAAAGCTATCAGGCATGGCCTGCGGGTATATGCCCACATTATACCTGGAGGGCACCAGCGTAACTTAGCGCTGTATGGCTATGTTGCAGTGCTCACCATCCCACATCCTCTTACCCGAGCAGCTCCCATAGACTAAGGACAGAATAGGCTATACAGAGTCAGCACTGTCCTCCGCTCATAAGGATTAGTGTTCAGAGGCATGCATAAGCCCCTTGTAGTGATGTGATTAGGGAAGGCTTGCTGATGTCTAGCAACTAATCCCAGAGTAGAAGCCTTCTTATATTGATAGAGGATCGTCAGTGCTTAAAGATGAAGGGCTGCTGTCCAAGAGTAGGATTAGATAGCATCTGTGTATAAGCAGGGACTAGTATTATAGTTGTCACATTGCAAAAATGTCAAAGGTTTATTAACTCAAAAAGAGTTATAGGAGACACCTATGGGTCCCCTCATTTTCAGTCATTTTGGTGGTGCGAATAAGTTTTAAAAAAAAGATGGAAATTTTATATATAAGAGGCAGAATTACTTAATGAATTTGTAGTGTCATTAAAGGAGGAGATGTAGGGGTCTTGCAGTACCAACTATTGTAAATTTTGAGTAATTGTCTATATTCTACAGAGTCAGTTGGTTGGCGGCCATAAGACGCTTTTTGCCTGCAATGGTGAAGGTATATGATGTTGATCCATGTATCAATTTTCCCGCCTTTTTTGGCAATGTGGTGCGAATAGGGCAGTTTTGGCGGGAGTTATGCGAATAGTGGCTTGGTGGTGCCAATAACCTGGGTGAGGGAGTGCTGATGTCAGAGCACAAGCTAGACTTGCTCAAGGCTATTGATTTATTTCTTTTTGAGTTATGAGCAATGCACATTGCTGCTGTATATTGCGATAAGGATTTCATGTTGAAAGGTATATATTGGTAATTAGTCTAAATATATGTCACTCTGTATTAGGCACCAGCCTAATCATCAGGCCAAAAAAAAAAGAGTTGTGTTCAGGTATCCCGATTTTTTGGCCCGACCCTAATTATTTCTTTAATTTTTTTTAAGACATTTTTGGTAAATATGACCTAAAATTCAAGAAAAATATTAAAAAAATATCAACATATAGGCATCTTTGGTATCAAATTAAAGCTAATGGTCTCACAAATGCTACTAGCTTGAAATAACCAACATTCCCATAGTTTTTTCTAATTTGGGTGATATGTTGAGCCATCTTTTACATTATTTTTGGCAGTTTTCAGCGTCCGGGATACCCTACTTTGTTGAGCTATGTTACCTGAACACGGGAATTTTTTTAGGCCTCATTCAAACAAATATGTGAGATTGCAGGCTCTGGGTAGATATTATAGATGAATCATTATCATAAAAGTAACATGATGGGGATCAAATGGTATAAGTGCATTGCATGAATGTGTGTATTCCGCTCCTTAGTATTGCGAGGCGAGAAGGATAGACCGGCATATAGTGGTGGCATTTTCTCCTGTTCTCCATATAGCATGGGCGGAGGTAATATGGTACAACCATTAGTAGCAGCCCCACCCATACGCCAGCACCAGCATTATTAGGCCTTGCACCTTTCTAGACTATAATCCATGTTTGCACGACCCCTTATAGGTACTAGAGACATAAGCATGAATGACAGCTACCATTATGGATACCAGTTGCACCCTAAAAATTCTGCAGTGAATGGAGGGAAGCATCCCATTGATCGATGATGCATCCGGCTAGCTGCCTTTAACAAAGTGCACTTGATCACAGTGTATTAAACTCATGCCAACAATGGTTAGTTTGTAAGAGTCGAGTATTGTCGGAGTTCGAGCTGCTTGCACTCGCTGTGGTCCTCTTATCAGCCACTTGTAATAAGGAATGGGGGACATTGCGTAGATCTATTTATGGCAATGTATAATGTAGAATTTCAAGAGCACTAACGTCAGCCATGGGACATTTCTACACATGTACTGGGCGACAGTATGTGAACTTGAACCGGAGGAAATATAAATCATTACAAGTGCAGGACCATAGATCTGTGGATATCTTGGGTTTAAGGGGTGTCGGAACCAAACTCTATAAAAACATTAAAAGAGTTCACTTACAATGCTCAGAGTAGCCAACGAGTCCCACTCGAGGAGCTTGCCCCCACCTCAAAGACGCGTTGCTTCCGACACTCCAGGTTCTTTTTTACATCTATTCAGATTCTAACATGTTGCCCGTTTTCTGTGTCTTGAGAGAAGAGTAAAGTTATGTAGTATCATGGGAAAACTACTCCAGACAATGACCTTCATTGATATGCCAAGGGTACATGTGCCAGGTGGCATGAGCACTTGTGCAGCCTTTAAGTCATTCACCTGGGGCTCCAGCAGTCAGATCCCTTTACATCCAAACAGAGTGGCTAGTGTAGGCTACCACGTAGTATTAGCCCTATTTATCCACTCTGTGAAAATTGAGTTGTCTGTTTGCTAATGCTTGCTAAGCCAATGAATGCCCACGATCGTCAATATAGTATAAAATGGCGTTTTAACTGTACTTGATGATGCAGTCCGTGTGGATACCCATTTAAGAATCAGGCTACAATCAATCTAACTAAATAAATATTCTATTGAATCTTGTCATGGGGTATTGATACGTAACCAAAGGTCTGATTTTCACCGGGGCCTTGTGCTTCTGTTGTATGCCCGGTAACAACAAATAGCAGCAGAGATTTAAACCCCCGACTTAGACAATAAAAGGGTAATTGGGGAGGCGAGTCAGTGCCTAATGACCAGTTAGGCAGTAAGTAATCCTCATTACCGCGGCCATTTTCTTTTTGTTTTTGCTCTTCTCGTCCCAAGAGTACAGTTGAGATATCTGTGATTTTGGATGGAGGATGTGGAGGCAGGCAGACTGTGATCTTTTGAAGGTCGAAATGAGATGTTGATGGCCTGTTCCCTCGGTCGCTTCAACGTCCCTGTTCATAGTAGACAGAATTGATAGTTAATGGGATAACTGGCTCTTGGTACACACACTTAAAAAAAGCAAATACATTTGTCTTGCCGTCTTTGTTAAGTATTCCAACAGCTATACTACCGGGTAGTACTTTTTAAAGTCGTTTAATGGATCAACACAAAAAAGTGTATTAATCCAAGCTTTTGTGTGTTGCATTACTGCGACAAGGAACCCATAATCCATTCATGACTAAGCAAGGAAAGAATACATCATTTTAATGCTTCTTCGTGCACTAAGCGATGTGGTTATCTCATGGTGTTTTTTTTTATATAGACCCCTTCCTACTTTACACAGAACACTGGGAAATGGACAGACCCATTATATACATGACACCAGGTTCAGTATTACTTTTTAAGTAGCGGTAATCTAGATGCTAGGCAGGGCATTGGTGTAAAGTAGAGCCAATGGGTAGAACCACCATTACCTGTCATTATTATGTACATATACCCATGTTGTATGTACTGGACTGATCTTCATCACTACCCTGTACTAAAAAACTCTGTAGTAAAACCTCTAGGGCGCTATATGTCATAATTCACCCTTTTGTGTAATATCTATGTTGCACCCGCAATACAGATCATATCCGTCACACATTATCCTTTTCTACTTATCCAGATAGCATGTCCTATGTTCCCAATATACAGGCAGGTCACCAGCCAACATGCCTGCTACCATTGACGCATGTCTTTATTACTTGAAGATGGTGCCCGTCATTATTCACCTTTTCCGTTACTACTTATAGATGGTACCTGTCACTATTTACCCTTTCCTATACTACTTACACACACCATACCTGCCACTAGCTACCCTTTTTCTATACTTCTTACACAGATGGTACCTGCCACTATTTACCCTTTCCTATACTACTTACACACACCATACCTGCCACTATCTAACCTTTCCTACACTACTGACACAGATAGTACCTGTCACTATTTACCCTTTCCTATACTACTTACACAGGTGATACCTGCCACTATTGACCCTTTCCTATACTACTTACACAGGTGAATCTTGCTACAATTTTCCCTTTCCTATACTACTTACACAGATGATACCTGCCACTATTGACCCTTTCCTATACTACTTACACAGATGATACCTGCCACTATTTACCCTTTCCTATATTACTTACACAGGTGAATCTTGCTACTATTTTCCTTTTTCTATACTACTTACACAGATGACACCTGCCACTATTCACCCTTTCCTATACTACTTACACAGGTGAATCTTGCTACTATTTTCCTTTTCCTATACTACTTACACAGATGACACCTGCCACTATTCACCCTTTCCTATACTCCTTACACAGATGACACCTGCCACTATTCACCCTTTCCTATACTACTTACACAGGTTATTCTTGCTACTATTTACCCTTTCCTATACTACTTACACAGATGATACCTGCCACTATTCACCCTTTCCTATACTACTTTCACAGGTGAATTTGCTACTATTTTCCCTTTCCTATACTACTTACACAGATGACACCTGCCACTATTCACCCTTCCCTATACTACTTACACAGATGATACCTGCCACTATTCACCCTTTCCTATACTACTTACACAGGTGAATCTTGCTACTATTTACCCTTTCATAGACTGCCTACACAGATCACACTTTTCTACGTGGACTCCAGGGACACGCTGGTCCCATCTTATCAGTGTATGTCACCAGAACCAGCTCCAGATCCGCTTGTAGCCACACCTAATACGGGGGGTACAACGGAACTTTTACTGATTATACCTAACACAATCCACTCTTACCTGCACTACGTAGGAATCTGGAGACCTTTACCTATCCAATGAGTGGTCTGCTGTTGCTGTACCTCCATTGGTTGATACTGTAAGGACTTTGCACCAAAAAAAAAAGAAATCAATTTTGCAGAAAATGATGCGGGTGGAATCCATTAAAAATAAAATTTCGGCTTCCATTTAGGAAAAATGGTCGTTTTCCATTTAGGAAAATCAGGTGCAGTAAATCCATAGACCAATGTTTTATTTTGGTGTGGCCTAAGCATTTCATTGTTTTCTGTGTTGAATCATTTCCATCCCTGCACGTATAAGGCGCCCACGCAATAATGCGCCCTGAGTTCATGCTAGACCTATAAGGTGCCCCTAGACTCAGGTACTTTAGTACTGTTTGTGGTGTAGAAACCTTGCCTATTAGGCACACCCTGATTAAGAAGAATCTTATTGGCTGCGGGCATAGCCGTAGATCTTTATTTTCATGTTCCCACTATAACATGAGGTTGTTATTTAGGCCATGTATAATGGTATGTAGAGTCGAGGTTACTTATAGATGCACTCAAAGGTCTTCGTGAGCCAGTGAGCTGCTCGCGTGGTAAGGCTATGACACTATCCTGTTACATACAGCTAACAGACATTGTAGCACAGCTTCCCCCTGTCAGATGGTATTCTCAGATATCGTCGTTAGCTTACTGGTGTACGCTACGTGTATAGCCTGTCGGGAAGGTACCTGTAATGTCATAGTAATATATGGGGCTATAGAAGGTGACATTGAGGGCAATTGACCGAGGTAGAGACTATAAACAGGAACTTCCTCATTGCGTGGGAAGAAGAATCCAGGACGACCAACCACTTATAATATCTTTTATTTGGAGTAAGTTTTCTGTGATGCTGCCTGTCTGATGTTATATATCACCTGGCTTTCCTGCTGTCGCAGCATCAACCAGAGTAGCCAAACTATTTATAGACATTAAAAGCAAAGTCGGCGTCGGGAAGCTTTTCACAAGTTTGTCTGGGCACGCAAACCTCTAATACCCCCCAGATGTTCCCTGACGGCCCATTTGGATTGGGATATTAGATTTGATGCGCAAACCGAATTACTGACTGTTCGTTTACATTGGACCGTTGGCTTTGACTGGAGATGAGACTGTTTCGTGTGGGCTGTGTATCTAGAAGGAGAAGGGGTGATCTTATGGGACATTATGGGAGATAGCATGAGTGGAAGGCAGACGGGATGGGTAAGGTGGACAAGGGAGTATTGGATACACTAATGGAGTGAATGTTTTTTTTAGAAGAGATGCATTTGGTCAATTGCCTGCCCGCTCACTTTATGATCACCTGCTGCAACTTGTAGGCCGAATACCCCCCGTCTCACTCACTCACTCACTCACTCACTCACTCACTCACTCACTCACTCACTCACTCACTCATTCACTCACCCATTCCCTCACTCACCCTCTCTCTCTCTCTCTCTCTCTCTCTCTCTCTCTCTCTCTCTCTCTCTCTATCTCTCTCTGAACTTTCCTACTCTCACCCACGTGTCAATCCAACTTCCCTACGCCAGTGAGTCAGTGCGTGACTCAGCAGCAGTAACAATTTTGTACACTATATGGGCGGAGCAGGATGTGTCCTTTTTCTGCTGTACTACCCTGTCTGTGAGTGACTCACACAGTGTGTAGGAATGTAGGTGAGCAGTTCTCTGTTGCTCAGTGTGCTGCTACAACTGTTGGTATCCATCACCACACCCTATTACAGAATTCGAATTAAGAGCCTTCTCTCACCACTGTCCTATTTGTTTGGTTAACAGGCCACCCGTCGACCCGCCGCTTGGTGGCGCCACCGTCGAGGAACGCCAGGAGGAACAGATGGAGGTGGACACGGACAGTCCGGACTCGGTTGTCGTCGATCTTCCCGCCACTGCCGTCAATGACGCCGCCACTAGCGCCACCAGTGCCGACGACGCGTCAATAGCGACACGCGGGGGTGATTGCCATGGCAACAACACCAGCGCCACAAACGCTGCCGCCACCAGTCTTGAAGCAGAGGTGGCAGTAGGAGGAGGGTCAGCTGAAACATCAGGCCTCCTACTACCGGAAACGGACGTGACTTATATAGGCGGTGCCGCCCGGAAGTACGGCAAGGTGAAGATGAGGGTTAAGGCCAAACGGAAGCGTCTGCCATCGCCGGACGACGCAGTTATAAACGGGAATGATGGCTGTGATGAGGAAGGAGTGGAGGAGGAGGTGGTGTGTCTGGAAGGTGGGGAGCACCTGGAGGAGGGCGGGGACGTGTCTCCAGGGGCGGTCAGTGGTGGGGAGACGCCCGATGACAGTAGTAAGTGGCGGTGTACGAGGTGCTCCCTCCTGAACCCAGACCCCGTAGACAGGTGTATAGCATGTGATGAACCCAAGTCGGTGCTGCTACGTCAGCATGCTGAAATGAGGCGTTTGGCTGCTGCCACTCATACCGCACCTAGCAGTACTAATACCGCCATGGTTAATACAGTCAACAACCACCGCCAACAACTCTCCACCCAGGCCAGACCGCTGACAGGGCCTGGTGGACAGCAGACAACCCCTGTACCAGGCTCCTTACGTGTTACCGACCTGGATGCTTTCCTCAGAGATAACATAGGCAATGCTAACGATACACCATACACCACAACCACCACCGACCAGCACACCACTACCAAACAACACCACTCTGCTGCAGCTGACGTTAACAGTAACACAGAGACACTCATTGACGAGGGTGGGGGTGACGTAGTTATCGCCCCTGATGATGACGTAGGAGAGAACACGACGTCAGCTGAGGGCGAGGTAAAGTATGCCATATGGCGGTGTCGGCGCTGCACCCTGGAGAACTCAGTAGAGTCTAGCCGTTGTGTAGTCTGTGAGGCCCCACGTCGTTCTAACGTACCCACACTGTTCTCTGACGATGGTGTCTTCCGGGTGCCTACCCCACCCTCCTCCACGTCCCGGAACCATAACCGTATCGTCGACAACAACGCGGCGGCTGCGGCGTCCGGGAGGGCGGGAGTTGGGGCTGGAGGTGGTGAGGTGAGGGGCAGGACACGAGACCAGCTGAGTGCCCGTGCCTCCTGGCCGGGCCTGTTAAATAACCACTGTGGTGAGAATGGTGGAGTAAGTGGTAACAGTAACCAACAACACAAGGTTTCAGGGGCCAGGAGAGGATCTGCAGACACGACTGACTTGACCACCTGGGCCTGCTCTGCCTGCTCCTTCAGTGAAAACCCGGCTACAACTAGGAGATGTGATATATGTGACATACCTAGGGTAAACACGCCGTCAGATGGGACCAGTAGTCGGATTGCCACGCCCTCTGCCTCTTCTATGGCCGACAAGGCCACCCCTAGACCCCCTCCCCCTACCACGTCAGTGCCAACACCGCGCACACGGCCGCGGTCCGTAGTGGACGCGGCGACCGTAGAACGCGTTGGTGTGAACCGCTGGAGCTGCCCTCGGTGTACCTTACTTAATAAGAACAGCGCCAGTATCTGCGGCGCGTGTGGCTGCCGCAACCCAAACGATGCACGCACGACGGAGCAGAGCTCCTGGGTATGTGCTCGCTGCACGCTCCGCAACGTGGCCGGCGCCGACGTCTGCCAGGTATGTCATTCCCGGCGCGACGGTTCCGGTTCCGCTTCATCATCATCCGCCTCCTCCACATCATCGTCGCCGTCATCGACGGCGGCGGGTCAGACTCAGGAGGAGGAGGGACGAGTGCCCGACCTACCGCCACGATTAGACAGTAGTACTGAGAATACAAAGTGGCTCTGTGATAAATGTACATATGCCAATAACCCTGATGACCTTGACTGTAAAATGTGTGATAACCCCCGACAAGGCGCCCTCGGCGCTACCAATGGCTACGCCGGAAGTGGAACCGGTGAGACAGTAGTTCCAGGAGGATCCACTAGCGGAAGTCAAGTGACCCCGGAGGTCGCTGGGACGCCCACCAAAAAGATGATACTTCAAAGACAGACAACTGTGTGCATGGAGGATCTACGGAAGAAGGAGGAGCGGGAAGCACGCGAACAATGGGACCAAATTATCTCCTTTTGCAAAGTGGTGAGTTCACGTGCTTTTAGATCTTGCTGTTAATGATATTTCCATTTTGATATCTAAGAAAGTGTCCATTTGAATATTTCTCTATCTATGATATAATCGCTAGAATGCATGTAGATTTCCTTTACGAGGCAGTGGCATTATCCTGTCGCCAATTTTCAATTGAGAGTTTCTCAGTGTGTAGTCTAACGACAGTGTAGACGTCCCCAACGGGGAGGTCACGGTCTGTTGGCCCCCGCCCTACCCCCTGCCCCACCTTCACACCAGGTGGGTGTAGTGGGGCTCTATACCTTTAGTAAGGTGGGTCCGTTTTTTGTTGTTTTTCTGTCAGTAATTACTCACAATTCGTCATATATTCGTCAATAGTGAGCAATTACTAACATATATTGACTAAATGCTGATAAAATGTAAGTAACTACTATCATGTATTGACTAATTGCTGACAAAATTAATAGTGAATAGTTACTAGCATATATTAACTTATTGCTGACAAATAGTCCATAGATACTGACATACTAATTTTGACAAATACCATTCAAGGTAGGATGCACAGGAGGAGGAATCAATGGCTATTTCTCTGTTATATATTGACTAATTGTTGACAGATTGTGACATGTATTGATAATTACTGACATAGAGTGACTAAGTACTGACATATATTGACTAATTGCTGACAAATTGTGAGTAAATACTGACATATTTTGACTTATTGCTAACAAATGGTGAGTAATTACTAACATATATTGACTAATTGCTGATAAATGGCGAGTAATTACTATGCGTTTAATGTATGTTATGGGAACGCACAAGTGGATTTACGGGTTAATAATCCACGACCCCGTAGGGGGAGTGGATTATTAACCCGTAAATACACGAGTGCATTCCCATAACATGCATTAAGGCATTTATCTCATAGATTCCTCCATTTTGTATTAATTTATTACCTTATAACCCAAGAATTAATCCAGGAGAAGACATTTTGTAAGTGCATGCGATCCGCTCGGTTTGCCAATCCATCGTAGCCATTGTTTTTACTCCACCCGTCATACCCTCATCTTTCCAACAATTTTTCGGGTATAATCCAAGGATGTCAAGCCCTGTTATTCTAGCACCGCCAAATATACAATATCTAGTTGGTGTTCACTTACATTTTGTATCCATTTTCTTTAAAATAAATAAGAATCCATTGATTTTCCATAACGATCCAATGCACACTGCCCGGTACACGGCCATTTCGTCTTGTTGACGAAGCGGGTAGGTGCCCGGATGTAACTGACCTACTTTCGGCTGAACCCACTTCCGGCAAGGAGGTCAGCCGGGTCAGTCGCATATCGCTATGGAAAATCAATGGATTCTTATTTATTTCGAAGAAAATGGAGAAGTTAGGCATGGCATGTTCATATAGGATATCTAAGGATGTTTTCCTGTGAATAACTCCACCTGGCACCATTGGATTCTATGCTAAAGAGGTCTGTAAACATCAGGTATGTCGGACAAATTTTTCATATCTTCCATGTGTATTGTGTTCTACCACGGTCGGCTTGGTATAGTGGACAGCGAGCTCGTCTCCTGCCACAGCGGCCGGGGATCGATTCCCCGTTGAACCCTAAACGGTTTTAACTGGAAAACGTATGGAGGAGTTGACATTGTATACTTCTCCAATTTATTAAACATGTCCGGATTGAAACCAGCAGCTTCTTGAAGAGGAAGAAAAGGTCTCAGAGTGCGTTATGGCTGGATAATGCACGGGGGTTATGAGCAAAAAAGCACTGTCCAAGCCAAAATCGTGAGATAATGACATATATTGACTAACATCTGCTAAATTGTGAGTTATTACTGACATATGTGGACTAAGTGTTGTTATATAATGACTAAGAACTGGCATATATTGACTGAGTGCTGACAAATAGTAAGTAATATATATTGAATAGTTGGTCACTAACATCCATCTGATAACTTTTGAAGATCAAAATTCACTATATATGGCCTAGATCCCTGTGTTTCCAAAAACCAAGATGGCCGACACACATGGAAAACAATAGAATTGGGTAGTTGAGGTGTCCCTCCAGTCACTAACATCCATCTCATAACTTTTGAAGATCAAAATTCACCATACATGTATATGGCCTAGATCCCTGTGTTTCCGAAAACCAAAATGGCAGACACACATGGAAAACAAAAGAATTAGGGTAGTTGAGGTTTCCTAATGGTCACTAATATCAATCTGATAACTTTTAAAGATCAAAATTCACCATATATGGCCTGGATCCCTGTGTTACTTATAATGACTAAGTACTGACGTATATTGACTAATTGCTAACAAATGGTGATTAATTACTAACATATGTTGATTAACCACTGACAAATAGTGAGTAATTACTATCATACCATAGCACTAATACTAACCTGTTATAGCCTTAAACTCAATACATGTACCATAAAAACACAGATTAAAACACAAATTAAAACACAGAATGGCGTCAACATTTTTCAATCAAACACCAGAGAATGGAGAAATGGAAGGACGTCCACTATGTCATTATTTATCAGCAGTTAGTCAATATAATTATTAATTATGCTAGTAATTACTCACTATTTGTCAGTAATTAGTCAAAATATGGCAGCAATTATGCACTATTTGTCAGTAATTAGTCAATTTATATTAGTAATTACTCACTATTTGTCAGAAATTAGTCGATATAATTATGTCAGTATCTAGTTAACATTTCTCAGCAATTAGTCAATATATGTCAGTAATTACTCACTATTTTTCAGCATTTAGTTATAGCATAGTTTAGCATAGCACATAGAACACAGTTGACCATAGGTATCTTAGAGCTGTGCCCTAGCCTTAGCCATTTTTAATGCGGGCATGCATTACCATGCTAGGGTCCCTTTAAGATAAATCCATACTGGGTAACCCAGTGGCCACTAGTAGGGAGCCCCAATGCAGGTATCAAGAAGCTCTTATCTTTTCTTATCTCAGATGTGGGTGCTGGGTGGACCGGCGACCCTATCATAGCTCTGCGTTAGACTACACACTGTTCTGGAAATAGCTGTCAATTTTATTTAATCATCTTTCCTGATGTGATTTGACAAAACATGTCCTTATCTGTTATCCATCTCCACCACCTTTCACCAGCCTCCGTATTTGTGTTAAATCTATTATGACATTTTTTTTTCAAATTGTCGTCGTGATTCTTTTACAAAATGAAGTATTTTTTCACTTGTCGGTTAATGTACTCTCTCAGTCCCCTTGGTCTAGAACCCACTTTTTTCTTTAGAAATGTTGCTCGCCTGTAGTGCCTGAATTAATCTTATATCAATATCATGATCTACAGTTTTACCCCAAAGAGTTACAGTTGATGATGTGGTCCGATGAGGACAACTCTAGTACCTTCTATTCAGCTCAGCAATTTTCTAAGAACGTTATAGTAGTTGTCGAATATCCATGCTCAGTTCCCATCAATCACCAACCTGCCCTCCATCTTTTGTTGTCAGACCCTTACGTCCTTATCCAGTCTAATACAATTTAAAACCATTTGATCAAATTTAAAATATTAATCCATTTCTCCCTTTCATAGCTGCCAATTTCAGACTCTTCAGTCAAAATATCCCTTTTTGACAGATATCCCAATCCCCGTGCACAAGATAAAACGAGTCTGCTTTCGATGTGTACTTCCCTTCAGTGTGCGTTACTGGTAAATTTTCAGCAGGAGTGACTGTAATACCATTGGCAGCAATAATCTCTTTAGTAGGCACTCTCCTATATGAAGTACGGTATTAAAATAGACCACAGAGACCACCCACTGCGCGCAGACCCACTGCAATGCCATAGATTACATAACAAACTGACAACACCATTCACGTGCCCTTTGGGAAGAAAAGTGGAATTGGAAAAGCCTTTTTTTTTGTAGTTGTTAAAATCATTGCATCCCTCCGGACACGCCCTGCAGCTCCAAGCCTTTTGCATTCATGGCTTTTCCCTTTCCACACAACCCCAACCTGCCACTCCCCTGTCGTTTGCCCCCCTTCCAAAAGCACAAATAACTAATCAATAGGGCGGTATCAATTGCCTTTCAAAATATGACTGGTTGTATTGTGCCTTTATTAGATAACAGGCAACTTTGATTTGAACCAGACATTGAATGGCACAAAAGGGCTTTCGCTTAATTTCCGTATTACAGTTTTATCCACAAATTGTACCGAGCCCTTTCGGATGCTACTGTAATATCTAAAAGAAAAATTGTGGAAAGTTCTGTCCTATCTGAAAAGGCTTTGTAAGGCACGATTTTGATTATAAGCTCGTTGTAAAACATTTTCCATAGCAATGTTATCTAAACCTTTCTCACTTACCTACATGTAGGCTATGACCAGCCTATCTAATTAGCAGTAAGGCATTTTCTCACTGTTTGAATAAGATAATGCACTACCGTTACATATAATAGATAATCGCTCAACTTTGCCCAGAGTTTTTTTAAATGCAATTATCCTAATCAGTTCATAATGTAATACTCTTAAATTCATGTTTTGGTCATTTTTTGACATATTGACGAGAATCGTAAGAAACGACTCATTGTCTTATATCGCTTGGATTAGAACGATTCCTTGCTGCCGTAATGCACTACAATATCACCTAAGTGATATCCCGGGATATCATCTGTCCACTCACGAAAATCCTACGGTGGGTCTGACATTGCACAGGCGTGCAGTGGGTAGCAGCTGAATTAACCATTTTCTATAGTTAAAGTCCAACGAACGGGGAGGGGCGGGGCTGCTAATAAGTACGTCGAACATAGTACTTTCCAGGCCCTTTGCCTCAGAGGCTACAACCATTAGCACCAATTGGGTTGATTTTGTAATCAGAGTTCTTTTAAACTTTCCTTTCAACAGAACAAAGAGCCATTCGTGGACGATTCCTTCCCGCCGGCACCGAAGTCTCTTTACTTCGACCCGACCAAAGCCAAGCATCGTGCCGTGCAGTGGTTAAGGCCTAACCAGATCCATACCCCTCCAGGGGAGGCACGTGTCGCCTGGAGGGTGTTCCGCACCCCACTCCCTTCAGACATCTCACAGGGAGTGCTCGGCAACTGCTGGTGAGTAAATTTTCTGATTTTATACATTTAGATACGTCTTTTAATCAAAATTATTGTGTTGTACATGTATTTGCTTCCAATTCTCAAGATAGAGCTTGGAGTTGCTCAAAATTAGCCAGCAATAACGACGGACACAACACAGTCAGGGCCAATTTCTTCACTTATACTCGATACCCCAGACTGCACGTAATATGCACGAAGATGGATTGGTTCTAGGATAGCTAGTAGTTCTGGCTTTCCAGTCCATTTAGAGAAAACCCTCGTAATATTTATGAAGGCCAAAGATGTATCTACTGACTTCTGCTCTTTCTGGTATTCCTCAACCTGCACTTGTCTGCCAGTAAGTGATGCCACACATCTTCCCTAAGTGATTTTTATAAGAGATCAAGTGCGTTCCCCTACATCAAACTCCACGCCCCCCACCCCAGAAGCCATGGAGAATACTAGTATAGAGAGAAGACAGATTGATTCACGAGTTTGAACACAGCACACTATGAATAAGTGTGGTACTTTATATTGACCGCCTACTGGATGCATGAAGTCCATTATTGGAATAATCACCAGAGAATTCATCGAAGCAGTACCGTATACGATAAATGTTAATGTTAGTGGAAAAGATTGGTTCAGGTTAATGTTGATGTCATGTATAAAATGTATATGGGCATCTTCAAATAGTGAAGTAGTATTCAAACAAAATGATGGTCTTGATCAAATCAGCTCTGTCGTCAGTATCGAAGATCTCATTACCGTAGTACTCCGCATATAAGGCGTGGCTTATATGCGTGGACCCCCAATAAAACTTCAACTCAGGGTGCGCCCTCTACGAGAGGTTTTGCGATAGTTCTCTAGAACAATTAAAAAAAATGTTGACCACTAGTGGGAGTGGTGTTTTGAATAACAAGCATACATGTGCGACAGTATTCAAAATGTAGAGATCAGGAAATGTAATTCATGGGAGCGGAAAGTATGTACGGAAGTGTCACTAGAACATATGGTATTGATGGGTCAATGAGCGTCATGTTATGGGTTGTGAATGGAAACCAGGAACTCTGTGATATATACAATCCGCCTCTGTAAAAGATCGAGTTTCACTAACAGCGACTAAATGTGCATCCTTGAAATAGCATAACATAATTTTACTTAGTCTCTGAGACACCCTAACTTATATACTGGCTCGTATATGTGACAAGATGAAAGTACTCAAGTCACAAAACCCAAAAGAGTTGAGGAGGGAGGGAGGAGGGGTGCAAACCGTTAAACTTGAATCATCGAATTATGCAAGTTACGTGCATTTCTTTTAGTAACACCCCCCCCCCCTTCCCCTCACATGCCGAGTCTTAGAGAAAGGAGACGGGAATATGTTCGGGTCATACCAAACGTTGCCAAAGCCATATAACAAAATTGCAGGATTTTGAAAATTTACCTCAGTGGATTAGGGCACAACGCTCAGACCCCTCTCCTGAAATACTGAGCTATATGTTCTCCAGCTGGCCCCGCAGACAGTCTACCAGCACAGGTAGAAGCAGGTGCACATGCAGTTACCAGAAAAGAAGCTGTCACTGTAGCAGCAATACACGAGAGGACATGATCGTGTTGGCATTTGCATGACATATTATATGAAATATCCAAGGCAAGTTCTGCTCAGATGTTAGGACTTGTTGGTAGTGACAGGTGACAGGGGAGCCAGCCACCACCTGAGTCCTTCCAAGACACTACCAACTGATTGACCTTGGCAACCAGACCTTTTGTATTGACGATCAATAGGTTCTAAAAGACGTCTGAGCAGCCTGTCTCCACCTCCACATCAACAACCTTCCCCCTATTCCTCACCCCCATCGCCATTCAGGGTATTGAGGTTTCCCATAATACACTCTGTTCGTGGAGGTTTCCTGTTAATTAGCATAATTAGGTCAGTCACGTGACCTGCTCTGGCCAATGGCATTGGTCACATGACTGACCTACTTATGGTAATTAACAGGAAACCTCCACGAACAGAGTGTATTATGGGAAACCTCAATAGCTTGAATACAAAAAGGTTTCTGGTAGCCTTGGGGCTCCAGGTATTGTGGTGTGGCAAACCTTGTGCTCGATATTGGGGGAGTGCAACTGTCGATTTGCTGCTTTGTGCTTTAACCCGTTAACACTGACCTAATGTGTCAATATTTCACATCCTTTGTCACAATAATGCAGCACTGGCAAGTTATTTGCCACCTTGCATTGGTGCTTCATGCTGACCATGGGGGGAGGGGGTGCTAAACCTGATAAGGTTGGTATGACATATCAGTACAGTACAGGTGAGTGAAATGCAACAAAAGTATATAAAAAAACACACCATGTTACCCTTGAATTGCTATGATCTGTATGTGGTAGCGACAGTTTCTGACAGATATTCTTAGTGCTTTACTGCTGGTACTTTATGTCACTATTGCCTGTAGGGAGTTCTTGTCAAGTACTTGGCTTCAGAAGTACAAAAGGAATGGGCGGGAAGTCTAGCTGTCGATCTCACCGTGTTTCTTTAGTATCTCAAAGAATGATTGGGCCCGCGGGAGACGAACAGGCGCCGTTACCAGTGGCTAGTGTATTTCATATTGTTCAAATAACACTAGTCTCTATAGTCATTAACTACATAGATATATGCATGTTAATGAAACCAGTGATGGATAAGGGGAAATAAAACATAGATCTACAATGAAAATACAATCTCTGTGTGGCAATATAGTCGCTGAGATTGCGAAAGGTATTTTCCCATTGCGGGCCTGTGGCAATCAATCATTCAATCAATGTCTGGGGATTTGGGAAGCTTAGAAAAAACCTTGACCATGGACCAATGCGTCAACAGATAACAGGACGCCACACACAACGACCAAAAACGGGAAACACCGAGAGATAAAAGAAAAACGAACACACAAAGGAACAAAACAAATAGGGTGGACATTTTGTATTAACCTTAATTAAGTAACGTGGTAATTTGTCAGAAAATGGGAACGGGGAATTGGACAATCTCCATAATGAGTAATACCCACACTAGACACATCCCTATGTTTGTTGTGTTTCTCAGCTGCCAAATGGATTGCTTCTCAGGGAGTGTACACAGGACCGCTGCTTCTGTAGACAAACGCTGTGCTCATCCCAACCTCACCCAAAGGCACTGTCGCAAGGGATTGTATTGGCCCACTGTGTGTCTTGAAATGCACATCCGTTTCGAACCTTGCCGCCAATAGTCATAGCTTTAATTATGTGGTGATGGTATATACGATAGGCGGTGAAATGTACATGACTCATATTGTGACCTAAGAGTGGCCTGATTAGGAACCATGGCGTGGCAGACGACATTTGTCGTAGCCTACACTTAAAAAGTGCCTTTGCATAAAATGGTGATAAACACGTAATTCCATTTGATCTTGATCATCACTTAATGGTGGTTGCTTCAACTTGATTAGTTTTATTAACAAATAATTAATTTAAGATGTCCATATATCTATGTTTGCAGGGCAGTCAACACTTTTTAAACAAATCGATATTCAAGTCCATTAAATTTGCCGTTCTTTGGGGGGGGGGGGTGTATGAAGCCCTCGTCACGTGAGTTGATGCACCAGTGTAGATATCCTGCATGAGCGTCACGCTCGCGTGAAAATGCCGAAAACCATGGATGTGGAGAGATATTTTCGGTATTTTTGTGTAGAGAAATTAAAAGTTTTCATTTTCAAAGTTAAATAATTCAAAATATGAATTTCTTTTCACAGTGCTTTAAAGTATATTTGGGCAAAAGATGGAGGATTTATCAAGACTTTGAGGCAATGGTATCGACCTGGTGTAACTAAAAATGTAAAAATCAAACCAGGAGATTTGTATATATCTAAATAAAATGTGTATCTTTCCCAGGTTCCTGAGTGCCTTGGCAGTGATAGCTGAGCGGCCTGAGTTAGTGGAGAGGGTGATGGTAACACGAGCTTACTGCCAGGAGGGTGCATACCAGGTACGACTCTGTAAAGACGGCCGCTGGACCACTGTGCTCGTAGACGATCTATTACCATGTGATGCAAATAGACATTTAGTTTATTCACAGGTAGGTCTATTCGGTGTATTGATGTCATTGTGATTATTGATTGTATCGATTTACCTTTTACCTATTTAGTGGAAATGAAGAAATCATAAAAATAATTCACATAGGCCCTACACTTGGTTCCATTCAAAGTCTGACTATGGTGTCAGAACTTCATAAAACAGTCGAAAAACATTTAAAGATGTATAAAAAATATTGATGTTCTCTTTGTAGGCCAAGCGACGACAGTTGTGGGTGCCACTTATAGAAAAGGCTCTTGCTAAAATACATGGATGTTACCAAGCTCTCATAGCAGGACGATGTATAGAAGGGCTTGCCACCCTCACAGGGGCCCCTTGTGAGAGCATCCCATTACAACGTAAGTTTTACACAGGATCTTCCATCTTAGTAGAGCCGCCAGAGTAAGATATTAAAATCAGAGAGTGAGATATTAACTTTAAATATGACCCTTCCCCTTGAATTGTGATGCTTTCTTTCATAAAGCAATATTCGCAATAACCCCCCCCCCCCCACACACACACACACACATACCAGTGTATGATAGTGTTCGTTTGTAATTGAAGAACAATAAAGGTACCGTTATCACCTATGCCTGAAACACCTGGTGCTGTCGCAATATATTACGAAAATAAATATATTGAAAATACACCATACAGTGATAAATATATGGCTTCATTTTGTCTTAAGCATCAGGCCCCAATCCCCGCCCAGAGGACGTAGACCCTGACCTTATCTGGGCCCAGCTGCTCAGTTCACGGGAATCAAGGTGAGCTGCTCCTACGGCGTAACATAATTAGAATACTGACAAATTTGTCAGAATGTTGAATGTGATCCATTACCTCCGTATATAAGCAATATGTACAGACATTTTTTCGAAATATTGGAGTATAAGGAATGTAGGAGCAATTTAGATTAATTCCACAGATGTAAAAATAAAATCAAGTGTATGCAGTAGAGGTAATACCGTATTCTTTGTTATAGGTTTTTGATGGGTGCATCCTGTGGAGGGGGAAACATGAAGATTGATGATGCTATGTATGAGACGATGGGACTACGGCCCCGACACGCCTACTCCATACTAGATGTTCGGGCTGTGGGCGGTGCACGGTATGTAGAGTTCTTATTGATCGAATGTGAAAGAATAAGCTTATGTGACCATTCACCTCAGGTACTGACGTTTCAAGTCTCATTCTTTGTTAAATCCTTCAAATTACCATATCCACTAGTTGTCATAGTTGTGAAGAAAGTACATTCACGACATTTGTGTCTGCATAAGTACTCAGTCATGTACACACGCCATATTATTAGGCGTATAACTGATTCTACAGTACTCTGAAGCTCCCAGGTTGCACATGTCCTAGGTATGCCCTACAGCTGATAAGCTTAACTTAGAAAATAGTAGACGCTGCATGTATTATTGAATTGCAGACTTGTGCGGCTGCGGAACCCTTGGGGTCACTTCTCGTGGCGGGGTGACTGGGCGGACACGTCACCACTGTGGGATACTGTAGATGGCACGGTCAGGGACCAGCTCATGGTACATGGGGCTGTAGAGGGGGTCTTCTGGATGTCGCTGGACGACATGATGAAGTAAGACCACTTATACTTTGTTATCTAATGCTCTTTTTATATATTAGATTGAATTTGGAACATATTCCTTACCAAAAGTTATCAGCCTTTCAATAAGATAACCATTAGCCATCAATTTCTATAGGTATTGATTTTATTGTACAAAGTCAAAGGGACCATGATATAATTATGGATACTATCCAATGGTCCAGGTACTTTGATGCTGTGGACGTGTGTAAATACCGGCCGGACTGGATGGAGACACGTCTGTCGGGTGACTTACCCTACCCAGGGAGCACCTACCTGAAGATCGCCAAGATCACAGTCTTTAATCACACAGAGGTAGAACTAGGCCTCTTCCAGTCAGGAGCCAGGTCAGTGTCATACACATTTAGAGAAACATTTATGTGGCATGTGCTTTGTATGAGGTATACCATGGGATTTATTTGGTTATGGGTGAAGGGAGGTAATACAATATTCTCAGGTGCTGATAGTATCAAGTAATTGCATGTATGATGTAACCCATGTATAGAAACATATAAGATGTAGCTGGTGCTCTCTTTTGACCAGTTTGGTGCAATTTTGATGTGAAATAACGTTCCCTATTGGACTCAGTATGGAGACCTAGTGGAGCCACCATCTTGAATTTCGCTGGTTGAGCTAAAACCCGCTGATAAGACATACCATGATGGGTACCTTGTCCCTGGTTAACACCCACTTCCAGGGACATGCTGGTCCCACCTTATCAGTTTGGGTTGCAGGAACCAGCTTCAGACCAGCTTGTGGCCAATAGAGCACACCCAGTTTTTCCTTGTGAAGTACAGCTAGGACAAAAATCTTGTAAGAGCACCACCTTATATGCGAAGTACCACAACAATAATTATGGTATGCCAGGTTTACACTTTGGTGCTAGCTTTGCTTGTTTAGTATATGCTATAGTTATAGTTTGGAAGATCCTTTAAGGTACTATAATGTTCCCATAGTCAGCTGCCTCAGACTAACCTGTAGTTTGTTATGCCTTTATCCACTAGGGGTCAGGAGAGTGCACGCGGCCCGGTAGACCTATGTATCCTAGTACTGCGTGCCTTGGATCTGTCTACACGGGTTGTTGGACGTCTGGTCACACACAGCAAGCGGCAGGTCCGCAGCTTTGTAGACTGCAGTGTCATGCTAGAGCCAGGGGAATACACGGTCGTCTGCTTAGCCTTCAATCATTGGTCTGAAGGTACTGTTTTTGAAATTCCATGAAAAGTGTTTTGTTGTACCTGTAATTTCGTTTCTTTTTGATTTGGTATTTGGGAATATATATTTCTTTTCGATATACGGGATATTCCGTACTTTATTACAGTTTTCCCTTCTCTTAATTGTTTCATTTCATGACTAGAAATCAGTGTTGCAACACGCCTCAGAAATCATGCTAAGCTTTCCATGTTTAGAATACACGATACACGTAGCTTATGGAAAGAAAATCTGCAGCACAGAAATAAGCATCCAGATTTTTAATAGGGGGACATTGATGGTTTTATCTATAATGAGTATAACATGAATGCATTAACCCATACGCATATTAATGCCACCATTTACACATATTTCAGACTTTCAGAAACTACACTACATGCTATCCGTGCACAGCTCTAAGGCCCTGATTGTGGACCCAGTTCGTGGGCCAGCCTTCGTCCTCGCTGACTCTATTATCCAACTTGCCCTGGCCAAGGGGAACAGACACGAAGTAAGGACACATCTCCTTTATTGTAAACAAAAATTGGCATCTTTTTGACATTATGGAATGATATTATAAAAAGACCAATGCTCTGCACAATAAAGGCATAGGTCATTTCGAGAACAAGATAACAAAGTATATCATTTCTTGGCTAGTTGATTAAGTAGCGTAGTGCCACAAAGGCAAGTCTCCTTGTAGTTCCATCTATATATCTATGTCTGCCATTCCCTAGGGCCGTCAAGCTTCCCTAGCCCACTTAAAAGGGTCTATTTCTCTTCTTTCCTATCCCCTCGGATGTGTGTGGTGCACATATGCGTGGGCACCGACATATTCCTCTGTGAACATGTGTAATGTCTTTCTTGCCATGAATATGACCTATGAATATAACATCTATTACTCACTCACTCCCTAGGGCCGTGAGGGCATGACAACGTACTACCTGACCCATGGTTGGGCAGGACTTATTGTGGTGGTGGAGAATCGCCTACCTGACTATTCCATCCATGTGCAATGTGACTGTACGGAGAGCTTCAATGTCGTCTCAACGCGTGGCGCATTGAAAACCATTGATGCCATTCCACCCCTACACAGGTATACTATTGAGGAAAATCATTCATAAAAGGTTTTGAGATCATTCTATGATACCCATCACATGATTATTACAGTCTTGTTCATACCAATACATCTTGGGAAGGACGATTTTCTAGTTAACCCAAGCAGTACTCAAAGAGGTAACTGTCAGATAACGTAATGAGAAATGCCAAGTAACCAAAATGATAATTCAGCAATGAACCTGAACTATTTCGCACCCATTCTGTACATGTGATAATATGGAATTCGGTATTTTTCCATAGTTTACATTACTAGTAATTAATTAATCAAGCCACCAGTAATATTTTTCTCTTCACTCTTTATCCAGACAAGTTGTGATCCTGTTGTCTCAGTTGGAGGGAAGCGGGGGCTACTCAATTGGACATCGGTTGGTGCATCGGGTATACTCAGTTGGAGTCGGTCTTGGTGACTGGGCCCCTGGTTCATTTAACCAGCCTGCACTAGTCACTGAAGTGCAAGGTCTTCATGCACCAAGACCCTTGTGAGAGCAAATCATCCTAGGACAATATCCTTTCATATTTATCCGCTCATCACATTCAGTCATGATAACTTATAAGTCTACTCACAGAGGTCAGTTTGCAGAGGCTGTGGAAATAGCACTAAATGAGAGGACTCAATGATAAATACATGCACCAAAAGTTTTCTATTCAATTGTAATATGACAAGGAATCTGTGCTACCTGTTTGAAGTGCCATCGAAATCATTATAGACATTGTGTATTTGGAGTCTGGTATTTCTAATGACACCTTGTCCAGCTATATCATTGTGTACATTTTCATCTTCACCTTATACGTAAATTACCAAGTTTAAAGATGGTTAGGAGTTGACTTTTTCTGAGATAATAACCGCATCATCTATATTCGCTGAAAAACGTTTCAGAGCATTTGGCCATTTTCGATACCCTAGGAAGGCTCACTTGATGAAATCAGAGATTTTATTTTACCAGAGCCACTCAATCCAGTCAAACCAACCCAATCGGACTATGACATAAAAATCGGCTCCTACCCCATCTTTAAATCATGATTGCATAATTATAATTAGATACACCATTTGTATTTTATTAGAGAATGCTACTTATATCATGGAGAAGTATCACGAATGTTGGTTGTCTCGTTCCATTCCAGAAGGTTCTCATTGAGGTCCTTAATTGTACTACAAAATAAATCTATATTTCTTTAAAAGTGAGTAAAATATCAGTTAATAGGATATGGGGGGGGGGGCGGCGTTAAGATTCCGAGCTGATGTGCAAAACAAAAACTTTCTACCCTCACATGAGAGTGGATAAATTCTTCTTTTCTTTTTTGTCAGCCCCAAATATTTTCTATTTTTTTTGTCAAGTATAAGTGAATATAGGTCAGATAGAAATTAGTTAAAACTGGGAATGATAAATAATAAAAACCCTGACTGTGATTATCACATTCACAAGCTATTACCCTAACTTCCCAATGGCAGCACGAATAGAGGTTTGTGGTTTACAATTACTGTACATCTAACAGTTTTTATAAAAAAACATAGATATTGGGATTTAACTATCTGGGATACTGTATCGTCGTGTTTAAGCGCCAGGATTTGAATGAGCGCCTGTCTCAAATAAGCGCTGGGGTACAGGGGATGTTGAAATATCTCTTAAGCACTAAAACCCCATTCCAAATGGGCGCCTATCTTGTGTCAGTGCTGGGGGTAATGGGGCCGCCAAATCAAAGACTGCCGGGGCGCGTGAACACAACGATACGGTATGTACAAAGGATCCCCGCAATTACAGATGTAGGCCTGCCAACTGGTCGTGGTATGCCAAAACCCACAAGTAGTCATGTATGAATTGGTAGATGTGTTTCATGTTGATAGTGTACCGATATGTGCAATTAAAAGTATTCCCGAAATAACCACTGAGAATGGGGAGTAATCATATCATTTCAGAGCATTTACAACGGCTTCTCACCATTTCGGAGAGCCAGCTTTATCATTTGGGTTTATTGAATCGCATTTAAAGCACTCTTTCACATCGAACATATGGTTCTGTTGTGGAGGCGTTATCCCAAATCAGTTAGAAACTGGTATACAGGTACATGTATAATATTATGTATATATAATGGCATAATCAAAAGAATCGAATCAAATCGCAATAGTATATATCAAAATTTAGATCTGTTTCTGCAGTCATCCTGTAAGCAATATGTGGAAGGTTGGTGACTTAAATTGGTATTAAGTCGACCTCCAGGTAGATAACTCTTATTTCTATGAGTAATTACTATTCTCTCAGGTGTATGTTTAAACATTGTGGATTCATTTAAAGAATGTAGTTTTGTGTACCATATTTTACGTAATAATCACCCAGAGCACATAGCATGATTTCTTTTCGTCAAATGCGGTAACATTTTTTTCTCCATTCTATTTTATTTTTGGAAGGGACAGGGTGGATTGTGGGGAGGTGAAAATCAAAGAAGAAAGACGACTAAAATGGTCCATATCATGTGATCCACCCTCTTATCACTCTTTGCTCTTTGTTAAAACACCATAGGTATAATTTTCTGCAACTTCATTTTGTGATATTGCTACAACGGAATCTTGATTGTCCAGCTTTATGTTGGTTTGTGGTATCTGTCGTGCATGACTAACAAATTCACTGCATGTCAGTATATCATTATCCAAAGCCTCCCGAGTGTATACTTTGGGTTAATGACGGCTCGCATGAGTGTACATTTCGAGTAACTCATTTCGATACTGTTACATTCATGGACTACATCCAAGTGATATGGGGATTTTTTTTTCAATACTCGAGGATTCAGTCAATGTCAGTAAAGGGGTTATGGTAAAATAAATAGGAATCATGTACGTTGCAAAGACAATGTGATCACCTATCTCCAGTTGACATTGTACGTATAAGTATTCCTCGTGATTCTGTTAAATACGGGTCGTAGTCACTATATGGAGTCACGTGTTTAAAGTGGAGTATGTTCACCAATAATTGAATAAATGCTTACCTCGTTACTATAAGTATTGCCATGTTGTTTTTCTTTTTAATAGGATATGTCACAGTTAATACTTAAACCGAGTGCAGTATCTGGAAAATATAAACGTATGCCATGGGCTCATAAACACAAATTCAAGCATCCCTAATTGAGTGTTCATTTTATTAGCGTGGCGACTAGTGAGTACTACTCGTGAGATGAGTAGACTAGTGTATGGTTCACAGTCGCCACGGTGTAAGGGATAGGGAGGCCTTGCAATCTATTTTTGTTTGTGGCTCCTCTGCTATGGACTATTCCTGCTCACTATTCTAATGTAATAACAACAGTGTGTGTACTTTACTTATCAGTGAAGGAATTTTCAGAATATATCTCATACTTTTGATTTTATTCGCAGATAAGACATTTCATCATTTGGAGCCCTATGGCAGATTAGCATTAGAGCATTTTAAGATTCAGAAATGCATCCCTGTAGCCTTTGTTTTAGAATTGTTCGTTTTGAAACTACTATATATATGTAGTACAGGTTTTATCTCAGTTGGTTATGGTACAATTGGATCATAATATCTGTATTTGAACAAAGTATTCACTGTCAAAGATCTCTATGGAGAAATCAGTGCTAAAGAGTGTGTTGCCATATGTGACCCATCCTAACAAAGTGGTACTGAAGTCGCACATTTAGAAGCCTAGATTTTACCTCGGGAATACCTCGGGTATTTCCGTAACCGATGAGATACGACCGAAGCCGGTCACGTGACGACAGTTTGGATCGAGCGTCCGTGTTTGGCAGACGGTTTCAAATTTCCAGGTGAGTTTTTGATCGGTTTTACCCATTTTACTGCCCTTTTTTGGGCAGTTTTTGCCCTATTTGAAGGGTTTTTGTTCTCGTTTGCTTCTAGCCAGGGTTACGCCGTTGGGGTACCCTTTTAGTGCTAGAAAATAAAGTTTTCTCTCAAAGACGGTTGTCGTGTCGGCAGGCCGTAGAGAGATTTTACATTTTTACAAATTCCTGGAGGAATTCCGCTGGAATTCTCTCGTTACAGGGATCTAACAGGGTTTTTTGAGCATTCCCTGATGTTTGGCACCCATTTTGCCCTCAGTTGCCCGTTTTTCGGGCAGTTTTGGTCGATAGCGATCGAAAAATTCTTCGTTGGGGCTCGCCGAGCACCAGCGCGGTTGTTCCTGCGTACTTAGAGTAGGACAACGCGAGAGCTACCTAAAGTATACCTCTAAGTGCATACCGCTCGGCGAGTTTCGCCGTTGCCGCTAAGCGGGTCTGCTCCAGGTACATGATCTAGTCCTACTCTAAGTACATACCGCTCGGCGAGTTTCGCCGTTGCCGCTAAGCGGGTCTGCTCCAGGTACATGTATCTAGTCCTACTCTAAGTACATACCGCTCGGCGAGTTTCGCCGTTGCCGCTAAGCGGGTCTGCTCCAGGTACATGTATCTTGTCCTGCTCTAAGTACATACCGCTCGGCGAGTTTCGCCGTTGCCGCTAAGCGGGTCTGCTCCAGGTACATGTATCTTGTCCTGCTCTAAGTACATACCGCTCGGCGAGTTCGCCGTTGCCGCTAAGAGGGTCTACTCCAGGTACATGTTTTCTAGTCCTGCTCTAAGTACATATCGATCAGCAGCTAGGCTATAATCTTTTTATTTCTGGTCTTTTTCCAGGATGGCAAGTACATCTCAGTCCAGTCCCACTGCTGTGGAGAAGGGGAAGAAATCACATAAGAACTCTAGTTCAAGTTCCAGCTCTGCTAGATCTTCATCTAGGCATTCTAAGGATAAGGGTGCTGAGAAGGACACTGTGAGTTCAGTAAACTCTGAGAAGGAGCCTGAGGTTCAAACTACTGAGACTCCCAGTGCTCCTGTGCTGTTGGTCCAGCAGCCACCTCAAAGATGGGCTCCTCCTATGCCCTACTACCAGCAGGGTTATGATTACTATCAGGACCCTTATCAACCGATGGATTATGCCTATGGTATGGATCACATGGCCTACCAGTGTGAACCAGTAGAGGAGGAAGGTCAGGGTTATGTGGTACTAGGCCCACATGGACAGGCACATGCTATGTCAATAGTGGATGATGAGGAGGAAGTGGCTTCTGTGCAAGGTGATTTTGAGGCACAGTCGTCAAAGGCTAAGCCACCTCCAATAGACCATCTCAAGGGGCTAACAGGAAGCCTAGCTGAGAGTATCCAGTCCTACAGACGGGAAAAAGCTGAACTAACCAAGGAAGGCCCCACCGTACATGAAGCCCTCTCCGATGCCATCAATTCCTATTTTGAAGAGACTTATTTTGCCCAGGACTTGGAGAAAGCGGCTAAAGAATTTCCTAGGCCTTCAAATGTGCAGAGACTGGTAGCACCTAAGTTAGAGGAAGCAATTTTCAACTCTGAGGCACTTTCCAAGAATGCGGCAGTGCGTATGCTGGATGTATCTCTTCAGACCCTGCAGAAAGGGGTGGTCTCGGCCATTGCAGCTATGGCACCGTTAGGCTCGATGATGTTGGAGAAAGGGCCCGAGGACCAACAACTGGATGCCTTTGGAAGGGATTTTAATAAGGCAACCAGACTACTGGTCAATGTATGCAATGGGCTATCGGTGAAGAGGAGGGACTTGCTAAAACCTTTCCTTGCTAAGCCCTATGCTAAGGCGCTCACTAAGACCAACATTGATGGGGACCCACAATGGCTTTTTGGGGGCAACCTGGAGGCTCGTATTAAACAAGCTGAGGAGGACAAGAAGATCTCAGACAAGGTTCTAGCGTCCAAACGCCCGGGGCCGCAGGACTCTCATTCCCAGTCTAAGAGGCAGAAGGTCATGGGCACAGCACCTGCTCAAGCCTGGGGGCCTAGACACCCTTATGGACAGAACCACTACTATGTCCAGGGCCCTAGGGGCCGCTACCCTGCTCCGCGCCATCAGTACGCTCAGCCGAGATTTCAAGTGGCTCATGGCTACAGGCAGACTTACTCTCAGAATTACCAGACACAAGGCCAGGGTTACCGCTTCAAAGCACCTCGTCCGCAGGGCCAAGGTCAGCAGCAGCAAGCCCAACAGGGTTTTTCCAAGAAGGGGCCCAAGTAGGGCAGGTGAGTCCCTTCCCACTACATAACACTGTCCAATCCTTTCAAGGGGGAAACATTCTGAAGTGTGCTGATGCTTGGTTTAAACTCACCAAGGACCCTTGGATCTTAGCCATGTCTCAGGGTGTCACCATTGACTTTATTGCCTTACCATCCCAGGACTGGGTGCCTCCTCCATATAAACTTGATCCGGTAGAGGTGGCCTTTATGGATAAGGAAGTAGATAAAATGGTAGCTAGGGGTATTATTGAGTTTACAGTACATGAACAGGGCGAATTCATCTCCAATGTTTTCCTGCGTCCCAAGCCCAATGGGGATTACAGGCTTATATTGGATTTGACAGATATGAACAAGCAGGTCATGTATGAGCATTTTAAGATGGCCTCCCTACAAACTGCTGTGGACCTTGTCACCCCTAATTGTTTTATGGGGAGTGTAGATTTAAAGGATGCCTATTACTCTATTCCTGTACGAGAAGATTATCGTAAATTTCTGAAGTTCAGGTGGAATGGGGTCCTCTACCAGTTTGTAGGGATGCCAAACGGTCTTTCATGTGCACCAAGAGTATTCACTAAGTTGCTCACTCCCCCCTTCGCAAAGCTAAGGGAGGAGGGACACATCTGTTTCCCCTACATTGACGATTCTTTTATTATGCATGAGTCAAAAGAAGGTTGTGAGCAATCTATCAGAAGAGTGTGTGAAACCCTGGATGGGTTAGGTTTTGTAATTCACCCAAATAAGTCAGCCTTTGTAGCCTCGCAAAAGGTGATTTTCTTGGGTTTTTGGATAGACTCTGTGGATATGTCTATATATCCAACTCAGGAGAAGGTAGACAAATTCATGTCAGATTCCTACTTGCTGCTGGGGAAAGTCAAGCCAAAAATCAGGGAGGTTGCATCTCTCATAGGTCTTATGGTAGCTTACTCGGCAGGAGTTCAATATGGGCCTGCACATATTAAAGGACTTGAGAAATGCAAGAATGAATGGTTAGCCTACCGAAAAGGGAATTTTGATGCAAAAATGGTACTTTCCAAGGATGCTATACAGGACATACTATGGTGGCAAGCCAGCATACCAACTGCTAAGAAGGCACTGGATGTAGGTCCACCAGAGTTTGAATTGTATACGGATGCATCGGATGACGGCTGGGGTGCACACAGGGGGAATGTCAGAACTAATGGCAGATGGCTTCCTTCTGAGGTGGACTTCCACACCAACATCCACGAGACCATGGCAATAGAATATGGGCTAAAATCATTGTGTAAAGTGAGAGGGGCTCATATTAGGGTCATGACAGATAATACCACGGCACTTGCATATGTGAGACATATGGGAGGGCTGCAGTCTCCAATGTGTAATCTGGTATCAAGAAACATCTGGAACTGGTGTGAGTCTAGAGGGATCTGGTTGACAGCGGCTCATGTGCCGGGAGTGGATAATGTCATCGCTGATCATGAGTCACGCCATTTCCAAGATGAGACTGAGTGGGAGATAAATGACTCAATTTTTGAAATCATTTGTGAAAGGTTTGGGAGGCCTCAGGTGGACATGTTCGCTTCTAGAACAAATTGTAAAGCTCAATGTTTTGTGTCACGTAGGCCAGAACCAGAAGCATGGAAAGTTGACTCTTTCTCATTCACATGGCCTAATAAGCTCTTATATTGTTTTCCTCCGTTCAGCATTGCAGGCCGGGTGCTTCAACGCATATTGAGGGCAGGAGCAAGGGCAATCCTCGTGATGCCGGATTGGGAGAGTCAACCCTGGAAGGCAAAAGCCCACAAGTATGCGGTGGACTACGTACGGTTCCGCAAGAGAAAGAACAACCTACTACCTCATGGGGCCCCTACAAGCCTACAGTTCATAGGAAGTCTACCAATTATAGCTTTCCTTTTCTGAGGCGACGCCTCCAAAAGGAAGGGTATGACAAGGCTTCCATTGACCTTATGATAAAAGCTTGGAGACCATCTACAAGGAAACTTTATACGACTTACATAAACAAATGGATAGTTTTCTGTGTTGAACGGGGTTATAACTGGATGAAGGGCACTATGCCACAAGTATGTAAATTTATGAGAACTTTGTATGACTCGGGAGTAGGTCATGGAGTTATGAATGTGGCACGGTGTGCTTTGGGAACCCTGTTACCACAGGTAGATGGGGTGCCTATTGGGCAACATCCAAACATTTGCCATATGGTAAAGGGTACATACGAAGATAGACCTAGTGGACCGAGGTATGACACGTTTTGGGACGTTACAAAGGTATTCAAGTTGTTCAAAAGTTGGGGGGATAACAGTTCTTTGTCACTTAAGAAGTTATCGTTGAAACTAGCGGTCTTAATTTTGCTTGTCACATCTCAAAGAGGGCAGACAATCTTAGCGTTAAGGACAGATGAACTGTCTTGGGAAGACAGAAATGCTGTCTTCAGACTCAGTACTCTGTTAAAGTCTAACAGAGTCGGTGACCCTTTAAACACTGTGGTCTTGCGACCCTACATCCTGAATGAAAAACTCTGTGTGGTCAGCACCCTCAAAGCATATCTCACTAGGAGGCAAAAGGTCCGTGAAAAGTCTGAACGACTTAGGAGGAAGCTGAACCTCCCACCTCTTGAAAATCCACTGCAGCTCCTTATGAGTTACATTTCGCCTCATGACGGAATCAGTAGGGATACCCTGGCCAGGTGGACCATTGCCACTCTAGACATGGCTGAGATTGACACTTCACGTTGGAAGGCCCACTCTACTCGTGGGGCTTCAGCTTCAGCTTCCACCAAGGTAGGATCCTGCTTGAATGCCGTAATGCGCCTGGCAGGGTGGAAGTCAGCTGACTCATATCGGAAATTCTACAACAAGCCCATCGAGGTTGATACAGAGCATGTAGCTACTAACTTGCTGAGACTAGCAGATTAGATTTGTTGAACGTTCAAATGTATGGGTTGTCTGGTGTATTAATTGCTTTGGTTGGTTATTTGACTACTCCAGATAACGAGTGTACTGTGCTTTAACCAAGTTGGTAAAGGTCAGAAAATTAAAGGTGTTGAATTGATTCTGTATTGGTCTTGGTCAATTATTAAATTGATAATAATTGAGAAGTATTGATAATAGCCAAAAATCTTTATGACTAGAAAAACACATTCGCTTTCAACATCTCATCGGTTACGGAAATACCCGAGGTATTCCCGAGGTAAAATTTTGGAATTTTGGGAAACTTACCGTAGGGTACCGGAGGGAAGTTGAAGTAAAACTTCTTATTTTACCGAGGGAATACGGGGTATTGGAGGAACAGATGCCCTTCCCACCCTACCCGTATTCTTTCGAGGTCATTATTATTATATGAAAAAATTGAAATGTCTAATCTGGTTGGTTCCAGAAAATTGTGTGTGTTTTTCTACTCATAGATTTTAGGTTTTCAAGTCTGTCGTCACGTGACCGGCTTCGGTCGTATCTCATCTGTTCCTCCAATACCCCGTATTCCCTCGGTAAAATAAGAAGTTTTACTTCAACTTCCCTCCGGTACCCTACGGTAAGTTTCCCAAAATTCCAAAATATAGCCTTCTCAAGTGGTATAGTGTCAAAAATATCAGATTTTTTAAAATTGATATTTTAGCATTTTTTTAACCTATGGGTAAATATCTTTCAGAATCCTTGCCTACTAAACTGAATTTAAGTCCCAAATGCCTAGAAGACATAGCCATAGTTTTCTTGGTTATATAGAATTACATGGGAATTATATAGAATTCATAAATTATTATATGTTTAAAATGTCAATTATCTCAGTTTAATCGATTTTTAATTCATCCGACTAAATTTACCAATGGAAGATCCTTAGAGGACCACCTGATTCAAATATGCAAGTGTTATATACCAAATGAAAGCTCTTGATGAGCTGTAAATGAATATGTCAATAACTAAACATTTTGTATGTGCGACTTCCGTACCATTTTGTAAGGATGGGTCACATATGTGCATTTTTGTAAATCAGAGGAGGTTAAAGTGTAAGGCCACCTTGTGGAACTGCTACATTCTTTTCTGTGTAAAATTTTTAGTTTACATTGAAATAATGCTATCTCAGAATATGTATCTACTATTGGTGATGAAAGATTAATTTGATTACTACTTTCATTATATAAATGATTTTGTGGAACACTGAAAACATGTATGTACACCGAGGTACTTACACTGTGCTCCCCCTCTACAGAAAGGTGGAGTGATCTGGCCGGTTTGCTGACCACTGGCCCGTGACGAGGTACAGACTATTACAAGTGATTGGCAGTTGGATGTGTGTGTGTGGGGGGGGGGGCGGGCAGGCAGAGTAGGCTCCTGGTAATCTGAGACAGTGTACACTCATAATGACACACCTGTTGACTATGGCATTGAACATTGAATAAGACAGGTCCCTGTGGCAGCTGAGTGAGGTGCATGCAGAATGGACAGTCTACAGACTATTAGTACTTAGCTGCAGTGGGTAGTTCAGGTTGAATTTGTGCTATATACTACCAAAAGCCCAGATGATAGTATGCCCTATCTGTCTCACCAACTGAAACTAGACACAAGATTACAAGTTGCCATGCCATGTCTCACAGGACTATTCTCTACTATTGTATTAAAATCTACAACACTATGGTTTTATTTATCAACATTACTGGATTTCTGTGTGAGCTTCATCACCCATTACCCCGTCTTTGAACTGAGCTAACATGCGGACTATGCAGGACTATGTCTAAATTGTTTTTCCCTACCAAGATCACCAAATCCCCATATTCACTCCCTGGTGATCCAAAAATCATTTAAACGCATTCTGATTCAGAGAGTTTGGTATGAAAGACGTCTAATTGGTTCGATCCTCTTACAGGCAGGTCACCAGCATAATCTTTCTCTGAGAGGTCTCCTTCACAAGTCGTATGAAAATGGCAAGCACTGATTACAAGATATACCCAGTATATTCATTATCAATGTTCTAAATAACAAAGCTGCTTGAAATATTGTCACAAGCCTTGGGAAGCCATGCATGTGCAAGTTGGATGACATATTTAGAAACGTTTTTTCTTCCGTATGAGGGGCTTCCCTAGCCCACTTAAAAGGGTCCTATCTCCTCTTTCCTATCCCCTCGGATTTATGTGGTGCACATATGCGCGGGCACTGACACATTCCTCTGTGAAATTGTGTAATGTCATTCTCGCCATGAATATGACCTTAGCTGTCGAAATGGCGTTAAACATCTATTACTCACTCACTCTTCCGTATAAGAGAACTTGTTAACTCGGAAAGAGTTATAGGCACCACCATGGATTAAGACGTTTGTGGTTACCGAAAATGAGGCAATCGTGAGAACACATCGATCAAATAACCCCTGAAACCAGTCTGTTTTGTTAAAAATATGGTATTATAATTGAGCAGTAATATATATAGATCATGGATATCACACATACTCAATGGATAAAGGTGTGGTGTTATCACAATCCAGTCATAATAAAATTGTATCTAGAACCTCTGCAAAGGAGACGCTTTCAGCATCCCATATTAAAGTATATGCATACCATTGGGAAACCTTTTTTCCCGCCCTTTCTGGCTCTGTGTTAACCAGAACACAATGATGATATCAGAATTTTGGAATGTATATCCAAACTGGCACCACCTCTGCTATTACACAGTCCTCTGGAGATTGACAAGTTATCCATCCGTCTTTGTCCCACAATAGGGATTCTCTCAACTTTTAAAGCTAAGTCCTGTAATTCTTTGTTCAAAATCATATTTTGTTTGGAGTAGTAGATAGATACCAAAGTAAAAAGTCTTTCCATGTTAGGAGCGTTTTAACGCTTACCTCTAGTTTGATGAGGGCTGCTCAGAAGGAAATGTGAAAAGTTTCGGCCATTTAAAGATTTTCGGGGCATTCACATCTATTCATTTTTGTTTTAGAGAACTAAGGTGGAATATGTGGGTCAAGAGAGATTTGAATAACATTTAAAGCTGAAATTACTGATCGTTTTCTCTTGCCATGTAGAGGGGATTCCCTTGAGTTTAAAACAACATAATGACCTGGAGATGGCAGCATCCTTGCGATACCTTGTTTGACTACTGCCATCTAGCAGACTCAGACAACGTGGGGATTGAGGTCTAGTGAACCTATGTATTTCTCTGTGACGTATAACCTGGCATATCGACCCAAAACAAATACACAATATCGATTTTATTTTAGGAAGAGTACACACCTTTTGATACACTTATTTCCTGGCTTCTCAGAGAGTGTCAAGCAGCTCTTGGGGCCATACGAAAATCGAACCACCCTGAAAACTGTTTTACCCTATAGCCTGGTACCATAATTACACTGGGACAGCTCTCAATTAGCACCACTGCTAAAGTACTGTTCTTTGTATGTACCTATTTTGGGCATTATACCAAGATCCTGGTAGTTCCCATGCCTTTTTCTGGATGGATATATGCATTACTGCTTTTTGTTGGATATACTGTTTCAAGGACAAGTTTTGAGCGATTTCTTTAGTGTAACTTATGGGTTACACTTATTTTTTCTAAGTGTAACACTTACATCCTACATGTTAAAACCAATGGGAATGCATTGCCAATGGTGGGCAACGTACTTGCAATCTAAGGCCTGATAGTCCTGCACGCAAACCATTACCGTACCCCAGGTGGTTGATGCACTAGAGAGCTTGGGACACCCAGCAAAGGTATTAGAAAACACTACTCTCAGATGATCAGCAAGACAGTTTTAGAGCAGTAACAGAAGCATTTGCAGAAGCAAAAAGGAAGCTTAGAGTAGCAGCAACATCAAGATTTGACCCGTTAAAGCATGAAATATCACCGTTATACTTGACACCTATATACACACACAATGAGCCAGCGGTATCTCTGAGGAAACCTCCATCATGAACCTAGCAGGTGTCTTACCATCCAAGTTACAACAAACCCTCATTTTAGCAGACCCTAGCAAATGGTCAGAAGCAGCCAAGTTGTTAAAAACTACATACAACAAATCAGCCAGATTTTAAGTCATCGCTGAGAAACACTCAAATGAACTAGAAACCAAAATTGTATCACAAATCATATACATCAGGGAGAAACTCATCTCATTGGAAATGTTCAAACTAGAAGCATGTCAACAACATTCATCATCAGGCTCTACAGAAGATCACACAGTAGCAGTGCTAGGAGGTGGCCGTGGGAGGTGGTTATCGGCAGCGGCATCACAACAAGGCATCCCATCAAAGGCACAGAGCTACTTAACACAGCGCTACAGCAACCACCACAGTTGATACAACAGTGATTAAGAAAGACTGCAGGGGTGGCGGAACGTGTGTGATGTTGGGGGGAGGGGGCGGGGCTCAGAGATTTTGGGGCGATAGTTTGGTGGAGACATAACTTTCCATCTTAGGGCCGAAGGCCTCAGAAAATTTTGGAGTTTTACCACTATATAATAGTTTAAGGGCCGTTCAAATATTATGTAACACAATTTTGACCACTTTTTGACCCCCCTCCCCCCTTGTAACAATATGGGGCTTCTAATCAATATTCTTAAATTTATTTGATCCTTCTCAATTTAACAAGAATTATAGGAAGATCTCTAAAATCACATTAAAATGCTTGTAAATTGTCAAATTTAGCCATGTGATGTATTCCTCATTTTTATCATGTAACACTTGGGCGAACCCCCCTCCCTCTGTAACAAAGTGTAATAAACTTCATGACCCCCCTCCCCTACTGTGTTACGTAATATTTGAATGGCCCCTTAGCAAATATTTAATTGCTAAGATGTAAACAGGTCTAGCAATAAGGCTTTGGCAGCACAACTTCAGATTTATTTTCTTTATAAATCGATGGGTTCCATAATCATGTTTTCATATCTGAGTAGAGCAGTTGTCTGTTGGTGAGCCACTTGCCAAACAAAAGCTAGCAAGATTTCACCACTTGCTAAACAAAAGCTAGCAAGGTTTAAGCAAGTGCCAACTCTTTGAGTATTGAACAACTATCTGACACATTTCCTATTACATTAGGGCTATTTCTAACAAGATCTACTAAGTTCTGAATAAATTGAGTCCAATGATGGTTAACTTTCTTCACAACTTTCTATGAACAAGCTCCTCTGTATAAGTTGCTATGTAAATTTGTTGCTAAGGAATCACTGCCCCACAAGTAGAGTAAAACCTCAGATGTATTCTCATTTCATCATTTTCAGGATATAAGACACACTACAATTGTCTAGTAAACAATATTTTGCCAATAGAGGATAATGCTGAAGTTGCATGTTTTCATCATACTTGCTATAGGTCTATCTTTTTTTTCTATATTTTCTGATCAGCACACTGTATTTTGGTACAATATTGCCTTTTTTACAATTGCATGGAGCTTCTGAATAGCAAAATGAGAAACAGTATCCATGATCTCCATTCTGTAAGTCATTCCTAGGAATGGTCTTTCTTTGTCTTGGAAAGGGTCCATTGCTAGCTAAAATCAGCTGTTGCAAGGTAACCGCTTGTCCTAGCAACAAATCGTTGGCTCCAATGCGATCGTTAGGTCCAATTTGGGGGGGGGGATAGGTACCTTTGGAATTGTTGTAAGATGAATATTAGTGCCAGAACAGGGTGATCAATATGTATTTTAGCTCTTAAAAACGAGGCTAAAATTGGTTGTATAGAATTGCAGATTTCTTAGTGACTGCACGAGCTTTCATTGGTCAAACATCACTTTTCCATACCCAGAGACATTGGACAACATAAAAAAACAACTTATAGCTATCAGTAATCTTAAGAATTAAACTCCTAAAATATGGCTCTTTTGAAGGACTTGCTGCTCTACTATATGCCTTGGTAGTTTTCGTCTCTTGCTATGTACAGTACAGTTTGTAGGGCTCCTTATGCTTTGCTGGTGATGTTTTCGATGTGGTCGTCAAGGGTGTTTTTTCCATTCATGATCTCCCCTAGGTATTTGTATTGGTCTGTTTTTTTCTATTATCATTTCGTTGATGGCCGGGCATGGGAAGTCTTTGTTTGGTCCTATGTGTAGTATCTTGGATTTGTCTTTGCCATAGACTATTCTCAGTGAGTTTGATATTTTTTCTGTTATCTTCAGGATAGAGATTTGGTCTTCAAGGTTGTTTGTAATGATAGCTACATCATCTACCCAGAGTAGTACTTGGGATTCCTTGTCTAGTTTGTTTGGTTGGTGGTCCTTAGCTTTTTCACTTCCTTCGCTTTTTCATCCATCAGGAGGGCGTATTGTGTTACAGCTAGGACTCCTCCTTGTCTTATGCTGTCTTCTATGCTGATTGGCTTTGTGTTACCATGCTTTGTTCTGATTTCGGCCACGATATTCTTATTGAGTCGCTCTGTTAGTGTCCACTCCCAGCTTCCGCATCCGTTTCTGGTCATGGTGTCCATGATTCCTTCTAGCCATGCTTTGTCATAAGCTTTGGTGACATCCAGGAAGGTGATAAAGGTCGGTTCCAATTTGTTCTGTTGATTCTGATTGTTTGTTTGATCTGGAGTATGTGGTCTACCGTTGTTTTTCCTTTTCGTCCCCCTCCTTGGGCATTGGGCATTTCCAGTTGCTTTAGTATGCGATTGTTCAGGAGTCTTTCAAATACCTTTCCTGGATTGCTTGATAGTGTAATACCTCTTTCGTTAAAGCATTTACCTCTGGTGCCTTTGCCTTTGTATATTCTTACAATCTCGCCTTCATTTGCTACTCTGTTCATGGTGTTTAGATGGAGTTTGAGGGTTGGTCTGTTGGCCTCTGTGAAGACTGTATTTGGGATATTATCAGGGCCATTTGCTTTGTTCTTTCCCAGTTTTCTTATGAAGGCTTTGAGTTCATTTAGGGTAAAGGGTATCATCGGTGTTGTTGGGCTGGCTCTTCTTTCAGGATTGGTTCTTCATATTTCTCTATCTTTTTCTGCGCAATCTTTTCTTGGTGGTCTAGGTCTGTATAGTTGGTCATAGTAGTTTGCAATGTGGCTTTTGGCTTTTTCGGGGTCTTTAATTTGGTTGTCGTTTTCATCTGTTGTGTCAGATTTGTTTGTATTTTTGGGTTTTAGTAGCTTCTCTCTCATTTTCCAGAATTGGCTGGATTTCGTCCTGCCTTCATTGAGCTCTAGGTTGATCTTCTCTTTGGTGTTTTGTCTATTTGCAGAATCTGTTTCAATTTTTAGCTGGTGCTGTGCTTTGTGGGATCTGATTCTTTTTTCTGTGATTGTTGGGTAGTCTTCCTTGTCTCTTATGGCTTTCTGGTAGTTCTTTTTTTGAGTTCTCTTAGTCTGATTGCCCCTTGTCTTTCTATCTTGCTTCTGGGTCCTTTGGGTCTTGACTTGATCGTGGTTTTACCTATAGCTTTCATTAGGCTTTCTCTTATGGCTCTGTCGATTTCGTCGTATTTGCTGCGCTTATTTGGGACATTTCCGCTCATGAGATGGTTAAAGTGTGCTCATTGTTCTTTTGTCCCTTGTCTTCATTTCTTCATGGTCATTGTTTTGGGCTTCCTCGTATGGTATGGGATTTCAAATGTTATTGTGTTGTGATCTGTTGGTTTCTTGCCCATGAGTGTTAGGCTGTTGTTCTTCTCTATTTCGAGATTGAAGATGTTGTAGGCTATGGAGGCGTGGGTAATGACAAGGTCAATTACTGATTTTTCATTGTTTGTGGTTCTGTTTTCCCTCGTCCAGTATATGGTTTCGTCCTCTGTGTTTATGGTTTTTAGGCCTTGTTGAGAAGGAGCCATAGGGAAAGGTTCTGAAATGTTTTGCAACGTTTTTTTGTTGACTGGGTGGTGGTTTATGTTTGTTATTGTTAATTCTTTATAGTTCTTGTTAGTTGTTTTTGGTGGTTCATATAAGTTCCTGATGGTTTTTTGGTGGTGGTTCTTGGGTATTGAGTTCCGTCTTTCATTTATGTAGGGGTGTTGGCCATATATCTATTAGTAGTAGTCTTGGTAGTTCTGGTATTCTCTATGTTCTTGTCGTCTGGTCTCGTTACGGTGGGAGTTACCTCTTTGTGTTCTTCTGCTGTCATTGGGCCAGATGTCGTTAGCCCTCTGGTCTCTTCTATCATTGTCTCCTTCTTGTCTTTCGCTGCTCCGTTCTCTTACTCTTCTGTTGTCTGTGGGGGCTGTCTGCCTGTTTTGTCGGTTAGTTTGGTCTCTCCAGAATTCTTCCTTTCTGTCTACCCTTTTCATTATAGCCCGGACCGCTTCTACCGTATTTGTGACGTCCACCATCTCTCCTCCAACTGTCATCTCCTCCCTTTCATCATAGTATGTAGCCTTTGTGTGGCGGGTCTTGGTGATATTTCTTATGGTTGCCCCTTCTGTTCCAATGATATTCTGACCCCCCTGCTCAAGGGGTTGAAAAAATTCTGACCCCCCCCTCAAACCCACCAGCCCCCCCCCCTGTTGTTAAAAATTTATCACTCCCTAAGGGTTTATCGTTTCGGCATCCTGTCTACACATTCTTAGTAGATCCTCTATGGTGTATGCCTGGGGTGTAGGGTGGGAAGGGGTAAGATGCCCTTTAGGGTAAAAGGCCCTTTAGCCCTCATGTCTAAGGTAGTGGTTGTATACACCGATTTAACACTTGGAAGTAAAGATTACCTCAAGGAGACCTCTTTTGTAGGTTTTCATTGTGATTGGAAGAGAAATACTCGACTTATCAGACATTCAATATTTTATAACTGTTAAGATCGTCATGTTCAATTTAAGATAATTAGAAATAAAAGGGTCCTGAAATGTGCATGGCTTGTTGGATAGCAAGTTAAAGGGGTTAAAAGTATTAGCTGAGGTGCTATAAGGTAAAGGAGTTAAGAGTAGGCCATAAAGATACATTTTATTCACCTTCCCTTTTATTCCAACAGCTACATGGGCTTTTTATGTAAACATTATCTTAGCATTGGATTCATGGGCCTTTTGGCCCATTGGTGTGGGCCTTTTACCCCAGACTTTAGACGTTCGGGGTAAAATGCCCCGCTTTTTGTCAAACATTGAAATGGAATATTCCATGAGGCTAGGCTGACAACCTTTTCCACAATTATTATACCTTGTTCCATCCCTTGATTATTGTGGAAAATATGCATCAATTGGGAATTATTTTTTTTAGAACTAGCTCATTTACATGTTATTAGAATATTTCACCTTATCCTACCCTGTCATTCCTTGAACTTCAATATGAAATATCTAAAGCGTTACTTTAGGTTATTTACAACGTCCAAATCTTAGTTGTAGCTTATGAAGATTATCTTATATATCTTTTCTTATGATAAGAATTTCAATTGAGCATTTATTCCAATTATGATGCTCTTTTATGTGCATGTGGGCCATTTACCCCAAAGGCTGTGGGCCTTTTACTCCAGCCCCTAGATGATGGGGTAAATCATCTTTTTTTAACACATGCTTTATCGTAACATTCTATAAGGCAGGGCTGATTCTGTAAGTAGCAATAAATTCCTTAGAAATGACACAGTTGTAAATTAAGGGCATCTTACCCCACCCTACCCTATGCTTCCGTGTATGACATCTTTAGGTCGGGGGTTGACTTTTAAAGGAGGGCTAGCACGGCTAAGACGTACCTGCCTTAGCAAATCACGTGACCACCCACCCAGGTAGCAAAGAGACATTGGCATAACACTGGGCCTATGTTGGCCCAACCATCGGCTTTACATCGGCTGCCCATCCTGCATATGTAGGCCCGATGGTGCCAACTACCAAATGCCAACATAGGCCCAACGTTGGGTTTTGGTTGGCACACATCAGCATCGGCAAATGGTCGGCCCCATGCGTCGGGTCAACGTCAGCCAATTTTTGTGTGCTACCTGGGCATTGACCAATCAGATCGTCGCAAATTTTCCGCTGGGTCCCGCGGATTTGTGCACAATCTTTTAGCAGGTACCGATGTTGAAATTTGCCGTGCTAGCCTCCCTTTAATGGTTCCTAGTATCCTCTTTAGGTTTGAGTCCCCTGTCCATATCGTCCTGGTCTTGGGTTCCGGCTTTTTCCCCTCCCTGCCGGCTCCTTCATTTTCGCGCCGGAAGTACCGTAAAGCGGGGCTACTTTGGCTCATTCAAGACAATTTTTTACTGATTACTGTATGTAAGGTTATTTTTTACCAAAATCTAATTCTCTCCTATAATGTCTATGTGAAAGACCTACCTGTATGTGTGTTGCCATGGCAACTAGTGCTATGGGTCTGTGACTTTTTTGGCATTAAGTGGTCTTCAAAGTAGCCCTTCTATTCGGGCCTACTTTGGCTACTTTTTATAGAATGTCGTTTCTTTTGTATTTGACTCCATTTTCCCCTTATTTTTTCTTTCATATAATTTTTTTTTCAATAATTAATGTTTCAAATTAGACACCCAACTATATAACTTTACTGCCATTTGGAAATTATTCCTTTTATAACAACAGCTAAGGGAGTGGTCATTATTTATCAACAGGGGGGGTGGTGGGTTTTCGCGCGGAGGCGCGGAAATTTTTTACGCCCCCCCTCGACGGCAGTCAAATTTTTAGCGCCCCCCGCGCCAGAGGCACAGAGAGTTTTCGCTCCCCTCTTTGATCTATAGTAGCGCGCTGGCTTTTTTGCTAAAAATAGGGTGAATTTTTTTAGCCCCCCCCTCAAAAGGGGTCAAAATTTTTTTAGCCCCCCCTCGGGAGGGGTCTGAAAATTTTACGCCCCCCCTCAAACCCACCCTCCCCCCTGTTGATAAATAATGACCACTCCCTAAAATGTGTTTCCATCTCACTTGGACAGATAGTGCCATAGCCATAATTTGTACATGCAGTTTGGCTGTATTTTACACTTTGACTCATTGATGTATGGTAACATAACCTTCAAGTAGAAGGGCCAAAATACGTCCTTTTATTTGATTTATACACACTTTAATATATATTTTATGCAGAACTTGACTTTGGCTTTATTATAAACCAATTGCGCACATTATTCATTAAATTGGCACAAACACAACAGGGAATTTCTGCTAAAGTAGCCCCGTTTTCCATAGACTTTTAGAGCCAAAGTAGCCCCATTTTCGCACGGACAATGACTAAGGTTCACTGAATGTTAATTTTCTCAATTAATTGGGAGAGTTGATTTATCCCATTAGGCATGTGGTATGTCAGTGTGTTGTTAATGTTTCAGATGGGGGTACATATGTGGTGACACCTAAATCTTGGTCTCCATGGCAACGCAATTCAACACTATGAAAAAAATATGGAAAAAATTTGCGTTTCAAAATGACCCCCCCCCTAGGGGTGCATGTTTTGACTTGGAAAAGACAAAAAAGGCTGTAATGAAGTCTAATTGAGTTAATCTTTAATATTGATAGGTTTGAAACATGCTTTACTGTCTCCACTAAGTCAAAACAACACTTTTTTGGGCCGACTGCAAAGTAGCCCCATGGTTGCAAAGTAGCCCCGCTTTACAGTACTATAAGCATTTAGTGGCGGACTCTTGCACTATCCCAGCAAATCTGTGTCAACTTTTGTCATGCTGCGCCAGCCTCACCCCATGCGCTCTTAGGACTTGACGCGTGGGTGATCACGGACCATGACAAGATATGACACATGTGTGAACATCCCAGCCAAATTTGTGAAGTTGAGTCAACATGCGTGAACCTTCACCAACAATGACACATGATGACATCATGTGTCATCACACATTATCACACACACTGACACATGGGTCATGACACAGTATCACATATATTGACGCACAGACTAATTTATGGGTGGGGGATAGGCAGGGGGGGGGGTTGCAGGTGCTTGTGGGTTTCTGATATTTCATAACTTTATTAACATCAATTCAGCTGTTCATATGCTGGTTCCCATTGAAGATATCTCTCCTCTGCATGTCATGTGTTGCCCACTTTGCTTGAAAATGGATAGATATTCTGTCAGCTGTGTGAGTTGAATTTTCCTTGTATCAGTCTTGAGAATGCCTGTTGAAATGATAAGAAATGGTCATAAACAAACAGCAGCAATCTAATTTTCACCACCCACTCACATCCAAATTGATAAACAATGACCACTCCCATATGGCAGCCTGAATCCCCCAGAATTTCCCTGAGCCTTGCTCACATATATAGAAAGTTCTACATTAATTTGGGGTGTTGAGACAAATAGCTGAATTCAGCAATAAGATAGATGTTCAGGGATTGTAGATAATATCAATGTGTTACTGTATAAATGCTTATCACATAGGATTTAAAGTCAAATCAATCTAGAACTGTGTGACCACCTACCACAAGATCTGTTCTCCATGGCTGCCTCTGCCTGACTGTTTTGAAAGCAGGAGGAGAACAAAGGAATGGGAGGGAAATTTGAAATGGACCAATCAAAACACAGAATAGTACATAATGTGTCATTGTGCGTGAAGTTATGTCATGGTGGGTGAGAGTTGGCGAATCTTGACGCATGCTCACATCTCCTCACACAGTCTGTCATGCTAATGTTGGACAAAGTATCTGCCCCTATTATCACTCAATACAGAGTTATTTAACCAGCCTATGAAGAGATCCTATATATTTGCTCTAATCAGCTGTGACCTAGCTGATCAGTAGACATTAAACCTTCATACCCCATCAAACCAGGACAAACAGATACTTAAATATCATGTAAAACATATGCAATTCCAATTCAGTGCTATGTCCCATAGACAAAACAAATGAGCTATTATGTCTAATGTATGCACTAAATCACATATACTTGGCTATCATTATGTTCCTGATTCATATGTATTTCATGCCATGTAAAAAAGAAACTTGCTCTGTGAAACATAAATTCTCATATTGACATTTACTCCATAGGCCCACTCTGCAAAGTACAAGCCATGAGAATCCATACAGTTTCCATAGTCTCTTATTGTTGAAGGCTTGGTGAAGAAATGTCATGCTAGGTGAGAGTTGACAAGTATTGACACATGTTGACATGTGCTCACCCTGGTCCCCTCACATCTTTATTGAAGTAAGTGAAGATATGTGAAGCTGCCTGAGAGTTGACAAGTATTGACGAATGCTCACCCAGTTCCCATCACATCCTTATGGAAATGAGTGAAGACATGTGAGGTTGGGTGAGAGTTGACAAGTATTGACACATGTTGACATTTGCTCACCCAGTTCCCCTCACATCTTTATGGAAATGAGTGAAGACATGTGAAGCTGTGTGAGAGTTGACAAGTATTGACACATGTTGACACTTGCTCACCCAGTTCCCCTCACATCTTTATGGAAATGAGTGAAGACATGTGAAGCGGTGTGAGAGTTGACAAGTATTGACACATGTTGACGCATGCTCTCTCAGGTCTTACTGAAGTAAGTGAAGGTTTGTCAAGCTGAGTGAGAGTTGACGTTGTATCACACAAAATGACATTATTTGTTATCACTCAATGTACTCACACATTCCTCACCCAGCATGACTCATGTTCACTAGGATTTGCTGGGATCTGTTCATCATAGCTTAGAAATCTAAACTCTCATCAAGGCGATCATCAAAGAGGGGCGCGATAATTCGCTATGCCTCCAGCACAGGGGGGTACTGGTACCGTACAAAAACTTTTGACCACCATCGAGGGAGGCGTAAAAAGTTTTGGTGCGTCCTGCTTATCCATATAGGTCCATATAGGGTAACTTCTTTGCAGGGCCGTGGCGCGAAAAAGTGAAATTCTGGCGCTGTAGCGTCTGGCAATGGCATGATGGGTATTCAGATTTCCCGCCATTCACGCATGCGCACCAGTCTAACCCGCACAAGATGGCGGGAAGTGCTCGTCGTGTGCAGCCGTGCTCTCTGACATTCCCGTAGGATCGTTCACAGACCTCCACTCCACACATGTAAATTCAACCTTGAAACAGTCTAGGTATGTTTAATCTACGTCTCCCTTCAGTTAAAGTTCCATTATTTGTCTTTCGGAATACTCCACTGAACAGATTACCCCGGGCCCATCCTTTGAGTAGTCTTGTTTGTGTATTTTTAGGTTGTCGGTTCTCAACGGAGACGCCCGCTGACCTAGTGCAAGGACACGTCTGTAATTTCTTGTCGCCAATATTAATCGGTGTGTAGGTTTTCTGAGAAAATATATGCACATGAGAGTTAGAAAGCTAATTTAACATTTCTGCGCTGTGGCACTCTGGGCATCAGTCCGTGAACCAATATTTTGGCATTTTCATTTGGTGGAGGTGGGTGACATGTCAAGCAAGGCTCAAGCAGCTGTCACGTGTTGCTCGACCCCTCCTCCGCAGGTACTTGTCGCCACCTTTTACGTCGTTGAGCGAATTTCATGAGGTTTGGTCTTACATACTTGCGAATTTATGACATTTGACATGTCCCTAGGTGTTTTCAGCGTCGGTGTGACCAGTAGTAACTGTCAGAACGGCGTAGTGACACCAAAAGAAGTGGCATGGCGATTTGTGAAAACTGACATGTCAACTCGCAAGCTGCCCTGGATTCATACTTGATTACTTTGGTGTGGGCTGTGGCATTTAACAAGTAGGTCACCCTCCCGTCGAGGTGACAGCAGCTGTATTCGTCTTTGGCTAAGGGATTTGTACCATGTGAGTACGTTAAATTGAAAACGGACATGTTAGTTCCTTACACTACACACAACGGCAACGGGAATTGGAATAGTCAGAGGGAATGTGGGTCGACCCTGCCCCAGCCCAGGTCCCTGCGACACTGCTGCCGGTTGAGTTCAGTTAGGTAATAATGACTGACACTGTCTTAGACTTCGGCTAGACTGTTTTTTTTAACGTTTTCCTGTGCTACGTCACAAATTCAGTCGATGCTGTAGATCTATATCTATTTTCCCACCACTGTTCAATTGTAGGGTGTAGGATCTAAGTCAGAAGACATAACCCCATGCAGGGATGTAAGTCTTCAGGAATTTCCCTGATTTCAGGGATTTTCATGTTCCAAAAACCTATACATTCCTATACAAAACCTATATTTAAGGGCTTCTTTTCGAGCATTTCAGGGATTTTGGTGCTTAGTGACTTCCATCCCTGCCAATAGGAATGTGTGCCCAAGAGGCATGACGCAGCAGAAAATCGCAAGTGTAGGCCTAAAATCATTAAAAATGGATATGATGGATAATCTTCACGTAAACGTTATCCGGTATCCTTGTAAACTCTTATCCGGCACGGTCCTGATATTGGCCTAATTAGGGGAGGTAGAGGGACAATACAATATTACAATTATATTTTTATAATGATACTGGTACCGGTACATCGATTTGGGGGTGTAGATGATGGTCCTACTCCTAGTTGTCAACTCAAAAGCCTTCTCAACATATTTATACATGTGTACGTTAGATCTATAACATAATCAAAGTAGATATGATGTGCTTCAGAGTAAATGAGTTTAGGGGTTTCACATTTCTGATGATAGAGATTTAATTGGATTTGTAGACGATGTGGCCAAAAGACGATGTGACCAAACTGGGTGGATGATGTGGTCAATTTGTTGTATGGCAATCTACCATAAGAATGGGTTCCCCCAAGGGTTTTATAACGAACCCATTTACCTATGAGCTGTCAAAGAAAGGAGAGTTTAGCACTCCCCAGTTTCAGCTTTATCACCCCAGGTAGCACAGAGACATTGGCATAACGTTGGGCCGACGTTGGCCCAACCATCGGCTTTACATAGGCTGCCCATCCTGCCAATATAAGCCCGACGGGGCCAACCAAATGTCAACATAGGCCCAACGTTGGCTTTTGGTTGGCAAACATCAGCATCGGCAAATGGTCGGCCAGGGGCCGACCATTTGCCCATGTCCTGCCAATGTTGGCATTTGGTTGGCAAATGCCACTGGTTGGGCCTACATAGGCCTGATGGGCAGCCAACATTGGCCTGACGCGTCGGCCCAATGTCGGCAAATTTTTGTGTGCTACCTGGGACAGTTTCACACCTCCACTGCAGCAGAACCATGCACTGGGGGTAGGTAAGTGCCTACCTACCCTGACATTATTTTTTCCTGGAAGATTCATATGCATTTTCTTTACCATGTGGTTAAAAGATGATGTGGACGATGTGGCCGAAGTGAAAAACGGTGTGGTTTTGCTGTAAATCTGCTTCTAAAATGGCCACATCGTCCATTTTCTCAGATGGGCCACATCGTCCACTTTTGGCCATATAGTTCATAAATTTAGCCACGTCGTCCTTGGTTTGGCCACATTGTCGTCCATTGTCCACATCGTCCATTGACCACATTGTCCATCCACCTTTAAGATTGCAACTTTGGTTTGAGTGAACACACTTGACAGGGTGGAGTGAGCTAGAAAAATAAGAATGTCGTGTTCAGGTAAGGCTACCTACCTATTTTTTTGGCCCTACCCTACCTATTTATGGGCCTTTGCGGAGAAAAAAAAATCATGTTTTCTGGCACTTATCTAGTTGGGGGGGGGGGGGGGCAACGTTTTTAGGCCTTAGGGAGAGAAGAAGTGGGTTCTGTTGAAAGAGTAACATGCAGGGTTGTCTTCAGCCTCGATAAAGATATCGTCGCCATAGTGCAACAAAGTTGTATCTAAATATTTCACGTTTTGCAGGAGAGGCAAAAAAAGGGTTGCAATTACTATAGCACACAGTTGACATAACCTTATAAGCATTGTAGCCTGTAGATTGTAGACACATAAATCTTACATAGAAGGTAGATAGGGTTCAATGCTGGTAGATGTCAAAACAGGGTAAAAAACCAAATCAAAATGTCAGTACCAACCAACCGTTTAAAATTCATTTTGAGTTGAATATGCTTAGCTTGAGACAATAAGTGGATTTCAGGTAGACCAAAAAGTTTTTCAGATGACATGCTCAGCATGTTACCTGAAACTAACTTTTTTTTGGCCTTAGGGTAGAGGGTAGGTCAGAATTATTAAAGAAAGAAAATTCTCTAGCGGCTGTATTTCTTTCAATTAGGTGGCCTTTTAACTCATTATTACCACCAGATCCACATGCCAGGTCACTCCTAAGGGTCTGGGTGGCCCACAGGAGTGACTGAAGCGAATTTAACATTTGGCATGCAAGTAGTCACTGCACTATATTTGACAGTGGCTTATTAAGATTGGAAATTTGAGGTTGATATTTCTGATTAGAATTAAGTGCTGTGGACGCTTATTACATCAAATGTGGTAGTCGTTATGTATTGTCTGAAAGGGAAAATTACCGGGAATGCGAGCATTATATGTAGATAATACAATTGTACTACAACTCTGAAGGAGAACTGTCCATATGATTTGAAATACTGTAGTGGCTCAAAAAGTAAAAGTTTAGGCTGCATAAAATCGATTTTCAGCTTTGCGGACACTTTTTGAAAAATGAAGTGAGGGAGGCAGGCTTTTTATTTTATTTGTTCTATGATATTTTGTCAATGAGGGAGGTAACTTTATTTTTTCCCTTATTTGAAACAATGAGGGAGGTAGATTTTTATATTTTATTATCTTCGATGTGCTCTCCAATACCCTGCGGGCCTCCCCAGCCCCAGGCCATCTTTAAAAGGGGTCTATGTCTTGCTTTTCTATCCTCTCTGAGTGTGGGTGGTGTCCGTATGCGCGGGCACTGGCACATATTCGTTCCTTGAATCTCTTCTTTCCTGTCCCCTCTTTCTTACATGTGTCTGGTGTCCATATGCACGGGCACAGGCACATGTATTCCTTTGTGACGTGATGTCTAATGTACTTTTTCCACCATGAATATGACCTTAGCTGTCGGCTTGGCGTTAAACAACCATTACTCACTCACTCACTCCAATACCCTGCAAAATATGTTTCCTAATTATTCATCGTGCAGAATATGAACCACTCTCTTGATCAATTAGCCAGTTGTAGGATGAGATAGAATACATTACCGTATTAATTCTAATAAGCGCACATGCTCTAATAAGTGCACAACCCACAATTTTGGAGCTAATCATGCAAATGCAGTGAAAAAACAATAATTTTGAGGACAAAAACAATGATTTTTAGGATTTAGGGGGTGTGCTTGTTATAATTAATTTTGTATTGATGTCTTGAGCACCTATCAATTAAATTTCCGCATGTGCGCTTATTAGAATGAATACGGTATAGGGATTCCAAAGCCGTTTGAATTATGATAATTGATCAAGTAGAAGTACCACAATGGTGGTGAGGGTATATTTCTATTATTTTTTCAAAGGCTGGCTGGGCATTTTTGTAGGTAATTTTTTGTACTATGATAATAAAAAGTGTCCATTAGGCCCTTTTTAAGGGATGAGGGCGCTGTCCACAAAGCTAATTATCAATTTCATGCAGCCTTACCCCTCTATTGTAAAAAGTTGATAGTTGAATTTGGTACTGTTCAAGCCAATTTAATAGTGGATAGTTATCAAATGTGAAGTTAGTACGCAGTTATTTTACTGGTAATATTGTCTTTTTGTTTTGATGCAGCTACCATTCAAGTGCTTAAAGAAGGATGGCGGAGTCTCCAGTGCCATCAGGTGGAAGCTCTCTGGCCGAGTCCCGCGAGGCTTCACCACTCATTTCGGACTGTGACAATCTTGGGGACATGGGCGAAGTAGGTGACCTGGGTGACATGGGAGATGTTGGTGACATGGCCGATATGGCTGGAGCCCTGGAGGACGTAGAGCATGCATGTGGCCTATGTAGTGAGCGCCTCCAGCAGCCTCGCATCCTCTCCTGCCTGCATGTCTTCTGCACTCATTGCCTTGAGAAGCAGGTGGAGGAGGAAGAAGGAGCCAGCTCGATAGAGGAGGAGACAATTCTGCCTTCCCCACCACAGTCACCAGCTGGCACCATTGTGTGCTCGGTGTGTAAGCAGGAAACAAGGCTCACTGGTAAAGGTGTTGAGGATCTTCCTATTGATATTGTTCTGAATAACATGCTGGACAAGGATGGCAATGATGAAATGGAGATAATCTGCACCAGTTGCAAGGCTCGGGAGAATGCAGTGGCCCGTTGTTCTGACTGTTCAAACTTCCTATGTCCTGCCTGTGTCACGGCCCACCAGTACATGAGGTGCTTTGACAACCACAAGGTAAGACAATTCAGATTTAAATTTATACCCATCTATTCAACATATACTCAAAGTCAAACCTAGGACATTTTGTGACCCAAGGAACTTTTTTTAAGTCAGGGCACCTCAAAAGGGAGGTATTTACAGGGATGAAAGTCTTCAGGTAATTCCCTCATTTCAGGGATTTTGAAGTTCCAGGGCCCTATACATTCATATAGAAACCCAGGTTTTTGGGGCCAATATTGGACCAATTCAGGGATTCTTGTGCTATGTGACTTTCATCCCTGTATTTATCTGACATGATGCACCCATTTCGGATGCTCCTGACCACACAGGAGGTGGCCATATTTAGTGCTCAAATCTTGTACCTTTAAAAGTGTTGAATTCTACTTTCCATTTCACCAGTTGATACATGATACTTTGCCCTCAAAATCCCTGAAGAAGTTTTGATGAAACTCTACAATATATATGAATAAATGAGCTGTACATATTTAGTCTTCAAAACAAATTGCATCTCAAGTCAGACAGCTCATGCCAGAGGTGACCCTAGAGTCAGACATTATGTTATCTAATTGATACAGACACAATGGGTCACTGTATCTGAAATATAAAGGCACATAGCATATGGCACTAAGAAATCCAAGCTAATACAGTACTCCTCTCCAGGATACTCTTAGATGTTTCATTTTGCATACTTGTAACAGGTCAGTCTACAGGCCCAGATGAGCATGACTTCTATGGGCAGACTGAGTGATGATTAGGTTTAAGTGTTAGATAGTAGGTAAACCAAACACAGATTATCAGGGATGTAAGTCTTCAGGGATTTCCTTGATTTCAGGGATTTTCCTGTTCCAAAAACCTAAACATTCCTATACAAAACCTATATTTAAGGGGTTCTGTTCGAGCATTTCAGGGATTTTGGTGCTTAGTGACTTCCATCCCTGGATTAAATATTCAGATCTGGGAGTACAGGTATATTATGAAGGATTCTGTTTGTAATGAAATGTCCATTATATAAGTATTAAATTCATGATATAATTGTGTCCCAGATGGGGTGTAATTGGTGTCCGACTGTAGGTGTAGTCTGAAGGAGTGAGTAAGTAATAGATGTTAAATGCCATTTCGACAGCTAAGGTCATATTCACAGCGAGAACTACATTACACAATTTCACAGGGGAATGTGTCAGTGCCCACGCATATGTGCACCACACATCCTGAGGGGATAGGAAAGAGGAGAAATAGACCCATTTAAGTGGGCTAGGGAAGCCCGTTGTCTGAAGGTCATAGAAGAATAACTCCCATACTGTAACATGAGGGATGTATTCAGGTTTGTCAAGTCAAAATTTTAACAAAAATGTCTATATTGCCATTGATATGTATAGAAATCCTATAAACATGGAGGTTAGGACATGACAAATTGACAAATCAAACCAGGATCTACATTCACTCACCATTCTTCATCCTCAGAATATAATAAAAACACCCTGGGTTTATGCAGTTGTAAGACCATGTATGACAGGCATTTTACATGTTATTCCTCATTTGTTAGAGAGTATGATACCTGAGCTTTCATGTCTAATTCAAATGATAGCTGACTTTTTCATATCTGTTATGTAATTCAATGCAAAAGGTGTCCGACTTTAGCTGTCTGTCCTCTATATTGGTGTTTGTTCCACTCTTCAGTGTAGTCTTAGCAGCAAGCTATAGTTCCAGGGCTTTTGACAGGGCTGCGCAGTGCGTAATACATGCATTCAATGCGTAAATGTCGCATTTAAATGGCTAGAATGGCCATTCATTTACAGAATGGCGCATTGTATTTGCTAAAAAGTGTGCAATTGGCGCATTGCAAAAAATCCTGTCAAAAGCCCTGTAGTTCCTATGCTAGAAGAGTGTCAGATAGTATACCCCTTTTCTGCGTGTTATGCTTTCACCATGTTACTATATTGGTCATATATTCCCTGCACCATTTGACCTATCTGCATACATTTAACATTGTACTTGGACCATAGGTTGTGTTGTGCAAAAGCACCATTACCAGGTGGTTCATATTTTGGGTATGCTATCAGAACAAGACCTTAGAAAACAGCTTTACAGTAGCATTCTGAAGGGATCCTAGGTCATACTCTGCAAAAGGGCCATAATGTGCACATTTTGGGTATAGTATCCGAACAACATCTTGAAAAACAGCTTTTCCTGTTATTTGAGGACAAACTACATCCTTATACAACCCCTACTGTATCCCCCCCCCCCAACCACCCAAAACATGTAACACACTTATGGATGCTGGAGTGCATATACAGTGCATTTAAAGTTGTTTCCTTTTTCAAGGTTTTTTGTCATTGTTGACTTTCATCCCTGATTGAGCCCTCAACAAGTAATTGTCTATTCAATATTTTCAAGATTACCTTCAATATTTTGGTAGTTATAGATTTTCCTCCTCTACACAAAAGATGTTCTTGACTAGAATAGCTGGGCTATCGATGGGTGACAAGTGTTCTCTCTAGTGTACCAGCTGGCGCGGTGTTGCCAAGATCAGCCCACTATAATTCCCTGTCTGTCCTTGACATGTTTGGCTTGAGTCCCAATCCTGATATAAGCCATATGGACAATACCAAGCCAAAAAGTTAAGCCTTACAAGAGTAGAAAATTCTAGCTACAACTATGACCGGTATAAGGAATATTGAAAACATCAGCTATTACTGGCAGTGTTGCCGAAATAATGCCGGTTTTGCCGCGTAGAATCTAAATGGCCGCCGTAGGGCCTTTGCATGCAGGCCACGATGGCCTGCCATAATATAAGCTTCAAAATAGTGAAAGAATTCTTCAAATGGCCAACTAGAACCAAAGATAGGGCCGTATTTGCAAAATTGTTTATATTGAATATTTTTTTTTCAATTTTTGTATAGTATAAAACAGGTTATAATGAAGTTTATAAGGTACCTTAACCCTTTCACTCCTGGATTTCCATTACTCTATGGCGCAAATCCTGCTTTATCATGTTGAAGGGGTTAAAATATCAGTGTTCATATGGCCTGTGTTAAAGGGAAATGGCCTGCGTAAGATGCCAAAACGCAGGCCACTTTTGCCTGCGTCAAGAAACAGTTTTCAGCAACACTGTACTGGAGTGTACTGCCCAACTACCCGGTATATCCAGGTCAGTCGCCAGCCATCAATAGTTGTCTCTTTTGGCACACACCACCTCCATAAATCAATGTCTACTGGCTATTGGACAGACCACTATTGGGTTATACAATAATCCAGCCCGTATCCACAGACTACTATTCAAGTGATGGTAACGCTGTTATAGCATATATCCTAGGGGAATAAATCCATGCCAGGAGATCGATTTTATCTTGAATGTGCTATCACATGCCCTTTATCTTTAACCTTTGATAAGTGTCTGGTCAGTTGTTAGCAATTATAGTTTAACATAGGGAGTGAAAAGAATTATTTATCAGTAAGTCCCAGAAGTTGTTACTTGTACATCATTTTCACAAATTTCTTGAAATAACCTACTATTGGTATTATGGTAAATCATCTAATAGAACCAGGTGTCTTAATTTTATGCAAATGCTAGCTGTTGAAAAAAAGGGAAAATTAAGGTGCAGCTTAAATGTTTGAATAGCGACGTATATTTCACTTTTCACCTACCGTACTTCACTGTACTGGTGTTCACATGGCAAAGGACTGAAGATGCTATTCAAAGCCTGTTTTGAAAGGCCAACATGTTTCATAGGATCACTTTTTTGCAGGTGGTGTCGTTTGAGGAAATGGAAAATACAGAGGGCCTGGAGTTGCAGAAGCCTATTTTCTGTACCGTGCACATAACTGAGAACCTCAAGTTCTATTGTGAGACCTGTCAGGTAAATGTTCACTTGAACTCGTTCATATACAATATATACGTTTATTAGTAACAATCAAAGTAAAGTGATACATGCACAACGAGGTAATACTGGATGAGGTTTACCGTAATCTCCCGCGTAGAAGACGCGCTGCGCGTATAAGACGCACCCCAAACTTAGCAAATGCATTTTCGCGTATAAGACGCACATTTTAAGGCTCAATTTTGTAAATTCAGTACATTTCTATAGTAAAATTACCCCTCGTATAAGACGCAACCCCAATTTCCGTACATCCTATAAGACTCCCCAGCATTTTGTTTGGCGTAGAGGACGCGTCTTATACGCGGGAGATTACGGTAGTAATGAGTACCCGATTCATCCATTTTGAAATTACTAGTTTGCTGCCGATGGGTACTGGAATCTATCCACAATCGTTTAATATTGAAACAAGGTGGAAGGGACAAACTTGATCCCTGCATTTCTCATATCAATAATCAGGACCTGATGCTTATCTAGGAAGCAGGAGGGGGGAAGCAGGGTGAACACATGGCTGGCCCCTCCAAGTCAAGTTTTCAAGTTTTAAAAGGTTTTTATTGCCAGGAAAGAGGTACAGTTGCGCCATCGCGACGATCTATCTGCATTTTCTACCTGGGGGTATATGTAAGGATAAACCCACAGTTATCGTATCACATGTTATTCACATTTGCAACATTTGATTGTCTTTTCAGGTGGCCATATGCCAGGAGTGTACCATGACCGCTCACATGGCTCCCCTGCACCAGTACCAGAAGATAAGTGAGGTAGAGACAAAGTACCGGGAGGAGGTACAGATGCTGATCACTGAGAGCAACAGTAAAATTAAGTTTTGTGATCAGGCGTCCACCAGCCTAGAAGGTAGCCTGTCCGAGCTCCAGATGCAACGTGACAATGCCAGGGGGCTTATTGAAGAGACATTCCAGACATATCGCACCATTGTGGAGAAAGTCCAGGTGAGAGGGCGCACGTATTTAACAGGACAGATGACACAATTCATAATACAGTGATGGTTGAACTTACTAAAAGTGTCTACATCAGGCCTTTCCACTTGATGAAAATCTTAAACACTGTTTTTTTTTTTCAGAATGAGGTCGTCAAAGAGTTAAATACACGCCAGAAGGAACAAGAGCTGAAAATAATGGACATGTTTCACAACATTGAGAAGACCACAGAGCGGATCGAAGATGGGTGTAAGTTTGCAGAGCGCGTCTTGGAGAATGGCACCTCGTTGCAAGTCCTTATGATGAAGAAGCTAATCTCGTCTCAGCTTCTCGTTCTCATCAACAATACTCCCAAGCCAGAACTCAACATTAAGGTAGGTGTACGGAAATTGTATTTACAGTACTTGCAATATGTCATTTCTATAGAGAAGCCTCTATAATCATACAATAAGTAAGCCGGTAGTAGATTTGCTTTCTTGTGGACATTTTTCATTCAGCGTCTACAATATTTATGAGGGTTTATTTATGAGTTGTGTGATTAACGCGTCGAGGATATTTATAAGCATCATGCTTAGTAGAAATAAGTTTCTGTCCCTCGGATATGATACGCTTGAAGTAAGCCTTCCTTATAACCTCCCAAAAAAACAGGTCGAGTTTGAGTCTGATCAGGATGACTTTGAGGCTGCAGTACGGAAACACTTTGGGAAGTTGATCATCAAATGTGGAAGCGAATCTGAGGCAAAAGCTGAGGATGAGGTAGAAACTGATGAAGAGGAGATTCCCCGACTGAACCTAGCAGCGGTAAGGAGCTACTATATATCACGTTTAACGAATGTTTCACAAACTGGACACTGTAATTTGAGTATATACATTGCAGAAGGGACAGTATAAGGCCGCTTAAAAACAATTTCAGCTTTGCGGATACTTTTCTATACAAAAGGGTGCGGGAGGGAGGCTTATTTTTTATTTTATTTGGATTTAGAATGACGAGGGAGGGGCTTTTTTTTATATTTATTTACCAAATATTTTTCTGAGATACCATTTCTAAGTATTATTATCAATATATCAAATGTTAACTTGGTGTAAATAACACACTCCCATTGTAAATGGCGAAATGGGGATTAATATGCTGTTTGAATTATGATTCTACTCGAAAATTGGCTTAGATATGAACTTTTTTGTTTTGGGAAGAATTTTATTCAGTGCATGAGGGATTTTTACACTATTTTTTAGGGAAAATTAGAATTAAAAGCTAAAATGCGGCCCCTTTTAGATGATGCGGGTGGTGTCTGCAAAGCTGAATTTTTTTTTAAGTGGCCTAAGACATTTCATTTTTGTCATCTGATATACATGTAGATGAAGAAATTCTGTTCGTCTCTGAACTTAAGATATCATGTGGATACGTCTTTACAGTCTATTAATTTATTTCAGGATATGACAGACAGTTTGGTGGCAGATAGCCTTTGCTTACCACCAGGTCTCATGGGGGCCCCACAATCGGTTATTCCTGTAGTTACCAGCGCAGACTTGTTTAGTTCAATGCCTGGCATTCCACCACTGTTCCCAAACAGTATCACCTCACTGGCCTCCTCCATCTCAGCTACAACTGAGACTATCAACAGCATCACGAACACACTGCCCCCTTTATCCGAGCGGAGCTCATCTCGGAATTCATACAGCCCTGCCATGTCAGACAGTGGCATCTCTGTGGACGCCGCTAGTACAAGCTCCTCGTCTACACAGCCACTTGTCAACCTTGCTAACTTCAGCAAGATGGGGAATAGTAACCTCGGTGTGAACCCACATGGTAAGATCGCGTTCTCATGATTAGAGTTAATAGCATTGCCAGTTCCCACTGATCAGAAGAAGTCAGTGAAAAATGTTTTTTTTCTCCCCTTAGTGATAAGTTAAAGCTCAATTAAAAAGACATTTTGAGAAAAAGTCGCTTGAGAGAAACTCGATGGAAGTCATCAAAAGTAGATCAGGGATGAAAGAGTTCAAGGTTTTCCTTGATTTCAAGGTTGTTTTTTTTTTCACTCACTTAAGAAAAATAAGTTTTCTTGAAATCCTCTGAAAACAGGATAAAGGAGTCACAAATTACCTCCAGAGGTTGCATATATGCACACAGTCAGGTCCCACAACACTGCATACAGTGGCAGCATGCCAGTATTTAGTTCAACGTTTTCAAGGATTCTCAAGTTTTTCCTTGAAAATTTTCCCCTCTATATTGGTGTTTGTTCCACTTTTCAGTGTAGTCTTAGCAGCAAGCTATAGTTCCTATGCTAGAAGAGTGTCAGATAGTATACCCCTTTTCTGCACGTTATGCTTTCAACATGTTACTATATTGGTCATATATTCCCTGCACCATTTGACCTATCTGCATACATTTAACATTGTACTTGGACCATAGGTCGTGTTGTGCAAAAGCACCACTACCAGGTGGTTCATATTTTGGGTATGCTATCAGAACAAGACCTTAGAAAACAGCTTTATAGTAGCATTCTGAAGGGATCCTAGGTCATACTATGCAAAAGGGCCATAATGTGCACATTTTGGGTATAGTATCCGAACAACATCTTGAAAAACAGCTTTTCCTGTTATTTGAGGACAAACTACATCCTTATACAACCCCTACTGCACCCCCAACCACCCAAACCATGTAACACACTTATGGATGCTGGAGTGCATATACAGTGCATTTAAAGTTGTTTCCTTTTTCAAGGTTTTTTGTCATTGTTGACTTTCATCCCTGGTAGATATAACTGACCAATAAATAGTGGGAACCCTGATTCGGTGGGGGTGACGTGAAGAGATAATATAAAAACTTAAAATTCACTTTCCTTTTTAATGCATCTGAACCCCTCTGTATCAGTAGTGACAAAATCATGTGCTTTCAGGTCAAATCACACTCAATAACCAAGCCATAGCAGGACTTTCAGTCAACAATATGCCTGGTATGCCACCACACTCCATCAGTGGCCGAAGCCATACTCCAACCTTTGGACAACAACCTCCAGATGCCAGTAAGCTAACTCACCTAATGAATTATTTGATAAAACCATTATGATTGAGGTGTTAGTTTGCGTATAATATTTCCTAATGTGGTGATTAAAAAAAATGTTTTGATGAAATGGATCTCTGCAGTTTTACTGTCTTTACCTTAGCGGGTCAGTAGAATCTATGTGTACATTAAGCACTTTACTTTCCGTGTACCTCTGTATTTATGTCTGTTTGTCATTGCTCCTTGTTGGTCCAGATTCGCTCACGAACCTACTGAACTCTGTGGTGCTGGGTACGAGTCGATCCCAGACACCACAGCTTGACATTCCAGGCCTGGCCGGCCTTCTCTCTCAGCCCCCAGGCCTAAATGGTATGGCGGCGATGAATCCTATCACAGGATCATCAGGGCTTCTCAGTCATCAGCTCCCCTCTCCAGGTTGGTACACTCACAAATTCTACTCTAACGCGCTGCATGCTCTGCGTCCCTATCTCTAGCATATTCTGCATCCTTGCTTATTGACTGGATTCCCTCACATGGGTCTCGAATTAAGAATCTTAGAACTCAGATTTGTCCTTAGTAGATAGAATTGAAATCACAAGCTCTTAACTGACATGTATACTAAGACAGAGCATGTAACGCGCTTGTCCCACCATGAAAAACATGACCCCTGGCTGCACGCAAAGCGCATACTATTTGGTTTAGGGCAGCTTCAGGTTTGTCTTAATTTCACCCCTGAACAGTGCCTGACATAAATATTTCTCTGCATTTACATTATGTTTCAGATGATGAAGGTAGGATTAAGTTTGGTGTGTCTAGAAGTCTCGGGGTAGATGCCTTGCTTGTTTGGGTATTTGATGTATATTGCATTGCTTCTTGATAGGAACAAAATGTGAGGGAGGCAGCACATCTATGTTATTCACCTTGTGAAGTATGACGCTTCAAAGTAGATGTGAAGTCAAAGCTTGTTTACATTTTTTGCATGATTTTAAAGGGATAGACTTTGATTCATATATTATGTGGATACACAATATTGCCTACCGTAGTAGTATCTTAGATTGTAAAAAAAATAACTGCGTTTGGATTTTGTTTTGTGATGTGTCTACAATTAAGTGTTGCGGTAATGGGTATCTCTTTTATTCATGTAGGATAGTTGCTCATTTAGGTGCTAGTTCGTATTTTTAAGTAAAACAACTCACTGATGTTGTCACTGTTTCCATTTGCTCTATTCAGTTTGCATGGTGATACAATAATGTATTGGGTGATGACCATTGTGTTTAATTGGAATATGATAGTGAAATACGTCTAGTATATTCTGAGATGGCAGCTTTACAATGTGCCTATTTTGCTGGTATAAGATCGAATCAAATCTATTATTGTAGAGTGCCCAACCTCGTTGATTAATTCCAGTTTAACTAGAATCGCCCCCCCCCCCCATCCCATGGTGCATTTAATACAGGGTTTGGGTGAATCATGAAATTAGGTTTAGCTCGCGTCAGGGTAGACCAAATGATTGATACAAATGCAGAACTTATTCAGTTGTCACCACTGCTGAAATAAAGCGAAGCACTTGAGAGTGGTAGAAGGCATGTCTCATAAAATAAAACGTTAATCTATAGACTAGCTATTTGAAGTAAATTCCTAATGTCTGCATTTCAACCCGCATCAGATGTCTTGGAAGGTAGGAATCTTGTCAACATAAATGCTTAGTTTACTGATTCAAGAACTAGCAAAATGATAGCCATCCTAACATGCCTGTAGCTAAAGCAGAATCTCAGCAAATTACATACTTCTCAAACACCTGGATTTCAAAATTCAGAAAACTATGTCTAGTTTCAAACCTCCCCTATGCATTTAGTGGGGTTTCACTGAGTGTAATACGAAAGGGCTCTTTGTCTTGACTGTATCCAGGTTTACTGAAAAACTTTGCGTTGAACATGGGGCTATGCCGGTAGTTTTATTTATAGTTCTAGAAAGAATTTTTTCTTGAGAAGGGAGGAGGAAAAACAACTACAGAAGGTCCCAACCTAGGCCCTTTTGGATCGTGATTTCCTCTTCGTTTTGAACAAGCACTGATAATACCGTGGATATCTCCCTGTTGCAGGCATACCAGGGTTGACTGGCTTACAGGGTGGTATCAATGTGAACCTGTCGACTCCCCCTCCTGGAGGCTTCAACAGCAATTTGCCCCCATTCCCGTCACGGAGTGCTGGGAAGATGTCAGCCATGCAAATCAGGTAATCTCACTAAAGAAAATGGATCATTTACTAAGATCTACCGGGCCTCCCTAGCCCACTTGAAAGGGTCCATTTCTCCTCTTTCCTATCCCCTCAGGATGTGTGTGGTGCACATATGCGCGGGCACCGACATATTCCTCTGTGAAATTGTGTAATATAGTTCTCGCCATGAATATGACCATAGCTGTCGAAATGGCTTTAAACCTCTATTACTCACTCACTCACTAAGATACACCTAGAGAGTATTCTACTTAAACCTTTAACAAGAGTAAGATTCTAGACATTGTTCTAGCCTTCATAATAATTGCATCCTTTTCCTTTGTATCCATTACCTTTTTATCCATTGCCTTTGCATCCCTTTTTGTACTTTAATGGAAAGGTTTCAATATTTAATCTTCAAGAGGTCATCTGCCACTACAACAATGTTGTACCTATCAGTTACTTTTTTTAAAAGTATCTTAAACCTTAAGCCTTCATAATAATTGCATCCTTTACCTTTGTATCCATTACCTTTGCATCCTTGTTCTTATACAGGATAGATTTTTAAGTCGAGGGGCCTTTACAAACCGCCTTGACGTGGACCATATATTTATTATTTGCAGGTGTAAGTTTGGACAGCTTGGCCCAGGTAAGGGTCAGTTTAACTCACCACATGGATTCTGTTTGGGTATGGAGGAGGACATCATTGTAGCCGACACAAACAATCACCGTGTACAGGTCTTTGAGAAGACCGGCGAGTTCAAGTATCAGTTTGGCATACCAGGTAAGTCTGACGTAAACATACTCACCCATGTTAAATCAATACACAACATAATGTAGGAGAGTGAACTGGTGGGATTAAATGTGGTCAATTCTGCTTTGTTCTATAGTAAGCACAGGCTTTGTACTAAACTCATCCCATGTTCCAATATGGTGTGTTTCAGCTTGGAGACTTGGTGTCTTGACATACTCCTGGTATAGCCTATGTCCAAAACTGCCATAGTATTCCAATATGCTTAGAGATGCCACTTTTTCTGGTTTACCAGGACTTCCTGGTTTTGATTCCAAAATTTCTGTATTGAATTATCTAAACTTCCTGGGAAAATGTGTCCCAAAGTCCAGTTTCCCTGGCTTTTGACAGCCAGTGAGTGGCATCTCTGTATGCTGTGTAAATGCTTGGAGATTGGCACAGAGGTCCTGTCACTCCCTTTGACAGCTTGGTCAAACTACCACACCTGTAAAACATAAGCCGGATTTTTTTTCTTCTATTTTTGACTAAAACGGCTTCTTAATTTCTCCCAAAGTCTACCCCTGGATTATGACGGGTTCTTAAAAAGTTATTTTTAACCATATTTCAATAGAAATCAATAGAAAATAACAGCTTAAAAACCAGAAACCCTCTACTACTTTAAAATGTACGATTTTTACCATACCTATGGGAATTGGGCAATTTAGACGCTTTTTTTCAACAGGTAAGGTGTTAAGACCGTTTATATATGAGTGTAATTCGGAGCATCATATTTTTGTTATGTTGACTGCTGCACTTCCAGCCTGGATAATTGACGCATGTGCGCTGCGCACTGTCAGATTTTATTTTTTGTTTAATAGTAAATTGAGGTGGTGTATTTGATTCAATTCGATTGATATTGCCAAAGATGCATGGATTATATTCAAAAAGCCATTAATTTCATGTTAAATTGATAAAATCTATCATTTCTCCGTCGAAAATGCTACTTCCAGTAGGAGGGGGTCTGGTATGCGCAGAGAGACGCGAAATCCAAAATGTCGGACAAGGAGATGATCGGTTTACGGTCCTATCGAAAATGCTCGATTATAACAAAATGGAGGAGAAATACAATCTCTTAGGCCATCTATGGTTAATATGGATCCTTATTCAAGACCTGCTGGTATTCTGCAATGCTTAATTCGCCAATAGACAAGTAATTCGCCATTGAAAAATGTGAGTGATAATGGGTGCACTCTCCATAGCCTTAACCATTAACCACTGACACACTGTCACTATATTGACAGTCCCCTACGGTAAGTAGTGGAAGACCTGGGCCAGTCGTGCATTGCACACGTTCAATCTTTTATATTAGGTGTAGGCACTAGCACCCCACTATCACTATCCAAGGTCTAGCCATTTACAAAATCATTGAAGAGCCTGATGTAATTGTTTTCTCTCTCCCAGGGCAGATGGTATGATGCATGAGTGCAACCCTACACATATAGCATGTAGTTAGTACTACTAGTAGTGTAGCTCATCAATATTATAGAGGGACACCACAAAATATCCCTCTGCATGCAACATCATTTGTCATCAGTTAAACAAACGTTATGTACATAGGCAGCCTGATGTTTCATTAATCAAACTAAGCAAGCCTTTACAGACAACATGGTGTTTTATTAGTTATACCATACAATAACCCCTTCATAGGCAACATGGTGGTTTATTGATCATGCCTTAACGCAACCCTTTACAGGCAACATATTCTATTGATTATACCATACAATAACCCTTTATAAGCAACATGATAAGTTATTAACTTGAAAGAGTTATAAGAGTCGGGTAAAAAACAGACCCATTCAGTGCCTCTTAACAGAGAGAAAAGGTAAGACGCTTTTCCGGTCTATGTTAAATCCCATAAGAGGTGCGAATAGAATCAACGTTCCTGCGTTTTTGGTCCGGATTTTTTGTAAATTATAATATTTTTTGAGGTTTGAAAGTGTGTCAAATCACGATCATACAAAAGTGGTAGCATGACAATAAGATGAATTCCTCGATCTTTTGTTACACCAAATTTGTTTGCACAGATAATGTGTGTGATGATAAACCAAATTAGAATGAAAGATGAGTGCAAAACACTCAATAAATATTAAATATACACATTACACTATATACTATATACAAAAATAGAACAATTGACCTCATCAGTCATTACTACTCACGCTAGTTGGCATTTGCAAAAAGAGGGAATAAAAGGACTGAAATTGATAGATGGCATGCTAATTCTTGTATCAGATAACAGACCAAGACAAGAGACTTTGTATAATACACATCATCTAGCTGTAATATTGTCAGCCACCATATGTGCGGCCCAAGCGAACAGCTCCCTATAGCTACAATATATAAATATGATAAAGAATGGACAGGATATGATTTGAATCGCTATGTTTTATTAAAAAGATAGAAAATTACGTGTTCGCCCTGTCGTTAATTCGCATCACAAAGCCGTGGTGGTGCAAATTGACCCAAATCCCCATGGAAATTGGGTCGGGCATGCGCAGATAGAACCAAAATCCGAAATGGCAGACAGCGAGACTATGACCTTGTGGGGCTATAACAGTAAAAGATAGGATATATTCGATTCAAGTCGATTGATATTGCCAAAGATCCATGGATTATATTCAAAAAGCCATTAATTTCAAGTTAAATCGATAAAATATATCATTTCTCTGTCGAAAATGCTACTTTCGGCAAGGAGGGGTCGCGCACAGAACATCAAAATCCAAAATGGCGGACAGCGAGACGATCGACTCACAGTGCCATCGAAACTGCTGGATTATAACAAAATGGAGGAGAATGACAGTGTCCCATGCCTTTTTATGGTTAATCTGGATCCTTATTCAACACCTGCTGATATTGTGCAATGCTTAACTTGTCAGGAGAGGAGTTATTCGCCAATGAAACATGCAAGCGATAATGGGTGTATTCTCCATAGGCTTAGGATGTGTGTGGTGCACATATGCGCGGGCACTGACACATTCCTCTGTGAAATTGTGTAATGTAGTTCTCGCCATGAATATGACCTTAGCTGTCGAAATGGCGTTAAACATCTATTACTCACTCACTCACTCCCTTTATAAGCAACATGATTAGATTCATCTTTAGGGATTAAAGTCTTCAAGGAATTCCCTGATTTCAGGGATTTTGAAGTTTCAGGTCCCTATACATTCATATAGAAACCGTGGTTTTTGGGGCGAATATTGGACCATTTCAGGGATTTTTGTGCTCTGTGACTTTCATCCCTGTATCTTACAATAATCCTCTACAGGCAACATGATTTTTTTTCGTTTCGCCATATCATAACCCCTTACAAGCAATCTGGTCTTCTATTGGTTATACCATACAATAACCCTTTAAGCCCTTTATGCAACATGAGGGTTTATTAGATTCATCTTACAATGACCCTGTACAGGCAACATGATGTTTTATTCATTTTACAATATTATAACCCGTTACGGTCAACATGATATTCTATTGATTATACCATACAACAGTCCATTACGGGCAGCATGATGTTTTATTAGCTTTGCCATTCAATGACCTTTTACAGGCAACAAGATGATTTATTGGACCTCAATAGACAGTATAATGTAGGAGAGTGAGCTGTGGGGAGGGGGGGGGGCTGAGCTATGGGAAGCTGTGTTTGTCTTATAGAAAACAAAAGCTTTCTCATATTCCAATATGGTGTGTAAATACTTGGGAGTCAGTGATAACTCAATATACTTTGTCACTATAGCATCACTTAGTATGATAATTTTGTATAGACTGTAGTTCTTTGAACATAGAAGCCACTATAACGTAGGGCTTTTGCCCTAACCTTAAACATTTTTTGTGACTGAAATTTAGGACGTGAAGAGGGCCAACTGTGGTACCCACGGAAGGTTGCTGTCATCCGCCACACCGGCCGCTACGTTGTATGCGACAGAGGTAACGAACGTTCCCGGATGCAGATTTTCACCAAGAATGGCCACTTTGTCAAGAAGATTGCCATTCGCTATATTGACATCGTGGCTGGTCTGGCCATCTCAGCACAAGGTATGTACACCAGCTACATTGAGTTTTCTGTGTGATTGTTGGACTGAGTTAAGGTGCACGTTTCTCCTGTAATGTATACAAAACTTAATAACTTGCACATGTTTGCTGCTGTATCATTGATATCATTGATATCTTTCCTTCAGGTCACATTGTGGCAGTGGATAGTGTTTCACCCACAGTCTTCTGTATTGAGGAAACAGGCAACTTGCTGAAATGGTTTGACTGCAGTGACTACATGCGGGAACCCTCTGACATCGCTGTAGCTGGAAAGGAATACTTTGTTTGTGATTTTAAGGTAAACTTAAGTCTGACCTTCTAGTCAGGGATGTAAGTTTTCAGAATTTTGTCTGATTTCAGAATTTTCAGCGTTGAGATGCATTTTAGATTTACCCAAATTTCTTTTCTCAGATCAACTTTTCGTTGTATTTTACAATGAATTCAGAACGTCCATGCGTATATTCAGAATTTTTATACACCCTGACTTACATCCCTGTCTAGTGAATGCGTTATCAAGTTCACAGCTGCTTGCTGGATATATGTATGACATACACTGTTTTCAATTAAACTATTCAGGTAAAAGCATTGCCAATCATGTATCTTCATTTCCTAACATATACATAAGGGATATTTTAATACATAATAATCAACACTAGTCATATTCAAGGTTTCTCAACCCTGTCTTATTCTCGGGCTTCCCTAGCCCACTTAAAAGGGTCTATATCTCCTCTTTCCTATCCCCTCAGGATGTGTGTGGTGCACATATGCGCGGGCACTGACACATTCCTCTGTTAAATTATCAACCTGTGAAGCACAGGATAGCCACTTCGTGCCGCTAAAGTGCTGTAAAACACAAATCAATCAATCAAACCTGTCTTATTCTGGTGTATCTTTTTGAATTTCAGGGTCACTGTGTAGTAGTGTTCAATGAGGACGGCCAATTTGCACGCCGTATTGGCTGTGAAAGCATCACCAATTTCCCCAATGGGATCGACATATCAGATGCTGGGGACGTCCTTGTTGGAGACTCTCATGGTAACCGCTTCCATGTGTCGGTGTTTCAGCGGGACGGCTCCCTTATTGGGGAATTTGAATGTCCCTATGTAAAGGTAAGCCGCTGCTGTGGTCTGCGTATCACATCTGAAGGCTATGTGGTAACCCTCGCCAAGAATAACCACCATGTGCTTGTACTCAACACCCTCTACATAGCCTAATGAGACAAGGCTATGAAGTATGCTTAAGTAGTAGGTTGGTGAACAATGACTATTGACGATAAGAGGTGATACATTTTGTCCTCTATATAGCTTAACCGACGGATGATCATCAAAGATTCCATATGTCCTCGTCCTTAGCAAGATTTCCACAGCTTAAGAGACGATGACAGATACGCTGATGACAACCCATCAACTGACTCTGGACTCGCCGATTTGTTTCTTGAAGCAAATAATTGTTTATCATTATATACATTTCTGTTAACTGTAACCCCACGTGCTTGTCCTTTGTAGGAATGTACGTGCTAAAGTGCACAAAGAACATAACTGCAATCAGTATTTACTGATTTGAATGCCATATCTTCACTGTATTTCTGACTAGTTGATGCTACTAGGCCATATAAATGTATCGTAATCAGGGCAGCATAGAGATGAAGAATAATCCTGTTTATTATATTGTATAATTGGGTTTAGATGGATTATTACTGGTATTCACTGTGATTAGGGGGTGAACACTGCTGATAATCTCAATTGGGAATGGGTCTCTGTTACCTTTACTTTAACAACTAGGGTCAAGCAGCCCGCAGTCCGCCATTGTAGCTAGCCATGTAATTGCCTGCAATTAGGGAGCAGGGAAGAAGTACAAAAACCTTGAAACAAAACTACTGCATAACGGAAGCCTTACAGGTTCCGGAATATCTTTTTGATATGATAATGGGAGAAGCAGACTAGAGCTAGATGATAATGGTACCGTAAAGGTTTTTTGATAATGTAGACATTTAAAGGATTTAACATTAGTACTACTGCTACGACTATGATTATAGTATTTCTGTGTTATAGAATGAGAAATTTCACCTGCCCTTCGACGTGCAGTACTGGGTAGCTTTAAAATAACCTTATTTTTGCTAAAACTTTGCTATGGTGAAGAAAGACTTGTATTGTGATTAACGGGTGGCGGTGATGATGGAACCTCAAGGCTGCCATTGTCATCTGTGTTAAATGTGTGCAAGGTGTGTCGCTTGATGTGCGTGAGATTTCTCGTTTTATTACCGGTATAGGTTCTCTTGCCCAGACCTCCTGGGCTTCATTGTTATGAATGCAGTGGCAAAGCTCGCTGTGCAAATTCGAAGCAACAACATTCCTGAGTAACCAAAACTCTGTTGTTCGGTTTTGTTGTAGCGATCAGGCCACTGTATTATCAGTTAAATCTAACCTGGCCACTGTAGACAACGCTTGCAGTTTTGCTCCCTCCCAAGGGCTTGCGCTCAGTGCGCTTTGGTCAAGCATCCTCTTTATATTACTACACTACTTATGCAAACAGCTCAGTGTCTAGTCAGTGACGTAACCAGTCGGCCGTGCCTTAGAGTAATCAAGTATGATGTACGTATATTGTTATATACACTGGACCTGTGTTAAAGATGTTTATACGATGATATTTACATTATCTTTAATTTTTCTTTTGTTATTTTTAATTTTTTTTTCTTCCTATTACCAACCTACCCATATCGCCCCCATAGTGGCAAGTTATTATATACTCCTGATGATCGCCACATTATATTATCATATATCACATACAAAGTACGTGGTTGTCATGGTAAGCTTTACCTCCTTCGGCCGACTTACATAGGGGTGGTGGCGGGCCGTTTAGATGCACATTCTAATGAAGAAAAAAAGGAGTTATATACATACAGATTAATAACATGCATGGTGTTTCGTTCTGACTCGGAGCAGAATGAATCGTGGGGGAAAAAATCATTGTGACGTCATATGCTGATGATCCGTTGCTATTGTGACGTTCCTGGCCTTTGTGACGTCATCTGACTGTAAATGTGATGATACATGCATATATAACAAGCCCCACGTAGCTGGCGCCTTTAAGCCGCCAGCCCCACCCCAATACCCTGATGCTCTCACTTTATTATTATACATATTATTTACACAGTATTGTCATATAATTTGCATATATGATCACAATGGCATTTAATGACTGGTGATTTATTTAGACTTTTTGTTTTTGATGCATATTGACATGGTATACGATATATATATATCTATATTTTACCAGCGGTCTAAGCTGACGGCCCCCATTATCAGATCCTTACCTAGACCGTGCTCCCTTTTGAGCACATTTTACAGAAACTATTTAGTTCACTGGGTGAAAAGTTGAAAAAACTAGATAATGATAGGACAAAAGATTATGAAAGTTCCCCATCATATGACAATCTAGTTTTTAGCGGCAACGAAGTCTATTGTCATATAACGTTTACTGGTGTTAGCTTTCAGGAGTGTATCTTTTTGAAAATGTAAAGAAAAAAAAACAAAAAAAAAATACAAAAGAGATATACAAAAAAAAAAGATACAAAAAGAAATGTATAAAAAAAAATGTTTACAAATTATCACTGTGTAGCTTTTGGGGGAATTTTACCTTTTCAAATGCCTTCAAACGTTTGGAAGGTACCGCATTTATAGATGTTTTTGATTTGCACAGTGTTTCGATGATGTTTATACACAAGATCTGTTGGAGATTAATGTTAAATGTCAGCAATTTCCAGAGGTTTAATGTGTCTGTATAGCTTGAAGTATGAAGACTTCATCAGAGGTTTAGGAATTGAACCGAGCAACCTGGATCGGCAGACTCTTTATCTCTGTGTATGTATGTTATCTCGGGTATACTAAAGATATTACTACCGATAACCATGTTCCACTGATTAATGCTTAGTTGTTAAGATGTAGCTCCAGTGCCCAAGTGTTTATGCGTGCCTGCCGTTATCCAGGTTGCTGAGCGGTAACAATGTCCGTTGATTTCTGTTGGACTAATTCTACAAACATATAGTATCTCAGCTGACATAATACTATAGGAGACTAAGAAGAGACTGAAGAGGTAGCTTCAGAGGTGTGCAGTTATGCCCAGTCCCTTTGACCATTGTCAGGTTTGGGCTGGTGTCCCTCTAGCTCTTCACCCATGGGGCGTTGGGCGAGTCGTGTAAGGTAATTCTGCTGTGCCCACTACACTTGGCACCTACCGCTCACAGCTCTTATTGATAATGTTATAACTCAATAGTTGTGATGATCTTTAGAACCCTCTACATTTTGGCTGTGTTGGTTTTGCCATTGATTCTGGTTGCGGACTGGTGCGGTTGCTATATGTCGTGATGGGCACAGGAGTGAAACCTGATAGTGTGGAGTGTCCAATGCCCCTACCCCTTAAGCAACCTGGGTACGCTCTGGGCCCAGGTGTTAGGTCCAGACCCAAGGTTTAAACTAGGGGCTGTATCGGTGCTCAAACCACTTTATATTATAATATTCTAATATTTTCGCCATGTTTAGTTGTGTTGTATTTAGTTGCGTAATGTAGGAGAGATAAGAAAAAACTTTACTTGATAGATTGTTGATTATTAGCAATTAGTTATATTAAGACCTTGGTTCAGTATTTAGTTCACTTAAAAGACTACTGTGTTAGGTCTTCATTCATTCATGCTTTCACATTACGTGAACATTCATACTAGGTGTTTTCCTTTTATTTGGTATTATTCCTTTATTTGGAAAAAAAAACCATAAAAGTTTATTAATTACACTTTTCATATACAATTATATATTTAATATTTTGCAATGTTATTTTTTCTAATATTCACTGATATTTTGATTACCAAATAATGATTCGTAAGACGTTTTTGAAATAGAATTTTTGAATGTGGATTTAACATTTATGGTACTTATTCTACACCTGATGACATAACTTTTACATGCAAGGGAGTGCGATGAGAGCCTTCGGTTTTCAAGTTGATATATTTTGACTATATTAACTCCTTCCAAGAGAATCGGATGTTTACTTTAATAATTGAGGATAGTGATATCCTGTGTAATAACTCAAGGAGGAAAGCTATTGGTTCGGGGTGGCAGTTGCTTTTTTGCCATCTTGGTAGTTGTAAGTTTCTATAATGAGACATGGATGTTAATTTTGTTGTTCCTTTTGATGCATTGCTATATGCTAGAATCCTGGCTGGTGCACGATGATTGGCCAATGGCGTGCTCACGTCGAGTCGGTATGATGGTGGTCTGTACAATAGCGCAGCTCTTGCTGCAACCCAATCCTCACTCGCCAGCTTCTTTTGGCTGGTGCCCCAACCCCTTACGTGATCAATTCAACAACACCACTTGAAAGTGGCACACGGGAATCAAAATAACAAAAGGTCACCACCTAGGACTTTGGCAATACTTTACACAATGCAAGTATTCATATACTATTTTTGGAAACTGGTATAAATGTCGATGATTTCTATATGTTTACCCAATAAAAGTATGTAATCAGGGAAACCCCTTTTCTGAGTTTTATTTCGTGATACAATGTATTGTAGTCTAGGTAGAGTTGCCACTTGTGAATTCCGAACATTTATATTTGTCTTCAATTTTTATAAACACTTCGTGTCCATAAGAGAATTAAGAAAAAATTCCATTTTAGAGGTAAGTGAGTGGCACCTTTGCCTAGGCCCTTTGTAAATTAATAAAATTACAGTGCGAACCTAACAATCCATGTTTAAGGTGGATGTCGCCCTTAGGTTTTAAGTAGCTAAATTTTTGCCACAATGTTGAAATTGTAGTGTCGCTGCAATAGTGCCAAGAAAATGTAGGGGTCCCGCGCTAGTTTGAGATATTTATTCATGAGGTTGAGATCGGATTATAGAATGTTATACAATAATATGCATGAAATATAATTAAAAAATAGCTAAATTTCTGTATAACTTACCTAGAATATTCTCAACCTGCATCTCGAAAATATATTTTGACCATGTCCCAGGCATTTTTGCATTGTTTGTTGCTCGGACTCGCTGAGTCAAGGCTGCCGGGTTGGCAGGGTCCATTTCAAATTTCAAGACATCAAAATGTAAATCTTAATTTTTTTTTTATAAGAAATTAGTCACAAAACTCATTTGGATGAATAGAAAAGAGGTGAATCTTCCTATTACCATGGACCTGAAACACTGGATATGAAAGAAAGACCTTATCTGGGAGAGGCGTGCCGCATTGGGGCCGTTGTTCAGCTTTCAGTGGATCCAGGATACACAAGGAATAGTGGTTCCAGGATCCACAATGGACTGACCAATCAGAAGCCAGCACCTGCTTAGCAGATGCATCTGCTGCCCTGTCCAAGATGGTGGATGTTTTTGTTAGCCAATTCTTGTCCATTCAATGCACAAAACACTTGATTACTCATGCTCTATGGAAAATTAGAGGTTGTTATTTGAGAAAATGAATGGGATATGACCAAACATAATAAAACATAAAGATTCACTATTGGCATTGCATCTGGGCTTGCCCTCATACTATAGAGCCCCCCTGTATCTTCCTTGGAGTTGGACATGGGATTTTTACAGGCTGCCCCCCACATGAGTTGAAGATGGACGAGGGGGGGGGGTGATCATTTATCAACAATGGCGGGGGGGAGGGTTGAGGGGGTCGAAATATTTTCAACCCCTTTGAGAAAATACAGGTGGGGTGGACTAAATTCTTTCAGCCCTGCTATTGATTGGAGGGGGTGTGTGTCTGCTCTTGATTTTCAGCTTCTCCATGGCAGGGGAGGGGGGCAAAAAGTTTTTTTGTGGTTCTGATTTTTTTTTAATAAAAAAAAAAAGAAATTTTTCTGCCCAAAAGGATCTGCCCCGTCTGTATCGATCCACAATCGACTCCTTCTGTATCCAGGATCCACAAGGGTCTGCTTCTGTATCCAGGATCCACAATAGACTGCTTCTGTATCCAGGATCCACAATAGACTCCTTCTGTATCCAGGATCCACAATATAGACTGCTTCTGTATCCAGGATCCACAATAGACTGCTTCTGTATCCAGGATCCACAATAGACTGCTTCTGTATCCAGGATCCACAATATAGACTCCTTCTGTATCCAGGATCCACAATAGACTGCTTCTGTATCCAGGGTCCACAATAGACTGCTTCTGTATCCAGGATCCACAATAGACTCCTTCTGTATCCAGGATCCACAATAGACTGCTTCTGTATCCAGGATCCACGCGGCACTCAGACCCAGGTCTCCGGGTGTGATGAGTAGTATCTAAGACGGTCTCCTATAAATCACACCTTTTGAATTAAAGATTTTAATTTAAAGTTTGAATTAAAAGGTGTGATTTTTAGGAGACTGTCTTAGATACTACTGTGATGGGGGAGTCTGGATGGCAGGTGGCAGTACCTGCTTCCTGGTTCGTATCCGTTACACCAGTGGGCCTTCCACTCGTCCGTCACACGTCACGTGACAGGTCTGAGTTTCGCTGGCTTTTCCCTTATGTAAGGGCAGGCCCTACAGAAGTTCTCCAGTAGTGGTCCTACCACTGCTCAGCACACTTCTACTGTTACCTACGGGTAACCGAATGCCATCCGGCATGTAGTCTCTATAGGCTGTGATCGTATGTAACTAAGATCAGAATAAACTTTTGGTTGCCTACCCGGAAACTTCTTCTCTTTTCGTTATGATTTAACATCTAACCAAAAAGACGAACCACTACATAATGTTTTTTTGTTGACTGGGTCAGTTATTATATAGATGCATTGAAATCAGGAATATGTTTTTTTTTCTGGGAGTCTTTTGTGGATCCTGGATACAAAAGCAGCCTATTGTGTAGTGTATCCTGGATACAGAAGCAGTCTATTGTGTATCCTGGATACAGAAGCAGTCTATTGTGGATCCTGGATACAGAAGGGAGATCCTTGTGGATCCTGGATACAGAAGCAGTCTATTGTGTATCCTGGATACAGAAGGAGTCTATTGTGGATCCTGGATACATAAGGGACCCCTCTCAGGCGGGGATAAAAAAATTCAGACCCCTTTTAGGGGGGACGAAAAAAAATGTTGCCCCTTTTGAGCGAAAAAGCCTGTGTGCCACTAAAGAATAAAAGGGGGGGAAGAAAAAATTTCAGAGCCCTCCAAGGGGGGGGGCAGAAAAATTTCAGACCCCTCCGAGGGGGGTCAGAAAAATTTTCGCCGAGAGTCCTTGTGGATCCTGAGTAGGCCTAGGCCTGCAGGGATCTAAGGGAGTGATCACTTTTTTAACAACGGGGGGGGGCTGTTGGGTTTGAGGGGGGTCAGAATTTTTTCAACACCTCTGATGGAGGGGGGTCAAAATAATTTTACCTGTTTTCAGTGGAAAACCCCGCACGTTACTATAGGCTAAAGGGGACGTTTGCGTGCGTTTACCGTCCCTTATGCGGGGGGGTTGAAAAAAAATTCGACCCCTCATTAGGGACAAAAATTGTTTTGACAAAAAAAAAAATTTTGACTGAGAAAGATTTTTATCAAAACACCAAACAGCGCCTGTTGCGAACATGCCCCCTACACCACACGTTGACTGTCCACCCACTGGCTCCAACTGTTCCCATCTATTTCTACTGGAAGCAGTGTTTGTTTAGTAGTTGAATAGTCAACTGTGTCCACTAACTGGTTGCATAATCACCATGAGGCTTAAAGGGAGCACATATATGTCCTTGTTTAGTCCTGGTACTGGCATTACCGGCATGTTTAATATAAAATTAATCGAGTACTTACCTGTAAGTATGAAGATTAATTGTTGTTCCAGGAGCAACGATAGATCGTTGCGGGGTACATAGGAGATGCGCATGCGCAGATCCGTAGATGTCAGACGTCCGCTGGCAGTGAATCAATCGCTGAAAGAAATCTCATTTCTGGTACATAGGAAATCAATATCTAAACTATTCAATAGTCGTAGTTATATAGATGAATTCGTATTGTCGAATAAAATCTATATATAGATATTATATTCAAGAATGCTTGAATATTGTAGATTAATGATTATGCCTGACTGTCACTAATCTATTCATCCTAGGGAGGATGGGTGGGCCTATGTACCCCGCAACGATCTATCGTTGCTCCTGGAACAACAATTAATCTTCATACTTACAGGTAAGTACTCGATTAATTTTATATTCCAGAGCGCAACGATAGATGTCGTTGCGGTCTATCATAGGAGACTTTAAAGTTCAGCTGATTCACTGCCCATTTCCATAGTCCTATCTTATCTAATGTTACTAGTCCTCACAAACTTGTAGGATCTGTAACACAGGACTTTTTAGGAAAAGAAGTGAATAACTTAATTCATCCTGACTAAAGAAGCAGTCAGGTTTCAAGAAAAAGTCTGTTTGGTTAAACCAAAAGAAAGCTTACTTTCATTTACCCTTCTTTTAGATTCAAAGAGGGCAAACAACAATCCCAATCGATTTTAGTTGTAAATAGCACATTAGTCATGTGCTAGAGAGAGGAATTTTCCATTTGGGAAATTCATTAATTAAATTTCCTCAGATTTTGAGTTTCTCAAAGGTTAACGGCTGCTAAACAGTATAGTACCTCCTGATGTTGTACAATCTATGTAGTTCTAATACTACATAATTTGAGATATATAAGCATGTTAAAGTTCCTTAGCAGACATAACATGCAGAAAAGGTACAATCTTGCTGGTAAGTATATAACAGTCAATTTTGTGCAAAGTAAGCAGGTAAGCCTGCTGCACAATTTTTGTACAGACAAGTAGTTATGACTGTTTTTACTAAAAATAGTATGCACACAAACAGCTATCAGTTGTACACCCTAGTGGCATGCATATGTACCATATGAGCAGCTAAGGCTTGCTTGGTCAGTTATGGTATGATACATATCATTCTTGCGTAAGAAGATACTGCTTAAATGGAAAAAAGGTGGGGTATGTACAACTTGTTGTACCATTTAAACAGCTTAATCTGTTAACCCCCACATTCACAATGTAGAAAGAGATTTCTACATTATAATGTAGATTTAAACAGCTCACCATAAAGGTAAGTTGTAAATCATGAGCAGCTGGTACATACCTATAGGTGCAAAATATGATACCTACACATGTTGTACAACATAAGCAGCTATGACTGCTGGACAAGTATATTAATCCATATGTTGTACAACTTAGCACACTGTAATGTATATAAACCATCTACATATATAATGTGAGCTTCAGCGACCACATTTACTATGTAGAGAGTGGTTTCTACATTCATAATGTAAAGTAAAACAACTTACAGTCTTTACATGATGTACACACTAATACTAAATACCAGTATGGTATAGTATAATGACCTTTTGTAGCACACAAGAAACACTCTGTTTGTCTAGTGTCTTGATAGCTTCAAATGAAGCTGTTACCTATACTTGTACAAATCAGCAACTATGACTTATTGTACAAGCCAGAACCACTAGGCATAGTAGAGTGACAGTACTTGGATAGCTACTGCTGCAACAGTATAGTGTAAACAGTGAAAGTTGCTAATACTGTAAAGTATACACATGTTTTACTGCATAGATAGGTTCAGCTGATATGGTAAACACATAAGCTGGCCAAATAAATAGCTAAGAAGCTAGTTTATTGGAACTATACGTTTGTACAATTTTGTCCTAGAAACTGGACATATTGTACCTTATCAACAGCTTGACATATTTACTTATTGTAAATAGACTACCTATGTTATCTAGCATAATCAGCTACCATAACTAGTACCACACAATTATGTGTATGTTGTACAAGAATAAACCGTTATGTTGTTTATACAAGCACAAGCAGTAACAAAGATACTGCATACAGTATTATACACCAAGTACACCAGACATGTCCTAAATGCTGATTGGAAGATTAGCTTTCCAGTGTTGTGCCAGGGAGCCACATCTCTGGTGGTGCTGAGTTCGTTTTGCTCACAAACTCTAGTAACAAGTCCTACCACAGGTCTGGACAGTTACAAAATGAGATGAGACTTATACCAAACTTCTTTATTTGGTATGAATGATTAGCCTGACCCATCTTCAATTGACTCAGAGATATGCAGTGCGTCTGCTTTAATGGTGGCTCACGTAAGAAATTAATTAGTTAAAATACCAAGTTATGTCCACCACCTTTGAAATAGCAAGGTGGGTCAACCGATAGTCTCCATTATGAAACTACATCAGTGACAAGCTCAGTATTTAGATTTAATTTCATTAACAAGGTCAACCAAGGCTATAAACGAGTCTTAGTTCTTTCATTGAAATAAATTTCACCAGTTGTGAAATTTTTTGGACCATAAGGTAAGGATATTTTGATTTTGCAAAACACTTCCTATAACCTTGAATCTAGACACCGTTTCTTGAAACTTTTGCCCTCTTTAGAGGAGCAAATCAAGAAATCATTTTTAGGCAAATGGTAGAGGAGATTCAACTGCGGGTCTATTAGACCAGCAATACTAGTGCTGTGCCAAAGGCCACAGTTCTGGTGGTGTCAAGTTCATCTTAGTCTCCAGCTCCATTTACAAGTCCCATCGAAGTATGGACAGTTTTACAGGAGTCCCTGTTTAGAATTTACCAATAATTCAAAAACCAGTCACCTCACTCTACAGCCCTGGTGGTGTCAAAGTCATCTTTGCACAAGCTCCAGTAACAAGTCCTCCAAAAGGTTCGGACAGTTACATAGTAGTAGCTGCTAAGAATTTTACTCATAATTCCAAAACAGAGTTTATCAGGGTTAATGACATAACAACAACTATTTACTGCGGTCCTGTCGAGGGGCAGTTGGTAGCCATCTGATATCTAATATCAGTGAAATTGCTGGGTTTCAGCAATGGCTACCTCAGTACTCTTGTTTAAAAGGTAAGATTTGTCCTTCTGTCCTCTTCTGAGTAATCAGAAAAATTTGTTGGTGTCTCCTGATACGTAACTCATGTTTTTTATCACCAATCTTTAGGTGAATTAAGATGAGTACACTACCTCAGTCAACTGCCTTATCACTTTGGCCACCGGTAGACTTTAGTTTATCAAAGTAAACTGAACACCATGAAAGACATCCTAACCTAAGATAAATAAATTCAGAATTTATGACATGAGGTATAGGTTATCAGTAACTTGAGCACTCAAATAACCCAACACAAGCTAGAATACTTCTGGCTGCAAATTGACCTACATTAGAATATTTCTTCAGAAATATCATATAACACATTAGGTCTCAGTGATTTATATATCACTACCAAGCAGCTTGGAGTGGGGACCTTCATGTGAGGGCATGAAGGAGCAGAATAACTTCATTGGGAGTCCACAAGGAGAAATCTCCTTCCATACTAACAGTGGGCATACCAGATTCGTAAAAGGCGACAAACTTGGGGTTTCTTGTGTCTTGGGGTGAGCATGTGGGCAGCTGGTGTCCATATGCGCGGGCCTGGGCTTACATGCTTGTCTTTTGCCATGGGATTCCCCCTCAGTGAACCACGTCTGAGTGATCAAAGGCCGTGGTTTGTCTGGCCCTGCCTATGGGACCAGGCAAATAAAAGAACACTTGCTATCCTTCGAAAAGAGTAGGGGAATGAAGCCCCGGTAGCGGTTTTCCCCCTCGACCCTCCTCATAGATTCGGTCATTCATCTCATAGATTCGGTCATTCATAGATTCGGTCACTGCTGTGTCGGGCAAGCAGCATATAAATACCTGTCCAAAAAGAAAAGAAAGGACTTAATGTCCGAGAAACCTTGAATGTCTGAGTTCCTCGATGGCCCCCGGACGTAAAACTAAACAAACAAACAAACAAAAGCTTTGTGGTTATTGGTGAGTCAACTGCAATTCTCATAGAATTCTATGACATTAAGTATGGCTCTTAAGCTGTTAAAAACAGGCTTAAAGATTTTTACCATACTAGTGAATTTATTGGGCATAAATTATAGGTATATTTGAATTCTCAATTCACAACCTAAACAAAAAGTTTTTACGCCAGAATTTAGACACCATTCTGCCCTTTCAAGGGAGGCAGATCAAATTCTCTATCTTTCTCACCAAAAATGGTAGAGCAGAGAATTTCGGAATGCTGATTAAATCAGCTAGTTAAAGTTGTGCCAGTGGGCCACAACTGTGGTGGTGTCATGGTCATTTTACATCCAATTCTATTAACAAGTCCCACCGCAGGTCTGGACAGTTACTCAGAGGTTACTGTTAAGAATTTTACCAAATTCTAGACCTAAATTCGTGGCCTAAAGGTAGGGCAAATACAGAAATCTCTGTACTCTTTAAGGGTGTAAGTAACCTGCCTGTTACAGTTTCCAAATAAAACAATTATTGTGTAACTGGCTACCTGATACTCAACTCATTTGGTCACCAGTCTAGGTGATTATCAAATAAGTACCCTAGGGTGCCGCTATGGCTCTAGGTAAAACTTCAGTGTATCAGTATATAGTTTCAACACCAGGTTGGACAACCTAATCCTGTGCTAGCATAATTTCAGGGAAATTATGGCAAGAGGTATAGGTATTGGAAACTTTAGTGCCCGAAAAACCTGACACAAGCTAACAGGCCTGTGGCTACCCATTGACCTTTTAAGAAAGTTCTGAGGAATTCTCACAGGTAAGGGTCTCAGTGATAATTGAAATCACTACAAGGCAGCTTATCGGTTATTGGCAACATGCCCAGGAAAACGGTAAAGCTGCCTTCCCAGGTGAAGCAGGTCATAAATTTCTCCACATAAATTTTTTGGCATAAGGTATAGGTAATTTTGATTGTTTAAATCACAACCTAAACCACTTGATTTTGACACCTTATTAAGAATCTGCCCTCACCAGAGAGACAGGTCAAATTTTTTCTCTATCATTCTCACCACAAAGGTAGCATAGAGAAATTTGAGATGCTGATTAAAGATCAGCTTGCCAGTGTTGTGCCAGAAGGTCACAAAACTGGTGGTGTCAATCATCTTACACCTTACTCCGGTAACAAGTCCCATCGCAGGTCTGGACAGTTACACTGGAGTCACTGTTTAGAATTTTACCCAAATTCTAAACACAGTGGTCTAACTGTAGAGCAGGCACAGAAAGAGCTGTATTTTAGGTGTAGCTAACCTGCTTAACTTGGTGATATGATTAGGCCATAGACCCTATCTAAGAACCAATCTTAAAATGTCTGGAAATTTTTTCCCACCACAGTGAAAAATTTTTGGTAACGAATCTTTACCAGATTCTATAGCAGTAGTTAATCTAAGCTAACAGCTACCAAAAGACATTTTATTGGTGTAAACTGAAAAACACAACTCCTATCACCAATCTTAGGTGAAGAACATGAGTAGGAGTGTTCAGCAGATTAAATAACTTTATCAGCACTTATAGTGTATCAGTTTGAAGTCAACCAAGGAGGGGTGATCAACCTAGCCTGTGCCTCTGTACAGCCAGAGAAATAAGGCAAAGGTAAAGGAAATTGTGATATCACAATCTCACTCAACCCCAAGCAAGCTTGTAAGGCTTGTGACTGTAATCGGACCCTCTGGAAAAATTTTTGAAATTTTTCGGCATAAGGTAAGGGTCTCAAGTGATTCTCTGACTCACTTTAATTAAGAATTAACAGGCTTGTTAATCTTTTGGGCATAAGGTGTAGACAAGTGATTTTCAAATCACCACCTTTTACGCCCTTGCAAAGGCAGTCACAAACTATAGCTCTGAAAAGGCCTAGCTTTAGCCCTCCCCGAGGAGGCAGGTCATGAATTTCTCCAACTGAGAAATTTTTTCGGCATAAGGTATAGGTAAACTGAATTAGCAATTCAAAACCTAGACAGCCAAAAGACACGTCATAGCAATCAGCCCTCCGTGAGGAGGCTAGTCTTTCAAATTTCTCTAAATGAGAAATTTTTTGGCATAAGGTATAGGTAAAATCATTTTTACGCTTCACAACCTATACAGCCTTATTTTGACACCGTTCTTAAGACTTCTGCCCTCCCCGGGGAAGCAGGTCAAAATTTCAAACGAAATCGAAAAAGTTGAATTTATTATCAACTTACCATAATTGTGCCGGGGGGCCACAATATATGGCGGTGTCAAGGTCACAGTACACCCAACTCCTCTGACAAGTCCTACCACAGGCCGGGACTGTTCAAACTGGAGTTACTGTTAAGAAATGTACCCAAATTTCAATAACAGTGGCTATCTGTACAGCGAGCACAGATTCAAGCGTCTTAGTTGGTGTAGGCAACCTCCCTGATACACAGCCATTTCATTCACAAGTCAGTCTGTGAGAACAGGATGGCTAATTGCCACTTCATTTCATCAGAAATTAATGTGGAGACCTGCAGCGGTCCGACTTTGAGTGTATCAGGCACAAAATAATTTTAATATACCATAGGTTAAGTCCACCAGCTCAGAACATAGCCAGGTGGGTCAACAGACTGAACTCCATCAAGAGGCATATCTGTGACTATCTAACCAGTGCAAAGGTCTACTAAAATTATTTCGTTTGATGATGTCAACTCAGGTTCCAGATCATGAACCTATGGGTAAATTGACAAACATCTAGTGTCAATCAAGGCTTCAGAACACAAGCCTAAAATTGACAAAATAGTTAGTTTTTGGGGATAAAAGAGGTAAACAGACAGGTAAAAGGAAGAAAATCCTTCTAAATTTATTCCCTTTTGCAGGAGTGTGGAGGTAGATAAACTCAACCACCACCCCAGCAGGAAGACTGACACTAGAGTGACAGTACAGGCCTTGGTCTATGGGAACTACCTCTATTATCGCCCAAAAACAAACAAACAAAAACATAACATAAAAAACAATCCAAGTAAAAATTGGACAAGAATATAGTTAAAACGGATACAAAAAGGAGTAGTCTCACTGTTTTTGGAAGAAAATCCGTCTTATTTGATACCAATTCAACAATATAAGTGGAAAACGGCAAGCCGAGACGAAAAGTTCGGCGCCGAACCGGAAATGACCGGAAAATACCGGAAACTCCCGAAGATTTTGCCGCCAAACGGCTCTAGTTATTGTTGATGTCGTAAAGGAAAACAAAGTCGTATTTTCGACAAAATAAGATGGAAAATGCCCAAAAACAGTAGATATTAACAAAATATTAAAGAAATGATCTTTAATAAAGGAATACGGGGTGAAAAACTCGCCTAAAGTAGAACGATCGGGATAAAACCCAAACTGCTTCTCCGTGATCGGCGGGAAAACAGAGATCGTTAAAATTTGTGAGAATTTTAGCCTAAAGAGGCCTAATCTTAACTTTTAAGGCGAATTAACCCCCTAACATGGAATAAAAACAGATATGAAAAATGGAAGTATAGCAAAATTGCTAAAAACTCACTCGAATTGTAAGTCAAATTGCGAGACGTCTTCCTTCTATGGAAATACACAGCAGTCTGACATCTACGGATCTGCGCATGCGCATCTCCTATGATAGACCGCAACGACATCTATCGTTGCGCTCTGGAACTTGACAATTGCTATCTCTGTTAATGGGAGTTCAAACCATTGTAATATATCATTTTGAGGTAGCACATTATGGAGATCAATATTTATAGATCATCATATTTCAGTTTTGAGCAAGATTAAAAACTTTAGTGTACAAAAAGATAGAAAAAGGGTTTATGAAGTGGATTTGTGATCTATATCACACGTTCAATCTTATAAGTGTTGGGGGTCTCGTACATGTCAGGCTTCCCTATCCCACTTAAAAGGTCTATTTCTCCTCTTTCCTATCCCCGCGGATGTGTGTGGTGCACATATGCGTGGGCACTGACACATTCCTCGTGAAATTGTGTAATGTAGTTCTCGCCATGAATATAACCTTAGTTGTCGAAATGGCGTTAAACCTGTATTACTCACTCACTCACTCTGGTACAGTGAGTGGAGTGAGTAATAGACATCCAGACTTTTCAGAAGGGCCAAACGCTGTATCACTGGTTATAGAAATGATTTGTTGGTCCGGGTAAAGGTACTAAAAAAGGCTATAAACCAACGCCTGGTATATAAGAAGCGTACTATTATGCTACAACTACTCAATAAATATAGAAAGGACCCAAAAAGTTTCTGGAAAATATTAAAGCTGGTATGGCAAGGCAAGGCAGTGACCCCGACAATGAACCTAGTGGATAAGAATGGTAATGTAGTACCAATGGTACAACTTGCAAATTATGTAAACGATTTTTATATCAATATTGGTAGTGACCTTGCCAGGGCATTTATAATCCAACCCTATCCTGATTTATTACCTCAGAGTGAGAACATTATGACACTGAGAAATTGTACTATTGATATATGTACTGACATATTAAAATCCATAGATTGGAGTAAGAATTCTTGTATTACAAATATACCTTGTAATATGGTAAAGGAATGTCTTTTAATGAAACCTGAGTTACTTGAAAATTTTATAAATAGATCAATTACTGAGGCTAAATTCCCAGACTTGTTGAAAATAGGTTATGTGGTACCATTACCCAAGGATGGGTTACTAAGTGATGTATCTAATTGGAGACCAATCACTATGACTAATGTTTTCTCAAAACTTATTGAGAAGTGTATACACAGACAGCTGATGAACTTCATCATAGAAAATAATATAATAAGTAAAAACCAATATGGCTTCATCCCTGGTAAATCTACTGTTGATGCAACTTTTGGACTAATTCAATATTTGTTTGAAGCTAGGAATCGGAATGAATACTCTGTTATCCTGTTTTTGGATTTAATACTGTTAATTTAAATATAATGTTAAAGAAATTGAAATATATAAATTGTGATGATACGTGTCTGAAATGGTTTGAAAGCTTTCTATGTAATAGATTACAATCAACAAGGGTTAATAACAATCTCTCCGACAAAAAGATTATGGATTGCGGAGTAGCTCAGGGCACAGTTCTGGGACCATTGATGTTTAATTTGTATCTAAATTCTATTGTATCAGTTATTGAACATTGTCAATATTTTTTGTATGCCGATTATGTAGCATTGGTAGTAAATGGGACTGATGTTGAAATAATGACAAGTTTATTACAGTCAGATGTTGACGGATGTCTCTTGAAGTCCCCAATTAGCTATACTCTCACTGTGTGTTGAAAGTTGATTTTCTATTTTTTCCAATGCCCCAAACATTAGAAATATGCCTGGGACCATATATCCTTGTTGCATTTACTGCAAAGATATTATCTAAGTGTTGAGGAGGTTAGAAAAAATCTGACCACTTTTGGATATCAATTGCTATATAATCCTATATAGGGTTCAAAGTTCTCTTATAACAAAAATGTGAATGGGACCCCCATGTTTTTAATGCATGTATGGATTGTACATGCCATTTTGGGACTCTGGTGAGAATATGGCGAAAATCTGACCACTTTTGGTCTATCCCCGCCATCCACCTTAAGCTTGAGTACATATGGCTTAAGGAAAAGTCTATTAGATGGATAATACCATCTTCTGATCTACAAGCCAGTAACAAGGGGGCTTGAAATGACTATTGGAAGTAATTCCTTTTCCCCTACCCAGCAAATATAATTCCTCTTCCCAAGTAAATGTGGAGTTATGGTGTACAATGATTTCATTGAGTACAAAATGCAACGCACAAACTTCTTCGAGAGCCAGCATGCACAGGGAAAATGCACTATATTTTAATACAAGCAAAAACAAATATAGAATCACATTACCCGGTAGTATGCATGTCTTTATTTTTATGTTGGTGGGTTCAATGAAGTAGATTGGAAGTGTGTAGATATAGAATGTATAGGTCTTCCAAAAACCTGAAGCTAGTCAATATTTGCACCTCCTGCTCAACAGAAATTCTCCTTCAGTGGAGGCGAATCAATTCATGAGGCCGCTTTATTTCTAATTACTTGGATTACGGATCTGGTAGTGAGATTTTTGGCATTTTCAAAAAAGATAATTATTGTATTTTCAAATTCTTATGCCCCCGCCGATTTTTTTCTGTTATTCCGATGGCCGCCGAAAAAGGGAAGTGAAAAAATCCGTTACCCAAGTATAAAGATTAAAATGACCTGATTAACCTGAAAAATACTTCTTTTTAAATGCACAGTATTTCCTTTAAATAAAGAATCGTCTGGTTCTTGCATCATCAGGCTTACCACTCGTAACAATAACTTGTTATACTGCTTGGTCAGCTAATATGCAGTAAAATATCACAATTGCATTAAATACTTAACACATCTCAAACATTAGTGCAAAAATACCCTCAACAAGAATACTCCACATAGCATTCTTATCTTCACATGTGCACATGACTCGGACACTATTTTCACTTAGCCAATAAAACACGAGGGTACCTGTCACCTTCGAATAGCAAATTCATGTTTCCTTTATCATATTCCAAGTTACTCTCGCAATAATTGAAGCGACAATTATATCAAGCACATAGTTATTGGCAGACATTTCATTGTTGCAATCATTTTAATCAATCTCAGTATGGAATGTCATGTTTTGTCCGAATCAGCTCGTATGCATACATGCCACAGTATGTTCTTTGTACTTTGCTCTTGCCTCACAATTTTCTCCTTCCACTCACACACCCATACAGACAAAATAATAAGTTAGCATATCACATAAACCTACCAAAGTCATCAAAACTAAAAAGAAAACAGATAGTTTACATTTTATAACATTACTCAACAGCTGCCTTTCAGCTATTTACACTAAAATGTGATTGGAACCTGTAAAAATAACAGATTAAATGAGTTGTGAATAGCGCCCCGCCCCATTCCCAAGGGAAAAAATCCATCCGACATGCCTGTGATTTGCTCATGATTCAAACATTAGACCTTGCTTCTCCCAGACAACTTATAATTCATAAACTATGAGAATTTCAAGCTAAATTTCAACGTCCTTGGGACATTCTTAAAACATCGAAGCTTATTTGTGTTTGGCTTGGCCTGAGTACATATATTTGGTAATGAATGTTTTAAGACATAGCACAAACACCCTTAAGACTGTCTTGTGTTCTACCTTACACTATACTCCAGCATTCCTGACGTATACTGGACATCTGTGCTCTATCCAGCTGAAGCATCCCCATACAACAGAAATCACCAGAGGTGGCCAGTTAGGATTTCTCCTCATGTTAGATTCTGAACATGTTGGCACATTAATGACTTCTTACCTTTGGTATCATCCACTGCATAAACTAACGTGACCTTGAATCGTACAAAATTTTTACATTGATCTGTACTAGCAGACGACATTTGGTGTCAATTCGCTATAATGAGGACGGTTGACAGAACTACATAATCTTACTAATGTTGACGTGGGTAATGTTAACTTATATGAATTAAGCATAGCACAACTCAAGCACATATCCCAGTCACAAACTTAATTCTTTTGAATACTTAAGCAGTATTTCTATTTATACAAGTCAAGACCAAGGTAGTGTTACAGTGATGACCACAATGAAAGTCGTACATTGTTTTTCTTTGTGGACCAGATGCTTTGTTTTATATATCCAACTACTAGAAATGAATTCAAGACTTGAGGACAGAACGGGGATTATGGTGACAATATACTGTCCATGCCATATCTTGAAGGGTTGAGGTAAACCGCTTACGTTAAAAAGGCTCTGATAATAAACATACATAATAGTTTGATCATGTGTATTATTTTACATTATTTAAGAAGCACGTGCTGTTCTGTGGCCTATATGTACTTATGTAGACTAGGCCAATTGATATGAGGATTGAAGTATGGGTTTATGCACTTATTCTCCAACTGTAAGCATACTGAGACTCTACATGTGAGCCACACTGTCAAACCAAAGGATACCATGAACTTTTCTCAAATGACTAGACTAATATTAACACTAATCAGCTGTCTTCTCCCCCCACCCCATTTCCCAAGAGGCCGATATTACTTACTCTCAATTGTAGTTCAATGAAATACTTTATTAATTGATTTTTCTAGTAAAAGACATGTACCATTATTACTTTCGACCACGTGCCCCACTAAAGGGACTGCCACGTATCACATGATTGTATCACAGTATACCATCCATTATCATCTTGCAGATATACTGGACCACGAGAAATATCTTAACACTTGCTTGGCGTTGACACTGTCATGTTATAGAACCATAGCTTTAATCATTTAATGGTTTAAAGGAAAGGGCATCCACATCGATGCGTTTTACAGCTCTACAACCTTCCTTACTTTGTTTATTTGTATCATAGCTTTACGATGAATTACTCATCTGAGTCGACAATCTCGCCTTCGGACTCTGTAACACTATCAATAGCGTCACTGTCACTCTCTTCTGTGGAGTCCTCCTCCAGTGGGTCTCCGGTGAGTGCGATGCGTGCGTAGTCATCAGTGTCGATTGACTTACAGAAGTGGATGGCATATTTGAGTTTCTCCCTGAGCACCTGGCGGCATGAGTAGCGTGGCATCTTCAGTAGGAAGAAGCATGTGTAGGACTCGGGTAGGAAGTGGTCTGCAGGGCTGTACTTATCTAGGACCTGTTCAAACAAAAACCATACAACACTTATTTTGGTGTCTTTCAATGGTCTACTTTATGCTAGGTGAGATGTTTCTAAAATGCTAACATGAATACTGTAGGTTATTTATAAGTATTTCTCAGATGACCTCAGTATGAACTGTAGTTAAATACGTTCCTGCCCAATCAACAGACTAAAGAGACATTTAACGTGTGCAACAAGCCTCCTGTGTACATGTTGTATTACCAGCTATAATTGGTCACAATTAATTCATACAGATGCTTGTACGTGCATATACTTAAGTATCTTCTCTGGGATAAATAGTTTAGCTTTACCTGGAGGACAAAGTCCCGACCACGGAAATCAGCAATGCTCCGGGGAAGACGTGTGCGACCCCAAACAAAGCGTAGGAAGAGGGAGCGCTCTGTGTTTGAGAACTCCTCCATGGTCTCCCAGAACCATTGTACCAGGGGTGAACTTGCATCGATGCCCTTGTAGGTGGCTACTGATTTGAGCAGATTCAAGGGGATGTCTGGGCTACCACATACCTAAGGAAATATAAAGGGAACTATACTTTCACATTCTTTTTCACTACGGTAATCACTTGACCCAATACTATGAACCCATTTACCTATCTTTCTTGTAATATTTTCTCTGGGTTGAATACAGTGATGAGAACAAAATGCAGGAATATCACCATATAAAAATGTGATAAACCAAACAGTACTAACCATAGTTTCAAGCTCATAGCCTGTGAATAGTGAGAGCAGTGGAACTGGCACTACACGAGCCATGCCCTCCCGTACCCATTGGACTTGGTCGTCAAATTCGTGCAACCTGAATGAAAATGATTTCACATATGATCAGAATTAGCTAAACGTTTTGCTGTAACTGGTGGTTTGAAGTATATGTTATTCTGGTCTCAGAATATGAGTGGAAATAGCTAAGATTTGGTTTACTTCTATCAAGATATGGAGACTAATTCAATCTGGAAATTCTGTTACCGATGCTAATGCATTACAAATGAAGCGTTATATAAGGTATATTGATCATTTCAGTATTTAGTTGACTACCTGTAGTGAAGTGCTAGGCGGACATATTCATTGCGATTGTCAAGGGTGATCCGGCTGTACTTTGACGTTAGGTTCACCTCATGGCTGGCCGCACTTGGAGTGCTAAATGGCATGTCCGCTGACCTCAACGTCTCTGAGTCCATGTCCTTAATGCACATCAAACCTAAACAAAAAAGATGCAAGTTAAATTTGATTGAAACAGAGATCACCATGAAAATCCTCACAGAATTAAATGTGGAATCAATACATTGTACGAGTTCGAGGATGTAGAGCAAGCTCTAGCCTTTGTCTTCGCATCCAAATGTGTTTAGAGCCTTTTCCATTGGTTGCCTAGCGCAAAACGCGTCCACTGACGACGGGATTCGAACCCGTGCGGCTGAGTGCGGCGCAAAATGTGTCCGCTGAGGATGGGATTCGATCCTGTGCGACTGGAACATTTTGCGGCCTGGGATAGAGCTGCAAAACCTCACTGTCTATCACTCGTTAAGATTTAACTTCCAAACGACCACCAGGCATATGAAAGAGTGGACAGAGTGGACTTACCTGGTACATAATCTTTGTCAACCTCAGTGAGGTCACTTACACCTAGCGGTAAGCCTGCCAGCTGTTTCCATACAGGTTCAGCTATACTGAGACTTAGTGGGCTACCAGTCCGAATAGCTATTCCCAGCAGTATGCCTGCCAAAGAAAACACAAAAGAAATTTTTTAGCGTGCATACAAATGTATATAGACGACATATCACTTGGACTGATAAATTCTTGCGAAACTTTGTCACTGTCTTGACCAATGTTCGGGCCCAATGTTCATCGCTACTCGAAGTTAAGACTGACCATTCAGAGATTGATGTGACTTACCAAAAAATCTGAACATGTTTTGGTGCTGAGCCGTCTTGAGCGTTGGATTGAGCAAGAAACAGTCCCTGTTGGCACCTGACTCATCACGGCCATTTGGCGTCTGGATGAGAAGTGGTACGGAGCCATTCTGTAACTCGTCACACATCTCGGCAATTGACTCGCTGTATCCACCACCACAGTCGTCCACACTCTCACCTTAATGTACATAAATACCATAATTAGAGCCAGGTTAAGGTTCTTGGGTGGGATTTTATCAACATTATATCAACATCTGTAATGAAAAGGGATTGGGGTATTTTTCTCCATATTGTTATATAGCCAATTCCTTTACGATAGCCATCTTACGTTAATACATATCATTCATTGCTATAAACCACTATTATAATGCACTACATGTAGGACTGCTACATGTTACCGCTTGTATCACATGTTAATTACACACGCCACCACCCCTGTGCACCCAGGTTATATACGGCACATGGCTATTGTATTATTGACCAATGGGAGGCATCCCTGGCATAAACTGCAGAGTCGGGGCTGAAGGTGTTAGTCATAGTGGAGTCGGGGTCTAATGGCGGCCCCCAGCTGATAATGGCTATGTGAGCTATACACGCTAAGTCCTGTGGACTCACAGACCACCATGCGCTATGACTGTATACACATCACCACCTAAGACTCTGTACAATATACAGCAATAAACATCATCCTTTACTGCCAACTGATATGAGGTCTTGTGCTATGGATCATTCATATGTCGTACCTATTTAGAGACTATCATGATATGACAATATGGTTTGTCTTTAGGATCTTGCAAAGGAAGTTATCAGCATCCTAAACTTACCAACGAATTTAACTTTCCACACGCGGTGGGGCAGCATGAGGGAATCAGGTCCGAAGGTACCCATCTTTGCACAGACTTGGCCAAAGACAGACTTCATACCATCAGGGCCAGCAAGTCCACCCTTACTGCGTGAGCGCTTCACCTGGATACGATTGATCTCAATGGTGGGTCCATGCTGTCTGTCACGGATCATTGTGGCCTGGACAACTTTCCTGAAAGCTGCCTCCTATTGAATGTAAAAAGGGAGAACCAAGCTTAAGCAAAGAATACATCCGCATCTACATGTATTGTTTAATGTGAATAGAATAGGCAGGGGGTAGGGTGAGGTATTATCAATAAGATTGACAGTGAATGTGACCACTTCACGGCACCCACTTCACAATTGCCATTTTTCCTACTTTGAACACCATTGATCAGCAACTTTGCTTGTTGAACTCCAAGCATCACAGTTACATGTCTTTGTGGAACCAGTGATGTAATGCACCTACCTTTGCCGATGAAACAACTACACCACGGAGTGAGTCTATGCCCATGGGTATGCCAGTCGCCGCTTTATCAGTCATACTTTGCTCTAGCTCAAACATGGGGATCGAGGGGCAGAAGTAGTCTGAGAAGTGGTGCAACAGCACCAACCGATTCCTCAGTACCTTGAGGAGACATTGAGATATTGCATTATGGCTGATATTAATCCAGTCGGAGGCATGGAATCACCATTGTGGACATGTGAATTACCACCATTACAGTCAGCACTATCTTCTGACCTTTATTAATTGTGTAATATCCGTTCTACAAATTAACATTTAGTGGATAACTGAAAGGCTATAGACAAGTATTTTTCTCACCTGGACAGGGATGCCCTGGAGCTGGTTATACTCCATGGGGATGTCGGCTGGTAGCCGCCCCGCGTTCACCGGTTTGTTGGTGGACCACGCAAGGCTATGTGCTGACCCACATGCCACACGGTTTATCTTCTTACCTATAGAAATCAAACAATCTCAATGTTACAACCCTCCCATATATTTTGGCATACATTATATTACTGATCCAAAATTCAATCATTAAGATTTATATGATGTCTCTTTGTATGCAAAGTTAAAGGCAAGAGGACATTCAAATCAAAGAGTTACAGTTGCAGTGAAACATCTATCTTACCCTGTAGAGCAGCCACGAGGCGTGGTCGAGGAATGGCATTGGTGGTGCCGTCTCCGAGTTGTCCCTCGTCGTTGTCCCCCCAGGTGTACACCTCCCCTGTGAAGACAAACACAACCTATTATTAACTAGAGCCTAAAAATAGTCCAACCCTTCAGATACATTCCATGGGTACGGACTAAGGTACAGCCCGGAACTACCCAAAACAGATCCCATGCAAAAGAACGAAAACCTATTCCGAGGTAGCAGGTTGTCCCATGTGTGCTGCCATTGCTGAAGCTTGTTACCAGCGGGTTCTACTGATAACACCTATCAGATGGGTCCCGAGAGGGCCGCAGTGAATCATTGGGATTATCTCATTGGCTAATAAATAATCCTGCTAAGTCCATATAGTAGTACACACATCAATAAACTTCAGAATTAGCCCAACTATTATCAGTCAAAGTCTTACCTGTGTCTGTGCAGGCCACACAATGAAGTGACCCACATGCAATGCTGATCACCTTCTTGCCCTGGAGGGCAGTGACCCGGCGGGGGCGGCGTACATGGTCATCAGTCCCATGTCCTAAGCGGTGGTAGTCGCCCTTACCCCTGTAACCATCACAACAATTGTCATTAAGTGTCAGCATTATTACAAATACACAATGTGTCATTAACAGTCCCAATAATTTCAGTACAGATGAAACATAAAACAGTAACTTTGAAGTACCCTTTGCGCTCGAAATAGTGTATTATCTGAGTAAGACAAAACATATAACTCACCATGTGTATACGGCGCCAGACTTGGTGAGCGCAACAGAGAACTGGGAGCCACATTCCACCTTACACACACCGAGGCCCTGTAGTGCATCAACCTTCATAGGTACTTTGCATCCATCGCTACCTCCCCGACCGAGCTTTCCATAATCACCGTCTCCCCATGACCACACGGAGTCATCGTCAGAAATGCACAGTGTCTGGGCATCCCCGCTACCACAAGCAACATCGATCACTCTGTAACCCTTTAGGGCTTCAATCTGAAATAGGAGGTTCGCTTTCTGAGCATTCCTTCTCTTTTTATGCATGTATCAGCAGATAGCTAATTCAAATTCTGGACTGTGACCTTTCAACTCAACTTGATTCACATAATTTCACCACATGTAACTCTCCACCTGAGGATTTCTGATTCGTTTTGTTTTATAACTCACCAATCTAGGCCTTGACTGATCTTCACTGTCGGCATGTCCCAGCCGTCCATAGCGTCCCTTGCCCCAAGTGTAGAGCTCACCACTGGATGTGATCGCTGCACTATGTGCGCCACCTGCTGCGATATCTGTCACCTCCTTACCACGCAGTGACTCGATGATTTTAGGACGGTCACATGGTCTGAAATAAGAATGATCATACTGTAAGTGTTTACAAAACGTGTGATGGTTCAACTAGGTCATTCTGTAATTTTTTGTATCATTTACATACACATGTATAGACATTTTTTTTTTCTTTTAAAGCTGCAATAAATGTTGGTATTCCCCTTTCTAACCTCTTTCTTAAATAATTCTACACCACCTTTCCTCAAATCCAGCGCCATTCATTTTGGTGAGAGGGGAGCTGTCTGCTTTTTGGAGGGAAGGGACAACAGTCAGCTAAATAGTTTCGAATAATTTCACCAGGTGGCAGGACTGAGCAGGCAGGTCCCCAAATGCAGAGCTCTTTCCACCATAGAATACCAGTCTGATTTCTTATAACAGATGGAGCCACTAAGCTGGTCTTATAAGGTGTTTGCCAACATGGATAAAATGCTGGAAGCATTTTATTTTTACACATCTCTCTCCTTGGAATTAGCATGGCTAGAGCTCACCAAACATTATGAGATTTGACCAACACACTGTAACAAGTGGGCTAATGGTAGAAATGACAAATATGGAAAATCTACATATTTCACATCTTGTAGCAGCTTTAATACAACTAGGTCATGATAAAATCATTTCATTTTGATACAAGTACTTAAATTCATTGAAGTCTTCTAATGTTTGATGTAGTAAAGGCGGATACATACGTCCTGTTTCCATGTCCAAGCTTTCCATCTTCAGCCTCTCCCCAGGCATAGACCTCACCCTCCCCTGACAGAGCCAGGCAATGCTTGCCGCCTGAGTTAACGGCAACTTTCTTGATGAACACATGTTGCACAGACTCTAGGAGGGTTGGTGCTGCTACTGACTCTGTGCCACCAATACCAAGCCGACCTCCGGCGCCATATCCAGTTGCATAAAGCTGAAAACGAAATTTACTTAATAACTCCCATTCTAACTTTCCATGCTCAAATATTTGATCAAATGAATCAGTCAAGGTGGCAAACAGAAATTAGATATGATCAGATTAAAATTACATTAATAGCTATATATTCACTGTAATATCATAAAGGGTTATATCACAAAGAGTACCATAGTTAAAAAAATAATGTTTTTTAGGATTGGAGTAAACTGAATTGAGAGGAGGGAGATGCCCTCATGTCTTTAGTAAAAGACATTGTACTCACCTTTCCATCACCAGTTACAGCAAAGAGGGTCTGTTCTCCACCTATGAGCTGCACAGGCCGGAGGGTGGCGAGGGCCTCACAGCTGACTGGCAGTTTGACCTTTGCGCCCTCTACGCCACCTAACTGCCCGCGATGGTTGTGTCCCCAACCCCAGATCTGGCCGCTGCCGCCCCACGATAACGTCCAATCATCCGGTCTCCTGATGCAAACACAAGATCACACATTAAGATGTAGAAAGTTATATTTCAGCTAAAATAAGTCATTTCTGGAAGATGCACTAATTTGTGACCTAATATATTTTACAACAAATGAATGGCTAACCTGTTTAGCCAAAGCAGGAGCTGCTCATCGTATTCGCGTGTGAACAAGTGATGGTCTTCGTGTTCATTGCTGACTGTCTCGCCTTCTGCTGATATCTCATTTATCTTCTTCATCACCTCCTTAGTAAAGGGCTTAGGCAGCTGGGCACGACCCTCCAGGGCTTTGGCGACGCGTGCTGCCATAGAGTAGCGCCGGAACCAGGCCCATTTATGTGCTTCAAGGCACAGGGGGAGTGCGTCCAACCCCAGGTCACAGGCCAGCGCCACCAGCACCTGGTACATAAAGCAGTAAGCAATTATTCACTTTTATATCCATAGGTGACGATTATAAGGTCGGTGTTATTACACAGGTAACATTACTGGTACTCTCTTTATCCTCAAGAGCATCACCCTCTTGTAACCTTTAGCTTGATCAAATATTAGACCACCGGTAATGTTTATTAAGTATATATATATATATACACACACACACACATTTCTAGGTATTTTACAAGATCTGTCCTGAATAGATATACATTTCGCTTGTCAAAGATGAGAAAAACAGGTTAAAATATTCAATTATAATCGTTCCAGCGTTCTAACCTTGAAGAAGGGACTGTGCATAAGATGCTTGCCACTGCGGACAATGGGGTCTTCGTATTCATACTGGCGCTGCAGGGCTTCAGGAAGCCCCTTCACCAGGGAGGCAAGTGCTGTACCACTGACAGACTGCAACAGATGCAAATATGACCATTGGACCATGAATCGATCGATCAAAGAAAATTCTATTTGATTTTATCTATACTTCAATACTACTCAAAATCAACTGACATAACTTTTCTAGTTATTCTTAGACATCCCCCTACGTCTACGATTGTAATTCTGGTACAATAATTGTGCTAAGAAAATCCATAGCGATGATGTGGTTAGCCACAGACATACTTAACACCAATATAAATGTCTTCTACACCTATTCACACGTTAGAAGTTATGGTCTTACCATTCCATATCCACGACTAATGTCAGAGTCGGGGCCATCACCAGTCGGACTGGCCAAAAGAGCATTTACATTTATGTCAGGACCAAACTGTGATGTCATCAACTTCCTCAGCTTCTGTAGTGCCCACATACGTTGAGTGGCACCTGAAGTTCAAGAGAAAATATATAAAATCATTTTCCTTTTTATAATTATCACAGTAAAGTGGCGTTGGTGATAAAACGTGGATTTAGACTAAAAGAGTGTTACCCTTGTTTTAGGAATCACTTCAGAAGAATAAAAACTAGAACTTTACCTAAGGTACTGAGCTGAGCACAGGCAGCCAGTGCTGCAGCAAGGCGCGGCACAATGTTATGCTCTGACTGCATCTCCAGGTTGAATTCCAGAACGCAGGTCACGAGGTCGATGGAGGGCCTTGAGAGGACTGTGCGATCTGACAAGATGTCCATCGGAGCTGCGGCAGGCATGATAGGGTAGGTGGTAAAGCGCCAGCCCCAGCCATTCACTGAGCCATCACTCGAGAACTTCCACTTGAGCTCGTCCCCACTGATGCGTAGCTCTTGTGACCAATCGGACCATTCCCGACCTACAAAGCATGATTGATGAAATTTAACAACCATATTAAACTTTGAATAATGTTTTATTTAATCTCTTTCATTCCTGTGTAACATACTTTGACTTGACCAACTCTAATTTTATCATATCACTCTCATTTCCCATTTCCAAATATTTTCTTGAGATTTACTTTTGTTGCATGATAATGTAAGTCTGAACATTCACCTGATCGTATGCTGACTGTACGTCCTGACCCATCCATAATGGTGAGTGGATCATGGCGACGCTCGGTTGAGCACTGCCGATCAAATTCCACACGGAGGCCCTCAGCCCCTGGAATACGCACATGACCATTGAGTGAGGTGTCATCTGTGTAGGGGTGTGGACTCTCCTGTACCACAGGCTGCGCTGCATTACGTCCAGACTCAGTGTCAGCCGCTACATCTTCCAGCTCTGTCACACACAGCTCCAGGATCATCTCTGATACCTGACAACAAAGACACTTTTTTATATACACAGAATCAAACAAAACGGATAGAAACAGCTTTGGTTTTTTTTGAGGGGTGAAAACTTCTGATTTCTTACAGAATCATTTGAAGATACCGTAATCTCCCGCGTAGAAGACGCGTTGCGCGTATAAGACGCACCCCAAACACAGCACATGCATTTTCGCGTATAAGATGCACATTTAATGGTGATATTTGTAAGATAAGTACATTTCTATAGTAAAAGTACCCCTCGTATAAGACGCCCCCCCCAACTTGAAGAAATCCTATAAGACGCACAAGGCATTTGTTTGGCGTAGAGGATGCGTCTTATACGCGGGAGATTACGGTAATAAGACATTTCAAGAACATTATAGGACTACTTGCACCCATTAGTAAATGGTTGTCCTATTAAGCATACCTGTGGGTAAGTTTTGCCAAGTGCCATGAGGATCTGGGATAAGGTTCTCCGTGACTTGTCTCCAGCACGTTGCGCCACGGCTAGTTTAAGGAGGTCGACAAGAACTCGTGCGTCATCAGCTGATAGAGACCTGGTGAATTCATCAAGATCTGGCTGAGCAACCACTGTCTGCGTGTCACCTGTATTTGTCACCTGGTGGAAAGAGCAATAGTTAAGATATGGTGAATGATAAGATGACATAGCGCTGAACATGTTTTAGCACGCTGGGGTGAGATATAACAGATAGGAGAAGAGATGTTACAGACAGAGTTAAAGACTGACTGAAACAAATGTCACACCTCCATAAACCGGACTGATATATCATACTTGACATGACAACATATAGAGAGCTCAAGGCTCTTATAATCATAATGAAAACCAGACTAGCTTTGGGGTGAAAAATTAGAAAGATTTAACGTGTGATATAAATCACATATGGCCCAGGGTCTACTACCCCCCCCCCCAATATAAAAATTGGGCGTTGTGCATTGAAGCACAGAAGGCTAAGGGTAGGTACCATAAAACCCTCTATCAACCCTGTAGGGTCACAGGAATCAGCACTTGCGAAATATTGACTAATTACTTACAAATAGAGACTATTATCTACAGAAATGTAAGTCGGGTATTGAGAAAATCCCTGAAAAGCTATTATCGCAGGTTGGGGGGGGGGGTGGGGGTGGGGTGTTAAAGTCTATATATGCAATGTGCATGTATAAAATTAATGTCCTTCCCCACAATACATGTATATGGAACTATGAGTCTAGTATACCCCCTCCCCAACCAACCCCACCCCTAATCTCTTTCAACCTATAATGCTTCAGAATTGAGGGTGGCTGAGGGTGAGTGTGGTGTTCAGACATTGAGTAGATGTATGGTGGTTGGGGTGGTGACATGGCACTTCTGAAGGGGTTTCCCCAAATAGCTGTATGGAGGGCAACTGTAGACTAGTCTTGAGACTGAGTATTTTAAACCAATCAGAGAGCAGCATTCCCTTCACCTCCCCTAGTAGAGTATGCCACTGAGATCCCCTATTCCCTGTCCAGGCCTTCCCCTGCCCAGTTGAGTCTCTCTGCTTACACCAGGGGGCCTTCCTGTTCCTCAGTGGAGTCACTGGTTAAAGCAGCCAACACAGGCCTGGGTATGTGTATAGCAGAGGGTTATCATTAGGGCAAGAACACATATTTCTCTTCATTTTGATGAACATGGATATTCACACTGACTGTTATGAATATGAGAATCAAATCTGGCCCTGAAGACCTTACATATCCCTATTTTGACTTAATCTAAAGATTTTTGAAATCCCTATTTTCAGGGAATTCACTGACAACTTACATCTCTGTATCTATACATGTACTGACACCAGTTTGGCATAATCTTCTCTTACTAAACCCCTTGGACCGCTGGCCCCCTGGTGTGCTGGCCCCCCGGACACCTGGCCCCCTGGACACCTAGCCCCTGGACACCTGGCCCCTGGAGACCTGGCCCCCTGGACACCTAGCCCCCACAGAAAACTTTATCCTTAGCATGCTTAGTTTATCGCTCAGTCCCCAATGTGTTATGTGTATAGCTTGGACATTGTAAACATTGCTTGCTGAAAAAAAGTGTCTCACTTGGTGATTATCCATAGGACTCCATGTGCTAATTTCATCGCCAAAATCTATCTGACCCATAGACCCAATGGTTAAAGAACTTGTAGTCAGTATAGCTCCCAAAAGCATGACGTAAGTACAGCAGCTTTTTTCGTAGAGAAAGATATCACTCACCATAAAGGACAAAATGTTGTCTGATAGATGAGATTTGAAACTTTCCTTTGGCTTTTGAAAAATGTGTAAACTAACAGTATATCACTGAATGATTACACCCTAAAGTTGGTGATTACAAATTTGTGGATCTGACTGAAAACCCGGCTCCAATAGCCCAGGGGATACCCTGGGCCAATAATCTGGGCCACACGCCAGACTAGCTATAGGGTAAAAAGTATTTGAGAGGCATCTGTGCTATATACACGGAGTTAAACATTTCAAGACATATTAACGGTTCTACAATTTCACTTCATGCAAGTAATTTTTTATGTCATAAGCTAAAATAGGCACATCTAGAAACTTTGAACTGTAACACATTAAAAAATATTACCAGACAATAAAGAAAAGCATGATATATTAATCGGCGTTTGAAATTGCTAAGAGGACTGTAACAAGCATCTGGCAAACAAATTGTATTTGGTACAGCTACATAATTGTATACTGAAATTCGTAAGGCAAGACTAAAATGGCAAACTTAGAAAAACGGCAAATAAAAGGACAAAAAAAGCAGCGGATACCTACAGTACAAACCTGCTCTGTCGTTGTAAATGTCTCAGCTATGAGACTTGTGGCTGGTGACGCTTTTGCTAAACTATGCATACTTGGGAAGGAACCGATACTCTCATGGCCACTTGATGTCATATGCTGTAAAAGAACAAAGACATCATCTTGTACAGTATTAAGGTACTCATAAAAGGTTAAGGTGTACACCACACAATAAACCGATATCTGCGACACCTTTGATACTCTCTGGACTTGGAATGTCATCTCATGAGACATAGACGTAAGTAGAATACATACCTCAAAGGCCATTGCTGAGAAGGATCCGGTCATACTCCGAGGCAAGCCGGGCTCAGAGAGTTCTGAACTGAGAGTTAATGCACTGGTAGCGACATCAACGGTCCTGGGTGGTGGGATGTCCTCTGAGGGAGACGCCATGGGTGACACACTTGGAGGTGTCATGATGGTCAAACGTGACTCAGTCAGGTTGGTGATACCGTCATAGTCCTTCTCCAGCGCTTGGCTTATTGCATCCCTGTTATGTATGGTATGAACAAACATCATCAATATTGTAAGCAAATTGTCATCTTCCCTATAAGAATGCCCAGTTTCACTTCTATATGAATGATCCAAACCTATACTACTGCTTTATAAAGAAAAACAAGTAAACTTTCACATCTTACCTTAACGAAAGCTAAAATCAGAACGACTACCGTAAATTCCTGCGGCTTATACACAAGAATTTAGGATATCACATCTCAATATATATCCCTCTACATCTAGCCTTGTCCACTTACACAGGGTGAAGTAAGATCTTACATACCTGGCATAGATAATCTGCAGTGCGGTAAGGATGTGGGAGAGCGCCTGCTGTTTACTGCCATTCGTTTCCAGAGAAAGGATTATCTTGGCAAGGGAAGGTCGACACGGCTTTGTTGGCTGACTATTTACTGGTGATGTGATGCTCTCATCACTTGCCCCTTCCGATAATCCTGTGAGCCATCAGAATCAAGTCAGTTTTGTATTTTCAACACTATGGGACAAGGATTGGGCGGGGGAGTGGGGTTCATATTGGTGTATTGGACAGGTCTGCAAAGTTAATTACAGATGTTGGATTTTCCAGGACCTTTATTGGTAATGGTTGTGAGAGGTTCCAACCACTCAATGTCACGGGGATGGCAGTTGGTTAGATCAATTCACAGACTTTGTTTTTTTTAATGGCAAACAATCTAGAGAACATGTAACCACATAAAATCCACTTGTAACTAACAAAGTCAGACAAGGCATTCGATTCTTAATAATAACCAATGCACTGAGGACTTGAGCCTTATTCTTTGACCTTTGTGACTGGGCATGTGCAGTTTTAATTAAATGCAATTAAATATCACTAGTTCCACTTTTTAGCAAATTGAACGGTACTACAAATTGTAAGAGGCTACAGAAAATGCAAGCAACTAGCTACCTATGAGAGCTGCACCGAGTGGGTCCCTGGACGTTGAGAAAAGAACTGGCTCATGGGTAGTGGGAGTAGACAGGTCAGTGGTGGCCCAGGCAATGCTGTGAGAAGAGCCACAGGCTACACGAGTGATCTTGTAGCCTTCCATACCATGTACCAATGCTGGCTTGCGATTTACTGTCGTGGAACCATTTCCTTGCTGACCGTGATCGTTGTCTCCCCATGCATACACCTGCAGGTTGAATAAAATTTAATATTGCTAACTCTAAATGTTACACTATTTCAATAAATGCAGTAAACCTGATCATGACTGTATTTGGTCTATTGTATGGCATCAATATAAAGCTATTTGGGATTCAAACCAAAGATACTCCAGTCAAGTACAGACCTGTCCATCATCTGTTACAGCTAGACAGTGCAGTGCCCCCACGGCCACATGCACAATCTTCTTCTCTTTTAGACCCTCTACGAGCTGAGGTTTCCGCACATGGGCGTCCGTCCCATGTCCGAGTCGGTAATAATCTCCTTTTCCCCTGAATTTGAAGAATATGGTGGTTTAGTTCAAAAGCACAATACTGGTGACAGGTTGAGGGTAACGTTTCAAAAATCTATCACCCTATATATGACCTCCTGAATCTAAGTCAACCAAAAGTCAAGAAAGGAAGTCAATAATACCATATGGTAGATTCAATATTCATATATGCAAAACTATATCTATCCACTTTGAAGCTCACTAGGCCATTTGTTTAGTTCTGTGATAGAGTAACGGCCCACATGGCCTACAAGTACTAGTACCATGTATATACAAATCTACCGGACTACGAAGAATGTTACTTGAAACTTACCATGTCCACACCTGGCCGGACTTGGTGAGCGCTAGTGAGAATTGGGCGCCACACTCAATCTGGCAAACGCCGAGCCCAGTCAGACGTTCTATGGGGTGGGGTACGCTGCAGCCCTCGCTGCCACCACGGCCTAGCTTGCCGAAGTCTCCGTCCCCCCAGGAGTAAACCAGTCCCTCTTCTGTAAGTGCTAGTGTCTGTGCATCTCGGCTTCCTAATGCAACTTGTATTACCCGCTGACCTGCTAATGACTTGATCTGTTAAGGAATAAATGATTCTATATAAAGTCTTGAAGTATGATAAAAAAAAACCTTAATCAAACTTTGAGACTATAGGCTTTTATTGCAGCAAAAAAGAGAATGTGAGGTTCTGCGATTATAAGATTTCTTCCAAAATGTATCCAAATAAAAAGGGAGAGAGTGACAGAGAGAAAATGACATAATTTGACAGATTGAAATACCTGTTTTGGTCTGAGCTGAGTGGTGTTGTCTCCATGGCCGAGTCGGCCATACTCGCCAAGACCCCATGTGTAAAGGTCTCCATTTGATATGATGGCTGCGCTGTGTGAACTGCCACATGAAATGTCCCGTACACGCTTGGACCGCAGTGCCTCTATCAGTCGGGGTTTGTCACAATTCCTATGGAATTACATTTCATTTGTCAACTACACCTCTGAATCCAGGAATCCTTCCCAATACTGACAGCCTAGTTCTTTCTTCTTCAGAGTCAATCTACAGATATATCTTTACAACTATAAAACAATCTCTAAGCATGGCTAAGCACGGATCTGATAATGCATAGTAATGCTATTCATTCATTTTAAGAGTAGGCCATTTGTTTATTTCTGTGATAGAGTAGCGGCCCACACGGCGGATAATGCATGATAACGCTATTCATTCGTTTTCAGAGTAGTTTTTTTCACCAATTTGATTAAAGTAATGAACACAATGTATCTGTTCCATATAGCAGTTTATGCACAAAGAAATTTACGATGTAAACATATCTTACATTCTGCTGAAGTGTCCGAGCTTCCCATCATCACCCTCTCCCCATGAGAAAACTTTGCCATCTACGGTTAGGGCCATGGCGTGCCGACCACCTGAAGATTAGTGTATGATATCAATATGTATCAAAAGGTAAATCAAGCGCAATGCGGCTTATATGGGATGACTGATTTACACTTATCATAGACTGTGAGACATAAGTGATAATCTGTTTTCTTTTATTCAAAATATAGTCCAAAACAAATTGAATATGTCTTACCTGAGTGTACGGCAACCTTCTTGATGACGTACTGGCTGAGTGACGTGATGGGACGCGGGATGGGCACATTACCGCTACTCAGGCCCAGTCCTAATCGCCCATTGGTCGCTTCACCGCATGCATATAGCTTACCATCCTGCATCACACAGAACAGGCTCTTGGAGCCACCCACAATCTGTACACACTTCAGGCCTGACAAGGTCTCATTCACACCAGGTGTCTTGATCTGTTTGATTGAAAAAATGTCAACCTCATCTTAACTAAAAGGCACTTTCACTATTTATATGGCTTTTTAATTGATTTTTCCCTTTACTAATGTTCTTTGGCACACAGGTACCCGGTACACCGGTATGTACCAAACTAAGTGTTTGCCCCAGCTTTTTGTTTTGGAGTAGATATGGTGGAGTATATGTATGGATAATGAACTAAATAGATACATTTTTTTTAAATCTTTCACTAATTCAAATTGAATTCTTCAGCACACGATCTCTGTTCCATAGCCAGTACAGCATATATAAAGTATGACAGATTTAGTGGAGTTCAAATTTCTATTCCTGAAATACATACCTTTGACCCTTTAGGTCCCCCTAGTTGATCCTTATCATTAAGTCCCCACACAAAGACGTGCGTCTGGATATCCTTGGAGCTGGTCATCTTGATCTTTTTCAAAGCTGTCTGTGGTACCGAGCTGTGCTCCTCTTCTTCATCCTCTTCATTGTCAGAGGCAAGGAATGAGAAGTTGGCAGCTGTGTCATCTTCATCTGCTCGTTGCCGACCAACAATGGATAGTCCATGTACTTTGCAGTCAATGCCACTGCTCTTACACTGTTTGATGGCCAGCTCAATGTAGCGGTAATACTGCAGGAATGGAAAGGCAATAGTAGAGACATAGGGCTAGATATATTTTGAGTTTTGTGGCATTTCTCTCCATTGTCAATACACATCTTGTCTTTTCCCAACAGGCCTTCACATGAATGCTGCGAAAGTAAACCAGCTACTACTGTCATATTGGATATCCAATTTTGGCATTCTTGAGGTCCACCAGATGTTGATAAAACTTTAAAAAATCATCAAACACACAATGGTAATATTTCTATTAAAATATACTCATCATCCAGTCTAATAGAGTCTACTTACGCTGTATCTTTGATCTATGTTTGTTGTTTGTGTACTTGAATACTCTTACCTCTGTCAGATCTTGCAGCAATACGACTTCTGTCTCCACTGCACCAATGTTAATGGTTTTCAGTTCCTTCAGGGAATGTGCAGAGTCTCCTCCTGACACGACCACTAGTGACGGCATGTAGGATGAGTCGGAGGGTTCCACTTGTATGGCTAGCCGGTGTACCAACATGTCAGTGTGCATCTCCAGGCGCACCCAGTGCTGAAATGGAGATATATCCTAAATGGGTAGTTGTCACTATGCATAAAGACCAAAGGTTCATGTGTCCTTTGTCCTTGAGCAACAAGAAAAGACACACACACAAAATTCCATCGCAGAACAAGGGGTCAATGTTTAGGAGATTATGTTAAGGATTCAATTGAAAATTTAGGATCTAAGATCTATGATCAAGAGGCCCGTGTTAAGGATGCAATTGAGAGGATTGAATTTAGGATCTGTCATCTATGATCAAGATATTAGGATTTCATATTTAAATTTGACGATCAATTCTGAGTTTAATATCAATTCTAAAAGCAGTTAAGTTGCAGTGCGTTTCCCGGATTAGAAATTTATCCCATATTTTCGGCAAAGTAAACACAGCAAAGCTGTAATGCCGTGCATATTCATATCATGTTCTAAGAAGTATAGAATTGATTTACAACATTTTTAATATGATCTTAGATCAAAATTTTCAGAACAAATATTATTTTAATACGGAATATAAAAGCCCTTCATATGTTGTGTGTTTTGCAATTTATTAATCTATAACATACTTTCAGGAAAGTAAACACAGCAATGCTGTAATGCCGTGCATATTCCTATTATGATCCAAGGAAAAAAGATCATTATATATGAACTCTATGGCCTTTGGAATGGACCTATACTTAAATATATGCTCTGATTGTGGTGCTTCCTCGCTCTCCATGTAAAATCCTGTCCCATTGCTATAGTATGGAGTAAACCTATGCCTGGATTAAAATATGCAAATAAGGAATGTGTGTGAGGGTTGGGAGTAGTGTGGTGGTGGTATTGGTGGTGGTGGTGTCACAATGGTCACTAACATCCATCTGATAACTTTTGAAGATCAAAATTGACCACATATGACCTGGATCCCTGTGATTCCTGAAACCAAGATGGCCGACACACAAGGAAAACAAAAGAATTAGGTAGTTGAGGTGTCCCAATGGTCACTAACATCCATCTGATAACTTTTGAAGATCAAAATTGACCACATATGACCTGGATCCCTGTGTTTCCTAAAACCAAGATGGCCGACACACATGGAAAACAATAAAATTGGGTAGTTGAGGTGTCCAAATGGTCACTAACATCCATCTGATATCTTTTGAAGATCAAAATTGACCACATATGACCTGGACCCCTGTGTTTCCGAAAACCAAGATGGACGACACATATGGAAAACAATAGAATTAGGTAGTTGAGGTATCCCAATGACTACTAACACCCACCTCATAACTTTGAAAGATCAAAATTGACCATATTTGAGCTGGATCCCTGTGTTTCCTAAAACCAAGATGGCAGACACACAAGGAAAACAATAGAATTAGGTAGTCGAGGTGTCCCAATGGCCACTAACATCCATCTGATATCTTTTGAAGATCAAAATTGACCACATATGACCTAGATCCCTGTGTTTCCTAAAACCAAGATGGCCGACACACATGGAAAACAATAAAATTGGGTAGTTGAGGTCTCCCAATGGTCACTAACATCCATCTGATAATTTTTGAAGATCAAAGTTGACCATATATGGCCTGGATCCCTGTGTTTTCTAAAACAAAGATGGCTGACACATATTGAAAAAAATAGAACTAGGTAGTTGAGGTCTTTCAATGGTCACTAACATCCATCTGATAACTTTTGAAGATCAAAATTGACCACATATGACCTGGATCCCTGTGTTTCCTAAAACAAAGATGGCCGACACACATGGAAAACAATAAAATTGGGTAGTTGAGGTGTCCCAATGGTCACTAACATCCATCTATAACTTTTTTTTTAAGATCAAAATTGACCATGTATGACCTGGATCCCTGTGTTTCCTAAAACAAAGATGGCCGACACACATGGAAAACAACAAAATTGGGTAGTTGAGGTCTCCCAATGGTCACTAACATCCATCTGATAACTTTTGAAGATCAAAATTGACCACATATGACCTGGATCCCTGTGTTTCCGAAAACCAAGATGGCCGATACACATGGAAAACAATAAAATTAGGTACTTGAGGTGTCCCAATGGTCACTAACATCCATCTATAACTTTTGAAGATCGAAATTGACCATATATGGCCTGGATCCCTGTGTTTCCTAAAACAAAGATGGCCGACATATATGGAGAACAATAAAATTAGCTAGTTGAGGTGTCCCAATGGTCACTAACATCCATCTGATAACTTTTGAAGATTAAAATTGACAATATATAAGCTGGATCCCTGTGTTTCCTAAAACAAAGATGGCCGACACACATGGAAAACAACTAGGAGGCGTGTATTTGATGGATTAAGGAAATCAGTTAAGCACGGCATAGCCGTGGTGATTTATTTTGTCATGGTTAATTATAATGCTTAAAGTGTGCATCAATGTAGCAGGTCACCCATAAAGGGTTAATTGTGCATCAATGCATCATGCCATCCATAAAGGGTTAAGTGTGCACCAATGCATCATGCCATCCCTAAAGGGTTAAGTGTAAATCAATGTATCATGCCATCTATAAAGGGTTAAGTGTGCATCAATGCATCATGCCATCCCGAAAGCGTTAAGTGTACATCAATGCATCATGCAACCCATGAAGGGTTAAATGTGCATCAATGCATCATGCAATCTATAAAGGGTTAAGTGTGCATCAATGCATCATGCCATCCCTCAAGGGTTAAGTGTGCATCAATGCATCATGCCATCTATAAAGGGTTAAGTGTGCATCAATACATCCCTAAAGGGTTAAGTGTGCATCAATGCATCATGCTATCTATGAAGGGTTAAGTGTGCATCAATGCATCATGCCATCTATAAAGGGTTAAGTGTGCATCAATGCATCATGCTATCCCTAACGGGGTTAAGTGTGCATCAATACATCATGCTATCCATAAAGGTCTAAGTCTGCACCAATGCATCATGATATCCATAAAGGGTTAAGTGTGCATCAATGCATCATGCAATCTACAAAGGGTTAAGTGTGCATCAATACATCCATAAAGGGCTAAGAGTGCATCGATGCATCATGCAATCTACAAAGGGTTAAGTGTGCATCAATACATCTATAAAGGGTTAAGTGTGCATCAATGCATCATGCCATTCATAAAGGGTTAAGTGTGCATCAATGCATCATGCCATCTATAAAGGGTTAAGTGTGAATCAATGCATCATGCTATCCATAAAGGTCTAAGTGTGCACCAATGCATCATGCCATCCATAAAGGTTTAATTGTGCATCAATGCATCATGCTATCCCTAAAGGTTAAGTGTGCATCAATGCATCATGCAATCTACAAAGGGTTAAGTGTGCATCAATACATCCATAAAGGGTTAAGAGTGCATCGATGCATCATGCAATCTACAAAGGGTTAAGTGTGCATCAATACATCTACGAGGAAGCGTATTTTTGAGGAATTAAGGAAATTGTGAGGAAGGCACAGCATTGCTGTGGTGATTTATTTGTTATGGTTAAGAAACAAAATGATCAGCTTTTTTTTTTTAATAATAAAATCAATTTTGAAGAAGTAGCACAGCATAGCTATTAAAATACAAAAAAAATGTTTAAGAATAACACTGCTAAGGTGATGATATATGAAAGTTATGATGATATTAATCATAGGTTGAATATATAACATTGTATTGTAAGAAAGAACAAAAGTGTTATAAATATTTTTTATCATTTATTATATAATTATATAAAATTATCACACTATAGTGCATTATCATAAGAACTTGATATTCACATCAAAATTGAACTTCATAATCATTGCGAACAATCATATGGTCATTTTGGAACTCGTTTGCAGACATGAAGTGAATGGTAAGTGTAAAATGCTAAAGAAAGTAGAGCTTTTCACAAATGAAATTGTCAAGAAAAAAAAGGAGGCATGTATTTGATGGATTAAGGAAATCAGTTAAGCATGACATAGCCGTGGTAATGTATTTTGTCATGGTTAATGATAATGCTTAAAGTGTGCATCAATGTAGCAGGTCACCCATAAAGGGTTAACTGTGCATCAATGCATCATGCCATCCATGCATGTTTAAGTGTGCATCAATGCATCATGCCATCCCTAAAAGGTTAAGTGTGCATCATTGCATCATGCTATCCATAAAGGTTTAAGTATGCATCAATGCATCATGCCATCCCTAAAGGGTTAAGTGTGCATCAATGCATCATGCAATCTATAAAGGGTTAAGTGTGCATCAATGTATCAGGCTATCCATAAAGGTTTCAGTGTGCATCAATGCATCATGCCATCCATAAAGGGTTAAGTGTGCATCAATGTATCATGCCATCCATAAAGGGTTAAGTGTGCATCAATTCATCATGCAATCGATAAAGGGTTAAGTGTGCATTAATACATCCCTAAAGGGTTAAGTGTGCACCAATGCATCATGTCATCCATAAAGGGTTAAGTGTGCATCGATGCATCAGGCTATCCATAAAGGTCTAAGTGTGCACCGAGGTATCATGTCATCCATAAAGGTTTCAGTGTGCATCAGTGCATCATGCCATCCATAAAGGGTTAAATGTGCATCAATGCATCATGCCATCCATAAAGGGTTAAGTGTGCATCAATGCATCATGCCATCCATAATGTTTAAGTGTGCATCAATGCATCATGCCATCCATAAAATATTAAGTGTGCATCATTGCATCATGCTATCCATAAAGGTTTAAGTATGCATCATGCTATCCCTAAAGGGTTAAGTGTGCATCAATGCATCATGCAATCTATAAAGGGTTAAGTGTGCATCAATGCATCAGGCTATCCATAAAGGGTTAAGTGTGCACCAATGTATCATGCAGTGGTAACGATTCTACTCACCAGCACTGTTTAAGTGCATCATGATGCCCTTAAATAGCTAACTGAGGCCCTGCATAATGTATCACGATGCACCAATGAAGTGGTAATGATTTTACTCACCAGCACTGGTTTAGTGCATCACTGCACAGCCTAGAGGCTATAATCATCTACTTGTCAGTGTGTTTGGAGTGCTTGGGTCAGATTGTTATGGTGTATAGGGACTGCACAGCCTAGAGGCTATAATCATCTACCTGTCCACAAGTTTGGAGTGTTTGTGACAGATTGCTATGGTGTACACGGGCATAAAGTAGGTAGGTCTACCTGATTTCAATGGGAACTAAACACTACACCATGTGATAGGAGCTATGATTCATCTAGTAAGTCTATGCCCGTGGAGGTCTAGGATTTCAGTAGATGAGCTATTGGTCAAAATTTTGAACACATGGTGGCTGATGTAAAATGATTTATTTTATGAATAAAATAAATCAATAAAGGGTTAAGTGTGCATCAATGCATCATGCCATTCATAAAGGGTTAAGTGTGCATCAATGCATCATGCCATCTATAAAGGGTTAAGTGTGAATCAATGCATCATGCTATCCATAAAGGTCTAAGTGTGCACCAATGCATCATGCCATCCATAAAGTTTTAATTGTGCATCAATGCATCATGCTATCCCTAAAGGTTAAGTGTGCATCAATACATCATGCCATCTATAAAGGGTTAAGTGTGCATCAATACATCCCTAAGGGGTTAAGTGTGCATCAATGTATCATGCTATCCCTAAAGGGTTAAGTGTGCATCAATGCATCATGCCATCTATAAAGGGTTAAGTGTGCATCAATACATCCCTAAGGGGTCAAGTGTGCATCAATACATCATGCTATCCATAAAGGTCTAAGTGTGCATCAATGCATCATGCCATCCATAAAGGTTTAAATGTGCATCAATTCATCATGCCACTTAAAACTCCTAAAAAAGTGCATCATACTTATGTGTACATGTATACATAAATATACATGTAGGTGGCCTTTAGTGGGTTAATAGTCAGTGGTGCTGAGAAACGCACCACCAGCAGAAGAGAACCACATGGTGCTGGGGGAGGTGGTGCCAGGCAGGTATGGGGCCACCCCAGGAGCACAGCCACCACCACGATTCAGAGGTGGGTGGGGGGGGGGCTCTATATACTATATACCATGGCTCTGCCTGGTGTCCAGGGCTACCACCACTGTCCCCAGGATCTACAATAACAGGTCCACCAACACCACCACTGCCACCACTTCTATGCTTGACTGATTTGCAGATTTTAATCCAGGTATAGGCATACTCAATACTGTACCTATGACAGGATTATACATGGAGAGCGAGGAAGCACCACTATGAGAGCTTGTATTTAAGAATGGGTCCCCTCCTATAGCCGTTCATTCTTAAGAATGAACGGCAATAATGTAGACTTTTAATTTCCTTGTTCACCATCATCCTTTTGGCTGCAATATTATAGCAAAGCCTTCTTCTTACCTTGCCTTGGGAACCTGAGCTCTGCCAGTAACCACCACTGCCATCAATCAGTTTGTGGGCTTGGCTCTCCCTGGAGGAGACACTTAGGTGTTTGACACATCGGTGCCAGTCGTCCACCAGACCACCGCGTGTCGCCCCTCCACTGGGTGAAGTCGAAGCAGGGCGCTTACGGCACTTTCCAGGCCGTCCTGCATATACTGCTGCACCACCTAAGAAGAAAGAGAGGTAGAGGGAATACTATGTAATAGTGGTTCTGGAGAAATCAACCTAGTATGTATTGTTAACAAATTACCCAAAAGAATTATATTAAGTGGACCTTGAATGCCACACTCACTAGAACATGCCTTACCTGGTTCACTAATCTTATTAAACTGGTGTCGATGAGTTCGTTTTGAGCGGAAGCAATCTTCACAGTAGTCAACATCATCACACTCTCTGCATTTGAATCGGGCACCAGCGATCGGAAGGACTTTACATTCTGAGCATCTACAAGGGAATGGATTGTATTACAATCAATTCAATTTGCCACACATATTTTGTTCAAGTTTATTAACGGCTTACGAAACAGAGCAATGAGCATGTTCCTAGAAACAAAAGAAGTGCAATTAAGTAACAGTTGAGGACAGGACAGTGTATATCACAGCGTTGGGAGAGCAAACAGGAAGATTTAAATTTGTTATCAATTCTTTTTAGACACCACACATTCACCATTGTACACAACTCGGTGAAAAAATATGCAGAGGATACGAAGGAAATGTAACATTATTCTATTTTGTTAGAATTGATAGATGCCATCGATGTGGTGAACATATGAACAATTGACCAAACAATTAAAGGAACACTTAACTATATCATACATTTAGATTAGTTTCCCTAAACGAATTACTAAATCCCAGCCATTAGTATCACCATTATAAAACAACAAATTCTGCAACATATGAAATACATAAAAAAAATCCCCCAAATCCAATCATAATAATCAGTAACTCCTATTAATCAACCCACCAGCTAGAGCAATAAAAAAGAGGAGGCTCAACTCATTCATTAAGGAGATGAACCAAAAGTGATCAACAGAAGTCTATAGTGGCATGTTGAGATGTTGAAAACATGCTAGATATGTTGATTTGGAAGTCTGTCTCACACTCTTACCTAGTGTCATGGCATGGCTGTTTTTGGATCGTCATGTTGTTTTGTTCTCTAGAGGACCAGAAATGACAAACAAGAGTATGGACGTCATTTAGGGTAACAGACATCCCACCACCATCTTTTACAATCCTGAATTATCATGTCACCGGGGTGCTGGGGTTAATCATTTTTACAAGCACATCGGGGTTTCAGGTTATCCAAAGTTTTACCACAGGTATTTTGGTGCATTTTTGCTTTAATCTTAAGTGCACTTTCAATTTCAAGGGGCTAAACAGTTTCAATACCACTGATGGATAACTTGTATATCTGTCTTAGCAGGAGGAAGGATAGCATTGTTATGAGACTTGGGTGTAGCTCTAGGGACATTTAGTTAACCCTTTCAGAGATGTAAGTATGGAATGAGAGATATTTACTTAATCCCCCACCCCCATGAAATCCCTATTTTTATGTTTAATATCAGACTCGCAAATCCCCTTTTCATGGATATCCCTGGACACTTACATCTCTGCCCTTTTAGTAAGGGTGGCATGATGCCTCCAGATTTACATTTGTGTCATGATGCACCAATTCAAAGCTGGGGATCTACTTATCAGCACTGTATTGGTGCATCATGCCAACCCTTTGGGAGGGTTCCCACTCTGTAGGGTCGTCATGATGCAGGAATTTAGCAGCAGCGAATTCACCACCATGGCTACATTCATGCACCATGCCGACATAGTACACAGTGCACCATATTGAGGGTTAAGGCGGTGAGTGGTCAAAGTGGTCTGCCTACCTGATGTCTGGGTGAGTGGTGGGCAGGGGCTCCATCTCTGACATAAGGCCAGTCCAGTGAGCCTGCTGAGGGAAGTCTACTGTCACATCTCGGCCATTCATGCTCACAGCTGTACAAAGAAAACGTTTATTTATTTTCTAAACAAATCAAGTTCATATTATATACATATATGAGATGTATGACATGCAAGAACATTTCTTTGAAAATGTAACCCCTAGGTCTGCTAGGAGCGATAGTTTCTTGGGAAAAGATAAGACCCATCAGTCTGGGATTGTTTATTGCGTCAGATAAACATATATACTTAATACTTATTCATGTTGAAAAGAGGAAAAATGTTTATGCATAGCAATGTGTAATGTGGCTCTTATTGGCGAGTTATATTGCCACAAAATCACTGTAGAATGTTATCATTAGTGTATTATTCGATTTCCAAGCACTGCTAGTGTTTAGTTACTATTACAAAAAGCTGGCTTGAGTGATACTTACGATAATTTCTCTTTTCTCAAGTGTTGTTGATAAGCAAACTTTTGTGTAAATGCTACGTAAAGATCCCACTATCTATTAGTATATGATTGAAGTATCTCTTCTACATAAAAGGGATCGCGGGGTCTGATAAAGTTTTCTTTAAAAAATTTCCAGTGAAAAAACTATTAGTACGATTGAGAACACATAGCAAAGACATTTTTTTGTACATGTATCACTATTGTGTAGGGTAGGGAGTAGTCATGCCTAAGGGATAGTCGCTCACCTGTGACGGTGCCAACACTGCGGTGGGTGACTGAACCCCACTTGTACTTAGGTGTCACCACTCCGGGCTTTACCCGCACTTTCTGCCCGATCCGAAGAATTGGTGTCCCGTCTACCCCTAGAGCCATTGATGGATCAGGTACTACAATATGCCAGAACAAACAAAGAATATATCCACTGAAGAGACTAGATGATATGTTTACCTTGGGATGCAAATGTATTAAGTTTATTTCAGCATGGCTGACATTCCCTTTCTACTATATTTTACTACCGTAATACCTATATTCGATGATAGGCCCCAGTGCGCCTTACAGCATCAGCAAAAGTTGTAACTGCGCCTTACAGGTGATGACATTATAATATAGAACAGTAAATGAGTATCCAATTGCTCAAAAGCTAGCCCCAGATGTGCCTTGTAGCTCTCCCTCTCGAGCTGGGGGTGCATCTTATATGCGGGGTGCGTCTGATATGGGAGGTATTACGGTACAGTCAGTCGTCAGTCGTTTCTGAAACCTCCCCAGCCGGGAGGGTGATGTGGGCATGGGCAGTGGGGCTCTAAACATATGGGTCATAGAAAATAAGAGAAATTTCTCAAAATCACAAAATCATTTAAAGATTAGATCGAAAATGAACAGAAAAATTGAAAATAAATCAGTAATTTTTCAACCTTATGATATGTGTGAGCCAGCAAGCGGAAAGGACAGTTACTGCGGGATTTAGTACCAGATTTAGCCACCAGGGGGCACCACTATGGACTTGAATAGGAAAAATATGACTAAAACTGTTATAGGCTACTTTTTTATGGAGAATTCAATGGTTTTTGATAAAACGTTTTATTTTGGGTGGAAAGGTTCCAAATTTGGCATGTAAAAAGAATGTTTTTGGGCCAAAATAGGCATTTTTGTTGATTTTTGTTGCCATGGAAACATGATTTTCATTCTAAATAGGAAAATCAATGATTCCATTTGAAGGAACATCCCACAAGGTTTACTATGGCGAAAACAGAATGAAAATACCATTTCTAGATCAAAAGTTATGGGCAAAAGAATAAAAATTTATACGAATTTAGCTAATTAGCATAAATTATGCTAATTAGCTATATATCCAGAGATGTCAGTTGGGTATGGGCTCAACCTCTGAAATTTTTGGGTGTTAGCAAAGCACCCATTTCCCTCAATTTATCATACTAAAAGCACCCCATATCATCTTCATTTCATCCTGTTCCCCTCATTCAAAACCATCTCTAGATTGGATGGTCATAGAAAAACAATTAAAAGACTGCATCAGATTTTCAGCCAATCAGAAGCCAGCTTAGATTCATGTCCTCTGATATGAGATTTCAGATATCCTCTGATCTCTGAAGAGTGGTTTGTCTAGAAAAGGCTAGAGGGCAGCACAAGGCATGCTTAATTTCCCCTGCTGAAGCTGGGTGCTGAAGCCTTAACTATGCTCAGCCTTATGCTCCATAGAAGTAAAAAGGGCATGTTGTAAGGGTATCTATGATTACCCGGTAATGTAATTCCCTCTATCTATATTATGACCACAAGATGGAAGAAGCCTCTGAGATGTCTGACTTTTGGGAAAGTTTGAACATCTGAAAATAGACAGACCTCTGAAGGTCTGACATCTCTGTATATCTCATGACCAATTAGACATAGAGCTTATTAACATTCTTGAAATGGTCACACCTACCCATATCTAGCAAGCCATTCCTCCAAAACTAACAGGAGTATCCTCTCATGCTATGTATCACTGTAAAGCTAATGATTTGAATTTTAAAGTTGACTTTTAGCATGGAGCACCCTTTCTCCTTGCCTCTACACATGTAGAAAAAATACAACCAATTGAGTAAAAGAAATAACTCCTTTATGAAAAATAGAGAGATTTGTAAACCAGGGGTCAGAAGTAGGAGGCCTCAATTGGACCCTCATCTTATCTCTTATCCCTGATCTTCTCAAAACTTCTCCCGACTGACCACTGACTGGGTAGGTGCCTATGAAATTTCGACTTGTATTGGGGTAGTTCTGGTAAACATATACAACTTCATGTAAATATCTAGAATTCGTTTAAAATGTTTTTTAGAAAGCCACAAAACACAGACTTGGTTAATACAAACAACATTTAAGACTAAAGTGCGGTCCAACTCTCTTACAAACTCCAACCACAAACTTATTATAACTTATTTGATTGCAGTGCACAGAACCCAAATAATAAAAACTGAATTTGAAAGCAAGGTAGATCAAGGTTTCTTATAGCTTGACTTAAAAGTTGAATTCCCTGGGATCCTCCCTCAAAATGCATGTTTAGAAATAACGACACACACATGATTAAGGTATTAGTATGACAAACTGCTATGAGAAGAGACAACTTACAACCATCAGCGTTGACAGGAGCAATAGGGTTGGCAGGTGATGGGAAGCCGAGTAATTCAACATGGATGTAGCGGACCCAATAGGTGCCATTTTTCCTTTGCCAGTCTGCCTGGATGTTAAGGTCATGCAGTCCATCGCGATCCAGCTGTAATATGTTTGTAACAGATACACTGACATACATGTCTATGCCATGTAGACCTTAAACACAATTTACGTGTTCTTCATTGGCATAAATCTAGATACATGATGATGTGTTGATCGGTTCGATGTAGTAAGGGACCTACAATAACTCTTTACAGTAATTAGGACCGTGGATACATACAATAGAATTAGAGTTCATACCAATTGAAACAATTATTAAAAGCTTTTTTTTACTTTCTCACCTTGATAACCTTGCCAATGTCTCCCTCGTGGACTTCCTCATAAGTGCGGCAGCAGCGGACCAGCATGCCGACCTGAATGTTGTCACGGATGTACATGGCGTAGTCATCATTACTTACAAAGTCTGTCCGCTTCTTATATGTCTTAGCCTCTACAGGTTCTACAGGAGTTGCCTGCTGAAAAATATCGCAATATCTACATTTATTTCCTGATCATGAAAAACTGTAAATGATCATCTTTTTATGACATCTTAAAAGGGTTTTGATCATACCTTTGCCATTGTTTTAAGTTTGCAGTGACACTGTATTTAATGTTTAGTCACTCTAATCAGCGTGAGGTAAAAATACCCTGTGTATAAGCCACACTCTGGGTTTGTCGATAAGCTATAAGTTGCACCCTGGGTACAGGTTGGTCCTATAAGCCACAGTAAGGATCTAAAACGGTACATTAGCTACTGCTTTTACGCAGAATGTTATGGTAGTCTCTGCTTAAAAGGAAAACATGACTTAATGTTCAAGCATTTATCTTGGCTCTAACATTCAAAAGGTAGACAAAGAGACGCACATCATGGAAGGCTCCCTCCAGGTCCTCGAATTCATCAGATGCGGAGTCTGAATCAGAGAGTGCTTCTACGGAGGAGAGGCTATCTGTGTCTGAGAGGTCTGTCACCGCCACCTCCTGGTGCTCCAGCAGCCAGCCTACCAGCGATTCAGCACTCGGTGTATCTGTACCCGCTGGTAGCGATGCCTCTGTTAGGGGAAAAAATGTTTATTTATACATGCTGTCTAGTTGCTTCAAGTTTTCGAGTTATAAGAATAAGAAATGCCCTGCTTTAGTGTGCCCCCCACCCCTCCTCATCCCTGGTCAAACTGCAAATATAGTACAGCATTTTGCAATGCAAGTAACTCGAAAGGGCACTTAATCTCTACTTTTTGGCTCCTTCTGATACTAACCTCATGTTTTCTTCGAGTATTATCACTGTCAATGGATAAGCCTATGGAGAATACACCCATTATCGCTCGCATGTTTCATTGGCGAATAACTCCTCTCCTGGCGAGTTAAGCATTGCACAATATCAGCAGGTGTTGAATAAGGATCCAGATTAACCATAAAAAGGCATGGAACACTGACATTCTCCTCCATTTTGTTATAATCCAGCAGTTTCGATGGCACCGTGATTAGATCGTCTCGCTGTCTGCCATTTTGGATTTTGATGTTCTGTGTGCATGCGCAACCCCTCCTTGCCAGAAGTAGCATTTTCGACAGAGAAATGATATATTCTATGGATTTAACTTGAAATTAATGGCTTTTTGAATATAATCCATGCATCTTTGGCAATATCAATCGAATTCAATCGAATATACCCTATCTTTTTACTGTTATAGCCCCACAAGTCGATCGTCTCGCTGTCCGCCATGTTGGATATTGGTTCTATCTGCGCATGCCCGACCCAATTTCCATGGTTATTTGGGTCAATTTGCACGACCACGGCTTTGTGATGCGAATTAACGACAGGGCGAACATGTAATTTTTTTTTATCTTTTTAATAATACATATTGATTCAAATGATATCCTTTTACTATTCTTTATCAAATTTCTATATTAAACTATTGAATAATTGAAAAAAGTTAATAACGACTATTTTTACGACAATAGAGAAGCGCGCGCGGATCGAATTTCGGCAAAATCATCAATATTCATCAATTATTTGCACCACTCCGGACCAAAAACGTGGGAACGGTTATTTTTTTGCACCACCCATGGTAACCTATGGTTATTTTTTTGCACCACCTATTGTTTAGTAGGCACTGACTGGGTGTCTTTTTTACCCGACTCTTATAACTTGTCTTTCGAGATAAATATCTATTGATTCAAGCTTACCTAGTGCCTTGACTGCAACTTCCACTTTTTTCCTGGGGAAGCCCATCTCAATGAGTTGTGCAACAACTGGTGCTGGCGGTGGAGGGGCTTGTTTTGGCTTCCGCTGCTTCTGAAAGCGTGCGACGATAGGCTGGGATGGTGTAGGTGGTGGTTGGTAGGCAGCCGAGATTACCTTAGGCTCCGCCGCTGACATGATGGTAGGTGGTTCTTCCTCTTCATCCTCCTGTTTGTGAGCTTCTGCCATGAGGTGTTGGGAAACTGCTAGTGCTGCCGCCTAACAATGAGAACAATTTTTCTATTATCTTGATATTCATTAGAAAATCATGAGTAAGAAAGTTTTGCGGTACAAAATCTCTTTCACCATAACCAGAAACTCCAGTTATCTTTATATACGAGTATCTTAAAGGGCACACATACTGGTCCTATCTAACTAGGTCCTTCATTAAGAAACTTACCTCCAGCTCTTCCTTTGCAAAGGTAGCCTTGACCGGCGATGGCTGAGTGGCTGCAGCCATCAGTTGCTGCATCAGCATCCCCGGCCCGGAGGTGTCAGGACTGGTGTCTCCACCTGGCAGGTCACTGCCACTAGCTGTAGCGGCCAGTGAGCTTGTGTCAGCACCCAGCGGAAGGCTGAGAAATATAGGCTGCGCTAGGATCTGACGTAGGAAGTCCTGGCATGGGAAAAGCTCCCTTGCTGCTCGCAATAACCCAAAGCGTAGTTGTTGCAGTCGTAGCTGACACTGATTGACTACATCTGGAAAAAGAGGCACCAATTTCTCAGTTCGCACTAATTATACAAGTATATGACCGTAGCTATTTCGGCATAGTACCCCATGGGATATCCAAGATTAGGTAGGGGTAGTATCTATAGATTGGTGACTACACCTTACACCCTTATTGCCATAGTGGTTTGGCCCACCCTCTACATCCTCTCTGGTAAGTAAGGACCACCTAGTGATAACCATTAGCACTAGAACAAATCAGTTACAGGTGCCTCCCTATGGGTGGGATATTTATAAGGAATAGAAAGGAATCTTGCCCCGCAAGGCTATTAATAAGGAAACCCATAGAAGCTTAAATTTGATAGCCCTGCGGGGCAAAATTCTTTTCTATCTTGTACAAGAAGCCCTGCGGGGCAAGATTCTTTTCTATCCTTAATGTATAGCCCTGCGAGGCAAGATTCTATTCTTTTCAAAATTGATTAAAGAACCCTGTATACAACCAATAGAGACAGCATCATTAGTGTTTAGGGCTGTTCCTCTAGTTCTATATAAGAAGAGAGGGATGTTATCATGGTTCCTTTTAAAATCATGGCTTTTTAAAACCATGATAACATCCCTCTCTTCATATAGAACTAGAAAAATAACACCAAGAGGGAAGCACCTGTGCTGCCATCTACTGTGTATGGAATAGACTAGAGGATGGGCCAAACCACTTTTGGAGAGAAGGGGTGTCAGGTGTAGTTGCCAATCTGTGGATACTACCCCAGCGCCCCCTACCTAACCTTGGATATCCCATCTGGTACTATGCCGCTATTTCATTTCCATAAACAGGCTGTGCAAGTATATAATATTTTACATGTATATACTAGTGCATGATTTCTACAAGATGAATCAATTTATTACTACCGTAAACTCCCACGTATAAGACGCGTCCTCTACGCCAAACAAAATGCTGGGGAGTCTTATAGCTTTCTCTCAAGTTGGGGGGGCGTCTTATACGAGGGGTAATTTTTCTATAGAAATGTACTAATCTTACACATTTCAGCGTTAAAATGTGCGTCTTATACGCGAAAATGCATGTGCTGAGTTTGGGGTGCGTCTTCTACGCGCAGCGCGTCTTCTACGCGGGAGATTACGGTACTCGTACTTGAGTACAGAGCGAGGAAATTTACCTGATGAAGAACTTGACATAAACTTCTCCTTCTCTGACTTTTGTAGGGTTCCAATGAGACCGATGACTGTGGACCAGGCTGTAACCATGTTGTCTGATGTTGATAAACGGTCAATGGCAAATGGTACTGATACAACCTGTGAAAAAAATGAATTACAATGTCAGGAACTGGCTGGTAGAATAACAACATTCAGTGTTACAAAAGAATGTTAGTCAAAAAAGGCATGCAAAAGTGGTGAGAAATAAACTTACAGCACAGACATCAGAGAGACGACATGTGTGAGAAGTGCTCGTGTCATGGCGCTGTATGGTAATCCGCCCATTGGGCTGGATGCGTGCTATGGTACAAAGGTCCCACTCTGGGTGTTGAACCAAACCACCCAGCCGTGGCCGCGAGTCCAGTCCGCCCACTACCGCCAGCGACGCGATCACTGTAGATTCCCCAGGAGACAGCTCACTGCCTTCATTTGAAGTCTGAAACATGAAAATTGCCAGTGTCTTGTAGTGATTTCTCTTGGTGTACCGGGTAATGATAGACATACATATTTATCCTTTCCCTCAATGGTGTGATATAGAGCCCTACCCTCCAGACCACTCCCAGGATTCTTTTTACAGTACATTAGAAAGGAATCATCGATACAGAATATGCAAGTATTGAGGGAAAAGTGTGTCACGATATGTGTTGGCATGTACACTCTAGCTGTATAAGATCATACAAGAAATTGTCTTTAAAGGAATACCCAGCTCACCAGTGACTGTGTGGAGTGCTGCACGGCCTGATCCACCACCCTGAGGTGAGACTCGATGACAGTATTAATGTATGGGTTCCATGCTTCCAGGGCATGGAGTGTACGTATCAGCGCAACAATCTCCTCTACCTTGGTGGAAGTGTACGATGCTGTCAGGCACACAGGTGCCCGAGTTTTCTTCTTACCCTTCCGTACACCATCTGTAAAACCCCGGAGATGAGAAATGTAAACTAAATGTAGAACTTTTTCAACCCCTTCCCTTTTGGCATATCAATAATAGCGTAATCTCACGAATTATATAGGATCCCACATATAGAGTGTCCCTTATATGTGAAACCAAACCAAGGTGCACCTTGTAGGCTCGATATTTAAGAAGAGTATGCAAAGATAAAGAAGAACAAAAAATCATGTACAATTCTAGGATTCCCTCATAGCTAGGGCCTTATATGCATGGTACTAGAATTGAAATTGCAGCAATCTATCAGTAAATCTAAGTCTTGTAGTAAAAGTAAAAGGGTTGTCTGGTTTGTGATCTCCTAATATTGAAAGGTACATTCATCTACACACTTTCTAATGATCTACTATGAAGTTTTTACTTACTGCTTGGAATTAGTGTTGGGTCAGTGTTGCAGAGCAGGAGAGTGTTACCGAGCAGGTTGAAGAGTCGCTCAGTGATCGTCTGTAGGCGGTCCACCTGGTGGCCAGGCTGCCAGGAGGACAGAACCGAACGGAGCAGTCGCAGTGCTAGAATCTGCACATGACAAAGACACAAAGAATATTATACACAGGTAATGACTACTACTATAGTAAACCAGGAATATCTCTCAGAACGTGGCACACTTTCACAGCAGTTACAAGATTCAGTTCAGTTCTGAGAAAATACACTTTATGTAAAAATATGACGTTGAACATGAAGTGATTTGATTAAATGATTCAACCTTTTAACAAATCTTATTCATCAAAACAATAAATTAAATTGATTATTTACCTGTTTCGGCAGATTGACAACACCGCCAACCCAACTGTCCTCGCTGATAATGCGCAAGAGAAGTTCAATCCAGGACTGAGAAGACAGGGCACGACATACTGAACTGGAGCGTGCTAGGCTTTGTATGAAGCCTAGAGACGCCCACGAACAGTGCTGCTCTCTACCCACCAGTACACAAGTACTGTGGGCGTCTGTTTGTAAACAAAGAGTTAAATTAATATGGCATACATCACGGACAGGACCCATACAGAGTTGATTGAAAAGAGGGAATGGGGAGGGTATAGACGAAAGTGTGCTCTTTCCACCCCATTCTGTTGATATGGTTACACCTCATGGGCCACCCAGATACCACCATACTGTCGGTGTGTTTAGAGTATGGCCGAGGGATCAATGCTGGTTTTTAAGGCCACCCCCCATTGGTCCTCCCCATGTAGATCAATATTGATCCCTGAGTCAACTTTCTACCCTCCCAAGCATAGTTAGGGCCTGGCACCTAGCCAGACCTGGCTGGGGTGGAAGGGGGTTGAGGCAACTAGCTCAGGGTGTGTAGTTAGCGTTCTAGGTCACCCCTACCCATAATGCACTGGATATAGTTAGAAAACTTGAGGCGTTCGGGTAGCGGTTTTCTAACAATATGCAATGCATTGTGGGATGGGGTGACCTCGAACGCTAACTACACCACCTCAGCTGGTTCCCTCCACCCCCTTCCATCCCAGCCAGGTCTCAGGAAAATGGCCCCAAACCATCCTCCACATTCATACAAACTAGCTACCAAGTAGAAGTTTTAAGATTTGTTTGAGGGGGGGGGGCAGTGTTGTACCTTCTGTCTGTCGACTAATATGTCTGCCTCCCATTTAATATCTGATAAGAATTTTTGGTTCTAGTACCCTTCCAGATTTTATGACTTGAATTTTAAAAATTGCATAAATTTTGATAGAACTTCTAATAGAACTCGGAAAGTGGTTAGAACCATGATTGTATCCCTCACTTCTAATAGAACTCGGAAAGGGGTTAGAACCACGATTGTATCCCTCACTTCTAATAGAACCCGGAAAGGGGTTAGAACCACGATTGTATCCCTCACTTCTAATAGTACTCGGAAAGGGATTAGAACCATGATTGTATCCCTCACTTCTCATAGAACTCGGAAAGGGTCCACCTACCCCCTCCCTCCTCTGTACTAAGTACGGAGAGGGTTACATTGGGCCTCTCTAGTTCAACCCCTTCCTTCTCTGTGTACAGGGGTAGGGTGTCCCACACAGTCAGTAGTTACCTGGCGTACGATATAGCATTCATGTATCATGACGATCAACATATACGCAGTCAGCTGTGTTATTTTTAAGTCTACTCTGTCTCAAATCTCAGATGGACCCTGGCATGGATGCATGGACCACCCATGCCAGGGCTCGTGAATTGTACTTGAACACATCTTCTGGGTGCTTGAATGTTATATAATTAGAAAGCTATTCATAGAACAATTTTAAACCAATAGCCCTGCGGGGCAAAATTCTATGCTATTCCGAATTGGTTCAATATCCTGCATACAACTAATAGGGACAGTATACTTAGGTTTTTTCTTATTTGTATAAGACAAGAGGGATGTTATAATGGTTTGCATGAACCTCGATTTCCTCATAAAGAAACAGAATGTTTGTATACAGGATTTTGAACCAATTCGGAATGATGATAGAATCTTGCCCAACAGGTCAGCCAGTCCGTGTACAGTCTAGTTGACCTACGAATTTAGAAATGACTGCCTTTCTGTTTTAATAATTCTATACCCTGCGGGGCAAGTAGCCCTGTGGGGCAAGATCCTATCCTATATTGTGTGGAATAGATTAGGATTCTACTCTAGAAGTCAGCCACTTTTCTATGATAGGACATGTGCACACATACCATAGGCTACACTAGTCACTGGGCGCGACTCAGTTAAGGACTGAGTCGCTGGGACTGCCCTAGCTAAAACTTGCAGGTGCTCTAGAAACAGCAAGTTTCTAAGAATAACATTTGACAGAAACAAATCCCCAACAATCAGCTTATAATATTGACAAGAGTACCACCTTAGTTTTGCTGTCTGTGAGTGGGAAGAGCGTCTTTTGTTGGAAACCTTTAGATCGCACCTTTTTTCAAGGTTTGGCACATGCTACAGGTAGCCATAAGCAGGTGCATTTTCTGCCAGACAGGAAGTCAATCTCCACTCACCAAGCAGATTCTCATGGATAACATTATTTCATGAATAACACCTCTGTTGTGAGACCTGAAACCACTTCCATCATGGCCGACCGTGGCAGCTAAACTTGATGTGAAGGCTAACAGATTTGCAAGAACCCAATAATTTGGGCCCCCGTATGAAAGCTTTCTCACAAAATGGCAACAAACATGTCTTAGGAAGCCATTCTTAAGAGGAAATTGACATAAAAAAATTATGTCCTACAATTCCAGTCACCTGACAAATTAGGCCTATGCAGGAAGCCTGACTCTCCCGTTAGGTAAGAGTCAGCGCCCGCCGGACAAAGGCTACACTGGCCCTTATATAGTGCACCCACACAAAAAGCTATAGAAAAGGTGTCTAAGGTTTATTGGTAGTTGTGCAATGTTGGGCCCCTAGGTATTACTTGTCAGTGTACTGGTGGGTCTGTGTAGGGGAGGTAGAGGTGGAGGTAGAGGGTGTGGAACCAACCACCATGATGGAGGAGGGGTGTAAGGTAGGGGAGCCAGGATTGATGACGAGCCCATACAAATACATATGATCGTTTCAGTTGAACTTGGTTACTCCATTTTTACAATCTATAGACCGTGGCAGCAAGATCTAACAACATTTAGAGTAGTTGGATACCCCTGCGTGATGTATGCCATTTATATTTAATTTCAAAGGGGCTGTATATTTCTGTATCGTTTTAGAAGCTCTACAAGTGTGAGTGGAAACCCAAATTAAAATACCAATAAAGAAGGGTGGGAATCTTCCCTCAGAGTATAGAATAACTTACTGAGGCCTGGTGAGCATCCAGCATCAACAATAACCCTGAGCATCCCGCACAGTGTGCTGACTGCTTCTGTCTGCATTGTGTCCGCATGTATACCGGCACAGATGGTCAGACAGCGCAGTAACTGCAGTGTTGCCATGCGAATGATACTTGTTGGCTGGGTGATGTCTGTCTGGCTGTTGTCTATAACTGGAAGAACAAGTACAAGTTCAAATGAGTTCATACATTAAGAAGTAGAACTGTACATTCAAAAAATGTACGTCTCAGTCCCTGTCTGTGGTCATATACAGGGGTAGACACTAACATTTTGGGCATTTGGCCACTCGGAACAGTAGTCTGGTATATGGCAATGTATTTTCAAATATTTTACTGGCCAAATGGCCAAATTCAAAGGAAATCTAGAAATAATCACTGGCCCGCAGCCAAAACTACTGCCCATTGGCCACCGGGCCAGTGTTAGTGTCTACCCCTGATATATACATCTACATAATGTACAAAATGTATATCTGAAAGTAACACATGGCATACAAAGGGGTAACTACCTGGCTCATCTTCCTCATCATCATCATCGTCGTTGTCAAGGGGTGCTGGGGGTTCTGCTAACTTGAGGTCATACCTGCCCTCTTTCCCCATACGGTATGAGTTGGTGCTACCGGTGTCCCACTGTACTCGGATCCACCCATCCTCACCAAGATCACCAATAACCCGGCCATAGCCTGGTGGAGGACCATCCTGTGAACACACCACAATAATTCAGAACATAAGGAATATATCTATTTAAAAATGGAGTATTTGTAGCATTTTGTGTACTTTTGTATGTAATGTGCTTGCATATTTGATCAAACAGAGTAAAGAACTGTATTAGATTGTTAATTTGACAAACCTGGTCACCCCACTTCCAGTCTACACCTCTCATAACACGACAGCCTACTTTCATCATGGCAGCAAGCTCAGGGCCTGAAGTAGGTGTGGCCTGTTGTTGTCGCTTGGTGCGCTGTTCCTCAAGGACAGCATGGACTTGTGTATTGTGATCCGCTAACTGACTTCCAGCTCCTGGGCCTGCATAAGTAATTGGTTAGGGATTTAGTCTTGTAGTAGGGTAAAACCAACATATCAGTATTTTATTTCATTTTCTAGGAAAATGTAATCTGATGATCTTACACTCTATCATATATTAATATCTTACTACATACCTAGTACATGATGTATAACAGACTCTAACCTACCTATGAGCCTCATAACGCTCTGAGTGAGAGCAAGCACTGACGAGTTGATGAGGAGACTAATGCTATTTGCGTGGTGCTCTGTTGTCAACAGGCCCAGTGTGGCGAGCAAGAAGCGAGACTGGGGAATTACGCCCAAACTTACAGAGTCCTGAAAAGAATAGAAGGCATTATGAAATATCTCCTTTTGCTTGTACACGAGTCATAAATTCACCTCCATTATTTCATAAATCATAAAATGATTTAAGAATGCTTAATGATATCTGATACTACGATACATTTCAGTTAATAGATTACCTACATGGAAGAATAAAGATGGAGAAAGGGAGGGACAAAATAATTTACACACCCAAAGTGGTAGTAAGTAGAAAATTGAAAAACAAACCTTGGTGTGGTTATTGCTTGGATTGATGCCCTTGGCCTTGAAATACAAATCTACCTCAATGAGGCTGGTGCGAAGAGTGGTAGCCGCCCATTTACTTAGCTCACTGAAGGTCATCTCTAGGAGGATACGGTCACAGGGTGGGATAAGCCGTACGTCAGACAAGCAGTGACGCATAGGCTCACTGAAAGGAAAACACACAGCGTCAACTTTTTGGATGGTATCATACAGCATATTTACACATGTTTTATATCGAGTATTTGGTGTACTAACGTTACGTAATTTAAAAGTAATTACCTGACTGTCCTGCTTGGTCCCAGTAAACCTTGCCATCCAGAGAGAATGGCATACTTCACAGTGGGAATCAGGTGGTCTTTGTGAACAAGGCTGAGGATGTTTTGTATACCCTTAAGGCGGATCTCCGCCCGCTCTACCTGATGGTGTAATGACTTGCGGAGCTTCTCTATGTCAATCGGGTGCTCGTGCAGGATAAATTCAGTGATATGAGACATGAGTGCAGTGTCAGCTGTACTGCCTGTAAGCCGTTGTCGCAACCACTGAAACTTGTGTGAGTTAGTTACAACACTGAAGACTGGCGACCAGGAGTCCTGTAGAAAGGCAAACAAAAAATGCTAGTTTAACACATAAGGGTATCTGCTTTATCATTGGTCTATGTGCAATCACCCCTGTATTGATTTTTGACTTGTATTATTCCTTTGGCCAGTGGTTTCAAGTTCAAGTTTTCAAGTTTCAATAGATTTATTTGCTCTAGTAAATAAATTACATTCATATAAATCATACACAATTAATACCAAGAACAAAATGGCTGACGCTTGATGATAAAAATTAGTTTCAGTTGGCCACCTATTTTCTTATTTAATTGCACAGGTCAGTTATAAGCGTTCCAATATATCATAGACTGACTAGATTTTCAATTTGCCCTTATCAGTAAAATCTTGATACTCAGAGAATACATGCATTACAATACATACTGGCACCTTTTTTTCTTCTGTTACATTAATTTCAATATCCATTGCGGGTGTTCGCTCAGTACCCTCTGGTTCAGGTGATGCTTTAGGGAAGACTCTGACTTCTCCGTCACCTTCTGATCCACCGGCTGCTTCACTAGTCGCTGTGTTCGGTTGTTCTACAATAGCTGAATATAAATCAATCCAGATTAGGGAACTAGTTAGACAACATTGTTAAAACCTGAACACATAACCAAGAATATTGAAAATGCTATCCAGCATTATAGATGCTTGAATTTTGAAATACGGAAAACGATGTTAGTACCATATTACACAAACAGATCTGAATGTTATTTCTATGTATAAATTATAATTGATCCCACATACGTCTTGACTTCCTCTTCTCATCAATCATCCTCTGTGTAATATCTTTCCACCTAGGCCGGCTTTTGAGGAGTCTCGACCTTGTGTAGGAATTTACTTCATTTCCATTTGCGGGCCGCAGTTCGTTGAACAGAAAGTGACAGCGTTCGATGATGGGTGCACACACCTCTTTGTATGACCGATCCTGGTCTTGGTGAGCCTGAAACAATCATTCATTATTTCAACACAAAAGATGGTTGAAATAGCTGACAGCACTTGTGAATATTCAATATGCTACTTGTTTACACACCTCCTACTAAAGATAAAGTATCTGCACATAATAGTTCTGTTAGTTAAATCAAACATTACCGTAATCTCCCGCGTATAAGACGTGTCCTCTACGCCAAACAAAATGCTGGGGGGTCTTATAGGATCTCTTCAAGTTGGGGGTGCGTCTTATACGGGGGGTATTTTTTCTATAGAAATGTCCTAAATTTACAAAGTTGAGCCCTAAGAGGTGCGTCTTATACGCGAAAATGCTTCTGCTGAGTTTGGGGTGCGTCTTATACGCGCAGCGCGTCTTCTACGCGGGAGATTACGGTAGATCAAATTTAAAAAAAGGATCTTCTTGTATAGGGATACACAAGTATTGATTAGCACCTCTGTTTATGGACCTTACCTTGATGAGGGTGCGCTTTGAATGATGTACCACCTTGCAGACCTCAGCGATGGACCTTGGCAGTCCATGGACGTGACCAGAATCAACGAGGCCATGTTCAACAAGGCCGAGCGCCACATGACCGAGGTCATGATGCTTCAATAATACAGCCATCATCAACCTATTATGAGTAAAAGAAGCCAGGTGATAACACGGCTCATAAAATGGGTTCCTACTACATATCCTTACATACATTAGAAAAACACATTGTTTTCTTTAAATTATTTCAAACAGAATTTTTTAATTGTATCCTTTGGGGCATTTTGAATAGGTTAAGAACACTGTGCCATACCTTCCAACCTCCTCTACGGGGTGGTCAGGTGGGAAGTCTATGGGTGTGACGAGGTAGTGTGAGCGGCAGTAACGGTCAATATATGAGAGGAAGGTCTTAACAGCAGGGTCCTGCACACGGCTTTCAGATAATGCTTGAATGAAGGGTCGTGATACATCTTGTTGAGATGCCTGCCGGTCAAACAGCCGCTCCTTGTCCACCACCTGTGGCGGCTGCTTATGTTCTAATGTTGGTGTTGTTCCTGTCCGAACCAAGACACATGTTTTAGTTATGTTAAAACCATGACCGTTGGAACTAATCGATGTTTCTATTGACATGGTCATCAGATATGTATAAAGTATGACTAGAAACCATCGATAATATCATATTAGGTAATGAGAAAAGATTTGTTCCATTTTACACAACTTACCTGGAGTGGTTGTACATGAACTAGGGGTTCGACTCTCTCCTTTCTCTTCCTCATAAGGGTCAGTGGGCTGCAACACCTGAAGGCCACCAGCAAACACCAGTGAATCAAGCCACACCTGGTGCTCGAGCTCCTCCTGGGACAGTGGTGTACTGCGCGCCTGACAAGCCGCATGTAATCCTAGCATTAACCCTAATGCCCGCTCTGTATCCATCAGCGGGGACGACATGGTACTTGTATCTGTTGCCTGTACCACATCATGTTCAGGCTGTGAGGGATAAACAATAGTACATAAATATAGGTAGATCAAATGATATTTGGTCTGCCATAGACAATGAGACAATTACGTAATTTGTTTTCGTTACAGGCATGGGAATGGTTTTTGAAGAAATTTCCGAGATAGTGCCTAAATCCTCTCTGAGTAGTATCTTAGATCAGTTTCATGGGGCGAATACCTTCCAAAATCAAGATCCCCCCCATATTAATGTTAATACTTTGTATATTTTCTTAATAGATTGGAGAAAATCACAAGGACGACCCTCCCAGCCTTCAAATTTCTGGAAAATTCCCATTCTTTTCTGTTTCTTAAAGGGGAGCATGAATTCACTACTTACATCTACATATTGGCCTACAAAGAAGGCTTGCATCATCTCTCTTGCTTCCTCTGAGTGATGAGCAGCTTCAAAGGCTGCTGAAGCATCACGGCCAGCATAGTCAATAAGGATGTCGCTACCGCACGGTGCCTGCGACTTGAAGTCCTGCACATCATAGACGCGTCCATGAATGACTACCCACAGACCACCATCCTTGTTGTGGTTCTCTAGATCTGCCTTACGGATCATCTGTACATCCTCTGCCTGCTTTTGGTTGTACTTGTCCAGGTTGGCTGATAGATATTGGAAAAAGCGATGGTACAATATTGGTACATCAAATAGGACTAGTGCAATATCTCGCGTATAAGGCCCACCCGCGTATAAGATGCACCCTGAGAACAATCTACAAAATAAATTTGATGCACTTTCGGTCAAATTTTAGTCACTTTACTTTTCTATAGTGTCAAATCTTCATGTATAAGGCACACCCTAAGGCCACCCTTAAAAGTATGTTCGTTTCCTGTCCAGAGGGTGGGATTTTTCAGACCCATGAGGGAGGGGAACATTTTCTTTAGGAAAAGATTTTTATTTGTCATGAACATCGCAAGTGGGGATGGCGTGAATTTGTCATCGCATTCTAGGATTCAGTGATTGAAAACCTAGATTCTCACTTCTGTTCGCCTAAACATACAACGATATCACAATTCATATGAATATCATAACATAAAGATTCATTTCAGATTGGAATAAAAGAGACCCCAATTTATGATTCTAAATGAGACTACAAGTAGAGACCTACATTTTCCCCAAACGCCAGGCCAGGAGAGGTCTTCATTGTCATCTCGAGCACATCCTGGTGCTACTTTGTTAAACTTGTCGAGCAAGTCGAGAAGTGTGTGCAGCATAGGGACACAATTTGCAGCTTGTAGAACAGAGGGCGCATGCATCTGTAGCAGCACCAGGCAGGGCACCATCTCCGGCAGCAGCGCTCCTGAAGTCATGCCAATAGAAAATGATTTGATACTGGACCCATGAACAATTGTGGTTTTATTTATCAATCCTACAAAAAGCCATGGGTATCACTCTGTTACTACACATGATACAATTATTAAGGCACTTTTTTGTGACATTTGTCTCGCCCCTAGTATTTTTTCTTAAATATTAAAACCAAAGATTTAGTCTTCAGGAGCAATCCAGATACAAACAGTGTAAGTGATGTTACCTGAAACATCTGTTGCGACAATTTTGGCAACAGTGGGAAAGTTCTTGTTGCTAGGAGTTGCCAGTGATACCGCAACAGGAAGTACGTCATTGACATGAGTACAGAGTAGACTCAAGTACTTCCGGAGTAGCGAGGCAGCACCAACTACTTCTGGCTCTGAAAAAAAGAGGGGTAAGAGTGAAATACAAAAAAGTCAATTTGTTTCTTGCTGCTAATCAGGCATTAAATGGAGTTGAATTAAGTCATTCACTAAGAGATAAAGAATGTGCATAGTCGTGAAAACTTTAGCTACCTGGCTCTGATACTACAGTGGTATTGTTGGACACTGTTCCCTGACGTGCCCCACCCAGAGGGTAGAGTCTCGACATGAGCAGTCGTTGGAATCGAAGTAGAAGGTCAAGCGATGTTGAGCTATCAGGGTCCTCTAAATCTTCAATCTTGACACTACATGAGTCCCGTGCTACCTGCTGTAGTTTCTGTAGTGTTTGACTTGACGCATTCCTGCAAATGGAAGTATATCTTTAGGATTCATGATGTTAAGCCACAAAACTGGATGCCATTTTGATTTGAATACATGCCCTTATAACAAGAAGAACATAGAATAGATGTATTCTAGGAGACTCAAGCCACTTCATGATTTCGACTGATGTTATTCTAGGAATTATAGGGCAAAAAAGTTATTCTAGGAATAAACTTCAAGAGTCCAAAAGTAACAGCTAACACCACTGACTTTACCAATAGTTACACAATGACTCTGAATAACTGACAAACCTGAGCAATTGCTGAACCAGCTGGAGAAGCGGGATTGTAGTATCTCCATCCTGCCCACGTCTTGCCTCAGCCTCAATGACTGCTTGCTGAGTTTTAACACCATCCGGTGCATCGCCGGTCTCCCCGGGTTCATCCTGGGCATTGTCCCGTGCCTCCTCCATATCAGCTGTCTCTTGTCTGAAGGCAGCATCCAGCGCTGTCTCCAGCCCACCATCAGCCATCAGACTACTCACTAGTAGATCTGTCATAAAGCGCTGTCCTGATGATAATACGCCTGCCTCACGACCACCTGCATAGTGATGAAAGTAACATTTATTCTACTTAAAATAAGAGTTCTTCGATCTGAATAACTATGCAAAACTGAATTATAGCACATGGCTGGAGAATGCTAGGCCAGCAAATGGAGAATGGCTGAACTGGATGATATAACCAAGATGTATCTATATGTGTGTGTAGGAGTTCAGAAGACTAAGTGGTGATGATGCTACAAACTAACCTGCACTGGGAAGTAATGATGAAAGTGCCTTGGCTCGCTCCTCTGCTGTTGGGAGTAGGAGTGACCATCCATTGTGTAATACACTTTGGGCTGCTGCCTGTACTGTGGCGATGACACCTACATTACTCGCCAGGGTTACAACACGCTGCTTGAGACTGGCAATCAAGGGGCTCCCTGGTGTTAGACCGTGCTTTTGGGCAGGTTCATTCTGGGAGATGGCGGCATAAAGCTGCGAGTAGAAAAAGACTGTTAGTTACCGTTGAATATATATACCTTTAATCATATTGTTGCGATTCTTTAGTATGTTAGTAGTTAATATAAAATTAATCGATACTTACATGTAAGTTGATGATTAATTGTTGTTCCAGGAGCAACGATAGATCGTTGCGGGGTACATAGGAGATGCGCATGCGCAGATCCGTAGATGTCAGACGTCCGCTGGCAGTGAATCAATCGCTGAAAGAAATTTCGTTTATGGTACATAGGAAATCAATATCTATACTATTCAATTGTCGTAGTTATATAGATGAATTTGTATCGTCGAATAAGATCTATATGTAGATATTATATTCAAGAATGCTTGAATATTGTAGATTAATGATTATGCCTGACTGTCACTAATCTATTCATCCTAGGGAGGATGGGTGGGCCTATGTACCCCGCAACGATCTATCGTTGCTCCTGGAACAACAATTAATCATCAACTTACATGTAAGTATCGATTAATTTTATATTCCAGAGCGCAACGATAGATGTCGTTGCGGTCTCATAGGAGACTTTAAAGTTCAGCTGATTCACTGCCCATTTCCATAGTCCTATTATCTAATGTTACTAGTTCTCACAAACTGGTAGAAACTGTAACACAGGACTTTTTAGGAAAATAAGTGAATAACTTTATTCATCCTGACTAAAGAGGCAGTCAGGTTTCAAGAAAAGTCTTGTTTGGTTAAACCAAAAGAAAGCTTACTTTCATTTACCCTTCTTTTAGATTCAAAGAAGGTAAACAACACCCTTCTTTTTAGATTCAAAGAAGCCAAACAACAAAATCCCAATTGATTTTAGTTGTAAATAGCACATTAGTCATGTGCTAGAAAGAGGAATTTTTCATTTGGGAAATTCATTAATTAGATTACCTCAGGTTTGAGTTTCTCAAAGGTTAACAGCTGCTTAACAGTATTGTACCTCCTGATGTTGTACAATATATGTAGTTCTAATACTACATAATTCGAGATAAATAAGCATGTTAAAATTCTCTAGCAGACATAACATGCAGAGAGTGTACAATCTTGCTGGTATGTATATAACAGTCACATTTTGTGCAAATTAAGCAGGTAAGACTGCTGCACAATTTATGTACAGACAAGTAGTTATGACTGTTTTTACTAAAATAGTAGGCACACAAACAGCTATTAGTTGTACACCCTAGTGGCATGCATATGTACCATATAAGCAGCTAAGGCTTGCTTGGTCAGTTATGGTATGATACATATCATTCCTGCGTAAGAAGATACTGCTTAAATGAAAAAAGGGGGATATGTACAACTTGTTGTACCATTTAAACATCTTAATCTGTTAACACCCATATTCACAATGTAGAAAAAGATTTCTACATTTATAATGTAGATTCGAACAGCTCACCACAAAGGTATGTTGTAAATCATAAGCAGCTGGTACATACATATAGGTGCAAAATATGGTACCTACACATATTGTACAACATAAGCAGCTATGACTGCTGGACAAGTATTTTAATCCATATGTTGTACAATTTAGTACACTTGTAATGTATATATAAACCATCTACATATATAATGTGAGCTTCAGCTGGTGCAGGCAAAACAGCGACCACATTTACTATGTAGAATGTGGTTTCTACATTCATAGTGTAAAGTAAAACAACTTACAGTCTTTACATGATGTACACACTGATCACTAATACTAAATACCAGTATGGTATAGTATATTGACCTTTTGTAGCACACAAAAAACACTCTGTTTGTCTAGTGTCGTGATCTATTATCTATACTTGTACAAATAAGCAACTATGACTTATTGTACAAGCCAGAACCACTAGACATGGTAGAGTGACAGTACTTGGATAGCTACTGCTGCAACGGTATAGTGTAAACAGTCAATGTTGCTAATATTGTAAAGTGTATACATGTTTTACTGCATAGATAGGTTCAGCTGATATGGTAAAACATATAAGCTGCCAAAATAAATAGCTAAGAAGCTAGTTTATTGGAACCATACGTTTGTACAATTTTGTCCTAGAATCTAGACATATTGTACCTTATCAGCAGCTTGACATATTTACTTATTGTAAATAGACTACCTGTGTTATCTAGCATAATCAGCTACCATAACTAGTACCACACAATTACGTGTATGTTGTACAAGAATAAACCGTTATGCTGTTTATACAAGCACAAGCAGTAACAATGATACTGCATACAGTATTATACACCAAGTACACCAGACATGTCCTAAATGCTGATTGGAAGATCAGCTTGCCAGTGTTGTGCCAGGGAGCCACATCTCTGGTGGTTCTGAGTTCATCTTACCCACAAACTCTAGTAACAAGTCCTACCACAGGTCTGGACAGTTACAAAATGAGATTGAGACTTATACCAAACTTCTTTATTTGGTATGAAAGATTAGCCTGACCCATCTTCAATTGACTCAGAGATATTGCAGTGGGTCTGCTTTATTGGTGGCTCATGTAAGAAATTAATTAGTTAAAATACCACCACCTTTGAAATAGCAAGGTGGATCAACTGATAGTCTCCATTATGAAACTACATCAGTGACAAAACTCAGTATTTAGATTTAATTTCATTAACAAAGTCAACCAAGACTATAAACGAGAGTCTTAGCTCTTACATTGAAATAAATTTCACCAGTTGTGGAATTTTTTGGCCATAAGGTAAGGATATTTTGATTTTGCAAAACACTACCTATAACCTTGAATCTCGACACCGTTTCTTGAGCCTTCTGCCCTCATTAGAGGAGCAAATCAAGAAATCATTTTTAGGCAAATGGTAGAGGAGATAGATTCAACTGCGGGTCTATTAGACCAGCAATACTAGTGCTGTGCCAAAGGCCACAGTTCTGGTGGTGTCAAGTTCATCTTACTCTCCAGCTCCAGTAACAAGTCCCATCGAAGTACGGACAGTTTTACAGGAGTCCCTGTTTAGAATTTACCAATAATTCTAAAACAGTCACCTCACTCTACAGCCCTGGTGGTGTCAAAGTCATCTTTGTACAAACTCCAGTAACAAGTCCTCCCACAGGTTCGGACAGTTACATAGGAGTAGCTGTTAAGAATTTTACTCATAATTCCAAACAGAGTTTATCAGGGTTAATGACATAACAACAACTATTTACTGCGGTCCTTTCGAGGAGCAGTTGGTAGCCATCTGATATCTAATATCAGTGAAATTGCTGGGTTTCAGCAATGGCTACCTCAGTACTCTTGTTTAATAGGTAAGATTTTGTCCTTCTGTCTTCTTCTGAGTAAACAGAAAAGATTTTGTTGGTGTAACCTGATACGTAACTCATTTTTATCACCAATCTTTAGGTGAATTAAGATGAGCAGACTACCTCAGTCAACCACCTTACCACTTTGGCCACCGGTAGACTTTAGTTTATCAAAGTAAACTGAACACCAAGAAAGACATCCTAACCTAAGATAAATAAATTCAGAGAATTTATGACATGAGGTATAGGTTATCAGTAACTTGAGCACTCAAATAACCCAACACAAGCTAGGATACTTGTGGCTGCAAATTGACCTATATGATATTTCTGAAAAAATATTCTAATGTAAAACATTAGGTCTCAGTGATTTATATATCACTACCAAGCAGCTTTGTGGTTATTGGTGAGTCAACTGCAATTCTCATAGAGTTCTATGACATTAAGTATGGCTCTTAAGCTGTTAAATACAGGCTTAAAGATTTTTACCATACTTGTGAACTTATTGGGCATAAATTATAGGTATATTTGAATTCTCAATTCACAACCTATACAAAAAGTTTTTACGCCAGAATTTAGACACCATTCTGCCCTTCCAAGGGAGGCAGATCAAATTCTCTATCTTTCTCACCATAAATGGTAGAACAGAGAATTTCGGAATGCTGAATAAATCAGCTAGTTAATGTTGTGCCAGTGGGCCACAACTGTGGTGGTGTCATGGTCATTTTACACCCAATTCTATTAACAAGTCCCACCGCAGGTCTGGACAGTTACTCAGGAGTTACTGTTAAGAATTTTACCAAATTCTAGACAGTGGCCTAAAGGTAGGGCAAATACAGAAATCTCTGTACTCTTTAAGGGTGTAAATAACCTGCCTGTTACAGTTTTCAAATAAAACAATTATTGTGTAACTGGCTACCTGATACTCAACTCATTTGGTTACCAGTCTAGGTGATTACTAAATAAGTACACTAGGGTGCCGCTATGGCTCTAGGTAATACTTCAGTGTATCAGTATATAGTTTCAACACCAGGTTGGACAACCTAATCCTGTGCTAGCATAATTTCAGGGAAATTATGGCAAGAGGTATAGGTATTGGAAACTTTAGTGCCCAAAAAACCTGACACAAGCTATCAGGCCTGTGGCTACGCATTGACCTTTTAAGAAAGTTCTGAGGAATTTTCACAGGTAAAGGTCTCAGTGATATTTGAAATCACTACAGGGCAGCTTATCGGTTATTGGCAGCATGCCCAGTGAAAACGGTAAAGCTGCCCTCCCAGGTGAGGCAGGTCATAAATTTCTCCACAGAAATTTTTTGGCATAAGGTATAGGTAAATTTGATTGTTTAAATCACAACCTAAACTGCTTGATTTAGACACCTTATTAAGAATCTGCCCTCACCAGAGGGACAGGTCAAATTTTTTCTCAATCATTCTCACCACAAAGGTAGCATAGAGAAATTTGACATTCTGATTAAAGATCAGCTTGCCAGTGTTGTGCCAGAAGGTCACAACTCTGGTGGTGTCAATCATCTTACACCTTACGCCAGTAACAAGTCCAGCCGCAGGTCTGGACAGTTACACTGGAGTCACTGTTTAGAATTTTACCCAATTTCTAAGCACAGTGGTCTATCTGTAGAGCAGGCACAGACTGAGCTGTATTTTAGGTGTAGCTAGCCTGCTCAACTTTACTTAACTTGGTGACATGATAAGGCCATAGACCCTATCTAAAAACCAATCTTAAAATGTCTGAACATTTTTTCCCACCACAGTGAAAATTTTTGTAACAAATCTTTACCAGATTCTATAGCAGTAGTTAGTCTAAGCTAACAGCTACCAAAAGACATTTATTGGTTTAAACTGAAAACACAACTCATTTTTTATCACCAATCTTAGGTGAAAAACATGAGTAGGAGTGTTCAGCAGATTAAATAACTTTATCTGCACTTAGAGTGTATCAGTTTGAAGTCAACCAAGGAGGGGTGATCAACCTAGCCTGTGCCTCTGTACAGTCAGAGAATAAGGCAAAGGTAAAGGAAATTGTGATATCACAATCTCACTCAACCCCAAGTAAGCTTGTAAGGCTTGTGACTGTAAGCGGTCCCTCTGGAAAAATTTTTGAAATTTTTCGGCATAAGGTAAGGGTCTCAAGTGATTCTCTGACTCACTTTTATTAAGAACTAACAGGCTTGTTAATCTTTTGGGCATAAGGTATAGAGAAAGTGATTTTCTAAATCACCACCTTATACGCCCTGGCAAAGGCAGTCACAATTTATAGCTCTGAAAAGCCTAGTTTTTGCCCTCCCCAGGGAGGCAGGTCATAAATTTCTCCAACTGAGAAATTTTTTCCCGGCATAAGGTATAGGTAAACTGAATTAGCAATTCACAAACTAGACAGCCATGGGGCACAGCCATAAAAAGACAAATCAGGCCTCTGCGAGGAGGCTAGTCTTTAAATTTCTCTAAATGAGAAATTTTTCGGCATAAGGTATAGGTAAAATCAGGTTACAAGTATCAACCTATACAGCCGTGTTTAGACACCGTTCTTAAGACTTCTGCCCTCCCCAGGGAGACAGGTCAAAATTTTCTATCATAATCAGCGAAAATGGTAGAAAATCGAACCACTGATTGAATCAGCTAGCCAGTATTGTGCCGGGGGGCCACAACTCTGGTGGTGTCAAGGTCCTCTTACACCCAACTCCAGTAACAAGTCCCACCGCAGGTCCGGACAGTTAAGAAAGGAGTCACTTGTTTAAGAATTGTACCCAAATTCTAAAACAGTGGCCTATCTGTACAGCGAGCACAGAGTCCAGCATCTTATTGGTGTAGATAACCTCCCTGATACACAGCCATTTCATTCACAAGTCAGTCTGTGAGTACGGGATGGCTAGTGCCACTTCATTTCATCAGAAATTAATGTGGAGACCTGCAGCGGTCCGACTTTGCGTGTATCAGGCACAAAATAATTTTAGTATACCATAGGTTAAGTCCACCAGCTCAGAACATAGCCAGGTGGGTCAACAGACTGAACTCCATCAAGAGGCATATCTGTGACTATCTAACCAGTGCAAAGGTCTACTAAAATTATTTCGTTTGATGATGTCAACTCAGGTTCCAGATCATGAACCTATGGGTAGATTGACAAACATTAAGTGTCAATCAAGGCTTCAGAACACAAGCCTAAAAATGACAAACTTGGTTAGTTTTGGGGATAAAAGAGGTAAACTGACAGGTAAAAGGAAGCAGAAATCCTCCTAAGTTACCCTTAGCAGGAGTGTGGAGGTAGATAACCTCAACCACCACCCCAGCAGGCAGACTGACACTAGAGTGACAGTACAGGCCTGGGTCTATGGGAACTACCTCCATTATCACCCAAAACAAACAAGCTGAAACTTCACATATAAAACAATCCAAGTAAAATTGGACAAGAAATATAGTAAAAACGGATACAAAAAGGAGTAATCTCACTGTTTTTGGAGGAAAATCCGTCTTATTTGGTACCAAATAACCATAAAAATGGAAAACGGCAAGCCGAGACGAAAAGTTCGGCGCCGAACCGGAAGTGGGCGGAAAATACCGGAAAAAGCCGAGGATTTTGCTGCCAAACGGTTCTAAGTTATTGTTGGTGTCGTAAAAGGAGACGAAATCGTATTTTCGTCAAAATAAGACAAGAAAATGCCCAAAAACAGTAGATATTAACAAATATTGAAGGATTACTCTTTAAAAAATCAAAAAAGGTGGGAAAACTCGCCCAAAAGTAGAACGATCGGGATAGGAACCCAACTGCTTCTCCGTGATCGGCGGGAAAAATGAGATCGTTATAAATTGTGAGAAATTTAGCCTAAAGAGGCCTAATCTTAACTTTTAAGGCGAATTAACCCCCTAACAAAGAATAAAATCAGATATGAAAAATGGAAGTATAGCGAAATTGCTAAAAACTCACTCGAATTGTAAGCCAAATTGCGATACGTCTTCCTTCTATGGAAATACACAGCAGTCTGGCATCTACGGATCTGCGCATGCGCATCTCCTATGAGACCGCAACGACATCTATCGTTGCGCTCTGGAATAAATGTATCCAAATAGCTTATTCTGATATGACAGATCAGTTTCGGACAAAATATCTTTTACATGATTCAGCCCACAACTCCAAAATGCCAACTTCATTCAAATGGAACAACGAAAAGTGATAAATCTACCTGAAGGTTGAGGAGATTTAACACGGAAACAGCCATACACTCCTTTTCTTGAGGTGGAGGCCAATCAGATGAACCGTCCATGCCATCAGTCACCTCAGTGAGCAGCTCGTCTATCTGCTCCAGGGTGGCTCGCGATACATCCACGACAAACGGCACACGCATTGGCACCGTCCACTGGCCACTTGAAGACCACACGAAAGACTGAAAGTAGTGATATAGCCCATGATTTTATTCTATGTTAAGTTGATCATCAGAAGAGTGTTTCATCAATTGTAGATTACTACATTTCTAAAATATGTCTCTAGACTAAGAGAGTTATAATGTGAGATTTTTTTTTCAAAATCATTAGTGAGTTCTTCACTGTCTGATGGATTTACAACCTGTTATTATATCTCATATTCCTTAACCTACCTGTGAGGGTCCACATGCAGCTCCAATGATAAACTTCCCTTCAGTGTAGTTGAGTAGGGTAGGGTCGGTGCGTACATTGTGTGTTGCGTCTCCCAGCTGGCCCTGGTCATTGTTACCCCAGGCGTAAACCTCACCATCTTCCGTTACGGCTAATGCATGCATGTTACCCACTGCCAGGTCTACCACCTTTTTACCAGCTAACGCCTCCATCTGCTTAGGATGGCGGATGTGCTCCTCATTACCATGACCTAGACGATAGTTTTCTCCCTTTCCCCTAGAAATAAAAAGGGCCATAAAATATTAGTCAAATCAAAGTTTATCTTTGTGAAGATTAATCAAGATTGACACATGACTGATATGTCCGTCTACATGGATTTATCGTCTCAGTCTGATCTTAAATGGTACACCAGGATTTTAGGAATGTTCAAATTAGACGGTTCAATCACTCATCAAATAAACGTCAGCCACTATGATAGGGGATCCACTTACCATGAATATACACTGCCGTCCTTAGTTAACGCCATACTACACTGGGAGCCACAGCACACACGGATTACATCATGACCCTCCAGCTTCTCCACTGCTTTCGGTACTTTAGAGCCTTCAGATCCACCACGGCCAAGTTTTCCATAGTCCCCATCACCCCACGAGTAAACTGTGCCTGCAAAATTTTGTAAGTATTTACATATATTTCCCTTTTCAATACGTTAGCATATATTAAAGCAATTTGAACCATTCTAAATTGTATCAAGAGCTTTGGCAATAGGAATATAATATCATGAGGATTCAATGCCTACCATTTTCTGTGACGGCCAGAGTCTGAGCGTCCCCACTACCACAGGCAATGTCAATGACCTTTTGACCTTTGAGGGCGGTAACAAGTGATGGTTGGGTCTGGTCAAGACTACTGCCATGTCCAAGTCGACCATAGTTGCCCCGACCCCATGAGTAAAGATCGCCATTAGCCAAAATAGCAGCACTGTACATGCCACCGCAGCTGATCCGTACGACCTGCTTCCCCGAAAGACCCTCCATCAGTGTTGGTGTGTCATACGAGCTGCAAAACAGAAAAAAATTAAGTAAATATCAGTGGGTCATTATGAATTATTTAAGTGGTTACAGTATAGCGGGAAACAAATTGACTTGGCAGCAGTGTTTATTTTACGTATACATTAAAGTAAATTTTACTGAAATGTTCTCATCATTTAGCAATCTAGGATCTAAGCAGAGCTCTATCTAAATAAGTCTATTGAAAAGACCTACTTGGTATCTCCATGGCCGAGGCAACCACTGTCACCGCAGCCCCAGGAGTAGACGTCTCCCTCCACTGTTAGTGCCAAGAAGTGCTTTCCATCAGCATTGGCTGCTAGCTGGATCACCTCTTTGTCTCCAAAACCTTCTATCAGCTGCGGAGCCTTAAAAAGAAGACATATGTAACTACCCAAGTGAAACTGAGCTATTGCAGCCAGAAGATATTGATGAGCGAAGGACACAAGTAAGGTACCTTAAATATCTCAGTTTACACCTTGACTTTTATTTCTCAGAAAGTCAAGTACAGAAAATAGTACTTACTTGGGTATCTGACTTGTATAGCATGTTGTACACCTTGCCTGTCTTGGTGAGAACAAGCACTCCTTTCTCTGAGCACATCATTTGCTGAACACCACCTATCTCATTCAAGCAGTCGATAACGACAGGGCCAGTGCTGGAACCGTTACCAATTCCTTGCCAGGCCAAGGATCCCCATCCCAGCACCTCCTGGTTGACCGATATTGATTGTGCCTTCTGGGTTTCAGTGGGTGGCATGTAGGGCTGCGCGAGGCGGTCCAGGTGAGACATAATGACCACAGCGCACTGTCTCAGATCCACTGCCGTCAGGTCCAAGTCAGGCAGCGTCAAGTAGCGGAGGAAGCACTCTGTGGGGCTTACTGCACAGACACCATACTAGAGGAGAACCAAAGAGGATAGATCACTTAGCATGCTGTATGTCACACTGGATAAAGTGCCACTTCCTATATGACCTACGTTAGAAACATACTGATATATATTGCATACATCACATTTTATATTTAAATATACATCTTCTGAATTCTTATTAATTATGAATGGAATGATTAATCATTATGAGTAAAAAAATTTGACATTACACATACTTCATCAACTTTGGATTCTTGTAGGCGTGCCTTGGGCATCTGAATTTCAGTGAAGCGACGTAATAGCGGTACAAGTGGGGCACTGATGAGATTAGTAGTGAAGCGGTTGTCACAATCATGGCGCGACGAAGACCACAGATGAAGGAGGAGCAGCACTGCTGACAACAAGTGACCCAGGGAGCCTCGTTGAATGGCTAGCTCTAGGATCAATGCCAGTGCTACTTGTTGATCTTGGACTGGCACACGGTTTGCCTTAGCACTTGCAGAACCGGTCATTTCTCTGTGATTTTGGAGTTTCGAAGAAGCAGATGCAATCAATTTGAAATTTGAATCAACTTTAAAATATGATATATCACTTTGTTGCATTTTACATTTTATGGCTTACATGTTTTCCACAGAACTTATTTTGATACCAGTCAAACCTATGTATACTACCGGTAGGCTACAGCACTAACACTGAAGAAAGTTAATTGCCAGCTTATGGCATTTTCCCAGCGCCAGGATTCTGCTTATACATGTACATGGGGTTTACAGCTCACTCTCTCAAATGAAAATGTGAAGACTGCCAAGTTTGTTATATTGACAAGGTTAACGTCCGTGTTTATTATGCGATTTATCCTACAAAATTTATATTAGTCAGATCGAATTAGAGGCATTTCGTAGATCGTCTAACGTTAAATTCATGTTAAAAGAGAGGCGATCTAGGGGTGTAATGATTTAAAATGTTGTTCACTGCACTGCAATCCAACTCGTAGGGTCATACTCACTATGGTCTATTTCGATGATGTTTTAGTACCAAACTACTGATAGCAATCCATACAAAAGACCAAGCTTATGTCAGTTGTGTGGTAATTCATGATGTTGGTACTCATTACCATCTATCAATTTAGTAGATAGTTATATTGCTATTGGTAGACCACAGCACTTACGTACATACAATAAATCAAACATACCCTTCGACCACAGACCTAAGAAATTTGGTGGCACGTTCGACAACTTCCAACCAGACCGAGGAAACAGAGCCCTCATCAAAGAGAGTCCCCTCTGGTAGTGACCTCAGCGCTTCTAGGGATTCCTTAAATACAGAAAGGTACACCAGTACGTTCAATGAAATTTGACACTTGCTTAGTATATGATAAAGAAAAACTAGTTAAAAAAACATTCAGATCTATGAAATTCCCTACCTGGAGGAGCTCGCTGCAGAGATCTGCATCTTCGCCTGAGCGCCAGGCTCTCCTTAGGAAAGCGAATGCGAAACTTAAGGCTGCACGAGATCCGACCCTGGCCAGTCCAACAGTTGCCTTCTCAGCTGGCTTCATTGAACTGCTACTTGATAAGAAGAAAGGAAATAGCTTATAAGTTAACTTGTATATAGTATTCCACTAATTTTCAAAATCAATTTAGATGGGCAGTTCGCTTTTCATGTCCTTAAGCAAAGATGGGCAGTTCCCTTATTCAAAAATATGAAAGCTAGTATTGAATTTTTTTCTTTTTTTCATTCCTCATATCCGTACCTTTTTTGTTTGTTCAGATTAGCTTCAGAGTTCTGCTTCTTGCGGGTGGGTGACTTGGCCTCTGCAGGGGTTTGCTGAGCAAGTGCAATAAAGTATCGTTCAAGCACAGTGAGCCGCTGCTGGAGCCGCACAGCTGAGAGTGTGGTGCTGGCTGCCTCCCCACACATCTTCTGCTGCTCATAGAGGATGGAGCTTAGACAGGTGGACAATTGCTTTTCATCTGAAAACACAGGAAAAGGAGTTATATGTTACTAATATTGTGGTTCTTTGTTTGGTACTGAATGTCTCTATTTCAGGACATTGAGATCACTCAATGGTAAAACATGGGAGTAGCCATAGTAGGGAAATCTGTGTTTTCAATTCCATCCCATGGCAATGCCTTTCCTCTAGGCTATCCATAGTATGACATCCTATGTCATGTATCTATTTGCACTCATTTCACCGAGTTATCAAATTCAGAATCTACTTGGAGTTGAGCGTACACAATGACAGTCTGGGTTTCGGGAACTTGAGACAGGTGAACTAACATACAAAACTGCTGAAATAAAATCTATGGCAATGTGCGCACCTCTGATTTGGTGTGAGCCCCATTTGTCATACTTTGAACTATCAAATGCAGTCAAAGTTTTTGCAAAAATCCCTTTGCTTAGATGTGAGCCGCGGTTTCGCTCCTGTTAGATTCCTAGTGTAGAGGTCAGCGGAAGACGTCTTTGGAGAAACCGGGACTCGAACCCGGGACCCTCCAACTTCGAAGCGGAAGCTCTACCCCTGAGCTACTTCCCCTGGCCTGACGTTCTCTACCTTCCACCTACACCTGGATCGGTATGACACACACTAGGGGAGCAGTGAAGACCAGGCCACCTGCTCCTGAGAGTCGGTCTACCAGGTAGAGGGATTTCCAGTCCCCTACACTAGTATCTACACTCACTCCCAATAGCCCAATATGCCTATCCATTATACAAGACAGACCCTAATGCCATAGACAATAGCATCTATCACTCCATAAATCTCTATGGATTAATCAGTGGCTGTCACCAGACAACCACTTATAGAGGGTAAATTATATGTCCTTACCTGGGGCGGGTCCCCATGTCCATGTGTCAATGAGGCCAAGGGAAGATTGGGGTGATGATGGATTCTGCTCTGCCCTTTCCCGCTCCTCCCGCTGTACTTTCTGGCATGGTCCACAGTTGCAGCCATTTGGTCCACAGGTCCCATCACAGCACTGGCAGGTTAACACTCGTGCCCCACAGTAAAACTTACCATTCTCACCTAGTCAAAGTACACAAAGTTTATCACCCAGTAGGATTAGCACTGTTCAAGAAGAGATGACATTGATGATTTTCAAACTTGAGAACTAGCGATGCTTGGGTAAAAGCTATTCATCTGGTTCTAAATAATTCTTACCAGAGTTGTCCTGATTCAACATGTACATGGAATTAAGCTACAATACCTAAAGAGAATCAAAGGTGAAGTATTACTGAACTAAGTTACCTGGTTTAGAAATTAGACCCGCGCTGTTGACTAGGCCATCAGCTGCATTGAAAACTATCTCCCCGTCTTTCACAAGTTCGTTCCACAATCTTGACAGGCCTTCTCTTGTAAATGTTTGCTATAAAGATATAATATTCCGTGCATAGGGTGAAGAGGGCAAAATTTCAATATATGAATTTCAAATAGCTCAATACATACCTATGAACAAAGGTCAAAGAAATCAGGGTCGAAATCCCTGATCCAGAGTTATGATTACGTTTTGTTCTTCTTCTAGAGAATGTGCCTAGAGCTATCACCGGTAGTCAAGATTTATCATCACCGTACTTTGCAAGTGCCCTTACCTTCAAGTCAGTTTTTAACCACTTTGCATCAAATCTGGCCTGTGGCCAAAGCCGAGCATCACGTGACTTCAACATGTTTCGTTCCTTATGCTACTGCTTCATTGTCGAATTCCTATATTGGATAAGATGACAAAGTTAAAATATTAGAAAAGGAAAAAAAGCACAAAAAAACAACAAAAACGTACCACCACGAAACGGGCGTAGGGCAGATTGGCCTGACATGTTGAATGCCGAAAAAGAATTCTCAAATCAATCAAATGGAAGCAAAGACGGCATTTTTTTGTATTTTCTTTGATATTCAAACAACTGTCAATTTTCACAGTTTTTGTGGAACCGGGGACGTAGATTCATTCTCTTCTAATTCCTTGGTGTAACATTACAGGTCGAATAAAATGGTACATGTATTTGGATTCTCCTGGGCTAAAATGAGCCCAACATAATGTTTTCCCCTGACCCATCCCTACTGAACCCTTGTTCTGTGGGCGTGGGGCTCACTTAGGCAGTCTATCAGGGGCGTCCAGTTCTCAAGGAGCCTAAACATTATCATTTCTCATTACACATCCTCACTTCATGTCACAAGAAACTTAAAGTTTGTCGCCTTGTGAATCCACTATCATGTCCACTGTTATCACTCTGAAGTCCATGCCCTCATCATGAAGGTCCCCACTCCACTGGGGAAATGGGCAGCTAGCTGAATGGTATTAACAACTAATGAGGTCATTTCACTGCAAAATTTTTTAGGAGTTGCCTGCCGCAAAGCGGCCAGCGATGTTTTCGGTTTTGCCAATGGGCAGCGCCATGATGCTCTGTGACAAGAATAGACAACGACAAGGCATTTTATTTTCATTGGTATGGATACTGGAATGCGCATGGACCACTGTGAATGGGTCTGTGACAACCATTCTCGGGAGCAGAACCCTGGTTACTGGGGACTTGGCAAAGGGTCAAGTCAAGAAAAAGTAACCTTCTTGATGTTTTCTTTTCTAATATTGGGATAAGCAAGTATTGCATCAGTATGTGGTGCAAATTTTAAACATCTTTCAGATTTATGTAATGCATTTTGCTGTGAGATATTTAAATCTTTTCTGATAAGGGTTTTAACACTTTTTTCTAGTACATTTCCTATTTAGAATAACCCTTCTTGAGGTACATAAGGCTGATAAGGGCCAGGATGGTTCTATGCCATTACTGCTGCTTCCTAGAACACTACGGTAGTTAAATGAGACAGCAGGAACATCAACTGGGACCATTTATATGATACTGATACCTCGAATACAATACTTCATACAAGCTGATCTTAGCTGCAAATTGCAATTTAGTGGAATTTCCTTAATTTCAGATTGTAAATCCATGAAATAAATACAAATGTCCCCTCCATGGAATATTTCTTCATCATATTCCCCTCTGTTTACATATACCGTAATCTCCCGCGTAGAAGGCGCAGCTCGCGTAAAAGGCGCCCCCAACTCAGAGAATGCCTTTTCAAGTAGAAGGCGCACATACCTCTGGATCGATTTCTGAAAAAAATCGGGTATAAGGCACCCCCCCAACTCACAGGGGGGCTGTTTCGCGTAGAAGGCACCCCCCTCCCCACCCCCCACCTCTATGACTTCCCTCCCTTCCTCAACGCGCCAAGCGCCTTGACACCTCCTGGTCCGCCGCGGTGCTGGCTCTATGAGTTCAAGCTGTCATCGGCACACGGTTGGCATCTTGCCCGCCAAGCGCCTGTACACCGACTGGGCTGCCGCGCTGCTGGCTCTATGAGTTCAAGCTGTCATCGGCAACAGTTGGCGTCTTGCCCGCCGAGCACCTGTACACCGACCGGGCTGCCGCGGTGAGGGCTCTATGAGTTGATGCTGTCATCGGCGCATGGTGGGCTTTATTCCCGGCGAGCCCGTCAACACCTCCGGGTCCTCCACGGTGCTGGCTCTATGAATTCAAGCTGTCATCGACACACGGTCGGCTTGGTGCCCGCCGAGCGCCTATACACCGACCGGGCTGCCGCGGTGAGGGCTCTATGAGTTCAAGCTGTCATTGGTGCACGGTCGGCTTTATTGCCCCAAAGTACCCCAATTGAAAGTCTGAAAAAAACCCACGTTTAAGGCGCACCCCAAACTCAAGGCAATGCCCCTCCCGCGTATAAGACCCAGCAGCATTTTGTTTGGCGTAGAAGAAGCGCCTTCTACGCGGGAGATTACGGTAGGACCTAATATAATGGCTTCGTGGGATACTCCAGTCCCACCTAGGGAGTGATCAGCTAGCGACAGACTATGGTACCGAGTACTCCTAGTAGGAGTCCTACCTAAAGGCGTTTATACTACATAAACAGTCACAGTAAGTCACATAGAGCTTGTTTAGATATCCTACAAGACAAAATTGTGAAACACAGCGTAAATGGAAACATTATCCTAATGGGGCATTTTAATGCAAGGACAGGAGTTTCTAAAGAACAGTTCTTGGATATTAGTGATGATATTACTAGAGACAATGTGAATGTGGGAAACAAGGAAGACAGTGTAATTTCAGACCTACCAGACAGAAACAATAGTGACCCATGTATTAACAGTTTTGGTAAAAAGCTTATGTCTCTGCTAGACCAGAGTCATCTCTGCATTGTAAATGGTAGGACCATCAGGGACCTGAGAGGAAAAACAACCTGTGTTAAATTTAATGGTATATCAGCCATAGACTACTGTATAACATCACTCCCATTATATCACACAATACTCAGATTCCAAGTTCAAAACCAGACATGGTACTCAGATCATAATCCATTGTTATGTGTACTAAGGCCTAAAAAAAAATATTTGTGTTCAGGTAACATACCGTAATCTCTCGCGTATAAGGCGCACCTCGCGTATAAGGCGCACCTAGAATTGAAGAATATTGTCAAAAAAATCAAAAAATCATAACTTTGGTTCTACTGAATGGATTTTCAAAATTCAAAAAGCTATGTGTAGCTAGGGCCCCCCACATCCCCCTGAATCCCCCTACGTTATTTTTTGAGTTAGGGTTGAGTGTAGCAAATCAAAATAAAGCTCTTGGTGTCCCCCTTGTAGATCCAGGAAGAACTAAAACCCCTCGTATAAGACGCGCCTTATACGCGGGAGATTACGGTAGCTCAAAAAATTAGGGTAGGTAGCTCATATTTTTTTTTTGATGACTTCATTAAGGCCACACCAAATAAAATAATTGGTCTATGGATTCTCATTTTTGAAAACTGGAGTGGAAGGGCGAAATTTTAATTTTATTTTTCTAAAACAAAAAATTATTTGTCTATGGATTTTCAATATCAAAGATGTGAAGAATGTGATTTTTTTTTTTTTTGCTCCTTTTCTCATATTTATGTCTACTAGAATTTTGGCTTCTAAATGCAGCATAGACAATGAAATTAACAGATCTGGAGACCTTTACCTATCCAATGAGTGGTCTGTTGTTGCTGTACCTTTATTGGTTGACACTGTATAGTAAGGACTTTGTAAAAATAATAAAATAAAAAAAATCAATTTTCCAGAAAATGATGCGGGCGGAATCCATAGACAAAATATTTTTCAAATAAAAATAAAATTTCCATTTAGGAAAATGAGGTGCAAATCCATAGACCAATGTTTTAATTTGGTGTGGCCTAATAGTGTAAAAATACTGGTTATCTATAAGTAGCTGTCTTTCAGAGATCATTAGCTTCAATTTGATACCAAATATGCCTAGGTTTTGACATTTTCTGGCAGAATCCACACAATTTTGGACAATTTTACTAAAAAAAATTAGGGTCGGGCCAAAAAACCAGGGTTGGTCGGGATACCTAAACGAAACTTCTTTTTTTTTTTAAGCCTAAGTGTAAAAGGTTTGGTTGAACACCCGGATCAAACATATAATGACCATCTTAAACCAACTTTCAAATTCATTTGGAATGGCAAAAAAGTAAGGAAAAATACACATCACACATGAAGGGTGAAGAAGTAAGGTCGCAACTACAATCATATATAGCATTTATCAGAATGAGAAGAACCAATAGACTGATCAAATACCACACTTTCAGAAAAAGCCACGAGAAAAAGGTGTATAAATTAGCAGAAATTGAGGCCAAGGACTCCAAGCTATTTTGGAAGTGCGTAAAGAAATTAACGACTAGAAAATCGGCACAGGAACCCCAAATTAACGATAAACAGTGGGTGAAATATTTCTCTACTCTTCTGAATATAAAACAGGGTAATAATACCCAGGGAGGTTTTCAGGAATATGTGAAAACTAGCCTACCCCTACTAGAGAGTATATCATCTGAAGGTGATCTAGACTATGACATTACATTAAATGAGGTGCAAATGAGCATAAAATCCTCCAAGAACGGAAAATCAGCAGGCCCAGATCTAATTAATAATGAAATGATTAAATTTGGGGGTGAAGGGATACACACAGCTATCACCAAACTCTATAACACAATCCTCCATACAGGAACCTATCCAGAGGGTTGGAAAGAAAGCTTAATAACACCAATACACAAAAGCCAAGACATAAATAAGCAAGAGAACTACAGAGGTGTTGCAGTGGCAGACTGCCTCAGCAAGATATTCTGTAAAAGAATCAATGATAGAATTGTTAAATATCTAGAAGAAAGGGGATTTTGGAGTAATTATCAGAACGGTTTCAGAGAAAAAAGGAAAACAGAGGACAACATACTTATCATACAGACACTCTACCAGAAATATGTAAAACAAGGAAAAAATAAGCTATTTATAGCCTTTGTAGATTTCTCAAAGTTTTTTGACGCTATAAATAGACAAAGCCTATTTTACAAACTTCTGAATGCAGGTATCACAGGAAATTTATACAAAGTTATCAAATCCGCCTATGACAAGAATAGACCTGTACTCTGTGAAATGCCCACAGGGAATTTCTGAAAGTGAACCTGTTAAACTGGGGGAGGCTGAATTTAACTCATCATGGGCAGACAACTTGGTAATAATGTTGCAGTCAGAGGCTGGACTACAAAACTGCCTAAATAACTTATTGGACTACTGTAACAAATGGGAACTATCAGTCAATACAAATAAGACCAAGGTTATGGTCATGTCAGCAGGAAGGGCCCCCAGCCTAATCTGAAATTTAGAGAACAGATATTAGAGTGTGTAACCACCTATAAGTATCTGGGTCTACTTCTATCTAGAGACGGTAGTGTAAAACAAATGCAAATGGACAGAGTGTCTAAGGCCAAAGTGCATCATTCACCATTAGACAGGCCCTAGGCACCTCGCAAAATGTATCAGTTAAACTATTCATGTCACATTTAAGACAGAGGTTAGAAGAGATGCATCCGTACTGCACAATGCAACCACTATAGCTGACGGTTTGGTTTGGGAACCGTGACGTCAGTCAGAACACCATTGCATGGCAACAGTCACATGTGATTCTGTCACTAGCTGACAGTGTCAACAGGTAACCAAGGTGAAGATTACCTTGGAGATAAGCCAAGAAACCAGAGTTTATAGCTTCAGGCAGTAGTTTCATCCCATGGGGACTCATCAGGCATTTGTTTGTGCTAAAATGTGACAATTAAAATTGCCAGTGGTCCCAAACTGACAGCAGCTTGGAGTTTTCAGGGGGATTATTTGACAACTGGGTCAGATAGGCCCTATTATAAGTAGAGTAGGGCCACTCATAATAATATTAAAAAAAAACAAAACAAAAAACTATTCATGTCACTCTTCGATAAACAGATAGAGCCCATATTGCTCTATGGTTGCCCAGTCTGGGGCATGCCCCAAAGCACTTGTTCAATTAAAGTAAGTAACGGAGCAATAATAACAAGATTAGATTGGTGCAGAATAATTGAAGTTCTAGAGATAGATGACATACATGCTAAATCCTTTAGATTCTATAGAAATACAATGGAAGCGCATGTGGCATTAGAAAATGTCTGTGACAAAATTAAACTTATGTCAGCCTACAGGAATAGGCCTGTGGCATTTACCATTGGAGACATAGAAAGAAAAGGTTCACCAACTGAGACATTTCACTCCTCAAACTGTAAATATACGTTGGGGATATCAAAGTGTGCTAGCACAACACTAGCACTGGGTGAGTTGGGTAAATTCCCAATAGAGTTTAGAATAATATTACTCAAACTTTTCTACTGGCTTAGACTTGAGACTGGGTCATCAAACCCCTTACTAGATCAAGCGTTTTTTGACTATGAAAACAGACAAGCACCTGTGGTTGGACAATATAAAATATCTCCTATACAAAATAGGGTGCCGAGATATATGGGAAAATCCTGAAATCTGGAGTAAGAACAGGCTGAAACCATGTTGTTAGTTTGCGGTGCTAGCCCCCCTTTAAGTTTAAGGCTGGATGTGAATTGTACTCTTGACAGCACATGTAGGGGCTAGAGAGGAAAAAATGTGACTAGCAATGAATGTAAGACCTGTAAAGCAAAGCAAACTGTGCAACATATACTTTTTGAATGCAATATTACACAACTATGTACCATTAGAAATGTGTTTGAGCAAAAGATCTGTAACATTACCAAGCCAAGGGATACAGAAACCTAGACAAATGTGAGAAGCTAGAAATTGTATTATCGTTGCAACCTAAATGCCTGCCCAGGCACAGATTAGAGTCAGAAGAATATATGTGTACCTTTGTAAAAGACATCTTCAGTAAAATCAACCAACTATCATCAACCTGGCGCTGACATATATGTACCTCTCATGAGTCAATAAAGAAGGAATAACACCCCTGCACCCACTCCCGCTAGTCCCTATCTGTCACTGTAGTAAATCAATCAATATGACTTTCTATTTTAGGGCTCTTTTCCACTGTCAACATGAACTATTTTCATGTACCAAGGGAAAAAATAACCAAGGAATCAGAATTTGTGGGTCATTTTACTCTAGATCCAGTCACTGATTTGATATCTTATCAGTTCTCAAAGGGTATTGGTGTGCGCAGACTGTAATTTCTATAAAACCTTGAAATATAAAATGCTGATATTTTTGTTAATTCTTGGTCAATTTTCACATTTGAGACCTCTATTTAAAGCTTAAGACATGATCAGTTACCATAGAGGGAGAAAGAATGAAATATCTGGACAGATTGTATATATTTCAGAAGAGTTATGACTTAAACCCGAAAATATCAAAACTAAATATTTGTGTAACTTTTTTAAACTTATATGGGATAACCACAAAAGTGTGTACTTTTAGGATCTTTAATCAGCTATTTATTATCTATTAGCCCAAATTAGCCCAAAGCTAAAGAGTATAGGAGAGTTGAGTAAAAAATCCAAGAATTTCAGGTCTGCTTATCACACTGCCATTTAGAAAATTTTGACTTTCCAACATGATCTATAATACTTATCTTAGTTCCTTTTGATGCAAAATATAGCCCATTAATCCCCATACTGTTGTTAGGCACTTACCTAGTTTTTCAAAACTTTATATCATCTATTCTATCTGCATACTATTGGATAGGTCTCAAGAAAAGAAGTGGATTTGCTTTTTGAATGAAGTCTCTATCTTAATTCAAAGTGACGTTATGACCATCCAAAGACCACAAAATGACATCAATATTCTGCCACAATAACCCATACTTAAGAGTTTAATCAGGGTTCAAATTTTGTGATCATGCTAGTTGTGGTCAGAAATGCCTGAAACACTTAAATCACTGTATCTCAGAAGATATTGACACTAGGAACTTGAAATAAAAACTTGAGAAAAGGTCATTGAGGGGTGGTTCCAATGACCTATGGCCTGATCTTGATCTAGGTCAGGTCAAGGTCATTTTTAGGTCAAAGGTCAAATTTATTGATTTTTTTTAGGCCCAGGTTAGGGGAATGTTCACCTGACTAGAATGGAGTTCACCCAGCCCCAGGGATTAGTACCTGGGGACTTCCCCCTCCCCCACCCTCTGACTGATGTTCACACAGGTGGCCCCTCCAGTGGTACACTGTAACCTATGGGTGTTCCGTACCTCCACAATACCCACAGGGAACAGAGTCTGTATGTAGGTCACTCTACCGACGGAAGGACGGGATACTGGGGTCACACTGGTTGTGTATTCCAACTAATGATTTAATTACTTTAAAGACCCCCTTTGATATAGATATGAATCTGATTGATCTAAGATGTGTATTACAATCACACACCTTCCCTCCCCTCCCCCTACAGTCTAGTACAGATAAGGATCTGATTGAAGTTCAATGTGTATTGGCCCTCCCTGACCCCAGTCTCCCGTCGTTCCGTCGGTAGAGTGGCCTACATACTGACTCTGTTCCCTGTGGGTATTGTGGAGGTACGGAACGCCCATAGGTCTACAGTGTACTCCAGTGGTGGCTATAGGTGTGCTGCAGTGGGGGAGGTGTTAGAGCTAATCTCTCACTCCCCCTCACAGAGTTAATAGGTCATGATTTTCTAGTTGCTTAAAAACATACTGCTGCCTATTAGAAAGAGGAAAACTAGACATTTTCTAGACCTTATTTAACCAGGGAATATGTGAGTGCCATTTTTAACTATGTGAGATGCATACTTCATACCATAAAATGCTCCTGAACTTAAGTTTTGAGTTCACCTAGGAGAAACATGATTTTTTTCTCTTTAATTTATTAAACAAATACATGCATATTAAACCCCTCTTCAAGCCCGTTAAAATGATACCCTAATTGTCCAAATCCATAAGTAAAAACATGTCAACTTCAGCTGCTCCATTTTTGCTAGATCACACTTTTAGCCTCCGCACACGGCAGACTCACGCATGGCAGTTATGTCAGTGCCTACTGTTGTGCTTACAGTGATGTAATTGGTTACCCTCTATGATCGTTCAATAAAATTTAATTTGAGATTAAGTAAAGCAAGGTCTGAAATGTGTGAGAATCAGTGCAGCCTGTGCACAGTGGGCAGGGACTGATAAGAGCCACACTGGCTGGAAATCCACTGACAGAAAATATTATAGAAATTCCACATTCAATCCCTCATAACTTCTGTTCTAGTATTAGTAGTAACACTATGAAGACAATTTAAACACCATTAAATTACTCAAGTTGCCAGCTTCCTGGTGATGTAAAATTATCCGGGTAAATCCAAAATAAAAGTTTGGCATGTTTTCCCTAAAATAAAGCCAATCTTGAATCTCTCTCTTGTTTGTAAATAAAATCATGACCAACAACTCTTGAAAGGCTTGGTTAAGTTGGTAAAGGTCTGACGCAGACAAGACTTTCACATTTTTTCAAAACTTTTGAACTTCATTAGGTCCTACATGAAAACAGCTTTGAGATTACTTACACCAGAATGGCGATCTGTAGCTCGAAAATTAATTTTTCAGGATTTCACGCCGGCTTGTTATTACTGTCTGGACATATTCTCAGCAAAATGGCAGGCTAAATTGACCGGAACGCCACCTACCAGGCAATCTCGCCAAAACCTAGTCTCGAACCCGAAAACTGCATGATATTTTATGCATCTTAAGCAATTGAAAAAGAAACACAAAGCTAAAATCTGATAAAATAATAAATATGTAAATATGTCGGTGATATGGCTCTCAGTTTTGTCACAAAATAACCGAATACACATATTTTCTAGGTATGATGTCATTTCTAGGTCACGTCGGGTCAAGGCCGCTTAAAAGTAGGTCACAAAATGGCGAGCGATGGTGGGGAGGGTCCCCCAGTTCCAACAAGACCAACAGTAATTAGAGCTTCGCGGGAAGAAGGTATGGTGATTTATTGAATATTATAGTAATTCGTATAATGCATAGGTACTTCCATCGCAGAGTGGATAAGTCATATCGGCTTGCTAGAGAATGTTTGCCTGTAACCTAGTTAAAAAGTGGAGTTCCGGGCAGTGCCACTCACTCATCACTGACTCAGTCAATCACTGTCAGTGACACTGAGTCAGTGCCACTGTTTACCTTCACCCCCTCAAAATAGTGACACTGTCACTGACACTGTGACAGTGGATTCTCACTGACAGCTAGGCTACGGAAAGTCGGTACGACATGTCAGTTCTAAAATTTGCCTCATTTTGTAATTTGCCTGTTCCATAGAATTTGATTATTTCTGAACGTTCTGAACATGCAAATTTGACTTTTTCTGTGGCGTGCCAGCTGTGGGAAATACAGTCCGACAGATTGGCGGTTTGCCAGACCCGGCAATTTGACAGGTTTTGGAAACTTTGTGTTGCGACAATTCGACAGGACAATTCGAGAGACGAGAAAAGACCATTCAACAGATTTTATTTTCTCTCCTCCCTAAGTCTAAGTCTAAGAAGCATAAAAGGGTGATCCACTACTCCGTTTTCAGTTGCATTTAGGGACAGAACATCCAACAACTGTCGTAGATATAAAAAGTTATTGATACTTGGATTTTCTGTCGCACATCGCTTGTCAATCACTGTGAGTCTGTCACGCAAAAGGGTCACTTCTTGCAGATTTAACCTGGCCCTCTGTTTCCCACTCCTTCCGCTAGATGTCGCCTTTAGTTCCTTCTTCATCCTCCAGGTGGCTCTTTCCACCCCTTCAGTGTCTCATCAAATAATTATGGTTCCCCTCTCTGTTTCTTTTCTTTACCGGCCACCACAGTTCCCGGGTGCCCGGCCAAACGGGGGTTTGGGGGGCAGAGCCCCCGATCAAGGATATATGCCAGATCTCATCTGAATTTGAATTACATTCAGATGAGATCATCTGAAATTTATGGAAACTTACATGGAAGATTATTATTCAGATGAGATCTCATCTGAAAGGCGGGAAATGTGTTATATAGGCTATGTTAACTGGCTGTAGTTGTGGGGTTATCCCGGGGATGTGGCCGGATGGGTCTCTCAGGGAATGAAATGTTTATCGGGCGGTATGACGTCAGTCCACTTCCGGCCAGGTAAAAAATTTGAGAAGACGACGAGATGCGTCTGTCACAGTAATGGATCTAATGTTCCGGCTCTCTGTCCGTTTCCACAAGTCTGACTCTCCTACCCCCTTTATAGGCCTGTGGTAGAGATGTATTTGGAGATTAATAGCCTGTTTGGGCTGTATTAAAAGTGCAAACTTCTCTATAATCATTGAATAATGTATAATAATGCATACACATGCTGCATGTTTCGTCAATAAAATCTGTCCAATTGTACAGAAGGAAGAGATAATGCAAGGTCCTGTATCAAAGGGTTTTATTCAAATAACATGTTCTGTAAATAATATCGCTCTATGGTAGACTGTACTTGGTATCTGGGATAAGACGGGATGCGCCCAGAGGTGCCTGGAAGAGATAAGAAAGAATGGCTGTGAGTTCTTGGCAGATCAAAGAGAGAGATTGGTATAAACAAGATAATCCATTATCCACGACCCTAAAACATCATTCTACTTACCAACACACGGTTGGCATAGATAAACATCCATCCCACCCGACCTAGATGACCATACAGATAAATAAATCAAACCGGCCTTGGGATGACACCCTTCAGGTAAAATGGGACAGGGTCAGTTTGGGGCCACATAAATATAACGGTGGTAAGGAATAACAGAGAGAGCGGTACAGAGTGATAAGTGAGTAATTACAACTGGACTTGTAACTGACTATAGATTGACATGCTACTACTACATCCACTTTAATAAATGGTAACCTGTATATCGGTGTTGGATCCTCATTGATAGGCTACATCAGAAGCTCTACTTTGACTAGCTTTCCCCAAAAGCGCAGAAGATGAACATCACTGAATCAGAACTATATTTATAACACCTAAACTCTTATAGCGCACTATTGTCCCAAAAAAAATCTGTCCAATCGTTCTATCAAATTCTGTCCAGTTGTCCTGTCCAAACATCCTGTCAAACCGGCAATCTGTCGAACTGTCTGTTCCCCATCGTGGTTTGGTAAATTCTTCTACCTGCGATTTTGCAACTTCTTCGGTATATTTAGCTGCACCCTGACTTTGGGCCAGGGAGCAGGCCATAAACTCAGGCTGAGGCCTGAAAAGCCGCACTCTAAAATCAGGAACACCCTTTAAGCCTCACTTAGGTTATACACTGGGTTTTACTGTATCACTAAAATTAAGGCTTAGTGTTGGATAACCGTGAGAAGGATACAGCTGTGTGAGTCAGTACCCACTGCTGAGTACTTGCAAGTACATGTAATAGATTATCTTTTCATAGCCACCTAATATAGAAGAATAACCCCAGACAAACACAATTCCTAGTACCGTAATGCCTCACATAAGGGGTGCACCCCTACCTACCTCCAATATAAGGAGGTAGCCGGATGCATAATAAACCAATGAGATAATTCCCTTCATTCAGTGCAGACGTTTTAGGGTGCATTACATAACAACTGGTACCCATCATGCTGGCTGTTATCAGTGCTTATCTCGCAGGGTACCAGATCAATCAATGGTGCCCCCTACTACCGTAATCTCCCGCGTATTAGGCGCGTCTTATACGAGAATCAGATTGGGGTGCGCCTTATACGCAGGAGGTAAATTGCCTTGAGTTGGGGGTGCGCCTTATAGGGGTTGAGTGAGTAAAAGATGTTTAACGCCATTTCGACAGCTAAGGTCATATTCATGGCGAGAACTACATTACACAATTTCACCAAGGAATGTGCACAAAACACATCCAAGGGGATAGGAAAGAGGAGAAATAGACCCTTTTAAGTGGGCTAGGGAAGCCTCTATGTGGGGGGGGGGGGTATTTTTACTATAGAACAGTACTAAATTGACAAAAATCTGCCCTCAGGGGTGCGCCTTGTACGTGAAACAGCCTTCTCCGGGTTGGGGGTGCGCCTTCTATGTGAGCTGCGCCTTCTACATGGCAGGTTACGGTAAGGAATCTGGAATCTCGGTATAAGGCACAGCTAGAGGGTAATTTTGGAGGCTTTAGTACTGAACATATTCCCGCCTACAAGGCGCAGCCCCACCAAAATTCTGCTGATTCTGTAATGGAGTCCATCCCCGGACATAAGGCGTGCCTTATATGTGGGGTAGGATTTCGACAGGGCTAGATCGTTCACATCCGTTCAACACTAAAAAAAAACCTATATGTGGGGGTAGTATTTTGAAATCATCAGACTAATTCTATCTTTTTACCCATCAAACAGGGACGATAGGACAGGATGATGCAGCTCCAGTCCCATCACAGCCTGCACCACCCTCTATAAAAGTTAAGCGGCCCCCTCCTGCCGTGCCACCCCAGAGACCTCATGAACACCCTGGTATAAGCTTTGCTTTTACTTTAGATATAGAACCTTAAGTAAAAATTAGATACAATTATAGTGCATTGGAATTCGTTATGAGTAAGACACAAAAACATCCTAAGAATTTTATCGTCATATAATGTAGATCCATACAATTGTTTTTAGTGGAGCAAATTGTACCACCAAGGCCCCAGTCTTCAGCTCCCATCTCTACCTCAGGTACTGGGAGTTCGGCAGGACAGAGGTCAACGAAAAGGTATGCCAAGTCGACTCCCTACCTACACAATTGCTCAAGTAAATAAAAAAAAAGATATAAAAAAATGTCTATACTAGTATAATCAATCAGAAATTATAGAAACGAAAAAAAGAACTATTCACGGTTCTGTTTCTTGTAAAGAACTCAATACTCAATCAGCTGTCTTTTTCAGAGGCCGACCAGTGATCACTGTGTTAGATGCAAAACCTATGAATCAAGTTGGCTTTCGTGATCTGAGTCCAACAAGTGGTGAGAGAACAAAACCAGAGATCACTGTGGTAGCAGCTAGACCCATGTCTGAAGTAGGATTTCGCACAGAAAGCAGCAGCATTATCCCAAATCAACAAGCACCACTACCATCCAGTAGATCTCAAACTGAACATGAGGTATGAATTTTGGTTTCATCTATTTCATCCACATTTTATCAATTAATTCCAGTAAGAACCCAAATATAAAGAAGCATGTTTTTGTCTAGATGTTATGGGAGATGTTTCAGGTGGTTGACAAGTCACACATATATTAGACATATTACACTGAAAATCCCTCGAACTGACTAACCAGTACAGGTATTTGAAATAAAGAGGAATATCATATTTTCAGTAAAGTGTGTATGAAACAGTATTACAGTAAGTGATTTCTAATATCATTTTAAGGCACATCCAGTGGGGGTTGCCATGCGACAGAAGTCACGAAGTGCCGCTCCACCACGCCCCGCTTCGATGCCAGCAAAACCACCACCTGTCCGGGTCCCATCAGTGCGACAACAACATGCATCTGCTCAGGGTAACAAACTTCCAGGAGCTTATGGTGACAGGATTTTAGTCATTTCACCAGAAACTGATGCAAAATCCCTTACTGAGCACCCAAACACTGTACGCAAGGCCCCACCACCCCGCCCTGTGTCAAGGCCACAGAGTCTTAATTTCTCAGGTAAAGGGAGTGATCAAGACATGCCATCTGAATCCAGTGGCTACGGATCACAGCTTCCCACGAGTGAATCACATTCCAGTCTTTCAAGTGTAGAGACGCCATCAGATGTCCCACCACCTCGGAAGAAACCACTTGGAGTCCAGGTGCTCCCCTTTGGACCGGGTATGTTGCCACTTCGCAGTCAGCTAAAATCACCAAAAGCTGATGATGGTCAGCCAGCAGTATCCAAACCTCAGCCATCCCCACGGTCACTCAGAAAGCACCCTGCACCTCCCTCACCAAGCCCCCGTCAAGAGAATCCCCCCAAACCCACTGAAGAAACTGGAGCAAGTACAAGCATGGTCACTCAAGCCAGAATTGATGATGATAATGCAGGTTTGCATCAACCAGGGGTTACAATACTAGCACCAGTGCCTAAACCACGAGCACCATCGCCCCGTCCAAGAACTCCTCGTTCATCAACCTCTCCGCCACCAGCAGTATTGGTGGCACATGTGGATGACAGTGAAGCTGTGGAAATAAACCCCTGGGCCGATATCAATCAGAATAAGATGACTGTGGCTCCATTGTCTAATGTCTCTCCCGAGCCCAAAGACGCCAACTTGACCCCTGAGAAGTCAGTGCCGATGTCACCATCAGAAAGCTCACCTACTTCTCCATCCTCCAAACCAATTGTCAAGCCGAAGCCATCCCCCAAGCCTACGCCAGCTGTGGCATCAAAGCCGAAACCAAAGCCAGTCGAAAAACCAACTAGCAAAGACTCAGTGAAGGAAATGCAGGACCAACGGGAATCATCTGCTGTGTCTAATCAACTATACCCAACTCTTCCTCAAGATGTTGAACCCATGATAAAGATCCCAGTTAGCCCTACCCCGCAGCCTAGGGCACCATCTCCCTTGAGGCCCCCGGTCCAGTCATCACTTGAACACACTGAGGTTGAAAGTAAGACACCAATGTCACCATCAAAGAAGCCACCTCCAAGACCTCGCTCACCTGAAAAGAAAACCATGCAATCTACTAAGCAACAATCGAAATCACCACCTCCTGTTAGACCCCCATCACATGCACCACATTCACCTATGAAGCAAACACCCGAAATCCCTCCAACAGAAATTGTATCTCAGGTGATAGCTGATACACAGACACAAGAAACTCAGCCTACATCAGCGGCTGAAACAAATGAATCTCATTCACAGGTTTTAAAACGATGCGATAGTGCACAGCTTGTAGAAGACACAGGAAGTCCAAAGTCGCCCATAGTGGAGAAACCTGGCCCAATAGTCCCAACATCGACGGACATCAACTTGGTTTCTTCTATTGAAAAGAATGCAGAGCCTGCTCCCAAAAAGGACACTTTTCCAAAGTCGATAGCCTGTCTGAGTCAAGCAAATGACTCCTTTTCTGATGACGATGATGAGCCTGATGCTTTCTACACAAAAAAGAACGGCCAAAAAGTAGTAGACACCAGTCTCTTTTCTCTTATGGCTGCCAAGAAAGATGATGACTCAGAGGAATCACAGATGAAGAGATATTTTTCAGAAACAGAAATCAGGGAAAAAGAAAACACCGACCCAGCTGAAACCTTTTATAGGAATAGACCAGAAATTCTTTCTACAGACCCAAGCAAGCCAATCCGTTTGAAGAGGCCGACTATTATCAGACCCAAAAAGTCAGCTGTTCCAGTTCCACCAAAAGAAACTAGTGTAGAAGCGACAGCAGATCCAGTTGACAGATCTCCCGAAAAGCCTGAAGATGTTCCCACAGAAGAACAGTCAGATGCTGTGAGCTCCATTTCGGCTCCACCCATTGCAAAAAGGCCAACAATCATTCGTGCCGCGAAACAGAAAAGTCAGGAGAAACAAGAAGATGCAGGAAATGTGAAGCCTGCTCCACCTGCAGTCCGTCCAAAGAAAGTTCCCCCTCCTGTTAAACCGAAGCCAAAGCCAGGAAGATTGTCTCAAGAAATAACATCGCCCCCACCTGTAGTGTCTCAAGAAATCAAAACTGTTCCACCACATAAAGAATCACCTCCCCAGACTAAACCAAAGCCTGCCACGCCACCTCCACCAAAACCCAAACCCAAACCTCCTAGACCTGCTTCTGTTGTGGAAGCACACCAAGAATCATTTCCAAATGTGGAAGCATCCCCTAAAACTGAGGAGGTGCCATCCACAGAGATGAGAACGGCATCACCAGATAGTGGACGAGCGACGTCTCCAAATGTGCACCCTGAATCACCAAGGGTTGCACCAAGAAGACCACCAAGTGTCACTCCATTAAATCCTTCTTTGCTCTCAAAGGTGCAGTCTGGACTTGGTAGAACGGGGAGCGTATCATCATTAGAAGAGACTGAAAACAAGTTGAATGAGTTGCGGGTTCGAAGAGAATCGGATAGCTCTACTCACTCCAGTGAAAAGGTGCGCCACCCAAGTGCAGCTTCCTCTGCTGGTTCTGAAAGTGGAGATCAAGAATCTAGTCAAACAAAGCCCGAGGAGCAGAGAAAATCTTGGTTGCCGCCCGGGGCTGTGAGAGTAATGGGGGTGGGGGGTCCTCCACCCCCACTACCACGAACTGGGCCAGTAGCAGCCAGTACTCCAGATCTGCGAATGGATACCACAAGAGAAAACAACGAGCAACTTAAGTCAAGTCACAGGCCAACTCAGCGCTCTCATTCACCCCCACCTAGACCTGCTCCCGAGAGGCCAATATCCAAGACCAGGCCCAAGTCCATGAGTATGATGGCACTTAACCGGCCTTCCTTTGAGCAAGAGGGATTATTATACAGGGAAGTTATCGATGAGGAGAAGACAGAGGTGTCTAGCAACCCAACTCCACAGAAAACTCCATCTTTGGCACCAGTGAAACCCCCAAGACCCACTGCCCCATCAAGGAAAAGGGGGTCTGTCCATGCTGGCCAGACACCAGAAGAAGAAAGGTAAGTTTGACTTCATGAACCCTACTATAATGTACAGATTTAAGGATGTGAAATTAGCATTGCGAAAGAGTAAGTGTTGAATGGTATTTTACTTAATGGAAAGTCAAGTAACTCCCAATACATAATATGATTCCATTATTTTGCAGTGTTTCAGACATCCCACCAAAACAACCGCCTGCTAGACCAGGCCCACCCAGAAGTCCATCAACAAAGAAGACTCCCCCACCTAGAGCCCCTGCTCCAAAGGTGTTACAAAAGGAGCGGGGCAGCCCACCAAATCTACCAGCCCGCCCAGGCCCCGGACACCCGCTGTACCACTATGTAGTACAGGGCCCACATGGCATTGCAATGTTTGACTACTCCGCTACAGCAGATGATGAGCTAAGCTTTGAGGTAATGCATATCATAGAAATTAGCCTCATATGTGGAGTAGGAACTCAACATGAGACTTGTTGCACACAGTCCAATATTTTACTGGCTTTTATTCACCTTAGCTATCCTATATATGTCATTGAACATTCCATATATTTAATCAACTTTATAAAGCTTATTGTTTCCTATTTTCCTATGTACGTGTAAGAATGCATTCCATTAACCAGAGAAATAATTATTTTCTCTTTTTCATGCTAGGCTGGAGATGTTATCGAATTGGAAGAACAGGTCAGCGAGGCTTGGATCATGGGTCGTAATGTTGACAAGAAAGGAATATTCCCTGCTAATTTCATTGATATCATAGAAGCAGCTCCGATATCGACAACCAGGGTATTCACACTTCTAATTCTTATATTACAATTTCATGAGATCCTCTTCCTGTCTAGACCCACACAAAATATAAATCTAAATTCATATTTCAAAATTTTTGGTTGAGAATTAATTCTAAATGTTTGCCCTTTTCACACTTTTCTCCCAGAAACGTGAGGCATCCCTTTCCAGTTCTGACCAGCCAGATGATGTTCCAGGCACCGGCCCGCGATGTGTAGCCCGATTTGACTATGACTCTGATGTTGATGGGGACTTGACATTTGTAATCGGTGATATCATCGCTCTGACAGCAAGGATAGGTGATGACTGGCTGAAGGGAAAGCTCGGTGAGAAGGAAGGTGTTTTCCCCATTGCCTTCGTAGAAATTGTGGAAGATCTACCTGCACCATGTGATCATGGTCCCCTCATGTTGGACTCAGCAGATAATGGTTTGTATATGATATTTTTACACACAAAATAGTTTTGAAACGTTTTGAATTCAAAAGAAGGCCTAAATAAGGGATTTCAGGGAAAAGTTTTGCCATGGCAACAAAAATTATTTTCCAAATAGAAAAAAAATAATGTCAACCGATAGAATGATTCATGGAGATTCATACACTGAAAAAAGCATAAAGATACCACTTCTAGCTCCAAATCTATGCCCAAATGTATGGAAAGGAATGGTCATTTTTTGATTGATTATTTAAATCATACTAATTAGATGCCTGATTTGATTAAAACAATGAATGATAAAGCTTATTGGCTGCATTGATAGAGTCATGTCATTCCATTTTCGTGAAGCAATATCATCAAGACTAGAAAGGCTATCTACAAGTGTTGTACCTCATTTTAAAGCTGATAACATCTATTTTAGATTTCATGTTTAACCTCGGGGGACCCTTTCCCCTCATCTGTCCACAAATAATATCAGGATAAAAGATGGCATACCCTAAATCCTATGATTGTATCTAAAAATATCCTCTATATTCTAAGAAAAATATTCCCCTAATATCATAAATGCATTCCTATCCTAAAAATGCTAACCCTTTTCCCCCTGTATTGACAATTGAAATTATCTCTCTTTTACATTCATAGACATTGAAACTTTATATAGACCTAAAGAGTAGAGTACGGCAGTGATATCTCCTCTTTAATCCTCATTTCAGATGAAATTGTGACTGCCTCCTATGATTATAGTGGACAGAAAGGAGACATTAGTTTGAAGGTTAGACAAAGTTTTAATAAAAATCGTAAGCCTGTACTACACTTCATGGCTGATGGCATTGCTAGCTTGGAAAGAATACGCATAATTAATATACCTGCTTTGCATGAAAATCAATTAAGCAAGTTAATTTCTCGTTAACATACTAGTACATGGAAAAAAGTAACACTTAGGATTATTTTAGATCTGAAGATATTAGCCTAAACTAATACTGCTTTCCATGGCATAAGTTGATTCATCAAAATACACATGTAGTTTATGTTCGTAGAGCAAGCCCTACGATCATTTATAAGATTATAATGTTATACCTTTTGAATCAGGCCAGTTCAATAATTCACATCCGTGAAAATTGTAGAATTATTGCCAAGTTAATATTATGCCTTCATTTTAACACTTTGCCCTTACCATCTAATAATGCACATTGTCACCAGTGAGTACTTAATATTTACAGAAGGGGGATAAGGTGAAGGTGATAAGCAAACTCAACAATGACTGGTTGTATGGCGAGACTGGTGGTGGCACCATAGGCACATTTCCTGCATCCTTTGTTGACCGCATGGCCATAGGCCTTCCTTTGTACAAGCCTGACTCAGTTAGAAAGACTGGGTCTTTTTCTGCTGAAGGTGGATGTCTTGCTCAGGTAATATTGCTAAATTAAAACGATGACGAACCTTCTCGGTGCTTATCACTAAGCTAAGTATCTAGGATGAGCAGTTAATCTCGCTTATTTGTTCTGGGCCTTAGTTCATTACATTGTTTTCAACTATACCATCAGACGCATGTATTTTGATTTCTTAACATTATATCCTAGTACAAGTGAAAATAGTCACGTAGATCTAATGAATACATTGGCCACGTGAAATATGTGACCCTTTATCTAAGCAGAACCCACAAGTATACTTTAAGATGTGCATTACAATATTATACCAAACATGTGCATGTAGAAAGTGACGTTAAGGATTGATTCTTGGTACCAAGCAAGTGCATGGCACATTGACTAGAATTAAATGTTTAAGAAAGGGAGATTGCGATATACATACATATATCGCATCCCTGCCTGTTATCTGAACACTAGAAATATTTTCCCTTTCAACATTAAGGTTTGTGGTTATTCTGTCAAGGACTCTATGGACCACTGACATTTTGTACACAATTATTTGCAGGCAAACGCTTGCGCTCTGATACTAACATTTATCTCATTGCAATAAATGTATGCAGTTTTCTTGCAGTTACCTTTTATGTCAAATTGAACATTTATTTTCAGAATGTTTATGTTATTATGTTGCATGAATAATTTCTTTCTATGTTAGCCAGAGCAGGCCTACTGTATAGCTGAGTATGACTTTAATGGAGAGGAAGGAGACCTGACGTTTACAAAAGGTGACAGGATTATACTGACAGGTCAAATCAGTGATGAGTGGCTCAAGGGAACGAAGGATGACAAGAGTGGAACTTTCCCCAAGGCCTTTGTAACCATTATGAAGGATATAGAAGGTATTCACAAAGCAGAACGTTCTATATACATGTACATGTAACAAAAAAAACAGAGATGGAAGTCATCGGGCATAAACATCCCTGAAATGAACCCCTAGATATAGATTTTGTATAGGAACGTATACAGCTTTTAAACAGTACATTCCTGAAAAATTAATAATTCCCAGTGCCATAGTTGCCTCCGCACCAAACTACGGACTTATTGTATTGGATTATTGGATTTTTAACTATCAAAGGTTGGTCTCCTGTGCAATATGCGGTAGTTTTTCTTGTTGTGTCAAAATTCATGTAAACCATTACTCGCGGAATATGAGGAGCCATTCTCATGGAGACACTTTTATTTTTCTTTTATCATGATGCTTTAATTCTTAATGATGAACCCAAGCATTTGTTATCATGAGATCGATGGTAAGCTGTTGCAGGGGAGAAAAAGGATTTTTTTACTCAAATTTGTATATCCGATATCAGTAGACCCCCAGAAAAAGTATTCTACAAAATTAACTCTGTCCTCGCACTGCTGTTTCAAAAATGAATCCACTAATTGATGATCAGTATTGTATATTAGATACAACTCACTGCCCTCCATATCAGGGCATTATAGAACTGATATATATTGGCCTTATATTGAATCATTTCATCGACCATTTTATTTTCTTTCAGATAGTTCGCTGAATGCATGTTATTGAAATGTGACATAGGTGACAATGAAATCTTAACATCATTACCTGGTACTAGTTTTCTAAAAGTATGGCAATCATACTGATTAACGACATTTAGGTTGTTACTATTTAGGCACACGATAAGGTATTCCGAAGTCGCACTACTTTATAACACATCATTCCATGGTAGTGCATAGATTCATGATCTCATTACTTCATGAGGCATGGTGACCCCGTACTGGGAATAAGGTCTAAAGCACCAAATCTTTCTAAGAAATATCTCCATGTTCTTAGAACCTAAAACTTTTAGTGTCACAATTTTCCGAGTAAGACCAGTGGTAAATCCTATTACATAAGTACTGTATACAGCACGAGCTGGGTTGCATGAGCCCTGCATGTTATTGCCATGTGGGGGAGGAAGTGATGTCACCTTATCTTACTGCACGTGCTATACATTTGCCAACTGCATCATGTGCATAATGGAAGACCGAATTAGTGATATAATAAGTTATCATGGTTTCACCTGAATATCTCGTTAAGATAGGCAAGTCAGCATAAGATTATAAGCAGTTTTATCACCCAAAATAATCAACAATAAGTACAGAACTAAGTAAGCAAATTGAGAAATTCGCCTGTGAAATTAATTATGGCTGCCATGTTTGTCTTAAGGCCCATTGCATTCATTAAAATATCTGATTTCAGACCCGAAACCAGAGGAGGGCCAAGCTGATACCGACGTCAGGGACTCCACTGAAGTGGCAACAGGAAAGGCCATAGCATTGTACGACTTCAAAGCAGAAGCTGAAAGTGATGTAAGCCTAACGGTTAGTATGTAAATCAATCTATTGAATTACCTTGATTAACCAACCCAACATCCTGCATCAAGGTGTCTGTGGTCTTTATTCTTACCAACTTCGCCTTACTAACCACAACCGAATCCTGATTTAAAGGGAATTTGTAATGGCACAAGTCTTTGTATTTAAACAAAATACAACAATTCATTGATCTATCTTAGTAAGAGTATCACAACTGTCTACTGAAAAGTGTGCCTGGTTCCCACTGCATCCGACAGTACTAATTGCTGACGAAATGCGATTACATTCTGACATTTATTGACCAATTGCTGATATATAGAGACTAAGTACCGTACTGACATATATTTGACTAATTGCTGACAAATAGTGAGTAATTATTAACATATATTGACTAATTACTGACAAATAGTGCATTATTACTGACTTTTTTGACTAACTGCTGACAGATAGTGAGTAATTACTAACATATATTAACTAATTGCTGACAAAAAGTGAGTAATTACTAACATTATTATAATGACTAATTGCTGACAAATAGTGCATAGGTACTGACACATTTTGACATACACCAGTCAAGGCAAGGCATGATGTACAAATGAATCAACATGCAGCCTTTAAGGAGTTAATCAATGGCCATGGTCTGCAAACCCAGGGATATATTCATGTATCATGATGACATCTAGCACCACACAGCCCTTAAAGTGTTAATCATTTGCAGTCGTCAGAACAGCCAGAATGTTCTACCCTAAATTTGACTTGTACACAAGCACTATGCAGTCCTTAAGGGTTAATCATTACTTGTGACCAGACTGATTTGTATGACCATAGACCAACTTAACGATACTTTATAGCTCTATACTGTATACCTGCAGTAATAGAGCTCCCTCCCACACCCATTGACATTAGTCTGACAGCTTGCATGCGTGTGCCAGCAATACCCACCCCTATTATGCGGTGATTGACAGGTGTGAGGGGCTGTAAGGTTAGTAGTCAATGTATAGCATGAGTTACAGATGTTGATTTCATCCATATATAGCACTCTGCAGGCAAACAAACCAATGTACTGAATTGACCTAAGCACACGGGCCTCCCTAGCCCACTTAAAAGGGTCTACTTCTCCTCTTTCCTATCCCCTCAGGATGTGTGTGGTGCACATATGTGCGGGCACTGACACATTCTCAGTGAAATTGTGTAATGTAGTTCTTGCCATGAATATGACCTTAGCTGTCGAAATGGCATTAAATATCTATTACTCACTCACTCCTAAGCACACTGTGACATCATAAGGCCCTAACTGTAACTCACACTATATCCACCTGGTAGGATAGACATGGACTGCGGCTGGGGGTGAGTGGGCAGAGTATGTCAACAAATAGGTGGGCAGTAGACTGTGATGAAGCTGCTGACAACCGCTACAGACAGGGCAAAATCTCTACTCTACTAACCATGATGGTTGTATAATGTTCAAGGGGTGGTTCCTACTCAGTTTTTCCATAGAATCCAAATTTGCTTGGGGCCATTCTGGATTTTGCATATTAAGGTGGGTTGCTACCATTGAAATTGAGCATACTGCACAAGTTTATGCGCATATAGGTTATTTTTATTGGAATTACCGTAATCTCCCGCGTATAAGGCGCGTCTTATACGGGGGTTTTAGTTCTCATTGGATCCACAAGGGGGACACCAAGACCTTTCTTTTGATATCTTTCATGCCCCCTTGGTCATAATAGGACAAAATGGGGCCCAGGAGGGCCAAAGGTGGCCCAAGCTACCCATAGGTTTTTAAATTTTGAAAATTCATTCAGTGGAACCAAAGTTATGAATTTTTCATTTTTTTGAGAATTTTCCAAAACTCTAGGTGCGCCTTATACGCGGGAGATTATGGTAGATCAATTTTGGCCATTTTATAACAATTCTAAATTTTGGCATAATATTATTTACATCTGAATTATTTTCTTCATTCTCTAACATTCTTCTAGACGTTAGAATTATTCAGAGGAAGAAATATAGGCTTGGAAAGCTGTTTTGAAAACCATGTTGAAAAACTTCAGCCTAATTAGCATAATTTACATTTTCACTTTTATTTTGGTATATTCTGAAAAAAAATATGGTTGCATCTCAAAAATAGTCACATTAAATTCCATGACCCCAAAATAGTACTCCTAGCATTTTTATGTGAGTTTTTAAGTGAATTAGAAGCAAAGATACAGTTTTTATTAGATTTTGATGGTGGCCATATTGGATACAGGTGTTGCACTGAGAGGCCCCAAGTTCCACATGATTCTCCTTATTATCAAGCATGCATCTGAAAAGTTTCATTGATTTATTCCCATATTTTTTTTCAGAATTTACTAGAATAAAAGTGAAAATACCTCATTAATTAGCATTTTGCATAAATTATGCTAATTAGGCCAAACTGAAAATTTTCAAAATGGTAAAGTCTTATTCCTAAATATCATTTCTTTGATGACTAGCCATTTTAGAATAATTTTTGTCATATCATTCTCAGGCTTAATTAGGTAATTTTGCATATCTAATTAGGATATGCAAATTGGGGACCTTAATATGCAAAACCCAGAATGGCCCCAAGCAAATTCAGATTCTGTGGAAAAAAACTACCGTAATCTCCCGCGTAGAAGACGTGTTGCGCGTATAGGACGCACCCCAAACTCAGCACATGCATTTTCGCGTATAAGACGCACATTTTAATGCTGATATTTGTAAATTCAATACATTTCTATAGTAAAATTACCCCTCGTATAAGACGCACCCCCAATTTCAATACATCCTATAAGACTCCCCAGCATTTTGTTTGGCGTAGAGGACGCGTCTTATACGCGGGAGATTACGGTAAGTAAGAACCACCCATTGAACATAACGCAACCATCAGGGTTAGTAGAGATTTTACCCTGTCTACTCCAGTAAACTATAGCCTATTTAATGCTGCTACTGGCCATGACTTTAAACCCCCCAAAACCACTTTTTGATAAAGAATTTAAAAAAAACCCCTGAAAGGTGTGGTGGCAGGAGAATTATGTTGAGCATATAGTGCTATAAGGAAAGAAATGATATATTGAGTACAAACATGATTATTTTAAGCAGAACGGATCTTCAAATTGAAACCTTTCTGCCCCCCAATACCATACAGTGTGCCTGTTCTATTTATATATCTAACGTTACAATGAACCAGGCACACTAATTACATATGTTTTTTTACCTGCAGGTTGGAGATGAGGTGGTTCTTCTGAAGAAGGAGAGTGAGGAGTGGTTCAGCGGGTTGGTCGGTAACAAAAAAGGCATGTTCCCAGCAGGATTTATAAAGATTATCGAACCCCTGCCAGACATCACATTGGAACCTCCAGAGTCATTTGCATAATAGAAATATGCATCTTTGTATGTTTGTGTTTTCTTTTGACTCAATTATCCAATAGATGGTATAAATGCAGCTTATATTTGATATATAGAAATTACCAATACTACCACAGCATCGTTATAATGCTTCAAGAGAATAGCACAGGGCTGCCTGGTCCATAAATTCTCAATAGCAGGCATTGTATATCACATTCTGAAATGCAACTTAAGATAATATATTCTATGTAAATCTGAATTGTGGTGGAACGTATTCAGTGTTATCACTGATCACAGTTCTCAAATGCGCACCACAGTCTCCCTGTCTGAGAGTCCTGCAATGAATAGTTGGGATTTATTGTCTGACATTTAATCCTGCCACGTCGGTATACACCTGCTGCTTGTTTTACATATGTAGAGATGCCATTCACTGGCTGAAAAAAAAAACCCAAAAAAAACCAAAACAGGAAAATATTGATTTGGACACTTTTATCCACGAAATTAACATTAGTACAGGAATCGTGACAAAACAAGCAATTGCTGGTAAACCAGGAAAAGTGGCATTTCTGCATATATCGGTTTCTCATGTTACTACCATAATATGCATGAGGGGGCATTTCTGCTAGGCAAACACCAACCCCTCTATCCTTTGCTTTCGTGTAATAAGATATACTGCAAAGATATTACCTGATCAATATTGTGAGTTCTGTGACATGAGACGGGTTATATTGAACATACATGTAAAATGAAAAAAAATAAGCAATTGATTTTATTTGATATCGCTGTTGTGTCCTTAAAAATGAACTGCACTTGAAGAAAGAGATTTTGTGGGTTGTATAATTTGTAAATGCGAGGATTATATTAGAAATTCATGTAAGACCGTCCAGGTAAAAATTGTTTATTTTTGTACAAATCAAATCACAGATAAAGTTTTATGGAAGAGGTGTGAGTGACGGGTTACAATGCCAAGCTTACACCGCTATTTCATTTTATTATCAAATAGTAATTGTAACAGGATTATTTTATCCATGTAGGTAGTGTTAACCTAAAGTGCTTATCAGACAATGACATTGTGATAATGATTCCTGAATGAGATTAATGTATTTACCTTGATGTTTCTGGATGATACTATCATATATCATTGTGCTCATTATTATGTAAGGGACCATGTATCATGTATTAACTTTGTTATATGGATATGATATAATATAAGGAATGGTCGGTTGTTTCTATAGTAATATTGTCGTATGAGCTATTTATAACTCATGCATAGGCTACGGTTTACAAATCTTAATATATTTTTCTTGATATAGTACTCAATGTAACGCCTTCAATACCACTTTAGTGCACAGCTTAAAGGACATGGGTTTAGTGTCTCGTTGTCATATCCTGCAGCAGCAATACACCGTTTACATTAGCACTGGTCTCTCCTATCAGTAGTTAATATATAATAAAACATGACGATTCACATTTACTTGATATCCTTGAGGCAGTCTTTTTCTATTCGATCTGATGTACTTAGCCTCCAATATAGTAATATATTAGTATAAATAGCATTGTACTATAAAACAGTTTTTCTTTTTTCCCTTTGAGTAACAAAGTGCTAAATGTATAATACCGTATGTGCACAGTTCCTTCATATAAAGCTTTTAAAGTCAACTACGGTATTTAGTTACTCAACTTTTAATATTTTGAATTGGGAACTACATGTACAAATCAAATCACATTGTGCAATCTTTAATAGATGCAGATAATAGTTGATAATAATAGCAATGTATTCTAGTGAAGTTGAGTTATAAATTTAGCTATATGGATTCGATGATAACACTTTATATTCTTACCTGTTAGATTAGTGCAGAAATCATTTAGCCATCTATTTAGTACTGTTACACATAGAGTCCTAATTTGATATCAATGAACAAAAGAGCAGATTCGTTGATATCTTTGTGTCAAAGATGTCTCAGTTTTATGTATGTACCCGGTAATGTGAATCTTCATAGTGATAAGTTCCATCGACTATAATCCACAAATGAATTAGGTTGTTAGAACACTCAGAATGTGAAAAGAATGATCACTCTTAAAGTTATTTTTGATTAAATTTATATGTGATACTTATTGCAAGCCAAACATGGCTAAACAGAATGTGTTGACATTAGCGGTCCAGAAAAAAAAGTCCACCGGTCTTCCTTTCTTGTTAATTTGAATACAATAATTTAAGGTTGTTTCCTGTGAATATGAGGATTACATTTCATATATTCTTCCACCGATATACTGCTTGAATAAGAAGGCCCTTTCCGCGTATTGATAGTTCTGTGTTGATTTTTATAGAAAAGGAAAGTTGACCTTTCCTTCCCCGTTTTGGATAATTTATACCTCTCCCATTCAACATTACTGGTATTTTAAATTCCAATTTTAATGCTGAAGGGAACATTATAAATGCATCACATTCATGAGATGCTCGGTTAGTTTGATACAAGCCCTTAACACGCATAACGATTTGACATATAGCCGCTGTTTACTTTCATGTAACAAAACGGGTGTCCTTGTGATATGAAAATATCTTGGTTATTTATACTAGGGTATTTAAAAGTATGATTCATTCCATGACGTTTTAATAGTTTTAGAGAAAATAATTCGTGTTTTTTTTCGTCGATTTAACTCCTTTCGTATTTTTGTCTAAAATTGCCAAAGCTCCTTAGAAAGATGTTACTGTTGCTATACAATTGTTTCAGGATAAAATATATAATTGAACCAAATTTATGGGAGTTTGCTTCCAATTTGATAAATGTGTATTTCAGGGCAATTGATCAGCTAACCTGGTCGGAATCTGCTCCTAGAAAAATCACCCATTTGTATTACACTTACCAATTTCGGTTGAAAGGATACCTTCTTATTTTATCTTTATAACCATTTATGGTGCTGGCCATCTAGAAAACATGTACAGGTACCATGGCGGAAAAAGCATGGCGTACAGATATACGGAAATTCTTTTCAGGCTAAGGTTCATCAATTACTACCCGACAAATATTTAAATCGTGAATGCTGATGCTTGATGTAGAAAATAAATCAATGGGATATGGGTGCAATGCGAAATAAAATTCCTGGAAAAAGAAGTCATTCTTTCTTTATATTTCAAGCGAACAACACTACCAGGGTCCACCTTGACTGCCAAAATCATGTCATTTCTCAATGAACCTTTTTCCCCCAAATGGAGTCCCTGTAGATATAGGAAATGGAACCATTACATTGATACCTGATGCTCTCATCACTTCCCGTAATAAAACAGTACTAGACCCTATCGGCAGAATTTGGCCATACAATTCCAAATTTGGTCATATTGGGCCACGATTCTTGGTATCTTTCCCACACCGCTCCTCAAAAAAAGAACAAAAGAAGGTGGCGTTTGCTTAAACTTTTATCTTAGTTGTTTGTCTTTATCCAAAAATTATTGCGTCCAGTTACAGAGTGACTTGTCCATGATGTCCCAGCACCATGGACACTGAGCTTTTAAAGGCAGTACCGTAATCTCCCGCGTAGAAGACGCGCTGTGCGTATAAGACGCACCCCAAACTCAGCAAATGCATTTTCACGTATAAGACGCATATTTTAATGCTGAAATTTGTAAGATTACCGTAATCTCCCGCGTATAAGACGCGTCCTCTACGCCAAACAAAATGCTGGGGGGTCTTATAGCTTTCTCTCAAGTTGGGTGTGCGTCTTATACGAGGGGTAATTTTACTATAGAACAGTACTGGATTGACAAAAATCACCCTTAAAATGTGCGTTTTATACGCGAAAATGCATGTGCTAAGTTTGGGGTGCGTCTTATACGCGCAGCGCATCTTCTACGCGGGAGATTACGGTAGTACTGTTCTATAGTAAAATTACCCCTCGTATAAGACGCACCCTGAACTTCAGAAAATCCTATAAGACGCACAAGGCATTTGTTTGGCGTAGAGGACGCATCTTATACGCGAGAGATTACGGTAGTTTTAACTATGCAAGTGTCTGTATATTCCCTGTGTAGTGGATCCCGCTTACATCCCCCTGTGTATTACATCCTGTGTACTACATCACTCTGTGTACTACTCCCACATGTACTACATCCCGTGTACATAACCTTGTGTACAACACCCGGTGTACTACATCAGGTGTACAACACCCAGTGTACTACACCAGGTGTACAACACCCGGTGTACTACATCAGGTGTACAACACCCGGTGTACTACATCAGGTGTACAACACCCGGTGTACTGCATCAGGTGTACAACACCCGGTGTACTACATCAGGTGTACAACACCTTTTGTACCACACCCCATGTACATAACCCTGTGTACTACATCCCCTTTATACCACACATCCCCTGGGGACTACCCTGGTGCATCCTGTGTACATCACTGTGTGTACAACCTCCTGTGTACTACACCCCCGTGTACATAACACTGTTTACAAAACCCTGTGTACTACATCCAGTGTACATCCCCTGTGTACTACATCCAGTGTACATCCCCTGTGTACTACATCCAGTGCACATCCCCTGTGTACTACATCCAGTGCACATCCCCTGTGTACTACATCCAGTGCACATCCCCTGTGTACTACATCCAGTGCACATCCCCTGTGTACTACATTCAGTGCACATTCCCTGTGTACTACATCCCGTGTACAACACCCCTGTGTACATTGCACCTTATACCCGGGAGATAACGATACATCCTGTACCCATCCCATCCCATAGTGTGTCAATGCCATTCAATGAACATAAGACAATGTTGCCAAGCTGATGTGACCTTACAGTTACTTGTTACAATTTCCTTCTTTTCCCATGGGAAACTGGCTCTCAAAGGGGCTATCACTGCTTATACTTGATCCACATTTAATAGTCATAGAGACACCTAAAATGGCCTCTTTGTTATTACCCTTAATGAAAAATACCAGTAACTTTGCAATCATGCCACTCTGACTAGTGACATAAAAAAAGAAACATGCCATGACATTAGCCTATCTTTCTAGCATACATTGAGTGTAAAATGAACTACAGGCAGTACCTAGTCTTTACACAATTATGTGCACAACACATATTCAGTCTTTGCCAAAACACGTCCGACACCATCTATATGGCTCTCGGGCCGACAGAATTAGGTAGACTGTCAGCCAGCTCTGGCTGTAAGTCCATGGCGGTAGGCCATCTGCCCCGTTCCGCTTGCACCAGCCCTCAGGGGCTGGTCAGCCGGTATAAGCTGCCCCCCTTGTGTATTATACCGATCCAGATGTAGGTGGAAGGTAGAGAATGTCAGACGGGGAAGTAGCTCAGCGGTAGAGCTTCCGCCTGCAGGTTGGAGGGTCCCAGGTTCGACTCCCGGTTTCTCTAGGACATTTTCCGCCGACCTCTACACTGGTGGAGAAACCGAGTTGGTCCTGCCCTGCAAGGGGGGACTACGAGAACTCGGTACCTGGGCTGGTGTGACAAGAATGACGATTCAATTTGCTAGTACTGGGGGACTTGGAAACAGGTGGCGCCTCCAGTAAGTCCTGGGAACAGGAGACTTATAGACTGGATGCGACTCAGTACTAGTCCCGGGTATCTGGTACCTATAGGGTACTGAACCCTAGATTGAATCTGGTAGGGAGGAGTGTAGAGGCCAGGTCTGCCGTAAGGCCAGCAGCCCCGTTTCTGGAGATCCCAGCCCCCAGGGGCAGGCATCTGGTGGTAGCTCCCCCCTATGTGTGTGTCATACCAATCCAGGTGTAGGTACCTGGAACGGTATAATACAGATACGCTTCGACCCTGGCAGTACTATGTACTGGTAGGTCAACTGGGAAGTCAAGAGTGCCTCACACTGCTTGATAAAGCCCAAAAGTTGAAGTGGGCCTGCAGAATTAGGAATCTGCAGGACCGAATGTCCTGAATGGTGAAAAGGTTTTCGCAAAGATTGCATATATTATGCACACACAAATAGTCCATCAGTACCGAGACTAGTGACAAATTTTGAAAAAAAATAATAGATGAACCCATAGTTTTTAATGAAAACATAACTTCAATCACATCTAAAAAACCCACTGGTAACAACGGTCAGTTTACTATAGCTTGGTAAAGTTGGATATATATATGGTGCCTACGGAAAATGGACGCCTTAAAAACGTTTTGTAGGTGTGTAATGCCCACGTGAAATAAAGCAGAGTCCAACTAAGGTGTGATCTTGAAAGAATGTGGTTTATTGGTGAACAACATTGACCACCAGGAGATGACTGACTTTCTGGATAGGAGCTGCGTCAAAGTTTATATGTGAAATCCAGGGGCATTCCAGGGAGGCGCGTGCTCCCTAGTGACGAATACTATAGGGATTATTTACATTATATAAACATGGCATATGATTGGTGGAACGGTATGCTAGTTAACCCTTTAAGGGTCGCTGATGCATTAATCCATCATACCCATTGGTCGTCATGATGCACCAATGAAGTGCTAGCTCACTCCAAAGTCGGGGGTGCGGCTTATATGAGGGTGCGGCTTACATGACAGAATTTACGGTATAACATGACGCCACATGATTAATGTCCAGTAAAGCCTATATTCCATGTTAAATATTTCATATTATAATCATACAATATCACTCATATACCCTTATAACAAAACCTTATGTCTAGGTGTACTTTATGGACTAATTACCATCTCTGTGGCTGTATTCATATATCATACCATATCACTTTTTTTTGTTATTACTCATAACACGTTTATTGCCATGATTTCCAAAAACAATATATCCCATATCGATATTCATATTTTTTTCTTTTATTTAACCGCTCATGACATGTACAAGTAGAGAATGCCATGGTCTACCAGATTAATTTGCACAGGAGTCCTTCAAGAAGATCTATGTTGAGATGATTTACCAGTAACAACAACTTTAGCAAATTATTCGATCTCCTCGCTCTACACCCAGTCTTTTGCTGTCTAGAGAATAGAGACTGTTAACCATAACAATAACTTTTATACAATCAACAGATGGAAATATAGATGATATGAGGCGGTTATACAAACGAACATCATCAGGAAATATACATCATTGGAGGGTTACAGCATGGTGTACAACAACTACCATCTTCATTCAAGACCAGACAAGATGAACTAATTAAAAGAACAGTGGTTACAGTCTTTCCTAAATTTTGGATACAATCAGCGCCTAATAGATACCTTGTGATAATTAATTTACCCGAATCTACAGATTATTTCGTTCATATGAAATCAGACTTCCCATTACAGAGTTTATTTGAACTAGGAAAGAGATTTCCCTGCATTCATGAATGAACAGTCATTTTAGAATCTATGAAGCAAGCCTTAGCCAATGCTTACCTTCACATACAAATTTATTGAATGATTAACAAATTCAAGTTACAAATTACAATAATAACTCACTGCTGCGCATTTTAGTTTAAATCAAATCAAATAGATTTATATATTCCCCAAAACATTTGATGCATCCCCTTATTTGCTGTTTACATTTATTCTTCGGGGGTAAGGTGACAGTTTAGCACATTATTTTTGTATAACCCTGCTGTACTACTGATAAGCAGCAACATAGAAGAATACATTTTTAAAGGGAATGGAGAATCTCTGTTTGTTCATATTAATTACCCGTTGCCGGGTAGTAAGGCCTATATTTGTCCAAGCTACATGTACAATTATTATATTCTACCGGTAGGTGTTTTCACATACTAACAATTATAAAATCTGACAATTTTCTACAGGAAAGGCAGGCTTAAAGAAAACATCAATATAGAATTCACCAAAAATTTATTGCTGCATGGATTCTCCCACAACATTTCCTACAGAAGTGGTAGATGGTGTTTCAGTCTCTTGAGCCTTGAGGTACTTGTGTAAAGATGCAAAGAAGCTGATTGAATTCTGCTGCTCCTCTGCTAAGCGTCCAACTTGCTGTGCCGTTGATTCTACTACTTGTAAAAGATGTCCTAGTGCTATGGACGTCTGTAAAAGAACAGAAAAGCATTCAAAAGGGTACCCCGGTATATATTTTTTCAGTAGCATAGTAGAAATTTTTCTAGCAAACCTACTACCGTAATCTCCCGCGTAGAAGACGCTCCCCCAACTCACGGTAGGCTGGTTCGCTTAGAGGACGCACCTCTTAGGGGTCATTTTTGTAAATCAAGTACTGTTCTATAGTAAAAATACCCCGCGTATAAGACGCACCTCCAACTTGAGGAAATCCTATAAGACGCACCAGGCATTTGTTTGGCGTAGAAGACGCGTCTTATACGCGGAAGATTACGGTACTGCCATTACCTTCTTTCAAACTGGAAAAATTACCAGTGGGGGAGGGATATAGCAATATCCTTAGATACATCGGTAAAAAAAAAAAAAAAAAAAAAAAACATATCCTCTCGCTGGGAGGCATGGAAAACCACATTTTTGGCCATCAAACATCGGAATATGGAGAACCAACCATTCCTGCCTTTCAACCATTGAAAGGTAGGAAATGGATGGTCGCTTTATTATTACATAACTTTTTCTTCAGGAAAAACTTTTTTTGGTTAGATACTCCAAAATTCCCGTTGGCCATCAGTAAAAAAATAATAAAAAATTGTAGGTTTTTTTCCCTCGAAAAGTGCAAAAATCTTATCGCCAGATTCGCTATCAAAGTTATTACTACTATAATCTCTTGCGTATAAGGCGCGTCTTATACGCAAGGTTTTAGTTCTCCCTGGATCCGCAAGGGGGACCCCAAGACCTTCATTTTGATATATTACACTCCCACTTAGCCAAACTATGACATAGTGTGGTCCAGGAGGATCCGTGGTGTTTTAGCTACACATAGCTTTTTAAATTTTCAAAATCCATTCACAAGAACCAAAGTTATGAATTTTTTTTTTTTTTTTTTGGCAACATTCTTCAATTCTATATGTGTCCTACACGCGAGGTGCGCCTTGTACACAGATTATGGTAGTTTAGAATAATATGGCCAAATTGTAATCAAAAGTTAGCAGAGAGACAGACTGTGGTTTCTTTTCTCCGTTTGAACTGCTATTTAGGGAGTGCTTTTTAGCAATGGGAGGGGGGTGGTAAAAAATTTATGACCCCTCGGGGGAATGGGGGGGGGGAAATGTTACCTTTTTTTGTGAAAAACCTATGTAACACTATGATAATAAAGGGTGTGGGAAATTTTGGACCCTTACAAGACGGTTGAAAATATTTAGGCGCATGCGGATGAAATAACCCCCCCCCCCCCACCATTTTTAAAAAAGAAAAATTTTAGACCCTTCTTAGCCTTGGGGGGGGGGAATTCAGCGGAAACTTTTCATGAAAGGAGGGCACCTGGATAAAGTGAAAAATAGCTTCTCCCGGTGTGTGATTCAAGCATGGAATAGCTTATCCAACACCATAGTACTGTCAGATAATCTAAACACATTCAAAAACAAACTAGACAGACTTTGGGTAGATCACCCTTTAAAATATAACTGGGAGTGGGAACCACTTCCGGGTCAAGCTACATAAACTTTGATTCATGAGCTGGAAAAAGTGGCTTTCTAAGCCAGCTTCCAGAAAGACCTATAACTTATAAGTACCTATAAGTTAATATAACTTTATAAGTATAAGAGAACTGGGCACTCAACCAATCAGGTAGAGTAGTTAGACTACCAACAGACACCTTTGGTCTCTGAGGTTCCCTCACTCAGAGTGTCTACGGAGTACCCCCAGCAGGCAATAAATGACTTAGCCCCTTTAATAGGCCAATAGAACTCACATTGCAGTTTACCGTCCACCGCCCGCATGCTTTTGAAGGGGCCGCATGAGAAAATTTCATTATTCATTATCTAAAAAAAATATTGAAAAAGTTCTCAAAAATGCATTTTGAGATGATAGGAATGACCTAAAGGGGACATATTTGGTATCAAATTAAAGCTCATAGTGCAAGGAATGTAAATAACATAGTGACATCTACAACCTAGAAAATCCCCGGCATTGGTAGGTTGATAATCAATAATGAAAAAAAGCCTCATCACGACATCAGTTTTCAAAATGGCTCGGACGGTAAACTTACTCCGTAGACACTCTGAGGGAACCTCAGAGACCAAGTGTGTCTGTTGTAGTCTGTTTGGTCAGCCAATCTGGCAGAGTGGCCATTTCTCACAGAAGTACTTACTGTCAGGTCCAATGCTTCCACCAACACTTCCCTCAATGTATATCCAAAGATTCACAATACACAAAGCACTTGAAATACTTGTGATAATTAATAATCCAGGTGATTTTCAAATCTCCCTCCCTAACTCCAAATCATTGTCGGCCATCTTGAAGCCAGGTGTAGCCACCTAGTGCCAAAAAGACTACACTATTCTTGGTTGGTTAGCCCTATGTTTTTAAGAGCAGGTTAACACCAGGTAGCACCCCAGCATGTTGACAATGGAGGCCATTGAGGTGGGGATATCTAAGCTCAAGATAAACATGTGAGATTTTTTGGATATATCTCATGTTTCAGTCAATATAAGCTGATGTACATGAAAACTACATGTTTGTGAATAGGAGGGACAATTTCCAGGAACTGACAGTTAGTCTTAGACTCTTAGTTCAGAGTAGCCATGTGTTTGTGCCACTATACTATAGACCTGTATTATGTATACATCTTGGATCTAGGCCAGACGATGACAGCCTATCGCTAACGCTAGAAGTAGAGTCGGCAGGGGGCTCGGCCTACTTGGATCCTGCCTGTGAGTAGGCACTTACCTAATATTTCAAGACTTTATCCCATTAAACCTATCCAATGATCAATGGATGGATCTTGAGAAAAGAAGTGGATTTGCTTTTTAAATGAAGTCTCTATGTCAATTTTAAGAGTAATTACGACCGGTCAAAGGTACCAAATCAGACCCAGAATTCTGCCATAGTTAAGAGTTTAATTTGGATCTAATTTTGTGATCAAGCAAGATGAATCCAAGGTATACTAGATCACTAAAATGATTATTTTGGGCAATTTTCATTTTCAGATAAGCAGAATATACCCTCAAGAGTGTAAATAATGATACATTTTATCATAATCAAACAATGTAAAAGCAAATTTTTGATGTCATCTTTTCTCCTGAACTGTGCTCTCTGACAGAACCATGGCAGAATATCGTCTTTGACTCAGGATGTTTGAATGATCATAACTTCCATTCAAATTGACATAATAACTTCATTTAAAAAGCAAAACCACTTATTTTTATCATAGCTATCAATTTCCTACCATATAAAATACATACAATAAGGTCTTAATTGATAGGTAAGTACCCAACTTTGGGGAGGTTGGGATAAGTGTCCAGAGATAATCTCGCCCAAAAAGTTTGCAGGGTCTGTCAAACATACTGCAGCCCCTTAGAAAAAGAAAATGAATACATTTTCTAGATCATTTTTAACCATAGAACAGGTGGGAACCATTTATTTTTAGGTGCTCCATGATCTTCTCATCATAAAATGGTTATAAACTTTTGGTTGAACTTTGATGGGGTCAAAGGCAAAATTCCCTGTATTCAAACTTGTACAAAAAATAATCATTTTAAAGGTCTAGCCAAGCCTGTTAAAATGAGCCCTTGTTTGTAAAGATCCTCCAGTAAATAGCTTCAGAATAAGCTTGCAAAGAAAGGAGAGTTTAACACTACCCAGTTTCAGCTTTATCACAGTTTCACACCTCTCCTGCAGCAGATTCACACAGTGGAGGTATTTCAGTGCCTACTGTGAGCAGGCAGGTATTTCGGCCTAGGTAAACTGTAACCTGATTTCCCATGGCCTTAGCCTAAGATAACGGAATAGTCAATACCCTACCCTTTCTATTGTTCTTCCAATTTCCTCCTCAGGCTCCTGAATATCTCCTGCTTCGACTTGTGAATGTGTTTGATTTTGACATTTTTGGTCTTCCCGAATTTGCGGGTGCCCAGGACCAGGTTCAGCTTCCAGAGCTGCCAGAGGCTCAGCTGTATTCTCGACATGTGTTTTACGACCACCTACACTTTCGCGTTTCTTACGATGAGACATCCTATTTGCGGTTAAGAATTTCAATCTTAACACCCGCTGCTTAACATCCTATTTTAACTGCTGTCTTTGCGTTGTCTCTCTACTTTCAGTTTTATGACTTTCATATTTCCCGCAATATTTTGGGTGTGTATTAGTGAATGTTAGATCTATACTAATGAAGTTTTTACATTACCATCATTCTCACACGAAACGTGCACGAAACTGCATAACATTGATTATAAATGAAATGATCAGATATGTATAAATTTTATACAAATGACTAATCTATAGATATGAGCTTCTTTGATTTCTTGATTTCTAATAAAATTGATATAAATGTGTGTACGTTGAACATTAGGCTGTGACATCATATTCCAAGATGGCGTCAAACTCGGTAAGTTTCTAAATTTTTGCTTCTGAATATCTATATTTTTCATTATTCAAAGGGTTATACTCGAGAGACGATATATGTAATGAAAGCTTATCATTGTATTGGGATCTTTTATCCTTGTAGATAGGGTGAAATAGCTGAAAGTTAGACGGTAAAGCCACTTCAGCAATCGTGGCAGTACCAATCTATTATAATTACTCCGTAGCGTAGACACTCTCTGACTCTGAGCCTGAGGGAACCTCAGTCTCAGAGTCTGACAGAGACCAAAGGTGTCTGTTGGTACTGGTAGTCTATCTACTCTGCCAGATTGGTTGAGTGCCCAGTTCTCACAGAAGTACTTACTGTCAGGTCAAATGCTCAATCAATGCATATCCAAATGTTCTCAATGCACACTGCACTTGAAATACACACAGCAATTTATAATCCAGGTCGTTTCTAAAACTCCTTTCCTCAGTGTTTTAAGATGGGTTTATCTGCTCAGTGAGAAACTCATGTGGACGACGACATGGCCGGAACAACAGTTGTTTTAATAATGGAAATGCGGAAGTACCGTTACGCGTAGGTCGGGCAACCCATTACAACACTACAGCAGTAGTACATAACTCTAACACCAGCGGCAGCACTGCGCGGTAGACGCGAGTGACGCGGTTCTCGCAACATCTCCCCCTTTAAGATAATAATGTTATTGTCTGGATAAACTGTCCTTGAATCTCTTAAAGAAAGATATACTTTGATAGCACCAGTATAGTCTATGATAAACATGAAAATGACTGTTCAATGTTCAATAACTGTAAGTCTCTGTAATAAAGGTTTATGAATACTGTCAGGATATTGGCAATGTTATGACTGTTTAATAATAACTCATATGACTTGGCAAGTGTTCTTGGTAAAAGTCTATATCAGGATGTATAAAAATATCCATATGAATAAGCTAAACTAAACTCGAGGGGAGCGGTCTCCAGTACGTCACCCTCTAACCTATCTTTACCATAGGTTCCCCTAGACTGACTCAATTAGACGAGTAGGCTTTTTGATAGCCCGGTTTGAGCGACGAGGCTCATCGGGTGTCTTAGGTGGTGAAGACACAGGGCTGTTTGCGACTGGCGGTCGCTCAGTCATGATAGCAGGTGGTGGTATGGCACTGCCTGACGGTAGGACTGTGGCAGTGGCAATAGGAGGCATCTCCATTAGGTGTCGGCGGTTTCTCCGTTGGGCACCTGACTTGGTCTCGATGGTATACGACCTTGGAGTGTCGGCTTCTCCTTGAACGATGCCCTTCTCCGTCCAGCCCTTCTGGGAATCTGTCTTGACCAGGACAGGTTGACCTGGGACAAGCGGCTGGAGTGGCTTAGCACCATGATGCTGGTTGTATGACCTAGAGGTGGAGGATTTGTACCTCTGGTCCCTAGCGAGGATCGTTTCACGGCTAGGCCATACGGGCTCCAGAGTAGCTGATGGTACTGGAAGGGTTGTACGTAGGTGTCTACCCATCATAAGCTGGGACGGGCTGGCACCTGTAGCTGCTATAGGGGTGTCTCTGTATACTAACAAAGCGAGCCATGGGTCTTTCTGACTCAGCATTTGTTTAGCTGTGTAGACAGCTCTTTCTGCCTCCCCGTTGGAATTGGGCAGGTATGGACTAGATGTAATGTGGTTAAACACATACTTTGCCGAAAATTCGGCGAATTCGGCTGACGAAAACTGCGGACCGTTGTCGGATACTATTTCTAGTGGCACACCGAAACGGGCGACAGCGTCCTTCATACGTCCAGTGACGGCTGTGGTGGTGGTAGACGTTAAGGCGAGGACCTCTATCCACCTGGAGTAGTAGTCACACATGACTAGATAGTCCTTCCCTTTGAAGACAAATAGATCTACTCCGACTCGCAACCAAGGCCCTTGTGGCAATGGTGTAGACATGAGCGGCTCGCGCTTCTGTGTCGGCTTGTGCTCAGTGCAGTGGCTGCACATGCTAACTATTCTCTTGATGTCATTAGTGATTCCAGGCCACCAAACACCGAGACGTGCTCTCTCGAGGCATTTGGTGATTCCTTGGTGACCGTCGTGGACTCGAGCAAGTATTTCCGGCCTCATGGAAGTTGGAATGACGATCCTTGAGGCGAACACAAGTAGTCCATCTGTGACTGACAGTGATGCACGATGTGCATACAGGCTCTTGAGGTTGTCTGGGACATTCTTCTCGTATTTCGGCCACCCAGTCAGCGTGTAGACGATAGCTGACTGGAGGACCGGGTCATTGGTTGTTGCAGTGCTCTGCAAGCTCATGCAGATTTCTTACGAAGCATTCGACTGACTCACCTTGTTTCTGCGAGCGCTGGTAGAATTTTGTTCGCTCGTGGATGGTGTTCTTCCGCGGGACAAAATAGTCGTCAAATTTCTTCAAAACTGTCTCGAAATCGTCTTTCGGGTCGACCGGATCGGGCTCGTCGTCTGTGGGCTCGGGGCGTGCGGCAAACTTAAAAGACTTGTAGATATGTTCAGCCTGGCGGCCCATAGTATATACCAGGGCTGAAACTTGCACGTCCGGCTCCTCATCACGGATCTTCTCGAGAATAAAATAACGAGAAAACCTGGTTTTCCAATCCGGCCATGATGCCGGTTTAGTGAAGTCGAATGGCTCTGGCGGCTGATATTTAGGCATTTTGACGAGGTGGGTAGGCCTACTAGTGCTTTGTATGTATTAAGAAAAATGTCACTGATTCTCTTGACTGACTTGACTGTTACACACTAGCGCGTACCACCGTAGACAGGCACCTACTAGACTTGGCGGCTTATTTGAGGGGCTTAGGTATAGAGTGGCAAGGTTTGGTGAAGTAGGGTGACTACATCAATTGTCTTTACATGGACTTGACAATGTCAAATACGGCACAATTTGTATCTGACAATAACCACAGGTTGACAGTGACTTGACTTTGACTGAATATGTTGACTTGACTGACTTGTAGACTTGACTTGACTGACTAGGAATAAAATATTCAGCCTTACCGGTGGTCCAGTGTTGTTGTCTCAATTGTTGAAATTCACCCACAAATATCTCCTTACCAACCTGCCATCCACCCTCAAAAATACTCTCACATTATTGACTAAAGTCTAGTTGTTCATTGTTGTTGTTTCCACTGGCAGATGGTCAAAAAATCCTCACTTCTGACACCATGTTTTAAGATGGGTTTATCTGCTCAGTGAGAAACTCATGTGGACGACGACATGGCCGGAACAACTGTTGTTTTAATAATGGAAATGCGGAAGTACCGTTACGCGTAGGTCGGGCAACCCATTACAACACTACAGCAGTAGTACATAACTCTAACACCAGCGGCAGCACTGCGCGGTAGACGCGAGTGACGCGGTTCTCGCAACACTCAGTAAACAGCATAGCCTTCCATGTTGAATAGTGCACTCTGAACATAAACATGCCTGCTTTATTGGAAATATTTCATGCTTCAACCACTTTAAGTTGCTGTACAGGAAGAGTACATCATACATGTTTACGAATAGGAGGGACAATTTCCAGGAAGTGAGATTGAGTACTTAGTTTAGAATAGTCATGTGTTTGTGCCACTATAGACTTGTATACATGTTGGATCCTGCCTGTAAGCAGGCAGGTATTTCGGCCTACAATCTATCAGTATGGGGCTGTGTACAAATGACGTCATGCTTTTTTGGACCATTTTGGACCCCCCCTCCCCCCCTTGTCATGTTTTTTGCCAATTTTGCAATGCTGAAGGTATATGGAAAATTAATTCCGTCATGCCGGGCCTGACCCCCCCTCCCCCCCTCCTGCATGACGTCATTTGTACACAGCCCCTATCAGTACTGGCACTGCACAGTCTGCAGCATAAAAGCATGGCTCGAGCTCGAGTGTACCCTCTGAGGCGTACACTTTCAGGTGTACACTCTGGAGGGGAGTGTACAAATGCAAGTCGGGATTCCCCGGCGGGATTCTCAAGGAGTCGGCGTAGTGCAAACTCGCAATCGTCCTTAAAAAAAAGCAAATAGCCTCGATGCAAAGACATTTTTGGCAAAAGTAGTTCTAGGGCGTAGACACAGTATCCTTAGCCCTTTAATTGTCTCTCGTTCTATAAGAGCTTGGAGTATTCATGCGGATGGTAACTACGATGCGTAGCAATTCTCCAAGGTAACGCATCACGTGCACACGAACTGCGCCATACTGTGCCGGGCACAATTTTGTGTGCTCCAGAGTTGCGCTCAGCATTGAAAGTCTAAATTCTCCGAACACCTGTCTCATAGGATGTCGTGATTAAGCCAGTACAATCTAATGCGGGAGAGAATTATTCAGTGTTAATATATAAGAGATTGGCACAGTATTATGGCCGTAAGATGAATTTAAAATGTGAGCATGGCTCCAGCGTAGAATTTGTATTATGCCACAGCCCTGGGAGCAGTGAGCGCAGAGCACCAGTTTGTCCCCGGCACCACCAGCGCGGACGGCATAGAGTTACCCTAGTTAAGGGACTTTTCGTCTCAATGAATGCTTATTTGGTTCACTATTAGGGGCTGTGTACAAATGACGTCATGCTTTTTTGGACCATTTTGGACCCCCCCTCCCCCCCTTGTCATGTTTTTTGCCAATTTTGCAATGCTGAAGGTATATGGAAAATTAATTCCGTCATGCCGGGCCTGACCCCCTCTCCCCCACTCCTGCATGACGTCATTTGTACACAGCCCCTTAATCCCAAATGCCAATGTTTTGTATGAGTCCCAGCTGGCATCCAAACAGATGCGCGAAAATTTGTTAGGCCCCCCCTTGACGGCAGTCAAATATTTGTGTGCCACCCCCCCCCCCTTTTTGATAAAAAATGACCACTCCCTATATATGTAACTACACTAACCCTGAAAGTGTACACTTCAGAGTGTATACCTCAGAGTGTACACTCGATCTCGAGCCATGGTCAGGGCTCGACTAATCCCTGTGCCCAATGCCCGTGACTCAAAAAGAATTGGGCACAAAATATTTTTCAAGTTGTGCCCAATGGGCACAGCTGTCCAAAAGCTACTTAAGACCTCAGCACAAGGCAATGCTGCTGAGATTTAATATCTGGGTGTACTGGACTCTGAAACTTTAATGTTGTTTCACTCAAGATGTGGTGAGATAAAATCGTCTTATCTATGTTAAAACTATGTGTGTTCTAAATATGTAATTTTGAGTGTAGAAACCAAAGGTCCTGGACACAGAGCTTGCCTGCTGGGCATAACTTTTTTTGGCCTTTGTGCCCAGCAGGCACACAGTCTCTGAACTGATTTGTCGAGCCCTGATGGTGCATTCGTCTGCAGCGCACTTCGTGGTGTCACGGCACTAATAGGGCCAAGGACGTTCTGATTTCCCCCCATCTTCCACCATAAAACTGGCGTCAATCGGGTTCTAATTTGATGGCGTTCATAAATAAAGGCTTAAATTAAAGCTGAAGTCATTCTTGATTTATTTAGCATGGTCAACCATAATGGAGTCAGATCTGTTTTTTGCACCAGTTGCCATGGAAACCACCATGTTGAATAAATTAAATGATATAGGCGCCCCTGACAGGTCCCAAATGTGAACTTGGACCCCCCCCTCTGACACAATAGGTTATCTTCATCAGAATGAGACCATTTTTGGTGTGCATATACATGTAGAGGCCCTAAATGTGCACAAAAATCTTGAGACATTTTGATCAAAATTGTGCATCTTATGGCACTTTGAAATTTTGGCATATCTACATCTGGATTTTTAACTCGAAAGCTTTTCCTGTCTATGTTAAATCCCATAAAAGGTGCGAATAGATTCAACGTTCCCATGTTTTTGGTCCGGAGTGGTGCAAATAATTGATGAATGTTGATGAATTTGCCATCATTTGATCCGTCTGCGCGTCTCCAATGTCGTAATTTTGGCACAAACATGGCGGATATCGATTTTTTGTAAATTATAATATGGAAATATGATAAAGAATGGCAAAAGGATATGATTTGAATAAAAATTACGTGTTCGCCCTTTCGTTAATTCGCATCACAAAGCCGTGGGCGTGCAAATTGTCCCAAATAACCATGGAAATTGGGTCGGGCATGCGCAGACCAAAATCCAACATGGCGGACAGCGAGACGATCGACTTGTGGGGCTATAACAGTAAAAAGATAGGGTATATTCGATTCAATTCGATTGATATTGCCAAAGATGCATGGATTATATTCAAAAAGCCATTAATTTCAAGTTAAATCGGTAGGATATATCATTTCTCCGTCGAAAAATGCTACTTCCGGCAAGGAGGGGTCGTGCATGCACACAGAACATCAAAATCCAAAATGGCGGACAGCGAGACGATCAAATCACGGTGCCATCGAAACTGCTGGATTATAACAAAATGGAAGAGAATGTCAGTGTTCCATGCCTTTTTATGGTTAATCTGGATCCTTATTCAACTCCTGCTGATATTGTGCAATGCTTAACTCGCCAGGAGAGGAGTTATTCGCCAATGAAACATGCGAGCGATAATGGGTGTATTCTCCATAGGCCTAACCATTGACAGTGATAATGCTCGAAGAAAACATGAGGTTAGTATCAGAAGGGGCCAAAAAAGAGATTAAGTGCCCTTTCGAGTTACTTGCATTGCAAAATGCTGTCCTTTATTTCCCAGCATTCTCAGACATTCATTTGGGCCTTATAATCATAGCCCACACATTATGTAGACAATGCTGTAGAAGTGAGAGGATGCTTACAGTGATTGGGGGCACATAATGAAAAACATTTATGCCAAGAATTTAAGCATTTTACCCATCATGCAGTGCTTTGAATATCAATTCATACAATACTTTTTTTTATTTAAGATGACCAAAACTTCAAAAATATGCATGGGACCCCATATCAAAATTGTTCTTATTTAAAAGCAAATTATCTGTTCAATGTTTTGGTGAAGTTTAAGAAAAATCTACCGTAAATTCCCGGTCACAAGCCGGCCCCGGTCATAAGCCGGCGGGTGAGTTCAGGAAAAAAATAAAAGCCGTTTTTTGGGTCAAATTTTTACCATTTTCTCTTTAATCTATAGTAAAAAAAACCCGGTCATAAGCCGGGGGGGACTTTGGGAAAAATTTAGAAGCCGGTTTGGGCCCAAAATAGAAAAAAAAATCCGGCTTATGACCGGGGATTTACGGTAGTGGTTGAAAATATAAATTTTATTTGTTTTTGTTCTGAAATAATAGAAAATTTACCCCTCTCTTTTCCGAAAAATGAGAAATTTACCCAGAATTCCATGCTATGGAGTTAAAATCAAAAATTCGTAATAAATAAGGATATCAGACCATTTACCATGTGAGGTTTCATATCTCTGTATTAAATAGTTATGACAGAAAAAAATTCTCAAATGTGAGACACATTTTCTCTAATTTCTAGGTGAAGATTAAAATACTTTTATTTTTCAAAAATCTGTAGAAAAAAAAGTAGCTTGGGACCCCCTACTTTTCTTTTTATATTCTTATTCGAGATGATTTTTTGTATCTCTGGGTGAAAAATGAAGAAAATCTTGGATCTTTGATTCAATGGTAGCGACCCACCTTAACAGCTGGGGTCATTTTTTCCGACAATATATAGTTTGCCCAGAAATAAAGATATTTACCTCCCTGACATGAATTTCAACATTTTACATGGAAAATTTGTATATGAATGACCATGGAGCCTATTAAAATATGGGTGAGGGGTCCCTCAGGGGTCAATTTTTTGTATTTTAAGGGTTAAAAACAGGGACTTCTCTTTGGCTTGCTCTACCGAAAAATTGGATCTGACTTCGTTATGGCAAACTACCCTCATATGATGCCTTAACACATTGACAACAATAATGTATAACTGGTTAAGATCTCATACCTAAAAGCATGAGAGTAATCAAAACAAGGGCAATGTCCCCAAAACTAGGCCAAAATCTGCATAATTTGGCACAAAATGTGGTATTGTTTGGATGATGGCTGTTTATTTTCTCTAGCAACGCTTGACTACACAATTAAAAATTCTGAGGTTTGACTAAAATCATATTTTCAAAGGAATATTCCATATGTTTTGAACAGAAGATGCATAATTTGTGCTATTTATTAGCATTTCTAGAGGCTTTCAAGGTCACTTTTATGGAGGAGCCCTGGAACCACTTTCTGTGCCAAGTAGCCCCAACTGCCCCATCCGGAGTGAAAAAATGTCAATTATATGCAAATCCCAGACAAATTCAAAGAAAAAATGATCATAATAGGTTCTCCTACACTTAATTTAGCTATTTTAATAAAAAAAAAAAGTTCATCCAGTTTGGATTGAGTCCTTACAAGAGCCCAAAATGTGGCCAAAATCACCCCACCCAGCCACCCAGTTAAGGTGTCACGGCACTAGTAAGGCCAAGGACATTTAGGCCAGACGATGACAGCCTATCGCTCCCGCTAACGGCTGACAGCAAAGTTGGATGGGCTCATAGACAACAAAAAACTCATGTGAAAATAAACTTTCCCCTCACTCTCCTACTTGAAACTTCTCACATACTTAATTAAACATGTGATTATGCCAATGCAGTAATTAATCTTTAGTTTTATAGTCTTTGTTATTCATATTTTAGTAAAATTTAGAAATTTTAGGCAGCAACCTTCATCTTGGCACAGTGCCAGAGCAGGGCCTTTGCTCCAACCAGGAGATATAAAAAGATGATTTAAAACTGAATTAAAGCTCACATCTTTCCATCCAAGCAGAAGTAGCAAGTAAAGTGTGCCATAGTTGTATGGAGGAAATTTGGAAGCCATGCATGAAGGGGAAGTGTGTTAAAAATCATTCGGTACCATTGGTACCGAATTTTAGACTACAACAAAGGCATCTGCGCTCTGCCGCTCCCGTAGGAAGTAGAGTCGGCAGGGGGCTCGGCCTAAGGACATTCTGATTTCCCCCCCCCCATCTTCCACCATAAAACTGGTGTCAATCGGGTTCTAATTTTGATGGCGTTCATAAATAAAGGCTTAAATTAAAGCTGAAGTCATTCTTGATTTTTTTAGCATGGTCAACCATAATGGAGTTAGATCTGTTTTTTTCTGAACTGATTTGTCGAGCCCTGATGGTGCATTCGTCTGCAGCGCACTTCGTGGTGTCACGGCACTAACAGGACGTTCTGATTTCCCCCCATCTTCCACCATAAAACTGGCGTCAATCGGGTTCTAATTTGATGGCGTTCATAAATAAAGGCTTAAATTAAAGCTGAAGTCATTCTTGATTTATTTAGCATGGTCAACCATAATGGAGTCAGATCTGTTTTTCTGCACCAGTTGCCATGGAAACCACCATGTTGAATAAATTAAATGATACAGGCGCCCCTGACAGGTCCCAAATGTGAACTTGGACCCCTCTCTGACACAATAGGTTTCCATGGTGACCAAAAAAATTTTTGCAACTTTTTCCCCCCAAATCGTTACCTTTCTACTGGTAGTCAGAGATATACATATATACCAGTATAGTGTTACCCTCCATCCATCCTCTCCCCAAACCCTAAAGCGCACTTTTTATTGTAGCTTTCAATGTGTTTTCCTTCCTCTAAAGAAACAACCAGAAGATCACAGGCGAAAGTGGGACCGTGAAGAATATGAAAAGCTTGCACGTGAACGGTTGGAGAAGGAGACTGAAGAACTCCTAGGTGGGAAGAAAGAGCCACCTGTAAAGCGAGAGCTGTTGAAACCTCGGGAATACAAGGCAAGTCATTTATCCGTTCTTCTTTTTACAATTTAAATTTTGACAATTTATTTTTTTGTCTTTTTTTTTATAGGGTAAATTCATCGGGATCATTAAGCATTTCACGGAGTGGTTTTTTATTATGCATAGAATAGGATAGGTTGGTGGATATTTTATCTTACAAAATGTTCTTTTTGAAAAATTTTTTTTCTTCAAATATTAACCCTTAAACAGATAAGAGTCGGCACAAAGCCTAGAGTAGATATCAGAACAAGAACATTTTTAGGCCCTTGCAGAATTCCTTGGAATTGTCTACACTAATCATCTGATACTTAATATTTGTATCCTCTATTTTATAGGTTGACCTTGACTCGAAGCTTGGAAAATCACAAGTTATTACCAAGACGACACCGGCAGCACAACAAGGCGGGTCAGTATACTTTCACTTGAAATACTGAAGAGGTGAAAATTGAAATGCTTTCACTAACAAATGTTTCACTAAGGTCTATTATCTGAGAAACTCAAATCTCATAGGACAATGACTATTGTCGTGTCTATTTTACTGCGTTCCTTACCTTTATATCATAATATGCCCTTTCCTGCTTCCTATTTCGATCAGGGCAAAGGAAAGTCAATGTAGTCTTTTCACACTCTTGCCGTATAAGCGAATTAAATGGCACTATTGTATCTCATATGCTGTTCATCTAGCACCAAAGCATTCAGTTTGATATACATATAGATGTAATACGTACCGGTAATCTAAATTCTCTATTCACTCATTTAATACAAATTGATATCTGTTACAGATATTACTGCAATGTCTGTGACTGTGTGGTCAAGGATTCCATCAACTTTTTGGATCACATCAATGGCAAGAAACGTAAGTTTTGTTCTATAACTAATGATGTTTCTCAGACTGTACCCTTGTCAGAAATCACCTTATGAATTGTGAATAGGTGAACTTATGATCACATGGCTCTGAATATGTCCATATTTCATTTGCAGAGATGTCAGTTGGGTATGGGCTCAACCTCTGAAATTTTTGGGTCTTAGCAAAGCACCCATTTCCCTCAATTTATTATACTAAAAGCACCTATCTCATCTTCATTTCAACCTGTTCCCCTCATTAAAAACCTTTAAAACCATCTCTATATTGGATGGTGATAGAAAAAACAATTGAAAGACTGCATTTGAATTTCAGCCAATCAGAAGCCAGCTTAGATTCATGTCCTCTGAAATGAGATTTCAGAGATCCTCTGATCTCTGAAAGGTGGTTTGTCTAGAAAAGGTTAGAGGGCAGCACAAGGCATGCTTAATTTCACCTGCTGAAGCCTGGACTATGCTCAGCCTTATGCTCCATAGAAGTAGAAAGGGCATGTTGTAAGAGTATCTATAATTAATGTAATTCCCTCTATCTATATTATGACCACAAGATGGAAGAAGCCTCTGAGATGTCTGACTTTTGGGAAAGTTTGAACATCTGAAAATAGACAGACCTCTGAAGGTCTGACATCTCTGCATTTGGCTTATACTGCTGAAATATTGGAGAACTATGAACACGATACTGATGTTTTCAGTGAGGTTGCATACAGTAGAGATCATAAGTAAAAACTGTACCTATGGGCATTTTCAGATCAACGAAACTTGGGTATGTCAATGCGAGTGGAAAGGTCATCATTAGATCAAGTTAAAAAGCGTTTTGAAATGAACAAGAAGAAAAGGGAGGAAACAAAGAAAGATTATGATTTTGAAGAAAGAATGAAAGAACTAAGAGAAGAGGTAAGTGTTTATTACCATGCTGCAATGTCTCTAGAATATTCTTTAAGTTACTATCGTTTTGAAATACTGTGTCAGCAATCTTTGTTGTGTCATCCAAATATATAGAGGCTCCAGACGATGGCTTTCTCACTGCAAATCTCGCAGTGTGAGACCCTTCGGTACGAGGATCCCCGGAAATTTCTCTTTATGTTTATTTTCAACATCTCTACATAACTATAGACATAATATTACATCTTCCCAACAACGTATGAAAGTTACTGTAATTTCCTTTTAATATAATGAAGTTTTTGAGGAATCTTCAATTGAATTCAACATCACAAATAGAGAAATTGCTGGGGGTCCTTGTTATGGAGGGTCTTACACTGCGAGATCTATTATGCTTCTATCAGGGATTTATCTCTTTTAAGAATTCCCTCGGTTCTCCTCGATGTTAATTACCCCTGTAACTCATAGAACAATTTTTCTCTTTTCTGTAGGAAGAAAAACAAAAGGTATACAGAAGAGAAAAGCGGAAAGAACGCAAGAGGAAAGCAACAGATGACCTTGATGGTGCAGAGATGGACCCGGATATGGCAGCCATCATGGGCTTCAGCGGGTTTGGAACCTCCAAAAAGTGAATTCCTCATGTCATGTTTTCTCCTCACAACACACATTCATGAACATTACCTGTATTTGAATATTTAAAGAGAAGAGAATACTGCAGTAGATGCTGTGTACCATTGTTTGCAGGGAATCGTATTGGCGAATTTAGCCATTCACAAGGGAAATTTTAAGGAAGGGTAACAAGCGAATGATGGGCTGTGTTCATCGTCACTACTTTATTGACAGCAACTACTAATTGTGAGATAGCTTCGTTTTTATGTATTTATCAACATATTCACATATGGTGTTACATTGAATGGTATGATAAATTGTTGTTTGTGATGATCTGAATGAAAGAAAGTGAATAAATTTTTGTATCACCAAATAACTGAACTTTATGTGGGTGGAATTCATGATCACCTTTATTTCAACACAATAATAATTAAGTTTACATTATTTTATAGAAGTCTTTCAAATGTAAACGTTTCTCACGCTTGGTATAGAGCTACATTGTAAGCGTTGAGTTACTCATCTTAACGTCAACTTTAAAGCTTTGGAATTATGCAAAAATGCTACCACTTTCATATAACCCATCGATTTTAACATGCAAGTATTCTCAGTGACAAGAGCATGATGACACGTTATAGTGCATGATTAATGTTTAATATAATAACATGATTAACGTTAACAACTTTGAAAATTGATCGCATGAATCTCAGTTGGCTATCCAACTGTGGCCCAAAATTCGATCTACATTGCTGAATTCGCTCTTAAGCATTGAAATGGCTACATGATTTCTCCGAACTTTGTGAATATATCAAATACTAACTGAGCCTAGGGAAACCCAAAGTTAAGTGTGCAGCACTTATCAATGGGGGATTATATCAGAAATTGAAAAAGCTTGATATGCCATCTGCTGCGTTGTTGAAATCGCTCTTGACTTAAGCATTCAATTGGTTTCATAATTTTGCCTAAGTCTAAGCCCTAGGGAGATAACGCCTAAAATTATGTGTGCAGCATTTGTCAATGTAGCCGCTAATTTCAGTAGTACCGGGTACCTCGCGTATAAGACACCCTGAGTTGAATAAAGTGATCTAAGGCGCACATGGGGCTTTATTTCGAGCAGCTTAACACAAATCCCATGTAAATTTACTCCGCCTATATGGCATAGCCCCTCTTTTGGAAGGACCTATAAGCCACACAAAGCCTTAGATTTCCATATAATGTGCGGCCTATACGTGAGGTACTATGGTAGTAATCCATATATTGCTGGTCCGTCTAGATTAATCCTAAATTAGTGATTCTTAATCATGATTGTTTAGGGCTCATAACTGCATGCGTAGCCTCTGCCTATTCACCTCTATTAAATGCCAACCCAATTAATTCTACTTGTAAACACTATTCCAGGGACTGACACTCGACCTTCTGTATTGAGATTACATGAAAAATGAAGAGTCTTTCGTTGAGAAGAGATCTTGGAAGTTACTGTCAGTTTGGTGCTGGGAACTAGCAAGTAGCCTGTGAGGAAAGGAAGCAATGACAGTATTTGTAACAAAAATAATTACTTTTAATAAGATGAAATACTTCTCACACCGAAAAGGTGTTACCCCCCCCCCCCTTAGGCTCTTTAAAGAGTACCATAAAATAAATAATTCTAGACCCATTAGATAGAAATGTATGAACTATGATCACTGCACTCGGATCACTGCACTCTGTAAAAAGTATCTCCGCTGTTCCGAATTCTACTCAGAAGAATTTGACCTTAAATTTCAAAGTTTATGGTAGAGCTTTTACGGTGGAAAAGATGATTTCTCAAGGGGAAGTACATTTCATAGCTATAATTCGTTTCTGGAAAATCCCAAAGAACTCTCTACTAAAGCCTTTTACTATACATAATGAGTATGTTTGCCTGGGGAATTCTGACATGACCAATTCAATAGAATTTCACCTTCGAGCAGATGTGCGAGGAGTTTCTTCAAAGAGACTGCACACGTCAACATCTGGGGTTTTGGGTCTCTCTCTTTTCTTCTGTCGGGCCTAAAATGTAACACTTGGTTTATTTTATGAAGAAAATTGCATGCACAAATAAAACAATTCTAGTACATGTATACATATGAGAAATGCGGTATGCCATCATGTGAATTGACAAACCCTCTTGGGTTTATGGGTTATTGCATGACCTACTGGAGTACCACCTAGACCAAATATGGAATCTCCATATAGAAATGCATTTGTCAAGATTCCTACTACACAGCCTTCATGTAAACCCCACAGTCTTGGTGATTTTTTTACCGCAATAACTGCTAGGGTGACTTCATTTCCTATCTAGTTCAGCATCAGATCTATGAACAGGGATAAACTTTTTGGCCTAACCGAATAGGAGATACTTCAGATCTAGGAGTAATCACATCTGTGATTAGGCCTAAAAAAAAGAATTGTTGTGTTCAGGTAATGGGGTTGAAAAAAATTAGGGTAGGTAGGTAGGGAAATTTTATTTTTTTGAGGCCGGATGCAAATTTTCGCGCCTATGTGACGTGAATTTGATGTGCGAGATTGTAAAAAAATAAACAAACTTCCATGTCTCTCTCATAAGTGCCAAAATATAAGATTTTCCCCCAAAATGCCCATAAAAAAGTTAGGTTATGGCCAAAAATTAGGATAGGTAGGATTACCTGAACACAACAATTTTTTTTTTAGGCCTTAAAGAAAAGGTACTTTAGACCAATCTTTGTTGCAGGCGCATTGGTCAAATCAGCTTACCGAAGTCTGTTTTGCTTTTGGCTTCTCTTGTACACCAGACACCACTCTCTCTGATGGATCCTTGACAATACCATCGAAGAGTTCACTCGCCCATGATAGTCCATCTCCTTGTCCCATCTGGTTTACCTTCTTACCGTAAGTCATCTTTGTACATGTCTGTTTAGCCTCCTTCACATGGTCACCGCTAGGGTTATCTAGGGGCTTTCTAAAACTGGTCATATCTTTCTTTGTTGATGTAAATTGCTCTGTGTCATTTGGACTCGGCCTTGGACTCTTTACACTGGCCCTTTTGGCATTTCTTTCGGGAATAGTGTTTTCTTGGTCACTTGGAAGGGACAGTGAGGACAAGTCAGAAACCTGAAAAAGTTAAGTTTCAATCTTGTACAGAAATACGTCAACAGAAATCATTTGTCACTAAGGCCACACCAAATTAAAAAGTTGGTCTATGGATTTCCTGCATCTTATTTTCTAAAATGCAATTTTATTTTTATTTGAAAAATATCATGTATATTGAGTCTGGCTGCATCATTTTCTGGGAAATTTTCTGGGTTTTTTTGAGAAAAAGAACTTGAAGGGTCAACCAAAGAAGTTACATTGATTGATTGATTGATTTGTTTAACGTCCTAAGGCCGTAGGCCTCATGGGACTGCCTCATTGGTTATCAGATATTTAGTCCATTCTTTCCTCAAACTTAATTTGCGTGTGTGTGTGTGCGTGTGAATGTCAGTGTGCGCGTGCGTGTGTTTGGGAGTCTGCTTGTAGCAGTGGGACACGGCTCGTAGCAGTGAGACACTGCTCGTGGCTCAAGGCTCCTCTCTATCATGCTGCCTCACCCAGATGCTGTGCCGCAGACTGTTGACACATCATCTGACTGGTCCATTATCCTGACACCGGCCGGACAGTCGTGGTTCTATGCCAATGGGGCCAGCTTAGCAGGGACTGATGAGTATAAAGAGCCACTTTCCAACCTAGCTGCAAGATTACTCTTCCAGCCGGGCTGGAGGATCATTCCCCCAGCCCACCTGACCGATACTTGAGGGGAGGTGTTTCCCCCCCGCTTCAGAGCTTCACTTCCCTGAGGAAGATCAGAAGTTCTTTCTTACCAGTGCTGGTAAACACACTGTTCATGGACAAACCATGAAGGTGCTTGTCCCTACTCCTCTTTGTTGCCCGACATGAGAACACCAGGTGTTCCATTGTCAGAGGTACTTGACATTGCTGATATGCGGGTTGGTTTTCACCCTTCATGTCCGTGAGTCAGCAGTGAGTGACCCATCCGAAGACGGGTCAGTCTTGTCGATAACCACACTGGTCAGGCCAGTGTGGTTATGCTCTTTGCCAATCGAAGGTTCGATGGCTTGTTGTTGTGGTCAGAACTCCATCTTTTCTGCCACTCTTTCTTGATGAACTCCTTGGCCATAGGGAGCAGGTCTGAAGAGGGGATGGGAGCCAAGCCGGGTTCCCGGCTCAGGGCTTTCTTAGCTGCATGGTCTGCAGCTTCGTTCCCCTCTATCCCAATGTGGCTGGGGAGCCAACAGAGGGTGACTTCTTTCTGGGCCTGAGTCAGGTGTGAGATAGATTGTTTCATCTGCTGCACCACTGGGTTTCGTGGGTCATGCTGGCATAGAGTTTGCAGGCATGACTTCGAGTCAGAGAATATGATGAAGGCATTGCGCGTAGACACCTTCATCCACTCCAGTGCACTTAGGAGGGCGTGCGCTTCTGCAGTGAAGATGCTGCTCCTTCCATGTAGTGCTCCTTTGCGGACTCCGAAGGGTGTACAAGCTGCAAAGCCTACTCGGTTTCCGTCCTTGGAGCCATCAGTGTAAACGGCAGACCACTCATTGAATAGGAAAAAGTCTACAGATGCTCATTTTTCCAGTATTTATGGTATGCTTGGAAGAAACTAAAATAGACATCTGAGCAAAGGAGCAAAAACAATAGCAAATAAATTTTCATAAAAAAGATATGTCCATAGACCAATTCTTTAATTTGGTGTAGCCTAAACAAGGAGAGGGGGTGCATATTACTAGAGGGATGAAAGTGACCGATCGCAAAATCCTTTAATGCTCATTTAGAGCCCCCCCCCCCTGTACTAAAACTATTTTACCTCATTTCCTGTTTTTAAGTTTTTCATAATGCTCTGGCTAGATAGCACCGTCAATGGAAAATGAGCAATATGAAGTAATGTGCTGTACCTGACTACCCTGTGAAGACTTGAGTGACGACAACACGTCTTCAAACTCGTAGTCTATAAACTCGTCCATGTTTAGAATGTTAGGCGATGTAATCGTCCTCAGTTTTTGAAGAGCATCTTGAACTGCAGTCATGCCTGATTGTGACTGTGTTTGTGGAGGGGTATCGTCACTCTTCTCGTCTTCTACAATCTTGTTGAGATGACCAGTTAGCATATCATTCTCGTCTGGTAACAATAAAATAGAATTCGTAAGTTGATAATTTCGTTGGACTAACCTTAACTATAAAAATTGACACACCAATTACCAATAGTACAGCCAATGTGTATTCAGAAATTCCTTGATCTATCCACGATATTGACCATAAAAACCAAGTTTGCTGAATAAATTAAATTAACACGCCTTCATAATTTTCTTTTAAATGAACTTTTATACATTTGATTTTTCTGTGGCCAGGTTTATGCATTTGCATGAACTGAAAATTATCATCCATAATCGATAGGTTAAATTGGCATTCCTCTGCTCTTCTATATTTAAAGACTGAACTGTGTAATTCATTTGATTTTTCTGTGCCTATGCTGTGCATTAACACTACCTGGTCATTAAATATACATACATGATTGGTAAAAATAAGTACCTGCATGAACTAATTTCTCCTCACTGTCATCCTGAAGAGGGGAATCCCAGTTGAAAATTTTATTGAACTGAAGTGCACTCTTCTTACGAAAGCCTTCGACAAGAGAATCAAGTGGATTGATACTTAGGATATTCTGAGTATCATCTAGGATGTAATCCCCACAAAGAGTTTCAGCTGCATCCCAACTTTCCATGCGTGTGCCTTTTTTCCCATTTCTCACTTTCTTAGGTCTAAGTGGCTTTTCCCTGTCTTTGATATGCTTGTCATCGATTTCATGATCACTATGGGACGGTTCGTCAGTATCTTCCTTCTTCTTGTGTCTACTGCTCTTTGTTTTTAAAGACTTTGCTTTTTCTTTTGTATCTGTATCGTCGATCCTGCCAGCAGCAGCTGGACTGTCCCCCCTTTTCTTGTTATGCTTATTATCAACCTCATAATTATGATAAGTTTCAGAAGGATCCTGACTTTCCACATCTGGATCATCTTTTGACTTGCTTCTACGGCCCTTAGTTTTAGCAGGTTTCCTGTGTCCTTCAACATACTCTTCATTGAACTTGTCAACATTATGGTCAGTTTCGGTGTCATTTGGACTTTCCGTTTCTGATGCATTGTTTCTGTTGCGTCTACCATTTATTGATTTAGTAGGGTTCGTGATTTCTTTGATAGCTGTGCTGCTGACTTCTAGATCATAGGGATCTGTCTCAGAAACATTTGGACTTTTGCTCTCTGGTATATCTTGTTCCATTTCTATACCTTGTATAGTTTTAGCTGATACCCGGCTGTTTTTAATGTGCTTGTCATTTAACCCATAATCGTTCTGATCAGTTTCAACGGCATCTGAACTTGCAATCTCTGGTTGATCTTTTGCCTTTTGTTTCCCTTTCTTTGCATTACCACGCTTCATGTTTCTTTTATGATCAGTCTGGTGTTTATCCTGAAGGTATTCAGTAGGAATTGAATTTTCTTTGTTGTGTGACTCATGTTCATCGTTGTCATCCAGATCTTCAAAGCCAAAATAATTTTTTCTGTGACCCCTACCTTTGGCATTTGAATTTTCCTTGTTTGTTTCATCCTTAGGTGAAGCTGGATTTGCTGTCGATAGAATAGGAACAGTGCTAGGTTGTGGTGCTACTTCTTTACTTTTCTTTGGTTTAACTGGCACTGGGTCTTCCTGAATATCCTCCTCCTCTTCCTCCTCATCATCATCATCACCGTATAGAGCTTCAGAAACATTTGGGCTTTTGATTTTAGGTATGTCTTTTTTCACTTTAGCAGATTTCTTAGCTTTAGGTGAGAGCCTGTTTTCTGTGATATGGGTATGCTCCGCCTCGTGATCTTTCTGATCTGCATCTGCAGTTTCTATTGCTCGTGGGATCTTTGTCATCTCTTTGCCTCGCTTACATTTACTAGGGTCTACACTTTTATTGTTGGTTGACTCATCCATGTCATTGTCGTCCAGATCTTCGAAACCAAAGTAGTGTAGAATCTTGCTGGGACCTTTGGTCTTGGAGTCTTTGGACTTTGCAGGTTTCATGTTTGATATTTTGCTCTCAGTCGGAGTTGATCTTCCAATAGACTGTGCAGGAGGTTTGTTGTGAGATGAATTTGGCATTTTGTCACCTTTCTTCTGTTTCAGACGACTCTTGTAGAATGAGGAGACACTCATATTCTGAATTTCTTTAGGATTGCTAGAAACTGTAGTGTCTATAGTATGTTTGTCATTGTCCAGATCACTAGGAACAGTGCTATCTAAACCTGTATCAGTATTCAGACCTCCACAAATGGAAGTATCCATGGCTGTACTCCGCTCATTGTTCAGGTCTAGACTGAGACCTGAACTCATTGAATTGTCCTGTAGCACAAGGGTGTCGTTGTTGAGACCTTTAGGCTTTATGGAAGCTTCTTCATCGACTTTACTTGTGAGCTTAGGACTCATCGACTTCCTTGATCTGGCTTTTCCAGGAATACCCTTTGGCGTCTTGAAGATAGGAACTGACTCCGGACTTTCCTTGGTAGGCGCATGCTCTTTGGTAAGACGTGGACTCCTTCGAAATACTGGAGTTGCTGGGGCTCTCCTAATGTTGCTGCGAGGGCTGGGTGTGACGGGTAGACCTCCATGGGTACTTGTGAGAGTGTTTTTGACTGGTGTTCTCACAGGGGTCCTTCTTATATTTGGTGCAGGCTCTGTATGCATTCTTTTTGGTGATGTAAATGAAACAGAAGAATTGTTGCACGTAACTTCAGTTTCTGTAACTTCAGTACCACCTTCCTCATTTTCTACAGCTTTTGCAGATGTCTTTCTTTTATCAAGTTCACATTTTAAGACCTCTGGTGAAGATGGTGAAATGGGCTCTTTGGGTGAAGTGTCACTCTTTATATTCTCTAGTGATGTTGATTCAGGTTCCATCTCTAATTCTTGCTCAGAATCTTGACTGACTGATATCTCACTTTGCTTGAATGTAGCTATTGAACTTTTCCTACTTTTTCCCTTGTTGGGACAAAATGGCTCTGCAAGTGGGCTTTCTAACTCCAATGTTTGAGTGACTGACTGAGTGGTTCTGATATGAAAAGATACATTTGAAGAAGTAGAGGAATTAGCAACGTCCAAGCTCCGTCTTGCTCTTTTCTGTTTGGGGGAGCTAAGTGAAGGGGTCACGCCTGTGTCTCCCAGAGTGTTTTCCGTTTGGATTAATTTTTCATTTGGACGCTTTTTGTGTGGGACCTTGGATGCCTTCTTGATTACCTGCTGTACTAAGAACTCTGGATTGGCTGGAGTGGTGAGGTCTGAGACAGTTTTACCATCTGTGCTTGGTGTTTGGGTCATTTTAATCAATTTGCTAGCACCTTCTGTATTCTGTGGTGTAGCCTGTGGTACTGTTCCTAGGACACGCTGTTTGAGTTTGGAAATTTTGGAGAACAGCTCTGTTGTATCATTCTCTGGAAAGTGATCGCTGGGTCTATCATCACTTTCATCCATACCCATATCTGGTTCTTCATGTATGCTCTCGGACGTGTGGAATATGGGTTCTGGTTCGTGTGAATCTTCAATATTGGCGTCTGGCAGAGGTTTTGGACTTTTCTCAGCAGTGGTTTTATGAAAGCCATCTTTGTTGGAAAACGTCTCCATTACATTGAACATGCTGGTTATGGTCCTTTGTCGACTGGTGGCTTTCGGTCTACTACTTGTTGATGCTGACTTGCGAGGCTTCTTTTGTTTGCGCTCTGACTCCTGCATCTCTGTTATCAATACATTCCCCTCTAACCCAAGAAGTTGTCGATCTCGTTCATCATCACTATCACTCAGCTCTGTGCCAAGGAATGGAGAAGTATTGTCTTCTTTTTCTCTATCATTGTTTTCTTGACCAAACAGAGTACATTTGATTTTTTGATGATCTTTACTTTTCCTAATCCTTGTGTGAGCATGTGCCGTTCTTCTAGCAGATTTTGTTGCAGATCCTCGCTTTGATGCACTGCCTTTGGTGGATTTATGCAGTGTTGTAAGTTGATGCTCCTTGTCACTGTCACTATCACTCAAGCTGTAAATGTCACCACCAAATTTCTCCTCTTCTTGGACAATTTTTCTCATGTTGCATTTTGGTTTGTAGCTATGTGTAGGTTGATGTCGTTCATCTGTCACGCTGCTCTCTGATTTTGAACGTTCTCTGGATGGCATCATTTTCTGAAAGCTAACCTTTCCAGTTGAACCCCTTCGTTTCTCAGATGACCTGAAATATACAGTACAGTATTTACATATACTTTAAACTGAGATGTAAGGGTAATAGTATTGAAACAATCCCTGAATGTCTACCGTACTTACTAAAACACCCTGAAAATCCCTATTTTGATACTTGGTGGAAAACCCAGGAATTCCTATTTTCAGGGAAACCCCTGAACACTTACATCTCATTCTGCCGGTATTTTCGTGTGTTTATATAGGCATGGGACTAGATTTTGAAGAAATCTTTCCTTGAGACTGTTATTTTTCTGTATAGCAATGAATTATATGCTAACCTTGAAAAGATTCCATTCATTTCCCTATCAGTTCCTTTTTGGATAATCTTTGGAGGTGTAAGACTTTGGTGAACCCATGAAGCGCCACCCCCATACGTCTTAGTCCCAAGGCGTGATCCTAACTTGGGTGAAAATACTCTTTCTTGTCGATCTGCTTCTACCTCGTTTACAAGGTACTCCCAGTCCGTGGAAGTGCTGTTTAGGGGTGAACTCCTAAAAGCAAATGAATTAGATGAACATGGAAGACTGTTTGGTCGGATTTAATGTGCCACATTCGACGTAATGAGCATACAAGCCCCCTCTTTCTGGTCACATTTTAGATAAGAAATGACCCCCAAAAAAATCCAATTTGAGGCATAATGAAACTTATAATTACTAGTAATACATTTCAGTATATTTTTCTAGCGAACTGTAAGCTAATTGCGTTGAATATGGTACTTGTGCCCCTGTAATTTCAGTACCATAATATCTAGGATATGAAATGTAATCCCATGCATGCATCTCACCTACTGCCCTTGCACCGGCCTTTCTCACTCCTCATGGTAGTTTGCCATTCCAGTCTCAGCTTCCTCTCAATCTGAGAACTTGTCAGGAACGGATACTTTGCACTCACTATGGGCTTCTCTTCTCTCATAAACTGCTTGTAGCTGATGTGGTCTTTTGTTGGAGTTCTATTCACAGCTTTCATCCAGTAGGGAATTGCATTGTTCTTCAGGCTACTTGAGCTAGTATCTTCTGTGGTACTACCACGTTGGGGTGATCCGCCTCCTCCGACCATCTTTGCGTAGCCTGCACTGTATATAAGAATTACAAGTTCCATGGTATCAAAATTTGTTTCCCTTTGGGACCATCCATAAATTACGTACGCACTAAGGGGGGTGGGGATGGGGGGGGGGGGTTAAGCCAAATGCGTGCAGATGCATACAGGGGGAGGGGGGGGGGTCTGGGGCTATTTTGGCATACATACCGTAAACTCCAGCATAGAAGACGCGCTGCGCGTATAAGACGCACCCCAAACTCAGCACATGCATTTTCGCGTAAAAGACACACATTTTAAGGCTGAAATTTGTAAGATTAGTACATTTCTATAGTAAAATTACCCCTCGTATAAGACGCACACCCAACTTGAGAGAAAGCTATAAGACCCCCCAGCATTTTGTTTGGCGTAGAGGACGCGTCTTATATGCGGGAGATTACGGTATTTATTATTATGTACGCAGAGGGAGGTACTTTTAGACCGAAATTTGGGTATTTTGAGCCATTTTCAACTGTCGTATAGGAGCCTTATCATTATTTGACAAGCAACACATCTCTTCACATGGACTATATCGTAATATTCAGTGAAGCACTTTATGACAACCTTGATTTGATTCTATACAGAATTATAGTCTAGAATAACCCAACATGAAATAATCAGTGTACATCTATCAGGGTATGCACATAATCATTAGCAATTAAAGGGCAATCCATAATTTTTCCTTTCACTTTTACTCGTAAAGTTTTAGATAAATCAAATTGTAGAATACCCTTTGAAATCTGATAAAAATGTAAGGTAAAAAAATATACCATTAGCTTTGGCTCAGGAGAAAACATCTCCAAAAAGAGGTTTACCGTAATCTCCTGTGTATAAGGCGCAGCCCGCGTATAAGGCGCACCTAGAGTTTTGGAAAATTTTCAAACAGATAAAAAATTCATAACTTTGGTTCTACTGAATGAATTTTCAAAATTCAAAAACCTATGTGTAGCTTGGGTCACCCCGGACCATCCTGGGCCCCAGCTTTGCAGACACCGCCCGCACCCTTCAAAAAGAGCTACAAGGACCCATTTTTTTCCTTTTTTGAGAAAAAAAAAAGGCCACTCCCATGAAAAGGTATAAGGAAAAAATATGAAAATATCATTATCTCAGCCACTAATTGGTGTAGAAACTTACTTTAAATAGCGTTTTCCTCCTACTTTTGATGCCAAAACATGTGTACCACAGAATTCACTTTAGAGAGTAGCCCTTTTGCCAAAGACATAGAAAATTATGAACTGATGTGGGGTAAAAAATAAAAAAGGTTCACCCTCATTCTACACAAATGGTATAAAAAAATTAAATAAAAAGCCTCCCGCCCTCAACCCTATTTTTGAAAAAGTGTCTGCAAAGCTGATAATCAATTTTAAGCGGCCTTATGTGTCATCTTTTGAGCAGTCAAATTGTGAACACACTGCTGTTGATTGATTTACCTCTAGGGAAAATATCAATTTGAAGGCTCTTCTCTTAAGGGGCAGCTAGCATGGGCTACTACTGATGCAGCTAAAATAGGTATGTCTTAGCAAAATATTCCATGTGACCTACTCCTGACCAATGGAAGAATTTTCCTGATTGAGGCACTTGGTTCTTGTTTCTTTTTCAAAATATTTGTATACGGTACAGAAATAAACTTTTGTAGCTTGTCTTTCTCTTTAGATTTCATTGTAATCTCAGTTTTTATATTAATTTGAAGGGTGTTATAGACATAATTCTTGTCAGGGTTGATTTCATCAAGGGGTGAAAACAAGAGTTAAATCTGGAAATTCTGATCGCGAGTTGCGGTGATTTTAGCATGTAACATTTTTTACTACTGAGAACTTTGTTGGTGCCCTGTTCACTCGCATGGTGTGTATGGTGTAGCACCACAAAGTGCTGTTTGTTGCGTACCATACCCTTCCCAGCACCCCTATAAAGGAAAGTATTTATTTTCATGATGACATCTTTTGAAACAATCAGCAGGGCGAGCAAAAGAACAAGGAACATTGCGTCACAAATTGGGCCAAATACTTCAATCTCAAGAGCTGAACAGTGTTACACCCCAGGGATTGATTGATTGATTGATTTGTGTTTTACAGCACTTTAGCGGCACTAAGTGGCTATCCTGTGCTTCACAGGTTGATAGGCACTATCAGCGGAAATGGTGGTATGATTTGTCTATGTGGGGGAAGTAATCATCAGGTTTCAATTAGATGTTATTGTAGAGCTTCACAGGTTGATAGACACTATCAGCGGAAATGGTGGTATGTTTTGTCTATGTGGGGGAAGTAATCATCAGGTTTCAACTAGATGTTATTGTACAGCCCAAGGGCTTTTATATATCCCAATATTTCTTCTGGTTTGTGTTTCTCGAATAGTTCTTTCAAGCTTAACACACCCCAGGGAAAACTATACATATACCATAGTGGTAGTGACTTGCCTCATCCATGTTTTAAAGGGGGCTTATCATGTCAAATTTTAATATGGGTACCTGCCAAAAGATCTTTCACAAATCTGTGGGAACCAGTGGAAAAATTGTGATTAAGTAGTGGTCCTGTGAGTTGGTAACACAGGTACCGGTACATCTTATCCGTGCTAACCGCCCTTTGACACACGATTAAGGAGTAAGACTCCCATCATATAACATAATCAAATGGATATGAATTAGAGGTAGCTGGTAAAATGTTTGCCAGAATTATAATTAGAATTATTACTGAAAACCAAATAGTTAAAATTTGAGATGTGTCGCGAAAATTTTTGTTCCTTTGTCATAAAATTTGCATCACATTGGCAAATACTCCCCAACAGGAAAATACCTTGCCCTCAGGAATGGGTTGAAAAAAATGACCCCCCTCTAAGAATAGGTTAAAAAAAAACAACCCCCCTCTAAGAATAGGTTGAAAAAAATGACCCCCCCCTCTCTGAATACCTAAAAAAAAAATGAACCCCCCATTCATTTGGTCATCCCCCCTGCCATAAATAATGAACGCTCCCTTAGGTCAAGGGATAAGGGCCTTTTAGGGAGTGGGGGGTTGTGGTTTGGGGGAAAAAATAATTTCACCCCATTTCAGTGAAAAAAGCATGCACACTACTAAAGAATAAAAGGGAGGCAGAGACAAAATTTCACTGCATGCACTTGGGGATCACAAACACACACACACACACACACAAAAAAAAAACACTCCCTTAAGCTTTTGAAAAAGGGACAAGCATTTGGGAATGCAGATGGATGTCATATACCACAGCCAGAGGGTCATATAGTCATCTAGTCGCGCCAGAGGCATGGAGAATTTTGACGCCCCTCTTTAACAGGGGCGGCGGAACTGGGGGGCATGGGGCATGGGGCATGTGCGCCCCCCCAACTTTCCTGTTTGGGGGCAAGACTGTTTTTGCCCCCCCCCCAACTTTTTTCAAAAAATTGTGACATTTCAGGTCAATACAAATGTCAATTTATAAGGCCTACAATTTCAATCCAATACAGCATCCAATTATGCAAGAACTCACCAAAATGCACCATTTTACCCCTAAAATTTCAAAATTATCCATGGGAGGGAAATAAAAATGTGTGATCTATGAGGCCAAGATCAACATAATCCTCAAAGAAAGATGAGCAAAGTCCATAGGTAGATCTGTGGAAGATCACAGGGAAATTGTGTTAGAAGTTGCTTGAGAATGCATCATACGGGGTAGATTTTTTTTTTTTTTTTTTGGGTGGGGGGAGCTTCCTTTTTATATATTGCAGGTATCCTATATGGGAATCCTCTGATTTTTATCTCTTAGGTCTATAGATATGAGCGGGGGGGGGGGGGGTTCATCAGAGCCAAGAGAATAAATCTTCTCTCCTCAAAATGCACCAGAACACACCTTTGTGGCACCTCAATTTTCAAAATTTTGGCCAAAATTTTCTGGGGGCTTGACCCCCAAACCCCCCGGCTCTCCATGTTTTCTCTCATCAAAACGCACCAGAATGCACCTTCGTGGCACCTCATTTTCAAAATTTCCTTGGGGGGTGCTCCCCAACCCCCCTGCTCTCCATTTAATATCACAACTATGGATCGAATACATCCAGAATGTTTCCTCCCATCCCCGCATATGTTGGGGGGAGGTTTCATGGACCAATACCTGACCTTTGCCCCCCCCCCCAAACCCCCATGTATAGCCTGGGTTATCCCTCGGGAACCTTCAGCGTTTCCGAGAATCCATGAGAGGAGGATTCGCGCATGTGCAGTCAGTCAGTTCGGATTTGTGTATTCCCTGAACCGCCAGGTTCCCTCGGTATAATCCTGATTATACCTCAACTTACAGGTAAGTCTCAAATAATCTTAATATCACTAACTAACCATACTATATGTATGCTTTGAATTGTGTGTGAAGAGTGAGACAGTCAGGCTACATAGGCAGACAGCTAGGCCACCACCTATCACCTTGCTGTGGCTCTATTGAACAATGGCTCTTGGGGTGCCCATCACTAATCCCTATGTTTGGCCTAGCTGTGAATTTAGCCTCTCACCTTGCAATAGACTCTCCCTACAAACCTCCTCTACTACAGTCCCTTATAACTCTTAGGGTCTACATGACTGGATAGTGCTTTAATGAACCACCCCCTCCCTACACTGTAAAAAAATGTGTTTAACTTAGACTGTCTAGCTTCTCTCCCCCCCCCCTACATTGTAACAAATGTGTGTTGAACTTACACTGTCTAGCTTCACCCACCACCCTCCTACACTGTAAAAAATGTGTGTTGAACTTACACTGTCTGCCTTCTCCCCACCACCACCCTTCCTACACTGTAAAAAATGTGTGTTGAACTTACACTGTCTACCTTCTCTCCATCACCACCATCCCTACACTGTAAAGACTATGTGTTGAAATTACACCACTACTACCCTCCCTACACTGTAAAAAACTTGTGTTGAATTTACACTGTCTAGCTTCTCTTCACCACCACCCTCCCTACACTGTAAAGACTATGTGTTGATCCTACACAGTCTATTATAGCTTCTAGTTATATTGGCCTTAAACATAGAAATAGACATTGATTCAGTTCAGCAATTAGTCTAGTTAGTTAGTTAGTGTTTTACGGCATGTCAGCTACTGGTGATGGCTATTTGTGCCTAAAGGTTTTATGGAAGAAAGTTTCTACTGTTTAAATTTGACTGTAGTATCCCAGGTTCTTGACATATGCAAGAATTGTATCCGGTCTGCAGCAATTAGTCTATATATGATAATAATTACTCACTATTTGTCAGCAATTAAACAATATATGTTAGTAATTACTCACTATTGGTTAGCAGTTAGTCAAAACATGTCAGTATCTAATCACAATTTGTCAGCATTTAGTCAATATGTGTCAGTAATTACTCACTATTTGTCAGCAATTAGTCAATATATGTCAGTACTTAGTCGCTATATGTCAGCAATTTTCAATATATGTCAGTATTTACTCACAATTTGTGATAATCTTAAACCTTTGAGGCCAACTGACATTACTTATTTGACATAGTGATGAGCAAATTGTCATAAAGGACAGGGACTTAGCACTCAGTGCTACGACTGTGACATTTTTGGGAAATTACATTTACAAAAGTAAGTGCAATTAAACCTGGCACCCACGCGTTGTGGTAGTCAAGCCAAGCCCCCTGCCATGTTGCATTTCATATTATTAAGTACAATCTGTAGCAGTCAGTACCGTAATCTCCCGCATATAAGGCGCGTCTTATACGGGGGGTTTTAGTTCTCCCTGGATCCACAAGGGGGACACCAAGACCTTTCTTTTGATATGTGACACTCCCATGTAACCCAATCAGCAACATATGGGGTCCAGAGGGGTCCAAGAAACACACAGCTTTTTAAATTTTTAAAAATTCATTCAGTAGAAAAGAAGTTATGAATTTTTCATTTTTCTGGCCAAATCCTAAAACTCTAGGTGCGCCTTATAGGCGGGAGATTACGGTAGTGCTTGTTCACTTATACAATATAGAATTCAGTATAAAAAATAAAAAAAACATTTATGATGGTACATACCGTAATCTCCCGTGTATAAGGCACGTCTTATACGGGTGGGGGGGGGGGGTTTAGTTCTCATTGCATCCAAAAGGGGGACTCCAAGACCTTTCTTTTGATATGTTACATGCCCCCTTAGCCATAATAGGATATATGGGGGCCCAGGGGGTCCAAGTTACACATAGGTCTTTGATTTTTGAAAATTCATTCAGTAGAACCAAAGTTATGAATTTTTCATTTTTTTGAGAATTTTCCAAAACTCTAGGCGCGCCTTATACGCGGGAGATTACGGTAGTATATACCGTAAATCCCCGGTCATAAGCCGGTTTTTTTTTCTATTTTGGGCCCAAACCGGCTTCTAAATTTTTCCCAAAGTCCCCCCCCGGCTTATGACGTTTTTTTTTTTACTATAGAATAAAGAGAAAATGGTAAAAATTTGGCCCAAAGACCAGCTTTTATTTTTTTCCTGAACTCACCCCCCGGCTTATGACCGGGGCCGGCTTGGGACTGGGGATTTACGGTAGCAGTCAGAGTGATGATATGAGATGATGATGAGTTAATCGCTGTATAATACACAAAATTGACATAAAACAGTCAGGGTAATCCTTTTTGGTGGTACCGTAATCTCCCGTGTAGAAGACGCGCTGCGCGTATAAGACGCACCCCAAACTTAGCAAATGCATTTTCGCGTATAAGACGCACATTTTAAGGCTCAATTTTGTAAATCCAGTACTGTTCTATAGTAAAATTACCCCTCGTATAAGACGCACCCCCAACTTGAAGAAATCCTATAAGACGCACAAGGCATTTGTTTGGCGTAGAGGACGCGTCTTATACACGAGGTTTTACGGTAGTTTTAAACTTTTGTAGTGTATCAATGGTGGTGTATGAGGCCTTAAATTGATTCCAACTTTTTGACAATGGCTAGGATGGACACCTCTTCCTATCACGAAAAAAAAATTCTTAAATTGATTCCATCTTATACAAGCTCTATAAAGGCACTTCTTAGTACAATAGGCTTTAGACAGTGTAGTACAATTAACCTTTTCCCTATATGAAACCTGGTGGGTAAGGCTCTGTTGTCAACGAAGGTATCACACTGCACCCGCCTGTGGTCCCGCCTGTGAATTAGGCAGCCACTTGCATCACGTATTTGTTTTGTCGTCATGATGGATTTTCCTCTAATTTAACTTTAAAAACTATCCTTAGTGCCCAATTTTGTAAAAGCTGTTATTCTTCTGTTTCACCCCTATACTGCGACTATACTCCCTGTCCCATACAAAGTCACAGTAATCGAAAGTTGGCAGTATCATTGCCTTTAAAATGTCTAAGGCTGCATTTTTATCAACAAATTTTCTTACCCTAGCCAATTGAATGATCTTATGTTTAATATTACGTGTGCAGGTAGTCCTCTGTTCAACAAACTTTAACTCAGGATCAAGTTTAAAGTATACACCCTTTCAAGCTATTATTAAGAGAAAATACTTCTATCATGATTGACATCATTAAACAGCATCCATTTTGTTTTCACCTCGTTAATTGTCAGATTATTATTTACACACCATTTATGGACAGCCTTTATTGGCAGTCTTCATATCCTGGGGGGTATTCACAGTTTTTACTGAAATTTTTACCCCCCCCCCCTCCTCCCCTTGTTGGTAAATAATGGCCAATCCCTAAGGCTAATACGTACAGTAAGACTCTAAGAGCAATATCCAAGCGGCAGGTCACAAGCCCATGCCCAGGGGGGGGGGGGGCTGGGGGAGATTCAGCTCCCCTCCCTATGGCTCAAAAGATAAAAAAGGGTCCACATTTTAGGCCCCCGTGGTTATGTTCATTATATATCTTATAAACACAAATTATCCAAAGAGGGGTCCCCAAGGGTGGACCCACCCACTTTAAACCCACCACAGATGGCCACTTTGTATACCCCCACTCAAGTACCCTATTCCTTCATTATAGTTTTTATACTGTTTGTAAATTGGACAATTAATAATTCTACAGCATCTACAGTGTATGAAAATTATCAAAATTTTTGAACATGAGCCAGCCTAGAAAAAAAATCACAGGAGTGCCGTTGCATCATACATTTAGATAATGCTCAGCTTATATGTTAGGCATAGCTTATACCTGAAACCCATCCCAGGTGAGACTTATAGTTTGAGTTTGAGTTGTACTATAGTAATGGCCTGAGGTCAGGGATGTAGGGTATAATTACAGGGGTGGATCCAGGAATTTGAGAAAGGTGGGACGCACATCTTGGCAATGGGATGTAGCTGAATAGGTTGATGAACTCATCACAAGCAAAGCGCAGTGAGATCACAAGCGCAGTGAAGTGAATGTGGGAGGGGGGTCTGGGGGCATGCTCCCCCAGGAAAATTTTGAATTCTAGAGAGCATTTGGTGCATTTCCAGGCCAAAATTCTTTGGTTGTTTTAGTATCATTTACTACAAAATGTTTTTGTGGAACTGGAATTTCCTGTGACAGAATGAGACTGAGGGTGATGGGACATGACCCCTAGCCCCGGCCCCCAGCACTACCATTCCCCTACTGCCAATCTCATCCTGGCCTCACCCCCAGCCCCAGTGTCCCACCCCTCCCCCCCAAAAAAAAAAAAAAAAAAAAAATCTGGAAGGCATTCGAGTGTTGAGAGGCAGCTGAACTCTCTACTTTCATTCTTATTGTACAAAAATCAAATATTCATCCTGGAAACGGGTGAAGTGGGTTGATGGCAGGATGGCACTGATGTGGACCAATCTTGGGATTGAGGATTTAATAGGTTTTGGTGACACAGAAGTCGAGGAATGGTGGGACTTGGGGTGAGGGCAGGGTAAAACTGAGGCAGGAGAATGGTGAGACTGTGTGTAAGAATTGGGTGAGACTGAGATGGAGGAATGGTGAGACTGGGGTTAGGATTGGACTGGAGGTGAGAGGATAATGGGACTGAGATTGGAGTACTTGGGGTATCAAGGTATAAAGGGGGAAGTGATATTCGCACAGGTATCCCGCGAGAATAACACTCGAGAATAACTCTCCTATTTGTACGGGATTTTCTAGTACACGGGACTTAGAATTCTGGGAAACAAGACTCCATGAGAAGTTCTGGGAAACGGGACTAATCATTTGGGAAATGGGACTGCAATTTATTTGGGTAACAGGACTCATTTGGGAAATGGGACATTTTTAGCACAGGGATTACTAATATTCCATACACAGGACAATGCCATCTACCATAGTACCATGGGATGAAGAAAGTCCCCAGAATTTGGGAAACAGGACATTTGGAAAACAACCGTAGCAGGGGGAATTTTGATGCACATTAAGGAAACTATACCGCATGAGAGAATTTTACACCCAGATTGCAATATCATGAATGAGGACTGTGAATTGATGGTAGTAAGGATTAACAGAACGGGGTGTAGACCTGAGTATGTGGTAAACATCTATCGGCCCCCTGGCCCCGTAGAGACTTTCATAGCCTATTTAAAGAGAGCCGTTGAACGCATTAGGTCTGTGCATCCAAAAGCCTACATTCAAGTAGGAGGAGACTTTAACATGGACCTGGGTCCGGGTTGTGTCTTTCATGAAGACTTAACAAAGCTCACAGAGAAAATGTCCTTATCACACTACATTGTAGATCCAACATGTCCACTTTACCACCCAACTAGAGTCATTGATTAGATTTTCTCAAATCATCCTGATGTTGCTCAGCATGGTATCATCAAACTCGATGTCTCTGATCATGTGCCGGTGTATGTTGTAATAAAAAAGAAAAGAAATGAACATGTCAAGTCAGAATTTATAGGTAGGTCGTATTCTGGTTATAACACTGAGGTCATAGAGCCTGAAGTGATTAAGAGGATAAAGAAACATGACATTCTGAATGAGCTGGATGCAAATGTAATATGGGACTCGATGTCCAAGATGATTTATGAGACGGCAGATAAACTTTTTCCTATCAGACAGCATAAGTTTAAAAAGCATCAGCCAAATTGGTTGATGCCTGACTTGGCCCACTTAATGAGGAACAGAGATAGAGCCCTAGTAGTAGCTATGAAAAATAGGACATGGGCTAATATTAATCATGCTAAGCTACTTAGGAATTTAGCCAATAAAGCTGTACGAAGCGCTTATCCTGTTTAAGACTATGGTTCTGCCTTTTTTTGACTATGGTTCAATCTTCCTTACTGGACTGAAAATGCCATATCATCATAAACTACATACTTACTGTAACAACGCCATCCGTATATGCCTAGCAATACAAGACCCACAATTGGTGCATACTAAAGACTTATATGTGACACGATCTGCGAAAAGGGACCTTATTTCAGGGGGAATGAGGTCCCCTTTCCCATTGGAGGTCACATGTACAGGCAGAGGTATTACCAATGGACCTCCCGAGAATCTATCTCCAACTTACAACATGCCATAGGATGGTATACCAAGGACAATTAACAATTATGCACAACAGGGGTACCAGGGGCAATAGTGCTCCAACAGTGAAGCAACCCCGCCCTAAAACCACTGGACACTTAAGGAAGCCCCCTTATCAGATGTTTTCTCAGTGGAACTCGCTCCCCCCAGATCTGAGGTGGACTATTGACAAAAAGGAATTTGCTGCAAAAGTCAAAAATGGACTGACGGCCTTCCTCCACAGGGAATGGAGGAAGGATGGCCATTATGTGCTCTTTGAAGGAGCCTCCATACTAGTTAAATAAACCACAGAGGCAGAATTGGCCTCCCCCTATGGCGCAGTTCTGGCAATAACCAAAATACCCAGGTATTTTATAAACCAGGAAGGCACTGCTGATCATTTGTCACCCTACTACTAGCTCACTTCAGTCTCTGTACCTGTCCATATACCAGATTGTAACTGGCTACCTTAGATAAGAATAGGGAAATGGTATGAACACCTTGTCTTAATGTTTGTTTGTATTGTCCTGTGAACAGTGTAGCAAAGGCCTATTATAGAGTTTACTAGATTAGTGAGTGGGCCCAAGCACAAAGACACTATAAAACGAAAGACACTTGCTATGGGAAGCAAACCTTGGGCCCTCTCCCTCTGGGATATAGAGGTAGACCAGCGCATACCCGATCTATTGTACCAGATCAAAATAAATCTGTTTAAAAAAAAAGGACATCTATAAATATGGGAAATAAGGCACAATGATAAATTTGGTAAAAGGGACTTTTGAAGTCCTGTGTACACGATATCCTGGTGTAGTCCCGTTTCCAAAATATCATGATTTCTCAAATGTCCTGTTTCCAAGAGTTCTTGGTTTGTCCTGTTTCTCAGATGTCCTGTTTCCTAGAAAATCCCGTGCGAATAGGAATCTTACTTGTATGAGATGCCCGTGCTATTATCATCGCCCGTATAAAGAGCTTCACCTTGGACAAAAAAGAGGTGGAGACTTTAGCCCTCTTTCTTAGTTTTGAGTTATAATTTCAGTCCTTGGGGGCCTAGGGGGGCAAATTTCCTGGCTGTAACCCCTGTAGAGCACCCCTTCTGCATCTGCCTGTGTCCTTGGTGCTCGTTCTATACACCTTCGATCTTCTTCCCACCCTCTTCCTCTCATTCTTTGCCTATCTACCCCATGCATTCCCATATCCAAAGTCTTGACAATACATGTATTTCAGGGGTGGCAACTCATGGTGTACACCTGACCATGTGTAGACAACAATATAATTATGGTTGTCATATCAGTAACTCAGAATTCAGCCAAATATACAAGGAAGATGAGGAGGGGAGGGGAAGGCAGAGGCAGGACAAAGAAGAACAGGGCAGTAAACAAGGTGACATAGGACCACCCCCCCCATCCAAGGCCCTAGTTTACCCCAACCCTCAGCCGTCCCCTCCACCTTGATAAATCCTGACAACTCCCAGTAGTTGGATAGATGGATTCAATTCCTTTGATAAATTTAGAAAATTATTGTACCAAAGAATGCATTTTGGTGACTTCTGGATATTGCTTCATAACTTCTGTTCTAGTGGAATATTTGAAAAATTCTTTCACCGTTGGAAAGCACAGAGTCTGACTATTCTGAGGAACATACTTTGGGAAAAAATAGGGTGGGCCTGCGTCCCTTGCGTCCCCCCTAAATCCGGGCCTGAATAACATTAGATTAGTAATAAGGCCATGTTATTATAATAACTTGGATTACAGATTTTTTCAGTCAACATTTTGGTCGGGCAGAGGCAAAAATGTGTTTCTAACCAGCTAGGTTCGGGTCTCTTGATTCGAAAGGAAAGACAAAGACAGTATTCCGAGTGTATGCCAACAGTTTATTTGTTACACTTTCTGGTTACCCTGTAGTTTTATGGATAGGGAAACATGTTGCTACATATAACATGTACGGAGGCCCACATGGCCATAATATGTCATAAAATGCCATAAAAAAGGGCCATACTATGTCACATTTTTGGACACCAAACGAACTTTTGAGCCAACAAAAGGTACATTTTTGACAAGTTTAAACCCGATAGATGGATCAATAATGGATATTTGTCCTTCTCTGAGGACTTTTTTGATTTTCTTTACCCTGAATGTTGAGAAATCTGGTCGGGCAGAGGCAAAATTGTTCTCATAACCTTAGATTTACTGCTGATGGTACAAAAAAAAATGCTTTAAGCTATACTTTTGGAATTTTGGGAAACTTACCGTAGGGTACCGGAGGGAAGTTGAAGTAAAACTTCTTATTTTACCGAGGGAATACGGGGTATTGGAGGAACAGATGAGATACGAACAAGGGCAGTCACGTGACGACAGACTTGAAAACCTAAAATCTATGAGTAGAAAAACACACACAATTTTCTGGAAACAAACCAGATTTGACATTTCAATTTTTTATATAATAATAATAACCTCGAAAGAATACGGGTAGGGTGGGAAGGGCATCTGTTCCTCCAATACCCCGTATTCCCTCGGTAAAATAAGAAGTTTTACTTCAACTTCCCTCCGGTACCCTACGGTAAGTTTCCCAAAATTCCAAAATTTTACCTCGGGAATACCTCGGGTATTTCCGTAACCGATGAGATGTTGAAAGCGAATGTGTTTTTCTAGTCATAAAATTTTTTGGCTATTATCAATAATTCTCAATTATTATTAATTTAATAACTGACCAAGACCAATACAGAATCAATTCAACACCTTTAATATTTCTGACCTTTATCATTACCAACTTGGTTAAAGCACAGTAGACTAGTAATCTGGAGTAGTCAAATAACCGACCAATGCAATTAATACACCAGATAACCCATACATTTGAACGTTCAACAAATCTAATCTGCTAGTCTCAGCAAATTTGTAGCTACATGCTCTGTATCAACCTCGATGGGCTTGTTGTAGAATTTCCGATATGAGTCAGCTGACCAGGGATGAAAGTCGACGATGACAAAAAACCTTGAAAAAGGAAACAACTTTAAATGCACTGTATATGCCCTCCAGTCGCATCCATCAGTGTGTTACAGGGTTTGTGTGGTTGTTGGGGGGGGGGAAGGAGGCAGTAGGTGTTGTATAAGGGTGTAGTTTGTCCTCAAATAACAGGAAAAGCTGTTTTTCAAGATGTTGTTCGGATACTATACCCAAAATGTGCACATTATGGCCCTTTTGCAGAGTATGTCCTAGTATCCCTTCAGAATGTTACTATATAGCTGTTTTCCAAGGTCTTGTTTGGATAGCATACCCAAAATATGCACCACCTGATCTACTGGTAGTGGTGCCTTTGCGCAACACGACCTAGGGACCAATTACAATGTTATGTATAGAGATAGGTCAAAGGGTGCAGGAAATAAATGACCAATATAGTTATATGGTGAAATCATAACGCGCAGAAAAGGGGTATACTATCCGACACTCTTCTAGCATAGGAACTATAGCTTGCTGCTAAGACTACACTGAAGAGTGGAACAAACACCCATAAAGAGGGGAAAGTTTTCAAGGAAAAACTTGAGAATCCTTGAAAACCTTGAACTAAAAACTGGCATGCTGCCACTGTATGCAGTGTTGTGGGACCTGACTGTGTGCATGTATGCAACCTCTGGAGGTAATTTGTGACTCTTTTATCCTGTTTTCAGAGGATTTTCACTCACTTAAGAAAACTTATTTTTCTTAAGTGAGTGAAAAAAAACTTGAAATCAAGGAAAACCTTGAACTCTTTCATCCCTGAGCTGACTTCCACCCTGCCAGGCGCATTACGGCATTCAAGCAGGATCCTACCTTGGTGGAAGCTGAAGCTGAAGCCCCACGAGTAGAGTGGGCCTTCCAACGTGAAGTGTCAATCTCAGCCATGTCTAGAGTGGCAATGGTCCACCTGGCCAGGGTATCCCTACTGATTCCGTCATGAGGCGAAATGTAACTCATAAGGAGCTGCAGTGGATTTTCAAGAGGTGGGAGGTTCAGCTTCCTCCTAAGTCGTTCAGACTTTTCACGGACCTTTTGCCTCCTAGTGAGATATGCCTTGAGGGTGCTGAACACACAGAGTTGTTCATTCAGGATGTAGGGTCGCAAGACCACAGTGTTTAAAGGATGACCCACTCTGTTAGACTTTAACAGAGTACTGAGTCTGAAGACAGCATTTCTGTCCTCCCAGGACAGTTCATCTGTCCTTAACGCTAAGATTGTTTGCCCTCTTTGAGACATGACAAGTAGAATTAAGACAGCTAGTTTCAACGATAACTTCTTAAGTGACAAAGAACTGTTATCCCCCCAACTTTTGAACAACTTGAATACCTTTGTAACATCCCAAAACGTGTCATACCTTGGTCCACTAGGTCTATCTTCGTATGTACCCTTCACCATATGGCAAATGTTTGGATGTTGTCCAATAGGCGCCCCATCTACCTGTGGTAACAGGGTTCCCAAAGCACATCGTGCCACATTCATAACCCCGTGACCTACTCCCGAGTCATACAAGGTTCTCTTAAATTTACACACTTGTGGCATAGTGCCCTTCATCCAGTTATAACCCCGTTCAACACAGAAAACTATCCATTTGTTTATGTAAGTCGTATAAAGTTTTCTTGTAGATGGTCTCCAAGCTTTTATCATAAGGTCAATGGAAGCCTTGTCATACCCTTCCTTTTGGAGGCGTCGCCTCAGAAAAGGAAAGCTATAATTGGTAGACTTCCTATGAACTGTAGGCTTGTAGGGGCCCCATGAGGTAGTAGGTTGTTTTTTCTACCGTACGTAATCCACCGCATACTTGTGGGCTTTTGCCTTCCAGGGTTGACTCTCCCAATCCGGCATCACGAGGATTGCCCTTGCCCCTGCCCTCAATATGCGTTGAAGCACTCGGCCTGCAATGCTGAACGGAGGAAAACAATATAAGAGCTTATTAGGCCATGTGAATGAGAAAGAGTCAACTTTCCATGCTTCTGGTTCTGGCCTACGTGACACAAAACATTGAACTTTACAATTTGTTCTAGAGGCGAACATGTCCACCTGAGGCCTCCCAAACCTTTCACAAATGATTTCAAAAATTGAGTCATTTATCTCCCACTCAGTCTCATCTTGGAAATGGCGTGACTCATGATCAGCGATGACATTATCCACTCCAGGCACATGAGCCGCTGTCAACCAGATCCCTCTAGACTCACACCAGTTCCAGATGTTTCTTGATACCAGATTACACATTGGAGACTGCAGCCCTCCCATGTCTCACATACGCAAGTGCCGTGGTATTATCCGTCATGACCCTAATATGAGCCCCTCTCACATTACACAACGATTTTAGCCCATATTCTATTGCCATGGCCTTGTGGATGTTGGTGTGGAAATCCACCTCAGAGGGAAGCCATCTGCCATTAGTTCTGACGTTCCCTTTGTGTGCACCCCAGCCATCATCCGAGGCATCCGTATACAATTCAAACTCTGGTGGGCCTACATCCAGTGCCTTCTTAGCAGTTGGTATGCTGGCTTGCCACCAAAGTATGTCCTGTATAGCATCCTTGGAAAGTACCATTTTTGCATCAAAATTCCCTTTCCGGTAGGCTAACCATTCATTCTTGCATTTCTCAAGTCCTTTAATATGTGCAGGCCCATATTGAACTCCTGCCGAGTAAGCTACCATAAGACCTATGAGAGATGCAACCTCCCTGATTTTTGGCTTGACTTTCCCCAGCAGCAAGTAGGAATCTGACATGAATTTATCTACCTTCTCCTGAGTTGGATATATAGACATATCCACAGAGTCAATCCAAAAACCCAAGAAAATCACCCTTTGTGAGGTTACAAAGGCTGACTTATCTGGATGAATTACAAAGCCTAACCCATCCAGGGTTTCACACACTCTTTTGATAGATTGCTCACAACCTTCTTTTGACTCAAGCATAATAAAAGAATCGTCAATGTAGGGGAAACAGATGTGTCCCTCCTCCCTTAGCTTTGCGAAGGGGGGAGTGAGCAACTTAGTGAATACTCTTGGTGCACATGAAAGACCGTTTGGCATCCCTACAAACTGGTAGAGGACCCCATTCCACCTGAACTTCAGAAATTTACGATAATCTTCTCGTACAGGAATAGAGTAATAGGCATCCTTTAAATCTACACTCCCCATAAAACAATTAGGGGTGACAAGGTCCACAGCCGTTTGTAGGGAGGCCATCTTAAAATGCTCATACATGACCTGCTTGTTCATATCTGTCAAATCCAATATAAGCCTGTAATCTCCATTGGGCTTGGGATGCAGGAAAACATTGGAGATGAATTCGCCCTGTTCATGTAGTGCAAACTCAATAATACCCTTAGCTACCATTTTCTCTACTTCCTTATCCATGAAGGCCACCTCTACCGGATCAAGTTTATATGGAGGAGGCACCCAGTCCTGGGATGGTAAGGCATTAAAGTCAATGGTGACACCCTGAGACATGGCTAAGATCCACGGGTCCTTGGTGAGTTTAAACCAAGCATCAGCACACTTCAGAATGTTACCCCCTTGAAAGGATTGGACAGTGTTATGTAGTGGAAAGGGACTCACCTGCCCTACTTGGCCCCCTTCTTGGAAAAACCCTGTTGGGCTTGCTGCTGCTGACCTTGGCCCTGAGGACGAGGTGCTTTGAAGCGGTAACTCTGGCCTTGTGTCTGGTAATTCTGAGAGTAAGTCTGCCTGTAGCCATGAGCCACTTGAAATCTCGGCTGAGCGTATTGATGGCGCGGAGCAGGGTAGCGGCCCCTAGGGCCCTGGACATAGTAGTGGTTTTGTCCATAAGGGTGCCTAGGTCCCCAGGCTTGAGCAGGTGCTGTGCCCATGACCTTCTGCTTTTTAGCCTGGGAATAAGAATCCTGGGATCCTGGGCGTTTAGACGCTAGGACCTTGTCCGAGATCTTCTTGTCCTCCTCAGCTTGCTTAATACGAGCCTCCAGGTTGCCCCCAAAAAGCCATTGTGGGTCCCCATCAATGTTGGTCTTGGTGAGCGCCTTAGCATAGGGCTTAGCAAGGAAAGGTTTTAGCAAGTCCCTCCTCTTTACCGATAGCCCATTGCACACATTGACCAGTAATCTGGTTGCCTTATTGAAATCCCTTCCAAAGGCATCCAGTTGTTGGTCCTCGGGCCCTTTCTCCAACATCATCGAGCCTAACGGTGCCATAGCTGCAATGGCCGAGACCACCCCTTTCTGCAGGGTCTGAAGGGATACATCCAGCATACGCACTGCCGCATTCTTGGAAAGTGCCTCAGAGTTGAAAATTGCTTCCTCTAATTTAGGTGCTACCAGTCTCTGCACATTTGAGGGCCTAGGAAATTCTTTAGTCGCCTTTTCTAAGTCCTGGGCAATATAAGTCTCTTCAAAATAAGAATTGATGGCATCCGAGAGGGCTTCATGTACGGTGGGGCCTTCCTTGGTTAGTTCCGCTTTTTCCCGTCTGTAGGACTGGATACTCTCAGCTAGGCTTCCAGTTAGCCCCTTGAGATGGTCAATTGGAGGTGGCTTAGCCTTTGACGACTGTGCCTCAAAATCACCCTGCACAGAAGCCACTCGGGCTTCCCTAGCCCACTTAAAAGGGTCTATATCTCTTCTTTCCTATCCCCTCAGGATGTGTGTGGTGCACATATGCGTGGGCACCGACACATTCCTCTGTGAAATTGTGTAATGTCATTCTCGCCATGAATATGACCTTAGATGTCGAAATGGCGTTAAACATCTATTACTCACTCACTCACTCACAGAAGCCACTTCCTCCTCATCATCAACCACTGACATAGCATGTGCCTGTCCATGTGGGCCTAGAACCACATAACCCTGACCTTCCTCCTCTACTGGTTCACACTGGTAAGCCATGTGATCCATACCATAGGCATAATCCATCGGCTGATAAGGTTCCTGATAGTATTCATAACCCTGTTGGTAGTAGGGCATAGGAGGAACCCACCTTTGAGGTGGCTGCTGGATCAACACCACAGGTGCACTGGGAGTCTCAGTAGTTTGAACTTCAGACTCCTTCTCAGAATTAACAGAGCTCACAGCCTCTTTCTCAGAACCCTTATCTTTAGAATGCCTAGATGAAGATCTAGCAGAGCTGGAACTCCCTGAACTAGAGTTCTTGTGTGCTTTCTTTCCCTTCTCCACAGCAGTGGGACTGGACTGTGATGTACTTGCCATCCTGGAAACAGACCAGAAATAACAGATTATAGACTAGCTACATGGTCGCGGTATGCCAAAGCGTGTACCTGAAGTAACCAAAATGTACACAATGGCGAAACCTCGCCGAACGGTATGTACTTAGAGCAGGACTACAAAAACATGTACCTGGAGTAGACCCGCTTAGCGATATATAGACAACGGCGAAACTCGCCAAACTAACCCACAAACAGTGTACTCTAGGTAGCTCCTGCACGTGTCCTACTTTAGGTACGCAAGTACAACGGCGCTGGTGCTCGGCGAGCCCCAACGGACAATTTTTCGATCGGTATCGACAAAAACTGCCCGAAAAAGGTGCAAACTGAAGGCAAACAGGGTGCCAAACATCAGGGAATGCTCAAGAGCCCCTGTAAGGTTCCTGTAATGAGAGAATTCCAGCGGAATTCCTCCAGGAAGTTGTAAAAATGTAAAATCTCCCTACAGCCCGCCGACACGACGACTGTCTTTGAGAGAAAAACTTTATTTTCTAGCGCTAAAAAGGTACCCCAGCGGCGTAACCTTGGCTAGAAGGAAAACAAGAACAAAAACCCCTAAAATAGGGCAAAAACTGCCCGAAAACGGGCAGCAAAAAGGTAAGAAACGAACAAAAACTCACCTGAAAGTTTAAACAACCGTCTGCCAAACACGGACGCTCGATCCAAACTGTCTTCACGTGACCGCCCTCGTTCGTATCTCATCGGTTACGGAAATACCCGAGGTATTCCCGAGGTAAAATTTGTAACATCTATTATTCAATTTTTCTTCTTTGGGGCAAGCCCCCAAAACCCCTTAACTCTTTCAGGCCTAATGTTCCTAAAAGTCGACATGAAGGCCTATTTTTTGCCTATTTTCAGAATCCTCACATTTCTTCAAGTATAAGGGAGTGGTCATTATTTATCAACAGAGGGGGTGGTGGGTTTTCGCGCGGATGCACGAAAATTTTTCATGTTCCCCCCCTCGACGGCAGTAAAAAAATTTTGCGCCCCCCCGCACCCCCTCTTTGATCTATAGTAGCATGCAGGCATTTTTGCTGAAAAGAGGTTAAATTTTTTTTGCCCCCCCCTCAAGAGGGGTCAAAATATTTTTATCCCCCCCCCCCGCGAGAGGGGTCAGAATTTTTTTACGCCCCCCCTCAACCCCACCACCCCCCCTGTTGATAATAAATGACCACTCCCTTAGTCAAACTTTACCATTTTTTCAGAGTCTGACATATGGGAGGTGGTCTCTTGGAGACACTGAATTATTGGAGGCTATCTTTAATTTCTTAGATAGGGTGAGCTTCCAAACATGAGGGAAAATACAAGAAATAGCATCCCAATTTAAACAATGTTTAATCAAAAAAATCATAAAAAATGTAAAATGATGTTATTTTTTCAGTGAAAACCTACTTTTGAGAATTTTCCATGCAAAAAATATGGCAGAAAATTTATGTGTATTTGGTCCATTTCCAACAAATATACTGGTTGCCATGCCAACCAAAGTACTAAAAATAGTGATTTTTGCATGAATTTGGTTGCCATGGTAACCAAATGGAAATGATACCATGTGACCATGTGGATCATTCTATTTTCAGAATTTGAAAATGTAAAAACTAGCTACAATATGAACTTTATTTCATTTCAATTGATGAAGGGGTTCCTGAAATATGCATGTTTGAAGTTTGATCAAATCATCATTTTTTGAGAATATGAATGCTATGTTATCAAAGCTGTATCTCCCCTTATCACAATAGATACAGACAATAAGGATTCTGGGATTTTAGCTAAAATCTTAAACCACTACCATTTCACTTCTAGTATGAATATCAACATGATTCAAACAGTTTTTGAAAGGTAATGACACCCAGTAAGGCCTAAAATTTAGTGTAAAACACTATAGACCTGAATGTGTTAAAATAAAACACAACACCATACACAGGGTCGGATCCAGGATTTTAAAAAGGGGGGGTGCACCCTCATTTAGCCCCTAATTTTGGCTAAATTCTAGGGTAAAAAGAGTTAAACTCTTAAGTACAGGAAAAAAGGGGGGGTGCGCCCCCGCGCCCCCCTCTAAATCCGCCACTGATACATATAACAATCTAAGGCCACACCAAATTAAAAAATTTGGTCTATGGATTTCCCGCAGCTTATTTTCTTTTTCTTTTTTTTTTTAAAAAGCAGCTTTAATACAGGGTCAGTCAATGGAGGTACAGAAATGGCAGACCACTCATTGGATAGGTAAAAACATCACCTGTTTCATTATATAGGCCTATAGAGCTTTTTCAGTGAATGTGCATTCACACCATCGGCGGAGATGGTGGAGATCCCAAGTGTAAACAAAAGGCAACACACTCACTGCAGTCTAGGGGGAAGGAAACATAGTTCCACTTCCACATTAGTTTTTTAATATCTATTTAAATCAAATCTTAATGATTTTAGTTTTGCATACTCCCCTAGATCTCTACTGTTACTGGTGAAAAGGAATTATTCATGCAGCTAAAGGATTGGGAGAATTTCAGGAATTTTTGAAGGGTAGAAAGTTGCCACAATAAATCAAGCTGCTCACTGTCACATTTTGCGCAGGTCATCCTTCCACTTCTAAATATAGTTTTTGACATTTATATGAATTGGACATTCATAATTCTTAGTTAAGCCTACTCCCCTATATCTGTAATACTGGTGGTGAAAGGGATTTTTTGGTCAAGCTACTGGATTGGGAGAAAATACAGATTTTATACAGGGTAGGGTAGATCACCACAGAAAATTGAGTGGGGCAAGCCACACATACACATACACATGGATGAATTCCATATAACAGAGGAAGGAACAAGGGTGTATGCTGCAAATGTGTGCCGCATGATGCCCTGGAACGGGAGGCCCTGGAGTCACCCACATGGGGTCTCTGATTGGGACAGCCAAAGCTATCAAGACTGGAGTCCTAGGTCAAAGAATGGAACTTTCCAGACCACACACAACCGGTACCATGATGACTGCAAGGGTCAGCCACGCTACACTAACAGTCAGTGGGAGAACAGATCAACCCACTCGCACTACTCTGACTCTACCTCTCACAGGAGCGGGTACAGGCATAGGTACTAGGGAGCTATACTTCTTAGCAGAACAAAAGACCTCTCCCTTAGACCTCAAGGTCTAAGGTCCAACCGGAATTCAGAAAACAACATACCGTCCATTCGATCTAACAACTTAGTCAGGTCCCACTGTTACACTAGTCATATAAAAAAAACTTAGAAGAGTTGAATCAAAATCTGGGAGGTCTGACATATGAAGCCTCTGAATATTCATCAGTATTAGTCTAACTCATTGCTATATTTAATCTCGTAACCATTACTAATAATACCAATGTATGAAAACAACTTTATTAGCCTTAAGATTTCACTTAATTCTTTATTGTCCTTGAAACGTATGTGTCCATGAATGCTATATACTGGTACTACAAACACAAGAAATGGAAATATCTAAGTCAGGAGCCCTAAGGATAGGCAGCCTCAATATACAAGGTGGCGTGTCAAAGAAAGTAGTCTGTAGTGATGTAGATAGCTTCATACAAAGTTTTGATATCTTATGTATCCAAGAAACATGGCTGATAGAGAGTAAGGTTCTGTCAGTACCAGGTTATCATATCTTCAGAAGTGACAGAGGTAAGCAAAATAGACGTAAAGCTGGTTCTGGAGGTGTCTGTGTTTTATTTCGTTCATACCTTGCTAAAGGAATCCAAAAGATTGGCAGCTCATGTAAAGACTACCTCTGGATTAAGCTGGATAAAGGCTTCTTTGGATTCAGGAACGATGTGTATATTTGTAACTGTTATGTACCACCTGAAGGGTCAGAGATTCACAAACATATAGAAAAAAAAAATATAGATACATTACAAGACGAAATTGCAAAATATAGTGCACATGGAGACATTATGCTCCTCGGTGATTTCAATGCTAGAACGGGGGAGAAAGCACAAGAGTAAATATGCATTGAAGAAGATGTATCATTGAAGAATGAAATAGGTATCTCAAATGAAAGCAGAACAAAAACCTCTGAAATAACAAAACGAAATAATACTGATACCACTGTCAACTCATTTGAACGTAAGCTCTTGTCTATTTTAAACCAAAGCCACCTCTACAATGTCAATGGGAGAAAAATGGGGGATCTCAGGGGTAAGACCACCTGTGTTACCTATAACGGTACTTCCACTGTTGATTATTGTATCGCCTCACCCCTGTTGTATAGTGAGATAATAAGGTTCGCTATCTTGGACCAAAGATGGTTTTCAGACCATAGCCCCATGTCATGCATATTGAAGGTAAATGTTTCCAACAACCTCAAAAACCAAAAGTGCAGTGAAACCCATTTACAAATTTGTATGGAAGGAGGAGTACAGAAATTTATACACAATTATAACATGGTTATCGAGTTTAGGCACTGATTTCAGTTCCTAAAATGGATAATATGAGTTCTGATATCTAGCGATATAAGAACCCAAAATTGACAGCGGACGCACAGCCGAGCGGACATACCTTGACACGAAAGTGAATCCTCCATATTTGAAGCTTATGTACCAAATCTGACGAAATGCTTTGGACATAACATAGTTGAAACCTTATTCTAACTCCCTGTTGGGTAGATTGCTTGATATTAAGGTTGAATTTAACATAAAAAAATAGTAAACTTTCGAATGTGTACAGAATGGATTAGTTTTTAGACTGGCGCAGCTCTGTCTCAACGTGTTCGCAGTAGTAGGCCTATGAGAATGGGAGTTGCAGGAGGTCGCCAGCTTAACCATACGTTAACATGAAACCAAGATGGCGGAGGGCCGTCTTGTCGACTCGCAAAAGAAATCAATGGGTTCTATCGATTTTAAAGGTAAATACTCAGATTCAATGGTGGAAACCATGTTATAAATGCAATATGTAATGATTAGACTTGAACTCGTTGGCTTCATGGGTTTGATAGAAGCATTCGCCTGCGGCTCATGCTTCTATCAAGCCAACGAGTTCAAGTCTAATCATTATATATTACATACATAATATGAACAACATTGATGTACGTGACAAACTTATATCCTATACAACCACACAGTTCAGCGATGCAGACAAAGCCCTGAATGATCTTGTACAAATTATCTTTAGGGTAGGTAAAGATTCTTTGCCTCTGAAGAGAATAGGTACAAGCCAAGATGAGAGGCATGATGAGAGGTATGAAAATGTCTCAAAGGTAGATGAGAAAAACCTTAAGAAGCATAAACGTGTATTTAATCAGGAAAGACGTCTCTTTCAAAGTGACAGAAATAATAACCAACGTAGGATAGTTTGTTAGAGCAAGAGGATTTTATAAGAAAGTGAAGTATCACATCCTAAGCAAGGGCCAGGAGGAGAAAATCTTTGAATTACAAAAATTAGAGTCAAAAGAATCAAAACTATTCTGGAAGTCAATAAAGAAGCTTTCAAGCACAAAATGTAAAGGTAAAACAAACATCGGCCCCTCTGACTGGGTAACATACTTTAAGCAGTTACTAAATGTTAATCAGAATAAAGGAGGAGAGCAGGCCTTCCATGATTACATCGAAACAAGTCTCCCAATCATTGAGAACATAGCTGGGGGTAGTGATTTAGACGATATCATATCTGTTAATGAGGTGAAAGAAGCCTTGAAGAAACTGAAGAATGGAAAAGCCACAGGGCCTGACCTTATCAACAATGAGATGCTTAAGTTTGGGGGAAAATATCTACATTCGGCCATCATGAAATTATTCAATGTAATACTATCCTCAGGTTGTTACCCATGAAACTGGAAGGAGAGCCTTATCACTCCTATCCACAAAGCAGGGGCCTCAGACATGCCAGAAAACTATAGGGGGTAGCGGTGGCAGACTGTCTAAGCAAAGTATTCTGTAAGATCATTAATGACAGAATTGTTGACTATCTGGAGGGGAAAGACTTCTGGAGTATAAATCAAAATGGCTTTAAGGAAAAGAGAAGAAGTAAGTAATATATGATGAATAGACTTGCACGATTTGGCTTCAGGGGGTGATATAAGCATGAGCCGTAGGCGAATGCTTATATGAAACCCATGAAGCCAACGAGTGCAAGTCTATTCATTATATATTGCGCTTATAACACGGTTTCCTCCATTAATTCTTAGTATTTACCTTTAAATTGTATAGAATCCATTCATTTATTTTGCAAGTCGACAAGACGGCCCTCCGCCATCTTGGTTTCATGTTAACGTATGGTTAAGCTGGCAACCTCCTCCAACTCCCATTCTCGTAGGTTTACTACTGCGAACACGTCGAGACAGAGCTGCGCCAGTCTAAAATATAATCCATTCTGTACACACCAGGCGGTGGCACCTGTAGTGTTGATAGAATGGCGAAGACGCACGTCAAGTCACTCACTTCGAAAGTTTTATAATTTTTTATGTTAAATTCAGCCTCAATATCAAGTAATCTACCCGACAGGGAGTTAGAATGAGGTTTCAACTATGTTATGTCCAAAGCATTTCGCTATATTTGGTACATAAGCTTAAAAAATGGAGGATTTACTTTCGTGTCAACTTGCTGTCAAGGTAGGATTCAATATGACTGCCCCGCTGTCTGTCCGCCGTCAATTTTGGGTTCTAATATCGCCAGATATGAGAACTCATATTATCCATTTTCAGCACTGAAAACTCGCTAACCGTGTTATAACAGAAGATAATATTATGATTCTCAACACTCTATTCAACAAATATGTTAAAAATCAGAAGGGTAGGCTCTACATAGCCTTTGTTGATTTTTCTAAATTTTTTGACTCAATAGACAGACCAAGCCTTTTCTACAAACTCCTAAGGGCAGGAATATTAGGTAACACATATCGAGTCATTAGAGCAGCCTATGACCAGAACAAGTATGCTATAAAAACTGACTGTGGCATAACTGAGAGCTTCATATCAACAACAGGTGTAAAACAAGGATGTAATCTTAGCACTACTCTATCAAACCTATTTCAGAATGACCTCCATGAAATGTTCTACAAAAACTGTGACCCTGTTGATCTTGGTGATATATCTATGAATTCACTCTCATGGGCAGATGACTTAGTCCTGATCTCCAGATCAGAAGCTGGCCTTCAGGAGAGCCTGAACAGGCTTGACAGATACTGCCAAAAGTGGAAACTCTCAGTTAAAACGAAGGGAGATGTCAACACAAATCTTTTTTCGAGATAATTTACTAGAATGTGTGTCCTCATATAAATATTTAGGTTTACTTCTATCTCAGGATGGGAGTCTAAAGAAAATGAAATCAGAAAGGATTTTAAAGGCAAAGCGTGCACTATTCTCTATTAGACAAGCCTTGAGTACATCACAGAATGTATCCACTAAATTGTTTATGTCACTGTTTGACAAGCAGATCGACCCTATCCTTTTATATGGATGCCCAGTATGGGGTATGCCATCTAGTAACTGTTCTATATCTATAAGTGGATCTGAGGTAAAATCAAAAAGAGATCTGTTAACACTGTTTAGACTGTTAGACTTGTTACCAAATTGGGTTCAACTAATGTATAGCTAGAGTAAATAAGGGGGCCCATTGTAGGAGCCTCAAGTCATTATATTCATATTTCTTGACATACTAAGTTAAAAATAATAAGGGGAGAGTGTAGTGATTATATATCACTTATTAATAGTTATTACTAGTATTGTGGAGTAGACGGTCAGCTCGGTGGCAGCCAACGGGAAGCCCCCCTGGTATGCTCACTTAGGAAGTGGTCATTATTTATCAACAGGGGGGTGGTGGGTTTTTTCGTGTGGACGCATGGAAATTTTTTCACCCCCCTCGAGGGCAGGCAAAATTTTTTGTGCCCCTCCTCGGGAGGGGTCTGAAAATTTTACGTCCCCCTCAAACCCACCACCTCCCCCCTGTTGATAAATAATGACCACTCCCTTAGGCTGCTGTACCTCTACCTCCTTGAGGTGAAAATAAGGAACTTTGTCTTCACCACACCTAGGTGAGAATAGTTAGCAATGACAGCCAAACACAGCTGAATACTCCCTGTATCTGCCACAGTGCTAAACACCTGTTACTGCAAATTCAATTCTGACGGTTCTGGTGGACAGAATTACATCAAATTACCACCAAATAAAAGGAAAAACTTTATTCTATCCAGATATTATGTTCTCTAGACCCATGTCTATAGTTTAATGCCAAATGAGACAGGGGGAAGTTAGGTAAGTTTTAGTTTCTGTAGGGCCAAACACCCCAAAAAATAATATTTTTTGCCAAGCAGGATGAACATACTGGGTTCTTCTCCAAAGATTTTTTAGTCAGAATTGTTTGGTTTTATGTAGCTATACACCAGGGATTTTTGACGATTTTTAATCTCCTGGAGGCATTACACCAAAATGTTCAAAAAAAGAAAATGAATGACTGATTTGGACTTGAAATTTAAAATACTTATCACTGTGGAGTTTGCTGAAGATTAATCAAGAACGAATAGAAACATGTGCTTATTCGTTTCCCGTCATCCCGGAAGTCTCTGTATTTCAGTACAAGTTGTGTGACTTACAATGGGTTACAACCGCGTACATAGACGGCGCCACTGCGCGTACTTTCCCGTGTATGCGAACACGACATCCCTCCCCTTGTTATTTGTTGAAACCATACATGAGATAAAACAGTTTTACTGTTTGATATGAATAAACATGGTATGATAATACAACCACTTAGTGTTGAGTCTCTTTGATCAGATATATAACCTGAAATATGAAATACACTTTTAACTCAACTTCACTTTGTCAGTTCTCTCAATGTTCAATATGATCAGATAACCACAAGTCACTTGTCACAAATATAGTATAGTTTCTCACTTGGTCACAAAATCAGTCATCCAGTTTGGAGTGCGTCTCTCACGTGTGGGTCTCGGAGATTGTGGAGGCACAACTTTGGAAACAGTGGGGTTTGGTGTGTTAACAGATAACTCTGTTGGTACATGAGTAGATACAGGACTAGCTTTCATAGGACTAGTAGGCACAGAAGTTGGTTCAGGTGGAATAAACCTTTTTATGTGTGCAGTATTTCTCATATGGGCAGGTCCACCTGGACTTTGCACTACTACTGCATTTCCTCTTTTCTCAATAATGGATTAAATGGTGGAGTAATTTTGTCGGTTTTGTGAAGTTCTTTCACTAGCACTTTGTCTCCAACTTCAAGATCACTGTCTTTAGCTAGATTTCGGGTGTCAGCATACTCCTTCCCCTTTAGCTTTCTAAGAGCGTCTCGCTCCTTCATAGCATCAAGTCCATCTTGTAGATGTAGATCAGAATCAGTCATTTTGACTTCAGGTAACTTGGTTCTGAGCTTTCTTCTATACATGAGCTCAGCAGGGCTAATGTTAGTCACTGTATGCGGAGTGGATCGGTAATGGAACACCAACACTTCTCTCTGAGTCTACTTTTGGTGCACACAATGCCTTGATGTCCTTCATGCGCCAATTCGACTGTGCGGGCCCACAATGCTTCAGGTAACACGATTCGGTTACCTCGCATAACTACTTGGCCTGCTATCCATAGGTCATTTTGCAGAGCTTTATATATATAACCGTTGAGCTTTGTCCAGTCTCCGGACTGAATCGCTTCTCTCACTAACTTTAGTGTTTCATCATCTTCTGACAGTTTCTCAACATCTTTTGGCACAAGTGCGACAGGTACAGCATCTCACACTACAGAATATGCATAGTCACTAGTTGAGATTCCAGATCTGTTGTCACTTACAGTACTGTCAGGTATTGGCAGTCTACTCAATACATCAGCTTTGTTTTCCTTGCCAGGAATATGTGTTATACGGTAATTGTACTGCTGTAGATATAATATCCATCGCTCAATCCTTGCAGATGGAGGCTTTGAGTTTGGGCTCAAGACTGACACTAGGGGCTTATGATCGGTTTGCACTTCAAAGTCAATTCCGATCAGATACAGATAAAACTTCCTACACGCCCAATACACGCCTAGTGCTTCTCGTTCAAACTGAGAATAACGTCTCTCTACGCTGGTTAGCTTCCGGCTAGCATAGTATACAGGCCAGTACGTGCCGTCTTCCTGTTCCTGCTCTAGGATAGCACCTAAACCCACTGGTGATGCATCAGTAGTAATGCGGGTTGGTGCGCCCGGTGTGAAATACGCCATCACTGGGGCTCTTGTAAGGCACTCTTTAACATCATTAAATGCCTTCTCCTCTTGAGATGTCCACTTCCACTCTGCCTTATCTCGGGTTAGTTCCCAGAGTGGTGCTGTGATTGTCGCAAAATGGGGAATAAACTTGGCAGAGAACTGAGCGAGACCGAGGAAGCTCGTCTCCGCCGCATCCTTTGGATATGGTGCTTCTACTACTGCTTTGACTTTATCACTAGCAACTTGCAACCCATCCTTTGTGATCACATGTCCCATGTATTTTATTTCTGACATGTTGATTTGACACTTTGACGCATTTAAGGTGAGTCCATGCTTCTGATGACCTGCTCCAGGCGCTTGTCATGTTCCGCCTGATCAGCTCCGACTAAGATGATGTCATCAGACATATTATAAGCTCCGGGACAGTCTCTGATTACCTGACTTATCAGCTGCTGAAACTTCTCAGTTGCCATATTCACACCAAATACGAGTCGCTTGTATTGATAAAGACCATGCGGACCAGCAAACGTAGTGATTGGTCTCGACTCGGGATGGAGTTCAACTTGATGATATGCCATATTTAGGTCAAGTTTGGAGAACACCTTACCACCACTCAACTCCTGTAGTGTTTCCTCTACGGTTGGAACCGGGTGTCGCTCACGGATGATTGCCTCGTTCGGTCTCCGCATATCGAGACACAGACGGACATCACCATTAGGCTTCTCTACAGAAACTAGGGGACTAACCCAATGTGTGGGACCTTTTACTTTTTCAATTACGTCCAGTTTCTCCAACTCCTCGAGTTTATCGGCCACTTTCTTTCTACGGCTGAACGGTATTTTACGGGGCGGTTGGATAACTGTTGGGACAGTTTCGTCAATATGCAGTTTTAACTGAAAATCCTTGAGTTTACCCAAACCTTTGAACACTCTTGGGTATTGGACCTTAAGCTGATCCCACTGACTAACATACGGCGTTTTCACATTGCAACTATTAACACCAATTTTCAGAATACCCAGATTTTCTGAGATTTCATGTCCGATCAGTGTAGGGTGATCACCAGTAACAATATAGAAGTCAATTTCTTTTGATACACCAGTTTCGGGGACACTCACAGTACTCACAATTTTACCAACAAGTTTTAGAGGTGTATTTGACCCATACGGATAGACTTTTTTAGTACACTCAGACCTCGGCTTTTGGCTGCAAAAAGAATCAAGTACATTTTCAGACATCAAATTACAGTTTGCACCGGAATCAATAATGACATCATTCAAAGTACCATCAATCAACAGTTTCAAAGTGTTTGATTTCTTTTTTTCTCTAGTACTAAACACATGAAAGTCATCATTTTCAGTCGGTTGAGCACTATTATCGTCATCGGTCACATTGCGCACACTTTGAGATCCACCTTGACTACGACCTCTGTTTTGTCCACGGCCTCGGCCGCGTCCACGGTTTTGTCCAACTTGACTATGCTCCGGCTTGGTGCGACAGACTGACTCAAAATGACCGGTGAAGCCACATTTTTCGCACACATGATTCTTCGACTTACGACAGTCCTTTGCCAGGTGACCTTTTTCACCACACCGGTAACAACTGCCTGTAAACTTTTTGTCGCCTCCAGTCGCACCACCTCGGTTGGAGGATTTACCCCGGGATGAATGACCTTCTCCACTAACATGATTGACCTGCTTATTTGTGGTCGCTGGTACGAGCACTAGCGCTGCTTTGTCATGGTACTCGCCGATCACTCTTATCATGCTTTCTAAGGTCAAGTCTTTATCCCTATACAGTTTACTTTTCAGGCCAGTGTCTTTTATGTGTGACAGAACGCGGTCTCTAACCTGGTTGCTGCTGTCATCTTTGTAGTCACAATGCTTCACTTTAGCTTTCAGCCTAATTATGTAGTTATTTACTGTTTCACCGGGTTCAGTTTGTGTGTCGAGGAATTTCTGACAGGCTTTTGGGATACAGATTTTCAACTTGAAATACCCATCAAATAGTCCAGAGGTTACTTTGTAGATATTGGTATTAGCACCCACAGTTTTCTCGGCATCGGAAAAATTATTGTATACCTCCCGCAGGCCAGGGCCCCCGAATAGTAACATACGGGCTTGTGAAACTTTGGCATCTTTAACCTCTGCTGCTGTCAGATAAATGTTAAAATCAGACTTCCATTGAGTCCATCTTTGATTCAGGGTCTCAGGTTCACCCACTATGTCAAACTGTGGAATTGGACACATGCCACTAGTAGTACCCATAGCAAACTCCATGATTGAGATAGTCGCACAAATTTAATTTGACAGGTGTAGACAGCAGATTGAACTTGTCAGGGTAACAGATTTAACTTGGCAGGGTAGCAGATTAAACTAGGCACAAATTGAATTTTAGCCAGGCCAGACTTCCAGAATGTTCTACTTTGGGCAGTTCAGTTTTCACTTTGACAAACCTCAGATTTGCATTCCAATTAAACTGGGCATCAGATTAAACACTGCCTGATTCAACAGTTGTGTCGCAGATTCGATGATCCCATCCTTTTGTCGCCAAATGTGGAGTTTGCTGAAGATTAATCAAGAACGCATAGAGACACGTGCTTATTGGTTTCCCGTCATCCCGGAAGTCTCTGTATTTCAGTAAAAGTTGTGTGACTTACAATGGGTTACAACCGCGTACATAGACGGCGCCACTGCGCGTACTTTCCCACGTATGCGAACACGACAATCACCCTAATAATATGACGTGGCCTTGTAGTGTCAGTCTATGAACTCTCAGTTACATTCTGCAGGGATGTAAGTCAGGAATAGGCAAAAATTAGGAAGCCATACATTTACTTGATATAAAAGCCCTCTATTTTTCACAAATAGCCCTCCTTACCACTCATGTAAGGAAAATAAATGTCATTCAAAAATTTCAGAAATCAGGAAATCCTGATAAATCCTGAAGACTTACATCCCTGATTCTGCTGAAATCAGCTAGTGGATTCTCCTTTTTAATCCAAAGTTATGAATGATTAGATACAATATGCCAAAATGCTGTGCATGCAGCACATGTTTTATTCTGGCTCTTCTTGGTCAACACTGATTGGCAAAGCATGACAAAGAGATTTTCACCTTTCCAATTTATAAAGTGGCATAAAAATGGTTCTAGAAGGAGTATCAACTTGATTCAAAAAGCTATGGATTGCAAATATTCTCCTGATTAATGTGGTATATGATTATATCATTTCATTGAAGTCCTTACTTTTGGCAGTCATCGCTAGAATAGTGCTGCTATTCTCACCTCGGTGAGGTGCGTATAAGGGCGATTATACGCACCTCGCTGAGGACCGAGGTGAAAATAAGGACAGTACGTTATTCTTAGAGGTGCGAATATCGCTTCCCCATGCCATGGGGCCACGATATTCACTCAGTCTACCCCCCCCCCCCCCCGTTCTTATTTATTACATTTACACTTTTTTTTACAGGCAACGACCCGGGCCCCGGCCCTCCAATCCAAGTTTTATACATCAATCATTTTAATGTGAACTGACAATACAGTGGTATGGATGACACTTACCTACAAACAGTAAAGGATGTTATCTGTCACCAATGATAACGGATTACATAGAAATTGTTGTCAAATTTGTACAAATCGAACGAAAGTTGTGACTGGCACTTGCTAGTTGCAGACGACTCTCAAAACGCTTTTTCTTCCGCTGGCATCCGGCCTGTGATAATGCTGTAACTACGTTTCGCTGGCTACAAGTTCCAGACCAAAAAATCTCGCGAGAAGCGTCCGCGACCGTGTGTGACGTCATTAGAAACTGAAGGCAACCCAAACATTCCAGCTCGGGTGCTGTGTTTACGCTCTCCACTATGCTTAAGTAATAATATAGTCATTTCAGCAGTGTTTTAAACGGACAAGGTGATAGAGTAAGTGAAAGAGCTACAATGAGTGATGACGACTTCTTTGATTCACCGCGAGCGGGTGGAACATCGCCCAAGAAGTATTCGTGGTCGCAGCAGGGCAAATCAGCGGCGACAACACGGACCTACGCCCGCGACAACGACTCCGGTGCCAACGCCGGTGCCAACCGTGTAGGCTCTGCTTTAGGCGGCGGCAAGACGGCCACAAGAAGTGCAGGCAGAGCTGGAAGTGACAGCAACTCCGATTCGGAGAAGGATACGCATAGACAGGCCCACGGCTCCTCAAGCCAAGGTTCTATCACTAAAATACCTACAGGCAAATCTCAGAAGTACACGCATGACAGTTCAGAATCAGAGTCTGAGAGTTACTCAGATGATGAAGGTGTCACTGGGAGGAGCTCAAGAACTCGAGGATCACAGTCTTCTTCAGGTTCAAGATCCAGTTCCTATTCATCAAGGTCAAGATCTAGGTCACCACCACGTTCAAATAAGGATGAACAAAGTGGATCAAACTCCAGACAGGCATGGGGTATTGAATCCACATCGCATAGTAAAGCGGACAGTGACAATAAAAACCACAACAGACCCAAAACTAGTCACGGTCGCAGTCGTGAACAAAGTCAGGGATCTAAGATTTCTGAAAGAGACAGGCATACCAATTCTCGTGATCGAGACTGTGATGGATCATCCTCAGTGTCAGATACTGAATCCACAGACAGTGACATGACTGATGTCTCACCACTCAACTCTCCACAAAGACAAACACCAAAGGGTTCACCCAAAAAGGGTAAAAGGGTGGAAATTGTAGAAAGTCCAGGACATAGAGATCTATATAGTTACGATGTTGATAAAAGGAAAAGCCGGCCAAAAAGCGGTCATGCCGATGGATATCAACATCTGCTACAAGGTGACAAGGATTCAGTGAATCTGAAAGTCTTGATGCAAGCTATTTTGGAAATGGAAAGAGAAAAAGAGGATAACATGCAAAATGGTGTTAAGAGAAATTTCAGAGTTCAGCAAGCACCTAGTATTGCAGGTAGTGTAACTAGTCAAAGTTCATATGGTGGATCAAAGAAAAACTATTCATTCAATAATTCACGTGTAATGGATATTGATCGCGAAAACCAAAGGTTGATGAGTCAGATTTTGAAGCAGAATTTGAAAAAGAAGAAGCCTACACCAGAGAAAACCAGAAAACCGGTGCCTGCTAGTCATAAACTTACTTCTTCAGCAGTGAATAGGTTAAAAGAACAACGGAGAATCGACCAAGAGAATAGAGTAAGTATAGATAGTATATAGAAAGGATACTCTAGTCTAGCCCTAGACTGTCGATATTCAAACGTCTGTAATTACTGATTGAATATATGCATTTAGAGTTCATTATAATAGGCTAAAGTGTAATGATATTTTGAATGGCCTGTTTCCTACTCTCTTTGCTTGACCGAAAAAGTCCTATGGGCTTTAGGAGTAGCCTCAGTAGGACACTGTCGATGTGACAAAAAAAAAGAGGGGGGGGGGGGGCTGTCAATCAAATAAATAGGCAAATGTTCACGAGGGGGGAGAATTTTTGAGGGTTATCTCACTCTCCTCAAAAATTCTCCCCCCTCGTGAACATTTGCCTATTTATTTGATTGACAACCCCCCCCCCTCCCCACGAGTGTTCATTTGCATTTATTTCATGTTATTTTGATCTAAAACTGCTGAATTACAATAGAATCTACCAGAATGACTCCCCGTGCGCATTGTTTACATCGCCATCTTGGAGCTATGACGTCACTAAATGGTCACGTGACCTCGCCGTGTGATATTTTCGTGGGTTATCTCACGGGGGGGGTGTGAGATACGGAGCTGCAATGGTAAGGCTATGGGCTGTCAGTATCTCGGGCATACCAACATGAAATAAAAGTATGTCTCTGCTGCTGACCCTACTACCTACTACCGGTAGGAGTAACCATGCACGTAGAGTGTGTATTAAGGGGGGTACAGTATTTCTAGTTTGGAGTTCAGATCTTAGCTGTTCCAGTAATTTTTGGCATCCAGTTGACTTCAGTATTTCTCAAGGTGTGCCTGCAGCACTCTTGAATTTGAAGTGATTGGACCTCTACTTTTCCCTCCCTTGGCTTAGTCTGGCTCTTGTACTTGCTCACCCAACATTAACTCCTGGGTTATGTCATCGACCTCTGTCCAAACATGGCCAGGCTGAAACTCGATATTCTTACCTGTATAATGCAGGTACAGCCTCAGGTGAGAGTGTTTGTAGAACGCCTCCCATGCACCATGACTACAGCTTGTATAGTAGTGAGTAACCCTTCCTTCTAACAGGAGGTTAATATGGGTTATTATTTAGAGGAAAATGCTGTTGATGATCACTCTAAACTGAGTTTAGAGTGATCATAAAACAGCAAACCAAACTTGTCATATTGCTGGCTCTGTTGTTACCACTAATCCGACGAGCACAGCAGCAATCTTCAGCTTACTGCATGTACGAGGCAGAGCGCTGTAAACCCCATCTTTGAACATATTTATATTCTATCACTTTTAATCTCTGCTTTCAAAAATGACTCCTTGTTTAAGTGGACTCACCCCCATCCCAGGGGCGTAGGAAGCGAAATTTTTATTGGGGGGGGGGGGCAAGGGTCACAGTTGGGGGGGGGGCTGCTATATTTTTATATAGGCTTATATAGGGAACCTCCTCATTATTGGGGGGCGGGCCCCCCTGCACCCCCTTTCCTACGTCCCTGCATCCTCCTGCCACTGCCCTTACCCTCTAGTATTAAGTGTAGAAGGCAACATGAGTATCGGCTATATGTTGTCAAGTATAAAAGGGTTTAATTTATGCACACGTCCACTTCTCGATATTGCTATGATCTACATGCACTATTGTCTTGACAACAGGCTATGTGCTACCTAATATATTATAGGAGACGAACGTAAATACTGCAGGAATTGTTAAGGTGTTGCTGGAAGCACATTGATAAATACTTTTATTTAGATACACCCATCGAGCTATCTTATATAATCCACCTATACCTGTATTGATCTGTTGTATTGTTAGTCCAAATAGGGAAGTTAGTGTGTTGTAATTACAGAAATCTCCCTCATTACCGAGGAGAGGATATAGTCGGACCTCTGATATCCCATAATGCCTTGCACAGTCAGTTTCCGGTCTGCCTAGTGTACAGGCCTCACCCTAGAGGGCACTACTAGCACACATAGAGAAAGAGGGAGGTCAGAGACACCTATTGTTTGAAAATTAAACTATGCCAGACAGGAACCTGACTCCTTCAGTTGGGCGATAATACAGAATCGGCCCACCGGTGAAGACTATACTTGATTTACGCCATATATGGTGGTAGGTCTAACCGGTACCTACCTACAAGAATGGTAGTAAAGATGAAGAAACATCCTATCAGAGTACTGTCTTAACCATGAAGAAATATTATCTTCCCAATACGAGCACAACCATAAATTGGATGGTATAAATCTACTACCGTAATCTCCCGCGTATAAGACGCATTGCGCGTATAAGACGCACCCCAAACTCAGCACATGCATTTTCGCGTATAAGACGCACATTTTAATGCTGATATTTGTAAGATTAGTACTGTTCTATAGTAAAATTACCCCTCGTATAAGACGCACCCTGAACTTCAGAAAATCCTATAAGACTCCCCAGCATTTTGTTTGGCGTAGAGGACGCGTCTTATACGCGGGAGTTTACGGTAGTTCATTTATTGCATGGGCCACTAGATTTTGACATGAAAGGGGAATACAAATAGATAAGAAAAAAAAAAAGAAACGATAATTATCAAAGCTCAACGAGTTGCAAAGGTGAGCCGATCCATAGAAATGCATGGAGAGATTATAGAGGTAAAAACAGGCCAGCTTATTTCTTTTGATCGATGAGTATTGAACAGTCTAGCAAGCAGCCTGAAAGAGAATTATGCAATGGACTGAAATCGACCGTTAATGTGATAGGAGCCATGCCCATGGATTAAAATGCACTTACGTCAGACCAATTAGAATGAGTCATACTAATCATAATGTATTGATCTTTTTTTTTTGTGTTTGGAATGTTGCTTACCCTAGTTATTCTATAAGGCTTGAAATTTTTTTATCATAAAATGATTAATCTGAGAATCTCAAGCATTCATAGTTTTCCTGTATAAATCTATAAATGTCCTTATTTTAAAGCATTTGTATTTTATCTTTATCACCAGTCCATGTTGAAACGGTTGGAGGGAGCTAAAGCGACCAAGACCCTGCAGCGTGATGAGCTCAATCGTGAACTCTTCAACACAACATACGTGGGTGTGCCACTCGGTGTTATCCATGCCCCAAAGTCACGGCCTTCTTCTGGTCATCAACCGAAAAGTCCATACAGTGGTCGGCCTGGTTCAGCACCTGCCTCACGCAGGCCTCGTAGCGCTACCCGCAGTGATACCAGCAGCGTTATGTCTGATGCCACATCAGTTGCAACCAGCAGTAGCACAATCAAATCACGACAAGGCAGTGGTCGGGGCAGACCCAAGAGTGCCCACACATTTGGCGGTACTCGGACAGTCAATGGCCCCAACTTTAGAGCCAAGAGACCAGACTGGGAATCTGGATGGTGAAAAGAATTTTGGAGATTGTGTACCTCTGTGATTTCCCCATACTTAATTTCACTGTTTAGCAATGCATCTATATTGAACTGCAGCCTTCACTATGTGTTGGAATTTCAGTGATTTGTGTTCGAGATATAGGGGTCTCTTTTCTGAAGCGTTCCAAATAGTTGTACACATAATGTAGTTGTTCTCCTCGTGATGGTCATGCAAGATAAAGAACTGTCACCATTCACCTTCTGCATTAAAGGTTATGGTGACAAGAAATATTCTCCTTTAACAATGAAACAACTATTATTTTTCTCTTCTTGTATGTCAAACATCAAAGTGCGTAAACCATATGGGAGAACACATTTAATAGGCCATAGACAATTTATTGAGACTAATGCCTTAACGACCTGGCCTCAGAATGGATTTATGTGGTCATTTACTAAAATGTATAACATACTGGTTTCTGGAAATGATATTGAAATTGTGTTTAAGTAAATGGTTGGCATTTTCGTGTGAGGGAAGTGCTTGTATAGAAATGGTTCATGTTGATACTGTATATCCCATAAATGCCCAAACAACCACATAAGTTGCTTATCCTTAAAAACACGAGGAAAAGTGCAAGATTTGAGCAGAATGTGCAACATTTCAAAAGGAATTTTACTGTATGTTTGAAAGTTCGTGGAAAGGATTTACTTACCCTTGTATAGTGTGTGTAACATGGAACGAAAAAGTCTAGGTTCAAGTTTCAATTAAAACCATATAGGTATAACCAGCTTTGTGATCGTTTAAAAATTAGCTGCACATTGTTCATACATATATGCCCCAAATCCTTAAATGTAAATACGGTATGTGACATATTAACGCCAGTATCAAGTCCTCTTGCCACAGTTAGGACTGCCTAGGTTAGTAATGTGACTGATTATACCGTCCATATCTTGCTCATATGATTCTTGCGGTATTCTCCGCCAAGGTCAACTGGACGTTGGGACTCATTTAGCTAGAACCGTAAGTTGTGTGTATTTATGCCCAGTTCTCCAGTACTAGGGGGAGGCTCGATTGGGTTGTTATCCTTCCATCGTGATAGTAGAAGTAGAACTCTATATAGTTTGTACGCCTGAAAGCTTACTCTGTACTCGTGTGTATTACAGTATATATTTCCAGCACACGCTAAAACTAGGTGAGTTTGTACTTTCATTTCCCTTTTGTCATTGGTATCACTTTGAATAGTGGTGGCATAAATGGACAAAATAACTGTATAGAATTGAACTAGCATGTCAAATGTCTATGTGGGTCTCAAGAAAAGGAGTAAACCATTCATTTCCCCTTTTCTAGACGGCCACACGGAATATTACGAGAAGGGATGTGCCATGGTGCATCGTGTATAAAGCAAACCTGCGTATAAGGCGCATTGTCTTTGAAAGAAACATGTAGGGCGGACAGAGCTGAGGTCTGAAATTAAAATCTTTGTTTCTGTTCTATATAATAATACCCTACCAATAAGGCACATAATAACTGAGATCTCATGCCTGTAAACTCAGTTTCTCAGTGTTTCACTTAAAGGCCACGGTTTATACACAATGTACATTGTACTATGGTAGACCATATAGGTTTGTATTGTCCTGAATGAATCTATCAACTGATGTGTGTAGCTATGTGTCACACAAACATATTGCAGATTGCTGGGGTGTCCTCAACCAACGAACCCCCATATTGAGTTAGCTACAGGCATTAGAACAAATGTCATTACATCCGTCCATCGTTGAAGAGTGCATTAGCTAATGTTTGTGATACACTGCTGAATACTACCGTGTAACTAAAAATAATCACACAGATTACACGTACTACCATACAAAGCATTAGCATACTATAGAATAATCCCTTCATGAAACAATAAAAAAAAAAGTGATGTCTAATTAAACTACTGTATGTCTTGGCTCTTTTTTGCCCTTACTACAATCACGCCCTTTCTCACGAAGGTGGAGAGAAGTAAGATTTGGTGTCTAGGTTGCACGTCGCATAATAAAGATGCTAGGTCACCTCTGAATGCAAGTTACTCAACGATTGTGCGCAAATGCAGTGCTGGCGAGACTACTTATCAGCACTGCATTGCATTATCATGACAATCGAGAAACCTGTATTTGAGGAACCGTATAGCCCTTGCAGGGTTAAACAGGGTTCCCACACGTCATGGAATTAAAAGTTGTAAGGGAAAGTCATGGAATTTTTGAAAAATTCTTCTTGAGTCATGGAAAATGGGAAAGCTGAATATTAATTGCAAAAATCCGTTGGTAGAGACTTTTTCCACCTAAATTGCAGGATTTTTGCCATGAGTTCAACCCCGATAATGTCCAAATATAGTTAAAAATGTCATGGAAAATTTAGATATTTGTCATGGGATTTGAGTGTGGGGATTTTGTAGGAATCCTTTTGAAGTGGCGAAGAACTAGGCAGATAACAAAGACAATTAGATTCAGCCCCAGAGCAACCTTCAGGGATAGAAGTCATCAGGGTTTTCCCTGATTTCAAGGTTTATCAAGTTCTACAGACATAAACATTTGTATACATGAAAGTTATTGTGACCTGGACAGGGAAACTGGACCTACCGTTATCTTTCGCATATAAGGTGCGATGTTTTAGTTCTTCCCAGATCCACAAGGGGGACACCAAGACCTTTCTTTTGATATGTTACACTCCCCATAACTCCAAATAGAACATAAATTGGCCCAGGTAGGTCTGGAGGAGTGGGCTATGGCAGGCGGAGGGAAAGAGGGGTGGTGTGCTTCTAAATTTGGGGGAGGTTGTGTTATTTGTTTTGTGATAGCTGGGGGAGGAGACCGGAGGTGGTGTTGGTTTAATATTTTGAATGGGGGTCCTGAAATACAGTGCACCCTTGCAATGGGGTGAACCTTTGCAATGGGGTTTAGCTAGCTTTAAAATGGGGTAGCTTATAATACAATGATCAAACTCGGATTTCCACCAGTTATGTTTTCACCTCACTCCAATCTCCACTCACAGTTTGTATTTCTCCACCAATCCATCTCCACTCGCGATGTTATTATATTCTTGTGGAATGATCTTGTGCTAGCATCAAGGGTGGAGCTTTGTGTTTAAATTCCCTAGCCCATGTGGAAAGAAAACACAATTGGGTACTTCATCTCCAAGGGTTTTTAAACGAGGCAAGGGCTTTTGACACCACCTTTCTGACCTCTTGTCTACTAGCCCTTAGCCGAGTTTCTTATGATTACCAAGTTTCAATTGCTATTTTGGCCTCTAGCAGATTACATGCACCACCAAAAGACTATTCCATTACACAGCATATGCCCTATCACACCCTTCAAAGACCCCATGAGTCATATTTCTATTTACATGAAAATCTTATGATAAATGATGAAAAAAACATTTCATGGGGTATGCTTTTCTTATATTTAGATTCCAAGAATTTGCATAGACCATCAAAACCTGTCATTTAGCCCTATTTCTGTTACAACTGAACCCCCAAAAATTAGTCATATAGTGAGACAATAAGTAAGACAAAGCTATCCATATAATAGAATTTACATTTAAGGTGTACTTTGATGGCTGTGACATGGTAATTACTGTTGGGTTTTTTTCCTATGGAGAAATGCATGGGATTTAGGGCTCTTTTTACCCTAAATAAAAGGGTAATCAAACTGTCTTTAACCCCACTTATAGACAGATTTCAGAATTTTTAAAAGAGGAGGGCATAGAGTAGGTATGGGGGCAGTGCGTGCCATGGTTATCTGGGCAAATCTCTTTTGATATAGTTGATTTTGAAGGCCTTCCAATTTGGTTTATTGATAGGTTTAATTCCAAGATTCTCTCATAGACAAAACATTAGTCTTGCATTGGAGTTGAATCTAGGTGAGTACATAGAGGAGCCTAGTAGGTTTCTCTATGGTAAGTATCAGTAGTGAGATAGCTGGGCCCTTTAAGAAGATTGGCTTTCAATCATTTCCCATGGGAAAGGAAGGAAATGTAACAAGTAATTATAACAAGGTCACATCACCTTGGCTACACTGTCTGTGATGTTAATTGTAGGATCAACAATGACTGTCTATGGATGGATGGATGGATGGATGGGACTACGGGGGTCGGGACCGGGGGTACTCAGGCATGCCTCAATACTCAGAGCTGTGCTGGTAGTTGTGTTGGGAGGGGGAGGAAGACAATCAAGCAGCTAAATGTGTCCTTAATGACATAGTGGGATAGTCATGGGCAAGTCATCAAGCCTAGGCTCTGTACCCTTGCCTCGTTTCCTTTCTGTCTCTCCAAGACATACTCTCGACTCAACTGTTTTAAAATAAACGCTCTCTTGTTATTGAATCGAAATATGTGTGTCAATTCAAGGTCCAATACTCTTCAGACTCCAACGTCGATTTTACATTTCAATTTAGAAGTCCTAAACATACGCCTTTAAAACAGGAAGGGTTTCAATAAATTAAATCCAATCAATGACAAACTCCAATTCCGCGATGTCAATATCTAAGATCATCAGATAATAATTGCACCACATTTCATAAATAGCCTCATACACCCAATCCGGGACGGAAACAATCTCCATCGTGGGTACAGGCGCGCACAGGCACACAATTACAAACCTTTACAAATTTCAATCCTCATGTCCAAGTCCAAAGATGAGGTTACTTTCCAAACACAAATTCAATAATAATTCGAAATGCCTAAACTTCCTTATAAATTTCAATCTCCATATTTCATCACAAATAACATGAACTTTTGAAGTCCATCATGGTATAACTCCAGGTTAAATCAATAATCACAAATGAATATCACAATCACAAACTGTTGATGCCTTAGAACTCCATGATGGCATAACTTCAAATTAAATCAATAACTCCATGGTGAGATGTTTCAAGTGAGCATTGAGAATACAACAATGTGTAGTGAGACCAAATGAAAGCTAAACAAATCTAAGTCCTTCAGATGTGTGTTTCCTCTATGTATGTAACAAGCAGATCTCTTAGTTGGTGTGTTTAGATCTCCAATTGAATGAAGTCAAGACCCCATTAGATGAAGTCAAGACTCAATGGGAAACAGTTATAATCCTCAATTGAATAAAGTTGTGGGCCCAGAAAGCACTCCAAAGCAGTGACCAAAGCTCCAGTAAATACTATTCAGAATTTCAATTGATTCCTACTTGTGGACTGCCAAATATAAATTTCTTCCCATATGATTCCAGGACAGACCATGAATCCCTTCCTTTGGTACACAGTCTGCACCCCACCTCTGCAGTTCCAGCCTTATATACTCCCAGACCACCGGTGGTTTTGGTCTTTTGTCATCAGACACCCCTTGGACCTTGGTCTGGCAGTGCTCTAACAGATCACCCATAGAGGACACACACACATCCACCCATAAGGACTTCACCTCTACTGCTGCCACCGGGACCCCCAGGAACTACTTGGCTCCAGTCCAAAACAATGACTCAGCCTTCACAGCCACCTCCAGTATCCTATAGGGCTATAACACACCGCGCCCATTCTAGACTTCATGTGACTGAGGACTTATAGTAACATTCTTTGCCTGTTCCCGGTGACATATCACATTCAAAAGTTTCCTACCTTTAGCTTATGCTTTATAATAACCATTCATATATACTACAGGGGTATTTCTAGTGTGAAGGAACCCTGCGTCTTTATATTATTTCCAGGATTACTATTGTAACTTCTCAATTCCCTATAACTCAGGAGCGTAGCTATACATAGGTTTTTAATTCCAAAAATATACGGGGGATGCGCCTTATATGCGGGAGATTACGCTATCTCACTCATGCACAAAACCCAAGGAAAAAGTATTCAAAACTCAGGAGAGAGAAATGCCTGATATGTCTGCAGTTTGTCTCATTTCTCAGCAAGTAATCATCCCATTGATGCAATTGAAACTGCGTTGGAAAGCTGAAATGATCTGCCCTCAGAAGCTTGGCATGGCATTCAGCAGAAAAGAACTACTTTCTCTCAAACACTTCAAAACCTGACTCGCTTAAAATATGTTGAACTCGATCTTGTGTGCCCTTCCTCCCGTAGACATGGGAGAAGGTGCAGATTGAGACTAATTGCTAGTCCTAACAGTCTATAAGATGTCGGTGGTGGGGGGGGGGGGGTCAAAATATGTTTAAGTACAGAGAATGTGATTCAATGGTGTATTGAATAAGATTCAAATAAGCTAGTGTCACACATCAATGAGCAGCAAACGTTCTTTTGGCAGGAAAAAAATCCACCTTGTGTTAGCCTGTTACCTCATGGCGAGAATTACATTACACAATTTCAGAGGAATGTGTCGGTGCCCGCGCAGATGTGCACCACACACATCTGAGGAGATAGGAAAGAGGAGGTATAGACACTTTTATACACTTCAGGGATGTAAGTCAGACTGTTTGAAAAATTCTGAAGACACATTTAGAAATCCTGCATTTATTGTAAAACATTAACAAAACTTTGATGCAAGAAAGGTAATTTCTATTAGAAACACCTGGTTCAAAAACATAAATCAGACAAAATTCTGAAAACTTCACTTTAGAGTCAGGCAGGTTTGATAAAATAAAAAATTTGAAAGAGGAAAAGTGGCATTGTGGGCTAGTCAAGAGGCCAACACACGATACGAATTGGATACAAAATATGCCTACATTTTCAGTGAACGCCGTTATTCCTTTACCACAAATCTATATTCACTGTGCTTACCGGCAAACTCCTGACACAAAGTCCAACCCCTCCTTATAAATCATGATAAGATGAGATCTCATTGGATCTGGACAAGATTGACCCAGATCTGAGATAGATCTTCGAAAACTGATGGGCTTCCCTAGCCCACTTAAAAGGGTCTATAACTCATCTTTCCTATCCCCTCGGATGTGTGTGGTGCACATATGCGCGTAAATTGTGTAATGTTCTCGCCATGAATATGACCTTAGCTGTCGAAATGGCGTTAAACACCTATTACTCACTCACTCGAAAACTGAGGAGTTGGCAGGTATGACTGTGAGGGGAAAACTCATAAACGCTGATCCCACTGCAAAAACAAAAAGCCTTTAACAAGTCAAGTTGTGACACTATTTATTCAAACAGTTTTAAGCATTGGTATATTCAAGCTGTGAAACAATGTCTAACATTTGCTACATTTACATGTCATTCTATGCAGCGATTTGATATTGGAACCATTGAGCATCATCGCTTGTCCTTCAAATGATGAATGGAAAGAAATACTGAATAAAAAAAGAAAGAAATGGATATCCAAGGGCTTCAAATAATTTACAAGTAGCACAGGGCTTCGGCCAAAATCATTATAGCAAAAATGCCACTCCTGCTCGACCAGGAATTCGTGTTATTTGGGAGAGATTTTGTCTATTGAATTTATCAAGAAAATCGCAAGTTTTCCCGTCTTTTGCGGGCCACACGTGGCATCGCTGCTCTGGTTCGTGGTTTAGCTGGAGATACGCATCCCAAATTCAGGTATACTGTATTTACAAAGGTAATTGTAACAATTAGGTACATGGAAGAATGATACAAAGAATAGCGAACAGTTATTCACTTCTCAAAAAAAAGAGAAAATTTCAGCGATGCCAGTTTGATATAAGACATTAGACATTGCCCTACCGGTATTTTTACCTATTTCTATCTACAAATCATATACCATTCGGGGTCCTTACTGAACAATCAGAAAAATTAAGACTTGCTTCAATTAAATTCATTTTGCCACATTTAGGGTACACCTATTTTGACAGAGGCTCGGAGATGTAGACCAACCCTAGCATAGTATGGTAAAAGCCGCCCGGTGGTGGGCCTTTATACAACCAGCTGATAGATATGCGTGTACCATGGTTGACAATCTATTGAACAAATATCATTATTATTTTTACAACTGAAATATGCCCTGAATAGTGGCATCCCTCTTTCTTTTCTATATTTGTAAGGGAAATTCATAATTACACAAAAATGAACACGACTGTTCTAATCTAAGAACTAATTGACGGTGTTTGTCGTAGGTAAAATTGATTGTTCACTACAACTGTGATATAAATGCTTTGATATGCCCGATTACATTATTATAATGTACATACAATAAGAAATGTGTCATATCCTACAAATTTAGTATGCAACATATCTAGGTAGCTGCAATATATATTCCAACCAGGACTGAAAACCGAGCGATCATTTCATTTCCTCCAAGGAATTTTATTCAATGATCAAGAGTATCTATACCTCTGATCTTATTTAAGATATTGGAACGTTCCAATTACACTGTACCACCAGTGAGATATAGGTAAATATTTGGTACATAAGACATTGCTACAACCTTTCCAAGAATCATTACACGCCCAAAAGGTCGAAAAAAAAACTTACATAAAATGTTACCATGTTTTCTTTACGTTCTACCCCTGGTCCTGATATGGCGTCAATTCTCAGCCCAGATGGAGTGCTAAACAGTGTTTAAATCTAAAACTAATGTTTCTATTTACACTATGAACATCTTGTGTCTTTATAGAAGACACAATTACTGCTTCTATACACAAATTGGTGTAATGACAAAAATGAAGTGAATTTAACATGAAGCACACAGGAAAACATGCAATAGAACACAAAGGTTATTTAATATCAGCTCGCTTCACATTTGCCTTGTCGCCTCGGCATTTCGGACAATACCATTTGCCTTTGGGCTTGTGCGAGAGGTTTACACAGTTGAAGTGGAACCATTCAATCGGGCAGTCATCGTTATCGCATCCGATCATCTCTCCATATGACACCTGTTCACAGAGGCAATATGTAGGCTCATCAGGATCAATAGGCTCCAGGTTGGGTGATCGGTTGCCCTCTTTTTCTTTCTTTGCTTTGCGCTTCTTTTTCTTCTTTGGTTTTTGTTCCTTTTCCTCCTGTAATGTAAAAAAAAGCATGGTACATGTTTATAATGACAATGAGAACTGTTGGGCAATAATTATTCAAGATGGGTCGGTAAAGCTATTATCGAGAAAGTAAAGGGACCTGTAACTACTTATTGCCTTGCCTTACTCATTACAAATCGGTTGTCAGCGCGAAATTTAGGACATATTACAGCTTATAGGGGCTAAATTGTATCAAATATCAAATGGCATGTGTACATTACCAACACTTTCAGTGAAGCTGTTTTTTTCTATCAATTATAGGCTTAAGAGAGATAACTATGGAGTTACCAATATCACGTGTAAGGAAATTGTCTGTGAAAGATCCTAATCAGTTACATCGCCCAAAATTTAAAAGAAAATCGAGCATAAATGCACATATTAGGCGCATCTAAACTTAAGGGAAGCCTCTCTATCTGGCATGGCTTTTAATTATAATTTAGAAAAAAAGGTACAAACACATGTAAGCACACGACGAGTTCCACTCCAAAACAGCATGCCCATTAACAAGTTATAATTGTTGTACATGATATACCGTGGTTATTTTCTCAGGTTTAAGCACAATAACGTTTTTTCATGATTGCCCTCAGTGCTAAGTGCCATATCATTTATTGACAGCTAGGATGGTTGGTTGGTAAGGGGCTCACAAAATGTACTGTAAAACCCTGTATATAACTGCAGCATTTACAAAAGTGTTATCTATTACATTTCTACTTGAAAAAGACATGTCGGTTTTGAGTGCTGAGTTTGATGTGTGAATCAGTAAAGCTCTGCTATGATGCTATTCCTTCCGCCAAAGTTTTGTTTCATTAATGATTACTCTCTGATGTTATGGTTTGAAACAATCTGTCATAGTTCCTATCTCTGTATTACCGATATATGCCAAGAATGGCATAAAACCCATTGGCACTTGGAACCCAGTCATAGAGCAGACGTGATATACAAGTCTGTCTATCAATACACAGTTTGATGTGTATTGGTAGATCTAGTTAACCAGGTCACATCGAGAATAAACAATAACCTGTTGCTTAGTATGGCCAGGGCTTAAAATTTATAAGTTAAACAAGACTTACCTTGGTAAAAGGTGAAGTTTGACTTAAAGTTTAGAAGGGTTGCTAGACTGCCGGCGAAGAGAACACGGATAAGGAGTCATGTGATACAGTCCCATAATGCATCAGGTTTTAAAGCTAGCTGGGTAACAAGGTAAATCCCCAAAAATGGGTCTTCTGGTAAACCAGAAGTCCACCCAGAGAACCACGGGGTGGGTGAAAACTTGATCAAATCAGGTGGAACCGTTGTGCTCTTTGTATGTGAATGCCTGTTCCTCCAGTCACTGGGCTGGTGCTTCTTGAACTTGTTAACATTTTTGTCTTCTTTTTCAAGTTTATCCATGGCTGATATGATATCATCACTGCCCAACCACTGAGGTGTTGGTGGATTTTCATCAGTGAGCAGGTTGCCTACATTTTCTGACAGTCTTAACTTTAGGACGTCACGTCTCAGGTTTGTCATGTCTGACATGGTCCTGGTCATGACAATGTTAGCATCACAGGCATTGATGACTAACTTGTCACGTACAGCAGGGTCAGTGTTCTGCTCAGCCCATATTTTAAACTCCTCCATGGTGGCAGCTTGCCTAGCCATGGCTGTCACAGTGGCGGACATGTTGGTCTAAAGTTCAACCATGCGTTTGTCCAGCTTGCGTGCATTTGCTGAAGCAGCGCGCTTTAGAGTGTGGTTCAGCTGGAGCACTCTTAACTCTGGCGCGTTTGCCGGTCTCTGGAAATTATCCCTCTTTTCTTTAATGATACTGAGATCAAAAGAGGGCCCACAAGCCTTTCTGAAGATGCTAAGAAAAATCTTTCCGGAAGATCTTCGCTTGTAGTATCCCCTGATTCTAGCTGAGCCTCAATGCTCTTGTACTAAGCATCCAGGACGTCCCTGGAATCTGGGTCACCACCATCTTGGCCAGTGTTATGGTCAGCGCCTTGACCATTGCCATCTTCCTCACTACTGTCATTGTCTTTTTTGCGCTTCCCAACCACATCTTTAACCACAGTTTTGACCGTTGAATGAATAGTTCCCTTCCACATAGTCATCATCTGAGCCATTTGCTCATTAGACAGTGACACTACCTGTGTGGTAGTGGCGGTAGAGGTTTCCCCCTAGTCAGTGCCTTGGTCAATGGTGCTGCCAATGTTGGTCGTTGCATGTGTTGACCTACTGGTCAAGGCGACTGACTCGGACCGGCTCGAGAACACTCAGTGGTTTTGGTCTTAAGAAGCAGCTTAGCAAAGTCTGTTTGTGCCAAAAGGAAGCCAACAGTAACTGGACTGTTGGGATCTAACCGACGGTCATTGAAATTTTGTAAATATTGTAGATTTCTGGAAGAAATTGATGCAAATAATACTACTCTGGGATGTGCGTGTAGCTGCTGTGGGATCGCGTGTTGAACTGATGCATTATGGGAGGGTATCATGTGACTCCTTCTCTGTTGTGAGAACTTCGTCGGCATAGCAACCATAAACTTAAGAGAACCCTTTAATGGGTGACAGTGATGAGATTTGAGAGACAAGTAGAATAATAACTATGATAATATCTTTTCGATAAACCATGGCTTACACATGAACCATAGGCTTATTGCAGGGTACCTGGTATAGGGTCTAAGTGTGAGCACAAATTCAGGGACTAGTCTATGTTTGAGCAGTGTATTAAACACGAGAACTTGCAGAAAATGTGACTTATCTACAATCTTTTGAATACACAGAATATCAGTTTCCCCAAATAAAATGGAAGCTACAACTTCAAAATATCCTAAAAAGAATCACTCCATCGTTGAACTTGAACTGATAAATAATAATGGAAAACGTGTACAACAAAAAAGGTAAAAAAGTAGATTTTTGGATTACTGCTGGCTGAGCAAAGTGTTAATGCCCACAAACCGTGCATATAAGGTGCTCCCAGTGTTCAGGGTGAGTTAAGGAACATCCTATAAGGCACACCTGGGACTTGATTTTGAACACTTTACTACTAATCTAATGAAATTTTACCCCGACTATAAGGTACATCCGCAACTTTTGCTGCTTCTGTGAGGTTTCATCCTGGTGTACAAGATACATCTTATATGCAAGGTTTTGTGGTATTTGAGATTTTTCAAGCTTTTCTTTTGCAGGAGAAAGGTAATATTTCATGCATTTTTCTTGTGAAACTTAATATCCGACTGCAATGGATATTTACATTCATATAACTATGCATAAAAAATGCATGCATATTAAAAGAAACAGGTGCCAGGATATTGTATACTGGTACGCATAGCTATAAGGACCAAGAACAGACAAGCATATGCTAACAACACAAAAGCAGTCTATTCCAGGGCTTACCGATATGACCAGTCTACTGTTCTTGGCTGAGGGTCCAACGTTGTCTTGAGACCCAGAACGCACAGCCGGCTAAACAGGCAAAGTATGATTGTTTAGCTTGTATAAAATACATTTAAATGGATTCTTTCTCAGAAATCAGCTGCTAATCTCTTATACCTGAATTTGTTCCATTTTCTCTTTTAAAACCTGGAAAGGTAGTGAACAAAGTCTTTTGTGTAATTTGATGAAAAGAAGTTTTACTAAAAACTGCTACACCAAAGGATCCTATCAAAGAGCTTAGAAATATTACCTTGACAGGTTTCTTTTCCTCTTCCTTTGGTTCTACAGTCGTTGTTGTACGTTGTCTGCGCTGTCTCTTGCTCGTCGTCTTCTCGGCCTTCTCCGCTTCTGGTTGTGTCGTTGTTTTACCTTTCAATGTAGGTTTAGGTTGTGGGGCAGAGGACTGTTCTTGTTCTTGCTCTCGGGCTGCTGTTATACTGGGGTCTGTAAAGTAAGCAAATAACAAAAAGGGTAAATAAAAAGGATCAATGTCTGTTCACTATAAAACCCTAGACCAGGCATCACATTTTGCATCACCTGTTGCCAAAACCAAGCTATTAATTAGCTACCCAGAGTGTATACATTGCCAACGCCATTAAAACTCATTTTCAACATTAGAAAAAGGGTTAAGATTTTGAAGTTAAAATTCATTATATGTTACCTAAGTTTTCTAGGTCCTGCTCGAGCTGCCGTGTCCTGTTCTCAATATGGTCCATAATCTGTCCCACAAGGCCAAGCTTCTCATCTCCTAGCTCCTGGCTGCGGATGAGGGCCCGTTGGATCTGGATGAGAGCTCGTTTCTTTGCGTGTGCATCAGTTGATGTCAGGTAGATTGTCTGATTGTGGCTGATGTCTGTGACCAACTCTATAAAAGAACAAATCGGTCATCAAATCGATGCTGCAGATGGTTCAAAGGACAAATCATAGTGTTACAACCATATTTATCTCTGGGGATGTTGAGAAATATATTGGCACATTGAAAAGGTCTGAGGTACCGAGTATCAGTCCTGTAGGTTCAGCAGGATGCAATAATGCAGCCTGACAAGTTACTCATACAACGGCCTATGGGCATTAATGGCTTTTAAAGAGATAAAACGATCAATCTGGATTGGAATGGTTCCCGGGAATATATGTGTATGTTAATATCACGACTTCTGGCCCTGATCTCGCACTAGACTTATTCCTCAGGAACTGGCGTGTCATAAAGTTTGGGGGTATGGTACCTATATGAATAACGTGGGAAGTTCTGAGATTGGAACTGTAATGCCTATGCATACAGGGCCTCTAGAGTCAGCGCTATAGTAAGGTAAGGGGATTATCTCAAACACCCCGGGTGGCTCATAGGCATAGCATCTTCCCAAAGTTAGGGTATAATTTATAAATATGTGAGTGCTGCATATACGCAGAATGATACAGTATCAGTAGGTCGATAATCCCCACCCATGGTAAAGCTACACCCATGAGGGAAGAGCCCCAGAGTTTGAGCCTCTATGATCTAGGTATCGAGTGAGTGAGTAATAGATGTTTAACGCCATTTCGACAACTGAGGTCATATTCATGACGAGAACGACATTACACAATTTCACAGACGAATGTGTCAGTGCCCGCACATTTGTGCACCACACACATCCTTAGGGGATATAAAAGATGAGAAATAGACCCTTTGAAGTGGCTAGGGAAGCCCAACGATCTAGGTATCAGATGAGCACGGTTATAGACCATTTGCTCTATTGCCAGTTGAATGTTTGCACTAGACCATTCGCTTTACTCCCACCTGGACCATACGTGCTACTACTGAGACCATCTGCACCAGTCATAGAAAATCTGTTAATGGATGATTCGCACTACCGGACAACACACCGGGTACCCCAGGCTGTGTGGCCCGTGCCAGTCTCCTGCATTGGGAAATCTTGGAAGCAAGATATTTTGGGTGCAAATAAAACCATGTGAATATCCCTCTCTTCTTATTCCCGGTTAGCGGATTCCTTAGGCGGTCGACCCCTACTGAAGCTGATACCCTGCGAGATAAGGACTGATAACAGCAAGCTGATGGGTACCAGGTGTTATGTAATGCACCCTAAAAAGTCGGCACTGAATGAAAGGAATTTTCTCAATGGTCAATAACGTATCCCGCTAGGTTGGAATAGGACTCAGTCTGAGACCTAGTGGAGCCACCATCTTGAATTTCGCTGGTTGAGCTAAAACCCACTGATAAGACATACCATGATGGGTACCTTGTTCCTGGTTAACACCCACTTCCAGGGACATGCTGGTCCCATCTTATCGGTTCTTATCAGTGTGTGTCGCCAGAACCAGCTCCAGACAAGCTAGTGGCCAATAGAATTTGAATAAGCAACAACCCTAGTCAGGCTAATGATACTGTCTGTACACCAAAGAATCATGGATGCCAATACTCAGCTCAAAGTTGTTACCCTGTACTACTGGTAATTGGGCAAGGTAAATCAATTGGTCCAGGGTCTAGATCAGCTTTAACTCCCTACTGATAAGAGCCCTCACGAAGGCTTATTTTATTTAGCAAATGTACTAGAAAATTGAAAAGATCTAAACAATAGAACATCACACAGCAAAATGCATTACACAATCTAAAAGATATAAAAAAGATGCATCACATACTCGATGAACTATTTTCTAATCCCAATATTAGAAAAGAAAACTGCAAAAAGGTTACTTTTGCTAGTACATTGTCTACATAATTTGACCCTTTGCCAGGTGCCTAGCAACCAGGGTTCTGCTCCCGAGAATTGACCCTGCTATTGACCTAATTTGGGAGCGTATTGACCAACCTGACATCAGGCGTCACTTTCTGCTGAAGCCCCCCCTGACGTTCAGGGTATAATACGCGGCAGTGATTCGCAGCTCGGAAACTAGTTTCTATATTTTGTGCTGTCAGAACCCACTGTAATCCGATGAAATGTGCAGTAAGAAGCTATGATTATTTTAGAGTTAGCAATATCTATGCATTGAGATCAGTTTGGGTCCATGGGAAGAGATTTGAAAATCGCCATCTTGCCCAATCCTCCACTCTTCAGCTTAATTCAGCGTGTGATGCTAAGCCTACGTTGAAGAGCGCCAGAAAGTAGTTCCAGTCACACGACCTGAATGCCAGAATGGACTCTCGCTAGGAGTCAGCTCTGGGGCCAGTATGCGTATTGACCTGCGCTAGAGTAGAGAGGCATCTGGGAGACAGGGTCTCTTCTGGGGATTTGTACCTGGTCGGAAGTAGAATGACATCACACTGGAGACAAACATTCACGCTGCCTCAGGGACGTGGTGGGGCCATGCTGTCACACACTTCCGACTGTTTTCAGATGAGATCTCATCTGAATAATAATCTTCCATTTAAGTTTCCATAGGTTTCAGATGATCTCATCTGAATGTAATTCAAATTCAGATGAGATCTGCGTAAGATGGCGGATCCAGAGTAGCACGCACGCGAGCAAGCTCCGACATATTTCGATGAATATCCACGACCTTAGAAAGGAAAATCGACTCCAAAAGTGATAATTAACAGCATAAGGACCAGGTTCGCCATTATATGCGAGCATTCTATAAATACTACCCTCGGGTTGATTATAAATAGATTTTGGATACTACGCCATAACGTCAACATGCCCGGTACTCCCGGTGCTGTAAAAGCCAAACGGCTAAATTCGAAGACGACACATAAAGAACTCATAGAAGTAGTTCAACACATGGAGAAACGACTACATGAAGCTGAAGAAGATCTAGTAGTGAAGGATGGGATTATTGCTGCACTAAAAGGTACAGTTCAGATCAACGAAACTACTATAAAAAACATTGAACATAACAGTGGAGAAACAGCCCGGTTACTAAAAGAACTGTCAGATCGGTTAGAAGTCACAGCTAGCACTACTGTCAATACGAGTCAAAAAGTAAACAGACTGGACGGTGAGTTGACAGCTATTGCCGAGTCAGTAATGGCCACAAAGCAATTAAAAGCAAGGTTAGATATGTTTGATGAAGAAGATCGCAAGAAAACCTTGTTAATTGAAGGCTTCCCTGAACATCCAAGAGAGAATCTTAGGCAGGTATGCAATACACTGTTTGAAGATTTATCCTTGACATACGGTAATGAACGCATTGATTCAGTGTACAGACAGGGCCAGTACAAAGAAAATGCAACACGACCAAGACCAATAGTAGTCAAGCTAGCACACAGGGGGATGAAAGGTGATATATACCGTAATATTGCTAACTTGAAAAATCTACCAGCATGGGAAGGTGTATCTCTTCTTGACCAATTAACTCCTAAAGAGGCAAGAGAATATGCAGATCTCAGAGCCCTATACTACTTAGGTAAGCGTAAAGACATCATTGAGATTAAGCTTCGCCAGAGGTCTTTGATCATTGATAGGAAAACATACTCATACAAAGACATCTCAATTCTACCGTATGGCTTGAACTTAAAAGAAGCCTATGAAATCAAAACCACTGATGGTCTAGCCTTCAAGAGTGCCCATCATCCTCTCTCTAACTTGTACAATTGTCCAATAATTTATAATGGGACAAATTACAGCAGTGTAGAGCAAGCCTTACAACACTCCAAGGTCAGTCATAGCGATAAACCTGAGTTGGCAAGAGACATTATGGCCACAAATGACCCATACTTGATTATGGACATTGGTAAAAAATGTACCCCTACAGCAGCTTGGAATAAAAGTGTCACCAAAGAACTATTTGAAATGCTCCAAGTGAAGTTCAAAAATCCCAAGATGGCTGAAACTTTGTGTAGTGTCAAGGATGAGCACATATACGAGTGTACTTTCCACCCAGTTTATGGCGTAGGTAGACATATGGGAAACGTAAGTTCACTACGTATTAAAGATGTGTCATGTGGAAATATGTTGGGCAGACTACTCGAAAAAATCAGGAATGAGAAACAACAACCACCTCCAAATCCACTACCAACACCAGTACCACCTAAGCCTGTGCCATCACCTACACCAGGACCACCACCTACACCCACATCCAGTCCATTACCAAATACATCCTCAAATTCTAGAAATATGAGTATAGATGAAGATGAAGACAACACCCCAACTGGATCTCTGCTATCACCTGAACAAATTGTAGAAATCAGGAAAAGCATGCAAAAGAAAGACAATGATGATGATGAATCAGGAAGTGAATTTGAAGATGCTGACGAGAATGAAGACAATGACAACGATGGAGAAGAAGAAAAATCAAATGATGAAGAAGAGAAAGAATCAAACGAAGATACATCTACTAGTTTAAACACTTCAAGATTATAAAATGAACTCGTAACTTGAACATTTCTCTGATTTTCTCAGCGGCTATAAAAGTCACTTCTTTTAATTCTTAAACTGTAAATAATTTATTATTCTATGGTCACATGTTCTTTTTAAGACTCTTTTGATAAGGAGCCTCAGCTCTCCCCATCTATGCAGAAAAAAAAAGGTATGAGGAGCCAAAAGAGCAGTCCCTCACTACCGGATGTAAGGGTTAAAAATTCGATGTCTTTTTTGGTAAGTTGTTGTGTCGAGTGGAGGAGGGGCTGGGTCCTGGGGGAAACCATGGTAGAACTTAATTTCGTAGAAAACAATGACTGAATCGATTCCAAAATGGTTTAAGTCAAAGGGACGTCATATTGTACATATGAATGCACAAAGCATTAGAAATAAGTTTGATACTTTAAAAACTGAATTTATTAATCAAAATATTGAAATGTTGTTATTTTCTGAAACTTGGTTAACTGATAAAGAAAAAGACATAGACTTTGAATTAAACGGTTACAACCTTTTTAGATTGGATAGACAGAGAGACAAAAATGCTGGTGGACTTTGTGCCTTCATAAATGAAAATTCTATGTGTTCTATTACAGCCTTACAACCTTTCAACACAAGCAATGAGTATATAGAAATACAGTGGTTGAAAATAACCAAGGGAAATTCGAAACCAATTGTCCTAGCTAATATATACAGACCTCCTAATGGAAACAAGCAACTTTTCATACAGAATATAACACAGAGTCTGTCGCTTATTCAAGGACTAGAAAACATGAATCTAATTTTACTTGGTGATTTCAATATTGATATGTTAGAAAACTCAGGTGCCAAAAATAGCCTCATTGCGAAATTATCTGACTATGGTTTAAGACAACTGATCAATGTATCCACCAAAACCAAGAATACTGAGTCCTGTATCGACCTGATTTTTACAAACATTATCGATGTAAAATCTTCAGGGATATTGTTCTTAAACTCGAGTGATCATACACCTGTATATATAACATTAGACCATGTACATGAAAGCACATCTAAACGCTCCTTTATTGGAAGATCATATGCAAACTATTCAGAGAATACCTTTTGTGATAGGTTCAAAGAACTTTCATGGGAAGTTTTTGATACTTCAGACAATGTAATTGAGTGCTGGAAACTTTTTACTGACAATATCAACAAAGTTTTAGATACATTGTGTCCAATAAGAGATTTTAAAATCAAATTCAAAGAAGAACCATGGCTAACCAATGAATTGATAGCACAAATAATAGAAAAAAATAATGCTCTAAAAAAGGCAAAACTTACAAATTCTATTTTAGACTGGGAAACAGCGCTTACTTTAAAAAACAGATGTTGTACAGACGTAAAAATAGCAAAGCAAAATTTTATTGTAAATGAATTAGAATTGCACAAGAATGACACAAAAAAGTTTTGGTCAGCTATGAAACGGCTAATTCCTAAAAAAGGTTCTGGTAGGAAGACTATCAATCTCATTGGTACAAATGGAGATGAAATAAATTCTAAGCAAGTTCCCACCTACATTAATAAATTTTTCACAGACATCGGACCAAATTTAGCTAAAAAGCACAACGAACCTTGGAATTTCGCAGGTAGGCCTTGTCACAACCTAATGCCGGATATTGATTTCAATACAGAGGAATTATTACTTGCAATAAAGGAATTAAAGATCTGTAAATCATCTACACTAGACAATATATCCACAAAGGTTTTTAAACACGCAGTTTTATGTTTACCAGAGAAATTTGAAAAGATACTAAAATTGATTCTAAAAAATAATTGTATACCAAATACCTGGAAATCTGCTAGAGTAACCCCACTTCCTAAAACAGGGGATCTTACAGATGTTGGAAATTACAGACCAATTAGTCAATTGCCTATCCCTGGTAAAGTTCTTGAAAGAATTATACATAATAAATTGACTTTGCATATCGAAAATAATAAAATTTTAACAAATCTCCAAGGAGGATACCGTAAAGGTTTTTCGACATTAACAACTACTAGTACCTTGATAAATGATATATTACGTAATAGAAATAAAGGTCACGTGACACTTGCTGCCTTTATTGATACAAAAAAGGCTTTTGACTGTGTCGACCACCTAATTTTACTGGAAAAACTACAGTTATATGGAATCACAGGTAAAAATTTGAAGCTCTTAGAAAATTATTTGACAAGCAGGTCACAGTCCGTGTTTGCCAATGATATATTATCACCTGCCCTACCCATCACATGTGGGGTACCACAAGGAAGTATTCTAGGCCCTTTACTGTTTTTATTGTACATTAATGATGTAACAACTGAAAATCCAAATGTAAAATTTTTATTATATGCCGATGATACCGTATTATACACAAGTGGGAAAAATGTAGAAACTATTGCACCTGTCCTACAGAGTGGGATAACAGGATATGTAAACTGGTCAACAAAAAACAAATTAACAATGAATGAGAAGAAAACCAAATTAATGTACTTCACAACTAAACCAGGCTACAAAAAGGTGAAATTAGAAAATTATAAGATTTACGTGAGAAATCATGCACTACACTATGTACCGACGTTTAAATATTTAGGAGTAACATTAGATTTTGATTTGTCATTAAATGCACATGTACGAGATCTCAAAAACACCTTATTGTATAAATCTTTCCTTTTGTCTAAGCTCAGATTCTATGTACCTACAAAAGTGATGTTGCAGATTTACAAAATGTATGTCATTCCTTTAATAGATTATTGTGATACCTTATATTGTGGAGCAAATGAAACATTGTTAGATGAATTACAAACTATTCAAAATCGTTGTATCAAATTTTGTTTGAAAAAACCAGTCTTAACTTCAACCGATTATATACATGAAAAGTCAAGTCTACCCTATTTAATCGACAGAAGATGGTATCATGGTTTAATACAGGCATATAAAAAATCCCAATTTATTGAGCACTGTATGGTGCCAATTAGAGTGACACGTCAACATGAAGCCAAATTATTGATTCATGACAATATCAAATTAAGATCCTATGAAAAATCTAATGCGGTATTTATAGCAAAAATATGGAATACTTTGTTACCTGAATACAGAAATTGTGAAAACTTAGAAAATTTTAAGCAGAAAATAAAACCTCTGCTCATAGAGAGAATACCGGTAGACTGCATAAATATATATGAAAACTGATTCCACGTAATAATGAATACTTGACAATTTTGTATGTTGTTACTAATGATGTCCCGTAGGAGAGATTTATACTACCTAGGGTTTCGAAAATCACACAAATGTTGTATAATTTTGTTTCCCCTCACCCCCCCCAACTCCTTGCCTCCTACTCGACTTTTGTACCAAAATTTTACCGTTTACAACAAAAATGAAAATTAAAGCTCTCAGGCTAAAAACAGGGTTGGTAATAATATGTTAATATATGGTGATCAATGACATCATGTATGTTGTTATAATACTAATCATTTTTGATTATAATTTCTGTATACTACTAATAAAGGGGGGCACATAACATCAGCTAAGCTGAAGTACCCTCCTCACTTTTTTTTGACCAAGTACTCAATATAATATGTTCTCGATTGTGTAAACTGCAATTAATGAAGAAATGAGTTGTATCACAAAAACATACAAATCGACGTATTACATAATACTGTACAAATAGTCTATGGTCAAATAAAGTCAAATTGTTTCTTAAAAAAAAAAAAAGATCTGGCATATCCTTGATCAGGGCTCTGCCACCGAACCCCCGTTTGGCCGGGCACCCCAGGAACCGTGACAGCGTTAACATTTGTCTCCGCAGAGGGCCAGGTACATTCTCCAAACATACACCCTTTTGCAGTAGAGAGAGTAGTGGGTTTAGGTGATTTTTCTAAAGACACCAGGGCCTTTGGAAACCTACTGGAGCCAGTAGAGCTCAGTTGTAGGAGACCAATGCACTTGGAATCAAGTCTCTACTCCCATTATTCACTGAGATATTGACGTTTGAAGGTCTGAAATTTGGGTCCATTTGGAGACAAGCTCCCAATGCATAAGGGAGCCCAACCATGGCACACAGGTTGATTCTGGGTAATGTACAAGCAAAGGAACCATATAGAATTGTAAAATATACCCCTCTAATCTAACATATATTTCAAGATCCGTTCAAGGGATTTACTTGAAATTTTCGGAGGGTACCCGCCTATAGGTCTGCTACCTGTCCGCCAGGTGACAATGACCTTGACCTTATGTCAAGGTCAAAAGGTCACCATCATAATTTTCTAGGTCAAATGACAAATCCTATGTATTAAGGGTTACAGATCTCATCATTAACTTATTATGAAGAGCATTATGCATACAAACTTGACAGTGATCATATTTGACCTTGAAAGCATGTCAAGGTCACGATATGATCTTGTGTGAGGTCAAGGTTGCAACCCTAAACTTAAAGAAAATCCTCGAACATCAGTGTCTGCATGTCAATCAAGAAAATAGAAATATACACAATTAGTGTTCTAATTCAAAATGACCTAGGCCAAGGTCAAGGTCACAGTCAAGGTCACTATGTTTGTAATATTGCCACATCCTAGATCTTTAATCATCAATATCTCAGCGAATAATAGGGCTAGAGACATGATTCCAAGTGCATTCGAACCGTTACAGCAAGCTCTTCATTGCCAAATAGACACCTTTATGTTTTCTGCATATACATTTTTTCTCTGGTAGCTTGAACTGCATGAAATTCCTTAGTTTAAGATTTGCATGGTATTGTTATCTTAGCAACCAGAGCATTAAAAGTTTGAATGGACTTGAATATGAAATACATGAACTAAAGAAGTGATTATGAAGTTAAAGGATCATTCAGTTGGAAAGAGTTTTTATGTAGATATAAGCCCATTTCACAGTTTGCATATACAATGCAATAGATGTTTACTGTATAAGTGTTCACAGTTATTGTTTCGTCTGGAAATAGGAATTTGAACTCATAATACAGTTGATTTTCGCAGCCTTTACAACGTTGAATTTGGTAAGTGCCAATTAATGAGCAAATAACATAAGAAATGAGTTTAAGAATAGATTTAAGAGAATGATTTGGCTTTACAGCTTTCTACCTGTCACTAACACTGTTACCCAAAACAAGCATAAGCAACAATATCTCTGTGATCCAGTTTCAAGGTCCATTTTGCTCCTTCTTTATCATGATATATATAGTACAGTATTGCTGGCAAAGTCATGTATAATGACACCCAATGAGTATGATGAATCATGTGACCCTTAAAGAAAAACACTACCATATTTTCATGATAGTGTATTTTAATGGCCTTTAGTTAAAAAAAAAAAGAGATTTTGGCATGGTTATTAGAATATGTATCAATATAGAGCAGAGAAACAAGTGCATCTGATGCATTTATGATGTTACAATTGCCAAAATGCGTCACAGTTGTGCATGCAGAGCACTGTAACTGTAAGGGTGCAACCAGATGATGTTCGAAGCAAATCTTCTGAGTCTTTGCTATCTCCCTGGAGAAATATCAGTAAATGCACTCCTTGGACCCAAAGTTCCCCTGTGCATTTGGCAGGTATCACATCCACCTTCCTTTGAGTTAATCCAAATATGCTCTCATGAAAATATGGTAGTATTTTCTTAAAAGTATTGTTGTAACAGGCTACATTAACAGATCTTATTTTCTTTTCAGGTGCCCATCATGGAAGAGCTGGGCTGAAGGGAGAAGATCCAGATTCATTGAATAAATAAAAAAACAGAAAAACTGACTTGACTTTCTTTCTTGTCATATACTTTTTGATTTTTAAGGACCTTCATGTACATGTAATAAATAAGCTAGTGCAATCATCACTGGAAATCCCTACACTGTCACAGTAAAAATAAGAAGGGAAGTCTAAAATGGTTAAACCTGTGCCACAGGCACAAGTATGATTGACTTCATATACTATTGCCAAAACTCACCAGGGCTGCATTCATGCATCTTTGTAACACATGGGCATGATGTATTAATGCACTAGCAGCCCTTAACCCTTTAAGGGCCGCTGATGCATCAATGCATCATGCCCTTTGGTCGTCATGATGCACATGATGCAGTTTGCTCACCAGCACTTTATTGGAGCATCATGACGACCCTATGGGATCGATACATAAACTCCCGAAGGGTCCGTATGATGCACCAATGAAGTGCTAGCGAGCAGTCTCGCCAGCACTTCATTGGTGCATCATGACCTATGGACATAATACACTCCTGCACCAGCGCCCTTCAAACGGTTAAAGGATCAACAGGTGATATCATTAGTACTAGAAGCTGTAGATATGTCTAGTGAGGGGATGGCAGTCAGTAGGTGCATGTTAAGCACTGCTGGAGTCATTATACATGATATTACTAGTATCATAAATTCTCTCATATAAGTCGTGGTTAGTACCAGACCTCAAATAAAAATTAGGCTCATAGTATTTGGCCAAGTTTAGGGTGTGGCTTATACAAGAGTATATAACACTATAGAATAGGACTAAAATACCAATTTCAAAGCCTTGGATCTGGCTTATAGCTTTTCCTGAATTTGGGGGTGCAGTTTATAGGGTTGACCCGGGATACATTATCCACCAATGAGAAAACTTCCATTCACAGCAGAATTTTTTTGGTACATTATGCACCACCAGGTACCCATCATATGGGCTGTTATCAGTGCTCATCTCGCCAGGTCCCAGATCAATCAATGGCGGACACACTAGACCTCAATATTGAGCCTTATACAAGGGTGTGGCTTATATAGGAGAATTTACAGTACTATAGAATGTAGGCACGTCAGGTGAGGAGAGAGCAGTTTGTCCATGTTAGGCATTACTGAAGTCATTAGGCCAAAAAAGAAAGTTGAGTTTCAGGTAACATGCTGAAAAAAAAAATAGGTAGGGTAGGCCGAATATTTTTTATTTTGTAATTTTTTTTTAACTGTTCACTATCACCAACCCAAATGACAGGAAGGATGACTCAGTACCAGGCTCTGTGACAAGAAGTAAGAAATATACCACAGCATTTTGCAATGCAAGTAACTCGAAAGGGCACTTAATCTCTTCTTTTAGGCCCCTTCTGATACTAACCTCATGTTTTCTTCGAGCATTATCACTGTCAATGGTTAAGCCTAAGGAAAATGCATCCATTATCGCTCATATGTTTCATTGGTGAATAACTCCTCTATTGGCGAATTAAGCATTGCAAAACAGCAGCAGGTCTTGAATAAGGATCCATATTAACCATAAAAACGCATGAGACAGTGTAATTCTCCTCCATTTTGTTATAATCCAGCAGTTTGCATGGCACCGTGAGTTGATCGTGTTGTTGTCCGCCATTTTGGATTTTGATGTTCTGTGTGCATGTGAGACCCCTCCTTGCCTGAAGTAGCATTTTTGACGGAAAAATTATATATTCTATCGATTTAACTTGAAATTAATGGCTTTTTGAATATAATCCATGCATCTTTGGCAATATCAATTGAATTGAATCGAATATACCCTATCTATTTACTGTTATAGCCCCACAAGTCGATCGTCTCGCTGTCCGCCATGTTGGATTTTGGTTCTATTTGCGCATGCCCGACCCAATTTCCATGGTTATTTGGGTCAATTTGCACGACCACGGCTTTGTGATGCGAATTGACGACAGGGCGAACACGTAGTTATTGAAGTAGTTATTTTATCTTTTTAATGAAACATATCGATTCAAATCATATCCTTTGTCCATTCTTTATCATATTTCTATATTATAACAGTGAATAATTGAAAAAAAAAATAATAATGACCATTTTTACGACAATAGAGATGCGTGGACGGATCGAATTACAGCAAATTCATCAACATTCATCAATTATTCGCACCACTCCGGACCAAAAAGGCGGGAATATTTGTTTTTTTGCACCACCTATAGTATTTAACATAGGGCTAAATGCGTCTTATTTTTTTCTCTGTGTTAGTCTACTGTTAGGAGGCACTGAATTAGGGTTCATTTTTACCTGACTCTTATAACTGGTCTTTCGAATTAACAATTGACAAAAGCATAATGTGCAATAAAATCAAAAGTTGGGGGTCTCAAAATTTTCATACATCTGTGGTAGGAGTGTCATTTACATGCTATTTATTTCAATGATTATCACTATTTTTGTGTTGATATTTCAAATATATTGATATTCAGAAAAGTATGAAAATATAGGAAAAACTGAAACGGCTATGGGAGGGGTAAACCCTCTGCTATTCATTATTTATCATTTATCAATGGGGAGGGGGGGTGGTTGTTTTTGAGGGGGGCATTTAAAATTTAACAAAAAAGCCTGCGCTCTACAATAGATCAAAGAGGGGTATATCATTTTGTGCTCCTTCGGTATGGAAGGTGGTTGGGGGTGCAAAAAATTCTGACTGCTGATGAGGGGTCAGAAATGTTGTTTTTTTTGCATGTCTGCAGGAAAACCCGAATAAATAATGACCCATTGGGTTGGGGGAAATTTGCATGAAATGTATGAACGTGCTTGTTTAACCAATAGTAACGGGCAGGGATTTCCACTAAAAACAGGTGAAATTACCTTGAACCCTGATCAAGGGTGAAAAAAATCTGCCCCCCCCCTGGCAAGGGGGAGACAAAATTCTGCCCCCCCCCTTAAATCCACCAGCCCCCCTCTTGTTAAAAAATGATCACCACTCCCTTATGTAAAAAAATAACTGTTACTATAGGTTAAAAGACTGCAGTTTTCACATACCTTTTTTGGCCTTTTAGTGAAAGGGGGGGGGCTAAAATTTTGGACCCTTAAGGGGGGGCAAAATTCATCACCCCTCATCCATTGTTAGAATAGATCTATGATCACTTCTTTAGACACCAATAAGGCCTTTTATCTATTCCCACCCTATAAGCCCACAAATGGACCATTTTTAGGTGCGGTACCACTTTTGTGAGCCATTTGGGCGGTTTAAAAATTTTCCACATTTTTTCCATTTTCCCACCATTGAGAAGGTAAACACTTATATTTATCAAGTATATTAGTTAATTGAGTGGAAATTATGCCTTAACTATGTCAAAAGATGATTTACATCAGCAGTGCTGCACTGCCACTACGTCCGGCACACGGCTAAACAGTGTTTACCTGTGTGCCTGTGGGGTTTTCGACAGCCCCCCCCTTGGCAACAGTCAAAATTTTTTGTGCCCCCGCTGCGCCAGAGGCGCAGAGAATTTTTTCGGCCCCTCTTTGTTCTATAGTAGCGTGCTGGCTTTTTTTGCTAAAAACGGTAAATTTTTTTAAGCCCCCCCTCAAGAGGGGTCCAAATTTTTTAGCCCCCACCTCGGGAGGGGTCTGAATATTTTACGCCCCCCCTCAAATCAAATCCCCCTGTTGATAAATAATGACCACTCCCTAACTGAGTGTAAAAAGCTGAAAGATCCTTTTCAAATCCACTTGTCTTGAAAAAATAGCCCAGATTTTGAGCATGGAACATTTTTCGAAACCCGACGGGCCCTTGAAAAAAATACATTACCTTTTTGAATTTGGAACCAATGAAAAGTACAATACTTCATAATTATCAGAATCAGATACACTTGAGTGGGAATTGAAAATAATTGCTGAAAAATGATGATTTTCATCAGCCCAGCTGCAGTGTAAACGGACCATTTTTCACATCTGGAGCATTCCCATAGGGATAGCATTGGAAGTGTGAGTCACAAAAACTATCAGTCCTCCCGACTTCAGCACCAAATGGGCAGTACTAAAAATTGGAGTACAGAAACCATTCAAATATCAGGTGAAAGAGCATGACATGAATAATCTACATTTCAAAACACTTCAATGGACTATAAGTCTCCACTTAACAGTGTCAAGTTGTTTAAAAAGTTTACTCCAAATTACTATGGTTAACTTCAACACACCATAGAAACTGAACCGGTAACCACACCGCACCAGTTTGACAAGCAGAAAGTAGTTGATGCCATGTCTGAACTAATTTCACTGTAACCAAGTACCAAGCATTGTTACCAACATCACTGTAACTAAGGCAACATGTGTTGTAACTGGTTCCTGGCAGTGCCCTGCAGTTCCCTGCAGCCCCATGTGTGTGCCATTTTCACTGGTTTGGAAAAGCACCAAAAATGGACCACTACCCTCACCTTTCCAAGGTTCTCTACACTTAAATACTGGTCACAGAAACTTCTAACCAGGATGAAATGAAAGGTATGGATGTAAGGATGAAGGCTGGTATGTTTATATTTTGATTTTACCAAGTCTTCAGGTCGGAATTCACGATTTCCCGCGGGCAAAAGTTACGCGAAAATCGGCGGCCCCGATGTCGCCTGCCGTACGCTGCCGATCTAAACAGCCTAGAGAGAGCGTTCCGCTGCAACGCCACCTATCCCAAACACAGAAACGTAACGGTAGTCACTCACTGGTGACTAGGACGCGTGGGGCTGTGTACGAGGGTTTACAACATGAATAGTGTATAACAAAGTGATGTCTCTACTTAGAGACATGATCTCTACATTAAGGTCATTGCCTTTGAATACTAATCTAGTAAATCTTGAAAGTAGAAATGAAAGGAAGCAGTCCTTGTTTTACCATTGCATTTGGAGTCAAGTTCCCGCAGCTGTGTCACATTTCGTTGGAGATCATCGGGCAGGTTCTCCATGCAGTCTAGGTAATTTTCCAGGTATGTGGCAGAGCATAATGCCTCCACTGCTGCCTGGTTCAACATGCTCATCATTGGGAATCTCTTCTTATAAAGGAATACCGAGAAATCATTTGAAATCCAGAGACTTGCAATAAAACTTTGTCAATATCTGAACGTACACAACGATCCCAAATGTGTTTCCCTCCGGTTGTTGAATCCTGACCTCGTTTTCGATGGCGACCTTTTTTACGTCATTTCCGGGGATTCCCCCAAGGTGAAGGCCGATGGAAATGTACTCAGCGTGTTGTGAAGCTGACACAGTGACAGGGAGTAGTACTTATCGCGTCCTCTGCGTTATCATAATGAAAAGCCCCGAACAAACTTAACTGCTATGTATCTATCTGTGATGAATACTTCGTCCATCTATGCGGGGCCATGTAGGAGGTGCATCGGGAGCTGGAAACTCATTGCCAGTTCGTCCTCACCTTGCCCACCACAACGATGGATTCACACCCCTCGACTTACTCCTGGACCTCTTGGTGGGGCACTGCTGTCAAAATTTGGCAGTAACTCCAACGCCAAGGTCGCTATGAGAGTACCTCAGCTTCGCTACTGCACGCTATCGCAGCATCTTGGGACTGTTGCTACGAGGGACTTGCATGTATCTAGGAACATTAGCCTGGAGCAAAGTGTCAAATTTTCACGCCAAGGATGTCAACACCAGTCCCTTACCAAGAGGGGGCACACCACATCTACTGCTGCTCCCAAATACCCACAGCCTCAGGCTCAACTAACAACACAACCTACAGAAAAGGATACATCCGAGAGGGGATGGGTTCTACCACAGGGCCTGGACACAGGGATAAAGATGTATAATAGCCTGACAAGAAGAAAGGAAAGTTTGATATTGCCAAAAGGGAGACTGGCTACATGGTAATTTTGCTTTCAACTTCCATGAATCTGATGAGACAAACATGATTTAGATCTAGATAGGTATTAGGTACCTTCATAGAGTCACCTTCATTTAGGGAGTGACCACTGATCATTTGATATGGTTTATGACATCTGGTTTATGATCAATAGCGTAGGGCGAGGTGGTTTGTGCAAAATTGTGGTGGGAGCGAATAAACAAATCAGACTGTCTTGAGGGGGACGCAAAAAGAGCATTGTATCCCCTTCTTGTAAAAAGAGTATGTATGTTCCTATGCATCACATATTACCCTGGTATATCATTTACTTTGTCACTTTACTTGACATTTAATTTCAGCTATATTAGAAATCGAGAAAGGTATGGCCCATAGTTTGGGTCTGTACGCTGTATTATGAATAATGTAACATGTGTGATATATCTTAGATTATCTAACATAGATCAAGATAAGATATTACCATACATGGGGAGATAAGATTGCATACCGGTATACCGGGCATTACCTGTACCAGACGAAAAGGACTTTGTGACCAGATAACAGCATAAAGTGAGATGAGGACATCGAAGGTCACCTATAAGATAATGCTACTGAGATCTACAGATAACACTGTAAACACAATACCATCACTGCACAGTGATTACAAACGTCTATGGTTATCTATTGATAACACTTCTTGATTTTACAACAGAATACAACAGTAGTGCTGCATATCCTATAGATTCCTATGACAAGCTAGTAAATGAAAAAAAATATCCTTTGTCCTTACTCAATCGCAAATTCTTTTCGATTCTATCATAACTACCGGTAATCATATCCCTTCTATATGTGCTTACCAGGATTGAAATCACTTTAGAGCACAAAAAAAAAAAAAATCCCAAAGGATGTGATTTGGCAGTGTCCATGATATGTCAATACACAACCAATTACAGCCTCTTGTCTGGATCAATTCAGATAAGTCACACTGTGACTGAATTCAGCCCTGGCGTATCAAAGAGGTGAAACTCCGTGTATATAAGCTGCATTGTGGTGTAAGGAAATAAGCTACATCCACGACCTTTGGAAGAAGTTATTATTTGGGGCTTGAAAATTGATGCTGTAGGACTGTATATGATTAAGTATTAGATAATCCCCAGCTGTGTAGAGTTACGAGGTATAACCGGTGCCTCAAGTGGCCAATACAAGTTGTGAAACTGTGCAGAGGGTAAAATGACTTCATTGTCCTATTGTGATGTTTCAGGTATGCATGTGGCCCTACCGTTTATGACCATGCACACATAGGACATGCCAGGTAAAAGCAAATAAGAATAAGCTTAATTATCCTGATGATGCACCAACGCAGTTCTGGTCAATAACTAGCCAGCACTCCTTGGTGCGTCATGTCTGTCCAGATTGATTGATACATGCTTGTAGAGTCTACTTTCCAATGCAGGTTGCCGACATAAATGGGTTGCATAAAGTTTGCTTTTGTTCAGAATGATTCCTTTGGCAAATGTTTCAACTACTTATATTCTGTGATTTTTTGTACTGAATAAAAGCTATTAAAAATTAATGCTAAACACGTAGTCATGCACCATGGCAACAAAATTGTCTTATGAAATGCGACTCTATAATTTGGCTCTTGAAGGTAATGTCATATTTTTCAACAATGATTCATGAATTGATCATATGGCCGTAGCCTATCTAGTAGTTGGCTCTAGTAGTTGGCTGAAATATAAGATGATTTTTTCTACATACATATGCAGATTTTCTTTGCTAACCCTCGTTCTGTAAAACCCATTCTGAGGGATACTGCATCGTTAAATAAATAAGTGTTCTGGATGATCAATTTGAAAGTATTCAAGAGTGAATTTAGAAAACTATAGAATGTATAAATTCATCCTAACATATCTGCTCTCAATATAGCCACAACAATGAATTCAGCAGTTAGTATTTAGGATGTTATTATGCACATTAAGATTCAATAGAACACTATCATTTAACAGTTCCTACGTGCGGACAGACATAATACGGCGGATTTTGATACACCACTTTAACATCGATGTGGTTATGGTGGTCGGTGTGACAGATATAGATGACAAGATCATCAAACGGATCAAAGAGGTTAGACAGTTATCTTACAATATTCAATTTTAACTCTTATTAGATGAATTAATTGGAACATGTGTTCATAACCTGAGGTTGGTAAATATTGAGGTATTTCGCACAAATTGAGATAAAAATCTACACTTTGGAATAATGAATTAATTGGTCATGTATTGCAGACTGGGGTAAGTCACAGACATCTGACCAGGGCCTATGAAGATGAGTTCTTCAAGGATATGGAGACGATGAACATCATGCCACCAACAGTGAAGGTCCGAGTCACAGAACACATCCCACAGATCATATACTTCATCAACAAACTCATAAGTCAAGGGTTCGCCTATAAAACACAAAGCGGTATGTAAAGTACGACCCAATGGAAATGAGACCACACCAAAAAAATAAGTTGGTCTACGGATTTCCTTCTCCATATTTTCGGAAATACACTTTTTTTTTGTCTTTGAAAAAAATCTCATCTACGGATTTCGCTCACTTCACTTTCTACAAGTTTTCTCTTTGTAATGTTTGGTAAATCTTTTTTTAAAATAAAATTTTTTCGCTCGCCTCACTTTTCCAGCAAGGTATATGATAAACAATGGGCCTAAATGCATTTACCGGTAATGTTCTTAGATATTTGAAAATTGATGAGAACTGTCTGTTATCACTGATGATTGATGAATTGCCATTTACAGGAACAGTGTACTTCGATGTACAGCAATATGGTAGGTATGGCCGGCTGTGGACCCATAGCCTTGATACCCAAATTCGAGATGCCACTGACAAAGAGAAAAAGGGGCCACGTGACTTTGCTCTATGGAAGGCGGTGAAACCTGACGAGCCCTCATGGGACTCTCCGTGGGGTAAAGGACGTCCAGGCTGGCACATAGAATGTTCAACCATGGCCAGGTAGGAGAAGCACTACATATACTTAATCAAGTTTTCGACGTTTATAGTTCTTTTGAGAGTGTTAATACAGCATACTATATAGTTCTTTTGAGAGTGTTAATACAGCATACTATATACACTCATATCTCAATTTCCTATATATGTGACTTGTCCCTTGTTGTAATTATATCTTAATGTTAAAGGAAAACGTCACTATATAAAGGATTGTTCCATAATATTTTAGTTTTATTTAAGTAAGTTTAGAAAGTCTGCTCTAGACATAGATGGAAATGTAAAGAACCATGTGGAGTTGAGGTTGAGAATAATTAACGGGATGAAACGATCCATTTTCAGCTCCATTTTTGGAGAGAACCTCGATATTCATTCAGGTGGTGACGACCTACGTTTCCCACACCACGAGAATGAAATGGCCCAGTCGGAAGCATGTTTCTGTACCAACCAGTGGACCAACTATTGGTTACACACAGGTAGGTTATCATTTGATTTATATTAGATTTATTTGAATCTTATCTGTAGGAAAATTGACATTTCATGATAGATGAGAGCTAAGGAATGTTGAGCTCATCGGATAGATTCTTTGAATTATTGTGATAAATTCCCCTTTGCACTGAAACAGCAGATATAGAAGCACACCTTTCCAATCTGCCTATACTTTTGATATGTACAATGATTTTCAATGAGAACCACCTCTTTCACATATGCAGGTCATCTTCATCTAAAAAATGACAAAACAAAGATGTCTAAATCCCTAAACAACACCATTCGAATCAGTGAATTGATGCGTATAATGACGGCAAGCCAGTTTCGCGTATTCTGTATGCTGCGACCATACCGGCAGCAGATAGAGTACAGCTCCGAGTCCAAGCTCAAGGCTATCCGGATCCATGAGGCTTTCTTCTCCTTCATGTCGTTAGCTGAAGCCTACCTTAAGGGACAAGTCAATGCACAGGCTATTAACGAACCCCTTCTCATGGAGACGTAAGTGTTTGCCCTTTATGTGTACGCTTCATTGAATGTGTCTTGTCATTCAATAGTGCACTGCTTTGTTTTTTTCCTATAGAAATGTGTGTTTGCCCCATCTAATTACCGATAAAAGTATAATGGTTGAAGGGCTTGGTGGTGACACTTATTTTCCAAAAATAATTGAAACGAATGCTTTAGGCTTGAGAAATAAAGAATCTTATCACATTTTGTGTTTAGTTAAGTGTGGTGCCCGAATTATGACATACATCTTAAAATATGTCCATCATGATCTCATTTCTGTTTAGATTACTGGAAACAAAAGGAAAAGTTGACAGGGCTCTAGCCGATGACTTTGACACACCTAAAGCGATTGGAGCAATAGAAGAACTAGTAAGAAAAACCAACACAGAGCTCGGCCGCAAAGGTGGACCTGATGTAAGTTTTAGTGTTTCATTGATCTGATTTCCAGATTGAGAAGAAGAACTGGTTGCTAATCAGGGATCCCACTTTCCAGTCAAAATTCACATAAAACTGCGACCGATAGAGAGTGGGAACCCTATTTTTAAAGGCTTCATTGGATATCACTTTAACGAGTTCACAAAATAAAACCATATAAAGGGGACATTCCATTACCCTGATATCAGAATGACAGATGCTAATCTATTTCCTATGGACACTTGCTGCTGGTATATTGAAAATCGTTGGATAATCGTCCGTATTACCTTAAGCCCAGGAATTGAAAACCTCCTAAAGTAACCTGTATTTAAGAAAAAATGTATGTGTATTCGAGGTAGGAAAAGTTGTGTTCTGTAGCCCGATGTTACTGATGTTATCGTACAGTCAATCTTGTCCATCTCAATTTAGGAGCCATTTGTATCTCGGAGTCCTGGAACTGTTGCATCAGTTCTTGGATATGTGGAAAGGATGCTAAATGTGTGGGGTGTGCAGTCTCCCTCCAAAAAGGTTGGTATTCTCGGCTTTACATATTACATTGTCCCTAGGTTAGTGCCCCGAAAGGAAGTAAACAAAAGTGTAGTATCTATCTATTACTTAAAGTATGAAAATGCTGGATGTTGTGATGTTACCTCTGGACATGTGTTAAGGGAACTTGATTAACCATTATTGTATTGAAGTGTCAGTTACCATGTTCCAAAAAATAGTTCTGAAAGATATAAACCCAACAATAAAATAGTCGAATACTAATGTTCCAGTTGCCGACAGAAACATCCACTGCTCAAAGAGTAAGAGAGCATGGCATTATGTTTTGACAGGTTTCGTTCTTATTTCCCTTCGGGTTTTGATCTACGTTCTTTGTATTAATTGGTATGCATGCATGAATGCGAGTGTTCATCGTTCACCAAAAGTTATATAGCCCAAATATGGACATGTTCATACCAGAACTACTACGATTTTACATCATGTTCCTATGTTTACATATCTAGATGATGAATTCTTGGTACCATACTAATCATAATCAGCGATCCAACACTAAAACATCATGTCTATTACTTGTTTCATAGAACGGAAGCACTTGTTCGTGCTTGTTGTATGAGACTAATATCACATAGTTATTAACCTGAGTCCTCACCACTACTTTATACATGCATAGAAGCAACTCATGTCACACCCAGCATGAAACTGCCAGTGTTTGCTCAATTGCCAAATGCCGGATTTATGGCCTCGTTTTCCTGCAAACCGAGACTAAAATAGCCACTTGGAAGACTTGGTCATTTTGGCCGTACACTAGCTTCAATATGTCTAATTTTTCCTAGGCTTGTTGTGTGTTGTTTGTATTAGTTCGCTGGTGCGTTTATCATAGCTCTCCTGAAAAATGTGATATGGAAATGATGGTGTTATCATGGCTGCCAGCCCTTGTCATTATTACAAAATGATACATTGTCCATTGGATGCTCAAATAAGGAATGACCTTATTGTTACAGTTGACTGGGTCTGTGAATGATCTTCGGTTCAACAACGTGATGGACAGTGTAATCCAGTTCCGCAGTAAGATAAGGAAATACGCCCTTAACCCACAGGACCACCTCTCACAGGAAGGTATGTAAGGATGTTATGTCAATTATTTCTGTTATTAGCGCGGCGACTAGTGAGTACTACTCGTGAGATGAGTAGACTAGTGTATGGTTCACAGTCGCCACGGTGTAAGGGATAGGGAGGCCTTGCAATCTATTTTTGTTTGTGGCTCCTCTGCTATGGACTATTCCTGCTCACTATTCTAATGTAATAACAACAGTGTGTGTACTTTACTTATCAGTGAAGGAATTTTCAGAATATATCTCATACTTTTGATTTTATTCGCAAATAAGACATTTCATCATTTGGAGCCCTATGGCAGATTAGCATTAGAGCATTTTAAGATTCAGAAATGCATCCCTGTAGCCTTTGTTTTAGAATTGTTCGTTTTGAAACTACTATATATATGTAGTACAAGTTTTATCTCAGTGGGTTATGGTACAATTGGATCATATTTTCTGTATTTGAACAAAGTATTCACTGTCAAAGATCTCTATGGAGAAATCAGTGCTAAAGTGTGTTGCCATATGTGCATTTTTGTAAATCAGAGGAGGTTGAAATGTAAGGCCACCTTGTGGAACTGCTACATTCTTTTCTGTGTAAAATTTTTAGTTTACATTGAAATAATGCTATCTCAGAATATGTATCTACTATTGGTGATGAAAGATTAATTTGATTACTCCTTTCATTATATAAACGATTTTGTGGAACACTGAAAACATGTATGTACACCAAGGTACTTACACTGTGCTCCCCCCCCCCCCCTACAGAGAGGTGGAGTGATCTGGCCGGTTTGCTGACCACTGGCCCATGACAGGTACAGACTATTACAAGTGATTGGCAGTTGGGTGTGTGTGTGGGGGGGGGGGGGGAGGCAGAGCAGGCTCCTGGCAATCTGAGACAGTGTACACTCATAATGACACACCTGTTGACTATGGCATTGAACATTGAATAAGACAGGTCCCTGTGGCAGCTGAGTGAGGTGCATGCAGAATGGACAGTCTACAGACTATTAGTACTTAGCTGCAGTGGGTAGTTCAGGTTGAATTGGTGCTATATATACTACCAAAAGCCCAGATGATAGTATGCCCTATCTGTCTCACCAACTGAAACTAGACACAAGATTACAAGTCGCCGCGCCATGTCTCACAGGACTATTCTCTACTATTGTATTAAAATCTACAACACTATGGTTTTATTTTGAATTCATATTTCCAATTTTGTATTCGTATTTCCAGTCAATCCTACAGGTTAATATACATGTACATATAGTACCGAATTGTCGGCGTGATGAATGCCTAATCCTGATGAGTTGCTTGTCCTGGTGGTATTCGTGTATCAGGACAAAAATGGCATAAGGCAATCACGCACTATGCAGGCCTTGGATATATCCAGTGTACTAATGTTCTCATATAATGGAAAACTAAATACACGTTGATATGAGTATTAAATTACTTTTTAAGAATGTGAGACAGTAAGGGAGTAGTCATTATTTATCAACAGGGGGCAGGTGGTGGGTTTCCACGCGGACGCACACAATTTTTTTACACCCCCCCCTCGACGACAGTCAAAATTTTTTGCGCCCCCCCAAACCAGAGGCGCGGAGAATTTTCACGCCCCTTTTTGAGCTATAATAGCGCGTGGGCTTTTTTGCTTAAAAGAGGGTAAATTTTGTTAGCCCCCCCCCTCAAGAGGGGTAAACATTTTGTTAGCCCCCCCTCGGGAGGGGTCTGAAACCCCCTCAAACCCCCCTCAAACCCACCACCCCCCCCCTGTTGATAAATAATGACCACTCCCTAATTGGCTACAAGGCGAGGAAGATAAGTTTTAGTTCAAAAGATGTGATGTTTGGAGGTGTCCAAATGATATATTTCTAATATGTCAGTTTATGGAATTGCATTCTGACTTTCAGACCTCACGTCAAGTGCAGGGTCCAAGCTTAGTCCTAAGGAAGAGAAGAAGTTGGCATACCGTAAGGTGGCGCCTTTGTTGGAGGCATGTGATGACTTACGTGATGATTTGAAGCTGGGAGGAGTCACTATACAGGTACCTATACTAAATCATAGTGGTGCTATCCTAAGTCAGTTTGAAAACTATATTTAACTGTTGAATAGGTCGTTAGTAGTGAAAGCTATCAGCATGTTGGTTAATTGTTTTACTTGCTATCTGCTCAAAATAGTTTGGTAGATTACATTTATAGATATCCAAACTAATAAGATGGCTTTACTTTTAGGATCACGGAAAGAGTGCTCGCTGGGTCATGGAGGACAAAAAGTTGCCATCGGATCCTAAACCATGACACAATGGTTGTACTTACAATGATGAAATCAAATGAAACTCGCATGTTGCTACACTATATTGATTAACGGACAGTTCGGCTAATTTGCCATATACCAACCTTCTGAGTAATGGAGAAGGATAGGGTTAAATGTATTGTACATATCTACAGAGTGTATTTGGATACCATCTTCTGCTATGAAGGAGGTTTTCAATGGATAGTTAAAAAAGGTAACTGTGAATTTTATGCCTGATGTGATTGATAGTCGGATGAAGTGTTGACGTTCAGTATTCGCATAAAGGGTTTTACATACCTTAGTTCGTGTATGAACCTTGTATGATACCCTTCTACCCTGGATGCTAATAACGTTGATCTATGTCTCCAAATAAATTATGTTTTGATAAGGCCCTCTATATCTGGCTTCACTGAATATGATAAAGTCCCATGATTTTAATTGCCACTTTGGCATCCTCCAAGTTTTGATGGATGGACACAGAAAAGAATTTTGCAATAACATGATAATGGGTGGGGTGACTTTTATTTAAATAGGACTGAAAAGAAATGATAAGCAGCTTTTTACCAAATACCTAGGTGCTAATCAGATACTGCAATGGAAGACCATGGTGTTAATATACAGTAATACCTCGTGTATAAGGTGCATCCTGGGTATTATAAGACGCATCCAGAATTGAAAGAAACGTTATATGGCGCACCTGCGGTATGGTTTTGGGCAGTTCAGTACCGTAATCTCCCATATATAAGGTGCATCCTGAGTGTAAGGCGCACCCTGGGTTGATAGAAATGATATAGGGTACAGCTGGGGCTTGATTTTTGAAGGTTTTCAAATAAATCCACCCATTCATTTTCCAATTACCCTTTCTAGGTTCAAATTATGAATAGTTATTACTAAAAATTGTGATATTTTTTCAACTGAGTCATGGTCTTTCTCATGTTAATGAAAACCCACGTTTGGAATGTCACATTTCTGTAGCTATTTGTAGTATTTCAACATGAAAGATATCAAAGCTGTAGCTGAAGACCTGAATAAAAAAAAGTTATTTTCCCCTATCATTATGATTTGCCATGTTTTGTCACATAATATGTATACTCTATATTTTGTACTTAACAGCATTGATGTATGTGACTGGGTTCCCCATCGCTATTATCCACGAATGAAAATATTCATTTGATTGAAACAAAAGAGATGATGTTGAAGTGTTGGTGCAAAACACGGATTATTGGTTGTTTCACTAGTTTTACACTAGTAAACTGATTTTGTTTTTGACATACTATTGGCATGTCAATGTATTGTTAGATTCAACTTGGTTTTATGAAACACATTGTCGACAATATAGGTGCATGTACTACCTGTATTAATTAAATTATCCTTTATTTGGGTCCCAAGTGTATCTGTATCAAATGTAGAAGTCATGGGTTGGGATTCTAATAAATGGTTGGTTATTGAGAAAGACATGGGTTTGTAAATGGGGAAGTTTAATCTAAGGATTTAATAAGAAATTCTACGCAGATAAGAAATAAAGGAAATGAGGCGAGCTAAAGTCTTCATTGTTTCTCTCTCCAGAGCAGATGATTATTATTATAGTACCTCGCATATAATGCTTATTTGAAGTTAATGCCAGACCTATTAGGTGCGCTTGAATTGAGTCAGACTAATTTATAATGAAGTCTGACTGTAATTGGGCTGAATACAAGTGTACTGTTTGTGTGTATGAGCAGGCTTAGGGTATAAATACGCTGAGACGGATGTGACTCGTCATTAATTCAACACTTTTTTCTTGAGTATTATTATCCCGTGAATTGGGTGGGAAGCGAACATTTAAGTCAGTGGGTGAGCCTGCAAACAGTGTGCATTCAGCCCAATTACAGTCAGACTTCATTATAAATTAGTCTGACTATAAATTGGCCTGTATACCCTGTTTGTGTGGAGCAGGCTCATTTGTTAAAAAAAAAAACATAAAGGAGGGTATCCATTTATAATGTTTTATTCATAAACATGTAAGTTGGATCGCTCATTTAGCCTCAGTTTGACAGCAATATAATTTGTGTTTGATAGGCTAAACTGTGGGTATAACATAGCTAGTAGTTTGAGTCATAACTAGTGTACTGTATGTCTCTTCCCCCCCCCCCCTGAAATCCATAATACTGTTTCCTTGAGTATTCTTGGATAAATGGCTAGATACACAATATGATAACAACATGTCAATGTGTACAGTATGTGAGTATATATCGTCATAGCCAGGCTCTGTGTAACCATCAGAGTCTTAGGTTATTTCTCACTTAACTTGACCTCCCAGGGTCACAGCTAAACATAAGGTCTAAGCTGTCTTTAAGAATAGCTGTAGTGAGTTCATGGTTTGTTTTACGTCTGCATGTGTCCACCTACCATGGTGGGTATGAAGTTTGTGACTTAGGGCAATTTGTCTTCCTCCAGGGGTCTGTTATAAAACCTGGCGAAGGTATGTTCTTTTTTCCAACCCGCAGATGCCATGATATCATTAATGGGGACATTATGTCTGGCTGTGGCACTTGTTGCTGCATGCCTCAAGCTATAGGGTCCATAGTCAGAGTCAATGCCTGCCTCTGTAAGGGTAAGCCCTACCAACCTGTAGGTGGTTTCAGGGTTTGCCCTTTTTACTGGTTGTTTGATGGTACCAAATACCTGAGGATGTGCCATCTGTGTTTCCTCTTTGTTCATGTACACCAGTAGGTGTGTATAAACACACAGTCTCTCATCCTCAAATTTATCAAACCTGAGGATAAGAGGGTTAGTCTTAGGATTGTTTGATTTTAACACTGCGCACTGTATTATCCCCAAAGGTGATGTCCCTTCTTAGCAGGGCATAAAGTCCCTATGGTCTCTGGCCTGTTGCCAGTAAGAACAATACCATGGCCCTTCTTGTCTATCTATCCAGCGTTAGGTCTGCTATCCAACCCCAACTGGTCATGTGGTCTAAAACCTGCATAGGATCCCAAATGGTCTCATATGCCTCCCCTGGGGGTTTTTCAACTCTCACCCCTTTTAGGAATCTAGAGATTTCTGGGTGTTCTCCCAGTGGCATGCCTTCCAACTGGATAAATCATGACAAGAAGGACCTTGTGGTACTAAGGGTACGGTAGCCTACCCCTGTATCGAAAATGTGCACGAGAAAGTCAATTGCTTTAACTGTGGCTTTACCAAATCAATGTCATTTTCCTGCGCGTAATCAGTCCACTTTTTGGCTGCTGTTTTGTATGCCGACTTAGTGGACTTTCCTATCAGTGCAATGGAGGTGTTGTGTCCATATCCTTCTTAGAGTGGGATGGCGATCAGCCTCATCCTGTTTGCCATTAGGAAGTCCATTTGTTCTTTGCCCGTCCACCTTAGGGCATTGTCGTTGACTGGGAGTATCAGCCTTCTCTGGTACCCTTTTAGCTGTGTTAGCGTTGGGAACAAGGGCTGCGTCCTCCAGTCTGGTGCTATGAGGATTCCCATCGGTGCTTCCTGGTTTATCTTCCTCGTGACTCTGCCAATGAGACCAAAGGGTGGAAATATTAGGGCAAATTAAACATATCTAATTGATAGAGAAAGCCTCAATGGCAAAGGCTAGGTCACTATGGTTCAGAGATACAAAGTTACGGCACACATGGTTTTCTGGGGATGCAAAGAGGTCTATTGTGGGCTTACCAAAGGCAGAGATTTTCTCCCTTGTGGTAAATGTTAGTGCCCACTCTCCTGAAGGTCCTATCTGCACTCACATTTTCACTTGTTGGTACGTAAGACAAGTGGAAGGTGCCCACTTGGCATAAAAACATTTTCTTTACGTTAAAAAAACATTTTTATTGGTTTCCCTATTGGTTGAAAATTGGTTAAAAAATGTTTAAAAACGTGACAAATAACTTTTTAATTTACAAAGATATATACAATTATATGTACAATTGATACCAAAAGCCTGGTATATTTACAGAATATCAATATCTATACAGACATATATATATATACATCAGATCTGATCAGAATTCAGACAGAGTCACTAGCAAAGATCCTTGTCTTCACTATTATCTCTGCCTTCACCAGTTTCATCTACACTAGTATCATCTACTATAGTAACACTGTGGGCAGGGGAACAGTTAACCCTGTGTTTCCTGTTTAGCCTCTCCTCTATAAGGGAGGCAGATGGAACATGGCGGCGGGTAGATGCATATTGAGGTTGGTGTGAGGTAGGTCGTTGGGTTTGTGATGGGGGTGGATCTGTTTCATAGGGCACAACTTCATCAAGCATATCTGAGGGCAGCCATGGCAAGCCGCCCACAGAATGGATTGACAGTTGTGGTTGGGGTGCAGGATGCTGAGGTTGTGATGGGGGCAGTTGTGGTTGAGGTACTTGTGGTTGGGTTGGGGGGAGTTGTTGTTGTGATTGATGTTGGGGTTGTGGAGGTGGGAGGTTGTCTTTGGATGTTTTCTTTTTCTTCAGGCTTAGCCTATTATTTTGTCTTTCATTTTCAGAAGACAGTTGTGGTTGTGATGGGGGCAGTTGTGGATGTGATGTAGGAAGTTGAGGTTGGGGTGGGGGGGAGTTGTTGTGATTGATGTTGGGACTGTGGCTGTGGTTTTCTGGTTTTCTTTAGGCTTAGCCTACTATTATTGACTTTAGACTGTGACTTGAAAAGGTTCTTTCTACATTGTGTACGGCAAGAGCTGGGACGTGAAGTGGGAGTGGATGTTGGCTTAGCTTGATGCGAGGTGGAGGGTTGAGGAGATGATGGTGATTGATGAGAGGATCGAGAAGGAGGGGTCCAACCCAACCTCACATATGGGTCAGGAAGGTTGGAGGCGATTGATGTATAGATGGAGGCGAGTGTGGGAGTGGAGGTGTATGGGAACTTGGGGGAGTGGGGGTCCTGTAATGGCCCAGGCTTCTGAAATTGAGGGGTTTACTCCTCCTTTGTTTTTTTGGCTGGTGGAGAGGGGATTGGGGTTCTGAAATAATCGGGGGAAGGTGATGACAGTGGTGATTGTGGCAACAGTGACGGTGACATGTGCTCCGGTGATAGAATGGTGGCAGTTCTTTTTCTTTAGTTGATTACAACCACCAAGCGTGGAGACCTTCCGTTTTCCTTGCTACGCCTAGAGTGAAGATAGAAGAAACAGTGTAAGACTAGGAGGGTATATTGTTTGTTGGAGTGACTTCTTTATCCTGAATCTGGATCACAAGAAGCTGAGAATAGGGTGTGTCTCATGCTGGGCTGGACTTTAATATGTGCTTCTACTGATACATATTAATCACAACGCTCTTCTGTAAGATACGTACCATCAGGCTGCTTTTTGTATATATGACATTTTAGGGAATGATGTCTTACCTTTCAGCTTCCACGTTTGGTGGGACGACGTCGTCAAACCAGTAGCTGACTTTTTCCACATGGACTCTGTAAATAGACACAGATGTCGGGATAAATTCTAGAGAATATGTCTTACCTAGTGCGGGTAACTCTATCACAGAATTAGATGTGGTGTTGAGCTCATTGTCAATGTTCACATGTAGGTACTACATAGATAGGAAATGTCATCCTGGGTCCCATCGGGGTTGGTGGGGTCAGGGTTGGGGGTTGGGTTGTCATAATCGGGGTCGGTGGGGCCAGGGTTGGGGCCAACAGGGTTGGTGGGGTCAGGGTTGTTGTCATCATCGGGGATGGTGGGGCCAGGGTTGGGGTCAAGGTTGTCATCATCGGGGTTGGTGGGGCCAGGGTTGGTGGTTGGGTTGTTATCATCATCGGGGTTGGTGGGGTCAGGGTTGGGGTCATCGGCTTTGGTTGGGTCAGGGTTGGGGTCAATGGGGTTGGTGGGCTCAGGGTTATTGTCATCATCGGGGATGGTGGGGTCAGGGTTGCCTCTTCTGCAAACTTGTTATAGTCACCATTGAAGCCAAGGCAGTATTGCCCGTAATGCTGTACCAGCGACGGCGCATTTCCGACCGTTGTTATACCCCTCTCGTATGTATCGTTAGCCAGGCGTAGCATCTTGGCAGCTGACACTAGCCTATCCATAGCTATGCCCAAGGAATTAATTCCCCAGGCAACCAACACTTCATGGGGGTGACCATCCAGGAACCCATGTTCGAAGAGGGCATAGAACAGCCGGAACACATCCATGGTGTCGTCTTTGCTTTCCCTGTAAATACAAGAATGACATGAAATCTATAGTGGGGGACTCTGCCAGCATTTAATGTGCATTTAAACTTGCATGCCCTAAACTCACATTTTGGGTATCGATGTGACTTTTGGTATATATCTCAGACTATTGAAACTAGACCTACACTCTAGACTACACTGTTTAATGAAGTGCACACTGTCTAAGTCAGATTGCTATAAACATGACACTACATGACCCCTTAAGTTAACCTTGAGATAAAGTTTTAACTCCACCCATTCAGAGGATGCTCCAGCTTAACAGATAACACTCAGCTTCCAACTACTTTACTCTCAAGACACATACAAAAGGTGAGGTTTGATTTTGAGTTTTCTCCATGCTATGATTATGATACATGAATGAGAGACTAGAAGGAGGGCAAGTGGGAGTGGAGACCCCCCCCCCCATAGGCCTGTAGTGGATCCCACCATGTGGGATCACCGGGAGGCAGCAGAGCAGACTCCCAGAGGGTGTGTATAAGCCCTGGGTGTAGACTATGGCTAGAGGCTACACTAAGTCAGTAGGTGCTGCGCCGGGTGGGGAAGTTTGGAACTAAGGTCGTACACAAAGACAAACACAAAGACCACTTTTGTCGTCAATGATATTGGGACAACTGCTAGTGATAGAAACAAGATTTAAAAACCAGAGGCTTTCCCCCGACCCCTACTTTGTCATAAATCTTACATTTAACTGATATCACCTATAGTAAAGCCAGGCTAAAGCAAGATGCATTTTGAAAGCTCAGCCGGCCGTGACAAAAAGTGATCATCGTAAATGAATAGCACTGTGCAAAAGACTGGCTTCTGCTAATTCAGAAAATGTAAAATTTGTTGTTCTAATCCCAGTAGAAGAGGTAGAAAGCTATTAGGAAAGATATCATAAAGCTCTCTTCTTTTGGTGCTTGAATTACATTTCTATTGTGTGCGATTGTCACAAAATTGCCACTGGCAAAATTATGAAATCATGGAATCGTGTACGACCACCTATGCCCATATTGGGACTCAAAGCCGCGCGGCCTCCCGCCTGTGGATTTGAATGCGAACACGTAGACCGCTCGGCCACGCCGTACAACGGGCAGCAGACCTGGATAAGACATAGTTTAAGCCGCGGATGGGGGCTGTCAGTTCGTCAACCTTGCTGGTGCTGCGCCGTGTCATATCCGGGGCATATCCATGGTAGTTTCTTATCTCTAATTCTCATGATCTTAATGGGACAGGTCTTATTTAGTTCTGTGTGCATAATTGCGCACATGATATCCCAGCATGTATTAGGGTCCCTGCTATAATAGAAGTTGTGCCAGTCAAAAGACTTAAGTGCTTGCTGAAATCATTTTTGACATAGTACCTGTATGATCTCCCAACAAATTAGATACTAGTCATGTTAAAAAAATACATATCCTTATCCATGCACCTGCCCTCCCCTTTTTACATAAAATTTATATTGATCTGTATTGATGTACCAATTCCATGATATCAGTGATATCACCAACATGTGCACTAAAATGACAGGACCCCACACTCCAGGGCGGTGACTGAACAAGGATCCCACATCCCAGCAGCAGAAGGTATATGAACCAAAAAGGTGTCTGTATCAAGGGAACATTATAGATCTTTACCTGCATGCAACAATGTCTAATAACAATTCAAGTCTTGTGGTCCACATTCATACAACAATAGTGAATTCAATTTCTGGCCCTTTTCTCATCTGAATTAATGTACACGTGAGTATTACCATCCAAGGATATGTCAGTTAATGAAAACTAAAAAAAAATGAGAATGTTGATTGAGAGCAGACTTTGGGTCTATGAGTAACATGAAAAGTGATGTATGTATGTTTCTATTCCTGTCGTATAGAGCCAATTCCTTAATTAATGTGACCAGAACCTTACGTTAATTGGGTCACAGAAACAGGCAAGTTGTATACTAATCCCTGCAGTGCTGAAGCTTTGAAGTGGGGAAGGACCCCAAAGTACATGGTGAGGACTGACTAAAGACCCCATAAGCCAGGGGGAGGACTGACATAAATAAGTCTTTGTCCTTCCTACATTAGAGCTGTCAGAGAGTAGAGAAGAGACCACATGCCACAGTTGTTCATACATATCTTCTCAAAAGTTGCATGATTATTTTTCTGTGTTTTTGATTGTGTATTACCTTAATGTTGGTTTTAGGTTCAGATGAGAATTCTGTACAGTACATCAGAGCCATCTAAATGTTTCCTCTGCTGCAGGAAAAAGGGGAAATACAGCACACAGTTTGGTCCGAGTTGTCCTGTTACAGTATAATCTTATAAAATCATGTATCCGGACTGTCAATCAAAATATGAGTATATGATGTCAAACTTGACACTCTAAGCATGTGAAAATTATGCAGTTTTGCATAGTCATAGTCACAGCGTTAAAATATCACTGTCACTATGAGTGAAAATCATATTTAATACTTGACTGTTCATTATTTGTTAGTCATAGTTAATTAGTATTAGTGGGCAGTGCCATGTGAGGCCCAGTGGGGGGGGGGAGGGAAGGATGAGTGGCAGTTGGGCATCGGAGACAGATCATATATAGTCTTTAAGTCTCTTTTTGAACACCATCAGGGAACCAGATGTATGTAATGAGGTTGGGTAATTGTTCAAGATGTGTGCTATTGTGTAAGTATAACTTTGCCTAGCCTTGGCAAGTTTAGGCCAGGTAACCTTGACCAATTTAGCATCATGCCTCCTTGTGTTGATATTTCTAGTGTCAAGATGAGTATCTTGTTGGGCATACTTATAAGCATCACAACATAAGACAAAATGGCGTCTTCTTTTCAGATTCTGTATACCACTATGTTAGTAGTATATATATAGGTCTTCTTTGGATATTTCTAAAAAAATATCCAAAGAAGACCTATATTTTTTGAATATCCAGAAAATACCTATTATTTTGGATATTAGGATTATTTTTGGAAATAGTAATCATATCATAAATTTTAAATACAAAAGAGAGGTCAAGTGGTTCTCATGTCACACGGTTTTTAGCTGAGCTTTCGGTACAGAGGAATGAACTAAGTGCACCAAGGATTGAAGGAGGATTGAAGGAGGATTGAAGGATTGAAGGAGGATTGAAGGAGGATTGAAGGATTGAAGGAGGATTGAAGGATTGAAGGAGGATTGAAGGAGGATTGAAGGATTGAAGGAGGATTGAAGGAGGATTGTGGAACACGTTCAATTCCAGATCAGTGCTCTAAGGAACGGTGAGCGTTACTGAAACAGGAGGACCATTATGTATGGTTGCTTTCACCAACTGATGGGAGCATCACCCGTTCATGCTTCAACCAACAATGGGAGCATCACCCGTTCATGCATCATCCGCTCTAAGTGGACAAGATCGCAAGAATAGTCCAGATCTTTTACGCACTGAAGCTACACCTGGAGCTACAGACAAGGAGGTTCGTGACATGAGGGCCGGACCTCTCCAATTAACCCCAGACATTGCGTTCCTTATATACTCCACCTCAGCAGTGAAATCATAAATGTGGTGTTACACCTTTAAGTCTATGAACAAATAGACATTCAGTTTAAGAGGATATAGATTTTTTTCATCAGTTTGAGTGATTTAGGGACAGAGTTTTTTCTCCTCTATTTTTTGATATGTTTCATTGATATCAGCAAAGAATATTTGCTGAGTTATTAGAGGAATTTACAGCGTTAGTTTACAATTGAAGCGATAGATTTACATTCAAAACGCGGATTTTTTGTCCCCCTCTACCGAGAATAATATGAACTACATTCAAAACGCGGATTTTTTGTCCCCCTCTACCGAGAATAATATGAACTATCTCTGGCATGATATATGTAGCGCGCGGATCACCAATCTGCGTAATTCTCAAATAGCGCAGCGTAATTTTCTTGAACAGTTTGAATGATTCATGTATAGAGCTCTTTCTTTTTATTGTTTAATATATTTTATTGATATCAATAAAGAATACTTGCTCATAGCTTACAATTGAGACGATAGATTTCATCATATTCAGTTCGTAGAACGCATTCTTGGGTTTCCCTCTACCGAGAATAATATGAACTATCTTTGTCCTGTTCTAGGTTATGTGGAACTAAATAATTTATGTACATAGCTTTTCCCATCTTTTTGACACTAATCTGCGTGTCACATGACGAATTTAGGATAAGATCATGTCTCATGTCATTTTTCTCCATGTCCTTGTCACTAGGTTCCATGTCACATGTCAAATTACTATTATCCCATGTCTTTGTCACTGATCTGAGTGTCACATGACGAATTTAGGATAAGATCATGTCTCATGTCATTTTTCTCCATGTCACATGTCAAATTACTATTATCCCATGTCTTTGTCACTGATATGATATGTCTCATGTCATTTTTTTCCATGTCCTTGTCACTAGGTTCCATGTCACATGTCAAATTACTATTATCCTATGTCTTTGTCACTGATCTGAGTGTCACATGGCGAATTTAGGATATGATCATGTCTCATGTCATTTTTCTCCATGTCCTTGACACTAGGTTCCATGTCACATGTCAAATTACTATTATCCCATGTCTTTGTCACTGATCTGAGTGTCACATGGCGAATTTAGGATATGATCATGTCTCATGTCATTTTTCTCCATGTCACATGTCAAATTACTATTATCCCATGTCTTTGTCACTGATATGATATGTCTCATGTCATTTTTTTCCATGTCCTTGTCACTAGGTTCCATGTCACATGTCAAATTACTATTATCCCATGTCTTTGTCACTGATATGATATGTCTCATGTCATTTTTTTCCATGTCCTTGTCACTAGGTTCCATGTCACATGTCAAATTACTATTATCCCATGTCTTTGTCACTGATATGATATGTCTCATGTCATTTTTTTCCATGTCCTTGTCACTAGGTTCCATGTCACATGTCAAATTACTATTATCCCATGTCTTTGTCACTGATCTGAGTGTCACATGGCGAATTTAGGATATGATCATGTCTCATGTCATTTTTTTCCATGTCCTTGTCACTAGGTTCCATGTCACATGTCAAATTACTATTATCCCATGTCTTTGTCACTGATCTGAGTGTCACATGGCGAATTTAGGATATGATCATGTCTCATGTCATTTTTCTCCATGTCCTTGTCACTAGGTTCCATGTCACATGTCAAATTACTATTATCCCATGTCTTTGTCACTGATCTGAGTGTCACATGGCGAATTTAGGATATGATCATGTCTCATGTCATTTTTCTCCATGTCCTTGTCACTAGGTTCCATGTCACATGTCAAATTACTATTATCCCATGTCTTTGTCACTGATCTGAGTGTCACATGGCGAATTTAGGATATGATCATGTCTCATGTCATTTTTCTCCATGTCCTTGACACTAGGTTCCATGTCACATGTCAAATTACTATTATCCCATGTCTTTGTCACTGATCTGAGTGTCACATGACGAATTTAGGATATGATCATGTCTCATGACATTTTTCCATGTCCTTGTCATTAGGTTCTATGTTGTTAAATTACTACAGTAAAATTCTGTTATAACAAAGTGTGTAATTTTAGTTATAAAAGAATTTCGTTTTAACCAAATTATACAATATGAGAGCATTAGGGATCAATTACACACACCCCCCACCTTCCTTACCCTAAGTTTCGTTATGCTGTAAACTCTGAAATAGTATATAGTCCTGCCACCTGTTGATATAGTAGAGTATTATATACGGCGCTGATGAATATCATTTTATTGATAAATCGAGACTGTTTGATGACGTTTAATGAAGTGTTATGTAGAACTCTCAGGATTTTTTGGGATTATACCAGTAAGTTGGATTGAAGAAGTATAATGCAGATCTCAGGAGAATGTTTTTGGATTAAATATTGGTCTGGAGAGACCAGACCTTCAAAAATTCCAAATAGAAGATCTACGAACTCTTAAGCTAATGTTAGCCTAGACTTGAGTTATATTAGTATGATACATGCATGAATTTATTTCTATATGTTCATGTACGAGTGTTATGATTACGGGTGTTCTACATTAATAAATGTTTTGAGAGATGTCGTGTTATAAATAAATGTTACCTGATGTTTCATTGGTATAGGTTATAGTATATTGTGTAAAAGATTTATATTGTATTAATATATTTCTTTATATTACGTTATATTTCTATAGGATAAAGGTGTTTTAATACGTAGCTTTGTGTAATAAGTGAATAGTGCTGCCACCTGTTGATTAAGTATCGTATTACATACCGTACAGTGAGCAGGACGTACTATAAAATGTAAGTGAGTTGTATATGTTTTATATCATTTCAGCAGTTAAGATAATATTCATGGCGAGAACGATATCACAGAGGAATGTGTTGGTGCCTGTGCATATGTGTATCACATACAACCTGAGGGGACGGGAAAGACATAAAGAAGACCCTTTAAAGTGGGCTCGGGAAGCCTGTGATGTGTTATTAAGGTGCTGACCAGTAGCATTTTATCATGATGTATGGAGACTGACTGTAAATATAAACTCTTAATGAAGTATAATGCTGACCTTATAGGATTATTTTTGGATTAAATGTTGGTCTGGAGAGACCAGACCTTCAAAAATTTGTATTAACAGAGAAGTAAAACCCTATTAGTTTTACAACACCCGTATGCTGTCTTATTGTACAAGTGAGTCGATGATTGGATAACTGTATATAGATATATTAATAATCAAGTTTGTGGTGTGTGACGTTGTTTATTGCTTTCATGAAAGTTTTTTCACAGAATAAAATAATACGTAGTATATTTATTGCTTTGCGTTATTTTTTAAAAGAGAAAAGACTTGTGAGAGAAGATTGTTTTCTTTCATATTAAGAAAAAATAGCTTATGTGATAGGTTAGATGTTGAAATAATGTGCAAACCTATGTAGTGCTGCCACCTGTTGATTTAGTATCGTATTATATACAGTGCAGCGAGCACAACGTACTACAAGAAGTGAACGAAAAAAGAATGTTTTTACACCATTTCAGCGAGAACGATATCATAGAGGAATGTGTTGGTGCTCGCGCATATGTGCATCATACACATCCTGAGGGGACAGGAAAGATGAGAAGAAAACCCTTCAAAGTGAGCTCGGGAAGCCTGCAATGTGTTATTAAGGTGCTGATAACTAGCATTTTATTGATAACTTATATATCATAATGTATGGAGACTGACTGTGAATATTAACTTTCAATGAAGTATAATGTCGACCTCATAGGATTTTTTTTGGATTATACCGTAATCTCTCGCGTATTGTTGAGTCTTGAGGTGCGTCTTATATGCGAGGTATTACGGTAGACCAGTCAGCTGGTGTTTATTCTTTGTGTTATGAGAAGAATCTTACCTTAGGACAAAGCAATAAATTTATCTATACCCTTCAAACACTGATAATGAATAAATGTATTTCTTGCTATAGATTATAATGGTACATTGATAAAGTGCTATTTATTTTTTATTCAACTTTCTTTATTTATTTTTCAAGAGAGAACATTATGACAGTACTTTTTTATGTACTGTGTATGATAATTGAGTATGATGCACTTTGTATGATCATGGAGTATGATGCACTCTTATGTTGGTAACAGATGTGTTTATCTCCCATGTGGCAGGAAATCCTTTAAGGTTTGCTTATATATTGTACTTGTTGAATGTTACGATACAATCATAATTAATAAAGTGCTAGAGAGAAATTCTACTGAAGTTTTATTGAAGCATTTAATTAAATATTTCATGACTGTTGATATGTTAGCAATTTATTTCTATTCAGCAATTTATTTCTATATTGTGTTGTTTTCTTATGATTTGCGCATTAAACATGGTTTTATATTGTCAGCCTTAAAGGGTGAAGACTGGAAGCTTTCCCACCCTTAACCATTTTAGGTTTTGTCCTATATATAATAAGATAAATGTTATTATTATAATCATTTTCTTAAGATAATTTGCTTAATTCATATATATTTCAAAAAGTTTTTTGAAGTTGACGATGTTTGAAGTTAAAGAAAGCGATTTTTGAACAGAAAAAAAGTTTAAGAGTCTTGCTTTGATAAGATTAAAGACTGATTTTTCACTATATTACTTCTTACAGAGCTAAAGCTATAGGGTCAAGATGTCACTACTTTCCCAGAGAACACTGAGTTCAGATAATGCCTTCAACAAAACAAGCATATAAATCATGTGTATTGCAGAACAAAACAAGGATATAAATCATGTATCAGTACATATGTACCCAGTACCTTAGTTCTTAATTCAAATAATTAAAAGATTTCAATGATAGAATACTTATTTTTTATTTTTTAAATACAGATATTAATAGTGTTTTGCATAATGCATTGTGTATTTTTGTAAGCAACGCAGAAGTGTAGAATATACCTTATAGTCTAGATATATACGTGAGATTATACACTCGTACACAATTAAACATGTAAACTTGGTTTAGGAATTTATACCTTTTGCGAAGCACCATAATGCATACTGTAATTTCATAAGCTATATGGAAGGATAGAATATACCTTATAGCCTAGATATTTACGTTAAGTCTAAGATAATTCCACGTTAAATATTTATGTTTTATCTAGTGGTACCTTAATCTCCTACGTATAAGGCGCGTCTTATACGAGAGGTTTTAGTTCTCATTGGATCCACAAGGGTGAGACCAAGACCTTTTTTTTGATATCTTACATGCCCCGATTGGTCAAAAATAGGACAAAATGAGGCCCAGGAGGGCCCAAGGTGGTCCAAGCTACCCATAGGTTTTTGAATTTTGAATATTCATTTAGTAGAACCAAAGTTATGAATTTTTCATTTTTTTGAGAATTTTCCAAAACTCTAGGTGCGCCTTATACGCAGGCTGCGTCTTATACGCAGGAGATTAAGGTATACAACAATACTTATTAGATAATTATGTATAATCTAGTGTGATACTATAATACTACGTGCTATACTTACTAGAAGAAAGCTGGTTACATTTTGGATATATCTATAACCCTTTAAGGGTCAAAATAGTAAAAATATTATTTTAATGCTAAAGATGCGTATTTCAATGCATATTTTTTTTAAAAAAAAGCAAGATTGAAGCGAATATATAGATTCCAAACAATACAGAAGAAAGCAGACTATACTTGGAACATATATATATATATAAATATATATATATATGTATATATATATAATTTTTCAAGGGTTAACATAACTGAAATATTATTTCAATGTCAAAGATATATGTTCTAATGCTTGTAAAAAGTAATATGGAAGCAAGCATATAGATTCCATAGAATCTATTTTTTTAAGAAGTCTTTTAAAGTTTGTCTAACTCTTTTAAAGTTCAACGATATTTCTCAGCGGCTCTAGCTCTATCATTTCCGCGTCTGTGCTAGGGACAGATGTATTTGGTCTGTATATGACCGATCTGTTTTGCCTTTTTTTCTTTCTTATTTTCAGTATTACAAAAGTGAAAAATATAGTGATAAGAGGTATTCCTGTTCCTGATAATATAGCAGCAATTAACGCTGAAGATACCTTTGAAGAGTTAAGAGACACGTTTGAGAAGGAGTCAGTTGAGTGATTGACATAACTGGTTCCAGCAGTGAAGCCCAGGATAGTAACATCATAGGTTGTTTCATTTGGAGAGGCGGAGCTTGAGTCAGGCGTTATCCTTTTCTTTAATGTATAAGACAGGCTGAGCTGCTCATCATTGGTTGTGTAGCTTGAAGAGGTGGAGCTTAAGCCAGACGTCATCTCTTTGCCTGCTATATAAGAAAGGTTGAGCTGCTCATGTTCAGAATGGGGGCTGACTTCCATGATCGTCACAGCAGTATCACTGGGAGACACTGAGCTGACCTTAGACATTTTCTGTCCTTCGCCTTGTTCAGATAGTGAGCCAACTTCAAAGACCTTCGTAGAGGTGAGTATTTCTCTGTTAAGGAAAAGAAAATATTTTTCTTCTCAGTGATTTCTTTCATTTCAGGGATATTAGAATTTAATAGGTAGATTATAAAGATCTCCCTGTGCTGATAAATTAAAAATAAGGAAATTAACTTGAAGCTATTGGACAAATGGATATATATGTAGTCTGGAAATATTCCTCTGAATAAGTTATGCTCTTGTAGATGGATAGAAAAGATTTCTCTGTGCTGATAAATAAAAATAATAAGCAAGTTAGCTTGAAGCTGTTTAATGGAAAGAACGAATGGATATGTATATAGTTTGAAAATATTCCTCTGAATAAGTCACGTCGTTGTATAAGTCATAATTTCTCTGAATTAGTCACGTCCTTGTATAAGTTATATTTTACCTTTCTGAGGATCTGGAAGGGGGACATCAAGAGCTTTGTTTTGATATGTAAGACTCCTTCTGAGTAATATTATGACACAGATGGCTTCAGTGGTGTCTGAGAGGCTAGAGCTACACTCAGCTTCTCAAATTTTAAATATCCATTTAGAAGAAGAAAAGTTATGAAAGTTTCATTCTTTTAAGCTTTTTTATCTAAAACTCTTATACGCACACTGCGTTTTGTACGTGGTAGATTACGGTAGTAGGAATTATTAGCTTACTAGTAGTAGGATTTATCAGCTTACTTGTAATATTTTTTCTTGGAATAGGCTTGTGTGGAAGAAGGGACGACTTTAAAGATGGTTAATGTTTCTTCGTAGGCAGCGGTAGTTGTAAGATCAGAATCGAAGGTTGTTGTTGGTTTTTCAGTAGTTTCAAAGGTTGTCTTTGGTTTCTCAGAACTTATCAAATAATATAGAGATATATCTATGTATTTATCCTCCTTTGGAAGGTAGACATGAGTTTTTCTGCAATAAAAAAAGAAAAAAAGATATTTATGAAAATATAAGCTACACCCTTGTATAAGCTACAGCCTCTCTCTATGCTATGAATGAGCTCCACTCTTGCATAAGCCATAGCCTTTTATTGCTATGTGATATGACTTGTGTAAGGTTTAAACATGCACAAAGCTATAGATTTTCAACGATATCAAACGAAAATAGGATAGTAAGATGAGGCATGGTAGGCCTAGCGAGCGCGTTGACAGCTCCTGAGCTGCTGGCTTAACAGTCATTTGCACAAGCTTAGCTTTTTTTCATCGCTCTAAAGCATATAACTATACATGTTATGAACTCATAATTAAAGTCAAATAAAAATATTGAGGTCAGTTATTGATTTTGAGCTATTTTCTTTAGCCATGTTAGTATCCTTATTGAAAGTCAGAATTATCAAAGTATAAGGCGTTTCTCAAATTCAAGGCAATGCCCCTTCTGAGACCCAGTAATTTTTTTGCTTGACATAGAACATGTGCCTTCTACGTGGGAGATTAAGGTATCTAGAAATGATTTTTTAAACAAGTAGGTTATAATTACCTGCATATTCCTGCCTCACAAGCATAAAGAGCAACATTGGAGATCACTTCTTGTAAGAACGGGAATGAATCTCGGTTGTATTGTATTTCCCTAGCTTCGCTGTTGCTTTCGATTCTCACCTGTGAAGTGATGAGAATTTCATGTGAAATTTCTAATTTTGTCCAGCAAGTTAAGTCTGTATTTTTACATGACGTAATTCCTCCAGTCAGAAAAGAGCACTGACAATTTCGATTTTCTGCTTGAACAAGGCAGAAGGAAAATAAGATCACTAAAAGTATTTTGGTTTCCATCTCAATTGAAGGCAGGCGTAAAAGTAATCCTAACTGTAGGCATGAAAGTGTTTAACTGGTGGGGCTAAGTATAAATTCCTTGAGACATAGTGGAAAGGCGGCGAGAGGAAAATTGTGTTACTTAGATAATGGAGTGAATTTATCTATAGTAGGTTCTTGTGTGGGATAGTGAGAAACTACTTGAGCTTAATCTAAAAGGGTATAATGTTTCTGGGGGGAGGCACTCATGCTTTAGAAAACTATGTATAAGAAAACTATGTTTTCCTGAAGAATAAATCAGGGCCTATGTGCTCACCTATATCTTCATGAAGAATAAGTCAGGACTTATATGCTGATCTATACAACTGACTTGGGTAAAAATAAAGTTAATATCATACCTAACCTGCTAGATAAGCCCTAAAAGCGTGAGATGCATGCTACATGCGAGAGAGTTAAAAGCTTTACCCTACAGGGCTATTTTAAAGTCCATAGCTTGTCAGATTCCTTTTCCAGTTATAGTTAAATTTCATACATGCCAACCCTCCCAAATCGGCCGGGAGACTCCTGGATTTTGACAATTTTTCATGCTTTCTCCTGGCTTGGATTTATCCCTTAATTTTTCCTGTTTTTCACCAATCTCCTGGTTATTGAAACATTTTTGCACTTCCAGCTATATAAAATCTCCGGGGATTACATATTTTGAGGCTTTGTCAGCTTAGAAGACGCAAAAAAATGCTCTTTTTGAGATAGAGTTTTTCAAAATAGTCTATGGGAATGCCCTTCAAAATTACTCTATGGTCAATACTCAAATAGGTCTCCCGGTCTGGGGCCCGGAAATGTTGGTATGTATGAAATTTAGTTTCAAAGAGGATGTTCTAACTGTAGTAGAGTAACCCCTTCATAGGATTTTACTTCATTGTTTCATGTGTTGCGTTTCATGACGTTTTTTTGCACTCTTAGCCAAAGCATGATGAGTCATTTCCTTTAAGATAGCATATATCAAATTACTATTTGTTTTCCCGCATTTCTATTTCATAGCAAAGAAAAGTTACTTACAAGATAACATGAAGGATTTCGTGAAAGTTTCAGCTATGTAGGATTGAAATTTCTTTAGAATTTTTGTCTGACTTTGCGGAAGGGTTTCTAGTGCATGTGGGTCACTTCTTGGGATTTTGCGCTGGTCGGAAGTAGAATGACGTCACACTGGAGACAAACATTCACGACGCCACAGATCCTCAGGGACGTGGTGGGACCATGCTGTGACACACTTCTGACTGTTTTCAGATGAGATCTGACTGTTTTCAGATGAGATCTCATCTGAATAATATCTTTCAATTTAAGTTTCTATAAGTTTCAGACGATCTCATCTGAATGGTAATTCAAATTCAGATGAGTTCTGGCATATATCCTTAATTGAGGGCAGAGCCCTCGAACCCCCGTTTGGCCTGGCATCACGGGAACCGCGGCGGCGTCAACATTTGTCTCCACAGAGGGCCAGGTCAAATCTGCAAGAAGTGACCCTTTTGCGTTTCTAGTAGGTTCTACTGCTACGTTGACTTTCGCTGAGCGGCTGGTTTAATTCTTTCTGACTTACCCTTACACACTCAACAGAAACCAGCTAAGCGTCATCGTTCACATGACTGTTGTTATAGTTGCATGTACTATAGTTATCGAGGGTGATTGATGAAAATTTCCATTTTAGAAAGGTAGAAGAAGTGAACTTTCAGTGATAACTCGTAGTAAAGGGCTTGAGAATATTGTTTTATGACAAAAAAGCTTTCGCTGAAGCAGTACTCACTGAAACCGGAAGGTCTAGTCAGCCATTTTTATGCGAAAGGGTCTCTTCTGGCAGAATTAACCTAGCCTATTGGTTCCCACTCCTTCCGCTAGATGTCTCTTTCCACCCCTTCCGTGTCTCATCAAATAATTATGGTTTCCCTCTCTGTTTCTTTCTGTGCAAATGAGGGTTTGGAGGGAGAGCCCCGATCAAGGATACATGTCAGATCTCATTTGAATTTAAATTACATTTAGATGAGATTAATCTGAAACTTATGGAAACTTATTACATGGAATATTATAATTCAGAAGAGATCTTATCTGAAAGGCAGGATGTGTCTCTCAGGGAATGAAATGTTTATGGGGTAGTATGACGTCAATCCACTTCCGACCAGGTAAAAAATTTGAGAAGACGACCAGATGCGCAAACTGTACAGTATCGTTGTCATGGTTACGTTACAGTATGATGCACTTACAAGGGCTTTTGTTATGAGTAAGATGAACGTAGTGCACGTTCAATGGTTTTTATGTCGAGAAAATAAAGGAATTCGTTTATTGTATTTTAGTTTTAGTGCACATAATTTATTATATTTCACAGTTTAAATTTATTTTGAAGCTATAGATAGAAAAAAAAGTTCGTAGGAGGATGGCAAGCGCTGTTATCACATAAATTAAACCTACCTATAGTAGAGTTAACCTAAACCTGAAGATCTGTTCAGCCATTCTGTGTTATGGTGCGTTCAAATGGAAATTATGGTAATAAACTCTGAGACATTGTTTGAAATGTTGTACGCAAGATAAATAATCAAAGGAAAAAAACCAAGAGGTTATCTATTATAAAATGGATAAAGCTCAGGAGGTCATTTCATGATCAGCAATGAATAAACAGATGTTATTAACCATCTATTAAAAGTAATTTAACTTACTGTCCATCGAATGTAATTTAACTCGAAATTCATTTTTACAATCCATTAAAAGTTATTCAACTCTTTTTTTCAGATAGCTTCAGATAGCTTCTATAAGCAGTGCTGTCCTGTTTTATTTAAGACAGGATACCTTACACAGTTTCAAGGTAGGTATTTATTGACTAAATTAACTATACATGACATTAGATAAATGACATAGCATATAAGATAAAAGGATAGATAAATGACATAGCATATGAGATAAATGGATAATATTTTGACTAAGGGAGGCTTTTATTATAGGTTTCATAATTAGTCATGGAATACACCTTGCGCAGAGGGTTAATTCAGAAAGGATGTCAGTTATAATTGATTTTTCACAAGATATGAATGACGTTAATAGGATGATAGTAAATATGATCAATTTCAACATAGTAATTATGATCAATTTTAACAAGAGTACAGGAACTCAGCTTAAGAATTTATTTTATCAGAGACTGTTTTTGCTTTTTTAGTGTATTATGAGTGGAGGAAACTCTGTGTCCAACTACGAGGAACATAGAGGAGGACAACTAGCAAGGCAAAATATACAGGCGTGTCAGAGATTATTGACCCGTACGAGATTGATAATTAATTATCTGTTCCATGATATTTTCCACATACACAGAGGTAAATCTATTGACCTAATCTTTATTACTAAATATAAGAAAAGAAATTAACCTAATTTTTATTAATAAATATAAGAAAAGAAATTGACCTAATCTTTATTACTAAATATAAGAAAAGAAAAATACTTTTTTTAGTTGAATATAGAAAACCAAGTTCTAATAATAATTTTTAAATTTATTTTTTAAAAAAAATAATTATGTTTTAAGTTTGAGAAGATTCAGATTTTAACTTCTCATAAAATTTTATTTCAGGTTAATACTTGATTTAATAATTTAAGAATGACCTTGTTGAACTCGAGCTATATATTAAAGATTTTATGAAATGTTATTTTTTAGGTCAATACTTAATCCAAACTCAATCTGAGAGTGACCTTGCTGAACTTGAGTCAGAAAGTTTTACTGTAAAAAGCAAAGGTAAATTTCTTTTGCTTTTGGATTTTAGTCATAGATAAGACGAATTGTTATTTATATTTTACATTAAAATTTAATCTAAATGAGTTTATAATGTAAAATTTAATCTAAATGAGTTTATAATTAAATGATTATATTGAAAAAAACATTATAATTACTATTTATAATGTTTTATTATAATGATTTATAATAATGATGATAGATGAAGATATGAAACTGATTAATTTATATATATCATATTGAAAAAATAACGATAATTAGATGATGACATGAAACTGATTATATATGAAATGATAAAATGCTGATAATTTAAAGAAATTAAGTGTCTTTTTTCTTTTCAGATAGACGTCTTGTGCTGTCTTCTTATTTTTGATTAAGGACTCAGCAGCATCAAGGTCGTTTAGTCTGTGTAACATCAAGGTCGTCTGCAGTTTGCTCTAACATCGAGGTCGTTTACAGTTTACTGTATCAACAAGGTTATTCACAGTTTATTTAGGACGAGGATCTGCTAGCAACATCAAGATTGCTGATTAAATTTGGATAAGGTTATTATTTTATTTTATTTATTTGCTTACTTGCTTTTATTTAGTTAGCTTGTATCAGTCATTCAGTTAACGTGCTTCAGTTGTCTTGTTTATTTAGTTATTCAATAAATTATATAGCTGGCTTGCTTCTATTATGGTATAATATATCATTCTTTCGGTGTTATCTAATTGGTTTGCATATTTTTTGGTTTTAATTCTTATGTCAATTCAGTATTACACTAATAATATTGTTTTAATAGCTAGAACGTACCCTTGTGCTAAGTTAGACATAGAGAATTTATATCAGCTGCAGGGGAAAATTTCTAAATATAGAGGTTCTATTGTTATTTTAAAAAAAGATTTTTCTTTAAAATTTACCAAAAATGGGTGTTGTTATATATTTTTAAGAAATGATTTTAACCTTATTGTAAGCAACATTAAAAAGTTTATTTCCTTTTTTTGTTCAAACTTTTGGAATCATTTTTCTTTAATAAATTACAATAAAATTAAAGTATCATTATTAAATATCCAAATAAGTGTAGAAATTGACATAAAAAATAACAATATTGTAGAGGTACACTTTACTAAACCATAGGAGTTGGGTACCGTCTGACGTGGCGGGTGAGTCGAGTCGTCGGACGTTCCTCAGGTTCCGGATAGGTGGCAGCACCGATCCGGGTCTGTGGGGACATCTGACGATGAACACCTGGGTCCGTATATAAAGCCCAGGGCTCAGCCGCTACGTCAGAGGCCCTTCTGGCCTCCACACTATGTAAACCACTGTCTTTTAATATTAGCTGCCTCTTTGATATCATTCGGCAGCCGTGAGTGTGCATTAAGTAATAAACCTAACCGTTGGCATACACTTGGAATACTGTCTTACTCTTTCTTTCCGAATCGTAAGACCCGAACCCCCCAGGTCCGTAAGGCCACAAATCCTTACACTGGTGCCGTGACCAGGATATTCTGGTGTATAGCCCGGACGTTATAACGTCCGAACGGCTAGTACATGGGTTAGACACCCTTAGGGAAGCTAACCCAGCAGGGCAATCACTTGCCCAAGAGAATGGAAATGGATCGCTAATGCTCCAAGCCCATTCGGACTCACAAGATGCAGAATCAGCATCCTGGAGAGATCCCGGACCCCACTATAATGATAGTGAAGAGAATCTGCCAGACTCTGTACGACGCGAACAGTCCATACAGAGACATAGTAACTTAATAGGCCAGCATTCAATTGTTGACGAATTATGTGATTCGATGTTCGAAGTCGGTGGTAGTACTAACCCAGAACATCCGGCACCAATGCGAAAAAGGGTAACATTCGGAGAACTACCTTATAGGTTACCCAGGCCCGAATTACCAATATTAGATTATAGCGCTATAGATGGCGACTTAACCTATGCGGTACCGGAAGGTGAAGAATTAAAACGACCGGATGTCCTGTTGTTGAATGAAACTTATGTAACTTTGAACGAGAATTTAAATACCTTGGTCAAAGCTAAGGATGAAGTATTGCATGAAAAACTTCAAATGGAAGAGGACCTAACTGGCATGCGAAAGGAATTCGAAGCCAGAAGGAGCGAGTACATGAAAGAACTCGAGAGTGAAGAACTAAAACTTCAATCTATGAGAGATTCATTCAATAAAGAATATGATAATAGGCACATTCGTATCCAAACATACATAGATACGAACGACCAACTAAACCTTGATAAGACAAAATTCGAATCCGAAATTCGCCATTATCAGGAGGAGTTGGATAAATTGAAACTTCAGTGCAGTAAACAAGCTGAAGATAATGAAACCATCCGGGTAGGCATCATAGCTTACAACAAACAACTGGAGGAGGATAGACAGAAACTCACGAATGAGCTTCAGGAATTGCAGGCCACTGCAATAACTCTAGATAAATATGTAGAAGCAGCCCAGTTAACTATAGGTAATATAGACCCAGCTGTGGTATCTACAATGTTGGGAAAGACATCTAAAGATGCAACCCCAATTAGATACAGCCCATTCGTTGATGATGGGGCTGACAAGAATGTGGTATCCGGAATCTATAAGAAACCGGATAATGCTGCAGTAAATGGAACCGCATCTAAACCAGTAGTTCCAATGCTGGATACGATAGGACCAGCACCACCCATACCAGATTTGAGTCACAAAATCAAAGCGACTCACGATGGTGCTACAGGGAATAATAATAATTCACCCGTGGCACAACCAAGAGCACCCGGACCAATGAGACATATGTTGACACCACCTTCATATTTCCCCCAACCCGGCCACAGTACACCAGCAGTACCAAGATTACCGAATCCACCCCCAGGTTCTGGTAATGGTCCTACTGATGGACGTTTTCCGAGACCAAATCCGCCACAAAACAATATCAACGTTATCAATATTAATACCTATGGTTGTACCTCTATTACTAAAGGTTTAGACATGTAGAAATGTTATCCTAGTAATATTATACGTATAACACCCTCCTAAATGTCTGGGGGAGTGGTGTAGAGGTACACTTTACTAAACCATAGGAGTTGGGTACCGTCTGACGTGGCGGGTGAGTCGAGTCGTCGGACGTTCCTCAGGTTCCGGATAGGTGGCAGCACCGATCCGGGTCTGTGGGGACATCTGACGACGAACACCTGGGTCCGTATATAAAGCCCAGGGCTCAGCCGCTACGTCAGAGGCCCTTCTGGCCTCCACACTATGTAAACCACTGTCTTTTAATATTAGCTGCCTCTTTGATATCATTCGGCAGCCGTGAGTGTGCATTAAGTAATAAACCTAACCGTTGGCATACACTTGGAATACTGTCTTACTCTTTCTTTCCGAATCGTAAGACCCGAACCCCCCAGGTCCGTAAGGCCACAAATCCTTACAATATTAAAGTCATAGAATTTCTTTTAAAAATACGATTTCATTTTAAAGACAAATATTCATATAAATTAAAGGAGTCTAACACATATGAATCTGTTTGGGTAAATTATGAAGGATTAAAAGATTATAATGTGAACAATGTTTCTGTCATAAGAATTTCAAATAAAGATATTACTTTTACTTTAGGTTATAATTTCAAAGGGAATTGTATAACTAAAGATTGTAATATTTTTTTATTTTTATGTTCTGAGATAAAACTTGTGTTAGACGAAATAATAAAGGAAAAGTCAGATAATAAAAATGAAAGAAATTAAATTGATTTCAGAAATTCTTTTAACAATATTTTTTATTTTAAGTCAAAATAATGAATTTAACAGAGTTTACTGGAATGAAATTAAGCTTAAAGAGAAACATTGTTTGTATTACATTTTAAAATATATTAAAAGGAAGAAGCAAGAGTCTTTTATATCAAAAGAGAAAATATTTGATCTAATGAAAGATGAGACTTGGTTTTTTCTTTTGTCTCTGTTAAAAAAAGAAGAAGCCTACAAAAAAGAGTATGAATTTTGTATAAATCAAGAGAAAGAAAAAATTCTTTTAGACCTTATTTCTTCTCATAGTGTATTGTTAGAATGTATTTCAGAAGTTTTGAATCTTAATATAACTTTTCACACAAAAAATCAAAGTGTAGATTTTTTTCCTTCTGAAAATATGAGAAGCAAACCTGTTTCTATTTTTTTTGATTCTGAGAACGAGGAAGTGAAAGAATATGTAGAGACTAAGAAAAGAAAAAAGAATAAAAAAATATTACCAGCTTCTGATAATGTTTTCAGTGAAGAGAATTTGTCAGATTCTAGTGAAAATGAGGATAATGATTCGAAATCTTTAGACATAGAAAGAAAAAAGAGAAAATCTAAATCTGTTAAACCTAAACGAAGCGTTTCTCAAGATACTTCTTCTGATCCTGAATTTAATTTTTTAAAAGAAGATTTAGAATTGTCTGAGAGCGATTCAGATAGTGAAGAGCAGGGTTTAACGAATAAAAAATTTAAAAAAAATGAAGAAATGAAGCATGAGAAAAAAATAGATATAGATGTAGATGATAAAGTAAATTCGTTACGAGAGTTTTCACCTTTTGCTAACTTATTTAAAGAACAGCTAGAACAGTGTAGGGCTAACTTAGAATCTTCTATTAAAGTATGTGATAGAATATATAAGCATTTAATTGTCTTACAAACTAATATGTTACCTGAAAATATAGAGAAATGTGCCAAATGTCTGCAACATTGTTCTGCAGCTATTCTCAGGTGTACTAAAGACAGAAGAGGTCCTAAAAATTGTAAACCAAAAAAATTAAAAATAATGAAATAAATATTATATAAAAGTTGCTTAGCATAATGTTTGAGTGACATTTTATTTTTTTATACTTAACTTTTTGACTTAAAATTTTAGTTATGAATTTTATTTTATTTATTACCTACAGATGGAACGTGAAAACCAAGAGCCAGAACCTATTTTGTCCAAGTTAAACAACCAATTTTTTCAAGGAACAAAATTTGCTAAAAATGTTCATGATGTACAAGAAACATCTTCTCTTCAGAAGCCTGAAGAGGAAATGCCTCTTCTTGTAAGACCGAGTCGAGCTTATCCTACTAAAAGAATGATATCAAAAGAAGAAGATCTGGAGGTTATGCCTCCATTAGTAAAGAAAAAAAAACTTTCTGAGCTTTGCAAAAGCGACTATGGTCCAGCTTCTTCAGATTTACTAGACGAAGCTATTCAGATTTCTGGACTTGAGTTGTCAAAAGATGACTATCAAGTTGTGAATGAAGTTGTCTCCTTAGAAGATAACAATGAACTTCACGTTGACTATGAGGAAATTAGTGGTATTGAAGACAACAATGACCACTACAGTCATCGTGAAGTTGAAGTTATTCTCGAAGGGGACAAGGACGAAATCATTGACAGTAACGAAGTTAATGTTGCTGGTGAAGAAGTAGCTGTTCTCCAAGACAGTGACTTAGTTCCTAGTGAAGTTGTCGTGAAAGACGACAACAACATCACTCTTCCTGATAAAAGTTCAGCCAAAGTTGTCAATGTCACTGAGCCTTTTTCTGATTCTATACAACAGGCTAATACGAGAGACTACCTTCAACGTTTAATTCTGTCTCGCTTGCCTGTTTCTGTCGTCTTCCCTCAAAAGAAAGACACAGAGACAGGATCTCTTTTCTTGAAGCTGATGACGAAAGTTCCTACAAAAACAAGAACAAAAATATGTAAAAAAATCACTTGTGAAACATGCACTGACGAGCTGTTCTTTGGAGGGGGAGTATATTTCAATGCACAGAAAAAGAGCATGATGTCATGCCGTTATTGCTTGAAACTTTTTGGCTCCCCTCTCCTTTTGATTCAGCATATTTCGTCAACACATTTGGATTAAAAAATTCACAAGAAATAAAACATAAGCTTCAAGAAAAGTTACTTTAATGTTTATATGATGTTATATTTGAAGATGTGTGCAGCCTATATCATAAATATGTAGTATGAAAATGTCATACAAGAATTTCAATGTTTGTTTTATATCTTAAAATAATCCGTCTTGTTTTTATAGGTTCAAGATGGAAAAGCAACTCTACTTGAACTTTTTTTTACTTTCATTAAGAAGTTTATACTTTAAAAACTATTTCAATTTTTATCGTGAACCTTTGATGGAAAAATTAAACATTGAAATACCTGCACATTCATTATTATCTGTATCGAAATGTTTTTTATACATTTCCTTCTTAAATATTTCATCAAAAAAAGCTTGTTATGAACGTTTTAATGAAATCAAAAACATAGAGTCCTTAGCATTTTTTGCTTCTTTTTTTCAGTCAGATTTTTTGTTTAATTATATATATCAAAGGACTACGAAAAAAATCAAAGAAATAGGGAAAGCATTGAAAGTTTATGTTTATTGCGGAACTATGTTTCATGTAAGCAGTAGAAAATTATTTTGGTTTGCTTCAGATCTTCTAAAAGTTAATCGTTCTGACATATTAGACGATTTGCTTTGTACAAAACACAGCATATTTGCTTATTGTGATTATCTTTGTTATTCGGATAATGAACTACAAAATAAAATCACTGATATGTTACAAGATTTAGACCTTAATGCAGAAATTGTTAAGTTTCGCTGCGGAGGGTGTGGGAAATACCATACTTTTGATAAAAATAAAAAAATTAGAACATTAAAAGTAACATATATGCTGTGTTGTGCTTGTCCAGTTAATTATAAATGTTACAGTAGTTTTAAGTTTGCTTCATACAGTACTCATTATCGGAAAGGTATAGCATGTTATGATTGTGGCATGAAATGGAAAAAAGCAAAGCCAATATGTAGTCCTGAATTTTGTTCATGGCTAAGAAAAAAATTCAGAAGCTTAAGAAAAAAAACTATAAAAAATGCATTACATTATTATTAAAGTTTAAGAAATATAAGGATGTAAAAAAACTACTATGTGATAACTTCTAACAGGTATCCTTTATCACATAAGAGTATATAACCTGTAAGTTCGGTGTTTAGTTAGGCACTGTAACATTTCAGGTTAAGAACCTTAAAACAGAACATTTTGTACCATATTTATCAAACAAGTTTTGATATATAAAGTCTATTGAAGATAATATGCCTTTACCATATTTGTTATTGGATAAGGGTTGAAATAAAGAGGATTTATTGTAAGTTATTGAGTAGATATAATAAAGTGTCAAGTTTTGAGAAGAGATTTCACAGTAAGTTATATCAGAAAAAAAAATTGCTGATATAAAGATGATAATGAAAGTTAATGTTGGTTTGCTTTTAAGTCGTGTTTATTACTTAGAAGCTATGTTGACTTTCACTGATGGTAAAATAGATGATTTAATAGATGTCAGTTTCCCTGTTCAGAATTATATGAGTGTAAGAGAAGCTAAACATATATTTACAGCGCTTTCTTTGATTCAGCCATTTTCATCTTTAAAAGAAATAAGAGTAGAAGCTTTATGCTTTTTCTCTGATTTCTTTCAGTCTTCATATCTTTTAGAAGAAATAATGAAGATTGTTTTATCTGATATCATGTTATTGCCTAGAATTATTAAAATGTGCTGTATTTTTTTAAAATATACAGATTTTTATTATAGAATAAAGGATTTTTCATGTTTTATTTTAGAATTTTCATATTTTGAAGATGTAATAGAATTGATGAAACCTGCTCACAAAAAACATTACTTGAATGTTAATCCTAATGATTATGTTTTAAGTCCTTTGAAGAAAAAAATAAGAGATCAAATAAGAAAAAAAGAACATAAAATGTCTATTCTTTATATGTTTTGTAAACTTTGTTCTTCAGAGCTGATAATTTCTTCTAACAGCACAAATGTTACTTACATTCATTGTTGTATGCAACCTGTTCATATAAAATGTTTAGAATTTTTCTTTATGAAAACGAATCATAAAATAAAAAAGTGTAAATATTGTGATGTTAAATGGTTTGAAAAGAAGCCAATATATAGGTATGAAAAAGATATATTATTATGGTTATCAAAAAAATCAGAATCATGCTCTTCTTTGAAGAAAGACAAGTTACCTAAAATGGCTTTACTTGAAAATAAAAATGTTGAAAAATATAACAGTGTTATGTTATGATGTTATATAATGTTTTCAATTATGAAATTAATAAATATTTTTCAAGTTTAATTTCTTTGAGATAATCAAAAAAGTATATATCATATAAGTAAAAAAAAGAAATGTCAATTTCCTCTCCTTTTTACGTGAATTTACCTTCTAATACTATTCACCCTTCTAGGGAAAACAAAACAAGTTCTTATTATGTTAATTTACCTTCAACTATTACATTGAAAGGGGAATGGGAGGTTGGAGTGGTGGAAGTTAATATACCTATTTCTTGGTATAATTTTCCTGAAAGACCAGAACGAAATAGAACTATAATAGTGGAAAGAAATTTTTTTAAATTTAAAAAAAATGTGTTCATAGCAAATTCTGCAAGTGATGTTACCTTGGAGAAAAGGTTTATAGTAGAAAGAATTCCTTATGGAAATTATAATTCTATTAATAACCTTATTGGAACTATAAATTCTGTTTTAGAAAAAATTGATATTTATCCTGATGATGTTTTCTTTAAAAAAGAGCGAAAACCTTTTATGAAAATAGAACCACAAAATTTAAAACCTATTCTTAAAGTAGGAAAAGGAGACGTAGTAACTTTTTCTTCTGATTTGTCTTCTTTGTTAAGATTAGATTTACATGAAAAAGCTGAGAAAAAAGAAGGAAATACTGTGTCTTTCATGGGACCTCCTTTAGAAAATTTTGAAGAATATAAAAAAATAGCATCAAATTTAGGACCAAATGAATATGAAAATTTCATAGCGGGTGGGGTTCCTAATTTGCATTACATAGCATCTAATATTTATATTTATAGCAACAAAGTTTGTAATGAAGTAGTAGGAAACAAACAAGTTCCACTTTTAAGAACAATAAGATGCACAGGAAGCTTTGGTGATGACATAACAGAAGTTTTTGTTACTCCATATTACAAAAAACTTAAAAGAAATGAAATACAAGAAATTCAAATAACTGTCTGTGATGACTTAGGAGATCTTGTTAAATTTGAATACGGAACAGTGTTTTTGGTTTTACATTTCAGACCGATAGTCTAATGATTTATCGTCGTAGAGCATTAAAAAATCTTATCATAGAATATGATATCATTCCTAATTCTTTAAAATATGATCCTGATTTATTTTTGTTCAAAAATTTAAAAAAAGTGAAGAAAAAAATATTAAAAGTAAAGAAAGAAGAAGGTGGAGTTAAATTTCAGATAGGACTTTGCGTTATTTTAGGAAAATATAACTTAGAAACTAATGAATATTTTCAAATAGAACCATGGTTTTTAAGTCCAGTTCAATTTGGGTTTGATTCTTTGAATTTAGAAGAAACAATTAGGTCTAGTTTTTCTATTATATTAGGATTTTTTGATTCTTTCCTTCACATGGGATCAGGATGGTTTCTTAAAAAAATCAAAGTTCTTAGAATTTCAATTTTTAAATATAACCCTTTATGAGGAAAAGAAAGACAAAAGACTAAAGACTTAATAGACAAAAAAAAATCAATTTTAAATATAAAAGGAACTGGTAATAAATGCTTTCTTTATTCTGTTTTAGCTGGTCTACATAAAGTAACAAATAATTCAAATTTAGCAAAATCTTATGATATTTTTTTAAATGAATTGAATCTTTCTTTTATTACTTTTCCTGTGAAATTAAATGAAATATCACAATTTGAAAAAAAGAACAATCTAACAATAAATGTATTTGGTATGTTAGAAACAGAGCAAAAGATTATTCAACCTTTCCCTATGTATATTTCTACTAATTCGACTACTGTTTCTGAAGGAAGACATGTTGATTTATTATTATATGATGATCACTACTATTTGATTAGGAATTTACATAAGTTTATAAGACCTTTTTTCTGGAAAAAAACTAGATATTTTTGTTACAAATGCTTGATATCTTTTTGCTCAGAAAAAAAATATAAGTCCCACATAACTCAGAATTGCAATAAAAATCCTTACGTAGGACAAGGATACTATATGCCACCTATAGGTTCACATCTTAATTTTTCAGATTTCAAAAATAAAGTAAAAAGTCCTTTTATCATTTATGCAGATTTTGAATGTTATAATTATAAAATGAAAGAACCAATTTATAAAGGTAAATCTTTATGTGAACGCGAACATAAATTAAATGCTTTCGGTGCTATAATGGTGTCAAAATATAAAGAATACAATCAAGATCCATTCATATATGTAGGAAAAAATGTCATATCAAATTTTGTCTCTTATTTATATCAAAAAAGAGCTGAAATATCTTATATTTTACACCATAAAAGAGAACCTATGAAATTAACTCCTCAGGATATTTCTCATATAGCTAAGCAGAGAAAATGTTACGTTTGTGGGGTTTCATTGACTCGTAAAGGTATACGTAAAGTTTTAGATCATTCTCATATAGGGCGAGAAGGTAAAGGGAGAGACATAAATTATGCTTGTAACAGATGTAATCTTACTTATACGTCTTTAAGGATGGATAAATTAAAAATACCTATTGTTATTCATAATAGCATGAACTATGACACTCATTTTCTTATTCAAAAATTATATAAATATGTGGACGAGAAAAATATATCTGTTATAGCAAAATCGTCAGAAAAATTTTTGACTTTAAGTTTTGAAAATTTTCGTTTCATAGATTCTTTTCAATTTCTTCCTACTTCTTTAGCTAAATTAGCAAATCTTATGAATGAAAAAGGAACTGATGACTTCTATGAAACAAAGAAGCATTTAAAAGATAAAAAATTATTACCTTATGTTATCCGTAAAGGAGTTATGTGTTATGATTATATAAATTCATGGAGTGTTTTGAAAGAAAAAAAATTGCCTGCAAGAAAATATTTTTATTCTTCTTTAACAAAAGAAAACATTTCTGACGAAGATTACCAGCATGCTCTTTTTATGTTCAAAGCTTTCAAATGCAAGAACCTAAAAGATTATTTGAAAGAATATTTAAAAATAGACGTTTTGCTTTTATGTGACGTTTTCGAATCTTTTAGAGAAAAGGCTTTAGATTATTATGGATTAGATCCATCACATTTTCTTACTTCACCAAGCTTAAGTTATCAAGCCATGTTGAAATATACTGGGGTTAAATTAGATTTATTTTCGGACATAGAAATGTACAATTTCATAGAAACAGGTGTAAGAGGAGGGATAACTAATGTTTCGCACAGGTATGCCATAGCAGAAGAGCCTGATGAACATATTTTTTATATTGATTGCAATAATTTATATGGAAAATGTTTAGCAGATTTTTTACCTATTTCTGATTTCAAATGGTTAGAAAAAAAAGAAATAAATAAATTAGAAATATGTAACATTCCAGACGATAATGAAACAGGCTATATTATGGAAGTAACTCTATCTTATCCTGCAAACCTTCATGATAGACATAATTCTTTTCCTTTAGCACCAGAAAAATTAGAAATAAAAAAGGAAGATTTATCCACTTATGCTGAACAAGTACTCAAAGACATAGGAATTTCATATAAAAAAGGAGGAAAAAAATTAATATGTAATTTAAATCAAAAGGAAAATTATGTTATACATTACCGTAACTTAAAGCTATTAATCCTTTACGGTGAGAGGGACAAGGGAATAACGCAGTGATGGACTTGGGCCAGTTTAACAGAACTACCGGCCTATTTATTGAAAAAACAAAAGAAAAAAAAAAAAAAAGAATTTTCCCCAGCTGTGACCAAGCACCAGACCCTCCAGCATGAGGGTTGGTAGCAGCAATGTAGGTCAGCACCTGACAGGTAACCCACACCTGTCCAGGTAGCACACACCTGTAGTAGGAGCAGTGGCTCCACCTGGGTATCAATACCGGTAACAATATAATCGTTCCCTTACATTAATCCTTTACGGTGAGAGGGACAAGGGAATAACGCAGTGATGGACTTGGGCCAGTTTAACAGAACTACCGGCAACTCCAAGTAAAGGAATAACATAATTAATAAACATCATGAAAAGAAACATGGAAAATATATAATGCCTAAGAGTCATATCCTAAAGACCACTCTTTCCCCAAACAGCTTGACACTACCATGTCCGTCTCAATACGTGTGTGATAAGGTTTAGTCAGGTACAATAAGGCGGCCATACCGGCCCAGTCCCCGGCCTGGCGTATGTCCTCCAATGTCAGACCCATTTGGTACATGTATAGGGCTCCTGCCCTCCTGAGGGAGTGCATGCCAGCACGTTCTGAAGGCAAGTCGGACAAGGTCATCAACCTCTTCAGAAATTTCAGCAATTGACCGTAAGTGACTGGTACCAGTTCTGAGTTCTTGGGAAGTACAAAAACCGGAGCTGAAGGGTCGGAACTGGGGAATTCATTCAAATGACGTTTGACCAGACTCGCAGCACATAGAGGAGAACCGGGAGCATAAGTGATTGGTACCTTGTGTACTCTCTGGCCATGCTGAATAGTCTTAGAGCTAGACACGGCCAGCTCCATGCCCCAGTCTGTGAAACTAACCGCTCCGCGCCTGAGATAATGAACTCCAACAGCTGCGATAGTATCTGGGACTATATTACATTTCCTGAGTAGTCCTCTAAAGCTTAGTGCCATGCAGGTCCATAGGACTCTGTCACGAGTTTGACTCATGTCGACAAATTTGTACATGTTGAGTATGTCTTTCAAAGTGAACGATGGGCGCACCGGTTCCGGATCACCTAAGACCCTGCGAATCCCGGCTAGAGTCATAATGAATTCAAAAGAAGAGCGGATAAACTTGACATCATAACCATAGTACATATTCAGTGAGATCACTCCGCTAACGTAATTTTGGATAGTCGAATACTTAAGACTTCTCGCCATGTCTACGACATAACGGCACATATGTTGAGCATCTGTGGGGAGCGCTGGTCTGAGGATCGAGTTACTGAAGCTTATGTAACGCTTCCACTGGGAAGCCTTTGTCCTCCACGTACTGGGGGCCCATGCCTTGGACCTATACTCGGCTGCTTCCAAGTCTAATTGGCGCACTCGCTGACTAGCGTCTACAACAAAGAAATACGGGTAAGTCTTTAGAGCATGTGGCCCTTGAAATCGCGTCCGCTAGAACATTCTGTACACCAGGGATATGAATACTCACTAAGTGACAGTTAAATATAACACATAACCAAAAAATTTTTCTCAACAAAATCATTGAGGCGTCATTGTCACTTCTACCCTTGTTGATGGCATGCATAACTTGAGTGTTGTCAGTAACACAATATATTTTGTGATCTCTCCAATATGGACCCCAGCGTTCTAAGGCCTCGTATATGGGATACAGTTCCCTGACATTAATATTGGCTGGTATCTCCGTTGTCGGTGCGTCCCGGCAGTGACCGTGAATGTCGCTTCCCATCACTAGCTTGTCACACCAGTGACCGCATAACCAATCATTACCATGAACGGCACCATAACCTATACCAGAAGCGTCAGTGTACACAAGTGAGGTGAATTCAGGCGGAGTGATAATCTTCGCTGAGCCATTGAACCATGACGCGAAGTCGCCCCACCATTTCAGGTCCTCGTGGAACGAATCCGACAATGTAATATAACGTTTCTTCGCAGTAAACACTCGTAACATCGTTATGACCCTGTGGGAGAATGTTCTTCCTCCCCGTACCAGAGTTGAGCAGTGACTTAGCACACCACAAAGGTGTTGTAACTGGCGCTTCGTCGCCCTACGGCGACCAGCAAAAAAGCGCAGCTCTAAGTGAAGCTTGTCCAACTTGTCTTGTGGTAAGCTGAGCGTCATATCAAGCGAGTTCAAGATCACCCCCAAATAACGCTGAACCTGTGAGGGGGATCGAACTTTAGCATAAGCTATATGGAAGCCTAGCGAGCGTATTGTAGCGTGGAGAAACAGTTGAGCGTTCCTGCATTCCTCATAATCGCTACCAAGAACGATGAAGTCATCTAAATAATTTCGGCATAAAAAACCATTGGCATTGACATAGCGAGCTATGGCATCGGATATACTGTTAAATATATAGGGGGCAGCCCTCGTGCCGAAGCTCATGAAATTATCTTGTAAAAAACAATTTTTTCCGTCAATGTTCCAACATAACCCCTGATGGTTGCGGTCCGTAGGCCTAATTAACACTGTGCGATAAGCACTTTGTAAATCTGTCACCGCCATGAAACAATTTGGTTCCATAAGTTCAGAAATGTCATCGATAGAGTGGTAGCTAAACGAATGGAAAGTGTCTTTGGTGTAATTATTAATACTGCCGTACAATGGGCGGCTAGCATCGGTAATAGGTCTATAACCACCACTGGACTTTTCCACTGCTCCCATAGCGTGGACACATTTAGGCTGGATATCTACTATTGACAACTTGTCCATACTGAGTTCTTTCAGGATTAACTCGTTGATATAATCATGAGCGTCTATCTCTGCCGACGGATAATTTTTACAAAAGTAGCCATCGGATGGGCCCAAAGTATCAACTAATTTGAAACCATGACAAACCCCATCTAACAGGTAATGGGCATTGCAGTCCCAACCACCTTCACCGTAAACCTGTGTCGGACCTCCTGAAAGCATTTTTCTCCAGCCACAAATATTAAACTGTGTCCTAATACCCGCAACATAATGTGGGAGTGAAGCATCCCAGAGTGGAGCGTAACCAATATAGCAAGACAACAGTTCTGTTATATTAGCTGAGCAGTTTACAAAATCATAAGTGTTGGGCCACAGGTCTGACAAACAATCTGCATATGTGGAGCCTATGCCCAAACCTGTATAAGCATGGTTGCACAGTCACTGATTTTGCTGGTTGCCGTGCTGACGGGCGTTCTTATCCGATTGCACGTCGTCACTCATACAGAATCTCTTCTTGTGCGCGCCTCTACAAGTGGCGCAGACATGCTTCTTATAACACGGATCATAATCGCATACATTAGAGTTCCATTTCCAACATATGTCTGCGGGCCAATCTGATCCGGGCTGATTACCACCCCGCTGACGATTGCGGCGACGTCTGTTGTTACCGCGACTGGAACCCTGATCTTGCCTTGACAGCAAATTCTCCACTACGGTCATGTGTTCCGCACTCAAATAAGCCTCTACGGCTGGGGTGTAACCGGAGACAAAATTCGCTAATTTACCCTCAATAACATCATCAACCACTTTATGATCGTATTTAGCTAGGGCTTTTGCTGGGAAGGCTCCTCCTTGAGCTTTGAGGGAAACGAACCTCATGTGTGCCCGATAGCCGTCTAAAGTAACCCGGGGCAAACCAGTAGTGTTAATGAATTCAGCTACACAGTTCATACCATTGATCAACTCTTGAAAGCTCATGTCTTCAAACTTTTTGTCTGTATCTATGTGACAATCAGGCCTCAATTTATTGGTTGAGCGTTTACGTTTTGAGGTGTCGGAAAACATTTTAAAGTTGTTAAGCCAGTCTAAGTCCGGCATACCTGTGGGGGTAGGATCGGTGAGTAGACTGCTCGCGTTGTCCCCCAGAATCCCAAGTGATGCTGAGGACAAGCCGGCACTAGCTAGACCAGCTTGGAGTGTGTGTTGAGTTGATCGCAATTGTTGATTGGGTTGCTGATTGGGAACCACCTCATACACCATGCCTTTATGTAGAATACGCTGAGGCAGGTTAGGAGGGTGCACAGACTGTAAAGGATTTCTACCTTCCCCCAGGGGTGTGGGTCCTTCATTCCCACCAAGCGGACGTAAGCCCTGGAGCGCAGCAGAATCACCCTTATTAGCATCAGTCTCAGTGCACAATCCAGACCTACTTTTCCTCCAGGCAAGGTATTCTTGGTATGAGGGGTCTCTGTTGAGCGTGCGGCCACCGGAGGCTTTGTTGACACCCACACCTCCGGTGAGCGATGGATCTCCTGAGCTTATTTGGGCTATATTGGGAATGTTTGGGTTAGAAAATTCATGAAACATACCATTTGAGTCTTTGTAGTACATTTTCTCCACCCTAATGGCCTGCGGAAGGCCTTTTTGGCCTGAAATAGCTGCCCCAAATGCCTGCACTTTGTCAACAGGAAGGATAGGTCGGCCATCTTGGCCTCCGCAGCAAATATTTAGATTCGCTTGTGCCTGGTCTGACAGAGCATCCATGCCGGGTACCAGCGAAGGAACAGGTGCGTTCGATTCCCCGCTTTCGTAGGTTACCGTACTGTGTTCGGCCGCTTGTGCCTGGTCTGACAAAGCATTATTGCTGGGGACCAGCGGAGGAATGGTAGATGATAAAGGTTGGGAATCGAACGCACCCATAGCCCCTTGCCAAGCACGTACTCCATCGTTGATTTCTCTAATGGAACGGTTATTCTCTGCCCGAAGACTTGCTAACTCCAATTCTAACTCCTTCCTCCTAGAAAGTATGTCAATTTTAGCCTTTCTGGCTTTCTCCTGCCTAATCTGCTGTAACAGCTCCATGTCTGGGTCCTCTGGGGGGGGGGGTGGGCTCTCCTCCATGTCGCTCTCCGTGGGTGCTTGGTCGCTCTCCCCGGCTGATTTATGTCCAACCATCCGGTCTCCTGTCATCCAGCGAGGGTTGGGGCTTGAGCACTCGGGACAAGATTTCTTATTTCCATGGTATTCGTACTCGCAGGCCTCACATACCACCATGATGAAAGAATTTTCCCCAGCTGTGACCAAGCACCAGACCCTCCAGCATGAGGGTTGGTAGCAGCAATGTAGGTCAGCACCTGACAGGTAACCCACACCTGTCCAGGTAGCACACACCTGTAGTAGGAGCAGTGGCTCCACCTGGGTATCAATACCGGTAACAATATAATCGTTCCCTTACATATCTAAACCTAGGAATGAAAATTAAAAAAATACATAGAGTTCTTTCATTTAAACAAAAAGATTGGATGAAACCATACATCGATTTTAATACAACAAAAAGAACCTTAGCTACTTCTTCTTTTGACAAAGAATTTTTTAAACTTTTAATTAACAGCACTTTTGGGAAAACGTTAGAAAATGTTAAGAAAAGATCAACTATGAAATTAACTTCTAATCCTTTAGTAAGTGAAAAACTTATAAGAAAACCAAATTTTAAATCACTACATATCTTTCAAAAAGACTTCGTAGGTATACAATATAACAAAGAACGAATTCTTTTAAATAAACCTATATACATAGGATTTACAGTATTAGAACTATCAAAATTATGGATGTTTAATTTTCATTATAATATCATGTTACCTGCTTTTTCAGAAAGCATTATTCAATTGTTATACACGGATACAGACTCATTCATTTATTATATTAAAGATGAACATTTCTTAAAAAAGATAAAAAATATTGAAAATTATTTTGATTTTTCTAATCTTAAAGAAAGTCATCCTTTATTTTCCTCTAAAAATATGAAAGTTTTAGGAAAATTCAAAGATGAAACAGGAGGGAAAAAAATAAAAGAATTTATAGCATTAAGACCTAAAATGTATTCTATTCTTTATGAAACTGGAGAAGAAGAGAAAAAAGTGAAAGGCATAAAAAAAAGTTGTATACAAGAAATAAAACATAGTAACTTTAAAAAAGTCTTATTTAAAAATAAAATAAGAGAAGATCAATTCTGTAATATAGTAAGTCTTAAACATAAAGTGTATACCATTTCCCTACATAAGATTTCTCTTTCTCCTTTTGAAGATAAAAGATATTTATGTGATAGTGGGATAAAATCTCTTGCTTATGGACACTATAGTATACCTAAAAGAAAGAAAAAAAGAAAAAAAAACGAAATACCTTTTCCAGAAATAAAAAAGAAAAAAAGATCATGAGATAGCTTGAAAAAACTTTAACCTTATTTACATTAGAAAGAAAGCCTAAGGCATAATAAAAGAAAAAATGAACAAATCAGGAAAATACCCTACTTTGGCTTTTGGTCGGAGGAAAAGAATAGATATAAATAAATTTAAAGGAAATATATATTTACATTTTCATGACTTGACTAAAGATAAAAGTATATCTCTTCAAAAAGAAGAGTTTGACCTTCTTCTTCGAATGAAAAATAAAATATATAAAAAAATTGAAAAAGTTAAGAAATTGAAGAAAGAAAACAAGCAAGAAAAAATAAAAAAAAGAAAGAAAAAGAACAAAATTTAAGTAGTGATAGCAACAGTGAAAGTGAAATGGAATTAAGTGAAAATGATAGCAGTGAATAATATTATGAAAATATTAATGAGATAAATGAATGACTTACCTTATTACCTTTAAAATAATATTATAAAAATATTATTGAGATAAATGAATAACTTAGCTAATTAGCTTTATATATTTTCGTTTTCAATTTTTTATGATAAAAAATGGTTTCTAAATGTGAATTTTGTGGTAAAAATGCTGATTTAGTAAAAAATAAAAAATATTGTTTAAAATGTGCAGAGTCAATGGTACAAGAATGTATAAGGTGTCATAGACCTTTTCAATCTTATCATTTTTTTACGTCTGATGAAAATCACCTGAGATGTAATGCTTGTTACAATAAATACATGAAAGAAAAGCTAAGAAGCAAAGCTAAATCCGCACAAAATTTCAGTATAAAAGTCATGAAAGATATGAGCGAAAATGAAGACTCGAACAGCATATCTTCAGAAGAAGAAAAAAATGACTCCACCAAAAATATTGAATCAAACATTGTTCGTCCTATCAAGAAAGAAGAAAACTTGAAAAGAAGAAAAGAAGAGAGTGATGATAATGTAAGTCATAACGAAAATGAATATGAAGAAAAAAAAGTAAAAATACAAGTCAAGAAAAAGAAAAAGATGAATAAGACTTCTAGCAGGGTGGAAAATAATACAAGTGATGATGACTTAAGTCAAGATGAAAATGAAAAAGCAGGAAGAAAGGAAAAGGTGCAGGTTAAAAGAAAGAGAAATGTGAACAAGCAGCAATCTAATACCTCACGAAATAAAACTAAAATTAATTCTAGTTCAAGGAAAACAAAAACAGGAAACAAAAGTCTGATATTTAACGTAGATGGAAACATGAAACCGAGTGGCTTCATCCCAATTTACATGCCTGTTAATCAGTAAACATTTTTTTATTGGATGAATAAAATTAAAAAAATTTCATGGATAACCGTGAAATCTGACAGTATAATATATCGACACACTTTCTATTACATTGAGATGGTTTAAAATCACGTGATTATATGTATCGTTCTATTCATGTATAAAAATTATTTGATATATTAGAACGAAACCATGCATATCGGATTTCCGTCTCTGTAATGTAATACAGGAAATATGTGTCAAAAAATATGAACCAACAAACTAAAGACAAAGAAAATATTTTAAAAGAAATATTTTTCAATCCGTCTGATCCTGCCTCTTTCAGTTCTGCAAATAAATTATATGAAAGTGCAAAGAAAAAAAATAAAAATATAACTCATACGGATGTATCAGCTTTTCTTCATAACACTAGAACCTATACTTCTCACAAAAAAATAAAACATAGGTTTTTACGAAGAAAAACTATAGTGAAAGGTATAAATGATCAATGGCAAATAGATTTAATTAGTATATTTAATTTAAAAAATGAAAATGATGATATCAAATATTTACTTGCTTGTATAGATTGTTTTTCTCGTTATGCTTATATTTTTCCATTAAGAAACAAAACAGCTTCCGTCACTTTAGATGGCTTTAAAAATATATTAATGAAAAGCAAAGTTAAGCCTAGAATTATACAATTTGATGACGGAAGTGAATTTAAAGGTGTATTCAGAAAATATTTAAAAGAAAATAACATTAAATTTTTCAGTACATCACAAGACACTAAAAGTGCAATAGTAGAAAGATTCAATCGTACTATACAAGATAAAATATATAAATATCTTACTTTCAAAAAGACTTTGAGATATATAGATGTACTTCAAAATTTAGTATATAGTTATAATCACAGTAAGCATAGAACTTTAGGTATAAGTCCTTCAGAAGTAACTAAAGCAAACGAAAAAAAAATATGGATAAAACAATACGGGAAATATTTATTCTCTAAAAAACATCATTTACCCTTTAAAGTTGGAGATAAAGTTAGAATTACTAAATATAAAACTACTTTTAGAAAAGGATATTCTTCTCATTGGAAAAAAGAAATTTTTCAAGTAGCTTATGTTCTTAGAACTTGGCCTGCAACATATGTATTAATTGATAAAAACAATGAAATATTAAGTGGTAATTTTTATAAAGAAGAACTAGTTAAAATTGAAGGAATTTAAAAAAAAAATGGAGCACATAGAATTTCCTATTTTCAATGCATGTATTAGAATACCTTTTTCTATGATAGTAGCAGGTCCTAGTAACAGTGGTAAAACTACTTTTGTTCATAATTTAATAGAAAACAGTGATCGCATATTAGACAAAAACATAGATTATTTTATTTGGTGTTATGGTCAAACACCTCCTAAAAAACCTTCTATAATGCAAGATAAAGACGTTATTTTCATTAATGGTATTCCTTCTTCTTTTGATAAATACATAAAACCGAACTTAAATGGACTTATTATATTAGATGACTTAATGAAAGAAAGCAGTAATAATGCAGAAATAGGAAAATTATTTACTCAAACTTGTCATCATGAAGGTTTAAATGTGATATATATATCTCAAAATTTTTTTTCTGAAGGGAAAGAAAGACAAACTGTGAACAGAAATGCTACTTACCTTGTTATATTTAATTCTCCTTTAGATCAAACAGTGCCTCAAATATTAGGAAGAAAATTATTACCAAAAAATCATAAAACTTTTATCAATATTTTTAATGAAGCAACTAGAAAACCACATTCTTATCTCTTAATAGACGGACATCAAAAAACTCCACAAGAATACAGATTAAGAGGAAATATTTTTGATGTAGGCCAAGATGTTTATATTCCAAATAAAACTTAAAAAAATGTACGTGTGATAAATGAAATAAAGAATGATATAAAAGACAAGAAATAGTTTTGTTTATTACATTTTAAAAAATGCCTAAGAAAAGGAAATCTTTATTATTAAAAAAAAGACCTATATTAAAAAGGAAAGGGAAAAAAAGAATTTTAAAGAAAAAAAAGACTAAAAGAAACAAAAGACCTAATTTGTCTAGGCAATTAGCTTTCCTTACGGTCTTAAGTAACACTAAAAATAAAAAAAGAAGAAATCTTCTGATAGAATATGCAGGAAAAGAAGACATAGATGCTATATGTCAATGCATTTATAACGTACTGAAAGGAAACATTAAATTAAGTCCTTTTTCTTATGCTAAACTTAAAAAGCATAAAAAAATTTTAAGATTTTTAGTAAATAGACGTGTGAATAACAAAAAAAGGAAAGCAGTATTGAAACAAAAAGGTGGTTTTTTGTCTATGCTTATTCCTTTAGCCGTAACTTTACTAGGAGGTTTAGCAGGAAGTAGACAATAATATGACTGCTTCTTTCAAAAAAAGTATTGTCATTCCTTTAGTTACATATAAAAAACTTAGAGCTATAGAAGAAATTAAGACGAAAGAAACTAAAAATGAAAAAAATCCTATTCTTGAAAGACAAAAAGAAATATTAGCAGAAAAAATGTATAATATTCAACCATATAAAGTTTTAAGTACTAATCAAGATATATCTAAACAAAATCCTACTTTTTTTTCTTATTTTCAAGAAAATCAATCTGAAAAATCTTTTCATACAGGTATATCTATAGAAGAAATATTATCACATATAAGACAAGCACAAATACCTTACATAAAAGAAATTTAAAAAAAAATGTTAGCTTTACAATTTTTTTGGAATGATCAGGGTGAAATAATAATGAACGGAAAACTGCTAAAAAATTCTAATGTGATAGACATAATGAAATTTTTTTCTAATACTAGCATAAAAAAAGAACCTCTTGGCATTAATGAACTTTGGTATAATTTATCTCGACATATACCTAAATCTTGGTTTCTCAATAAACCAGGAAAAAGCAAGCAAGATGCTGACGCTTATAAAATAAAAAAATATCCTATAGAAGATCAAAATATAGACATTATAAAAAAACGACAACGACAAATACATAAAAAAATTGAAAAAGGAAAGATAGAATCCATAGAAGCAACAGATGATGAATATTCAGAAAATGATTACGATGATCCAATTGAAAAATCATTATTTAAAGATTCTGACAGCGTGGACGACGATAATTTAAATTATCCTCCAGAATATGGTAAACAAAAATTATTTATTCCTTCAGGAGAAGAAAAAACCTTCACAGAATCTGAAGAAAATAAAAAAGATGAAGCAAGTGGAGGAATAGGAGAAGAAATAAAAATTAAGAAAATAAAACCAACTTCTTTTGAACAAAAATTCGATGAAGAAAGTGAAATAGAACCTATGTCCTCTACCCCTCCTTCTGAAGATATTTTTGGAGAAATAAAAAAGAAAAAAAGTTCGTCTAAAGCATCACCACGTAAAACACGTTATGGGAGATCAAAAAAAACCAACCCTAAATATTATGGGAAAGATTGGGACACGAAATGGAAAAAATAGTAATAAATAAAGAAAAAGCATTTGAGATAAAGAAGAAAAAATCCTAGGAAAATAAATAAAAATGTATTCGAATTGTGCTCATAAAAAACTTCTTTACAGGCAATTTTTACGAGAAAATAAAAATCCATTATTTTACAATCAATATGGAAGTGGATATAATACACTAACTCCTTTCATAGGAAGCAGAAATCAAAGAGGATATGGTATAGGTGGCATACTAAAAGGTTTATTTAAAACAGTCGTACCTCTCATTACTCCTGCGGTGAAAAGTGCAGGTAAAGCAATAGGAAAACGAGCTCTTAAAGGAGGAATAAAAATTGCAAAAAATGTTTTAAAAGGTGAAAATATAAAAAAGGCTATAAAAAGAGAAGCTGAAGAAAGTTTGTCTGATTTAGGTTCTCAAGTTATTTCAAACTTTTCAAATCGAAAGAAATTATCTCCTCAGCCAAAAATTATAAAAAAGAGAAACAGAAAAAAGAAAGGAAGGCATGGTGATATTTTCGGATAGAATAAATAGCTTGAGATAAACCGATAACTTGATCTTTTTATGTTGTCAAAGTAAAAATAAGAAGATACACCTGAACAAAAAATATGTCTTTTTTAAATGAAAATTTACATCATTGTATAAGCTCAGAATTGGATTATAAATATATACCTCCTACTGATACTACAAGAATAAAAACATACTATGAAAAAATAGATCCTACAGCTTCACCAAACAGCAACACTGTTCAATTTACATTAAAATCTAACAAAAAAGATTATGTTTCTTTACATAACAGTTACCTTTACATAAAAGCAAAAATATTGAAAGCAGATAAAACAGCACCTGACGCTCCAGCTAACGATGGAACTATAAATGATAATGCTAAAGTTTTTCCTGTTAATTATTTTGGTGCTACTATGTTTAAGAATGTAAAAGTTTTCGTAGGAGGAATAAGAATATCAGACAGCAATGATTTATATGGTTACAAATCAATAATAGAATTTACTTTAAGTTATGATCCTCTTACAGCTAAATGTTTAGGACCATTAGGTTTTTACATAAAAGACAATAAAGATTTCAATGAAGTTAACACTTTAACAGGTACAGCTCACAATGCAGGAGCTAAAAAAAGATATGAAAAAACAAAAAACGGAACATTGTTTGAAGTGCATGTAAGAATACATGACAGTCTTTTTTCACAGTCTAAATTATTACCTGGGGACTTGCCTCTTTCTATTGAATTAGATAGAGCAGATGAAACTTTTTGTTTAATGTCAAAAGTAGAAGCTCAAAAATATATTATAGATGTACAAGAAATAAACTTGTACGTGAAAAGAGTTAGATTAACAGATGATTTTCATCAAGAATTAGAAGAAGCAAGAGCTACTAATTTACCTATATGGGATATTCCTATCCATAAAATAGACATGAAATATGTCACTTTCGGTCCTCAAAAAGCTATTCTTCAAGCTTCACATGTTGTGAATAACACACCTTTACCTAAAAGAGTCATAATTGGTCTCGTGCATTTAGATGGCTTCACAGGCACTCATAATCGTAATCCATTTAAATTTGAAAACTTTAAAGTTAAAGAAATAGAACTTAAAGTAAACGATGGAGGAACTCCTTTTTATCATTATGAATTAGATTTTCCAAATAATATGTATAACATGGCTTATCTTGCTCTCCTTAAATCTACAGGAGATATATTCAGAAATGAAGCACAAAATGTAACCATAGACGAATTTAAAGAGGGAACAACATTATTTTGCTTTGATATTTCTAAAGACGGAGCAACATCAGAAACTTTTGAATTAACTGAAACTGGTACTTTAGGTTTTGTAATAAAATTAGAAGAAGAATTAGATCATGGAGTAGCAGCCATTGTATATTTAGAATATGATGAGATCATGAGATTAGACTCAAGTAATATGCTAAAATTTAAGTCTGAATTGACTAACCTAACAAAATGAATGGAAAAGAAATAAATTTTTATCTAAATCTCATAAAAGAAGAAAAAAAAGGAGAATATGGAGTGTTTTCAGCAGATACCATACCTGAAGTGACGTATTACCCTACTAGTTACATAGTTAACACTGACAACAGTGATTCTCCTGGTGAGCATTGGGTAGCTTTATATTATGAAAAACCTAATCACTTAGCTGAATATTTTGATTCATATGGATTTCTACCTCTTCGTGAAAGTTTTCTTAAAGCATTACCTGAAAAATATAAATATTCAACTCATGCTATACAAGGTTTATTTTCTACAACTTGCGGACAATATTGTTTATATTATCTTGAGAAAAGAGCTAACAACATGTCCATGCAAGATATAATATCTAGTTTCACGACTGATACAGACTGGAACGATAATAAAGTAATAAATCATTTCAAAAAGAAAAAAATACCTGTGATAAAAGAAGCTTATTTCCCATATCAAATTTGTCAAAGCTGCTTACCTAAAAACGATTTCTTAAATAACAATTACACTTTAAAATCTAAAAAATTGAAATGACGGAATCAAACCTTTTAAGTAAAATCAATAATGCAACTAAAAAGAAACTACCAGCTATACAAGCAAGTAGTATTTTAGTTATGTTTGTCTTAGCTATAACAGGTATCATATATAATGAAACACAAAAAAAATATTCTTCTCCTTTACAAAAAGGAGATGAAATATTCCTATGTTGTACAGAAACTGGCAACATTTTTCGCAATGGAGAAAAAACACAAAGTTTTTTAACTTGTTACATAACAAACATAAATGAGAGAAAAAGCTGGTCCTATCCTTACTTAGGACAGTCTGTTTCAAATAATTCTCAAACAAACCAAAGCTCAAGAGTAAATCAGTTTACTGATATAATAACCATAAATTCCTCTCTTAAAAATAGATATGTTGTAATACATATACCTAAACAAAGAAAAATCGCTGAGATAAATACCACATCTCCAACTTACAACTGATCAAAAAATATCACGCTGATCCTATAAACAATAACTTATATTTTAAATATGGATTATTTAAAGATTCAATTAAACTATGAAAAAGAACGTAATGAAATCCTAGAAAAAATTTGTCACCATCAACACTCATACATTTGCTCGTTAGAAAAAGAGAAAACTGAATATCAAAACAAAATAAAAGAAGAAGAAGAAAAAAATTCTTCTCTCTCTTATAAAATAAAAGAGACAGAAAAAGAAGTCATGAGTATGTTAGCACATAGAAAAGCCTATGGCATAGCTAAAATGGAGAGGGAATACAGGAAAAGAAAAGGTCCGATTTACATAAACACTATAGTATCAGACAGTAATGATAAGGATGAAGAAGCTGCTGAAGATATAGATATAGTAGATCTCCCTCGTGAGAGTTTATTAAACATATATAGAAGTATACCTGATGAAGTGTTTTATGAAGAAAAACATGAATGTGATTAGGTATACTTAATCACTGCTATATAATTCAAAATGAGTTTTCAAACATACAGCATAAGAAATCTTTTAAAAAATAAGAACATCAGTGACGAAATAGCAATCAAATATGTTAATGCTAAAAAAGAAAAAATTATATGCAATTCTGCTTTCTTAAACATACTCCTTGAACACTATAAACAGGTATTCAAGCATAGGCAAATAATATCTGCAGCCTTTTTCGTTATAGGAGAAACAGTATTTAATTATGCAGAAAAAATATGTCTTATAAAACGATTAAATATGCATGATTTATCAAAATTATCAGTAAAAGAAGCTATAGGTTATACCTTAAAATTCTTTTCTACTGAAGGTCTTAAAGATGAAAAAGACAAAAAAATTTGGGAAAATGCATTAGATCATCATTATAAAAATAATGATCATCACCCTGAATACTATTCAGGTAAAAACATGGAAAAATATGCTTTAATTGAAAGTGTATTTGATATGATAGCCTGTCATATAGAAAAAGATTTGAAAATTAAAAATATAACTGTGAATGATATTTTAAACGGAGAAATTACCTTTCATGAAATGTTAAACATTAATCCAAATTTCTTTAGTAGATACACTATCGAAGACAGAGAAAAAGTAAATTTTTATCTTGCTTCGTGGAAAAGTATTCTAAGTCAGCAATAAAAAATGCTTAAAATAAAAAAATATATTATTACAAATTCTGTAAATAAAAAAACAAAAACACAAATCACAAACATTAAATATACAAGTTTTACGATATCTTTACTGGCTATATATTTGTTTTTTACTTACTGTATCATATATGAACTTATACATATTGTAATATTATGTCCTTTTTTATATATCATATATAACCTTATACATATTATATTATTTCTGTTTTTGCATCATAGTATACTTGTTTCCGATACTACTTTGTGATACAGCTAACATAACCAGTTTCCGATACTACTTTGTGATACAGCTAACATAACCAGTTTCCGATACTACTTTGTGATACAGCTAACATAACCAATCTTAACTTTACATCTGATTACATATAACTTCAAAATGCCTTTGCCATCCTATTATTTCAATCAAGACTTAGGTTATTCTGATCAAGTCTTACAACAAATATCTGTACTGTTAGGTACAGACTGGATGAAACTAGGTATTTATCTAGGCATACCTGATCACCGTTTAGAAAATATTTTTAAGTCTAAAAAACCATGCGAAATGGCATTAGAAATGTTAAAAAAATGGTGGAGAAATGTTCCTCCATACAAGAGATGGGAGGAACTAGAAACAAGTTTTCTGGAAACTAGCAGAAGAGACTTAATAGAATTCACTCAAAAATATTTTGGCGAAAAATTATTGGAAAATTACCATACTGATTCCACTGCTATATATCTTTTCTTGAGCAAATTGAGCGAAAAAATACCATCAGACTGGAAATATATCGCTATTTATTTAAACATATCATATAAAGATATAAAAAATATTTCTTATGAACCTGAACGTGACTTAACTCAATATGCCTTCCAAGTGCTAAAAATGTGGCAAACATCTAAATACAGTGCAACTCACCATCTCATAAAAGCTCTGTCTGACATGAACAGAAAAGATGGTTTGAAAATTATCTTCGATGAATTCGATAAAAGAACAGGAAGTGAACAAGCAGGCTTTAATTAAAATGTTAAAATATCTTTGTGATAAGCTTTAATAACTACAATACAGTTAGTCATAACAATTTATTAGTTATAATATATTATCATGTTATCTGATTATAAGATTGCTTTAAATATCTTGTGATAAGCTTAAATAACTAAATATTATAATAAATAATACAGCAACAATAGTAACAACTGTCATAGTTATAATTTTTTATCATATTGTCATCTAATCATAAGATTGCTTAAAATATCTTTATGATAACCTTAGATAACTGTATATCATAACTAGTGATATAACAGTTGTAACAACTTACTATTATCATAATATAATATTGTTATCTGTTTATAACTGCTTTTAATATAGTTGTGATAAGCTAAGATTGTAATAACTTGATATAGTTATAATTTTTTATCACATTGTCATCTAATCATAAGATTGCTTATGATGATCTTAAATAACTATATATCATAACTAGTGATATAACAATTGTAACAACTTACTATTATCATAACATAATATTGTTATCTGTTTATAACTGCTTTTAATATAGTTGTGATAAGCTGAGAACTAAATAACTATATATCATATAACAAGTAGTATAGCAATAATCATAAGTACTTAGTATTATACATACTATAGTTATAACATTATATTGTATTATCGCTTTAAATATCGTTGAAATAAGCTTAGATAACTATATCATAACAAGTCATTAAACAAGTCATAAGTACTTAGTATAGTTATAACTTCATATTATTACTGATATTAGTTATAACTTCATATTATTACTGATATCTTTATATATCAATATCAACAAAAATGGCATATTCACACGAGTCTTATTATGTAACACTTACGGATAACAGAAATACAGCATTAATAACACCATGCAATACTCCTGTTACCACGCCTGATATAAATCCTATAAGTAAACCTGTGATATATTATATAAAAAATACAGAAAGAGCGATTGAACCAACAAGATCAACTAAAGAATCTGCAGGATTTGATTTATACAGTGCTTATGATTATATTATTCCTGCTAAAGAAAGAATGTTGGTGAAAACTGATTTAACGCTTGCTATACCTCCAGGATGCTATGGTCGCATAGCACCTAAATCAGGTCTTGCAGTTCATCATTTTATTGATGTTGGTGCAGGAGTAATAGATGGAGACTATAGAGGCACTGTTGCCGTCCTACTGTTCAATTTTGGTAATAAAAACTTTGAAATAAAACATGGAGATCAAATAGCTCAAATCATCATAGAAAGAATTTGCATCCCTCACCTTGAAGAAGTATCTGTTCTTAATGTAACTGAAAGAAACAAAAGAGGATTCGGATCAGGGAAAGAAAAAACAACTAATGAAACTGAAGAAAAACCAGTTGAAAAAATGGATGAAGAACCATCAAGAGAAAACCCTGTCAATGAAGAGGCTGCAGATGAAGAACAATTCTTTGATGCAGTTGAAGAACAAGCCTATGAAGAAAAATCAAATTAAGAATCAGCAAAAGAAAAAACGAGTCGATGCAGTTAAAGAACAAGCCTATGATGAAAAAGCATTAAAAATAAAAAAAAATCAACATCATATAAACCATTAATAAAATCAATGAAATGCCCTCCATCTCTCGATGTGAAATTATCCCTAATAAAAAAATTAAATAAAATCGAGTTATGTTTTTTATGCATACAATATAACAAACAAAATATCCTTGGGATAAACTAAAAAATCACACAATCTCTATGATAAACTAAAAAATCATACAACCAAAAAAAACATAATGGACAACAAAGCAAAAGTAGATGAATGCTTGCTTTATATTTTACAAGATTCTGATTACAATGATCATTCACCTCGAAATAATATTTTTCCATATGAAAACACTAAAATAATTACTTTTATTTTAAAAAATGAAATAGCAGAACTTTTTTTAAATAAATGGAAAAACGATGAAGTTCAAACTTCTTCACTTTTAAATGAAGTAATAAAAAACTTAAAAAAATTAATCAATGTCATGTATTACACAGATCACTTTGGAGTTAAATGGCAAACCCGAGATAATTCAAGATACAGCAAGATTTCAATAATATTCCATGGAAATAGTCGTATCAATGAAACTACTACAGTACTTAAGTCTAAAGAATATAAAAATTTTATCCAGTCATTGAAATCTGCGAATATACTATTTTTAGATCAAACAATCACTTTCAGAAGTCAATTTCAAAGTATACTAGAACACATATGTAACTCATTCTCTGCCACTCTGTTCATAAATGATGACTTAATTCTTTATTTTCCCGGCTGGAGACATATAAATGAATCAATACCAGCAGAAATTTATGATTTAGATCGTCTTTGGTATCCACTCTCTGTGTAACACGGTTGCTAAGGTATGCGCTACAAATCGAGTAAACACTCGTTACTAAGTGTAGCTATGACAACATAACGTAGCAACATAATTCATTGCGTCAAAAAAATGGCTGACAACGAAACTATAATGAATAACATTGAATCATCAACCTCAGAAGATGAAACAAGTTCAGAAGAAAGTCATCATCGGTATGAAACCAATTTCACAGTGCGAGCACATAGTTACACGGATCAAGGTGAAGTGAAAACGTGTTTGCGAGGATGTTATAACATTTCCTACAATCTCGATTTAGTTGTTATGTACGATGACGTGCCGCACGAAGACAACACACTCGTATACTTGGATGTAAAAGAAGAACAAAAGATCGAAATTTTCGAAGAAGAATGGACAGAACTCTCATCTAAAATGGATCAAATAAAACATCTGTTTAGTTCGAACGTTAACATGAACTCTAAAATTGAAATAGAAGGTTTCACTGTCACCAAATTAAACTGGGATACGTTACTGTTCGCATCAAAGAACATTAAAAGCCACTTCATGTTAAAACCAAATCAGTTAGATAAACTGAATACTGCGATGGAAGACATTCAAGACAAAGAACTTTTTGACTATCTTGATATACTGTACATTTTAGAAGAAGAATAAGAAAAACAGAATCCTAAAGGTAAAACACACTTCTTAATGTCTCTGAATGATATAAATGTCTCTGTGAATGCACACTTCTTAATAGTCTTAAAGTACAGTCAATAAAAAAAATGGGAAACAAACCTGTTTTAGGATATACTAGATATGATTCCAATACATTTCCTCTAAGCAAAGAAAAAACTAACGCTGTAGGATTTAATTTATATAGTGCTTTCAGTTATATAATTCCAGCCAAAGAAAAATGTTTAATTGAAACAGGCATCAAAGTTGCTGTCCCTACTGGGTATTATGCACGTATAGCACCATTAAGTGGGCATAGGTTTAAGTATACAAATGTTAAGGCAGGAATCATAGACAATGATTACAGAGGACAAATTCATATCCTTTTTTTAAATTTTGGTGAAAAAGAATATAAAATAAATTGTGGAGATCCGATTGCACAACTTGTGTTGGAAAAAATATATAATATTACATTAAAAGAATCTAACAAACTCAAAGATACTCCTTATTCGAAAATATGTTTCCAATTAAGACACAGCAAAATATATGAACAATGGCGTAAAGAAACACATATGTCCTAATGATATGATTTTATAATAATACTTAACTCTGTTCTATTACATTATTATAATAAAATGTATTATATCCAAACAACTTGTTTCACTTCATTTTTATTTTCACTTATAGACAGCATAATACTTCAATCAAAGTGTCAAATGATCTGTACATCACATATTTTATTTATCATCGTAATACAAGAATTGCTTTAAATCCAATGAAAATGAAAATCTATCGTTTCAATTGTAAACTAACGCTGTAAATTCCTCTAATAACTCAGCAAATGTTCTTTGCTGATATCAATGAAACATAACAAAAAAATAAAGGAGAAAAAACTCTGTCCCTAAATCACTCAAACTGTTGAAAAAAATCTATATCCTCTTAAACTGAATGTCTATTTGTTCATAGACTTAAAGGTGTAACACCACATTTATGATTTCACTGCTGAGGTGGAGTATATAAGGAACGCAATGTCTGGGGTTAATTGAAGAGGTCTAGCCCTCATGTCACGAACCTCCATGCCTGTAGCTCCAGGTACTAGCTTCAGTGTGAACAAAATCACGACTATTCGTGCGAGCTTGTTAACTTAGAACGGCTGATGCTCCCATTGTTGGTTGATGCGTGTATGCTCCCATCAGTTGGTTGAAGCACCATACATAATAGTCCTCCTGTTTCAGTAACGTCATTCCTTAGAGAGCTGATCTGAAATTGAATGTATCTCTCAATCCTCCTCCTTCAATCCTCCTTCAATCCTCCTTTACTATTTCCAAAATAATCCTATTATCCAAAATAATAGGTATTTTCTGGATATTCAAAAAATATAGGTCTTCTTTGGATATTTTTTTAGAAATATCCAAAGAAGACCTATATATATACTACTTATGTTCTCTGAGGAAGTCATAATTTTTAAATTGCGGATAGCATATTTTAAGCAGTCTAACTAATGTACTTTCTAGCCTATCACATCCTGTCTTATTAGTACATCCATAAATTTGACTTGCATATTCTACTGCTGGAAGTACAATAGTAGTGATAATACATTTCATGGCATCATGGGTGAGGTTTTTTTCTAATTTTGGTCAGCAAAAATGTCCTATATGACATACTATTAAATACAGTGTTGCAATGATGTTTAAAATTCAAGTTGACATCTAATTCAACACCCAGATATCTATAGCAATGTGTTTGCAGTAATCTTTCTGTACCAATATACTGGGAAATAGGCAGATGTTTTTGCAGTCTTTGTTTGGTACCATAGACTGCAAACGTAGTTTTACCAATATTCAAAGACAACTTATTCTTTTTACACCAATTTGCCACATTGTCAAGGTCCTGGTTTATCAGTCTTACAATGTCCATGGTAGGCTTGTTATAGGTGCAAAAAAGTGCTGTATCGTCAGCATATAACTGACAGTCCAAATACTCTAGTGAATTATGGAGGTCATTTATGTATATCAAAAACAATAATGGCCCCAGAATGGAGCCTTGTGGTACACTACACTTAATAGTTAGTTCTCTGGAACATCACCCATTTACTCTAGTTGCTGTCTATCTGTTAGGTATGACTTAAACCACAGAACAGAGGCTTCATCAAGTCCCATCTTCTGCCGTTTTTTACATAAAATACTGTGGTTAATTGTATCAAAAGCTTTGGCAAAATCCAAATAGGTTATAAGGGTGGTAGACTTGCTTTCTAGTCCTTCATATATCTGGTCAGTTAGGTATTGTAGTCCAGTAAGGGTTGAGTGTTCAGGTCTAAAGCCATGTTGCTTAGTATTTAGAATATTTTCCTTGGTCAAGTATTCCAACAACTGAGCATGGATTACCTTTTCACATAATTTTGAAATAAATGGTAGAATCGAAATTGGCCTATGGTTGTTTACCAATGACAGGTCACCATCCTTGGGGATAGGGGTAATAGTGCTTTCGGGAAAATGGCAGTGCAGATAGATAAGTTAATCATATGTTGTAAGTGACCAGGTAATGCCTCCAATGCATCTTTGAATACATGCGTTGCAATATCTCTAATGCTGGAGGATTTATTGACTTTAATTCCATTAATGACTTTCTTAATTTCATCTATGGTTGCTGGTCTTAATGAGAAACTATCATTGGTTCCCATGCTGAATCCATTCCCTGTGCTAATTTTGGTCCAATATCCCTAAAATAGGAGTTTATAAAATCAGCAGTCTCAGCAGGAGGAACTAGTGTGTTATTTTCATGATTTAATAGATTAACTTTTGTTTCTTTTGTTTTCGGTTTAACAATAGCAGAGATTTCCTTCCAATAAGCTTTGGGATTACCTTTATGTTCATTTAACTTGCCCTTGTGGAACTCAGCTTTGGCTTCTTTTGTAATATATTTAAACCTATCATTCAAAAAGTTAGCAATATTGAAATCATCAGCATTTTTGGCATGTGTATGAAAGAATTTTGTCTATTTGGTTAGTCAGTATCTCCTAGGCCTCACTATTCCAGAAACTGTCCCAATTTGAATTTAGGAGCCCCGTGGTAAAATTATTTTTGATATAGTTTCTATATGATCTGCCTTTAAGGTTTATTGGTTGTTTGTCATCTAGTCTAGCAGCTCTGATTAAGTAGATACATAAGTGGTCGGCTATGTGGACATCCAGTGTCCCACTTGATATTAGAGTATCAGAATTAGTGCATGCTAAATCCAAGAGGGATGTTTTGCCTTATGTTTCAAAATGGGTGAATTCATTTATATATTGAGTACAGCCTACCTGCAAAATAGTGTTCTTCAGTAGTCTTGCCTCATGCCTCTTAGCTTTATTGGCAAGAGGTGGTAGAATGTTTACATTAAAGTTACCCATTAAAAAGAACTCTGTATTATTTCTCATCTCCAAAAGATTCATCGTTGCTAATAGCTGTGCACAGAAGGCTCCCACATTTCCACTTGGAGGTCTATAGACATTAAATAGTATACACTTGCATAGGTATTTTTTAGTAAAAACAATACACTATAATTCAATGTCACTGTTACTGACATTCAAGTGTTCAAGTTCACTCATGGAAAATGTAAATTCTTTCTTCAAATAAACCCCTAGTCCTCCCCCAGTTTCGATCTTATCATTATCATTTAATGTCTTTCTATCCCATCGTAGCAGATTGTATCCTTCCAGATCAACTAGGGTATTGGGTATTTTGTCATGTAGCCAAGTCTCAGAAATAGAGAGACAGTCAATGTCTGCATTATCAAACTCAAGTTCAAGTTTGATAATGTTACTCGGGATACTTCTTAAATTCATATGGCAAACAGAAATTCCCCTGGTGTTTTTAAAAAAATCTCTATTAGTCATTTGAATCAAAAATAAATAATGACCTAGTTATCCTCCATAACCAAAATCCACTATAGCCATCCAAAACTCCCCCAGGACCCATCCCCTTGCCACGTCCAGCGGACAATATTTGGTCCATGAAGCTCGCATCTAGTGCTCATCATGGAATCTATTCTTGCTAGAGAATGTGTACACAGAGGTGTCTTCATAGACAAGAACATAAGGGAAAATATAAAAGGTAATAAAACATATCCAGGAGGCCGTTTCACCGCGTCCAGACGGATGTCCGCGTTCCTTTGACGGAGTCCGTCTTCTGAAAAACCGTTTCTGCTCATTATTTTAATAAGAAATATTACCCTACACGGACCTCCGCGAAAAACCACGGACCTCCGTCTTTTTTCGCGGACTTTTCACCATTTCAGCTCACAAAGCGGACCCTAAGAAAGTCCACCTCCAGTCTGTCTTATGACAGTAAATGGCGGAGGGGTAAGGTACCAGTAGGTGACCCAAAACGGACCCTTTTGAAGCCACTTTTATGTCCGTGACGACCAAAATATCTCATTTTATGTCCGCCTTACATTTTACCCCGCCTCCCTGAACTTGACGGGAGCAAACTTTACCCGACCTTTGACCCCTGACCCTCAGATAGTCGTGGAACATTCAACTGGCTGTCACAATGTGGGGAGGTATTATGTTCTTTCTGTCAAACGTGAATTCTACCCGAGGCGAGATCCACTCTCCTTCTTCACAGAAAAGAAATTCCTGCAGAGATATAGGCTGACGAAAGCAGTCACCAGACAATTAATCAAGAATTATGTGGCCTACCTTCCACCAAAGCGTAGGATCTTGAGAGGGGTCCATGCTGTCCCACATAGGACATTGTTTGATTTCTACTGTTACAGAATATTCTTGGGGCATTTTAATGTACCCCCCCTCCTTTCCCTTCTTTTCTTATGGCGATACTTAGAACAACTACATTTTTAATGCAAATGTGTTTCACCTCCAACTCCTGTGATGTTTCCCTCTGTCTTTGTCTCCCATTTTCATGTAATAAGCTAGAAAAATATATATGTATAGTTTCCACGTGGATTTCATAGCTCTATACCCCTTGTTCTTGTTATCTTTGTTAAATTTTGACTTTTTTTAAGTTAATTTTTTTTTTCAGTTTTGCATAGCAGTTCGGTATTTTGCTACTGGGGCCAATTATTCCACCATAGGAGACTGCCACGGAGTGTCTCATTCTACCGTCTGCAGGTCCGTGCAGGAGATCACCGAGTACTTCCACGACGCCCTAGAGGACTATGTGGTATGGCCTGACACAGTCCTAGACAAGAATAACAAGTCTGTTCTGTTCCTTCGCGAGAAACATACCCAGGGGTGTTCGGGTTGGTGGATGGCACCCACGTACCTATCGAATGCCCTAAAGGAGTGGTATCTAATGAAAATCAGTACTACTGCTACAAGGGGTACTACTCCATCAATACCATGGTGAGATTTTTTTTTATTTATACATGTTACAGTCTTTCTTAGTATATACAAATATTTTCTTCTTCGGGTGTTTGAACTTAGCCATAAACTGATATATCATGATGTACAGTCCTTTTCTCTATCTTGTTGTTCTCTTTTTTTTTAAGATCATCTATGACTGGGACTGCATTATAATGCATGTCAATGCGAGCAACTCGGGTCGTGCAACGGCATCTATGTGATGAATGGTTCACAAGTGAAATACCTGGGTGAGAGGGGAGACTTCAGTGGGTTCTTCCTACTGGGAGATGGAGGGTAAGATATTATTAAGCTGTTCTTAACCTTTGCATTGTGCCGTTACAAGAAAAAAAATATTCCATTTAAGACTGAAATTGATACAGTGTATTTTTATTACAAAATAGATTTATTTCTGTTGCTTATTAGGGATATCCTCTTTATATTATTTCTTTTATCCAAAGGTACACTATGACAGACTATGTCTACACCCCCTTAAAACCAGAGGTCACAGACGAGGATGTCAAATACAATAAATGGCAGAAGAAGACACGGTCCAAGGTTGAGAGGACCATAGGCCAACTTTAGCAGAGGTGGAGGTAATTGTACCTTTCTTTATTTAACCATATCAGTTTCTAACTAAATGAAGACTATGGCCCTAAAAACAATTCTTGTTTCCCTGTTGTAACACGAATAAGGTATAATATAGCATTTAAAAAAGCGGACTCAATACTTTAAACTTTAAAAAATATTTTTTTTCTAGGTGTCTGGACTCGAGTGGGGGGTACCTCATGCACTGTCCTTACCGGGCAGCCTGCATTATAGAATCATGTGTGGCCCTGCATAATGTGGCCAGGATCGCCAAGATCAAACTCCTGCAGGACTTCCCGGCTAAGGACAACTTCAAGAGGAAGTTTCCCCCTATAGATCAACCTGACAACGTAGGCCCCAAGCCACGAGTGATCTTCAAAAACTTGAGAGAGGAGTACATTCAGGATCATTTTGGTCAAAACAGGAGGCGCTGAACTGTATTACTTGTAACCTAGAAAGGATTAAATGAACTGAGGAGCACAACAGTAACCATATATTGATTTGTTTTTATGAAACAGATTCTCCATGTATGTGAGGCACGTCAAGGCAAGAATAAAATACTGGTTGTCTATATGGTACATAGTAAATTAATGTGGATATGTTTTAGTACACTTAGATGTGACACATGTAAACAAATGATATGTACATATTTTCTCCATGTGCTAGGTCCTAAGTCTGTTACATACATTTTGGTAAAATGAAATAATATAAAAATTACATGCACTTTTAAGAATCAATTATTTGTCGGCTTTTTCTGTTATCTATATATTTATAGACAAATATATGCCACCTCTTCTGTAAACTCTCATACACCTTCACCTTTTTCTGACATTAAAGTAATACCCACATGCGTAAGAAAACAAACTGTTATCTTTTTATTGACAGACTAAGCATCATTTATTCTTGAGAAAAGTACCATGTACTGTGTATCATACATACACTTTGACAAATACTACATCGTCACACTGAAATGAACAACCTTACTTCAGTACATGGACATAAACCCTGAGCATTATTAGCACTTACAATTATCCTGTTGTTCAGGAAAATGGTCAACAACTGTCATATTTTTTTGGCACATACAAGAATAAGCACCTTTTTTCTTCATATAAATGAACCTTAACGTGGCAAAACAGTAAAACTTAACTTCTAGAGTATATTCTACCCTTAACATAATTATATGAGTTTCCATGACATGAATGCGGACGTCCATCTTTACATTTGGAAGTCATGCAGTTGTTTCTTTATGCGGAGTCTTTTGGACTTACGCATAGGCATTTCGTCCCGGTCAGAAACTGACCCAGCATCATCCGTAGATTCCACTCCCCCTGCAGACTTAGCATCTTCCTCTATGTGTCCACTTCCTTCCCCTTCAGCTTTTGTGTCAGCTTTTGTGTTCGTGTCCCCTCCTTCTGTAGGTTCTTCTGCTCGTGTTTCAGTCTGTTCGTTATACCCTCCCTCGCTTTGTACTTGTTCCATAGCAGTGTTGGACTATGACGAAGTCATCACTCAATTTAACTGTGAATGTAGGTAGACCAAGGCCGTCATTGCTGTCTGTGGCCTCCTGACATATAGCTGCAAATAAAAAAATAGAAACACATGATCCTTGTATTGAAAAGTAATATCACCAAGGGGTCCAGCATGTTTGATGTCCGTGTTCAGTAAGTTTGTTTTTAAGACGTTATATGTAGATGCAAATTTTAATTATTATTATTTCTCCTACTATTTTAAGTTCTTTTTATCTACTATGTTAAACAGAGAGGAAGGTAACTATGTGTTAAATAAAGTAGATAATTATATATATTCACTCACCTGTGCCTGGAATAATGAGAGGAGCGGAAATCTTTCTTGAGATAGAACCTGTCTCTTCGAACACCTGCTCTGTAGTGTGGTAGTTGGCGACTCCCTCTTCTGCAAGATCAGATGAAACCTCAAAGTATAGCATTACTGATAAACAAGCAAATGTCCATGAGCAGGGAATAAATTTCCATCGTATTCAACCGAGGTGAGGTTGTCCGTATCCAAGAACGCCTTATAGGCGGAGTTGAATGCGGACAGGCCTCACCTAGGTGAATACAATGCAAATTTATTCCCTGCTCATGGACATTTGCGTTTATGTCATGGCCTATGTGACGGTCGTATCAGCCATTACATAATTATTAATATCAGTCTTTCATGTCAAGTGGACTTGGATTCAGCAAGCTATCACAGATTATTTTTTGCTATATAAAAGCATATTATAACATCAATGACGGTGCTGTAGTAAACTTATCAATGAATTAGTTTTTATGATACTCTTACAGTAAATTTTTACCTCCTCCTGTGTATGGGTGAGTCAGAAAGGCAGACACGCCATCATTCTGCAAAGAAGAATCTTCCTCGGGCCTTTCAGTCCCCTCCTCAGGGTAATCAGTCCCCTGTTCAGGCTTATCGGTCCCCTCCTCAGGCAAATCAGTTGACTCCTCTGACTAGCGACCTGGAGTCTGGAATATTACTTGCTCTGTTTCGGTTCCGACACTGTGGATGGATGGAGCTGAAACAGAAAGAGAGTGACTTAATATCCACCTTAACTATAAGTAAACCAATTAATTATTTTCTACACAGAAGGGTGAACCAGATTTAATTCACATTGAAACTTTTGATAACATTTATTTTCTGTTTTAAAAATGTACTTGATTTAACAAGGTATATCTGTTTAAGTTAATGAAAATGATGTAATCTCACCTTGTATTAGGTTGTGGTCAAAAGAGTAAGTCACAGCCTGGTTCAACTTTTTAACAGTCGTGGTGACTTCCTTTAGGATATTATCCACAGTCTCAGCTGTTTTCATACCTGTAGCACTTCTTTGCTGCAAGTGGTCCACATTAATAATTAAACCACTGAAAGACTGTGAAAGGGAGGCGACGGAGCCCTGCATGCTCACCACCTCAGCGTTCATCTTTTCTTGAGACTCAGCGACCTCTGTATTTTCTACCATATAGTCACTCAATTTTTCCAAGGCCTTCACTAGTTGAACCTGTTTAGTAACAATGGCATTGGTTAATTGAGTATGCACATTTCCTAAAGCAATGGTATCTTCTTCAGCTTCTTTCCTCTGCTCCTCAAAATATTTTTCTTGGGCCTTTAACATAGAATCTCTCAGTTCCCTCACACAGCATGCTGTCTCATGTGAATGCTCACGGAGCGCCGCAGTAATTCCACTCATAACTCCTTTGAGGGACTTGACCATTATAGTGGCAGTTTCTTGGGTGTTTTGTGCCAACTCGTCCTGATGTTTCATAAGAGCTGCACACAGTTTTTTGTTGTGGTCCATAATAAGGTTCCTTGTTTCCTCCATATCTAACTGGGTTTTAATTTTTAATTCAGACCTCAAGGTGGGGTCATACCCATTGTTTGACATGTTATTTAACGAGGGCAGCGAATCATCTGGGTTACCATAATCAAGTTTTCTCCTCTTACTGTCTGATGTTTCCGCTGTCAGGTCTACGTTTTCCTTTTATTGCCGGGACTTTTGTCCATACCATCCTTGTAGTTAACTGCTGGGGTGCTGGTCTTAAAGACAGAAGACATCTGCATTTCTACCCCCGATACATCCCCTTTTGCTATCAGTTCACTGAAAGATGGTGGCCTAGTACGCTGTCTTTTGGCGGCTGGTTCAGGGGTATTGTTAACAGGCTTGGGCTCAGATAGGGGGACCACTTTTTCAGGTTCTTTTCGAGGTGGAGGTTTTTTTTAATACCTGTTTGTCCACTAGGTAGAAGGCTTCTCTATGTTCTTTGGTTTAGCAGTAGGTGGTTTCTTCGGGGTATTTCTCGAAACTATTTTCTTCACCTCCTTTAAAAGCTCATTTCTTCTCTCAACTCTCTCTCTAGCGTGGGGAGACAGCTCCTCCTCTGGCGGCTTTCTGTTGGACTGAATACCCTTTTTCTTATCATTCTCTCTTCTGTTGAAAAGAAGCATTTTTTGTCTTGAAACACTAGCAGGCGGGGGAGTTCTGAGGTCGTCGTCATCTGCCAATGAGGTATTGGGTTGCTCGACGACTACTTCAGCTCGAAGGGATTCCTCGTGTTCACGTCTGTAATGATCCACTGATTGGAAAACGTCCTCCTCCTCCAAAGGTTCATTGTAATCATCCTCCTCCATCAGTGGATCTGAAGGAATAAATTCACAAACAGTATTTATTTATTTTTTTGAACTAAAAGCATGTTACATTTTCTCTGACTCACAAGTGTCTGTATAGAAATGGAAATCCATGTTTCTGTGTTCTATGACAACATATATATATACATTGTATAATTTCATAGGCTGTATTAAAATATATAATATTCTTCTCCATGAAGAAATAAAATACACACGGTGGACCCCTTTTATGATATAGGAGAGAAAAAAGAACTCACCGCCTTCCTCGTCCGTGGCCAGTAGATCGGCCTCCATCACAGCCTTCATGGCATCATTGGGCATTGCTAGATTCCAATAGTCCTCTCGGTTGTCTCTCTCAGGATCGTAACATGACCACAGCTGGTCGGTCCTCCCTCCCCCTTTGAGGTTAGGCGGCTGCATGCCTGGTATCCCTTGAAATAAATGAATCATTTTATAAACTTGGACATATAAGTAGTGTCAGAACAACAAAGACCCATTTTCGCAATATAAATATGAAACATAAAAGAATTCTACAGTTAATTTGTTTTTCTTAAATAGAGTCTTGGCGCATGGGAGAGGAAGCAGGATTTTTGTTTTTATCAATATATGGATCAATATTTGGAAAATAAAAATGTATGCCAGAAGCCCAAATACTTTGATTTTAGCTTACCTAGTACTACATCCTCCCCTACCCAATCCAGTATAGCCTCTTCGAACTCGTTTAAGTAGTCCTTTTTGTCTCGTTGCCCACTACCACTTTTGTATTTGTTGTCGACATACTACGTCTGTCCAATTAAAATTGAGGTAAAGCATAGCATTTAGGGACTAGGAAACAAAACAAACTTTAGCACATATGGTGCTATTAATTTCATTTCTTTAAGAACTTGATATATATACATATTTACATATATAGAGAGAGTATATCATGGCGTGAAATTTTAATAGGTTCATATATACTATAATGGTATAATGTATAATGTCAATATATATAAATATATATATATATATATATATATATATATATATATATATATGTATATATATAATTCACAGCAGACCTACCTTTTATTTTGCATCTTGGCTGAAATACAAGAGCTTATCTTTGCATTATTTCACCTTCCACTCACGTTTTTCTATGGACTCGACATATTCTGAGAAAAAAAGTTTGTTATAATAATAAAAAATGTCTCATTAAGTTAAACTGTATGGCCAAAATACACAACAAAAAATGTACAGTCACAACTGTATATGGCAAATGTTAACTGACAATAAACACCATTGCTTTTTCTGCAGTATAACACATAAAACAAATGATATCATTTATTTGTGGATGCCAATATCAAATTAGACAAAAAAATAGTTACCCGCTAACTCCTCCCATGCTAACTTCTTCATCGTCCTTCCGTCTGAGCTTGCCTTGAACTTTCCTTTCAATATAGGTTTCAGGTGGTTGGCTCCCCAGATAAGAGCCTTAATATCCAGTTTGTTCCATTTTTTAAGGGTGGAATCGGTGGAAGAAGCAGTAGAAACATTTGCAGAATTGTTACCGCCACATCCACGACCTCGGGTTCCTCTCGTACCTTGCGAGCCTCTACTTCCTCAGGTTCCTCTTGCACCTTGAGTAGCTCCCCTCCCTGAACTGCCAGAACCACGAGGCCTACCCCTTGGCCGTGTTGCCCCACCACGGCCTCTCACAGATTGCCCCCAGCCGGTAGGAGCAGAGAAACATTCTTCATCTTCTGTAGGGACATAGTCAGGGTCACACAAAACATCGTCCTCCTTGAGAGGGGTACACTAGGTCTGCTGGGTTTTAAACCAAAATGAGACAGGTGCTCTGAACTAGGAGCTTTACCCTTCTGTCTTCTGTCAGATATTCCACCTTGAGACTGCTCGCGGATAAGATTTCTGCAGTACTTATACACCATGTAATCAATGTCTTCCTCTACCCCTATTTCCCCCTGAGCTTTTTTGCGGATGAGGGATTTTTGAATTTATATACCATATAAGCAATGTCCTGATCTGCACCCATTCCGGGAAAGTCACTGGGTTTGAGTAGGTCCTCATCGTAGTTTTCGTCAAACTCTTCTACTTCTTCGTCTTTGTCATAGTACAGGTCTTCATCCTCCTCCGCCTGGTGGGATGACTGAAAAAAGAAATAAAACAAAAGCTTAACTCCTTTCTGGAAAAGTGTAGCCCTTTATTTACTACATTGACAAATGCTAGACGCTGAACGCCGACCAAACACACATTTCATATACACTTTAAACTCACTGACACACTTAGTTCGACAGATAACCATACCCTACGTGTCAGAGTACATCTTTCACACAAAATTGGCTGACTTTAACTCACCTTCTGAGTAGCTTTGGGCATTTTCTTTTATTGTCGAAAGAAAACGGCGTTTCCCGGAAGGTGGAGGCGGCTATTGATATCCCATAATTCATGACGTCACAGGGAATTCCCCGAGAAACCCCGCCAAAAATCACAGATTAGGCGCAAGTACCTAACATGAAAAATAATTAATTAAATGAAGGCGGAGGGTCAAACGCGGACGTCCGTGTTCAAGGGTCCACCTTCTATTTAAAGGGTCCGTGTTAATTTTTTTTTACGGAGGGGTGACGGACTATGAACAGAAACAGTTTTTAAATAAAAAAAAGATGGAGTCCGTGTCAGGGTCCGCCTTTTTTGTCCGTGTTCTTATATCATATAACGTTCGCGGTGAAACGGCCTCCAGGGAATTTTTATTTTGAATTTACTTAGAAACATAAAAGATCCCTATCATTAATCCAATTATAAGCTCAAGGTTAGTAATCATACAGTGAAATCATTTTGATTCTCAGTAGATAGTCAGACCATATAGGTAGCTGAGAAGTTCATTTATATGTGTGTTCACACAAGTAGTATAATAGCAGTGATGTGGCCAGAGTAGAATGACTATTTTTGTATACCACTTAGGCCATATAAGTCTATTGTTGATCCATTAACGAGCGTTTCGATATACTGTGTGAACGAAGGATATCACTAGTCCCAGTTGCACTTGTTTAGCATTTGTTTACAACTATATAAATAAGGTCCACTAGTACAAATTATAGCATGTTTTAATGAGCAATATTAATAACAATAAATGGCCCTATTCTTAGTGCAGTGGAAGGCAGCTTACCCATCACAATCTACATCATCACATGTATGTATTTGCATATGGGTCCACACGGGTCCCACCAGAACATGGCATATTTTGTTGATTTATGAAAAAATGACCAAGCCTTTTCCATGAAATTTGCTAGGCATGTAGACATTTCAGGGTTTCTATCATATAAAATAGAAAAATCGCATTCGGTCACTATATTTTTTGACAGTTTTTTTTATTTTTTTTCCCATTAATTAGCTGTTAAATAGACATATCAAAACTGATGATAATAACATGATTACCACTTAAAAAGATGCTTAATATGCTAAGGAATAAACATACAAAAGATCAAATTTGTCTGTCAGGTTGGGGGGGGTTACTGTGCATTTCATATACTGTATTTTATATCGCTCTGTACATATTTTCGAGAATGACAAAATGACACCTGGGAATGGGAAAATTTAGTAACTTGGGATGGGGGGAGTTGTTGTGATTGATGTTGGGACTGTGGCTGTGGTTTTCTGGTTTTCTTTAGGCTTAGCCTACTATTATTGACTTTAGACTGACTTGAAAAGGTTCTTTCTATGTTGTGAACACCAAGAGCTGGGGCATGAAGTGGGAGTGGATGTTGGCTGAGCTTGATGCGAGGTGGAAGGTTGAGGAGATGATGGTGATTGATGAGAGGATCGAGAAGGAGGGGTCCCACCCAACCTCACATAGGGGTTAGGAAGGTTGGATGGCGATTGATGTATAGATGGAGGCGAGTGTTGGAGTGGAGGTGTACAGGAACTTGGTTCTGTACATGAAGTATCTGCATCTGTTTCAACCCCTTCTACTGGGAGTAGATCAACAAACTTTACATTTTCTGAATCAGCAGAAGCCAGTCTTTCGCACAGCCCTATTCATTTTGGAAGAGTGCTAGGCGCAGTGGTCAGCGTTGAAGAAACATTTTGTTGTACGTCCAGGGTACAAGTACGGCACGGGGTGGAGGCCCAGGGGGTGGAGGGCAAGTCCGTATGATACCGATTACAGCCACGCCCTGGCGCTCTTTTACGGTACTACGCCAATTCCCCCTTTACTGCTCAACTGTTCACGGACAGGACCTTGTGTCAATGCTGTTTCAATGAGAGTACATATCAATACAGACGTAAATCTAAACTTGAGTCTCTTTAAGTCTCTGCAAGTGAATTGAAAGGATAAAGTCCCAGTCTATCAGGGGTTATGTTTCAACTAATTTTGAACTTTAATTACCTCACCACATACCTTTAACTTCCAACATCACATCCACAACTGCCCCCATCACAACCACAACTGCCTTCTGAAAATAAAATAAAAAATAATAGGCTAAGCCTGAAGAAAAAGAAAACATCCAAAGACAACCTCCCACCTCCACAACCCCAACATCAATCACAGTTCAACAACTCCCCCCACCCCAACCACAAGTACCTCAACCACAACTGCCCCCATCACAACCTCAGCATCCTGCACCCCAACCACAACTGTCAATCCCTTCTGTGGGCGGCTTGCCATGGCTGCCCTCAGATATGCTTGATGAAGTTGTGCCCTATGAAACAGATCCACCCCCATCACAAACCCAACGACCTACCTCACACCAACCTCAATATGCATCTACCTGCCGCCACGTTCCATCTGCCTCCCTTATAGAGGAGAGGCTAAACAGGAAACACAGGGTTAACTGTTCCCCTGCCCACAGTGTTACTATAGTAGATGATACTAGTATAGATGAAACTGGTGAAGACAGAGATTATAGTGAAGACGAGGATCTTTGCTAGTGACTCTGTCTGAATTCTGATCAGATCTGATGTATATATGTCTGTATAGATATTGATATTCTGTAAATATACCAGTTTTTCGGTATCAATTGTACATATAATTGTATATGTCTTTGTAAATTAAAAAGTTATTTATCATATTCAAGTGTCTGGTATTTTGTTTGCTTCCTTTGCTTGACATAAAACACGAAAAATATATTTTCTACATCTATTTTATTTCATAAATAACAAAAGGGTATACATGTTCAATTAAGATTTGCAGCATCTATGTAGGTTTTTACCTCATAGCCAGTTTCCATTGAGATTAATCTTTTGATAATCATAAGCAGGAACAACTAGGAGGACATGGTCTGCATCTCTATCATAATTCAGTCAACCATCAAAAAGGTATATGCTAGAAGCAGGATTAACACACATGTATGTATGTATATATGATTGATAATGAAGATTACATGTCACCTGCCTTCACAACTATAGCCTATCATTTCATTCAGTGGAAAGTATTGATAAAGAGTTGATCCAATGCATGCGTAAAGGTATTTAGGTTAGCATTGTGTACCTCATGCTGACATCACTTAATAAGCATAGCAGTAGCATGCATAACACAAGTAGTCTCATGATTTTCCAAAGCTATACCTTCTATTTCCCAGTAGTTAAAGCCTAACAAAGGGGCCACACCTCTCCAGGCTGGTGCAAAATGTAAGGCAAGTCTATAACAGTCTATCTCCTCCAATTTCTTCCATGGATATCTATGATGTGAGACTCCATAGTCTCTCTTTGAGTCATTGACATCATCATCATCATCATCATTATCATCATCATCACGTGCATTGGACTGGGTCTCATTCAAGGCAATCCCATCTCCATCCCTGGAACGACACATAAAACCTACTATCATTCAGCATGTCAATTTCCTATTATACTATATTATTAGGGTATATCAAGATATTTCCTAACTATATTTCATCCTATACAATAGATATTGCACTGACTAATGATGGTATTATATGGACTTCAACCTAAACTACACATTTTATGTTTCATAATCAATTAGGTTTCATGATTGAAAAGATTTAAACTTACCAAGTAGGCACTGGATCCTTCTCTCTAGTGGGAGCCTCCCATGCACAGAACACAGGGGGCACTCAGCTGGAACATGACCTTCCCTGTGACATTTGAACACATGGTTCTTGAAGTTGGGGAGGTACTCATCCAGGTGCTTCTCCAAGAAGACTCTGAGTTTCTTGAATTGATCATAGTTCAGTTTAAATCCATTGTGACCTGCTATCAACTCTGTCTCTGGGTCTCCCTCGTTTTGTTTTAGACAAAACCAGTGCCTGATGTGTACTGCACAGTCATCAGATTCCACGCTGATGAACCAACGCTCACTTAGGTGACAGCAGTACCCTAAAAAACAGGATTCATCAGACAACTTGAACCGATGAGTCATATGGTTGATTCTGTGCTCCGTCTATGTAACAGACCCGTATTGTCTTGTTGGGATCACCCTCACCGATTTTATCAGAAGTAAAAGGTGAAGTGGGTAGCACTCCTGGTTGTGGTGTCTGAGGGACCAGTGAGTCATGCTCTATAACTGGCTTGGGCAGCTGCAATGACAAATTGGTCCATCTGGCCACCTTAGCCGGCTTCTTGATTTCGAGCAGAAGACTCGGCCATTTCCTGGCAGGAGTAGTGAAGTCCATCTTCTTCATTTTAGCAGGAGTTGGAACAGGATAATTTTGAGAACAAGGCACCGTCACACCCTGAGAACAAGTCACATCCTGAGAACAAGCCACATTCATTTCAGCCTTATCATCAGTCTGAAAGTTGAAAAATGAAATGGAATAAATACTCAATAATAAAAAGTATTATGATATATACAGTCCCCTTCAAGTACATACAACCACAATCTTATCTAAGCAGTGTAACAAATACTTACATCTTCAAGGTAAATGCTGGGCATTGGCTGAGAATCTGGCATGTTCCTTATAATCTCCAATTCCTCAGGGGTAAACTCCCTGCCTGACACAGGCTTAATGTTGAAGAAGGAACGTCAGTCGAAGGCATGTTTCACTCAAGGGTTAGAACACAACAGAATGACACCTGCCTACGGGGGGTTATATTCATGTTTGGTATGACCATGCCTCCTTTCCCACCTCAACCAATGAAAGGATAGAACATATGATTGTGCAATACTCCTGTCACAGTTATCCATTAAACATAACCATTGACCTAGATATTTGAATTACCATGTGATCTAACCTACCAATCATAATGTGTCATTCAAACGGAATCTAGGTCAACAGCTAAAAGGCTGGAATAGGTCAACTGTCACTTCGGGGTGCCAGCACCTGCTACCAGACGCCGCAATCTTGGATTTCCAACCACACACAAATGTCATGAATATACATTCGTAAATTACTCTGTTAATTAGCATCTGATCTTCATTAAAACTCACACACATGTTCCCAAAACCTACCAACCAGAATCAAATCAATAAATCAGTGGTAAACCCACTGAAAGATAGTTCTCATAATGATTGCGCAATACACCTGACACAGTTATCCGGTAGACATATCCGTTGACCTAGATATTCAAATTAACACATGACCAAACCGACCAATCAGAATGCGTCATTCAAATGGAAACTAGGTCAACTGTTCCAAGGCAAATCTAGGTCAACTGTCACTTCAGGGTGCCGGCACCTGCTATCAGACGCTGTCATCTTGGATTCCCAACCACATACAAATCCTATGTACAGACATTCGTTAATAACTCTGTTAATTAGCAACCAATCTTCATTAAAACTCACATAAACATGTATCCCCACTTGATGTATCCTGTATCATAACCACATGCCTCACCATCCAGCCAAAGGGATCCTACTGATGGTTTTAACATTTAATCATCCTCTCAGAACATGCTCAGAATGGTCGAAAATGACCTGACTTTGACCCACTAATTAACCTGTTCATTTCATGATTATCTCAACTTTTATTGCATATTCAGATACCCTGACATTTTCTCAGCACATTCCTACCAGATTCAAAGTGATACTCACATCCCTTCCCTCCAAAATTTGCCCTTAACCAAACTATTTTCTAGAAGCTCACCCTATACTACTCTCACCTGACCCCTGATTGGCTCTGAGCTCCTCCAATGGGGTGAGGCTCAGGGTGGGCAGTGTGGCAATGCATGTAACACTGCACATGGGTTCAACGACCTCAGGTCAGCTTCTTTGATTTTAGATCAAAACATGTCGCTGTCCTGTCACTATGCGCCTCACATGTCGGCGGTTGTTGTGTAACCACTCCGACCCTCCAATAAAACTCGCCTGATATCCCTTCATGTTGGGATGAAAGCTGTTTTATGAGATTGACTGCTGTTAGGCAGTGCACAGTTTCATGGCCCTTGTACCAACAATGTTGGTGATGGGCCTATACCACGCCATCTGGTGGCATGTCCCGTGTCCACCCTGGAAGAGACCGCCTTCCAGCTCAAGCTTGGCTGGGCTGGGGGCTTGCCTCTCCTGGGGGCGTCCACTCATCCATCATGGCTGCTGGGTCCAGACGAGGTCCGTTCAGCAGACCAGTGTAAACACAAGTGACGAGTCACATCCGTCTCAGCGTATTTATACCCTAAGCCTGCTCCACACAAACAGGGTATACAGGCCAATGTTAACTCAGACCATCTCATACTGATCTAGTGCAATTTCAACCTGAATACCGTAAGGTACACAGTCTAGAGGCAATCTACATACAACAAATACTTGAAATGGATCTGTAGACAATGCCTTATATGTGAGGTAATAAATAATCGCGTGTCTTGTAATTGTAAAGTAACAATGACTCAGATAACTTTGTCACTGGGATGCATATTTGTCTATAATGGGCAGACGTAAATGAAACAGGTGACACACCAGACAGCTGGGGAATTTGGTCAGTAAAAATGAGACATTTACCCAGGTACAAATTGCAATGGCACCGTTCCAATAACTACTTACATATTGGCCACAATCCAAAACAAGGATCCTACCCAGTTAGACTGTTGCCTCCCCCATATACCTATCATAAAAAGATTACTTCCCACAGTCTGAAACAAGTGACGCGTTCAGCTACAATGCCACAATTCTATGAAGTACTCACCTAATAATGACCACATGCTAAAGCAAGTTGCCCATCCTACTACAATGCCACATTTCTGCACATTACTCATACCATGACGACCATTCTCCAAAGTGATCAAATTACCTGTCCTGCTACAATATGACATTTCTATGTACTACTCACATAATGACCATGCTCCAACGCAAGTAACCCGTCCTGCTGCAATGCCACATTTCCATGTACTACTCACATAATGACCATGCTCTAAAGCAAGTAATCCGTCCTGCTACAATGCCAAATTCCCATGTACTACTTACACGATGACCATGCTGCAAAGCAAGTAACCCGTCTGCTACAGTGCCACAATTCCATGTACTACTCACAATGCCACATCATAATATTAAACTGCATTCTATTTCTAAGACTAGCAACCCGTCCTGCTGAAATGCCACATTTTCATGTACTACTCACATCATAATGACTGCATTCCAAAGCAAGTAACCCGTCCTGCTACAATGCCACATTCCAAATACATGTACTATACTCACATCATTATGTCCATGTGCCAAGACGAGGAACTTGTCTAATTTAAATGCCACATATCCATATACTACTGACAAAGTGAACACAGTCCAACGGTAGGGATAGAACTACAAGGATTGTCTTGATTGGTTAAGTGATTTGCACAAAAGAAAACTCCAATTAAAGAAGATGCTTGCTTCACATCATTTATTAAATCATAACAACGTTGGCTAGCTACACTATAAGGAAACAACAGTTGGCAGTATATCTACCATGAATTGGTCCCGCTTATCATCTAAGCACCACATTAATTGTACATGCAATTGACTGTGATCTGACATCTGTGTCAATGCAGTCAACATCTTATCTAAATACAATACTTGATAATGACAATTCCACATTATTCAATCATTGAGCGCTGCCATTTTATAACTATAATAATTGAGTGTCAAAGTGTCTGTCACTCTACAGTGATATTGCCTTTAATACTTGTATATATATGACATTAAGTGTTGGTCCCACACGTTGTCAATAGACACATCCAGCTAAAGTAGCAGTACATCAACAGAGTATCTCAGTCGGTTTAATTGGTCCCTTCTTCGGCAATATGTTCGATAACAGGGAACTGCTCAATCAATATTATCTATAGTTCCATAATACACCTATCTAACATTTCTATACCTAGGTGTGCACGTAATGCTTATCAGGACGTACTAATGGTTCATACCATGATTGGTCCCTTAAGTTTATCGGAATCGACTGTGATTGGTCACAGAAAAGGCATATATAGTTTGACAGTTATGATTCTAAAACTATCCTTTGTATCAGTATTCGCACATACTCCCTATAATGCCTTCTAGGACAAGCTACACACTCTAACTCATCTCTATGTGCTACCTAGTATATCCTATTCACTGATCACAGGTGACCGACAGTAGAATACTAGACTAATTTACCAGACAATAAACTGTTCTGCATGGTCTAGATGACTTCATTGAGTGTTACATCCGTTTGATTGGTCCCAAGTTCTGTACTCAGAAAAGACTCTAGTAGGTCCCCCCTATTATTTAATCTAACACAACAGTGTTGCGTATATTCCCAGACTAGAACGAGTATGTGTCCTTTACTCATTTGTAATATGGAAACATAATGCATCTCTCTTAGCCATGCTACAGCACAGGAAAGTAATCTCTTGATGCATTGTAATAGAATGAATGGCTGTAATGAAGAACGGTTCTAGTGTGACTAAAAAGCGAAGCGCATGTAGATCGATACCAACGTGTTTCACAATTTCTATACTCTCTGGACAGTCGATGTGTTAGATTGAGTTGACCGCTGACCCCGAATTAATTATCACACTGACACACCAGTCCAATCCACCTAAAGCATATATGGGCACGTGTATAGTCATATCTTTGCCACATGCCATTTATAGAATAATCAATGTTGAAGCTACAGACATAATGAGCGTATTGATCATGCATCTAGCTCTATCATCAACAAAGAACACTTATTTCTTGTGGTCGTATGTATGACTCTGCTACAGCTTATGTACGAAAGAAAGAAAAAGAAAACAGCACGAATTCACAAAATACCTATCCATCCCCATACCCGTCACACACAAGGCATCACAGTCAACAATAATTAGACTAATTCAAAGACCTATGTTTGTAATATATATATATATATATATATATATATATTGTAGCGTTTTCCGACTCTATGGTTAATAAAGAATTACACAACTCCGACAGCTTGACTTCAGTGTCTTTTATTTCCTGGCAGTCCTCGCCACACCATCTAAGTCTTATATCGTATATATTAATCCGGAGATAAGCCTTTTAGAGTTCTGCTCCTCTCTGTCTGCAACTCGGAACTAACTAATCGGAGTAACAACTCCCTTATTTATACATAGGCAGATACTCCGACCCCGGCCCGCTTTACGGCAGGCCAGCGTCGGAGGATCTCCTCCGCCGACTACTATTGCCGACGTAACCGCGTTACTTCAGGACCGCTGGCCTCGCCGCCCCCACACCAGGATGGTTTCGGCTCCGCCAACGGCCCCTCCGTCTCCGCCACACTCTCCCCAACTAATCTATAGCCTTACCGGGAGAAAGAGTGTGATATTACCCTCCTGCAGATGGGTTTCCAATTTTGAATAATCCTGCCACGCCATGGCCCCTGGGCGTTTAAGTAAATAGCTACACATAACATACACACAGTAAATCCTACTTAAACCTCCTCTGTAGGCGGCATTAACTACTAAGTAAACCGAATCCGCCGTCCCCTATGCGGAGTATAACCATAACAACAACTTTTATACAATAATACGACGTCATTTCGTCTGGATCCGGCAGACATTCTTCGCCCGTTCGCCTCAGGCTGTCTTGTCGCCGCCCTCATTGGTTCCAGCCTTGGTCGTCCGCGCCGCCGACGTCTTTGGCCACCGCTGTCCGCAGCGGCTGCAGCATCCCTTCTGATCACGGCCATAACGGGTCCGGGTAACATGGACCAGTTCAATATCCCCATTGGGGAGAGTGTGAATGGAGGAAGATTGCAGTCCCCCGGGTATAACCCTCATCTCAGGTCCTAGGGTCCGAGGCTGCCCCAGTCGTCTAGAGTGTTCCTTGAGGGCCTCCGGCCCGGTAAAATCCGAATGCCATGGCATAGCCCCATCCTCCTCCGCCTCCTCGTCCCTATTGTCACCCGCTTTATCTCCTTGTTGATCTAGCAGCAGGCGGTGCACCTCCTCTACCCCCGCCAACCCCTCAGTGCTGGCTATTCCCCCTTCCCCCATATCTCCTATAGGTAATCCGGTTATTACAATCACTCGGTCTGTCTCAGTGTTGGGTAGGGGCTCCGGATCCCCAGGCCCTCCGACCACCGTCTCGACCCCCTCCGGCACCATCACCATAGTCTCCGCCCGTCCACTCTCCTCCCCCACTTCTACTTGCAGCAAGAATTCCCCCTTGGGCGAGCAAAGGACTAACCCGTCCAACCCCACAGTCACGGATCGGGGGTACCTATCCAACTTGGGTAGAGCAAATAAGGTCCCCGGCTCTACGAGGGGGGTCTTCGGTACCTTCTTCTCCGCCTGTCCTTTCTCCTTCACCGGTGTCCCTACGGAACACGATTGAAATTTACTCATTAATTGGGCGGTACCCTCATCCATGGATCGGTTCTGTATGGCCTCCTCCTCCGCCTCTTTTAACACTCCCTCCAGGCTGAACTTCCTCGTAGACTTTCCCGCCCCTTTTCCTTTAGGGCTTTTACTTTTAGTTTCCATCTCTTTCCTCAGTCTTTCTTTCTCCGCCTCTTTGGCCTTCCTCTCCTCCTCCTCCTTTCTCCGCTGTTCCTCTTCCGCCTTCCGGCGCTCCTCAGCCTCTCTGGCCTTCCTCTCCGCCTCCTCTCTCTCTTTCCGTTTAATTTCTCTTTTCTTCTTTCGCTCCTCCTCCTTGGCATCGCTGAGTACGGCCAGGAACTGGGCTTTCAGTTTAGGGCAGGATTGGACGTATGCCGGGATGGCCACCTCCTCCGACTCCTCGCTGGTTTCATCCTCCCCTTCCACCTCCCCCGCCTCACCCTTCTCCGGCGGCTCAGGCGTCACGATTGTAACTGTCTTCAGGATGGGTTTCGGTTTGCTAGGGGAAGGTTTACTCATATCCTCATAGGAGGGCAATGTCTCGGGACTGGCACCGGAGAGGGTGGGTTTGGGCTTGTTAACTAGTTCGTAAGGGGGCTGCTTCTCGGGGCTAGAGTCCAGCCCATTTCCCCCTAGTCCCAAGCTCTCTCCGTCCTCCCCACTCGTGGCGGAGATGTCCTCGTAGGCAGCCGACTTTATGGAGGTTCGGGAGGTCGGAGTGTCTTTCTTGGTTTCCTCGTACTCCGCCTCCAGGGCTCTCACATTGACTTCCCCTAGAGGCACCTCCTGTTGCATTCGTAACAGAGTCTTGGTGGGGGTCTCCCCCGCCTGTCCATATCTCTCTACCAGTAATCCTATGACGAACTTCAGTTTCCCCGCCATTTCCTCGTCTATTTCCACCTCCCCCCCGCTCAGTAGAGGTGTCAGGTCGGGTATCCCCGTGGCCAGTGGCGGGGTGGAGGGTCCCGCTTCCTCCTCCGCCTGCCGCTCCTTACCCCGTGGGGATTGTCTCTTCCTCTTTTCCGCCGATTCCTCCCCCCCCTCCGGCTCGAAGGCCCTCTTGACCCCCTTCCCTGACATACTCCGGGTGGACCTGACGGAGAGACAGCTCTGGGGTGTGCTGGTCCCCTCCACGCGGAATCCCAGCAATTGCTCCAAGTATTTGGAGGCGACAGCAGCCTCCGTCTCCTCCTCCAACGTTATTCCCGGCGACGCCATGCCGCTGAATGTAGATCCGCTGGGGCTGTCCCCCGCACCCCCTCCACCCGCCGAGGTGCCCTGCTGCGGCGGGGGGACCCCGGGCTTGGAGGCGGCGTTTACCGGTTTCTTTTTCTTGGCCACCGCACTCCCCCTCTTCCTCTTTGTGGTGGTGAGCCTGACAGCTTCCTCCGGGCTAGCTGGGGCAGCCACAAGGCTACTGTCCGCCAAGGATCCTCCCGCCTCCGTTGCCCGGCCCACCGGTAGCATCCTGCACTCCTCCGGCGGCTGCCAGTCCTCCAGCTCTGGGTGGATACGCGTGATGTGTCGCCGGAGGTCATCCACCCGGATCTTGGCTACCATGTACTCACACTTAGGGCACTGGTAGCCCTCTTGCATCTCGTCGTGAGTGCGGAGATGGCGGTTCATCCCATCGGATCTCATGAAGTACCACTGCTTGGAGTCCCCCCTTTTCCGGCAGATCTCGCACCGATACTTCGGCAGCTCCACCCCGTCCACCCACTCCGTGGGGACCGGCTTCTGGTCTCTGTTTTTGAAGACAGGCATTACTAGTTGTGGCGTTGTCCATAGGCTAACAGGAATTGAAGGGTGAGGCGGATAGCGCTCCCTTATATTCCCCCCGGTGGTCACGCCCCCTCTTCCTACTCCTCCAATCACCGTCCCCTGGGTCAGGCCACCCTCCGTCACCACGCCGTGGGACACCCCCGATTGCATCATAGCCTTACTCCGGACACCGTTGTCGCCATTGGCGCCTCCGCTCTCACGTGCCTGCTGTGAGCCGTGGGAACGTGATCCGCGGTCAGCCGAGGACCTCCGCCTACGATAGCTCCCACTCCGACTCCGGCTCTCCGAGTCCCTCCTCCCATGTCTGGCTGCCTCCGTCCGGGCAGACACTCCGTCCCTTCTGTGGCCACTAGTGGAGCGGCTAGAGGAGGAGTGGCCGGAAGATCTTTCTCTCTCCCTCCTCCTCCGCCGACTCTCCCTGTGTCTTGAGCGTGTGGAGCCCTCCCGGGAGTGGCTGGACACTGTGGAAGACACTTTCTTTGACCCTCCACCAGCATTTCTACCCCGACTCGATTCACCCTTGGGCCTTGTCCCTCTTAGAACCACCAACCGCGTGTCATCTCCGGCCTGCATTGTAGACTGACCGTTAACGGTCCTTCCCCCGCCTTTTATTGGGGAGAACCTGTTATGAGGGTTGCTTAGTGACTCCCGCCTCTCCGGCCCTGCTCCGCTAGGCGGCGCTCCGGCCGCCGGCCGGCCGGCCTCACCGCCTGCCGTCGAGGAATTTGGAGCCTGGCCTCCCGACCTCCCCTTCGTCATGGCTGTTCTGCAGCGTCCAACCCTCCTGGCTTCCCTCTCTTCGTTTTCATGGTTGTTGTAGATGGCTTCCTCGATCATTTCGTAAATAAACCATCTTTCCCTATGCTTCTCCCTGATTCTCCTCCGGCCAGGATCCGCCGCCCTCCTTAACCTTTCTGCCCTGATTTCCTCGTTTTGGCCATGGTTCCGCCTTCTGTGGGCCAACTCACTCTCATCACTCACCCCCTCTTCATCCGACTCGCCCATCTCGGGGAGGGACCATTCCTCGTAGGGAGGGTCCTCCTCTGGTTCTACCCCCCTCCAATGTGACATTTCGGCTTCTTCCTTCAACCTTTTTTCATTTTCCAGCCATACATCGCACCAGTCGCGGCCTTCTTGACTCATCTTGCTTTTGCAGCTCCTCCACTCCGCCCCAAGGTAAGTATCCAGTTGAGGCGCCAGTCTGACGGCCCGGGCTGCGCTGGTTCCGGCAGGCTTCGGTGCACTCCTCCGCAGACCTTCTTTCCGATTTCCATTATCCGCTGCCCCTCCCTTACAGGTTTCAGTTATTTGATGTCTCTTTTTCTCTTTGCAGGTCAGCAGTTTCGCCTCCCGGTCAGCTCCAGTCCCCGGGGTCACCTGAACCAGCCGGATGGTGCCCCCTCCGGATCCTCCTTCCTCCTCGTCTGAATTGTCCGAAGATAGGGGCTCGGCCTCCCTTGTTTCATCCTCCATGGGAACATCCTCCGCCGTGGCCCGCGCCGGGGCCAGTTTTAGGGCGTCGTAATGGACTACCCTGGTAGTTTTACCCTTTTTAATTTTATACACCGCCTCCCCTAAGCGCCCCACTATCTCCCATGGGCCTGTCCAATAACTCTGGAGTTTAGGTGTCAGTCCCCTCTTCCGGAGAGGGTGGTAGTAGAAGACCCTGCCCCCAACAGCGAATTCGCCTGCCGAGGCCCTTGCATCATAGTTCCTCTGTTGCCTGCAGAGGGACCTTCCAAGGGCCTCCCTAGCGACGGAGTATGCTTTTGTCATGGTGGTTTGTAATTCGGCCACATAACCGACTCCTCCCCCTACATTGGGCTCCAGCGGGTAAACCAAATCCAGGGGGATGACCGTTTCCCGCCCCAACATCAGAAGATTGGGGGACAATCCCGTGGAGGCGTGCGCGGAGGAGCGATACGCCGCCATTACAAATGGCAGCCGCCGGTCCCAGTCCCGTTGGTCCTCCGCCACCACAGTCGCCAGCAGCATTTCAATTGTTCGGTTGGCCCGCTCCACCATCCCATCGCTTTGGGGCCTAAAGGAACAAGTTCTGGTCTGCCTGACTTCCAGTAAGGCCACCATTTCCCTGAATAGTCCCGACTGGAAGTTCTTGCCTTGATCTGTGTGCACCTCCGCCGGGGCTCCAAATCTACAGATGAACTCCTCCACCACAGCCCTGGCCACCGTGGGTGCCTCCTGGTTGGGTAAAGCGTACGCTTCCGTCCATTTAGTGAAGTAGTCCGCCGCCACCAAAATATATTGGTTCCCGGCGGAGGACAAGGGCAATGGACCCATCACGTCTAGAGCTATCCTCTGTAGGGGTAGTCCGGCACCCACATGTCCCATTGGTGCCCGGTGCGGAGGTGGAGCCGCCTTCCTCCGGAGACAGGGTTCACAGCTGGCGCACCACAGGGTCACCTCCCTCCTGAAGTCAGGCCAGTAGTAACCTGTCTGGAGGCGCCGGATGGTTTTATTGCGGCCCAGATGCCCCGCCAAGGGTTCTCCGTGGACCTCCCTGAGCACATCATTCCTGCTCAGGGTGGGTACAGCAATTTGGAAGCATCGTTCCCCCGCCGCACCTTCCCACCACCGGCCCAGTATCCCTTTTTCTATACTCATGCGCCCCAATTGGGCATGCCAGGCTCTCAGCTCATAGCCCCAGGTCCTTCTTTCCTCCTCTGTGGTGGTCGCCTCCCCGTTCACCCATGCTCTGACCTGAGTCAGCACAGCGTCCTCCGCTTGGAGTGTGCCCCACTCTCTCCCTGCCGGCGGAGTGGAGTCCCCCGCCGCCGGAGGCGCCCCCCGAACCATCTCCTGGCGTTGAGACCTTGTGAAAACCCGGCAATGCAGTAGCTCCTCCTCATCCTCTCGCCCACATTGCTTGCAGGGCTTCCTGGACAGCCCATCCGCATTCCCATGTAGTTTTCCCGGCCTATGCTGCACCACTATGTCGTAAGTACTTATAATCTGCAGCCATCGAGCCAGCTGGCCCTCCGGCTCCTTGAACTCCAACAGCCACCGCAGGGAGGCATGATCTGTTCGGACTACCACCCTCCTCCCTATTAGGTAATGCTTGAATTTCCTGAGGCCAAAGACTATAGCCAGCAGCTCCCTCCTTGTAACGCAATAGTTACGCTCCGGCCTGCTGAGAGTGCGGCTGCCATAGGCTAGGACCCTCTCTACCCCCGTCTGCTCCTGGGACAGTACCACTCCGAGGCCTGTGTCACTGGCGTCGGTGTCTAAGGTAAGCTGTCCCTCCGCCTGGGGGAAAGCCAGGATAGGGGCCTCGGTTAGTCTCTTTTTTAGGTCTTGGAATGAGGCCTCGCATTCCTCCGACCACCGGAACGTCCTCCCTTTCTCGGCCAGCGCGCTCAGTGGCTTAGCCCTCGTAGAGAACTCAGGAACGAAGGTCCTGTAGTAGCCGGCTAGCCCCAGAAAACTCCGGACCTCCGTCACCGTGGTCGGAGTGGGCCACGACTGCACCGCCTCTATCTTTTCCGGATCCGTCTCTACCCCCGCCTCACTCACTTGGTGGCCCAGGAATAACACTCTGCGGCGAGCCAACTGGCATTTGGAGGGCTTGATCTTAAGCCCAGCATCCTCCAGCCTTTGAAGTACCTCCCCAAGCCGGCCAAGATGCTCCTCGAAGGTGGCGGAGAATACGACTATGTCGTCTAGATAGACCAAACAAGTTTTCCACTGTAGTCCCCTCATGGCCACTTCCATCACCCTCTCAAAGGTGCCTGGCGCATTGCACAAACCGAAGGGCATTCTCCGGAATTGGAACAGCCCCCGGTGTGTCGTGAATGCTGTTTTCTCTTTATCCCCCTCCTCTATATCCAACTGCCAGTAGCCGCTGGCCAGATCCACTGACGAAAACCACGCGGCCCCCGCCATGGTATCGAGACAATCTTCCACTCTAGGCAGGGGATAAGCATCCTTCACGGTGGCGGCGTTGAGCCTCCGGTAGTCCACGCAGAAGCGAGTGGTACCATCTTTTTTTCTTACTAGGACCACCGGAGAAGCCCACGGGCTAGTGGATGGCTCAATCACTCCGGCTTCCAACATCTTCTCCACCTCCTCTTCTACCGCCTCTCGTCTATGGGGTGCCAATCGCCTCGGCGGTTGTTTGATAGGTGGATGTACCCCCGTATCAATCCTATGCTTGGCCAATTGAGTGTGCCCTTTGTCGCCCTTATGCCTCTGAAATGCCCCCAGGTGTTTCCTTATAAGCCGTGCAAGCTCCTTTCTACGGTGAGCCTCCGTCCCGCTCACTAACCCGTCCACCAAACACTTTAGCTCCTCCGGCTCACCTCTCTCCACCATCCGGCACCATCCCTCTCCGGCCACTGTCTCGCCTCCGCCTCTGCACTCCACTCGTTGAATGGCCCCTAGAGTCATGTCTCTATATATCACCACTGGCTCAGGACCGGGATTGAGCACCCTGACCCAAGTTGCCCTCCCCTCGGGGCATACCAGCCCCCGCCCCACCAGGAAGCTCGGTTCACCCTTGTGTCCGGCCATCCCTTCAATCATCCCGTCGTCCCCCTGTTGCCAGGGTCCGGCTAGAGTTCCCTCTAGCATGGCCTCCTGTCCGGATCCCAGCACCGCCGCTCGGGTGCTGACGATTCGGCACACGGAATCCTCCTCTGTCCACACTAGGCGCCCTTTTGCTACGTCGACCATTAGTTTGTTGGTGCGGAGGAACTCCGCCCCCAGGATTCCCTCCGTCCCGGTGTCGCTGACTACGAAACGCACATTGATAGTGCGCCTCCCGATTTCCAGCTCTGTGTACACTTCCCCTTTTATGTCCATAGGCCGCCCGTCGACGGAGTAGATCTTCTCCGCCGTTTCCCCCAGGCGTCCCCGTCCGCCCCAACTGCTCCACCATCCTTCGGAGACCAGATTAAGCGACGCACCAGTGTCCACCAGCAATTGGATGGGGGCCCCTGCCAGCCGACCCTCTACTATCAATCCTCCTCCGCCCCTCTCTCGGCGGCCCTGTATCACATTGATAGGCCCACTTCCCTCGACCTGTACTTGGCCTTTAGTATAGGTCGATTCTAGTTTCCCGCCGCCGGACTAGCCTGTTCGCTCACCGGCCTGGATGCCTCCTTGGCCTTGATATTTGGGCATTCTCGCTTGAAATGGCCTTCCTGTCCGCATCCGAAGCAAGCACCACTGCTTGGCTTTTTCTTCCTTCCCAACACCGCCGGATCATCCAGCCTTTGAACTAACCGCTCCATCAACTCCGCCATTTTGCTCATTTCCTCCTTGTTGGACTTGAGGTGTTCATTTACTGACGCATCCGCCGCCCGCACTTTGTGGATATTCTCCTGCTCCACTTGTAAGTACGCCTCCGCTCCCACCGCCGTCATTACTGCGGATTGTAAATCTTTCGGTGTTGACTGATACACCCACTGCCTGAGTGGATTGTCGAGGCACAATAGGAATCTATCGAGCGCTAAGGTGTCTGTCGTCCGGGCGTCTGCCTCCGGATATGCTAACTTAGTGTACTTTTTCAGTTCTTCCTGTAACTCTTGCAGTCCCTCCCCCTTTCGCCGGACCCTAGTGCGGAGGAACGCTTTGTAGATCTCTTCCTGATTAGTAGGCTCAAACCTTTCCACGAGTGCCCTTCTTAACTCCTCATACCCCTCCGGCGTGGCTGGTTTCCTTCCCGTCAACAATCTCCGGGCTGCCCCCGACAGACTCAGACCTAGGAACATACCCGCCTCCTCTGGCTTCCATCCGTTTACTTTGACGCACAGGTCGAAGTGGTTGAGGTAGTCAGATAGGTCTGTGGTGCCATCATATTTAGCGGGTTTCACCACTGGCTTACCCTTTGCCTCCTTCTCCCCATCGGCACCTCCTCTCCAGCCATCCTCCGGACGACCCATAACTCCTCTACCCTGCCGGAGATCTCCACCTTCCCCTACTTCGTCCTTATCCGCCTCCTCCGCACGTCTCCCGGTTTCGGGGCGAACCTCGGCCGGTGCCCGCTTGCTCCCCTTCCTTGGGTTATTCATCTCCGCCTGCTCCTCCGGCCACCAAAGCACCTTTCCGCCATCGTCCCTTCCCGGGTTGAACCCCAGCCAGGCATTTGCATCACCCAGTTTTCCTTTAGGGTGCCTCAACCTCCAGGCCGCCGGTTTCTCCTCCCTCTCCCATGGCCACAGGTAGGGCTCCTTTTCTTTAACGCGTGGCTCCTCATATCCCGTGTCCGTTACCTCCTCCCGGGATGCTCTATCGGCGGGTTCTGCTTGTCTCTCCGGATTCATCTCTTCCGGCCTCACCGCCCCTCTCTGCCGTAGCGTCACTTCCTCGTCCACCACTTCCAGCAAAACCCCTTTTTCCCGCTTAATCTCCTCCGTATCCCTCTTCTCCACAGGTAAGTTTATCGTTTCTGAAGCCTCCGCCATCTTCTTTCTCTCGTGGGTCTTCAAACACCGCTGTCACCAATGTAGCGTTTTCCGACTCTATGGTTAATAAAGAATTACACAACTCCGACAGCTTGACTTCAGTGTCTTTTATTTCCTGGCAGTCCTCGCCACACCATCTAAGTCTTATATCGTATATATTAATCCGGAGATAAGCCTTTTAGAGTTCTGCTCCTCTCTGTCTGCAACTCGGAACTAACTAATCGGAGTAACAACTCCCTTATTTATACATAGGCAGATACTCCGACCCCGGCCCGCTTTACGGCAGGCCAGCGTCGGAGGATCTCCTCCGCCGACTACTATTGCCGACGTAACCGCGTTACTTCAGGACCGCTGGCCTCGCCGCCCCCACACCAGGATGGTTTCGGCTCCGCCAACGGCCCCTCCGTCTCCGCCACAATATATATATATATATATATATATATATATATATATATATATGTTTCTGTGCCTGCTGTCACAGCCCCAGTCCTTAAGAATGGTAGCGCTGTACCCTCTTCATGGAATGCGCAATTGTACCATATAGGACATGGAGAACAAAGTATTTCACACCTTTTATAATTAGATACAACTAGTGGCATAACCTGTACTTATGATCTAGATCACACATGTATACATTTCACCACTGGCAGTGATAAATCCAACATAATTACATAAACTGTGAATGGAAAATGACTCACAATATCCAATAGGCCTAATGCATTTCCTTATATTTGGGAAAATGGATTCCTTTACTTCAATTACAATTTACCTCACAGCATTATATTACAGAGGCTTCTAATTAACACTAAAATTCACATCATGACCAATGGAGAGGAAATTATATATGGAAGATATCACGCTCATTCTCAAACATTTGTTATGAATAATAGACTAAGTCCTTTGAAACCAATTCACGTTTTATAATCTCTTTCGGCATAGGATTGGTCCCTGTAACCGCAAATGTAATTCTTTCTACGAATGGCACTTCCAAAAATAACATTTGTCCCAAAATAACCTTGGTATAGGGACGTGAGACTCCGGCGCGCCCATTCGCATATATATCTGTGTGTGCGGACGTACATATTTGCCAACATGAGAGTTCAAATAATGAGTCTCTCAAAATGGCATAACAATCACTTTTATATTCAGTGTAATTATGTAGTTATTTGTACATCTCTACATCTTACAAAGGCAACATTGCTTAAAGAACTTATGCAACAGTAAAATCCACTGTTTGGTTGCTGTAGCAACCATTGGTCCCATAATAGTGGAATAATCCCACTAATAAACCCAATAATAACCTCAATGTTCATTGTTACAATATACAAACAAAATAATTGAGATGCATATCTCTGAACAATGGTCTAAGATCACAAATAGTGGTTTTGATGCATTGATTCCACTGCAACTTGCAAGTATTTTAGTATAACGCCGAATTAAATCCATTGTTATTTTTTTGACGATTTCAAGAAAAAAATTCACATTCATCTGACCATATGGTACCTATATGTAAAATCGTTGACGGGGAGGCTACAACCCACGTCTAAATAGGATTACATAACACAACTCTTGGTTCGCTAATCCTCTTTAGAATTATCTACTACGGCTTTATATCTATGCGTTGACCTACACAGGTGAGGCATAGAATATCCCTTTTTTTGAAATATTATTATAATGCTTGCGAATTGGTCTGATGCAGTGCTTTCGTACGTCAGAGATCTTTGTAGTAACATCATTATGTGACTTTCCTACTGTGACATGTTGAGTTTTCAAAGATCTAATGATTGACAGATTACACAGTCTAGAGTAATCATTAAACTAGCTGAAGTCATCCCTAGGTGAGGACACGGTCATTATTAGATATGACCTTCCCTTGGTTCTATCAGGATCTCATTAACTGCTGTGAACGGTGGCTGGGTTACTGCATATACCACGGCCCGCCCTATATCGGCAGGTTCCAGGATAGTTGTCGACTGGCTACCATCGTACATATCTTTAGCCTGTAACACATTAGGTTATGCATAAGTAGGATCATCAGAAACATCATTATATTTTTTAATACTCAATCTTCATGACATTCTAGGATCTGCGTGATCAATTACTGTGATGGTGTACCGATATACAGCAGAAGCGGATATAGTGTTCCTAATTGTTAAAAGGTATTCACAGAAGAAGGAAAATATAAAAGATATTGCGCAATAGCATCGTGCAGGAATAGAGTTGCTCACCTCGTCGTCAGTGTTGTGGGAGAGCAGCTCGGTGCGTACATCTCCGGGCTGGATACAAGTTACTTTGATGCCCAATTTAGCCACCTCATGGCGCATACCTTGTGACAGTCCCTCTATAAAGAACTTGGTTCCTGAGTAGACAGCTAGTCCAGCAAAACCCTGAACATAAAAAATGTATGCGTTGCAAGAAAGGTTCTGAACAGCAATAAAGGAAGGTGTTCTCTCAATGATTCCCCAAACTTTGACAAAATTATGGCTACATAAAAATAATCTGAACTGAGCCTATTACATGCACAGAGATCCTATGATAAGAAGTACTAAGAAGAGGTCAAACAGATCTTAAAACAGTATAGTAGTGGATTTGATATTAATGAGAGATCACCTCAATATGAAAGGTATTGTGCATTATCAACATAGCATATTCTCACCCTTCTGCCTGCATCAGATGACATATTGACAATGTGTCCTTTCTTCCGTTGTATCATACCGTCCAGAACGGCCCCAATGCAGTTCAGTACTCCCTGCAGAGGAGAAATTTGAGAAATGATATTCCTGTTTGTGACTGGTAACATTTGCCAAAGTACAACTATAGATACGTTGTATTCATTTGGTTCAATTGAATATATCTATAATCAGCTTCTCTCACGATAGAGATACAGAAAATATGTTCCAGCCTCTTCACAGATTCCACATATCATTATATATATAGCTTACCTTGCAGTTCAGATCGACCTGTCTGTTCCACTCATCCTCCTTGAGATTCTTCATCATGGTGTAGTACATGACCCCGGCATTGTTAACAAGGATATCCACTGGTCCAAGAGTGTACTCCGTATGTTTCACAAGGTCTCCGACCTGCCATAAACAATGGACATAACCCTAGTTACTACATGGTATGGAGATTTAAATCAGACCTCTTGAGGGGATGGGGTTGCTCCTACCTGGTTTTTGGAAGGTTTCCGGGGGTACAGACGAGCAAACATAAGAATTCACAAACCATAACAGGTTTACACAATAAGGTATTATGTGAACATTAAAGCAGTTCCTCTTACACTTGTTCTATCTGTGACGTCTGTCTTCACGGCTATGGCAATGCCACCTTCGTTCTCTATTTTCTCCTTGATGTCCTTCAGCTTCTCCTCTCTGCGAGCCGCCATTGCCACTCGTGCTCCAGCCCGAGCTAGGTTCATTGCCACAGCAGCACCTATTCCACTGGATGCCCCAGTCACAATAGCCACTTGACCCTCCAGGGGGAGGTCCACTGAAAGATATCATTAAATAGAAATATGATGTTATATGTATGATATACGTTGGGCTTTGTTCTTTTGATTATCCCATTAATCCTGCAGTCCTGGACAGTAACCAATGAAGAGTATCTCCAAATAAAAAGAGATAAGGAAATACTCTTTCCTAGTACATGCAGAAATTTCTTCGCCCCCCCCCCCTCCTCCTTGAAGGGAATAAATGTTAGTCCTCACCCCGCCGAAGGGCGAAACTTTCTGTCGACCCCTTTGTTCTATAGCAATGCAAGGCCCTTTTCATTGAAAAGGGATATTTTTCTTGCCCCCTACCCCCTCGTCTCTGAGGGGTCCACTGATTCTTGGCTCAGCACATGTGCCTACATATCGATTCTCACAACATCCCTCTCACAGGAACCACAGCCATTTAGTGATATTAGGGAGTAATGTGAATGTGCCCTTTTAACGTATAGTAACACGTGGGGTTTTCCACTGTGAACAGGTGAAATTATTTTGACACCCCCCATCAGAGGGGTTGAAAAAATTTTGACTCCCTGGTCAAGGGGTTGAAAAAATTCTTACCCCCCTTCAAAGCCACCAGCCCCCCCCCCCCTTGTTGTTAAAAAATGATCACTCCCTAACACTAGTTCACGCTATGACGTTTCTCACTATTGTTACTCATCTACCGACCCCCTATAGCTACCCCTCCCCTACACTAGTACCTAGCGCCATACCATACCCCTCCCCTACTACCACCACCACACCTCCACATACCCCTTATAGTCTACACTATTGTCCCCACTATCCATCTGCATTCTTCGAGCGATACCATGATTCGCGTACTTCCTGCGTATAGTGTTAGAAATTTAGGACCCTTGATATATCTGAATCAAAAGTACTCCTTTCATGTGTACACCCAAAATGCAGTGTTTATTAAACCCAACTGAAAAAAATTCACATCAGACCATGCAGGAACATAATTCATCAGCAACTGACTGTGCATTCCTGCATGCACCTGCATGGGGTGCACAGAAATCTAAAAATATACATGTACATGGTATCCTACCTTTTGCTGTTTCTGATTTCACTGTGCTTTCTGCCATGGTGGTATTTGGATGTGCACTACTGTGTAGTCGATTCAAAGTCAGCCTCACTTACTGATAAGGAATAACGACAAACCGTTATTATGTCCTAATACCTATCAGGGAGATGGTTAGCAGTGTATGTGTACAACACTATACGACACAATGAAAGGAGGCCAAGGTGACCCAGATTGTAGACAGGCCGACCAGGCAGCAATACTGGGGCGCCATCTCTGGACAGCTAGTGGAAGCTTCATCATGCAGGCAAGTTAAACCTCGTAGACCCTATATGAAATACAGTGGAATCGCGATAATCCAGTCTGTGATAACCCAGTCCCTCACTTTACAGTCAGAATATACTGGGAAGGTTTTTTTTTTCTCTCTTAAGGGAGTGGGCATTATTTATAAACAGGGCGGATGGTGGGATTGAGGGGGGGGGGGCATAAAAAAATCAGACCCCTCCCAAGGGGGGGCTAAAAAAATTTGACCTCTCTTGAGGGGGGGGGGCTAAAAAATTACCCTCTTTTTAGCAAAAAAGATAGGACACTACTATAGATCAAATATATAAGGGCGCAAAAATTCTCTGCGCCTCCGGCGTGGGGGGGTGCAAAAAAACCCACAAAAAGCACGTCTGCACGAAAACCCACCACCCCCTGTTGATAAATAATGACCACTCCCTTATTTTGCCCTGGTAATCCAGTTTATTTGACTTCCAGTCCCTATCAGAGAATCTAGGGAACAGTATGTGTATTTACTATTAAAATGTTATTTGATATTCCAGTCTGCCAAAATCACTCAGCTTGTGTAGGTAGATACACATCAGAGAGGAGGGAAAAAACCCTAATCTCAGTTGACATAGCTGGTGTAGGTGTTGCACTAGAATTCAGGAAATAATCAGTGTCAGTTTGTCTGCATTTGTATTAGGCAGCCTTTCATGTTGATAGATAAAGGAAAGGATTGTGGGTTGTGATAATAAAGAAATAATCATAAGTTTGTGTGTTGATGTAAAGAGGTCTCCCCAGCCTCTACCACCATTGGATTAATGACATGAGGTTCAAAAATGCCGTGGTAAATGATGACATGATGATCATGAAGTCCAAGGAGTTTGGTGACAAGATGAATATCCAGGGACTTTAATTACTCCAGGGGGTGGCTAGCTAATGTGAAAAAGAGAATGAACATTCGCGCATGATGGAGAGAGTGGCTCTGTGGACCTTGCCCTTGTCAGTAAAGGTCATGAGCAGCTACAGGAGGTGCTGGCAGGATATAGCAGAGACAAAATTTATAATATGGATGATACAGCATTGTTCTACAGACTGGGTCCATCATCCACACTCTCCACTGGAGAAGTAGCAGGGACCAGGCAGTCTAAGGCCAGGGTAACTGTGGCATTGTGTGCTAATGCTTCATGCACTGACAAGAGGAGACCCCTTGTCATTGCACATTGTGAAAGACCTAGGTGCTTTGGAAAGAAGTTTAAACCTGAGTTCTATGTGGACTGGTATCATAATACTAATAGAGCTGGATGACATCTATTGTCTTCAAGGACTGGCTTATGAAATTGGATAAGCGTATTAGGTATGAGGGAAGTCACATCATCCTCCTGTTGGACAATGCATCTAGCCAGAGGTGTGACTACACACCTACACATGTCAAAGTGCATTTCCTTCCCCCCCCCAACACAACCTCTCACATCCAGCCGATGGATGCTGGGATAATTAGATCTTTCAAGTGCCACTGCAGGAAGGCACTGGTGAGGCATTACATTAAGCAGGCTGAGGCAGACAAGACACAGGAGATAGATCTGAAGACAGCTCTCTCTAAGATCAAACTAGCATGGACTGAGGTTACTGGCACCACAATCTACAACTGCTGGAATCATACCATGATCTTGTTGCCACAGGGGGTGGAGGAGGTAGATGAGCATGACCTCCCACTGTCAGCCCTACAGGACCTCATGAAGGATCTAGAGCCTGAAGCTGAGGTGTGTGATGCTAGCACATACCTGTCAGTAGACAATACTGAACCTACACTGCAAAAATGGTGTTTAGATTTTAAACATGTTTAGGTCTAAACATGTTTAAAACCTAAACATATAGGTCAGTTAGGTGTCTCATCGAGTACACATTTAGGAAATGAACACTTTTATTCTAACTACATAAACATTTACGCTAAACATGTTTAGATGTTTAGAGTTGAGACAGTTGAATAATAGGTGTTTAGATTTAAACATCAATATGTTTAGATACTTGGATGTTGAATCCACACCAGGTAGCAGCACTACCTTTGACTTGACTATCTGCACACAGTTATAATCAATTGTTGTGACAAATGTCCCCAAATCCCATGTTTATCATGGTTTCATTTCATAGAATGTCATGTGAATAGAAAGGGCAATAGAAAATTGACTAGATTCACATCATGCCACCATCATTAGCATAAAACAATCAATACACTCCATGACTGACACCTATTTGATGTTATTCTGGAATAGATAAGGCAATTTCCTTCCTGCCAAGCTGTTGTACTTTCTCAAGTCTCTTATTCTGACACGTATATAGCTGTGGCTGACATCTTTGGAGACTTTGACAAGTAAATACCTGCTGATCCCCCCCCCCAGTAAATGAGAAAAAAAAATATATATATATCTCTGTTTTTTAATGCATACATGTCTGCAAACCTTAAATCTCCATCAAATCATTTAAACATCTAAACACAAAAATTCATAAACACCTAAACACAAAAATTCATATATCTAAACACAAAAGTTTTAACCTAAACACCTACATTTCTAAACACTTGAGCTAAGCACATTGTTTGGCTAAACATGTTTAGGAAATTAATGTGATTACAAAAAACGTTGCAAGAATATGTTTAGAATTGTGTTTAGGATCTAAACACCATTTTTGCAGTGTATCTGTGGTGATCTCACTACAGATAACATCTTGGAGATCGTCCAGCCTGACCCCAAGCCTTCCCCATCTATCCCAGGATCTGCTCCCCCCCTGTGTGCCACTCTGGATGAGAGCAGCATGGACTCCCTCCCTCCTACGATGTCCATGAGAGAGGCATCAACTGCAGCTAAGGATCTAATCACTTCCTTGGAGACAAGTGGGATTGATAAGGCCCTGGAGATAGTCACCCACCTTCAGATGCTGCAGGCATCTCTACATACAAAGAGGAAGGCCACTGGTAAACAACAGAAACCGTTTACTTTTTTCACAAGACTAGGCTTAATAGATCAGACTAATGACGTTTTTCAAATGTTCTAATGATCACAATTTTCTGATTGACATCCAGACTACTTCTGGTATAAAGCAAGCTTTAAATGCTGTACATGTATGCTGGTAACTTCACTAAACAGTGAATAAATAGTTTTGTAATTAATTCTGTTTCTGTGTTCCATAAAACATGTATAGTGGTACGAATATTATCAGTCAATTAATAGATTTGTATATTTTGCTAATTGTATGCCTATCAATTATCAGAAGATCAACACTTGTCAGTCCTATCATCATCCACTGGCACAGCACACAACATCCTCCCCATCCACCCCCCTCCATCACTGCCTGCAGCCCCGACACCCCCACCCCTACCCCTACCCCATCACCCACCCCCAACTCCGTGCTGATTTAGACATCCAGTTTATTTGACATCCAGCCAGCTCACAGCGGCGACGGCAGTGGCTGGATTATCGCGACTCCATTGTAATATGAACAGAAAATCGCCAAATTACAATACTCACGCGTTGTGTTACGGCGGACAAGCGGGATGACCCGGCGTTGGACAAGGCAGGTGAAATAGGTACTTAAAAGATGGTGGTCGATGGCAGGGTAGGTCATCTTCAATATCTGCAGCACCTTCTGTACGTTGGAGTTCCTGTATGTGCTCAACTGACTGAAGAAGGACTCATCTCTGGGTAAAGATAAAAGAGTGCAAAATTTAAGTTCTGTCTATGCTGTCCATATGGTCTATTCTAAACAACTCATCGAACCCTCCTACGTGGATGTGCTTTGTCTTTTGGTTATACAGACACAGGCATAACGATTCCTTTATTGGATGTATTGACTGCCAGACATGTAAAAGATTAAAAGGTGCTCACCCAGCCATATTGTCCACCAAACGCTGCAAGCCGCTGTTCTTGTCTGCTCGCTTCTGTACCCTATACATATAAGATGGGTGGATAAGTAAGCGTCTTTATTGCTGTCGAACTCCTTCTGATGCTACTACCACCAACATCTTAACACTTTCATCAAAGTAACGATTAGATCAATTACTACAAAACAACAGCTATTTGAAAATGACACCTTTGCTTCATTGTACGTATAATCGCATCACACGCGGAAATTTTCTAAAGCCTCTAATTATTCATATATTTCCAGCTTATATACATTAGGAAATGCATAATTACAATTCAATCCAGTCGGTGTAGGAAACCATCTTCAGTTTGTGACCATGGGCATTAAGCCACTCAAATAGCCATCTGGGAACAAAGGAGAACAGAATGTATGAATACAATGTGTGGGTGTGGTCCATTCCTACAAGAAGTACACAATGTAGTCTGGGCGCCTACTGCGACCCTAATTTTAAAAAGTAGGGTTATGTATTGGGATCGATAGCTCTTCTTACTGTGAGTGTGTATTCGTGCGCATGTGCAGCATCACTCTAATATAAAACATGAATTGGAATCTCAAACTTTATCATGGGTTCCAACCATTTAAAAGCATACACCCATCAAAAGCCACAGTTGATTCTCTTGTATGCAACTCAAGTGATGATACTGATGGCCACTATATATAGGCCTACAGGTGTGGGCCTGGGTCCTATGTGATCCATCTGTTTCTGTCCGTACATTATGAATTTATTACACTTATAATTGAGTGTCTTATTCCAAAATACATATCTTATTGTAGATTGAGGTAAATGAAGAGAGACTACAAATCTACATCTTGCTCCATCGTGGTAGAATCTCAGAGAGAGTTTTATTCAAGTCACATGACCGGAAGTATACTATGTTAACGGGCGAGGTTTGCCGCCACTATTTTGTATGTGGTTGTCACAACTCTCAACATATCTAACTCTGAAAGACGTGATCTATGGTGTCCATCCCATAGAGTCCTTCTAAGTGACACAATGATAACACTTACCTGGACTTGATGGGACTAGTGTTGGTCAGATGGTAGACTTTGCCTATACCCAGTGCCATCCTCTTAATGAGTGTGACGATAAAGTTAGCTGTGAAGTCCACAGGTGTCATCTCCATATCCCAGTACACGTCAGGTGCCGCCTGCACCTGGAAGCAACCCTTAAGGAAGAGGAGGGTGAAGTCGGAAGGGTTCCAATATGCCTTCTTACTGTCCCCAGATAGGTTTCCTGCATGGATATAAAAATATACATATGTAGACGTTTTTATATACGGCTTGAGATGAATGGTCCTGTTTAATTCTGCCCACAAATACAAAGCAAAGACATAACAGACGTGACTGGTGGTTTTGTTGACATCACAAATCTGGGTCTCAGACAACGTTCCCAGAACGTTAAATCACCTTTGAAATAACGGTGGTCAGGTTGATTCAACGGTCTGTACCCACTGGGTATTAGAATAGACAACTTGTTTCCTAAAGCACGTGATTTTAATTTCCTTACTCTATTATGGATTATACAAGGTGGTAAAATTAATTTACACTTTGTATTTTTTTATCCTGATCAGGCCTGGCTTTTATAGCGGTATTTAAAAAGCACAAACTTGAGTGAGTGTGAAAAAAAAAGACTCCTACCGCGTCTCTCTCATTGCTTTCTAAAGCACATCTTGATTTAACCCAGTAATGCCATAAAGTTAGTTTGCGTACCTGGCCGGTAGATGGCGGCAGGTAGGCCCCGCTCCATGGCCCTAATGACGAGCTGCTCAGCCACCCACTTGGACTGTGAGTAACCGTCCGTCAGCTGACCCGGGTACTGCCGCATGTCTGCGTCCTCGGCACAGTCCTTCAGGCCATGGGGGAACACCGCGTCCGTACTGCCACAGTCAAAAAGGTGGTTGAACAAGGGAGTGAATTATTTTGCTCTGGTCATTCTTTTAATGGGCAGCTCATGAAAACATAAATGCTTTCAACGCGTTATCAATTTACTGTTCCCGCAGGATCGATATAGTGATATTATGTTCCGATGAGGAGTCATTTTGATTTTGATATTCGGTAAAAGTGATGGACGCTCCCTCTTTATCTCACTCTTCAAAGGGTTAAGAATGTCCAGAAGATTACCTCATCATTACCTGGTCATGGCAAACTGGTGGATTTGCAAGATCAATACTGACATCTATCATTCCAACATAACAATACACATCCCAACCATCCGTCACTTTTGTACTGACCTCACATAGTGGAGTGGTTTGATCTTACTTGTGCAAGCAAACATTAGCACATTCTCCGTGCCCAGGACATTTGGGCCGTGTAAAGCCTGAAATCACAGATTGAAAATTCATGAAACAGGACAGAAATAATAAAAAGGTAGGTCAGTCATAATGTGCTACCGGTTTCATTGTGATATAGATGCAGAAGATAGGCTCGCACATTATAGTGATCATGACTCCCAGGGAAATTCACAGCACAGATAACAACAGTTCTTCATCTTTGTGGCTTTCAACGGATTAGGTCTATTACCTATACTCCTCATCACTTGGGAGTGATATGGTAAATCAAAGTCTAATAGCAATAGCACATGTATGTGAAATCACAGGCGTGGACTGGTTACCAGATTTAGTCTGTGTAGGTGTTATCCATATGCTATAGAAGGGTGAGAAACTAAAGGGAACAGTGCTGCCCTCTGGTGCCTTTATTTCCTATGCACAGACCTTGATTACGGAGGTGAGTGGTGACTTTGCCAAAGTAACCCCTCACCTCCGTAATCAAGGTATGTGCATAGCAAATAAAGGCACCAGAGGGCAGCACTGTTCCCTTTAGTTTCTCACCCTTCTATATAGCATATGGATAACACCTACACAGACTAAATCTGGTAACCAGTCCACGCCCATGTGTGAAATGATGAGGTAGATCTTGAACTATATAACTGTGTTGTGAGAGAAAGAGGAGATGTCAAGAAAGAGCATATATGGATATGGTGCCATGAGTACAGGGTAGTAGTATTATGGAAATGGTGTCATTAGAACAGGGTAGTAGTATATAGAGATGGTGCCATAAGTAGAGGGTAGTAGTATATGGGGATGGTGCTAGGAGAACAGCCTAGGGTAGTAGTATAATATCATAGAGTTGGTGCAATGAGTACATGGTAGTAGTATATGGAGATTGTGCCACAAGTACAGGGAAGTAGTATATGGAGATAGTGCCATTAGAACAGGGTAGTAGTATGTGGAGATGGTGCTATGTGTACAGGGTAGTTGTATATAGAGATGGTGCCATGGGTACAGGGTAGTAGTATGTGGAGATGGTGCCATGAGTACAGGGTAGTAGTATGTGGAGAAGGTGCCATGAGTACAGGGTAGTGGTATAATATTATGGAGATGGTACCATGAGTACATAGTAGTAGTATATGGAGATGATGCCATGAGTACAGGGTAGTAGTATATGGGGTGGTGCCATAAGTACATGGTAATAGTATATGGGGATGGTGCCATGAGTACAGGGTAGTAGTATATGGAGATAGTGCCACGTGTACAGGGTAGTAGTACAGAGATGGTGCCATTAGAACAGGGTAGTAGTATATGCGGATGGTGCCAAGACAACAGGATAGTGGTATATGAAGATGGTGCTATGAGAACAGGGTAGTTGTATAATATTATGGAGATGGTACAATGAGTACATGGTAGTAGTATATGGGGATGGTGCCATGAGTACAGGGTAGTGGTATAATATTATGTAGATGATGCCATGAGTACAGGGTAGTAGTATATGGAGATGGTGCCATGAGTACAGAGTAAAAGTAAATGGAGATGGTGCCATGAGTACAGGGTAGTAGTATGTGGAGATGGTGCCATGATTACAGGGTAGTAGTATATGGGGCTGGTGCCATGAGTACAGGGTAGTAGTATGTGGAGATGGTGCCATGAGTAAAGGGTAGTAGTATATGGAGATGGTGCCATGAGTACAGGGTAGTAGTATGTGGAGATGGTGCCATGAGTAAAGGGTAGTAGTATATGGGGATGGTGCCATGAGTACAGGGTAGTAGTATATGGAGGTGGTGCCATGAGTACATGGTAGTAGTATATGGAGATGGTGCCATGAGTACAGGGTAGTAGTATATGGAGGTGGTGCCATGAGCACATGGTAGTAGTATATGGGGATGGTGCCATGAGTACAGGGTAGTAGTATATGGGGATGGTGCCATGAGTACAGGGTAGTAGTATATGGGGATGGTGCCATGAGTACAGGGTAGTAGTATGTGGAGATGGTGCCATGAGTAAAGGGTAGTAGTACATGGGGATGGTGCCATGAGTACAGGGTAGTAGTATGTGGAGATGGTGCCATGAGTACAGGGTAGTAGTATATGGAGGTGGTGCCAAGACAACAGGATAGTAGTATATGGAGATAGTGCTATGAGAACAGGGTAGTTGTATATAGAGTTTGCCATGAGTACAGGGTAGCAGTGTTTGGGATGATGCCATTAGCATAGGGTCGACATTGCTAATGTTAATTTCCATATACTACTACCTTCCGTTCACGGCTTCCGGCCCAGGGAATGTTAGAATCAAACAGCAACCAGCAAAACCAGGGTAATGCTGAATTATAGTTTAAATTTTAGATAACAGATAGGAAAATGAAAATGATACTTAAGTACCGGTATATGTACCTCATATGGGTAGATCAGGTTGACGTACGCAGCAGCATGTATAATAACGTCCACTTCAGTGCACAGGTAGTGGTAGTCTTCGTCACTCATACCCATCTTCATCAATCCAACATCACCTGAGTGAATACAATGGAAGAGAGATAGGCGATAACGTGTAAATACAGTGATCTCCAGTGAAGCATAGACTACGATTAGGGTCAGTGGTACAAAGCTCTCTGAAGTCGATGATATTAGTGCGGGATACAGAGTTCTCAGGACCATGAATGTTTCTCTCACCCATATTCACTCAAATAGCCAGAAAGTGAGACTGAGAGTTATCATTTGGAAGTAAGCCTACAGGGTAACAGCACATTCTTGGTTTATATCCATAGTTTACTGGTCATCCACAAGCCCCTTCAACCGTTTAATGGCTGCATGCTATTTCAGGTGATATTCTGTCTATAATAGGCCCATACCTTTGATTGCAGTGACCCGCTCGTTGTACTGGACCTCTAGTGCCTCCTGGGCGGCAGTGTTCCGCTGACGGTCGGCGGCCATCATGCCGTACTGGACCAGGGTGGATCGGATACGGCTACCCAGGTCAGCTTCTCCAGGCGGCTCACGGACTACACAGAACACGTGCGTCTGTTAACGACAGTGCCGTGTAAAGGTGTTAGTAAAGGATGTGCATGAGTGGATAGGCTGATCAAAAGGACAGAATATATTAGCAAATGTCAATGACCATGGGATATTTTAGCATCGTGTTCACCTGGTGAATACGATGCTAAAATGTCATAGGGAGTTGACATTTGCATTTATGTCCTGGCTACCGAGTTACTTTTGCTTTTAACCCTTTCGTGCCCAGTATTATTTTGAGAAAGTTGATTTATTCAACAAACTTGACATAGTAGAAGCCATTACCTATATCATGTCCAGATTAAAGTGCTGATTCAAATGGTAATAAAGCAGGCAGTGAACAGGCTTTCAGAAAATGTAATATGAAGTTGTTACGATTTTTATATGACTTAATAGGGAATAATGTTGGCACAAGAAGTTGAAATGGGCTGATTTAGACGGAAGTGCTCAGAATAAATTTTCTTTTATCATTTTACTTTTTTTGGTGGTGAAGAGGCTATTTTCAATTCATGAAGCATTATTTTGACATTTCAAACAAGCCATTTCTTATGGAAATTGAAAAAAAAGAGTATTGTTATTGGATTCCTTGGAGGAAATCCCATGGAAAATAGTTTATCCATATTATTTGGTATCTTTATTGATATTTCTGTGAATTTAGTGGGGTTTTCTTGTATTTTTCCATTATTCTCATGGCCAGAGCGCGCACTTTTCATGTATATTAAGGCTATTTTCAAGTCATTCTTTATTGCAATAGGACCTACTTATAATTACATACTTAATACACCATGACATATTTGGTATCATCGGAAACCTCTTGAAATTACTGACCTTCAGGAGTTAAAATCATCTTAATCTGATCAATATTAAACCCATGGTGGTCTCTTGAACATAGGTATATGCTTAAGAGCGCACTTTTGCTAATCTGGGCACGTAAGGGTTAAAGACAAGAAAGACAATCAAAGTTACTTAATTTCAACATCTGTTTGTTGCAGCAGGTCACGTGACCACCAGCCATTGAATATGGGCACATTGTATTTAATCTTCCCATTGAATACGGTTGTTCTAGTACTAATTTATAGTGACGTTCGTATCAGCCATGACATAAGAGAGAGGGGAGAGAGAGATAGGCACAAGAGAGAGAGAGAGGGGGTGGGAGAGACAGGGAGACAGACAGAGCCATAGACAGAGAGAGAGAGAGAGAGAGAGAGAGAGAGAGAGAGAGAGAGAGAGAGAGAGAGAGAGAGAGAGTGAGAATAAATCTTGCCATGAGCAATGTTCAACACGGTAAAAGGTACACCCGGGCACCCCCTCGCGGACGTACCTTTTACATTGTTGATCCACATATCTACAGAAACCCAGTTGAGATAGAGATAGAAGAGTGGCACTACCTTGGTATTGAGAAGCAATTCTCGGATGATGAAGGCGCCAAGGAAGCCTGTGCCACCGGTCAGCAGCACGCGGGCCTTGCTCCACCTGTCACCGTACTGCATGGAGCGCCAGAAGGAGCGCAGCTGGATGTCCATACTGAACCATAGACAGCAAGTATTAAGTCAGAACTATTACACTCTATATTAATAGGAGCAAATTATATGTACACAACCTTTATGTTAGATATATGAATATATGACTAATGAGGGCCAATGATACCAAAGCGAAGAGATGAAAGAAGGCCTAGTAGCCTACTAATAGATTTATGAAGTTTCCATTGCAGACATTTTTTCATTCATTAGACTCGCATCTGTATATTTACCAACCAATATATTATAATTCTCACCTGAGTACAGCCTGGTCGTGCTTGCTAACCTCACTAAGCAGGTCCAGGCTTGGGGTTAAGATTCCGTTTGTTTCTCCCGCTACTTCGCCCAGGCGGCGCATATCAAGTATTCTGGCCATGGCTGAGATGGTGGGATGGACAAACAGGTCCTTGACTGAAATCTCCTGTCCAAACTCATCCCTGACCCGTGACAGCAGCTTGGTCGCTAGCAGGGAGTGACTGTAAAGAGGAGATAAGATTACAAAGAGAGGTCATATAAGCCCGCCCATGACACTGTTATGAATGTGTCTATTCTCTAATGATGGAAAGCTTAACATCGAGGGGAGTGTGTTTAAAGCAAGACATGCCTGGTATGCACGGCATGAACATGAATTTTCAAATCACCATTAGGAAATCCTCAATAGGGTTTTCATTGCCTAGGCATAGCTCCTGCATGCCCTAATGATTAATCTAGCAGTAAAAATCAATTGAGAATACTGCATCCTACCCTCCAAGATCAAAGAAACTCTCATGGACATCAATTATCTTGAGGTGAAGAACCTCAGCCCATATTGGCACGAGGGCCCGCTCCGTGTCCGTGCTAGGGACGCCTTCTGGATCCACTTCCGTTTCTGTTCTGTTCACGGGCGGAAGTGCCTTCTTATCAAGTTTACCGGAAGCAGCCAGAATAGGAATGCTGGGGATAGAAATGGACCAAATATACTTCTATATTGCATTTTACTAAAGATAAAATCTTGCTTTGGAACATATAGATATTGTTCTCATGGTCTTGCGAACGACCCAAATGTCCTGCACCTAAGAAGAAGAATATGAAAAAGATTCAATGATCTAGCTGTAGGAATAGTTGTCATAATATTATTGAATCTTCCTCGCGCACCATTCCTTTTATAAATACATGTACACTCTATTATCTGTTTGTGAATTCTACATAAACTATGTCCTCTCACTTCTTGAATAACTACCCACTTGGCATAAAAACGTGTTTTTTCGTTAACAAGAAATGCGGTTGTGACCGCGTAAAAAAACGCCTCCCGCCGTTAATGTCGGTATTCAGTAATTTTGTATTGTGAGACCTCATCACATGGGGCAAATGAAATCATCATAGCACACTCCCGTACCGCTTCGCGGTACCGCCGCTACGCGGCATGGGAGGCGCTAAAAAAAACACGTTTTTATTGATTTCCCTATCGGTTATTTGGCTGAGAATTGGTTTAAAAACGTTTTTGCCAAGTGGTTATTCTATGCTTGCAATAGTTAAGGTACTAATGTTGCAATTACTGGTGCAGTTACATCATTTCGGCTTCTATAGAGGAAGCCGCTCACCTGTTTAAGAAGACAAAGTAGGAGGGTATCATATAGAAGGGTAGGCGTCGTTTGAGAGCAGCTCTCACGTCCTTCTTACAGGTGCGTCCTTCAGGTACGATGTAAGACACGAGATACTTGTCTTCTCCCTCTGCCCCCATCTCCAACACCACACAGGCATTTACCATAGGCAGCTCCAGAAGTGCCGCCTGCACCGCCTAGGAAAATGTCAGCAAATGTTAGGTTATGAATGTTTGTAGGGTTACTTTGACTTCAACAATGCAAACAATAATTTGTTTTCACAGTTTCCTCAATGGCCTAGGAAGGCATTTAAATCCCCGGACGAGAATTGTGAGGTGGACGTAAACTCACCCAGCGTCGTAGAAAACTTTGACAATTTCTACTTGCATTCATTTACCTGAATTTCAATGGAGTAGCCGCGTATTTTGACCATGGTGTCACATCGGCCACAAATCTCAAAACTTCCATCACTGAGCATGTAGCCCCAGTCCCCTGCCTTATACAGACGGTCCCCAAATGAGGAAGTCACATGGTCAGGCCGTGCGATGAACCTCGCAGTGTTCAACTCGGGACGGTTCAGGTAGCCACGCGCCAATGTCGGACCTCCAATGTAGATCTGTGAAAAATGTAGACCCCATACGTTGTCATCTAATGTTGATTATGGAAATATTGAGATGCTGATTCGATAATGTATTATTCAATATTTGTTAGATATATTTCCTGAACTTGATAGCAACTTGACCATTATTTGCCAGTTGTGCTTCATCTATAAAATTATGTTCAAACCTTGAAAAAAGTTTAAAATGGTATGAGAGGCTATTAAAGCAGTAAAGATAATCAGAATATTGTTTGCATATACTGCGCTGATCTCGCTACACTAATCATGCTTCATACTTCCTTGTCTGATAGCTGTAAATGTGAATGGTAGAGAGGGACGGACTGATAAAACATACAATATCATACTATAGCTTTACACATGTGTATTTTAACTTACCTCACCAGCTACACCCATAGGCTGAGGTTGTAGGTCTTCGTTCAGGATAACCACAGCTACTCCGGGTAGCAGCTTACCAACCGGACAGAACTTACGGTCCTGGAGATTGTCCTGGAAAGAGAATAGTCGATCCCCTTTACATATATCCTCCGTAAGAGAGTGTCATATTCAAAACTTTCGATTTCCTGCGGGATGGAGCTGGGGTGGATGACGCACGGTAGAATGGAAAGCCAGTATCAATTGGCATTGACATTTTTATCCGATTCGAAGTAGGAGAGCAGAATGATGGAATTAGCAGAGAATGAATTTTTCTGCATAAATTCTATGCTGGTGACAGCTTATGCAGCTAAACATTGAAGTTTTTAATTGCCTTACCTTTTCCTGCTGGTACCAAGCAGACAGGTCAGCACAGGCGACATCGTGAGACTCGGAGATGCTGTACAAGTTGATGACCTGGACATGGGGGAAGGCCTTGATACAGCGCTCCAGTAGTCCAATGGTCACCACCTCACCGCAAAAAATTATCTGCCTGTGAAATATTAGAATAAGCATAATTATATTCATCACGTAAAACTGCATTTGAAATATTTGGCTAATTCAATGGTAGACATATCATGTGTATTTTCCCCACCATACTTTACGAATTAAGTACACGTATTTCCATGACCACCACATTATCACGCTGTCGCTACTATTAGTTGGTTTATTCGGAACTACTATGGGAACAAAAGAATCATATTCGTACTAAGTATACTAGATGTAGTATATTTGTCCCCTGTCCCAATCCTTCACCAACCCCTCTCTCGCTCACGCTCTCTTTTTTCCCTGCCAATTTGTCTCTTTTTTTCTTCAATCTCACATCTCAACGTCTCCCCCTGCATTTAAAAGTTTATTTGCCTCTTTTGATCCTCAAATTAACCCAAACATAGGGGGTGAATGACGGGGGCGCACCCTTTTTTTCAAAATTCTGAATCGGCCAGCACTAGACAGAGCTGCGTTTCTACGTACGTACCTCATACTCTTCATGCTGTCCTGCACGGCGGCAGTGTCCGTGTCGAGCACGGCCTCCAGGAGTGAGGGAGTGAAGAGAACGCGGGTGATGGCGTTCTCCGCCAGGAAGCGGCACAGCAGGATCGGGTCGTAGATAACGTTATCCGGAATTATATACATTGGCACACCTGGGGGGGGGGTTACAAATACTATAAAATGTAGCTGCAGGAAGGGGAGATATGGAAGGGTACACCATGTCTTGAGAAAAGATCATCTTGGGAGGTAATTCCAGTGTATTGGTTGAAATAAGGGAATACATATTAATGTACAATGATCAACCCTTAAACATAATTGGTCAAAGTTTAATGATCTTGATCATTAATTTCACAATGTTGTGAATCAAAGTACTCAGGTGTCTATATAATATATTCATGATATCATTTCTACTTTTTTATCTTTTGTATTGAGGAAAGTTCTATTGTCGTTCTCACATACTGATAATTATGTATGTATAGATAAAGATTTCACGAACCATCTTGTTGACAATCTTCAAATTCTTTTAAGGTCATGCCAGCAGCACACAAATTTCGGGACAAAATGCGCCCAAGTTCGTAAAACCTCCTCATTATATGAAAAAGGGGGAAAAGTCTAACTTAAACTGAGATTATGGAATTCAATTATTAACCTACTGAATACATGTAATGTTATTGTTGTGTCGAGGTTTTGTAGTGAAGTGATAACGTATAGAATTAGTTTACCTTTAAGAATGGGCCTTAACATTTCCCACACAAAGAAGACATTGCTGGCCTCTCGGTCCCCGGCTTTATAGGGGTAGTTCTCATGACGCCAGTGGTAGGAGAAAACCACACCACGGTGACTCATCTGGATACCTGTAGGGACGTATTATTTGATTATCAACAATACTGTCAGCAATGTCAATTTAGTTTCATTATCATGCTCGCTGCATTCTACAACACTGGCAAGGACGATTCTCTTCTGTTTTCTATGGGAATCAGGTGCATGACGCACACAGGGTACATTTTATAAAGATATTATATTTTTAACAATTGTTTACAAGGACATCAAAGAAATTACTACAGCAGTACAAATCTACAGCAGTAATGGGTTCTACTGAAAATGAAATCCTCATCAGGATTTAGGTTACTCTAAAATTAATTGCTTCTAACTAGCAATTATCTAAAACATCAGTCAAGCGTGAAAGACCAGTCTACTCCACCTTTAGGTTTCCCAGTAGTTCCAGAGGAGTAGACAGTGAAGGCCAGATTCTCCAGGGTGAGTGACGGTGAAGATGGTATGACTGCATGGCTAGCATTCTCCTCCCGAAGTCGGTCTATCCATCCTTTTGTACACTTAATCACGTTCTTCGTGTCAGCTGTGGATATGTAAAAAAAGGGAATACATATACACTGACTTGTTTGTATTTGCCGATTAATTTATTATCTATCACCTGGATGTATGCATGCATTAACGCAACAAACCGACCATTCCGAGTTAATACTAGTACCCATAAATCCCAAACGGTTCCCATAAAACTCTATAACAATCGTGATCTATCAACTTTGCATGTAGACCTACTTACTACAAGAAGTACCAGTAAGTCTTCTTGGTGGCCGCAACCTTGACCAACATTTCATTGACACCACACGATGTGAGCTGCTCACTCTACCTGCCCGAGCTGCTCAATTACAGACCGAGCTGTTCCGACATGCTCTAAGGTGCGTGTTATAGACGCAGACGGCGCTCGCCTCCCCATGGTACCTCAGGATTGATGGCGGCCTCTAGGAGGCAGTCACTCTGGGGCTGCTCAGTACGACCAGTCACGTGACCAGCCCCCTCAGTCACGTGATGCTGTGCATGTTGGTCAGGTGACACAGCCATGCTGATCAGGAGTGAGAGATAGGGATGCACAAAGACCCATTGACACATAGCACATTATGGCAACTGCCTTAAGGGGTGCATCCACTGCCGACGGATGGGCCATCCGTCGGTTTCATCCATCGATTTTATCATTGTTTTCTATGGAGCAAAACACGGATGAAGGGAGACGGATGGTCCATCCGTCGCAGTGGACGCAGCCCTTTAGTCTTGCATTTCCCTCACTTTTTTGGGTTAATAATACGGGATTTGGCGTGAGGTTTACATTGTTTCCTGTCACCTCTATTCGATAACGGTATATATGCATCCTCTCTGATGTACAATTAATTCTAACAACAAAAACAATCACAGAGATGCATTAACTAGAGGACTGATCAGTGCACTCAAATAGTGATTGGGTAATCATTTGATAGAGAGGATAAGGGAACTCTTGAGTAATCAACGTTGCATATATACCAGTGGCGGATACAGAAGTTTGAAAAACGCGGGGGGGGGGCACACCATTGTAGAATTTTGTCCCTAGGGTCTTCTTCCCCCCAAAACGGGAACTGGAGAGCCCCCGCACCCCCTCTAAATCTGCCACTGCCTGTATACAGTCCAAGACCCCTCTGAGCAATAGTCTGCATCCGACTAATTGCTGAATCAAGTCTTAAGACCTACAATGACATTGGGGTCATTTCCAGAACTCACTGTTCTACCTAGATTTCTGCCCTATACTGGTAACCATGGCGACCAAAGGATTTATATAGTCTCTGTTACTATGGTGACGTCCCTAGTTAACCCCCTCTTCCTCCTGCTGCTCATGGACGGAGCCAGTCGGAGGCGGCTTTAACAATCAATACTGCAGCCATGCATACCATGGGGTTTCCATGGGAGGGCTATATCGGTCCAGGACACACAGCTGGGCCGTCGTGTCCGTCACCGCTACCAAAGATGATGTAGCCTCCACCCCCTGAAGTAAATATCAACATTCTATCTCCATAAACCAACACTATTCTATTTATACACCGATTCCACAGTGTTTGGGATATAAGGTTCCCAAGTGGATGGGGGAAATTTGGGGATGATAGTTTGGTCTGCCGTTCTGATATTGGCTCGAGATGGGTGTAGGTCTGCGAGGGCACGTCTCTGGCTCTGGTAATATAGAATTGCTGAAGTCAGGGGAATTTGATAATTCCATCCATTTCACAATTATCATTTATGAACAAACGTCAGCTCATATATTACTGCCAAAGGGGGTCTGTGCATCTACTGACAATACCATAGCGAGATAAAAGCCGTGAGTGTTTGAACATGGATGGAATCCTTCTTTCTAAAGATAGGGCATCATGAAAGGCATGCTTATCAGCAGGAATTTCATGTCGTATTCCTGTATTGAAATAAGCTGCAACTAGTTTGTTCAATCATTATTTTGTATTTACTACTTCGGTTTAGGAAACCTCCCTTTATCTATACGAGAAATGCTTATATCATTGAATCTAGTCCTAATAAACAGAAACCCCGCTTTCCCTACTATAACACACCAAGATAACGTTTATATAAATGCTGCTGACCGTGGAGCAATCTTAAATTCCACTCTTCTACCAGCTCAGGAAATGTTCTGTTAATTGTTTCTCTTCCTGATACAGACCCTAGTTTCACTGTACTACACCGAAAACTAGCTGAGAAGCCCGAAACTCGTCAGTCCTCAGGTTGACAATGCCTAAATGTACAGCTTTAGGTCGTCAAAATGGCGACATCAGGATGTCATCCTGACCACCAAAGTCGTCAGTATGACGACTAAGCTGGTCAGGATGACGAGTTTAGGTCATTTGACGAGTTCAGATCATTTGACCATGACTACCCTTAACTCGTCTGGATTGACGAGTTTTAGACGGCAGCAGGTTTTCTATGTACTTTGTCCTGATACAAACTCAATTTTCTTGCTACTACATGTACTACCGAATGAGAAAATGTTCGGTTAATTGTTCCTTTTTTTGGACCACTTAACGTCAAATCTAATCTATAAGGTTCACTCTGATGTGGAGGCGCTAATTTATATAGGCTTAGTTTCGAGTATAAGCCTTGCCGTATACGCGAGGTGTTACAGTATTGCCTAATAAAAAAAGTTCAGTTGATTTGATCCTTACCCTGATACAAACACCGCTTTCTCTCTACTACTACGTACTAAGTAAATGTTCTGTCAATTGGTCCTTACCCTTATACAAACATCACTTTCCTTTTACTACTACCCAGTAAGGAGATGTTCCTTGCTCTGTCATTTACCCACCATTATCTCACGATTCTGGCCTCTACAGTGCTTTTTTGGTCATAACCCCGTGCCGTTATCGGGGTATAACCGCACTCTCAGAGTCCATTTTTTTTTCTAAGACGATCTTGGTTAGAACCTGAGCAACTTAATAAATTGGAGAAGGATATGAAGCCACCCTCGCCATAGTTTTCCAGTTAAAACCGTTAAGGTTCAACGGGGAATCGATCCCCGGCCGCTGGGGCAGGAGGCGAGCTCGCTGTCCACTATACCAAGCCAACCGGTGGTAGAACCAAATACACATGGAAGATATGAAAAATTTTTCCCACATACCTGATGTTTGCAGACCTCGTTAGCATAGATTTCAATGGGGCCTGGTGGAGTTATTAACAGAGAACCATCCTTAGATATCCTATATGAACATGCCATGCCTAAATTCTCCATTTTCTTCGAAATCCATTGATTTTCCACATCGATACGAGTCGGGACCCACCCCGTCCGGCCATTCCTTGCTCGACGCGTGCCTGACCTAGTTTTTACATCCGGGCACCTACCCGCTCTGTCAACAAGAAGCAATGGCCGTGTACCGGGCCGTGTGCGTTGGATCGTTATGGAAAATCAATGGATTCTTATTTATTTTGAAGAAAATGGAGACAAAATGTAGGCGAACACCAACTAGAGATCGTATATTTGGCGGTGCTAGAAGTACAGGACTTGACATGCTTGGATTATACCTGAAAAATGCGTGTAAAGGTGGAGGTATGTCGGGCAGAGTGACAACATGGCCACGATGGCTTGGCAAAGCGAGCGGATCGCATGCACTTACAAAATGTCTTCTCATGGATTAATTCTTGGGTTATAAGGTAAGAAATTAATACATAATGGATGAATAAGTGCGATAAACGCATTAATGCATTGATATTCAAGGACTCGGTGAGGTTAGCTGGAAATAATCGCCCTCCCGCTGCGCGGTCGGGCGATTATTTCCAGCAAACCTCACCTTGTCCTTGAATATCAATACATTAATAGCTTAATAATGCTCTGGATACTTGAGGGCTGTTATCCTCTCAAAGTTCAGTCTCACCATTCGATTTGAATATTATATTTCAGTATTTCAAATTCAGCTAAAACTAGGGGTTGCCCCTCCTCCTTTTCCGAAGCCCGCGGGTCTATAGATCTAATAGCCTATACCCTCGCGTACACTTTCTTTCTCTCTTGAAAATAAGTATTACCATCTGGCAAAAGAACCTAGTGTTTTGAAAAGGTTTAGTTTAAAAAACGTTCGTAAAAGCCTGAAAAGAAAAACGTTCCAGAAACGTTTTCAAAAAGATTTTTCAACCCACGAATAACAGCGTTTTATAGAATAAAGGCGATTTGAGTGCACATATGAATGCTTTTTTTTTAATTTTTAATTTTTTTAGTTTTTTAGAAATCATTCCAGAAAATGCAAAAGAATAAGAATTTTCTTCGTTTGCCAACTGGGTTGCCTATAAAGGATATTGGTAAGGATCTAGCCATGTTTATTGAGAGTGTAGAAGCGAGAAGGAAGCGACCAAAGTTTCAAGAGACTCACCTGGGATGTACTGTGTAAGGCTTTCTTCGGTGAGAACGGCCACGGGTTGAGCGTCGACAAATATGTCCTCCAGTAAAGGTATCGGGTAGGACACATCAATTGGCATGTAGGCACCCCCTACAAAGTCAAAGGGTCGTGTCAAATAATATCATATAGGGATTTAATTTGCATGATACGCTTTGAAGCACTAATGCTGCGGGAGAGTTTATACTGCTGTACATGTGAACTCTTAAGAAGAAAATAACCTTTGTATCATCTATAATGTTTATGATACTATGTAGATTCTGAAAATAGAATGCCTGGTAATCTTTGTTTCACTTAAATGCTATGTAGTTGAAATTGAAGAATAAAGACTAAATTCTAAAACTCACCGGCTTTCAGGATAGAGATGTAGGCGATAACATACTCCATACACTTCTCCATGTAGATACCAACAATGGAATCTGGCTGTACACCGCGTACACGCAAATTGGTGGCAACGATCTCAGTGACCTTGTCCAGCTCCTTGAAGGTCATATTTTTACCGTCACAACCGACGACGGCCACTTGGTTTGGGGTAAGCCGCGCCTGCCGCACGAACATGTCGTGGAGGAGACCCAAGTCTTCATACCCCATCTTGGCACGTTTTCTCTTGTCGAACTGTTCATATTAGTGAGATAAGAGAGTGAGCGCGCTTACAGAGTTTAGCAGAACAGTAAAGTGGCGGAACATCCGAAAAAAGTGCACATGGGGATGAATTGTGTTTCAATTGTGATGAATTTTATTGTAAACTATATTTCGATACAGCGTGTGTATATATATATATATATATATATATATATATATATATATATATATATATATATATATATATATATATGTGTGTGTGCTACCAAAATATGCACTTAAGGGAGTGGTCACTTTTTAACAACGGGGGGGGGGGGTGGGTTGGGGGGGGGGACAAAACCACTTTCGCCCCTTTTGAGCGAAAAAGCCCGCACACGACTATAGAATAAAAGGGGGGAGAAGGAAAATTTTCCGACCCCTCGGAGGGGGGGGAACGGACAATTTTTCACCACGCACACGCAGAATTTTACCAACCCCCCTGTTGTTAAAAAATGACCACTCCCTAAGATTAAGATTAAGATTCCATGGCACTACATGGGGTTCATGGAATTGCTCTCAATTCATGTCCAGCTCAACAGGAATTTCTACTTGTGTCCTCCCTGCAGTATGCACAAACATTCAGATAATATGGTGTAGGCCTTCATTATAAACAGGGGAAGGTCGGAACGAGACACTAGATTTCCCCCCCCCCCCCCATGTCTAATGATAAGACTTGCGTAGTCAGTATTTATTTTGTTTTTGATGGGCTTGTGGTGATATTCAATATCATGACAAGACTTCGGAATGTTGTTTTTAACCTAGCCTGTCGTCGGCTTGCTGTCCATATTGACTATAATTTGGAATGGGACCATTATGCACATATTACACACCTAGCGAATAGACAAACAAGTAAGGATCTATTCTATAGAAAATGGGGAATGCCTAGATGTGACATGTAGATTACGTATAGGAAAATATAGGTTCAAAAATTGCACGGTAATAAATCACAAACACTGATATTGACAAAATCATACCAATCATGATACTCCGGTAGTTCCCCTCTGTAAAGCACAGACTTTAATCAACACACAATGTGACGCATTAGAAAGGCCTATTAAACCCTACCTGTGTTCCTAGTCGTAGAACTGCATGTAGTGATATGATAAGAGAGGGCAGTGTATTGTTCTTTTTGTGTATTGGTAGGTTGTCCTAAGGGAACCACTGTTTGAGGATTTTGCGATAACTATCATAGATATATCTACTGCGGCAAAGCTTTATATATATGGATCCGGACTATACCAGGTAATTTTGATATGGTTTTGCCGAGGATCATAATCGGTACATCATAATCGTGTCGGTTTTATTCTGAATGGAATGATTTATAGAAATAGCAGGTAGTGTTGAGGTATATTATAAAGTATTCATGTTAAACTAACTGCTATAGCCCAATGCGTGATAACCGCAATACATGTGCAGGCCTGAAATAACCTCGTTTTTGACATGGATCGACACAATTTTACTCTGAGTTTGTTATTTTTTATTAGCATGAAAAATATCACAACTATAGGACTAACAACACAGGCCCATACCACCTACAAAGATTAGCTCCATTCCTGTGAGTCCGTCCACTTAATCCATAGTTAATGCCTGCTCCCGGTTCAGTGTTAAGCTGATAGCTGCTTGGTCATCTATCAGGCACCAGTACCACATATTCCACTCCGCCACCACGTCCACCCCACTCCCCTACTACATCAGTCATAGTTACTGTGTGTGGGGACTGGTCAGCGTCCATCAATTTCACCATTCATATTGGCAGGAACTATGTTGCCTGGAGACATAATGCTGTCATCGGCACCATCTGATTCAGTGTGACAAAAACAGTCTTGGCATAGCATCACTGGCGTTTTTTTTTTATATTGCCTTTATGTGTTTCTTCATAGGCCCCATATTTAATTTATTTTGGTCCTTTGGGTTACATGTATAAAATACTGATATCCCGCCGAGACTGGTGTTCCCTTGTTTAAAGCTCCTGAGGTTATATTTGTGTTTGGGAAGGTCTGTGGTTAACTGGCCTCTATTAAAGGTCTAAACGTCGATAGTTCACACTATCGGCAGCTACAGATAGAGTCCGATCTGATTACGAGTTAAGTCGTAATTAATACCCTGTGGACCAAGCAGGCCATGGTCGCTGATCACATTCTCTGCTAATGTATCACATTGTGTGTCTAGATGTGACATAACAAAGTAACGCTACCCTTCTGTGTCTCTGTCTATGTCTAATGTTTAAATTTATGATAGTTTAATATTTGTATATAGTGTGATAAAACCTCATGATCATCCATCTGAAGATATTTTATATTATAAATTGTGTTGTATCATAGCCTGGCCCGAAATACCCGTCACTTTACATGCCATTATACAGTATGATAACAGTAACCAAGATGTGATGACGTGCCTTCCGACACGTTATCGTCATTTGTGCCGTCATTGACGTTGTTGGGATATGTATAGAGGGCATACATTTGCTATAGTCTATTATACCACCACATGTACATCACGTCTAAAAAAACTACACTACTTCTATGTTATAGATATTTCTCCCATGTACAGGCTACTTTACACATCCTTCTTTTACCTACCAGACTCATTGTGATGCCCTTATAGAGTCGCAGTTAGAAAACTTAGAGAAATGGATCCAATTTACTCTCTGAACTGGTAGTGGCCATCGCAGTAATGTTAATGATAATATTCCTTGTGTGGTGGGGTTATCCCTGCCTTATGCCTATCACGCAGTAGTAGTGCTTACATTTGTCCTCCTGTACTGCCCTGTTTGAGCACTGGAGAGGGTGTCCTGGTTGCCACTAGGGTAGGGGCGAATAAAGGCGAAGACACTCGTGTACCTCTAACCTCCTCACGTTATAGTCGCTCCCTGTGATGTTACTTGGGGCTTAAACGATAGTCCAACCCTGGAGGAAGACGGAGAAGACTGCTAGATAGGCCAGAACAGCGACCTGACCTGGTACATGGCCCTAGGAGATGCCCTTTATCTGCCCTTCAGCAGGACACCATCACTACCACCACAGGGAGATGCCTGCAGACTGGTACCATGGGCGGTTGGTTGCTGCTGCTGCTGTTGCTGCCTGTCACCCACTATGGGGGTAGGTGAGTCGGGTGTGGGAGGGGAGGTGGGCGTTCTGGCCGTGAGTGACTGCATGCTGATCCAGGGGTAGCGGCGGCGTGATAAGGACAGCAGCCTTCATTAAATCCCTTACTTCCTATACTACTTGCCGATGGTAAACTGCATGCGACTCGCATACATTCCGCTGCTATCGCTGTGCGTTGGCTTGATGTTGGGATATTCTTTTAACATTGTGGTAACGGGCTTACTACAGTGTAAATACGATTTATCTACATTAGAATTATGCGTTTAATGATTCAAAGATGCCTCCCGCTGTAAATAAATATAATTCAAAAAGAGTAGGGAGGATTGATGCGAGGAACCACCTTTAATAAGGAGAACATTACCATGGCTCCAATATCCCCTTTGCTATTAGTATACAGGTATAAAGCATTGGTTACAACACCGACCTACACTAAATATCTCTAGAATCTGTCCGTGTTATAATTTATATCTTTACTAAAGTCCATAGTCCATTTTGCCTCTGTCACACGATTGAGCCATACAATTTCCTATATATATTTCTGTGACATAGGCCTAGTGGACTATCGATGTATCCTCCAGGCGCCTTGTACCCTGGTACAGCTGGCACACATCAACTTCATTCGGGATTCAAGAGTACATTCAATATGGTACTCTATACTCCCAGGTATATATTATATAATTAATGAGTGATGCGAAGGTACTACTTTTCACCAGGGCGCATGAATATCTATGACATCATCATAACATTTCCTCCAGTATATAAGCCCCAACAGTTGAACTAATGGTCAATTGGCTTCATATGCTCGAGCAGCACACACCACACTGGATGGTGCTGGAAAGTTTTAAACTTTTTCGGTTTAATTGAGTTAATACGTTACCTATACCGACAATATGGGTAGGAGGGGGGTTTCTGGTAGTGGATCTAAACCCAAGACCAAAAAATCTCCTAAAAAAGGTAAAAACAAAGCCAATTCTAGAATTTTGAGCGGTGTCAGTGCTACTATGGTTTGACTGGAGCCACCTACCTCAATAGCTACTGAGGAGTTGTTAGATTCACCCGTTGACCAGACCATTTTGGACCTGGAAGACCGTACTACCTGTATAGAGCAGCAGTTAGCTAATATTAAGGGTCTGTTGGTGGGGCAACCTGACTACCACGGGCTCCATATTAACCAGAGGATGTGACGCCATGTTGGATCCAGCCAGGCAAGTCATTCCAAATCGACATCTTACCGTAGTGTTTCCTCAAGTTCCTCGTCTTCTATTGACTCTACCACCTCTAGGGCAAGTCGTCGACAAAGCCATAAGGATAGAGGTATGTTTGATCAGAAGAATTTTCTAAAGAGATGGCAGCATTGAGAAATTGTTACTCGTAAACTTAAGAATGATGAAACAGCTTATTGAGGAGGAAGAGGATGTGTTCGACGTTGGTAAAACATATAGAGGTGTTGGTGGAAAAATCATCTACAAAAATTATACACCCTCAAAGCATTAGTAGCATATGATTCTTCTGTAAAAACTAGAGCAAACTCCAACGGTGTAGAAGCATTCAGTGATGTTAGGAGTGAGGATATATTAAGGCATTTGTCTTATGATGGGACAGTACAGGCACAGAAATCAAGTGCAGCCAAGCCAAAAAGTTTCCAGTTGAAACAGTCGACCCACACTTGTTATGTGTTTAATAGGGCTGAAGGTTGCAGGGAGGACCCGTGTAGATATCGGCATATTTGTGAAGTGTATGGTATGTCAAACCATGGTAAGGACAAGTGCCAGAAGAATAAGAAAGATTAGGATTTTGTAGGCAGGGTCTGTTAGAATCTGAAAATTTGATGCCTGATTTTAATGTAGTATGTGTGGTAGATCCTCCTGAGCCCACCATTTTGATCATTTCGGGTGAAAATAATAATAATGATAGCTCTGAGTCTTGTAAAAATAACAAGAATCTTTTTATAACCTATAGTTGCCCAGTTCAGGGTGAGGTTGAACCACTGTTTACAGTGGAATGTGTGGGTAGACCCAGCATCAGGGTCTATGACAGTTGTGTAAATGGTGTATGTATGTGTGAGCATTTTATTTATGGTCGAAAAGCTCAAATTTTACCTTGCAGAGTGGCAAGTTTTCTTAGGCAGACAGAGCTCATTATTTTCTATGGTGTGGATTCACTGAGGGATTTAAGATAGTTGATCCAGAATATGATATGAGCTATGATTGTAAAAATTACAAGTCAATTGCAGAAGGAAGATTCTATAATGAAATCTGTGATATTATTCTGGACAAGTTGTCTCAGGGCTTGATAACTGAAACTGCCTATAAACCAAAGTGTATTCACTCCATGTGTGGTGTGGAGAAGTCTAATGGTAAATTGAGACCCATCACTGATTGTAGTATGCCAGCAGACATTTCTATTAATAAAGTTTCTCACATAACTCTATAAATACGGTAACATGTCAATTGGACAAGAATGATTATATGAGCATTGTAGACTTGAAATCTACTTATAGAAGTATCAGTGTGTATGGTCCACATGTTGGTTATCAGGGTTTCAGGTGGAATTTTGGTAATGGAGACAAGTTCTTTGAGAGCAATCGCTTGACTTTCGGGTTAAAGTGTGCTCCGTATATATTTAATAGAATATCTGATTTTTTAACTGTTGTAGCTTGGCTTTATGGTGTCGATAGGATAGTTGATTATTTAGATGATTTCATTATCATTGCTAAAACTGAAGATGAATGTCTACGTAAGAGAAACATTCTTATTGAGTGTATGGAGTATTTAATGGGTTTCATTGTGTCAAAGGAAAAGGTGACTGAGCCAAGTCAGATATGTGTTTTCTTGGGCATAACTATTGATTCCACTAAAATGGAATTATCCTTACCCCAGAAGAAGTTGGACAAGATGAATCTAGCACTGAATGAGTGTTTGGGAAGAAGGTTTGTCTCAAAGAAAATCTTTCAAAAAATTGGTGGACTGATGTCCTTCTGCTCACAGGTGGTTCGGGGTGGTAGGACATTCAGTAGAAGGGTGTTTGATCTCTGTGCCAAGGTTAGGAATAGAGGTGTTATTAAATTGGATAATGAAACCCAAAAAGACTTGATGTGGTGGAAGGATTGTTTTACAGTTTTCAATTGCAAGAATATCATTCTGAATGACAATGAGTGTACACCTGTGTATTCAGATTCCTCAATACAGGGGTTTGGGGCTTGGTTTGATAACCTCTATGGTACTTGGAATGATACTGATCCAATGCAGAGTGTTTGTAGTCATTTTACCCCATCTCCAAGGTTAGACAATCTCAAGATTCACCACAGGAATATTAATGTATATGAACTATATCCTGTCATGGTGGGTCTGAAACGCTGGTTAATTTCTTTTAGTAATACCAGAGTTCATTGTATCACAGATAACATGCAAGTCTTGGCTATATTAACCTTTTGGTGCCCAGAATTATTTGAAGATTTTACATTTGTAGTGTTCTACCCCTCGATGTTCAATCGAATCTTTCGATAAACAACGAAGAACAACTATTCAGGTTCCAGTTAAAACTTTATTGTCTAATAACACATAGGCATCAGCCGTTCTCGATCACAGTTACAGGTGGCAGAGTTTGAACTCTAAATCAGGTTCGACACTAGGCCTTCTAGTGTCTACAGTTGATATTCCACATACACCTCCTCTGTGCAGCAGCACAGAGGAGTACTAGAATATGGTAGCCGGGCAGCCGCCAACCATCGCTCACGATGGTCAGTCGGGGCTGGACTGACCCTGAGGAAGGCCGTACAACGGCCTTATATACACTGGAGTCGAGGGCCACGTGACCAAGTGGTGACGTGGCGCTGGACTCCAGCGCCCCCAGGCGTCGGGTAATAGAGGTGCTCTCGACGTCGCCCACGAGGACCACGAAGGTACCTCGAAGACGACGCGGGACCACCACACATTATTTCACAATTATACTACTTAGTTGATAAGCCCATGTGTTATTTTGAACTTATCTTTTGATATTGGCTCTGTATTGCATTTCCTGACAATGTAACAATGCATGGATTATCTCTATGGATATGAACATTTCTTTTAGAATCTAATGGGAGTATGGGACATTGGATGTGTATGATCTAGCGTAATAATTGTGTCATGTCTGGTCTTAGCCCCCTGGAGGGTGGCCCTCTAATGAATCATTTTCAAATGTTGACTGGATGGTTGTATTGTGATGGGGAGGTCATGGCCGTTCTATAGAGGGTCTAACTTTGCAGATTGGACCAGTAGAAGTATCTGGATGATAGTTTCCTTCAATATACATGTGTTTAAGCCCAAAACCGCACTTTAAAGCGCGCTTAGGCTTACCAGTGGGTCCAAGAATAAGTTTTGCATGGAATGGTTACGTGAGATCTTTTGGTTATGTTTCATTCATAATATCGAAATATACTCCACATATATTAGATCAGAGGACAACATTTTAGCTGACCATTTGTCTGGGTTAAATTACAAAGGTGTCCCTAAAAAATGTAGAAAAGTTTTGAATGAATATAACATGTGTTGTTATTATTGCAGACCTCAGGAAGCTGGAGAGGAGAAGGAAAAGATTCTTATATAGGGGTGTGGCTGAGGCTACTCGTAAAACTCGAGGACAGCAGTTTAAAAGGTATAGAAAATTTTGTAAACAATTTAATTTTACCCCTCTTCCTTGTTCTTTTTCTCAAACTTTGTTATATTGTGTGTATTTGTCTGACAAGATGAAACCTGTTTCAGTCAGAAATTATTTTTCTGCTGTATGGTATTACCAAAAATTAAAAAGTTACGTGGATTATAGCAATAACTTTGTAGTGAAAAAAACACTTGATGGTATAGAGAGAATGTGTAAGGGGTCTGGTAGTACAACCTACCCTCTCAGCCCTAGTGATATGGTTGAAATTAAATCTAGGCTTGATTTGGAATCCATTGAAGATGTAGTATTTTGGTCAGCAATATTGTTGTGTTACCGAGGTGTGTTCAGGATAGGACATTTGGTTCAATCACCTCATAACTTTTTGGATAGAAATTAAAGTGAACTTATCTAAAACAGACCAATTTGGTAAGGATTCCTATGTAGTGTACCTCAAAAGGGATGATAGTTCAGACTTATGTCCAGCTAGGTATATCAAAAAATGTGTGAAGGCCTGTAAGTACAGCAGGTTTCTTTTCTCCATCGTTGCCAGACCGTTGCAGTATAATTATGTGAATACGAGGTTAAAAACTATTGCAATACAGTGTGGTATATTCCAGAGGGTTTCAATTCATTCTCTTAGACATGGTGGTGCAACTTTAATAAAAAATGCAGGTCTGAGTGTTCAGGATATAATGAGACAAGCCAATTGGAAATTTAATGTAGTTTGTTAGCTTTGGATGTAATGATATAATGTGGAATGTTTTAACATTGTGTTTGGCGGTTGGTTGGCATGTATAGGATTGATATTGACAAAGTCAATTCTCACCAAACCCGCTGTCTCCTCATTTATCCACATTATTATTGTAATTATTATCAAGGTTAATACTATTATTATTACTGCTACACTCGAACAACACATTAACTTATAGTACTATATACTCCCAGGTATATATATATATATATATAATTAATAAGTGATGCGAAGGTACTACTTTTCACCAGGGCGCATGAATATCTATGACCTCATCATAACATTTCCTCCAGTATATAAGCCCCAACAGTTGAACTAATGGTCAATTGGCTTCATATGCTCGAGCAGCACACACCACGCTGGGTGGTGCTGGAAAATTTTAAACTTAATTGTTATTGTCTTATATTGTGATTATATGTATTTATAAATTGAATTGTTGGTTTTATTGTATATTGTGATATTTATTGTCTTATAAATAAAGGCATGTATAGGATTGATATTGACAAAGTCAATTTTCACCAAACCCACTGTTTCCTCATTTATCCACATCATTATTGTAATTATTATCAAGGTTAATACTATTATTATTACTGGTACACCCAAACAACACATTAACTTATATCATGATATAATATACTTGCAATACATCCAGGTTTGGAATCCAAAAGCACATGTATTTAGTTAATTTATCAATTTAGACACTATATGAGGGTGGCGAATACTTCTCTTTAAATACGTAATTAATTTACACATTTTGTATCTGTGAAACTATTCAATTAGAGTTGATAATTTACCATGCACAAGACATTTTAGCGTCATTCATCATTCTAAAGGCCGATCATCACAGGACCCCTTACAGATGGATTTTTCTAATTATTTATGGATTATGCATATATCATATTACATGGAGACAACTACCCCCTATGAGACCTTTTCCATTTTATTAGCATGTATAACCTAGCTGTATACTGCTCTCTTTTATACTTAGATAGGGTAAAGTGCACTTCGATAGCCTCTAACTTTGGAAGTTGGACGAGTTCAATTGGACCCTTTTTCGGACTAGGTGATTGCATAATTGTCCCTTAGTAACAAAGGCATTAGGTATATCAGAGTTGACTTTGATATTTCTTATCTAGGTACATGTAGTCCTCAGAGGCCCCTTACTACAACATGCTGGAACAAATTATCGTTCTTCTGATAAGGGGTCAGTATGCCCTTATTGTCATTAGATATGAGACCAGAGGTAAATGTCCAAGGTCCCAATCTACTTCATTGGACGCAGTTCTTATTATGTTCTTCTCTTATCTGTGGCCTTGTTTGTTCTGAGGTCATGTAGTATCACTATTTTCTCCTTTTTTTTCCAGCCCATAACAAACATAATTTGGTGTCCCAAACTGGCCTTACCCAATAGGGCACTATTTCTATTTGAATGAATTAGAATGTATGTACCATGCCCATTATTGCCATATTGCCAGCAGTCACTCACTTTGAACATACAGTCATGTATTTTCTAAATCCCCATGAGCTTAGAGTTCAGGGACTCAGCTATAGGGAGCATCAAGCAGTAACTTCATGGTTACATCAATCCTATATGCAAGAATCTCACACACCAGGAGAATGGTTGCAGTGAGGGCACATCAATCAGGACTGCACTAAAAACCCGCCGCTATTGGAAACTCGTCATATATGACGATTTTAGGGTTGTCAGAGGGTCGTCATGCATTTCTGACGATCTAAACTCGTCATTCTGACCACCCTGTTAGGTCTATTAGTGTAGAGTTGAACCATAAGAGGGCCCTACTATCCAAAGGTCAGATTCTTATGATCCACCCTAAGATATTTATTGACTAATATCTGCAATGGATTTGGTGCATTGCCAGTTAAAAAATAATGAGGGGATGTATCATTTGATATAAAAACATACCTTAAAGAAAGAAAATTGTTGGGAGAAGATTTACAGTAGAACACTGACATTTCCATTACGATGCCTCATTTGTGTTTGGGGATTTTTTATAACTCCCTATTGATTGAGTAAAGTTGGTAATATGTATGCATGTACTGGGGACAGTGATATGGCTAACCTCACATAATAATGCACAGGGTTGAAGTACCCTTACAGAGATTGAATGGGGGACGGGTCCCAACGGAAATTTTAGAAATAAAGAAACTTGAGAAACAATATGCACCTATTTAACATTACACTGTAAAAATATTCCGTTGAATAGACGGAGATTCACTGTTTAATTTTACAATAAATCTCCGTAATTTCAAATCCAGTGAAGCTCCGTAGATATTGACCATATGACAAGGAAATTCTGTAAACCAGTACAGAGAAACACCTTTTTCATGAATACGGTGAAACCGAGTATATATTAAAGCAATTTCGGTAATGCACATTTTTAATACTTACAAAGAATCTCCATAATTTCAATTCTTGTGAAACTCTGTAGATACTGATCATATAACAAGGAAATCCTGTAAACCAGTACAGAGAAACACCTTTTTCCTGAATCTGGTGAGACTCAGTATATTTCAAAACATTTACCATGAACCACAGTTTGGCATAACTTGTAATTCTAATCCTGGTGAAACCCTGTAGATATTGAGCATATAACAAGGAAACCCAGAAAACATGTTCTGAAAAATACATTTTCCTAAATAGTGTGAAAGCTTGTATGTCCCAAAGCACTTATAATAATTCATAGTATATTTCAGTTTCTTCAATTGAGAGTAGGTGGTGGCATAGAAAAAAATATCCCATACATATAAAAAGGTTTAATTTTTGTATTGTATCAGTCCCTGTGTGTGTGTGTGTGTGTGTGTGTGTGTGTGTGTGTGAATAAAAAATGCTTTTGTGTCTGTAATGTATTTACGGAGGATCACAGTGAAAATTACGGTGAAGTAGTGTAGTGACTAATTATCAATATTGAATATCCGTAATCTACCACAGCGAAAAACCGTTTATCAATTTACGGGGAATTTGTGTTTTGATTATTGTTTAGTTTGATCACACCAGGTGGCAGCCTCTTTTATGATGAGATTTCCTGGAGGTGTCTACTGTATAGACACTTCTTAATGTATCAAAAAATGATAATGATTTACAACTTTTGAATTAAATGCACCATCAACATTGATGGCCAATAATGGGGCTGTGAGAATATGGTTAATGGTATGGTAATCTACTTTTGTGAGATATTTTGTTGAGACAAACACCTATTCTGTAGTGAAAAGAAATATATATGTCCACCCAGCCATGCATGTTGCTTTGTAGCAATCCTAGGGTGCTGTCTGCCCCTAGATTGTAATTACAAAGTGTGATGAACTATTCTATGATGCTTTCATGGAACTAGGGATTGGACCACAAGTGAACTGGATTATAGAAATACCATAATCCATCCTTTGATGCCATATCAAAATGACAGTGATTTGAAGTATTCCCTTGAAATAATGGTGATTCTCCGGCACCACTGGGTGAAGGACATTCTCCATTACAATAACAGTAATTCCAAGAGAATGGTGACCGTAGATATTACGGAGAATGGCCGGCACCCAGTGGTGCCAGAGAATCTCCGTTTTTTGGGTAACTGAGAATTACAGTTAATCTAAGAATGGTAAATCAACGTTTTTAGATAACGAAGAAGTACCGGATAAAAAAACAGTGATTTTGGAGAAAACGGTGACCGTAAAAAATACGGAGATTGGCCGGCACCCAGTGGTGCCAGAGAATCTCCGTTTTTTCTACGGAATTTTTTTTACAGTGGTGGAAATGTATTGCCAAAATGACGACTTTAGGCCATGAGGGACGACCTAGAGTCATCACCTATGACTACCCCATGATGATCTAAGGTTGTATTTTTAGGTATTGTCAACCTGAGGACCTTTAGTCGTCACTTCTGACGAGTTTCCTATCTTGAAGGTTTTCAGTGTGTATTCTTGCTTTAATGTCAAAGCCATTCGTCTAACCATTTCACCAATAATGTGATGACACTAATAACTATACACTTTACCTATTAGGTTAAGTCATGGCCATAAGCCTCTTCTTATGTTAATATCACTATTACTATACTTATTTTCTATTATGTTAAATCCAATAATTGAAATATGGTGTTATATCAAGCAAAGATGTATTTAACCTATTTACTGGAATATGATACAAATACAGGCAACTATTTATGCCTACTCATTTTCAGTATAAATAAAAGAATTTCAATCAACCAATCTCAATCAAACGGATATGTTGCATTATGCCCATCATCATATCGAACAATCCTGAAATGATGTCATACCGGAGCCACCCTTTAGGCTTATTTAGGTCTGTGATTGGGGGAACCTGGCCTCCATGTGCTCCCCTCCCCCGCTTTTCTTACTTCCACGCCGTCATTTGTGGACAGGTTCATATCTAAGATCACATCTAGGATGACCATGTTTGAATCATACATGTGTCATAGTTTTTCTTAGAACAAGTTGAACTGTTCAATCTTGAAGTACATGTAGCTCAGAGTTCAATGAGTAGGCCTAATCACAATGGTGTACATTATCATACAAGAAGCCACGTCATTAATATTCTAAGATATAATTAATAAGTAAACACGACGCCATACTAAACCATTCATCCAGGGCTCTGATTCTGCCCTCCTTAATTGTTTCCATTGCCAAAATATAATACGGAAGAATGACTACAAAAGGGTGTATACACCTGAGAATATAAGCAGTCAGTTGAAGCACCGTTGTGTGATTGTTATAGGTACCACTCTGTGTATGCCCTCGGTGAAACGCAGGCTCTTTTTATCCTAGCATGATGAGAGCAGATTGGAGGGCGAAACAGAGCATGACCTGTTGAGCAGCACAGACCTGAGGTATTCTATCTGTATCATTGCATTATTTTTCGATTTTGCAACACTTTCCTGGTGCTTCATCGTAGGATAAGATTACCCTTCTGGCTACACTTTACACGACCGACAATGCATTGAACTATGTCATTTTTGGACGCAAATTTTATAAAGCAAGAATATGAGGCACCGTGAATCCGGGAGAGGCTTTTTTCATTACACATGCAATGATTACCATAGTTGGAGATTAGGGAAAGGTTCTCTCTAATATCTATTAAAAAGAAGAAACAAAATTATGGTTAAATCTTACCCTTCCTCTGAATGACTTGAGCAGATAGTGCGAGGCCCAATGCAGGATCTATTGTCTAGCTGGGAGATGAGCTCAATAATAAAGTGCTATAGAGCAGCCTATAGTAAAGACTCTGTGTATCAGGTGGATTGGATAGCCAGGCGTGCGCGGCTGAAGGATCGGCTGCGGCAGTTGGTCAGTCTTCCTGTAGGACGCATCAGTGGTTGTGTCATTAGCCTGAGAGGACAGTGCTTTGTATTGTATAAATCTGGATGTGGACTTGTATAGTAGACAAGGATTCACTCACCAGATGGAGGCACCACACTACTGATAGGGCTGTAGTACATGTACTAGTATTGCAACAGTGGGCTGCACGTGGAGGCCTCCACGTGGATATGAGATCACCTGACCTATAATAGTACCATCCCATCCCTCCATGTCAAGTCCATCCACTCTCCGTGCACAGCAAGGAGTGCATAGTGAGTCATATAAAGGGTGTGGCAAGGGTGGTTCGCCCAAGGTTCTGCTTGGAAACTAATCATAACCATGTGTGCAAGTATTATTATAATAGGGGAAACAACTTTGTTATTCCTTTTTTTTACAGCATGTGAAACGTAATTATATCTCCCTATTTTAGGTACATATATTTCCTATTCTAAACACATGAAACACTCTGGTCTCATGACAAGCGCGGGCTCTCCCAAAGTGTTGCGTCAGTCTGAAATGCCCTTCGAGATCTTTACAATTACAGCAAGTCGTTTGCCCATGGCGTTTCACTTCAAATGAATAAAATTAATAATTGTGGCCCTCATAAACACCTGATGAATGCCATGTCGGATTCTCTATGAGTAAAGTCCGGAGTCCTTAGGCGAACTGTAGTACCCTGGTATGGCCCTATGGGGTCTGTCATCCTCGGGGTCATCCTACCTACCCACCCACTTGGCAAAAAACGTGTTATTAACGTTTGCAAACGTTTTTATTTGGTTTGGGTAAAAAACATTTGTAAAAACGTTATTTTGACGTTGAAAAACGTTTTTAAAAGTTTTTCAACCAAATAAAAACGTTTGCTTTTCAACCAAATAAAAACTTTTTTATTTACGTTTCTTTTACATTAAAAAAACACGTTTTTTTGACCTAATATAAAAATGTTTTTATAAAAACATCAAAATAACATTTTTTGAGTACATGTAAAAACGTTATTTTGACGTTGAAAAAAAAAAAACATTTTGCAAACTTAGGAACCAAAATAAAACATTTTTTTGACGTAAAAAACCGTTTTTCTGCCAAGTGGGAATACTCACATAATTATCACAATCAATTGAAATCAGAAATGCCCGTAATACCTCACCTATAAGGCACACCTCGCGTATAAGGCGCACCCCCAACCCAATCTAAGGGGCGCCTAAGGGAATTTTGGTGGCTTTATTGCTGTGCCTAGTGTGAAATCCACATGTATAAGGCACACCTCTTTCATCGATCTTTAGGACCTATAAGGGGCACTAGTGTGTATCCACGCATATCTATAGGCGAAGTATTACTGCAGTGTACTATAAAAAAAAAAGAAGAAAAATAGTCCAGGATCCTTAACCATTTTTAAATGTGCATAGTTTACAGAGATTTCATAAGGATTGATTGGTCTAGTTGTACTATAGCACCATACTTTCTGGATTCCTTAATCAAAACTGAGTGGTGGGCTGAATCCTTGTTAATGAGCAGCTCAGAGAGAGTATGCCGAAATGGGGGATCCAGGATGTCAGGTAGTTCAATCAAAGATTATGACATCAGTCAGGACACAGATCTCGCACATGATATGGTAGATGTGACAAATGTTGTTAAATTGGTGACCCTTGGATTAAAATCGACCCGCGCACACAAAACTTTCTGAATCAATGGACACAAGAAGGAGAGACAGCAGCATGCATTCCAAGAAAAATGAACACAAGCGGGTTTGGACCACTAAATTCAACATGGTGATATGATGGCCGTTTCTTAGAATTGACATATGACAGAGGCATTAGTCCCATGAGGCAAAAACATAGTGACATGTCATGGGTACGTTCTACAATATTTGACATTGGACATGTTTGATAGGTCCATAGAGGTGAAAGGTGGCATGGGGAGTTAAATGACATGTGACATGGGGACCCACTGGGGCCACCCCCCCCCCCCACCATCTAGGGCCCCCACATCACCACTGCAGTCCCCCATACAGGTATTGTGCAGTGTAACAGCAGAGTACTGGGACCACAGAGAAGCATTTATAAGCTCAGGGGGCCAGTGTGTTTGCACCATGATCCTAGGGATATTAGTTTCTCCTTATACTACAGGGGGAGCCAAAAGTAACCATCTGCAAATAGACTCTTGTCCAGGCCCACCATTCACGCGGCCCATGTTAGAGCACACACTTGCACCCGTGGTAGTCACTTATATGGTCCTGCTAATCCACTTAACGGCCATGCCAATGTAACAACCTATAAGATTTAATTAAAAATGGACTAGGAAAGTTCTACCTGAGTACACATATACCTCTAATTGCGGGACTGCAAACGAAACTCTCAGACGCCACCTTGTGTAAAAGGCGAGAGATAGGGATTATGCCAGTGGTATGGTGGATGGATCATAACTATAAAGAACGTGATTTTGCCTGGGCATTTTAACATTTAAAGTGATTCCTTTAGAGTATAGGGTTAAGAGGGCTTGTCCTGTAGGAAAAATATAAATCTAGACCAAAATGAGAGTTTGCCATTGTCAATTTCACAGCAACTTCAGGTGCTCTTCATGAGGAAAAGGGAATGATACACTTTATTGGCTCCCTGTATCACGTGTTGATTTTAAGGAATGCTCATGTTCCATGTCACTTTTAAGAACCTACCATGTCACATGTCAAATTTAAGAACCCATGGATGTCATGTTACCTTTTTTTATGTCATCAATGGGCAAAATGGTTACATGTCGATATAAGAAATGGCCATATCACAGTTAGGCCTAGTATTGGTGGTCTAGACCCATATTTTAGTTCCCCTTTAGTGGATTTCACTGCGATAAACATTAAATTTTCCCCGGGATTTCCCATTACATTCTATTACATGGAAACCAGGAATTTATTTTTTCTTGGTCTAGATTGGGTCGACAAACATGAATGTCCCACTCCATAGCAACTAATATTAAGGACTATATGATACTACTGGTAGCCATTAATATTCAATAAAATGATAAAACCAAAAGAAAGTTTGAAATTTCAACTTTTGAACTTTTTAATACAAAATGTATTCGAATACCAGCATGTCGATATAGAGGTAATCAATATTGCACAAGCCATTCATCTATCAAATATATAAAAATATTCTATTATAATGGCAACTACTATTTCACATATTACCTTCTTGGTGTTTGATTTTTATATCTTACGGACATTGAATACACGACAGAGGATATACAATTCCTTTTCTCAGCAGTATGTTTTCTGGAATGTAAATTTACTGTATATTGCACTATCATCCTACAAGATAACAAGGAAAGTTATCAAATGCTTATGATCTAGAATACTACCATTTTGAGATCCATTTGGTATAAATCCATGAGATAATTACATGGTAAAGGACTCACTAGGCGGAGATATTTAAAGGCACCACTGGTATTTATGATACTTGACAAACACCCTACAATATCTTTCCGGTCTCGTTTTTAGCCAAAGTCAAGCATCTCTTTTATTATGTTTTTGCTACAAGGCATCGATTGCAGTGTATGGGTGGGATACAGCGGGCGGTCATATAATCTATTGCAATGGAGATCATACACGTATCACAATAGCATAATAACGACAGTTAACCCCAACGTATCACTGTAGCTTTAGTTATTGATCACTGCCTTGCCGAAGAACACCCCAGTTGGGTTGACAGTAGCATTGAACATCTGTGTTGGTTTGAAAGACCCAATCTTGACATCCTCAAAGACCTCAAATACAGTGTAACCATTAGGGTCAGTCATACCAAGGTCTGACATCTTGACATTGACCTTGGCCGGGGTGCCTCCAGTTCCAGTGTTCATGAAGGCGAAGGCAAAGGAACCCTTGGGGCTGATAGGCCGGGTCCACACCTGGACGTTACCCAACTGAAAGCGTTAAATTAGTTTAGTTCATAACAAAATAATGCTGACAGTTTTTAGAAGTGTGAATCTTTTCAACATAAAAAGTAGGCATAATCTCCAACTAATGAATTCTACATCAGATGTACACCAAATGTACATAGAAAGCCCTAGCAAACAATTTTACAGTTGACTATTTAAAGCACATACCTACATTCCGAGTGAAACGGCTAGTAAACATACCTTCTTGATGAGTCTGCCTTGGACGCCCATAGGGTCCTGGTTGATATGGATGGCGTTCTTGTTGAGCAGAAGGCTCTTAGGTTCAGATTTGATGGAACGCAGGTCAGTGGACATGATGAGAGGAGACGCCATAATTGACCACAGCGCCATCTGTACACGTTGCTGGTCCCAGCTAAGGCCGTAGTTACCAATGATCAGCTGCAAGTGAGGGTATAGACCTGGACCTTAAATCATGCCGAGACAAACTATTTGGTTATGATTGACATTTAATTAGATAGCTTTTCCTCTGAGCGTTATTAAGTTATATTCAACAGCCATAATGGGAATACCTTTTTTTGTGTTGTTTTACTACCTCAGGTATTGGTAGTTTAAAATTAATGTAATGTTACACAACAGCTATTCACAGATTGCATTTCATTTGATGAAATATGGTTATTTCCTTTAACTTAATTGAAGTAAGCTTGGATTCTCACAGCTGTATGACCCTGAAGTCTATATGCGTGAAAAATAAAGGCATGTATATTCCTCGATATAAGGCTGTTTAAGTACAGTCCCCTGGCCTTACCATATCGGGATCGTTAAAGTTTCCTGGCCCAGCTACTTCAATAAACTTTGTTTTATCTGCACCATAGAAGGCCAAGATGCCGAGCACACTATCCCAGGCGTCCTGGATATCGGACCAGTTCCTCCAGATGTTACAGTACTTGGCAATGGCTGCGTAGTTGGGCTACATGGAGGAAGTGTGGGTTCACCAAATACTTTAATAAACATGACCAAAAGGAAAGACTTCCCAATGATGCCAACTCTTACCAGCCTCATCTGTCTGCCCCAACACAGAAGGGCTTTGGGGATGGATGAAGGTGGGATTGATTCAAGACTAAGGTGGGGGGTTGGAGAGGGAAGGGTGGAAGGACATTGGAGTGACGGAACAAGGCAAGCAGATAGACCGGTTGTGGGGGGTAGAGAGCGATTCTCTCTTTTTTTTTGGTAGATAAGGGTCAGAGACTAAACCATGACTTTACATGGTGTACATACCGCGTATATGCGTTCCACTTGCATGGAAAACGACACTGGACACTCAAGACTAAATTACACAAAGCCGACTTGAGGACAATAGCGAAACATTGGACAGCAGAGGTGGGCATATCTTGAAAACCCGGAGCCAATGTAGCAGCAGTTGTATTGATTGATTGATTGATTTGTGTTTTACAGCACTTTAGCGGCACTAAGTGGCTATCCCGTGGTTGATAATTTAACAGAGGAATGTGTCAGTGCCCGCGCATATGTGCACCACACACATCCTGAGGGGATAGGAAAGAGGAGATATAGACCCTTTTAAGTGGGCTAGGGAAGCCCGAGCAGCAGTTGTACCCAAGGCTCAGTTTTGATATGCAAATGGTAATAATGTGAATTTGTTCGGAAGGGGGGTGGGGTGCAAACTTACCGTAATCTCCCGCGTAGAAGGCGCAGCTCGCGTAGAAGGCGCCCCCCCAACTCAGAGAAGGCCTTTTCACGTAGAAGGCGCACGTACCTCTTCTGGATCGATTTCCGGAAAAACCCGCGTATAAGGCGCCCCCCCAACTCACAGGGGGGCTGTTTCGTGTAGAAGGCGCCCCCCCCCTCCCCACCCCCTATTCTACAGTGACCGGTCTGCCGCGGTGCTGGCTTTATGAGTTCAAGCTGTCAGCGGCACACGGTCGGCGTCAAACCCGCTGAGCGCCTGTACACCGACCGGTCTGCCGCGGTGCAGGCGCTATGAGTTCAAGCTGTCAGCGGCACACGGTCGGCGTCAAACCGACTGAGCGCCTGTACACCGACCGGTCTGCCGCGGTGCAGGCGCTATGAGTTCAAGCTGTCATCGGCGTATGGTGGGCCTTATCCCCGGCGAGTGCGTCGACACCTCCCGGTCTGCCGCGGCGCTAGCGCTATGAGTCGATGCTGTCATCGGCCCACGTGTTCCCTACACCCCGGCAAGCCACACCGCATTGTCAACCTGTTGAGTCTATGCTGTCATCGGCACACGGTCGGCTTGAACCCGCCAAGCGCGTTGACACCTCCCGGTCTGCCGCGGTGCTGGCGCTATGAGTTCAAGCTGTCATCGGCGCATTTTCCCAAATGAGATGTTGGAAAAACCCGCGTATAAGGCGCACCCCCAACTCAAGGCAATTACCCTCCCGCGTATAAGACCCAGCAGCATTTTGTTTGGCGTAGAAGACGTGCCTTCTACGCGGGAGATTACGGTACTATTCCTCCAACCATCCCTCCCTCCTAAAGAAAAGAAGGGGGCCAGAATGGGCAGGGAGGGGGACATATTGAAGTATTTGGGCCCAGGTAATGGCAATGGAAGTTGGGGGTCTGAGGGCAACCCCAGGAAAATTTAGAAAATTGCAAAGCCAGAAGGTGCATTCTAATGACTTCTGAGGTGAGATGACACATTCTGTAGACCCTATAAGATCTCCCCTCAGATCTCTAAGCCTAAAAGAAAAATGTCAGAAGGTTCCTTTGGAAGGTCTTTAAAAATCTCAGAAAAAAAGAAAGAAAACTTTGAAAATCTAAACTATAACTAATGCATTCTCAAGCAACTTCAGACAAAATTTCCCTCTCTGTCACCCCAGATCTGCCAATCGATTTTGCTTGTCTTTCCCTTAGGAACAATACATTGATTTTGTGGATTTTCTTCACATAGATCTCACAATTTTGATTTCTCTCTCCCATATCCATGGAAAGATTTTAGATTTTAGAGGTAAGATAGTGCATTTTGGGGCCATTTATAAGCATAATTGGATACTGTATTGGATTGAAATCATAGGCCCTATATGGTAACTCATAAGGGGTTAGTAGTAGTGTCCTGAAATGTCAGTCATAATTTTCTGGAGAAAGTTTGAGCACAAACATAGTCTGTATGGGCAAATGCCACCCCCATCCCCAAAAGCACTCAAGTTCTGCCACCACTGCAGTGATTTACATTTACTATCTTCTACCCTAGGCTAGATATACATACATCCAAAGTTTTTCCCTTACTACAACCTACCTCAAGAGGGGGGCAGTGCAAAAGGAGATCAGTGATACGGACTGAGGAAGCAGGGAAAAATGAAATGAAGGGTAAGCAGTGAATACTTCTGGTGGGACTCAGGAAAATGGAAAATCTTTGAAAACTTCAATGTCAAATCATGCATTCTGGTGACTTCTGGGAATAATTTCATAACTTTGGTTCTAGAAGGACTATTTGAGAAATTCTTTCAGTTTTGGAAAGCCAGGTTCTGGCCATTTTCAAGACAATTGTCGCCAATTTTGGCTACATGGCGACAGCTGCCCACCCCTGTGGACACCGTGACTAAGTCCATGGATCACAGATGGAATAAGAGACTCTTCAATGATAACGCTTCAAGGGATACATGGACAATACTTCCAAAACGCAATAAGGTAGACACCGGAAACAGGGTAAAAATTCGCATATTCATTTGCATATGAGACTAACTATATAGTAATGAAGAACTAAGCAGTCCACTGAGCTTTATATAAGAGACCTTTTAATCAAGATGCCAGAAAGAACTGAAATCCAGGGTACGAGTCCTGAAACCACATCACTTGGGAACATTCCTGCTTATTTGAATATATACACCATTACAATTTCTATATTACTTATAGGTCAATAGCATGTTATAAAGGAGATTCCCAACTAAAATTCCATGGTATTTATCACCCAGTTAATGAGACAAACACGAGTGGTCCTCATGCAAACAACCTACTTGACTGTATCAAAAAGGAATTCAAAAGGCCGGACGAAATAACTATTCCAAGCAATCAAATTGACCCCAGTAACAAAAAGGCACAGATTCCAATCCAGGCAATCGATGTTAAGTTCTGCAACAAATGATTAAAATACTCATTTAATTTTACCATGTCAGGATCATTCCAGAATCCAGGTCCAGCGAAGGGAGCAAACTTGTCCTGGTACTGTCCATAGAAGGCAATGATAGTTGAGACACTCGCCCAGCTATCCTGTACGTCATTGAAGTTCCGCGCCAAGTTACACGCCTTGGATACACGCTCAAAGTTAGGCTGTAGGTCGAAGGGAGTATGCATTTGTAACAGTATCCCTGTATAAGAACAGGTTTGGCTGGGATGTGTCCAGACAAGGCAAAGTCATGATTATTTTTTTGTTTTATTAAGGAGGTTTTTAAGTAAAAATCTTGATTTTAGATAACCATGGAGATACTCAAATTGGATACTATAATGAAACCAGAATATGGTTAGTTAGATAGCAGAGTACTATATTACAGGAGTAAATTGAGTATGGGGTGTCTGCACGAAGTTACATGAGATATTTTCTGTAGTATTGGCTTTTATTTACTATGTAGTCTTTCATGGGAATAGTATCAAACGGTTCTATTTTAGCAATGCTTTGTACTGTGGTAATAAAGGGTTATAATATGATACTAAGAAGTTGAAGGAAAAAGAAGCAACAATGCTCGGTGGACATCCAAAGTAGGGATAACATCTACTGTTTGGAAGTCCAGTTTTCAGTTTGGCAGCATAAATTGAATGTTTTATATGTTTCATAGTTACTTGAAGATTACAGAAGCAATGCCCCATTATCCTTTGATTCGAATGATTTTGTTTTGATGACCATTATGTGCTTGATCAATTGACAGTATGAAGAAATCCACGAAGGATATAAGACTGAGGTGCGACAAAAAAGACTATAGAGGACAATATAGGCCCGTGATATAGGGTCATTTAGACCAACATCAGAATTCACTGACTCACCGAAATTCAGATTTCTCAAATATCAAACGCCCAATTACACAGAAACATAGCGGCAAACTAACATACAAATAGGAATTGGCCTGTGCTGGAGCCTTAAGATTGCAAACAAACAGAGATGGCACTCACTGTCCTACAAGAAGCAGCAAAGTTTATGTTATTACCGAGTAGATTATTTTTAATCAGGAAGCATAATTCAGGGTAAGAATCTTAACAAGAGAAATGAAGACAATGAGGGGTAAGATATCTGATGAGGATGGGCAATGGGAATCAGGGCGATATGTTGGTACTGGAGATCAGCTGGATCAGCTGACAGATGAGAAAAGTCAAAGTGGATCAATCATTGGGCAGCACAGAATCACAGCTTATGATTTACATTTTATGTCATGGCTGATACGACCGTCACTATAGATTAGTACTAGAACCGCCGTATTCAATGGGGGGCATTGAATACAATGTGTCTGTATTCAATGGGTGTCCGCCATCTTGGATTTTGAACAGATCTGAGCTGTTTTTTCTTTATTTAAAGGCAAAATAACCCCCTAGGCCATGACATAAATGCAAATGTCCATTCCAGGGAATAAATTTGCATCGTATTCACCTCGGTGAGGCCTGTCCGCATTCAACTCTGCCTATAAGGCATCGTTGAATACGGACAGCCTCACCTCGGTGAATACGATGCAAATTTATTCCCTGGTCATGGACATTTGCTTATGTATTTACTGCTATATCTGCAAATACCCTACATAGTTAATTCAATTTACTCTTACAGGATAATAATCACTTTACCTCTCATTAATTCAATCTAATCTATTCACATAACTTGTCAGTGATTTTATGTATGAAAAGGTTACTATATATATTTAATTGACTACTAGCCTAAGTAATCTACATCCTGTTATGCTTTTTTGATATAGTTGTATTTTAAAAGGAATATGGCATAATAAACAACGATAAAGGTTTATGTGCAGGAAGTGGTGACATGTACCTTAATGCTACTAGCCTCCTGGTAAGCAGGCCAGCTACAGGAGAAAAGGATGGGACGCCCTGTGCGGTTCAACCACATACTAATGGCTGGGAACGCTGTAGATCCAGGAGAAAATAAACTCATCAGGGGCTAACCAACGAATGTGCATATAACACCGCTCTAAATGAAGTGTAACATGTTCAGATATCACCGCACCATGGAATTCTTTAATCTCCGATAGGCCTCTGTTTAATGAATACGTATGTTAATGAATAGATTAGTCCTTACACACAGTGGATGTAACAATATATGGAAGTTCAAAAGCGGAGATAAGGTAATTTGATATGACGAAGAATTACTTTGACCTACTAAAGCAGAGTGCATTAAATGACTCTTGCATAAGTTAAGCAAAACACAACTTATTGTGAATTCACACATTCCTAAACTGATTAAATGTAATATCACAAGTATTATTGCACCCATTCAAATGTGTGATCTGAATAAGTTCCGACTCGATTGGAGATGTCTGGAACAGTTTTAGATGAGGGTCTTCCTCCTTGAATCAATCCCAAAAATACAACACTTCAATACTACATTGTAGTTAAGAGTAACACATGTTTTACTGGAAGGGTGTGCCTGCTATTCTAGGGAAGATTGGCAGTGAATGTTGAAATCAATGTTTTTGCCCTCAAAATCGATGTTTTTGCCCACAAAATCTCTGTTATTGCACTGTATTTGCATAATTTTAGGTCCCAATACGTGAGGGTGTGCGCTTATTAGAGCATGTGCTCTTATAAGAACGAATATGGTATGGCATTGTATAAGGGAGGTACCTGGAACTGCTGAGCCATGACCAAGCAGTAAGGGGGATGGGTAGCTCAGGACCATGCAGGCAGGAAACCCCGGGGGGGGGGGGGCACTTGTGGATATGTGGAAACCATGTCCATACACAAAAGAGCAGGGGCGGACCCACCCGGACCCATTGTAAGGGGTCCTTTTGGGCCCAATTTGGGCAAAAAGGGGAACATTTTGAAGGACTTTTCAACGTCGAAAGAATTTTTCAAATATTCCAATTAGAACCAAAGTTAGAGTTTGACTTTTCACAGCTGATTCCCATCAAAAGGGGTATATTTTGGTTGAATTTCCCCCCTGCTAAAAGGGGCATGTACGAACATGGTTACTATTGAACATGTAGGGAGTGCCCCCCCTGGGCAATAACCTCTGCAAGCAATCTAGGGCCATACAGAGAATCAATTTAGTCTTTGATTTTAACCTTTTTCATAAATATTTTGAAAAAAAAACAGAATAGGAAGGATATCTATGTCAAGCATTAGATGACAGATAGATTGGAGAGATAATTTACCTCTACATAGCTTTTTTCTGAGCAGAAGCGATCTTCCATTTCTGACCATTCTACCCACCCCAACACCAATAAGGGTGTGCCTTCTCTATTTATAGATATATCTATATATAGAACAGGCACACCCTAATTATCATTCTCTCATTAACTCTTATTCAGGGAATGGACTGATAAAAAGATTATATTCTACTAATCTTTGATTTATAAAAAATGCTGGCATTCAATCTTATATGCGATGCATTATACTTGAATTCAAGAATATTGAACTTTGAACGTTACTACAAACTATTCGAATGCCCTTAGTTGGAATTCTAAAATAGTTATGGGATATGTTAACACTAAAGCACTACTGAGATCATATGATTTTAAACGTAAATGCTTATAAGCTATTTTCTGCTTCCTTAACTATCTGACTACATGTCAGTGTTGTGAACGATTCAATAATCAACATGCCATAACACAACCTGTCCCTTCACCCTTTTAGTTACTAGTGGAGTAAGAACCCAATACCAGAGCAACCAAAATGGTTCATGTAATAGGCGGAGAAGATCCGAATGCTCTGAGGGATAGTATATATGGGAGTTGGAACGGGTATTGGAAGAACACATAACAGAGGATTCCAGAATTGAGAAAGCTACCACACGAAACCTGAACTAAAACTTGAATGACGAACCAAGGAGCTGGCTACAAATCTAGGCAGATGGTGCAAGTTCTACATCTAGGTGTATGCAATATAAAATGATGTGAAATCCCAAAACTGGTCCAAATTCTCATCTTTGGGGATATAGATAAGGTGTTGTACAAATTGGTACACTGTAATGATTGTAAGATACACGTGCCACTTAAATCTCAATTGATAATTGGTGATTCTTTTCCTTCTTGACCTTATAGTCACAGGGACTTAATAACTACCGTTTTTCCTGCGCCTTCTTGGTAAAGGGGAAATTCACATGAGTATGTTATTAGGCGCCCAGTCTTGTTCAGCCAGAAGGCCATAGGTGGGTATGCTAAGGTGAAAATGGAACAGATTCCTATTTTACTGTTCTTGATAAATAAAAAAAACAACATTATATATTCAAAGGAATAACTGTAAAATCACAGGTAGGTGGCAGCACGGAGGTTTACATATGTCAATCAGTAACAGAGAGTGTAACATTGGATATCCCCTCTTTGAGTCTCAAGTCTGTAGCAGAGGCATATAGTAGTGAGATACCTTTAAAAGCAATGTCTTGGTACAGGCTCAATTTCAATCGCATAAATAATTTAAATTTGTCACTGGCAACTCCAGATGGCCACAATGATCTACATTGATGTGCTCTCTTGTTTTAGAATGTACACATGTTGGCACTGTGCTGCATCCTACTACACTGTGGAAGATTTTGAAGTGCATTTGATTGAACTCTATATATGACTCTAGACGCATACTCAGGGGGCCACCATCTTGAATTTCGCTGGGTCTGCCAGAAGTGGCAAAAGCAAAACACACTGATAAGACATGTCATGATGGGCACCTTGTCCCTGGATAACACTCAATTCCAGAGACAACCTGGTTTCAATCTTAGCAGCTGTTCCAATATCAGCATTCCAGCAGTATATCGACTGATATACATCGAATTCAACCTTAGAGCATTTGATACTTTTTTTGAGCTACCCTTTTAAGTATACTGTTAGTGTAAGCAGTTCATTCATCACTTTTGTGTTAAACGGATTAACGGAAGTGTTCCCAATGTTAGGTATCGGGCACGTTTTATTCATATTTGGGCTCGTGCTTCATTAAAACTACTTCTTCTAAATTCCATTTTCCCTCACAATCAGAATGCTTGGCACTTAGACCTGCCGTCCTGTGAGAAAGTACTACCACGTGCAGCTATTAGAACCCGATACCTAATCGATCAACTAGATCACAGAACGGTGAAATCGATCTGCACAGTCCAAGGGATCAGTCTCGACGGCAGATATAGATAGAATTAGTAAGTTAGAGTATCTAACAGAGGAATACAACCTTATGAAAATACTACAAGAACCATTAACCAAAACTAAGACAAATCAAAGGAATCTACAACATGTAGGAAGTTATTGGTGTAATATTCCCATGTGTATGATGTGTTCTTGTATTGGTAGAATCAAGTTCCAAACTTTGTGAGTATACATAGAAATGTTGGTCATATCTTGAGTCTACCAAGCTGTATGACACATACTCCAAGTATTTTGAATGGTTATTGGTGCTTCTTTTCGTTCTCCAACTTATCATCACAGAGACTTGATAGATACCGTTATCCCAGCGATTTTTTGGTGCACGGGAAATTCACATGAGTATGTTATTGGACGCCCGGTCTTGTTTAGCCAGAAGGCCATAGGTGGATACTCTAAGGTAAAAAGGAACAGCCTTCGATTTTACTTTTTTGTCTAATATTAAGAAACATTCTACTAGTATTCAAATGGGTACCTGCATGAATTACAAGTAAGTGGCAGCACCGTGGTTTACTTGCCATTCTGTACCAGACAATGGATATCCACCCACTGTATGGTTTTCTGGTGACATGCGTGCTGCCTACCCCTGTAGACTATCTAGTACAGTGACCTAATAATTAGTTGTATGAATACATTAATAATGTTATAAGGTACTACCAAATACTGTCTTAATTCTTACCTGGTTGAAATATATCGTTTAATTGGTTTTAGCTAGTCAAGGTTAGTTGTGAGGTTAAGTGCAATGCAACATTGATAGAAATGTGCTAGGCCAAAGATCTATTCTAATCCTTATCTTTTACAGTCTTATGGGAACATGATATCTTGTATGAACATGATATCTTGTATACAATATCCTGTTTAAGATATCTACTTTTCTCTTAGAATTCACCACTCACTTTTATCACCATGATGATAGGGTATTTTAAAATTAAACTGTGGTACGTAACTTTCTTATGCAATGTGTTAAAAGGGACTTGATGTAATGCTATGATGTACGTAGATGGATGTCATGGAATCACTATCTCACATACACGCCCTTCCTTTTCAAAAATTATATCTTCCTAAATCATGATGATAAAACACTACTTACCATCATCATACTGGTTGGGGTTGGAGTAGCAGCCATCGAACTTTAGGTAATCAACGCCCCAGTCAGCGAAGGTCTGGGCATCCATCTGAAGGTAGTACTCACTGCCGGGGTAGCCGCCACATGTGTGTGTGCCAAAGTCCTCGTAGATACCGAACTTCAATCCCTTACTGTGGATCTGTTGGTGAGGATTTACATACATAGAATCAATTGTAAAATGTGATACCAGAATGTACCGTAATTATGAAGCAAACTGGATTTTCTTTTCACATTGCTAATAGTAATACCAGTAGTCCTCCTCTGCACTGAGTAACGTAAAACCTCTGTATAAGCTGCGGCTTATACGCGCAAATCTGAGTCTTACTGCGCCTTATAGAACTCCCTAAAAAAGGGGTTGCGCCTTGTAGGCAGGTCAAAATTACATTGGATTAGTACTTAACTGTCCACAATTAAGGCTCAGATGCGCCTTGGGTGCGTCTTATATGAGGGTGCACCATATATGCCAGGTACTTACATATAATATACATGTCTTCTTCCTTTTAGGAATTAGTTCATCGCAGCATACATTCATATAGATAACTCATGATTATTCACAGGGTACATACATAGTCAGCCAGAGCTTTGATCCCACTGGGGAAGCGGGCTGGGTCGGGCTGCAGTTTGCCCTCAGCGGTCCGGTTCTTGGCTAGCCAGCAGTCGTCTATGATGATGTACTCATAGCCAGCCTTTGCATAACCGTCAGCGGCCATATGGTCTGCCATTTGCATGAACAGCTTCTCTCTGAAAAAAAAGAGATCAGAAACAGAATAAGATACATGTATCAGAAAAATCCGAAACAGAATTAGATACTCAGTATAAAAATATTGGTATTTCTGATTTCTGGGCAAGAAGATGAATTATTTTCTGTGTGATTTCTCTGTTTGCATACTCATGTTTTCAATGTTCACTTCATTTTTTTATTCCTTACTATCTGTTATATGCTTCTGTATTTATACATAGGCCCCTACAGTTGAATCCATTCTTTTTTCTACTTACGATATGCAGTTGTCTGGGTCATTGACACAATCAGTGTTGCAGCGGAAACGTTCCCAGCTGAGCCACCCCATGGGTGGTGTACGTGCCAAGCCATTGTCCAACGCCAAGGCTACTGATGGCAGCACCAACAACAGTACCAACCCACGCATTATGGCACTATTCAGATATATCCTGAAAACAGATATATTTTTGTTGGAAGTAAAGATATCATGAGTAGCAAAGAAACGTAAAGATACCATGAGTAGCAAATTAGTATTTACACCTGAGAAGTAAAAAGAACGTTTACCGGGAGATCCCTCTCAACCTAGCCTGAAATGAATAATAAAGATTAAAGAAAAAGCCTATAAGATGTAATACGTGTGGTGATGATATCAAATGATGTTACAGAACGAGTAAAATTACAGTTAGTAGTACATGTACCAGGTAATATCAAAGCACCTCTGACACTTTCGACTTCCCCCGAGTGAATGGTTCCAGAGGTCTTATTTATCACGAGAGTTGTCAACCCACCTTTCCAAATCAAGGTGAAAAGTCCTTCTCTATCCACAAGTTTGGCACGTGGGTAAAAGTACTAGGACTGATAAAGCTAAAATACGCTTCACCAAATCACCTGATGCATGTACCACCCCCCTACATTATCATCTCACATGATAACAAATATACGCCTGCTCCCAGTATTATCATACAAGGGGAAGATTAACCAGCCACAGGGGAGATAATATAAACAAGGTTTGATGTCATCTCATTGTCCCTGCACATAACATGTGCACAGTATAAATATTGATTATAAAAGAAGGATTTACAAACATCCTCACTCACAATAGAGAATATAGTCATGCCCACTATCCAAATAATCTATGCTGATAAAGAAAATAGTGTAGACAACTCCCCTTTCGACGCATATCTGTGAAATATTTTATATGGCTCTTCACCAATGGAAAGGACATAGGTTCAAAGATCCAGTTGGTGAATGTGAGAAGGGAACAAAGCCAGAATTTAGTCAGCTGACGATGATGCTAACTATTGTGCGCTGACTTATCTGGTATCACCTGGCTTTCAATCGATAATTCTAGTTTCCACTTAGTTCTCCTTTTTCCATTCTATTTTTTTTTTTTGGTGAACTTTTAAATCAATTACACCAGGGTCAGGGTATTATGTGCAGCAATTACCTTGGGCTGACATTGGTAGTTATTTATACTAGGTACTCTCCTATTACTGGGTCTGTTAAAATTTGATATGTGCCTTATGATACTTCTGAATAATTTCAACAGAAATTTATAAAATGGGAGGAGCTTATACCCCGGAAGTCTTTTTGGCTGCTCCCCAAGTTGCAAACATGGCTTTATATATGCGGGTGTGGCTTATACACTGGAGGTTATAGAACATATAAGGTGCCATGGCATATGAGTCTCTTAAAGAAAGCTGAACCCAAGGGAATGCCTGCTGTGAAAAGAGCATCAACCGTAGGCCTGCAGTCTCCATGTTAACCTTTCGGGTCATGTTAGTCAGATAACACTGTATGTTCTGACACCGTGTTTGGGCAAGGTAATTCAGCGCAGCATTTTCTGCAACAACCACACGTGTGATGGCAGCAGATCTGACTACCAATACAGGCTATCAAAACTACTGTCTAAAACTCGTTTCTTGCTTCATCAAACCCTGGGACCAAACTGATGTTAAGCTGGAGACAGGAAGCTGCCTTGACATGAACTAGCATACCCTGTCATCCTGCAATGATTGGTAATTCTTGGTGAGTTAGGGAGATTTCCCATTGAATCCAAAACAATCGTACTGAACATTCTATATTGGCTGAGGCTTGAGCATGGATCATAAAACCCTTTTCTAAATTAGGCCTTCTCTACCATGAAGAGTGAAAATCACCAATGGCTTAAAGATATCCAATACCTCTTGTTTAAAATCTGTTGTAAGAATGTCTGGCTCGATCCTTATGTTTGGTCAAAGTCCTCACTCAAAAACAATATAAAGAGAACGTTAAATGATGCACATATTCAGAAATACAACCAGTATATTGATAACCCAGAGAATACTGGCAAGTGTAGAATTATCAAGATGTGTAAGGATGATCTCAATGACATTTATGAACAGCCTGAATACCTAACGCATACAGAATCACCTAAAATTAGAAGCATTATTGCTAAACTCCGAACTGACAATAACTGTACACTTGACAGCCTGTCAAGAAGATATAGAGGAGAGAAACCTATCAATTCTAGGTGCGCATACTGTAATACTGTGCAAGATGTCAATAATGTCTTCTTACATTGTAACATGCCCGAGATGAGAAACGCACGGTCAGTGTTTGAAACAAAATACCTCAAGTTCCTTGATTACTATAAAAGAAACGATGACACTAGGAAACTTTCTCAAATACTAGCAGTGGCCACATATTGCAAATCATCTAAAAGGCCAGGAAACAGCAGCCTATAGGTTTAGCTAAAGGGTACCAGTACTGTGTACACACGCTCTACTGTGTATCTCACACCCAGTCATAGCATACATAGCAACGGTGACATACTGTTTTTTTCCATGCCAACTAAATTGAATTTTGAACACCTCAGACAAAAACGAGATAATAGCAATATGGATTGCTGATACTCCAAAAGTCCAAGCTGGCCCCACCTCTATTAGTAACCTACTGCTGTGGAGATTGAGAAACGTAGGTACTGCGTCAGCCATATTGCTTTCTGACTTGAACACTAGGTGGCAGCACAAAAAAGGGCGGGAAATATCATCCCCATAGGAAAAGCATTGTTACCATTTAGTGTCTTAATATAATAATAATAATAATAATAATAATAATAATAATAATAATAATAATAATAATAATAATAATAATAATAATAATAATAATAATAATAGCTTTTATTGACAACAAAAAGTGAGGTCATTGCTGACCTATGTGTCATACAGTAAGTCCACTACAATAATGTATATGCTCTATGTTCTAGAAACTACATGCGTAGTATACAGTACTACAGAACTAAATCTATGAAAACAGATACTTCTGTATAACACAGATCACTCACACATTCACACACACAAAAATCCCTACAGAGATACACAAATACAGACACAGCACACATAACCTAGGTGGGTCAACTGTACCATACCTACAACCATGGAACTATAGCCACGTTAGGGTCTATACTTCCATGCTACAACTCATATATTTATATACATTATATTTTATGAATGTGATGATATAATACTAGGTGAAACCATACAATATACATAGCACCTAGGATAATAGTTGGATTCCACAGAGGGTAGTCTAACACTGCTGCTGCCTCTGCTTATCCATGTTTGACATATTCCAGTTTTTCAGATTTTACCATCTATGTGATTTTCAAGAGTTGTTCGAGCTGCCTTATGTAGTTCACATGTTGTCAGAAAATGCACCTAATCATCAATAGCATCGGTTGAGCAGTATAGACATACTCTGTCATATTCAGGTTTGGGGGCCTACAATGCCTCCCTATCTCAATACCATGATTATGGGAACTAAGTCTGTATTGCGCTAATGCAGTCCTGTGATTTTGATTGCTAATTTTAAGTAGATAGTGTTCGAGCTTGAACTCCCTCTTGAATTTTTTAAATGTTCTTAACTTTTTACCCTCCCCAGCAAGTGCAATCTCATTTATAATTTTTTCAGAATATTTACCAAAAATTGGTTCAGTTGCACTAGCTATGATGTTAGAGTTATTAGATGTCGACTGGTTTCCCAAAGCTGACTACATTTTCTACCAAGTGAATATAGCAAACCTTTAACATTTGTACACCAGTTATCCTGTCCTTGCTGGTCAAGATGGTGCAGTTTCATGCAACATCTATGGAGAATATGGGATTCCTCAAAGGTAACAATCCTTTTCCAATATTTTAGTGCTCTTACTTCTCAAATTCTCAAATATGTCTTAAAGTATTAGATTTTATAAGAAATATGTATGTCCTCCAGGATCCTGAGAATGGCAGCCACCTAAACATACCATTGTTTTTGCCAGGGAATGTGAGCTTCATACTTTAATTTTGGTGTAAACTTTCAGAATTAAAAACATTTTGGCCATTTTCAGCCGTCTTAAACCTGCTGGGACCCAGGGTCTCGCCAATAACTTTTGGAGTTAATAATGTGAGGCCTACTCAGGGGTTAACCCACATTGAATAGACTGACTGAGGGTTGGACCTATATCACGTGGCATCAACTTGCAAGATGATCCTCAGTCAGACCATGAATGTAGAGTATACTGTATCCTCCCTGGTCAGACCAATTCTCATGGACCTTTATCTAAATGCTGAAATTTCGTCAGGTGCCATACAAGTAGTTCAATTGTACTGCCATCTATGATAGCATCACTAGCAGCAGATCTAACTCTCCACACTTTTGTCCACTACCAGCCCGGCTACCGCCACAAGCTCTAGGAACGTGTGCTCAGTAGTCAGACTCTCAGAGCCTTCTATTCACACTAGCTCCATTTCACAAACTTCCCAATCAGACACTAAACCCTGAATTTATTTGAGGGAAAATTTTGCTTATTCCGAATCTTACGTTTTCATTTCACATCCACATATAACCCAGGTAGCACACAGGCATTGGCATAACGTCGGGCCGATGTTGGCCCAGAAGCACCCTGCATCAAAGCCCCAAGTACCAGTAGATTAACTGAACTATGAGGCTGACATTTGGCTGATGGGTGCTAAACAGGAATAAGCCACATATATTTAGACATGTCAGTATTATGATTTATAGGTGCTCTCATTTCCTAATTAATGGTGCTAACCATAATCAAAGATAAAAACAAAACCTCAGACGTATGTAGGTCCCTCTAAGTCATACATTTAAAAGGGACCATAGTATGTGTTTTATACTCAGTATATATAAACATTTTTAGTGCAACTTTATGCACTATCCGCTGCTATAACAGAATACAGGTTGTGGTGAAATATTGTTCTGTAATACAGGTATGACCTATTCACTGATATAGTAAGCATGCAGTAAAATATCTTACAGATTATACTAAGATTTACTGTGTGCTCACAGTGCATGCATGTCCAAATAATGTTCTTATGAAAACAAGGATGGAAATCTCAAAGAAAGGTACACTTCAGGCCACACCAAATTAAAAAATTGGTCTATGGATTTTTAATTTTAGAAAATGAAGCGGGAGGGCGCAAATTTTTATTTTATTTTTCTAGGAAAATTTATTTGTCTACCCCGGTATGGATTTTGTGTAGCAAAGATGTGGAGAGGGCGATTTTTTTTTTGCTCCTTTGCTCAATATGTCTTAGGCCAGACCAAATGAAAAAGTTGGTCTATGGATTTTCAATTTGAAAATATGGTGCGGGAGGGCGAAATTTTATTTTTTATTTTTTGAATATATATCCATGTCTATGGATTTTCCACCTGAAAGATAGGGGCGGGATTTTTGTGGGGGTGGGGGGCATGCCTTTCACGAATTTGAGATTGAGATGTAGCATGGGGATCAGTATTTGTGAGATCTGTGCAAATATACCTATCCAATGAGTGGTCTGCTGTTTCTGTACCCTAATTACTTGTTCCTATGCAAAAAAAATTTAAAAAAAATCAGATTGTCCAGGAAATGAAGCGGGCGGAATCCATGGACATGTTATTTTTCAAATAAAAATAAAATTTGAATTTGTTAAGATAACATGCGGGAAATCCATAGACCAATCTTTTAATTTGGCGTGGCCTCATATAGGTAGCCACAATATACAGGGTGGCATAGGTAGAAAATTAGAACATAAGGACAGAAGTGCCACCAGATGGAGCCAGTATACCATTTATATACACTTGCTATATGTTTGATTTGAGAACAGATGTTCAAACTATGTTTAGATGTGATTTAAATTCATTCCCTCGTGTCATACTAGAGTTATGTGTATGATCAAGTTGTCATATGAGAAATATCATATGACTAGTGTCTATAGTGAGTAAGATTATCCAGCTCTTATTATGTATTCCAGTTATCACTGGTTTATTCAGCTTAGGCAGTATTTATGTATCAGTAATACAAATGTTAATACACAGGTAATTCACACACAGTAAATATAATATGGGAATAAGTAAGTGTTCCACTCCTATGTGTAATAATAATAATAATACACTGTCCAATATAGTTCAAGGTGGGTTCCCACATCCTAGCTCCTGGCCTCCTGCTAGAGGGATAATATAAATGTGTAACTTTACCCTCTGGTAGATGGATGGTAGAAGATAGCCTCTGGCCACAAGTGGGGTGTAGTCCTATGCCTGTCTGACATAGTCTAACCCAGCAGAGAGTTCTTGTTGGGCTGTGTGGGTATGTTTATGTGTATATTAATGTGGTCTCACTTGTGTAGTTATTATCAGCTCGCTCCACTGATTTCGCGTATTGGGAAGACTAACTCTAGTGGTATGATGTTGGCCTAGCCCATTCTTTTAACCAACACCAAGACGCCGATACAAGTCACCATTTATTGTTCACTCGTTATTCACAGTTACAGTTGTTTGGTAATCCCACTCAGGTTTGTACAGCTTCAACGACATCAGTCTATTCACACAAGCAGTTCATGTTCTAACAATCCAGTGCTTCTAGAGAGGTATAGGTGCCATAGAGATCCTGCTTAATCCGTTCTTACATTGGCTAAGTGTAATACTAAATACTAAACAGCTTCATCCTCGTCTACTCCAGGAGTATGTGTTGCTTCCTCAACCGCTCCCACAATACTGACTCCTCACCTGTCTCTTACTAACCCGCTACACCTCCCAAACGCCATGTAATTGGCTTACACGTATTTCTCCTCCCTACAGAATCCACCTGACCAGATCTCGTCGACTCCATCGCCGTCTGCAGCATTCCACAGCTACCATAAACTCTAGCTACCATAAACCCTACACAGCACTCTCTCGTATATACATACATAACACAGCATACAATAAATACCTACATAAGTGTACCCTGTTATACCCGTTCATTATAATTATTGGTTATTGATGACAAAACAGGTGCGGGCGCTCCCCTCTTGTGACGCGAGTCACACCAATTGTCAAGCATAAATTATGCTTGAATACATTTTATGTATTGTTTTGTCACTAATACCTGAGGTAATCATCATTATCATATTATACATTTCAATATTAATTTATGTACATACATATACACCACACTTATATAATACCATGCATTATTACTATATGTATTTTCCACACTGCATTGGTGACTTATTCTTAGCGCAAACTTGTCCTCTAACATATACTTTATTATTACAATTCTCTCATTCCTTAATTCTCAATTTGTTTTTCTTTCCTTTGTTATTTATTTTACTCATTCACTCGCCTTTACTAAGCACTTTGTCCCATTCTAGGTTTATATATTCTTTTTACTATCCTTACCCGGGCGTCGACACCATTTACACCCAATCGGGCCAATAAATCTCGTTACATCTGTCAACCCCTTGTTCCAAAACGTTCCCCTCTATCTACCCTTTGCCCCAAGCATCACTCTAAAACACACTCTAACACGTCTTGGGTTACACCTAGCAACCTCCTACCTAACTCACGCGTGCGCAGCTTGTCAATGAATATATACATCAGAAATTTTTTTACTTGCCACATTACGTCGTAGTTAGTGTCTCATTAGTCGGCGTACATTCAAATTACAATTTTCTCTTGACTATATTATCTCACTAATAATACACACTGGCACTATTTCCCAGACATTATAGCAATTTATCTGTACATCGTCTTTGTATCGTCTACTCCATCCTTTCGTCTCACGCCAGCTGCACGATATCTTTCTCCCCCCCCTTGTCCTGACACCCCCTATGTCAAGTCTCTATCGCGATGGCGTTTCGTTCATCACTTTCAGTCCTATTCATTCAAGTCCACGTACACCGATGATGGTCCCGTCCTGGACTCTGGACTTCGCAGAGCCACATTCACCGACTCTTTGTGACCCTTGTTTACTGAGTATGAGACAGCCGTCGCCCCATATGTTTCTCCAGGTACTTCTGGTAACTGTCTTGATCTTCTTAACTGAGCCATCGCTCTGGCATGTCCCGTGTCAGATAACTGATGTGTATTGATCTCTCTGTTCCTTATTGGTGTCCAGCCCGCCGCTGATATCATAGGTATTTCTAGTGGTACACCTGTCGCCAGGCCCCCACTATACCTGATCAATCTTGTCATCACCGTAAATCCATAATCACCGTTCAGTATCCCTGCTAATTTCTTCGACACCTTCACAGTGGTTGGCAATGGCAATGGCACTGCGTTTTCCGCCGTTGCCATCTCAGTGGAATATAACACTCGACCCCACTGAACTGTAGCTATGTACTTCGGGCACGAATAACTTATTGCTATATCTCTAATAAGAGCCTGTTCTGCTGGCCTTTGAAATACTTGGTCTAAAGGCATTAGACTCTCCCCCAATGGTATTATTTCCGTAATTTCTTTAGTTGCCACCTGTAGATACAGTCCATCCACTGGTTGAAGCCTCTTCAGTTGTCGCACTTTCCTCACCAGCAACACTACTACTATTATCAGTACTATCAATATCAATGATAATATAGCTATCGTTGTTTTGTGTTCCGGATCTTCCTCCACATAATCACCTCCGACATCTTCACCGTACTTTCATTGTCCCAAGCTTCTAGACTCCTTATTCTCATAGGCATTCTTGCTAATATGTACGCCATTAATAGTCTTTTTAAACAAAAGTATTGCACCACCATCATGGTCATAATAACCACCCCTGCAATTATTACTGGCGAATAATCCCATAATGATTCAGTGCCAAAATGGCCTCCACCACTCATGCCATCCAGATCGGGCAATGCTGATCCATCTTCCATTGCACTCACCAAATTCTTAAGATTGACAGCTGCTGGTGACTGTTGTATTCTAGCCTTGTGTTTCATTTTGGTCTTTACTAACTTTGGCAACACTTCATCCTGCAGTACCTCTACAGTTTCACCATTTAGTACGGCCTTTATCCATGTTAATTTCTTAACACTATTCATTTGTAGTAAGTCATTATTTACAAAAGTCACATTAGTTTCCATGTTCACATGACCACACCCTGCCAAACTATAAGGCATCCACGCCCCGGCAGTCATAAACGCGCAGTCACACCCAATGTTCAGTATGGCGTAATGATGCATGTTCACCTTAACAGGTGGGCTTGATTGACACATTAATTGACCTTGTATGTCAGGCCCCGATACCAAAGTACGTCCCTTTCCCAATGCTATCGCAAATGAAGGAAAGCTTGGTTGAACTATGTAGCTGATCTCACATGTTTCTGCTATGGCCGTTTTGTCATTTCGTATCAGTGCCGCCATGCACCCTCGTTCAGCTATTTTCCTCATGTGTGGAATATCTGGGCATACTGCTATTGAGTTGCCATGGCAACGCGCCCAATTCACCACCGGCTCCGAAATATAATATCGCCCATTCTTAGATATGGCTACTTCTGATGGCAGTCCCTCTATTCTCGTCCCGTCAGCTTCTTTATTGGCCAGACGTACTGGCACTGGAAACACCTTTACAGAGTACACACAGAATATGTGTTCCTCTGATACCACAGGAATCCGTATCTGCATCTTCACACGACCCTGGTGATGGTATACTCGTACCACACTGTTATCATAATAATATTCAGGATCAGTAAAAGCGACCCTAAATCGTGGATATGTAGCCTTCAAATATACTTCAGTGTTGGCTATAGCTTCCTTCAAATCTTCTCTAGTGACCAATTTTGATGATAGTTTTCTTCGTGATGCCAATCTTACCTCAGCTGCCATATCCTTTATCTCAATGAGTTCATTTAATAAGTGTATAATATACCCCCACTTGACCCTCGTCAACAGGCTTTCATGGTTGTATACAATGGATAATTCATATAATGCCACACTGTGCATAGTTTGAGTTCTTTCCAGCAACTTCTGTCTTTTCAATGATATCTTGGCCATTTCATACAACTGTAACTGTCTATCCGCCAACTCTCCTACTTCCGCCATGACTTCCTCCAAGCCATTGCTAGCACTTGTTGCCAACGTTTTAATAACCTCACGCATCTTATAATACGATGTCTTCAGTAATTGAATATCTTTCTCATTCCGGGCTACATCATCAGCTCTCCCAGTGCCAAAAATATAGTACGACAACTCTCCTATAATATTCAGACCTGGTATACCGGCTCTCTTAGATCTTTTGACTTTTTGTTGTTCAGGTATATTTTCCATCAGCTTTTCCACTTCCTCTTCTCTGGCTTGTATCAATTTTCTAATAATTTGATTCAACCATTCCTCTTTCTGTTTGATATTGTCACAGGTATTTACAAATAGTAATGTTCTGTTGTGATGTTGAATATCACACATAACCTGCATATTTTTCACACATTGCTCAAAAATACTTTCCATTTCCGGTTCTGGTAACCTATCTGGTATCCCTAACACAAACACTTGCGACACATGATTGTGCTCAGCCGTAGAAATGCGTCTGCCAGGTTGTAAAATGACACCCAATTCGGCTCTCTCTAAAGTCTCGAAAGTGTGCCTTCCAGCATCAACCACACCCCACAAGGAACATAAGACACATAGTATAGTTAGCCACGCCATTTTCTTCTTATTATGGCTTCTGGTTACCGTTCGAGTTTGGTTACTACGGCTCCTAACTGATCGCTCCTGGAAGTTTTTATTGGTCTTGAACACTTAATAAGCCCTATCGTGTCAGATAGTTCACCAGTTCATGACCCTTTTACCCCTCCTTGTATATATTTTCCCGTCAACCTGAACACGTGCACCTTCCCTTCCTGTCTATCTGTACGTCGTTTCCATCAGATAACACCAATTTATTGGATTGGAGTCTTTGTTTCAGCGACTCCTCCTAATGTGCCCTCAATCTTTTTACTATAGTTTTCACTATATTTTATTTTTCTTTTTATTTCACTTCCCCATCCCCTTGGTTAGATACCTAGAATTAAATTCTCAGTCGATGCTTGACTTCCCTCTCGTTCGCACTGCAACATGGCTAGCTATTCCAGCGTTTCCGTCAATGGTGCACTAGTCTATCTCCCGGTGGATCGCCTCCAGCCCGGTTTTACCTACATCGTTGGCTGTAGAGACTTGTCATCTGTTGACACTAATGTCGTTCCGTGCATGTTAATATGTACTGGACCGCGAGGTGCTACATTGCCTTCACATACTCTCATCTGAGATCATCTACGCTTGGCTTGTCATATGACTGATATGACACTGCGAGTCATTCACTTGGATGGGGTGCCTGATCCCAGCTACCGCTTGCAGTCAACTATCGCTGTTCCGCCTATTCCTGCGCCTGTCTATCGGCCTGCTTATGTCAACATCACACCTCCTTCTGTCAACTTGACCACTCCTTTCGTGCCACCCTGGAATCCCACACAGATGTCTCCCCTGGGTGCGCGTCCCGTCTACAGCGCCATTGTGTCTGCTACCTCTACCTCAAGTTCGGCGCCCACCTTCACTTCTGATGTAGTAACCACTTCCTCTACAGCCCTTCCTCTACTCGTGGATACCTCCTACCAGTATCCTCTTCCTGCCGCATTCGCTGTTCCTTCAACTCCTCGTCCACTACCACCTTAACACCACTCTTCATATGTGGATTACAGCGTGCTTTCTCACACTCCTGCTGCTTCCAGTGTTTCGTCCTCTTACCACTCACTATTGCTAGCCACCACTACACCACTGACGTCCAGAACAACTCCATCTTCCAATCCCATTTATTCCACAGCGACTTCACACCACTTCTCCACCAGCACCACTACTTCCAGTTCACTTCCGGCTACTTCTTCACTATTGATGCCTCAACTTCCCATCCGGACCACTCCAGCTGCAGAAGCTCGCGTCACGTCGGCTCCTAAATTTTCGCCTTCCAGCTTGCATACACCCGCGCTGGTCCTGACCTCCTCTGCTTCCGGTCAGCTTATCTCGTCTTCCTCCACTTCAATCTCGGCAGCTTCACTTCCACTACTTCCAGTGATGTAGCCCTCTTTCTGGAGTACTCTGGCTTTCTCACCTGAACGTCCGCCCTTTTCACCTTTAACCTGTCACTCCAGCACCATGGCCTCTTCCTCACGGCTAACTCACAGTTCATCGACAATCATATCCCTCCTAACGTCTTCATCAGCTACCAGTGCGCGACATCATCCATACCAGCTTCCTGCCAGACCACAAACCTCCCAGTCTTCTAATCCTGGCGGTCCTGTCCTTCCTACCTTGAATTCTCCAGCTTCTACCCTCACGCAGAAGTAAGTATATTTCCCTAGTGATTCATACCTTGATTCCTAGAGACGCTCACTTCGTTCTTGTAATAAGATACTATACACATATTTTCTTTTTCTTTTTTTGTGAGTAGCGGCGATCACATTCACAGTCCCAGGTATATAATTGATCTCATTAATACACCCATATGGCTGAATTTTATGTGTCCTAGTACCTTCTTAGAAAAGAATTTCACTCACAGTTTTTGAATATATCTACAGCTATAGACACTGTATTTCATTTCTCAGGGTCTGGGTTTCTTCAATAATTAAACAATTATAGGCTCTGGTTCTTTAACAGAATGCCTCACTTCTGGACAAATATATCCTTTAAACTTAGGTCTCTTAATTATAAACCTTGTTACTGGAGTCATTCTATGTGTGGCGCGACTATGGTCCTGCTGGTTCCGACTAGTGTTTCCGTTCTCCCTTAGACAACTTATAAGGTGCCCCATAGTGGTTGCCTCCTGTATGTGATGCACTTCTCTCTCTTTTCTCATATACCCGCTTTATTTACTGTCTTCAGTTCTTCTCCCACTTCATCTGCTGATGATGATGCCTCTACTCCTACTAGTCCTTAAGATCTTTACTTCAGGTATGTATTTCTAATATATTTTATATTGAATGCATCCTAAATGGATCCGACCCGTTACAATTTTCTACAAACTGTGTTAGATGGCTAAGTCTTATCCATAGAGTAGGGTGTATCTGAGACTTAATATCTCTACCCTCTCTACAGTGGGCGATGACTCCTTTCCTTCAGTATATTATAACTGATCTCCATTAATTCATCTCAACCGCTATGAACCTTCCGTTGTCTATGATCCAGGCTTTTCCACTAGAACTCATGTTTATAGTCTATCTAAACTGTTGACTATGTTATACTGCTGTTGTTATGTCCGCGTAGCATGCTAGTTGTTCTGTCTTGTTAAACTTTTGAGTGCAGTCTGTGTCTATCGCTCTCCGATGTCTGTATAGCTGGGGTTCCACTCCTTCACTGCCAACATTCTTGCTTGCCATTGCATCTTATCTCTTTCTTTACCTGCGCATGTCTGCTCTCTCTCCCCCCCCCCTTTTTTTCACCTATAGCTAGGCTATTTATATATATATACATGTTTCAGTATCCAACGCTCCCCCCCCCCCTTTTTGCACGTGTTCATTCTCCCGCTGGCTCTGTTTCTGCTTCATCATTCCTGCACAATCTTTTCTGTCTCTTTCTTCCTATACCCCATTCTTTCCACACATCTGGGGTTGCAAATACTGCCATGGTTATTTGTTGTATTTTCCATGCAGTATTTTTACTTTCCTCAGGTAATTTTCTGACCCAAGTTTTCACTTCACCTTTCATGCCCCACAATAATAATGCCACATATTCCATTTCCCCCAAATCATATATTTTCTTAATCAGGTCCATGTCGTAGAAATATTCTTCTATCTTTTCTCCTGGTGCTCCTCTAAATGTAGGTGGCGTTATATTAATACCGGCCATCTTGTACATTTCCTTGACCAACCACAATGTTCCCCTAACAGGTATTGTATTCAACATCCATACAGACCGTCTTTTCTTCCCTATCAAATCGTATCCTTATTAATTATATTTATCAAAGTTTTCAGTTGCATCCTCCTCCTCCAGGGTCGTCTCATTGTCTATAGCCCTGGATGTTAATACTCCCTGGGTAATATGCTTTCCCTTTTGCTTTAGTTTAAATATTTCCCAAGTTTCATCTCTTTGTCTACACTGCCTGCATCGTTTCCCTCTACTAGTCTTGCGATGCCTCCTACACTTTCTCGAGAAAAAGAATGTATTGGTCACACTCCCTACTCCATATTTAAAGTGATGTTTGTTTACTTGTTCCCTCAAATACCTTGGCAATCTCGCGATGTCCAATTTCAATTTTGATATTTTCTGCATCACTATGTCCTGTAGCGTTGCCCCATTGTATCTAAATATCTTAGGCAATGAATATCCAAATCCATATATGGCATCTAGCGCGTCTTCTACCTGTTGTCCTCTATATCTTCCTGCCTTCACTATAGATGGTGGCCTCTTCCCTGTATCCTCACTTGTGGACATTATATGAGATGTCTTATCCCATGCACTTGTTCCAGGTGTTTGGCCGCTCCTGCTGCTGTTGCTGTCGTTCTGCCGCAGATGTGGCAGAGCCTTGATGTTATCTGCCGTCTACTGTAATACTCCTCTATCAATACATCGTCTAATTTTACTGACGTGTCCAGCACAAATTCGTCATCTTTACTATAAAATATAGTTGGTTCAGTCTGTGTTGCTGTTTCGTTGGTCTGGACTTCTCTCTTAATTCTGCCACCGGTGCTTTGTAGAGTGGCGTCTAACAGCCAGCCCCATTCATTTGGTCCCACAGTGATGTCACGTATGTCGTCCCATATATTCCCCTGTCTGTTTACCAGGACCTCGGCTTGAGCTGCTTCCACCACCTGTATTGGCTCTTGCGTTGAGCTTGGTTGGCCTGACGTTGAAGTCGCACCAAATCTTTGATCTTTTGTTTCTGTTGTTGTTGAACTTGCTGCAGACACTGTGCTCCCTTCATTGTAAGTGCTATGGCAATAGTTGTCTTGAATCATCCACGTATTATAGTATTGTTGATATTGCTGTTCTCCAACACTATCGTACCAGCTATCTGCCATCCGTCCATCAACACTTGCTGTTGGCTGTGAGGTCTTATCTCGTCCCTCGTTGTGCGCGCACTGCCACATCCTGATGCGTCTCCTCCTGCCTATACCTGTTGCATTGGCCCCCCCCTCCCTCTTTTCCTACCTTGCCCTACTTTTCCCCTTTCTTTGTGTATCATCCTCCTTTTCGTCTACCTTCATGAGTCAGCTTGACCTGCTCCTCCGGGCGGCCCCTCCCCCTTCGGCACCTGCTTCACCCCCCCCTTCCCCCTCATAGCAACACACGTCCATACTACAGGATTATCGCCCATCCTGTAGTATCCCGTCTAAGCTCACCCTACTCTCCATCGCTGGACGAGCTGAGCTCCTCTCTGCCCCTCCTGTGATGCTTAGAAATCGGTCCCTTTGGAATGATGTGTTCACTACTAGATTCCTCACTCAAAATGGCCCCCGCAGCCAATTGTTCCTTCCTATCTCTCTGTCTCCTCCTTCTCTCAGCTCTATCCTCTCTTTCTTTTCTTCTCCGTCTTCTCTCTATTTCTTCTTTCTCTCTCTCTTCCTCCAACTGCCTCTTCACCTCAACATTTCTCACTCTACCCTTCTTTTTCTCTTCATTGTCCTGTTTCCGGTCATTTTCGACCCTACCAATATCACTATCCTGTAACCCTTTCTTCTTACACCAATTATCAACCACAGGTTCCTGTCTGTGCTTCTTCCGGCGAGCTTGCCGCATTATTCCATTTATCTCATTGTCAGTTTCCTGTATAGGTGCGCGCGGTCCAGCTCCGGCCACCCCTTTCTCTATCTCACGTGCACTTTTGTCGTCCTCTGACGTTTTCAATTCAACCTCTCTATCAGCGCCCGCTAGCGCTTTATCCTCCAGACCAGATGAAGGATGTTCTGCCACAGTCACCCCTTTAGGGTCCTCACGTTCTATGTCCTCTTTTTCCACCTCTGATTCCACTTCCGGTCTATCCACTTCCACCGTCCTCTCATCTTTGGCTACCCCTTTGTCATTTTCATCCTTCCCTTTGTATGCTCTCTTTAACTTATTCACATTTACTAAGTGAGGTATCTCTTTGCCCGTCTTCACTGCTCTCAACCTCACCCTGTTATCCCCCACTACTTCTATTATCCTATGTGGCCCTGTATACCTGCCAGCAAACTTTGATGTATTATTCACCGTGCATTTCGGATCATAGTAATATACCCACTCCCCTTCTATAAAAGATACAGGTCGCGCCCGTCCATCCAGTCTGTGCCTGAGCTGCTCCTCATACCTAGCAGTAATAACTGTATGCTATGATTGGTCCTTATAAACCAATCCCTCTCAGATGGCACTTTGGGCATTGGCCTCTCTTCAGCAAAAGACATGGCCACCGGGTCCCTCCCAAACTGCAATGTGTATGGTGAAAACCCCGTCCTCATACTAATGTTGGAGCGCACCGTCCATAATGCAATAGGTAACAGCTCTGGCCAGTGTTCATGGTCCTCGATCACATAGCATCCTATCGTGTCCTCTAATGATTTATGCAATCTTTCAACCCTGGCATTTCCGGTCGGATTTCTAGAAGACGTAAACCTCTGTTTGGTGGATAGTCTAGCCGTAACCTCTCGAAAAACCTGACCCATATATGTGGACCCTCTGTCGCTGCATAACACTTCCACCTTGCCGTACCTACACACAATTTCCCGTAGAAACACCCCAGCTGCCGTGTGCGCAGTCGTGTCTTTAGTGCAAAATGCCTCTGGCCATCCTGTCAGAAGATCTATGAAGGTCATGATATATTTATAACCTTCCTTGGACCTACGTAACGGCCCAACAAAATCTGTCTGTATCACCTGCCACGGATAATCCGGCGTATCCCATGACCTTCCCTTAGCCCTAAAGTGAGGTGCTCTCTTTCTCAACGCGCACCTTTCACATAGCCTCACATACCTGGCTATGTCCACCATCATATTTTTCCAATAAAACCGAGCCTGTACTTTTGTATTCAGCGCCACTGTTCCCACATGTCCCCCGCACATGATATCATCATGCATAAGATAGAGCACTCTGCTCACCATAGCCTTAGGTACCACTATTCTTGGGTTTAAGTCTGCTATAGGTCCCCCTCTTTTCCTAGCTGGTTTTATATACTTGCATAATAATCCATCCTTCATACCCATGAAATCAGCATTATGTAAAATCCCTTGCGCCTTTTCCTCATCCACCGGCAATTCATCTCCCGCCAAATATCTCATCATCCCCCTGCAGAATCCATCCTTCCACTGTTCTTGAATGAAGGTTTCCCTATCCAATTCCTCCCCCTCAAGTTCCATCATGAGTAACTCACAGCCCACCTCAGGCTCAAACTCCCCCGACTCCTCGCCAGGTGTATCCTGTCCCACTGCCAATGGCACTCTGGATATAAAATCCGGTAGGTAGTGAGTAACTCCCGGCTCATACTTGATCTCATAGTCAAAGTCAGTCATAGCTAATCCCCATCTAGTCAGTCTCTTGGATGGAGCCTTACTGGCTTGCTGAAGCAAAGGTATTAATGGTTGATGATCCGTAACTATCGTGATCTTGGCTCCCGTCAGCATATCCTCAAATTTCTTCAATACTCATATAACAGCTAGCCCTTCCTTCTCTGTTATAGTGTAGTTTCTTTCAGCCTTGGTAAATGTATACCCATAATATGTCACCGGTCTCAGCAATCCGTCCCTCTTCACACAGATGGCCGCCCCACACGCGCCATCCGAAGCATCCGTTAGAATATAAAAGTGACCCCCAATCTCTGGATGTACCAATAATGGTGTGCTTGCTAATGCTGTTTGTATTTTCTTAAATGACGCCTCACATTCATCCGTCCACTTAAATGGCACCTTAACCTTTAACAAATTATTCAGAGGCATCGACAAAACAGCATAGTTAGGAATAAAACTCCTGTAATAATTACAAAGCCCCAGAAAGGATCTAGTTGTATGTTCATTATAAGGTCTGCCAAACTCTTGCACCTTTCTGATCACTTTAGACTGTGTCTGCACTCCTTCTGCATTAATAATGTGTCCCAAAAACTTAATTTCTGCTTTACCCCACTCACACTTTTCCGGCTTGACTGTTAAACCTGCCTTGCCCAAAGCTGCCAATACCCTGCCTACATTAGTAATGTGGCTGTTCACATCCGGGTCAAAAATAATGATATCGTCTAGGTAGGCCAGACAAGTAGGTGGTATTAAGCCTCCTAGCGCCAATGACATAATCTTGGTAAACTGCCATGGGCTTTGTTTCATACCAAACGGCATCCTCGTCCATTGCCAGACCCCCGAGGGTGATTCAAATGCTGAATATTGCCTGCTGTCATGATGTAAGTCGCACTGATGATACCCACTGAGCAAATCCATTGCCGTAAAGATTATAGGTTTCCTGTACGCCATATATAAAAACATGCTTCTGGCTGTGGGCATAGGATATGTATCATCCGCCGTAATAAGATTCAGCATGCGATAGTCTGTGCACAGTCTAGCCTTTCCATCCTTCTTCTGCACTACCACCAACGGACTTCTCCAGACACTCTCACTGGGCTCAATAATTCCCAACCTCAATAATTCCCTCACCTGCTCATCAATAATGTCCATTTTCTGAGGAGAATACCTGTATGGTCGCGCCATACACGGACCTTTGGACTCATCGACTCTTATTTTCATTGGAGCTAATGAACAATGACCCAACTCCTTCATAGAAAATGCTATAGTGTCCATGTTGACCACCAGCATTTCCCTGAATACCATCTGCTCCTCCAGTGTCATCATAGTGTCACCCAAATCAAGGCCCCTGATCTTCTCAATCTTATCCAGTCTCTCCTGCCCACTTAAGGTAGAAACACCACTCCCACTACCACTATCCTGAAGATCCTGCCGTTGTATCGACCCACCTCGAGCATCTTGACCATTCCCTCGCCGTTCTTCATTATATATCGTGCCAAAATCCCACGAGCCTCATCCCTTTTATCCCTGCCAACGTCAGCTGTGTCAATTACCTCCAGCAAATTAAGTTCTGGTTCTTCTATGTCTTCTGCATATGCTATAACCTCAGTCGTATCCACATACACCTGCCTGTCTGAGAGATTAGCTATTCTCATATACCATTTCTTCCCCACATAGTTCACCGCACCATCCGCAGCTATCACCGCCAAATTAGATGGTCTCAGCAAGACCGTTCTCCTGGTCCTTTCAGCTGCAACATCCCATCCCTTCACTGTCACCAATCTTTCTTCCCATGGGTCCAAAATCGCCGCTACTCCAATTGAGACTGGATCCTCAGTAAAGAGACGTACCTTTCCGTCTACAGCTATAATCTGTGCCCTTGCGTCGGTGAGAAAATTACGTCCCAGCACAATATCATAGGCCAGTGAGTCCACCACATTAAAATCATAATATATACAAGCACCGTCCATAAAACACTGTAGTCGCACCGTCTCATAAACTTGTAATGATGTCTTGTCCCCCAGACGCACTTTCCCCAATTGAGATGGTTGCCTGTCCCAAATTGCTCTCTCACTTATACTACTTACAACTGTCCGCGCTATAAAACAATCAGACGCGCCCGTGTCCACTAAACACTTATATGAATTCTCATCGATGGTACACTGAACCAACCATGGCGCTTTGTCTTTTGATCCCCTATCTCCTGACCCATCCCCTGATATTTAATTTAATTCTGGGGTAGGAATGAGCCGTTGTGCCTGCGTGCATCATTTCCCTGATCTCGTTGGTCTCTGTTCTGCTGAGAAGATGATAACTGATCCCTGTACTTCTTCAAAAACGTGCACTCCTCTGTAGAATGTGTGGTAGAATCATGAATCAAACAATAAGTCACTCCTCCTCCTTTCTGACTCCCTCCTGCATCTTCCATCATCCTAGCATATTCCTGTGCTCTTCTCTGACCCTTATCATCCCCTTGTTGGCCCTGCCTGCTTCCTCCTGTGTATCTCTGTCCCTGAAACCTATTATTGAAATACTGAGACGCGTTATACTGATGTCCACCGCGTCCCCCTTGATAATTCCATCCTCGGCCTCCACCGCCTGCACCAAACTGCCTATTCTGACCATATGTTCCCATGCTAGTCGCCCTGCCCGCCGGCGCCTTATACTGCCCTTGTGAATTATCACCTCTTCCAGCATACTGCCCCTGCTGATTCTCCCGTCCATATTCCATCTCTCTGAGTCCCCTTTTATATTCCATACTGCACATCTCCACCACCGCTTTAGTTTGTTCCCTAGCATATTCCTTAGGATCAAACTGATCTTCTCCACATGCTCCATCCCGAGCCCCCTCAGACTCTAGCATGTGTAACTGCACCACACCTTTGGAGGTCCTCCCTTTTTCCACATTCTCCCAATAAGACGCCAGTCTGAGAGCCTCCTCAAAAGAATCAGCGTTGTGTTTCATCAGATCCTTATCAATGGGCGGAAGCAAACCCCCCACAAAGACTGACAGCTTGATGACATCAGGAATGTCCAACTCATCATATTCTTTTATTTTCAATGCGAAGTCCCAAACCGACTGTCCCTTTTCCTGCTTCAAACAGTGCAAATCCCTATGTTTCTGCCACAGTGGTCTTTTGTCCTCAAAAACCCTCTTCACTATAGCCACCACTTTGTCCAAAGTATCCTTCTCCCCTTCTGGAATACCATCCATCCATTTCGATGCCCCCTTCTTCAACCCCAACTTTGCATATTCAAGATGCTGATCTGGAGACCATCCAAACAGCTTTTGCATTCCATTCAATTCCTTAAAATATCTCCGATAATCCTCCCCTGGTTCCCCCGTGAAGGAAGGTAGCTTAAGATTCGGACTGGGTGCCATGTCGTCGTCCTCAAAACCAACAATAGGTGCGATATCTCCCTCTACTTGTCCCTCTTCGCCTTGGTCCACCAATGAGCCCTCTTCACTATCGTCCCCCTGTCTATCAGGCTTAACACCCCCAGCGACGGAGCCCTCGGCAGCTTCCTCCTGATCCTCCCTTTCTTTCAATCGTTTTCTTTCTTCGCCGGCTCTCTGAACCCACCAATCCTCCCAGTCACCCGAAACATCAGTCTGAAGATGGCTATTTAGAACATTCTCTAAATGCCCCTCATCTGTAGTACGACCCGTACTATTGCCTGAGCGGATTCTCTCAGTCACCTTTCTCCAATTTACTGTATCGCTCAAAAACCTCTCTCTACGTGCCACGCGCTCCCGTTCTATCTCCTGCCTCCCGAGTAGCTCCTCCCTATCAATGTCCTGCCGATATATCCGTTCCTGTTCCAATATGGCCTTCCCCTTCTCTATGCTTTGTCGCACCCTAATATTAGTGTTCTGCAGACTTGTTATAACGTCATCCACCCTTGTTTTACTCACAGACTCCCCTAGACAACTGCCAATCCCATCATCTGCACTGATTGGTGTAGCACAGACCGGCCGATCCTGATCATCTCGCACACCTTCACCCCGACCCACCAAGTCCTTGTCACTCAACTTCCTTCCGTCTTCAACAATCACCACGAAACCGGAGGGTAATAATGGTGTAATTCCCCCTTGCAAATCACCCAATTGCTGACCACTACTTTCCAATCCTCGTCCCAGCGCCCCTTGCCTGATGTCCACGTCTCGTCCTGACGCTACCACTCCCACGGATGCCCCGTCTAATGGATTATTCTCCCGAGGTGCGTCCCCTTCATTCTCATGACTATCCTTTGTTCCACTCTCATCCACCCATTCGTCCTCATTTACTCGCTCAATCAACCCCAATGACGTTGCTATTGCTTCAAAGTTCAAATCCACATCTTCAATATCCACCACATCCCCTTCAGATGCGCGTCTGACCCGTCCCTGGTCCGCCGGACCCTCAAACTCAAAACACCTAGGAGTAGCCTTGCTAAAATTAATACTGGAGCTCCTAGCAATGGGCGTCGAAAAATACTTATAATTCACTAATCTGTCTCCTGTCGTCCACCCCTTGCAGAGATTATCAGGCCGTCCCCCTGTATCGGCACTTACTGTGTGCTCCTGAACCGCCGCCTGCTGCCCATCACTAGAAATATCAGCCCTGGTCTCCGACTCTGCCGCAGATGACTGATGCTCGTTCTCCACTCCCAATACTGAGAATGGTTCAGAGGTATTGTCCACTACCACCGACTCTGCTGGTTCAGAATCAGCCGCCGTAGACAATTGTAGGCTAGACGTCCCCCCAGACTTGGGATCCCTTTGAGACGACGCCCACTCCTCCCCTGACTGAGCCACGGGAAATCCAATCTCTCTAGACACCTCCTCTTCAGGTAATAGCACCACTTGTGACCTGGGTCCTAATTGCACATGCACATGTGTGCAATCCGATCTAAGAGTGACATGTGATTGATCAGTTCCCGCCTCACTCACTCCGGATCTTCCACCCTGTCCCTCTGCTACACCACTATGTGCCAATGCCGCATCCCCAGGCAATGTGCGCGCTGCAGGTATGATAGTATAGACTTCCACACCCTCACTACTGTCAGTGTGTGGCGATGCCGCTGAGTCACATCCAGCGTCTGAGCTGTTAGGTATCGGGTACGGCGAGCCGCTCATCAGTACAATGATAAGCCCAACCACTAATTCTCCACTATCTGGGCTGTGTGGGTATGTTTATGTGTATATTAATGTGGTCTCACTTGTGTAGTTATTATCAGCTCGCTCCACTGATTTCATGTATTGGGAAGACTAACTCTAGTGGTATGATGTTGGCCTAGCCCATTCTTTTAACCAACACCAAGACGCCGATACAAGTCATCATTTATTGTTCACTCGTTATTCACAGTTACAGTTGTTTGGTAATCCCACTCAGGTTTGTACAGCTTCAACGACATCAGTCTATTCACACAAGCAGTTCATGTTCTAACAATCCAGTGCTTCTAGAGAGGTATAGGTGCCATAGAGATCCTGCTTAATCCGTTCTTACATTGGCTAAGTGTAATACTAAATACTAAACAGCTTCATCCTCGTCTACTCCAGGAGTATGTGTTGCTTCCTCAACCGCTCCCACAATACTGACTCCTCACCTGTCTCTTACTAACCCGCTACACCTCCCAAACGCCATGTAATTGGCTTACACGTATTTCTCCTCCCTACAGAATCCACCTGACCAGATCTCGTCGACTCCATCGCCGTCTGCAGCATTCCACAGCTACCATAAACTCTAGCTACCATAAACCCTACACAGGACTCCTATAGCACTCTCTCGTATATGCATACATAACACAGCATACAATAAATACCTACATAAGTGTACCCTGTTATACCCGTTCATTATAATTATTGGTTATTGATGACAAAACATTGTGGCAAAAGCATTGCAGGCTGCAGGAGATCTGGACTGGAGATGTTGTCACTGAGGTGGTTCTCTGGATACTGCCTTCTGGAGGCTGAAGTCTGGGTATAAGTAGCCAACCCATCGCTTGCTCTCCCAGACTAGCTGGAGCCAGTGGCAACTGCCACTGCCTTTGTCCATTAGTGCTGAGTCTTTCATGTCCATGGGGGTGTATAGAGCCATAAGCCGACCAGCGCCCCCTTTGTCCTGGTCGGTTTGGCATGTTCAGTCGCCCGTATCTCGGTCGTTTATGCACCTGGGCCGCTGTAACTGTGCACGGTTGGAGGGGAACATGTCAGTTCCCCATACCCTGTGTCGCATGTGCATAACTCATCCGGGTCAGGTCTGAAATCCGGCCTGTGACTTCAGCGAGATGGCGTAAATGCCGCCGGAAGTATATGGCGCCATCATCTCAATGGCCTATTGTTAGTCTTTGGTGCTCAGCAGCCTGTGACGGCAGTCTCTGGTGCTCAGCGGCCTGTGACGGTCGGTTGCAATGGTCCTTTAATAATTATATACACTTTCTTCATGTTCAGTGGACCATGAGGCCAGACCTTCTGGACTTTCATCATTAAATGAAATTTGCTTAATTTTTGTAATACTATTCTTGCATTATTCTTACAGATTGATTCTATTGACGACTTTGATATTGTATGTATAGGCGATTTTAATGTTGATGCATTAATTGATGATAATGAACGCAGCTTATTATATGAAACTATGGATAATTTTCATCTTAGACAGTTGATAAATTGTGTTACAACCACTACTGGCTTCAATACATGTATAGATTTAATATTCACAAATTGCGTCAATATTTTGTCCTACGGTCCTTTGGATATTCATTTAAGTGATCATCTACCGTAATCTCCCGCGTATAAGGCGCACCTCGCGTATAAGGCGCACCCTGAGTTGAGGAGAATGCTATAAGGCCCACCTGGGTCTTGATTTTTGAGGGTTTAGTACTTTTCTATAGTAAAAGTACCCTGCCTATAAGACGCATCCCCTCCTTTGGGAGCTTCTATAAGGTGCAGTAGGGCTTTGATTCACGTATAAGACGCGCCTTATACGCGGGAGATTACGGTACCAGTATATATCCTCAGAAAACATGATAATGTGAAAAAAGGCTACAGATTTTTTACAGGTCGTTCATATGTGAATTACAATAGAGATCAATTTTTGTATGAATTTGATCAATGTGACTTGACTGTATTTGATAACAGCAATAATGTGTCAACCTGTTGGACAATATTTGAGGATCATATAACTAAGATTTTAGACGATATGTGTCCAATTCGAGAATTTAAGATTGTTGATAAAACTGCCCCTTGGATGTCAAACTATTTATTAGAATGCACTAATGATAAAAATGAAGCTTTAAAAAAAGCTAGAAATTCAAAATCAGAACTAGACTGGCATAATGCCAGAAATTCTGTAAACTTAGAAAGAGAAATTGCACAGCAAAATTTTTATAAACAGGAATGTGATAATATTAAAGATGCTAAGGTCTTTTGGAGAACCATCAGGAAAATCGTACCTTCTAAAAACAATGAAAATAATACCATAAATTTGATTGATGAGTTAGGTGACCCTGTAGAGACAGAGGCCACCGCCCATCATATCAATGAATTTTTTGTAAATATTGGGCCAAAACTAGCCTCTCATCATGTACGAGAGTGGGAATTTTATGGTGATAGATGTAATAATGATATGCCAGACATTGAAGTATACAATGAAGAGATATTGAAAGTTTTACGAGATATTGATGTGTCTAAATCATCATCGCTGAATTATATACCCACCTATATATATTTAAACATGCAGTTCTTCACATGTCTCATAGATTTATTAGAATTATAAATATGTGTCTTAATTCAAGCAGTATACCTGGTACTTGGAAAATTGCTATTGTTAATTACATGAGCTAAAACAAATAATGATAAATGCAGGTAAGAAGGCAATGCCATTAAAAAGGACAGGTCAAACAGGGCAACTCAAACATCATTCTGATGGTATAGATCATGATGATATGAAAACCCTACAGAAACATAAACGTCTATTTGCGTGTGAAAGGTGACTCTTTGAGAAAGATAAGCAGAACAATCAGCGAAGAATATAATTTATCAGAACAACCTATAGACTGATTAAATACCATGCATTTAGAAAAGGCCAAGAAAAAAAGGTATATAAGCTAGCAGAAATTGAGGCCAAGGATTCCAAGCTATTTTGGAAGTGTGTAAAGAAATTGACTACCAGACAATCAGCGCAGGAACCCCAAATTAATGATAAGCAGTGGATGAAATATTTCTTTACTCTGCTGAATACAAAACTAGCCTCCCCTTACTGGAAAACATGTCATCTGAAGGTGACCTAAACTATGAAGGGACAGCTATCACCAAACTCTATAACACAATCTTCCACACAGGATCCTATCCAGAGGGTTGGAAAGAAATCTTAATAACACCAATACACAAAAGCCAAGACATTAATAAGCCAGAGAACTACAGAGGTGTTGCAGTAGCAGACTGTCTCAGCAAAATATTTGGTAAAATAATCAATGATAGAATTGTTAAATATCTAGAAGAAAGGGGATTTTGGAGTAAAAAGAGAAAAAAGGAGAACAGAGGACAACATACTTATCATACAGACGATCTTCCAGAAATATGTAAAACAAGGAAATAATAAGCTATTGACAGCTTTTGTAGATTTCTCAAAGTTTTTTGACATTATAAATAGACCAAGCCTATTTTACAAACTTCTAAATGCAGGCATCACAGGAAACATATACAAAGTTATCAAAACAGCCTATGACAAGAATAGGTACTCTGTGAAATGTCCACAGGGAATTTCCAAAAGCTTTATATCAACCAGTGGCGTAAAACAGGGATGTAATCTAAGTCCCACTCTATCAAATCTATTTCAAAATGACAAAAAGAATACTTAAGTTGAGTACGCTCTCCTCGAGTAAGGAGTATTATATCTAAGCTAAGGTTGGATATGAATTGCACTCTTGATAGTACATATGGGGATATAGAGGAAAAAATGTGACTAGTGATGATTGTAAGACCTGTAAAACAAAGCAAACTGTGAAACATATATTTTTTTAGTGCAATGTTGCACAACTATGTAATATTAGGAATGTGTTTGAGCAAAAGATTTGTAACATTGTTAATGGATACAGAAACCTAGACAAATGTAAGAAGTTAGAAATGGTATTCTCATTACAACCCAAATGCCTACCCAAGCATAGATTAGAGACAGAAGAATATATATGTACCTTTATTAAAGACATCTACAGTAAAACCAACTGACAAAAGGAGGTGACCCCTCAAACGTATCTAACCGGAGACCTATTAGCATATTGCCTGTACCTGGAAAGATATTAGAGCGACTAATTCACACAAAAATCAATACTCATTTATTTAATTATAATATTCTGTCAAAATTCCAGGGTGGTTATCAAAAAAAATAAGTCAACTCTTGATACAATATCAGTACTTGTCGATGATATACTTAGAAATAGAAATAAAAAAAATTACCCTAGCTGCCTTTATTGATATTAAAAAAGCTTTTGACTCAGTAAATTATAATATCCTTTTGGCTATATTAGAACAATTTGGTATTAGAAATCCAAACTTGACACTCATAGAAAATTACCTCTCCAGGAGACAACAATGTTCTATTGCAAATCATGTACGGTCTAGGCACCAGAATTTAACATGTGGAGTACCTCAGGGGTCAATATTAGGCCCTTTGTTTTTCCTATTATACATTAATGATTGTATCTCTGAAAACGACATTCATAAAACCTTACTATATGCAGAAGATTCAGTCCTGTATGTCTCCAGAGAAAATTAATTGGAAAACCAATTAATAACTGAGTTAAACAAGTTTTATATATGGGCCTCTGCAAACAAATTAACAATGAACGAAAATAAAACAAAAATTATGACATTTGCTTCTTCTATAAAATTGAAAAAGTTGACAAATCCAAAAACTATTATAAACAATAAAAGGCTTATGAATGTTGCATCGTATAAATATCTAGGTGTTACACTAGACCCAGAGTTAAAGTTTAATATGTATCTTCGTACTGTTATTAATAATGTGCGTTATAAATCATTAATACTGTATAAAAACGCTAGAGTACATGACTCAAGAAGCTAGATTAAGAATGTATAAAATGCATATTTTGCCAATTATTGACTACTGTGATGTATTGTATAGTGCAGCTAAAGCTGAATACCTGTTAGAACTTCAGCGATTACAAAGCAAATGTCTTAAAACATGTTTTGATTGCCAGGTCAGGAATCATAGAAAGTGTGCATATGGGGCCTTACATGTCTGTCGTCAGTCATTCGCCCAGACATGTGCCCAGAAAAAGAATTCTTATAAGTATGCTTCTTTTACAATAGCAAGGACACATCTGACATAAATGATAAAGTGATTTTCTTAATCTACAGGTCAAAATAGTCTGGACCTGAGATTTTCATGGAGGTATGAAGATTGTTTCTGTAGGAAATTAAGCCCTCAACATGGCTTGTAACTCAAATGTCATTCTCCCAGACACAATTTTGCCCAGACAATTTTGGTCATTTTGGGCACATTTTACCCCCCTGGAGCCCAAAATATGCATATTGGACCATCAAAACCCATATGTAACATGAAGATCTCATCCAGCCTGATACTTTGAGCCAAAGAAATAGAGGGGGGAACTAAAATTCGAAGAGTAGGGGCTGGAATACCTCCAAATTAGTCATATGCAAACCTATGATTTTCGACCACCACATGCTTACCCCAACTGATTTTGTACATGAAAATGCTAAATTACCAAAACTAACCTCAAGGAGAGATTATCACATCAAAATTTTTGCCCATAAAAAATCTTGTAATGAAGATTTTATTGAACCAAAAGTCAGAATAACTCGCTTTGCTTTAGCACCTGTTTTGAAATATCAGAAAATAAATTGTACTGCATATGAAATATCACCAGAAGTCAAATGTGCTCAAACTTGGAATAGATTAACTACTGACTAATTTAAACTTGTTTGTAAAAATGAACTCTGATTAGTGTTCAAGTTTTTCACATTATTACAACCATTGGTCAGATTGTCACTGTATGTCATACATATAACTGTTACTATATGGTGTTGGTATTTCTTTGGTGTGGGGGTATGTTATTGTATATGTATTTAAAGTAAAGAATAATGCTGCTGTTCTTGTTCCAATTAAGCTCAAAACTTTTATTATGATTTAATTTTCCTATGTAAGAAAATTATAAACCTTTTTAAATGGGTTGGTCATAACAACATTCTTAGAATGATGGCCAGTCATTAACTTGTTAGCCGATTAAGATTACCTTTTGATTTCCCATAGAAAATTGTACTCAATATATTATTGTTAAAGATGTTTTCAACTGGGCCACCCTTAAAAATATGTCTGTTTCCTGTCCAGAGGGTGGGGTTTTTTTTTTACACCCATGAGGGAGGGAGGGAAAAATTTATTTTTTGGAAAATATTTTTATTTGTGATGAACATCGTAAGTGAGGACGGCATGAATTCGTCATTACGTTTTTAAGGTTTTGTGATCGGAAACCTAGGTTATACATGTGGAATCACACTTACGATATCACATCAGATGTATATGCAATATAACAAAGGCTAATAAAAGTTAAAATTGTTAAAAAAAAGAATAGATTAAAAAAAAAGTCCCCCAAATATGGAATACCTCAAATAAAATGTGACCCCCCCTCCCCCTTTATTTGCTCACCCCCTCCCGGCCATAAATAATAATAATGAACCATTTTCTGTATGGCATAGTCACAGAAATCATTTCAAATGACTTCCTTAATAGACTAAGTTTAGTTGTGGCATTATAGAGAGAGATATTATATACTCTCTGGAGTCTGGGTGTGGATATTTAAAAGATATTATGGTAGGCCTACTATAAAAAAAACAATTCTATAATCTAATCAACATTGATCTGCTATGCATGAAAGTTTCCTTACATTAGTCGATAAAGCCTTATTATTGAATCTTGATGACATACCTTAATTAATGTACCTGCTGGTTCTACACTGATGCTGATACTTCCCTTCTACCGGTGTTTGGTCCCTGCGTGTGTACGTTCAATACAAAGTCATGTGACACAGTAATCTAATTTATGAGACGCCGTTCTTCCCATAAATAAAAGATAATTCGTGGTGTTCATTTAAGCTGCAAGGGGGGGGGGGGGTTAAGAAAGGGTATCGGGTGTGCCATGTGTCGCACTCTACAGTGAATCTGGATAAACTATAGGCCTACAGTTCGCCCTCCTGGAGGGGCCGAAAAATCGTGGGTGAACATGCCCTTTTAACCTACAGGGCCGAGTCATTTATTGCCAGGTGGGGGGCTTTTTAGATATAAGCTTAAGGGGGGTGGGTATCATTTTTAAAAGATTCAAGATTCAAGAAGGCTTTATTGATTATATAGTGTTTTTATATATGACAGAATACAATTTATCACACCAGGCTTACTTGATGATTTGCCGTAGGGGTTTACCGATAATATCTGAGAAAGTTTTCGGTTATTGTTATTATAGTAGTATACAACCTTCAGGTATTCCCCTTCAAAGCTTTCCCTGGCGTTTCATATTGATGGTACAGAGCAAAATAATACAATATGTTTCACATCCTGAGTAGCATATTACAGTGTGGACAGACAGAATCCATTGGTTTCTTCCCTTTATAGCTTCTTGATATAATGAGAAGCAATCACAGGTACAGTTGGTATCAATGCGTAATTAAGTGATATAGCTTCTAATGGTGGGTGAGTGTATGTGACTCAGACACTAACTTTCTCTATATGTCTCATTTAGATCATCCTGACAAGTCTTAAAAGGGGCCTCCCATGGACTTTTAACAACATATATGGTTATATACCTGCCAAAAGATCGTTGATAAATTCGTGGGACCAGTGGGAAATTTGCGACGATCAGATTGGTCGAGTGGTGGTCACATGATTTTTTAATGCGGGCATGCATTAGGGAGTGGTCATTATTTATCAACAGGGGGGGGGTGGCGGGATTTCGCGCGGACGTGCGAAAATTTTTTAACGTCCCCCCTCGACGGCAGTCAAAATTTTTTGCGCCCCCTCTGCGCCAGAGGCGCGGAGAGTTTTCGGGCCCCTCTTTGATCTATAGTAGCGCGCAGGCTTTTTTGCTAAAAAGAGGGTGAATTTTTTTAGCCACCCCTTTAAGAACACTGGACTGTGTAGCATGCTTTTCATCATTGATGTATTGATTGTACTTTTGAATATGTAGATCATTGAGTCTCTTTTTTATGAGGGACTTAAGCGAGTACTAGTTAGACCATGCATAGGGGTTGAGCCAGACATTTCTAAAAGAGCCCCTTGGTGGGGGGGGGGGGCACAACCCAATCTAGGCTCCTAAAAGTAAAACTCAAAAGATATTTTTAACACAAAAAAAAAATTGTTCTCTTTCAGTAGACTCCAACAGCCTGGTTTTTATAATTGTTTGTTTCAAACACAAATAAAAATGTCAAAACAGGTGGTCCTTCTGGCCTGCCATCCCGTCTGCCTTCCTTAGTTCCTACCCACCTCCCTGCTCAACAGGGTTGGGGGGGGGATGGTGGGTTTTTGCGTGGATGCACAAAAAATTTTTAAGCTCCCCCCTCGATGGCAGTCAAAATTCTTTGTGACTCCCCCGCACTGGAGGGGCAGACAATTTTCACGCCCCTCTTTGAACTATAGTAGCACACAGCCTGTGTCACAGGCTGTTTAGCCAAAAAGCCTGTGTCACAGGCTTTTTGGCTAAAATGAGGGTACCCTAAATTTTCTTAGCTCCCCCTCCAGAGGGACCCAAATTTTTTAGTCCCCCCACGAGAGGGGTCTGAAATTTTTACGCCCCCCTCAAACACACCAGCCCCCCCTGTTGATAAATAATGACCACTCCCTAAGGGAGTGGTCATTATTTATCAACAGGGGGGGGGTGGTGGGTTTGAGGGGGGGGCGTAAAATTTTCAGACCCCTCCCGAGGGGGGGGCTAAAAAAATTTTGACCCCTCTTGAGGGGGGGGCTAAAAAAATTCACCCTCTTTTTAGCAAAAAAGCCCGCACGCTACTATAGATCAAAGAGGGGCGCGAAAAACTCTCCGCGCCTCCGGCGTGGGGGGGGCGCAAAAAATTTTGACCGCCGTCGAGGGGGGGGCGTAAAAAATTTTCGCGCGTCCGCGCGAAAACCCACCACCCCCCCCTGTTGATAAATAATGACCACTCCCTAAGCTTCGGGGCTTGTTTGTGGTCTAGCTGTCTGCCTACCTGTATGACAAAATAATTTGCATAAACTACTCAGCTGGCTTGCCATAACACTGGCGGAAGAGCTCAAGTGCGCCTGCTCAAATGAGCATCACAACATCCGGTCGATCTCCGTCAATCAGTGGCTGAAGTTGACGTGGCCTTGAAACCCTCATTGCATATTTTGCCCTTGATCTCATTGTTCCAAATAATCAGGTTAATATAGGACAAGAGGTAAGTTGATGCTTTGTTTAGTTAGTTTGACTGAATCGTCAGATGGTGGCGCGGTGGGCGGTTTGCTCTGGGACTGTTGGTGCAGTTGAGTTTGCTCAGTCAAGTCAAGCAGTGAGTCCAACGGGACTGACTCAGTCACTGACAGTGACACACTCACAGTGACAGTGACAGCGCTTCTGTATGTGATGGAATTTTCGGTATGTGAGGCTGTCAGATCAGTAACTCTACTGTTGCCTCTATCCACACATCCCTTTGATAGGCACTTACCTAATATTTCAAGACTTTATCCCATTAAACCTTTCTAATGATCAAATGCCATGGATAGATCTTGAGAAAAGAAGTGGATTTGCTTTTTAAATGAAGTCTCTATGTCAATTTTAAGTGGAATTACGACCGGTCAAAGGTACCAAATCAGACCCAGAATTCTGCCATAGTTAAGAGTTTAATTTGGATCCAATTTTGTGATCAAGCAAGATGAATCCAAGGTAGACTAGATCACTAAAATGATTATTTTGGGCAATTTTCTTTTCAGATAAGCAAGATATACCCTCAAGAATGTCAATAATAATACATTTTATCATAATCAAACAATGTAAAAGCAAATTTTTGATGTCATCTTTTCCCTTGATCTGTGCGCTCTGACAGAACCACGGCAGAATATCGTCTTTGACTCAGGATGTTTGAATGATCATAATTTCCATTTAAATTGACATAAAAACTTCATTTAAAAAGCAAAACCACTTATTTGTACCACAGCTATCAATTTCTCACCATATAAAATGCATACAATAAGGTGTTAATTGATAGGTAAGTGCCCAACATTGGGGAGGTTGGGACAAGTGTCCAGAGATAATCTCGCTCAGAAAGTTTGCAGGGTCTGTCAAACATACTGCAGCCCCTTAGAAAAAGAAAAGGAAGACATTTTCTAGATCATTTTTAACCATAGAACAGGTGGGAACCATTTATTTTTAGGTGCTCAGTGATCTTCTCATCATAAAATGGTTCTAAACTTTTGGTTGAACTTGAATGGGGTCAAAGGCAAAATTCTCTGCATTCAATCTTGTACAAAATATATTCATTTTAAAGGTCTAGCCAAGCCTGTTAAAATGAGCCCTTGTTTGTAAAGATCTTCCAGTAAATAGCTTCAGAATAAGCTTGCAAAGAAAGGAGAGTTTAACACTACCCAGTTTCAGCTTTATCACAGTTTCACACCTCCACTGCAGCAGACTCATGCAGTGGAGGTATTTCAGTGCCTACCTTTGACATCGAATTCCGATGGTGATCCCGTCTCTACACATACGTCCATAACTTGGCATAAGTCTATGATGATAAGTCTTGATAAATAAATGCAGGTTACCAATCTAGGCCTGTTTGGCCTACGAGTACACTGTATCGTAGGCCTGGTTTCCCCTTACAGCTATGAGTCAGAATGCCTACCTTTACCACTTCACAGTCTCCAAACTCTTGGATGGTACCACCAAATGTTATACACTTTGCTCAAATCACTTCCTAAAACACTTCTCTTCAAGCCTACCTTGTTGTCAGCATGTGTTATTAATCCCTTTCAATCCTTTTTGGACAGTTATTGTCAGAATGGTTTTCAAACTTTGTTGTGGGAATGGCCATCAGAGGAAGTACTGCTCTGCCCATGTGCAAAGGGAAGTTTTGCTTTTGGGGAGTTGTGCCTGGAGAGTGAGAAAGCACATGGCAATGTTTACATTCTGACCAGGGTCACACATGGCCCAGGTGACATGGCCATGGCATGGGTCAGTGTTGGCAACTCTCCTAACACAGTAGGTAACACTTGCCAGTTACCAGCTTAGGGACTTACCCTTGCCCATGCTCACTGAGGTACTTCCAGTCAAAACAAAATGGTGGTGGATTTAAAAGGCAGGGAGGTGATACATTCAACTTGGATTATGACCAGCTACTAATTCAAGGTAGTACCAGGCATTTATTTGATAATACCAAGCCCCAGATTATTATGTGTAGATGCCAAAAGTATAAAGAGGGAAACTGAAAAGGTGACCAGCCACACTTTACAGGCTCCTCAATTGTCAGCCCATTACCCAAACCAGAACCCAGAAAAGCTATTGTCTGAGTTCGTAACAGAACTAGTTACCAATCGAGAGAAAATATGATATTTAATATGTGTATATATATGTGTCTATAGGCTATAGTGATCAGCCTATAGCACAAGCACAGCCAGACAGTCCATCACCAGACTGATCAATCACTCATTCCGATTCCCTTTAACTTCAACCCTTCAATCAATGCTTCAGATTTTAGGCGCAGTCACAGTCATTGGCACTATAGTCTATAACACTGTGCACTACTAGTACTAGCGGTTTCTGGCCAGCTAATATATCTGGAAATCAGTCTACTCTCTCTGGGCTGATTCAGCCATGTCTATCCTAACTTAACCTAAGCCTAAGCCTAATGCTAGGGATCCACTGCCGCAAGTTTGTTGCGAATTGTACTCATGTCTTATCGCAGAGCACTCGCAAATATCAAATAATTTAGATTTTTGCGAATGTCCTCGCAGGTCACACAGACGTCGCATGTACGTTGTCGCAGCAGCTGATCCACTGCTGGAATCTTTTCTGCGAGGAGACACACACCAGTACAATTTGCAAAAAACTTGTGGCAGTGGATCCCTAGCTTAAAGGGGCCCTGGCATGGTAATGCATGCCAGCATTAAAAAGTCACGTGACCATCCATTGACCAATCAGTGTGCCGCGTTTTTTCCGCTGGTTCCTGCGATCTTATGATCACTCTTTGAATAGGTACCCATATTGTTAGTTTGCGGTGCTAGCCCCCCTTTAAAGTGGGGCTAGCACGGAAAATATCATTACTGGTACCTGATCAAAGACACGCCATAAATTTGCGGGACCTAGCTAAAAATTTGCAACGATCTCATTGGTCAAGGGGTGGTCATGTGACTTGCTAAGACGGGTACGTCTTAGCCGTGCTAGCCCGCCTTTGAGGCTAAGGGCCGAGTCGTCTATTGTCAGGTGTGTGTGTGTGTGTGTGGGGGGGGGGTTGTCGGATATAGGGGGGGGGGCATTTTGAAAAAGAGCCCCGTGATGGGGGGGGGGAGGACAAAACTCAATAAACTGTCACACAGGGGGGGGGGGGAGTCAAAACTGAACATGGGCAATTCCGATACTCATCGTGATACATCATCCCACATGCCACAGTTTCACAGACCTAGATCTATGTAGGACCAGATGGTTTCAAGTTGTGCTCAGTGGACACAACTGCCAAACCAGGCTTATACATAGAGTTAAAGGGCTGGCCAGACAATATTTCCCTGCTGGTCACAGCTTTGATTCATTGCTGTGCCCTTTGGACACAAGGGTTCAGAACTGATTTGTCGAGCCCTGCCCCCAGCTGGCAATAAATGACTCAGCCCTAAGGATGTGATCATTTTTTAACAACAGGGGGGGGGGCATGGCATCACCTGATGCTATTACACTAAAGGGGCCATAGACTTGATTGAAGAAAAACAACCTGAATTGATAGATACCCTAATCTCCCGCGTATAAGGCGCATCTTATACGGGGGGTTTTAGTTCTCCCTGGGTCCACAAGGGGGACACCCAAGACCTTTCTTTTGATATGTGACAATCCCATGTAACCCAATCAGCAGCATATGGGGTCCAGAGGGGTCCAGGGGGTCCCAAGCTTTTTAAATTTTGAAAATTCATTCAGTAGAAAAGAAGTTATGATTTTTTTCATTTTTCTGGCCAAATCCTAAAACTCTAGGTGTGCCTTATAGGCGGGGTGTGCCTTATACGCAGGAGATTACGGTATAAGGTAGACAAGTAGTGTATGGTAATTGATGAACAGGGATTTAATTCTGAGGCATATATTGTGTACATAGAGCTTCCAAGATGGTGGGAGGAAGAGAGGGAACCCTGGGATTCAAATCTAGTTATTCTAGTATAGTCCACCTGGTGGTGCCACCAGCTGGTCAGTCAGCAAGTCAGTAAGTGGTGTACTATTACAAATACCAATCGCAATTACAGGCCTACCAGTAGTTTGTTTTTAACAGATATTTCTGAAACCAACAGTTCCTCACATTACTTATTGTGCCATAAGTACCACAATGATTACTGACGTTATTCAAATATTCGACATAGTGGTAGGCTGTAGGGCTTGACTTGAGTTTATATGCCTTTATAGAAATTCCACAAATCTACAATACTTGAGAAATCTACGGCACATGCTTGTAGCATTACCCATTAAACAGTTGCTTAAAAACCTGACAAGTTTTATTTCACTAGTGACATGTCTTTTCAATAATTCATGAACTGCTACATCTAGCAACTGTTATAGACAGAGGCCGTTGACATCTAAATGGACATGGTACCCCTCATCACCTCAATACCAACTAGGATCAATACCATTGACATTTAGATTATTCCTGGATATAATCTATAAAATAATTAAGATAATTGGAAGAGTTGGTAGGAGGTCCCAGAATGGTTAAACTCCTAGATGACTGCCTCGTGCATTAAACATGCTCTCTGCCCAATTGCTCTCATGATGTATAGACATATCTTTGGCCAATAACTTGTCAGGGTAATTTGTGCGTCATGGCAATAGAAGGGCCTCATGCTCCTAGAAAGGACTAGCAGCAATACAATGTTCTATGTCACTAGATGGTATTATGTCTATAAAAATGAAACCTTGAGGCACCTTGTTGTCTTAATAGGGTCAAATTGCTCAGATCGCTGATAATAGAACTGCGTCAGGTAAATGTTGGTCTCCGCCCCAATGAGCTGCTGAGAACGATCACTTTACAAAGGTCCACTCCTTCCCTCACCAGGCCAATATAAATTCTGTATAGATTAAAATCTATCTGTCTGACTTGAAAAAATAAACGATGAAATTTCCAGGGTTTTAAGTTTGCAATGGAACATGAAATGAGAGAGGCCCGTTCTTGTCCATGTGCTTTTGGATTTTGCTGATCTGGTCTAATCTGATCTCTGTCTGGTGGCGTGAGTTATCAGTATCACCTAACACCCTAGGTTATTGGCCCAATCCATAGGGAAATTTCCTTGTGTTTGTAGAGTTTGATTGCGGTCTTCTCGCTTCATTTATACACATTAATAGGAGTGTAGGCCCATAACCAATGGATCTGCCATGTTACTAGTAACCAGCTCAGACTTACCTAAATTCTTCACTGGTACCGTGGGATTGTGGGTATTGCGTGACCCACGATACTAGTGAAGGATTTTAGCCAATCCGAGCTGCCCAATAATATGGGTCTGCCTTTATAAACTTTGATTGGTTGAGGCAAAATCCACCGATAAGGCATTCCATGACTCTTGTGGAGCACCATGTACCATGCCCCTCGATAACACCCTCTTCCAAAAATAAGCTTCTCTCCATCTTATCAGATCTTATCCGTGTACGATACCAGAACCAGCCCCACTCTGTTTGAAGCCTAATAGAGGGGTGGTTGTATTGGATGGGTTTGAATGGGGGTTGCAATTTAGGGCTTGAGCTTGGAAGATGTAATGAAGCAAATGAAATTTCCATTTAATCTAAGATTTAAGGTTTACAATTAGATTTTTTCTATTCCTTCCTCAAAAAGGTAAAGCCAAGATTGATCTCCAGGCCCGACCATGACCGACTCGGACGAGGAGGGGGCCTTTCAAAGTGCTGATGAAGGTGAAGAAGCCAAGGTGAGGACTTCTTCATCAATGAAAGCATCTTCAGAGGACCCGGCCATGAAGAGTCAGACGGATGGGGCCGTCAATATCCCTTCACAGGAAAGCATGGATCGGGGCGGGGAAGGGCCGCAGACCCCCAAACTACCTCCACCAAGACCCCCACCACCTGCCATCACAGCTGCTGAGAAGACCAAGGTATTAAAGCAACTTCTAAGGGAACACTATGATTACACATTATGAATATGCTCTCCCCAATTTGAATTATAACTTACTATTTTACTGTATCATGTATAATGCTAAATATTCCTTTTTTTTTTGTTTCACCCACAGCCTGCTGCTCCTAGTGGTGGATGGGGAAGCTGGGGTTCATGGGGAGCTAATATGTTAAGTTCGGCATCGTCGTCTGTATCATCATCTGTATCTACATTTACTTCACAAGTTGGTAAGTACGCTCATACGGTGAGGCGATTGGACTAACCTGTAGTACAAAGAAATATAAATATATCTCAGTACTATATAAAGAAATGCATAACGAGAATTGCTTACAGACAGTTACCATTTTATGTGAACTAGCCGTGAGATAGGGATGGGCTACCACACAGGGGGTTCCTTGGTTACATCTATGGAGCCGTCATATCGCAATAGAATACAATGATATCCATACACACATGTATTATTAATAATACTTCATAAATTGCTATATTAGGATAGCATAATACTGATAATCCCACATATTTCCCCAAGTGATGGATCGATGATTTAGGATAGAAAAGGGAACAATGATTCTATGGTAATATTACACCATGGTTTACAGGTGAGGGCTTCCAGACCGTGTTGGACACCGTTGAGTCATCACTAGGAGCACCAGATGCTGAGGAGCTCGCGAAACAAGAAAAACTGGCGGATGTCGCCAAGGAACCTGATGAAACACCTGACGGTCACCCTACCCAAACAGGTAGAGGTTCATCTTGTTTGTTTCTAATAGAATTTATATTATTGATTCTAGATGAATGCCCATAGTGGGTCAGAATTTACAAATTATGTTATGTTGAATCTTAAACTCTCAAGTTTCAGAGGCAGAACCAGTACTGGTAGCTGCTGAGGAAGAGGCAAGAGCGCCGAGTGAGAAAGCAGAAAGTATAAAATCAGGGAAATCGACTGACAGCAAGCTGGGCGAAGCCAAGCAAGAGGGTGGAGCCGGATGGTGGGGTGGTTTCTCCGGCATTACAAGCATCGTGAAGGACACAGTAAGTCCCTCTCTGTGTTTGCAACATAGTAAAAGAAGAAATTCTTTATGATTTAGTGATAGCATCATTTATATCTCTGTTTGCTTACCGTGACTTTTTAGAGTATTTTGTTATGAAGTAATATAGAGGAAGTGTCACATGTTTGTATTGCATGAGGGAAGAGTACGTACATTATTCTGGTATTCACATAACTATAGCTAGAAACTTGTTCGGGTTTAGTTTTATACTCAATTATGTTTCTGTTTGCTATAGATTAAGATCCATTACACGAGATTTTATGCATGACAGTGCTAGGGTAGTGCCAGTAGTAGAGCTTTCTGCATGATATTGAAAATTAATTTGGTTAAGAATCACGTGAAATAGGAAGACCAATCCCTACACACCCGTATAACAAAATTCTGCTAATAGGTTCCTTACACCCATATAACGCCACCCCAGAGCACATATTACATGTATAAGTTAGCTTGTATTAATTTCATGTTGGTATAATGTGATACTGTTAATAGGACACGGAGCTGTACGTGCCAGAACCTATGCATGCATCAAGACCATTATTTCATGATAAAATTCTTCACTCTCTTAATGTACAGGGATGTTATTTCTCATACCTCTGTAGGATTCCTGCACTTTTGTCCCAAGTTTGGCCCTTGTAATTTTTCCAAACCCATTGAAAAATCTCGTAACCTTTATGAAGGCGGGGGGGGGGGGTCTTGCTATTTCGAGGCTGGTCAAGTATCAAATGAGCAATATTTAGTGACTTAGTTTGATTCTACTTGATGGCCAAAATGAAATGACATCCCTGGTGTTGTAACTGTAGACTATTAGAGAGTTTAATCTTCTGAAGAAATGACCGTGGTGGAGGATTCTAAAATACTGGTACGTTTAGAATTTTTCAAGTGGGTTCCCAACCAGTTGACCTTGTACACTCTGCTGCTTCCTACAAAACTAACAGTCAATCCATCACCCAAAGAAACACAAAAGAAACTCTGTCCGATAACCTTATTTCAAGACGTTGCATATAAGTCTGCATCACAGAAGCAAACATGGACAAGAATATATGATTTAATACATTTGCTTTCAATCCCTAAAATCGGTAGTTGCAGCAGTTCAAGTATTATAATTCTGTAATATCAACTGATTGACTAGAGACAAAGGGAACAGAAATGCGTCTGCTGAAGTCACCGAGACAATCACAATGCACTTACAAATACCCTGGTGAGCAGGATATACAAAATATATGTGATGCATATCGGCAAATATATAGAAGAACTTCAAGGTGAAAGTCAAGGTGACTTCAAGATGAATCTACTATACCCTTGAAAAGACAACTACCGTAATCTCCCGCGTATAAGACACGTCCTCTACGCCAAACAAAATGCTGGGGGTCTTATAGGATGTACTGAAATTGGGGGTGCGTCTTATACGAGTGGTAATTTTACTATAGAAATGTACTAATCTTACAAATTTTAGCCTTAAAATGTGTGTCTTATACGCGAAAATGCATGTGCTGAGTTTGGGGTGCGTCTTATACGCGCAACGCATCTTCTACGCGGGAGATTACGGTGTATTTCTTCTAATAAACCTCTCGCCTAAGCTGCGGCTTATACGCTTATCGGTCATATGCGGGAACTGGATAGTATCTAACTTCCTTCTGCTACCCACTCACTTTAAGATAACATGGCTATGGGCAGCAGCATACCCTCCAATACACACCCCTGGTGATGGCTAACAAGGTTAAGTTACTAAATCTAAAAGGAAAATTGCCGTTAAATAAACCAACATTTATTCATCACGTTACAACAGGGGAAGTATGTAGTCAAAGGAGGCGAGAAATTACTAGACGGAGGGCTAGACATGATTGAGCACACGGTAAAATTGTGTTTTGAACGCTTTATTTTGGGGCTATCAGGCAGTGTCTTTTATTCTCTGCATTATTTGAAATTTATTTGGCTGAATGAATTGGTATTAAATTGTTTTGATTGTCACAAGTTCCTTTCATTTTTAACCTGAAAGGGGTTATTATAAGAGCTGGTTTGAAAATGCAACTTTTAAGACACTACTTACAGTGAGAAAAACTAAGACGCTTTTCCGACCTATGTTAAATCCCATAGGAGGTGCGAATGGGATCAACATTCCCGCATTTTTTTTAGCAGAGTGGTGCAAATAATTGATGAATTTGCCATCATTTGATCCGTGCACTCATCTCCAATGTCGTAATTTCAGCACAAACATGGCGGATATCAATTTTTTGTAAATTATAATATAGAAATATGATAAAGTATGGCAAGAGGGTACCATTTGAATTGATATGTATTATTAAAAGGATAAAAAATTACGTCTGCGCCCTGTCATTAATTCGCATCCCAAAGCCCGGGGTGGTGCATATTGAGGCAAATACCCATGGAAATTGGGTCGCGCATGCGCAAACATAACCAAAATCCAAAATGGCGTAACAGCTAGACGATCGAGTTGTGGAGCTGGATTTTAACAAAATGGAGGAGAATTACAGTGTCTCATGCCTTTTTATGGTTAATATGGATCCTTATTCAAGACCTGCTGCTGTTTTGCAATGCTTAACTCGCCAAGAGAGGAGTTATTCACCAATGAAATATACGAGCGATAATGGATGCATTCTCTATAGGCTTAACCATTGACAGTGATAACACTCAAAGAATACATGAGATTAGTATCAAAAGGGGCCTAAAAGAAGAGATTAAGTGCCCTTTCGGGTTACTTGCATTGCAAAATGCTATCCTATATTTATATTATGTCGTGTTATGCTTTACTGAATCTAACTCTTACTTTGAAGCCTGTTTATCTGGTGTTTGGTTTGCTACCATGGGTATACTTAAATCTTATGTGAAACTGATTTTATGTGGACCCCTTTTAAGTTGTTCTCTATCATTCATAGAAGAAAAAAAAAACAACAAACAAGATCATTTAAGACAAAGAGATTTGAGGTATATACAGTTAAGTCTCGATAAAATTGGCTTGTTTTTGAATCAGCCGGAAGCAGAAATACAATGCAACTTAATGAACATAATCTACTCTATTCAGAGGTTTATCTGGCTGAAACAACCGACTTATTGAAAACCAATATATCGAGACTTGACTGTAATTGTATTACGGGTATATTCCTATACAAACTTATTTGATACATTAAATCATCACATCCAATAATTTCTAACAGGGCAAATCATTGAAGAGTGGCAGTGAGAAGGTGATTGGAGGAGGCCTCACGGTCCTTGAGACCATCGGGAAGAAGACCTATGACGTAATCGCTGAGGGCGATCATGGAGTAAAGGAAGCCATTCGTAACCGGCCTAACCTCTCACAGGTAATAACTACCAGTAGTATTACACGTGTACTATATTCAATTGACCATAGAGAATAGTTTTTTATTTCTTCTCATAATATATATTCACCGTGATATACTGTTCTTACTAATAGCATAGACCTACACAATATACTGTACTGTGTAGATCCATGCCGTAGTTAACCAAGAAACAAAGTACTAATCAATTCACTCCTTTTTATTTATCTTAAAATCAGATGCTTCGTGATGCTAAGAAGAAGGCAGAGGAGAAGTCCCAGCAAGACGCCGAGTTTGAGGAGGTCCGCAAGGCTCACTTTGGCATGTTATTTGATGACTACAACGGTATGTTTGCCTTGTAATATTTCCCCTGCACAATTTCTCATAAAAAAACATCAATATGTCCAATTGGATTAATTTTTGTCATATCTGTCATCATTTATATAATCAGAAAAGCGTTTTAACTGAGATGATTTAATGACACGATAGACTAACCTCTTTTCATACAAGCACATATATATCCCATTGCCTATTATCTTTTCTATCTCCTTTTTGTATATTAGGATTAGTTCACCTCGAGGCTCTGGAGGCTGTAGCCAACCAGTGTGAAAGTCGTGTCCAGAATATGCTGACTGTGCTGGACGGGGACCAACTCGAGGCCTCCAAACATGAACTCATTATCATAAAGGAGATTTTCCAGATCGAAGAATTCTCAGATGACGAGGCCGAGGAGCCGAAAGGTAACAAGAACTTTACATATTTTGTTAAGTGGAGATATGAAGAGGTTCAAATATGATATTTTTTTATCATATAGGTCATTTATTGGAGCAAAAATATTGATATCGAACATATTTTTCTTCAGGGTTCCCACAGATCAGGGAAAATCAAGTGGTCAGGGAAAGTCAGGGAATCTTAGAAAATTTTGCTGTGAGTCAGGGAAAGTCAAGGAAAATCTGCCAAAATGCATCACTTGTGTTTGATTTTAGACAAGTCTCTCCTGAGGGCATTCAAATAATGATGGCAATTCTATTTCTGAAAGTAAGGTTTTGATTCACTTTGATAACTTAAAGTAGAATCTACTATTGTTGTCCTTTGTAATAGATTCACGATTAAATGTTGGTATTTCATATTCTGTGGTACCATAATTTGTTCAGGGAAAATGACCATTTTTGGACAGGGAGAATCAGGGAAAGTCAGGTAATTTCAATTTGAGATTCTTGTGGGAACCATGTTTCTTACTTGTTTAAAGACGAGTGAGCCCCTGTATCAAAGTAAATGATTTTCTGTAGAAAAGCCACCACTTAGCACTTTTAGAATTTGTGCGGTAGTCGAGAGTTCAATTACATGGTACTACTTTCTACTGAAAGACTTCAGACGTACATATCTCAGGGTATCAGTATTGATACAGTATTTTACTCTAGTGTGGATATGGAGTTGGTCGAGACTGCCGACTTGAGTTGTGTAATCGTGCATATGCTAATTGGAGATTACCGTAGTACTAATTGCGGCATTTATCTGACCGGACTATTGCATTGGTCAGCTGTTGGTGCTAGCTCTCAGTCAGATGAGATCTATGTGCAATCCCCTTGTATTGTAAATCACTGTTAGATGATTGCTTAATTAGGTCATCCAATCAGAAGATTGCGGTACGATTATGGTGTTGTCTGTAGCGATGTGACATACCTCTTTCAAAAAAAAAAAAAAAAGAAGAAGATATGATGACGCTGATGTTATATAGAATAGGGTCAGCCTATAGGGCAACCATTTTTTGAATTGGGGCAGAGCACAACCGTTTACATTTGAGACGAGAACCTACAGTCTTGATATACTACAGCGACTCACTTATAAGCCCCATTTTATAGATATGCTTCACCCAGGTTTTGTTAAGAATGCTATACACCTCATCCCACGTTTGACTATTTTGGCGGCTTAATACTATAATATCACCGGTATATACCTCGTGTGTAATATGCCCCTGTCTTGAGGAATTTGCTGTTCCCTAGCGGGAATAAGCCACAGTAAGCCTCTGAGGTAGTACGGTACCCTGCTCCCTAGTTGCTCCATCGCTTCGAATTTTCTCTTTTGCATGGCATGTAAGGAACACAGAAGTTCCTTTTTATTTCCTGGTGCATTTTGAAATAGATCCACTCTGTTAGAGAACAATGGGTCTTTGAAGTGTTTTTAGTTGCCCATCTCATGAAAAATGCATTAGGTTGAAGTGAAATGTCTATTGGGAGGACATGTCTCCTCATGTCCGCGACCTACAAAACAGCGCAGGTTGAACCCAAAACAAGAAGCTGCAGGATTTGCATAACTATGATGACATGTAGATTTGATTGAGACAGAATAATGAAACTCCTGATACTATGGTAATTGAATGAGAATGTGACTCATCCAGCTATAGTGTCCAAACCTATGATGAACGTACCTTGATAGAGACATCTCTAATGGGCAGTTTGTGTTCCTTTATTGATCTTTCAGAGGGTTAATAAAACAGTAACAGGTCATAGTTTTGGAATAGGGGGGAGCACATTTCCCATAATAGGGTAAACTTTGTGCATAATACAGTCAAATTAACTCTGATTTACAGATAAAAAGAGTGGTCCGGGGGACGCAGGGGCTAATACATTTAAATTTGGTTGATGCGACTCCCTGCCAATATTGGGCCATGTTCACTTACAGTCATAGGTTTCCTAACATTAATGGTTAGGGAAAGTATACTTTCATTAATGGTAGTATGGGAGAACTTTCTTGATGTAAGGAATCTGTCCAGGGTGTAAGGGTGAGACAAGGTATAGCGTGATTAGTATGGGCAGATTATAGGTCATTTTCTTTTACACATGTACCTTTCATAGTACATGCTGTGCTCAAGCTGTAAGAATTAGACAAGGATCAACTTCATTAGCATGGGCATAATGATACATGCTAGGCATTGGGTGCGTGCATGGACAGACTTGAGACTGCTTGGGATATTTTGAACGTAACGGGTTTTAACCATTTTAACGAAAGTGTGTGACTTGGTTAATAATAGGTACACCTCCCACATATTGAGGTGTGAGTAAGGGTTGTGCATAGGCTGTATGAGCTTGTACAACCACTATCTGTGTAAATGACCACTATCTGTAGTACTGCAGATAGAGGCTGACCATACAACCTCTATCTGTGTAAAACTGACGATATCTGCACCAAATTAAGTGTAGAAAACAGCCGTTATCTGCATCAAGGGCAGATCACATTTCCTCTTACACTAACTGCATCAACATACACTAACTGCTGTGTTGGCCTCAAAACCTGTCTCATTTAAACGGAATGAGTGGAGAGAGGAAGTGAGTGAGTGATTGACCAACCAACCAATTTTGGCCAGCAAACCGACTGACTTTTGGCCAACCGAGCGACTTTTGACCCACCGAACAATTTTTGGCCCACCGACCGACAGATTTTTGACCGACCAACAGATTTTTGACCAACCGACTGATTTTTGACCGACCCACCGACTTGACCGAAGTTGACATACTTTGACTCAATTTGACCATATTTGATTTTTGACCTGACTTGCCCTGTTTTAGGGACTGACTGACCGACCAATTTTGGCTGGCCGGCCGACTGACCGACTTTTGGCTGACTGACCGACTTTTGGCCAACCAACCGTTTTTTTGACGGACCAACCGACCAATTTTTGACTGACCCACTTGACCAAAGTTGGCCTATTTTGACTCACTTTGACCATATTTGATTTTTGACCTGACTTGACCATTTTTACTCACTTTCACCTAATTTGATGTATTTGATCTAGTTTTGACTAATTTGAGCCAATTCACCCATTTTGAACCAATATGACTTTTTATCCAGAATTGATCCAGATTACCCTATAGCTATTCGGTGTGGGAACCAGTAGCTACTTTATATGGGAACCAGCAGCTACCTGATGTGGGAACCAGCAGATACTGTATGTGGGAACCAGCAGGTAGTGTTGCAGGAACAGGCAACTGATGGGTACTCAGTGCAGGAACCAGCAACTAATGTGTATGTGAACCAGTAGGTTCTGGGTGTGGGGACCAGCAGCTACTCAGTATGGGATCCAGTACCGGTAGCTAATTGGTATGGAACCACTAGTTACAGTGTGTGGGAACCACCAGTTACAGGATGCTGGAACCAGCAGCTACTTGGTGTGGAACCATCATTTATTGTGTATGGGAACTGATAGCTACCCAGTATATAGATCTGCTGGTATAGATTTTGTTCATATAGCAAGACAGAATGCACCATGCAATGCTACCCTTCTGGGTATCGGCCCTTATATTTATGCTCTTTTTATACTAAGCCCAAAAACTTTAGTTACACTTTATATACAAGGTTATTATGGTATCTTTTAAAACCTTTATGCAGATAGTGTTTTTTTCACACAAATAGTGGTTGGATGTGCTTTTACATGGCAATGGGGATGATTCTGCAGATTGTGTTTGTTTCTACAGATAGTGGTTGGATGGTTGTTGCAGATAGTGTTTTTTTTTTTTTTTACACAGATAGAGGTTGGATGGTCAGCCTCTATCTGCAGTACTGCAGATAGCGGTCGTTTACACAGATAGCGGTTGTACAGATCTTTGCAAGGTATAGCGTGATTACCAGTAGTAAAGGCGGTCTTGTGAGGACCCTATACCGAGGTTAAATGTTATCTAGTGGAGTCGCCATTGCTTGACTGTTACCTTGGGAGATAAGCACTGAGTGGTACGTAATGCCCATAAAAAAAGTGCAATAATTCAGGGAAATTTCCCATTGGTTGTTAAAGCATCCCACTACCTCCATATAGGGGGGTGGGAGCTGTGCCGGAGCTGTGTCCAGGCTGTTGAAGCTAGACAAGGTATAGTATACGGTAATTAGCGGTAGTACAGGCAGACCTATGGGGACCCTGGAGAGGGTGAGACCTGTGCCCAGGTCGTGTTGTTAATCTCACCATGAATGTGGAGGGAGGCACCGTTAATCAGATTAGAGGTTCGCTCACGCACTGCTAGGTTACATCACTGGCAGCTGCTCAGCCTGCCAACTGAATGTGAATAATCGATAACTGAGCTGCTCTTTCACCTTACAGTGGATGAGGACCATGAATTTGAACAACTCGCTACTGAGCATGTTGGAAATCTTGGACTGAGTGTAACTGCAACAAGATTGATAGAGGTTTGTATGTCATGTTAATGCCATGATGATAAAAATTTGATCTTTTGTAAATGATAGGGCACGGTATTCCTTCAAGCACTGAAATACCTAACCGTAGTTACAATGATTGATCGATATTATTGTTCCTCGGAATCAAATCAGACACACTGAAGTGGTATTTTGCCTTTGTCAGACAGAGCATCTTGAGCAGTGGATGTAATATTTGATAATCCCAAATGATAAATTGCAATGCACGTTCATCCTTTTATCTTTACATATCTACTTACCATCACCGTGGATTCCTCTTTTGTTTCAGGCACACCATAAGTCAAGGCTGTGGCTGAAGGACTGTTCTGATGAACAGCAACAGGGCGTACGGATTAATGCGAAGGTATGTACCGCCTACTTCTATGCCAATACTTATATAGGGACTTTGTCTATTGACCATATTAGAAGGGGTCTTCACTGTGATTTTGGATTTTGAGTAATGTATTGATAATCGACAACAAAACTGTGTGAAAACTTTTTTGGTAATGAATGTGGGAAATATAGTTGACAACAATGGCAAAGTGTCTCAAGATGTAATATGAAATAACAAGTTCGGCTGAATATACGACAGCGAAATTATCAATATTGTGAAATCTCCCTTTAAATGAAATGCCACCTGAGACCGACCAATTAAATATATATAGAATTTCATAGAGATTTTATCTTTTTTTTTCGAGGAAATATAGAAACCTGTTATCATATAAATTACAAGGATACAGGCAGTTTAAAGAGCATCTAGAAACCAAACGTAAATGAAAACGTAAAAATGAGATGGTCCATTGACAAAAGTGCACTGGTATTTAAAAAAAAGAATTAAAAATTATTATACATGGAAGTCTGCTTTGATAGGATCAAAAATATAAAGGTAAACAATTAAAAGTTGGTATCAAAAGTGTGTCTATCGTCACATGTAACATGAGAAGTTACGATTATGGAACGATTTTATGAACAGGTGTTTTATAATATTGTCAATTCTTATCTAATCCCTTGATACACCGGATTATCAGGCAGGGGTAGGACGCTTCCCTTGTTGATTGTATGGTTTAATTTGCCCCTCTCCATTCAATAGTGAATAATTTTGTTTCTAAAATAGTCACCTCATTCCTATAAATAGGAGGGTACCGGTCTCATATTAGTGGTTTATTACCTACAACAGGACTACCGTAAATCTATGTATTCTTTTTAGATTAACTTTATTATATAGCATGTTCTACACTAACATATTTATTCTTTTATGACAATAACTAGATATTTTAGGTTAAATTGTTGTCCTTAATGTATTTCTCAGACCCCTCTCTTCTTAAATGTAGCATCATCAACATCAACGGCGGCATTTCCCTAATCTTTTTTATTTATTTTTTTTTTTTACCTCATGTAAGGGTTCCGGTTTAACTCCATTTGTTTGGTTGTTTCGGTGGGAGCAGTTGGCACGAACATCGACATCTCTGGGCTTATTGTATAAATGTAGACACCAATATTGAACAGACGATTGGAAAAGAATGCATAATTGTGGAGAAACCCGTAAGAGCAAGTAGGGTAGTTATCAATGCAGTGAGGTGATAATCTTTTTATTGGTCTGATACATCAGACACAACTAAATATAATTTATAATCCAACACAGGGAATATAGACTGCTACAAATGAGCAATATTTTTCTCTTGCTCTCATACTAAACCGAGGCAGCAGTACAAAACGAAAACTGAAAATATCGTGTGTAGCAAAAGAGGTCCTGAATTAGAATCTGACAGGGAGTGAAAGATGTTTTTCTATGGTCAGGGAAAGGGAGGGACAATGAAGTGGTTGGAAAAACCGAGGAATTTTGTGAAATTTTGCTGTGATTCAGGTAAAGTCAATGAAAATCTGCCGAAACGTATCACTTGTGTTTGATTTGAGAGAAGACTTGCCTCAGGGTATTCCAAAACTTTCTTGTTTTGATAAATAGGCGATAACTTACAGTAATGTTTGTAATTGCTGTTCTAAATTAGACTTTTTTTTAAACATGTTTATTTGGTCCTGGTTTACACTGTTCAGTTAGACTGTTCGGCCCAATGAAAACCAGTGGGATGTGAAGCAAGCACCACCACACTGTACAATAAACTCAATACATATTTTCACATTTAGACATTCGAGTATGTTTGCTTCAAACCGAGTTTAATGTGAATAAAATTTTCTGATAGATTGAAGGTTAAATGTTGGTATGCTTTATGTTATGCGGTGTTATAATTTGGTCAGGGAAAATAATCATTTTGGTCAGGGAATTTCGTTCTGAGATTCTTGTGGGAACCATGTAGACCCACAACACTGGCAGTGATGAAACATTTCGATGCGTTCAACATCATGGAAAATCTAGGAAAACTATATCATAAAACCCTTAAATTTAGCTTTTGTATTATATCAATGTAGGTATTCATGCACAACACACGCAAAATATGACCCCCTTTCCACCCTTCTCATGTGATGTACACAAATCTTGTGTTTCTCCCTCTCTTTAGGCTTGTCAAAGCCTGGCCATGTATGATGGTCTCAAAAAGCGCAACGTTGCCCAGGTGAGTAGTGAGATCCTACCGTGTCAGCTGTGTGTGGGGAGCCACATGTTCAATAAAGGCCAAGTCACACTGGCACGTTTCGCTCTAACCCATTCTGACATAACTCGACTGCCGGAGGGGCCATTGATTCGAGCATTGGTTAGTCAGCTGGTTAGATCATAATATGGCTGGCGGTCGGGTTGGGTCACAGTGGGTTGTCATGATAAGGCCTAGATGTTTGGGCTCTTTCCAGACACGAACTGGAGATATTGGGACCAATCCACCTGTCACTGAGAACCATGTGCTTTAGTCTTAGTCAAGTGTATGCTGTAGTTCCCATTTGTGAAATTACAGCAAGTGATGTGTTTAGAATGAACCTAGTTTGATAGGTGTGTGTACCTTCACTACAACAGTCTCATGGTCTAAATGGGAAGACTTCCTATGAAGCTTTTGTCAATTTTGCCGCATTTTTGTTCCTCAAAATCATCCATATCAATTGGGTTCCAATATTCTATATCCATGTGTATGACATTCTATGTGTGTAACAAGCTTTCTAAAGTAGCCTACCTTTTGAAATGGGATCAATTCATTCTGACAGTACACATATGCATCGACAGACAGGATACCCAAATTGATGTAGATAACAGGCGTATATTCACATGCTAGATTTTGTCAATTTTTATTTGCTGTATGGTATCATGCATTGGCTTCACTGGGCTATTATTTTGGACAATTTGCATTCACAAGAAAATGCTATTGATGAAGTCGACAGCATGTCCACTAAATGAGTATCAACCTCACTATGCATAGCAATAACCTAATTCTTGACCAGAAAGAAAGTCCTTCCTTAATATCAATAAACACACCTTAGTATTTAACAGACAAGGCACAGCTCTGAAATTTAGTTAATGTCCTGTGCTTTCCATTCCATGTAAGAAATACTTTGAACTGACATCTAGACATTTTTTTGAGAATCGCCATAGCCCCATAGTATGTACACTACATGCTACATCAGATATCCTACAATAATTCCCATAGGAAATATGGTAATTTAGCTTCATTCTAAAAATTATCATAATGTTTGGAAAAATAAACAGCTAAAACACGACAAATAGAATAAGGTCATATCAGTTCTCTGTCTGACCTCTGATGCAAGTAGAACCTGCATGGCAGAATAATGAAATGGAGTGACATAAATGATATGACTGCGAACCTCACGTAGTCTCTGATGTCAATGTAGAACCGCGATCAGAGACACAATCTGAAACCACACAGTGTATATCTACAGCTTTAGTTTTACCCGGTACCATAATACCTCGGGTATAAGGCGCAGCTTATGCGAGAATGAACTCCGAGGGCGTCTTATAGCCTCAGTAAAGGTTGGGGTTGCGCCTTATATAACAGCACTCAAGTGCTCAAAATATATCCCCAGATGCACGTTATACCTTCCTCTCATATTTGGGGTGCGCTTTGTATGCGTACACCTTATATACGAGGTATTATGGTAGTTATTGTAAGATCTCCTCAGCTCAGGTCCTTAACGCTATTATCGTCCCCTATATATTCTACCCAAAGTTACATGTATTTACTCACCCGCTAGGTTACTATGGTCGTTGTTGCTGTGGTAGATATAGACTGCATGAAGTTGTGTTGTTTATTCCTAGATGGTTCATTTTTGGTTGTGTTCCAAATTATAAGTTATGAATATTTCCACCAATAGACATATCGTGGGGTTTCTATAGTGATAGACTCGAACGAAGTGTGATGTGTGAATGTATGAATAGTTCACAAAGTTGTAAATACTGGTATTATTATTCATGGAAATGGAATCGAAATTCCTACTACACCGGTACTGGTAGTATAATCCATAGTAATTATTAGAGTGAAAAAAAAAAAACACCAACAAAAACAAACAGAAAACAAGCTGAATACCTGAGTAATTTATGTATGTCGGCTTCAGCTGAAAACAAAGAAACCTCAAAACAGTTATTTACTCAAGTTGCATTGCTGTAATTCACCTTTCCCTTTGTCACTGCTTTAGGAGATTCATCAGATGGCCATACAGTCTTTGGCTGAGCTGACCGCAGTTAGTGTGGAACAGTTCCACAAGGTGGCGCAGCAGCTGCTTCTCAGACAAGAAGGCCCATACAGCGTGTTCAAATCCAAGGCAACCTGCCTCTTCAAGTAAGTCACTCTGCTTTTGTGTTATACATTTTTTTATTATCAAAGTTTCTTCATTTCTTTTCTCCTCTTCATTTTTCTTGGTAGGGTGGGGGAGGGTAGATGCTATTCCTCCATGTGCTTTATTCAAAGGAGATGGCCTGGGACACTTTTGTTACTATCGTTGGGATTCCGATTACCTATTATCAGAAATCAATTGGTCAATAGTCACTGGTTTCAAATAATGAATAATCTACTTTTCTTTCAGCCTCGTGAGGGTAATCGGCAAGGAAGTGGACATTGTTGCAGTACAGTTTACGCACAGGCTTAATAAGGCCGCCGTAAGTGATTTTAGAGTGTCTTCGTAATTGTTCTTTATGATATCTGATATTAGAACCATACATAAGGATGTAAATGCCATCTGCAGTATGCCCTCATTTGTAAACCGTATATCTGTTTTGATTAACACTGCCACTGCCTACTTAATATAATGCGAATGCAGATTAGTCTACATCGCTGAAATTAATAGAAAGCAAGAAAAATAACATAACCAATTGCTTTTGGTTGTCATTGTGGTAACACCGGTCGCAAAAATCGCACTCAGATAAAAAAAATGCAATGATTTTGCTTCCAGGAGGATGCAGAGGAACCAGACTCTGTCAACCCATTCATCACCAATGTGTATCTTGAGGTAAGGAATTTACATTCATCTTTTATGTAAAGTTTGATGCCTAAATAAGCGAGAATATTTAGTTCTTATTTAGTCATGGGGCATTCCTCAGTGAAAACATACCGTAATACTTTACGTATAAGGCACGCCCCAAACTTGCGGGTATCCTATAGGGTGCATCTGAGGTTTGATTTGGAAGAATATAATAGTATTTTAATGTATAATATCCTCACTTAGAAAACACACCGTGCAGTTGCAGATTTAGACGGGTGTGCGTTTTGCCAGCACTAGAGTTTAATTGCATATTTTAGACCATAAAAATTGCTCAAAAATAGAGGGGATGCCCTCTCCTTTTGGCCCACGCCCTCCAAAACCTGGATCCGCCACTGACACCCCTAACTTTGGTTGTTTCTATAAGGTGCGCTGGGCCTGTCCTCGTGTATTAGCCCCGTCTTGTACGCAAGGTATCATGGTACACAATGTATCAATATTCATGGGTTGTTTGATATATAGTCAACCCTCACTTCCTCGACCCCTCATTACCTGGTTCACTTTATTTCAAAATATTCATCTTCAGTTAATTAGGATTAGGGGCAATCTATTTTAGTAATGAATTATTAACTCGAAAGAGTTCTAAGAGCCAGGGTAAAAATGGAAGGATTCAGTGCCTCTTAACAGAGAGAAAAAGTAAGACGTTTTCCGGTCTATGTTAAATCCCATAAGAGGTGCGAATTTCATCAAAATTCCCGTTTTTGGTGCGGAGTGGTGCAAATAGTTGATGAATGTTGATGAATTTGCCGTAATTCGATCCGCGCGCGCATCTCTATTGTTGTAAAAGTGGTCGTTATTAATTTTTTTTTCAATTATTCAGTGTTATGATATTTAAATATGATAAAGAATAGCAAAAGGATATCATTTGAATAGATATGTATTATTTAAAGATAAAAAATTACGTGTTCGCCCTGTCGTTAATTCACATCCCAAAGCCTGTGGTGGTGCAAATTGACCCAAATAACTATAGAAATTGGATTGGGCATGCGCACAGAATACCAAAATCCAAAATGGCGAACAGCGAGACGATCAACTTGTGGGGCTATAACAGTAAAAAGATAGGATTATTCGATTCAATTCGATATATATTGCCAAAGATGCATGGATTATATTCAAAAAGCCATTAATTTCAAGTTAAATCGATAGAATATATCATTTCTCTGTCGAAAATGCTACTTCCGGCAAGGAGGGGTCGCGCATGCGCACAGAACATCAAAATCAAAAATGGCGACAGCGAGACGATCGACTCACGGTGTCATCGAAACTGCTGGATTATAACAAAATGGAGGAGAATTACACTGTCTCATGCGTTCGTATGGTTAATATGGATCCTTATTCAAGACCTGCTGCTGTTTTGCAATGCTTAACTTGCCAAGAGAGGAGTTATTCGCCAATGAAACATACAAGCGATAATGGATGCATTCTCCATAGGCTTAACCATTGACAGTGATAATGCTCGAAGAAAGCATGAGGTTAGTATCAATAGGGGCCTAAAAGAAGAGATTAAGTGCCCTTTCGAGTTACTTGCATTGCAAAATGCTGTCCTATATTTACTTTCATGAAATGCATTTCTTTGCTGATTTCTGCCTATATAGAAACAAAAAGCGGCAGTGAGTATACAATGACCAATGTTGAGATAGTCACAGTTCATTGACTGTATTGACTAATACTGCCGCATGGAAAGCATGGATTCCCCCTTGCTTTACAATGACATTAAGGTGTGCCTAGTTATCTCTTGTTCTTCCTATTCTTACCGTATGGTTTGTACTGTGCCATGTTCTCTAACCTGCACGTTATAAAAGCTGAGATGATCTATTGTAAGGATCTTCTCATAAAGCCATTACCAAGTTAGATAGAGTGGTAAGATACTCAGAAGATACATTTGCATCCATTTATAGAGACTCGAATGAAATACCATTTGATATTCAAGGTATAAGCTTTTTGATGAGAGTGACAACTCCCAGCAACACGCATCAAAATTACAGTTAAAAAAACTCATAAAACACCTGAGGTTATAGTATTACATGGTGCTTATTCTGCTAAAATAATCCATTTTTTTTTCTGTGTAAATGGCGAAACAACCCAAGGGGTGAATTATATGGGGACTTTGACACTGCTTCCAGTGTGCAGTTCATATGTGATCGTTCATGGTGAAAGTAATAATACCCTCTTAAGAATGTATTTGAGAATAAAAGATATGTGTATTTTAGCATGGAGCTCTGACATAAAGTGCTTCAAATCATTTACTCAACATTGGTTATTGTATTACCCTCGCCTATATTCTTTGGTATAATAAAATCTGCTCCTTAGAATGATTAGACAAATTAACAAACATATGGGAAACAGAAATAAGCCCAACTGATGCCATTTAAGCAAGTTCAATAGCTGTATGAGTTAAATACTTCACTAAGTATTGTAACTGGGCCTACACATAACGTTTGACATTGGAGTCATTTTCTGATCTTCAAGTCTGCATCTTAAAAGCCTTTCCGCTAGACTCCAGTGGTTACTATTTTATAGAATAATAACCATTGTGTGCAATGCTCATAAGTTTGTGCGTATTTGCATGCTTTGAACTGCTTAACTCCTACTTCTCAATCTAGTATTCATCCATGATACCAGTAGACCAATATGAATAAACTCATAATTCTCCAGAGAAATGTGCAATCTATCACCACCGTCCATAGCCACAGAGTCCCCGTTCTTCTATTATCGCTTAACCCATGATATCTTATATATATATATCAGCATAAACATTCCCCCAGCACAGTTCATAATCCTCCCAGCACCACCTTCAACAGTTCACGCCAATAAGCGATTCAGAGATGCACCATGTGGGGAGATTTGACAATGCTCTTTCAATTAAATTCATACATAAAAAGAAATGATAACCGGAAATCACTAGTATACAACCCCTCAAATCCCAAAACAAGCCTTTCCAGATTTACATTATACTTTGTATATTAGAAAGACTTAGCAAATAACATAATCATTCTTGTCCTGAGAACATGACCTACATTAAAAAGCCCAAAAGGTGAGATGAGCCCTATACAAAGTACCCAATTAAAGTTATCCTGTTTAATACCATACTTAGATATATGTACTTTCACCCACCCAGGCTACCAACAGTAAGACCTACATCCAGGATGCGTTCCAACTGCTGCTGCCAGTCCTCCAACAGGCAGCACTTCAGGCCAATACAGAGTCATGAGCGCCTCCTGCAGGGAAGCCCAGATAACTCTCTCCCACCTACCAGATGTCGCCACAGTCGATGCCTTGTTGTCTGCCTCAACATCACCCACAGATAATGGGGACCACAGTGCATGTACAATTGAAACAGGGAAAGGGGACTTTAAGGAAAGCCACCATGAGACTACAGATGATGCCTTCTCATTTAAAAAGAACTGATACAAAGATCCTGGTGTATAAAACTAGGCTCTGAATAGCTCAATATATGAGGACCATGATGATTATGATATATGCTACAGACAGGGAGGTCTGTTCGATGACTTTTCAAATTGTATCTGCGAATCTGTGATTGTCTCTCATGGGCAAAGGATGTTAACCTATACACTGTAATGACTATACCAAGAAACCAGAAATTACAATCGGAGAGTAACTTATAAACTGAAGTTTTGATAAAGGCCTGGCTGCTTATTTGTGATACAAAAGACTAAAGTAGTAGAGAGAGAAATCTCATAAGACCTCTGGTAAATAGACACACAAGTCTGTTGGCAAAAGATAACTGCCACTGAAGAATAAAGGTCACCACCTGAAATAAAAAGAAATCTGCACCTGGAGGGGAAATATTTCCAACCAACCCTCACTGCTAAAAGACTCGAAGGTGCTTCTTTAAAATTGTTGATCGAAACTTTAAAAGGGTTACATGCATAGCATAGCGAGGTAGAGAGAGTACCAAAGGAGTTGTAGACAGACAGTTACTTCTGCATTGTGCTTAGAATTATGCAATAACCTATGGACCACATTAGGTCAGAGAAGTAGTGGGGAGTGATATGTATGTATATATGATACTAGTTACTTCTCTATATGTAATAAACTAAAAGCGCCCTCACCCCATTACATAGGAAAAAGATAGGCTCAGTGCACGCACCTCCACATTTATGTCTAGGTCTATACTTTGTAAGATATTTATTATTTTTCTAGACTTAGGGGTTGAAAAACCTATGTATATGTTTGGGCACAGCATAGGCTTGGTGGTGCTAAGGCTTCGTAATTATAGGCATCCAATCCATTTAAGGTACACGTGCTAGCAAGTCTTACTACCATAACTGTTGTATTGCATGCGAGTTTTTAAAATGCAATGTGTAATGCACATATTCTAGTAAATGGAGTTAGTTTTACCATGTATGTGGAATACACAATATGAGACTTTGGGTGACTTCTTTCAAGTTGGGATACCTACTAAAAAGCATATCAGAGTCTGATCATTATATTATACCATGCTGCCAAGTATACGAACTGCAAATTATCAAGTCATTACGAGTTGTGAGTAGTCTGCAGATGGTTGGTAGACTAATTTCATGAACATTGCCCTACTTCTAGATGTATCAGTCCTTCTATAAGATGTAACTTTGCCTCTCACATTTTCAATACCACCCTCTTCTTACATAGAAGCTGAGATTATCAATTTGTTCCTGAACTTTCCAGATAAGAATTATAGAGGGAAACAGATATGAGAAAATCCATTAAGCAGTAGAATATAGCAGGTATCCCAACTTTAACAGCAATATCCCAAAAGTAGACATCTAGAATTCACCAATAAAACAGATATTTATCCTAGATACCCATCCATAGAGTGTTCCTTGAAATAAATAAGGCAGATAACAGTTTAACATGGGTGTTAGTGTGTGGTCTCCTTTCTGTTCATCCACTTTGATTTTCAGGTTTGATGCTACTGTCTCACCCTAGTGTATTTCTCTCCTAGTCGTGTTGTACAACTTCTTCAGCCTTTACATATAAGGACTGTTTTCGAATTGAAAAAATTGTATCCCAAAGCACGGGGTATCAGATATTGCATACTGTATCATAATGTTATTTCCCTAAGCATAGATGAAAAGTGTGTTATTTCTTTCAGTACAATGTGTCTGGATACCATAATGAAATGTGCTTAGTAATTAGGGAAGCTTTTTGTTTATAATATAATGCCATAAATGTCGAGTGCATTCCACAGTGGGTTTATTTTTTTATTTATGAATTTTCAAATATAGATACTTGATTTCAAATATGAATATTAGATTGATATTTAGGGAAGGAAAATGCCATCTTATAGGAGAGTTTAGGTTTAAGTTAATCGTTAAATGATTCACACCGAGTTTGTTGTATGAGGTGGTATATGTCCTAGATTTGTTTGCCTTTCTTTAAATATATTTATTGCCATTGGGTAGAAATGTTGCCCATACTTTGCCATATTGCTGTTCCCATGTACATTATTGGAATTGATATGGCCCTTCCCTGAACCAAACAAGTCTTGAATGGGAACTTTTGTGTCAGCTACAATTATTTTTATGTTTAGTAAGGTATTCACTATTTCTTAGCACATATATACCAGTCACTTTTACATAATAAACCTCTCTGCTTAGGGTGTGACTCTAAACTGAAGAAGGTAATGATGTTAGTAAACATTACATTGCACCACCCAGATGGTCATCAAATAAATTTGAATGTATTATATCAATGATATCTAACTGTCCGACTAAAACCAATAAGAACTATTGCAACTTTCATTTAGATGAACTACATCACAGAGAAAACTCAAGGCAGTGATTATGAATTCCATACGATATTGTTAGTTATTTATCACAGAAAAGTAGTTTCAGCCATTATATCGGCATTAAGATCTGATCCATAAGAGTTCATTTTTACAGGAATTATAGTATATTCCAACACTGTATGCTTCATATCTTAAGTGGGATTGTATAGTTGAAGAATGTGTTAAAATGTTATTCCTGTAGGCCAAATGTTGCTATGTGACTCACAATGAAAGCCTTCTTTAAAGTCAGTCTAAAATGGCTTAACTTTCACCGACGGAATGAGGTGTTTCTCAAACGAAATAGGTTTCCACTCAGATGTATGTGATTAGAAACGTCATCCTAATGTTTTACTCTAGATAGCATATCTATATGGAATAAAAGTGGCCACCATAAAACCCAAACAGTTGGTTACTTGCAAGTGTTATTTGTTCACAATCATGCAATGTAGTAATTTGTATTATATGCCCCCCGTCTTCTAAGAAAAATATTCCACTCGTTAGAAAAGTTGGGAGATTTAGAAAAGGCTCAGTATGCTGGAATCACATATACAGCAACTAAAGTAAGCATGTCCACTAACTCAGCATCATATTTGGGGTTTCTCCTTGATGATCATCTAAACAATATTCTTAACCATGTGTAAAGATAGTTAAACATTATATGAAATATTCCTGTTATAAAACAAGGGAAATCGTGCCCTGAATGTACTCCTATCCTGCTAATATCCCGTGTGCTGGTCATGAATGGGCAATCTTAAAAACAAGGTCTGTCAAACACTACGGAAAGCTGGTCAAACTAGCCAGCAGATGGCACATATTGAGCAGGAATGTCAAGCGCTGCCCAGTGAAGTGGATTCTATCGTGCTTAGACACCATATTTGGAGGCACTTTGGATAGTCAGCGATGGAAACAATGTAAGCATGCTACAAGAATGGAGCATTTGCAAACTATGTAGACATGTTTCTACAGAGTTTCAAAGCTATCTATTTAGTGGATATGCCAACCGGTGGACCTCTCTCAGAATTCCTCACTGTTCTTAGGAAGGTTTTTTATCCCTTTTCTCACCAGGCCCTTGACAGTGAAAATTTCTATTATCAACTGCTTAGAGCAGTGAGGAATCCACCTGCACCACCTAGTGATAAACATGTGCACTAATACAGGGGTTACGTCTTTCGAGGAGAAGCGCTAACGTGGCGCCAATTTCGCTTGTAAAATATGAGCAGTAAACTTTCGCATATTCACCGGTACCAGGGACACACTTCCGATCATACCGTTTCTCCCCGAAAGGGTTCACGTAATACAGGTTGCTACCTGCAGACTGCATTGTGTCACTGGTACTTTCTCTTGCCCACCCTTTCTGTGGATGCTACTCGGAGTGTAGTAGATAAAGACTGGAGCAACATTTCTACTATATAAGCTTCTATCATATCCCTTCTAATATAGAATAGAATTCTCAACGCGTACGGCTACTTGTACTGTAACATCATAGGTCACGTGGGGGGTATCCCAATCTAGCAGTAGACAACTTGTAGGCTAGAGGTTTTGGACGTGTAGAGGGTGTTCTACACATATATGAAGGGGGAATAGATATAATATAATAAGGATAACAAATGTATATTAATAATAGTTTACTTTGCAAATGGGTCATAAGGTATGTGAGTACCTACCACATCCATGGATTGCATATAGGTTAATTATGTCTGTGTGTAATTACAGGTTGTTTATATCATCTGGCTTCCCCAGCCCACTTAAAAGGGTCTATATCTCCTCTTTCCTACCCCCTCGGATGTATGTGGTGCACATATGCGCGGGCACCGATATATTCCTCTGTGAAATTGTGTAATGTAGTTCTCACCATGAATATGACCTTAGCTGTTGAAATGGCGTTAAACATCTATTACTCACTCTCACTCACTGTTTATATCATACATGCTTGCTCAGCTGAGACCAGCTACCTGAGGTGTTGATAGGGTTACAAAGGACTTTCAATCTTAATCACTTTTCCTGTACCTGTACTGGAACCTGTATGTCTAGCCCTTGCCGTTCCCGTACAGCTACAAGTTCCAGAATCTTTACCTCTCTACTATTCCTATGGTATACCATAGAATCTTGCCCCTGCAGGGCTACTAAAATGGCTAAGAATAGAAGGTTACAGGGCTATGAATCTAAGATTTATACTTATAGGGAAAAAGAAAGGAATTTTAAAATAATAGCCCAGTGGGGCAAAATTCTTTTCTATTCCTGTTTGAAAAAGCTAAGATTTCTTTAAAAGAAACCATGATGATATCCCTCTCTTCTTATAGAACTAGAGGAACAGCCCTAAACCCTACAGGGTTTTATAAAGGCACATTTCCTAGCAATTTTTCACATGGATTTGGCCAGTGAAAAATCGTGGATAGAATGCATGCTAGAGGCGGGTGAGAAATGCTGAGAGGGGTGGTTTGACAGGAAATCTTTTTTAATGTAAAAAAAGTTCTTAAATTTCCCACATTTTCCTTAAAACAAACAAAAATAATTACTCAAAAATCCCCTTAACGTTGCATGAAAAATGTTTAAAAAAACAATATAATTTTGATGTAAAAATGTAACTAAGATGTATTTAAAAACCAACGTTGAAAAACAAACATGCATTGAAAAACGTTTTTTTTTAAGCCAACGGTCCTTGGACCTATTGGCTTTTATTATGGAGGGTATGGGTCTGAGCTCAAAAATCACCAGATCCCGTATTCAAGGAAACCCTTGCTCAGAGTAGGAACTGGGGGTGGATTATTTCCAGTCTGAAGAGTATATAGCCTTGAGTCAGTAATTCCCTAGCATATTGTAATGTCCAAGTTGGTCATGAGTGCTTAGGGCATAGAAAGCACAGTCATACATTTGGGGATTATACTCTAGGCGTCATATTCACCTTGACATTAAATGACCCTTACATACCATGTCATGGTCTTTGGTGGCTTTTGCCTACACACCCCAAATCCTTAATCAAAGCGACAACAACAAACACTACACCTTTTACATTCAATACACAACAACGCCTATACCAACCTACCTACAGTCCCCACCCACCCAGCCACACTCCCCACCCACATACCCACCCAACAACCCAACACCGCACATAGATCCAATCCAAACGCCCCGGGCCCTCGTACTCTTATCTACCACCTTACTGTCTACTAGCAGCTGCATAATACAATACAGGGTGACTCTCTATGCTGCAGTATACTGTCTATAGGATGGATAGGCCCACTCACCCACGACACCCCCCCCCCCACCCCCCCCCCTACAGCTAGCAACCCAAAAGTGCATGTGCAAGGAATGTACACCGCACCGCACATTCTATTTATCTAGACAGAACCATTGCTTAAATGAACATATCTAGGGCCCAGTTAACTGGGTACTATTTATCATGCACATACCCACGACACTCCCCCCTCCCCCTACATCCAGCAACCCAAAAGTGCATGTGCACGGAATCTACACCGGGCCGCACATTCTATTTATCATGCACATACCCACTCACCCACCTACCTCCACACCTCCCCTACCCCCCCCCCCCCCCACACCAAGCCATACGTGAAGGTATATCGTAATATCTAAGTATATAATGAAACAACTCCTAATCCCATATGACACGCACCCAGTACTTGTGTCTTCTCACCCGCCTACAATACCCGTACCTACAGTCATAGTTGAATGAAACAGGTATGTTCTATCATCTATACTCTGCCCTCTATTATGCCATGTGCTATTTGATTACATTATAGATTTCCGTTTTTATTAATATTGATTATCCATTCAGATTAACCTTTAGAAATGTGGCAAACACATGGACAATAGTGTCGTTTTTATAATCACTTTGACCTAGCCCTCGCCTCCTCATGTTTGCTACTAAGATTGTGCTTGGAGTTGGGAGCCCAGTAACCTGTAAACTATACACACAGCGGGGATTAAACTCAAAGTGTGAACAACTTTATTAGGGCATGCTTTTGTTACTATAATTCTATATGTTAGAAACAAAAGTATGCCCTTTGGTAGTTGGGGTCGCTGCCATTCACCTCAGTGTTAAATCCTGAATATGTAACATTCTATATCCGCCTCCATTCACCTTTTCTCATCGATATATTGCCTAATCACTGCAATGCTGAATACTAGAGAGATAACCAGTTTCTATGCTGCTTTTATTTTTCATAAAGAGTGCAGAAAAAGTAGTTTAGGGGTTGTTGAAAAGAAGGTTTCACAAGGACATTATTGGTCTTTGTAGCAGACAGACTGGCACCTCCAAACATGCCAGCCGATCAGATGTGCGGTCAGCTGTGACAGACATCCTATAACGACCTGTTGATGGCATTTACACTTGTAGACATGCCCTCAGTCTTACTAAACAATGAACCCACAATTAGGATGAATGTGACAGACCTGTTGATGGTATCAATTCAGCCTGCAAATAGCACAGTGTAGTATTCATCAAAGACCTTTCCAAAACTGCTATGCTGAGCAACTGTGACCTAGTGGCTAGGCTGGTATGTGGTGGGTTTTTATAAATTTTCTGGCCTTTTAGATAGGAACCTCACCCACGCAACTGTCACCCGGGCTGGGGTTGAGCCTTATTCATAGGGTTTTGCAAAATATGCATTCTGGGCCAGGTGCGCCTTATAGGAAATCAGGTTGGGGTGTGCCTTATACTTAGGTCTCCATATACACTGAGTACTACAGTAGCTCACAAATACCACCTGGAAGAGGAATTCAATCACCCTCTCGGAAATTTCTTCAAAAATCAGTATCATGCCTATATTTGTCAGCAACAAGTCAAAATATGTCAGTAATTACACATTCTATAACATTAAAGCATAAAAGCATGCCCTATTAGTACACAAGATGTTACTAAACCTACGCTATAGATATATAAATTGCTCTATTTTCTATATGCACCATAGCCACGGCGTACTAGCGACCCAATCAAAAGTAAGGCCCTATAAGGCAAGTGATGTTCCAAACTTATACCTACAGTTTGCAAATCACTATATATACCTGGACTCATGTTTTCTCACTCAGTCGTGTACTACGTATAGTATACAAGAGTCCTACATGCATTCCTACGTGCTTGCTTCCTGTCATTCAAATTGACACAACTCTTATTTACTGTGGACATGGTCCTCATTCAGTGATTTCCAATAACATCAGTGATAAATAAACCAGATTCCTATTGTAGGAAGACAGTATATTTTTCTGATTTGGGAATTACGGTCCTCAATTTGTGGATTCTTTCAGTACAGTTGATTGAATTCCCAGACCTCGAATCAGTATTTCAAGTGTACCTTGAAATTACAATCCTGAACACTGTTATATCAGTACACAAAAACTATGTCAAAGAAAAATTTAGTAGCCAACTATGTCCGTGCAGGATGGTCTCAATACAACCTTAGGTATTCACCTAACAATAGGGGAAATCAGTGTGTCGCTAATAGCACAATGTTCCTGCTTTGTAGCTCCACTAAAGATGTAGATCAAATGACCACCACCAATTTGAATTTGATTTTAGATTATGGCGACGAATTGTATTCACAAGTCAGACAGGTTATCTCAGATGTATATCTTATGGTCTGTGAAATTCCACAAACAATAATAATGGAAAGCTATATGTATCAGTTCCGTCCTATAGCTGCATTAAATGCACTTATGCATAATATTCAAACTTTGAGATACAATGTGATCAATGCTTTCAAAACCGGAAACATGGAATTTTTCATCTGTCATGGAAACTCTGTCGGTGTAGTAAAAAAGGATGATAGATTTCATGTGTTTGATCCACACACAAGAGATGTCAATGGTAAAGTTGCTCCAAATGGTACAGCTATTCTCATGGCATTCAATTCTGTGTATCAAGTTGTTGAATACTTGTTCTCCGTGAACTACTCTAAAATTAAAGCAGCAGAGTATGAAATCACAACTGTGGGTGTAGAACAAATTGGCCAAATGGCAGGCCCTGTTAGGAAAAAAGTCATTGGGCAACTTGAAACCATTCGCAGAAATGCACTTATCCCCCCCCCCCATTCAAGCTGTTCAAATCTTTGTGCCTAAAACCAATGATGTCCCAACGAGAAACAATGCAGCACCAAACGTTGTTAATGCATCTGGCAAAAGGAAAAGGTCAGCTGATTACCAGAAACTGAAATGTTCTGTAAAAACACCACATAATGTTAACACAGACCAAACAACTGCCCAAAAAGGTTCTAGAATTTCTGAAAACCTCTCTTCACCTAATTGCACTCAGACTTCACACAGAGTTTGCAGTTCAAATGAACCAGTGGGTTTCATGTATAAAAAGACAGAATTCTCAGGGCGCAAAACTGAAACTAAAAACAAAATGAATTATGCTACAAGTACAAGGCAAATGAGTATGAAAAATCACAATCTTTCAGACACATTGTGATCCTGTCAACGTCCCGATTCAAAAGATCATGTATTGCAAAAAGAAAAAAACATCATGTACTCCAACTACGTATCCCAAGGACATTTTTGTCACACCTGAAGGTCAATATACATACAAAAAAACAGAATCTACAAACAGTAATAACCAATCACAAACTAATGCCATACAAAATAAAAAAAAAGAAATATGAATGCAGAATTTCCTACAGTGCTGCATGCATATAATGAGGAAATCAGAAAAGATGACTTTGAGGTCCTGAAAGAAGTAAATATGGGAAATTCCAGGGAAAAAACACCCATTATTCCAATCCATGGAAGAAACAAAAAAACAACAAGAAAAAATATCAAGGTGGATTCCAAATGGATGATAACCAGTCCAATTTTCCAATATATGTTAGAAATGATAATTATTCACGTTTTGATTCAAATACTACACATAATAATTCCAACACAACATTGTTTTTAACCGGTGATTGGAACCAGTGTCATCCAAAATACACAGTAAACAAGGGTAATCAAGGTCTTGCCAACTGTGTTATATATCACAATTATGCCAGTCAATTGTTAAATGTAAATTTACAAAAAATACATGTAAATGAAATTCTTGATATGGGTCAAGAATTATATGTTCTAGTGAGCAATTATTTGGATCAATCATTTTCCTTACCAAATCAAATGCCTGAGGAAATATATCCCTATCAGAAATTTTGTAATCAAGTAAGAACTGGTATGGTTTCTGGGTTGATTCATCATGATATATCCAATATTAAAGAAGGTATAGAAGAAAGCTTTGAAATGGGAAAGAAAATCTATATTTCTTGTAATAAAACACTAGCTGTTTCTGAGGAAAATGGTAAATATTTTTGCTTTGATCCTCATGGATTTGACCGTAAAGCTACCATACTTCAATTCAATTCTATGAATGCACTTACAAAACACAAAAATTTTATGGTCTATTTCATGTTGAGGGACTAGTACACCAATATGAACTGACAGCTGTTCATTATGGAATCAAAAGTATACATAAAGCAATGGTTTCAATATTACCAAGGTTTGAAACTATTCAATTGGAAAAGAACATAAGATGTAAAATCATTGACTCTAGCAAAGAGGCTTTGGCAGATTCATTTGATAGTGAATGGCCATCTATTTCTCAAAGTCTTCCTCAAAGTAATAAGCACTTGAAAACCAATTTGAAAAAGGAAAGAAACTATTCAAAGACATCTCAAAGTAAGAATGGTAATCTTGACTCAAATACCAAAGATAATGAATCTCCCAAAGTACATCATATGCGCGGGCACTGACACATTCCTCTGTGAAATTATCAACCTGTGAAGCACGGGATAGCCACTTAGTGCCGCTAAAGTGCTGTAAAACACAAATCAATCAATCAATCCCAAAGTACATTATCATAAAATAGTTTAAGACAACAAGAAGGAATTTGTTTTGAGCGAATTGCAATGTGGCATCTGCCTAAAGCAATTATCAAGTGCTTCTTTGTGTAAACTTACTGACACAGTTCTTAACAAATGTGAAGTTATTTTAGGCTATAATCTTAATATTCAATATACACACAGTACAAAAGTATGCCAAACATGCAAGAATGGCATTGTAAAGAAGTCTGCTTTGCCTAAAAAGTGTGAATTCCTTATCAAAAATAAAGTTAAACTAGAAGAAAAAATGCAATGTGTAATTTGCTTAATGTTATATAAGGCAGGATTTATGAGGCTTTCAACGTCTGAAGTTATAAGTAATGCTGAGGCATTATTATGTAAGTCTATTCCCACAGATAGTTCATCTAAGATATGTCAAACTTGTCATAAACATATTGGCACAAACAATGAATTGCCTGATAAATGTATGTATTTGATCAATCCAGAACATATCAATGACAAAAAGGATTTACGAATTGATCTAAATGAGCCTATAGATATTGACACTGAAATTCATGAAGAGCAAGAAAGAGACATACAAGATCAAGATGATGAGTTTAATGTTCTTGATGCCATAAGGGATAACAATACAGCAAATGATCCTAATGTAGATCTTGCAATCTTTCAGAAAATTGGATTACAAGGTCCTGATTTTGAGTGTTCACTGCATGGGCGTGGACTGGTTACCAGATTTAGTCTGTGTAGGTGTTATCCATATGCTATAGTAAGGGTGAGAAAGTAAAGGGAACAGTGCTGCCCACAGACCTTGATTACGGAGGTGAGTGGTGACTTTGCCAAAGTCACCACTCACCTCCGTAATCAAGGTCTGTGCATAGCAAATAAAGGCACCAGAGGGCAGCACTGTTCCCTTTACTTTCTCACCCTTACTATAGCATATGGATAACACCTACACAAGGTTCTATTGATGACATGCTATGTTATTTGAATATAGATTACAAAATGTATATCAAAATTCTTAGGGCTAATCTTAAGGACGTCAAAGTATTCTTGAAAAGAGACACTGCTGAGGTATTTATCAATGCCTATATGAAAGATTTCATACACATATGGCAAGCAAATCATGATATTCAATATATATTAAATCCATATGCAGTAGCTGTATACATTGTTAATTATATTGATAAACAGGATAGGGGATTAAGTCTATTACCAAGTGAAATAGTAAAACAAGGTCAGAGTGACAATGTGCGTACTCAATTAAAAGAAATTGCAAAAGCCTTCATGTACTCTACTGAGGTTAGTGCACAAGAGGCAGTATACATACTTCTTGGAATACCCATTGCCAAAAAATCAAGAGAGGTCAAATTTGTCAATACAAATTCACCTAGTAAAAGAATGCGAATTCTCAAGAAACAGGTGCAATTACTAGAACTGGATGATGATTCCACTGATATATATATATATATATATATATATATATATATATATATATATATATATATATATATGGAGGATAACCAAGCTAAATATATACGTAGACCACCAGGTTTGCAGATTATATCAGTAAAGTCAAAATCTCAAAAATTGGGAATCGTGATTTGGATGAGTTGAGGTCCAATGCATTATATTTAGCAGCATCAGATGATGAATTGTATATGAAAAGGACACAAAGAGCCATCCTCAGTTTCAGGTCATACAATCCTGAAACACAAGGACAAGATTATTATCGAACACTCATGTTATTGTATAAGCCATGGAGAGTAGAAGATATTGATCCTTCTTTAAATGATTATAAAGAAATGATTCAAAACCTATCAAAAAAGGAAAAGGAAAATATAATACAACAGGCCCAAGAATTTGATCATTATTCACAAAGTGAAATAATATCAAATATCCAGAGTATTCAAAATGAAAATCACACACTGCAAGAAAACGATATGGCTGATATTGGTGGTAATGTTTTACAAGATGATGAAAATGCTGCAGTCTTAGGCCCTACAGATATTAATGAAGAAGGGTTTTATCAACCTCCTGCAAATCTTGAGCCAGTAGAATTTGTAGAGAACCATACAAATCAAGTTCAGTCTGTAATTACTCTCCCCACTATTATTGAATATCTATGGCCATTAGATGTATTGCTTAATTCAATTTCTGAGCTAAACAGAGAACAAAGACAAATTTACAATCATGTTATGACATGTGTATTATGTTATGATGAACCTATACGCCTTTTCATTACTGGCGGCGCAGGGGTCGGAAAATCACGTGTTCTAAAGACATTATGTCATACATTATTGAGATATTATAACTTATCTGAAGAATATAATCCAGACGTGCATACTGTTTTATGTATGGCCCCAACTGGGAAGGCTGCATTCATTGTTTCTGGGTCCACGATTCATTCTGCATTGGGAATTCCTAGGAATGCACACAAATATGTCCCGTTGTCTGATGATAAAAGAAATACATACCATACTCTTTATAAAGATCTCCAATTTATTCTTTTAGATGGAATTTCTATGATTAGGAGAGAGCTATTTAATTCCATCGATAAAAGATTGCAAGAAATCATGAATAATTCAATATCATTTGGAGGTCTTCATGTAATTGCTTTCGGTGATTTATATCAAATCAGTCCTGTAAAAGACACATTTGTTTTCAATAATCTAGATGTTTACGGAAATCTTTTGCCTGATAATACTTGGAGAAGTGAATTCCAATGTTTTGAATTAACAACAACAGTTAGACAAGAAGGGGACAAAACATTTGCCGAATTATTGAATAGAATGAGAGTGGGAATTAAAGATCCTGCAGACATGGCATTACTCAAAACAAGAATTACATCTAGAACAAACAGTAGAATATATTTGTTGCCTCATATTTACACCTTAAAATCTATAACAAGAGCGTAACTGAAAAGTTGATTGTTTCAGCAAATGATACTGTTTTAGGAGTCAAAGATCCAATACGTTTGAAGAAAATCAAAGATGATATGCCCAAACTATATGGAGACACAGGAAATTTAGGTACTAATGTGGAAATAGCAGTGGAAATGTTTTATGAATGCACAATGAATTTAGATGTATCAGATGGAATGGTAAATGGCACAGGATGTTACATCCGCAAGATACAATATAATCCTGGATATAAGAAACCATCTATTCTGTGGGTTGAATGTGAGCACGAGAATTGTGGGAGAAAAAAAAGGCTAAGCGGTTTCAACATCTTAAAACTCCTGATATTCATCCAAAGTGGGTTCCAATATTTGCTGAAACTCGCACATTTTGGCATTCTAAATATGGCTTTGATGTTATAAGATCACAATTCCCAATAAGACCAGCATCTGGAAAAACAATTTTTAAGGCACAAGGTGATACTCTTTTAGGCATTGTGATAGACATGCACGTTCGAATCCTACCTCAAATGTACTATGTAGCTTGTTCTAGGGTAATGACCTTAAATGATTTACACTTTCGCTCATTTGTGGAAAATAAATTTAATCATGATACAAGAGTAACTGCAGAGATGGAAAGACTCAGAATGTTTAGGTCACTTGAACTGTGCTATACTCCTTCAAACAACAGTCCTAATCAACTAAACATCGTGTCCATTAATGCTCAATCTCTATATTCCAAACTAAATCAGAAAAAGAATTACACATTTTAGGTAGTGATATTGTATTTGTTTCAGAAACTAGATTATTGCAAAATGAAAAGGCCTCATACGAAATCAGAGGATTCACATCTATTTGTTTTAATGGCAATAGTAATAATTCAAGACCTCATAATGGAATATCATTGTCCTTGAAATCCTCTATTCATGTCATCAATACACTTGCTTTCAATGAAGATAATCTGCAAATTATAGTTATCAAATGTTTATTCTTGAATGATATATATGTATTGATATTTATATATCGTAAGCCAAATACTTCACACAACGATTTCCTATTATATCTTAGAGATAGACTTAAAGATTTCAATAATCCAGATTTTAGAACAATGTTGATTTGGGATTTAAACATTAATGCATTTAACAATCAACATTAAATGCTATTAATACAATAGAAGATCTTTTCCAAGTTAATCAAAAAGTTGATTTCATTACTACTCAGAAAAAAAACATGCATAGATCTTTGTTTCACGAACTTCCCTTGTATATTGAAACCAGTATTTTGTGCTTTTTCGTACCATGTATACCTCAATTGCATCATTTAGTATAATGTATTGAGCCATAAATTCCACAATATGGTCCCCTTTACAATACTATCATAGGTTAGATCATATTATTTTTATGTAATTTCTCCGTTTGCAACTAGGTGGAGCAGTATATGGCAGTTTTTTATGGTTACGTCTTTCGGGGAGAAGCGCTAACGTGGCGCCATTTTCGCTTGTTAAATATGAGCAGGTAAACTTTCAACTTTCGCCGGTACCAGGACCACACTTCCGATCATACCGTTTCTCCTCGAAAGGGTTCACGGTTTTGGTTAATACAGTATATAATTTGAATGTCTGAGTTCCTTGAGGGCCCCCGGACGTAAAACTAAACATACAAACAAACAAGCTCTCCATAACAAGCTCATATAATCGATTGCATGATTCATTGAATCCATAAGAGATCATACTAATATAGATATTACATGTGTACATGTACGACATCTATGAGAAAAAGTTTTCAAGAGCATGCTATATAGAAATCACCCTCGATAATTGACTGCCCCGGGGGGGGGGGCACTCTCTATGTAAGGTATACACATATGTGCGGCTGGCAAGGGTACTTTTTCAAGGAAAAGTCCCTAGCAAGCCTCCTGTTTCAGCCACAAATGTCCCTAGCAAGGGTCTACTTTTCAGCAAAATGTCCCTAGCAAGGGTCAAATTTCAGCAAAGTACCCCGATTTACGCAGGAAGTTTCGAAATTTTCTTGGACATAAGCACAGTTTTCATGAAAATAGCATGAACCAAATTCAATTATCTCCCCAGTCAGTGTAAATTTAAGACATTGTGAAACAAATCTAGGATTATTGAGTCAAAAGTGCCCTAGCAAGGGTAGGCTTTCGAAGAAAAACCCTGCGAATGAGTGCCCTAGCAAGGGTAAGGGTTGTTGTGGGTTCAGCCACACACCTGTATCAAAAAAAATTGAAGTGCCCCCCCCCGGGTTGACTGCTGTACCAAGGCTAAATGCCAATGTGTCTAAATATATGCCAATGCGTTTATTATAATTGTACAGTCATATAATCATGATATACTTTCATTACACTTCATATCAATTATCACATTTTTTCATAACCGCAATATCATGAAGTCATTTCGTTTACAGTAGGTATATACTTTAGATGCCCGACAAGGAGTAGGCCTATGTGCACTGTAATTATTGCCTATGCACCCCATGTCAGAAAACTCTAGCTTTTCACCTCAAGTAGACAGGTTACTAGGTACAGCACCCGCTTTACAAGACCTCAGAAGACACATGAGGATTGTTACATAACATACAGTGCCAGAGACCTAGTATACTAGAATGACGTTTTGCATTTGATATTTGACATGGTGACATGGCAATTTCTTAAAATCGACATGTGACATGAGAGGTTCTTAGAGGTGACATGGGACATGGGGATTTAAGTGACATGTGACATAACCATTTCTTAAAATTGACATGTGACATGGGGGACCCCCCATCCACACCCCCTTTGATGAATATTTAAATTAGATCTCGGTCCAGTTCTCACAAACATCACGTGATGTTTTTCTGGATCCGAGAATATGACGTATTTGGCGCGAATTACAAGGGTGTATAAATGTGAGAACAAAGCCTTCCTTCAATCCGGCCCCGTTCCGCTAGAACATATAGGGCCTGTCGGTCTCGTGCCGGCTTTAAAAGTTCATCTTCCTTCACTGCATTCACGTCACCACTACCATGGACAACCGAGAGGACTTTGCCCAAGCTGCAGACCATGCACCGGCTGATGTGGCCCCCGGCAATGGGGCTGCAAATGGCGGGCAGGCAGGGCCTTCTCCCGGGGGGGCACTTCAATTTTTTTTGATACGGGTGTGTGGCTAAACCCCCGACTACCCTTACCCTTGCTAGGGCACTTGTTCGCGTTTTTTTTAAAATTATTTTCATTTTGAAAATAATTCATTCACATCTAACAGTCCACGCTAGAATTTTGTCCAAATCGTACTAAGTGACCCATAGACCCTGACCAGGCAGTACACACGGCCTCCACACACCTGAGACATACTACAAGGATATAATTTAACTTGATAGCCTTTTGGGAGTGCTCAGCCGTGACCAGGCAGTACATACGTAATCCCCCCCCCCCCCACAAACACACCTCCCAATAACCTCGTAATAGGGGTGGCTATTGGTGGTATACTTGTCTGGGTATTAGTGGTATACTTGTCCATCGTCCTGAGTACTTTACTTTAACCCTCTAAGGTCAGCATGATGCACCAAAGCGGCTCTCTGCACTGTCGTCGTTCTGAGTACTTTACTACATGTATAACCATATATAAGGTCAGCATGATGCACCAAAGCGGCTCTCTGCTTGCACCATTCTGAGTACTTTACCTTAACCCTCTAAGGTGCAAATGGTGCACCAAAGCTGTCCTTGGTACTTTACTTTAACATAGGGACCCTGTTGGTGCTGGTATAAATGCCGTGAGTAGCATGGGCCATTGCCTGTTTGATTACATCTACATAGCCGACATAGGGACACAAATGGGGCAGGTATCAACGCCGTGAGTAGCCTGTCTCCACCCCTCCCAGCCCATGCTTCTCTATATACTGATATTGCAGGATCTCTGTTAGGTGCAGCCATGTACCATCATGTACTGCCATGTACTTTTTGTCAAGAATTAGTCAACATATATGAAATTGCTTGAAAATTGCATTAATAACTCGGGTCTTTTAGGTCTTCGACCTAACCTTCTTCATCTTTAGTCATGTCATACAATAACCCCTTACAGACAGCATGCTGTTTTATTAGTCATGCCATACAATAACCCCTTACAGACAGCATGCTGTTTTATTAGTCATGCCATACAATAACCCCTTACAGACAGCATGCTGTTTTATTAGTCATGCCATACAATAACCCTTTACAGGCAACATGATGTTTTATTAGACATGCCATACAATAACCCCTTACAGACAGCATGCTGTTTTATTAGTCATGCCATACAATAACCCCTTACAGACAGCATGCTGTTTTATTAGTCATGCCATACAATAACCCTTTACAGGCAACATGATGTTTTATTAGACATGCCTTGTGATAACCCTTTACATGCAACATGAGGTTTTATTAGTCATGCCATATGATAACCCCTTACAGGCAGCAATGATGTTTTATTAGTCATGCCATACAATAACGCCTTACAGACAGCATGCTGTTTTATAGGTTGTACCATGCAATAACCCTGTAGGGGAATGTGATTTCCCAGCGCGCGATGTGCTGACTCTCAGGGGCCGGTCGTTGTGTAATCACATGTCCCCTCTCTGCGTCACCCCAGTCCAGGCGTAGGTGGAAGGTAGAAAACGTTGTACAGGGAAGTAGCTCAGTGGTAGAGCAATCGTCTGAAGGCTGAGAGGTCCCAGGTTCAACTCCCGGTTTCCCTAAAGGTTTTCGCCGTCCCCTACAACCATTTACAGGCAACATGATTTTTTATCAGTCATGCCATACAATAAATGTTTACAGACAGTATGCTGTTTTATAGGTTGTACCATAAAATAACCCTTTACATTCAACATGATGTTTTATAAGTTATGCCATACAATACCCCCTTAGATGCAACATGATGTTTTATTTGTCGTTCCATATGATAACCCCTTAGAGGCAACATGATGTTTTATTAGTCATGCCATACATAACCCTTTACAGGCAACATGATTTTTATCAGTCATGCCATACAATGACCCCTTACAGACAGCATGCATACATAGTTCTATGGTAACTACCTTTCTTAACCATAATAAAATAATTCATCACAGCTATGCTGTGAAAATTTCCTTAAATATATCCTAAATTCCTCAAATTTGTGCCTCCTCGTCTTCCAAACCCTACCCTTTCTAGGGAACTTTGTACATAATAGTCTTAGATTTTGCTCAAAATGTCTTAAAATGAACTTGTTTAGGAGAAAATTGTATTTTGTTCATGCTATTTTCATGAAAACTTGGAAAATATTCATGAAAATTTCTAAATTTTCCGCCTGAATCGGGGTATTTTGCCAAAAGTTGACCCTTGCTAGGGACATTTTGCTCAAAAGTAGACCCTTGCTAGGGACATTTGTGGCTGAAACTGGAGGCTTGCTAGGGACTTTTCCTTGAAAAAGTACCCTTGCCAGCCGCACATATGTGTATACATCACATAGAGAGTGCCCCCCCCCCCGGGGGCCTTCTAGACGGGGGAGGCTGAGAAGCAGCTCGTCTCCAATGTCTGCAAGATTCACAATCAAGAAAGTGAAATCTCTGCAAGAGAAGGCCATTATTTCGGAACCTATACATGTAAAGATTCTTTGAGTTCCGAAGACGAGCAGGAGCAGGAGACTGGGGAGTTCGACGAGGAGGACTTTGACCTAGGACTTGTAGCTGAGGAGGAACATACCAGGCTTCGTAATAGGCGTGCTGCCGTACTGGGAGACCAATCCGGTGAGTATCAGAATGTTTATATGATTCAATATTTATCAAAATACTAGGTTTTTTTTTCTGTTGATGTGGACACTATAGTAATTCGTACTTGTTTGATTAATATCTCTATATATAATTTTTTCATGGAACTATTCATTTAACTGGTATTGTGGTAACACTAACACGTAGTGGTCATGCAGAGAACATTCCAAATCTATCACAATTCTTTGTCATAACACAAATCGTGCTGCTTCTTTTTTAATTGTTTTTTTTTAGTGATAGCATTCCTTTATTTAAAAATTTCTATGTTATATTACAGGAATTATGAGGGCTTGGTTTTATGTGGATCCCGGTTATAAGGAAGGTGATTCCATGAGGGTAATGGGCTATGGACTTTGTCTCATGCGCATTGTCATCCACCGTAAAACCACTGTTCAATTGTAAGTTCATTATTACAACTATAATCTATTTTGAATTGTATTCATTAAACTAAACAATCATGTTTATTTGTCTATATCCATAAACTTGACCTGGTGAAATAACCATTTCTTAAAATGGACTTGCAGTATGGAGCTTATTCAGAATGATAAGGTAAAATAGAAATTTAGTGAAATATCATATCTGCTTTTCTTAAAATCAACATTGACATAGAGATCCAGCATCTAAACGGCCGTTCCTAGTCCCAGGTCAATAAATAAAGTAATCATCAAATCATTTTCTATTATTACTTTTGTAATGGTTCGTATCGACTTATATGTTGGGTGGCTCGTTGGCTCGCTTATCACTAAAGATACCAACACAACACGAGTGATTCGGGTTGGGCAAAGCCCCGGATACCCCTACCACTCGGGTAGGACTTTATTCACTTTTCAGCTGCTTATGGTTAAACGTCTTGACTGGACTACGTCCAGTCCCCTTCTGTGGCTCGTCCGGCTTCTTAGTAGAAGCTGGATGCGAAGCATGGTGCTGCCCCCTCTTGTACCAGCCGGGTATCGCAAAGCGACACCTAGTTGGCATAGAAGGAACGAGCACCACACGAACACATCTCTCAGATGAACCGCACTAATATATATACAACGATGCCGGCCCCTACACTTTAAAGAAAATCTTTTTTTTTTTTATCTTTGTACAATTATTTTCAGCAACATTCCAGTCAATGTTCCTACCTCCTTGGTTAATGAAGCTGATCGTGTGTTCACAACTCCGTATTATCCTTACATCAGTCTCCTTGCCATGAGCCAGAAAAAGGATTTCTCACGTGGTTGTGTCAGATCTGGTCGAATTTGTCAGGAAAGTATGATGTAATTCCTAGATATTTGCATACCATAACTTCTCTGATGTAACCTTAACCCTCATATAAGCCACCCACCCCTATTTACATAGGGCTATAAGCAACTTCATTTGCTGGAAAATTATAGTTTTATTACTATTCTTCAGTGCCAAATACCCTCTTATAAGCAGCTCCCATTCTTTTGACTGATCATATAAGCCAAAATTGGATTCTGGTATATGCCATGGTTATACAAGGCAATTTACATTGATATTAACTTTTTTCATCAATTGATTCTTTCAGATGAGTGAGAAGCGTTATTCCCACAAGGGTGGCAAGGTATCAGGAGTTGTCGAATTGTATGTCGATGATGGTACCCACCGAATGTATATGTCAATGTGGCGTAAGTGCAGCGACTTGCCGTTTCAGATCAACCAAGAGATACGACTGAAGGACCTTATCGGCAGGAAGTCCTAGTACCACAAAAACAAGATGGTGTTAAACGTCAATTTCTTAGATGAAGTTGAGGTATATATCATTTCAGAATATTCATTCAAAACCATTAGTATCATTATATATAGTGCTCAGTAGGTAGTCCTATTAAGTCCACATTAATTGATCGAGCACTTATAATAACTAGGCATTACATAATGTTCCCAAAAACTTCTGCATTGAATACATGGACTTATCTAATTGATTTATAATGCACCCCATCTAGACCCTACATTAAACATACAATTACCATTAATGCATTCACAACACCCATATACCCATTCTAATTGGAATATTCCTCGGATTTACCCCCTCTTCACTAAACTTACCCTAATTTGCCCAACCCTCCTTAATATGCCTCCCCCACCCCACTAGACCAGCCCTTCTGTTTCCGCCTCTGCATATATTTGTACCCAATGTGTTATTGTGATGAATGATTATTGTTATATATTAAAAAAACTTTTTTTCCAACTCCAACAGCTGGGAGACACACTGCCACTAGCCCATGTTGGACTGATCGAGTGTATCTATCTATCAGACCAGGAATCTCATCTGTGGCTTCGAGTCATTGACGACCAAGACTCAAACGAGGTTGAAGTTCCAAGTCAAATGTTCTGCCTGGCCTTTTCGTTCCAGAATATGACAATCCCCCAGATGTGTCAGAAGCTGATTGACAGATTATATGTCAGGGTTCAACTTAATTCCAATGGAACCGCTCATTACATCAACAAAATTTCAGCACCAATGTAGATGACATTTATGTGCTCCTGATCCATCTTATTGGATTCGTTATGATAGTGATTATGATTCAAGTGAGGCACATGCCATATATGTTACTATATTAATTCACTATCATGAATTAAAACATTTTGGATACAAGATGTTATAAAGTTGAAAGCTGTTGATTGAAAAACTTTATTATTTGTTATCGATGTTATAGTATAATTTGTTTTTCAAGACATCAATATCTAAACCATTAACTACATAATGTCTTGCAATTTGTCTTCTTATATCACCCTCCTAAATATCTTATGGTATTGTCATACTCATAATTTCGTCAAAATCCTCTGCCTTTACCCTTCCACATGACGTTGTCAAATTATAGCCCTTTTTCACGATGAATATATATCTTTATTCAGTATGAAAAGAATACGGACATACAATTATAGGCCTCAATCTGATTTCATTGAAATTAAGTATTCCCCTTTTTTATATGACCCTCCTAAATATCTATTGCTATTATGGTACTCATATTCCTCAAAACCCTATACCGTTATCATTCCACATTACACCATTTCTTTGTAGCCCCTTTTCAAGATGAATACATACTTATTCAGGAATACAAAAATATAGACATACATTTGTAGGCCTCAATCTTATTTCATGGAAATCATATTTCATTTACACAGCATTCATAAGCAATTCTAGAATCCTGTAACATAGATCATGAATTGACCATTGGCATTACAGCTCTGCTGTATAATCCTCTTCCCTTGCCCCCTCGTTTAAAGTGATAGAAACATTTTTTTAGAAACTGTCCCAAACATAAAAAAAAATGTTTTATTTTGCCAAATGGACATATACACCATAAAAGTGTAAGCCTTCAGGACAGGGAAATCGAGAAATAGCGGAATATATAGAATCCTCAGGTAAAATAAATGACCGATTCCGAAAAGCGGCGGGGGGGGGGGGGCTGTTCTAACCTTTTCACACAAATTACATCAAGCGATTCACAAGACAATTATCTCTCAGATATTATAAACATTCAGGACTACTAATTTGCATTGTCATCAGGTTAACTTCCCAAAAGTCCAAAAACTTTATTAATTAATAACTTCTCGGAAAATCACCCTCATCTCAGTGTATTGAGCCCAAAAATGGCCGAAGGGCCAGTTCCCCAGTAACATCAGGTGAAACGTATACATAACGGGTCTAATTTCCTCTTAATTTTGCAAGACCTGGAAATGATGTTCTAAATAGTCACCCAGGTTTAAGTAAGTCAAAAGCCTAGGCAGGGTACAGTGAATGGGTTCTCAATCTAAATTTAGTAAGGTGCAGCCAGCAAATTCTACATCTTATTGTTCACGCGGTCTTTTCTTGTCCATTCTCACAATGTTTCAAAAATAGAAACAAAGTATACACAAGAGAGGCATGTAATGCGTGGCGTAATTGTGGTTAAATTCGGAAGTGACCTCTCGCACCTTTAGGGACAAATAATGGTTAAGCCCTCCCGTCAATCTTACGTAATACATCTCATACAGCCTGTAAAGTGATACTTTTGTCTGTTTATAGAAAAATCCATGACAACCTTTGATTTCCAATAAACCTTTTTGCTTATGCTATAGGCATATAATTTCACCTTCTAGTAGATTTTTTTTTGGCCCATGGATTGTAAAAGGAAGAAAATGGCCCCTTTTGCAAAACGGGAGCATTCAATTCACTATGAGGTATCTATTTTCACTCATGTCGTGTATTTTCCGGTCTGTAAAATGTGATCCCCCAAGGGATCCCCCAAGGTTAAAAAGAAAAGGGATTCATTTATGATATTGAAGGTGAGAAATTAAACACGGATAGGCATAAACCTTTTTTGTAAGAGAAAAGAGATTATTTTTTGGCATCTGAAAGCATGATTGTAGAACCTACAAGAATAATCTAGCACATACAAGAATTATTTGTGCACCTGCACGAATTGTTTGTGCACATACAAGAATGTCCCTGTGCCCGCAAGAATGTCCCTGTACCCGCAATAATGTCCCTGTACCCGCAATAATGTCCCTATACCCACAAGAATGTCCCTGTATCCGCAAGAACATTTTTGCAGAAAAAAAAAAATTTTGCCCAGGTTTCATACACCATTTTCCTTGGCCTGCTCCCATTTATAGATGATTCCTAAACCCAGAATGACACTTAAAGACAGGGTTTTAACATACAAGAAAAGTAATTAGGGAATAATGCACGGGGCATGGCTGTGTGAGTGCCCTAGACTGTATTGAGACATTTCGGGGCCTATAAGGCCCCTCAATGTCTCAATACAGTCTAGAGCACGATGGCAGCCATGACCAAGTGTATTATTCCCATTATAACACAGAAAAATAACTCATCAGCCACCAGACAACATATGAATATCAATTATGAAGTCTAAATGTGAGATGAAGTTGACCTCCTGTGCTGGAAGTGCATTATCTATCTAGATAGTGCATGGTCAATCAGCCAATCAGAATGCAGCATTCAGGATAATGCACTCTGGCTTCGCCCAGCAGTGTTATAATACTGACCAACATGTTTGGGCCAAAGGTGCAGCTTTTAGACTAGGATGTAGCTATGTGAGGTTTCATAGCTATTCCACTATTTCATTTATTGAAGGAGTCAGTGTACACTATATGTGACATATAGTTAAGACACCCGCAGCAGTGCCTCATTATTGAAAAAAAAGTTTAGCATGCCTCACATTATTTTCAAGCCCTAAGGTAAATTCCTCTGGATTTATTACATGGTCATATACTCACAACTGTAGATATATGAGTATATTTGAATATCCATAGGACAGGTGTTTCTATTCTCCTTCCTTGCTCCTTCAATGATTTATACACTTAATACCATAATCTCCCGCGTATAAGATGCACCCCGTCTATAAGGCGCACCTAGAGTTTTAGAATATGGTCAAAAAAATAAAAGAATTCATAACTTCTCTTCTACTGAATGGATTCTCAAAATTCAACATATCAAAAGAAAGGTCTTGGTGTCCCCCTTGTGGATCCAGGTAGAACTAAAACCCCACGCATAAGACACGCCTTATATGCGGGAGAGTACGGTAGGTGTAATCAGGTGGAGTTGTAAAAGTTTTATCATGCCAATAGTCATTGAAATCATCATTATTTTGATATCTTTGGGCTTTTACATGATATACACATACTGGAAAAATCCTCATGCAAACCACACTGTCACCTAGGCATAAAAAAAAGGTTTGTTTCCAGTTACCCGACCGACCCTACCAAAATAGGCCAAATTATTTTTTTTTGAGATTTTGAAAGGATATTTCGTGATTTCCCATCAGATTTTCATGATTTTTCCCTATTTTTCATAATTTTCTATCTATTTTTCTACGGGTCTTGAGTTAACAGTTTCATAAGGCATGTCTTTTCTATATTTTTCACATTTCTCATAATACTGTGACCCATCAAGGGAGAACACCCCTCCGCGGGGATTTTTAATTCCCCATTTGGCCACCAGGGGGCATTGGTGGGGCAAAACTACTAAAAATGAAAATACATTAAGCTAATTTTTTATGCAGAATTCAATGGTTTCATTTAAAATGCACTGTTTTCGGTAGAAATGGCCCATATTTGGATGAAAAATGAACATTTTACATGAGAAATCAACCTATATGCCTGTTAATGGTTGCCATGGCGACCATTCCAATGATCAAGATTTGCAGATTTTTATGCAAATTTTTGGGGATACTCACCAAAAACCCAAAACTGAAAACAGAAATTGAAAATAACTTCTAGATCAAAATCTATGATAAAAATCACCATAATGTTATGTATTTTTTTATGAAAAAGGTTGATTTATTGGGTTTTTTGACATTATTATGGTTTATAATGTTTTTAGAGCTTATTCGTCGATTTCAGATATGAATAACGACCTTTGTTCAAGGAGGGGTTCTGACATAACTATTAGGAATATTTAAGCCAATGATGTCTCATTTTAAAGATCTTGAGATGAACTTTGATAATGAATTTCCCTGCAGAGGGGTGTTTTTGCTTGCCTGGTCACATATACTTTTCGTATTTCTAGAGAAAAGTCAAATAACCTGTTATATCTGACCATACATTGATATACAAACTCAAAATAAATTAAAAAAAAAATCCGACCTACAGACCCTGGCTTTATGAGCTGTGTAACTGGAAACACACATTTTTTGGCCCTATCCCTTAGACAAAACTACTTCCCCTTAGATGAAATAACCGACTTTCTCTCGTGGCTAAGTCAACTCAGCTTGCCTGAATAGGTTAGTCAATACTGCATTGTAATGGCTCGTATTCTTATGTATACAAGGGTGGCTCTTTGGCTCACTTAGTAGCTATAGAAACCAACACGCCACGAGTAGTTCGGGTTGGGCGAAGCCCTCAAAACTTCCACCTCTCGGATGGCCTTTATTCTATTACAACTGGAAGGTAGGGTAATGCGTCTTAACTGGACGGAGTCCAGTCACCTTCTGCCGATTGCCCGGCTTCTTAGTAGGAGCTGGACGCGAGGCATGGTGCTGCCCCCTCTTGTACCAAACAGGTATCACAAAGCAAGGTATAACAGGTCTAGAAGGAATGAGCAACACACAAACACGTCTCTTGGATGATCTGCACTAGTATATATAATAATGATGCCGGCCCCTACACTATTATGTTAGATACATGTTAGTCATGGTTTTTTTTTTAACTAATTAGGTGTTTCATCTAAGTTTAATTAGATTTACTAACTTGGACTTTTTTGTTTATAAAGAATATATCAAAGATGTTTGCCCCTCTCAAGAATAGGTTGAAACTAACCCCCCCCCTCCTTCTGAATAGATTGAAGAGAAAGTGCCTGATAAAAGAATATCCCGTTTCTTAACTTAAGTTATAATACTATATACAAGGTGTGCATGCATGTAACTATCAAAATCATCTTTTATCTAAATATCACAACATTGTACTGCTTATATACCGGGTACATGGTTTAAGCTGAATACTGGTATCTCGAAACGGGCGCTCATTTGAAACCAGGCTTTTAAACACAACGTACAGTATCTATGTATTTTAAACACAACGTACAGTATCTAGGCCTATATATTGATTTATATCAAAGGTATTAACAATAAATTGAATACATCGGAAAAAAATATATAATTGACACAAAGAATCGTGATGATAGTATTTTGATTTGATGCCTAGATCCTATTCGAGTGCATTGCAATAAGTCATTATTGGAATAATATCCCATAGATATATGGGCCATAGGCTGACTGCACCCTAAGTGTCTTGTTACACGTATTTAAATTACCCTGCACCCTAACTTTGCCTTTTATGCACCCTATATATGTGTCTGCACCCTAAGTGTCTTCGCACCCTGTTATCACTTAAAGGATTGGTCTCAACCCAGGTACACCTATTAGCTGAAGTATGTTTTATATTGAATAGCACTAAACTTCAGAAATCCACCCCCATACAACTATTGGATTTTAGTTGAACCCATAGTGCACCTTATGTATCATATGTGAGATGTGCCTTATTATTACATGAGGTAGTATTGCACAGTAGCTCTATGCGAATTGCATGTTTCCAAAGTTATTTTAATGGGAAAACCCTTGTGGTACAGATGATAAATGATGGTTCAGGTTACTGGGTATATGGACACCTAGCAAATCAGGGTGATCCCCATTCAACTTTAGGGAGTGGTCATTATTTATCAGGGGGGGGGTGGGTTTCGCACGGATGCGCGAAAATTTTTTACGCCTCCCCCTTGACGGTAGTCAAAATTTTTTGTGCCCCCCGCGCCCCCGCGCCCCCATGCCCCCCACGCCCCCCACGCCCCCCACGCCCCCCACGCCCCTCTTTGATCTATAGTAGCGCGCTGGCTTTTTTGCTAAAGAGAGGGTGAATTTTTTTAGCCCCCCCCCTCAAGAGGGGTCAAAATCTTTTTAGCCCCCCTTTCTGGAGGGGTCTGAAAATTTTACGCCCCCCCTCAAACCCACCACCCCCCCTGTTGATAAATAATGACCACTCCCTTAGTGAGAAAAATAGGACTTAAGTTTCCACCATGATGGTCACGAATGAACGCCCCATCCAACTATCAGTACCATGCATCGGTTAACACTTCTTTAGCATTATAGTTTTTTAGTCCAATGCTCAAACTGAAAACAATGTAAGAAATCCGTAAACAATTACCTCATTGTCAAAAGTTCAATGACGCTCTCCAACAATTGCATGCCTAACATGCCAATTTAGGTAACTAGTGTAGGGTAGATTAACCTAAAGACGGCCGTTCCTGTGCAGGTTTTCAATAAGGGAAATGTAGTAGCTAATATCTTTGAGTCTAATAGGTCCTTAGGGTTCCCCAAGGTCCTAAGTCATTTCTAAGACCATCTCAGTTAGTCTATTTTCACCTTGAGATGACCACCTTGCACCTTGAGCTGACCACTTGATAGCTACCCTTTTAATGGGGCTATGTTCAGTAAACTATCATTTGAAAAAAAAAGAATTAGCGTCTTCTATAGAATATGCAGTAAAATGGCATAATCAAAACTATTGCATCATAAGAAAATGCATGTTTTTATAGTGATTCAATTAGACTGGAAATCGGAGGCAATTTTATAGCCATGGGTATTGTAAATCTCTGCAAAATAGAAGTGGTATTTCCAACCCTGCATTATAGAGGCTTTGTTTTTAATGTACTTTGATAAACCTTCAATATGGACTATAATAATCCATTGCTTAACTTTATCATCACACTCTCAGTATCAAATATCTATATAGTAATAACTGTAGCATTACAGTAGAGATTGAAATGTATGCATCAGAGCATAATCCAGTGAAGATTTCTATCCCAAACTATTCTGGCCATGAATCTTGCGATGTAATCCTACATAATCAATGGTTTCTATTCTATTAAATGTACAAATGAGTTTATAAGGAGTGGTCATCTCAAGGTGAAATGGTGGTCACCTCAAGGTGAAATTGGTATGTTCTAGGAAATAAGTCCTATACAGAAAGTATTTAACGTTTCTGCACTTTTCCTTATGCTATCATTTAGCAAAGATATTTATCTATGCCTAAAGTCAAAATGTTGTAAATGTGAGCACTTGTCATCTTCAAATTATCGAACCAGAATTGGAGAATTCTGATGAAATGACTAGCTGGTCATGGTAAAAACCATTCAAACATGGGGAGTGAGTGAGTGAGTAATGGTTGTTTAACGCCAAGCCGACAGCTAAGGTCATATTCATGGCGGAAAAAGTACATTAGACATCACGTCACAAAGGAATACATGTGCCTGTGCCCGTGCATATGGACACCAGACACATGTAAGAAAGAGGGGACAGGAAAGAGGAGATTCAAGGAACAAATATGTGCCAGTGCCCGCGCATATGGACACCACCCACACTGAGAGAGGATAGAAAAGCAAGACATAGACCCCTTTTAAAGATGGCCTGGGGCTGGGGAGGCCCGTCAAACATGGGGACTTTAGTGCATCATCATGCAATGCATACTTCATATATTCCAGGACATCATTCTATGGGGTTCTATAACACCTCTATTTCAATAATATGAGGGTTTAAGACCAATGCATCACATCTGAAAGTGAGAAAAACAAGCTGACAGGTGGTCGACTCTAGGTATGTGGTCGTCTTTAGGTTAATCTACCCTAAAAGGGTCTTCATTGCATTCTATCCTGAGTGACACCCCTCTGATACCTTCCCCTACTGCTTCCTTCTCACCAGGGGGTTAAGTCGGATGCACCCGAAAGACACCGTCAGTCTAGAGGAAGGCAGCAACCATGAAGAATGTTATGAAAGGACTGGGACTTTCGGAAGTCCACAGGGACAAGGAGAGTCCTGTTGTCAGGGCCAATCCAATCTCCAAACTCAGTCTCTGGTAAGTACAACTACGTGGCATCCAATGCCCTTTTTGTATACTTCTCAATTATTGTTTCCGCTAGTTGTGTACTGCTGCTACTTCAGGTTCTCTTACATAGAGCCACATATAGATGCTGGTACTATTTTTACCACCGTGTGGGGTCATGGGCCACGAATATACAGTCTATTAATTGCACCCACCTCAACGTCTGACTACACCTTCTTTTTGCATCACCAAAGGTTCTCGGTAGGATACACAGAATTTTCATAGAATATACAGAACACCTACTATATAGAGTGATCTCACTGCTTACTTCATCAGAAAATCCCGATGGTGAGCAAATATTCTGTAATAATTGCATTGCATGGAAGTGATTAATTCAATGTTCAATATGACTATTGATGGCGTTAATGTCATTTGTCATCTTACCGTTGCTCCCATTCATTCCCCGATCTACTATCAGTCACAATCCTGTAGTCCATACCTTGATCTATAGTGTGGGACAAGATCCACAAAATAGTTCTACAATCATGACAGTACCGCTGGAATGAAAAAATCTGGTTAAATCTTAGGATTCAATGAAGCCCCATAAAACAGCAGAGTGAAGCTTTCGTGAAAACAAGACAGAAATTAAGCATTGTTCTAATGTTGCCAGAGAGCTGTCGTTAGATTGATGAATCTCTTTCCACCACTAATTGATTAACATATATATCCTTAACTGTAGGCATAGGCAGCCACAGACAAAAATATATTTCCAGCATTTACCAAGGCCTGAGTACAGATTTGTAAAATAATTCTGAAATTGTTCTACTTCTATATTATAGTTCTAACTATTTTGCATTTTAAAAACCTAATACTGTGCGATGTGAAGCATATATGTCCATTAACTCCCAGCAAATTGTCGTGAGTCCTCGTCAACCTGTGTGAAGTGGCTCACACATGTCGCTAGATGGAACACGACGTCGTTATAGCACAAGATCACCAGGAATTGCAACTGCTATGCCATGTGAGTCTAACACACAGTGGCGAAAGATGACAGAATGAGTTATCACTCAAAAAGGAGTCACCATTGATGACCAATCATGGCGAAAGATGACGACAATTTGCTGGGCTAATTGTACAATAGGTGAGCGTTTTGGACTCTAAATGGGGGCAAATCGTTTCTGTTATGAAATTGACCCCCGAACAATACATTGTGTAAGTCTATAATTACGGTGACACCCCAAACACATTTTCATATGTGTGTGTTAATTGAGCGTGTTTAAAAATGTCGGTCACAGTAATTAACTGAATGGGTGTGAGACCAGGTCCCTGCACTCCCATGCGGAACTGTCATCCACACTCGTCCCCTGAAAAACACCCCATATTCCAAGGGATGTTTTTTTTGGGTGGACAAACGTGGACTTGTTAGGGTAAATAAACACCCCTGTTTTGCCCAAATGTGGACATTTTCCACAAAACTACATTTCCTAAGCCTGAAAAAAAGACAACAAGAGCTGATCACATGCATGCACCATGAGTATAACATGTTCTTAAGAGCTTAGGAAAAGAAATGTGTATACAATGTATGCATACTTGTTCCCTTGAAGAGAATAGAGTGCTAAAACTAGTAATTTAAACCTTCCTTTATCCAATCACAGGGCTAAAATGAAGGACTTGTCCCTGAGTAAGATCCTATTCTTCTAAAGATCCACACACTTATTTGGGGATGGGTGGGGTGGGGTGGCAATACCCCCTTTCCCCATTTCAGGGACATTATTGCCAACTTTGAATCTGAACTTGAGGACGTACCTTTTGGGGTCCCCCAGGGGTCTGTCCTTGGCCCGTTATTGTTTATATATTTTATAAATGATCTTGGGTCAGATCTAATTCATCGCTCTAGCAAATTATATGCCGATGATCTAGTCTTTTACTGCTCTGACAACAGTGTTTCCTCTGCAGTTGGAAAGCTACAGGATGACTTGAATCGCGTGGTTGATAAATACCTCGACCTACAACTCACTATAAATAGTGATAACCCAGTCAACAGAAAAACGTTATTTAACGTCATAAAACCGTTTTTAACATTTTAAAACGTTTGGTTATTATAAAGAGTCATAGGGAAACGTTCTGAAACGTTTTTTGTTGACTGGGAAGACTAAGTTCATGCTGAGTGGTAGTAAGGATAAAGTCAAGCTCGTAGTCCCTCCCGGAGAATGCCCAAACATATCAGGCCAAAATCTAGACAGAGTCAAAAGCTACTGCTACCTAGGTGTCCACCTGGGTGAAACACTAACCATAGAGGAAGCTACAAAGGACCTCATATGTAAGGTCAATCACAAGCTTTTTAGGTTTGCAAAACTCAGGCAGCATTTAAGTAGGGATAATGCAATCCTAACATATAAGACAATAATCATGAGCCTGTTTGATTATGCCAGTTTCCTACATAGTGGTGCAAACCAAGACCTGCTAGCAAAATTACAATGGCTGCAAAACAGAGGATTGAGAATCTGTATGCACTGCAATGTAAGGGACATGAGTCTAGATCAACTGCATGACCAGTGTGGGGTACCTTACTTTTTGAAGTTGTTTATTGGGTATTACAAATACAGAGTAAGTGCAATATACTTGGTACCCACGTGTTGTGGTAGTTAAACCAAGCCCCCTCTCATATTACAATCTTTGGTATAGTACACGAATATGCAGCAGTCAGCAGTGTTATTCACATCAGATACAATAATGGTATATCATTAAACAATTGCAAAATCTCTTATTGGTAGCGCTTGGAGTTGATGAGATAGGATGATAATGATGAAGTCAGTTATAAATACACATTAATTACATAAAACAGATAGGGTAGTCTTTCTCAATGGCGGTTTTGAATTTTGCTAATGTTTCTATTGTGGTATAAGAGACTTTTAGTTGGTTCCATCTTACGCAAGCTCTTTAGAAAGCACTCCTCAATGCAATGGGTTTTAGACTATGTGGTACCAATAGTCTCCTCCCTACATGAAACCTAGTAGGAATTCTTCTATTATCAACCAAGGTGTTACATTGAGTCAATAAGTAGGCATAGTACAGTAGATGTTTGTCTCTTCTATCACAAAGTTCACTACAGCCACTAGCTTCTCGTATTTGTAGTGTCGTCATTAGAGGATGTTCCTCCAGTTTAACCTTAAAAACCACTCTTAAAGCCCAATTCTGTAATAATTGCAATGCTTCTGTTTCCCCCTATAATCTCTATCCCATACATAGTCACAGTAGTCAAAGGTAGATAGAATCATCGATTTAAAAATATCTAGAGCAGTATTTCTATCTATAAACTTTCTAATTCTAACAAATTGAAAAATCTTATGTCTAATATTATGATACATGTGGCCCTGTGCTCCACGAATTTCAGATTTGGGTCTAAGTTAACACCCAGATAAGTAAAAGTGTAGACTCTTTCTAATATCTTATCATTCAAGGTAAAAATACTATTGTCATTGTTGACATCATTAAAGAACATTCATTTTGTTTTACTCTCATTAATAGTTAAGCTATTGTTTACACATGATTTACGTACAACTTTTATGGTATCTTGCATTTCTTGTGGTGTATTTACTGTGATATCTGCATCATCTGGATATAAAGTGGTGTGAAAATTTTCAATTTTGGGTAATGAGTTTATATATATCGAGAAAAGCACAGGGCCTAGCACTGAGCCTTGATTGGCACAGCTAAATCTGTTCCCTGTTGCCCTAATTTTATGTCTGTTTTACCCCTATACTAAATTACATAAAATAGTCAAAATGAGTCAAATAAGGTCAAATTGTTTCAAATTAGGTCACCTGGCCAAAATGGGTCAATTGCATCAAATGAGGTCAAAATGAGTCAAAATAGGTCATAATGACTCAAATAACCATAATACCTTGCGTATAAGGCGCAAGCCGGGTATAAGGCGCACCAACACTTTAAGGATCTTGTAGAAAATTTCAAGATGAAATATCTTCTGTTCTAATCAATGGATTTTTACATTTGTGGGAGAAATTGGGAAGATTTTATCCTTAGCTCTTGCTAATCATATAAGACGCATCAGGGGCTTATCCTAACGTATAAGGCGCGCCTTATACACGAGGTATTACGGTAGGTCAAATGGGGTAAAATTTGATCAAGTTAGCCAGAAATAGGTCAGTTACATCAAATGATGTCAAATTGAGACAAATTAACTGAAAGTTGGTCAATTAAAATCAAATTAGTTCAAAATAGATCAACATTGGACAAATTGAGTCAAATTAGGGCAAATTAATAAAAAATTAACGAATTACACCAATTCAGGTCAAATGAGGTTAAAATTGGTAAAATAGGTTAACATGGGTCAAATTGGGTCAGATAGGCCAAAAATGTGCCACCTACATTAAATGAGGTCAAATCAGGTCACAAAAGGGGTCAAAATAGATATTTCAACCTATTTGGGCCTACTTTGACCCAGGTGGCCTAATTTTGGCCATGTTACCTTTTAATAACAGAATTGGTTCAATTTGACCTACATCCATCTACTTTGACCTAATTTGATGCAATTGACCCATTTTTTGTGTAATCTGATCTAATTGTACTATTTTCACCTAATTTGGCTTAATTTGAGGCAATTGACCCTTTTTTGATCAATCTGACCTGATTTGAACCAATTTGACCCAATATGACCTTTCCTTTCCTCATGAGATGGACTCATTTTTGCCAATTTGGCCTAATTCGAACAAATTTAACCTATTTTTGCCTAATTTGATCTCATTTAATGAACCTATTTTTGGCCAGCCTGACCAAATTTGATCTCTTTTGACTTATTTTGACCTAATCTGACTTCATTTTATGTGATTGACCCATTTTTGGCCTATTTGACCCATTTTGATCTATATGGCCCTGATTTAACCTACTTTGTTTTTAATAGTTCAATCTGACTCAATTTAGCTCATTTAGACCCATATTGATCTAATTTGACCCAATTCATCTATATAGAACAGTTGTATAGCCCTGTAGCACTGAAAATGTGAAAAGAAAAATATCTCTTCATGTTCTTTGATTTTCTTATGTTTATGTATATCTCTAGAATAAAATTTAAAAAAAAGTTTTGTTTTGGATTTTTTCACTTTGAGCAGGACTTTTGAGATGGAAGGTTACAATGACAGTCATTTCTAAGGATAGGAAAGTATCCCAGGAAAGATTATAAATTCAGTTGATGAAGAATGCATCATATATTTCAAAAAATGATGATAGGGCTTAACTTGGCATGGACAACTCTGGGCGGAGAGTTCAGTCACCATACTGTTATACCACCACTGTTGCCACATTTTTGTTCTTTGACCTTTGACAAATGATTCCTGATAAAAACAGTCTTAGACCAGGCCAGAATGGACTAAAATAATTTTCAGAAGAGACTATAAATCTGTCAATGGACCATTCTGGGTATTATTCATTATTTTACACATTTATAAAATACTTCGCCATATAGGCTCAGGACCTGCTCACAGGCTCACAGCTCAACCCCCCCCCCTAGTGTGTACAGTGAGCTGCTCTTACATCACCCATACCAGGATGTTGTGAGAGCGGGACCCATCCTATTCTTGGCACTGACTCACTGGGAGTATCAAAACATACCGACATACCTGTGGACGCGTTTCTAGGATACAGGGAAATTCCACAACCTCCCTTCATCCTTATTGGTCCATCCATAAATAGAATCATTACCGGGTATGGCGACGCGTCAGATCTGATCAGACCCAACCAGATCTGACCTGTTCCTACCAGGACATTTCATCACCCTGTGAGCTGCTCATCTTAGTATTTAAGACCTGGTGAACAGCTCCCAATCATCTATTCTAAGCTCATCTTTTTCTACTCACATTATACCATGTACAACCTCCCTAGTATCTAGGACCTACGACAGGTTGAGCTAGGAGCTTAGGGGCAGAGTCTGCATGCTGGCAAGTGTATCATTGTTACCACCTATATGTACACTCTGTCATCATGCAATAAACAAGGATCAAAGAACTTCTCTGGATTCAGTGTTAATTACAACATCGACTTGTAACGGTTCCTTGACAATGGTGGAGAACTCCTCAGAATATCCCACTACTAACCTCTCATAGCCATGAGTAATAGTGAGATCACACCCAAGGAGCCAGTTTCAAAACATACCTTTGCATCACCTGGGCTAGACGCACCCACCCACCTGCAACTGCAGCACACCATTTCCAGAAAGAAAATTTGTCACCTGACGCCTTCAAAATGATCCAGTTATACCCACCTGCCACACCAAGGGACACCCCCCCGGTAGAAGCTATACAGCGCCTCAGTCTGACGCTGACAGCGACAGCCCCAGGAGCAGTCGCAATGATTAGGATTCAGGGGACGGAACTGCAGCACCTATAGTCCCCGCCCCCACCCTGAAGGACCCGACCACCCACCACTACTCCTGATCCTACTCAATTGACTCTCACACCTCCAGGACTCTTGCACTGACAATGAGGAGGACGAATATAAGAACTACAGCCAGAAAACCTCGATTCTGAAACCTAAAAACAAGTCTGGTCAATATGGACAGCAAGGTAAGGCCATTTTCATTGATACAGAATTGACTAAGAGTGCAGTATCTGTTAACATGGATAACCACTTGTATAGAGCTCTCGATGATTCTGGCGCCTCCCTGTCTTTTATTAGCCAAAAATGGCTGATAGAATAGCAGGCACATATTTTAAAAATATGTTAGACACTCTACAATCACTGTGTCACTATACGGTAAAACACCCAATCACATCATGGATATAAAGAATATTCCCATAACACCCAACACTACAACAAATAGGGATACTTTTTCCTCCAAAATTATCCCACAATGTCTATATCCAGAGTATAGACACCCCCCCCAACCCCCACCCCAGCCCTACACCCCACCCTATTATTTCCTAACAAACTCACCCATAATAACCTTCTTACCACCCTTGAAACAGACATACATAACACCACCCAGATACTATAGGCATATTTTCTTCGTGTAACAGATGTTTCCTCTCCATTTCCCATATATTATTTCAATGGAGAGTATTCATTAGAACCACCAAATTCACCCTTTTTTATGTTTTATTTCTCCACAAATTCCAATTATTCCTTCCAACACGTCACAACCTTACAACCAAAATTAGTGGGTGACATTGCCAAAAATTTTATTTACCTTCCTGGAGGCTCAGGCAGCTGTAAACTGGATGGTCTGGTTGGCACGCCACATAAATTACCCACGGTCACAGCGTACGCTCGGTTTGTGATCCCATTCAATTGGGACATGCATGCGCCGGTTTGTTACAAGCTCAGGGCTCCTCAATACCCTAAGGTATTACCAAATGACGGCCTACTGTAGGAGAGCAGCTCTCTTGCATCCTGATCCGTGTTTATACCTCTGTTTACCATTGGTACTGGAATGTTTGGTGAGACACATAATCATATTAAATTCCTGCGCCACAGGTGGCCAGGTTGGGAATCCGAGAAGACTTGATTTTATCATCAGTACTTCACATCCCACCCACCCATAACCACAACAATATTGTGTCATAACTGACCGCTCCATCCTGATAGCTAGAGGATCAAAATTTGCATAGTGACCGATGGGTCCACTAGCATCCATCCAATAGAAAGGCCCCATGCCATTTAGGGAGAGACATACATTTAAGGGATGTCTGTGATTGAGAAATAGCCACCTCATGATCAGCATATAGGGCTCTCCCTCCCCAATCTTATCCACTTCCCAAACAATACACCAAACTTACCGAACCCAGTCACCACATGGAGCAAGTATCCGGAGACCACAGGGCCAAATGCCGAGGCTGCCATGCAACCAGCCCAGGTAGGATTTGTCTTATGTGTCCATTTAGTAGCGTCATCAATCGTTCTAACATGACAATGATGGATTATGCCATCATGTTACCCAGATACCCATTACATGCCAATGGTAGTGTGCGCCCAGAGTGCTTTGTAAAATGTGATAGTTGAATTCGCAGTCCACATCATGCCTTTCTACGACGACCTGACCACTTTAGATCTTACTTATCAACCTTTTGGCAAAACCCCACCCACCCCACCCACCCCACACACAACCTATCCTACCTTAGACTACCCATCAATTTAAAATTGTCTATTAGCCTTAAGGCACCAAAGTCATATGGACTCAACCCAGGGTGGACCATCCATAGCCTTCTAGGCCCACATGGCATTAGGAGCAAGGCCATGGATCTGTTTAGTCAAAGCTGTCAATCTAAAAAGTTTGAATTTGCTCATTTTTATCAGGCCAAACGCCCCCACCACTGTATTGAGCCATCCTAGTTTACTAAGTCACTGTACCTTACACAAAGTCAAGGTAAAATACATCAATTACTGATCATAGATTAGCCTAACAAACTAGTCTGCTTAAGAATCATGCCTACAAGTGTCCCACACAATCACGACCCCCACCCAATTGCTACAATTTTTATTTTTTTTTATCCCCTTTTTCCCACCCCAAATTCACCAACCAACTACACCTCGCACTTCACTCCCTCACACAAAACCAAGCCCCCCCCTCTTCCACTCACCCCGCCCAAGCCCAATACCCCCCCAAAATCAAAATTCGTATGGATCACTATTACAAGGAGAGGTACATGTGCACTGGCAAAATCAAAACAAACTCCTTTGTCAGTATAACCGTGACCATAACAACGGGGGAAACACCTACTCTATTTATAGAACAGGCGTCCCCACGCTGTGATAGTGAATGCTCGGCGAGTCTGGCCCCGGCATCGTCCCCCAATCCAGGAGGGCATACCAGAGAAAAGGCTTGGGCCCAAACGGCGGCAAAGCAAATCGAGCCCACTAAGTTGGTTCTGCTGAACCCCAAGAAGCCCAGCACCCCAACAAGCCATATATGTTTGAACTCGACCTGGCTGAGAGGGCCACATATATCGTTAATGGTAGGTAGAATTTCGACTCACCAATCCAACATGGCCGGTTTCGGTTCATGATTGAACCCACCGCCCCACTCATCGACTACCGGCCACCCCCACCATCATATAACTTAGGACCGTCCCAAGGTTATACCCAAATGTCAGTAACGTTTGGAAGATACCATCACACTTATGTGGGGATGGCAGGTACCCCTTACACACACGCTGGGTAATATGGCGTTCAATCCATAAAGACGCTGATGTGGGGATCGCCCCCCATCCAGCTCACCCATCAGACCCCCCGCCCCACAGTGAGCCCCCTCCTCAAGACATCACCCAAAACACACCCATACACAGCTATGATTAAACCCATTAGGCTAGATAACATCATAGCCACAGCTAAGCCTAGTTAACACAATAGATCGGTCTACACTGATGTTTATCAGTATTGGCACCGGCTGCGGCGTCTGGCCCGAGAACTTTCGCGCCACACGCGGCAGCTCGGCGCCATCTTGGTTTCGCATCAATTACCAAAATTGACAGACGTCACGGCCGTCACCATGACTACCATCGGTCATGTGACACCCGCACGTGGCGTCTCTATCACAACAACATTGACACATGTTCATACCTTGGCTTGCTCAAATCAAACTTACCTTAGTACCCATTGGCCATCCCGCTGCATGGGCGGGATGATTACCCACTGGATCTGTGTGATGCTGAAACACAACCCAAAAAAAGCGGATAAGACCAAAATGCCCCACGTCTTGATCCTCAAATTGTCAAAAACTCAAGAATCGCCTTTTTGTAAATCAAAATATACTCACAATCCGCCCGTCATAGTGATGACAATATGGAGCACCGTGCCGTTAGGCAGGACAACGTCAACCTCATAGACTTCCATGGTTATGTAACATTATGACATCACAAGACAAACAGGTGCCCCTTTTATAGCAGCCCAGATCAAAACTTTGGCGACACAGGAGAAAATTTTTTTTTTTCCTCCCCGCCCCTATTTCGGCCCAAAAATAAAATTTTCCTTCAATCAGCATCAACATAGTCTCTTTTCAAAGTACATGAGACAGGTAGGAGTCGACCTGAGCAGGTCATACCTGTATTAATCCCCATAACTTACCTGATTTTTCGCCATTATGGTACAGCGCCAGCTCGCTACTACCACCTGGTGGAGTTTAGAAAAACTAACCAAAGCATCCCTGGATACAGGACCCGCGCTAAGCCAAATGAATCAATTGAGCTCTGTACTTAGGTTTATACGTTGACAAAATGATACTGACTTTAAACCTTTTCTGTGTTGACTGTGGCCTGTCTGCAACCCATAACAGACAATCTGTAGGTCGATGAATTGTCTTCTCTTCCTATCGTTTTCTCAGCATGCCTACCACCAACACAGCATCAGTTCCTTTAGTACCAGAGGCCGAACCCAAGGAGGAAGGACCAGTACCATCTGAACCATGGACCAAACCAACATCAAACAGTATGGCAACCTACCACCAAATAGCTTGCATGCTATAGAGCATTTCAGGAAAAACAAGTGACAATGTCGCCATAGCAGCCATGAACTTTGGAATTTATGATATGTCATGGAGACCCAATCTCCCACTGACCCCACTAACAACTACCCAAGATGTCTATTTTTGACAAAAGACTAACTCTTATTCTTTTGTAAACAAGGTCAACTCTTTTTGCCCTCAATAGATCGGCAAACTCCTATGATCTTATAGGTGATTTTTATAACAGACCTTTTAATAATGTCACCTTAGGTGCTATAAGATCATCCCCATTTGTACACCCTTTTCAAGCTCAACTATGTATTGTATTTATGAGCTTTAGTCAGTAGCATAATTAAGTTCATATTTAACCTTAGGTTCTTAAGTTTGGCACAAACTATGTAGAGCGGGGCCAACAGTCATATCGAATACTACCTTGACCCTGTCCTACATAAAATCTTCAATTTTTTTCCCTCTCTCTTCCCACAGCCAGTCCAAATACGACCTCGGTCAATTTATACTGGCTAAACATGTGCCCTTGGCAGCTTGAAGCCGAACTTATCTTGGGAAACTCCCAACCTTGGTTCGACTTCCCGGTGCCAACTCCACATACTGTGTAAATGACATTTTTCCTTCCTTTTCTTACCGGTACATCATATTTGTAAACACTTTATATACCTCAGCTTAGACAAATGTATTTTCATACTCAATTGTATCAATACATAGCCACGACAAACTCAGGTACAAACAGTATTCATGACGTGCCAAAAAATATGTGTACCCATTTATTCCTGTAGTAATAAGTATCATAAGGTTTCCTTGATCCAACAATTAATAGCATGCTACCGGTATCTCTTATTTTTGAAAAGTTCCATTAAGGAACCTCCATGTACACCTATTTCATTCTTGTACCGTATTTTCATACCGAAAATCCCATTGTATCATGTACCTTGTATGCATAATACCCAAAATTGTCAATGGACTTGACAAAAGCCATTATTATTAATGATTTTCCTCCCTTAAACCTCATGCAGAGACGAGTGGGAATGTGGGGATTTGTCAATGGACCATTCTGGGTATTATTCATTATTTTACACATTTATAAAATACTTCGCCATATACGCTCAGGACCTGCTCACAGGCTCACAGCTCAATCCCCCCCCAGGGTGTACAGTGAGCTGTTCTTACATCACCCATACCAGGATTTTGTGAGAGCGGGACCCATCCTATTCTGGGCACTGACTCACTGGGAGTATCACAACATACCGACATACCTGTGGACGCGTTTCTAGGATGCAGGGAAATTCCACAACCTCCCTTCATCCTGATTGGTCCAACCATAAATAGAATCATTACCGGGTATGGCGATGCGTCAGATCTGATCAGACCCAACCAGATCTGATCAGATCTGACCTGTTCCTACCAGGACATTTCATCACCCTGTGAGCTGCTCACCTTAGTATTTAAGACCTGGTGAACAGCTCCCAATCATCTATTCTAAGCTCATCTTTTCTACTCACATTATACCAAGTACAACCTCCCTAGTATCTAGGACCTACGACAGGTTGAGCTAGGAGCTTAGGGGCAGAGTCTGCACGCTGGCAAGTGTATCATTGTTATCACCTATATGTACACTCTGTCATCATGCAATAAACAAGGATCAAAGAACTTCTCTGGATTCAGTGTTAATTATAACATCGACTTGTAACGGTTCGTTGACAAATCTGTCACATGACTGATTTAGGAGTGCACAACTATATGTCATATGCTAATCAATGTCTCTGTCAATGTTAGCCTTCCTGTGAGGCCCCTTAGTCTCAAAATGCCCCTATCTCCCAAAAATTTTGGGGATAGGGCCCGTTTGAGATTGAGGGCAGACCTAAAGCACCTAACCTACAAAATGTCCTCATCCCACAAAACTTTGAGATATAGGTCGCTATGTTCCAAAAAGTTACTATCTCTCAAAACCCCTATCCTTCAAATGGATTATCAATGTGTTTTTAATTCACTATAGTTCCCACACCTTGTAGCTATAGCTCAAACTGGATCAATTCAGGGTAAACAGGTGAAATTGGTTCAAAATAGGCTAATTGGATCGAATTGGGTCAAGTGAAGTCAGAATAGGTCAAAACAGGGCAAATTGGACTTTTTCTGGGTAAAACAGGTCACATCAGGTTTAAGCTATTAAGGTCAAATTGGGTCTAATTAGGTCAGAAGGATTTAAAATAGGTCAAATTGGATCAATTCTGGATAAAACATGGCAAATTAGGCAAAGATGGGCTGATCCGGTTGAATTACATTAAAGTTGGTAAAAGGAGGTTAGAATGGGTCAAAATAGGTCAAATTGGATGTCGATGTAGCAGGGAAAGGTGGCCAAAAATTTGGTCAAAAAATTTGGTCAAAATAGGTCAAATTAGATCAATTCTGGGTATAACAGGTCAAATAAGTCAATCGGGTCAAATTAGGTCAAAATGTGTCCACATCTTGATAGGTCTAACAAGACCAATTTCACCCAAAATAAGTCTTGTTTTGATCCCTTTGGGTCAAAAGGCTCAAATTAGGGCTAATTGAGTTAAATAAGTTCAAAATGGGTCAAACGGTTTAAATTAGTCAATGCAGGTATATGTAGCCAAAGATTTGTCAGTTGGGTCAAATCTGGTCAAATCATGTCAAACTAGGTCAAATCAGACCAATTCTGTTTAAACATGATAAATTGGCCATAAATAGGCCATGTTATTGGTTAAATCAGGTCATATTAGGTCAAAATGGGTGAAAAAAGTTCCTCAGTTTTGGGCCCTGAAATGTTGGCATGTATGAGAAGCATTTCTACAGTGTATATATCCAAAGTTTCATTAAAATCTATTCCTAACTTCCATGAAAATTTGTGATCGCAAATTTTGTCACTGGAATTATAGTATGTCTGTGTTGAAATCTATGATGATTTCTGCCAGGCCGCTGGGCCATATGTAATATTTATCACATGTTTGTCTTACTTACTAACAGATTCCCTTTCCCCTTATACCCCATATTTCTATAAAGTGGGGGGTTGAACCATCAAGTGACTATATTGGGCCTCCAAGTCTCAAACCATCAAGAGACTATGCCGGGCTTCCATGTCCCAAACCATCGAGAGACTATACGGAGCTTCCATGTCCCTAAACATTGAGTGACTATACTGGGCTTCCAAGTCCTAAAACATTGAGTGACAGTACAGGGCTTCCATGTCCCTAAACATTGAGTGACTATACTGGGCTTCCAAGTCCTAAAACATTGAGTGACAGTACAGGGCTTCCAAGTTCCAAACCATTGAGTGACCATACAGGACTTCCTAGCCCCAAACCATTGAGTGACTATACTGGGCTTCCAAGTCCCAATCTATTAAGTGACTATACAGGACTTCTAAGTCACAAACCATAGAGTGACTATACGGGGCTTCCAAGTCCCAAACTATTGAGTGACTATACAGGACTTCCAAGTCCCAAACCATTGAGTGACTATACTGGGCTTCCAAGTCCCAAACTATTGAGTGACTAGACAGGACTTCCAAGTCCCAAACCATTGAGTGACTATACAGGGCTTCCAAGTCCCAAACCATCAAGTGACTATACAGGGCTTCCAAGTCCCAAATTATCAAGAGACTATACGGGGCTTCCATGTCCTAAACCATCGAGAGACTATACAGAGCTTCCATGTCCCTAACCATTGAGTGACTATACTGGGCTTCCAAGTCCCAAACCATTGAGTGACTATACAGGACTTACATCAAGGATCGCACAGCCGTAACATATCTACACTCCTTCTCAACACCTATTACATAGGATTTGGTTAGGTTCAAGACTGCATGGATGCTTGGTCATAAAATCTTTCCTAATTATGGCCCAAGTTTGGTAAGTTGAGTCAAATTTCCCAAAATGGGGTTAATTGGCTCAATATCTAACCAAATTGAGTCAGATGGCCCCAACAGCAGAACTATGTAAAAAGAAATCTACTGCCCAATACCCTAAATCTGTAGTTCTTACTTATTGAAACCTAGATCTATAAAGCCTCTGGAAAAAAGACAGATTTTCTCGGGTGGGGGGGGGGACTGGGGTGAATGGCCCCAACAGCAGGACTAGGGAAAAATATCTCCTGCCCCAACGCCCTAAATATGTAAAGGTTATGCTCTAGAAAGTCTTACAATCTAGATTGATGAAGCCCCAGGTAAAAATTCCAAATTTTCATGTAGGGGGGGCTCTGCCGCAAATAGCCCAAACCGCAGAACCATGTAAAAAGAAATCTCCTGCCCAAAGACCCTAGATTTGTAGTTCTTATCCATGCTCTAGAAAGGTTTGAAACTTATACCTATAAAGCCTCTTGAAAAAAGTAAAAAATGTTCTGGGGGGCTTTAGGGTAAATGTCCCAACACCATTATTATGGAAACAAATCTCCTGCCCTAACACTCTAAACCTGTAGTTCTACCTTGTGGATTGGAGGAGTTTACAACCTACATCTATAAAACCTCTGACAGAAAATACAAATTTTTAGGGGGGGCTTTGGGGTGAATGGCTGGCCCCCAAAAGCAAAGCCATGGAAAAATATCTCCTGCCCCAACAGCCTAAATCTGTATTAGTCTTGCTCTAGAAAGGTTTACAAAATAGATCTATGGACCCCCAGATAAAAATTGCAAATTTTCATCAGGAGACTCTGGGGGGAATGTCCCCAATCCCAGAATTATAAGTGAAAAAGTCTCCTGAGCCAGCCTCCTAAATCTGTGCTTCTTATTCATGCTCTAGAAAGATTTGAAACCTAGATCTGTAACGCCTCTGGAAAAAAAGGCAAAGTTTCTCAGGTGGGGGGGGGGGGGGGTCTGGGATGAATGGCCCCAACAGCAGAACTATGGAAAAATATCTCCTGTCTCAACAGCCTAAATCTGTATTAGTCTTGCTCTAGAAAGGTTCACTACCTAGATCTATAAAGCCCTATGTAAAATTTGCAAATTTTCATGGGGGGTCTCTGGGGGGAATGGCCCAAAGCCTAGAATTATGAAAGAGAGAGTCTCCTGTCCCACCACCCTAAATCTGTAGTTCTTACTTGTAAATTGGAAGGGTTTACAACCTACATCTATGAAACCTCTAACAGAAAATGCAAATTTTTAGGGGGGGCTTCGGGGTGAATGGCCCCCAACAGCAAAACTATGGAGAAATATCTCCTGCCCCAACAACCTGAATCTATATTAGTTATGCTCTAGAAAGGTTTACAACATAGATCTATGGACCCCCAGGTAAAATTTGCAAATTTTCATCAGGGGACTCTGGGGGAATGGCCCCAATCCTAGAATTATAAGAGAAAAAGTCTCCTTTTGGTCGCAACCTAAATGTGTGCTACTTATTCATGCTCTAGAAACGTTTCAAACCTAGATCTATAATGCCTCTTGGTAAAAGGCAAAGTTTCTCAAGATGGGGGTCTGGGGTTAAAGGCCCTAACAGCAGAACTATGAAAAAATATCTCCTGTCCCAACAGCCTAAATCTGTATTACCGTAATTTCCCGCATATAAGACGCAGTGCATGTGTAAGACGCACCTAGAGTTTTGGATTATGTCCAAAAGAATGAAATATTCATAACTTTATTTCTACTGAATGGATTTTCAAAATTTAAAAAGCTATATGTAGCTCTGGCCTCCCAGACACCACCGGAGCCATCTATGTCATGATATGACTAAGGGGGAGTGTAATATATCAAAATAAAGCTCTTGGTGTCCCCCTCGCGGATCCAGAGAGAACTAAAACCTCGCGTATAAGACGCGTCTTATACGCGGGAGATTACGGTAGTCATGCTCTAGAAAGGTTCACAATCTGGATCTATAAAGCCCTATTAAAATAATGCAAATTTTCATGGGGGGTCTCTGGGGGGAATTGCCCCAAGCCCAGAATTCTGAAAGAGAAAGTCTCCTGCCCCACCACCCTAAATCTGTAGTTCTTACTTGTACAATGGAAGGGTTTACAACCAACATCTATAAAACCTCTGACAGAAAATTTTTAGAGGGGGGCTTCGGGGTTAATGGCCCCCAAAAGCAAAACTATGGAAAAATATCTCCTGCCCCAACACCCTAAATCTATATTAGTTATGGTCTAGAAAGGTTTACAACATAGATATATGGACCCCCAGGTAAATTTTGCAAATTTTCATCAGGGGACTCTGGGGGGAATGGCCACAATCCTAGAATTATAAGAGAAAAAGTCTCCTTTAGGCTGTAACCTAAATCTGTGCTACTTATTCATGCTCTAGAAATGTTTCAAACCTAAATCTATAATGCCTCTTGGTAAAAAGCAAAGTTTCTCAGGATGGGGGTCTGGGGTTAATGGCCCTAACAGCAGAACTATGAAAAAATATCTCCTGTCCCAACAGCCTAAATCTGTATTACCGTATTCTCCCGCATAGAAGACGCAGTGCACGTAGAGGACGCCCCCCTAACTTGTCAATGGTTATTTCACATATAAGACGCACCTATTAGGTACCAATTTTGTAAATTCAGTACATTTCTATAGTAAAATTACCCCTCGTATAAGACGCCCCCCAACTTGAGAGAAAGCTGTAAGACTCCCCAGCATTTTGTTTGGCGTAGAGGACGCGTCTTATACGCTGGAGTTTACGGTAGTCATGCTCTAGAAAGGTTCACAATCTAGATCTATAAAGCCCTATGTAAAAATTGCAAATTTTTATGGGGGGGTCTCTGGGGGGCAATGGCCCCAAGCCCAGAATTATGAAAGAGAAAGTCTCCTGCCCCACCACCCTAAATCTGTAGTTCTTACTTTTACAATGGAAGGGTTTACAACCAACATCTATAAAACCTCTGACAGAAAATTTTTAGAGGGGGGCTTTGGGGTGAATGGCCCCCAACAGCAAAACTATGGAAAAATATCTCCTGCCCCAACACCCTAAATCTATATTAGTTATGCTCTCGAAAGGTTTACAACATAGATATATGGAACCCCAGGTAAATTTTGCAAATTTTCATCAGGGGACTCTGGGGGGAATGGCCCCAATCCTAGAATTATAAGAGAAAAAGTCTCCTTTAGGCCGTAACCCAAATCTGTGCTACTTATTCATGCTCTAGAAACTTTCAAACCTAGATCTATAATGCCTCTTGGTAAAAAGCAAAGTTTCTCAGGATGGGGGTCTGGGGTTAATGGCCATAACAGCAGAACTATTAAAAAAAAATATCTCCTGTCCCAACAGCCTAAATCTGTATTAGTCATGCTCTAGAAAGGTTCACAATCTAGATCTATAAAGCTCTATGTAAAAATTGCAAATTTTCATGGGGGGTCTCTTGGGGGCAATGGCCCCAAGCCCAGAATTATGAAAGAGAAAGTCTCCTGCCCCACCACCCTAAATCTGTAGTTCTTACTTGTACAATGGAAGGGTTTACAACCAACATCTATAAAACCTCTGACAGAAAATGCAAATTTTTAGGGGGGGCTTTGGGGTGAATGGCCCCCAACAGCAAAACTATGGAGAAATATCTCCTGCCCCAACACCCTAAATCTATATTAGTTATGCTCTAGAAAGTTTACAACATAGATCTATGGACCCCCAGGTAAAATTTGCAAATTTTCATCAGGGGACTCTGGGGGAATGGCCCCAATCCTAGAATTATAAGAGAAAAAGTCTCCTTTAGGCCGTAACCTTAATCTGTGCTACTTATTCATGCTCTAGAAACGTTTCAAACCTAGATCTATAATGCCCCTTGGTAAAAGGCAAAGTTTCTCAGGGTCTGGGGTTAATGGCCTTAACAGCAGAACTATGAAAAATTATCTCCTGTCCCAACAGCCTAAATCTGTATTAGACTCTAGAAAGGTTCACTATCTAGATCTATAAAGCCCTATATAAAAATTGCAAATTTTCATGGGGGGTCTCTGGGGGGGAATGGCCCCAAGACCAGAATTATGAAAGAGAAAGTCTCCTGCCCAACCACCCTAAATCTGTAGTTCTTACTTGTACAATGGAAGGGTCTACAACCTACATCTATGAAACCTCTGACAGAAAATGCAAATTTTTAGGGGGGGGCGGTTCTGGGGTGAATGGCCCCCACAACCATAATTATGGAAATAAATCTCCTACTCTAACACTCTGAACCTGTACTTCTTACTTGTACATTGGAAGGGTTTACAACCTACATTTATAAAACCTCTGACAGAAAATGCAAACTTTTAGGGGGGGGGCTTTGGGGTGAATTGCCCCCAACAGCAAAACTATGGAAAAATATCACCTGCCCCAACACCCTAAATCTGTATTAGTTATGCTCTAGAAAGGTTTACAACATAGATCTATGGACCCCCAGGTAAAAAATTCAAATTTTCATGGGGGGTCTGGGGTGAATGGCCCCTGCATTAGAACTATGGAAATGTATCTCCTGTCCCAATACCCTAAATCTATATTAGTTATGCACTTGAATGGTTTACAATCTAAATGAAAGAAGCCTCCAGTAAAATTTTGAATTTTCATAGGGGGGTATGGGGTGAATGGCCCTAGCATTAGAACTCTGGAAAAATATCTCCTATCATAACACCCTAAATCTATGTTTAAAAAAAAAAAGAAAAAGATCTTTATTGACCGATCCACTACATGCCATAGTGATAATATAAGTCAGTAAAATGTGTGGCCTGTGGTATTTCACCTTGATTCATATACAAAAGAAAAGAAAATTATGGAAGTAGTGGGGTATGGGGGAATCCCAGGAATTTTTTGAAAAATACCAGGACAAAAGGTGCATTCTGGTGCTTTTTAAAAATAGATGACACATTTTCTAGGCCCTGATAAGATTTTGTTTTGAGGGCAAGACCTCCCCTGATATGTGATCCTAGGGCTTAAGTGATAAAACATGTTGAGGGGGGATGGGGGAGGTATGACTCTAAAAGACTGAAATCTAGTGACCAAATGGTGCATTCTGAGGCAAATTTCCACAAATTCTTCTGTCTGTCACCCAAGATCATCCAATGTCCATCATACATGTACTTAGCCCTTAGGATCAATGATCATACATGTGCAACTAACCACCCAGGTTAAGCCTGTAGATACCATCAATTTGGTCTGTACATGCAACTCTGGTGATATACAATGATACAATGTACATGCATTGTTTCAACCTTATGTACTTTCTCCAAAAGGTTAAGCATGATTTCCAATGATGTGGCATTAGAGTAAAGTGCAATTTAGGACTGAGGGTCATTCCAGGAGGTGGGCTGGAAGGTGTTTTTTGAATATTGGAGGACAGAAATAATTATTTCAAAATCATGAAAGAAATTCAGTTTGTATTGCACATATAAGAGAACCCAACAGGTCATTTCCTGATGATCAAAGCTTTCTAATGGTATATGGAACCCCATATTCAAATAACTGCCTCCCTCTCCTTTCCTTTCCCCTCTCCCTCTCTCTTCTCTTTCTCCTCCTCCTCTTTTTTTTTTTTTTTTTTTTTTTGGGGGGGGGGAAGGCCCATTCGGCCCCCCTGTATCCGCCACTGGAAAAAGACATATTTACATACAATCATATACATACAAAGAGAAGGGCTACTCAAGCCATTTGGGTGAAAAAGGAAACGAAAGTCTTATTGTGGTTGACTGTTTTTTGCAAGGACAGAAAATATCTCTCATGAAGAGAAAATAGGAGAGGGATGCAGCACTGACAAGTCTAGTGTAGAAAAAAAAAAGAAAAAAAAAGACAGAATTTTTTCATAAGCCACACAAACGTAATTTCTTGAACAAGGAGCAAGTATATCTAATTGATATGCTCTGACATTGTGTTTACAGTTAATACAGTTAGATGTCAAATTATGACAATAGATTCGTCAATAAGTAGACTGTTTTGTGGTAGATCGGCATTTGCGAGTCTTCTACTCTTCTCGTGCAAGTCCTTGATCCTGGTTAGCCTGCTCTTGAACTGCTGCTTTGTCTCACTTTTCTGGTACCATTCATCCAGATTATCCCACAACTTTACTCCTCTATACAATGGGGACCGTTTATAGAAGTCTCTTTTGGGCTGCTTTACCTCAAACTTAACCTTATTTGAGCTACGTGTGGTTCTGTTCACATTATTAGGAACATGTAAGTGTTTGCCAGTTACAGAACACTTGTACATAAAAGAAAGATGCAGTTCATCTCTTCTTCTTTCCAGATATGGAACACCACTTTGTTCATGCAGATCATCAAGACTCATATCATGGACTGAGCAACGAAAGCAAATTCTGAGACCCAGATTCTGTAATCTTTGTAATTTTGCCAAAAGATCTTGGTTGGCTCCTCCATGCAGGAAGCTGGCATAATCAAAAAGACTTACGATAGTAGATTTGTATACCAAGATGGCATCCTCCCTGCTTAGGTTATGTCGCATCTTTGCAAATCTAAAAAGCCTGTGATTTACCTTCCTAATGAGATCATTGATGGATTCCTTCATTGTCAAGGTTCCACCAATTCTAACTCCCAAGTAGCAGTAGCTCTGAACTCTATTTAATCCTTGATTTAGGATTTTGGGGCTGTCTCCAGGCATCACTGCAGATTTAACTTTGTTTTTGCTCCCACTATTCATTGTCAACCGCAGTTCTAGACATTTGTCTACAACTCGATCTAGATCACTTTGTAATTTTTCCAAGGCTGGAGTGGTCAATTTATCTGCACAGTAGAAGACCAAGTCATCAACTTGCCAGTACAATGCTCTATGTCTGAACCAAGATCATTTATATAGTAAATGAAAAGTAAAGGTCCCAGAACGGAACCCTGTGGAACCCCAAAAGCAACATGCTCCCAACCTGATTTAAAAGAGCCTATTTGAGTATACTGCTTTGTGCTGGTCAGATAGCTGACTAACCATCTATATTCATTGAACCCCAATTTCAGATCTTTTAGCTTGTGGAGTAGGTATGAGTGGTCTACGAAATCAAACGCTTTGCGCAGATCTACAAAGCAAAGGGCTGTAACATCACCGTTGTCACGGTTTTCATATAGATCCTTACTAAGCTCAAAGACTGCATCTCCAGTGCCAAGTCCCTTCCTATATCCAAACTGTCTATCTGAGATAGCATCTTGCCTATCCATGCATGAAGAGAGATGGCTATGCATGCATTTCTCAGCAATTTTTGAGACTACAGAAAGAAGTGAGATAGGCCTCCAGTTGTTAATGTCCTTTAGGTTTCCACTTTTTGGTATGGGAGCCACTCTGGCCTCCTTCCAGATTTCTGGGACCGTCCCTGTTGCAAATGACTGATTTAGTACATGTGTAAGCTGGTCATTGAGCAAGCCCAGAACCTCTTTTAAATAACTGCACCTGATATCTCTCATACCTGATGTTTTTAAAGTGTTGATTTCACTTACTAGGATTTTTACTAATTCAGGATGAACTGCCAGACACTCATATATGTCAGCAGAATCTGGTGAGTATTCTGTATCATGGTCTAGGCGTTGGTGACCATTATCCTCCAAATTAGATGATAACTTTTTACCAATGCCTGCAAAAAACTCGTTTAAGAAGTCTACAGATTCTTGATTTCCCGTCAGTTCACCATCCTCACCCATTAGTGTTGGTGGGACTGTTGAACAAGTGGGTTTGAGAATCCCATTCAACACTTTCCAGAATCTCTTAGGATTGCCTTTATTCTCTTCTAGGGCAGATTTAACTTCACCAGCTTTTGCATATCTGACCATTTTGCTTATCCTATTCCTAAGCTTTTTGGCCCTATTTAAGAACTTTTTGTTTTTCATCCTGAAGAAATCATCCATATTCTGAGCTCGTTGTTCACATAAATTTAAGATTTCTGATGTCATCCAGCTTTTACCACAGTCATTGTACGTCCTCTCTACTAGGGGACAATAATTGTCCAAGTGCTCTGTGATGCAATCCTGAATGATGCCCCATGAGACATTGACATCATCCGACTGCCAGAAATCTTCCCAGTCCCAATACAGCACCCACTCCATCAAATGTTTTGATGTTGTTGTTCCTATAATCACGAGACCAGTAAGTTTTCTCTGTGTAGGTTTGGATGTCAGTTAGCATAACCACATACACTGGGAGATGGTCAGATGCTAGATAATTAAAAACCCTGCTTTTTATGTTCTTAATAGAGTTTGTGAGTATATGATCAATACAATACCCTTTGCTATCAAAAGGCCTTGTACAATAGTGAATGAGATTTTTAAGGCCATAGTCCCTACATTTATCAACCAATTTTGTAGTTTTGAAGCTGTCCTCCTCGAGGACATTTATATTGGTATCACCTAGAACCCATAGTTCTAGATTAGGATTAGTGAATTTTTTATAGAGACTATCAAGCTCTTGTATGAACTCATCAACTTTGCCGCTTGGTGGCCGATAAACACAAGATATTATCATGGGTTTACGATTTGGCTGTTCTACTCTAAGAGTTATAATTTCCACATCCGATGTGGTTTTAGTGAAAGACTCAACCTGTGTCATATGCTTGGCTATATGATTCCTCATATAGATTGCTACACCTCCCCCTTTCTTCACATCTCTGTCCTGCCTAAAGAGTTGGTATCCATCCCATTGAATAATGTCATCATCATGGAGCTCTGTCAGCCATGATTCACTGATACATAGGATATCTACATGCTTAAACGCCTCAAAAAGTTCAATGCTTTTTAGGTAGAAACTACGGGTGTTATAGTGTACCATTTTCAGACCCCTTAGGGCATCAAATTCATTCAAGCGAGTAGTTCCCATTATGTTAGATAAGATGCCACACCTATTGTTTCAGAGCAAGAAAACCAAACACTATTGCAGTCAAGGCTGGTACTAATAGAAAACAAAATATATACAAGCTATACAATGATATATCTAACCTCGTCAGCATAGAGATATGAAAACCCCTCAAACTATACCCCTAAAGGAAGAGGCCTCAGGTTAAAGGGTTTACCTTACCACTAAACTTAAAAATCAATAATAAAAAAAAATACAGAAAATGACGCACTTGTAGTTTCTAGTGAGAACAAGAGTGTCAGCACATTTAAAAGGAGAAACATAGAAAAATCAGCAAAACTCATCCACAACATCAGAAGTATAGTAGCCTAAGCAAGAATTAAGTGTGTGGTGTTTGGCAGTGGGTGAGTCACTCATAATGGGATCCATTTATACAGGTAATCAAGGTTTGGCATCCAATTAATACCTTCCTCAGGGAGAACTAGCATCTTAATCAGTGTACAAAATACAAAACAAATGTGTGCATTAAGAAAAGATAAAACACAAATAAAGAACAACAATACAACAGGGACAAGAGGGAAAGAAAGGGGGGGGGGGGCAGATAGTTAATTATGCTCTTTGATACAATGTAGATCTATGAAGCCACAGGTTTAAAAAATAATAATTCTCACCTGGGGGGTGGGGTGACTGACCCCAATACATGGATTTTGGAGAAAGCTTCCTACATGCTCCCTAAAAATTCCAACTTTTCACTTGTGCTTTAGAAAGGAAGGCAACCTAAATATAGTTGTCTATAAAAGCCCTCTACTAGAATATGCCTTTTTTTTAGAGGGGGGGGGGGCTCTGGGATGACTGACCCTCCTTCCCTAACATAATAAATCTGTAGGTTAATTATTTGTGCTCTAGAAAGGATTTCAACCTACATATAATGCTTCTGATTGATAACACCATTTTTGAAGAGGGACTCAGGGGTGAATGGCCCCTACCCCAAAATTATGAGGGGAAATTGGTCTAACCCAAAACCCTAAACCTGTAGTCCTTATTTTTGTGCTCTAGAAAGGTTTAAAACCTACATCTATAAAGCCTCTAGTGAAAATGCAAATTTGTATTGGGGGGGGGGCTCTGGGGTGAATGGCCATAACAGCAGAATTATGAGAAAAAGTCTCCTATTCCAACACCTTAAACCTGTAGTTCTTACTTATGCTGTAAAAAGTTTTTCAACCTAAGGTGTAGGTGATCCAGAACAACCCTCATTTCACTTAGGCCTACATTAGTAATCACCTGTCTCACAGGTAGGGAGAAAGTACACACACAGGTAGGGGAGGTGAGGGAGGAGGACCAAGTGAGTGCACTCACACTGCACAGTCTATTTGTGGATCCAGCCCCACAGTGTGTTTTGGATCACAGCCCCCTTTCTAAACCATTATTCTAAACAAGAGACACTATTAGGAGACTGTATTTTACTAATAAGAAACCATTTGTAATGTGTGGTTAGATGTATGATTTATAGTGGACTATACACACATGGGCTGGAATAATGCCAGCCCATGTGTGCAACATGTGTGCAACATGTAAATCCAGCATGGGGCGAAATAGAAACGGCACCAATAGAAACATGACATGCGTATACCCTTTATATCATGACAATGCACAATAATACATATGGCAGTGGTGTCTACATATATTCAGGTGTCTAATACAGTATTAAGAGCCATGGATGGATATTTCATGTTATGAAGAAAGGGAATATAATTCACTCACCTGATGATTGGATCCTCCTGGTCTGAGAGGCCTTTCAGGGATCCAGTCAGTTAATACAAAGTTCCAATTCTTGTGAAAAAAATATTGCAGTAAAAAGATGACAATCAGTATTCAGTATTGTTGTGTGACATAACCACCAAGGCTGCTAAATTAGTTTGATAGTGTGATAAAGAAGCAATACACATTTTATCCTTTATTGATTTACAAGACAGGGGAATGAGACCTGAATCTCAGTAGATCAACAGACTAAATAAGACCTCAATGAGTGGCCTCTCAGAGTTCCCTTTTTAGCATGGTGATCCAATCTAGTCTAGGTGAGTGAAGAGTTTAGGGTTGGCATATGCCAGGTGGGTCTTCTAACTGACGATCCTGCTGTACCAGGCCCTAAACTCTTCAGTTAGAACACCCTGGACCAGGACCAATATAAGATGCAAACTGATAAAATACCTTTTTTAGAGTGCAGGAACCAGTGTCGTCGACCGACAGGTCAGACATACACTCCTAGGAGCTAGGTTATAATATAGCACAGTGCCCGGGGCACAGTAATTATATTCTAAGTTCCCTTGTGCCCTTAGGAGTGCCGTTTATTAGGAAGATTCACGCCCACTACCTAAGAACAGCTTGTTGTCTGGATCGTGTTTCAATAGTTTCCATGACAGGATGCCCTCAAATCGTAATGGGAGGTATGAGAAATGACACCATGCCAGTGACTACATAGTGAACTACAGTACAGGCCTCCAAATAACAGCTGCTATGCAGAGGGCATACATACTTCATCTGTCTATTAGTAGCATTACCACAATCCCCCTCATGTGCATTGGAGCATAGCCAGTGTACTAGTGGTACTCGAAATGGGCCACTTTTTGCACCACACCCACAGATATTCCTTTTCAAATCTAGTCACCTGGGGTTTCTATATGATGTCACTGAGCTATAAAATATAGAAAGCAGGGAAAATCAAGTTTCTTTAAATTCCTCAGAAACTTGTGCTTGAGGCCTCTTTTTGCAATATCCATGTGAAACTATATATCAATAGCTTTCACCTAATATAAACATTGTTTATGTAAGTTGCAATTAACCCTTGTGGCTTTGCAAGTGTTTGTAGAAAATGTTTGCCCACAGGTAACCACCCAGTGGTATAGTTATATATAGTGCTCCACTGCCCTGGCCTACCACCCTACTGCAGGGGGTATGGGAAGCCTGCTATGGGGCTTTTCCTCCAATACATGGCACATTCTCAGGGTCAATATATCTTTAATAACTTTGGTTCTATTTGGGATTGAGAAAGAATTCCAAAGATTTTATGATCCTTGTAATGTTGTGTATCAGCGCAAAGAGGTATCAAAAGGTTGTGATGCATCTAGAAATTCAGTGTGGTAATGGTACTATTAGCACCACGAAGTGCATGGTACTTCGCGTTAGTTTTGGCCTACTCCGGGTCTGAATCCTGCTTTTGACCATTTTCAAGTTGAAGGGGTCTACTTGTTATTGCCATAACAACAGCTTGCTGATGGACGTTGTGAGATAAGGACTGAAAACAGTCAGCATGATGGGTATCAGGTCCCACTTGGCAAAAAACGTGTTTGTAACGTTTCCAAAAGTTTTTATTTGGTTTGGGTAAAAAAGTTTTTAGAAAAACGTTATTTTGACATTGAAAAAACGTTTTTAAATGTTTTTTCAATCAATTTTCAACCAAATAGAAATGTTTGCTTTTTCAACCAAATAAAAACGTTTTTTATTTACGTTTCTTTTACGTTAAAAAAACGTTTTTTAACCTGATATAAAAATGTTTTTATAAAAACGTAAAAATAACGTTTTTATGAGTACATGTAAAAACGTTATTTTAACGTTTAAAAAAAAACGTTTTGCAAACTTAGGAACCAAAATAAAACGTTTTTTTGACGTCAAAAAAACGTTTTTCTGCCAAGTGGGGTGTTATGTATTGCACCCTTAAAAATCTGCATTGAATGAAAGGAATATTCTCATTGGTCGATAATGCCCTGCTAGGTCGGAATATAAGCTGCACCTTGAGTTCGGGGCTTTGCTGTAAGCCGTACCAGAGCCCAAGTGGTCCCCATTTCTTCCTTTAGTCTATAAGTAAAACCCCGCCTATTGGCCACACCCTGAGTTCCTGGGGATGCTGCCGCACCAGAGGCTCGAAATAGTCAATGTAATGATGTCTAATGGTTTTATAGATATGGTTCATGCATACTATGACTGAACTGTCATGGCATCTATGATCTTTAATGTAGGTCTGTTATTGCTAGCTGATGGCATACTACACGCAGTACCCATATAAATGTACATTCCACGTTTGTTCAGCTTGTCTAGCTTGGATTATGCATGATCCACTGCTTAAAGGACAAGGCTTTGACAGGAAAAGATATATGATATATATGTGTATTAGATATATAATTGCATTGAAATGAACATCATAATATTTTAGGCAGTTTGTGCATTATGGGGATCGCAGTCTAACCAGTCTACATTTGTAGGGTTTGATAAAGTGTCAACTGGGTCTCAAAAAGACTTTAAGCAGTGGTAAAAGGGAACTAAGGTGTTTTTTATCCATAATTCTTGAAAATATAAAAACAAGAACTTTCAATGTTATCCTTGTTTAATATTGAACAAGTAATCAATGGATAATTCATGACGAGTGTGTGTTAGTGAAGGATAATTACACGCGGGCATATCCCAAGTGTAATTAGCCTTTGCTAACACACACAAGTCATGAATTATCCATTGACTACTTATTTTATTCCACAAAACCAATAGATAATCAATAGAATACCAATAAATTCAAGTTGACATAAAAAATTGTTCCCCTTCCCCGGGACTCGAAGCCAGCCAATGTGTCTACACGATCGATCGGTACATACACCTTGGCGCCCAGCAGCGGACAGCTACAGGGCTCGTCTTGGCTTGGCTTGCTTTGAATGCATCTCGTGGTTATGTTTGTGTATAATACACCTCGTCGCCCGGCAGCGGACAGCTACAGCACGAAAAAAAAGACGCGTCCAGACCGGGACTCGACCTGCCTACCTCTGATGGCTGAGTGCAATGCGCCAACCACTAGACCACTGCGTCTCCTCCTTCAGTGGCCGTCTCGGCTTGGCTATCTTTGAATGCATCCCGCTGTTATGGTAGCGGACAGCTTGTGCCCGACAGCTGTTGGTTTGGTTTGGACGTGAAAAAAAAACAGTAGCGGACAGCCAGCAGCAGTGACAAAGCTGGGGGGGGGGTCACAGCCCAGACTGCCGGGGATTTTCACACTTTTAATGTATAGTAGTTATATGACAGTAACCTCCCCAGGCTTTGTATCACATTAAGACCTGGTTCTACCCAACCACTTCTCGTCAGTCCCTGTGGCGCAATGTATAGGGAGTTGGATTTGGGATGTGAGACTGCAGGTTCGACCCCTACCCTGGCAATGAAAAATTTCGTAGGTTTTAACATGTAACATATGACATGTAAGGACATGTAAGACGTGCAGGTTATCCATGGATAACTGCACGGCATGCCTGTTGTCCTTGGATAACGGCATGCCTTACAATATTGATGCTACAGCCTTCATGGTGTGCAATATTGATAGGTATGTGCATTGGAATATGCAGGAAAAGTCAGAATCCCAGAAATCGTGGAATAACAGTGACTATGACCAAAGCCAATTTTTCAGTGGTTTCATTTCAGCTGCTTTTTGGCCGTTCCACAGCATAATGGAACAACACCATGACTTTTGACATGTGATTAGACCATGTTTGTATGACAGAGGAAAAGTCTCTGATCCTTGTTATTCGTCTTAGGTATGACTGTATGAATTCCCAATATACAATACCCTATTTTAGGTGGATAAACAACCACGTCTGGCAAGGATTCAAGCGCCCACTTGCACCCCACGATATCCACACAGTACCGCCACCTGATAAGTCTGTAAGGAGAGCACTAAAAATTGGAAGGTATGTTCTAAGCTTTGTTCTCAATGATATCTTCATGCAAGTGTAGGAATCAAGGAAAATCATCAGGTAGTTAGTGATATAAAGCCTCCAAAGATAGTGTATAGAGTGTTCTATCCCCCCACGTATAGCCAAGTAGTAGGTTTAAAGAGATAAACAGCATACATGTGTTCCAGTTCTTCCCATGGCATTTTAGAATAAGCAGTAGATGTTATCATGACATACCCCCTAGTCAAAATAAAGTAATTAACTCGGAAAGCCGAGTTATAATTTTCGTTAATGTTGTAGGTATTGGGATGATCTAACTCCTGAACAGAAAAGCCGCCCAAATGCATTACTCAAAGCAACCATCAAAAGCAATTGGCAGACGCTTGTTACCTCTATACTACTCATCCTGTTGGGGGTAAGTGGACATAATATTTTTCATAGCCTGCAGGTGGGCACCAATCTCAATAGCTCTTTTATGTAATAACCTAGTCAACGCGCTAGACTGCACACACTTGTTCATCTATCCTACGAGAAAGTTGCATGCATGCTGTAATAGTGATACAATTGTCAAATACATGAGTCATGTTGTGTCCCATACATCCCTCCTTTTCTACGTGACAGTGAGGTATTGTTCTATATTATTAGGACACAAACACGTGTTTGTTTAGAAGTGTGCATATTTATTTCCCTTTGATAGTCATGGAGGTGATATCAGTATACCTTACATATTCTCACAAGGGACATTAATGACTAATTTGTGTTAAGCTGGAACAAGAAGAGTATCTGTCTATCATATATAGCAAAGACATAGATTAATAGATACATTTAAGGTAGGGTTCCAGGATACTTCAGCCAAATAATTTTTTGTGCATTATTTGTCTCAGGTATGATAGACTTACATGTAATATACACCAATATGACCGTAGTTGATGTCTCATTCGAATAAGTTCCATTTCATAGGGCGTTGCTAGGCATGGAATGAAAATGGAACAAAACATTCTTTTTTAGCTTATATTCTTTGAAAGGCATTTTGTCAATATTCCAATTAAGGTCAGTAGAGCTCTTAAAAGTTGCAAACTAAGCAACTTTGGAGTGCTCTCCTGACCTTAATAATTGGAATATCAACAAAATGAAAAGGTCCCCAGGAAATGACTTCATAATAATTCTTGAATTATCAGAACTGGTAATCATGTTATATTTCCATCCCATAATGCTATTTAAAGAAATAGAAGTTAAAAAAGAACGTTTTTGTTCCATTTTCATTCCCTGCCTAGCAACGCCTTATAAAACTCATTTGAATGAGACACCAACTACGGTCATATTGGTGTATATCACATAAAATTCCATCAATCCTATGACAATTATTGCACTGAAAATATGATCAGGTGAATAGCCCTCGAACCCTACCTTAAACAACACTAATTAACACCTTTCACAAACATCTTTAGCAAAAGAGACCAACTCTAGCATAACATGCATTGCCTCATCAAGATGAGTACTACTAGAGTACATCCCTTTTTATTCACCAATACAAGCTGATTATTTGCTTTACTTGACAATATCAGGAGATGTGTAAGTTCACCCAACCCTTCTTGATAGATGAGATTGTGAGCTTCTTCAAAGGCGAAAATGTGACCCAGACCCAGGCCTACATAGCTGCAGGAGGCATGGTGGCACTTACAGGGGTTTACTCCGTGTTAAGTACCCATGGGGAGTACCTCGGCCAGGTGATGGCCATGAGGATGAGGTCCTCCTGCTCTGCCATTCTAACAAGGAAGGTAAGTCATAGCAATCATTTTTCCAAACAATATTTCCAAGTTACCTGACAATTAGCTTTCACATGTACTGGGCGCTAATAGACACGAATAGTATGTTACAATATGGATCATTGAGAAGAAAGACCAGTTATGTATGTATTATAACGTATGCATCGTCATTTATATACATGTATAATGAACTATTTGTCATGACTCTCTTTGTCCATTAGGCGACGCGCCTCAGCAGCAAAGGGTTGAGTCAGATTTCATCCGGACAGGTGAACAATATATTAGCATCTGATGTCGAGAAGTTCTATAACGTAAGTTGAGTACTACATTCGTTGCTAAACAAGGTATTCACGATATATTATTAAATAAAGCTCTATAGGATTGTGCACAACCAATGGCAAACCAGAAGAAATTATTATATCTTTACTTAGATCATAATTTTGGCAGGCCAGTATACATGTATTAGCAAAAGATAGCAGCAAACCTACCCCTTAATGGTTTGGGGATTATAGACTGAATATCAGTTTTAATGGATTGACACTGAGATCACTCTACACTGTTAGTAGTAGCCAGGGTTATTTTACAGCAAAACCCTTGGCAACTTTGGTTCCAATACATTTTGCTGTAAATCTACAGCAGGTAAGTTGCTGTAATTCTACAACACAATCCACAGTTACCACACAGTTATAACTGCTGTAACCATACAGCAAGATCATTCAGATCTACAGAAACATATGTTGTAAATTAATAGCTAAATATGTTGTAGAATTACATAAGTATGTCCTGTAAAATAACAGCAATATTTTCTGTAAATGAACAGCAAGATTTGCTGGAAATGAACAGTAGAATATACTGTAAATTTACGGAAACATTTGCTGGCAACTGAGGTTCCATCAACTATTGCTGTAAATTTACAGAAACTAGGAGTGTAGAATTACAGCAAGAGGTGCTGTTAATCTACAGGAACTGTATTGTATAGTATGTATAGGCACTGCTATGTAATACTCTACCAGGGAGGTGAGTCCGTGATACAATCCCCATAATATTTTTTTAAGTATGCACTCTGTGCATGCATTGATAATATAAACCATGCATGCCTGATGAAGACAAGAATGTCTCCAATCCCAGTGAAGTGCCATCACTGAGAGCGAGAGAGGTAAACAAACATCTCTCCCAAACCAATTCATGGTTAGTCAGTTTTTAACACTGGACTAACCTAAAGGCAGGTAGGCCTATGTTAGCTTCAAGTTCAGAGTCCAGGCACTTGTATGTACAATTTAGACACAGGTATGGTGACTTTGGTTTATATTACTGTTTGTTCCTAGTTTCTACTCAGATAACCTTATACATCTTCTATTGTGCACAATGTTAGATTGAACCCATTGAAGTTATTATTGTATTACAATTAGTTGATAAGTTCTGGGGACATTGGTGGATTGAGGTGGCACTATGAGCATATACATTTGTAATGGTTCGAGTTCTTATATAACTTCAGTTCAATTCGAGATATGTCAATATCAAGTAAAACCAAACAAGTTAGCTCGGGTTAGTGCAACCGAAACATGTTTATTTCGGATTTACATATGTTCGAAGTGGTGCTATGAATACAGCTCAGTGCTCTGCAGGTGTTGCCCTGGCCGCAGCCAGAAGCCAACTGATCTCCCTATGTGGTCCCAGGTAGGGACTGGAGCAGTGAAGACTAGTGCTGCCACCACCTCATAGTGGCCAGAGATCAAAGCGACCTCTGGTCCTACCAGTGGTAACCGCACCGATCGACCTGCCCTCTCGAATAGGGAGCTAACACTCTATATATTGCTCCACGAGCCCCTACACTACCCCCATCGGCTATGACTAGGGTAGAAAACACATAGGAAATAGTCTTATAACTATAATAGGGCTCGAGGTAATTATTTACACAATGATATTGTGGAGTGAAATATATACAAATTATGTAATATTATTAAATTAATAACCGCACCGATCGACCTGCCCTCTCGGATAGGGAGCTAACACTATATATATCGCTCCACAAGCCCCTACACTACCCCCATTGGCTATGACTAGGGTAGAAAACACATAGGAAACAGTCTAATAACTATAATAGGGCTCGAGGTAATTATTTACACAATGATATTGTGGAGCAAATATATACAAATTATGTAATATTATTAAATTAACAGACCTTAGTAGTAAATATACTACTTCGAAGTGAGATACAATTTCAACTTCAGGGTAGGTAAAGTTAAATTATACAACAGTAGTTCCAAGAACAACTATTAAATTATACGTTACAAGTACCTGATTATAAATGAGCATTAAGTATTAACAAGAACATATATGCACTATCACCCGAAAAAGAAAAGTTTTTGAACTCACGTATGAGTTAACTTTTTAGAGTTTTTTTGGTGAGTACGTTGAACTGATTTTAGTTTTATACAATGAAAAAAATAAAGTATCTATTTACACTGTAGGATAACTATGTTTAGTGTTTGAACACGGACGGTGTATGTCTAAGTGACTTAGAAAATATGACGTAGTACCCTTTTTAGATACCAACTCCTAGAGGTGGTTTACAGATAAAAGGTACATAATACTATAGTTCGATACTATACACATATATTACATTATGAGATCAACTCATTTATGCGTAGTTAAATAGTAGTAGTCACTTTTTATGTAGTAACTAAACATAGAAAAATAGATGTAATGAGATGTGGGCAAGTTTGAACCCATATCCTAAACAGTAGATATATGATATTATAATTAAAGATAGCCCACCAGTGTAGTGGGTCTATCTGTACAATAAGAATTAGACTTCAAATGTCTTCGTTTTCATATCACTGCTTGTCTGCAGATCCATTCGGCGAGTAGGTCGAACTTGGCGGTGTCAAGCCGCGTCGCTGTTATGTTGTGCCCTGATGAAGAGGGGAAGATGTAGATCATCGAAGGCGATTTGAGTCTGCAGCCATCTGGTCATCAAGGCCATCGCTGCATACGTTGTGTGTCTCATAAAAAAATTTCAGACCTAGAAAAAGGGTTTCAGGTCTCTAGGTTGGATCGGTAGCAAATCGGTTATTTATCTGAAGTCTCCATAGCACAGGCTTGGTCAGACTTTGAACTTTCAGATTTGTCAGGTGCGGCAGAGGGGGGCGGAGCCAGCCACTGCGCTGGGACCTGATCTTGGGTTCATAGATGGTGATATTCTGTTCTTAGCTTGCTGTTTCATTAACAGTTCGAAGGCAGACTCGGGTGTGCCATCCCATTCGGAGAAAAGGCATCCGAAAGCCCCCATGAATTTGGCATCCATGAAGTCCATCTCCTCCCTTAGTTTCCTAAGCTTCAGATCATGCCCTTCATATTGGCAGTGTCTTTCAGGTTCCTCTCTGCGGTCCTGCAATCCTCATCAACCTTAGCATTGGCTTCGATTGTGATTCGCTCAGTCTCTCTCCGCTGTATTTCGTGAAGGCATTTGAAAACACCTTCAGTCATACTGTGGAGATAAGTCACGCTCTGATTAAGGTGGCATTCTTGCCAAGCTTCAAACACCTCCTTCTGTATGTTGATGGACTGAGTACATCTTTCCTTTATATACTTGTCTAGATCTTTAACATCCAGGTCAGAAGTAGTTTGGACCCTGTGAAAGATGGGTCACCAGTACATTCCGGCAGATGAAGGTGGTGGAGGTGTAGGAGCACCCTCTTCACCACTGACATCGCCGGACTGCACAGAGCTGGTTATCACAGTGCTCGAAGATTAGCTGGCGGAAGTGGCAGCTGGCATAGAACCAGCCACACCTTGAACAGGCAGTGGCTGGTTCGGATCCTTCATGGCCACCTCCCTTCCAGGACCGGGACGCTTACCCTTAGCGGTCGGTGCTGGGTTCGAAGGTGGGCCCATCGCTCCTCGAACTTTCCCTCCAGCAGTCAGTACCTGCGACGATTTACCAGGGGTCGCGACTGTTTGAAGGGCTGGGAAGTTGTCCTTTCTCGTTTCTCCTCTTACGACCTGTGCAAAGGTGTGCACATTTGGAGTTGCATCGGTTGGTGTTGGAGGGATCTGAGGTCGGTCTACCCAACCCCGGATCCAATAGTCATAAGTATACTTGGTTCCTGAGCGTAGCCAGGTCAGGAAATCGCCAGCATTCGATTGTTGCATCAGTGGGGAAACTTGTTCCAGACCTCGGGGACCAGTGTGAGACATGATCTCCTTGAGGGTGGGAGAATGTTTCCTGTCTGATGCTTCTGGCAGCACAGGTGACTGCGACTCGGACCTCGACCTTTTCTTATCCTTACCGCGCAGGTCGACCCCAGGGTGGGCCTTTACCTTGCCATGCTTATCCAGGGTATCCCTGTCTTTTCTCATTTTTGAGGTTTCAAAGTGTTTATTGTCAAATCACGATTATACAAAAGTGGTATCATGACAATAAGATGAATTCCTCGTTTTTATGTTACACCAAATTTGTTTGCACAGATAATGTGTGTGATGATAAACCAAATTAGAATGAAAGATGAGTGCATACAATCAATAAATAATAGATATTAAATATACACATTACACTATATACTATATACAAAAATAGAACAATTGACCTCAGCAGTGATTACTACTCATGCTAGTTGGCATTTACATAAAGAGGGAATAAAAGGACTGAAATTGATAGATAGATGGCACACTAATTATTGTATCAGATAACAGTAGACCAAGACAAGAGACTTTGTATAATACACATTAGCATGATCTTTACTGCCCAATGGGTTTCAGGTGTCATGTCGAACCTGTGCGATTTCACATTCCTCGTAAAATAGGCATCTTGCTTGCCTTCAGATACGTGGCAGAAATACTCAGTGGTGATGAGCAGTTTGTTATGCTCCTTCTGCTTCAGATCAAACCACGCACTCATGAGCTTGGTATGCAGTTTCTGGACTCTAGCCATGGCGTCCTCGGCTTTCAGACCATGCTTCTTGACAATGTGCTCTGTCAGACGCCCACGGCGGTATGTGACGTAGCCATTGCATTTCTTATTTTCGTTCTTCTCGTTTGTACATTGGTAGATCAGGCCATGATGCATGTGGGCCTCCACGAGGTGTCGATAGAAGCGATCCTTAGTGGACCGCTTCTTCTCGTTCTCGTGCAGGTTCACACATACCTCGAATGGGCAGGTTCTCCATCGGCTACTATAGTTCGAAGCTGTATATTCGAGCTTTGTTCTATGCTCGTAACCGTAATACATCCTCGGGGTTTTCGAGGTGTCGCTCAGGCTCGCTACCCATACTCGGTAGAACTTCGAAGGTACCGGATCATCCGTGCTTGACCTCATCCAGTCCTTGTCATCACTTTTGTCATGACGATTTCTGGCAGGCGGGATCGAGTACGAATCAGCATATCCTTCACAATGGCCAAAGAACCTCGGGTGAACCTGGTGTTGGACCAGATCTCCTTCTGTTATCTCGTGGTGGCGTCCTCGAGGGGCTCATCGTTGCGGTTGATATTTTCCAACAACTGTTGGTTCATCTCATCCAAGGACATGTTCTTGTCGCCAGAGATCTCACCCTCCTCCGTAACCTCGAAGGCCGGAACTGGTGGGGGAGCCTGTACCTTCTTCGTAGACTTCGAAGAGGCACTGGATGCTTCCGGTTCAGGTGAGGTCAGTTTAGCAGGCTTGGAACCTGATCGATTCCGAGCTTGAGAAGACCTGGTGGATGCACCAGAGTCCTCACTGTCGGAATCTTCTTTAACCTCTTTCTTAGAGTCGTTTCTTGTTGTGTCGAGGTTTGATCTCGTCGAGACTTTCCTTTTTGTATTTCTTCTCCTTGAGTTGCTCGATGTTCTTCCTCAATCGGTCTTTTTCTTGAGGAGTGCTTTCCTCTCTTTCTCCATCTCGGCCTGCTTCTTTTCGAGGTCCTCTAGGGTTTCCTCGATGGAGTCAGGTCGAACGGCATCAGGGATAGCTTTGGCATTGGTGTCTTCCCGAGAAGACTCCTTCGCCATTCAGGTGTCCTCCTTCACCAGTTCCTCGTCCTCCAGCAGTCGGTCTTTTGATGGTCGAACTGGTGAACTGGCCACACAGTATGTGTAGGTGCATTCTTGGTCCCGGATCAGAGGATGATTCTGCCCCCAGCGGTAAATGCTAGGCAGTCATTTGACTATGGGCATGAGTCCATAGATCATAGGGGTTTTGAGGGACATTCGAATCCGCTAGTCCTCGGCAATGTCGTCCACTACCTGAGTCAGTGCTTCAGAGCTGCACATGGCCTCAGCTAGGCTGAAGTAGTCGCACCAATAGGTGTCTCTATCGATATCGTCTATTTGGTTGTCAGAGACACCTTTGACCAATCTCATCTGCAAATCCATGGAAATGCAGTCAGGGGGCAAGCCTTTGCCTCCAAGCATTCGTGGAGCAATCCAACGGTCCTTTCCTGAAGCGGTGCAGATGTACCCCTTCGTCACATTAATCCATTCCCTTAGCGCTGTCTCTAGTCTGGGGACAGTGACTGGCACTTCGAGGATGGGGTTGGCTGGTTCAGGCATTACTATCTCCACTCTGGAGTCGGTTCCTACATTCAAAATAACTTCGGAACGATGACTTGGTCCTTCAGGAGTCGGTGGGGCTGGCGTAGAGCCATCAGTTGTTGTCGTTGTTGAAGCAAGGACCTTCGAAGTGTCCATTGCTTCCTTGGTTTTGGTGACTTGGACGGGGTGTTCCTCTGGGTCAACATTTAAGGTTGCCGTAACCTGGCTCTGGGCCATTATTGCAGGCCCAAGAGCAGTCAAAACTTTCTCAGCCTACTCCGAATAGTCTTCGATTCACCGCCTCACTGAAAAATTGTTTTTGAAACAACTAGAACTATCCACCCACCAGAAGCACGTCCGTCTCCTACAGATTGGGACGCGTGCTATGGCCTCTCTCAACGCCTTGGTGTGCATGCGCACGGGGGGACTGCGCCACTCCAGTTTTTAACCGGCACGCCACCCGTCCCGCCGTGGCTTCCCTGCCTCTCCATTGTCAGAGTCTACAGACGTTTGATTTATTGGTTCTACCTGTTGGCAAACTCAATATATTGACAGTGGACTCAGAGATGATCTTCATCACCACATGAGGACCATCCCATCCCAAGAACAATTTCTTAGAAGATAGGGGTTCATGAATCCGAAATACCCTATCACCAACATTGAAATGTATATGCTTCAAATTGGTGTCATAGCCAATTTTCTGCCATCGAGCATTCTTCATTAATTCAATTCGAACTAGCTCATAAGCTCACTTGAAGTGATCTCTTAATGATTCCACAAACAATACAGTGCATGGGGCTTCAGGGCTGATCCCAACTACACCATACACCAAGTCTGCAGGCATGATTATATCCTCGCCAAACACTTTGTTTGGTGAGCAGTTTGTTGAGGCGTGTACAGTGCTATTATAAGCATGTACTACGGAGTCACATTGTTCATCCCAATCATCTTGGCATGAGTTTACCAAGGGTTTCAGGACTTGAATCAATGTTCTATTGAACCTCTCCACTTGACCATCAGACTGAGGTCTGTATGGATTAGTTCAAGTTTTGCATATCGCGAAATAATGGCATATTTCTTGCCATATATTCGACTCGAATTCCCTCCCTTGATCGCTGTGCATTATCAGAGGTGCGCCCAGGTGTAGGACCCATCCTTTGACAAATGCACTAGCACAAGTGGCAGCTTTGTGATTAGGTAGTGGGAATACACGAGTATACTTCCTGTAATAGTCTGAAACTACCATCATACAAGTGTTCCCGTGAGGTGTGGGTTCCAGTCCGCTTATGATGTCAATGGCTATCCGGGCGAATCTTACCCTGAACAGTTCTTGCATCAAGGGCATTTTACCCATACCAGGCCCAGGCTTATTCTTACCACATTCAGGGCATGTTATAACCCATCTGGTGATATCACTACTCATTCCAGGCCAGTAATAGCGTCTCGAGAGGCGTTCGAGCGACCTCCTCTTTCCGAAATGCCCACTAGTTTTGTGGCCATGACAGAAGTACATGATGTCGTGTCTCATTGCCATAGGGATCACTATCTGCAAAATCTTTTCTTTAGTGGGACAGAGCAGCCCGTCTATCATTTCCAGCTCGGTCCACTGAGCTAGAAACTTACAGGTTTCTCGATCTTCAATAGAGATGGCTGGCTTTTCTTGCGTTTGGTGGTGCAATAATTTCTCTGCACTTTATTCAAAGTATTACGCGCAAAAGCAATGGGAACTTTGACTCTGTCTTGGACCTAAGACAGGGCCGCCCCTATGCTATAATTGCTGGCATCTGTATCGAGGATGAAATGCCCATTCGAAGTTGGGTATTTCAACACTGGTGTATTTGGAAACAAATCTTTTATAGCTTTATAGTATTTGCAAAGGATAGCTCACTTTGGAGTAATTCGGGATAAAGTCTCTGTAGTACGAGCAAAAGCCCAGGAAAGAACGAATCTCCCTGGCATTCTCAGGGTTAGCCCAACTGATTGAAGTTTCTTGGGATCGGCAAAAATGTCGTCAGGTGTTATTATTCTACCTAAGTAGGTAATGGATGTTTTAAACAAATTACACTTCTTAGGTTTAAGCTTCAATCCATTGGCTTGAATCCGTTTCAAGACCAATTAGAGGTTGACAGCACAATCCTCAAACGTTTTTCCAAATACGACAATGTCATCAAGATACACCAGGCAACGTTCCCATAATAATTCACTCAACATGGTTTCCATCATGGCTTCGAACGTAGCCGGCGCATTACAGAACCCAAAGGGTAATACATTATACTGGAATAATCCCATGTGGCTTGAAAAGGCTGTCTTTTCCATATCTTCGGGTTTCATCCCAATTTGCCAATATCCAGTCTGCAAGTCCAGGGTGCAAAAATACTTGTTCCCCCCAAGGGAGTCCAAATTTTTGTCAATCCGAGGTAGTCATACAAACAGGACTAGACCAGGGACTGGTACTAAGTACAATAACCTCCTGCTTCAATTGGTTGAGAATTTGCTTCTCCGCTTCAAGTTTCTTTTTCAGAGGCAACCTCCGATATGGAATGTTAAAGGGTTTAGCATCCCCAGTATCGATGCCATGTAGAACTTTATCAGTCCTACCCACCAGACCTCCATCCTCAGCAAAGGTGGGGAAGTAGTCTGTTAACAGGTTTCAAAGCCTTCTTTTCTCATCAGCATTGGTCAACGAGGAATCGTCAACCAGCTTGTCAAGTTCCTCTGTCAGTTTCTTTACTGGTTTCGGGTCAACCGCACTCTCGAAGTAGACTTTGGATATGCACTCGGTGAGGGACATTTGCCCTACCTGTTCATCTTTATGTAAATAAATAAGATCGTGGCCTCGGTTAGTCATGGGAAGGACCGACCAAGCTCCATTGCCAACTAAGGTGTCGACAGATTCCAATCTTAGAGAACTCAGCCTTTCCGGGTTGGGTTCAAACACCGCATTGGCTCCCCTGAACTTTGAGTTTGAGGAACACAACACGTCGCAGGTAGTTCCTGGAGGAATCTTTACAGTCTGGACCATGGTCGCTACGGAGGACATGTGTCTTAATACACAACAGATTTTCACAGTTGTATGGATGTCTAATCTTCAATAACCCGTGGCGAGGATCCAACACAGCGCCATACAAGCTAGCGAAGTCCTATCCAATTATCCCATCATCACTACTTTCGGCAATGGTGGGGCACATGACGAAGTGCCAAAAAGTCTGCATCCGGCTACCATCCGCCGTGCAAGCATTTACACCCACCGGGAGTGCATCAGGCTTACCAGACATCAGTTCGAAGAACTTCTTGGAGATACACGAATGGCTGGCACCAGTATCTATCAAGAATTCCCCGACCTGTTCCTTCACCGATACAGTAACATACCATCTTTTCCCTCCTAATGGGGAAATATTCTCAGCAAATCGAACCTGCTCCTCGGAGTCACCAAGCTCCCATCCAAAGTCTTTCAAAAAAGGCTAAACATGGATGGTCTGGGGGAAGGTGTGTTTCACTCACCTGGGCCAGCTCTCTGACCCACCCTTCCTCTTCTTTGATGCAGGATTTCTCCCTCTGGCCTCGGATCCCCTGATGCGCCATCACATCAAAGCTGCCGGCCCTGACTGGAGTGAGAGGATCCTTCTCACTTACCAGACTCCCGGGAGATATTAGCTCGTTGGATAGTTCGATCTCGCTGTTTCCGGTATTTTGGCAGTTCCTTTCAGGGATCACATCTTTTGCCCTTAATGTGACCCTCTCTAGTTTTCCTCATTCCCTACTTCACCCTCGCCTTCCTGAACAGCCATAACGTGAGTGAGGATGGGCTTCGGAGCAGTATATTCGTGGGCATAATGACCCATCTCCTGACATCTGTAGCATCTCAACCGAGACTGGTCCACCCTCTGTCGAGGCCGTCTCATGGTCATAGCTTCAGTAAAAGTTTTGATCATTTCTTCCATCATTTTGGTAACATCCATCTGTGCTGGGGTGGCTACAGAGGTAGTAGCATTGGATGGTATCGAAGTAGGTATAAAGGAGGATCTCAGACCTCGAGAGTTCATTCCTTCCGTGGAAGTGGGTTCAGCCTTAGGTCTGATGTCCCGACCAGGAGTCTTTTTATTAAACATTCGTCGAGGTATGTATTTCCTCTTCATGTCTCACTTAACTTGGACAGCAGAAATGCTTCCATCTTCCTCTTCGATCTCGATCACCTCGATATCTGAGTCACCCCCATCAGCCTGATGCATGGAGGAAACCGGGGCTGTCAAGGCCATAGCAGTGGCAGCTGCCTTCATGGGGACTTTACCCGCCATCAAGGTTCAAACTTTATTAAAATCTATTCCCTCAAAAAGGTCAGTTAGCCCTGCATTCTTCCCTTTCCAAGTGGCAAGGGCGGCCTGTTGCTGTTCCTTGTCCCTGAGTCCTTGTATGAACTGAGGTAGTAGGTCTTTAATGAAAGACCAACATTAGGACTGGCCTTATGCAGTAAGGTCTGCAGCTCAAATCTGAAAGCCCTAAAAGTCTCGTGAGGCTTTTGGGTTCGTTTCTTGAAAACCATCATAGAAACGATGGGTTTGCACAAGGCATACTGAGCTGGGAGTTCTGAACTTTGACACTAGATGACCCCACTATATCTGATATACAGCTTTCCCCCCATGTCAGTAATGATTTTCTTTAGTATGATATACGGAAATAGGCTAATGAATCATATAAATCTTAACAGTACACAAATTTTTCAGAGTTTGGATCTACTGGCAAAATACATTTGAAATGTGCAAAGTTAGGTGATGTCAGCAGTTTTAAATGTGACTATACCATTCGTGTGGTAATCATTTTATATTGAAGTATGCTACCCATTGGGAGGCACTATGAACTTGAAGGCTAGCATGTTACTGGACTAGGTCTGGTTGACATGCCTTTGCCAACTAAGTTTGAATTGATGGTTCTACTGTATTATGATGATGGGGAGAGTAATACAGTATGTTTAGTCTCCCTCCAACTATGTAGGCCAAGGGGAGGGGCTAGCACCTGGAGGCTAGCAGAGCATTTTCAGGGTTCAAAATTTTAGAAAATGAGGAAAAAATAGATTTTCTAGAATATCTATCCCAGATGGCACCACCTAATCAAAGTAGTCAGCCCACTTTCAACCACACCAAAAACCCATGTTGACCCCAAAGTGATAAATTTTGACCAGATGGTGCCATGTGATCAAAGTGGGCAGCCCACTTTCAGCCACACCAAAAACCCATGTTGAACCCAAACCCACTATGAGACTGATCTGTGCCCATATTGGTTAGCCCAGTGTGGCCCAGCAATCAGCAGTGTTGACAGTGATAAGTTTCTTTGTGATTTAATAGAGATGCGAAGAGAAAGGCAGTAAGGCAAGACAGAGTAATGGATGTTTATTGATAAAGAAATGGATTGGTGGCGTGTTCTGGAGAGATCAGCGGAGTAAGCTGTGGGGTCTGAGTGCACAATGAGATTGGGTCAGAAGACTTGATCCAGTTAGCTTGGGGGATAAATTGAAGAGACTCCACCTGGAAATGAAAGAGATAATTGGTTTAGGATCAGCAGAACCAGAGGGTCTTATGATGAATAATAGGAAGAATAATATTAGATTAAGAAATAACTACTTTACAAAGTTGAGCAATAAAGGGGATATGAATATGAGCTAGTGACATCATGAGACAACTACATTTCTCTGAGCAGGCACGTTGAGATAACAATACTCCTCAAATAATATATTTATGGAATTCTGAGTCGGGAACGGTGAGTTCGTTCAAAGGGAGCATGGAAACAACATTGAGAGTTAGGCACTCATATCTGAGCTAACAGTTAACAGCCAGATGCCAGTAGATCGCAGTAGTGACCAGCCTATACACTTTAGGAAAGAAAACATTATATTAGAGGAGACCTTGACATGCACATTCAGCAACAACACACTCACCTTTCACTGCTAAGGAGATTGAGAGAGTATATCAAACACGATCATTCAGGACTCTGAGAAGCACTGCATGGGAATGATTAGATTTCAGCCTAGGGACTTCATACAAGATGAAGATAGGAATTAAGAGCAGTGATCAGTACCATCGGACTCCAGGCCTGAGGAAGGCCTTTCCCTCTCCATGCAGGGAACATCCCTACGTGGACTTAGGATCCACCATAAGGTGGGCCTACTATAATAACTATTCAGACTTTCCATGTGAATGTACTACACTGCCTAATTAGAAGTTAAAATTGGACTAAGCTTGCCTTCTGCCTTGCCTACTGTATAACATCATGTGAACTTAGGAATTGGGAGTTGTCATCAGGGAACCTTAATGTGAGAGGGAAATAGAGATTGTCATGATAGGACTCTGTCATTAACAGGACATGATTCAGTGTTGTTCATCTGAGAAATGCTGGGATATTTGGCAAACCTTTGTACTCTTTTGTGCTTGGTGTGTTAGTAGCCAAGGAGAGGAATCAACAAAGTCTTCAGTCAGGAGGTATCTCTCACTGGTTTTATTTGAGTAGGACCGCTGCACAGCTTAATATGTGTACTGGGCTGAGGTAGTGGCATACTCTACCCGTTATAGGAAGCTAGCTCAAACCCCAAAACACACTTGGTTATGTCTATATACAACGACCAGAAAATAAGGCTAAAACAACCTCAAATAAATAGAGTAAACACACAGTACAACACCACCTTTGCTACCTAGGATAACAACTGGATATTTCTTCCGATTTAGAACAGAAAAGATGTAATACACATAGATATAAACATTGGTAAAGGCATACTTTCTCAACAAGTTTATAAGAAAACGCAATAATGAGCTTGTGTTCTGTATCTGTGTACTGTATAAAGTTATATCTGTTGCGATTTTGAGTTAGTCACTAATACCTATAGTCCACTGGGCCTCTTCGGCCAATTTTGGCCATACATTCCTTACACAAAAGTCGACCGAAGAGGTCCAGTGGACTATAGGTATAAACTCACAACAGTACATCACAGGATAAAGAACTCTAAATCGCGATGTGTGATTCAACCTTATGGGGGCTCGCTGCAAATAGAGATTTTGTACGGCTCTCAATGGCGACCGTCTTAATACCCCATTCACCCAATTTTTCTTTTTAAGAGTTTAAATCCCAATCTAAACAATTCACATCCCTCCCTCTCTCCGATTTGGTTAAGAAAGCCAAACCGAACTGTGTCATACTATATTTAGCCTTCCCCGTTTCATTTTCTTTGCAGGCAGCTTCGGAGTTTAGAGGACTGTTTGTTGGACCAATTGTTCTCGTGGCCCTGATGATTTTGATGGCCTTGGAACTCAAACTATATATTGTTCCCGCCCTCTGCTTCATTATTCTCCTTAATGGTATTAGAATAATCATGGGAAACATATCTTCAAAAATAAGGTGGGCCTCATAGTCATATAGAAAATATGATATGGACATTATTCACGTGAGTGTCCACGTGAGTGTCTATACAAATAAGCAGGAGGTATTCCTAACCCTCTTGGTAAACCAAAAGGGTTAAGAATACCCGAAGGTGGTCTTACACTTAAAATGAAGATCCATATCCATCGGTAATGGGGATGGGGGTAAGCACCCTCCTTTTGCGCGGTCGTTGTGACCTGCAGCAAATATCAACAGCAGTGATATTCTAGTTGTACAAACATTGACAAGTCTGACTCATACTACTTTTCTTCATTCACGTCATAGATTAATCTTTAAAAAATAATGCTCGTAGCAGCATTGCTAGATATTAAACTAATGGATTTAGACTAATGGATCCGAGCGCACTAATGCTCAGCTCGGAGCACTTTCCTTCTATACTTTGTTTCTAGGATTAAATGGGCTGCCTGGACAGATAAAAGAATATCCAGAGTATCAGAAGTTGTTTCATCAATGACAGTAGTGAAGGCTCACTGCTGGGAAGGTCTAATCCATAAAGAATTGAAAGCAGTACGAGCGTATGTTCCTTTTGGTTTACAAATGACAATGTATATGCACATGTATTCACCCTGAGGTAGTCAGGGCTAACCTGTTAAGTGAGAGTTCATTCAAGTTCATTCAAGTGACGGGAGGGGGGGGGGGCTGCAACCAGATGACTGCCTATTTGGCAAAAAACAAATACTAGTAAACGTTTTTTAACCTTAGCAAACGTTTAGATAAGGTTTAGGTAAAAAAAAAGTTAGTAAAACAACGTTTTAACGTAATCTACACCCCCCTTTTTCAAAGCTTGTAAAACTGTTTTAAGCTACTTTTTCTTCTTTACATTAGAATTGTATCTTTAACCTACAAATGACACTTTTTGAATATATGTTTTGACCTTTCTTTTACATTTAGATACGTTTGGAGAACGTAGCAACATAAAAACTTTTTTTTCTGACAAGTGGGTGAATATTTGACAGATGCTCTCTATTTAAATTAGTGAGGGAGTGTATGTTTTTTTTTATGATATCAACATTGCCGGCCTACCGTGAATCGCAATTTCTAGTGTCCTGAGAGTATTTAACCCCACCCCCTTTACAATAATTATGATGATTTCATTGTAGGGTAGAGATCAAGAAGGCAGGTCAAACTATGTTCCTAAATGGTTTGAATTTGAACCTGGGTCACATCTGTGACAGGATTGTAACATTTATGGTAATGGTGACATTGATATTATCAGGAGTTGTAGTCGATTACAAGGTAAGCGTTTTCAGTTCTGATACTAATTCTTAAATAGTCCACCCTATATAATAATCTCATTGCCCAAAGCTGTAGGGTAGATTAACCTAAAGACGACCACATACCTAGAGTTGTCTGCCTGTCAGCATGTTTTTCTCACTTTTACATGTATTCTGTTGGTCCTAAACCCTAATATTATTGAAATAGAGGTGTTATAGTACCCCGTAGAATGATGTCTTAGAATATATTAAGTATTGTCATTGTATAAAAATACACTGAAGTTCCCATGTCTGAATGGTTTTTATCATGACCAGCTGGTCATTTCACCAGAATTCTGGTTGCATAATCTTAACAGTACAAGTGCTCACACATAATGTATTTTGACTCAGGGCATAGATAGATATCATTGCTAAGTGATAGCATAAGGAAAAATACAGAAATGTTAAATACATTCTGTATAGGACTTGTTTCCTAGAACATACCGATGTCACTTTGAGACAACCACAATTTCACCTTGAGACAACCACATGTATATTTGGGCATTTCGTTGAATAGAAACCATTGATTATGTAGGATTACATCACAGGATTCATGGCCAGAATAGTTTAGGATAGACATTTTCACTAGATTATGCTCTGAGGCATACATTTTAATCTTTACTGTAATGCTACTGTTATTACTATGTAGAGAAACTATTTGATACCAAGGGGCTGGTGATAAAGTTAAGGAAAGGATTATTATACTCCATATTGAAGGTCTATTGAAGTGCGTTAAAACAAAACCTCTATAATGCAGGGTTGGGAATACCACTCCTATTTTGATGAGATTTACAATATTAACTAAGTAATGTATGGGCTAACAGGCACCGAATGGCATGTATCGTAGGATATCATAACGAGTGGCCGTAGACCACTCGTTATGATATCCTAGTTTATTACACGATTAATCAATAAAAAATCAATAAATAATCAATAGAATATCAATAAAAACAAGTTGAAAACAAAAATCCTTCCCCGGGACGCGAAGCCTGCCATAGTGTTTCTACACGATCTGTACACACAGCTCAGCGCCCGGCAGCGGACAGCTGAAGCATTGAATGCGTCTCGCGGTTATGTTTGTACACGATCGGTACACACGCCTCGGCGCCCGGCTAGGCTTGGCTTGCTTGGCTTGCTTGGAATGCGTCTCACGGTTATGCTTGTGTAAAATACAATACAATGTACGATACATACACCTCCTCACCCGGTCTCGGCTAGGCTTGGCAGTGGCACATGGCGAAAAATAGTGTACATACACCTCCTCGCCCGGCAGCGGACAGCGACAGCGCACACGGCGAAAAAATATGCGCCCGGACCGGGGTTCGATCCATGTACCTCTGACGGCTGAGCGCAACGTGCTAACCGCTAGGCCACCGCGTCTCCTCCTTCAGCGCCCGTCTTGGCTTGGGTTGATTTGAACGCGTCCCGTGGTTATGGTAGCGGACAGGCCGCAGTCGTCGCCTTCCTGGGCTTTGTATCATAGCAAGACCTGGTTCTAACCGAGCGTATCTCGTCAGTCCCTATGGCGCATTGCATAGGGAGTTGGATTAGGGATCTGAGACTGCAGGTTCGAGCCCTACCCTGACCATGGAAATTTCGTGGGTTTTAACATGTAAATATGACATGTTAGGAGTGCTGATATCCACCCCAAACAGTGCTGATATCCACCTCAAAGAGTGCTGATATCCACCTCAAAGAGTGCTGATATCCACCTGGGATCTGCTCATAAGGGGTCGCACAATATGCAGGAATATCAGAACTAGGATATCCAGGAAAAGCACTGTGAGTCACAGAAATCGTGTAATAACCATAGGTATAAAATTGTCTCCAATTTCCATCCTAATTGAGTCTCTATAAAACATACATTTGCATTATGATGCAGTGGTTTTGATAATGCCATCTTATTGCATGTTGATATAAGATACATTAGCGTTCTACTACTCCGTCTATGAATAAAGGATTACACAACTCTGCCAACTTGACTTCAACTGTTATGTCTATTGCCTGGCAGTTTCGCGACACCATCTAAGTCTGTTTCTGTAGATGTATACTGGAGGCAAGCCCTGGAGTACTTCCCTGACCAGCTCGTTACCCAAACTGTCTGAGGGAGGATCGTCTTCCCATATATATATGCTTGCAGATCCTCCAACGCTGGCCTTAGAAATACCAGGCCAGTGTCAGGGGATCTACTCTGCCAACTTGTAAACAACGTTGGCATCTGAATGACTCCAAGCTTGACGGCCTCCCTGACCCCACGCCAGGGTGGTTTCGACTCCGCCGCTAAGCCATCGGTCTATGCCACACTCCCCAACTAATTAATAACTTACTGGGAGAAAGTGTTATATTACCCTCCTGCAGATGGGTTTCCAATTTAGAATAGTATTACTACACCATGGTCCCTGGGTGTGCCTTCGTTAATATGATAATAGGTAAGAAGATATAGTTTTACAGTGACCTACTTCCCCCACCCCTGTGGATGGTGCCTATTCTAAAAGACTCCGCGGTCCCCTATGCAGCATATGACATGTGTACAAGGTTCAACTATTTACAATAATACGACATCAGGGATAACTTCGTGTGGCCGTCCGCTGCCTGTCTACGTATGAACCTTACTCCGCCGCTCCCTCCATAGACTGTTGCCCATCTCCGTGCACCTCCCTCTGTCTGCTGTGTAGGTTTGGCGGGCCAGCACTGCCCACAATGACCGCAGCACCCCTTCTTTTTACCATGGCCGTACTGTTTTCTTATCACCTGTACCAGTTCTATGTCCCCATTCGTAAGAGACTTAATGGAGGAGGATTGCACCCCTCCAGGCAGAACTCTCATTTTTGGACCCAGCTCCCTGGGTTGTCTCAGCTTCTTAGAGCACTCCTTTAGGGTGATAGGTCAAGTAGTCTCCATGTCATGGCATGACCTCCTCTGGAGTCACAACCTCCCCATCTCCTGCGTGCGCCGATGCTTCTGACGATGGGATGCTCACTTCCTCCACCCAGACTACTCCTTGGGTGGTCACCACTCCTCCTTCCCCCATCTCCCCAATGGGAGAGATCAACCCATAAACTCCTCGCACTAGGGTGTCCACCCCTGCCGGCACCATCACCAGTGTCTCCGCTGTGGCTCTCTGCTTTACACATTTCTCCCAGTGGGTGTAGATGGCCCTTTGGACATCCGCCTCTCCCTGACGAGATTTTTCAAACCAGACTTCTACCTGACTAGCTTTAATAGTGATGGCAACGGTTGGTTTCGGGATAGCATCAGCAGGTGGTGTAGCACTCGGGGGAGGTGCCTGCATACCTGCTGCAGTGTCTTTACCGGTTCTGGGTGTTTGGGTAGCCGGTACGGAAGACATACCCGGAATCTGGACTTTGGGGATACAGTATCCGGGTGGTAAGTTCTGCCTCATGCCCAGGCACTCTTGTAGCTGCTCCTGGATAATTTGACCTGTTGATCCCGCGGTGGCAGCAGGGGCGGGCTTCTTAGTTACTAGATGCCCACCTCTGCCTACAGCTAGAGATTGAATCCCCAGTCTGGGATCCCGAGACATAGTTGGATATGCCTTCTTGTCCAGTTTACCCGGATTCCGTGTGGCTGATGAGTAAGATCCAACAGGCCCAGGCTGCTTAAAGACAATAGGTGCCTGGGACCGTTCATGTGGGTGACGTGCCAGGGGGGATCTGGAGCGATCCTCCCTGTCATTGCTACGACTTTCCAAACCATTACTGGGTTCTCCCCAGTTTTGATCTCTCTGGTTTTTCTCTCTGGTGCACTTACCCTCTCGGCCAGATTCCTCGCACAATTTCCATAGACTCTCGTGCATATCTAGTTTCCCTCGCCCAGTGGTGAGGACGATCTTTGCTCTAAGCTTAGATTCCTTTGATTTGCTGACCTCACAGAGGACCTGGTCACCTGGTTTGACTACCTCTCACATAAGCTCCCGGTGAAGTTCCATCACCTTCTTCTGGGCGAGATCCAGACCATCCACATGGGCTTTCTTCTGGTGTCTCGCCAGGTCACTACGCCGGTTATAGGTTACCATAGTAGTGCACTTTTTCCCTTTCTTGACAATCGCCGGATCACAAATGTAAACCGGATGATGGTGAAAGTGTGTCTCGATGAGATGCCTCTGGAACCGAGCAGAAGTTTTGACAGACTCGTCACAGCAGGAAACCGTCATAAGCCATAGTTTCCTATATGCTTTGCTCAGATTTGGATCTTCATCAGATAACCGCATTCAGTCCTCATCATCCGACTCTCCGTTCTTATTAACGGATCTGGGACAGGCATATAGAGGAGCCATGTCCTTTTTCCTGTATCCATATACACAGTCCTTGAAACAGGTGGGTACCCGTTCCTTGAACCCTGACTTTGCATTTTTCCAGCAATCTGCTTCAGTTGGATTCGATGGGGCTGCGTCCTCATCATATTCAAACGAAGATTCCCCTAGGGAATCCACTTGCATGGAGTCTTCTGTGTTCTCGCTAGTATTCAAATTACTAGCATATTCTTCTGCTTTCACAGAATCCAGGAGATGCTTCTTTTTACGATTAGAAGATCTCCTGTTCCTGGACAATTCCCATTTGTCCTCATCCACCCCATCTTTCGGGTTCTTCGCCTTAGCTTCAGGTTCAGGATTCCTGGGAGGATCCTTATCCTTAGGCTTGGGACTGGGACCCGCAGCAGAAGTATTACTGGTAGAAGCCTTGGGGGTATCCAGACTCCTACCAGCCAGTTTCATCGTTGGGATGGGAGGGGCTTTGGTTTCCCTCAGCTTCCTCTCTCTCTCGATTCTGTCTAATTCCTGCTGTGCTCTACTTTCTTCCGTCACTCTACGAGTCTCTGTCTATGGCAATTGTAGATGTGTTCCGAGTGTGCTTGACTTCAGCTTCCACAATGTAGTAGCCAATGTCCCACTTCTCGAACTCGAATTTTGGATGCATTGACTCCTATTGAACACACTTTGCATTGCAACAGGCATAGAGGCTCTATGGTTAGGTTTTCTACCATCCCCTCCTGATCCGGAATTTTCGAATCCTGATCCTCCTGGCGGTCTACCCGGGGGTCCATTCCCACCTGCTCCAGATGCTCCTCCTGCAGATCCTCCAGGCCCACCGGCATAGCTGGTAGATCCGTGACCATACGGTTGACTACCAGTATAATAAGGATGATAATCTTTTTGGTTTTGTCCTTGGTCATACCCATTCCCCGAATAAGATGATCCTCTTCCAGATCCCCCATACTGTGCACTCAAATAATAGCCATTCTGACCATTTTCGGTATTGGTTTGTCCGGAACTTCTGGATGGGCCTTGGCTACTGGGTACAGATTGTAGAATGTAAAACCTTTGAGTCACATTCCCTCTCGGACCTGTTATCGCTACTTGGGATAAAGGTACAGGTTGAGAAGCTATCCCTGGTTGGGATGGAACAGCGTATTGCTTAGGTACCTGTGCTCGCATTACATTCAGACCGGGAGCAGGATAAGGGAATCTGGGTCCAGCCGGAGTACAATGTCTGGGTTGCGAATAATAAGAGGGAGGCAACAGCAAACCTCTTACCGGAGCCACTGCCTGGGGTACAGGTGGTGGAGTCCAACTCTTTGTAGTTACATCTACAGGAACACTGGCCCGAGGCGGGTTTATTCTGCCACTCAGATCAGGTATGGGTGGTGCGCGCCCCACATGTGGATCTCGTCTCAGATCTGCAGGTGAAGGCTTGCTACAAACGGGTCTTAATGGCGTTGACTGTGGTAGTCAAGCCATCAGATCCCACTCCCCCAGAAACGTTACCATCCGGTTTAGAATATACTCTGGACTTAACATTTCTGTCTGCACCGTCTTTAACATACGGGTTAAATCTGACCGGCTGGCACTGTTGTAGGCTTGCAGGGGTAGTAGCTATCTGATTCGATGGTATTGTTACCATTTCGTCATTATTATTCAACATATGTGAAACGACGTTAGGGTCTATAGTCACTACAGACTTTTGTACCGCTTCTACATACTTATCTAATGCTATTGCAGTTTCCTGCAATTCTTGTATGTCTTGTATCATACCTTCTTTATCTTGTTCCAGTTGTCGATTATATGTTATTATTCCCAACCAAACCGCTTCATTATCCTTAGCTTGCTTGTTACATTGCTGTTTCAAGTCTTCCAACTCAGTACGATAGTGCATTACTTCAGCTTCTGTATTTACTTTTTCTCGGCAGAGCTGATCATTTGTATCTACATATTCTTTTATAAGACTGTGTTTGGAATCATACTCCTTCTGGAATGATTATCACATTTCATGGAGTTTATTTCTTTCGATCTGAAGATCACTCAAATAAGTATTCTTCTTCAGTTCGAATTCTTTTCTTAATCCTAGAAGTTTGTGTTCAAGTTTTTCTTTTTCTGTAGCAATCTTTTGCCTTAACTAAAACATTTATGGTTTCGTTTAAGGTGACATAGGTGTCATTCATTAGGAAGACATCAGGTTGTTCTAATTCCTCGCCTTCAGGTATGTTGTATGTTACATCACGTATGGCACTATAGTCCAAAATGGTAGACCTGGTCATGGGACATAAATGTCTCTATAGTTCCCACACTTTAGCTCTTAGAGTTCATAGCAAGTATTAGCAGTGTTCATACAGAAGTTGCTAGGTGGGTTCCCACACCTGGACTCTAGTGTCTAATATAGAGGTAAGAAATATATAAAGTATGTTACCCTCTGGAGTAAAGTTGGGCAGAGCCTCCGGCCACTATGTGGGCAGAACTATGCCTGGTGGGGCGTAGATGAGGGGGTCATCTCTTCTCAGCCGATCTGTGTCGATTTGGGGTTCTTCAGGCATTCTTACGGGTTCCCTATCAGCAGGCTTCACCTGTCTCTCTCTCTACCCTGGATCGGTATGGTTTACATAGGGGGAGTGACATCACCAAGTGAACAGTCCTCGGTCTGCAAGGCATCTGCGCACCTGAGGGGGGAACGAACCCCTACACTGGACTCTGTTGTAAAATTTGCAGTCTCTGCCATCCTTCTTCTGTGTCTAAGGATTCTTCAAACACCGCTGTCAGCAATGTAGTGTTCGCCTACTCCGTCTATGAATAAAGGATTACACAACTCCGCTAACTTGGCTTCAACTGTTATGTTTATTCCCTGGCAGTTTCCCCACAGCATCTAAGTCAGTTTCTGTAGATGTATACTGGAGGCAAGCCCTGGACTACGTCCCCGACCAGCTCAGTAGCTGAACTGTCCGACAGAGAAATGTCTTCCCATATATATATATATGCTTGGGGAACCTCCAACACAGGCCTGAGAGACACTCTTAGAATTACACAGCATCGGTGGATCTACTCTGCCAACTTGTAAACAATGTTGGCTTCTGAGATGACTCTGAGCTCGGCAGGCCTCCCCGCCCCCACGCGAGGGTGGTTTTGGCTCTGCCACTTAGCCCTCGGTCTACAATACTTATTTATGTTAAGGTTGATATTTTAATCAAAAGTACTTTATTAAAAGAGTGAGCATCAAGTGGGCGGCTCAGGTGCAAAGTGGACGTCTCAAGATTAAAATTGACCAAAAAGAATGTTCCTAAAAAGGGTCTAAAACTAGAAATAAAATGTCCACACAGATTTAAGATTTGTAACAGGTACAAAAGGCTAAATAAATATCTTTCATCGAGTACCTTGGGGAAGCTTGAGGAGCCATTAGTCTCAGAGATATTGACCCTTATACCACTATTCGGCCACCTGGCTTACTGTTATGCCCTCTCCTACCAGTGCATTATGAGAGCATATACGCACATGTGCATTTTTGGGATTTTTGGATATACTTTTTCGAGGTCAAGTTGGACTTAGAATATTTTGGGAAATTTGGGAGACATACAGATTCAGTGTCGCCATTGTTTCAATGTGAAAAATCGTCCAAACTCGTACAAGGATTGAACCCCGGCCGCAGTGGTGGTAGGCGAAGGCCTTAGCCATAGCGCCACACTGAACGGTGATGAAATCCAATGCGAAAATAAATAAGTTCTAACCTGAGGTCCTAGTCGTATGTTTTCAATCAGTTTTCATCCTGAATCCAACCTTTTCATGTTATAATATCGAAATCCCAAGAAGTTTTCGATCCATAGACGAGGAATGCGTGCTAATTTTCTCCATTTTCTTCGATATAAATAAGAATCCATTGATTTTCCAAAACGGTCCGAAATTTTCAGCGTCTTTCTTGTACAACGAGCAGTTGACCTATATCTACATCCGGGCCACTGACACACTTTCACCGGACAAGGAGGCGGGTGGGAATGGCCTGACCGCGACTCGCTTACGATGGAAAAATCAATGGATTCTTATTTATTTTGAATATATCGGACATATCAATCATGGAGGACTCATCTAGAGTGTCTAAGGATATGTATGTTTTAATTTGAAAACTTGTCATGGTTGGATTCGATACGAAAAGTGACTGTATACACAGCGGTACCTCTCCCGGCAAGGAACAAAAACAATGGCTTCGCGCAGAGCGCTGACCCAGGCCGTATCGCTTGCTTTTACAAAATGCCTTCTCGTGGCTATATTCTGTGGATATCAGGTAAGAAATTAATACAAAATGGAGGAAAAGGTGGTATAAATGCAATATGGCATAAATATGCCAGCACACGGGTGGTATATTGACGATATTGCACTCGGCCTAACGGCCTCGTGCAATATTCATCAATATACCACCCTTGTGCTGCCATATTTATGCTATATTCCATTACTACAGGTCCCTTATTGGAATCCTACAAGGAACGGTTGTCTTTAGGGTAATCTACCTTACAGAGAGTGGCCGGGTCTCCTAGTTATTATAGTAGTTTATAATCTCTTCTATGGAATCTATGGCGTTTATTTTTGGTCAGACCATTATCCCTGTTTTAAATTAAACAACTTCCTTGATCCTAATTACGATTATCATCCTCTCTTATAAAAGACAGCACTTCAAGTCCTTGTTTGGATGAAGATGGGCCAGCTTGGTTTCTTGAACTTCCCCATAGGATATAGCATGTGGAGACAGATGGAAGCCTCCCTCAGTAGAATTCAGGTAACCATTTACCATAATCAATGAATTGGAATGACTACAGTAAATGTTCTATCATTGAGAAACCTGGCAACGAAATGTCAATAACTATTTCCTAATCTTGTTGGTTGCAGATCATATGTCACTATGAATCAGGTTATTTGGAGTTTCTGATATTTACATATGAATAACCAATCCCCCCCATACTGTTCACCTTTGGGAAAAAGGATTACACTAAATAGCTTTTCGTTCAAAATAACCCCTCCTTTCTCCTTGTTCTTTTAGGATTTCCTGAAGGGGGATGAATTCATGGGCTCTGCTAAGATAGCCAAGGAGGCCAAAGTGGGGAAGGACGAGACAGTGCATGTTAAGTTCTCCAAAGCGAGTGCCTCGTGGTCCGTGAAAAAGAAGAACGAATCACAATTAGAGAAGGTATGTAGATGTTGGTCTGCCATGGCAACCAAGAGACCATAAAATCTAGAAAATGGAAAAGAGGAAAATTGGAAAATGAATCTGATCATTTCATTTCATAACTTAATCTATAGTGTTCAAAAGTTGATCTCTATATAAAATCAATATACAAGAAGTGGAGACGTATGGTCCAGAGATATGGCTCATTCTACAAAAGTGACCTACATGTAGAATATGACGAAGATAGGGGGTCTGGAAGGCGATTCATAAGTCAAAACGAAAATGCTGCATAATTTTTGATCCCAAACGATCATGTTGGTGTCCTAGAAAAGTATAATCGTTTGGCTGCTATTCACAACATACAGGATGTTGATTTCAATGAAAGAATTATGTACAATATCCCTTGAAATGATCACATCTTATAGAGTAGTCATCCCCTCTAAGATGTAGGGTCATTTGCTGTTCATTATATTCATGGCCAAGGTAACCGTTTCAGTCTATCTAATGGTCGTTTCGCCTAGAACAATAGAGATAAGATATTAGAATTGCTGTGGTGCCGCGCATTGTCAATTTGGGTGCATTTCCTTAACCAAGTCTATTGGCTGTCTCGATTACCTGTAGTAGTAGTAGTAGTAGCAGTAGTAGTAGTAGTAGTAGTAGTAGTAGTAGTAGTAGTAGTATGAGACTGAGGATGGAGGAATGATGGTCTACGGGTGGGGACCTTCACTGACACTCCCATCCCTATCATTCCCCCACTGCCATTCCCATATTGCTGTCACCCCCAGACCCACTATTCCCCTACTGTCAATATTATAGTTGGCACTATAGGTGAAAATGCACACTCTGATCTATGGATGACTACCTATCTGGGGCTTCTGAAAATAAATGAATGTATGAATGTAGACTGTGTGTCGGTGTCAAGGTAGGCTTTTGAGTACATGTCAACATGAAAAAAATAGAAGAATGGACTTGTTTACTCCAGATAGCCCTACTGTCGAACATGTGGCATCATGAGATGAGGTCTATATCCACATATAAATCCATAAAGAGAAAGTGTGTGTGTGTGTGTGGGGGGGTAGGGTGTACGGTGGAGCCTCCTGCCCCTCACCTGTGTATACCTATATATATAGGTACTGCATGCTCTGCACCACCTGAGCGGACAATGCTGTATTTGTGAGTTAGGGTGAATTCTGAAAATATGAATATGGGGGAGATAAAAAGAATACAAAAAGGTAAAGCGAGATAATAGTAAAGATATTTTATTTAAGACAGTGAGTCATATGAAAATTATACAAGTAACGTTGATATAGGGGGCTAAAACATGGGGGAGTGATATTTGTATGTAAGGAGCCGGTTCTAACCAGATCCAGTAGAAGGGCTCGAAAAGTAATAAAAAACAAGTAGGAAATAATATTTAGGAGCTAGGGGATCAGAGTCCATGTGTGACTCATAGAGAACCAATGTGTATAAATAAGACCATGTTCCAGGGTGGAGTCCAAAGGGCAATCCGATGTTTACCACCATGGGGGTGATTAGTATGAACAAGCAGAATACACTCCTATAAGGTTTCCCATATTATGGGGGAAGCAAAGTCCAGGAGGTGTCGGGTGAAAACAGCTGGTGCGAGGTGAGTATATAAGGCAGGTGCAGGGCTAGGCAGGGTGTGAACTGTCGATGAGAAGCAGGAAGCACAGTTCATCCTGGAATCAAGGGGAAAATTGTATAGTCAACAGCTCACAAGGAGAAATTATATCTTCTGAAAAGGAAAGTGTTAGCCAAAACACAGTGAATGGACATAGTCTCTGGGGTCTTAAGAATTCAAAAAGGGAAATAGACTGTTCTACCTAACCTCTACCTAGCCAGTACCCCCATGATTGAAATATAGATACCAACATTGCATTGGATGTTAAAGATTACTCTTCCTCGCTCGACCATGAACATCGATAAGAAGTTCTTGTTTGGATTATTTGAAGGAGTTATGAAAGTTACAACACAATATGGTTAATGTTTGAAGATTTGATAAGGATTCATTCTTGAAGTGTGACTGTCAATGTGAAACAACTAAAATGTTGATTCATGAAAATTTAAGCAATAAGCCAACATGGCCGGAGGAAATGTTTATTTCTTACAATTGGAGTTCTCATGTTATACGGAAATGAAAATGAAATGAAACCATCGGAACTGTTTGATAGATACCTATTTACCTGTTAGTGTCAATAAACTTCAGAGCTTAATTTTCTTATATTTTCAATTTTTACCTCGTGACCTTTTGTTGTTGGTAAATGGTTAAGTATGTCCGAAGATTCCGACGTGACGGCCAATGGCACATTCGCATCAGTTCTGACCACACTTGCCAATGCTGTGTTAATAGCTTTAGACTCAATATTTCTTGCTTGCAAACGAGCTATATCCTGCGGTATACGGGCTTCCTCGTTTCCTAATACTACATTAGATTGCCGTAAACCCCCCTGTGTTTCAGTCTCCCTTGTTGTAGTAATAAAATGACCAGCAGCCTCAATGGCTCTGATACTGGAATCCCCGGATTTATGTCAACTACGGGCTTCACCTGACTTATTTTACTTCCTAATTTTAGTCTTCCCAGTAATGCCTTTGGACACTTCACTGCCTGGCTTTCGGAGTTCCCATGAACTGGGTCTCCTAGGCCTTGTGGTGTTTCCCAGGTTGCAACATCGCTAGTTCCGGTCTAATCCGCCGGTTCACGTTGACTCGTCTCCGCTTTTTGCGGCAGCGGGATGGAGGTAAGGAGTCTCCTTGGTACTTCAGCCCTTGTTTTAAGTGACTCCTTGTCTGACAGGTAATCCCAATCGCTATGAACTCTGGGCGCCTTCATAGCGATTGGGATTACCTGTCAGACAAGGAGTCGCTTAAAACAAGGGCTGAAGTACCAAGGAGACTCCTTACCTCCATCCCGCTGCCGCAAAAAGCGGAGACGAGTCAACGTGAACCGGCAACAACAAAAGGTCACGAGGTAAAAATTGAAAATATAGGCCTGAGTACAGAGGGGTCTTCAGGAGGAGATTCAGATGTGTATCAGGCAGTGCCCTTTAAGTGGACTGGGTCAGAGATATCGGATTCCTCTCTGGGTGAAAGTAAAGGATCCATGGAAAGGTACGGAGAGCCAAAGAGGGAAACTGGTGCCCCTGAGTGTTAGGGAAGTTCAGAGACGGCACCAGGAAAACACCTCAAACCTCGTGATTTGGACACTCCCGAGTGGGATTATAGTGACTTACCAGCAGGTACTGGTAGAAAGACTTGGATACATGGTGAGAAAGTTAGAAAAGATCGAAGTGAGTGGATTCAGGAAGACTGGGAAATGGCCCAGACGTGGAAGCAGGGCAATCGAATTGATGTGCAAAACGGTTCTAGCGCCAGTGCTTCTACATTGCAAAAATGTTTAGAACCTGAGTTTACAGTCGAGGGAGACCAACTGGATAATGTGGTTATAAGTGGTGTGTTGCCAGAGGCAAATTCAGACTGTGAAGAAACTTTAGAGCAGGAGAAATTAGATGATATTGTGATAGTGTCACCTGCTCGGGAGATCTTCTTTGGGAGAGACTCCACAGAGCGAGATGATTTGATTGCCTTCAGTCAATCCTCGGAGGGTACTGCCAGTTGAGATAGTTCAGGGAGTCAAAATCATACCGGAATTGACTCATTGAGACTGGGATCTACTATTCGCTCAGACAGCACCACAGCATCCCGAACCCCAGGATCAACTTCGTCTTTGGAAGATGATGTGGGGGAGTTGAATGTAGCTGGACAGGCACAGGGGCTGAGAGTTAGAGAGCAGGAGGCGCCCCAGGATGTGGTAATTGATATCGAAGTGGAAGATTACGACGACGTTGCCACTATACAAGGGGAAGAGAGAGAGGATGGTTTATTTGACCAACAATCCCAACGGGCCCTACAGAGCATTAATCAGGCTGTAGGCAAAAACGACCCTGCGTTACAATTCCAGAAAACTTAAAAGGAACAAGCGCAAACTCTATTGACGAGTATTAGAGACTCTGAGGAAAGGTTTGCGTCCGAGGTGGCCCGTTGCGGTCAATTGGTGGGACCATTGCGAGCCAGCAACCCTTGGCATCAACTCCTAGAGGGCTGCAAAATTAATTCCAATGTCGGAGATGGAACCCTCCTCTGCCGGTGTGACGGTAGGTCTGAGGAAATTCTATTCCGATTTAACTCGGGACACCGTTGATCCTTGTGGGAATTCGGATATGCAGATACCAGTACTGTTCTCAAGAAAAGATACAGCCAGAAAGTCCTCTGCTTCTGATGATGGTGTGAGGGCCTTAGGATTGGTCCTAGAGGACCCCCCCCCATTGTGCAGACATTGGAGCCTGAAATAGATAGAGCCGAATACCTGGTATAACTCACTCAAACGCGACGCAAGGTTGCTCGAAAATATAAAAACTTTATTGCTAATGAGCTAGAGGGTTCTGAAGTGAAGAACGAGTTGGGCCCTCGACAGACAGTCTTTCTAAGGCTGCAGAGAAGCAATTATTAAATCTAGAGTGTCAAGGGTTTGGCGGAAGTTCTGGACATCCCTCCGACTCGGGAGGATCCACCACCGACATCGATAATATAGATCAGGCAGTCTCGTCCGTTACCGCCCATCAAAATGCCTACCTACTCAGGAGGCAACAACGAGAACTATGAGAGGTTCTATGACGAAATGGATATTATGAAGGAGATTAAAGGTTGGGATGACGACACCTTCTTGAAATTGGTCAAACTACAGTCATGTAAAGGGCAGAGCAGCCACATGGTTGAAGTCTATTCCTGAACAGGACAAAGATACTCTGGAAAAGGTGAGGGCTATTATAAAAGAGACTTTCGGTGACAAGAGACATCCGTGGCTAAGATATCAGGATCTCAATAACCTACGACAGGATAAGAATGATGACGTTACCACTTTTGTATTGAGAGTGAAGACCTACATGAGACCTAACATGGAAGACGGGGAATTCATATCAGTCTTTGTTAGTGGACTGCATAAGAATCTGGGAAATGAGTTGGCCAAGGCAGAGTTAAGGTCTTTTCACGACGCGGTTAGAATGGCTGTACGCCTTGAGTTGGTAGAAAAGAAGACCCATGAGAAAAAGGGAGAGATGCTACTACTGGAAAAGCACATCGAGAGTGCTGAGACCCTGGGGTCCAGAGCGGCGGACCCTGGATTTACAAGAATATTAGAGAACTTTTTTATGAACGACTGTCACAGCAGTGTGGGACCCCCGACTTATGGTCAAGTGAGGGGCTCCTATAACCCCTCGAGACCGGGACAGAGTTTTGGTAGAGGAGGACGATGTGCAGGCCAGGGATATTACAACAACAGGATGCAGGGTGCACCCGGAACTGGGCTTGCCACTCACCTGAATCGAGAAAAGTATCGCAAACGAGCCGTGCAACATGCGGAGGCATACTAGAATACCGTGGACTGTTTGTATGGATTACCAACCTCCAGGGACATCGCGACTTGAAACCCATCAGCGGGGGAAAATAGTCATTATTGCATTATTCACGATGCCCACAGTCATAGTACTGAGGAGTGTGGTTTGCTGTCGGAATATCACAAGAATCTGGAAAACAGATCGAGAGCCCCACCAGATCCCAGCAGGATCCCCACCTTCCAAGGGGGTCAGGGAAACTAGAGGTCCGGTCTGTTCCCAGTATTGAATTACAGTTGATCCAGGGGGACAGACCGGCAGAATATGAACTACCTGGACATGGTGCATATTTCCTGGAAGTGGTTATAGAGCGAGAAGAGTATCAGGGTCTGGTGGACACCGGAGCCTTAGATTGTTTTATAAGTCAGGAGTTACAACAGAGTTTGCCCCCTGAAGCTATATATGATGTGATCGATGGGAACTATCAATCGGTAAGACTAGGAAACAAAAAGCAATGCATTATCCAGGAGACAGTTAAGATTCAGTGCAGTCTGGATGGAATAGTGGTGTTCTATCATTTTCATGTTATGAAGACTTTAGCACACCCCATGATATTGGGAGATAACATATTGAAAGATCTAAAGGCTGAGATCGATGTGGCTCAACAAAGGGGGCAGGTGTTTAGGGTAACCCTGTGTCCGTAACACACGGTCTGTGTTTAAGACCTCAGGAGGAGACGATCGTGGCTGTGTCCCCCTGGCATGGCTTGGAAGCCAAGGATGGCAACACGGTGGCCCTGGAACCTTCGGGGCTTACTATTGTGGCTGTGGCTCTAAACTATGACGTCAAGAACTGGTGGGTCAAGGTAGCTAACTTTACCGAGCAATTGGTGTATATTGACCGCAACGATGTGCTTGCCTATGTACACGAGGTAAATGTACCCCCATTGGAAATGCAATCAGTGAGGAAAATATTAGAATTGGAAAACTGGACTTCTGGAAATAGTGAGCGCAGCTGCAAATCTGACAGTATCGAGATGAATGACATTAATCTTGAACATATTAAACAAATACCGGTGGATTGCACCAAGGGACAACCCGAACTAAAGGTGTCGGATGCTCTCACCAGGCTAGCCAAGCATGAGAAGATCATGAATTTGGATTTGGGGGACACCTGTCTGAGTTTAGAGGAACAAATGAGATTCAAATCCATGCTGGCCGACAACATGGATACTCTAGCTTTCAGCATGGAAGAACTGGGGAAGAACGGTGGCGCCCATGAAAATCCGTGTGGATGAGAGCAATGGAATTTTTTCCATGAGACCTTACAGGTATTCACCTCTTAAAATGGACTTGATTGATCAGCAAATAAAAATTCTGCTGAAGATGGGCATTATCGAGCCTAGTGACAGCGCATGGAGAAGTCCATTAGTGATGGTGCAAAAGAAAGATGGATCAGCCTGATTATGTACTGACTACCGTACATTGAATATGATGACTGAGGATGATACCTATCCAATGCCAACCGCTCGCGAGTTGTTTTTGTACATAGCCTATCGGAAACCCACCATTTTCACCACCATCGACTTACTGAGTGGATATCATCAATGTGACTTGCACCCTGAGAGTAGGAAATACTCGGCTTTTGAATCACCGTTGGGTGTGTGGCAGTGGACCTCAGTGCCCTTTGGGATAAGACAGAGTCTATGGCAGTTCACCAAGATCATGTCCATGGCCTTGAGTGGTTTGATCTCTCGATCTTGTCTTGCGTATTTGGGTGATATCATAGTCTTTGACCCACTGTGGACGATCATATGAACAAAGTGGATCAGGTGATAAGGGCTCTCCACAAAGCTTGGCTTACCATAAAGCCCTCAAAATGTGAATGGGGAAGAAGAGAAATTCACTTTCTGGGGCATATAGACGGCCGTACGACAAACATACGGTACGATCTTTTCTGGGGCTCGCCAATTATTATCAAAGTTTCATCCAGGAATTTGCACAGAGAGCAGTGCCTTGCTGCGGAAAAGAGCCCCCTTCCATTGGTCCTCGGAGTGCGAGGCAGCCTTTAAGGAAATCCAAAATGTGCTAGTGCAACCTCCCTTATTGATACATCCCGACATAGGAGGACAGTTCTATGTGCTGGCTGATGCCTCGGATGAAGCATGCGGGGGAGAGCTTTGTCAGGAACGAGACACTTTGATGAGACCCGTGGTGTACTATTCCTAGTCTCTGGCAGTCATAAAAACCCTAAAGAATCATGAAGAAATGCTCCACGGAGGAAAGGTTACCATTGTTACTGACCACCAACCATTGGTGCCTTTACTCCAACAAGTGTATAAAGTACCTTCTAAGCGCCTGAAGAGGTGGGTGTTGGCTCTGAGTGACTTTGACTATCAGATAGTATATCAACAAGGGAACAAGCATTATTTACCTGACTAACTGTCACGAGTGGTGCTTCAGGGTACGCCCGAGGCGGACTCTGATGAGGATGAGGAGTTCGAGCCGGACGTGGGATGTGAGCTGCTGGTTGCTGATCAGGAGCCTGATTTGGACCCTTCAAAGGAACTGTGACAACCTACTAAAGCGGTTCATTCCTACTCGGAAGACGATGAGATTCCGATGGAAACCATTATACTGGAGCAGTGGCGGGACCCCGAGTGTCGATGACAAATTGAATGGGCCCTTAATGACAAGCTTCCCAACAAGTGGGAAGATGCTCAGGTGGTGCTGTGTCAAGCGGAACACATGGGACTCGATGACAATGGCATCCTTTGCAAGTATGACAATGCGAAAAAGAAGGGCAAACGAGAACGAGTATTAATTAAGCCACGAATAGTGGTGCCCCCTTCATTAGTGGATAAAGTACTATTCCTGATGCATGATGACATCTTTTGCGGGGGTTATATAGGAACCACCACGTTGAACACAAAATTGGTGGAACGGTTCTATTGGAAAAACATGTATGCATCGCTGGTCAAATATGTGCAATTGTGTGAGCAATGCACTCTGAGGAAGAGAGTGCCTCACTTCAAATCACTCGCCAAGACCTGGGATTGACCGCAGTATCAATGGCAAGTAGTGCAAACTGACTATGTGGGACCCCTACGTAAATCAGCCAGGTAAATCTGTAAATCAGTAAATCAGTAAATCTGCCTATATCCTCACTTTCATTGACTTGGTCACCGGATGGCCGGAGGCCTTCCCCCACCAAGGGTAACACAGCAGTGACCATGGCGACCTTCTTTCTACAACAAATTGTGTGCCGATATGGAAAGGTGGAAAGGTTGCACAGTGATCGGTGAGCCAACTACATTGCCAAGGCTGCACCTGCGGAAACAGTTGCTGCATGAAGCCAAAAGAAATGAGTGTGGAATTGGGGCCCCTAGTGCAGCAGTGGGTTGAGTTTGAGCCATTGTATTAGTGGTTTCAGGCAGCCCCGAAGATTTGAGTGCCTGCTCCATGGAAAATTTGGATATCAATGGTCTAAAGGCCAACTGAAGAGCAATGCAATAGTTTCAAAGGGTATGGAAGTGGACAACTGGTTGAAGACAGAAACAAAAGAACTACTGGTGGGAGGCGGATTAAGATACAACGTATATATATATATATATATATATATATATATATATATATATATATGCACATGTGACACTGAAAGGGAACCAATAGGGAGAGGGCTGTAGGTTGTTGGAAGTTTGAGCATTGTTGCCAAGGAACAAAGAATATTTTGGGAGGCAGAAATAAATCTGAAACCCCAACCTAGGTATAGTGAGGCCCACTGTTCTCTAGGAAGTTTAAAAAAAAACACAAAAGGAAGAATGATACAATGGACTGAGAATGCTATGTCTGAATAGGGCGCCGTTACACATTGGGGGGATTTAATAAGAGAAAGAGAGTGACTCATACAAGTAACTGACAACGATCTAGGTGGTACCAGCAACTTGAACTCTAAAAGAAATATCATGGAAAAAGACCAGGTTATCAGGAGTGATGAGAACTATTGTGGAGTTGCTGAAAATTACTATTGGGGACTTTTGATTGAATTGATTACTCTTGCCCTGGGTGTCACCATTGTACTGGGAAAGAAAATTGTATTACTAAAGAAAAATCAAAGAAGCGAGGGCATTTACTTGCAAATAGTAACTGACTACACTTGGGAAACCATTAAAGTGGGTGAGGCCTGTGTGCCCAGTGAGCAATTGTTTTTAATGAGGACCCCTTTGTCCCTCGTTGCTGAAATTAATTTAGTACGAGGTTGTGGTCGTTGGGAAGCCTGGATTTTGTGGGGACGCACCTTACAGGCAATGAATGCTTCAGCCAAAAGAGAGGCATGCGTGTTAGCTTTGCCAAGGAGTGTCACTTTATCAAGCCGGTTAGCTAGAGATCTGGAGTTGGAAAGAGGCTATGTTAGATTAACTCGACTGGTGAGACAAGTGAATGGGCTGACCAGTATAATTCCGTTGGGAACCCTTATGATTAACGGAGACGGATGGTCACCAATAGGAGATGAGCTGCAAGTGACCGATACGAGTGTCACACAGCATAAGAAGAGAAACAAAGGTGCCAAAGGGAAGAACACCTCCATGAGTGTGGGAGGACCCATGTTAGCGGCCACATCACGACAAGTGGATTTTGAGATGCAGTAGTAATTAACAGGAACCACTTACCCGACAACTATGGCACCTGGAATGGGGCTGTTATTATTGATCCTTGGGGATTGATCCTGGGCAGTATGGGAACGACCAGACTGAATGTGGAACATGTGTTCTCCGTCAAAAGGCTGTGGTGCATACCACCAGATCGCAGTGGGTAATAGGATTAGTGCTGGATTTAACTTTGTATGAGAAATATCTGCTGTTTACCAATAGGACCATATGAGCAGCTCAGAATAAAGCTGAGAAAGCCATGCCCTACTTTCAGAGGTTATATGATGATGATGGTTTTAGGAACCAGGCACTGGAAAAGAATAAAAGATTTTTCAGCCATCTGGCATGAGACGTAGTTTTAGACCACCAAGTTTGGAACATCTCCATACACATATCCTGCACCAGCTTGATAACGACCATCTTCTGCAGACGCTCATAGGGGATGTCCAAGTAGATTCCCAATTTCTTCCACGATCCAATTAACAGTCTTCCTATATCATGAAGCAAACTATCGCTATTTGTAAATTTCATTTCACACATGACATCCTGTACACTCACTTCACATACGTCAGAGTCAGATAGGGAGGGGTTATTTTCAAGACTCATCTCATCTGCAAAAACTTCAGAAATCACTTGATGAAGGTCGGTAGGCGGGCAGGTAGGCAGGCAGCTGGCAGGTAGGTGGTGCTGGTGATGGTAAAGGCAGTGGGGGTAGGCGCGGTAGTCTTAGTGGTCAGCAGTGATATATCCTTCCAAGAGAAATTGGGGTGCTTTATATAGGGTTATCTAAGCCTATTTCCAGCTGGATACTTACCACCACCTTTACCTTTCTGTGTAGTGTCTTATCAGCATGAGCCTTTTGAATTTGTTAACATCAAACAGGAGGAAAGGCGCTGTGACAAGTGTATTTGGTGAAATTAGGGGTGATTGTTTTCATTCTGTGTAGCGTCTTATCTTTTTAGATCTGTTGACATAAAACAGGTGGAAAGGTATAGTGATAACTGTATTTTGGTGGGATTAAAGGGCGTTAAAATTGTGATAATTAGCTTAATCCACTTTACAGGCGTAAGGGGGGCTCGCTCGTTAAGGTATTATGAGATTCCTAAATTTTTACTTCTCCCCTTGTTAACAGGGGGTGTGTAGTTGCAACCGACTATTCTTTGAAGTTTTTTAATCCTATTTAGACGAACTTTCATCTGGATCCTCCTACGGCTTGGTTTACCTGTTGAGGGCAGGTGAAATTAGATTTATAGATACCCTACCGAGTGAGGATCTCTGTGATCATAGGATTAGAGCTCTTTTCTAAAAGCTATCAAAAGCTGACTTTGATCCTGCTGGAACTTTCTTTTTTTTCCACCTACCCTTTGATGATCTAAGAATGGAGTGAAGTTTTTATCCGGATTGTCCTATTGTTTATTTCCCCTGTGGAGGACAGGTGAAATTAGATTTATACGACTCCTACCGAGTGAGGGTCTCTTCTGTTGTGACTACAGGATTAATCCTCTTTTCTAAGAAGAGATGTCAAAGCCGCCTTTCATCTATTCAAACTGCACTAAGCGACTTATCTCCAGAGTCGCATGTAAGGGAGGAAGAAAAATTTCATTCACTCACACTCTCTTTGCAACCCTCACCATGAGTAGAAGACCGTCTAAGCTACAGC